>OX463827.1:8883590-13755590 GCA_949825045.1 Argyresthia goedartella
TTGGAATATTTTTCATAAAGGGGGTTCCAGTTATCAGATGAACAAGTGAAATGATATAAATACAAATATTCCGACTGTATTTTCTTTCAATATCACATACAAACTTATGAATGCACCTGGTAACATTCATGGAGTATGAAAGTAGACGCACCAATAACTTTGTCAGCTACATTAGGCTACCTATTCACTTTACACTAAAATTAAATAGCTACTTAAGTAATTTTTACAATCTCTAAAAATCCAACAACACCTCGTTTGTTAAAATCTAGCCGTTTGGGCTAAAGCGGATTTTTTTGAAGTTTAAACCCCATATCTCCGCCATTTTGTAAAATTTCCGAAGACTGAAAAATGTAAATTACATTGAAACATTTCCCGCAGGGACGCAATAACAAAACTCAAACTTTTTTACTAATCTTCTATCGTTATCCTACTTGCACACGATAGTATGTTTCTAATTGTTTTGTAAATAGTTGGACAAAAACCTAACGTCCTAAAAGTTGATATCCTTGCCGCGTAACAGAACAACAACTTATTACAGGAATTCAGGTGAAAACATTTGTTTTCACGATAGCAGATAAGTTAATGAAACTCTTACCGTCTATAATCTACCTAGATCTGCTTAAAAGGAAAATTCCAAGAAAAACAAAGACAAAGAGTAGTCCTGGGCTATCAATTGATAGCCCAGGCTTATTAACAAAGATCACATAAATCCTAGATGGAATATAAGTGTCCGGGTCGCCGCACGATATTTGTTCGCTATTCAAATATAGTGAAGGGACTTAACGCTTCAGCCTGCTCTCAGGCAAATACGGAGGTAAATTTTTGATTACCCTGCCTTTGTTTCGGGTGTTCTTTTAATACCCTGAAATTACAAAAAATATACTATACTTAGTTCAAGCTATATTAGGAAAACACTTTGTGTTTCGGTTGATTTTTCTGGCATTTGTTTGTCTCGGTAAATTTTATTAAACTTTTATCTATCACTTCATCAAAATCTCAAACCCCAAATACGCCAAATCTCAATAATTTCCGTTATCTGCTTGCAACAAAAATCCAAAGCAATTTAACTCTAAGATAAGATTTATTTAAAAAGTTTCACAACACAATTATACGATTTCTTGATATTAGCATACAAGCATACATTACACGCATTCGAATTCACTTCGACATATAAATCAGTGGGTGAGTGTGATATAGGCCGTGTCCACACATACACACACACACACGCACACTCGTATTGTATACGCAAATATAGTAGTCGTGAACTTGAAAAAAAAACAACGTCAGAATACATTAACACTGCTCGTTGAAATGTAATTTGTTTGATGATGATTTTTATTGAGGTTTATGACAGTCCTGCGGCGTTAAGAAAATAATGACGCATGTTACCTTCTTAGATAACTGCGGCGTTGTGCTAGCCCCCCGTCATGTGAAATAGAGTACTAAATAACTAGCTAGATGCGCAATTGTTCCTGTGCCATCCAATATGAGAAAAGACGTGATATCTGGTCCATTACCGCGCCTAACGCGCGTTTAGAAACTTATGCCAGGGTAATAAAATTCAAAACCTTCAACGGGAAATGCATTTCTCGAAATGCCATGTTACTTGAGTGCATATATATATATATATATATATTTGCGGTTTATTTTCTACAGGTACATCAAACCACATACGTTTGACATACAAACGGCTATTATTTAATCGCACATCAAAAATGCTGATTTTCACAGCAAAAAAGGATCAGCAAAAACACTTTTTATGTTTTAAGTATTTTTGTTGTTCTTACATGTTCAAGCTAATTCGAAGGATAAAAAGGGCTCCGCTTCGCTCACCCCCTTTAACCTTCACCTAAGCTACCGCAGTATTTTGCCCTAATATTTGCTGTGAAAATCAGTATCATTGCTGTGCAAATCAGTATTATTGATGTGCAATTTAATATTTCCCCATACAAACCACTTGCAGAGACTATACCTATAGACAATCGTAGTAGTATTCGTAGGTAATATAAAGTTGCATTATGTGAAGAAAGTCAATTAGAAGCGAAGCCGGAGAGTATAATAAAAGACCCTATCTGTTCTAACTTGTTGTAAAACTCTCGATTTACGCCCAGTAAAGATATAAACAAATTCCAGTAATTATGATTAGTCATCCATCGTGCCGTACCGTGCCATAGTAGGTACCTATGTTAGTTTGATTAGTCATCGTGCCGTACCGTGCCATAGTAGGTACCTATGTTAGTTTGATTAGTCATCGTGCCGTACCGTGCCATAGTAGGTACCTATGTTAGTTTGATATTGCATGTCTCTACTCATTGTTGCTTTAGTTATGCGCAACACCATTTTGGGTATTTCGTAACTAGAGCATATAATTGCCATGTAACAATGGCTTTTTTCTTAAAGAATGACAGACGAATGTCACTTTAACTCCGGACTAATTAAGGTAATCTTCTCCGTCATATTAGTAGGTAACTAGTAAGATGTTTTTACAGTGATATGGTTTGTGTGCGTTGATCCTGGAGATAATGGACGTATCATTTTATAGCGTACTACAGATCCACAAACTAAGCGTAATAATAATAATAATAATTCTTTATTGCACAGAAAACACAATGGAAAAAATTCAACGAACAATATGCAAAGGTGAGCTTATTTCTAAAAAGAAATTTCTTACAGCTAACCTGTGAGGAAAGGAAAAATATTTATAGAGAGGTAGTCCTAGTGTACAATTAAGATTTAAAAGAAAGAAATAACAAACTGGCGTAAGATAATCTTATTTGTAACCCATTGACCCATCGATATAAATAGTCTGTGCATTGACCCTAACTACGCCGTCACCGGGACAGATAAGTTTGTGGATTAATACATGGGAAATACTAAACTCCACATCAATAATACTGATTTGCACAGCAAATATACTGATTTTCACAGAAACTACCATGGCAAATACTGCGGTAGCTTAGGTGAAGAGTAAAGGGGGTGAGCGAAGCGAAGCCCCTTTATCCTTCGTATTAGGTTGAACATGTAAGAACAACATGTATGAATGTAAGCTCACCTTTCCATACTATTCTTTTTATATTTTCCATGGTGTTTTCTGTGCAATAAAGAATTATTATTTTTATTATAACAACAAAAATACTTAAAACACAAAAAGTATTTTTGCTGATCCATTTTTGCTGTGAAAATCAGTATTTTTGCTGTGAGATTAATTACTAGCCTTTGAAGACGGAGTCTATGAAGGTGTGTCACATTTTTTTTAATAAGAATTTCCTGTCCTACAAGCTTGCATTACAAAACTATCAAAAAAATGCCTAAAGATACAAAGATACCCAGGTCATGAAGGTGTTAAGTACAAACATCAAACAAACATGGAACGAGTGAAAGTGGGGCTACTAACACTGCTTAGTAGTTGTAAAACTAAAGTAATCTCCGACCACTTTCATACCTTAAGAGGGTGATAGGTGCATATTTTAAGAGACTTTCAATGGCTATGAAGGGCCTTACCACAAAAAAAAAACTACTGTTCAACACTTGTTTAAAAACAAAAATGTATGGGATTTGACGTTTGTTTTGAGGTTAAACGCTGCTTAAGATTTTTTGTGATAACACGGTTTACCCTTACCCTTATAACAAAAACACACTATTTTTTTCTCCTATCCTTGTAGCAGAATCCATTTTCTTTTAAAAGCTACAATTTATGTGCGTTTAAACTTCCTAAAAACAAAGATCATTTAAATATTTAGGGCTAATTTCTTTAAAATTATAATTTTGTAACATAACACCGTTATATATTATCTCATGTCTTCATTGTTTTATGATGAAACTCCTGGCCGAATACACCGATTGCTACTCAAATAAAGCACCGCTTAACTGTCATATTGTCAGTTCCCGAGAAAGAAAGTACAGTCCGTTAGAGTTGTCTGTTGTGCATCTCGAGCTGTAGTACCTATACTTACATTTTAAAGACGGATTTCTAATATTCATATTAATCTGGCACTTCTATGTTTTGAAGTTAACTATGTTTAACACTGCTAATATGTTTGTGCAAAATTGTTGGGTCGTTTAAAGATTACGATAACGATGCTTGCCTGCTTACGATTATTATCTTAAATACAATTTGGATCTGTGGGTCAAAAGCCGTGAATTTATAGATCAAAAAGTAATCTACAAGAATACCCCAAAAAAAGCATAGCTACACGGTTTTTACCATATGGTGTAGCAGAGTTGCGCACACGATGCCCACTTTGCGTGACAGGGGGCTGGCCCGTTGTCGCAGCTACGAAGATTAACTCACGATGTTTTCCATTGCCGTTAGAATTTTGAATTTTCTCCGATCAACTCGTTCCCAACTGTGGTTAAATCTTCTACTACCCAAATTAGCCCTTACTTAATAATTGCGGTTCCAGCTACAGCAGCGCTACATTTCGTCTGTAATGCCAGGATTGCTAATCACCTTGCACAGATTAAGTTCTAACTAAGTGTTGAGTCCGCTGCGAATTCCGGTGCCATAATTGTGTGAGAACATGATCTTTCCACACGCTTATAAACTAGGTTTTTAACTCCGTCTCAAATGTTGTATGCTGTTTTAACTGAGTCGAAATACCTACTTTATAAAATATAGCCCGACTTAAGTGTCTGTTGTTTCTTGGAATAAGAGAAGGATTCGTCTATCAACACTTCAACACGTCTATCATTACTAAGCGAGTTCTGTGTTGAGTTAGATTAACACCATGCACTCTTGTCATTTATGTAATCTTGAATATTATAATATCCTTTTTAAGATAAACTGTCTTTTACATGGATTCTAAATTGCTCAAATGGCAATTTCAAAATCTCAAGAGGTATCCCGTTGTATTAGAGAATGCATTGACCCTCGAAAGAATTGCTAACTTTCGCGAGTCTAAACCGGGGTGCAACTAGTCTGTGATTATTTCTTAGATTGATGATGATGAGGATTCCCTGACCGTATTCGGTCACGGCGACTATTTCGGCTAGTGAGAGCTTCGCTGGTGTGCCCTGGCCAGCCTGGCCGCCTACTTCTCATTTCCTGTCCTCCAACTCAGAATATAAAATGCGCTTGGCCAACCTGTTTCCGGCATCCGTCGTAGGTGTCCGCACCATCGCAGCTACCTTCTCATCAGGTACGCCTCTATCCCACCCACATTGCAGCGGTTGAGCACTTCCGTATTCCTGACACTGTCAGACCACTTGATATTCAATATATCTCGTAGACATTTCAGGTGAAATTTCTCCAGTTTATGGTGTGCTTGCAGTACACACACCAGGTTACGGAAGCATACAGGGAATGATAGCTAGGTGTACAGCTACTTTTGTGTGAAGCTTGACGTTGTGTAAGCGGAACACTTTTGCTCGCAGTTTCCCAAATGCCGCACAGGCTGCACCGATTCGATAGTTAATTTCTGGTTCCAGATCGTATGTGGAGGAAATCGTGCTACCCTGGTAATCAAAATAACGACCCGAATGGCCGAGTCGGCAGTGACCCTGCCTACGAAGCCAAGGGTCCCGGGTTCGAGTCCCGGTGGGGGCAAATATTTGTTTCACGAGAACGGATGTTTGTACCCTAGTCATGGTTGTTTATCTATCTAAGTATAATATTTATCTATATAAGTACGTGTATCGTTGTCTAGTACCCAAGATACAGGGAATCCTAGTTTGGGGCTAGATCAATGTGTGTCAATAGTGTCCAAGGTATTATTATTATTATTATTATTATAAACTGGACTCTTCCTTAAGGTTGTTGTCGTACAGAATGGTGCCCCATGCTCCTTTGCCTTCTTGCGAGCCCAAGGCCATGACTTCTGTCTTGCTCACACTTAATTTCAAGCCATAACGCTGACAGGCATCATTAACTTTGCTGACGAGCAGTTGTAGACCGTCTGCTGTTGCTGACACGAAGCACAGGCCACCCGCGTACATTATTTCTGTGATCATGTCAAGCGAGACTTTGGTCCGGGCTTTCAGTCTTGCCCGGTTAAAGAGCTGTCCGTCCGTAAGGAAGTTATTCGATCCCTTCTGGCGATTCTGCCAGGGTTTCTTTAACGATTTCAGCAAAGTAGAGGGCGAACAGTTTTGGTGCCAACACGCATCCTTGCTTCACCCCGCAGTAAACTGTGAAGAACTCGGACTATTCGCAGTTTGCTGTTACACAATACTTCATGTCGTCATGTATCGACCTTAAGAATTTACCGGGACAGCCCATCTTCCCCAATAATGTCCATAGAGCTTCTCATGGGACGCAGGTCCACAAAACAGAGTAACAGTTCTTGACCTTGTTCTCTGCTTTTCTCCTGCATTTGGCGGACAGCGAAAATGGCCTCGCAAGTACCTCAGAAGGAAAACCTTATTGCGATTCCGGGAGCAGAGATTCTGATAGTGGTGTCAGTTGGTGAAGCAAAATCCGAGCGAATATGTTTCCCGGTGCAGACAACAGTGATATACCCCGGTACGAATTGCCATCCGAACGGTCGCCTTTGTTTTTATAAAGCGATGATAACAAGAAATAGTGAAGTCCTCTGGTCTCTCTTCTTAGAATCACTAATTTTGTAAAATATTGAATCTTACGTATATACAATATATGGTCGGAAATAAATTGACTTGTTACAGTTAGTACGTCAATTTCTTAAAAATGTTATTTTAGGGAGTCTGTGCATTTTAAATTATAAATTGCTCGAATTGCTCTTTTCTGTAATATAAAAATACTTTGAATATCCGCCGCTTTCCCACCCAACAAGATACCATAGGACATGATACTATGAAAGTTACCTAAATAGCCTTGCTGTAGCCACATCCGTGTTTTGTCTGATGTCCCTAACAACGTAAGCCGCAGAACTTAATCTACCAGCAAATTTGTCTATGTTGGGTCACCACTGCATTTTGCTATCAACTTCGTCTCATTTACTAATGCTAACGTGTTGCTGTCTATTTAGAAGTCAGAATTTGATACACAAGTTGTTACCAGCGTTTAAGAATAAATTATTAACTATGAACCAATTCAACGTTAAAGACAATACATTATTTAGATCATCAAAATCTTAATTTTGTTTTCAAGACTAGTAAAGTACGAGTATCATCCTCAAACATCACTTATATCAGTCAATTTATCCACCATAAAAGATGTAACCTTGTGGAATGCCGATTTTTAGACCGATCCATCAGATTTAACACCGTTGATTTGTTTCCTTTGAATTATTTTGCTTATATATGATCTTAATAGATCTTAGTATGTCTGACCGCTGTGATCACATTTTAAGCAGTCGATCACATTTTTCTTGTATTACAATCACAAAATACGTTATCTAAGCTGGCTGATGACTGGTAAGTGTAATTCCATTCCGCTCTAAAAATGCATGATAGATTAAATGACTTAAATAAAGTTATTAATAGGTGTTTCATTGTTGTAAGGTTAGACCGGTTCATTTGGCCTGTGAATGGCTTGTTATTGATAGAGCCGGTGAGTCAATTCAAGTGAGGTGGTAGGGACATACGAGTATGTAGTTAAATTTATCTTCATACTTTCCTGGTTAGTTCTAAATAGTAATTATATCGGTTTATTACAACTTGGGTTTAGATTAGTGTTGCATAAAGATTAGATCCGTAGTATGCTCGAATAAGTAATCTAGTACCTCTCCACTAATTTAAGGTAAGTTGGCAGTCAGCTCCGAATATCCGTCTCGGTCTTTCGCCAGGCGGAACGTCTTCGACGCCGGCTCTACTGATGCATTTACTGCTGAGACTTTTAAACCGTGAATGCTAGAACGCTATTGGGTAAAAGTCTGTTTCCTTTGCAGCTTTAGAGACACCGGATCGATCGTAAATCTTCTAAACCACATGTCTTGTCCGTATGACGTGTTCCGTAGGAGTTTACAGTATCGTGCGCGCGCGCATGCTCCCTCGACCGTGTCCCGTTTCACTGTAGCTATTCGCTCGAGAAAACAGACGGCGCATTTTATACTTTTATCTGCGCCTGAGAGAGTACAGCGCATACTATTTTAAACCACGATAAAATATCACCTTTAGATCTGCGAAAATAAAAGTGGTTTTGGTTCACGGTGGCTGTAGACTTGTAATTTGAAATAACATGTTTATTAAAGATCTGTGTATAATGTTTATTGAAGCAGGGTGTCATATACATGCGAATGATTACTTGTAGTATTGCAAATAGCTGTTTAGATGTGAATCACGGTTGTCTTAGAGCGCCTGTTTAGCCAAAGTTAAAAATAGTACATATCCCACGAGTTCGCAAAGGCGTTATTTAGAAATTTACGGCACGAGCCGTTGCGAAGTTCGTAAAAAGCCTTTTCGAAGTAATTAGGAATATAATTTTTGCGCCTGAGTACCAAAAATCAAGCGGCAAAGGTAAGATTTTTAGCTTAGAAGTCGGAAAATATATTTATATGATACGTTTCTCGTACCGTTTTCTCGTCACATTACGTGTAATTTCATGAAATTACACCGACAATGCTAAAACAAGATTATGGACACCAAAAAGATTTCACTTTCTTATGATTTTCGCAGTCGGCTAATCGTGTATTTGGGCCACAAACGGTCTTATCTACAAAGTAATTTTTGCTACTTTGCCAAATGATATTGATCTGTATGTACTTCTGATTACAGTGGTGGTACTAAGCAAATAGTGGTTTAGTATTGCAGGAAGCTAAGTAGATATTCTCTATGGGAACCGAACGCCGCAATTTCAGTCAATCAGTTCCGGTGGTCACTTCTGCGGTGGTTTTTTGACAATATTAAATTGTGGTGGTGAAATTTTGACTTTAATTCGTTAGCTTATTATAGTCTGATAAGTGTAGCTTAGTAAGAGCTCCGTGGTCTAATGGGTTTCACGCTTCTCAAAGAGGAGATGCCGGTTCGAAACCTGACCAATGAGATAATTAATTAATCTTAAGTACATTATCGATAATTACATCTACCTGGGTCAACTATTCTCATTCCACAACAGAATGGACAAGGAGATAGATAGAAGAATTAACATTGGATGGAATAAATACTGGGCTCTAAAGCACATATTCAAAGCGGATCTCAACATAAGTTTAAAAAGGAAAGTATTTAACTTTTTTATCCTTTTAGCAATGAAATACGACTCACAGACTTGGACAACCACAAATAAGCAAAGGACAAAACTATTAGTGAATCAAAGAGCAATGGAGAGAAGTAGATATGCTTAGTGTGAAGAAACAAGATAGAATACGCAACGAAGACATTCGGAAAAGAACAAAAGTCACAGATATCCTAGCAACATTCAGAAAATGGGAATAGCAATAGGCGGGTCACATCGTAAGATGTAAAGACATTATATGGACACGCGGCTCTACAGAGTGGATCCCAAGAGACGGCAAGAGATCAGTTGGTAGACCACTGATGAGATGGTCCGATGAGCTGAGGATGTATAACGCACTTTGTTGGAGAAATGCGCCAAATAGAACCCTATGGAATAATATGTTAAAAGCTTTCATTATCTATGCTACACAGAGAAGTATAGGAAGAAGGCAAAGAAAAGCGATTTACCTAACACAGCCACCCAGTGAAGCTTGGTCAGCTGGGGTATTCTAGACCAAACCTTACTATATATACCTACATACAGATAATGTAGAGTAAGAGGCCAATCTGTGGACATATATTTCAATAAAAACAATCTTTTGTATAGGCTGTTAATATATACTACTCAAAAGAAAATAAGGGCCACTTACATATTTCTGTTTTTGAGTAAATTTTTAGATGTAAACTAATTAATAAGTGACTTATTAATGATGTCCGGCCTCCTTCAATATCCAACCTCTTTAAATGCTGGTGTTTAAGTCTTAAAGCTGGCCAGAAATTGAAGCAAATTAAAAAAAAAACGAGTTTCAGGTCAAATTCCTTTCAGATGGAATCACAATTTTATTCTGTTAAAAAACTATTTCTGTCCATCTTTTGCTTCTTTTAACATCTTTTATTAATAATGCCACGTCAACGAAGGCATATGGATACCATTACTGCCACCAGAGCCGTTACATTGATTGCTGAAGGTCATTCACAGCGGTCTGTAGCTTTTTCGTTGGGTTTCTCTCGCCGAGCCATCCAAAATGTGTGGGATCGGTTCCAAGAGACTGGCAGTGTTGCAAGAAGGCCTGGATCGGGCAGGGTGCGAGCGACTACGGCACAAGAGGATCGCTACATCCGATTGAGTGCCCGTCGAGAGCGCTCTGTGACGGCACGTAAGTTACAAATTCGCCTACGGTTGACAACGGGGACTCGTGTTAGTGACCAAACGATACGTAATCGACTGCATGAAGACCAGCAAAGGTCCAGATGCCGAGTAGTACGAATTCCTTTATCTAGGGTTCAACGTGGAAATCGTTTAAGTTTTTGCCGCGAACATTCAGATTGGAGCATGAATCAATGGGGTATGGTGCTCTTCACAGATGAGTTTAAAGTGAAGCTTTGTAGTGATGATCGGCGAATTAGAGTATGGAGACGACAGGGTGAGGGATTTTCCGATGTCTGCATCAAGGAAATTTACCGCTTTGGAGGTCCTAGTGTGATGGTTTGGGCTAGGATTAGCTTACAAGGCAAAACTGAGCTTGTTTTCTTAAATCAAGGCACAGTAACTGCACAACGGTACATCGATGAAGTCATCAGGCCTCATGTGATTCCATTCTCACAGAGAGTGGGGCCAGGGTTCTGGTTAATGCATGACAATGCCCGCCCACACACAGTTCAGGCCACTCAAACTGTACTGGATGACTCCCATATTCGTGTCCTACCATGGCCAGCGTATAGTCCGGATTTAAATCCAATAGAGCATATGTGGGACCAATTAAAACGAAGGGTTAGGGAGCATGAGCAAGAGGTTCACAACCAGCAACAGCTTATGGATGCTCCGAAACGTGAGTGGGAAGAGATACCTGATGAAAACACCAGAAACTTAATCGAGAGTATGCATTCAAGGCTCCAGGAGTGTGAAAACAGGAGAGGAGGACACACCCGTTACTAAACCATAAAAAAAAACAGCTTGTGTCAGTTTTTGTTTTGTTTTGCAAAGAGTTTCTGATTAGTTTTTGCTGTTGACAATGGACTAATTTCATGTTAATTGAAATAAGTGAAACAATTGACTACCCAATTAAATGGTTATTAGCATAAGTTAAAACAAAAGCCTTGTTACATGTTATTTTAATAAATATACATTACTGTTCACAATATTTTTCACGTAGCAATCAAAATACTTAGTGGCCCCTATTTTCTTTTGATTAGTATATATATTTAATGTAAATCAATTGTATAATCGGTCCCGGCTACTTTCGCTACATGGTAGTGGTCGTTAAACACCTCCATCAACCAGCACCGAGCCAGCGTGGTGAAGTATGGCTTAATATTAATCGTATCGGGGTAAAGTCCTGTGCCCCTCGGTGGGGTCATAATGGGGCTTAATTTATTTAATTTTAAGTGATGTAAGGATGAATGGTTCGGTTGTGAGATTCTGACACTGGAGCAATAACAACAACATATATTTACGTATTTTTCTAAATAGGCACTGAAAGTCATGTCATACAATGTTTTTTTTTTCTGATAAAACATGGCCCTTATGTCTGAATACATAATTATCATGACAGTTCATACGCCTTGAGCTTCCGCGTATCAGTATTTTGCGGAGCTTTTATCAAACTAACCTCTGCCAAACTGAGAGGACTTCATAACACTGAGGACAAGTTTCTGATTCAACCCCATCTGCAGCTCGACCAGCTATCTTCTGAAATACTATATCATACGACCATACCATTCGTCGTGATACTCTATGCAATAGCATACAGTCACAGTCGCGCTCTCGTACAGCCAGTAATTCAAGTTTGCGTGACAGGGACTTAGCCCATCGCCGCAGTTTACTATTAGTCTAATAATTTTTTCATTATATATTTAGTGAGCATTATTGTCACAAACTTCTTTGAGATAAATCGTACTTTCTGTACTCCATTGTTGTCCTGGTCTATACTATACGTAGCTGACGGTTAAACATGTATACACATCCTTAACTTTAATGTTTAGATGCCTGTTGTAGTTGTATGAAAACTCTTAAGGGCTGAGCATAGGCCAATGGCATTGAGAATTAGACAAAGAAAACAAATACCCGTCGCATCACGTCGAAGCAGACTGACGCATGCTCCCGCGCAGAGCCCCGCGGGGCAGCCCGAGCACCGAGACCGAGCTAATTATAGAAAATATTACGAAACTCCTGTAATAACATTAAAAATAAAATAAAACAACCAAAAAATTTCCCTTTATTTTACCTATTTTTGCGTGTAAGTTTCTGACTGATTTCGTCTCCGAGCGCTTGTTTATTTAGTTGAATAATAATGCATTGCGAAAAATATTTTTAAGTATTAAATATAACAGATATCCGGTAATTTTAAAAGTCTATTCTTATCTCTAATAGACCTTTTATAACATATATTTATCCTACATTTTTAAGTTGTCTAGTTTAGCCTAGAATTGAAGCTAAAGATGCATTTCTGGCCATATTTAATCCCTTAACTGTAGTGTTTATAAAAATGGAACGATCGTTTTCCTCGGTAACAAAGAAGGTAACTCTCAAAGATTTTATTTAAATTTAGAATAGGCTTCCAAATTTCCAAATTGAACATATTGACGCGGGAATACAAAATACGACATTTATTTTGGATGATATCGCTGTTTCTGGTTCCCGCGACACAGTGTATCCTAGTGTGGGGCCAGAAGCAATGTATGTGCATATATATAAATTATAATGTTTTTATAAAGGACGAATGGAAGGAGATTGGCGAAACAGATCTATACAGCGGGTGTGAATCCCAAGAAAATCCAAAGACCAGCATTGCGGGACTCACGCATGTGTTAACATGTAACATCAGTCGTTCGTCCTGCAATAACCTTGTTGCCGGCCGCTGCAGTGATATATTGTTTCTCACACATGGATGTATTCTAACAATTTACTATGAGACCGACAGAAACTCCATTTTTCAATTCCCTACACGTTTTAAGCCGACCACCGATGTAGTTACATTCGCCCGAATTACTACTTTGTGTCTATCTGCCTCATCCTTTTATTCTACGACGCTGCTCTGTCTGCAGCCGCAACCACTACCACCGTTTATGCCACCACCATACACGATAAGCAAATACCACTTTCGCTCCGTCATTCATCAATCGGCGACCACCATTACATAGCAGCGCTAACATAATTAGACTGCAAAGAAAATGCAGACAACACAAAATGAAAACTTCTACGTACACGCGAGCTCGAGAAAGTGCCACGGGGTGTTCTAAACTTGAAACTTTTTATGTGACGAGCTGATGAGTCAGCAGAGGTTGCTGACACTGAAGATGTGGTCAATAACTTTCATCAAGTCTTGGAAAGCTTCTTATACAGTGTGGCATTTAATTAGCTGACCGTATTTTGGGGAAGGAGAGTACCATTATGAACAACTTTTCCCAAGAAACATGTGGTGGCAAAAGAAAAAAGGATTTGGTTCTCCCAAGTCCAATCAGCTGATAGGGTCAATGTACTGAGGGACGTTTTATTTTTCAGTTGCGACCATATATGTTTCTTGGGAAAAGTTGTTCAAATTGATGGGTACCTAGCTAATCACCTGTCACCTGTATATTATATGTATAGGGTCTGAGTATAGCTGTAAAGAAAATTACGTTATGTTGGTAATTTGAAGTCAAAATAGGCGTATGGAGGTTTGTGATGACCGGCAAATATTGGCTGATCGTAAATTTCTCAATTTTACTGACTCAATTATTTTGCCTCAAAACTATCTAAAACTTAATTGATATTATAACTATAAATATTATTGCAACTGATAACTATAAACGCTGATCAATAAAACCGAAAGATATGTCTCAGCACAAATGCCATTGAGCTTGAAAATATCTTTATATGGTACGTCAGAGTAACTCTACATATTATCCACCGTTTTCTCGTCACATTACGTGTAATTTTATGAAATTACACCGACAATGCTAAAACACGATTATGGACACCAAAAAGATTTCACTTTCTTACGATTTTCGCAGTCGGCTAATCGTGTATTTGGGCCATAAAGTCTCTTATGTACGAATTAATTTTTGCTACTTTACCAAATGATATTGTACTTTATGTTCTTTTGCAGTGGGTGTTAGTTTTAATTTCTGTTTAGGTAATTACAACATTTTCCAAACTAAGCGATAGCTGTAATGTTATCCTAAGAAATCACAAACTAGCTGCGCCCCAGTTTAGACTCGCGAAGGTTAGCAATTCTTTCAAGGGTCAGTGCATTCTCTACTACAACAAGATAATTCTGGAGATTTTGAAATTGCCATTTGAGCATTTAAAAACCATGTAAAAGCGACTTTGTCAAAAAAGGGATATAACAATATTCAAGAATACTTAAATGACGGGAAAGTATGGGGTTAATCTAACTCAACACAGACCTTGCTGTTAATAATTTGTAATTATTTATTCCTGCTTATTAATAATAACTATTAATATTGTAATATTTGTAGGTATTAGTCATGCACAAACAATTTTTAAAAGAGATCTTAAAATTAAAATAAAAGTCTGGAAAGTCAATATCACATAGGTTGAGCAAATCTAACAACGGTAGCCTTCCTTAAACGCCGCGTGAAATAGTGCATTGAACGCCAGAGATGAAAATCTCCATACGATATCGCCCACCGGTGAGCCGCATGGCGTTCAAAGGGGTGCTCGTTCGGCCCACCGGTGAGCCGCATGGCGTTCAAAGGGGTGCTCGTTCGGCCCACCAGTGACCTTGCATGGCGTTCAAAGGGGTGCTCGTTAGGCCCACCGGTGAACCGCTTGGCGTTCAATGGAGTGCTCGTTAGGCCCCCCGGTGAGCCGCATGGCGTTCAAAGGGGTGCTCGTTAGGCCCCCCGGTGAGCCGCATGGCGTTCAAAAGGGTGCTCGTTAGGCCCCCCGGTGAGCCGCATGGCGTTCAAAGGGGTGCTCATTAGGCCCACCGGTGAGCCGCACGGCGTTCAAAGGGGTGCTCGTTATTCCCACCGGTGAGCCGCATGGCGTTCAAAGGGGTGCTCGTTAGGCCCACCGGTGAGCCGCACGGCGTTCAAAGGGGTGCTCGTTATTCCCACCGGTGAGCCGCATGGCGTTCAAAGGGGTGCTCGTTAGGCCCACCGGTGAGCCGCACGGCGTTCAAAGGGGTGCTCGTTATTCCCACCGGTGAGCCGCATGGCGTTCAAAGGGGTGCTCGTTAGGCCCACCGGTGAGGCGCACGGCGTTCAAAGGGGTGCTCGTTATTACCACCGGTGAGCCGCATGGCGTTCAAAGGGGTGCTCGTTAGGCCCAACGGTGAGCCGCACGGCGTTCAAAGGGGTGCTCGTTATTCCCACCGGTGAGCCGCATGGCGTTCAAAGGGGTGCTTGTTAGGCCCAACGGTGAGCCGCACGGCGTTCAAAGGGGTGCTCGTTATTCCCACCGGTGAGCCGCATGGCGTTCAAAGGGGTGCTCGTTAGGCCCCCCGGTGAGCCGCATGGCGTTCAAAGGGGTGCTCGTTAGGCCCCCCGGTGAGCCGCATGGCGTTCAAGGTGTTAAAAAGTATTTCTGATAACGACCGCAACACCAGTTAAAGAAAAAATAGACCAATCAGAGCACGATTATTTTACACAAGCTGTCTTTTCTTGCGACGTGATTGGTACGATTTCGAATTCGATATCAAAATAAGGCTACTGTGTAGGAAGCAGGAAGAATTACGCGTCGAAAAAGTATGCGAATCGAACTGTCAGGGCCTCTTATGTAGAAAGACATAAGGTTCATTTTATCTGAACTCGAACACTTTTTCACTCTGGTAATTATTCCTGCTTGAGCCACTGATTATGATATGAAATTATTAGATTTCCTAAGATAGAGATTTGCTAGTTGTTAAATAACTGAAACAGCTCTTTAGGTTTTCTTACCGTCAACCACTTTTCCGTAGAATTATCTTTTACGAGTGAAAAAGTACCTTACCGCCCAATGTTTATTATCTTACGAATAGCATATAAACCATCTCAGTTTTATTGCTCGTACTTACTTAACAAATAGCTGCCTCAAACCGGATTTTAACTTGATATATTGAAATGTGACACAGTCGTTAACAGAGACTTTACTTAGAATTAGGAAAATTCTTGGGATTTGGTTTCTCGGCCTCGGAATGAGCGGTTTCTGACTGTTGATTCATAAAATATTGGAACGAGCATAACAGATTTTCAATACTCTGGGAAACTAAGAGACAAAAGCCATTTATCCAGCTGTTTGGTGGCTTTGATTTTTAATGATCTGTCAAATAACGCCTCATTGGGAAAGTTATTTATATCTAAACCACGCCAAATTAATTTATTTTTTCAATTTAGAACTGCACAATATCTTACATTTTTTCAGTTAAAATACATATTTTATTGTAATAATGACAAAATAAGGCAATTTTATAATTTTCTGTGGTCTTTGACCATTAATCAATTCGAAACATAATATACAATTTTTGCCCTACAAAACTGAACTAGAACGTGGAACAAGATTACGTCGCCGAGCAAGATACTGAGACAGCATGATTTCGAGTGTCTTTCAAACTTTAGAGTTGTTGGTTGTCTATATAGGCCTAAGGTCTTTGACATATTTCGTAGCTGATAAATCAAACTGTAGACACTAAACTTCTTTAGTCAATGTCACACAAGCGGACCTAAGACTTGTTAAATTATAACTTGTTGATTTATGAAACAGGTCTCGGTTCCCGTGAAGTAGTTAATTTATGATATTGTGCAATGTGTGTTACGTCTCATCAGGGAGACGGCAAAGATAAGGTTTAAACGCATATTACACCATGCTGCTTGTAATTTGTAGCATATAACGTCGATAGCTGCGGCGATGGGCTAGCCCCCTGTCATGCAATATGAGTATTGAATTACACAACTGTGTTTCGTCTTCTGTGACGCAATGTGTGTTTGAATAAATATCGTAATATTTTGTGATGAATTATTATTCAAATCAGAATTTCAAAAGGCCATGGTTGATAAGTTTTACCGCGCAAACTCTACCACCAATCTCAATTGTCTTCATGGCATTCAGAACAACTAGGTTAAACATGCAATTAAGCATTGTTTAGCGAGAGTGAACTAAATATAAGTTTATGCGTAGCTGAACTTGTGGCTTACGCGGTAGCTGAAGAACGATTAAGGTTCTACAAGTATCCCTAATGATAAAAAGATACCTAGGAATAATAGTTGCTCTGTCCGCAAGAATTCCGCCTGGATCCCAAGGCCGTAAACGAGCAACAAATAAAAAATACTGGATCCCAATGCCGCAAACGAGCAACAAATAAAAGATAATAATCGTACAGGTCGTAATAATAACTCAAAATACTTTACAATATTAATATGTGTGGAACATGTCGATAAAATGTTATTAAAATCAAATAATTTCCTGAAAATTGTTAAGCACAGTGTAAACAATGTTTATTCGACCAATCTCAGCCACCCGAGCAGGCTGGGTTTTGACCTGGTATGTGGACCACATACCATCTGTTTACTCTGAATCAGATTATTGAGAAGCATCACGAAGATAAACTTCCTCTATATGTAGCTTTCGTTGACCTCTCAAAGGCATTTGTTATACACATACCACCATGCATATTAACAGCCCTCCATAACCAAGACTTAAATTCATACTACATCAATCAGAGAAATTTATAAAAATAGTGCCACCGCATCAATTAATTTACAAATTACGGGTCCCTCATTTTGAATTGAAAGGGGCGTCAAGCAGGGCGATCGCCTCACATACAAATGATTAAATTACACAAGGATAGCAATGCGCTACCCACTTCATATGCTATGATGATGGCGGAAAATTTCACATGGCTAGCAAGGCTGCTACGATAATACCTGCTATAATTTTACTTGTCCCGGAAATTTCACATGGTTAACAAGTCGAGTAATGAGGGACTCACTGGATCGCTATGAGTGGCGTCGCAAGACGTTTCAGAAATTTCACATGACTAGCAAGTAGAGTAATGAGCAACCCACTTGCTCTGCTATGAGTGGCGTCGCAAGACATCCCGGAAATTCCACATGGCTAGCAAATCGAGTAATGAGCACCCCATTTGTATGCTTTGAATTTTCCATGACTAGCAAGTGCAGTAAAGCGTCATCAATAATCACTTCTTGCACAGCATATAATAACTGCTTTCGCCCTCTGACGCACGCAGCGGCGCCCCGGGCCGGGCCCCCCTAAGACCTACTAATGCAGTGCCATGCGGGTTTCACTGTGGGATTGACTCCCCACGCGAGTGCTATCATATATCGCCCCGCATCCCGCATGACAAATACGCACGACACTGAAAGCGCACTAGTCCGCTGCTGCTTTTGGGGGGGCTTGAGCCCCCTAGCTCCCCCTGGATCTGCTAGTGCTGACGCGCAAAGGTTTATCAGAGAAACATGGAGCGCAGCATTCTCGGTGTTCAGCTTTTAAACCCACTAACGACCCGAATGGCCGAGTCCGCAGTGACCCTGCCTGACGAAGCCAAGGGTCCCAAGTTCGAGTCCCGGGGGGGCAAATATTTGTTTGAAGAGAACGGATGTGTGTAGCCTAGTCATGGTTGTTTATCTATCTAAGTATAATATTTATCTACATAAGTATGTGTATCGTTGTCTAGTACCCAAGATACAGGGAATCCTAGTTTGGGGCTAGATCAATGTGTGTAAATAGTGTCCAAGGTATTATTATTATGTTATATATATGTTTTAAACCGGATCCGAAATACTGAGCTGATCGTTAGACAAAGAGAGCCACAGACGGCTCCCAGAAAATGCAAAGATAAAGCTTAGCCGACCCAGGAAGTTATGGAGTGATAAGTTAGGTGTATCAGATATGGACAGGAAGGATAGAGTGGAATAGGAGGAGATAGAGGCCTTTGTCCAGCAGTGGGACATAATAGGCTCGTAATAATAATAACAGCGTAAACATCCTGTTCTAAGCAAACAGTTACAGAAACATACAACACTTTTACACCGAAACGTGCTGTGATTTATAATGTATGCGTACGTACACTTAAGCCGAATTAAGATACCCTATCACGTAAGTGTGAACTGCAGCGAAAGTGTCAACAAGCTTTGTGAGAAAATTATACTTTGGATTATTATACGCGTAATAACCCTAATGGTGACAACTATAATAAGTTGAGGGAACTAACAACTAAATTGTAATCACTACAAAGGGTGTCGTATACAATAGAATGGTGTAGTATTCTCTCATAACAAGTATACTAAACTGCTACTCAATCAAGTGCCACCGAAATGCCATCACAATGTATCACTATTATTCCTAACGGAGAGGCAGCGACAACATGACTGAGTGTCAGTCAAACTATGAGTTTGCAGTTGTGCATCCGAGCTCTCAAGTCTCTCAACCATTAAGCTGAGAGAAAAGGTTATTAAAAACTATTAAGCTAATCACATAGTAACAGTATCCAGACATATAATTTTCTCTGATACGCTCTTCGTCGCGACATCAAAATGTCTGTACGAAGCGGGCATTTGCGACACTGACCTAGACTCCCGGCTTCACGGTAACATTTAACATTTCCGCTCCATAATTCACGCCCTAGTAACTACTGTGAGAAAACTAATTACGAATCTCGGACGCCCTTCAAAATTACTATCGAAGGGCCATTTCATGAGTTACCAAAATACAAGATGCAATAGAAAGATATAGTCATATTTGAAGGGTTTGTTAGGGTCTGTTATCACTTCGGCGGACTGTGTGCGCATGTTTTTATATCTAACGATGTGTCTTTATATCGCCCCTGCCACACACTCGTCGAGTAAAATGGGAAGTAGCGAGCACAGGAGGCAGGGGTGTACTGAGGCATCATTACTCGTTATGCTTCTCGTTTTGCCGGTTTGACCGACAATATCGGCCAATCGGCGTCGCGATGGATTGCGCGAAAGAGCAGTGTTCGGCCAGAGAGGGCAACACCGCGGCAGAGCGAGGAGCAAGGCCTCAAGTCGCGTATGGAACTCGTATGGAACGCGAATCCCAGAACGACGATCAGAGCAAGGAGCATAGTGTGGCAGAGGCATATGGTATCGAAACAGTCTGCCACCGAATGTCTGCAGTAATGAGAAAGTCTAGTCTCAAAATGGAATAAAAGCCTGAACTCTGCAAAACCGTAGCCCGTAGGGGGAAAAGCGAATAAAAATGGTACGTTATAAGTTTATTAAAGGAAAATCTTAACAAAACGACACTTGTTAAGATTTTCCTATAATAAACTTATAACTTCCCATTCCCACAGTCAGAACTATGCAACAATGTCTACAATAATAAGAAATAAAAATACTGAAATAACCAAACAACTATAATTTCAAGCAAATACCTACAATTTCGTCATTACCACACTATGGACTGTTCTTCGTGTATTCATTCAATACAATCCGCTTTTGACACAAAGTCATAGAAAAGTACCACTTTCCCACACCACAGTAGCAGAAACACTATAATTTACAGTATAGTTTATTAGTTTGCATAATAGCTAAATTCGTCACGATTGCTTGGCCCGGATGCACAGCCGACCACTCAAAGTTTAACGGACACTCACTTATGCTTTCACTGTCTCGCTCGGGAACTAACAGCACCATCATGACATTTAAGCGGCACTTAATTTATTTGAACGTGCATTCCCCCAAAGAGCCTTTGTTTGCCAATCGGTCAGTTTCTTTCGCGCGCTTTATTTATAGAGGTGCATAAGATCAAATTGCACCGTTATACAGTAAAAATGGGGAGAAAGCAGCAGTGACCCTCGCGGGACATCTGTCATTATTTTGCGATGACCTTTCTTTGAAAGTGACTGTCGGTCATTGCCGATATCATAACGACCTCTGTGGCGCTGCGGTTGCTATGCGAGAGATCTCGGGTTCGATTCCCGGCGGGGGATAGAGAAAAAAAATGTCCTAGTGCGAGTCGGTTTCGTCCCCATTGTAACAAGTAATTATGTGACTGGATGTTTGTGTTGAAACTTTGTATTTTATAGTGTTTGTATGAATGACAAAGTTATCTTCGCTTCGCCCACCCTCTTTACCCTTCACCTAAGCTACCGCAGCATTTTGCCCTGATATTTGCTGTGCAAATCAGTATTTTTGATGAATAGTTTAATATTTCCCATAAACAAACAAAGAAATGCAGAAAATATAAATATTTAAATAAAACGAAGAATAGAAGAAGAAGAACCAAGAAGCTCCTATAAAGACCAAATCGGCGATTTGTTAGTGAAGGGGCAAATTCGAAGTACCCGTAACTGGCGAGCTTGCATGAAGAGACTTATGAATGTTGAGGAAGCGAGAGATGTATGCCAGGATCGTAGCAGGTGGGTACTTCGAATTTGCCCCTTCACTTTGGTCTCTGCCTACCCCTCTTCCGGGAAATAGGCGTGAGCATATGTATGTATGTAAAACAAAGAATAAAAAAATATATTTAAGCATCAAATCGACTGCATATGTCTCCGATTTTACTGTATCGATTTTACAATAATATGAGTAACAAGCTTGCAACATTAAAATAAATAAAACTGGTCAAGTGCGAGTAGGACGTCGGACCCGCACACAAAGGGTTCCACACCACTGTTCACGGAAAAACGTAAAACGACAGTCTTTTGTACGAGTTTGTGTATGTAGTATGTTAGTATTTAACTATGTCTCAGATGAACAAAACTCTTAACTATGTACTCAACTTAGGTTAACGAAACACTTTGCTCATTGAAACCGAAAGTTTATAGAAATTGAGTAACTTATTTACAGATAAAATCAATGTGATAAAAACTTATTTTATTTATTATAATTCGAAAGAGCAATTATTACTTGTATAATGACAAATAACTAAGCACAAAACTCAATACCTGCAATTAATAGTACATTGTTCACCGAGAGGAGAAAGTGACCGATTACCGTCGAGGGTGTCGTTTTAAAACACCCGAGATCGGGAATCGCACTTTCTCTCGAGTGATACATAGTGCTTTATACTACATACACCTACGATGAAAATAAAAAACTAAATCTTTACTAATTGAAATTTATATTGAAATTGTTGCAGTTAGTGAAGCTTAATGTAACACTTTTTCCATTAATGTTTGTTTGAGATCGGACAACAAAGTGATCCTATAAGGGTTCCTTTTTTCCTTTTATTTTCACATGTTCTTTTTTCAAATTGTTTGACACCATCCAACACACAGCTAGTGGCCAGTGTCATTTTGCGAACTTGGAGATAAAAACTCACTGTAAAAACTTTTTGGCTTTTGATATTTAGGTTACCGGCGCATAGTCTTACCCAAAATTTAAAAAAAAACACGTAAGAAATGGATTTTCATACACTTTTCTCTCCCGCTCAGATGCGTTTTCTCCCCGCATATTTGTTCGATATGCAATGACGTACTTTCTACCGTAAATTTGATAAAGTATCAAGGTACTTTCCGAGCAGGTGTACCTAGTACCGTATAAAGATCTTTATTCAAACGACACCCTCGACGGTAATCGGTCACTTTCTCCTCTCGGTGAACAATGTACTATTTCCGATAAGATCGGGAGAGTCCAGTTTTCACCGATAAACAAATAAAACAAAATGGCTAAGAAAATTGCCATACCAATAATGTCTTGTATCGGTACTTCTTTTAATTCTTAAAAACCTCCCTTCTTATTTGATGTTATAGCAGCGGTAGAAATACACCCTTTGTGGAAATTTCAGCTCTCTATTTATTTCGGTTGTTCCGGTAGAGCCCGCTGACAGAAGGACAGACGGACGGACGGACAGGCGGACAGCGGAGGCTTAGTAATAGGCACCCGTTTGGCACCCTTCGAGTACGGAACCCTAAAAAGTGCGACCAAAATGACAGTTGCATTTTGGTCCAGTTATTTTGATTTCAGGGTATGAGGTGAGGTAGTTGTTAAGGTGCAGATGATAAGTTTCTATATGTCGCAGTTGGTTGGTTAAATCAGACACTTAGCTAACTCTCTAGACCGTTAATTAAATACCCACGTTTAACCAAGTCACTAGCATTTTGATTTAAATAAAGCATCGTCTAAAACGTTCAACAATCTGTCTTACCGAAAGCCGGCGTGTTCGAAAACAAGATGGCGACAACAGCTGATTTGCACAGCTGATATCAGGGCAAAATATTCCGGTAACTTAGGTGAAGGGTGAAGGGGGTGAGCAAAGCGAAGCCGTGTTAGGTTGAAAATGTAAAACCAACAAAAAATATTTACAACATAAACTGTACACATTATTATTGTAAATGTCTTGTTGCCTAGGGACGTTTAGGCAACTCGTTAAACGTTTCGTTGACTCACTTGTCTGACGGAATTTTAGTGACTTGGTTAAACGTCGGTATTTAATTAACGGTCTAGAGAGTTAAGTGTCTGATTTAACCAACTGACTGCGACATATATAACATTTATTTCCACAACGAAGTCCATTGAAATAACCATATATATTTTTCCTTGTTTCCAGGGACGCAGTTGTGGCTCTGCTTGGCGGCGCTTCACGGAGTTCTGCTTAGTGTGAGCTGCGGACACCACCACCGCCGGTCCATGCCCACACCGACCGTAATTATAACACTTTTAGAACGTTCTTATGTACCTTAGCTCAGAACATGTAAATGAGACCATCAAACAAATTTCTTACTTTTATCATAACCAGACACACTTATTGGCTAATTCAAATTGTGGAAAAGTAACTTGTGTAGACGTTAAAGATCAATTTGACATCAATTGCGTAGGTTTCTCTGTGAGTTTGAGTCATCCTTTCCGTCATGTAGAAAAGATTCCACTAACTTACATCTTCTCGCTTGCAGACACTACCGGTGTCCAAAGGAGGTTGGCGTCCCGTGCTCAGCTCGGGAATATTACCAGGCTACGGAGCGTTCGCCGCCGCGCCGCTGCACCAAGCCTACAAGTATCCCGTGCAAGTCGCCGACAACTACCCTTCGTCGTCACGTCCAGTCACCGCGAGGGACGCGACCAAACTGACCTCCATCGCGCAATCATACCGCCCCACAACCCTTAGGTCGCTCCCCGTCTCCTCCCCCTCCCAGCCCCCCGCCAACCAGCCCATCAACTCATACCTCAACCCCTTCGCATTGCCCAATGGACTGTCCCACTACAAGATCATCCAGAACTTTCCGGGAGAGAACGTCGTGATCCGCAACCCTCATAACCCTTACGCCGCCAGACCGGTATTCTCAAAATACCCGAATAAATTCAAGCAGTCGTACCACAATGGTTTGATGCAGCAACTCAACAACGTCCAGCCGCTTCAATTCGGCTTACCGTCGTATCCGCCCACTTCGAAACCACATGACGTGTTTGGAAAACCAGTGGAGATGTACGTTAGGCCCGCTGATGCTAAAAGACCTTCTGGCAGCGGTGGTACTGAGATATACAAGCCGGAGGTTTTCAAGGTTCCTTCGGATAGCGATACTGCACCGCAGTCTGTTAGCCAGCAGCAAGTAAAGACAGCTCAGCAGCAGCAGGCCGCACCGCCGACGAAGCAGCAGCAACATCAGCAACATTATCAACAACATCAGCAACAACACCAGCAACAGCAACTTCAACAACAGAAACAACACCAGCAGCAGCAACAACACCAGCACCAGCAACAACACCAGCACCAGCAACACCACCAGCTGCAACAACAACTCCAGCAGCCACAACAACACCAGCAGCAGCAACAGGCCATCAACGGATTCCCTCAGTACCAGTTCAAGGATCAGTTGCCCTCAAGTATTTTAGGTGAGAAAGCATATGTTACTAATCGAACCTTTTCATTGTTATTGGTTGGTACTAAAGTAAATTCGTAACTGATGCACCAATCAAGTTGATGAATGACTCCACGTATATCTTGGCTGGAAATACTAGAAAGTAAATGATGGCAAAATTTGCAGACTACTACGTGTTTTTTTAATGAAATATTTGGTTTGTCTATTTGAACACGTCGTAGTCCGCTATTTTAATTTATTAGGTACTTATTTTCTAGCATTTCCTGCCAAGGTATTTAAGTTATGTTCTCCAGAAAGATGACTTCACGTAACATGGTTTTGTGTCTTTTAAATTATTGAAATTTCGACAAAACGTTTTTTTTAACACCTTCTGAAACAAAGTCGGATCATACTTAAAAATAATCTCATACCAATTTCAGGCACCTTCAGCTCATTCGGCGTGCAGTCGATGAAGGGAAGAGACCCAGTCTTCCAGCCTACTAAGACGACCTACCTGCCCCCGCACCAGCCCCAGAAACAGACCATCTTCAACTCATTCAGCTACTCGCCATTCTTCAAGTCCACCCCCGCTCACTTCCCCGCTACCACACCTAAGTTTCAAACCACCCTAAACCAGATACACTTCGGAACTACACTTGGAGACTACAAAGCTCCTACTGCTCAGCCATCTAAGGCACCACTAGCAATCAAAGGCGATCCAAACGTCCCACAAAAAGGATTAAGTTTTAAAGCCAGTCCGCAAGACCCATTCGCCAAACCGGGATCCACGTACAATCCTAACTTACAAACCACGACAGCTACAAACGCGTACTACTTCACCAACTACGATCCCCGGTTACAATTCAGTTCGCACAACGTACCTCCTAACAACTACTACAACCAACCCAGTTTCAGCTACGAGACGAAGAAACAAAAGATCCACGATAGTATCCCGTCCAGCCAGCAGATAGTCAACCAGAACCCAGTCCAGCAGTTGCCTGAGAAACCGAAGAAGCCAGAAATTGAGAGCACACAGCTCCCTGTCCCGGCTCCGGCCACGTACGAGGTGACTGAGACGTATGACAATGATGACGTCATCACCGACCCCAACGCATGGTCGGCGATACCCGCCACACACGACATCAACAAGCCGAGACCAGGCTCGGAAGAACATGTTGTCAGACCGACACCGACGACCGAACTGCCCGAAGAATACGCTATAGTGACCGAAGCTGACAAAAGCTATGAAAACTCTTTGAATTACGACGGCAATGTTGAAAATCAAAGCAGGCGGCCATTGGGCGACGACTTTGAGCCAATCAGCAAGCACAAGCTCAAGGATTATTACTACAAGGTGTCTACACCCCCACATGAAGACTACTCGACACATTACAAGAGAAACAAGAAACCTGAAGGAACCACCCCTTCTTATGTCCTAGAAGATACCACACAGTACAAGAACAATGACCATGTCGCATTACCAACGCTCCCACCAAATAAACACTTCAAAAGACCGAATGGTCAAGAACCGCTAGACAAGGACAAAATAAGGAAGAGAATCAAGAACAGAAGACGCCGTCCACCTCTAGGCAACCGTGAAAAACAAGAGTCAAGCTCCACATCCACTACTGAAACTTACCAAACAACAGAATCGGAAAACTACACCATCAAACCCAGAGTTCGAGTAACCAAACCTAAATCGGACATCAACTTGACCACACCTACAATATCTACTGACTTCTCCACCAGCGCTCTACCAACTATTTCTCCAACCTCACCCACTATTGTCAAAAAGAAGATCGGACAACGCCGCCCGTCGCAAACAACCACTGACAGACTAGAGGTCACCACTCTGTCTTACAGGGACTACGAGTTAAGCAAAGACTCACCAATAATGAAGGTAGGCACCCGATCTCAGTTCCCGAGAGTTACCACAGCTACTTCCGACTACAAGCCAACTGAGACTCCTGACTACAGCCATAAGCAGGATGAGAAAGATACACCAACTAGCGATATAGCCGTCAGCCTCACAGATAGTCTGAGAAACAGACCAGACCAGAACAAACAGTTCTCTTTCCACAAGGACGTTAAGCCTCTTGAGGCAAAGCTGGAGCCAGTGCGCGGTACCACAGCTGAAACTACTCGAAGTATAGACGACGTATCAGAGTTCACCACAACCACTCCTCGTACCATCTCCGAAAGTGGCAAGACATCTAGACCAAGACTTAAGAACAAATATGACAACAACAGACCAAAGTTCAGCGTGAAAGATTACAGAAACAGACTCAGTTCAACCACCACAACTGACAAACCATCAGAATCCGCAGCACCTAAACTCAGGTTCCCACAAAGACGTCTACCTTTTGACAAGTTCAACAATGACAATGATAATGCAACCGAGAGAAAGAAGTTCGCGCCTAAAGAGCCGAGGCATAAGACTAATTCAAGCGATGATCCCTTGGCTGTAAAGGAGTTAGTACATCCAACGAGACAACCCACCAGACAGAGATCCACCTATACAACGGAAAGCTATGAAACTACTCAAAAGATCTCTTCAAGGATAAGAAACGGCTCTCGGAGACCAAGAACTACAGAGGAACCTGAAACCTCCAGCCCTACCACAGTTCACATCAAAAGGCCGCTAAGAAAGAAAGTAAAAGACTCCGAACTAGGAGAATCAGTTCAAGACGTCACCGTGTCAGAAACCACAGCCCGCTATGATCACAAAGAAGACACAACAACCTCAGAAAGGACACGGTCCGAAAGCGCCATCATGAAGATAGCCAAAGATGACAAAAAGCATGCCACGGATCATGTCGATCACATATTTGAGCACTCTAAAAGGGTTTCAGACCTAACGTTGGCTGCCAGCAAAGACTACAACACTCCTGGAATGTTCAAGACAGTCTCACCTAACAGTAGACGAATACCGAACTACTTCACAATAGCTACAGACGACCCAATTCTTCCCATAGAGGCATTCTTCCCACAACTAAACCAAAAGAAGGAATCGTAAAGTTCCTAAGTATTCCAGGGCTGCGCTTTTAGGCACGATTTGACTCATTTTTTTAACTATCAGAATTAATGTTAGATTGTTATAAGGAACTTTAGTGTAATTTCAAGAAGCAAAGCCGGTTGATTAGGGATTAAACTGTCAAATCGGATCTATTTGCTCGGATCCTGAATTAGTAGATATTAATTCCAAGACCAAAACTATTTCCTCTGCCAAAGCGAATGTTAGGGGATTTCATCGTATGTACTGACGTACCGTTTGGTTTTTCTGTATTTATTTTTAGACAGGTACTATATGTGAGTTCATGTTTATGGCTATGACTATTTCGGTGCTCATTTAGCATTTAGGTAAACATTAAATAGGTGCGTATTCTTGTAAAGTGATATGATTGGTCATTGATATTATGTTTATGAGAGTTGAGTGTGAATGATTCCTTACAATAATATTTATGTTAAATTGTAGAGTTAATGGTGTAAATAAATAACTTCTTAGCTAATTAGATGTTTTATTTGCTTAAAAGATACAATTCAAATAATTATATTAGTGCCTAGATATCGTATGAAATAATTACCCAGCATTCGCTTCCTCGGCTTGCATCTTAGCCATTTTCTGGAGACATTTAACTGCAGCTTGATGAATGGTTTTATCCAAAGTATCTGTAAAGACATAATGGAGCTCAGATAAAACTATGAAGCGTCGTTTTGCTAAAAGGTATAATCAAACGTTGGATGGCCTGGATTTCAATAGAGTCACAATCAAACTGAGTGGATGTCAAATATTTTATTAGGGACGATGCTCTGACGACGTGGCGCGTGAGCGTACGAGCGAGACAGCGAGCGTAGTCACTTAGCGAGTGAGAGAGACAACGAGCTTAGTTACCTAGCTAGTGAGCGAGACAGTGAGCGTAGTTACCTAGTGAGTGAGCGAGACTGAGCGTAGTTACCTAGCTAGTGAGCGAGACAGTGAACGTAGTTAACTAGATAGTGAGCGAGACAGTGAACGTAGTTAACTAGCTAGTGAGCGAGAGAGCAGCAGGCGCTGTCTCGCTCACAAACTCACGCGACACGTCGTCGTCTACATGGCATGCGGTCGTCTACGGATTTGCACTTTTAGCGTCAATTTGTAAAATAATGATAAAAATTAGAATACGAGTTTGAACGTTACTTACATATCTTGTGCTGTCCCTGTATCGGGAAGCGCAGACGGAGGCTCATCGGGTGCGAGCACAGAAACACGTAGGGGCTGTCACTCTCACCGCCCGTGTGTCTGAGGGAGAAGGAGATATATTATCGTCTACATCTACATCAAAGGTAAGCGTGCTACGCGACTCAAATGGCAATGGGCAGGTATTATCTGTCGCAGAAACAACGGGAGATAGGGCTCTAAAGTTCTGTTCTGGAGGCCCCGAACAGGAAAAAGAAATGTCGGAAGACCTGCGACATGATGGTCCGATGATATAGATTCAGCCGGCCCGACATAGACCGCACAAATTGGCGGTCAATTGGGGAGGCATATGTCCAGCAGTGGACACGAACATGCTGAAGGAGAAGGAGACATCGACATCATCCTCATCATCTTCAGTCTATTAGAGTACCCACTGCTGAGTATAAGCCAACCTCTCTGTATCCGAACATATCAATAGCTGCAAAGTCAAAATACCGCTGGTTACCACGCGCAGCTATTGATGCGCGGGTGACGCTGTGTTTACAAACCGGTATTTTGGTACAATTTTAGTGCATAATGTTGGCATGCTTGGCAAGTGTAAATGCGGCATTAGTCAAACTCTACCATGAACAAATTTGTCTGTGGTCTTTCGTAGAAAAAAATATTCAGACTGGAAAAAACAAAATCACTGTTACTCGCGCGCGAATAATGACTGATCTTTTCTGAGCTGTTAAGGTGAATAGTGAATTGTTTCTATAAGAACACACTAATGTTTTTATTGTTTTGAAAAGGTTATCTTGTGTAAATTACGTAGGTATCAAACAACATGTATATTTGTTGTTGTTTTTCTCATGTCGGCTAGATTTGTGTCGAGAGGGAACATTTTCATAGAAGTCGGTGATTCTCATGTCGGTACAAAAATAAAATAAGGTCACAGTGACATTTTTTAGCATAATCTAAGAGAGGGTTTCATTAGCTACTCAGATCTACAATTTGTATAGTTCTAAGAGTTACCATTCCAACAGAATCACTTGATACGTCAGTCAAGTGCCGCGCGCGGGTGGGCTCAAAATATGCCGCGGATCCTAGCTGTTTCGCGCCGGGGCGGCCCGGATTCGCGGAGGTTAAACCATACTTAAAGTTAAAAACATCACGTGATTCATGGACGACCGGCAAACGTGAGGAAGCGAGCGAATGCCAAGCTGGTAGGAAGTGGAGGTCCTTGGTCTCTATCTATACTTACATTTTCCGATACACGTCCTGTGGCAGGCAATCGTCGACATTTACGCAGCCCAGTAGACACCCGCTTGGATAGAACGAGGGAAACTTGATCTGCCTGTCTGCAACCAAACATCAACTGTTGTTTGTAAATAAATACAGGAATCATTCATAAGGCATCAAAAAGTAGGCGTAATTTTTGGGGCGTCAATGTGTTACTGTTATCATGTCAATGTGTTAATATGCCTCGGTAACTCATTAACTTACATTAGAGTTTTAATTTTGTGCTCATTGGATTAGTCCCAATGAATTAATCTCATTTGTTTCATTGTTTCTATAAACGACAGGCATCAACAACCTTATTTTAAGTTCGGAGTGTAAACACGCGGACATTGGAATTTGACTCAGTAGGTACCACAAGAACACTCGAAACGCTTATGAATCTTTCTAGACGTTGGATATGGTGGCTAGATGTTTACTATGAGGGGTGGAATGTTCTGAAACCCTATTCTCCGGGATATAAACACTGCGTCGAGATCCGGCGGAAGTCAATTAGTTTCAGGACGCGAAATAGTTAATACCTCCAAGTAACTTGAAACATGCTTGTATGAATAATAGTGAGTGTATTAGTGTCCAATAGTAAAGTGAAGAGATTTTGTGATAAATATCAGTAAGTTTAGTCGTAGTTAATACATTTTGTGATTTTTTTTCGAAATAACTTCAATGCTTTTCTTCACTCGTATAGGAGACGCAGATACCCGATTGTTCGTATTGAGTGGATCCCAAAAGTTTAAATTCCTGTGCCCCACATTTTCATCGTAATAATAATATAAAAAAAATATATATACCTTGGACACTATTTGCACATTGATCTAGCCCCAAACTAGGATTCCCTGTATCTTGGGTACTAGACAACGATACGCATACTTACATAGATAAATATTATACTTAGATAGATAAACAACCATGACTACGGTACAAACATCCGTTCTCATCAAACAAATATTCGCCCCCACCGGGACTCAAACCCTTGGCTTCGTAACCAGGGTCACTGCCGACTTGGCCTTTCGTGTCGTCAGTTATGAATGTATGTATTGTATGAAAGGTAAGTAAAGCAAAGCATGTGCCCGATTTGTCTAAGAGCTTTTTTCAATTTAATTTCATCGGTCTTTCCAGCCGAATACAAGGGAAATTAAATGTTTTATGGTACCGTACCTTAAGAAGGAAAATAAAAAAACGGTCAAGTGCGAGACTCGCGCACGAAGGGTTCCGTACCACCGTACAGTCGGTATGTATCTCATGAACCGTGATAGTAAGACAGATGAAATTTTCACAGATGATGTATTTCTATTGCCGCTATCGCAACAAATACTAAAAAACAGAATAAATTAAATATTTAAGGGGGCTCCCATACAACAATTCTTTCAATACCACATACAAACTTATGAATGCACCTGGTTACGTACATGGAGAGTAAAAGTAGCCGCACCAATTACTTTGTAAACAACATTTTGCTATGTAAAATCCATACTATTCACTCCACAACATCCCATCCCATCCATGGTACGGAACCCTTCGTGCGTGAGTTAGACTCGCACTTCACCGTTTTTTTATTAGGTCTTCAGCTTTAACTAAATATTACAGGTAAACTATAGATGAATGTATGGTTTACACAGGGGGGCAGCATTAAGGAAAAATACATTTTTAAATTAATTACTAGTTTTTTGTTTTGTTGGTACGGAGCCCTTCGTGCGTCGTCCGACTAGCACTTGGCCGGTTTTTGTTGGAGTTATGTGACTAACCTGGATACATCTCGCGGTACAGATTCTCCAAGGCCCGAACTACTTCAGGGTCCGGCGGCTTGGCGGTGGAGGCTATCCAGAGACGGCCTCGGTGGTTGCTGTACCAGGATCTACCCTCGTGCCTGCATACAACACAAGTATTAGAACGCGAGAAAATTGCAAAAGCAATATTGAATTAACTACACTTGCTAAATGTGGACATGTCACCAGAAGATAGTCAAAACCGTTAGTTGATAAACTAACGCGGCAGTTATCAACTATCGACAGATAGTAAACCAGACCGACAGGGTTTAGAATTTACGTTTCTTTTGTTCTTACATGTCAATGTAAATAAATAAAATAAAATAAATAAATACATGTCAACCTAACACAAAGACTATTCGGGGCCTTCGCTGCGCTCGCCCCTTCTAGTCTTCACCTAAGCTACCGCAGTGTTTGCCCTGGTATTTCGTTTGCAATTCAAGTTTAAACCAGTTTACTATTTAACGGTTTTAACCGTTAGTTGATAAACTAACGCGTCATATAGTAAGCAGTACACAGTTTACTATCTGTCGATAGTTAATCAACTTACGAGAAAAAAAACGTTAGTTTATCAACTAACGGTTTTGACTATCTTCTGGTGACAGACACAACTGCGCCTCGAGTCTCGAATGCAACTCAAATAGCAATAGTGCATCGATTGTCCCCAAGGGCGCAAAATGCCGTATGCGCCCATTTAGTTTGGAGACTTACTGACAAATACGTCTTTTTGCGCCCTTGGGAACAATCGATAGCTATGGAGCTTGTATGGACGAGACTGGCGGTCTAGTACCTCAGCCACCGAATATGGCAAATGGCGAGACGGTATATTTATTGCTTTGTTTAGCACTATCAAATCGAAGATTTAGTACCGACGCAGCTCTGAGGGGATCAAGATGTAAGATGGGGATAAGTTTGTTATTATTTATTCCTTAAATAATATGCAGTAATAACTAATGGCTGGTATTTAATCGCACATCAAAAATACTGATTTGCAGCAAAAAAGGATCAGCAAAAACGCTTTTCTATGTTTTAAATATTTAATGAGTACTTAAATTTATGTTTTAAGTATTTTTTGTTGTTCTTACATGTTGAACCTAACACGAAGGATAAAGGGGGCTTCGCTTCGCTCACCCCCTTTACCCTTCACGTTAGCTGACACAGCAAATATAAGGGATATTTCCCATAACTAATCACAAAATTATTAAACGAAGCAGTGTTGTGTTAGATTAACACCATGCACTCTTGTCATTATATCATGAATATTATAATAGCCCTTTTTAGATAAAGTGGTTTAGTTTAGTTTACATGGTTTTTAAATTGCTCAATATGTTTTAAGTATTTTTTGTTGTTCTTACATGTCGAACCTAACACGAAGTATAAAGGGGGCTTCGCTTCGCTCACCCCCTTTACCCTTCACGTAAGCTGACACAGCAAATATAAGGGATATTTGCTGTGCAAATCAGTATTTTTGATGTGCAGTTTGTTCGCGACAGAATAGATATCCGCGATTAGGTATAGGCCATTGTACATAGTCGTAGTATATAAGTTATAGTATAAGTAGTAGTAAGACAATAAAAGTACTGTTTCGTGTGTGTCCTTATTGAAATAAAGATAAATGGTTAATATAGATAACTGATAGGAACATATAGATAGCAGAATAGCCAATTAGAAACATAGCCCGATAGTATTATAATTAGTGTTCAGACAGCTTGTCATTTGTATAGGTATTATTGTAAATAAATAAATCAGTATTACGGTTTAGTTAGCTCTTGCCAGGTAGCACCACCTACAGAATAAAATGGGGCACTACCGTGCATAGTCCAATCGTAGCCTAGCATAGCGTCCGACCCCCTCCCTCACCTATATAAACAGGTGCCGGGAGCAAATCGGCCTCTAAAAAGAATACACTGTCGCAGTACTTCTGGATATGGAGAAGGCGTTCGACAGAGTATGGCACGAGGGGTTGCTGTACAAGCTGTCGACGTCCCCTGCCCCAAGAAGAACGGTCAAGACAATCGCCTCTTTCCTGAAGAATCGCCGCTTCCGAGTGATGGTGGAGGACGCCGTCTCCGAGGAACATCCCGTCGCAGCCGGCGTCCCCCAGGGCTCCTGCCTGTCTCCCGCCTGCTACGCCCGATACACGGACGACATCCCCGTCGGGCCGGGTGCCCAGCTGGCACTCTTCGCAGACGACGCAGCCTACTACGCGTCGTCGTTCCAGGCTCCGCACGCTGCCATCAAACTGCAGCGCACCCTGGACATCTTGCCCGACTGGCTCGCCAAGTGGCGACTGTCCGTCAATGTTGGGAAAACGCAGGCGCTCATCACAGGCCAGAGTCTCCTTCCACCATCGCTCCAGCTCCAAGGACAGCAAATCGAGTGGTCTTCGCAGGTGAAGTACCTGGGAGTAACCATTGATCGCCGGCTCACCATGAAGCAACACGTTGACAACGTCGTCAGCCAGGTCAAGGTGGCACGCGCCAAGCTGCGTCCACTTTTCGACTCCAGCCTCCCTCTGAGGGCGAAGCTCGGGATCTACAAGACCTACGTGAGATCCCGCCTCACCTACGCGGCTCCGGCATGGTACGCCCTGTGCTCGGAGACGAACAAACGGAGACTCCGAGCCCAAGAGAACCTCTCTCTGCGTACCATCGTCGGCGCCCCCCGCTACGTGAGGAACGCGACAATCCAGAGGGACCTAAGATGGGAAACCGTGGACCAGTTTGTCCAGAGGCTGGCGAAGGGCATGTTCGCGCGTGCGGATGCTTCACATCGACAGGTAGCGACAGGTGCAGTCAAGTGCTGACCTGTTCAGACGTGCACATTTTGCTCCTTCGAGCCGGATTCCTACGACGATGCCGCCCAAGAAGCAACCGAAGAAAGCTACGTGTGAAGAGCAAGAAGGGACGCAGCCCGCGCCTCTAGCCAACGCCGACGCCGCCGCTGCCGCAGCCCCGTCGGTCGAGGCCACAGTCACAGCCACAGATACAGGTACAGAAACAGGTACTTTTACAGAGTCCTCAACTGATGCCACGCCGTCATCGCAGCAAACTACAGACACTACAGGCTGCTCGACGGAGGCATCCAAGGACACACAGCGGCAGGAACAGGCGGCGGCGTCGGCTCGACAGGACGCCAGCCGCGATTCTGCCAGATCGCGAGTCAGCACCGTCAAGCAACGGCGCAGCCTACGACTTGCGAAGGCGAGGGAACAGGTGGCACAGCTACAGTTAGAGCTGGCCGCGGCCCGCGTCGCAGTTTTAGAAGCGGAGGACACAGGTGACGAAGCCGATGACAACGTATCCGTGTACTCCGCCACAGCTACAGCCCGACGAGTCGGGGAATGGTTGGAAGGAAACCAGATTCTCGCAATAACGCACGAACCCCACGAGACGCCGCGTCAGGAGCCTCCGCCTCCTCTGCTACAGGTACCACCCACAGTACAGCCGGTACAGCATGCAGAGGTTCACAGGGAGGAACCCCCCGCGCGTCCCGCACAGCCGCCCGCACCGCCGCAGGCGCCCGTACAGACACGTCCTGACATGCCGCCAGCGTGTCCGATCCTGTCCGTTCCAGTACAGTCACAGAACAGTGGGGGCGCATACGCAGACAATAGCGTCGCGCTACCCAACAACAGCATTGCAGAGTTAGCGGCGGCCATCACGCTCGCCGCACGCAGCGCGCGTCCGCCGATGAATCCGAGATACATCACAGAACTACAGGCATACAGCGGTTCGCACCATGAATGGTTAGCTTTCAAGGCGTCATACTTCGACACGACTACGTTGTTCACCGAGGTCGAAAACATGGCGCGGCTACGGAGGGCTCTCAAAGGGAAAGCCAAGGAAGCGGTCGAGAATCTACTCATCTACAGCGCCAACACAACAGAGGTAATGCAGACATTGGAGGCACGCTTCGGACGACCCGACACGATCGCGCTATCGGAACTGGAACGACTGCGCGCGCTCGCGCGCCCGAACGACGCGCCGCGCGACATCTGCACGTTCTCCAGTCGCCTCACCAACGCCGTCGCGACGCTGAAGGCGCTCGACCGCGCCCACTACCTATACAGCCCCGAAACAGCAAAGGTAGTGGTCGACAAATTGACACCGATGCTGCGCTACCGATGGTTCGACTTCGCCGCCGACGCGTCAAAAGAAGATGCAGACCTGATCAAGCTAGCGAAGTTCCTGCAGCGCGAGGCCGAGCGTTGCGGCCCATATGCCCAACCGGAAGCATCAGTTACAGAACCGGCGGGAGGAAAGCCGCGTCAAGCCACGCCCTATCGACCGCAACCCGCTCAGCAGAAAGTGTACGCGACGTCCGGTGGCAACAATAACAACAACAATGCAAATATCAAGTGCCCCCTGTGTTCGGAACCACACAAGACAGATAGTTGTGTACAGTTTAAGGATGCTACGATCGATGAAAGGTGGGATATTGCAAAATCAAATGGCTTATGTTTCAGTTGCCTCGGACACCGCAGCAGGACGCACAGATGCAAGCGTCGCGCGTGCGAGCGAGACGGTTGCGGGAGATGGCACCATAAGATGCTACATTTTTCCCCGCGTGCCCAGACAGAAGCCGTCAACACAGCACAGTCGGCGTTCAAAGCACAAGCTTACCTCAAGATTATCCCGGTGACACTATCGGGTCCATCGGGTGACGTGAGTACATATGCATTACTGGACGACGGCTCGACGGTGACACTCGTCGACGAAGATTTGGTGGTCAAGATAGGCGCGGATGGGCCCACAGGCGAGTTGAGCATTCAGGCGATTGGAGAGACGCGGTTGACGGCTAACTCTAGACGAGTGACGTTGCGGCTGAAGGGTGCATCGGGCGACTATTATGACATTTCGGCCCGAACGATAAATAACTTGCACTTATCCACACAGACAGTAGCCGCGCGAGACATCCGGGACTGCGAGCATTTGCGCAACCTCGGGGGCCTCGTCTACACCAATGCTGAGCCACGAATACTCATCGGACAGGACCAATGGAACCTGCTCACAGCTACAGAGACGCGGCAAGGGACGCCGTGCCAGCCGGTCGCGTCGCGCACTGCACTCGGATGGGTGCTACACGGCGCGCGCACGCGGTCAATGGGCCGCGAGATTGCCACGATCAACCACATCAGTACGGAACAGAGTATGGACATACAGCTGAAAAGGTATTTCGCATTAGAAAGTTTGTTAATTGAACCCAAACAGCCCCGTACCGACGCGACCGCGCGCTCACTGGCAATCCTCGAAGAAAGAGTGTGCGAGAGGGACGGAACACAATACGGTACCACTGTTGTGGAAATCTGCGGATACAGTCATGCCCCCAAATTACAATAACACTCTCCAACGACTTCACAGCTTGGAGAAGAAGCTGGACAGAGACAGCGAGCTCAGGAGGCGCTACCACGGCGAGATGGACGCGCTCATCAAGAAGGGGTATGCTGAGCCAGCACCACCGACGAAACAGCCGCGATCGTGGTACCTGCCCCACTTCGCAGTAATCAACGCTATGAAGCCCGATAAGGTGAGAGTGGTACATGACACAGCTGCCAAGACGCGAGGAGTCTCCCTCAACGACCACCTGATGACTGGACCCGACCTGCTGCAGTCCCTCCCGGGAGTCCTGATGCGTTTCCGGCAACATCGAGTAGCGGTATGCGCGGACATCCGCGAAATTTTCATGCAGGTCAAGGTACGCGACGAGGACCGCGACGCACTGCGCTACTTATGGAGAGGCGACCGCCGAGACAACGCGCCGCCGGACGAGTACCGCATGACTTCACTGATCTTCGGCGCCACATGCTCGCCGGCAATAGCAATCTACGTGAAGAACAGGAATGCCGAGCGACACGCAGCCACGCATCCGGAGGCCGTCTCTGCGATCATTCGCAATCACTACGTGGACGATTATCTCGCGAGCTACAAGACTGAACAGGAAGCCGCCGACATAGCCCGCCAGGTGCGGGACATACACAGAGGCGCCCACTACGAGCTCGCGCGTTGGACGTCAAACTCACAGGTTGTACTACAGTCACTCGATGCGACAGAACAGGCACCCACAGTTGGTCTCGACGGAGCAGCGCCCACAGAACGAGTCCTTGGCCTCATATGGAGACCCACAGCAGACGTCCTCGAGTTCAACTTGAACCTGCAGCGGCTACCGACGGCAATATTGGAGCGACAGGAACCTACCAAGAGGGACATCTTGAAGATACTACGAGACGCAGAAAAACTGGTAATACGAGCCAGCCGACAGCGCGCCTTCGCAGACGACATCGAACAGCTGACAAGAGGTCTCGCACCAACGCCGCGTAGTCGACTGCGCCCTCTAGCGGTGGAATTGTTAAATGGCACTATCATACTAAAAACTAGAATCGGCGCAACGCGGGACATCGGCGAGCGACAGATGAGGCCGCCAGTCATCGACGGTGGGGACCATGCGACACAGCTGTACATCGCACACGTACACAGACAGCTGCATCACGCCGGGACGGAAAGCACAATCAATGAGTGCCGACAACACTTCTGGGTGCTGAGCTTGCGACCGACAACGAAGGGCATCATCAGCAGGTGCCTGGCGTGCAGAATCCGCCGGGCAGCGCCGCCGACGCCACCTACCGGAAACCACCCGCCCACTAGGGTGGGGCACCATAATCGCCCTTTTACCTTTACAGGGGTTGACTACTTCGGCCCGCTGAGCATCACAGCCGGCCGAACCCGACAGAAGCGCTATGTGGCGCTGTTCACGTGCCTCACGACGCGCGCCATCCACCTCGAGATGGCAGCCTCCCTGAGCGTCGAATCGGCGGTGATGGCGGTGCGGCGCATGATAGCGCGCCGCGGCTGCCCCACGGAGCTGTGGTCCGACAATGGAACCAATCTGCGCGCCGCAGACAAGGAGCTGCGTCGAGCCATGGATGCGGCCACAGCAGGCGAGGCGGCAAGGCGAGGCATCAAATGGCGCTTCATCCCTCCTGGCGCGCCATTCATGGGCGGCGCGTGGGAGCGCATGGTGCGGAGCGTCAAAACAGCACTGGCGGCGACACTACACGAGCGCCACCCTATGGAAGAAGTCCTAACTACACTGCTCGCCGAAGTGGAGCTGACTGTCAACAGCCGCCCACTCACACACGTCTCCGTGGACCCGGCTGACCCCGAGGCGCTGACCCCAAACCACTTCCTACTGCATGGGTCGGCGCATGTTCCCGTGGTGGGGACCTTCGATGACAGCGACCTGATTGGCCGCACACACTGGAGAGCATCACAACGCCTGGCCGACATCTTCTGGGAGAGATGGCTCCGAGAGTACCTGCCGTCACTCCAAAACCGGCGGGAGCCCCGAGGACGTGGCCCAGAGCTCAAACTGGGAGACATCGTCATCATTGCTGACAACACTCTGCCACGCAATGTGTGGCCACTCGGGAAGGTGACGGCGACATACCCAGGAGCAGACGGAGTCGTACGAGCAGCCGACGTGTTCACCAGAGGGACGACGCTGCGCCGGCCCACTAAGAAGCTGGTCATCGTCACAGCGGGCCTCGACGACGTCGCTCACGCCACAGAAGACTGCATTGCCCCGGTGGGCAATACACGGCGGGAGTAATGTTCGCGACAGAATAGATATCCGCGATTAGGTATAGGCCATTGTACATAGTCGTAGTATATAAGTTATAGTATAAGTAGTAGTAAGACAATAAAAGTACTGTTTCGTGTGTGTCCTTATTGAAATAAAGATAAATGGTAAATATATATAACTGATAGGAACATATAGATAGCAGAATAGCCAATTAGAAACATAGCCCGATAGTATTATAATTAGTGTTCAGACAGCTTGTCATTTGTATAGGTATTATTGTAAATAAATAAATCAGTATTACGGTTTAGTTAGCTCTTGCCCGGTAGCACCACCTACAGAATAAAATGGGGCACTACCGTGCATAGTCCAATCGTAGCCTAGCATAGCGTCCGACCCCCTCCCTCACCTATATAAACAGGTGCCGGGAGTAAAACGCCGTCTCCGAGGAACACCCCGTTGCAGCCGGCGTCCCTCAGGGGTCCTGCCTGTCTCCAGCCTGTTACTCCCAATATACGGACGACATCCCCGTCGGGCCGGGTGCCCAGCTGGCACTCTTCGCCGACGACGCTGCCTACTACGCGTCGTCGATCCAGGCACGGCACGCTGCCGTCAAACTGCAGCGCACCCTGGACATCTTGCCCGACTGGTTCGCCAAGTGGCGGTTGTCCGTCAACGTTGGGAAGACGCAGGCGCTCATCACAGGCCAGTCCCCCCTTCCACCACCGCTCCAGCTCCAAGGACAGGACATCGCGTGGTCTCCACAGGTGAAGTACCTGGGAGTGACCATCGATCGCCTGCTCACCATGAAGCAACATGTCGACAACGTCGTCAACCAGGTCAAGGTGGCACGCGCCAAGCTGCGTCCACTTCTCGACTCCAGCCTCCCTCTGAGGGCGAAGCTCGGGATCTACAAGTGCTACGTGAGATCCCGCCTCACCTACGCGGCCCCGGCATGGTACGCCCTGTGCTCGGAGACGAACAAACGGAGACTCCGAGCCCAAGAGAACCTCTCTTTGCGTACCATCGTCGACGCCCCCCGCTACGTGAGGAATGCGACGATCCAGAGGGACCTCAGATGGGAACCAGTGGACCAGTTTGTCCAGAGGCTGGCGAAGGGCATGTTCGCGCGTGCGGATAGCTCACATCATCCGCACATCCGCGACATGGCGCCGTACCACGCGCGCCCGCCCGACCGCCGCCGCCTGCCACGCGACCTGGTTGCCTAGCCGGCGATCATCCAAAGGAACACCCCTCGTGAGAACATCTCCACCGCCCGCGAGGGCCCCCCGATGACCTGTCCATAGGAGTGGACAGAGGCGCTTCTTCAGGAAGAGATCCGATGATCTGACCCTGACTCCCCACGCCCCAGAATGGGTGCGTGAGAAGAATACTTGATTGATTGATTGAAATCGGCCTCTTTGCACGGCGATCTACTGCAAGATCAAGACTTTCATTTGGCGAGGACATCCCGTAGAATCCCACAGTCAGGAACACCCCCACGGTGCAGGTAGCGACAGGTGCAGTCAGGTGCTGACCTGTTCAGACGTGCACACAGTTTAATATTTCCCATAACTAATCACAAAATTATTAAACGAAGCAGTGTTGTGTTAGATTAACACCATGCACTCTTGTCATTATATCATGAATATTATAATAGCCCTTTTTAGATAAAGTGGTTTAGTTTAGTTTACATGGTTTTTAAATTGCTCAATTTCTTAATCTCCAGATAGGTATATCCTGTTATACTAGAAAATGCATTGACCCTTGAAAGAATTATTAACTTTCGCGAGTCTAAACCGGGATGCAACTAGTGATTATTTCTCAGATATGCAGGTACGACCACCGGATAAACTAAGGTCACTCATCAAAGTACAGACTCAGACAGCCGTTGCCTCTAACTGAAGTCGACAGCTGCGATGCCCTCGACCAAAGTCAAAGTCAAATTTCTTAATTACTTTTTTTGCCTCCTTTATACATTAGACCACTGTGGGAGAGAAGGGCGAAGAAACTCCCACAGATAGATTTTAAGATCTCTTTTTAAAATTGGTTTTGTTCAACTAATACAAATATTACAATATTAATTATTATAATTAATAAGCAGGAATTAATCATTACAAAATTATTAGCAGCAAGGTCTGTGTTGAGTTAGATTAACCCCATACAGTCTCATCATTTAAGTAATCTTGAACATTGTAATATCCCTTTTTCGACAAAGTCGCTTTAACATGGTTTTTAAATTGCTCAAATGACAATTTCAAAATCTCCAGAGGTATCTTGTTGTAATAGAGAATACCCTGACCCTTGAAAGAATTGTTAACTTTCTTGAGTCTAAACCGGGGTGCAACTAGTCTGTGACTATGTCTTAGGTATGTTGTAAGGTTCTTGCGACGCATTATATTTTCTAAAATAAATTGACTAAGTACAATTAGTATATCAATTTCTTTGAAAAGCTCTCCTAAGGGGTCTGAGTGTTTTAAATTATAAATTGCTCAAATAGCTCTTTTCTGTAAAATAAAAATTGTTTGAATAATGCTTTCTCCCACAAAAAGATAAAATAGGACATTCCACTATGAAAGTAACTAAAATATACAAGCCTATTTGGAGCCACATCCGTGTTTTGCCTGATGTTTCTAACAGCGTAAGCCACAGCACTTAATTTACCAGCTAATTTATCTATGTGGGGTTCCCACTGCAATTTGCTATCAATAGGACCAAAAGCGACGCCCAGGGCTGGTGCATCGACAGACACTTGCCATTGTCGATCATCTCTGGATCTTGCACACAACTTACAGCTTGATCCCCTCGACCAGCAGCGACGCCCAGGGCTGGTGCATCGACAGACACTTGCCCGTGTCGATCATCTCCTGGATCTCGGCGTCCTGGATGCGCGAGTCAGAGAGCGAGGTGCTGCCGCGGGCCACGCCGGCGTAGTTGAGCTTGCTCCCTACCGAAGGGTCGAACTGGACGAACATAATTTAATCATAAAGTAAAAATTTAGAAAAAAGCGAATTTGATCACACCCTAATTGATTAGCAATAATTTAACCCTAAACTCATTAAATACCCAGAATTTATTGATAGTCTTCGTCATGGTGTAGCTCACGAAGTCATGCTTCCCGAGAACACCAGCTTCCAAATGCAAGAGATACAACTTGACCAAATAGTAATCGGTGTGCATTGAGTGAGTTGATGCTGGTGAAGAAGAGGCCTATTCTAAATTCCAAATTCCAAATTTCTTTATTACTGTAGATATTTACATATACTTAGCAATCGTTAATTTTTGCCATTTCTCTACATTGGCCCACTGTGGGAGAAAAAGGGCGTAGAAACACCCACAGATTGATTTTGAAATCTCTTTTAAAAATTGCGTGTGCTTAACTAATATAAATATAATAATATGAATTATCATAATTAATAAGCAGTAATAAATTATTACAAATTTATTAACAACAAGGTCTGTGTTGAGCTAGTTTAAGCCCATACAGTCCCGTCATTTGAGTAATCTTGACCTAAACCCAGCAGTGGGCAAATGTGTGCTGACCAATGATGATGATGTCGAACCTGCAGCAGCGGCGCGTCTCCTGCCGTCAGCTCATTGAACCAGTCGAGCTGAGGCGCCCGCGCCGCGTCTGACATGTTGCTTATTAGATCCTTGTCCACTTCGTGATCGATCGACGTGTCTTCTACTATCTGCCGGCCTGTGGACGAAATGAGACTATACTCAAGTATATTGCTAGTATTTATCTTATTTTAAGGACGGTATAATACTGGTGGTATAATCCAAGAAGCTAACCAGAAATGCACAAAATCAATGGAGCAGAGAAAGCAGGAAAAGACGAAAAATCCAAGAACTCAGAAAACTAGGGACTTAGAAAACAAGGGTTGCAGAAACCCAGGGATACAAATATCCGGAGTTGCAGAAATCAAGGGATACAGATACATCATAAGGGAGGGACGCAGAACATATATTGTTTGTAGATATCTCCCCCGATTACGCGACATACCAGTCGTAGGTGATCTGATTCTCCCTCATGATCGCGTGTTTCTTGTCGTGCAGCGACAGGTTGTATTGTGAACTTTACCACGGCGCATCTCGCAGAGCCACACGGAGTTCACGCTGAACTAGGTCTTTGACTCATAGTATACTAGCAGGTGCTCGCGGCTGCTCATACAAACATTAACCTCCCCTCCTGCTCCTCCCCTTCCCTCCCCCTCCTACCCCTCCCCCCGCTTAATACGGCCTTGTCGCTAAAGCCCTCATTAGCTATATAGACGTCTCTTCTATACCTACCGGATTTGCAACTTCAATTTTTTCCATATAACTCTAACAGTCCCATCCTCCCACAATTTTACAACTTGTGGGGGGCAGAATTTTGAAAATCTCTTACTGAGCTGATCGCCTGCATTGTTCATCTTCCTATCTGCCAACATAACATAGGTCGAGGCGAGTTTCTGATTTTTCACAAAATCTAACCCCCCTTTCCCCGTTATAGGGGCGAATTTAGACAAAAACTTTAATGAACTGACGTGGCATATCTTTATACTATCTAAATACCTAATTAAAATTAATTAGGTCAAGTAAGGGTTTTAAGTCCATACAAAGCTCTTCTCCCATCCCCCTTTAGCGGGGCTTTAAAAAATCAATTGCTTGTTTGGCGTCCTGCAACATTTCAGCTTCATAATTAGTTGTTTTTGATTTTCATATAAATTTCAACATTCTTAGTGCTACGCTACGCTGTAAAGGAATCCCTGTGCAAAGTTTCATGTCTCTAGGGCCAGCGGTTTAGGATGTGCGTTGATATATCAGGCAGTCAGTCAGTCAATAAGGTAGGACGTCGAGTTTTATACATATAGATCGATGAAACGATGATCGAACTTTCTGTACACCTTAGACTACTGACTGAGTAATGACGAGGTAGGGTGAAGCGACGAGGGCGGTTATATACAGTCTGTTACCAGCATGTGGGCATTTATTAAAACTGATAATAACATGCTCCGTTAACAATCGTTTGCACGTTAGTAAATCATAATTATGTTAATTAACTCTACAATTAAACTTTCTAAATTTGCAGCTTAAATATAGTAGACGTATTGCCTAATAGTCGTAACTCATGTCGTTGAATTACTTGGTACAAGGCATGTCGATAGTGTGACAGTGTGACAGGCACGACAAGTTTTGATAGTAACTTGCGTGCTTTACATTGCGGGCAATTAAAATTTTGTTAGAAATTTAACATGAGATAACTGAAATTTAATTTATTAATTAAATTAATGTTATGGTAACGTCCTTAATTAAAAGCCCAGCTGCTGGCAACACACTGTATAGAAGAGGTGCTGCGGCCGCTGTGGATATTAGGTCCGTAAAAGGGAGAATTCCGCTCCAGGTTGCTAGGCCTGGGGACCACTGGTACAACAGCTTATGCTCGGACGTTCTATATATAGTTAGTAACCGAAGAAACTTCTCTTGCGCGATGCAGGATCGATTGTCAATTGTTTCTGCGATCCGTGATGACATCTGTTGACAACTTCTGTCAATTTCTGCGTTTATTTGCTTGACATCCATCTTGTATGTTAGTATGTGGATCGCCTGATAGGTGACGCCACAAGGTCTCTAATTCAATGGTATTTAAAACTGATACTAAAACTTGTGTTTGATTATGGCAACCCGTGATTATTTCACTCACCAACGAAGTTGGACTGGTCTCCACCGCTGATTATCACCCACTAGCCAAATCGAACTGGGAGCACGAATATTTGACAGATCGAAAGTGTTCGAGTTTATTTTATTTTGTTTATTTTATTTTATTTTTTTTATTATTTTTATTTATTTCAGGTTTGCCAACAGACAATACATGTTTACTTAATTTAATTCTTAAAATTTTACATTTCAGATGTTTGTGTACTTAAAGGCGAACACAGCCCGCGTATAGAAAAAAAAAAACTTATATAACATTAAGTAATTACATAATAACAGATAATTAGTAATAAACAATTACAAAACAATTACCGCATGGAAAATTAAGTAGGGATACATTTATTTGAATTAGATAAACTATAATTAAAATTAAAATTAAAAAGGGGTTATGATAAATTAATTGATTAGTTGGTTAGTTAGTTAGGTGTAGTTTGAGCTTTGGATAGAATGAAGAAAGTTTATCATGAAACATGTCGAAGGATGTTGTTTGACAATTGTGCAGAGTGTTATACATTCGTATCATTCTCGTAGTGGGGGAGTTAATGCCGAGGTTTGTCTTCCAAAGTTTCTCTCTGAACAGTTTATGAGTGCCTAGTCGTGGGAGTCTGCCCAAGCAGACTCCCACGACTCGGTTCCCAAACCGAGATGGTGAATGAATCCAAGAGCTGCGGACAGTCCACCTGACCGTTTAGCACTTCATGCATAAATTTCAAGTCGTGAACCTTTCTTCTGACTGTAAGAGGCATCATGTGGAAGTGACCGAGCCGTTTGGCGTATGACCGAAATTGGAGGTCGCCAAGAGTGGTGTTAGCGAGGTAGCACAGAAATCGCTTTCTTCTAAAAAACTTAAGCTACACACTATAACAGGGTTATATATAATTGAGTTGTGTAAATTGGTCAGACGTCACCATGAAAAATTCCCTCAAAGACCACCTGGTGTCAGCAATCGTCTGAACGAAAGAAATCATAAAAAACTAGAAGTTCCTCAATGTAGAACTACTACCTTCTCTCGGGGAACAAAAATGATAGCCATTTGTTTACAATAAGTTACCAGAAGCCTTAGTAGTCTTAGAATATCGTAAATTTTTTATAGCACTAAAAAAACTTTTGGTGTTTATATGTCCTTACAGCTTAAGTGAATTTTGTAGTTTTGACATTGAATCCTGTGTATATGACATTTTGAAATTATCTCCTAATTCAGACTGATTATTATGACCTATAACTTATTATTAAATGCAATTAACTGTAGCACTAGGGAAACTTTTGGTGATCATGTGTGTCCTCATAGCCTAAGTGAACTTTATAATTTTGACATTGAATCCTGTGTGTGTTACATGCACACATTTTGAAATTATCTCCTAATTATTATTATGACTGACATTATTATGACCTATAAATTAATATCAAATGACCACAGTTTTCTATTTTACTATTAATTAATTATAGGCGTGTTATTTTACTTTAAATGAGGATGAATGTTGTTGTGTACATATGTTTTCATGTAAATACTTATTTTATACTAATTGCTACACCTTAAGGGTAAAATTACATTGTACCTAAGTGATGCGAATTGTGACACCTCCATCTAACTTGTAATTTATTGCAATAAACAAATTGAATTGAATTGAATTGAATTGAATTGAGATGGGAGCCTTGCGGGACGCCTGAGGTTGCATTGAAAGGTGCGGACTGCTGACCGTTGACTTCTACGTAGGACTTACGATCGATTAAGTAAGATCGAATCCACCCCAACAGAGGATTGAGAACGCAGTGTCGTTTGTGTTTCTTTACAAGAGTGTCAAACTCCACCTTATCAAAAGCTTTGCTAAAGTCCGTATATACTGCATCCACTTGTACCCGCCTATCGACAAAACTAATGAGGTGATCGGTGTATGCTATGAGGTTAGAATTCGTAGATCTGCCTTGGAGGAAGCCGTGCTGTCTGTAAGACAATTGGTGAGATACTTGATTCTCGAACACTTTTGCGAAAATGGGAAGAATTGTGATGTGAGTGATTGTATATTAAAGTGAGCGGCCAGGATAAAATATCTCCGCAGTGTTTTACAAAAGAAGATGGCAGATCATCAGAGCCAGGTCCCTTGGTAAGGACAAGTTTTCGTAACTTGTCTCGAACTGCAAGCTCGTTGAAAATCATAGACGAAAATGAGGTGCACCCCATGGAATCAATGTCGCCATTTTATGTGGAGTCTAGATTATGGTATACTGAGCTATTAGAGTATATGGAGGCGAAGTTCTTAGCAAAGAGATCGCTTATGTCCTTGCTATTATTTCCTGTTTCGGCGTCTAATGTCATGATGGAGGGAAATTCGCTCTTGTTATTCCTCCTCAGTTTTATGTATGACCAGAAATATCTTGGATTATCTTTGATGCTTTGTTCGACTTTTTTAACATAAGAGTTATAAAAGTCAGTAATAACCAGATCGCATCTTTTTCTTAGCATTTCAAATGATAATTTGTCTAAAGGGTTGTGGATTTTTTTACTTTCAGCCTTATTTTATTATTTTCTCGCAATAAGCTTATTAAACTTGGCGTGAACCAAGGCGTATAGTTAGAAATTCGAATTTTCGTGAGGGGTACATATTTCTTTATGACGATGTTTAACTTTTCATTTACACCGGAGCAATCGTCGAAAATGTTCACCCAGTTGACCGTTCTCAAATCGTCTATAATTTTAGTATAGTCTGCCTTATGGAAATTAAGCCGAGGTGTCGTGTCTGTCGGTAAAGTAGTATCGCTTAATAACCCTAATGTAAACTCTAATGGTGGGTGGTGAGGATCCACCATGCTGAGACCTTCCGGGTAGTATGAAACTTTTATTTTATGGAGGTTAGATAGTATCAGATCCAGGATTCTGCCATTCGTGTTTTTACTACATTAAGCAGGTCAAGGCTATGCAAGGACATGAATTCTGAAAGTGTGTTGAATAGGACACCATTTCCCACCGGAGACTGGCGCTCTGGCTTATCTGGAGTAGGTTGCCATTCTACTTCCTTTAGATTGAAGTCGCCCAGTATCACTACTTCTGAGGTCCATTCTTTGTGTGAGTACATAGTTAGCATGCTCAATAAACTCTTCAAAGTCACTTCGTTTTAATGGCGATGGGATATATGCTGCACAAATGCCTGCCTTTTTTATTTGTTTTTTTAAATCTGTATTCGAACGAGATCCAAAGGGCTTCAAAGTAACTGCTGTTATGATACAAAATTATGTCTGACTTAATATTATTTTTTATCGCAATCAATACAACACCTCCGCTCAACTTTGCACCAGGACCGTTTAGGTTCCTGTCGCATCTGTAGAGCTTATATCTATCATCAAAGAGTTCACGATCGTAAACATTATTTTGAATCCAGGTTTCGGTTAGTACGTACGATAATATCAAAGTTGTTCTTTAAAACATTACTAACAAACTCGTGTGTTTTCGTATTTACACCTCTAACATTCTGATAGATGCAGCTAAATTCAAGCTCTTTTAAATTAAAAATATGGAGTTCACAGCTTATATTACACAGGCATCACCACGTTACAGCATAAATTTTTCAAAAGTCTGTAGTGTTATGCTACTTACATGCCATTTTCCAGTCTGCTTTGATGGTCTGCATTTATCTCACAGCTGGATATTTCGTATCACCTTTATTTGCATAGGACCCTGTAACGTTTTAAACCATAAGAACATAATAACAAATCATTTTCACTTCGTATTTTCACACTATCAGCACTGTTAAATCGATGTCGAAGGGGTTTACCTTTGGTGACCTTGTATTTGGCTTTCTCCGAAACTCTGCAATCTCGGGCTTCGTGCGCGCTGGTGCGCTACCTTTTTATGTATCTGTAACTGTCCCAATTTTCATTGTTATCTTGTTGTTTTCTCTATTACGAGCCTGAAACCAAAATCTGACATATTTTGATGTCGTTGTTTATCTGGTTGTCATGGAAATGTCCATTCAAACTCATTAGCGGTCTGATATGTTTACTTCAATACTTTTTCCCTCTTGGCCATTCACAAAAATTGCTTTTAATTTAAATAATTTTTAGAACTCTCCAAAAAGGGTATAAGAGCGGAACATTTCTGAAATTGGGAAGTCTCACTTCAGCTCTTGAAGAAGGAGCTTCACCTAAAGGCCTTATCCCGGGGTCGCACTGCCCCGTGATCCTGCGAGCCTCTGCTGAGTCGCCTACGGTTTGCTGCTGCTGCCTTACTGCCGTCTCTAACCACCTATATCCTGACGTGCTGCCGTCTCCAACCATCGATACCCTGACGTGCTGCCGTCTCCAACCACCTATACCCTGACGTGCTGCCGTCTCCAACCATCTATACCCTGACGTGCTGCCGTCTCCAACCACCTATACCCTGACGTGCTGCTGCCTTCAAGCCACCTCCTACACCTCCACCGGATCTCCAGCTACTCACAACTCCTCCAGGCTCCGGGCACCACCGCCGCGTGCTCCCTGTTCTGCCCTCCTACTCTCCGTGTCCTTCGCTCCCCTTTTTATATCTTTTGTACTTGTATTTTTGTAAAACCTGTGTCACCTCATTCATCCTCATCCTCATATCATTTTTTTAAAAATAGTCATTGTTTAATAAACATAATAAACTGTCATTTCTAAATTTTATTCTGGTTGTTGTTTCTTGTTAGGTTCTGGTTAGGTTCTTGTCACTATACGACAAGTCTTTGTCCTTAATCCACAGTATTTTCGAAGTAGTTGTCTTTCTCACCAGGCCGCGACCCCTACTGATCCAGATAAACTTGTAGTCAGATGCTTTAGCTTTCAGTCTGGCTAAAATGTGTAGTTCGCGGTTTGTAGGGGAAAGATGCTCTGAGACATACACACCATTTTTGTCTCCTGCTATGCCAAGATGGTGGGAGCTAAGTTTATCCTTCGGGTTCGCTTTATTGAAGGTCTTTACAGCAGCTAGCAGTGTGTCGCGTAGAAGGGGAGTGCTGAGCTTCGCAACGATGGATCGCGGGCGAAAGCTGTCTTGCTTAGACTTCGCAGTCCTTATGCATAGATGTATATCATTGGCATGATACAACTTTTGCTAGTTGTTGAATTATGTTTACCGGGTTTTCTGCCTTGTGTTCTGGGACACACTGTACCTCAATGTTCGCTGCCCGAGCGTGCTGTTCCATCTCCATTACTCGAAAATGCAGGTCTTTGGTGGTAGATCGTAGGGATTCGTTCTCTTTTTTTAGCGTGATAATCAATGCGGTCTTTTTTTGGAATCTTCTCGCAATTCCTCGAATTGTCGGTTGAAAAAATACATTGCTTCTTTTATTGATGTAACTTCATCCTTTATTTCTTTGAACTCCTTCCGAAAGTTGCAGAATTCTCTGTTCATCGTTGTTTTGATCACGTTGACTAACTCCTTCTCCATAAATTTTCGTAATTCGGTTTGTACCGTTTCTTTTATATCCTGAAGAGGTGTTTAATCTTGAAACTCGACAGAATGACCTTTTGATCCTCTGGGACCATTGTTGACCCATGATTCTTGGTGGCGTACAGGAGTCTGGTCTTTAATATTTTTCCGGATTCCTTTGTTACATTCTGGGCAGATCCATGAGTTCTCCTTGCTCAGTAGCTTTGTGAACTCAGTTTGGCTCATGGACAAGCAATGGCGATGGTAAGTAGCGGTGCACTTGGAGCAGCTCAGACCAACGTCGTCGTCTCCCGCGAAGGTCTGCTCACAGGCTGTGCACACAGTCATGATTGGTACTGATGGATTATTATTGCGTGGTCCGGAACGTAATTACTGCAGTACTGCACCACGAGCCAAACTCAGTATGGGCTAAGCGTAATTAGTTGCATTTACGAAACGCAGTTTTAGCACCCTTATTACACCTCGAGCCAGGCCGTTGGTAGTGATGAGTCACTATTGTCGGCATTCAGAGCATAGTTTCGGTCACAAATCACAGTAAATACATACCTAAGTTGACAGTAAATACATACTAATAACACGTCAACCGAGTAAAAAGTATAGGCACTAGTTATAGCGAAAATTTTGATAGTATAGACCGTTGAAAGCAATTTTAATGTTGAAATTACTTAGCGACAAAATGTAAACAAGTCTTTTCTTATCCAATGTTACGTTCCGTGTTGTTCAGATGACACGCACTTTATGTCATCCAACTAATATTATGAATGAGAAAGTAGCAATGTTTAGACGTTTGCGTTAGTGATGCAACGAATACTACTTTTACGAATACGAATACGAATATCAAACCTACTATTCGGTGAATACGAATACGAATATCTCGCTATGGTAATAAAAGACTAATAAAAGAAAATAAATAATTTGATGCATATCTATTCTCCTAATAATTAAAATTTACAATAGGCAAATTTTTATTTAAAAAACATAAAATTTGTAAATTTTCTGGTTTTAGGCAATTTCTTTTTTCAGTCTGGATGTTTCCAGCTGTTGAAAAAAGTCTTTCCGAGGCGACTGAACATGGCTTCAGTAAAAAATATTTTTGGGTGAAAATTTTCAGACTTGGAAAATGGACATCTTCTCGCCAAAAGGCCACTGGATCGTCGTATTTTTACGTGCCGACGACCGACGCGCGTATTCGCCGACTACGAATATTCGGTAAATGTCTATTATTCGGCGAATACGAATATTCGTATTCGTATTCGTATTCGTTGCATCACTAGTTGGCATGTTGGTGTGTTTTTGCCTCAGTCACGCTAAAACGGCTCAACGGATTCGAATGAAATTTAGCACAGAGATAGTTTATGAGATAGATTAACATATAGGATACTTTTTATCCTACTGCACCAGAAGGAGGGTAACGTTATCTCGGTAAATGACACTTCCTAGGAACATGCAGACGAAGTTGCGGGCATCAGTTGTACATAAGTCACTGACAGTTTATTTCGAATACATTTTCGATGCGCGATGAATCGTGCTACCCACACTGGTCTCAACGCCCGATTCCGCGACTCACCAGCGAAGTCGAAGTTGATCTTCTTGTCCCTCCTGCTCGCGTGCTTCTTGTCGTGCAGCGACTGCTGGTACTTGTGCAGCTTGCCGCGCTCCGTCTCGCTGAGCCACACGGAGTTCGCGTTGAAGTAGTCGCTGTCGTCGTCGGTGACGCGCGTGCGACGCTCGCTGACATTTGGAGGTTGTGGTTATTTATCTGATTAACTCTGTGCCCCCCCCCCCCCCAAGCGTGAGGTCCCGGGTTCGACTCCCGGCTGGCGAGGAAGAATATAAACCCAAGGTCTTGTGTGTCTGCGACAACACATGGTATGAGAGAGAGAGAGAGTGTATTTGCCATATATAAATATTTATGTTTATAGGTATGACCGCTGGAATAAATCGTGAGGAAACCTTTATGTCCTCATGGTTGCGTGTCATGTCCTATGTAAGCGACAATTTAAAACGAATAATGATTAGAGGTGGTCATAATAACAAAAGCACATTAATTAGCATGCTAATGAAAAATAATTAAAAGCGCTGCTATTGAAAAATGAAACAAACGAAATGCTAAACAGCTAATTAGCAAAAAGCGCTTAACGTTCAAGTAATGTAATGAAATGAATCAGCAAGCGCTAACTTCGCGCTACGTTGCCGCTTCGCAAATTCGCAATCGCAGTCGTCGCGTCGTCGTCGCGCACGCGGGAACGTGCGAATCGCTGGCCTGTTTGGCAACTTCGCACTCGCTTTGTAATAACTAATAACAATAATTTTAGATTAAAATAGTAATTCTGACAGTCCTAAGCCTGTGTAAAGTATGAAGGGAAGTTTATTTGATCGTTATAATGTTACTAATAACTCTAATACGTACTAATTACTGACAGGAATAGCACACACACACAATAACACACTTTAAAAGCTACAAAACTGCAAGTGCGAATATAATTTCCGTTACCATTAACAGTTTAGCAGTTAACAGATTAGCCGTTTATTTTAGCCACTTTAATAAATTAGCTTAGCAGCTATATACATTATTTAAAATTAGCCGTTATTGCCACCTCTAATAATGATTGCAACAGTGGAAGTGTACCAGTAGTCCTATGTAAGCGACAATTTAAAACGAATAACGATTGCAACAGTGGAAGTGTACCAGTAGTCCTATGTAAGCGACAATTTAAAACGAATAACGATTGCAACAGTGGAAGTGTACCAGTAGTCCTATGTAAGCGACAATTTAAAACGAATAACGATTGCAACAGTGGAAGTGTACCAGTAGTCCTATGTAAGCGACAATTTAAAACGAATAACGATTGCAACAGTGGAAGTGTACCAGTAGTCCTATGTAAGCGACAATTTAAAACGAATAACGATTGCAACAGTGGAAGTGTACCAGTAGTCCTATGTAAGCGACAATTTCAAATAAATTCAAAATTTGCTTCGCTCAACCCTTTTACCCTTCACCTAAGCTACCGCTGTGTTTTGCCCTGATATTAGCTGTGCGAATCAGTATTAATCATATTCACCACGGACGTGTGGTGATTATATATAATAACCGGTTAATGTGATAAACCTTGCTGTATTCATTACTTTAACCATCGATATTGTTAAGTATGAATAATCGCCGGTTAGTATGCATAACAACTGAATCAATCTTAACCCTAGCAAAAATAAGCCTTCAACGTCTAACATGTAATGTATATTAGATCGACTTCGTGGTCAAGTAGGCAATTGAATTGAATAATCACCTAGTCCTGTCATACTCCAGCAGCGTGTTCCGGTGCGTCACCGCCGCCTCCCAGCCCTTGGGCCTGCTCTTCTCCATGAGAGACTCCACCAGCTTGGCGCTGGCCTTCGTCTTCGCGGATATCTCCCTCTGTTCTGCTGGCGTGCACACCTTGATGAGGGGGACAGAGGAGTTATGTTGTGAGAGTTGAAAGTCAACGAAATTTTACATTTAATATTCGAGAGCCATAATGACCCTCTTCTAGCGACGCTCCCTATCCCTGCAACTTTTCTCATCATGACCTCTTGAAGCAGTTGATATAGCACGTAATATCCCACTCACGCACACGCGCGCACGACACAGTCAGCCTAGCAATTTACGCATTAACTACGAACTATACCTTCTATGTCTAACATAACACTAATTACTCTGAGTAAAAATGAATTGTACACAAATGTACCTTTTTGATCAATAAATGATTTTGAATTTTGAATATCGATCGGATGGATCGATCGATTTAAAATAACAACTAAATTTGGGGAGCGACCACTCTGACTGAACCAACGGTAACTAGAAATAGTCATATGTAGAGAGAGGACTGACCACCCGCCTGTGATCAGCAGGCGTCCCACCTATCTATCTAAACTCGTTTGTGACAATGTCAAAGGGCAAAAGATGGCCTTTTCATCTTCAGAAATGAATTTGTTGTCCTTTGTTATCTTCAATTTAAAGTATTTGTACCTAAGTGAGGGAAAACATCAGGGAATACTTCATTTGCATACAAATTTCATAATCATCTTATGGCTTAAAGCACCTGTAACAGATGATTTAAGTTTCGTCCGACAGACATCTCGCTCGTATTTATACAGTCCAATTTGGAGCTGCAGACACGGTTATCGCACAAGGCAGCGCATGGCGGGACGGCATAGCATACAAACAATCTACATAGCACATCACCAGGTTCTCACCAGGTTGCCGCAGTAGAGGCAGGGTCCGGAGCCCTCCTGCTTGCAGACGATGCGGCCGCACTGTAGGCAGTTGTTCACCAGGTCGTGCTTGGAGGCTTGGCACTCGCAGTGGTGCCTACCTGGTGAACAGAAGAAGCATAGAGGTGCAATTTGCAACTGCACAAACTCGCCTCGGCGACACGTTGTCTGTAGTTGCGGTCGACTAAGGAATTGCACTTCAAGCAGATGTTACAATTGTTTTTAAAACATGCTTGCTTAACTTGCATTTTGAATCTACAATCGACCCACCAGTCATTTTACTGGGCAATGGGTCATAGCAAAATGACAAAACAACTAACAATCATGGGCCACCAGCAAATCTTTTTCTGTTTGGCCAAAAAATTAAAAATATATATATGGTTACATATCTTTTATAGTCGCGACTTGTGCTGAAAATGGTTAAGTACCTTTTATCATCGCAACTTGTGCATTCTTCCCCTCCTGCGAGTAAAGGTTCACAAACTTGGTCTTCTTCTTGCCGCCTTTGTGATCCAGCTCCAAGACAACTGGTTGTTCCGCATGGCCCAAAAGCTCTGTTGAAGGCTTGTTCTTGGAAATTTTCTTTTTGGACTGCTTACTGGTAGAATTCCCTGCAAAAATATACTGTGTGGATGATTATTCATATTGCATTTTAAATAGCGCCTAACTTTTTACCTAATAATATATTTTGTGCTAAAGTATACAATTTAATACCTATGTAACACTAAATCTTCTTGCTAGTCCAAAGGACCTTAATCTGTGGAACAAATGGGACAGAAATAAATATTTTACAATATTTAATAGGTTTACCTCTGCTAGAAAATTTCTTCTTGGAAAATTCCAAATAAAAGTTCTTGTGTTGTGGATTATCAAAATCCAGAAGAGTTTTCATGTATTCCGTCAAGTCATTCTCATTCTGAATGGACAGGATGTAGCTGCAAACAAGCATTATAGTAAACAATATTTATTGTATCAGACATTTTGAGACGGTAGGATCATCACTCTCTTGTGCATGACAGAACAGCCCATTAACCAGATTAGTTTGTCTTGTTATAAAGTTAAATTTTGGGCTCATCTCTGGAAGATTACCACTCAGCTAGGATATTCATAATTTTATTTGATAATGTTTGGGGTCATTTTAAACTTAATCCTGAAAGTTTCAGGTTTAGGAATTCAGTAGTTTTTCTGATGTTTTTTTTAAATCTCTAATATTATTTATTTTTACTTAATGAAATGCAAAAATAACCTTTTTCATCAAAGGAATTGTTTTCGGACTCATTTACTTAATGAGTTTTTTTGTAAAGTAGCTGTCACCGCAAGATTATCAAAACCGTTAGTTTATAATGTAACTTTTTTTTTACATTTACCAACAATCAAAAAATTTTAAACTGTACCATACTGTTTTAGTTTATGATAAACAACTGTTAAATTGTGAACTGGTTTAACCCCTCGCTCCCCCAGCCACTTGGCGCCGACACAGCTCGTCCCCCAGGCACACTTAAGCCCGCGCGGCGCGCGACACTTGACTGACGTATCAAGTGATTATGTTGAAATGGTAACTCTTAGAACTATGAGAGTGCTAAATATGAGTAGCTAATGAAACCCTCTCTTAGTCAATGCAAAACTAATGTCACAGTGACCTTCCTTTATTATTGTACCGACATGAGAATCACAGACATCTATGAAAATGGTCCTTCTCGACAAATCTAGCAGACATGAGAAAAACATCAACAACATATACATGTTATTTGATACCTACGTAATCTAAATAACATTACCCTTTCAAAACAATAAAAACATTAGTATGTTCTTATATAAACTGTTCAATATTTCAGCGTTTGAAATTTTCCAAAAATACGGAAATCGAAAGTGTTTTTTTTGAGGCACGTTTGGAATATTTTTTTCTATGAATGACCATAGACAATTGTATCGGATTATAGACTTTGTCTTATTGAGCGTCTGGAAAATCTTTAACAGTACCAACATGACAAAAATTGGCCAAAATATACCGGTTTAAAAAAGCGCGGGAGCGAGAGCGTCATATGACGCTTGGGGGACGGACGGTACTCGAGGCGAGCGTCATATGAGGCTTGGGGGATTGTAAGGTTAAACTTGAATTGTAAAGGAAATTCCAGGGCAAACACTGCGATAGCTTAGCTGAAGACTTAGAGGGGGCAAGAGCAACGTAGCCCCCGAATAGTCTTCTTGTTAGGTTGACATGAAAGAACAAAAGAAACGTAAATACTAAACCCTGTCGGTCTGGTTTACCGTTTGTCTATAGTTTATAAACTAATGTGTTAGGTTTCACAATCTTATGGTGACATAGCCATTCATGACATTGTTAACATTTTAGGTTGCAAGGAGTCCAATGGAATCGGTCTGGTCAGGTTGAATAGAGTAGATAATTTGAATCAGGGCACCCCACTTCCTAGGCAGTCTTGTGGCTAGATTCCAGAGTGCTTTTTATGGGCCGGAGGCATGGAGGCGCGGAGGCTACCACACACTGCTGCGCACCGAGCCAGACAGAGTGGCCGAGGTTGGTTGGCGAAGACAACTGGCGGTTGGAGTGTAGATAAGGGGGCGCCCAGGAAAAACAAACTTAGCCCCCTTATCGACACTGACCGGACTTCTCCTGGAGAAAATCAGTAAATGTACAGTTATATAGAAATAACTTCTTACTCGATTAGATTTTCGGGTACCTGGAAACCCAGTATTTCGGATAAAGATTCACTAAGCCACGTTTCCATGTCATGTGCGGGAAGAGAAACGTTTGTTAAATAAAATTCCAACACAAAAATTCTAACCAAAACAAACAGCTGACTTCTTTATTGACAATACGGCAAGCACAGAACGTTCAAAACTCAAAAAATACTGTCAGCCTTCAGGATTACTCATCGTCATCAAAAAGTTGAATGAAGCAGTTACTAGCAATAGTGAAAGTAATAATGAGAATTATTATTTTGTTTTAAATTAAACAACCGTACCTTGTTTGTTGTCTAGCAGAAAATATACAACTTAATTTATTATTTTACAAAATGTATATGCCCTTGTTTACGAACAAATATTTTGTTCAAAAACTTGTGCATTTAGTAAGGTAGGAAGTTCCACTTTAAATCAAATAAAAATCACCCAAAAGTGGGGACTGTGCAAGATAGATGCTGCCTACCTACCTTATGTGGAAGGATAGGTACCTAGATGAATCTAGCGATGGAATCTTGTAGAAGTTAAAAGTTACAATTCAATTTGCTTCGTAATGAATCAATATACCACTTAGGGGCCTTGCTCGCTCTATTAATTTAATTTTATGACACTCTAAACTTTACTGTAATGCAACAACTTAGTTAAGTTATTCTTATTATTTGTGTTTTAGAACGTGGACGTCAAACCAGATAGATATCGACGACAAATTATTTGTATTTGGAATCTGAAAGAATCACGTAAAGGTACGTCTACACCGCCTATTTTTCACTATTTTAGCTAGTGGAAACGCACTAACCCAACTTCTTTCGAAACTTTGCTCCCAAAGGGCAACTTAACGTCCTTTATTTGTTTACGTAATTTTATAACCCTAAAATGTTTTATGCTAACATCCTCCTGATTTAATGAACTAGGTATTGATCGTTTCAGTTCTGCAATATGTCGGTCTCACCTTTCATACGTACCCCATTCACTGACCTGACTGGTGGAATGACCTCACATCAACTTATGGGTCGATGCCAAAAGGAGGAGGAAAAGTATATGGACTGCCTTGAAGCGTACGGCTTAGAACGAGGCAAGATCAAATGCGATGACCTTTTTAATGATTTTGATGAATGCCACACCATGACGAAGCAGTTCAAGAGGTTTTTGGTAAGTGAAAACATTTTCATAAAACCATATTTATGTACAAAAAAAATATTTATGTACAAAATTAGTTTCCTAAAACTCTCTGGAAAGCCTGGCCAGGCATGTCAAAGTCTGTAGATTAGATTAGATTGTAGTACTTTATTACTGTAGATATTTATTTGTAGCAAACATCTTAAATTTTGCCTCTTCTCCACATTGGACCACTGTGGGAGAAGAAGGGTGTAGAAACTCCCACAGATTGATTTTTAGATCTCTTTTAAAAATAGGTTGTGCTTAACTAATACAAATATGAAAAATTTAATTGTTATGATTAATAAGCAGGAATAAATAATTACAAAATTATTAACAGCAAGGTCTGTCTGAGTTCGCCGGCGCGCCGCTTAACTGAGTAACACCGTACACGCTGTTCATACTGCTATAAAATATAAAACTACTGTTTAAAAGTGTTACATACAGTGCAAAGCTACTTAATTTTGAAGTGAAACCCAAATCCTACAAAATGGTTATACTGTGATGTAAAAATAATAAGTGAATAACTTCAAATCCTAGAAAGAGTGCTAACAAAGTCGTTAAATTATTCAAAGTGCCGATCAGTGAACAAAGGAACTCGCTGACTCATAACTGGTTGAACTCTAACCGGCTTCTAAACAGACAACTCTGCAACCCACTGCGTATTTCAAGCCAACTCTTACAGAGGCCGATGGCGCAGTGGTATAGAAGGACCGATTAAAGTGCAAATGACGACAAAGCGCAGGTTCAAATCTCGAGTATATCAAAAATTTTACTTTTTGGATTTTGATATCCTCTAACTCAGACTCTCGCAGAGCCTGAAATCACAGCGGTATAGAAGGACCGAAAATGTGCAAGTGACAAAAAGCGCAGGTTCAAATCTCGCCTTTTATTTATTTTTTGGTTACTACTAGCGTTAAAGGCACATCAATTCTCACTGTAACAAAAAAAAATATACAAAATAAAACAAAATGGATGACATCAATATCACTTATAGAAGAAAGGACTTGAAGGACTCTATAAATTCAAGCTTTATTAGTCTGGAGGAAAACAGCATTTTAGAAGAAACATTGAAAAGCCTACCAGATATGACTGCTACTTCTATATGCGACAGTGAGCTTTCGGAATTGAAGCTTAAAGTGGAGACTCTCGAACTAGAATTAGATGGAGCACACGTAGAAATTGAAAATATATTGATGCAGAACATAAAATTAAAACAAGACTTAGAAAAAAGCCGGAAGGTAATTCAATTATATAAAAGACTTGCCGGCCAACAGTAGCATGAACAATTCAAAAATATTAAGCCAAGATACTACAACAAAAACAATGGAATTGCAAAAACCGACAAAATCGATACAAACAACTGAAAAGTACGCAAACCTAGACAGAGCAAATCAAATTGAGATATCAACAAAGCACCAGTCTACCCAGACTATGACTACAGGTACCGACAAAGAATCTGAGATATGCATACAACGGGATTGCCAGACAGAAGCAAAACTCGGTAAAGATAATATTATGAAGAGCACGAAACCAGACAAGGATACTTTCCTGGAGGAAAGTAAGAAGACGAATGAGTCAATTGGAAATCAAAAAAAAATAACCATCATAGGAGGAAGACAATGCGTTGGATTAGCATCGAGGTTAAGCGAAAACAGATTACATAATAAATATGGACAGTACAAAGTAATGGCTCTGATTAAGCCCAACGCAACATCGCAGGAAATATGCCGATCATTAGATAGCCTGGACAAGACGCTTATGACGGAAGGAGATAAAATTGTTATATCTCTAGGTGAACATGACACCAACCCTAAGATGGTAGAAATAGAATTAGGCGCAGCTCTAAAGTCTCTAAAATATAATAATGTGTTAGTGCTAGGCGTTTATAATAGTGATCACTTAAATGAAAGGAAATTAAATGACACGTTACGAGTGATCTGTAAACAGTTCCCAAACTGTACATTCCTAGATGCTGAGGGATTGAAATTGCATTATAAAAATACGTGTACAAAGATTAATGCTGTTGTAGACCAATTAGATTACACTGACACAATGAAACAAAAACTAAGATTGCAGAACATAGTTAAACCAACCAAACCAAACACTTGAACAAATCAACCCAACAAAGAGACACGGAAACTAGGCACTATACCATATTACTTTGAAAGTTCTCATAAAAATAGTACAAACAAATATCCAAAACATAACAAAAACCAAACCGATGATGAAACAAAAAAGGGGACGATTCCCTATTATTTTAAAGTATCTTGTAATGCAGATCTTCATAAACTGAACCCCAAAAATATACAAGTAGAAGTAGTACTACTAAAAATGAGTTTTTTTCTCCTAATGACTTAAAATTTAGAGTATTACATCAAAACATACAAAGCATCAATTCCAAATTGGAGTTACTTGAATTAGCAATACAGGACTTGAGTGACAACAAGGAAGAACCAGACATCATATGTCTTTCTGAAACGTTCATACAGTCAGGTAATGAAAACATGATAAATTTAAATAACTATAAAATGACAACGGCCTTTTCAAGAACCAAAAGAAGGGGAGGCACTTGTATTTTGGCAAAAAAAGAAAATGACACCAAAGAACTTCCTTACATCAAAGATATGGCTGTACCAAACCTATTTGAAAGTTGTGGAATAGAGGTTCCAAAACACAAACTAGTGATTATTTGTATCTATTCTTTTAGGACACAAAAAAATAAAATAGAACAATTCTTTAATAAACTTGAGACCTTATTATTCACATTATCAAAAAAGCAAATTTCTAATATAATTATCACAGGAGATTTAAATATCAATATTCTGAAAAATAACATAAACACCACAAAACTGATTGACATAATGAATACGCATAATCTTAAGGTACTGATTAAGACACCAACAAGGGAAAATTTTCTATACAAAACGAGAAAATATACCTACTAACTACTCTCTAAGACCCACCCGTAAAAATAATCTAATACTGCCCGCCTCCCGCCTGAAACTCCATTCATCTAGCCCATTAATAATGTCAATCAAAATATACAATAAATTACCCGAATATATTAAAACAGAAACAAGCAACAATACATTTACGAAACTTTTAAAACAATTATTGATATCAAAATGTTACTATACCTTAAATGAATATTTAGAAGATATATTTACTATACCTACCTAAATCCTACTATACCTATATACCAAATTTACAAAAACTTCACTAGAAGATAAACTTAAAAGATATTTAATATATAACTAAAGAAGAAGGCCGCACTAAGTGATAGGGGTTTTTAAAAAAAAAAAAAAAAAAAAAAAAAAAAATATAACTAAATATATACTGAAATAGATAATAATATAATATATACGAAAATGATGATGACTTAAGATAATAGAGAAATAAATATGTTTAAATATAAATATAAAAGTAATATGTACCATATAAAAGTAATATGTACCTACCTAAATAAATATTTAAATTCTTTAGTATTATATAAATTTAACTTAGAAGTAAGTCATTATGTAAGTTTCAAGCGTCCTCCAAGAGGACACTACATTGCCATGCCCGTGTCAGGGTCCATATTTGGTACTTTGTTAAATCTGTTCTACCATCTTTGTAAACCTATGGAGTGCAATAAATGATTGAGGTACAAGCCTGTCTTGATCATATTTACAGCAATATTAAGGATGCACAAGGAACGACACTACCTCTCGAATTATCAGATCACGACACTGCGCAAATGGTGAGCTTTCCAATAAAATCAAAAGACTACGCGATTAAGTCATGGCACATTGTGAAAAGAGACTACAGTGATGACAACATAAGAAAGTTTTGTAGCGCTCTACAAAACATTACCTTCAGTGAAGTATATGAGCAAACAGATGCAAATACTGCATTTGATAAATTCCACGAAATTTTCACTTTGTTCTATGAACTATGCTTCCCGAAAATAGAACGCAAGATAAATGCAATATCAAAAAGAGCATGGGTAACAAAGGGGTTAAAGATATGTTGCAAAACGAAAAGATCTCTGCGCTATAATTTTTATGTTAACAAAACAGAAGAAAATAAACTGCAATATAGAAACTACACGAAACTACTAAAAAAATGCATCTCACAATCGCAAAGGAACCAAAATAGTAAAATGGTTCTGGAGAGTAAAAACATTTGCAGAGCTTCTTGGAAAATAATAAAAGAAGTTGGCCAAAATGAAAAAGAATATAAAAACATAAATGCTATCAAAGACGACAATGATCATTTATTAATAAATCCTCTTGACATAGCCAATACATTTAATGATTATTTAATAAATTTGACAAACAAAAATAATTCTGAACTAAATAAAATTTATTTACATAAACGCAATTGTACAGGAACTAGTTTTTTCATCACTCCCGTAAGGGAACAAGACATAAAGAAAATTATAATGGGTCTAAAAAATACTGAAGCAACAGGGTACGATGACATAAAAACAGATGTTATCAAGACATGTAGCAATTCACTATGTGCAATTTTATGCCATTTAATAAATATCTCGTTTGAGGAAGGACGATTTCCTGAAAAACTAAAACTTTCGATTGTGAAACCGTTGTATAAGAAAGGGAATGCAGAAGAAGCCAGCAACTATCGACCAGTTACACTGATACCAATATTCTCGAAAATATTTGAAAAAGCTATGCAATTTAGGCTTAATGACTACTTTGAGAAGCATAAAATAATTACAAAGGAACAATACGGTTTCCAAAAGGATAAATCTACAATTCTAGCAGCATTCAATCTAGTATCTAGTGTGGCGAAGGGCTGCGATCTTAAATACAATAAATCTGTTTTATTTTTCGACATGACGAAAGCTTTTGATTTTGTCTCGCATGATATTTTGTTAGATAAACTAGAACAATATGGCGTAAGGGGACCACCCCTACAATGGATACAGACCTATATTCGTGATAGGAAACAAAGTGTGCACATAAATAGATTAAATAGCAATAACAAAGAAATTAAATATGAGTCTGAATATAAATATAATAATTTTGGTGTACCTCAAGGAAGTGTTTTAGGCCCACTTATGTTCTTAATATATGTAAATGACATACCAAAAGTGACATTACACCAATCCATCTTATTCGCGGACGACATTTCGATTATAGTAAGCAATAATAATAATGACATTCTATTTAACAAATCAAATTATAATAATGGTAATAAGGATAATAAATTAATTGATAAACACAGAAATGACATACATAAAACAATAGGGTTAGTAGACGATTGGTTAAATAATAATAATCTAAAAATTAATGTGACTAAGACAAAGTTAATGAATTTCAACAATGTCAGTGATATCACTATAAACTATAATAGCCAAATAATAAAATGTGAAAATAGTGTGACATTTCTCGGTATTGTAATTGACAAAGACCTTAACTGGAAACTGCAAATTGACAAGGTTTGCAATAAAATAAGTAGATTTGTATTTGCACTCTCAAAGCTGAGAAAAACTACCACCCTCCAAACAACACTTGCTGCCTACCACGGATACGTGGAATCCGTGTTAAGGTACGGCATCATCTTATGGGGAAATAGTACAGATGTCAACAGAGCGTTTGTTATACAAAAAAAATGCGTCAGGGCAATCTTAGGAGTAAAACCCCAAGAATCATGTAAAACGCTGTTCAAAAAACTAAACGTTTTAACTTTACCGTGTCTCTATATTTTTGAAGTAGCAAAATTTGTGAAACAGAACAGGAATATGTTCACGACTGCTAAAGAACAGTTTCCAAGGAATACTAGAAATCCGGATAGGTTAGTACTGGAACATAAGCCACGAACAACGCTTTACCAAAAGAATTGTTATGCAATGAGCGTAAAAATATACAACAAATTGCCCACCGACATAAAAAGTCTCCCTTTCATAATTTTTAAAAGAAAGTTATTTCTATGGCTTCAACAGCATAATTTTTATGCACTTTCAGAGTTTTTGCACTAATTTATAAGTCTTAATATTAAATTGTTTGTGTATGCTTGATAGATCCTATACACAAATCGAAATATACTACTATTTGCATGCTGTATAAATATAGCTGAATAAGGAACTTCTAATATTATTAACATCTGATATGTCTACCTAATTTCATAAGCAAATAAACGAATCTTGAATCTTGTGTTGAGCCAGATTAACCCCATAGAGTCCTGTCATTTAAGTAATCTTGAACATTGTAATATCCCTTTTTCGACAAAGTCTCTTTAACAAGCTTTTTAAATTGCTCCGATGGCAACTTCAAAATCTCCAGAGGTATCTTATTGTAATAGAGAATGCACTGACCCTTGAAAGAATTGCTAACCTTCGCGAGTCTAAAACGGGGCGCACATAGTCTGTGATTATTACTTAGGTTAACATTATAGCTATCGCTAAGTTTGGAAAATGTTGTAAGGTTCTTGCGTACATACATTATATTTTCGAAAATAAATTGACTAGCTACTGTTAGTATGTCAATTTCTTTAAAAAGCTCTCTTAAGGAGTCTGTTAGTTTTAAATTATAAATTGCTCGAATAGCTCTTTTCTGTAAAATTAAAATTGTTTGAATATCCGCTGCTTTCCCCCACAACATGATACCATAGGACATTACACTATGAAAGTAACTAAAATATGATCTTAACATGATCTTTCCATTTTATGTGTTTGTGTGTTGTGTGTGTCTTTGGAATACAGAAATTGTTTACACATACTTATATTGCCATAAGGTACAATGGGAGCCACAGAAACAAAATGTACCCACAATGATATAAATATAAGTTAACGATCATCTGAATTCCCATTTTACATTGCAGGTAATGAGACAACAGAGAGAAAAGAAGATTGCTGATGGGACACTGAAAGGTGATAAGCAATATGTCACGCCAAGAGTGGACAGCTACTAATTAGATAAAATTATTTGCTTACTATGTACCTATATAACTACTAGAGGAAATCAAGTCTAAATTAATAAATTGAAATCTTAAAATGTATCTGGTATTTTCATCTATACTTACCAATTACAATTAGTCAATCATAATTTTTAATAATTGTTTTTATAAAGTGTATTTTCAACAAATTATTACATAAGCAATTATGTTCATAGTTAGCTTATCTTGAGGTGGTGTGCTCATAGCTTTATAAATGGAAACAATAAAACAACCAAAAAAAAACTAATTGTGATAATGACAATAAACAGCGGGATTCCCTGAAAAAAGCGAAAATAATACTGGATTGCGCGACAAAATTACTGATTTGCGGGACTAAATTACTGTATGGTTTAGCTATTGGATAAAATAAAGACTGTCTGGGCGAAGTGGTGTGCCAGGGTATGTTGGACATGTCAGATCACCAAAATCCAATGCCATGTTGTATTTTATTTTACTCAAACTAAGGTTTTGATGTTGCTGTTTTTAGATTTCTAGTCGCGCAATTCAGTACTTTTGTCCGACGAAGTATTTCTAGACGCGCTCATTTTTGGCCGCTATTCAGTAATTCAGTCAGGCAAAATCAGTATTTTTGCCAAGTAAAAACTGGATTTATAGAAATACCTGTAAACTACCCTTTATAAATTTGTCCTACAACAAAAGAGTTCTTAATCTGATTTTAAATTCAAGACTCTTTGGTCATTGTCATAATACTTTATTGGTGATTAATTTCTCTGTGCTTTATAAATTTTGATTTTGGCTTTAATGTCTAAAAACGTCAAATCGAATGTCTGTGCTTCAATAATCCAGAACGAGACGGGACTGTATACTTATAATTTGTGTAAATTGTAAACCCGATCTTGTGAATAAGAGCAACGATGCAACACATTTCGCCGTTCTTTCGGACGCCATTCACTGATATCACTGGCGGGCTGGTGTCCCACCAACTAATGGGTCGATGTGCTAAGCAGGAGATGGCCTATATGGACTGCTTGGAAGCTTACGGCCTGGACAGAGGCCAGCGGAAGTGTTACGATCTGTTCGACGAATTCAATGAGTGCCACACGCTGCATAAGCAGTACATGAGGTTTTTTGTAAGCGCAATGTTTTATATTATGCATATTTAGGTAGCATCGAGAAAAGGTAGGTAGTGCCCAGCTGTGACCGATTTGTTTTGTTTGGGGATGACTTCTGTGTCTCCCGATTAAGGACGACATGGCAAGGTTGGTAATAATTGAGTAGCGTACACAGGCGTGTAAGTATATTATACATGCGTCCACACATACACGCTACTCAATTACCTCGCAATGTCGTCCTTAATCGGGAGGCACAGAAGTCATCCCCCCAAATAAAACAAATCGGGCACAGCTGGGCACTAATTACCTTTTCTCGTGGCCGTACCCAGTGTGTTCCCGAACTGATTTGCGCGTTAGCGGTCTCTACTGAGTCCGAGTTCAAAGACTAACGCCTGAATGTACGATATCGCTATAGATGTGATGTACATACAATCCGATTATTGCTATAAGAACACGTTAGGCTTTACGTGTCAATTGCATTGTACCTACCATTGCAGATCATGCGTGCTGAGAGGGAACGTCAAATAAAAAGTGGCCAGCTAACTGGCGAGGATATGTATGAAACTCCAAGAGTGGATAGCTACTAAGTTGCCGAAGACAACCAAACTAGGTACCTAAGTCCAAACTCCTCGTGGACTTATTCCTATCATACCTAATAAAATGTCTTTGATACTTTGTGGTTCTAATAATCTTAATTCAGTAATGTAATGTCTTATGTGTTTACATTCGAATCCGACATTACCAGGTAACTCAAAGACGATACCATCAATCAAGAACAAAGTCAACAAGCGTTGTCCAATCCACATATTTACTACGCGTCTAGCGTTTTTTGCGACGGAGTCACGGCCGTTCAAACTGTTTTTTGTGCGGAATTTTGGCGCCAAAACGTGATTAAATTAATGGAAAAGTTAAATTTTCGTAGGTATGTAGCGTGTATAAAACTGCTTCAATAGATACCTATATAATTCAAATAAAGATGGCTCGTGACTTGTTTTCGAGTGGGCACCCAGAAGTTAATGTTATTCTTCAATTTCGTATGTATGAGGGGCCTGAAAGGTGTAGGTAGCGTGTATTGAAAATGATCTCCGCAAACTGGATTTCGGATTGACCGCGGTGTTCATTGCTTTCGTCATTTTGGCCGCCGCAAAGTTCAATGGCAAAATCCACGAAATTGTGTACCTCCAACAATCCGTAAGGGATAAGGCGTAACGCTATCTGGTTTGATCTGGTTTTGTCCTGCATTACGAACCCACCTACCTATTTAAAAAAAGATACATAATCTAATCTAGTGGAGAGAGTAGAACAGTGATACAGCGGGCGATCCAACATACATCATTAACTATTTGTTAAGTACAGAAATAAGTACCTGATTACTTAATATCAATTAAGTAAACATGGTCGGGGTGTCGTAGAGGTCCCCTTCTAGACTTTGAGTCATGCTTATTTCATTCGGTACTCTTCTAATGCTGATATATCATAAACTGCGTGGAATTTGTCGTGGACTGGAGTTAGGAGTAAGAGTGCTGATCTGAACTGACTGCCGACTTGCACCAGACTTTTGACAGCCGCTAGATACAGTTTAAACACAATTTTAACCCTGCCTGCGCGGAATTTTAAACATCGTGATTTTGAACTGTATGTCATGGTAATAACATTAATAGCAGTTTATGTGACTGCTACATAATGGAGGGCATTAATACTCGAGAGTGGGAATAATATCACTCGAGAGTTTTAATGCCTAATTATGTACAGTTACATACACTAGTTTATCTACACACGTATCATAAGCTCTCTTTGATGTGTTCAGGAACCGCATGTTTGACCGGTATTGTGGCTCTGCATTTTTTTAGCTTGTTCTGTAGTACCTACTTCACGCAGGCGGGCGCGTCGGCGTTCGAAATTTGAATGTCAGTACCAACTTCACAGACAATCTAGGGGCGGCATGCAGGCGGGCGTCGGCGTTCGAAATTTGAATGTCATAACATGTAGAAAAATTACACATTATGGTCATAATGTGTAATTTTTCAGATAAGAAATGAGTTTTTATCAAGTAGTTTAACATTATGCTGATCGTAACGTGCGGTATGTGTACGCAGTAAAGAGGGTTTATGATACGTGTGTAGATAAAAGCCTTTATCGGGTTATCATCCATAGGCCTGACGAACACGCTTGGGATAAAAGGAAGACCATGAAATTTTAAAGTTTTGTCCTGGACTGACTGCCGTTTTTCTAACCACTGACTGATTTAGGGTTACTTCTTAAAGTCTCTTACTTTCTGTTGCTTGACTTCTTAAATTAAACGTGTTGTACTGAAGTTGTGTATAAACTGTATTTAGCGGCTGTCAAAGTCTGGTGCAAGTCGCCCTAAGGGCGCATATCCACGCTAAGAAAAGACGCCTGAGTCTTTACAAGAATTCATTCAGGTTATGTAGGTATATGAAAAGATTTTTGTCGGACCTGGGGGGTGACACTGTATATCGAGTGATTTTGTTTGGGAATCAGTCGACTTCCGCCATTTTATCGAGTGGTGATATTGTACGAGAATAATTTCCCGGGCACGAAAGCATTTATTTATTTATTTATTTATTCATGTTTCACAGCAATTAAAACGCAATATTAATTAATAAGGAAAAGAAGATTTTAAATGCCAATTACGAAACAATACAAAGATAAAATAGACACATAAGAACCTATAATACTAATAATAAAGTGAGAAAAGTAATAAACTTTGTAAAGTGAACTGCTGTTTGAATGGTGTATGAGGGTGTGTGAGTGTGTGTGTGGGATCGAGTTCCGATGGGAAATAGTAAAAATGTAATTCTAAGAAGATCATGAGAAAATCAACACAATAACTAAGTTAGGAGGGGTGACAAAGTCGTATATTTCCTGACTTCCGACAAAAAGTAAGGGTAGCGATTCAATAAAATATATCCAGCTCTGGGAAACGCTCCTCATAAATATTGATGCTCCTATTCAAGGGTGAGTAAGAGGCGTAATTGGTGCGCGTGCGTATGCGCATGTCGTGTCTGTTGCAGACAAAATATGAGTATGCAAGAATTCGTCTACAGAAACGAAATAGAATTCAACGAATTCTTGCATAGACCCTGAGACTTTTTTTACCGTTGGCATGCGCCCTAAGACTTTATTTTCTTAAATTCTTAAGTACAGTTAATTAATAAATAATAAAACCTTGGACACTATTTATACACATTGATCTAGCCCCAAACTAGAATTCCCTGTATCTTGGGTACTAGAAAACGATACACATACTTATATAGATAAATATTGTACTTAGATAAACAACCATGACTAGGGTACAAACATAGGTTCTCATCAAACAAATATTTGCCCCCACCGGGGCTCGAACCCGGCAGCAGCGGGTTAATTGCGGCAGCTAATGTCATTGCGTACTATCGTAAAACATTAGGGTAAAAATAAAACAACAAACTACACATCTACCGACTAGACTCGTAAAAAAGATGCCGCCGCCCACGAACTAATCCGATATGATTAATTAAATCTCTCAATAATGTCATGCATGGCGTGTGACATTGTGGGTCATTGACCACAGGAGTCAATCTGATGAAATGTCTCCAGATCATTGTGTCATAGCGAGCCCGCACGTAGGTTCAGCAGGAGGTAGACACCCTTGACAGCGACCAAATAGTAACCTTACCTCGGAACAAGTAAAAAAAAATAGTTTTTAATGTGTGTGGACCTCGTGGATGCGGCTGGCACAGGACCGTTCCAATGATGGTTATGGTGTATTTTGAGGGTGTTAGCCTCTTTCCTCGCATGAGATGGAAAAGACAGGCTTGCTGTCTGTCACAATTGACTGCGAGATAGAGACAAATCGCGGCACTCCGTCGCCTTCGAATCCAGCGGGTTACAGATACAGATAATCTGGTATGGACGCTACATTTTCAGGATCATCTTTACTTGTGGCAGAAGGAGTGGCTAGACTGGTGATGAACCAGGGTTTACCCTTTCGATGATCAAACAAGCTGCTCAGATGTGGCTAAAAGCACCTCTCCCTCCCAACCTCTCAAAAGAGGTTGGGAACAGGCCCGGTTGCCAACTAAAAGGTCGGCAGACACTCAGAATCTGATGATCTTTCGTTCGTTAATCTCATCAGCTTCTCGACCCGTTTAGGTATACCTACGGATGCATTTGGATGCGGTCAAATGACAGATCGGTTCGTTGGCACCCGTATCAGGCCTTTGCCCTTATACGAATCGTTGACCTACCTACACCGATACTGGCAATGTCTCTACATTTAGGTAATGTTGGTATAGAGGTAGGCTAAACGAGCTGTTGATTTCCTGCAGGTTTTTTGTGGTCCCTCTTTCTGATGTAAACCCCACCAAATTGAAAATACCGAAGTTTTGTGTAATTATCTAACACGCGTTTTCTCAGATGGGGTGGTCCCTTTGAGGGACTACGAGAGTCGAGAGGGACCACGGGTAACAAAAACTGATTTTCTGCAGTTTGTTTTTTTGTATGATGGAGAAGTAAGTACACCGTGGCATAGGAGCAGTTACAAAATCGAAATTAGTCTATTTGGCCATCTCTCTTTTGGGTCCCATAGGTATGAACGTACACATTGTGTGTTAAATGTATTAGTTAGAATTAGAGTAAGTATATTGTGTGATCTTTTAATGCCTATTTTCTTAAATATTTTTAAAACCTCGTATATTTCAAAATTATGAAAAAGAAAAATTCTCGCAAAAAATCCTTTCATTTGAAATGTCACACAGTTTGAACCTTTGAAAAACTCGTTTTCTTTCATTTCTGATTTTCCCGGCAAAATTGCCCCCCAAATTCAAAATGTATTCGCTTACGTAATAAGTTCGTATTTGGGTCACATAATAGTAGTTTATGTGACTGTTATTATGGCGTAATTATGTACAGTCGCATACACTATATAGCTTTTCTACACACATGGCATATGCTCTCTTTGATGTGTTCAGGAACCGCATGTTCGACTGAAATTGTGGCATTGATCATTGCTTTGCACTTGTTAAGCTTGTTCAGCAGTACCAACTTCACAGACAAACTAGGGGCGGCACGCAGGCGGGCGTCGGCGTTCGAAATTTGAACGTCATAATATGTCGAAATATTGATACATTATGATCCTAATGTATCAATATTCAGATAGGAATAAGAAATAAGTTTTTACCAAGTATGCTGGTCGTGGTGGTTCCAAATTTAATTTTAATCGGTTCAGATTTCGGTCGTTTAATATTACTTTTACACACCTAGGAAAGACACACGGGTGGTCTAATAATGGTTGCTTTTTCCTTTTTAAAGTATGGAACCCTAAAAAGAATGGCAACATATGTGACATATTAGCGGACTCCTGCGTGTTTATAAATATTTGAATTACGGCTGATTTTTCAATCCTGATAACGTTTTCTGTCTGTTTTGGTCTAAGATATGATAGTTAATAGCGAAAATCTACCGTCATCAGGAGTAAGATTAGACAGGGTGTCCCGTAGGTCATACCCCACAGCGACACCGGAAGTAGGCTGCCTTTAGATGCATCGATTAAGCCTAACATGATCTCGGTGAAAGTTGCATGTAATTCGAGATATCGTCGGTTTAAAGGTTTTTACAAACTCAAAATGTATTACATCGTTAGTGAATTTCTAAAATTGTAGTATTGGTACCATAATAATGTATTGTCATCTAATACTACACATACATACCAAGTTTCGTGATAATAGAAGATATATAAGTGGGCGAAATAAAATAAAATACTTACAATTTATATTATTTGACAGCATGGGAACAAGATTTAGATAATTAACCCAGGTGCAATATATTACTATTTAAGTAGATAAGCTAACCTAAAACCTTACTCCTGATCGAATAAGGATTGAGGGTAAATTTTCATTATTACCGTAAGTTAGATCACTTATCTGCGTGATTTGTACCTTTGAATGTCGTATAAATCTGTCTGTTTCTATGGGGTTGAAAATCGCCCCTTGAAAAAACCCGCAGTAATCTGCAAATGTTGCCATAATTTATTTTCTACAATTAATTCCAAGGCATAGGTCAATACAAACTCACCAACTTTGCGTAAATTTACTAATGTCTTGGATCAGTCATGCATGTTACAATGGTTGATAAGTTTGGATGATGAGGTTACAGGCCTCAGCCCCGATTTCTGAATTGAGAATTTCACTAATCAAATACTTAAGTAATGTTCTGTCTCTGTAGATGACACAAAAAAGAACGTGACGGAGCGACACTTAAGTATCAACTTAGTGAAATTCTCAATTCAGAAACTGGCGCTCAGTCAAATTACTGTACCAAACTATACTGTGGCATACGCAAAGATGAAGAAGACAAAAGAGCTTGCTTCATAATCGACATAAGTTTGTGGAGTTTCTGCGCACTCAGTGCTTCTTAGACCGTTCACACGAATAATGGGTTCATTTAGTACGATTGGGTCTCTCATAAGGTCAATCCACCAGCCCGCCCTGCTTGTTGCCACAAAAAATAGGCATATTAAGTAGCTGTTAAGCTTGAGATCGATATATCTTTATTTATTTAGGTAGATTTGTCTAGGAACGAAATCCGGGCTCCACACATAATAGGTAACCTCTACAGTCACCGCGGCAGAGGTCGTCGGTACAACTATACGTATACCTGGTAACGATCTAAATCATGCTCGCCAGTGAGACTGGCCGAGCGCATTATAATTTTAAAACACTGTTTTTGTCTGCGCTTGTCCTGGCGGTTGATCGAATATGGAGTCAGGAAATCTGTAGAAAACCGGCTGAGTGTGAGTTGAAGGTGCCCTGGGTTACGTGAACGCGTGAATGGCACGCATTAGGCTTCTGATAGGAGCATGTTGGGCAATTATGATTAGTTATCAAATGTGGATTAGTTAAGGAGAAGTAAGACTTATTGTGTTGACAAAAATAGAATTGGTGATTTCTGTAGTGAGCGATTGAAACAGCCAATGGGATATCTTGTGTGATCTTAGAACTTAATGTTATCCTGCATAAGCCTTATACAGATCAGTTATACTAAAGCTGGCACGTTCGCAGTACTCAATACTCATACAGTATGTTTAAAAATGAATGATTTTATTCTAACCTCGAAAAAGGCAAACAAACACTATAAAGCGTGTCGATTAACACACGACACGAATGCAAAAAGATCACTCTATATTTATAAGCAGTAGCAAAAGCAAAACAAAAACTGCATCCTTCATACTCATAAGTATGACCGCGCGCGAGAGAGAGACAGACAGACTATTCTTGATGCCCATGCAGTGCAACGCCACGCCACGCGCTTATTCACAGATACTACATAAGCGCCAGCTTTAGTTAACCGATATCTGTACGAAAAACACGTCAATGTTGTTGTTTGACCAACCAACATCTCAAGCGACGACTCTGATGACGTGGGTACTTAAGATGGAGGCAACAAGTACGAACGACCTAGCTTTAACATTTAATTTGGAGATCTAGGTTTTTCAAAATTGCTTTTGAAAAATTCACCCATCGCAACAAGATTATTTAACATGAGCGACTGCTCATGTATATGTACAAATTTTAATTTTAAATCATTTCATTAAATGAATTAAAATTACATTTAAATCCAATTTCAATTTATTTTGTTTTTAATAAAATTATATTCATTTAAATAATCTTATTGTAATCCATCTTAAAATTAATTATAAACTACATCGTAATCTAATTTAATTTTAATATAATTTTTTTTTAAATATTATAATTTTTAAAAATATTTTTTTAACAACGATATATAAATTTTTAAATTAAATAAATTTATTCGTAAATTATCAATTAATAAAAAAAAACCTCTAAATAAACTAAAATAACGCCCGTTTAAAAATTTATCGAATTCGTTTAAAAATTTATCGAATTCATTTAAAAATTTATCGAATTAGTTTAAAAATTTATCGAATTCGTTTAAAAATTTATCGAATTCGTTTAAAAATTTATCGAATTAGTTTAAATATTTTTTTAAATAATTAAATTTTAAATTAAATTTTTAAATAAAATTTTAAATTAAAAATTAAATTAAAAATTTTTTATTGCGAGGTTGCTTACTGATGCGATGTTCTGATCGGTAGATTTAAAAAAAGATTGATTTCCTAGTCAGCATTACATGATGAAGCTACACTGGCTCACCCATTGGTCACAACCTTGTATACTATATTATTTGTATATACAATATCAACAACATCACACGATGTCTCGCCGAAAAACTAGAATTCACGAATTAACCTATTTCACCTCCGCTCGCGCTGGAATGGAATGAGCAAAAAGCAGCCATTAAAAAACTAGACCAATAAAGACAGTGAACCTACCCATTGACGGACCGCCGAGTGTGTGGGGCCAACTGACCGTGGCGGTCAGCGGATGACCCACAGGTGTGACCCAGCACCCCGGCCATTCACGTCGGAAGTCGAAAAACTTCTTTATTTTAATCTTAATTGCCACTTAACATACACTAAAAACGAGATTAATACGTATAATGGTATGACACAGGATGTGAGGCACGCAGGCTAAAATTTTATGACAAACACCATCTGTCTCGGAATCGACTACTTTGCTATTTGACCACTACCCAGTTCACCTTTTTACTTACTTTTAAACTCGTACTCGTGGGCAGGTCCCATACGTAACTATTATCTAATAATGTGCCCATACGGCCAGTAGCAGAAACTATCATTACATTTTAAAGCCCCGTTAAACACTGATGGTGTATAAGTATGATAAAATTTTGTATTTTTTTGAAAAAACATGCATGGCTCTTTCTAAGTACGTAATGAGAGTTCATGAGAGTTCACACGCCTTGACGCTACGCCTCTATTAGCGTTTTGCGGGCCTTTAAAACTTCAATATCGCTTCTGTAACTCAGTGATAGAGTTGGTAAAGTAAAGTGGGTGTTTGCACTTGACTTACAGATGAAAAGCTGACGAGATGGGAAGATGGGAAATATGGGATGTGGTCGAATTGGGAAGTGGTCAAAATGGGAACTTGTCATAATGAACCTTGTTTTAATGGGTACTTCGTCGTATGGGGAAGCAAAATGTCAAATAAGTTCCAGAAAGAGGGCGCTAAAAGTTTTTAGATCTCAGCTAAACGAAACTCTTTGTTTAAATACTCTGTGTTTCAGATATCAACACAGAGTAGCTAAGCAAAGAGTTTCACGAAGTAAAAGTTAGTAAAGTTTTATGTAAAGAGTTTCGCTATTCAGATCCAGATATCCATAGAACCTCAGATGAATGACTCTCTTTGTTGCTGTTGACAATGTTAATCAAGTTGGTCCAATGAATGAAACTACATTTCATAAAATCTTAGAAGTGATATGACAGATTCAACTTTATAAAATCTACTTTTGAAACACTAGAGATGTTACCAAAACAATCGAAAAGAGTCCATTCAGTTACTAATAGAAGAGTTGTCAATTCACGAATGTTTAAACGGTGTATCGATTCATTTGATTAATGGATGTTCTCAAGCTATATCCCCTCACTAATAGACTAAGATGACACCCGTCAAGCAACATGTTATTAAATATCTTGACCGATATTCAGGGCCTAATTAAAAACATGAGAAGACATCCTTGATTTTCAGTGCTAAACTAGTGACGTATATCCGATCCGTCCGTTCCCGCCCGGATGTTCGGTTAAGCCGCGTGGTACCTTGTTTGAGCGCGCGCCCCACCACACCACCGAGGCAGTTCGGATTGTTGAATTCGAATTTAGCTTCATTGGCGTCTTGATTTTCGCACGGCACAGTCGCTGCTCAGCTCCTGAGTACGGCCCGCCAAAAATCTATACATCGTGACGTGAGAACTTCTTTTGCATATTATAACCAACTGTTCGTTAAAGAATTTCTTAGAATTTTCTGATTTATTGCAGGCAAATAAAAGATTCCCAACGGTGTGACCGTTCGTTTGTGTAAAATGGAGCAAGAAACCCCGGAGGTTCCGTCCAGTGTGGAGAACGTGGCGGCGCGTAAAGATAAAGGCAAGAAAAGGCGGAAACCGGTGAGCTCTTCGGACTCCGATAATTCTAGTTCGTCCTCGTCGAGTTTCTCGGAAAGCGACGATCGCAGGAAGCGGTACCGACGGCGCAAACGCATCAAGGAACGTAAGTTCGATCTTCTTTTTAACGAGATTACAGATCTTAAAAGCCAACTTGCTGCTACACAGGAATTTCACGAATATGATTGTGAACCACGGCATGACTTGATTGACCCTAATGTTAGTGGAGACCTCTACGAAGGTCATGTTGAGGAGTCCGAGCCCGCCAACATTGACTCGGCTTTCGAGGTCGATCTTAACATTTTTACTGGTACAAAAACCAAGGAGCCCGCTGTACTGCAGGCGTCTCCCGAACTAACACAACAATTAAAAGATTTGCAGCGATTCAATAGCCAGGACTGCATTAACGTCCGATATGCCGACGTCCAAAAACACTATTTATTTGCGCCGGGTTTCACTAATCTTGAAGCTAATGACGAGATAAAGAGGTACGATACATCTAAAACTACCTTAAACATGGCAAAGGCTTTTGCCGGAATTTCCTATGCATTGCTCAAACAGCGCGACGCGCTTTTGAGTGAATTTCTAGCCTGGGCGCATCAGGTCGAAAACCTACGATTCGACGATATCCATACAAAGCTCAAAGAAATGTTGGCCAATGGTGAGTATAGCAAGATTTCAAACGACGCTCTCCAGCTCGTCTGTGGGCACCGGGCTGAACTTATTCAATACCGCAGAGAAGGCATACTCTAAAAGTAAAATAAAGTAAAATAAAATAAAATAAAAATACTCTCATCAGTAAAAGACCAGTACCACAAAAATACATTACGCAAAATTGCGCCGTCAGGTTCTCATCTATTTGAAGCCGACAAATTTAATGCTTTATTGGAAAAAGCGGGTGGAGTTAAAAATGTGTTTTGGGTGGAAGGAAAGTCTCGCTACAATACTGCGCCACAGTACGAGCGTTCCACTTCTACCCGCAGTCAGACGCAGAAACAGGCCGCAACTTATAACCATCGCGCGCAATATCATAATCAAAGCCAGTATCATACTTCGGCCCGAGGCAGGATAAATAATAATTCGTTTCGCGGGCGAGGCGCGCGGGGTTCACGCGGCCGTGGTCTCCCCGACAGGTCAGGAAGGGATTATCAACCCAGACGTTCTCCCTCATCCCACCGGGATAGGAGACACCAAACCCATAAACGAAAATATTGACTATGCCATGCACATGCATGCAAAATTTCACGCCGGACAACTCCGCATGTACTACGATGATTGGAAACAGTTGGGAGCTCCCACATACATTCTAAAAATTATACAAGGATGCCGCATCCCTTTTGTGTTGAAACCACCATTACACATTCCAAACAGTCGCAGTGTGAAAACACCAGAATCAGAACAAATGTCGAAAATAATGAAAAACATGATCTCGCAGGGTGTGCTAGAAAAGGTGCGCCCATCGCCCAGCTTTATTTCCCCGATATTCCTGCGCCCCAAGAGCGACGGCACATGGAGGCCCATATTCAACTTAAAAAATCTGAACCAATACGTCAATACTCGACTTTTCAGACTAATAAATGTTCATCGGGTAACGGATTTTCTACAACCCAAGGATTGGTTGGCCAAAGTGGACATTCACCAGGCATACTTCCATGTCCCTGTATTCGAAGGCCACAGAAGGTTTCTCCGCCTTCTGTACGGCGACAAAAACCCACAAATACTGGAAATGACGTGCCTACCCTTCGGCATTTGTTCAGCACCGAGAATATTCGCCTCAATTACCAACTGGATAGCACAATACCTCCGCGATCACGGTATCCGGATCATCGTGTATCTCGACGATTTTATGCTGGCTCACCAAAACAAAGCCACTCTCATAAATCAAGTGTCGTTGACACTGAACACGCTCGCCCACCTATGCTGGCAAGTGAACACAGACAAATCTGTTTGCAACCCACAGAAGGCAGTGGAATACCTGGGCATTGTGTGGAACACATGGCAGAACGCGAAATACATTCCTCAGAGGTTAGTAGCAAAAATACATTGCACGGTATCCAAAATCTTGACAACACGGACAACGTCCGTCAAAGAGTTACAAGGTCTCATTGGCCTGCTGAACTTTGCCAGTTTTGCTGTACCGAGGGGTCGTCTAAATTACCGGTATTTACAGTTACAGGCCAACAAGGCCTTGAAACTAAAGATGACAAAAACCTTTCCTCTAGTTGCGAAAGCCCTAGTCGAGTTAGAATGGTGGCAGTTGAATTGTCAGAAGAGTACTCTACTTCATGTCCCACTATCGTCTCATTACCTAACAACAGATGCCAGCGACATCGGCTGGGGGGCCAAATTAAACGAAATCTCAATAACAGGCTCATGGCTACCCTCACAGCAGAACCTTCATTGCAACTACAAGGAGATGTTGGCCATATTAAATGTTTTACGCCATCATTATCAGCTCCTGAGCTCACAGTCGCTGCTAATACAGTGCGACAACAAAACTGTCGTCTCTTATCTAAGAAAAGAGGGAGGGGCGAAATCTATAGCCCTTACGGAGCTGGCAATGAAAGTGCTACAAGTACTGGACCAAAACAACATTCACATGTCCATCTATCACATAGCAGGGAACTACAACTGCAAAGCAGACCATTTATCACGTCTCAAAGACCCACCAGAATGGCATCTCCTGTCAAACATAACAAATGTCGTGTTTGCCAAGAGGGGAACCCCCGTATTCGATCTTTTTGCTTCCAGGAGAGCTCACGTGGTTCCAACGTACTGTACACTGGACAGAACCGACAACCAGGCGAGCATGTACGATGCTCTAGGAAGCAAGTGGGATTTCAAGTTGGCATGGCTGTTCCCGCCGCCTTATCTCATTCCCAGAGTATTGACGCACTTAAACAATGCACTGGGTGTCTACCTGATCGTAGCCCCGAGATGGCACAAAGTTTACTGGAGACCAGACCTGAAGAGCCGCGCATTGTCACCCCCATTCACGATAAGGAACCTGTCGCAGGTCCTAGTCGATGTAACGACGGGACGTCCGCCCGCCAACATATCGGAGATGACGCTGGAGATATGGAGATGTGGGGTTGGCAAGAACACCTAAGTGACTGGAGCGAGGAACAAAAAGCTCTGCTCCGTTCGAGCTGGCGTGAATCCACTCTTAGAACGTATAAACCAGCTTGGACCCGTTGGCGAAACTGGACCATAACTCACAAGGTACATACACATAAACCTACAGGCTCAGACCTGGCCCGATTCCTCACTGATCTACATCAAAAGGAAGGCCTTTCATACAGCACTATCCTTGTTCATAAATCTGTAGTGTCTACTCTTTGTGATTCCAGTGAAAGTAATAAGCTAAGCTCACATACACTTGTAAAACAAGTCCTAAAGTCCATTGGGTTTGCTAAGCCTAAACCTATCAAAGCCCCCATCTGGGATATAGACTCCCTTGTAAACCATCTTTCTAAAAGAACCTGCAATTCATCAAGTTTATTTGCCACCTCTCAAAGAGCGGCTGCTTTACTCCTACTATGCTCGGATAGACGTGTACACGATTTAACTTTACTTACCGTTACTCAGGAACACTGTATTATTTCAGATGACAGCATAATCTTATGGCCATCTTTTGGCTCCAAAACTGACTCCATTACCCATCAACAATCGGGATGGAAGCTAAATAAGAATAAGGACAAGTCACTGGATCCTATCTACTGGATACGCCGCCTCATTGAGTTGGGGAAACCTAGGCGGATTGCTGCTAAGTGCGATAATCTGTTTGTGAGTACTACAGGCGACCCCAAAGCTGCTACACGTACAATCATAGGGGGCTGGCTGAAGAAACTACTTCAAGATGCAAACATCAATGCTACGCCTGGCAGTTTCAGATCAGCTGTTGCATCCAAAAATTGGATCGAACACTTTCCCATTGATGACATACTATCCCGAGGCAACTGGAAGTCTGCTAAGACCTTCCAAATTTTTTATCAAAGAGAAGTAAAATCTGGAGATAGAAGAGAGTCATTGATTACGAACCTATTCTCCCCTGTCGAGTAATTAAGACAATTATGTATTGTTCAATACTTTATTCCAAAGTTTGATTTATATTTGCTGATTTTAGTAATACCTACCTAATTTATTTACTGGTTTGGTACCATTTCTACGCAGGTTCTATCAAGATGAATAATAATACCTGTTTATAAGTTACAAGTTAATTTTATTTCCTTAAACCACACTAATCACCTCTATCTTAACAGAAAGCAATACAGAACAGATACAATAATGTCATAAGTCATAGTACCTAACCTACATACAGTACATGTAAACTTTAGGTTTCTTCCTAAGGGATCATCGATCAGTCCGAATAAATTATAGATAGATACTTACTTGTTTATCAAAATACCTGAATCATTCATAATTTCTGTATGTCACAACATAAACATACCTACTTTTATTTAAATATGTATGTTTACGAATCACATTAGCGTCCACCAACACCAGGCGATATCAAACACGTCTCTCATGTTTTTAATTAGGCCCTGAATATCGGTCAAGATATTTAATAGAGACGTTTTACCTGAAAATAAAACGTTTATTAAATACTTACCATATTCAGGGCCTAATATTTTTTAAATCTGCCTGGTGGACATGAGAGATCCAATGAAGCTAAATTCGAATTCAACAATCCGAACTGCCTCGGTGGTGTGGTGGGGCGCGCGCGCAAACAAGGTACCACGCGGCTTAACCGAACATCCGGGCGGGAACGGACGGACCGGATATACGTCACTAGTTTAGCACTGAAAATCAAGGATGTCTTCTCATGTTTTTAATTAGGCCCTGAATATGGTAAGTATTTAATAAACGTTTTATTTTCAGGTAAAACGTCTCTATTAATTTTCATACTGTATGTGTTACAAATAAACGGGGAATATTAAACTAAATATATATAATAATATTGATTTGCACATCAAATATACTGATTTTTACAGAAAATATCAGGGCAAAATACTGTGGTAGCTTAGGTGAAGGGTAAAGAGGGTGAGCAAAGGGAAGCCCCCTTTATTCCCGTCTCTATTTGTGGCAGGGACGGTGGGGGTAGACACCCTAGAGCTGAGGCGGAAGGTATCCTTGTTGGTCCACTTTTAGCTGCTCCTCCATAATAAGGTAGATAACCCGGTCGCACTACAAAGTGTTGCCCTTAGCGCGCCGGCTCGGTACACGATGTTACGGTCGCGGTCGCTGTTCGCTGCGGGTGTTGTTCGTACAGAGCATGCTCGTCACGCACCCACTTTTCAGGCACTGACCCTACTCAATGCCTGTGTCGCCCAGCACTCAGAATTGGACGTTTTTCATATGCCCCTACTTATGTTTTTTAAGACTGTGTATATGTTTTTAATAGTAGATTATTAACCAAGGGGATAAAGCAGTGTCTTCTGTCGCGGGTGACGGATTTAAGTTCACCCAAGACTAAGACACCTTTATCACCGAGGAAAATACTCTATTTTTCGTACCATTTGCGAAAAAATTAACAAAATAATAATATGAAATAAGCCTTTATTAAAAATAATGATAATTAAAAGTAAAAGTTAACATTCGAAACATTGGTCCAATTATTGATAGTGAGAGTAACATTTTTGTTTGGTACATTTATTGTTGATGAGTTGATTTGAGTATTTCTCTGTTCTTGGGTGTGAGGAACTTGCGTTTCATTGTAGATAGTATAAGTCGGAGATAGTGGTGGTGGTGCATCGTGAGTTACGGACAAAGATAAGATGCCGGAAGTTGATGGTTGTGGCTCTGATGGATTAAGTTTTATATTTTTGTTAATTTGACTGCTTAATATGGTTTTATTCGCCATTGAGCTTTCGATATAACCCTCGGCTACTCTATCAGAGCTCCAACCACCGTGTCTTTTTATTGACGTGATATCCGCCCCTGAATCCGCCAAGAAAGTCGCCGAAGTTCTTCTAAAGCAGTGACCGGTGTAGAGTTCAATCTTTAAGTTTTAAATATTTAGCAATTTCCTTTGGCATATTGCTAATTTAATTTTTGCCGATGGCTTGTCGAGTACATTTCCCATGGGACGTAATTGGACGTAATGGTGCACAATTTTAGTATATTGTCCTTGTACAATGAATGACCGATTTTTCTTTGTCTTAGTTTCCTTTACATTAATCAGCAGCAACTCATTGGAATGATTTTCAAAGTCCTCCACCTTTAAGTTTACAAGTTCACATCCGCGGCAAGCACCATTGAGTCCAAAAATTAATGCCACCTATAACAAAGATAAAAAACAGGTAAATATATAGAATAATTACCATTACTAAGATACGAAATATTCATAGTTAAATCATGTATGTACTTACTTTTGTGGCCAGAAAAATTTCGTCAGGAGCTTCATTAAGAAATTTTTCCACATTTTGAGTCTTCTTTGCGCAATGCCCTTCTGATTTTATTTTTAAAAATGCCAGTAATTTCGTGAATATATTTATTTCAATGCTATGTTTGATGCTTATTGTAGCTTTCAGTTTTGAGTATATGCACCAAAGTGTATTCGGATTCTTTGTCTTGGATAAATAATCAAAATAGACAAGAAGTACTGATTCTGAAATTGATAGGCCTTTCGCACTTCTCCACGTTGAAAATTCTTCATAAGTTTTTAAATAATTTTCCTTCGATTTTGTTGGAAGCAAATTACTTATAATTGTGGCAGCATTTGCACTGATGGAATCCGACAATTCACTGTCACTGTCGCTTTGATTTAATATCGTAACTTACTTTTTAGAACATTAACTTATTTATAAAAATAAATTAAAATAATTTAACGTTTATGTATTTGAAGAAAACAAAAACGCGGCAAATTCCTAGACTATTTTTTTTTGTCGGAAAAGCAAAGGCATCAAGCTCATACGGCCTCGTCGGTTTACGTAATTTTATTTAATAATCATAACTGCATAATAAATGCGTATTCCTTTTTCAAAAAGATGTATAATGCTTTATATACAAACTCAATGGTGTAAACACAGTTGTAGTTCAGTATAAATTTCGGTAAGTATTCCAAATTTAAATCACATTCTCCCCCTAGAGGATGAATGAAATTCAGTATAATTTTCTTTCCCAGTTTTTAACAGATTAAAGATGACTATTGTTATGTTCGCTTTTTGTGGCATCGAATGTCCCTTTTTTGAGCAAGTGGTACGAAAATAATTTTATCTACACACGTATCTAAACCCTCTTTACTGCGTACAAAAACCGCACGTTACGATCAGCATAATGTTAAACTACTTGGTAAAAACTCATTTCTTATCTGAAAAATTACATATTATGACCATAATGTGTATTTTTTCTACACATTATGACATTCAAATTTTGAACGCCGACGCCCGCCTGCGTGCGCCCCTAGTTTGTCTGTGAAGGTGGTACTGACATTCAAATTTCGAACGCCCACGCCCGCCTGCGTGCGCCCCTAGTTTGTCTGTGAAGGTGGTACTGACATTCAAATTTCGAACGCCGACGCCCGCCTGTGTGTGCCCCTAGTATGTCTGTGAAGGTGGTACTGACATTTAAATTTCGAACGCCGACGCCCGCCTGCGTGCGCCCCTAGTTTGTCTGTGAAGGTGGTACTGACATTCAAATTTCGAACGCCGACGCCCGCCTGCGTGCGCCCCTAGTTTGTCTGTGAAGGTGGTACTGACATTCAAATTGCGAACGCCGACGCCCGCCTGCGTGCGCCCCTAGTTTGTCTGTGAAGGTGGTACTGACATTCAAATTTCGAACGCCGACGCCCGCCTGCGTGCGCCCCTAGTTTGTCTGTGAAGGTGGTACTGAAATTCAAATTTCGAACGCCGACGCCCGCCTGCGTGCGCCCCTAGTTTGTCTGTGAAGGTGGTACTGACATTCAAATTGCGAACGCCGACGCCCGCCTGCGTGCGCCCCTAGTTTGTCTGTGAAGGTGGTACTGACATTCAAATTGCGAACGCCGACGCCCGCCTGCGTGCGCCCCTAGTTTGTCTGTGAAGGTGGTACTGACATTGAAATTGCGAACGCTAACGCCGCGTGCGGCACGCCGCACGCGGCACAGAACAAGCTAAACAACTGCAGAGCCACAATGCCGAACAAACATGCGGTTCCTGAACACATCAAAGAGAGCTTATGATATGTGTGTAGATAAACTAGTGTATGTAACTGTACATAATTAGGCATTAAAACTCTCGAGTGATATTATTATGAAACTCGCCTAGTATTAATGCCCTCCATTATGTAGCAGTCACATAAACTACTAATATTACATGATATGTCAAAGTATATACTGTTCCTCTGTTTGTCTGTATACTTTTGTTTTGTTTTGTTGTGTACTTTATTGCTATGTTTTATTTTTCTGTGTACATTTTTAAATTTTATTTGTATACTTATGTTTTGTTTGTTCGTGACGGTCACACGTTTTGGTCGAAACTGTAAGTTTGACACAGTAACTGTGAATAAGTCTTTTAAATCTTTAAATCTTTATCCTTCGTATTAGAACAAAAATACTACAAAAATACAAAAATACTTAAAACACAAACACGTATTTTGGTGATCCTTTTTTGCTGCGGAAATCAGTATTTTTGCTGTGCGATTAAATACTAGCCCAAATAAACATACAGAACCCACTACCAAAAAGTTTCAAAGTAATCTTCCCCATTGGCACAAAAATGAAGAACTGGCGAGAACTGAATCTTGCTAGATTAAGTGGAATCGGGTCGTCGTCGATGGCACTTGTCAGGAAACCGACGTTGGTTGGAGTAGAACAAGAAAGGGTAGAAAAGAGTAGGTTCTTAGAGCGGGGGTTTCTTCAAAGGAGACCAATAACAAACGGTGTCGTCATGCATGTGTTCAAATACCACTTCACGTTGTCCCTAAAATATTTCATACATTGATGTCCAACCGATTTCGGTCACTGGACCGCATTTTGCTACTTTGTACCCATAAAACAGAAACACTGGTTGCGTTGAGTTTTCCTAAGTCCGACCACAGACACACTGCTATTTCAGACAGACTACACAACTCCAACATTCGTCTAAAGTTAAATGTGTTTTTTGTTGTTTATTTTTATAGTTACAATTATAGTATTTGTCTTTGCCTAAAACAGAAAATAACCCCCTCCCTAAAAATAATAACCCTCATCCTTTCTAAGATTTTTTTCTGAGCTAAGCGATGCTAGGCAAACGTTTTATTTATGAGGAATATCGTTTGTTTTATCAAAATAGTCTGCTGATAAGTTGTAGTTTAAAAATAAAATGTAAGACCCTGAGATATCTCTAATTCTGAGCAAAACAACATGTCTCGGCCGGCAGGTGTGTCATTATATTTAAACATATTGAATGCGACGAAATAATTGAATATTAAGTACCTACCTAGGACGATATGATTCATTCGATGACGTCTAAAACATTCCCTCTTCTTTTCCTCTATGCTTTAGGCGCTACAGCTTATCAAATTCGTACGTAGCACTCCCATGGTCTCGGGCACGAGGACGAAAGATGCAGGGGCTGTGAGGGCGGTAAAGAAGTGCGCGGACGGAGGGGCGCGTAGTAGGAACCGCCCGCTTTCTTCTTTCCCGCCCCCGCATCTTTCGCCCGCAGACTATTGGAGAGCTACGTACGAATTTGACAAGCTATAGCAGACTAGGTATACCTCGCGCCACGAATTAAGAGCGCTGGGCGACGTTCGCGGGAATTAAAGCGCATATGTACAGGTATTGAAAGGTGACTACTGAGCATTCAAGGCCACCGCTCATAACTCGTGGCGCGAGGTATATCTCATCATTAATTTCGCACGCGAATTTTGGCGATGGCCTACTCAATAAAAAAGTTTATTTTTGGCCAAGTACTCATGCCAGTAAGAAAGAAAAGAGCATCACTTTGACTACAACCAACATCATTTGTAAAAGTACAGACACGAGAGTAATTAAAAGAGCGAGGTGCCAGACGCCACGTTTCTTGTCGCCTGAGTGCCGCCGGAGGGGGTCGTGGCGCATGGGAGCAAGAAAGATGCATACAAGGGCCAGAGAGAGAGAGTGTGGCCTCGCTCAGGCGCCAAGAAACTGTTATATCTGGGGCCCAATTCCGGTAGACAATGACCGCTCAGTGACAATGACGCGACGAAGACGGTCAACTTTAGTTATCATGTATTTTTGTAATCCATTTCTCCTTGATTCAAATGATTAGCAATAACCTCAGTTTCTACCATTAATTGGCTAAAAAATATTCTACAAGGCCCCAAATAATACCGAAAGTCGACCGACGCCGCATCGCGTCATTTTCACTGAGCGGTCATTGTGCTAGCAGAAATAGGCCCCTGTTTAAAATTAAAACGTTTACCGTGTTACCACAAAAAATATTAAACAGCGTTTCACCTCAAAACAAGCGTAAAATCCCATACTTTTTTTTTTTTTTAAACAAGTGATGAACATTATTTTTTTGTGGTAAGACCCTTCAAGTTAAAAAAACCACCAATTCAACAGACTGTGCTCGACCGCAACAAAACGTATGGAGAAGTGAAAAATAAAGTTGCTCTTATCAAATCGGTTTCACATTAAAAGTTGTTCAGAATAATAATAATAAAGCTTTTATTTCAGTCCATCTGAACAATAGCTTAGGTCCATAGTAAAAATAAATAACATAAAATAATAACAATTAAATAAAATAAAACTAATATAAAGCTAAAACTATTTCCTATTAGGTTATCGGTGCACGGAGGCCCAGTGTTGCAGGATGTTGTTCCTGTAGATGTTATTTACTACTATCCCTAGGATACCATTGCCGGACTGTCGCAGGGCTGCCCAGAAACCTGCAATCCTGAATCTCAAGAGGGACAAGAAATCAGGGAGCCTGGCGTCGGCGAACATGCCCGACGCACTACAGTGTCGCGGTAGTCTTAGTAGACCACGTAAGGCGTTGTTGTATTGTACTCTGAGGACGTTATAGGACCGTCTGGTAAAATTTGTCCATAATTGACTGGTATAAAAACACTGACAATATGCCTTAAATAGTGCTCCTCGACAGGATTTGTATTTATCTATGGTTTTGTTTGAGTTTGTACTGAAGAGGTCACCCTCTTATCTTAATGAAAAAATCACCTGGTGCATGTCCCAGAGAGTTGCTACTTTCATATCAAATACCATGCCACCAAGTGCTGAAATAATATCCCGCCGCCCCTACGACCGCTGTCTATAGCTTGTCAAATTCGTAGGTAGCACTCCCATGGTCTGCGAGACGAAAGATCCTAAATTCCTAAATGCATCTCAGTAACGTTCTGCTTCCTCCTCAGCGGTTCCCTACCACGCGCCTCGCCGCCCGCGCTCTTCTTTCACGTCCCCGCATCTTTCGTCCTCCGTCGCCCGCAGACCATGGGGGTGCTACCTACGAATTTGACAAGCTATAGTAAGGCTGGTGTTTGAAGTACATTTAGAAAGTTTTTAATACAACAGCAAAAAGCTGAGGAAGCAGAACGTTACTGAGATGCATTTAGGAAAATTTGATATCGACATAAAAGTATCCCTTTTTATCCGACTACCCAAAGACATCACATGGATTATTTATTATTGCCATTCTTAAAATACAAAAAAAATGCTACATTTATAAATGTCTTCTTTTATACATATTGGTTATTACAATTTAACACAATATCAATTTCAATTATCAATTTAAAATTTATCTCTTACTGATTTATATTTCAAAGTTATTACAATGTAATGTAATTATAAATACAATATTTAATTTAAAAAAAAACATTTTGGTATGAATATGAATATTGGTACTATATTTTTTATTTATTATTTAAACTATGTAATTTTTGAGCCTATCGTTGTCTCGTCTGTTTTGGCTCTGGCATAATACCAGCGGCAGCATCACAGACTCGGCTGTGACTTTGCTGAGTCAGGGCCAATTAATTGTCGCGGTACAACCACATCACCAGATAGTTCCCCTAATTGTGTCCTTTGTTTAGATGTGCTGTTTGCAATTTTTTACTATAGTTTCAACATTTAGTTATTTATAGTTTACTTGATCTTTTTTTTTTGTATTTTTTTGATTCATTTATATTTTAAATTATGTGTCTGTACCGTTCTTTTAATGAATAAATACAATTATCTATATATCCATCTAACAACCCCTTAAAATATTGCCACACGTTTCTGATGCATTTTATAAATAAAAGTTAGGTAGATACTACATTAACTCAATGTTATCCAGCGCAAATCAGGGCCTTTTTGACCTTTGCGAATCACAAAGGGCCCCGAGGGTAGTGTTACCAGACACAAAATTTAAAACGCCTGAGAAAAAGCCTGATTACCATTGAAAAAGCCTGAGATTTGCTCAAATTTAAGCTTCGTAAAAAAAAAAATTTTTCAATTCTTGTTTATTACAACAACAAATAATATTCTTCCTATCATTTGTTATTGTAATAAACTAGATCAAAAATAATAGTATTTATATATTTTTAGAAAATTCAAAAATCCTGAAATTTCCTAAACATGGCCGGAATCCTGAGATGAACCTGAAAAGCCTGAGATCTCGGTCCAAACCCTGAGAGCCTGAAAAGCCTGAGATCTCAAGCCAAACCCTGAGATATGGTAACCCCACCCGAGAGTAACGCCGAGGTAGGTGCAGGTCTTTATCACACCAATCTCAATGTCAGTCAACGATTCCTTTGGTATGAAAGTCCGATGACCGGCGGCGCTCCTTAGTTTACCTAACCCAGGCGTAAACCAATATTCACGCAGTTCGTAGTTCACGCAACATCCTAGTTGGAAATGTTTTAGGGCCGCTCTCAAACTCGACGACAATTTTTTTAACTTGCTGTCTCTTTTAACCCACAAGATGTACGCTTTCAGAGTTTTATGTAGTACCTGCAAATAGGTTAATGTTTATGTAATGATTTTAGCGTCACGCTATTTCCCCTACGGTGCCACACTTGTGCCCAAGTTTAGCCAACTCATGGCTACCAACTCCGTGTTTATGCAATGTGGTCCTATTTGCTCTCGGTGAGTGTGCTCTGCCATTCATAATCGAGCGCCGACTTCAAGAAAGTCACAAATTCGGACTGAGGAGAGATTATGCATACAAATTATTACGCAACTTATCCAATAGACTTACGCTAGACGAGCCAATAACATAACCGGTGTAATACTTGGACAGACAGCGTATTCTGAACTCTAAACTCCGTGCATTAAGTTCACAATGGGTTGACAAAAATTGCGGACAGTTTGTTGGTGCAAGTCACTTTATAAAACGTTATCTCTGGGCACGGTGAAGCGGCTATAGCGAATGACAATATCCATCAGAGGTCGCGCTGGTGATAGTGCAATAACTAATTAATGCACCGACACTTATAATAAGCTTCCTAATATTCAATTGCAGGTGCCGGTACACTTCCTGGAGGTGTACCAGTACCTGCTTTCTTTGGTATCGCTGAAGAAGACACCTGAGCACGGTATACCGGACGGAGCAATGCAAAGACAACAGACTATTCAAATAAACCCTGACTTTGAGCTACGCATTCGGGCCAGGCTCTCTCTATCTCATTCCACCTGAGCGAGAAAGGGAGGCCACAGCTGGCTCAGAGTTAAAATATATTGGTGCGCCCTATAACTTAAAACACAGCCGTACAGAATTACGGAGACCTTTGCGTTGATGTGCCCCAGACCCAGACATTTTGTCGTATCTACGGTAAGTTTAATTTTAGACTACTACAATTAAATATGTCCACCTACCTATGATAGCTTGTCATTTAGTTAGGGTTGGCACAAACCTATAATTAAAAATAATATGTAAATAGCGGAAGAGGAGAAGCGAGGCCATTCCCAGCGTGGGGAGATCTGGGCTAACAATAAATAATAATAATAAATTAATAGCGGAAAATGGATATTATGACGTCGATGTAAATGTAGGACCTCAACCTCATTGTAGAGTTGCAGTAAATTCTGATAGCAATACGTGAAAAGTTTTAAAAGCTACTTAACTAAGTTTTAAAAGGTTTGAATTAATTAACTAATTTATATCTCTTTTTCGGTTGCTTAATTCCTTATAAAAGGGTACCAGACAAAATGCTACTCACACACACTGGTGAAGTCAACAGACTCATAAATCAATATATTAATTGGTATCTAAAGGTGTTCTTGTTTGCGATAATACCTACAAGTTTGACGCGTGTTTTTTCGCGTAGATAAAACTCTGAGATATGTTTGTCTGGAAGAAGAGAACCGTACGTGGCTTAGCGGTATTCGCAAATCGGAAAGAATCGTACGGGTAGCAACATCTGGCCGAGACGGGCTCTGGATGGGTGTCCGTTCTATGTGGCATTTGTTTCGGATGCTTCCGCCGTCCGTGTTTCGTAGGTCCCAGCTACTATCGCTACTCGGTAGTGGTAGTCGCAAAGCTGTGTCAGCGGCCCTAATGGCCGGGATACACGAGGCTAGTTTTTCGAGCCAGGATAGCAAGCTAGGTAGCTCGTAATACTGGTCTCTAGGACGTTTCCAAGCGAGACCAGTATTACAAGCTACCTAGCTTGCTATCCTGACTCGAAAAACTAGCCTCGTGTATCCCGGCCATAACAGGGCAGCGTGATAACTTCTGACAGTCGGGTTGGCCACAAGCCGCCCTCTATCAACCCGCACTGGCCAGCTCAATCTTACTCTATCCGTGCATTAATTGGGCTACATTTATTTATTTTATGTTTTTCTGCGTGTTTTTCATTTGAGATTCAACAATGTTACTAATGTTGCTGCCCTAATACTGGTAGACTCGCAATGAGCGAATTGGTCCTTGGCTATGGTTTTTCCGGCAAATAATTTTTATCTCATAAGTTTTAAAATAAAAATTCTTAGTACCTTTAAATTCCATACAACCTGCACTTTCTACAAGCTTTGGATTTTCGCCCAATCAGCCAGCGTTTGTGGGGCCGAAAACACCTCTGTGGCACAGCGGTTGTGGCTATGCCTACCATGAGGTCCCAGGTTCGAACCCCGGCCAAGGTTACGAAAAAAAAACGAAAGGAAAAAAAACCCAAGTCTTGGATGTTTATATGTGTGTGACGCCGCTGTTACTGGTTCCCACGACACAGGGCAGGGCCAGAAGCAATGTATGTGCCTCTATGTAAACGTGTTTATGTGAAAATTGCGGAAACTGTTTTCACAAACATCATCATCATCATTTCAGCCTGTTAACGTCCACTGCTGAACATAGGCCTCTCCAATCGCACTCCAGCGTGACCGGTCCGTAGCCACCTGCATCCAACGAGATCCAGCGATCCTCACCAGGTCGTCGGTCCATCTCGTAGGTGGCCGACCCACACTGCGCTTGCCAGTACGTGGTCTCCATTCAAGGACCTTTTTGCCCCATCGGCCATCCGATCTTCGCGCTATGTGGCCTGCCCATTGCCACTTCAGCTTGCTTATCCTACGGGCTATGTCAGCAACTTTGGTTCTTCTACGGATCTCCTCATTTCTGACTCGATCTCGTAGAGAAATACCAAGCATAGCCCTTTCCATAGCTCGCTGCGCGACATTGATGCGATGACGCGATGTTTTCACAAACACTAAACATCAACTTATGATAAACTGCGTCGATCAAAAGCCAGGTTTACTGAATGTGTCTGAATTCGTTTAAATAATTGCCAGATTTGCCACCCCTAACGCCGTATAATCATCACTTGTTATTTGATTGTTTGTTTGCATTAATCATTATTTAGAGGAGATATAAGGGCATACACCTATGTCCAAGTCTACAGGGGTTCTTGCCCGGGTCTTCGCACTGAAGGAAGCACCTGATCTCGAAATAGACCTCACAAAGAGATAGCCAGTTTGACCAGACTGACCTAATCTTAAGGGGTTAGTGAACCAGTGGGGTATTCAAGAATATTTTTATATTTTTATTCGAATATACATTGAATACGGCTACATATTGAAATATATAAAATCTAATATACAAGGGTATGTATAAAATCAGAATAAATAATGTTTTAATGGTATATCCAAGACTAACAAAATTCACAAGAGTTCGTTATCTATGATGTGATGAAGTTGTATTGATGATGTCTTCAAATCCTCACTCCCACAATGCCTGAAGACCGCAAGGTGTAATCAATGTGTCTTGCCTATCCTCACCCATGGAGCCGAAACATGGACGCTCACAAATCGTTCCGTGTTGGGTATCTCTCTCGTTGACGTCGAAGTTCGGCGGAAAACGAAGGTCGCAGATGTGGGCAAACTTGGCTAGACAGGAATACGGGCGGTGGAACAAAGCTGTCACAGAGTGGTGGCCACGGGGAGCGGCAATGCCAGTGGGCAGACCACCAGCCTGATGGTCCGACGATGTCACCAAGTCGTCGGGGATCCCACTGGGTGCGATTGGCACAAGATTGGCGATTTTTTTTATTTTTTATTTCTGGGCTTAAGCCTCTTCTCTAAAGCGCCAGGAGATTGGCGCTTAAGTGAAGAGGCCTATGCCCAACAGTGGGTCGATGTGGGCTGAGTATGATGATGACGATGATGATGTTATCCATAATGTTCGAAATAAATACTGACGAAACGCATAAGTTTACAATATACAGACTGTTAGGTATTTTTAAGGGTTCCGTACCCGAAGGGTTCCAAACGGGACCGGGAACGTCCGTCCGTCCGTCTGTCACCAGGCTGTATCTCAAGAACCTAGCTAGCTAGAGAGTTGAAATTTTCACAGATTATGTATTTCTGTTGCCGCTATAACAACAAATACTAAAAAACAGGATAAAAGAAATATTTAATGGGGCTCCCATACAACAATTCTTTCAATACCACATACAAACTTATGGATGCACCTGGTTACGTACATGGAGTGTGAAAGTAACCGCACCAATAACTTTGTAAACAATATTTTGCTGTGTAAAATCCAAACTATTCACTCCACACCATCGCTTCCATTGAACGGTGGTACGGAACCCGTCGTGCGCGAGTCCCACTCGCACTTGGCCGGTTTTTTTAAATATTGCGCTAAATTTGCTTGATACTCACAAAGGATTTAAAGCCTATAGGGTACTTCCTGTTGACCAATAATCATGAAATTTGGCACGAAGGTTAAGGCATAGCACAAATAAAGGAAAAATCCGAAAACCCTTGGTGTGTCAGTCAGACTCGCTGTGCGCTCTCGGTGAGCTATATGGCGGACAGTATGACGATAATGAAAAGGGTTTGTGAAGGTAAGTTTGATGTGTGTCAGTATAGACTTCTAAACAAAAAGAGAGGAGAGCTTCACTTACCTCCGTTCCTGGGTCAGGCTACTCACGCTCGGAGAGCTACATCAGCTCTGATTAGCCTCTGCAGGCGTCTTCACGATCGCAACCTGGATCTGGGCTCGGCGGCGTGAAGTCCCACTGCTTCTTACTGGTTCGGTTAGGCTTGTCTCGGTAAATAGTTTAAGGCCAAAACACTTGAATACTATAATAACCAGAGATGTGAGAATAGTCTCTGCTGCACGACACGATAGACGAAAAAGGATGTTTTCGCGACAGCAGACAAAGGTGTTCTAATTTGAATTGACGCAGACTAACGCCAATTCTAACGATAAATTTTGATTCAAATTGGAACACGCTAACGTCAAATATTGTGACATTTGCGACAGATGCAACAGCCAGATGTGTTCCATATTAATACTAAGATTTAGTACGCAGCTTACCTGAACACTCTCACTTAGCCGTTTTTAGGGTTCCTTATTCGAAGGGTGCCAAACGGGTCCCTATTACTGAGCCTCCGCTGTCTGTCGTGTCGGTCCGTCCCATGTCTGACCATATTTTCAAGTTCATAGATATATAAGCATCAGATTTTTTTTGTGTTAGAGTTTAATAGACATACACCATGTTTTATTTGGAAAAAGTCTGTAAGGTGCACAATTTGCATGAAAATATTCAAGTTTTCAAGTATTCAAATTTGGTTATTGCTGTAGATATATATTTATACTTAGCAAACGACATTTTATTGCCCTTCTCTACATTGGACCACTGTGGGACAAGTAGGGCGTAGGAACTACCACAGATTGTTTTTTAGATCTTTAAAAAAATTGGTTGTCTTTAAGCAATAAAATTCCTACAATATTAATTATATTATTAATTAAGCAGGAATAAATAATTACAAAATTATTAACAGTAAATTCTGTGTTGAGTTAAATTAACTTTTTAATAATACCCTTTTACATGCTTTTCAAATTGCTCACATGGCAATTTCAAAAGCGCCAGAGGTATCTTGTTGTAATAGAGAATGCACTGACCCTTGAAAGAATTGCTAACCTTCGCGAGTCATACCGGGGCGCAACTAGTCTTTGATTATTTCTTAGGTAAACATTACAGCTATCGCTAATTGTTTTTTTTATCTTTATTTAAAGAGCTTTGTACATTAAATGTGCCGGCCCTAATTGTTTGCAATGACACCGTACAGGTGGTCAGCGATTACGTCTATCTTGGACATCGTTTATCCTTTGACCGAGATGCATTGCATGCATGCATGGTAGGTTTTAAGTGACTCATGTGCCATAGAGAGGCGTGGTTTCCTCTCATTAATCCCGTATCTGCCCTTGGTCAATGCAGAAATTTAATCTATATTTTATTATTATTATTATTTATGTTATTATTATGTCAATATTGATACTATCCATTGATTTGGACCGTAGCCAAAATTTGTTAGCTAAATAGCGTCTGTCAAGATAAAGCTCGCTTTCCATAAAATGGATGGGAATGGAGGAGTTGCCTTAAATGTTTGGGGTGGATACCCCATTTCGACCCTGCCTTTCTTTTTAAACCTTTGAAAAGGTTTAAGACTTGGCTGTCTTTTGACAGATCTCATTGATATGCTTGCCCCACCTAAGGGAACAGTCTAGCCATAAACCTAGATACTTAAAACTATTGACTGATTAAATTTTACGATCTTTTAGTTTTACAATTTAATTTTGCCGGTTAAAGCCTCTGCTGAATAGGTAAACTTTACTATTCTTATAAGAAATGTCTAATCAAATGTACCATTTCAAAGCTAACTGAATATCAGTTACAGCATTAGCTAAGCTCTTTCGAGACACGTAGAGAACAAAATCATCTGCAAATTGTGATATGGATACATTAACAATTTCGTGACAAATACGAATAGTAGCCAGATTAAACAATAACGGAGACATTGGACCGCCCTGGGCTAAACCCCTGCCTTTAGGTAATTCTAGAGACTCTGCCATAGGTGTCAGCAGATATCACACTCAAATGCCTTTCCCTGAGAAATTACCACAAATAACGGCATATAATGAAGCCAATTCCCAGGTTGTCCAGAGTATTTAAGTAGTAAGCAACATATATCGACATTATTGTAAGCATTTTTAATATCAATAAAACAACCTAAACTAATATGGCCCTTAGAAGCTTACTTGAATGCTTGAAACTAACCGTGATAGGTTATCTAGGCAGGATCTCGATTTCCTAAATCCTACCATGTGTTCAGATAGGAGGCCTTACTTTTCTACGAACCACTCAATTCTGTTATTAATTATAGAATAGAATTTTTTGAAATTTTAGAATGAATGAACAATATTCACCATCCGCCACTGTTTAGGAACAAAACCATGGATCAAAAATCTGGAATATAAAGTGCACAAAAGGCTATTACCAGCTATTGGAAGGTTTTTAATCATAGAGAAAGATATGTCGTCCCGGTGACGGGCTGAGTCTTTACATTTAGTACTACGATCGAGTTCCTGGGTGGATATTTTTACTAAAAAAGGGACGTTATTCGAGCTAAAATCAGGGGTGCATGGCGAGGCATAGTCCGGAGCAAGATTGTGAATCAAATCTCAGGCTGTGTCCTGATTTATGTGGATTCTTGGAGACCTTTGACCTTTCAGCCATCTCATTTTCTGCCACATTTCACTTGTAGCAGTCATTTCACTAATTCTATCGCACAATATATGTTTCGTTTAAAATTTTCTAGTCTCTGGGTGTTATCACAGAACTTTGTCCAGGGGATGGACTTATCCGCCGCCTTATTGAAAGCCTCTACAAACTGTTCATAGCCCCTCTAAATATCTTCTGGCATCACTAAGTTGTCGAAAACATTCTGCAAACTATGACAATATCCCTCCCATTCAACTTTTTTAAAGTTTTTTCTTTTTGTGAAGGTGGCAGGAGCGTCGAAGTTAGTGCTGTACATTATTACAAGATGGTCACTTACAAAGTTCTCGTTAGAGACTTTCCAATTGAACTTGAGAGAAATGTCACACGACGCAAGAGTCAAATCTGGGGAGGATTTCTGCAGGTTTCCACTAACTAGCTTGAGGTGGGTCGGTGAGCCATCATTGAGAATTATCATATTGTTGTCGACAAGTCAGTCTTATATGAACAGGAAATATGATGTCCATTTAAATCTTCGGCAACTATTTTCTTGTCTCGATAAATAGAGGCTATATTGTCCCAATCATTTGACGTTGTGTGAGTAGGTCTGGTAGAAGATGAAGGACAGTAGATGGCTATAATGTATTTCAGACTTTCACAGTTTAATACACTGACGTTAAGAATTAGAATGCTTAATTGAGTTATGAATAACAATATCAATACCGCCGTATGAATCATCTCTGTCTTGTCTGTAAATGGAAAAAATCGTTAATGCGTAATTCGCAGTCTGGTTCTAGCCAAGTCTCACTCAAAATAGCTATATGGATTTTTCTTGAGATAGAATTAATACGAATTCAGTTTTGTTAGAGCGAGAATTTGTGTATTAAATTGCACTATTTTCAAAGTTCTCATGTTAGCTGTCTTATGCTTTAAAAAGAGCCTCCATATTTTTTTTTCTAGAATTGGTCTCATTTGGGGCGAGATTTGCGTACATCATATAAAAGATAAATAATTAGACATTCTAAGCAGGGGTAGTCCTATGTGTACAATATATGTTAGTAGTTTATGTGACTGATACATAATAAAGGGCATGAAAACTTTAGCGTGGGTATTTATAAAACGAGCCGAAGGGAATATCAGTTTTCGAAAAATCACTTGTTAATTTTGGCACACTTTGGCATCTGATTTCTCCCAAGGCTGCAAATGGCTTCACGAGTTATACTTTTTGGTGTAGTGTATCACTAATAAATTTCATGTGATGTCCGCCAATTCCGTCCAAAATGAGACAAATTTTAGGAAAAAAATAAAACGTGATATTTTCCGCAATATTTTTTTCAATATTTTTTTTTCTAAACCTTTGCTTCCAACATGCTTTTCTTCTTTACATATATTGATTATCTAGTTAATATATATCCTTAAAAAAACAGACTGAAATAACGACTTTGAATATTTCACCAACTTAAAATCTTAAAAAAACCGACTTCAAGTTCAAGCCCTATTTCTTTCTCCGTCTGTGAAGTTGGTACTACAGAACAAGCTAAACAACTGCAGAGCAATGATCAATGACACAATGCCGGTCAAACATGCGGTTCCTGAACACATCAAAGAGAGCTTATGATATCTGTGTAGATAAACTAGTGTAATAATAATAATAACTGTACATAATTAGGCATTAAAACTCTCGAGTGATATTATTATTAAACTAGCCGAACTCGAGTATTAATGCCCTCCATTATGTAGCAGTCACATTAGCTACTGATATGATATGTAATAAAGCCTTCGTACGCAAGTCCGACCAGCTCTTGGCCGTTTTATTTTATATTTAGATAGGAAATATGAATCTGCGTACGAAAGTATTGCGCCAGTGTGAACCTCTCGTACCTACGTATATAAAGCGAGTGAGTATGTCCCGCTTCGTCGCACCATTTTACTTCCATGCAACCTTTTTTGCGTTGGTACCGGGAAGAAAAAAATACGTCTGGCCATGAGTAAAACTCAGATCAACAAAACTCAAATATTCATGAGAATAAGTAATAAAACGTTTATATATCTATACATACTTTATCTAAAGTTGGCTTTTGTTAAAACATCAGCAAGTTAAGCTACCTTAGCGAGTTAGGCCAGCGCAAAACCAGGTTAAGTATGCTTAATAATATTTTGACATTAGTTTGCCTATAGTTAAATCTTATATTATATACATAGTCAGGTCATAAGTTCTGTCACATGTGCAATATGAAATAATTTAGACATGTTTATTATTTATGTAAACATTTATATAGCAAAATGAACTTAATAAAACATAGATTCTTATGGTAATAAAGTTTATTCAAAATGACCCCCGCGATTTTGAATACAGGCCTTTATTCTGCGCGGCCATTCGTCTATCGCAGCACGAACGAGGTCCATGTCAATATCGGCGGCTGCCTTAATCAAGGATGCTTTGAGTGACTCCAAATCAGGATGAGGCTTTGAGCAGGCCTTTTCCTCCAAGTGTTGCCATATCTTGTAATCTAACGGACTCAAATCTGGACTGGAGGAGGGCCAGTCTTCGTGCCGGATGAAGTCGATTTCACGCGCCGCCAGCCAATCTTGTGTGCTTTTCGCTCTATGAGCTGGCGCAGAATCTTGTTGGAATACCCAGTGCCTGTTATTAAACATAGTATGAGAAACAGGTTCCACAAGGTTCTTGAGGACTGTATTGTGATACACAACTGCATTCGTTTTTACGCCTTTCTCACAAAAATGTACCTCAGTTAAGCCCCAATAAGAGACTCCCAACCAAACCATGAGCGAGGATGGAAAATGACCTCGTTGGACACGCGGAATACGTTTGCTCGCTTCTTCACTGCTGTGTGCGTACACCTTATCATTTTGTTTGTTGTAGCTCTCTTCCACGGTGAAAATTTTTTCATCCGAAAAAAGAATTTCACGATGCATTTTTCCCGCGTACCGCTTAAACAAAGCGCGGCATCTCTTCAGTCTCAGGTCCATTAAACGAGCGTCCAAACGATGTCCTGTTTTTCTTCGATATGCCCTAAGCCCTAAGTCTTCATTTAACACCCTTTTCACCGTGGTCCTGTTTAACCCCATCTGAAGGGCCAACAGTTTATGCTTACGTATGGGATTTCTTTGAATTCGCGCCTTCACAGCTTTTATCACTGCTGGAGTCCTAACAGAGCGAGGGCGACCACTTCTTGACCTGTCATCTACACTAGAGTCTTCATTATATCGCTTTATGGTACGATAAATGAATCTTTTGGTTATATTCAAAATTTTCAGTAAGTCGAAAATCTGAATTGGCGCGTAACCGCAACGATGCAACGCAATAACTGCGAAACGGTCTTCTTTAAGTGTCCACTCCATATTTAAAAATGAGGAAAATTCTAAAAAGTACACATTTTTATTTTCATGAAAAATTCGAAATTCGAATTAAATAAACATTTTTGTGGCCAGCGTTCTAAATTCAAAAGTTTTTATTGTGTGACAGAACTTATGACCTGACTATGTATTTTACTCTACCCTAATTATTTGTAAGCTCATTTAATACTTCATTTAATAATTGAAGAAGAGAGTTAGTATCGCAAAATGAAAGTTGATTTTGTAGATAAACCTAAGGTAATCGTGAAACCTTGGTCTTGATATATTATTCTAATTTTGTTTAGAATAGTAAAAATTTAGTGAACATGAAATAATCGGGGTGTGTTCGTTGCAAATAATAATCAGGTAGAAAGATTGATGGAGTAATAAACTTAAAAACCCTTGATTAACTAACAATGCAAATATCGATTTTACTCTTGTAGTTTTACGGCATGCATTTAAGGACCATGGGGGTTACCACAACGTCTTATGCCGATTCAGATTATGAACCTAATTTGATCCACAAAATTACCGTGACCGTCTTAAAACAAGTCTTGGTATTAGGTAAATAAAGCCCATTAAGGCAAATTTAAATGGAAATGGTTGCCATGGTGATGTTCTTGATTTGAATCGGGTTTCCGATCTTTTTAGATTGTGGTAACTCCCCAGTTCTGGCTTTTAAGGTAAGGGGCGCTGCATTCGCCGGTCGTCTTCTGGCAGGGTGGGGGAACTGCCGGGGTAGCGGGCAGCGCGAAATAGCAGGTGGCCATCCGGCGATGTTAAAAATTAGGTGTTTTTTTTTAATTTACTGATAAAATGAATTAAGCTAATTGATCAAATTTAAAGATTGATATGTAGCTCTAAAAGAGGAAAATATTGTTATAAAGCCTATGAGAAAAATCAGTAATGTTGTATTAAAATTATTTTATTTCCTTTTTAGTATAACTATGTTCAGATTTGTATTACGATCAAGGCAAATTAATCCAATCCGACACATTATTTCAACTAGACTATCTCATTGTGAATAACACATTTTTTGTTGAGACCGATCATTTAGTTATTTATTTCCCCAAAAAAAATTTTGCGCTCTTCAGTGGTTTTGTGTGATCTTGGGCCTTAACTCAGAAGTCCACCATTGGCATCTAAGTGATCGGTTAAATACTGACCTAACATCTCTACTCCGGCAGCGGCAAATTGGTGTGAATCGACTTTACTTTTTACTACATTTTTAAGACAGGATGGTGTTAACTCTCCCTTCAAATTATTCCGACTGAGTGCACACGTTTACTAAACTGGCTCTCCAGGGATATCTACTAGGGGTGTTTAGGGATATTTAAGATTAGGCAGTATTTAAAAGTATGACTGTAATTTCAGTTTCCACTCGGCAAAATTAATTACTGACTTGCTGAATAGTGACGAAAAATTTAAGTGACTAGAAATACTGGTTTCTTCTGACAAAATTACTGAATTGCGTGTCTAGAAATCTAAAAACAAAAACTTGAAAACCTTAATTCGAGTAACATAAAATACAAAAAGAACGTTGGATTTTATCGTTCTTACATTTTCGACCCAAAACGAAGCATAAAGGCGTCGCTCACCCTTTATCCTTCACCTACCCTGACCCACCACTTCGCCCAGACGGTCTTTATTTAGCCAATAAGCGGTGGCTTAACCATTCAGGATTTTTGTCGCGCAAATCAATAGTATTGTCGCGCAATTCAGTATTTATTTTGCTCATTTGAGGAAATTCCGCATTCGATTAACTAGTTTTTTATTCTTTCGTTTTATAATTCCCCTGATTTACCCAAGACAAAGGATCGAATTTGTCGATTTGCCTTCCAATATGTTCAATACTTACAGTACAGAAGAAACGGCTGCTCACGTCCTCATGGAGTGCACAGGAGTAGCGGAATACAGGGCTAAACACCTCGGTCAATCGAGGGACCTTCCAGGGATAGTCGGTAACGTAAAGGGCCTGCTGGCGTTCCTGGAGGAGTTGGGTTGGCTCGAATGATATCGCATTCCCACCCACACGCAAAATAGGCGCTTTCGTCGTCGAGTTGCGGAAACCAGCCCGTCTTACAATTGACAATTGACAATGTTCAATACTTTTTAAGATATTTCTACGCTACTTGGGGTGAAATCATGCTTATGTTTTTCAATTCAATGTTTGTAAGTTTGTATTAGTTTGTCCAATTTCATTCCCAGCAAGCTCAGTGTACGGCTGGGTTCAAGCAATTTTTTTCATTTTTAGCAAGTATCGAGTCTTAGGTTCATTTTATTTTATTTATTTTTGTATTTATGGATACCTAAAACTTTGGTGACAGCTTCTTCTCTTGCTATAATAGTGATGTTTCCGTTATTGCGAGAAGTATTGGGTCATCAGCGGTTGACTCGCTGCCTTAAAACTTGAAGCGGGTGTTTTCAAATCTTGGTACAAACTCCAATGTCGTCCATATTAATGCACAAAGCATTCACACCAGCTATGCTGACCTCCTTGTAACTTTAAGCGATCAGAACACACATGGTATTCTTGTTTCCAAATATTTTCTGAAACCATCACTTCCTTCTGCCATGTATGCTCTGCCAGGGTTCAGTTGCTATCGGAACGATAGGACGGGCAAGGCTGATGGCGGTGTAGCTATATATATCTACGTGCCGACATTCCAAGCAAAGTCATCAGCCAGTCGCCAAGCCTGTACTCTGGTACCGCTGAACACCTGTTCTTGGAGATTTGCTTGCGTCACAGCAAAGTCCTCCTGGGTGTCTAATATAGCCCCTCTCTTTGAATTGACTATTTTAACTCATTTGGAACCCCACCTCAATGATCTGACTCCTCTTCAAAGCGACGCCCTAATTCTCGGAGACTTTCACTTGCCTTCTCAAAAATAACGGTCGCTCAGCAAAGCTGAAACCTATTATAAGTTCTTTAAACTAACACATCCCTTCCCTGGGTGCTACCCACTTTCAACCACCCTGCGCCCCCTCTCTCCTAGGTCTGATGATTACTTCTAAAATATCCAAGGTTGCTGTGCATGGCCAACTTAACGCCCTCTTCTCCTATCATAACTTGATTTACCTTTCATTCAAGTTAAGGCGCGTCTTAAGCGCGCAGCTAAATTCCTTGACATACGTAGCATCAAGGGCAAGGATCTTAACTCCCTAAAATCAGACGCCGCCTCTGTTGACTGGTCCTCTTTCGTTGATAGCGAGGCCGTTGAAGATAATGACCGGAACTTTAACTCTATTGTCCTGATCTTGTTTGATAAAAACGCTCTGTTCAAGAGGATAGGTTAAGCACCTACTTGCACCGTGGCTTACTGACAACTTCAAGATCAAGTAGATATAAGTTGGATCCGACTGACGAGAATCTTTTAATTTTCCAACGCCTCCGTAATCGTTGCACTCGTATGTGTCGTGATGCCAAACCTCGTCATATCTACGAGTGTATTGAGGGTTTAACTCCAGTACAGTTTGGAAATTCCTGAAGACTCTTGGTGTAGGTAAGTCCCAGGACTTGGCTGCTGGAAATGTCAACCTTAACGGTCTCAACTATTTCTTTGCCATCCCCCCTGTTGTGATGGACCCCCTCTCCAAGGAAGCTACCCTTCGTAACCTACGGTCCAAGACAACAGCCCACAACTCACCCTTCAACTTCAACCATTTCGGAATCGGAGCAGTAAGGAGGACAATTTAAGCGATCTCTTCAAAGGCCATAGGTGAGTAGAAGATCTGTTATCAGATGATAAACAGCATCATCAATGACCTATTACCTATCATCCCACATAATTAATGTGTCGCTTGAACAAGTTTGCTCCCTCACTCAGTGGAAACAAGCACTTGTGATTCCCCTACCTAAAACGTCCAAACCTTCTCTCCGTCCGTCTCCTTTAAAGAATTCCGTCCTATATCTATTCTGCCTATCCTCTCCAAAGTCCTGGAATCAATTGTTCACACCCAGCTTTCCTCCTACCTTTTCTCAAGAAACTTATTAAATCCCCATCAATCAGGTTTCAGGCCGGGTCACAGCACTGCCGGTAAATCACACAGGTAAATCACTGACGACATTAAACTGGCTATGGATCAGAAGCAGTTTACGGTCTTTACACTGCTTGATTTCAGTAGCGCCTTCAACTGCGTCGATTTCTATATCCTGGTTTAAATTCTAATGTCTCTTGAAGTCTCCTCGCACTCGGCTCGCTGGTTTGACGCCTACCTGAGAGACCGCCAGCAGCGCATTAAGTCTGAGGAGATCTCTACGGGTATTCCGTAGGTGGGTCCTTTCTCCTTTCCTCTTCTCAGTATTCATAAAGTCCATATATGACGTTCTTTCTTCTTCTTATCATCTCTACGCAGACGCGCTATTAGGGCAAGTTACTCAATTTTCACTTTTAAGAAAAGATTGAAAGTGCATTTCCTTTATCTTCTGTAAAAGATACCGTATATATGTATGATTTACTATAGTTTATACATATAAGTGCATGCTAAATATTGTATTTTATGTAGTTGAAGTATATCTTTTTATATTATTTGGTATAGTTTATACATATTTTGAAAGTAGTTTTCGTATGTGTAGAGTTTTATTGCGAACTTTCCTGTATCATTAACTCTCATGTCTTGCCTAGGTTTGCTGGATGAAATCTCTTTTTAGAGATAAGCTCGCCTTTGCTTATAACATTTTTTTTAACTGTCTGTAAATTTATATTATGTGTGCAATAAAGAATATGAACTATAAAAATCTGTCCCAATAGCTTACAAATTGTTGTTGACCAAACAAATGGCTATTATTCCCCTCGCATTGTCATACAAAGGGATTGGCATATGTCAAGCAAGAGATACAGATTCGACCAAGTTGTCATTGCGACTTGTCAGATGAACTTAATTTTTCACGTCTCCGTCAAACGGTTGCCCGCTCGGGCCAAAACGTAAGATGCGGCGATAGTGATAAGGTCATCCACAATATCTTTACTATTTACCCGAGGGTAGTGAACCAATTGGTCCATTTAGATCCCAAGGGATCAACGGACACTGCGCCCATGTGCATTGTCTCTCTTTACAGTTTCGCCGGTGGTGTTACACGGAAAGAGCAGTGAACTGAAGATAACGGTCCAACTTACTTTTTCCTTTTGCTATCTATACTTTTACCGTACTTGACTTACATCCAGAGTTGACCAATCAATAAAGCGAAACAAAAAACTTGGTAAATGTTTTAACAGTTTGGGACTTTTAGCAGTTGCGTTAGTTTGTCTGAAGTATTCTGTGATGCAAAATGTAGTTTTTGAGAAGTGGCTAAACTTGGGCACATCTGTGCCTCTGCCAGCCCGTATGGGAAAACGCGTGACGCTATGTATGTGTGTGTGTGTTTGTGTGTGTGTGTGTGTTTATGTGTGTTTTCTATGTTTGCGGAATTTAATCCATATCAGGTTATCAGGGATTTCGGTCAAGCTGCTGCTGAGCATGGCTCTGCAGATCATCAGGTGTTTCTGCAACTCTCGCCATGTTCTCCACCTCAGTGAAAACCGTTGAGATTATTTTACTATTTACTCGTACTTTTGTGTGCACAATATGACTGGCGTATGCCTCTGTCACCTCGTAAGAGAAAATATGTAACACTATATTTTTGTATGATTATCCAGTAGGTACATGTAAATTACAAATTGGTTAAATCAATAATCGCTCGTAAGTAGTCAACGTAAATAAACGGAGGTGTGGAATTCGGTAGGTATTACTACACTGAGACGTATTACGTACTATTACGTCCTTGTCATATCATTTAGACGCGGTCATTGACACCGTTAATCTTATTTCGATGATCTCAGCGGTATGATATGACACGAATTACACAAGCATTAGCAGCAGCAACGAAATGCCGGCGCCTAATCTAGAGGATTCTAACTTCACAGCTCTTATATCGCGGCTGGTAAGGTTGGGTTTTGAGTGTGACATGTGGAGTGTTTAGGCTGTATGAATGTAAGCTCAGGCCCACAGGCACAGGGGCGCTAGCTGCCCCAGTTTACTACGAAGGGGCGGCGCGCGCGGCCGGCAGATTGGCGGCATCTTGATTTTCCGATTCACGCATCCGGCCAGTGAGTTTTCCGAATTTAAAAAGTTTGCGCGTCGCTGCTTTTGGATTTGGAATTTGTTTTTCTTTTCTGCGCTAGGTATTGTTTGATTTTTATTTTATTTTTTATCGTTTTTGGGCGAATTGGTTTTGGTCGTAGAAATATTGGGGGACGGACGGGATGTATATGGTACTTGTTTTTGAGGTGTGTAACCTAAGCTTTGCAACGCAACAAAACAGCTTTATTAGTGGCCGTCCGTGGCTGGACGAATTTATTTAATTATTTTAAATTTAATTATTAGGTTTATTCAGACAGAAAAAATGGAACGTGGCCAAAATTATTTGGTAATTTTTTCTTACAACCTGCTATTACACCCTAGAATACCTCATATTTTATTTGTTTCTTTGTGCACCAAGCAACTAAAAACCCGGTTCAAAAACAGGTCCCCATAGCAGTAATAATAAACAACTATTACGTACTTATGCCTCAGTAATACGGCAACAGATGTCGGCTTACCCAATATTTCACACAAATATTTGTGTGTTTCTATCGGTCACTCTCACTGATAGCAATCGATCAAATCGACCGGCTATTTCCATCCAGACTGTCTTAACTGAACCCCTCGTCAGACCTACTACAGTACCCTTCAAGTGCAGACAATAAACACTTTGTGCTTCTCTCTCGTCAATACAAATTAACTGAAGACCAGATGAAAACACACATCCTCGGATGCTTCCCACCGTTGGTAGTGATAAGTAGTTTGGAGATAAGAAGAATTTTTTTGGGGTCTTGAGGCGACGGTCATCGCCATCATATTGGTCTACAAAATATGATGATCCATCACGACCTCGACTCATATATCTGAAGATCTGGTGAAGACCAGCGTCTCTATTAAAGATTTCAAAATGTGTCTTTTTTGCACAATTCAAAAAAGATCTCTATGAAGAGGACGGAAGTTGATATTATGTACTATCCAACATTACTTATGCATTTTATATTCAGTGTATTTTTAATTCTTTACTACGACGAGTTTTTTTTTTGGAACTGCGCATTTGTGTCTAGATAGCTAGACTTGGCAAAACGATCTTACACGATGGGAGTTGTTGTGACGTTAGGAGTTGATGTGAGCTCGTGAGATTTTCTCACGATATTAGTAATATGTTGCCGTCTGCTGGCCTTTGCGTACAGATTACAAAACCCTAGTACTTTGCGTACAGATTACAAAACCCTAGTACTTTGCGTACAGATTACAAAACCCTAGTACTTTGCGTACAGATTACAAAACCCTAGTACTTTGCGTACAGATTACAAAACCCTAGTACTTTGCGTACAGATTACAAAACCCTAGTACTTTGCGTACAGATTACAAAACCCTAGTACTTTGCGTACAGATTACAAAACCCTAGTAATGTTAAAAAATGCTGTTCCTTTTTTTTCAGTGTTGTTTGTACAAATCAAGAATGTTTTCCAACAACAGCAAGAGCATAATAAGCAAGATGAGAAGGTTGGCTGTCTGCTGTTTCCTGGCTTCGGTGGTCACTGCTGAGGAGTATGCTGACACCTTGACCGTGAGCAAACCTCAGGCGGACTATTTGGCTAAAGAAGTCTGCTCCAAATTGTACATGTACACGGTAAGTTCTATTTACGGCTTCCAAAGTATAATAATGCTACTAATAATTCATTTATTCATTAGCTTACTTCCGCCCTGCAATCTTGCGGACAAAAACACCCCCGCACCATTTCACTAGCGCGGGAATGAAATAGCGGTGGGTCATTGACGATTTGTATTCGGAATGTATGCATTGACCGTCAACGAGTAACCGTAAAAATATTAGGTTGGTTTCGTCGACCTAATAACGCTCAACTGCATGGAATTGAAGAAACGGATCAACAGAACGAGACAATCGAATAATAGTTTAACTAGTTAGCGCTTAACCTTTTGGACGGTAATTGAATGAAGAAACTTGAAAAAATGGAATGTTACGAACGAAAAATCTAGAGAGTACTTCAGTTGAGTGACGTCATTTGACGACCTCTGTGGCGCAGCGGTTGTGGCTCTGCCTAACATGCGAGGGGTTCCGAGTTCGATCCCCGGATAAAGAAAAAAGAAACCCAGGTCTTGTTTCCACGACACAGGGTATCTAGTGTGGGGCCAGAAGCAATGTATATGCCTGAATGTAAATGCTTATGGTTTATTTAAGATAGAGTAGGGACATTGGTCCACCTTTATTCTAGACTTTATTCGCCTTCATGCTGGTGGACTAAGTAGCTAAAATTATTAATCCTTTTATCGAGAAAAAAATAACTTTTGTTACTCATTAAAGTCTAATTTAACAGTCACATCGTTCCGTCCGTCTTTACATTCCGTCGCCCGTCACTTCGCTGTCAAAGTTAACGTACACGTATGCTAATATGCTTTATTAAAAACAACGATAGTTGAAAAAACGAATACTGTATCTGAAAACAACAAGTTGAATAAATTATTCAGTTGAAAAAAAACAACCGATTGAAAAAAAATACCAGTTGAAAAAAAAAACTGACTGATAAAATTAACCTAATAAACACATATCAGTTAACGGTTCGTTCGTTAAATCCATTTTAGCTAATAATTTATTGGATCGTCGATTCAATGCCCAGACGCAGACCCTTTGCCGTTAAGTTGGATATAGTGCAAAACTGTTAAAAAATGGGGAAAAGCAATATCTGGTTGCCAGACTCATATGAAAATTCCCCGCTTTCAAAAAATAAGATAGCATTTACAAACTGGCCATGATATGAAATACGTAAATTTAATAAGTGATACCTAAGAGATTCGGCAAACGTATATATTCATACTCATACTATAAATGTTCATTTATAGTATCGAGTTATTTATCATGATACTTTCGCGCTTACTTTTGGGTAACACATTGTCAAAAGCCAGCAACACTGGTTTCATTGCTTGCTACCAACTTAACGGCGAAAGGACAAGTTAGCGACTTAGACGACGCTTTAGAGAACTAATTTACTATGGAATATCAAATTTTAACCCGCGTCCCATCTGTCAGGCTATGCATAAGTAGTAAGCAGTATTGATTCAGCAACTTATTCAGGTCTGTCGTATAAAGAAACTTTTTTCTGCTGTTGCTTAATATTACTGATTTACTAACCTCGAAAACGTATCGGGAAACTTTATTTTCCATCATGGAAACTACTGATCTAAGATTATAGCCTAAATTCCGTCGATCAAGGTTATTTTTTTTTACCTTTCGAGTTAAATTCAGTGCTCCGTCGTGGCTCTGTCGACAGTGGCGCATACATTTGAGTGTTTATTTATGAAACATGCAAACTTATGGAAAATCACCCCGGCTGTCCTTCATAAGTCCGGCTGTACCTAAGTATAAGTTATGAGATGAATTTAAGAAATTACTTACTTATTCGTTTATACCCTAACCGTTTTACTACAGAAAAGTTACACAAAGTTTAACCTCAAAACAAACGTCAAATCCTTCAGTTTTTGTCTTTAAGGCGATACCTCGCCCGTGAAAAGGTCCCCGTTACTCCAGGCGGAAAGACCCGGAGTACGGACGGAATCGGGAAAAAATGAAAAAACGTAGCGTTAAACCAGAGAATAATAGTTTAAAAATAAACTACGCTATATTAAAAAAATAAGCAGATTTTGCGAATACATAATGTCTACATTTTGAACGCAGTTCCACAATTAAATTAGTTAGGATTTCAGAATTACAGGAAAAAATAAAATGATTTAGAGGTGTTTTCGTAATTAAATTCTATCGAGAAAATTTCATCCAATCGCGTTTTTGTTTTGGTGAAAATCTTAATCAAATACTCAATAAATGTTTACACAAAAATCAAATCTGTAGATGACTTCGTGGTGGAGTAAAAAACCCCATTTTTTTTCGTAGCACCTTAAACAATTGTTCAACAGGAGTTTATTTTTTAAGGTAAGACCCTGGATCGATCGGTTTTTAAACGGTAGATACGGAATGCATCGCATGATCTATGACCCTTGATCATTTTTATAGCATCATAAGTATAAAAGCATCATAGGATAATAGCTTAGCTTACATAAGTTGTAGTCAATTTTGACCCACTGCGTAATATTTGATAGTGGAACTACCTGGAACCTTTGATGAAATAAATTATTTAGTCACTTGTGATCACAAATACATTTTTGTTCGTTCTTGGTTAGGTTAGGTCAGTGAGTAAGATAGGGCGGTTCTAACATTACATGTCGAAAACAAAGTTTTTCAGGATGAAGACTTGAAGATACTTCGATAGGTTTTCTACTAACATTAGAAAGTAGAGCAACGCGTATAAAACTACATTATACATTTCCCAATATGTATCGGTGCCTATTCGTGAATACAATCATTTTCTTCGTATCATTTTGCAACACAGGGTTCAAATTCCGTTACGTTTGATAGTCAAATGGTTTCCTTTCGTCGAGCGGCCCCTTTGCCTAATCTCAGTCTGTGAATACTGAAGAAAACTTTTGAATAATTTTGAGTCGTTGACGTTTATCCACGTCACTTGACCAAAGGCAGCTGATGTAAATGTCGAAAATCAATTGTATGGCACTTTTAGAGATACTCGTAGAATAGCAGCAATGTCTTTCACTCGTTAGGGCATAGAATACTAATTAATATTACTTGCTACGAAAAATGTGTATTAACACCTGTAGCCGACGCATACTTTTATGCCGTCGTCGCCCACGTACGATTTGACAAGATAAGCTCAAAAAGTAATCAACATTTATCAATATACTATGCACAAAAACAATAAAGAAAAAAAAAAGGAAAAAATATGGGTAAAACCCAAGAAAACCTAGAATGGAAAGGATAAAAATAAACTACAGGTAGATATTTTCTTTGTTGCGTGTTAAATGTAGGAAGGAATAGCCATTTTGTCCGAAAGCAAGTATTTTTAAACATTATTTATTATTTCTTAATTAATGGCGGTCATCAAGGTTAATTTCGCCAATGTCATGTGTTTTTTTTAGATTTCACTGTATTCGGACAGTTTCTCTTTCGAGAACCTGGAAATTTTAGTGTTCACTTGTTGCTCCTTAGCACTACCCGGGAGGACGTGAAGGGCTGTAGGTACCAAGTATCTCCTTCGGACGTGAGCAACTACCTCCCTATTTTTGTATGTCTATCTTTGTCTAGTACCCAAGATACAGGGAATCCTACTTTGGGGCTAGATCAATGTAAATAGTGTCCAAGGTATTATTATTATTATTATTATTATTTTTAAACATAAGTATTTTAATACATATTTACATTGATAATTTTATAAGTACAATTTTTTTTCTCATATTGAGATTGTTTTTTTTTTAAATAATCAAAGGGGTTTGGATATTTTTAACCCACGGCGAAAAAATATGGGTGCTATAAGTTTGAAGCGTCTGTCTGTCTGTTTGTGTCACTCTAGCGCTCAAACGGGTACACTGATTTTAATCCAGTATCTTTAAATGGTGACACACTTCCCTGCAAATATTTCAGCCAAATTTAAACTCCCGACGAAAAAAGAGGGGTCTTATAATTTTGAAGCATCTGTATGTCTATGTATCTCTCTATGGCCCTCTGCGTAAAAACGGGTGGACGTATTTTATTGCGATTTACTCCAAATGGAAATGGACTTCCCTGCGATTGTTCTTAGCAATGTTTTATTACAATCAGATCAGTAGTTCGAAAGTTATCAGCTTAACAAGGAAATAAGTCAGCCAAATTTTAGACTTAACTTACAGACAGACAGACTTAAGATTTAATTTATTGTGTCGGGGAAGGTTTCAATGTTTTATTCATAGTTATTGTATGGAAGCTGGCATAGTCATAGTCACCATCGGCGTTTTTTTTCGTCGCACGACGAATAGTATATTATAGCTAAAAATCAATCTGTGGGGTTTCCTCCACAGTTGTCCAATGTAGAGTAGAGGCAAAAATTACATTTTCTGAGTATATGTAAATATTTACGGTGATAAAGACTTTTTGATTTATTTGATTTGACAACGAATGAATACAAGATATCCCACGGTTATTCCACGTAGCGGGATGTTACCTTCAATATGAATACAAGATATCCCACGGTTATTCCACGTAGCGGGATGAATACAAGATATCCCACGGTTATTCCACGTAGCGGGATGAATTCAAGATATCCCACGGTTATTCCACGTAGCGGGATGAATACAAGATATCCCACGGTTATTCCACGTAGCGGGATGAATACAAGATATCCCACGGTTATTCCACGTAGCGGGATGAATACAAGATATCCCACGGTTATTCCACGTAGCGGGATGTTACCTTCAATATTGTAGATTTGACTGACAGAAGACTTCATTATTTTTTTCAAAACATGTTCTAGTAAAAGTATTACTTTGAATCATTCAGTGGTAAGAATTATAGCATAATCAATGAAAAGACTATTCACTATCCAAATATTTTTTTTAATTAAATGTGAAATTTCATGGTCTTCCTTTTATTAAAGGTGCTATGTTTCAAAATTCGAGTCCCTGTTTTTTTTTTATGTTAATAGCAGTTCCAATTTTGTCTTTAACAATAAAACGAAGTTTTCTTTCATTAAAATGTTCGATGTGCAATATTTAAGGTGATGTGATGGGCGTGGCATGGAGCTGCAGATGGTCTGCTACTAGGAGGACCTCTGTGGCGCTGCGGTTTTAGCTCTGCCTACCATGCAAGAGGTCCCGGGTTCGAACCCCGGTTGGGGATATGAAATAACAAAAAAACAGATCTTGGATGTTTATATGTGTGATGTTGCTGTTTCTGGATCCTACGATTCAGGGTATCCTAGTGTGGGGTCAGAAGCAATGTTTGTCTGTATATAAATGTTTGTTTATGACGTGTCATTTTATTTTCAATAATTCCGCGCACATAATATAAGTTAAATATCGGAAAAATGTGGTTTTAGATCTAGAACTTTAGGGTATAAGATCATATAAAATTGTATGTTTGAATAAGAGTACAATGATTTAAAAAAGGGAAATATTAAACTGCACATCAAAAATACTGATTTGCACAGGGCAAAATGCTGCGGCAGCTTGGGTGAAGGGTAAAGGGGGTGAGCGAAGCGAAGCCCCATTTATCCTTCGTGTTAGGTTGAACATGTAAGAACAACAAAAAATACTTAAAACATAAACTTAAGTAAACATAAAATATTTAAAACATAGAAAGCGTTTTTGTTGGTCCTTTTTTGCAGTGCAAATCAGTATTTTTGATGTACGATTAAATGCTAGCCTTTAAAAATATACTTTCTAATATCGGATATTTACTCAAGATGTTCTCGTAAACGCGACACTTTAGCGGATTGTATTATATTACATTTTTTGTTCGTTTTTGTGTCGTCGACCCAGTACTATACCACACTTATCGTGCGCGAAAGACAAATAAAATAGGTACGGGTGCCTATGCCTCAAACGTTCTACGCCCTTTAGGAGAACATACTTATCAATTCACATCACATATATTTGTAAACAATCGTACAACATATTTGATAAGTTAATAATAATATAAAAAAATACTGGTTGTCTGTAAAGTCGCTTTATAGACGGTAATTTTACGTGATAACGTCATAAGAAACGCTTAGGCTGGTCGTGCCTCTCTATCGATTATTCCGCGCTCTCGCTTGCATGCTCGGCTCAAGCGGAACGTGACAAGTTTTCGTGCGTGCAGCCGGCGTTCATCGATTTATAAGACGTTATCACGCATTGTTTCACTGCACATCTTACTGGGTTGGCTGGAAGAGATTTCTTTTAGGAATAAGCCCGCCTTTGCACATTTTATTTCCCACTGCGTCAATTGTTTTACTGTTGTTTTATGCAATAAAGGATATAATAATCATAATAACAAAAAGGTCGAAATACATGCGGCCGGAAATCTACACCCATCCATGTAAGTTAGAGTTCTGCTGCGTTTTGTTTCCTGCGCTATGACGCAAATCGTGACGTGCTCCAATTCGCATTTTTGGCTGCGTAAACAAGCTCATAAACTGACGGTAATAACTTATTGAAATAGTACAATACGGGTATACCCAACGAGTATAGATAGAAACACTACGGTGTATATATATAAAAAGATAGATTTTTGTAGATTAGAAAACATTATTTACAGGCACGTCGGTACTGTCCAAGTCAAGTTGGGGTGGCACTGTTTTAGTGATGTCGATAGTTACCAAAAAGGTTCACGACAAAATTAAGGTTGACTATGATCATCTTTCTAGGGTTCCGTACCCGAAGGGTGCCAAACGGGACCCTTTTACTAAGCCTCCGCTGTCCGTCCGTCTGCCACCAGGCTGTATCTCATGAACCATGATAATAAGACAGATGAAAATTTCTCAGGAGGGTTATTCCTGTTGCCGCTATTACAACAAATATTGAAAAACAGAATAAATAAAAATAATAAAACAAGAAAGTACCTGGTTACGAACATGGAGTGTGAAAGTAACCGCGCCAATAACTATGTAAACAACATTTTGCTATGTTAAATCCAAACTATTCACTCCACACCATCCCTACCACTGTACGGTGGTACGGAACCCTTCGACGCGAGTTCGACGCACACTTGACCGTTTTTTTTTTAATTTAACCTTAATTTTTCACTTTAGATATTTACATATACTTAGCAATCGTCATTTTTTGCCACTTCTCTACATGGGACCATTGTGGGAGAAGTAGGGCGTAGAAACTACCACAGATTAATTACTAGATCTATTTATAAAATTGCTTGTGCTTAACTAATACAAATATTACAATATTAATTATTATATTTAATAAGCAGGAATAAATCATTACAAAATTATTAACAGCAAGGTCTGTGTTGAGCCAGATTAACCCTAAACAGATAACTGATCTTTTATATACCACATTCAGAATCAAATGAAGCTTATCGTCGTCGCTAGAAAAACTTAAAGAACCTTCGTTACTGGATTCTCCGACTTCTATGATAAAATCTTCAATCTCTTTTTCTAATTTTTTTTTTCATAATCTACTTTTATAGCGAGTTCTACTGCTTGAGGATGAACCATGGGTTTTACCTTATTAGGGTTCTGTAACCGAAGGGTGCCCAGCATGACCCATTACTAAGCCTCCGCTGTCCGTCCGTCCGTCCATCGTATCTCATGAACCGTAATAGGTGGAGAGTTGAAATTTTCACAGAATGTGTAAATTCTGTTGCCGCTACAGCAATAAATCAATAACAACACGCAATTTTCAAAACAAAAGAGGATTCCATAATATAACCACCTTTTTTGGCGTTTTTTCCCTGTAACATAGTACAGAACCCTTCGTGTGCGAATCCGACTCGCTCTTGATCGAAATAATACATGATAAAGAGGCAACTGATGCCATTTTAACAAAGCAATATCGATATCGATAAACTGGGTCGATGCGGACTCGCGCTGCACTATGACAAAGGTGACACATGGCCTATGCGGGTGTGCGGCAGGTGGGCGGGACGTGGCCCCTCCGCGACTCCCTCTTTCCCCTATTGCCAACCCAAACTGACGCGAACTGTACATATAGGCATGGCCTGGTATGGAAATCCAGATTAAAGCCCAAGATCACACAAAACCACTGAAGAGAGCTTTGGCAAAACAAAATATAAAATTATTTCCAATAAATTCATAGGCCTCGAAAAATTATATGTTATTCACATAAAGATAATCTAGTTTAAATACTATGTCGTTACGCGATTGGATTAATTTGGCTCAATCGTAAAAAATCCTGAACATAGTCTATATTTAAAAGGAGATTCAATAATTTTAGTATAAAAATACTGATTTTTCTCAAAATTTCATATCTAAATTTTCCTCTTTTAGAGCTCCGTATTAATCCTTAAATTTTATCAATTAGCATATTTCCGTTTTTCAGTAAATTCGAAAAAACACCTAATTTTTAAAGTATTCGGGCGGCCCGATGCTACTCCGCGCCGCCCGCCACCCCGCCAGTTCCGCTACCCCGCCAGAAGACGACGGGCGAATGCGGCACCCCTCACCTCAATAGCTATAACTGGGCCTTAAGTCTAACTTAACATTACAAGTACACACAGGCACATGCATAGCCTCTGGTCCCACGCTAGGATTCCTGTGTCATGGGAACCAAAAACAGCGAAGTCACAAAAATGTGAATACCCAAGATTACTTTTCTTCCTCCCCAGCCGGGACTCGAACCCGAGACCTCTCGCTTGGAAAGCACAGCCTTGACCACAACACCACAGAGGTCGACAAACAGTAAAAATAACATTTTTGAGACAATAAGTATTCAGCTAATAGCATTTATGTAAAACCCGAGAAAATCACGAATAACAAAATCATTAGGTTACTATACTAATATCACAGACACTATAATATCTAAGAGCCTTTGATCATCTGGTCATATGAAATCTCATATTATAATAGCTTTCCTTTGTGAATGTCTTTTCTATAAGCTTGTCATGTGAATTTTCATGTGCAATAAATATGTACAAAATTATGCACACCAAAAAAGGATCAACAAAAACACTTTTTATGTTTTAAATATTTAATGAGTACTTAAGTTTATGTTTTAAGTATTTCTTGAGAACCTAACACCCCCTTTACCCTTCACCTAAGCTACCGCAGTATTTTGCCCTTATATTTGCTGTGCAAATCAGTATTTTCGATGTGCAGTTTAACATTTCCTATACAAAATTATCAGGCGATCAAACTCATCATCAATCATGGGGTTGCACAGATTGCATTCACATTTTACCAGTAGAAGCATTCCTTCTGTGTGATGGAAAGACCCGCAGAATGGTAATGCGTTTGAGAGTTCCCGCCATTTTGTACGTCCTCGCCAAGAGACACGGAAGATCGCGTGACGAAAAATTAGCACGGTCAGCAGCGATGTTCTGTGTGATGTGATCGTGAGTGAAAGAGATACCAAGAACTGACGTCACACCTTCTTGACGTTACCCGCAGCGAGGCTTATGCCCGACTCACCAACAGTTAAGGGACGCTTAGCTCTTTTTCTTAGCTGTCTAGCGATAGTCTTATATTTAGGGTGTCTCCAAGGAGCCTAGATGACCCTTACACTTAGGGCAAATTGAAACAACCGCTAGGTGGCCCCTGAAAGGAATAAAGTGTCCCCTAAATGATAAGGATCGTTTTTGAAATCGGCTATTATACTTTCATAATAATAGTTCAAAACTTAGTTGTAATCAGAGCATCTGCAACCTTGTACTGTGAAGCTTGGCGGAATATGTTTGTGTAGAGAAGTGCCGTAAGACGTGGGTGTGAAATTCGATTTGTAACAGGATCCTCGCCTATTCCCGTGCCATTATGCACCGCTGTTGACAAACACTCGGTCACAAGGTGAGATGACTCAATCGTGAGGAATGAGAGGACAGCGAGCGGCGCATACATTCGCTTCGAACAGTTTGCTCCATATTGAGATCCATTCCAGCCAGAGGCATCACACACAACAAAACTTATAAAAAATGAGATGTCCTTGTACACAGTGTGACAAAAAGATTTAGTCATAATAGATCAACTTATACTATAACACCGATTTGATAATAATATAATATAATAATAATAATACCTTGGACACTATTTACACACATTAATCTAGCCCCAAATTAGGATTCCCTGTATCTTGGGTACTGGACAACGATATACATACTTACATAGAGGATTGTACTTAGATAGATAAACATCCATGATTGGGGTACAAACATCCGTTCTCATCAAACAAATATTTGCCCCCACCGTGCCTCGAACCCGGGACCCTATGTAGGCAGGCTTTGTAGGCAGGGTCACTGCCGACTCGACTATTCAGGTCGTCAGGGCAACTTTATTTTTCATTTCCTCCGTAAGTTTTAGTCCGGGCGGGGTGTCAGCTGATTTGTACGAAGGAATGAACAATAATGTTGCTCGGATCGAAACGGTTTCATAGAAAATTTTGCTAAGAAATATCTCCCTAACAACCCCTTGAAATAAGTCTTCACTTTTCTGGTACACCATGTATAGAGGTCACATTTATTACGATATGTCAAAGAATAGTCGTCCTTCGATATGTCAGAAATTGAAATCTGTCGGGTAGTTCGAAACATTTAGTTCCCTAGCTTTTGGACCTGAATTCGGCCAACTTCCAACCAAGATGTCAGATAATGACATATTAGACATGATGCTCTGTATCATAAACCATGAGATGTTAAAGAAAACCCGTTCATCAACATGTCAGAAATTAAAGTTTGTCGAGTAGTAAAAAAATATAATTTGCGGCCAGCTTCCAACCAAAATGTCAAATAATGACTTCAGAGTTCTGTTCTGAGAGAGATGTTCTGTGTCATAAAAATCATGTCAAAGTATGGCCGTTTTTCAATATGTCAGAAACTAAAATGTGTCAAAAATAGGTAACATAGAAATATTTTGGCGAGCTTGTCTTTAAAGAGAGATTTCTTTCTTCCTGCAAATCTACGCAAGAAAGGAAATTTGAAACAGGGCAGTCCTAGTGAGCAATACAAACTGCATACATGTACGAAAATTACTTTCAAAATATAAATAAAATGTCTTACCTAAATAGCGTGCACAAATATAAAGTATAAAATATCATACCTATATACATTTACTATCGTTTTATATAGGACGCTCTCTGTGACGCATTGGTTGTGGCTCTGCCTACCATGCGAAAGGCCCCGGGTTCGATCCCAGGCTGGGGATAAAGAAAAAAGAAACTGGTCTTGGATGTTTATATGTGTGTGATGTCGCAGTTTCTGGTTCCCACGACACAGGGTATCCTAGTGTGGGGCCAGAAGTAATGTATGTGCCTGAATGTAAATGTTTATGTTTATCTCCTTTGCCACCGACTTTATCATTATTTGTAAGATATAAGAGTGAAAATAAGATGGGAGATCAATTAAGGTAACTAGTGAGACCGATTCTAGAGGCTTCACCATTATTTAATTCAAAGAGTTTTAAGGTAAAATTAGTGACTACCACATACACAAGAGTTGGCGGATTTCCTACTGTCAGTTAAGTTATCTAAAATAGTTGGATGTGATTTGATTTGACGTGACAGTGTGTGCCTTTCTGTTGAAGAAATATACCTACCTAAACTCACACGCAACACAAAAGGCATTAACGCATCATACGACGAGTTAGAAAACTATGGATAAAAGCTGTTGGATTCCAGCTTTCAGATTAGTTTGTTATTTAGTTCCTGTTTAAGCTTTAAGAATTCTACAGATTGACACACCTTGCGTCTACACGTTTAACTTGCAAGAAGTACTAATTGATACCATTACTTTTCTCTTACAGCCTGCACTTATATATATGTGCGTAAGAATATCAAAACCTTCAGTTTATAAACTAACGCATTAGTTTGTAAACTATCGATAAATGGTAAACCAGACTGAAAGGATTTAGAATTCACGTTTCTTTTGTTCTTACATGTCAACCTAACACGAAAAATATTCGGGGGATTCGCTGCGCTCGCCCCCTCTAATCTTAACCTAAGCTACCGCAATGTTTGCCCTGGTGTTTCGTTTGCAATTCAAGTTTAAACCAGTTCACAATTTAACAGGTTTATTCACAATTTATCGATAGTTTGTAAACTAACGAGAAAAAAACCTTTGATCATAAACTAACCTCTTTATTCATAAAACTTATCAAACCTATGACAGCTAATATGTTCTTTGTCCTTTTCTCACAAACAGAAATTTCAAAGTGACAGACAAAGACAAAAAATGAATTATAACGGCATTATAGTTAAAATAGGTTTATTAGACGTTTATGATTAAGACGGTTAGGGTGTTGCCAATCTTACGGTGACATATATGTTTCGGAGCCCACTCACAACGCTACACTAATAGACCTGATTTGCACTGATTCCACACTCGTAGAAAATTTTGACGTTTATAGGCGGTGCATAGGCACCCGATTTGGGACGTCATGCTATGGTAACCGGGGAATTTAAGATAAAAAAGAGAAGCCACCAAGCAGAAAGATAAACCGCTCGCTGAAATCGGTGGAAGTTGTCAAATTTAACGATGATCTTAATTCCTATGATTGGCTCAAAATCTCTGAATTTCAAAATGTAAATGAAATGGTAAATACCTTTGATAGTTTTATTCTGGAGTTATTCGATAAGCATGCCCCTGAAAAACAAATTGTTCTTCGTGATAAACCAACACCATGGATAACTAGTAACTTAAGGTACATGATGAAACTGCGGGATGGGTCACATGGTAAGTTTCGTAAGTCCAAAAGTCAGTTACATAAAGATCAATATAAAACCCTAAAAAATTGGTAAAGGTCTCAATGTTCTATGAAAAGAAGGCTTACTTTGAACAGCAAACTAATCAAAACGTCAGAAACCCGAAGCGTTTATGGAAAAAAATTAAAGAAACAGTTACTTCAAGTCTTAAATCTAACATCGACATTCCAGAACATTTCAATAACCCCGACGACATTAATAATCAGTTTTCTACAATTCCCGGCCCAAATGATGTAAATTTCTCTCAATTAACATATTTTGAATATTACAGACCCAATTCAGCTAATTTTAAATTGAACACTATAACTGACACTGCAATTGCTAAAATCATACTTTCCATTAACACAAATGCACAAGGTATAGACAAAATAGTAATGGATATGATCTTAATGACATTGCCATCAACGCTTATTATCATAACTACTATAGTGAATAAATCCATTACGTCTTCCGAATTCCCGGAGCTTTGCAAAACTGCACTGGTCAGACCCATACTTAAGAACACCAATCCGGTCAGCGTCAAGGATCTTAGGCCAATCAGCATATTTCCGTATCTATCGAAGATCCTTGAGAGAGCCCGTCATGTTTACCTACCACCTTTAGCTACCACCACACCAGTCATGTTTCAGAAAGGGGCGAAGTATTTCCACGGCACTATTAGATGTGGTGGATAATATACTCAGTTCGCAAGATTCTGGTGAAAGCACGATGTCGGCGCTTCTGGATTTTTCAAGGGTTTTTGACTGCATCAATACCTCATTCCTTCTCTCGAAACTCGCGTACTACGGGTTTGACATAGAATTTCGCAAATGGTTTGATAGCTACCTTCAAAATAGGCACCAACGCGTGGTAATTCGTAGACCTGATGGCTCGGATACTTCTTCTGACTGCACTCCGGTGAACAAAGGAGTACCTCAGGGATCTATATTGGGACCTCTACTTTTTATTACTTACTTATATCGTAAAATCAATTTCCAATAGCAAATTTCATATATACGCTGATGACCTGCAGTTCTATCATGCACTGAATATCGAAACATTTGAAGCGACCATAGATAAGATAAATTTTGATCTTGACAATATTTCCAGATGGTCGTCGAGAAACTCACTTGTAATGAATCCTCTGAAATCAAAATTTATGATTTTAGGGTCTAGAGTTCAAATCCAAAAGAAGTTACTTTTAAATCCAGTTTTGTTGATCGACGGAATGCCTATCGAACGTGTAACGGAGGCTCGTAATCTGGGTGTGACTATGGATGGCGGTTTGAGCCTTGAAAAACACGTAGCGGAACTCCTGTGCAACTGTTTCTACAGGTTGAAGATAATATACCGCGTTCGAGAGGTTCTGAGTGTGGAAATGCGTGTTATTATATGCGAGACATTAATTCTGTCAAAACTCAATTATTGCCTAACAGTATATGGCTCATGCCTTTATAATAAATCATTAAGTCTTCTGCAACGTGTCCAAAATGCCTGTGCCCGCTTCTGCTATCCTATACCACCACGGTCTCATGTAACGCCCTATCTGAACAAAGGCGATATTCTTAAAATAGAAGGCCGTCTCAATTTGCACCTAGCGACCTTGTTATTTGGTGTACTGGTGTGTGTGGTTGTGTATGTGGTGGTGTATTTGGTGAAATCTGGGACTCCGGATTATCGGCATGCTAAATCAAGTGGCGACAGGAGAGCAGAGGCAGAGCTTGTACAGCCCCTTTATCCGTTCCACACCACAGAACTGCAGCATTTTGTGGTAGCTTTCGCTATATGGCCACGAAATGCTGGAACAATATACCACCGCCTATTAGGAACCTAGATAATAAATCATCCTTTAAAAAACACTATAGATTGCATCTCATAGGCCTACAGAAGGCGGGTCTTTAGCTCGGGTAAGGGTGCTAAAAAGTCAAAAGGCCGTATAAATTTATGCTTATTTCATATTTTATATTTTTATATTTTTGCTTGGCGTTTGCTGATAAACATTACAGTTAGTTACTGCTGAAGTTTACGTTTAGTTTAGTAACTTGGCATTAATTTAGTTTAATTTCATCATAAATATACTTTTAGAGTACAACACATACATACATATACACAACACATGCATATATCCACACTCACACACACACACACACACACACACACACACACACACACACACACACACACACACACACACATTCACTCACTCATACACACACACACGCGCGCGCACACACACACACACACACAGATAGACATACACAAATACTGGAAAAGTAGTCAAATAAAATTCCATAGATAAATTGAAAATAGTCGTACAATATACAAGCTTATCGCTTAAGAAGCGATGTGTAAGATAGGATAATAGAAAATTCCTGAAGATGAGCTGAAGCTTCCACTCACAATGTAAAATGGGTTCTGGCAGAATTACCAGCGTTGCAGTTATCTGCAACACATGCTGAGCCAGGGCCTATACACTGTGGAATATGCACATGTATAGTTTCTTTCTATCTTTATATCTTAAGTTAATCTATGTTTATATCTTAAGTTTTGTTAGAATCTGTATTGCTTGTATTTGTGTGTATTCTTACAGTGAATAAATGGATTATCTATCTCTCTTTCTATCCATATACACTCTAAATCGGGTTCTTGGAATATGAAATCATGGTGTGTTGTAAATTGCAACGTCGGTATGACTAAAATCGAAACACTATTCGGGCACAATGAGCAATAGACACTAGATTGAAGTATTCAATTACCGACATGACCTCAGTACCTACCTACACTATTAAAGGTAGCAAACTTCTTGAGGTACTTTGTAATACTACTCTATCACTTATTTTTGGACGTTCTTTCTTTTTCAGAATAAACTAAAACAATGCAAGGATACATTTCAAGGCAAGTAATTCTTAACAACTACCATGTGTACTCCTCTGTGATGGTAATTACAATATTGCTTACGTACACCGCTTATACTTTATACGAGGTCCGTATTACCTATTTCTAGATGTGTACTTAGAACTAGGCAAGGTGTGTGCCTTCTCCAACTCACGTACGTTAAAGAAGTTTTCTAAACACATATTGTTATTTACAGAAAATAAAGAATAAAGATACAAATGTAACACACAACCAAATTGGAACCAAATATACACCTGTATTTGAAAATACCATTTTAATATTTCCAGAGCCTCAGACATCGCCAGAAAAAGCTCCAGTGGCTCGAATAACTTCGCACATAGAGAACACCATCGTGGTAGAGGTGCCTCCATCAGAGGATATGCTGCTAGTTGTCATGGTGCCCAAGAATAATAACTCCATTGTAAGTTTTTCATCCTTTACAAAATATAATCTAAATCAGCGGTGCATATTGTTTTGGGCTTGTCGTAAAATCCTTCTATGGTAGCTCTTTATTTCAAAATTATTATTCCTCAGTTATCCCACTGCATCCTAAAACCGAACGAAACCAGAGCCAAGCTCCGCACCTCAGGCATGACCTCCCCCCGCGTGTGGACCACCTACCTCACCCCCGCAGGCCAACCGGGTCTCTGGACGGTGGGCCCAAGAGTGGCACAGTGGAGCAAAGTGACCACAAAACCGTATATTGTGGAGATGGCCGCTTTTGACATGGATGTAGACGACGAAAACGGCGGGAAGTATGTGGCGAAGTTTTCTTGGAATAAGAGTGATTGTAAGTTTTTGAACCTTTCCTAATTTTAATATAATTTATATTTTGAACTGTACTCATTGCAGAATTGATAATTTCAGCTGAAGATGTTTTATTCACCGTCAACAACCACTGCCAAAAATACGAAATGGGCAAGACGTTCCAGAAATTCGTCGACATGGTACGATATGAAAATAATTGTTCACATAAAAGATGAATTTAACTACTTACGTGTATACTCATAGTTTACCAAGAGGGTTCATTATATTATTTGTCAGTTCCCGTTGATCGCAAATCAGTTTCAAGCTGAAATAACTTAGTATAATAAAATCTATTGAAATTGATGCACACAATGTACAACGCCGTAAAGTAAACTTGGCACCCGCGAGGATTGCGTTTCCCTCCCTCTCTCGCTCTCGCCCTCTACGCGTCATTAGGACAGTGACGGTCGCTGTGAAGAAGAAGTATGAGAATTGTTGCTGTGCAGCAGCTGTTGTGCCACTTTGACGCACACTCGTTCCGACGACATTGCATACACCTATACCTAACGATTACAAAGAACAGCGCCGCAATGCTTCTAATTTATTGGTGTATTTCAGCCAAAAGACAACAATTCCATCACAATAACTGAACTGCAGCTGAATGACAACTGCACCATCACTGTGAGAGGCAACAATGGGGAAGGGGGATTAAATTATGCGACTCCCTCCTGCTTCGATGGTAGATGCGGTAAGGGCCAACATATTTTACAAAATCTGTACGGGACTGTGCGTACTGCTGTTGCTGGGGTTGGAAGAATGAAAAGGCTGCTGTACTGTTGAATCGTGGCCGTCGAGAGTGTCTTGCCACTGAGAGTTTCTTCCTCTTCGGAGGTTGTAATCGGAATGCCTTAACGACCGGAACGGAGATAGCATAATAAATAAAGCTAAGCGGTAGCTTTATTTATTATGCTATCTCTTTCTTACATCGTACTTAACTGTTTACGCTATTTTACACGAAATTAACAATTACCTATAAAAACAACAATGAAATTCTATTAAAACTAACTCTATACATCTTATACTATGACGGAAATATTATTTATTACTTATGCTACGCTCATTCTAAACTTATAACAGAAACGATATCTATAACTATACAATATACATCTTTCTTAACCTCGACGTCCCGCACAAAATCCTCTGACCCATGTTTAATCCAGTCATTACGTTCATTCAAAAAAGAAAATGAATTTGCGGATCTAATTTTTTAATATGTTGTATGGCATACCTAGAAAAGCTTAACTTGAGTTTTTCGACCAAGCTTTCCTAGGAGCTTTCGCCGCCATCTTGAAAAAAGGGGTAAAATTTGTTTCTCGGCAATAACTCGGCTATCCGATGAGATTTGAAAATTTTTGTAGGATATTTTTTGTAGCTTTTTTTCTGCTCTACAATGAAGTCTTGACCATTTTTAGCGTATCATGCATCGTTATCGAGATATCGATCGATAAAGTCAAAAATTTAGGACACAATTTTTGTTTTTTGCTTTTTTTTTGTTTGGGTCATAATAAATATAAAAATTTGTAGAATTCAAACTTGTAGAGCATATTCAGACCTACAATTTCCTTCTTATTTTTTTTTATGTTGGACAAAAATTACGATCTCCAGCGCGCCGCAAAGTCGGTGAATCCACGCTCAGCGTCGAGCGAGCTGCTCGCTCGGTTGTGTCTGCATGTCGAATCGAATGGGAAATTGTTCAGGGAATTGATGGGATAAAAAATAAGTACATAGAGCAACAAATTAAGCATCAAACAAAAGTAATTTATTAAACAAATAATTTGTTTGTGCAGTAAAAAAAAGGTTGTACAGTACATTTGAGCGAAAAAAAGTACAAAACACACGTTAAAATGAATAAAAGATTGTCTCAAGAAACTTTTGTGATAAAAAAAATGCAAACACACTCGTCAAAAGGGATGCCAGGTTTTTCAATTATTTTTTTACGATACAAAATAAACAAAACAAAATAAACGGAAAGAAAAATATTTTTTTCTGCACTCGAGACACGAACGATGGACTTTTTTCATGGATGAAAAGAATGTGCTCCAGAACTGACTTGTCGTGTTTGAAACTGTGCGGCGAGTACAACTTTTCCGGCGTAATTCCTTTTGCTGGTTTGCGAAAAAAAATATTATTTTTATCCTGAACAAGCCCGGCGAGTAAAACCAAAAGATCGATATCCTCGCCGACGATTTCCACGGAGTCATGACTCGACGCTTCTTTAATTGCCGTGTTCACAATAAGAGTATCCGCGTCCTCAAAAGCCTGCTCCACTTTTATTCCGGTAGTTATAAAGTAACGGCAAAGCATTTGTATCAGTTGGTTCTTGTTTTGGTCCCTTGTAAGAAACTTCTCCTGGCTAACTTTTATAGTACTCCTGCGAGTGTCATATCAGTCGGATAACCGTCGAATATGATTGCAACCTTTCCTTCGAAGTTATGTTGTACGTATCTGACGTATTTCTGGCAGATAAGGTCAAACGTTTCGATTCAACCCCACACAACTTTGTGCAGAAGGAATCCACCGTCGATTATGCAATGATGTCTGTTGGAACGTTGTAAATTTTCTGTCAAAGGTTCGACGAAGGCTTTGTATAATAATGACTTTGTTCCTTTCCGCATTCCTTCTTCGGTGAACAGCGACAACGGGAACGGAGCAAGTTCGTATGCCAGAAAATGTTTCAGATCAGTCTCGGAATTTTTAGCAATGCACATTCTTTGAAAAAGTAGCAGTGGGTTGATCGGAACTGGTGACGAGTCGACTTTAATGCTGGTAGTTACTGCCGATAAGGGAAGCACTTTATCCTTTCTCTTGAAAGACAAGGATGCGAAATTTGCTCCGACGATTTTGGTCATCATCTCGCAACTAATTTCGTATGCACGATGACAATTAATGTCCTCGTTTGCGATAACTCCTGTCCCGATAGACGTCAAATCTTTTTGTTGAGGAAAAGGATTGTGACCTGCGAGCCACATGTCGCGAAATTCGCGAAGGCCTCATATCGACGTGCTGTTCGGTTGTGCAACAAGATACTCCGGAAAAGTTTTCAATTTGTTCACAAATGTTTTGAAGCTGGACCATACCCAAAGTCCACGATGCTATTGTGCTGCCCGTAATTCCCCGTCCCTGAGTTAGTCCTCGCGTTGTCTTCATGGATCGCATAAGAGTCTGCTCTATCGTCATGTCTGACATAATCCCAGACCAAAATTTGTCCGTGCGACGAATCGTAAAATATCCACTACGAGTGAACTTGATGTAATCTTCCATGGGTATTTTTTCATGCAAAGCTCGCATATCCTGTAGGTATAAGTGAGCAGACTTTGCATACAGGAAGTGACCGCTTGCGTGAAAATACGGAAGCATTTTTGTATGGTATTGAGATGAAGTTCCCAATTACCCGATCTTTCTGCCTCCAGAAAGTTTTTCACCAGAGAAACCATTCGGTGGTACTGTACCCAGATTTTCGCTGTGGGGCCTCGGTTTTCGATAGCATTCAATGCTTTCGCAAATTTCGCGTACGCGTTTTTCACCCAGTTGTTTTCTGCGGCTGTCAGGATGGTCGGTCGATTAAAAACATCTTCCGCGTAGTAGTCGAGTTCGTCACGTTCCTCTTCATCGAACTCGAGCGAGTCCAACACAATTTTTGAATTTCACAAGTTTGAATTCTACAATTTTTTGTATTTATTATGACCCAAACAAAAAAAAGCAAAAAACAAAAATTGTGTCCTAAATTTTTGACTTTATCGATCGATATCTCGATAACGATGCATTATACGCTAAAAATGGTCAAGGCTTTATTGTAGAGCACAAAGAAAGCTACCTGCTGTCCTACAAAAAATTTCGAATCTCATCGGATAGCCGAGTTATTGCCGAGAAACAAATTTTAACCGTTTTTCAAGATGGCGGCGAAAGCTCCTAGGAAAGCTTGGTCGAAAAACTCAAGTTAAGCTTTTCTAGGTATCCCCTACAACATATCAAAAAATTAGATCCGCAAATTCATTTTATTTTATTTGCCTTTTTTTCGGATGAAATGACTGGACTAGTTGGCATATGCACGAACTTACACACGCCAAGTACTACAAATAAAACCGGTCAAGTGCGAGTAGGACATCGGTCCCGCACATGAAGGTTTCCATACCATTGTACACGGAAAAACGTAAAACGACAGTCTTTTATACGAGTACATACATATACCTATTTAAGTTTTAATAATAAAAGATTAAATACTAGGTAGGACTACATTCAAGGCCGTACATCGAAACATCGAAAAATAGTTTTGTGTATGTAGTATGTAAGCATTAAACTATGTACTCAGGTTAACGAAAATCTTTGCTCATTGAAACCGGAAGTGGATAGAAATTGAGAGTCCATTTTTCACCGATAAACAAATAGAACAAAATGGCTAAGAAAATAGCCATACCAATAATTTCTTCTACGGGATCTTTTAATTGTTGAAAATCGGTATGTTTCATTATTTTTTGCTGTACCTATTTCGGCTGATCCGATAGAGACCGGTGACTGACGGACGGACAGACGGACAGATGAGGCTTAGTAATAGGGTCTCGTTTGGCACCCTTCGGGTATGGAACCCTAAAAACGTAGATACGTAATATGAACTGTATTATGTAATTCTGATAGGAAACGCAATTGAATAATCGACCAATCAGAACACGACTATTTGGCACAAGCTGTCTTTTATTGCGACTTTTCTTGTCGACTCCTGTTCTGATTGTTTATTTTGTCAATTGCGTCAATCCTTACTTATATATAAGATAAGTAATAAGGATATAATTTTATGTATTTAATATGTTTCTATCATTATGCGCCACTACAACTATCCTACTGTTCTCGTATTTGGAAAGGCGTGGAGCTATGTTTTTCCTACTTTGAACTCATCCTAATCTTAGTCACCGTCCACAGCGCCAGAAATCCCACAGATCACTCGTCTATACACCACGGAGGCGGTCAGAGGGCGCGGCTGGGATGTGCACGTCACGTGGGCGAAGCCTGCGCACGCACCGATAAAGTATAACGTGACAGTGCAGGCCGAGACTAATCATACTGTCACGGTGTCTGGGGTGAGTTGGACGACCACTTTATTTTTGTTTAATCCACGACGCGAAAAGAGGGGTGTAAGTAGTTTAGCGTGTATTGTCTGTGTTTTACCTCAGTATTATCGTACTTTACAAACGGATGAATCTATTTTGATGAGTGACAGAGGTTTTGTATTTGGATGCTTTGGGAATCTCACTGAAATTAATCAAACATAGATTTCTGATGATCAAGGACTGATGAAGATGATGAGGATGAGAATGATGTATTTTGTTTTGTGTTACAGAACACAACTAAAGCAATAGTGAGGAATGTGATCGGTCACCTGGCGTACGAAGTCACGCTGCTCGCCATTTCGAAGATCAACGGCGTAACCAGCAGAAGGGACTTATTCCCGAGTAAGTTTTATATTCCCTCCAAGGTATTTACTTCAAATTAAATACCTAGAAACGAACAAAAATGGTAGGATTTGTGGAGGAGCAGTGGTTAATGCGTATATTTGCGCCAAATTACTAAAGAAGATGTTATGCTAATCCTATGTGGAGATAATCAGGCTGTCACGCCAAAAGGAGTAGGTACTTATTGAATAACTATATTGCAACAGCTTAACGTCATCGTATCTGTTCCTCTGCCTAACCGTTTGGGAAACGGAATGACGTTTTTTTTGTTCCCTGGTAGATGTTATCATAGTTTACTTAGTGCCCCCCCCCCACACTTTTCTATTGGTAAGTTGTTACGGTCACTCGCGCCGTAAACAAGTACGCCCGCTTTCTCGCCGGCGAGTAGTGAAAGAGCGCGCCATGTTATCAGGGATTATTTCTAACTAACAAATATGTTTGTGGTGGATAGCATCGTAAGGAAACCTTCAATAAGCTGTAGCGATAGGCTAGCACCCTGTCACGCAAAATTGGGAATTGATTGTCTAGCTAAATTGTGACAAAACGGTGCCTCTGCCCCCCGTCTGGCAAAAGGCATTACGTAATGTTTTGTTTGTTTTATTTTTGTTCTATATTGTTAATCTAAGGTAACCCTGTAGGAATAGTCGCGGCCTCCCTGGGGGTGACTCTAGCAGCGGTCTGGTGTGCCGTGCTTGCAGTCGGGATCGTCGCTGTGGGCGGGTTCGTCTGGCTGCGCAGGCGACGACGGATTGCGCTGGCCAATAAGTACTCGAGGGTGAGTGGCAACTGATTGACTGTAAACAATTTATTTCGAATGAGAAGAAGAGTGACAAAGAGAAGACTTTGATTGTCTGTCAAACATGTTGCCAGCTGTGCATCCAGCCCTATAACTTGGAAACTTTTTATAATATTCAAGTATTCAAGTATTTATTGCAATAAATAACATGTCATAGTGGTGTTACAATAAAAACTAAAAAAATGTATCAATGTAATTTTACCCTCTTGGGTGTAGCAAGATTGCAGTTGCATTCAGTCACAAAGCATTACATAGATACATCGATATAAAAGTCTGTGCATAGATAGGACAACAGATAATGATTCCCACTAAGGATCTAACTTAGACAGATTAACTACTTATATAAAACATTTACACCAATCTTAGCATAAAATAAATTGTCAATTATCACACAAAACATCATAAATAAATTAATTTTATAAGTCCATAGAGAAAAAATAACAATTCTAAATTCTATTAAATGTCATACGATTACCTTAAACAACTAGCTCTCATAAGAGTAATATTCAGACATGTCATAGGGAGTCATTTCAATTAGGTACAATTTTAGTTTATTTAAGAATATAGAGCCTGTCAACATTTTTATATCATTTGGGAGCTTATTATACACCCCAATTGCAGTTAATTTAGTAGAGCGAGTGTATGTCACTGTCCTGCTGAACGGAACCTGTAAGTCAAACCCACGTCTTTCATTAATCCTACTACTTGGGCCTAGAGCTCTCGGTGGAAATTTTTCTGGATATCTTTGTACCAATTTACAAAGCTCGATTATGTAGAGAGCCGTGACGGTGTGAATTTTCAACTCCTTAAACGACGACCTAGAGGATTCCATGGTCGAATTTATTCCATTTACGATGCGCACAGCTCTCTTCTGAATGACGAAGATCTTATTAATATCAGTGCTATTTCCCCATACTGACAATCCATATAGCATCCTGGATTGAAAAAATGCAAAGTATGCCTGCAAAGCGGCTTCCTTTGATGAAATTTGGACCAAGGATCGCAAGGCATAAGAACAACTACTTAATTTTCCTGCAATTACTTCCACGTGTTTCTTCCAGTTTAGATTGCAATCTGTGTAGATGCCCAGAAATTTTGCATGAGATACGAATTCTATTTTATTGCTGTTTTGTTCAATGTCTAGATGAGGCACATGAGTGTTGTAGTTACGGAAATGCAATAATTTTGTTTTACTGACGTTTGTGCTTAGGTTATGCCGATTGAACCAATCTATTAAAATGCCAGTAGTTGTGTTTATGATGTCGGGTAAATTTTCATAATCACCACGTTTGAATTTAAAAAATACTGATACATCATCCGCAAATAAAATTACCTTATTTTTGATGAGAGACGGCAGGTGATTTACGTACAGCAAAAATAATACTGGGCCCAAGATACTTCCCTGCGGGACGCCAACTGTGATCGGTCGATAGTTTGACTCTATTTCTTGGATTGTGTTATTTTTATTAATACTGGATAATATTACACTCTGATGCCGATCCTCCATGTAAGATTTGAACCATTTAGATACTTCGCCTCGTAATCCATATCTATTTAATATGTCCAACATGATGCTATGATCTACATGGTCAAAAGCCGTCATATAGCGTCACATCTTTTCCCATACGGGGTGGCAATGTCACGATGGTGTAAATTTGTTTTTGTGCGCTAAGCCTGAGTCTTACCCGACAGGATCTAGAAAGAAAAGTACCCAAGGAGTACCTCACCGACGGTTTCACATCCGACACGCTGATAGCGCGCGACCACTGGGAGGTTTTGCCAGATGTGCTGCTTCTGCATGAGGTCATCGGGGAAGGAGCATTTGGGGTTGTCAGGAGAGGCACACTGGCACCGGGATCTAGGGAGGTTGCAGTTAAGATGCTGAAAGGTGAGTCTTTAGATTAAACAAGTGCCTTCGACGGCTGCTAAATCAATTTATCCATTTGTGTTATTTGATTTAGAATAATTACATCCACTGCTACCCCGCTTTCTTAGTGATGTCATTGAACCATAGGCTGGTAGTTCGGTTGCAATCTACGCACGTCCCTTGTCCACCATTAAATTCCGACACCACATTGGTCCATTCCCCTTGATATACAAAAGTCTCAATTTCAAACACATTTGCTATGATTTTACCGATTGCCCGCAGACTGTCCATCTGTAGAAGAGATGCGATCTTTTCGCGGCGAGATGGAGCTTATGAAGAGTGTGGGGGCTCACCCTCACGTGGTCAGCCTGGTTGGCTGCTGCAGCCAGAAGCGTCTGATGATAGTTGCAGAGTACTGCAGTAGGGGAGATCTGCTCAATTATCTAAGGTTGGTTACCCACATTACAGCCACGGCAGTAACTACAAGTAAGCGGAAAGACTCAGAGAATGGGTGTTGATAGATCTTGGAGGAGAAAGGATTGTACCTATAGTTTTACAAAAACAGAAAACTATATAAAAATTGATAAAATCAGCTGTCTCTTCGGATGATAATCTTATTGCAAACGTTGAAGAACAATATAGTAGTAATTTTCATTTTAGAGAAGCAGATCTGATTGGTTTATGAACATAAACCAACCAGTCCTGCTATGATAAGAAGATGAATAATTTATGTTTAATATAAACCATATTAAATAATCTCCAGATTTGCCTGGAGCATCATGGTGTCGAAACGCAACGCGAAATACTACAACAACAACATTGAATATGGCGCAGCCTACCGCAATGACCTCTTCAAGTGCAACCAGCAGAAAGACAACAACAATATGGTAGTCAACAAGATGTACGACCTCCAAGAAGCATGCGACGCGGAACTAACCCTTGTAGACCTACTCTCCTACTGCAGGCAAATAGCCATGGGCATGGAGTTCCTATCAGCAAATAGGGTTGTACACAGAGACTTAGCAGCTAGAAATATTCTAGTAACTGGAGACAAAACCTTGAAAATTGCTGATTTTGGTCTTTCCAGAGATGTGTACCAGGATAATCAGTATAAGCAGAAGGGAACAGGGAAAATGCCGATTAAGTGGATGGCGTGGGAGTCACTGGCGCATAGGATTTATACCTCTCAGAGTGATGTGTAAGTTGATGAAGGGAAGGGAACTATTGTAGGGAACATTCTAACCATTTCTGGTCGTCCAGACGAAAATGCAAATTGTTTTATTGGTTTTGTTTGATTCCAGCTGGTCATTCGGAGTCGTTATTTGGGAAGTGTTGACAATCGGCGGTTCTCCTTATCCGGGTATTTCGGCGAACCAGATACAGTTGCTGTTGAAATCTGGATACAGAATGCCACGACCAAACAACTGTTCGAAACAGCTGTAAGTAGAAGTAAAGTTTAGAAGAAAGATCTTGTAGTACTCTTGAAACTCCACTCCTACTCTTTTCTAGCGAGGAATCCGGGAGAGATAATGCACTGTATCAAACCAAGTGGAGGTTTCTTGTGCAAGAATAAGTATATCATGGCCCCAAGACAGCATCGCAGACAGTATTCATGCATTTGCTAGAGTATCCCTAGATTAGGACCAGAAATTTCTGTGATCTATATTTTCTATAGTGTTCTTTGGACAGTACACCTTGTACACGTACAGTTTTATTTCCCCCAGCTACGAAGTAGTCCTCTCCTGCTGGCGAGCCCGCAGCCGAGACCGGCCGACGTTCGCGGAACTTCACCGACAAATCGACACGCTGCTAAATAGTGCCTGCGCAGAGGAATACCTCTCGTTGGACTTGGAGGGCGATGAAGACGCGGTAGTGCCCAAGCCGCCTAAGTACTTGGGGTTCATACCGAGGTGAAAGCACTAGAAAATTTGCTGAAATGTAATTAAACAATTTTTTGGGTCATCATCTCTCTAGCCATATCAAAAACACTATACAGGGGACCAATATAGACGTCGTGACTATGTTTACATATCTGTGACTGTATTTTTTGGAGTAGTACTACGTACTCTTAGTAGTACCGAATGAATGTAGTGATAAATGGAATCAGCTATACCCTTTAGTATGCAGCCCAGCCCTTCTAATTCCGATTCTTATTATAATACCATGCGTGTTTGTTTGTTTAATAAAGTCAAGTCTAGCAGTACCTATATTTCTTACAAATATCGTATAGTGTGATTGTGTGCGTTATAACTCCATCTTAGTTAGACACGTACACGCAAAATGTGATTGTGTGTGTTATGCATGCATCAGTAAGACGTATACACGCAAAGTGTGAATGTGTGCGTTATGCATGCGTCAGTGAGAAGTGTACAGGCAAAGTATGATTGTGTGCGTAATGCATGCGTCAGTTAGAAGTGTACACGCAAAGTGTGATTGTGTGCGCCATGCATGCGTCAGTTAGAAGTGTATACGCAAAGTGTGATTGTGTGCGTCATGCATGCGTAAGTTAGAAGTGAACATGCAAAGTGTGATTGTGTGCGTCATGTATGCGTCAGTTAGAAGTGTACACGCAAAGTGTGATTGTGTGTGTTATGCATGCGTCAGTTAGACGTGTACACGCAAAGTGTGATTGTGTGCGTTATGCATGCGTCAGTCAGAAGTGTACACGCAAAGTGTGATTGTGTGTGTTATGCATGCGTCAGTTAGACGTGTACACGCAAAGTGTGATTGTGTGCGTTATGCATGCGTCAGTTAGACGTGTACACGCAAAGTGTGATTGTGTGCGTCATGCATGCGTCATTTAAACATGTACAGTGATTGTGTGCGTTATGCATGCGTCAGTTAGAAGTGTACACGCAAAGGGTGATTGTGTGCGTTATCCTGCATCAGGCGCGCCGTTGTCACACCTTGCGTCCTGCAATAGCACCAAAATGATCCTTAGTGCCGTCCATTCAATTTGCATCTGTTACAGGGGCAAACGCTACTGGACCAGCAAATGCGACAGATATGAACGACCCCTGAAAGCGACACAGAGTAATCACTACACATTGCCTCCGGATAGTGTAATAAGGACGCAAGTCGTATAAAGTACACTTGAATTCAAATGATCCTATTTAAAATTGATAACGATTAATATTGAGTGCCATTCAAGTAGCAGATGCGAGTTCTAATCAAAGATATGATTCGATCCAATCTCCCCCTTCGCGGCTGCTAAAACAATCCGAACGTGTATCCACTTTGTCTCTGCAGCATAATATTGCAAACACCTTAATTTTACGTAAATGATCTCAATAGTTAGGTATTTCGAATTTTAGATGAAATGTGTATGTGATATTTTTATTGTGCTATGGACTCGTATTGTGATTTAAGTAAATTAGTAGAAGATGTTTATCTTTTTATCCGAGTCTAAACGTAATTAGATTATATTATGTTAAGTGCCTACATTATGTTAATGTTACCTAAGAGTTGAATATTCAAAGAGCCTTGTTGTATTAATTATTCTCTTTAACCGAATAATATTTAAATAAAGTGTGATTATTCCTAAACATATTTTGAATTTGACAATTAACAAAATTACGAGGAAAACGAGGCCATTGACAAGTTTATAGCAAAGATATATTAATTAATATTTAAAATACAGAATTACACAAAACAGAAGCATTTTAATTATTCTACTCTCCAAAAATGTTGGGTAGCTCACGTGACCGCGGGCGAGCTAAAGAAGGCACCTGGCTCGAATGACCTTTGTGCAAAGTACAGTGTGTACAGTACAGTAATGCATACTAGTAAATCGAAATTCGAATAGGTCCAATAAATTATTAGGTTTCCGTTGTGCGTTGTGGAACGGAAATGCTAAAGATTTGAGAAACATTTTATATTTGCTATAAAAACAGTGAAAGGCGTTGGCAGGTTTGAGCACCATAATCAGGGGGGTCTCACTCAACAGTTTAGGTAAGTTCGACCGGCCAACCTGACGTTCGGGATTTCAGTTAGGTTGCCGCTTGCCGCTCGCTTGGCTCTAACTCACGTCGCGCGCTAGCCACTTATCATAAGCAACTTTTCTGTGATATTTGCAACAACAATGACTTAAGTACCTCACATTTTAGGGTACCTATCTAAAGGAATTGTTCACAAATAAAATTCGATTCCTTTTTAATTGAATACCTTTTTGTTTACCTAAAAGTAAACACTTTAGAGCCAGTACAAAAAAAAATACAGTTACATAAGTTAGGAGGTAGGAACCTACCTAGCCTTAGAATTTGCCAATAATCTGAGTAAGTACTAATAAAACCTCTCTTACATAAAGTGGACTAAAATTCACAAACACAAATCGCACGCACCCTACCGTGATCAAGCGAGACAGGAGTTTACAGGATGACCTTGTGATGTCAGAGTAAAAGAAGCTCTCAGGCGTAGTGATGCGGCGCAATCTAGCCTGCACGGGCGGGGCAACCGATTCTGTAGGTGTTGAACGATTATTGTACGTAGCGCATGTGCGAGCTAGATTGCGCTTTATTGCCGCGCAGCGAGAGTAGCTATTGATTTAAGTGTATTTGCGGAGTGATCTTTCTGTGACGTTAATTATTAATATAATTAATTAAGTTAATTAACGTTAATTATGGCACAGAATACCTAGGTATTCTGTGCCATAATTAACTTATAACCGTCATTGAATGATTTTGCTATGAACTGTAAAGAGGTGCCGTTGATTCTTACGCCACACAAATGACGGAGATATAAGTTTGGTGTTGATCAATGCTCAATTAGCGGCAAATTAAATTAGGTAAATATTGAAGATTACTTTGCCAAACTCCAGTCTATAGTAAGCTCCCTAAATTTAAATATTCTTCCCCTGAGTTTAACTCACTTCCAGCCCCACTGCACCCCCTCTCTTTTGGATCTTATGATTGTTTCTAACATATCCAAGGTTGCAACGCATGGCCAACTTAACGCCCCCTTCTCCTTTCATGATCTGATTTATCTCTCGTTCAAGTTAAGGCCTCCCAAGCGCGCAGGGAAATTCCTGGATATTCGCAGTTTCAAGGGTATGGATCTCAGCTCCCTTGAGTCTGATGCCGCCTCTATAGACTGGTCCCCTGTCGTCTGTAGTGAGCCCGTTGATGAAAAAGTCCAGCATTTCCAATCGATTGTCCTGAGTTTGTTCGACAAACATGCTCCTGTAAAAAAGGTTAGGGTCAAACATCTCCCTGCGCCCTGGCTTACTGACACCATCAAGGGTCTGATGGCCCAGAGAAACCGTGCCAAATGTAGATATAAGAAGGATCCGACGGACGATAATCTCCTTACATACAAACGTCTCCGTAATCGTTGCACCCGTCTTTGTCGAGATGCCAAACGCCGCCATATCTACGAGAGTATTGAGAGTTACACTCCTGCACAGGTTTGGAAGTTCCTGAAGACCCTCGGTGTTGGTAAGTCCCAGGACGCAGTAACCGGTAGTGTCGACCTCAACGGTCTCAACAAATTCTTTGCTGTCTCCCCTGTCGTGATGGACTCCCCTGTCAAGGATGCTACCATTCGTTACTTGCGCACCAGAAAGACATCCAGTAGCTTACCTTTCAACCTCAGGTCTGTCGGAGTTGGCGCAGTAAAGAAGGCTTTTCTAGCAATATCGTCAAAGGCTATAGGTGATGACAAGATCTGCTTTCAGATGCTTTTCAGTGTACTTGATCATTTGTTACAACCCATAACGCATATAATCAATGCGTCGCTGAGCGAGTACTGCTTCCCAAGCCAGTGGAAAAGAGCATTAGTGTTACCCCTACCTAAAACGTCTAACCCGTCCTCCTTCAAAGAGTTCCGTCCCATTTCCATCCTACCAATCCTTTCCAAAATCCTTGAATCAATTGTCCACACCCAGCTGTCCTCGTACCTTTCCTCCATGAATTTACTGAACCCTTTTCAGTCTGGTTTTAGACCGGGGCATAGCACCACCACAGCACTACTCAAGGTAACTGACGATATCCAACTGGCAATGGATAAGAAGCAGCTGACAGTCCTGACTCTCCTAGACTTTAGCAGCGCCTTCAACTGCGTCGACTTCGATATACTTGTTGAAATCTTAAAATCGCTTAACGTCTCTTCACACTCGGCTCGCTGGTTTGACTCTTACTTGAGAGACCGCCAGCAGCGCATCAAGTCTGAAGAGGTCACTACAGAATGGTGCAAGCTCTCTACAGGTGTTCCGCAGGGTGGCATCCTTTCCCCTCTTCTCTTCTCAGTTTTCATCCATTCCATCTCGGATGTATTGTCTTCCTCGTATCATCTTTATGCAGATGACCTTCAAATTTATCGGCATTTTCCCCTGTGTGATCTGACTTCGACTGTTGAGGCTTTGAATGCTGACCTCGACAACATCAGGAAATGGTCTCTTTCGTATGGGCTATTAGTCAACCCGGACAAGTCTCAGGTGATGATACTAGGTACACGGCACTTACTTGATTTGTTGCAGAATAAGTCCGTTGATCCCGTTCTATTTGACGGTACCATTGTCAAGTATAGCGAGAAAGCCAAAAATCTTGGCGTTGTTTTTGACAATCTATTATCCTGGTCGCCCCATGTTTGTGAGGTCAGCAGACGAGTCTTTGCATCCTTTCATTCTCTTCGGCGTTTGCAGTTCTTCCTGCCTAGGCAGACTAAAATCATGCTAGCTCAGACCCTTCTTCTGCCTTTAATAGACTACGCCGATGTTTGCTGGGCCAGTGCGAACGAAGATCTACTGAACAAACTCGAGCGACTCCAAAATCTCGGGATTCGGTTTATTTTCGGACTTCGTAAGTACGACCACGTGTCCCAATATCGTAGGGAATTAGGCTGGCTCCCGATCCGACTTCGTCGTGATATGCACATTCTCTCCTTCCTCTTCAATATTTTGAGAAATCCGTGCTACCCTGCATATCTTCGTGAACGTTTTGAGTATCTTTTCTCGGGGGATAGACTTCGGAGATCTCACACGGTATCACTTTTGTCAATTCCTCAGCACAACACTGTTGCTTACGAGCACTCGTTTAGGTTAAGGGCAATACGTTTGTGGAATGCACTTCCTTGCGCTATAAGGGATTGCAAATCCTTGGTCACTTTCAAGAAAAAATTGAAACAGCATCTCCTCTCTTCCGAATAGTGGGTATCTCATAGTATTTATGTATATCTATTTATTTATTGTATTCTATTTACTTATTTTGTAGTAATTACGTAGGGTGTATTGTGATTTATTTGATAGTATATTTATTTTATTTATTTCTTTTAACTCTTAATTGTACACTAGGACTACCTCTCCATATTTTATTTTTCTCTTTTCTTCACAGGTTAGCTGTAAGAAATTTCTTTTTAGAAATAAGCTCACCTTTGCATACTGTTTCTGTTATAATTTCCACTGTGTTTTCTGTGCAATAAAGGATTATTATAAGATTAGTGGTTATCAAAGGCATCGTAAATTTAGCAAAGCCTCATATTAGCTCAAGTGGCTCATTGCTCATTGTTATTAAGACTCGAAATATTAAGGTTCATGGTTCGATCCTGAATCATCAACTTTTTCTTTTCCTATTTTGCCTTTGGTTTTGGGTCCCAGCCTATTGGGATATTAATTTGTAGGTCCTTTCTGAATGGTTATTCGGGAGCCTCAGTTTGTGCCAGTAAAATTTAAGTCCTGAATGTTATTATCTTATAATGCATCTCTGTAAATGTCTTATGTCGAGGTAGAAACATTGTTTAAACTACTAAATATATCGTCACAGTAATTGCCTATTGTTTCTATAATCGTCACTATTTATCTAGCCTAGAAATCTAGACGTGTAGTGCGCCAGATTACCCATGGAAATAAAATAAAAAAGCGACATGTATGAACAGACAGCAGAAGTGTAGCAGGAATGTTCCCAAGATCTGTCAAGATCGAGTTGTAAAATATCGTACGGGTTCCGCATAGGAATACAAGCAGAATAGAGAGGTGATATATAGCTTTTACGCATGGATATGACGAAACAGGGTTTCAATGACAACGTTTTGCAATGGAATACAAATTTTAGATTTTAACAATGGTACTATGACAAAATAATGTTTGAAACGCAGGATAATGAGATGAGTGTTATTTTGTATTCTTTGCCAGATTGATGACCTGTGTATTTTATTGATTATGTGATGATTTGTGAATAAAAATAGAAATAATAATAAAATTATTAGTGAACCCTATATTTTTAATGGCCAGTCGCATTACGTGCACTCTTAAGATTTCATTTTTAGATGGATTCACTTATTTCTACATGGGAAGAGATATCTAAATGGTTTATATTGAAAATTGTGTGCTTTTTGGTCTAGAGTGTGGATATTCAAAAAAGTTGCATTTGCTTAAACCGTTAAGTCACAAAACGATTTTCAAAAATCCCAAAATTTCCTTTTTCGAGACAATATCAAATCTGTTGTATAAAATAATGATGTAAGGACGATTTCGGCAGTTTTTATTTTTATAAAATTCACCGCGACAAGTCTCTCTGAATCTGGAGCCACTCATTGAAGTGTTTTTTTCGTAGTCGTGAGCTTCTAGAATTTTTGACGGTTTTCGAGTTAATTAATATTCATCAGTTAATTCATGGAAGAAATGGTTCTAGTTATCTGATAGTAACATAAAGAATTATGCAAATTTTGTATCGGTAGATATCTATTTAAGATTTTAGAGAATTTTATACCTACCAATTTCATAATCAGTACCTACATATTTTATAATGTTAATTATTATTTTATTATATATTTTTATAAGGCTGTTACAATTGGGTATGACGGCCCGAATGGCCGAGTCGGCAGAGACCCTGCCTACGAAGCCAAGGGTCCCGGGTTCGAGCCCCGGTGGGGGCAAATATTTTTCCGATGAGTACTCATGTTTGTACTCTAGTCATGGTTATTTATCTATCTAAGTATAATATGTATCTATATATGTATGTATAATAATAATAATTATTATTATTATTATTTATTGCATCTTATATACATATCTTATTTATCTGTGTCATTTGCTGTCTTTTATTTAGGTATGATTTTATAAGTTCTATCGCGTTCCCCCTTATTCTATAATTCTGTAATTTACTTATAAGGATGTCATGTCTTACAAAATCAAAGGCCTTGCTCATGTCCATGAATATAGTCACTACTGGATTTCTTTTGTCTATGTTAGTAAAAATCTTAATAAGAAAATCATAGATAGCCATGTTTATGGTCTTATTTTTTCTGAACCCTTTTTGTTCCGGCGCAAATAGATTCTGCTTTTCAAAGTAACCGTATCACAGATATCGAGAGATAGGCCCTTGGCGCTAAGCTTGTATCGGAACCAGTGTCGCCGAAATCTAAGAACACGCATACATTTACACCACTTGTACATCAATCCCTCCGCTTTTATTGGTCAGTGCAATGTCATGCACCTATCGTCCAAACACACCCACACTACCGCAGGTATACTAGCTAGTCGAGCTAGTGTTGGGACAATGCAAGGACAGCGTGTATCATCGAGCGATTATAATTTATAGACACTGGTATAGACAGTCGTATACAATGCGGGTTCTATAAATAAAATAGTAAATTGTTTGTAAATACGACATATTTATACGACATACGAGACCCCTTTGCCTCTCTTCTTTTTTTCAACAGAATCCTAACAGCTAGAAAGAGAGGCAAAGAGGTTTCTCTCTCTCTTCGGACCTGACTGAAAGCATCGGAATTTCCGATCAATACTTATAACACCCCATTATCCTTCGTCGGGCGAGGTTTTAAACAAACTTAAAATCTAAACTGCCTGTTTGGCAATCATTGGAATAACTAACAATAAACTTTCGTATTATGAGCAATAAAATAATTAACTATATTAGTAATTGCGGAATGATAAAATCTATCGATTCAAAAACATAATTCTCCTATCACTATCCCCATCACTATATGTCGTCTCTGTGTGCGTGTAACAGTTCGCCTCCGTATCACGATGCATCTTTGCTTTCGTACTTAGATAAGTGTGAAATATTCATTGCGTGTTAGCTTGGCAATAAGTAGTGAAATTAGGATACAAAACAAGCAATGTATAGTAAACTTAGCGAGAACAACATGACATTGTCACTTTAATGTCAATTCGTGACGAATTTTCCGCGAATGATTTATTTTCGTAATAATGTTTCTTTCTTGTGTTTTAAGAAGAAATAATAGTTGGAATGAGACTTACAAGTGATATGTGACACCGGCGTTCTTGGAGTTCACAATCTCGCTTCTATTTTTGCACGTGAGTATTGCACAGGTCGGCATTTTCGAAAAACAACGGAAATGAATTCGTCACTGCGGTCGCCCGGTGACTACCGAGAATTTTTAATATCTAACCTGTCGGAGCTACATTTGTTCGCACGTGCCACGCCCCTCAACCTATCTCTCGATATCTGTGAACCGTATATATTTCTATAGATCACCTTTTCAAATATTTTTGCAAGAATGGGGATTAATGCTATAGGCCGATAGAAATTCATATTGTATTTGTCTTCCTTTTTAAATAATGGCTTGACAACTGCAATTTTCAGTTCATTTGGGAACTTCCCGTGTTCCATACATTTATTTATTATATGACACAGGACTGGGGAGAAGAGTCAGTGCCTGGAGAGTGGGTGCGTGACGAGATTGCTGTGTACGAACAACACCCGTAGCGAAGAGCGGCCGCGATCGCAACATCGCGTACCGAGCCGGCGCGTAAAGGGCAACACTTTATAGCGCGACCGGATTATCTACCTTGATGTGAACGAGTTGATAGAAGTGGACCAACAGAGATAACTTCCGCCTCGGCTCTAGGGTGTCTACCCCCACCATTCCAGCTACGAATAGAGACGGGAATAAGTAGGGATAATACCCATATTTCAATTTATACAAAAGCCTAGCAAACTTGCGTTGGACTTTTTCCAGCATGAGTGTGTATTTAGCCTCATGCGGGTCCCAGATAATTGCGTTATATTCCAATTTACTTCGGACAAAAGCATTATACAAGGAGGTTAACGTGGAAAGGTCACTAAACCGCGTCATTAGTCTCATTACGAAACCGAGGGACTTATAGGCTCTCCTACAGGTCTCACGGATATGGTCATTAAAAGTAAGTTCAGAGTCAAGTAGTAGTCCTAAGTCCCGTATTTGAGTGACCTTCATAAATGATGATCCCGCTATGGTGTAGTCATGATGGATTGGCGACCGAGATCGAGTGAACGTCATAGTTTTGCACTTGGAGTTATTAAACGCCAAGTGGTTGCGTTCGCTCCACTCTACCACTCTATTGACATCGCTCTGCAGTAACCCAATATCTTAGTCACTGCCTATACTCAAGAACAGCTTCAGGTCATCCGCGAACATCAAACACTCAGCCGTCCTCACGACATCGGGAAGGTCGTTGATCATTATCAGGAACTGGGTAGGACCCAGAGTACTACCCTGGCTCAAACCCGAACATGTTTCATAGGGTTCCGAATCCTTACCGTTCAACCTAACATACTGGACTCTATGGGCGAAGTAGTTTGCAAATAGTTTTATCAAATTTGGTGTGAAGCCTATATAAGAAAACTTCTCCAGAAGGACGTCGTTATGGACTCTGTCGAATGCTTTTTTGAAGTCAAAGAACGTCACATCGACCTGCCTAGCCTTATCAAGAGATGTAGTAGCATAATTCACAAAATTTAAGTGATTGGTTAGTGTAGAACGGTTTGGGCGGAAGCCATGCTGGGCGTTCGAGATAAATCCACGAATTTGCAGGGTCATGTAATGGTTGATTATAGATTCAAAAACCTTTCCGAATACCGAGAGAACGGCTATAGGTCTATAATTTTCTACTTCCGACCTGGATCCATCCTTAAGCACAGGAGTAACTCGTAATGTTTTCCATTGCCTTGGGTAAACTGCAGACTTTATTGACAAATTGTAAAGAAAACGGCGGAATACCATCGGGTCCAGCAGAGGAGCACGGTTTTAGTCGTCTCCCAGCACGTCGTATGTCAACTATAGAGATAGAGTTGATCGCTATTCGCGCCGAGCTATTGCCCGGTCCGGCTCTACGCTCCGCGACGTTTGCGTCAAGTATTGGTCTATCGGGCAAGAACACTGACTGGAAGTAAGAAGCGAACGCATTGGCCGCTTCTACTCCCGCCACAGTCTTGCCGCCATACTCATACTAGTCACAGGTCAGTCTAGTAGTCCGTCGGTCTCTGATAAAGGTCCAAAAAGTAGTAGGGTCAGTCCTGATGTCTTTCTCAAGTTGTCTTACGTATTCGCAGTAATGTATGTCTATTAGGTACTTGACTCGGCCTCTAAAGTATCGAAACAATTCCTTATTAAACTCCTTGCCCTCAGCTCTGTATCGTTTCAGATGGAAGTATTTGTTCTTAATGTTGCGTATAATGTCAGGCGTGAACCACTTTGGGTATACATACCGAGTCCTCACGCCTTTACGCTGTTTTCTTGGAACGCAATCATCTACACACCAAAATATCTTATCATACAAGAAATCAGTAGCTTGATCTATGTCATTGGATGCACACAGATCGCTCCAATCAAGAGAGGCAAGGGAGGAATATAACTTACTAAAGTCTGCTTTGCGGAAGTTCCACTGTGGTCTATCAGGTGGGTCAGGCGACTCCTCCATCGGTGGCGGCGGTGGTGCGCGTGTTATGTTTGTTTCAAAATAGTGATTTTAAATGTATATGATATTCAAAACAAATGGTAATTATTAATATGGGAAGGTGTAATTTATTTATTAGTCATTGTATTGATTTTAAGCTATAATTGAAAAATAAAGTTGTCATACATAATCATTGATGTGAAGTCAAATTCTATTAGTTTTGTTTTAAATCATTAATATACGTAATTAGGAGTATTATTGTATCATAGTAATTACTATAATTAACAATAAGAATTTAGAGATCATTAGATAATTGTAAAGTCATTTAAAAATTAGTAAATTGGTAGTCAAATAAGGGTGGAATGCAAAAGCAACCAATCAGCGTTCACGGCGCGAACAACGTTGGTATTTCAGCATTGATGCGAGGCAGAGTTGTTAAATACTAGATGATTGGGCGCGGGCCCGTACTTTTGCTGGTGATCTCGGTTGAGAAGCATCTCCACCCCTATCGGCCTATTTTCCAAAGATGAGTATTTTCTATTGTGTTTGATGTTAGTTTCTTCTGAACGTTTATATTGAATTAAGTGTAGATGTTGGCAATAAACTTATCTTTACTAAATATATTCCAGTGTGTTTAACGTTGTACGATATCCAAATAAAATCTTAACTTGTTGTTCAATTAACTTTCTTATTTCACAATCTCCTTACTATTATACTAGACAACTAGCTTACCCCTTAATTTAGTAGATGTTTAAGTTATAGGACAAGAATTATAGTAGTAATAGCAGCCTTGTTTAGTTATACCTATCCATATGATACGCCATTTTCTTACATCAGAAGTGGGATAGAATAGCCCGTTTATTTTTGTGTGCTGACATTTATCTCCGATTACAGACTGGAGTGATAAGAGCCAATCATGGATCCTGACCTCGTGAAATTGATGCTCCAGTCAATCCAGGATGCCGTTTCTACATCCCGGAAGCGCGATGACGTTACCTTGCCACTCTTTGATCCTGACAAGATGGACAGTGGAGCAGAACCCTGGTGTAAAATCGTCGAAGACACGGGCTCAGAGTTTCGCTGGAGCAGCTTGCATAAAGTATCTGTAGCCGGTAAGGCCCTTCGGGGCTCTGCTTCTATTTGGTTTGAGTGCTGGGAACCTGAAATACGTGACTGGATTTCGTTTAAATCTGAGTTGATAGACCTATTTCCCCCCAAACGAAATTTGAGTGAGAGGCTAACAAAAGCCGTATTATATTCCTCCGAATTAGCTGATACCTACGCCGAATATGCCCGTGAGAAAGTTCTATTGTATTGTTAAGGAAAACAAAGATAACATTCAATGAATCACAGTTGGTCGAGCTTGTGTGTGGGGGTGTTCGTGACGATAGTATTCGTATGGCAGCCTTCAATAGTTCTATAAAATGTACAAACGACTTGATTACTGTATTTACAGCGTACACGAAAAATCCTCGTAAAATATTAGAGCACCCAATAAAGACAATAGAAATTTCTGGACCAAGCAGTGCTAAGCGGCCGCGCGTAGACACACCAAGGGAAAACCGTAAAACATCTTTTACTCCCAGAACCTGTTTTTCTTGTGGTGAATTTGGTCACGTGATATCAAATTGTGTTAAAAATAGATCGATGGTGAACTCTCGCAACATCAGTGACTCCGCTAAAAATCCCGCATATTCTGACGACAATAAGGATAAAACTATATGTTCAAAAGGGCAGTCGTCTTAGCATTGTTCGTCTCTACCATGATGAAAATTGTCACGTGGGACCGGACAAGACTCTTCATAAAGCAAAAGAATCATTTTGGTTTCCAGGCATGAGCAAATTTGTGAAAAAGTACATTTCACATTGTCTAGTATGTGTTAAAAGTAAATCGCATAGTGGTCCCAATCAAGGATATCTACACCCTATAGATAAGATACCTGTTCCATTTCATACCGTTCATCTGGACTGTACTGGCCCATTCCCCCAGACCAGCGACGGTTATCGCCATGTTGTAGTTATTGTCGATGCTTTCACAAAGTATTGTATACTAAGGCCCTTGAAGACAATGAGTGGCCATGAAATGTTAACAGTAATTCGCGATAATTTGGCTATGTTTGGTAATCCATCTCGAGTTATTACAGATCGGGCTACAAATTTTTCATTCGAATCAGTGGCTAGTCTGTTTAGGGATTGGAATGTAGAACACCATATGATATCAACAGGGACACCGCGCGGAAACGGTCAGGTAGAACGATATGTAGGTACAATCATAAACATGTTAGCCACGACCTGTTCTGATGAATCACAATGGCCGAGCTCATTGTATAAAGTACAATTAACTTTAAACACAACATTGCAAAAATCATCAGGTTTTGCGCCATTACGATTACTTATAGGTCGCAACGCGAACATCCCTTGTATACAACCTAGGCTAGATGACGTTGAACGATCTGGCGTTTCCAATGGCGAAGCCCAAATTATTGATGTTATGGCTGAGAGGAACAAGGCCTACGATACGATGAAAAAGGCAGCTGATATTACAATATGCAATTGGCGATCTTGTTTATGTCAGCCAAAGTCACCAACGACACGATAAACTTAGTGATAAATATAAAGGGCCATACGAAATTATAGAAATCATGGAAAGCGATCGATTCCGGCTAAATGGCAAAGGAAGGCTGCATGATGTAGTCATTGCAAAGGACAAGATACGGCGTTGGCCTGGTGAATGGACTGAGCAAACTACTGAAATAGAAGGTTTAAATATTGTTTATTATTATCATCTTAAGTAATGTCTATTATGCGATTAGATCGTTTTAGGTGTGGTTTGATGAATGAGTTGTAACTTTTGAGTGATTGCCGTTTGGCTGACTCGGGAGAGTTATTTTTGGATAGCAAGTTATGTGAATTAACAGGTGCTGCAAATATTGTACCTGGTAGTAAGTCTGGACACCATGGGCAGCAATGGTGTGACTTACGGCGACAGGACAATATTATTTGGTGCTGCGAATGTTGTGCCTGGTAGTAAGTCTGGACACCATGGGCAGCAATGGTGTGACTTACGGCGACAGGACAATAGTATTTGGTGCTGCGAATGTTGTGCCTGGTAGTAAGTCTGGACACCATGGGCAGCAATGGTGTGACTTACGGCGACAGGATAACATTGTTATCGTTTGTTGTGTAATACGAGCTTTTTGTTGAATTCCTGTCTAGCCTTTAGTCTGGGTATGACTAAAGCCGACAAGAGCAATTATAATGTGTTTTACCCCTGAGAAAGCTATAATTTGTGAGTGTGGCCGTTAAAGTAACTATTGGAAACTGAATTAATGACGGTCTATAATTAGAAATGAAGAGCCTATTTTAACATTTACTTTTGTTCCAGATCTAGCAAATGAGACCTCCGACGACGAATAGTTAAGTTTAGATAGGCAATTATAAAGTAATTAGTTAATTAATAGTTGGGGACAAATTCATAATATTGTATAAAATATAAATGAATGTGGCTAGGTACCGAAGTGGTACAATTAATTATAATTGTAAATACTCATTAAGGTTAAATTTATTCACTTATAAAATTAAATAGTAACTTTAATAATTGTATATACAATAACGATCAAGTTTGTTACTGCGAGAGCGCAGTAATTTGCAGAATGGCCGTGTTATGTTTGTTTCAAAATAGTGATTTTAAATGTATATGATATTCAAAACAAATGGTAATTATTAATATGGGAAGGTGTAATTTATTTATTAGTCATTGTATTGATTTTAAGCTATAATTGAAAAATAAAGTTGTCATACATAATCATTGATGTGAAGTCAAATTCTATTAGTTTTGTTTTAAATCATTAATATACGTAATTAGGAGTATTATTGTATCATAGTAATTACTATAATTAACAATAAGAATTTAGAGATCATTAGATAATTGTAAAGTCATTTAAAAATTAGTAAATTGGTAGTCAAATAAGGGTGGAATGCAAGAGCAACCAATCAGCGTTCACGGCGCGAACAACGTTGGTATTTCAGCATTGATGCGAGGCAGAGTTGTTAAATACTAGATGATTGGGCGCGGGCCCGTACTTTTGCTGGTGATCTCGGTTGAGAAGCATCTCCACCCCTATCGGCCTATTTTCCAAAGATGAGTATTTTCTATTGTGTTTGATGTTAGTTTCTTCTGAACGTTTATATTGAATTAAGTGTAGATGTTGGCAATAAACTTATCTTTACTAAATATATTCCAGTGTGTTTAACGTTGTACGATATCCAAATAAAATCTTAACTTGTTGTTCAATTAACTTTCTTATTTCACAATCTCCTTACTATTATACTAGACAACTAGCTTACCCCTTAATTTAGTAGATGTTTAAGTTATAGGACAAGAATTATAGTAGTAATAGCAGCCTTGTTTAGTTATACCTATCCATATGATACGCCATTTTCTTACACGCGCATCTCGGGACGCGGGAAACGCACGCTCATCTGTAGTGGCGGGTGGTACCCGTCCACAGGTTGCGTCAGCGGCTCCACCTCCCCAGACAAATCGATACGATCAATGCCTATATCACTCAGCACCAGATCTAGTATACCACCATTACTATTTGTGACCGTATTATACTGCTTTATGTTACATAATTGCATTAAATATTAAAATTGCAGGCAAGGGTTTATCCCGCAAGAATTAAGATTGAAATCCCCAATAATAATTTTATCTAGAATTTTATAATTAGCTACAACACTTTCGATAATTGCAAAACCTTTGTAAAGTGTGAGTCCGAAGATGACGGCTTGATGTAAACTACAACACAAAGAAATGTCACATAGTTATTAGACACAATCGCGAATATAACTTCCACATCGTCGTCACACCCCTCCACATGATGCAACTGACGCACGTTGTAGCAGTCGCGCACGGCCAGCAGCACCCCGCCCCAGCCGGCGTCGCGAACGCGGTCACGGCGCAGCGTCCTGTACCCGGGCGGGATGAGCTCGGCATCTGCTATACCGCTCAGCAGGAACGTTTCAGTGACTGCGTACATATCAGCTTCTAGTTGTAGCATATTGAGCTTGCATTGGTCCAATTTTGTCCTAAGGCCTCTGACATTTTGGTAGACTATTGTGCATGTTTTGAACCGGGGCTTAGTGTGTGTGGGTTTTTTCTTGTGACTTCCGAAACCCAGCTGCCATGGTTTTAAATGCACGTCTTCAGTCCAGTGCTCAACAGACATATATTCGGCGACTTTTTTGGATGGTACTCCCAGCTTGAATGAAGCGTAATCTCCCCTCGGTTTTAGCGCTTCCACAGTGCAGCTATCCGCCGGGCAGATAGATTTAAGGTGTTCTTCTATCTTTTCCACCCCAGTACCTGCTTTCACATAGTATAGGTGTAGGTAGGACTTTTTTTCGGCTGCTTCTAGTACCGTAGAACCAGGCGCCGCAGTTCCCCTGATGACATTGGATGGCCGACGGCGGCTCGCCTATTTACGACCGTCCAATCCTCCTCATTTTGTGCTACTTCGGCCCCAAGTATCGACAGCAGTGGTAATTCGGCCTTATCACAAGGGTTGACGGCGGAGTTAGGCTGAAGCCCTGGTAGCACAGGGCGGTCAGCGCGAGGTAGACGCGGCCCCGACGACGAAGCCCCCATTCGGCCCCCCACGGACCCCCCGGCGGCGGCGATGGCAGCAGCGGTGGCCGTGGCGGCGGCGGTGGTGGTAGCGGTGGCTTTAACCGAATCGGAGTAGGTGGCGCATGGTGGAGAGGCGCTTTTCTGTCTAGTTGCCAATTCGGCAAGTTCCGATCGCAACTTCTTATTCTCCTTTTCGAGATCCCCTACTCGCTTCTCAATGGCTTCGAACCTAACTGCCATGGTATGTGTAACCTCCAACAATTCAGTCTTAAGTTGCATACAGGCTGCACTAAGTTCCCTAGACATGGCGAGCGATATCTCGCTTAGTTTTTTGTCCAGGACGCCCGCTAATCTTGAGTCCAAAACACCAGAGAACTCTTCTAGGGTCATATTTCCTACCGTAGCTGCCACACGTATGGGCACACTCTCTGTAGGTGTCAGTACAAGTTGCTGCTGTTGGTAGTTACGGGCCTTAAAATAACTGTTGGGTAGGTATAATAGGAAACTCATTTAATTAAATACCTATAAGTGAAATACTTTCGTTAGTAAGTAGGTAAATATATGTTTGGTGGGTCACGAATTGGCATTGGCACCCTGTGTTGAAATGAATGTAGGTATTAAATATAATTATGGAATTATTAATGCCTAGATAGATGTCACGGGTTGTCGATTGGGCAGTTATAGGTACATGGTTAGATTGGGGTTTCTGAGTTAATTTCCGTGGGTAGATATGTAAATTTAGTACCTTTATGTGTGGAAAGGAAGATATCTTTTTATTGTTTCTAAACCTTGTTTCCGGGCGTATCTACGTAAATGGGAATTACGAGAAGGTACACGATGCGCGATAGTGAATGATTTTGTGTGTCGAATGATCCGACGAATACTAATATTATTATTCGACTACAAAATTAGCGATCGCTAATCCTAATAATCGAATTATGACCACTTATTTCAATTCGAATAACGAAACCAGACCGAACCACTGTAGTCTGTATTGTACTGTAAAATATCGACCATAGGACTTAATCTTGCTTGCAGCCGAATGACATATTGAATAATCGAGTTGGACCAGGTTTGATGAATGATTTCCGAATCGCTAATCGCTAATATGTAATGGATGCATCTTAAAGTTATAGCCATATGATTGAATATTGCTTGCAAGTCGTACAGTCGGCCAGTTGTTTGAATTATTTTGTCGACTGGCGAATACTCATTAGTAGGGGCGCGTCGATTAGTATTTGTCGATCGGTGTCAGTCACATTTCGTTGTTGTGAGGTGTCCATTCGAATGATTTACGTGTTCCATTCGAATACGTCGATACTGCCATAATCGAGTGATTTCATTAGCGTCATTCATAATCGCCCATCGCTGGTTAGGAAGTAAATTATGGGTAGGCATGTTGTTGATTTCGTGGAGTTACAAAGGCGGGTCGTTTTGGATTGAACTAATTTATTTTGGATGATTTGGTTGGTACTAATGAGGGAGGAATCTAACTTTCGGAGGTACATAAAAAATACAACGCTGGTCATTTCAGATTAGCTTTCAAGAAATTGCGATACCTACCTATTGCGGAACCGATTTGTACAGGCGCTGATTCGTTACAGCAGTAAAATTTGTCCGTTCCGAAATCAGCATAGACATTAAGTTTTTTTATATTATGTTTTACGGCCCTGGAAAAAGAATTTGTATAAATACTCGTGTTACGTACCTTACCTGTGAGAATTTGTCCGTTTGCATTTTAATCTTTTATTTGTAAGTACTTTTTCTTGTCTTGAATTGTCTTGTTATTATTGTTTTTGTGAGATAAAGATCTCTACCATCACTCCATTTATGATTGGTCTAAGTTTCTAACCCCTATGGTTGGTCTAACCCGTTCTTTCTGATATTCTATTCTCGATTTTCATAAACTCCATCTCGGACGTCACTTTTAATGGTACCACAATCGTATATAGCGATAAAGCTAAAAACCTGGGTCTTATCTTTGACAACCAGCTGACCTGGTATTCGCATGTCAATGAGGTCAGTCGCCGAGTATTTGCGACTTTTCACTCTCTCGGGAGACTTCAGTACTTTTTGCCTCGACAGACCAAAATCACTCTCGCTTTGTCTCACCTTCTACCCCTCATCGACTATGCTGATGTATGCTGGGTCAGTGCTAACGAAGAATTACTGAACAAACTAGAACGACTTAAAAATCTCGGGATTCGGTTTATCTTCGGGCTGCGTAAATACGACCATGTATCACAACATCGCAAGGAGTTAAAATGGCTGCCGATCCGTCTTCGACGGGATTCTCACATTCTCAATTTCCTCCACAAAATTTTACGGAATCCACGCTATCCAACTTTCTTACGAGACAGTTTTCAATTTCTTCCTTCCAGCAAGCCCCGGAGAACTGACACATTTTCTATGCTCACAACTCCACAGCATAACACCGCGTCTGTAGCGGAGCGGAGCGTATGCAAAGAAAAGCTTCTCATTTTGTATTTTAAGTAACTCAAATTTATTAATGTTTGTCATTTGCTGTCCTGTTGATTTCTCATCACTCGCAGTCAGTCGCTCATTAAGTAATGCAATTAACCTAAATTAATTATTTTTGTCACTTAAAACATTAATTTACAGTCACTCGTATAAATACCACCCCTTCTTAAATATCAGACGCGTCAAGCGTCAGTTATCTACAAGACCCCGAAGTGCTTTTTGTACGCCCGAGCAGCAGCCGAACATTCCCGAGGAGCTAACGCGTCAAGTATCTACGGAAATACGTCGCGGCCACCCAATGACCTTGAATTGGGCAATTAGACTCCCCATGAGACCATTTGATTGACCATCTCATCAATATACGTAAAATTGTGTCGTGTGGAAGGGGTTTAACCTAAGACACTTGTTACCACAAAAAATATTAAACAGCGGTTAACCTCAAAACAAACGTCAAATCTCATACACTTTTGTTTTTAAACAAGTGTTGAACAGCAGTTTAATTTTTTGTGGTAAGGCCCTGATTCCAAAGTGAAATAGAAAACACTCGACTATTTTGGTAAAATCACGGGTATATAATTAAAAACAACCCAATACGTGTACTAACTAACTACAAATAGATAGATTACTTATAACAATAAACTTTGTATTGTATGTGCTTAGCTTTCAGTCGCTTTGACCAAGCTTTGACACGAAGGCGTATCGCAGCGTGTGGTTTAGTGAGCATAAGCTCTGCTAGGTACCGCAGACCAAAAGAACGTCGTGTAGGTATATAAAACAAAATACCTAAAAACTATTATCGTCAATTTGTAAAAAACATATATCTATTCTTACTTACTAAAGTTCTATAAGCACGTATGACCAGAAAATTAGGACATTATTAATAACCACGACAACTTGTACTTGTGGTATGTAACTATGTTTTTTTAAATAATACAAAAATTCACATACTTAATCATAAAACATGTACACATATTTTAGTACCTATATCATAGATGAAATTTTGACAAGTACATTCAGCCAAAATGCTCTTAATTTCGCAGAAATGCTGTTAAACATCAAATCATCACAACTTTACTCAAGATTTAAGAGAGCTAGGTGGCGCTACCAGCGTTGGAGGGATACAGGTCCCCAATTAACAATAAATCCACCGAAGTGCATGTCGGACTTCACACATTTAGGGTTACGTACCAATTGTAAGCCTAAAATGAGCGGAATTCAAAGAAGAAACATATTTATTTATTAAACATATTAGTATTTGTTAGTAAAATATACCTACGTTATTATAAAAATTATCACCAAATCAATGGGAATTTAAAAATTGTTTCAGTACATAATTATTATTTTTCTAATTTGCTTCCCATTACTTTTTTTTTCCAATATTTTACTAAACAAAAATTACAGTATCTATCTACTGAACGAGCTCTACACAACCTTACTGGGAGGGTTTTGTTTCGCGCTTTAGCTTCATGGGAGCCCCCTTAAAAACATTTCAAAGTGTTTTTTGATAATTTGTGTGGCCGTGGGTCAACAATATGTTTATTCTGTGAAAATATTAAGGCCGAAACTTTATCAATTTGGCTGTAAAACCTGTGTGACAGACGACGGACAGACAGACGGACACATGGGTGACAGCAATAGGGCTGTTTGGACCCTTCGGGTACGGAACTCTTGAAATGAGTGTAAGTTTAATTTCAGATACCATAATACTATACTAATAGTTGAATCAATCGTCAGCTGGTTACAATTTGGCTTGTGTTTAAAAGATTACCAAAAACGCACCTTTTTTAATACCAATAAATTCGAAATGACTGCCAAAATGGATAAATGACCACCAAATTGTGTTTGGATAAATGATCACCAAACTTCTTTTTATGTTTTGTCTAAGTTTATGTTTTAAGTATTTTTTGATGTTCTTACATGTTCAACCTAACTCGAAGGATAAAGGGGGCTTCGCTTTGCTCAACCCCTTTACCCTTCACCTAAGCTACCGTATTTTGCCCTGATATTTTTTGCAACTTTTGGTGTACATTTATCCATTTTGGGTAGGAAAACAATATTTTGGTGATCATTATATTTGTTGCCTTACAATTTTAGTAGAGCCATATGAGAAAAAAAAATCTCATAATGGTCAGCGGTCATTGTTCTTAGTACCGTTATCTTCAACGAAGTAGTGTCACCTCTTTTCCCTTACGGGGTGGCAGAAAACCAGTTGTTGTGTTACTACAACATTTTGAAGTAATACAGATCATAAAGGCGGAACGAAATTAGCATTTGCGATATATGGGAAAATAGTTCAGAAACCTTTGTAGACTGAGCCTGCCTCGCTACGCTACGTCCCCGCCCCCGCCTGATGGCAAGCCGTCCTTCCCCGCACTGTTCCTGGCCCTGGGCCGGTTAGACCTGGACCCCACGTAGCAGAACTCCGCGGCCACGCCGCACTCGTGCAGGTACCGCATCCACTGGAGCTGCTTCATGGACGGCTTGTCCGAGTCGCTCTTCACTTCTGCGAACATTATCTGGAAAACATTTCGATAGGTAAGAACGTCAAATCGCAATTCCTAAACAAGAACAAGATAGTAAGTTCAAAAACTTAAAATTCGCGCGATTTAGAGATTATGAAATCTTTAACGATGTGAATGAAGCCTCTAAAATACTGGTAGCCTTTTAGAGGTAGTAAATAGGTAAATACTGGATAATGAAGCCTCTAATATATTGTGTCAAATATAATACAGAAATACCCGACTGGGAGAAAACTTAGAAGATCGTAACAAAAATCATGGATTACAACAGACTTACTAAAATGTTATAAAAACGTGACAAAATGCACCTAAAAGCAAAAAACACCCTGAGAATGAATATTATAAAAATATATATATTGGATAAATGAAAAACATTTCTACCAGAGCAACCAAAATAGCTAAGTTCTTGTTTGGGAGAGATTGATTAAACACGCAATGACACTCGTAGTCTATGGTCGGATTAGGTATACATATAGAAACATTTGTACCAGAGCAACCAAAAGATCTAAATTCTTGTTTGGGAGAGACACTCTTAGTCTACCTACTGTATAGTATAACTGCTTGGGGTGGGGCCGCAAAAACACATATTCTAGAAGTTGTGCGCGGACAAAGAGCTGCTTTGAGAGTGCTATTCTCTAACGACTTTCAATAACCAACATCGGAACTGCATAGGAACAATTTCTTACTGTTCGACAACTTTACATATTGGGTACTATTAAAGACCCCATTAAAAACACCGGTATAAGTGTGGAGAAGTCCTACCGAAGCCGTAGGTTCAACCGAAAGCACACTAAAAAACGGTTGTTAAAGGTGCAAAATTCCCTTGTCGTTTTTTTTTGTGCTCCTGACGTAGCTTTTAGGCAGAGCGTTTCGGTAAACTTGCACCCCGCAACAGAGTATTTATTGAACCTTTTGTCAAAGTACATACATAAGTGTCACTGACAGTTCGATTCGCATTATTTTTCAAATGGATCGGGCTCAGTCAATTATCCTTAGTCTCCTCTACAGTATGGGCATTATTACTTGGCCGAAAATGTAAATAAATGTCATGTGATCAGGAAACTTGATATTCCAAAGGGATCACTCCATGTTGGTTACACATTCAGTTGTAGAGACAATTTAAACACAAATACACTAGATTTCACTAACAACTGGTCTAAATTCTGCTTAGAAATAACATTATTTCCCAAAATTTTACTTCCGACGAAAATTTTAACATAGATTATCGCATTATCGAGAACTCATAATTCGTTTTAGTGATGGCATGATTTGGCGAAAGCAGGTTTGCTAACATTCAATTCTTAGGGCAACTGGCTAGAAGGCGGAATAATAGTTTGCCCGAGTGAACTTTGACAATTCTATATACATTTGAGCGGCTAAACCTAGGTTAAACCAAAGCTGATTGGCTGGCTGACGGGTTGGTTTATGTTCGATTTTAGGTCGATAAATAAAAATGACAGGTTTTATAACTATATAGAATGATAATTATTAGACATTTTGGTGATCAATATTTAGTAGGTACCTATTTATAATTAGTCAGTATATCTAAATGTTATTTATTTAAGCAGAACAAACAAACAGGCCATATCACGAATAAATATCACGATATTATACGTGGCAAATATAAAACCTATTATATTTTTTATAATATTGAATTCTCTAATCTCTACCGTTTTTGTATAAGCCACATTTAAATCCTTCATGTTGATCATGATATTTCGGGCATTATCAGGACGGAAAGTGGGACAGATACGGAGAGGTCGCGGGAAGATTCGGTAGGATGAGGCGAAGCGCTCAGCTCATTCCTCGATCCTCGTCGTACGGACGAACGTCCGACTCCGCCGGACCGGAGAAGTGGAGTTACGCATTCTCTCGTTCCTCAATCCTCTTCTTGGATCTGATTCCGCCGGACTATGGAATATGTTAATTTAAACAGATCGGACCGGAGTGATGTCGTTCCGAGTTCGGATACGTCTACTGGAACTATTACGGTCCGGAACTACTCATCTTTACACAACACTATGAACTTCACATTTTATTGGGCAACCATTTCTGTTATTGAGTTCGGCCAAGTACAGACGCCTCGATGATACATAATTATTACTAGTGGCTCTGTGAGCTGTAGACCTCGCGAGTTACACTTTCTTTTAATAACACTTACAAACTTATGAATGCACCTGGTTACGGACCTTCATATAGTATGATAGCATTTATTCATAAAATCTTACAGTACGAAAGTAATATACAAGACCTCATATTTCTGCTACACTATTTTCATAAAGCATCCCAACGACCCCAACCGCACCCTAGGCACACCAAAATGCCACACTCGTGTGACTAGGGTTACTTTTAGTGTTCCGTTGTCACATCACAGCAGTCGAACACAACCTTGACCATTAGATAAAGATAAAGATAAAGATAAAGATAAAGATAAAGATAAAGATAAAGATAAAGATAAAGATAAAGATAAAGATAAAGATAAAGATAAAGATAAAGATAAAGATAAAGATAAAGATAAAGATAAAGATAAATATAAAGATAAAGATAAAGATAAAGATAAAGATAAAGATAAAGATAAAGATAAAGATAAAGATAAAGATATTTATTGTTTGATGAAACATAGGTATGGTGGATGTTAATAAAATGTTGGCATGTGTATCTCTATGATCTGCCGTAAGGCGTTCAAACATTGGTGCTTAATTGTATAAAATTAACAATAATATTAAAATTATATATACAGATTATACACGCATGCACACATATAAGAGGACACACAATAATTATTGTCATTAAATTTATAAAATGTCGGTAAGAAAATCATTTATTGAATAATATGCCTTGTTAATTAGATTTTTTTTAAGATTATATTTATACACATTTATATTGTTATTTGACCTCAATGTTAACGGTAGTTTGTTATATATTCTGGTGGCCATACCTAATATACTTTTATCGTAGTATGCTGTCTTTCGCGGGTCAGCACTCAGTTTGTCCTGGTTGCGTTTGCTCTTCATGTGATTGAAGAGATGCATATTGCACTTCACAAATACTGCTGTTTCAAATATATATAATGATGGGACTGTTAGTATTTCAAGATTAATGAAGTGGCCTCTGCAGCTATCTGTACAAATTAGTTTACATATTGCACGTACACATTTCTTTTGGGCTCTAAATATTATATCTTTTTTTGTGGCATTTCCCCAGAACATTATTCCGTACCTTAATGATGACTCGACAAATCCATGATATGCTATTATAACAGCATCTTTATTTACTTGTTTAGATAGCATGTATAGAGCATATTAGAATTGACTCAGTTTACTACTCAAGACATCAATGTGTGTACTCCATGACATGTGCAGTCCTAAGAATGTTGTGGTCTCAGTATCTTCTATTTGTTTACCCTCATAGTTAATGTTTAATGTCAATGGTTTTTTATGTCCATTAGAAAATTTCATCAGTTTTGTTTTATTAATATTTATTAAAAGATTATTATTATTAAGCCATTCTATTAAATTTATTAGGGAATTATTAATGTCTGATTCATATGTATTTAGATTGTGTCCTATAAATGTTACGGTGCTGTCATCAGCGAAAAGATCCATCGGATGATTAACACATTTTGGGATGTCATTAATGTATACTAGGAACAATAGTGGGCCCAAAACACTCCCTTGTACTTGTACTCCACATTTTATGTCCCTAGAGTCAGATGAACATGTCATTTCTATTTGTGATTTTGTGCATATTTGAGCAATTTGGGTTAATTGTTTCCTATAACTTAAGTAGGATTTAATGAGGTCATGTGCGTTACCTCGTACACCATATGCATACAATTTGTCTAATAATATTTTGTGGTCAACATAGTCAAACGCCTTGGTAAGGTCCATATATAATGATGTGACAGGTTCGCCACTATCAATGTTTGGCATGATCTTACTCAGGAAATCATAAATTGCCATGTTAATATTTTTATTTTTTCTGAAGCCCTTTTGCTCTTCAGCCAGTATTTTATGTTTTTCAAAATAGATATATAGCCTGTCATAAATAGCTTTCTCCAATATTTTGGAGAATATTGGTATCAGCGCTATTGGTCTGTAGTTGCTCATGTCTTCCCTGTCGTCTTTTTTGAAAAGTGGTTTCACAATGGATGTCTTGAGGCGATCAGGAAAGACACCGTGTTGTAAGGAGAGGTTAGTCAGGTGGCTAAGAATTGGTGCGATTTCATTACTAACTGCTTTGATTATTTTGGTGTTGATACCATCAATACCCGTACTGTTTGTGTTCTTAAGTGATTTTATATATTTCTGAATTTCTGTGGTAGTAGTAGGAATCAGTAATATTGAATCATTTAGAGATGCTAGTCTCACATCATTTTGTTTTGTGGTGGTAGGATTCAGTACCACTTGGTAAATAATTAAATAATTAAAACACGTGTATTCCCAGATGGGATGGCAAAGGCACAGCGTAGCCAAGCCAGTCACAATAACATGTCTTTTCCCAGGTAAGATGGCAGAGGCATCTTCACATAATACAACTAACCTTCCTACTATCACGAATTTTTTGAATTTTTAAGTTTTTGAGTAAAGGATAGAAAAAAATGGGGTCATAAATATACTCACAGCCCCAGTGCCCTCGTGCCACAGAGTGAGATCCGGGAACCCGCTGTGCGTGTACCGGTAGTCCGTGGCGAGGCGCCGGCACAGCGCGGCCACGCGGCGCGGCCCGAGGCAACGCGACACGGAGCTGATGCTCTCCCAGCCCAACTGGCGGGAGATGCCGGACAGCTCATCTGGGAACGACCGAACGGAACACATCTTGATGCAAGGGTAGGAAAAATTTATATTATAGGCATTGTCTTCGCCGGTTCCTTCTTAGGGTTCCGTACTCGGTGCCAAACGGGGGCCTATTACTAATCATCCGCTGTCCGTCTGTCCGTCCGTCCGTCAGCGGGCTCTATCTGATGAACCACGCAGAGAGTTGAAATTTTCACCGAATGTGTATTTCTGTTGAATCTTCAGAAACACATAAAACTACAACCCAAACTCTTAGTTGAGGCTAGCTCATGTGGGTAAATAGTGTTCAAGATATTATAAAAAAAAACTACCCGAATAGCCGAGTCGGCAGTGACCATTCCTACGAAGCCAAGGGTCCTGGGTTCGAGTCCCGGTGGGGGAAAAAACTTTTTCGATGAGAATGGATGTTTGTACTCTAGTCATGGTTTTTTAATCTATCTAAGTATAATATTTACCTATATAAGTATGTGTATCGTTGTCTAGTGGTACCCATGATACAGGGAATCCTAGTTTGGAGCTAGATCAATGTATGTAAATAGTGTCCAAGAATTATTATTATATTATTACAAATAATTAACGACACGCGTTTTTATAAATAAAAGGGGCCCCAAATCCCCATTATTTTTATGGACATTTTGTTTTCTTCTCTCATCAATAAAATCACTATGGTAAAGTGTCGTAAACGGAACGCATCAGATCTTATCGGAAAAAAAAATTGCGGGGCTTGATTTTTGTGCTTTTTTTCAAGTAGCATAAATAATAGCAAAAAATAAATATCAAATAACATAAAAATATAGTTCAAAGGCAAGGTGTTCCTTGGAATTATAATCAATATTAAATGTTTACTTGTATCAGTTTCATTGCATAATTTTGTGTAAATAAGTCATAAAATGTATACCCACTTCCGGTCTTGGATAGTTCATGCAAGAGTTTTAATCATATACTACTCAAAAGAAAATAAGGGCCACTTACATATTTCTGTTTTTGAGTAAATTTTTAGATGTAAACTAATTAATAAGTGACTAATTAATGATGTCCGGCCTCCTTCAGTATCCAACCTCTTTAATGCTGGTGTTTAAGTCTTACAGCTGGCCAGAAATTGAAGCAAATAAAAAAAACGAGTTTCAGGTCAAATTCCTTTCAGATGGAATCAAAATTTTATTCTGTTAAATAACTATTTCTGTCCATCTTTTTCTTCTTCTAACATCTTTTGTTAATAATGCCACGTCAACGAAGGCATATGGATACCATTACTGCCACCAGAGCCGTTACATTGATTGCTGAAGGTCATTCACAGCGGACTGTTGCTTTGTCGTTGGGTTTCTCTCGCCGAGCCATCCACAATGTGTGGGATCGGTTCCAAGAGACTGGCAGTGTTGCAGGAAGGCCTGGATCGGGCAGGGTGCGAGCGACTACAGCACAAGAGGATCGCTACATCCGATTGAGTGCCCGTCGAGAGCGCTCTGTGACGGCACGTAAGTTACAAAATCGCCTACGGTTGACAACGGGGACTCGTGTTAGTGACCAAACGATACGTATTCAACTGCATGAAGACCAGCAAAGGTCCAGACGCCGAGTAGTACGAATTCCTTTATCTAGGGTTCAACGTGGAAATCGTTTAAGTTTTTGCCACGAACATTCAGATTGGAGCATGAATCAATGGGGTAAAGTAGAGTTAATGTATGACCTGTATGAACAAATAGTTCATACAGGTCATACATTAACTCTACTTTTACGAATTCCAAAAGTTGGCCAGTCATAAATTTGGATTTACCGTCGTTGTCACTGACTTTCTTTAATTTAAAAACTTTATTGAATTCTGTTTGAATAATGTTGAAGAAGTTTGAATAGATTTTGTTCGGGTTCTGTTCGTTAACATCCGATACTGGCAAATTTATTTCTATGTTTTTCGTATCTCTACGTCTCTAGTCTATGGGATGTTATAAGCCTATTAAAAGATGGATCAGTCTTATGCTTACTAGCTACTTAATAATTAAACTGTTTGACCGCTGTGATCGGAGGGTAAGCAGTTAATTAAATTTTTACTCGAGAACGCACAATTGCACAGTCACAAAAAACGTTATCTAAGCAAGTTAAGCTGGTAAGTGTTATTCTAGTCGGTTCTAGAAATACATGACATAAATGAAATGATTTGAATAAAGTTTTTAATCGTTGTTTCACTGTTGTATCTACAAGCAAATCTACATTAACATCGCCACAAATAATTAACTTTTTTTCTGTTATAACATAGTTTAGTGAGGGCTTCCTCGAAATTGCCATGGCCTTTTTCATCCCTCGAATGTCTATAGACACAAAAAATAATATGACTTTCTAACTCAATACAGGATAGCTCTTTGTCTTTCTACAGTAAGTGCAAGAATATCTATCCTTTCACCTTAATATAGGAAAGTACGTGGCTGTTACTCTAATTGTCCTTAGAGCCATGTGTGTATTTTACTACTTTACAAATACCATTTTTTTTTTACACTCAGACCTGATGCGAGATCCTTATTTTCAGTTCTGCAGCCCTGGTCACACCTCTGGCTTAAATCATTTTATGGTGTAAGATACTAGGGGAGCATAAGCAACTCACGCTCCGGCCGCCGCTCCCACTCAGTGCTCATGCACTGCAGCATGAGCTCCTCACTGCAGCCCTCCACGAAGCTCAGCCTCCTTGCCAGCGCTTCCCGCCTGTTCCTGTAGAACTCCTCGCTCCACATGTCGAGCGGGTAGCGCTGCAGGCGGCACAGGAACACGCCGCGGGCGCCGGCCGGGGGGGAGTAGATCACGTCCCAGAATAGAAGGAAGAAGATTGTCGTGATGATGCGCCCTTCCCAGTGCTCGCCTGAAGGAACGTGGTGAATATGAAGATGGGACGGCTAGGCAGCTCGTGATACCTTACGGAGTGTTGACATATTGCCAGTCTAAGTAACGTAAGCAAAAAAATGTATATGTCACCGTAAGATCTAAGTACTATCTACTACTATCTAAGTATAATATTTATCTATATAAGTATGTGTATCGTTGTCTAGCACACAAGGTAGAGGGAATCCCAGTTTGGGGCTAGATCAATGTGTGTAAATAGTGTCCAAGGTATTATTATATTAAGATAGTCAAAACCTTTAGTTGATAAACTAATGTGTTAGTCGATAAACTATCGACAGATAGTAAACCAGACCGACAGGGTTTAGAATTAACGTTTCTTTTATTCTTACATGTCAACCTAACACGAAAGACTATTCAGGGGCTTCGCTGCGCTCGCCCCCTCTAGCCTTCACCTAAGCTACCGCAGTTTTTGCCCTGGTATTTCGTACTGGTACTATTTAACGGTTTCAACCGTTAGTTTATCAACTAACGCGTCATATAGTAAGCAGTACGCTACAGTTTACTATCTGTACGTCGATAGTTGACCAACTAACAAGAAAAAAAACGTTAGTTTATCAATTAAAGGTTTTCACTATCTTACGGTGACATATAAATAAGACCATTTTGTAAAACAAGTGCAGCGAAGTGTGGACTGATATCCACGCATCAGCTATTGCCTAATAACAATATAATGAACCGAGAGATACTACTGAAACAATTAAATTCAATGTTTATCAGAATTAAGTTCTTCTTTTTCTTTGCATCTAAATACTTACAACTACTGCTATGGTTCGTGCTTTCCATTTAATTTACGTACCATGAGTGAATTTCCCGCTCTGTATGTAGCAGGATCGCGCATAATCTTCGACGCCCTGAATCACGCGGCCGTGACTGTTCTTTGTCTCGTACATTGCCTTGCCTTTAGTGGAGTTCCTGGTGATCATTATATTAATTGAAACTACCTACATAGTGACCGGCCGGGCAAGGAAATGCATATTTACAATCTACAGGGGAGCACAGTTCCTGTAAAGCAAACACTTAGTAAAAAATAAGATTAAAAACTATAAATTCGATAAAGAAAGCCACAAACTCTAACAGCAATAAAAATAACTCACTCCATCGGCTGTTTGTGAATATGCCAGCTGGGAATGGTCCGCTCGAGTATGGCGTCTTTGGTTGCATACCCCAGCAATGTGTGACGCACACACTCGTCTAGAACAATGTTCTTCTGTTGGGCGATCTTGCGCGCTCGCGGACGCATGCAATCCTTGGACGTCTCGGAGAGATCGCTCTCGAAACCTTCGATCAACACTTGGGCGGCCTGGAAATAAGAGGTCGTATTTTAGGATTCCGTGTCCAAAGAGGGTTTTTTTTAAGATCGCTAAGTTATCTGTCTGCCTATGCGTCAAGAACTCAAGGGTCAAGACCCTTTTCCCGGGAAAGTGTGGAGAGTAAATTATACTATAAGCGAGGGGTTAATATCCAATACTAACTCAATTGCAATTAAAACTCTCGAGTGATATTATTATGAAACTCGCCTTCGGCTCGTTTCATGAACCCACTCTCGGGTATTAATGCCCTCCATTATGTAGCAGTCACATAAACTACTATTAGGACTGAACCGAGTTATTGCGCGAGGCAGGGTACAGGCAGCGCCATCTAGTGGTAGATTCGGGGAAACTATAGTTGTCAGTTGTAAAAATCATGCTCCTAAGAGGACGTATTAAGAAAAAAAAGGAATGCTGAAAAGGGAGGAAATGAAAATCTAAGAGTATTTCCAGATTATTCCCTAAGCACAGAATACTTAATAGTACTACGTAAAGAAAGATCTCTTCGCAAATACACTTAAATAAATAGCTACTCTCGCTGCGCTACAATAAAGCGCAATCTAGCTCGCACCTGCGTTACGTACAACAATCGCTAAGCACCTACAGAATCGGTTGCCCCGCCCGTGCAGGCTATATTGGGCTGCGTCAGTACGCCTGAGAGCTTCTTTTACTCTGAAATCACAAGGTCGTCCTATAAACTCCTGCCTCGCTTTATCACGGTAGGGTTACCTACGTGCGATTTGTGTTTATGAATTTTACTCCACTCTGTGTAAAGGGTGTTATTAATACTTATTCAGGCTATTGGCAAATTCTAAGGCTAGGTAGGTACCTACCTTCTTACTTACGTAAATGTAATTTGTTTTATACTGGGTCTAAAGTGTTTACTTTTAGGTAAACCAAAAGCCATTCAACTAAAAAGGAATCGAATTTTATTTGTGAACAATTCCTTTAGACACCCTAAAATGTAAGGTACGTAAGTTATTGTTGTTGCAAAAATAACAGAAAAGTTGCTTATGAGGATCGGCTAGCGCGCGACGCGACTGCGAGCCAAGCGAGCGGCAACATAACTGAATTCCCGAATATCGCGTTGGCCGGTCGAACGTACCTAAACTGTTGAGTGAGACCTGCCCTAAATGTTAAATTAAAGGATAACTTCTTCCCAGCGACGTTTGAGTCGAATACTTATGCCTCTTCCTCTTACATTGAAACATATTTATTGGTAATTGTTAATTACCATGTCAGGTTAAAATTAAAATTGTAATACAATTGTAAATATACTACTACAAAAAATGTCATCAGTTGAATTTAAATTGCAAATTATAGTAATAATAATAAATAATGTCATAGTTTTTACTTATTCAGCATTAATCATTTGTTGTGGCGAAATAATCCCTTTATAATCATTAAAAATATTTTTGCATGAAATCAAGTAGGTTTAGGAATTTCTAGGAACTCGGCAAATGAGTCGAACGTTTGCTCGATCAGACAGTGTTTTAATCGCTTTTTCGCAAGTAGAGTTGGGCGCAATACTTATATTTTCCGGTAGGCGATTGTACACTGTCGGATCCATGACGTGAGTCATCTTCGATGACTTGGCCAGCGTGTGTGCAACCAAACTGAGTGTGTGATGCGAGCTCCACACATCGCGCGCGACGTCGCACGAGGTTCGCGCCGCGACGTCACCGCGCGACATACTGCCCTTTCCACACTCGCAGCCGTTCACAGTCTAGGTCGCGCTCGTCGCGGACTCCTTTGTCGCGGGCAAAAAACCGACAACTTGCGGAAACAGCCGCGACTGCGACAATAACACGCGAACGGCATCCACACTCACGTTTCACGGCTTCGCGCGCGACGTCGCGCGCGAGGGTAGAGCCACCATGATCACTGCGGGTCGCGTGTCCGTGGATGTCGTGGTAACTAGCAGCGCGTTCCAAATCGCACCATAATATATTACAGCGACTACGACTTCGTTCCTAATGGGTTTTAGCGTGACTACGATGGCTCAAAATAGTTGATATGACGTCATGACATCATTAACGCCGCCATATTGTGCTATCATCGCCCATGCTTTGAGCGTCAGCACTGTGAGCGAGCCATCAAATGACAGCTGACAATCAAACTTAGAACAGCAACCAGCAGCGACTTTTGGCGCTCCATAATTGTTTATTTCCTCACTTATTCACCCGACACAAATGATTCGAAATGACAATAACTTACAAGAGTTGGGTTATAATAGTGTCATCCGTCAGAGTCATCGTCTACCGTCGCTTTCAAAGCTTTCCGAATGGATATATATGATGGTCGCCATTTTCCAATCGGAACGAGCATGATAGTCGTGACATCAATTGAGCAATGATGGCTTTGTTGACGTGACTCGGAACGCACTGTAGAGGTGGTCGTTATTATAAAAACGCGCTCTTTTAATATAATGGAAAACCCCGCTATTGTAGATTTAAAAAGACGGCTATCAAATGCCGTCTTTTGAAATTATCAATAGCGGGGAACCAGCTGGCGCGCAAAGTTGTCATTTAAGTTTTTACGAAACGTTGCCGCTCCGCTGTTGTTTGAGTTGTGTGATATTAATAATATGGCGTGGCGAGATCGCGTGTTGCCCGGCGACGGCGCCGGCGCCGCACCGTTTGGCAACTGTGCCCCCTAGTGCATGCGGTGTTGTTTGTTTTGTTTTTGTATTAGTGCACCGCTTATTCCCGTCGCGTAATTACGTTCAAGGAGGTACCTACTTGTATTCCAGTTTTCTCGTAAAAGAGTGGTCGTGAAAAACTATTTGAGATCTCTTCTAGTGATAAGATGAGTAGACATTGTATTGTCACACACAACTAAACTAATAAAAAATCGATTTTAAAAATAATATTAAAAACCAAAGGAATTTTAAGTTTCTACGTTGATTAGTTTTGTTTGACACCTTTAGAAATTTAGATTACTACTCCCATTTCACTATGAACAAAATAACAATATTTTTAGATTGTAATTCTGTCTGTCCTAAGCCAGTGTAAAGTATGAAGGGAAGTTTATTTGATCGTTATAATGTTACTAATAAATAACGATAGGTAACAGCAATTTCAGAAATTATTACATAACACACTTTAAAAGCTACAACGTGCGAATGTAATTTTCATGACCAATAAAGTATAATCGAAAAGCCGTTTTCAATAACGGTGGCTCAAGCAGGATTAATTACCAGAGTGAAAAAGTGTTCGATTTCAGATAAAATGAACCTTATGTCATTGTTCATAAGAATCACTGACAGTTCGGTTCGCATACTTTTTCGATCCGTCATTATTCCTGCTACCTACACGGTTCTTATAAAATAACTCAGCGGTTATTAAGAGCCGATATTCCCACCTCTGGCTACAGCACAATCGATGTTCTCGTGCATGTACACGGCTACCTGGAGTATTACGACGGACGGGAGTATCAGGATTTGCAGAGATTTGAAGTGAGGCTTTACGGACATGTCCAGGCCGACCTGGACTATCGCTCTCACGGTTCGCTTTTGCGTCCTGAATGCCCGTTGCCAATCCGCCGCGTGACCCTACAGCTCGGCTCCGTACTGCAGCAGCGAGTACACCGGGGCGACGCAGCACGCGCGACGTGAGCGCGCCATGTGAGCCAGCGGTCCAGCACGAAGCCCAGGAAAGTTCTCGCCTCCACCTGCTCGACTCGCACTCCGTCCACTTGGACATTTAGCAGTACGAGACGGTGTCCCGATAGGATTTTTTAAGTTAAGAACGAGACCGTTGTCACGGAACCACAACTTGCACAGGAGGTGTTGCAGTATGTGCTTATATCCCGGATCAGCACAAGACAAACTCACAGACAGACAATGACTACAAGACAGTAGACCTACATCTACTAAGTATACTTACCTCATCAGGCCGATTAAGATATGTGTGTAGCACCAGAGCCTTCTCAGCAAACCATTCAGCCTTCTTATGTTCCCGGAACGTCTGGTTTAGTAATGTCGTCAGCACTTCCAAGGCGAGTAGACAGTTGGCGATGATCTTGCCCTTCTTCAGATCCAGTAGTCCAGCTTCTAGGATCTTTATGTAGACGCAGGCTGGCGTGTATCTTTGCAGCCAGGGCGAGAGGGATTTGTATCTGGAATTGCATCAATAACTCCATGAATAAGAACGTGTTTTCTTTCTTTATAGAAACCCACAATCTTAAGACACTAGAATAGAAGGCGAGGCACCTATTAATCTCACCGTATAAAGTCCTCTGCTCTTAGATTCCTGTACAAGTTGTATACTTGTCGTACTGTCTGACATCTTTCTTCCGATTTCGTCTCACTGAGGAATGCCTCGTGGTACTTGTGCGCAAACACATACCTGAAATTTATAAAATTGTAAAGGCTGGCGAAGATACAATCATCAAAAATGTTTATAATAGTGGGCGATGTACGAAGCCAATATAGATAGAAAACCGAAAATCTACACGGGTACTTTAAGTTAAAACAATCATTTTGGGAAGTAGTTCTTAAAAATATTCCCATAGGGGGGCAGTAATGGCGTCATCATTTTTTTGTATGGGATTTGATGATATATTTTCCAGAAACCTATCTATAGTTTGTGGTATCAAATGAAAAGGCTTCATGAGCCGGCTTTTAAAATACGGCTACACCATAACCTTTGGGCCACCTGTTTACTAAATCCCAAATAAACATACCAAGTTTCTTCAGAGGGGCTTCTCCAGGTAGGAGACGGTTTAGTATTTTTTTTGAGAACATTTTAAATGACCACCAAAGTATTTTTTTCTTACCAAAATGGAATCACCAAAAGTTGCAGAAAATATCAGGGCAAAATACTGCGGTAGCTTAGGTGAAGTGTAAAGGGGGTGAGCGAAGCGAAGCCCCCTTTATCCTTCGTGTTAGGTTGAACATGTAAGAACAACAAAACATACTTAAAACATACACTTAAGTACACAAAACATAAAAAATAAGTTTGGGATCATTTATCCAAACAAAATTTGGTGGAAATTTATCCATTCTGGCAGTCATTGCGAATTTATTGGTAGTAAAATAGGTGCATTTTTAGTAATCGTTTAAACGCAAGCCTATTTTTTTTAAACATTAGCCAAATGTCTCTTAATATATGTAGTGTACTTAATACCTACTCTTACCTAAAATAATTATTTAATAAGTTTTATTGATTAAATGTAAAATTATTGTTAACTTAATATAATACTTAAAACTAAGCTCAATTCTAAAAACTTATTATTATATAAACAAATCCATAATTAGGCATTCACAACATGCACTTATATATGTAACATTAATGCTAGCTGAATAACTTAAGTTAATATTTACATGTAATATTTGGTACCTACACGCGGACAAGCAAACCTTATTTCATATTAGATGTGGCCAGACCTTTATATAACGTTATTATCCTCATAACGTTATGCATCATGGCGCTATGGAAGGTGTCTTATAACGTTATTATCTTAGTTTTATAGCGCTATATTCAGTAGAGCTATGCACAAAATAATGTTATAAATAACGTTATAGGGCATCTCTTTCACGCCCACACTCCTTCGTTATAGTCCATCCATTTTACGCATTGCGCTTGTGAATAGTGTAGGTACCTAAACAGCACACAGCAGACATAGCGTACAACAACACCGCAATAACTTTATTCATAACGTTATTTTAGTTTCGTATGTTTCTCCTACTGTTTTGTTATCATAACGTTATTATAGCGCTACAATAACAAAACGAATTGATTATAACGTTACATAGCACTCTCATCTCACAATCTTTGTACCGTGTTCGTGCAAATTAAACGTGATTGTTGGAACATTCGGACGTTTAATTTATGTCTACGTACGAGTCGCGACGAATCTACCACATATACTCATATCTAACCTCAAAAAAGCGATTTTTAAAATATTTATATTTACAATTTGTTTTACATATTTTCTTAATTAAAGTTTGAGATTCAGATTTTTTTGAAAGTTATTGAACTGTACTGTAATGTATTATTATTGTGTTTTACGTTATTAACTATGAATATTAATTTATGCTCACACGCTTCCGCGCCCCGCATAACGCCCGAAGGAAATCTAGGTAAATGAAGCCCGGCGACAGTTGTTTATCACCAGTGAAAAGACCCTCTCTCTGATCCCTCCCACTGCTGCTGCTCTTCTTTAGCACATATAAACGGCTAAGTATCAGGCTGGAGAAATATGGGGTCGTGCACTTGAAAGTGACATAGCCACCCGTCCTCCACCAGAGCAGTGGGGATGCAAGAGACTGAATAGCAATTCTCTAAAGCCTAAGTGGACACACACAGCTACACTGAATATGGGAAGCAGTCAAGAAGTTGGATAGGAGTGGATGCCAGCCCAACCAATGCTCATCCGTACATCGACTTAAGTTTTTTTTACGTAGCTCGAACAATATTAGCACGGTCCTACGTATAGGATCTACACGGAGTTCGGAGAATAATAAAGTGAGTAAATAAAAAACGAATCGAGCGAATGACCATGGATAGCAGAATTACTTGAAATGAGCGAAAATAATAGGTACTGAATTGCGCGGCAAAATTACTGAATGCAGGTAAGCCACCTTTATTTTTCATGCAAGTTTAAACATGTAATAGCACCAAAATCCAACACCCGTTTTGATTTTAGGTTACTGGAATTAAAGTATTTAAGTTGCTGATTTCAGATTTCCAATAGCGCAATTTATTAATTAAACCACTTGACCGTAATTCGAAGCATAAACAATTGAGATAGGCATATCGCTTTTCCTTTTCCCTAGCTATTCGTGTATATAGCTCTGTCTCGCTCGCACATGACATCACCAGGGGAGTGGGCTCGGCCGATCGGGCGCGCGACCCGTCTTGCTCATTGGCGTTCTTTTCCTTGCCGGGTACGTTACCACTTCAGGTGAGTCAATATTTAAAAATATTTTCAAACGACCGTTAATATGTTTCCTTTTTGAAGATTATCGAACAATCTTCACTGTTATATAGATATTCTTTATTCAACTAACCACATTTAGTGGTAGAAGTCAAAAGTTTAACGGTTTTCCGTTCGTGTACAATTATTTTTTATAAATTTTTAGATAAGCATGGAAAACGAAAGCTCGTTAGTTTCGCAAGAGGAGCCAGTGGCGGGCCCTTCCAATTCTGCTAGCAGAAATAAAAAGCACAGCAGCAGTAGTAGCTCTAATACTAGTAGCTCCAGCTCTTCGACGAGTTCCTCCGACGCAAGGTCGAAACGTAAACGCGCACGTCGACGCCGCCATAACAAAAAAAGGTGGGGCAAAAGTAAGCGCCGCCGTACTGAGCGTAAAAGCAGAAATAGTCAATTACAGTCAAATAACTTAGATGATGCAATTTCCCTCTATGCAGATGAAGATTTCGGACAATCGGAAGAACATAGTATAAGTTTTTCACATGAACTGAATGTTAAGACAAAGCTCAAGTTACCGGCCGTTCCAAAAACGAGCGAACGGTTCCTCGAGATTTTGAAAGACATACAGTTTCTTAACAAGTCAGACTGGTGTGAAGTAAGGTACGCGGAAACACAACAACTGTATAATTATACCCCCGTTTTGTCGAACTCGAGACAAATGAGGAAGTTAAGGCTTATGACAATCTCAAACACCTTGCTTACACGGAGAGAGCCTATGCCTCATTGACCTATGGCATTTTAAAACAGAAAGAGCAGAACGAACTTTGTGGTTTCATGACTTGGATTGGGGATTCTGCGGTCAAAGAACAAGGCATTCTTAATATTGAGGTCATAAACCAAAAGCTTAATTATATTTTTATATCCAGTGAGTTCAGTAAGGTCTCGGCAGACCTTTTGCAAATGATTTGTGGCCACAGAGCTGAAACCATACAAATGCGAAGGGATGGCATAACTAATGCAATTCGTGATCCGTTAGTTAAAGCGTCCATAAGAAAGATACCCCCAACAGAGGTAAGCTTATTTAACTAGGAGCAGCTGGTTACTACGCTTGAAAAAGCAGGTGGTATCAAGAAGAACTTTTGGCCTGCATCTGGACCAAAAAGTGCCTCAACTTTGCAAGTTGGAAAATGGCCAATACGCCCCTCGCAGGGGCAACTTTCTACTGTTCATGTACCCTCGCAGGGACAATATTCAGCTCGAATGGCACCCTCGCAGGGTAGCAATTGTAATATGTGTATGCCTTCGCAAGGCTACGATACCCAAACATGGAATGCTCCCTCGCAGGGCAGCAACTTACATAACCATTGCCCTCCGCAAGGGCATGATTTTGATCCTTAGTAATTTTGTCAGGCAAAATCAGTATTATTGTCTTATTGTGCCATTCCACTGTTGGGAGTTGGTGATTTCCACAATTCTTCCTCTGCATATTCTGTTTGACGCTGACCATTCTACTCTACTCAACACACCACTACAATCTGCTTCAATGAAAACATACCTTTCAAACTCCTCCCTATCCTCAAAAACAATGCCAGCATTATCCAAGTTCATAACCGGATTGACAGGGAAGGTCTCCCGCTGAATCTTCTCATTAATGAGTGTGAGCTCCAACCGGTTCTCACGGATTACTTCATAGTCTATGCCCAGGTATGTGAGGATGTAGAGACGCTCCAATGTGCTGCGTGCCAGGTCACTCAGTGTGTAACAAGGCCCGACTTTTTTGGCCATTCTGAAATATTATGGAAAGATGTCAAAGTATGTCAAAGTACATGCAAAGTGAAGAAAGATCTGGCAAGTGTTGTCATGGTCATGGTTAAACAGTTAAGATGGGCGCTCATACTGTTCAATGATTTTGGCCTAGCCTAATAATGTTTATCCTTACATTTGCAGAACTCTATTCCTATTATTATTGGTGGTATGGTTCCCGATACTATTGCTGAAGTAGCTACTGATGGACATGGTGCGGCAGTAATCTTGCAGCACCTCCACAGCATTCTTCTTCGACTGAGTCTTCAGTTTCAGGTCTTTACAGATCTCCTTTAAGTCATCTGCTTTTAGGATTGATGTGTATTGCATGAACGTCATATTGCTGTTGGAACCTGTAAAAAATCAGTTTTAGATATTTCAATGATGTGAGTGCTCTATTACTTAAAAGTCTATGAACTCAAACTATTATTTTTTATATAGCCTATTTGGTGTCCCGCTACTGGGCATAATATAATATAAATATTATAATAGTTAATTATTAGTTTTTACCTGCTACCAAAAACTTCTTTTCAATCAGACCATTCAGTACATCTTGAGTCATAGCCTCATCTACTAAATAATTTTTGTCTTGACTGCATATCTTCCGAATCTCCTGAACTCTATACCATCCTTCTTTCCTCCAGTGAAGACGGCAAACAAGCTTCATGCCTAGCTTTGGTATTAGGAAGTAATTGGCAAGTAGGTGAACAGCATCTTCATCAAAAAGCTGTCTCAATGCTGGCACTTTCAGAAAATTGTTAATGTCTTCTATGAGGAACTTCGCTGGAAAGTAAATGAAATAACATTAATGATTTTTTAAAGAATTGTTGCCTGAAGGCCAAGGTTACAAATCATTAAACTGTTTAAAAAAAATGGTACTCACTCTTATCATCAACTCCATCACAGGCATTCAAAATAGACTTTTCCTCTGCATCATCCTCAAACAATTTCCTATTGCTATTGGGTATATAACGCTTCTGAGGAGTTTTATGAGGAGATTTCAATGGTACACTGCACTTTTTGATTGGGGAATAAAACCTGCCTCTCTTTGATGGCGATGATTGCTTGCTGGTTGATGCCGGACTAGGGAACTTAGGAGATGGTGTTGGTAATATCTTGTTGGGAGTCACTGGGGGTGTGTATATAATAGTTTTGTCAGAAGAATCTGAAGCCACCGAAGTTTGTGACAAATTATTTGGTGGGGTTAAGCTTAGGCTATTTTCATCATCACTTGATATTAGATGAACAATATTACTTTTGTCATCAGTTTCTGTGTTTTGTCTTCTCTTGGATGGTGTGACGGATATTTTGCTGCGATTGAGGCTCAGACTGTGCTTTTTACCCGGTGTTTTCACATTTCCGGCGGCGACGGGGCTCTTACCGGACTTGTAGTAGTTGGTCACAAGTTGCTGGCTCATTTTGTTGGTCCGCACTTTTGTTGTTTACGTTCATTGATAACCAGTCTGCCACACAGATTATTAATAGTATTACCTACCTAGTCTGCCAGCTCCTGTTAGCGGTACATTTTCACGAAGAGGGATTTTCAGTGCTTTTAATTTAGATATCCGAAGAACATGAACAGAACATCAACACAACTACAGTCAACCGAACCGTATGAAACCGAACGACAGATCGAACGCAACAAAACAAATAGCATGCAGTGTGACCAGATTAAATTTTACGAAAATACCGAGGCACCTCAAAAAAATACTGAAATATACCGATTTACATAGGACAGATATACCAATAAAAATACTGATTTTCTTAACAGGTTTTATTTATTCATTTTCACAATAAATGTTAGAGTTATATTTTAACATCTTTTTCGAAGGATTAAATTTTACACAACCTCCTTCATCCTTAACACCTTGCTTTGTTTTTAAAATTGCTGACACATTTTTGTTTACAAATCTATTTCTTTGGTCCGTTTTTATTAAATTTATCTGTGAAAATATGCGCTCGCATGCAGCATTCGATACCGGTATACATAGCAGAGATTTACTAAAACTAGTTATATTTTTGTATTTTAACATGCCATCACTGTTAGAAATTTTCCCAACTTCCACCCAAAATTGTTCACATGAGATGGGTGAGCCAGTGCTCGAAGATTGTAACAAATCACTTACTTCGCGATCAAACTTTAGGGTTCTATATTCTTCGTCGATTAACTGCATTTGTTCTGGCTGTACTTCGCATGGGAAAGTTTCTATTACATTTCGTAAACTGCGAAATTCTTTATGCACGGCAGTGTGTGGGTCAAGAAATTTTAGTTCTTTAAAAACTGGATTTTCAAAAGGCAAACGTGATTTCAATTGCGTGCTTAGCTCAATTAAAAATGATTGGCACCTTCTGAAAAACTCAGCAATCTGTTCTTTCATGTTTACATTTCCCCTGTGTTTGATTAATTCTTGGCCCACTTGAATACCTAAGTACATATCTTTCAATGGCAAATAATTTACATGTGACTTTGGGTCTAAGGTAAATACATTTTCTGTATGTTTGATGTAATTAGTTTTCATGAAGCAACCCAAAATCGACAAGTACATACTAGATGCATCATCATACAGTCTATCAATGCACGGATAGTCGCCTTGAAAAATTACGTTAAATTTGTTTACAATCGGCAAAATGTAGTCCAAAAAGTGAAAGTACAATTTGTTTATATCAGTGGTAAAAGAATTATATAAAAATTCTGATGACATATTGCGATCACTCAAGTATTGGTCTTGAAAGAACAATTGCAATGCCCTCCACTGCTCAATTATTCTACTAATACAGGCATGAAGTGAAAGCCACCTTATGTCGTAATGACGCAAGATTCTGTGATTTTCAGTGTCTGTGAAATTTTGGAACTCAGCAAATTCTCTTTGACGCTTGCTGCTTTGAGAAAAATATCCATATACTTCTTTTACTATTTGTTCTAAATTTCTAGGCAGTATTTTACAGGCGTGGCTAACACTTAATGCTGCAGAGTGACAAACACATTTTATGAAAAAGCACTTTGGGTTTACTTCTTTAATTTTTGCAACAATGCCAGAGTGTTGACCAAACATCACATTCGTAGTATCAGCAGCGAATCCTATTACGTCTTTTATTTCTAAACCTAATTCGGATAATTTTGATGACAACGAATTAAATAAATGACCTGCGGTCTCACCACTTAAATCAACTAAATCAAGGAATTTGGTTTGTACAGTACATTTAGTTTCAGAGAAGTATTTAATTACTATCGCCAATACTTTGACTGTCGCAACATCTGTACTCTCATCGATTATAATTGAATATACTGGTTTACCTGAAGGAGATGCAGTACGAAGTATGTCCTCAATCATATCTTTTTCGAATTCGGGTCCTAAAACATTATAAGTTATAGCAGCTGCTTTGGTTCTCTTGCAGGAAAATTCTTTCGCAATATCGGAATCGGTAAAACACTTCACTAGAACTTCACTAAGATGGTCCATAGCTCTAAATGGGATATTGTGTTCCGACAGAAAACTGCATAAACGCAGCTCAGCTTTCTTGACTTCGTCTTTCAGTGGGGCCTTTTTGAAAAATGTATCAACCTGAAAATTAAATGAAAAAATACTTGGTTATTTTGGAAACAAAACCAGGATGATTAACTTTGAATTAAAATATATCAAAACTCCTTGAACTAGGTAAGTAAAGCGAGTTATGCTTACCTTTGACTGTCCTTTATATTTTATCAAGTTCGATTTATGCTTTTCAGTATTTGCATGCTGTTTTATAGATGCTAATCTACTTTGCAGTTTCGCATTGCATGCTTTACAAAATGCGGTGAACTCATCATCTTTATAACGTGAAAGCCACGAAGAAAATTCCGGAATTTGTTCCCACTTAGCTAAATAACTTTGCTGAAAACTAGACATGCTGTCCGGATGGATGCAACTAAGTAAATAAAAATAACGAAAATCGCAATCTATTTATATGATGACAAAAACATCTCCTATTTTGGGGAAATTCCCGAATTATCGAAAGAAAGTCCTCAAAGATTAAGTCGAGTGCAGAAGAGACAATCATTTCACTTGAACCGTATTAGACGATTTAATACTAGTAATTAAGTATCTTTTATGTCTAACTACTACCTATTCATGCAACTGAAAACTTAAAAACTAGACGTTGTTTTGAAAATTATAGATAAACTAGCGGTCCGTCCCGAATTCGTCCGGGTAGACTGATATTCATGAAACAAACGGATTTGAATGTATGAAATCTGGAAATTACACTATATCTAATGTTGCAAACCGCATTAAAATCGGTCCAGCAGTTGTAAAGTTTTAGGCGAACATACATTGTGCAACTCTGATTTATACTACGTATTGATTGATAATTGTATAGGTAGTATTACAATACTACAACGCCGGCGACGGCCGTCTTTCTTGTCATATCTGTAACTTACTCATCTTTGCTCATAGATAACATGTATAAACTAAATCCGGGAAAGCCCCCAGCCAATGTTCGCGTTCCGGGGAATTCCGCAAACATTGTCCCAAGGACGATCACTCACTACGGTGTTGCCATAACGTCAACCATAATATACCCAAAAATACTGACTCCCAGCAATATACCTGAAAATATACTGATGTTCGGAAAAATCGATGAAATATACTGAAAAAGTATTAAAATACTGAATCTGGTCACACTGATAGCATGAAAGCTGTGACAGCTGTCAGAATGACATGACTAGCAGCGCGTTCCGAATCGCGCCATAATCGATTACAGCGTCTACGAGGTCGTACCGAATGAGTTAGCGTAACAACGTTAGATCAAAATGGTTGATATGACGTCATGAATTGCATCATTAACGCCGCCATGTTGTGCTATCATCGCCCATGCTTTGAGCGTCAGCACTGTGAGCGAGCCATCAAAAATGACAACTGTCAACAGTAACCAGCAGCGACTTTTAGCGCTCCATAATTGTTTATTTCCTCACTTATTCACCCAACACATAGCCAATATAACTGTTACAACTGTCTACGACTCGAAATGACAATAAATTACTAGAGATGGGTTATAATAGTGTCATCTGTCAGTGTCAACGTCTACCGTCGCTTTCAAAGCGTTCCGTATGGATATCTATGATATCGCCATTTCCCACTCGGAACGGGCATGATGGTCGTCACGTGAGCGGTGCGCCGGAAGAAGCGGCTTCCGACTCTGCGCCGGAGGAGATCGTTGCGTCGCTTGCAAAACTCAGCGTGGAGGCCGAGTACTGCAAGCAGAATCGGGCGCGCAAAGGACGACCCGGCTGCATCTTCATTGCGAGTCTGAAGAAGAACTAGACCGTGACCCCGACGCTGTGCTTTTGTACATGACGGGGGTGAAGATTGATGCCTGGCGCTCCAAACAGGGCTCGGCCCAGTGGCACAGGTGCCAGCATTTCCGGCACTCGTCACATATGTGCCACCGCCCCCTTGCGTTCGTACGTTACGGCGGTCCCCATTCGGCACGAAGTGCCCTCGCCCGAAAGACCAGCCGCCGACGTGCGCCAACTGCGGTGGCCCGCACACGGACAATAATGCGTCGTGTCCCGTGTTCCGCCAGGAGGCGCGGAACAAGAAGGCCGGCACTGTGGCGCTCACCAACGCGCACGGGCCCAAGAAGGTGCAGCTCCCCCGTCCCGAGCTGCAGGAAGAAACGGCGCCCGCCTCGCTTATGGCGTAGGCGAACGACGGTGCCCCCAAGCAGAAGACGAAGCGAGGGAGGAAGAAGAAGAGGAAGGCGACGGCTCCACCTGCCGCCGGTGCCGCGGTGGCTACTCTCGCCGCCAGCGAGACTGCGGCCTCCGCTGGCGCCGCCACTCCGGCTGCGGTGATGGGGCAGCAGGACTTGGAGCATATCACAGCCTTGCTTGCCTTATTAAGCGACCCCACTGCCCTGGGCAGACTCACCGCTCTGCTTCGCAATGCATGAGCTGCTCAAGGTCATCCACTGGAACGCGCAGTCGCTGACAGGGAAGAAGCGGCTGCTCCACGTGTTCCTGAAGGACTACCGCATCGATGTGATGCTCATCAGCGAGACACACCTAGCCGGAAGCGACAAGCTGTCACTGCCCGGCTACTTCGTCTACCGCAAGGACGAGAAGACCTCCAGCGGCCGGACCTTTCGAGGCTTGGCAGTTATCGTCGGCAGGAAGATCGTCCACCAAGCTCGTCGACGCCCAGGAGTATACATCCCTGTATGCTTTGGGCGTCAACCTCCAGGTCTGCGACTCTACGCCGTCAATAAGCCCCCCACTACACCAACCTAAAGCTCCGAGCTACGGGGGCTACTACAGTGACCGCATCCGACACTCGCGATCTCAACGCCAAGCACACCGCCTGGAACGCCACCAGGGTGGACAGCTGGACGCGCCATTCATGCCGACTCCATGAGCCACAACTACGACGTCATCGGTCCCACCCACCCACTCCGACACGCGGGCTGGATGGGACACCATCGACGTCGTGGTCATCAGAGGTCTCCGGACACCGCCGAGCCAGGAGGTTGACCCTGACCTCCCTTCGGACCACAGGCCTGTTCTTCTCGTCCTGGCGGAACTGCCCACCCGGGTATCTCCGCCAGCATCACGTCGCCGCTACCAGTGGGGCGCCTTCACCGCCGCCCTAGACCAATCCTCCATCACTGCCCCGTAAACCAGCCGGAAGACGTTGACCGCCTGGCATCGCTGCTGACCACCCAGATCCGAGACGCGCTCGACCTGTCATCGCACAGCGTAGCAGGGGGAAGCTCGCTCCTCTCCCTGCTGAGCTACGCGCACTCATCCGCGATAAGCGCGCTCTCCGGAAGCAGTGGCATCAAACCCGCTGCCCTACGATGAAGACCAGGCTCAACGCAATGACGGCAGAGCTGAAGCGCCAACTTGATCTCCACGCCGAAGAATCTTGAGAACGCCACGTCGAGTCCATAGGCGACCACGTCCCCTCCGTGCATCGCCTGCGCCGGGTTTTGTCGACCACTCCTGCTCCTATTCGACCAATCTTGGGAAGCCTCGGCCTACCAAGATTCCGAGCCCAAGACAGTACGGAGATCTTCGCCGAATGCCTCGAGAAGCAGTTTAAGCCGAACACTACGGATGATGTGGAGCACAGAGACACCTGCGAGAGTACTTCGCCACGCCGATAGCTCCCGTAGAGGACCCCATCGTCGTCACGCCCGGCCAGATTGTGCGTGCATTCCGACGCACCAAGCCCAGGAAAGCCCCGGGTGCAGACCGAATACCTAACACGGCGCTGTAGCGGCCGTTACGCGACTGTTTAACGGTATCTTGCGCAAGGGCCACTTTCCAACTCAGTGGAATGAGGGCAAGGTTATCACGTTGCCCAAGCCGGGCAAGAACACCAAGCTGCCTGAGAGCTATCGGCCGATCACCCTACTGAGCATCATCACAAAGGTGTTTGAAAAGCCCCTGCTAGCGAAGTAACTGCCCCACATCCAGCCGCGCCCGGAACAGTTAGTACTGAATGACATGACGGTTTGTTTGAATAAAAAAGAATACACTGTCGCAGTACTTCTGGATATGGAGAAGGCGTTCGACAGTGTATGGCTCGAGGGATTGCTGTACAAGCTGTTAACAAGAAGGACGGTTAATGCAATCGCCTCCTTCCTGAAAAATCGCCGCTTCCGAGTGATGGTGGAAGACGCCGTCTCCGAGGAACACCCCCGTCGGGCCGGGTGCCAATCTGGCACTCTTCGCCGACGACGCAGCCACCAAACTTCAGCGCACCCTGGACATCTTGCCCGACTGGCTCGCCAAGTGGCGACTGTCCGTCAATGTTGGGAAAACGCAGGCGCTCATCACAGACCAGAGTCTCCTTCCACCATCGCTGCAGCTCCAGGGACAGGACATCGAGTGGTCACCGCAAGTGAAGTACCTGGGAGTGAGTATTGATCGCCGGCTCACCATGAAGCAGCACGTCAACAACGTCGTCAGCCAGATCAAGGTGCAACGCGCCAAGCTGCGTCGACTTCTCGACTCGAGCCTCCCTCTGAGGGCGAAGCTCGGGATCTACAAGACCTATGTGAAATCCCGCCTCACCGACGCGGCCCAGGCATGGTGCGCCCTGTGCTCGGAGACGAACAAACGGAGACTCCGAGCCCAAGAGAACCTCTCTTTGCGTACCATCGTCGGCGCCCCCCCGCTATGTGAGTAACGCGACAATCCAGAGGGACCTAAGATGGGAAACCGTGGACCAGTTTGTCCAGAGGCTGGTGAAGGGCATGTTTGCGCATGCGGATGCATCACATACCAGCGCCACATGACGACCACCGCTCGCAAGGGTCACCCGATTGGACAGAGGCGATTCCTCGGGAAGAGGTCCATAGACCCGACCCGGAATCCCCACTGCGCGTGAGAAGACTTTAATGATGATATTATATCGAGTCAATCTTAAGCAGTCATTCGGAGAAGTCACTTGTGATCAAGAATAAAGACCATTGGAAGCAACAACGGAATTTTAATCATATACAGGCCACACCGCCCCCAACTGCCTATCAAGACCCTGTGGTGCTGGTTTTCTGTGTAACCCTAGGATTGCAAAGTTCGAGTCAATGTCTTGCATGTCACCTTTCCAAAGGTATATGACACAACTGTACATACAGCCTGGGAATAAAATGCAAAATCTCTTCAGGTGAACATTTAGGGATAGGACAACAGAGAGTAACTCTGGCAGTAATATTAATATTTGTATAAATATACCTTCATCTTGCCCATTAAATCGAGTTACTAGTAATGAAAAATGTAAAAGTAAGAATATTTTAAACGTGGTTCATCAAAATATACAGGGCATGTTAAGTAAAGAACTGGAAATTGAGTTATTCATGAACTGTAATAATATTGATATTTTATGTATAACAGAGCACTTTTTAAAGAGTTATCAGTTCATGTTCAACTTTAATAACCACCACGTTGCTAGTTCGTTCAACAGAAAAACAGCTGATCGCGGTGGCTCCTTATTACTTGTAAATAATAGTTTTAAATATAAGGAACGAGTTGACATAGTGAGCCTGTCTGTTGAGCGTACCATGGAAATAGCCTGTATTGAACATGAACAACTTATTGTAATGAGCGTATACAGACCACCAGATTCATCCTTTGATTTATTCGAAAAGAAAATGGATGAAGTGTTGATTAAAATCAGCGATAAAAACAATTTTTTTATAATTTGTGGTGATTTTAATGTTAATCTGTTAGAGGATAATAATATTTTTACTAGATTAAAATCTTTATTTTTATGTCACAACATGAACTATCTGTTTTTGGAGCCTACTAGAATTATTGCAACATCTGCTACCTGCATTGACAATATAGGTATTTACTAACATTACGCCCATTTTCAAATCGGTCATCAATAAATTAACCTCTGATCACTCTGGTCAGATAGGTATATTCAATATTAAAATAAAAAAGGACCAAAAAGAGGATATTACATGTGTGCCCGTTAGTGACACTCGGCTTGAACACTACAGGAATAATATTTTAGATAAACTATGGGAAATACCATACAGTGACGATCCAAATTTGTTGTACAACTCAGTATTTAACCTTGTCAAAAATGAATATGATACGGTATTTAAATCAAAAACTATAAAAGTTAATAACAAAGCTTTGTTTAGTGATTGGGCGACAGTTGGAATTCATAGGAGCAGACGAAGATTATATGAACTCTATGAAGAGAAATCATATAACAAAAATACGGCCTTTCTAGATTATGTTCGTAGTTATTCAAAAATGTTTAAACGCGTTTGTGCCGTAGCTAAATCTAATTTCATTAAAAACAAAATTGAATCTAGTAGCAATGTAATGAAAACGACTTGGCAAATTATAAACAGAGAGACTGGAAAGGCCAAAGCTACACATAATAACTTCAAGCTTAAGATAGATAATCAATTGCTAAGTACAGACCTAGAAGTAGCAAAAGCTTTCGAAAATTTCTTTACGGACATTCCAGTTTCAACAACCAAGTCTTTAAATTCATCTCCCGCTGCTGCTGAATCTATACTTAAACAAAACTTTGAGGAATGTAAAAAAGATTTTAAATTTAGGCACGTAAATAATGAAGACATTGTAAAAGCGTTTAAATCCCTGGAAATGAAAAAGACAGCTGACGCCCATGGTCTATCAGTAAAAATTATTAGTTCCATTGTAGATTGTATTACACCTCACCTTTGTTGTATATTTAATCAATGTATAGATAATGGTGTGTTTCCTGACTTGATGAAACTAAGTAAAGTTATACCTTTATTCAAAGCTAGTAGTACATCAGACCCCACCAATTTTAGACCCATATCGATACTACCAACGCTTAGCAAAATATTTGAAAAACTCATACTTAATCAATTGCAAAGTCATTTTTATCTCAATAATTTAATTCATATTGCTCAGTTTGGTTTCACAAAGGGTCGTTCAACAGCCGATGCTGGTGTTGAACTAATCGACAATATTTTTGATGCCTGGGAAGACGCAATGGATGCAATAGGTGTCTTCTGCGATCTATCCAAGGCTTTTGATTGCGTCCATCAGGACATTCTTGTCAGGAAGTTACGCCATTATGGTGTAAAAGATCAGGCACTTGGCCTTCTGGAGTCATATCTAACAGATAGGGTTCAGATGGTCGATGTTAATGGGAAAAGATCACCTGGGTCTTCAATAAGTATGGGCGTACCGCAAGGTTCAATTCTTGGTCCTTTCTTGTTTTTAGTATATATTAATGATTTACCTTACCTTGTTAAAGCAAAACATGGGTTAGTATTGTTTGCCGATGATACTTCTTTGATATTTAAAGTTAAAAGACAGCAATCAAATTATGACGAGGTAAACAATGCTATATCTAGTATAGTGAACTGGTTTACTGTTAACAATTTATTACTTAATGAAAAGAAAACTAAATGTATTAAATTCGTGTTACCCAATGTGAACCCGGTAACTACAGACATATTTATAAAAGGACAGAGATTGGACCTTGTGCAGTCGACTGTCTTTTTGGGCATTACTTTAGACGCCAAACTACAATGGGATCCTCATATAAATAAATTGTCGAACAGACTGAGTTCGGCAGCGTTCGCAGTTAAAAAAATTAGAGCAATTACCGACGTAGACACCGCTAGACTAGTCTACTTTAGTTACTTTCATAGTCTAATGACCTATGGTATTTTATTGTGGGGTCACGCTGCGAATGCTAATAGTATATTTATTCTGCAGAAACGGGCTGTTCGTGCAATTTATAGATTAGGGCCTAGAGTGTCACTGAGGGAAAAGTTTAAAGAAATCAATATTCTGACATTTGTGTCTCAATATATCTATGACAATCTTGTGTATGTAAAAAGAAATATAACTAATTTTCAGAAGTACAGTGATATACACAATTTTAATACTAGAAATAAAGACAAGTTGGTTGCTTATGTAAGCCGACTACATAAAATTAGTAATTCTTTTAAAGGCAAGTATACGCTATTACAATAAGGTCCCTACTGATATTAAAAACTTACCTTTATACAAGTTTAAAATAATAATAAAACAGAAATTGTATAAAAAAGGTTACTATAGGATATCTGATTACTTAGAGGACAGATGTCCATGGGAATAGATTGTTTGAGTAACAGGCTGTTTCGATATATAATTAGCATTCATTTTGTAATTTGACAATATTTTATTTAAAAAAGGAAACGCAAAAGATGCGACGACTGTGGAGTTTCTTCGGTGAGCTCTTCTCCACAGATTCCGCCATTGTGTTAGTGAACTCACCCAAATAAATGTAATGACGGATCTAAGTGATGTAACAACATCCTATGGAAATAAATGATTTTTGATTTGATTTTGATGAATTTGGCAAACAGTTAAATGTATAGATAACACTCGCTATTGTTATACGACTCTAAACGTAATTGTAGGTAATCATTAAGATTCATCGTGTTAATGTTGTTTTAATTCTTCTCGTAAATCGAATTATTTAATTACACTAGAGTACTATTAATATTCCTAAACATATTTCAATTCCTTCATATCAATGCCTACCCATATATACCCTACTTTCGTTGATCGCGAAGGTTCTGAAAAAAATGGCGGCGAGGGATATGCCAGCTGCCATAGAAAAATGTTCGAACCTCTTCAAAGGCTTATTATTTTTTTACATATTGCTTCAACGGCTTATAGGAGAAAAAAACAAGTCCATTGACAATTTTATAGCATATATTAATTAATATTTATCTTTATTTATACAACATGGTACCACTTATTGCTAAATATAAAAATATCCATATGCAACATCTCTTACTCATGGTGCCTTATATCCTTCTTCTTCCCTGATTATTGTGTCCTGAGTAATAGCATTTATATTAGAACATAAAATAGTACTCCCCTATCAATTCAATACAATGGAGGCAAAGAAACTATTTATCCTTGTCATCTTTGCAGATGTTTTCACAAATGTTCTAAGTAGCATATCTTTTTTTTGACTGAACTGAACATACCACCAAAATGTTTACCGTAAGATTATCAAAACCGTTAGTTTATAATCTAACGGTTTTTTTCTCGTTGGTTTACAAGCTATCGATAAATTGTAAACCGTACCGTACTGCTTACGATATGACGCGTTAGTTATAATAAAACCATTAAATTGTGAACTGATGTAAACTTGAATTGCAAACAAAATACCAGGGCAAACACTGCGGAAGCTCCCGAATAGTCTTCTTAGGTTGACATGTAAGAACAAAAGAAACGTAAATTCTAAAACCTATCGGTCTGATTTACAATTTGTCGATAGTTTACAAACTAACGCGTTAGTTTATAAACTAACGGTTTTGACAATCTTTCAGTGACATTTATATAGGTCATAGTAATCGTGTTCTGATAGGCCTGTCAATACGGATTTGACTGTTAGTCAAAATAGATACTTTTTAGGAACTGTCAAAACGGTAATTTTGTTCGCAAGCTCCATGAAATACTAACATGTGACGTCATAGTCAAATGCTGTCTTTTTATCACAAAATAGAGTTCATAAAATACAACTGCTGGAAATATACAATTCTGATAATTGTCAATAGTTTTTGTTGAAATAGGTTCCGCTTGATACACGTTTTGGACTACCTCGTCAAATACCGTATTGTGATTGACATGTCCGAGATAATAAGGCTTCAGGAGACGTCAAGTAAAAACAGTTCAGACATTTGTCTTAGCTTTTCAGTGTTTATAAATAGATAAGTGTATTGGTTGTGATTAATTGACGATCTCTGTGGCGCACAAAAAAAAAACCCAGGTCTTGGATGTTTTAATGTGTGATGTCGCTGTTTTTGGTACCCACGACACAGGGTATCCTAGTGTGGGGCCATAAGCAATGTATGTGCCTGTATGTAAATGTTTATGTTTTATGTTTATTTAGTTAAAAGTTAAATAAACTATCTAGCAAAGGTGTGGACACAACCACCAACCTAACATCGTTGTCATTTGTCACACAGAAATCATACGAGAATGTCGAACTTTATATAAGTTTCAACATAATTTTATATATTTTTAGTCACTTTCTAAATCCTATGATATGGCGAAAACTATCGACAACATATTTGAAAGGGTGTTGGAATAATAGACCCATCTACTTTTAAACAGCATAAAAATAGAAGGTTATAGTTGCGTTTAAAGGAATGAAGAAACTTAACAACTTATTTTTTTTTATTTAATTTTCAATCGATTGCATGTCCAAAACGCGCCAAATATAAAACAGCCTTTGATACTTTTGCGTTTTCCGACCGCAATTAAGAACATAAGAGATAATTTAATATTTTGTGGCAAGATGAACAATAAAAACATGAAAAAAGCGTCTATGATAAACCTTTATATAAACTGAAAAATATTTCTTTTTATAACTAGCACAGTGAATAAAGTACTCAACATTACATTTATCTATACAAAGGTGAAATCATACAATACACTAGGTATGTAAATGATGAGTTACATTACAACTAAAGAAATCTAACGAAAACCTTTTCTTACAAAAGTGTGAATTCTATAATTTTCATCACAATACAGATAGTTATGTAATACCTTATCCATAAAACAGCCTACTTGGAACATTTTGTCCAGTAGCGAGCTTATTACAAAATTAACTTATAGGTCATTCGACCGTCCTATTAAAGGTATCGAACGAATGCATTATATGCGATGTGGAGGACATGAACACAACACAAAGACAGAAAGAGACATCAGATTGTTTTTTTGATTCATTAATTTGCTGTGCTATCTTGTTACCAGTTGATTGTGGACCTGATGAAGCATTCAATAACTGGATAACACGTGGACATAACTGTGCGTCTGCCGCCCCAAATGGGAGAAGGCGTGACGTATACTGTATGCGTCTGACAGTAGGAACTGTAGCCTTATAGTGTATTTTTGATATCAATCGCAATGCATGTCATTGAAAATCGAATCAGAACAAGATTATTTCACACGAGCAGCCTTTATTGCGAATTTGCTTATTCATGCAGTTATGACTCGTTCTATTATGTATGTCTCAAATGTAGAATTTCCTATCGCAATCCATTTCAAACTTATGTTTTGAACGAGGTTTGCAGACTTCAAATCGTCGTTTGACCAATGAAAACGCGAATATTTCACAGAGCTGTCGTGCGAGAATCCGGATGTAAAAAAATAGATAATCGAACTAATGGTTGGCGGATTTTTCGAATGTAACTGGTATTGCAATTGTTATCAGAAATACATCATAAGGCCTATATTTGTACTCGTGTCTCCTGAGGCAGAACTGACAAACATTTCTCAAATATGCAATGTATTTTGCCCTCATTCCAAATGTATAGTATCTGTTTCTGTATTCGTTTGTAAATATATATAGTAATTTTTAAATAATACACATAATGAAATTCATTGCTAGGCCACACTCTCATATACTCTCTAAACAATAAGTATCAAGAAAAATCTCTTACCATTTGCTTTGATTCACAGAAGCAAATTAATTTAACTACGTGTGATTAAATTCTTTGAATAGAGATCACATAATGCATATTCATAAGCACTCATAAATATACCAACAAACTAGCCTCCTCAGAAACTAAGTTCTATAAATTGTGATTCTATATCAATGATATACATTACATACAGACTAAAATATAAAAATTACCCTTCAATGGCGATTAGGTAATATTACCTTTGGCTGTTAATACTTAGGGTGCATTAATAGACGACATGGTTTGAGAATATTTAATTGGTAAACCGTAGCACGCACGGCGCAACTAGTTTAGGCGCAATAGTTTCATATATTATTTTTAGTGATTTTTATTAAATTTGACCATGTTACCTATTTAGTTATTATTTTTACCTCTGGGTCAATATTAAAACCTGTTCGCAATCTGGCCTTAGAAGTAATTTATCGTCATGGATGGTAATAGAGTATTTTTTCCCATCATTGCTTTACATAATTCATACCATTGAATAAATTTTGCTGGTGTATCAGCCGAATGCATAAAATACTAAGTAAAGATCAAGTAAAGTTCAACTTGAATACCACACTGACGCTAGCGTTATTAGTATTGCCCTAACGATAGGCAGTACTGGCTAACTTTGAGTATCAGTTAAACTTTCATCAACAATCGAGCATTCAGTCTTGCCGACTATTCAAACAAAAAGTAGAGAAAAAGTGAGGTTTTCCACATTCTAGCGGAGAATTGACCAAAACTTCTTAAATATAAAGTAATAAAGTGAGTGCTGATCCCCGGTAAGTGATTTGTAGAGTTCTATCGGCTTGCTGCACACTATCCCGTCCAAATTAGACAATGCCTATAACATTGGTGTAGCTCTCTAAAGAGGTTGTTCTCAAACAGTACGTCATCAGTACGTACGAGGTACCTGTAATACGAGGTGGCGTGTAGTAACGTAAGAGGACCAATCGTTTCTTCATTAATTTTGACAAAATACGCTGTCAAAATTCTTGCAAACAAGTCCAACTATTGCGTCAACGTTGGAAAAATGTACAGCAAAGTTGGACATGATTGCAACACTGAACCTGTCATCTGAACCTTCGAGTACACCCTCGTTCGATGTATCTGAGATCGGGTTGCGTGAGTCACGCTCAGTCGATGGGCGGCGGCTGCGCGGGTATGTTAGCCGGCGGCGCGGTGAGGTACCCGGCGCTCTGCGGCGCGCCTAAAAGAGAGGGATATAGTGAAATTAGTAGGCGCGAGGGAGACAAACTATTCGGTTGGACGCCTACGCCCCGCTGGGCATGGAAAAAAGACATGAATGTTTACATACAAATATACCGCCTTGTTTGCACAGCGTCAGAGCGCGATTACAACCTATTATGCTATGAAGGAACGCCTGTCACCACGCATCTTACATCCTACATATTTATGTAGTTATAATGTTGGATAGCCTCGGTTATATCAATTCTCGATATTTTTGTAAAGAGTGGATACAATCTCATACAAGCCGCTCTTTCTTCTTTCGTTTCTTTGCCTCTGAGCGAGATGTGTCGTATCTTTCTCGTATAAGGTAATGTTGGGTGAAAGAAAGAGACAAAAAAAGTGGCGCCAACTAAATAAATTGTCTTTCAATTTAAAGTGCTACCTTGTAATTGCTGGCAGTTTGGCGTCGCGGATATGAACAGGTCATGCCGCTGCCGCGCGTACTGCTCCCACACGCGCGAGCGAGACAGCACGCTGCGCACGCGCTCCGCGTGTGCGCCGGAGCGGGACAGAGCATTCAGTGCGGAGACGATCTGGGCGGACACGGAACCGTCGAGGCGAGTCTCTAGGAGGGAGAGCAGCTCGCCGATGAGATCGCATTCTAGTGCCTGCGGACAATAGAGAATGGCTTGTGTTTAAATGATCACCAAAAAAACACCTATTTTACTACCAATAAATTTGAACCGACCGCCAGAATTAGTAAACGATCACCAAATTGTGTTTGGATAAATGATCATCATTTTTATTTTTTATTTTTTGTGTACTTAAGTTTATGTTTTAAGTAGTTTTTGTTGTTCTTACATGGTCAACCTAACACGAAGGATAGAGGGGGCTTCGCTTCGTGGCGGCGTATGAGGTCACGTGCCACGCCACCCGCCACACTCCATGTTTGTTTTGTTTATTACTGGTGCTAATTAGTAATCCAAATCAGTTTTATTTTGGTGAGACAATTGGTCGTTCATCACACAATTCAGCGTGACAAAGTACAATAACACAATTAAAAGTAAAATGCGGGTGATCGTTTATATGGGAAGGAAATTTGAAACTTATTATACTGCCCTATATAGTGCATATATCTACCTACCTCTAATAGTTTTACTCCCCTCTAAATCGCATGTGTTCCCAATTTGTCACACTCATCTTGGTGCTGTTGCAATATGGGGAAAAAATCCTCAGTTTGTAACACTGTTACCATCTGGGAATGAAAATAGAATGTGATTCCCATTTTGCCACACCCTTGTGTAACACTGTTAAAAAACTGGGAAGGAAATTAGTGCCATTTGTAACACTGTTACAAACTGTCACTATTACCTTTCCACATTGATCATGGATTGTCTTACGTAGGTAGGTAAATATAAAAACAATTTCAAATGTAGGTATATATCATAATTTTTCTTTCAAGCCAATTCCTTTAAAATAAGTAGGTATATAAGGTGATTTTAAATTATCGATCAAAAAGTTAGGGTTATTTCAGGTGCATTTCAAACGATGTGAAATCGTCGTTATATTTTTTTTGGATATATTTATGACACGATGTCATTTTAATTAATTCTGTACCCGATATTTATACAAATGTTGTCAATCCCTGACAAATTATAAATTTTACACGTTTACGTTAACCGGTTAATAGCCAGTTAGTAGCCAAAATGGCTATACACCCTGCTATTAATGTTTTTTATACCAATCATGTTTTTTACGGTTATATTATCATTAGTGATCGGAAATTCAGATGCTTGCGGTCAAGTTTGTTGCGGATTTCTCAGCCAAGTGCGAATCAGAATTTTCGGGAAATTTTGACGGGAAAAAGTCGCGAAAAGGGTGTCGTAGTTACTAGTCCAATTTGCTTCAAAATCAATATCTGGGGATCCGGTTGGAGTGTGATCATGATTCTGATAACAGATTATGAAAAAGTGGCCGCCATTTTGAAGTTTGCAGTCCTTGGTCCGATTTGCTTCAAAATCGATATTTGGAGATTTCATATTGCCTTAACATTCATGAGATTCATCTAATTAAAACTTAAAGTGTGGCAAACACCTATTATGCATGCTCAATAGCTATCACCAACTTAAGTACCTATAATAAATCTAAACGAAAACCAGTGAAGTTCGTACAGATTTGGCAAAATATTACAAAATAACTCAATAAATAAAAAACAAAATCCCCAGACAGTGCTTTTAGTTGATATGATACCTTCCCCCGACCGCATACTTCGTACCATTCAGGTAGACACACGGGCTCTCTCTCGAACGCAGAAAATTTTCAGATATATATTTGTGCCAGAAAGAGATGGAGTGCGTCTTCGCCGATCACTTCTGCCTGCGTATCTGGTCAAGTACCAAACCTCCAGCCAATGGCGATTTTGAACCTTAACTTAAGGTATTAGAGTTCACAACCTATCACGAAAAAAAATTAAACAGATTCACTTAGCTGGTAGAAGGGGATTTGCAGCTCTACTCAGTTGCATAAAATTGCAATTGCGAATTTGTCAGCTCCTTGTACATCAGCAGCTACTGAAAGGACATTTAGTGCTCAAGCTGATGTACATAATGCTAAAACGAATAGGCTAACTACAGAACGGGCAGGAAAAATAACGTATATATCCCACAATTGGAACTTAACAAACAGACCGTCCTATTCAAGTACACTAGTCACAGAAAGCGATCAGATGGATTGCTACTCGGAGTCACAGCCACCAGCTATATACGAAGTCGATGAAGATGAAATCAACCCAACAGAAATTGATCCATTATAATCCGATCCTATCCAAGAAGCCTTGCCAGAAGAATTGCTAATCAGGACAGAAGGCAGAGATTGGGCTGCAGAATAACGTTTTAATCAGGCACATAATAAACATGAAAGCAAAAAAAAAAAAAACGAAAAAAAAAATTTGTAGATAAAATAGCTGATTGAAACTTTTCAAATGGGCCAGGTTAGTTCCAAAAAATTGCATTCACATTGTTTTAGATTTTGATTTTCTTAATTTTGATAACCATGGAGGGAAATTTTTAAACAATAATAGGGTTAGGTTCTAGGTAATAACCTCTAGAGGGCGCAACATCCCTCTGGCTTTGCCATAGTCGAATAAAAATGGCGGCCACTTTTTCAAAATCTGACGGCAGAATCATGATTAGACTCCAACCGGCTCCCCAGATAAAAAATTTGAAGCAAATCAGACCAATAACTACGAAGTACAAAATGGCGGCTATTTTATTAAAATCTAAGTTGAAACCACAGATATCGATTTTAAAGCAAATCGGACTAGTAACTACGACACCTTTTCCCCAACTTTTTCCCGTCAAAATTTCCCGAAAATTCTGATTCGCACTTGGCCGATAAATCCGCAACAGACTTGACCGAAAAAATCCGTATTTCCGATCACTAGATAAAATGTACAACCATAAAAATCAGTTTTGTATCAAAAACATTAATAGCAGGGTTTATCTAGCTATTAACTCATCTCTAAAACGAATACAAGATATTGAGTTTCTCTCTCACTTTTCAGTCACCCAATAGGCACTAGCTTATTCTCGCACGCGCACACAGCACTCCCTCACTTTTTTGGCTAATACACGGTCTACGGTAGCGATCCACTACCGTGTCTTCTTCTACGGTATTCTTAAATATTAACTACCGTGTAAGGAAGTAGCAAACACAAAAAAAAATGAAATCGAAGATAGGCCAATAGGCCGACATCAGGCCACAAAGACCCGATGGTATTTTTTTACTTTTGTGTGAAATAATATTCAGTCAAGTCAACGACATAAAAACAAAGAAAAGGAACAAGCTGATAATGTAAACCATTAAGGAAAATATACTTGCTCAATAAGCTATTCACCGGAATGGTCATAGCTGTGTTGATTTTACACCTACTAAGAACATGTCATCAAAAATGACGGCAGCCATATATGATAAAGAATTTCTTATTTTAGAAGATTAATTTTAAATAAAAAATATTCAAAATTCAAGGTTGTTTCGGTTGCATTCCATACGGTAATTTACACAGTATTTTCCAAATGATTCTACGGTAATTTAAGTCTTAAACACCGTAATTTTAACAGATAAACACGGTAGTTTATATTTTTCATCTGGTAACACTGCACCCGACACGAGTCACGCACACACACTCCACCAGTCGTGACTCAGCCTTGGCCGTCTTCGCACGCTGCGGCGGCGCCGCGGTCAGTGACCTCAGTCTGCGCGCCCGCATTCGACGTATACCTACCTAGAAGTCCTAGAACGCAAGTGCTAGTCTTGCCTTGCAGAATCATGTCATCCATCAGCAACGAGAACCAAAAGTGGGTGTCTTGTCTATCACTCAAAACCAAGACTTCACCTAACAACTACACGACAATTTGCACTGCAGCTCGTGATTTAGCATTTTGGCGATATCTGCGCATCCTGCTTAGAACTCCGCTATGAGATTCGAGTCGACTGAACTACCCCCCAGTTTCTGAAGACTGGTCAAATGTAACAGGCGTCTAAGAAGCGGCACGTATTGGCAGAAATGAGAGTAACAAGAGATTAACAAGTTGTCACAGCTAATTTTCCTTTCGGAAACCGGACGTCAAACATTGAAATCCGCCGACAAACTGTTGATGGTTAATTACCTACTAGCATCTAGTGATCAACAAATCTCATTGAATAAAACTCGAATGTGCATTGAATTAAACTTTGTGGTTTTGCGAGTGAAAAAGTTTAGGTCTGTAAATTGTGTTGTAATGTCTAGCTGTGCAGGTATCCTACATTACCGTAGTAGGCACGTACTATCACCAAAAGTGACGCCTATACACGCCACGGGATTATTTTTCAAATTAAATAGGCTAGATTTTGGCTGATGGTGCCTACCTTTCCTCTCTGTGAATTTAAATTAACTTCATTGGTTTAGTAGTTAAGTGTTTGTTTCATTTTATCTGAAATTAGGTAGGTACTCACCTAGTCACCGTCAACCGTCGCTCATTATCAAAGGAAAGCCGCCAAAGGAGTCAGTAACACGTACCACAAAGATGCCGCTCGCTTGACGCGCAGTCAACCTTGAGATGTCAGAGTAAAATAAGCTCTCGGGCGTAGAAATGCGGCGCAATCTAGTTGCACGAGATTCACTAGGCATTTAACATTGCTTGGACTAGCGCACTGGTAGATAGGTAGGTAGGCATTCCAGTTTGATATTCTTGATTCATCTACAAACTGGCCATCACATCGTAATCATCTTTGTGGTACTTATTAGTTGGTGGACAGAAATGAGAGAAACAGATGATGAATTGATGACGGACATAGGCGAAAGCACAGCCAGCCACACAGTCCACGCGCAGCTAGCTTGTTTGAAGTGCCGCCGCCGCCGCTCTGCCGGCAAACAGACAGACGGGGGGCACGGCCAGCGCGCGTACTGTTATGACGCGCTGCGTCAGGTTTTTAAAAAAAATATATTAAAACTTTATTGACGATAATTAGTTTTTATTAGAATTAATTTTAATATATTGTGAATTTAACACAAATTCCGTAATAATTAAACTAAGAAATCCTTTATGAAGGGAAAGGTCTTAACCCTCAGAGTGACCAACGTAGACTGCCTGCCATTAGCAACGAGTAAAAGAGTCTAGAATAGAATTTGATGACGGATAGAAATTAAGGTATTATCAGCCAGAAGGGTAGCTAAGACGGGGTATAACAGCCCTCCGAAAAGAGTAAACTTAGGGGTGGAAGAGTAAGTTTACGAAGAATTAGCACAAAATTAATCGATTCTGAGACGCGGTAATGGAATGGGGTCTTGATCATTATTTGAATCAGAAGTTTCTGTTTCAGGGACTGTTGTTATTCTAAATGATTTGATTGAAATTGGGTTAAAACGTTTCCCATTATAAAAATAGTAAATAATATAAATTAAAAATAGAAGTAACACAATAACGGTAATGATTGGAAAACTAGCATGGTTGGAAACAATGTTATAATTATCCAAAAGTGAATCTAATTTCTTAACAGTTTCTTTAGAGGAGTCTTCATAATTTTGAAAGTATTCGAGGTTTATATTGGAAATATTCATGGCAGGTACATGAATTTTAGCTTTTTGAAAAGTGTTAATATTACAACAACTATCATTAATCAGATTGAAATCTGAACTAATCCTACTTACATTTACTACAATGTCAGATCGGGAAAATAGTTTAATGTTTTTGCAGAAGGCAATGCACTGTGGTTGCATGTTAAGTACACCTGTAACGGATATTGTGAGTTCTCTGACAAAGGACTCACAGTCAAGGGTTATCTTAGTTAATTCGGATTGTACAAAAATCCATTTGTTGTGGTTAATATTTTGCCAAATATCTATTTTACCATTCAAAAATTTAGTTTTGCACTGGGGTGGAAGTGTTTTGACAACTTAAGTAATTATTTCTATTTCACATATCGGATCTACAACTGTCGAGGATGAACTAGGTAAGTCACATATGTAGATGTGTTTTAAAGCATGTTTACAAATATTCAGGTCTTCAAAACTACAATAGTTCGATTTGTCTTTGCTGAGTGCAATGTATGGTTTTGTAGGAATTATCATAGCATAGCTATCTGTCTTTTCTGTGTCATGTGGTATCGGGACCGGAATGGTTTTATAAAAATCAAACTCGATGTGATAAACAAGAGGTATCCTTAAAACAAATATCAACTTAGAATCTAAAATACATGACACTAATTCTGACAAATTAGTATAACATGAATATTACTTAAATCTAAAGGAGTCGGAAACTCTCTTAACTTAGGTAAGTACTTAATACTAGACACAAGATCATTGTACAATTCAGTTGGAGTGCAGAATGAAGGGTGTTTGTTTTTGAGAACAAAATAGAGTTAGTGATATCCTCCAATTGGAAGGTCAGAGTCAAAAGATTGGCATTAAGGACATTAAAAACATTAGTTAACTTATTTTTAAACTGCATAGAATGTGTTTCATCCGTAACATTCTTCAAAGAAGAAACTAGTGAATCAACAGCGTCATTCAGACGACCTTCATTTTGTGCAATAAAATGAATGGTTTCATTGACCTTTGAAATTGCTGCTGTGGACATAATGATGTTTTGCTTCAATAAAGAGGTCAATTGTTTATTGTTATTCTGTAAGTTCTGAATAGCGTCGTTATACTTATTCGCATCATTGTCGTCCATCGTGCCAAAAACGTGTTTCAGAACAGTGCCTACTCCTGAGAACTAAGCGGATCTTTTAGATCTCGTAGGAATGAAGTGAGATATAGAGCTATAGTCTCTCACAACACCATCGTATAGAGCCTTAAGAGGTTGGATGATATTGTGACATTCTACATCTTCCAAAGCGTCACTCTGTTGACACAAATATCGAGCTGTTCCGAAAACGCCATTGATGTTGTCTATGTGAGGCTTAATGTATCTAATGTCTATAGGGACGACAACGTGCACGTAGTCATTTATGAGTTTCATTGTACCGACCGGATCGAAGTAAAGTCCAGGGCTTTTGTGCAGGGGTTCAATGAAATCTTCAGTAGGCATCGCTATGATTGATAGCGGCATTATCAGCCTGAAAATAAGTGATTTAGAGTGAGGCCAATTTCACTTCATCATAGTGATGTTTTATGTATTTACGATTGATTAGGAGGGATAAGGTATTGTTACCATGTATTTTCACTACTTTATAAGGGCCTTTCCAAATCGGTGATAAGGCTTTTCTGAGACGTAGGTGGTTCTTTAGATAGACCAAGTCACCTACTTTATATTGAATAGGACGAGTTCGGTTGTCATAATATGATTTGGAGTTTTCTTTAGACTTGAGCATATTTTCTATAGCTCTTTGTCTGGAATGTTGTAATCTGTGTTGTAGCATTTTCACATATTCGGGGTATTACGCATCAGGTGGAGTACTGTATATGGAATCTGGAAGATGTGGTTTGTGAGCGAATAACAATTCGTAAGGAGTGTAATTCGTAGTGCAGTGTATGCTGGTGTTGTATGACAGCATTGCGGTGTAAACATAACGAGGCCAGTTATCTTGATGTTCGTTAATGAAAGATTTGAGATATTCTTTCAAGGTGGAATGGCTTCGTTCAATTGCACCTTGGGTCTGAGGGTGGTAGGGAGAGGACCATAGTTGTTTTATTTTCAGGAAATCACATGTTTTCCTGAACAAGTCAGCTGTGAAATTAGTGCCCTGATCTGTCAGAATGGTCTTGGGTATTCCAAATAAGGAGACGAAGTGGATGAGACAATCGCTTGATTCTTCAGCAGTTGTGCTGCGGATTGGGTAAGCAACAGAAAATTTCGTGAGATCGTCTTGAATGGTAAGGATGAATCTGAGTTTAGCAGTGCCAGACTCCGGTAATAATCCGACAATGTCCAATGTTACACGTTGAAAGGGAGATGTCGATGTGATTTGCATAGGAGCTCTATTGGTTTTCCTAAGGGCTTTGTTTTGTTGGCAAGATGTACATTGCCTCACATAGTTCTCAACGTCACTGCGCATGCCTTTCCAAAAATATTTTTCTTGGATTCTTTTCAGCATTCTGACAGCAACTAAGTGTCCGACAACAGGTAAATCGTGATTCTCTTGGAGAATTTTGTTAATTTCGCTCAAAGATGGGTACATGATAGTATTGTGGTAGATATTGACAACAATATTGGTATTATGGAATAGGTAGTTTAGTATGTTGTATATCTTGATAAAGGAGTGTTTGTCGAATGGGTTTCTAAAATCGGATATACCAATTTCAGTTGTTTCGGTGGATTGGATTAGTAGTTCATTCCTAACTGCTTTGAGAGTGTTAAAGATTTCAGGATATGAACATTCGTCAAAGTGATGGACCTTAGTAAATAGAAGATAGTATGTCTTGTTATTTGTTTCGATTTTGTGAAATGAATACAGTTGTTTCTCACCTTGGATCAGTTGATCAGAGTCGTCCAAATTACCAATGATTTCCTGTATATATGGATTGGACTCATCGAGATCAATGGACGTTGGGACAAGAATTGTTTTACAGGCGCTTCTTGTCAGTTTAGCGTTATGCTCTCTCAAGTTTGTATTGAAGTTTTTGTTTTTATCGGTTATTGACTTGAGGAATTGAGGATATTCCTCTTGGTGTAAACCATCTAATGTGGATAATGGATCTAAAGGTCCAGTTGGTGAAGAACCTGGGTTATTCTCTATTTGAGGGGGTGACGGCACATTAAGAGCATCGAAGTCTGGGCTAAGGTTGTCATTGTACGGGCTTAATTCTAGGGAACTAAGATCAACCAGGCCATCATCTGGATCTGAAGTATTGACTGGGTGGACTGGAAACCGGGATAATGCATCTGCTACGGAGTTGAGTTTTCCTTTACGATAGACAATTTCATATTCAAACTCTTCGAGAAGTAGACGCCATCGTTGCATTTTGCTGCTTGGGTCTTTGTGATTGAAAAGCCATTTGGTCTATGATCTGTTACTATCCGGAATTTACGCCCATATATGTATGGTCTGAAGGTTTTGCATGCGAAATTTTTTGCCAATAATTCTTTTTCCGTGGTGCTATAGTTAATTTCGTTTTTATTCAGTGTTCTAGAGGCATAGACAATCGGATTATCTTTTCCAACGGTGCCTTGGGAAAGAACGGCGCCAATAGCGTAATTCGATGCATCGGTTGACAGTATGAAAGGCTGAGTGAAGTCGGAAAATTTCAGTATTGGGGCACAAACTAGTTTTTGTTTTAATGAGTCGAATGCGATTTGTTGTTGGTTTTCCCATTTGAATGGAATATCCTTTTTCAGGAGAGAAGTGAGAGATTTAGCGATTTTTGAGAAATCTGCGATGAAGCGACGGTAATAGGAAACAAGTCCAAGGAAAGATTTAATGTCTTTGGGACATTTGGGTGTGGGAAACTCCGTAATGGCTTTAATCTTTTCTGGGTTTGGTTTTACTCCCTCTTCTGTTATAAGATGTCCAAGTTATTCGACTTCACGTCTTAGAAACTTACACTTGTCTGGTTGGAGTTTCAGGTTGAAATCACGAAGTCTTTGAAAGATTTCGGAAATGTTGTTGATGTGGGATTGCAGGTCATAGGAATAGATGACAATATCATCTAGATATACAAAACATTTAATGCCTTGAAGGCCTGAGAGGGCAGAGTTCATCAGTCTTTGAAAAGTCGAGGGGGCATTTTTTAAGCCGAAGGGCATGCGGTTGAACTCAAAATGACCCTGGGGAATTGAAAAGGCTGTCTTTTGAGAATCTTCAGCTGACATTGGGATCTGATGGAAGCCTGACGCTAGGTCTAGAGTGCTGAAATACTTGCATTTTCCAAGTTGGTCCAGGATTTCGGAGATGTTTGGAATCGGGTAAGAGTCACCGATTGTGATATCGTTTAACTTTCTGTAGTCAATGACTACACGCCATTTACGTTGTCCAGAGGCGTCCAGTTTCTTTGGGACTACCCAGATAGGGGCGGACCAAGGGGATGTTGAAGGTTTAATAATGTCTTCGTTCAACATTTTGTTCATTTGGGTTTCTACTTCTTTCTTATGACATTCCGGAAATCTATAGGTTTTTGTGTGGATGGGAATATTAGTAGACGTTTTGATTTCATGACTCATTGCATTAGTGTGTGTCAGTTTGTCTCCAGGGAGATGAAAAATATCGGAAAAATCTGAACAGATTTCGCGGAGGGCTTCATCTTCTTCGCTATTAAGATGCGAAGTACGTAGTTGTTCAAGTACTTCTTGTGTTCGGTGTACTGAACTAGGGTATTTATGGTTTTGATTATCTGTAGTATTTACCGAATCGTGTTTCTTAGTCGTGGATTTGGGTGAATGTCTATAGACATTACATAAATGTACAGGGATAATATGCAACACGAGGTTGGAATTCACCGTAACAGGATCTTCTGAAGTATTTATAACTGTGATATTTACTCTTGAGTTTTCTTTAACGTTGACCAAACAATTTGCAATGAGTAAGTGCTCGGAAGGGTGTTGGTCAAGTATCAGACCCTCTTTTAGCGCAGGGTCAGAAACGGGACATTCAATCACAGTTTCAGTGCGAGGGGGTACTGTATAAGTGGGTTCGTTAAATTTCATTTTCAAGACGATGGTTTTGAAATTGAGGGTATTGCTAATATAGTCGATATTACACTCGTGGTATTCGAAGAGGTCGTTCCCCATAATACCGTCGTAGGGTAAGAATACATCGTCTACAACGTGAAATGTGTGTGAAATGACAGAGTTAATGTCAGGGAACATTTCTAATTGAAAATGACCTAATGTTGTCGATGATTCGACATTATCAATGCCTTTGAATTTGATGACTTCCTTCGTTAAGTCTGGCATTCATTCTATAGAACATTTCTTGATAAGACTAAAGGATGCACCAGTGTCAATCAAAAACAACAGTCTTCGTTTGGACAGTTTTGTCTGCAACGAGACATGAGGTAAGTATCTCTTCGAAGTGTTAGAAGAAACCTCAAAGACGTTTAAATCAGTTGTCTTGATGTGTAATGCAGAGTTTGAATTAGTATTGAACTCAGTGTTGGACTCAGTGTGGGACTCAGTGTGTGACACAGTGTTGGACTCAGTGTTGAACGCAGTGTTGGACTCAGTGAGGGACTTAGTATGTGACGCAGTGTCGGACTCAGTGTTGGACGCAGTGTTGGACTCTGTTGGACGCAGTGTTGGACTCAGTGAGGGACTTAGTATGTGACGCAGTGTTGGACTCAATGTGGGACTCAGTGTGTGACGCAGTGTGTGACGCAGTGTTGGACTCAGTGTTAGACGCAGTGTTCGACTCAGTGAGGGACTTAGTATGTGACGCGGTGTTGGACTCAGTGTGTGACGCAGTATTTTTTAAATTTAGGACGCCGGATTGTATATTTGCAGGTCCCGTACGACGTCTACTTGGGACCGGGTTTAGTTTAAATCGCAATTGCAATTATCATCATCAGAACAATCGTTTGACTGATTGATGTCATCGTCATCTTGACATGACGCGTTGTCGGTGGTGTCTTCACCGGCAAAATTGACAAAGGCCCTAGGACTCTTGGAAGAAAAGTTTTCATTCTTCTTCTTATGCTAATTTTATACATTGGTCAATGCTGTGACCAACGGATTTGCAATATTTGCAAGAAATGTTTTTGGATTCGTAGTTCTTTGAAGAGGATGCTCGTTGTGAGGACGCAATGGAAGTGGACATAGTATGGACCTGTGGTTTAAAATGATCCTCTTTCTTTTTCTGCCACGATGGACGACTCTGAGTGAGGGGACAATTTGCAGCATGACCCCTATTAAAAGCACTTTGAAGTAACTTTTCTTCGGAAACAGCTAGATTAATAGCTTCATTAAGGGTTTCTGGATTTTGACATCTTACAACCATAGAAAGCTTAGGTTTTAAGCCTATCACAAATGTATGCATGGCAAGGTCTTGCATTGCCGCGAGCCGGCCAGCCAATTCGCCTTTTTTTTAGTGGGAATGCTAATGTTGATTTCAGTCAACAACTGAGCTAGACAAGACTCTAAACGGAGAGCGAATTGGTTGACAGTCTCGTTATTTTGTCGGCAATCCTGTAAATCCGACAATAAGTGAGCGTAATGTTTTCGCTCACCGAACTGGGCCTTTAAAAACTGTTCCAACTGAACCCAGTTTTCAAATTCTTTGATAGTGCACGCGGCTTCGGCGCGCCCTTCTAACTGACTTAGTATGTATTTAAACAGCACATCTTGCTGTGTTGTAGATGCTAATTTTATAGCATTACTACAATTATTCAGGAATGCATTAAGTTTTTCCCTAGTGCCATCGAATCTCGGCACAAATTTGATTAAAATGTTTAAGTCAATTGACGACATTGTAAATAGAGCAGTTGTGCTCCCACTTTATCTATAGGAAGTGTCGCGACCGGCTTATCTTCAGTCATAACAAAGTATAATGTTCATAAAATAATACACAGCTTAATAATGCACGAACAATAACATCGACCAACACGGTGGGCGACTAAAGTTATAAAACTCAGCGTAATATAATAATCACTGTACTTACAACGGGATATGATTGTCACGTTCACAAAAGTTATAAGTCAAAACACTTACATGTATGCAATCGCACTACTTGTTACCATGATGCTTCTCGGAAATTGCAACGCGATGAACTCGTAGATACAGCTCGCCCACGGCGAGTTTGCAGTACGGGTAAACCTTTGCAAGTTGCAAGGTTTACAACGACGTGGAGATAAACCTTCCCAAGGTTTAACGCAGTGGAGTAACGGAGTCAGGGTGACGGGTTCAAGGGTTAACTACCCTAAACTCGGCACAACGAAGAGACGGAGTCGGGCCGATGATGAGCTCAAGGGTTCACTACCATAAGCTCGACGCAGTGATGAAACGGAGACACAAAATTATGATGAGCTTAAGGGTTTGCTACCCTTAGCTTGACGCAGTGAAGGGACGGAGACACAAAACACAGAGTTAGATTAAAAACAGAGTTGAACAGAGTCACACTGTACTTTGCACAGTCACAAAGAGCACTTTTTTTTTAAACAGAGAAAACAGTGTTAATAAACGGAGACGTTACACCAGGGATAATTTCTTAAAATCCCTTTACGCTGCCACCAAATGTTATGTATGACGCGCTGCGTCAGAAGGTTTTTAAAAAAAATATTATAACTTTATTGACGATAATTAGTTTTTATTAGAATTAATATATTGTGAATTTAACACAAATTCCGTAATAATTAAACTTAGAAATCCTTTATGAAGGGAAAGGTCTTAACCCTCAGAGTGACCAACGTAGACTGCCTGCCATTAGCAACGAGTAAAAGAGTCTAGAATAGAATTTGATGATGGATAGAAATTAAGGTATTGTCAGCCAGAAGGGTAGCTAAGACGGGGTATAACAGTACGCTTGTGTGAGTATAAACTCACACTTGGACTAGCGCAGGTGCGAGCTAGATTGCACTTTATTGCCGCGCAGCGAGAGTAGCTATTTAATTAAGTGTCTAAGGAGTTGTGTCTGGGAGTGTGCGTGTCGGAAGTAGTCGGAACCACAGGGGCTATGAAAATTTTGATCCAATATCAAAATGGTCATTCCTAATCATCTTAAAAAGTTATGATTTTTAAAAAAATAACAAGAAATCAGAAAAAAAAACTTATCTCCAAAACTTGATCATAATAATGGGTACTAAAATACCCTAACTTTGTGATCGATATTTTAAACTCACCCTATATACGCGTGTATGGTTGACTGATGACCTAGAAGACTGATTATAATTCATAAAATAATACCTACTTTATAAAATAATTAATATTATTATTGATCTTTTGGCAGAACATGTTCAAGTTGTAAGCTAGTAAGTCTAAAATTATTTAATAATTTTCAATTACCTATGGACAAAGGACAATGGCAAAAAAAAACCAAGCTGAACCAAAGAAATTATTTGCATGAAAAAATATTACCCCTGTTAAAAAACAGCAATATCACACATTTAGCCACCGAATTTGATGGTGATGATATCATATATTTCCATCACTTAATATCACCGTAGGTGTAAGCAACATCCTGCATCAGTCTGGGTTTTATCTTCATACTTCCGTGACCATTGTCCGATGATATACTGTATTATATATAGCCAATTTCTATAAAATGCGTAAGTTTATATATAGTGTATAGTTAAGTTGATGTGATAATTACTTGTGATACATCTCATTATTATATTGTAATTATAACACCTAGTGTTAATATTCTAGTCCAGATCATCAATCAAAATTAGAACTTTGTTTAAACGGTAGATTAAAAGGCCCTTTTATACCAACGATTTGTGGTCTGTTTTTAATATAAACGAACAGCTGCTGTTAGCTAAAATGACTCAAAGGATGTTTGATATGATAAGGAGTTACCTTGAATTTTTTATGAATTCCAAATTACAGTTCCTTTCTTCTACCTCTGATTTTAAGTTTAAATATAAAAATAAACTTTTCATTACTCATACTCTGAAAGGGGGTCATTGTTCATCCAGGCACCGTGCTGAAAGTGGTACATGCCTGCTCTAAAGCAGAAAAGTATTAAAAAAAATATATATGAATCGTAGTTTATATTGAACAACGCAATGGTAGTAACCTATACAGCCATAAAACGGAAGTATTTTTTTAATGTTATGCTCAAAGTAAAAGACATCAACGGGGGCACCGAAATTACTTTTTTTATGAGTAGAATTTTTAAACTTGAGTTTGTTGTTTGTTTTTTAATAAAATAATTTTGATTTCAAGTGACTTTGTTTTTAATAAAATAATTTTGATTTTAACTGGCTTGTGTTTACTTTCCTCGTATTCGTAATGAAAAGTAGAGTGTTTTACTCGGGTGATAGCACCCATTTCTGCCTCGAACTATTGGCGCTCTCACTTCGTTCGAGCGCCAAAACATCTCGTCAGGAATGGGTGACTTTCAGCCCTCGGTTAACAATCTACTATTTCATTACTCATACTCTGAAAGGGGGTCATTGCTCATCCAGGCACCGTGCTGAAAGTGGTACATGCCTGCTCTAAAGCAGAAAAGTATTAAAAAAAATATATATGAATCGTAGTTTATATTGAACAACGCAATGGTAGTAACCTATACAGCCATAAAACGGAAGTATTTTTTTAATGTTATGCTCAAAGTAAAAGACATCAACGGGGGCACCGAAATTACTTTTTTTATGAGTAGTATTTTTAAACTTGAATTATGTTTGTTTTTTAATAAAATAATTTTGATTTCAAGTGACTTTGTTTTTTAATAAAATAATTTTGATTTTAACTGTTTACTTTCCTCGTATTCGTAATGAAAAGTAGAGTGTTTTACTCGGGTGATAGCACCCATTTCTGCCTCGAACTATTGGCGCTCTCACTTCGTTCGAGCGCCAAAACATCTCGTCAGGAATGGGTGCCTTTCAGCCCTCGGTTAACAATCTACTATTTCACTTCTCATGCTCGAAAAAGTACTACTTTATGCAGGATCTAGGCGACATAAAGTTGAATTTTATGCTCTTGTGCATAAAAGTAGCTTTTTAAATGTGTCTACACTAAGGCAGTGACCATTTAGCCCATACAGCCAAAAACAATTAATTGTACATGGATAAAACTTGCTAATTTATAATATTTCCATCCCTATTTGCATATTTGATTTATAATAAGATAATACGAAAAAGAAACTAAATATCACAACATTTTTTATTGCTATCTTATTTTTGTATACCTACTTAAGACAATCCATGATCACTGGTATGACAAAGTGGGAAGGTTTCAGTGCTAATTCTATTACACAAGGGTGTGACAAAATGGGAATCACATTCTATTTTCATTCCCAGTTGGTACGGTGTTAAAAACTGATATAATTTTTTTCGGTTTTTTTACAGTGTTACCAAGATGGGTGTGACAAACTGAGAACACATGCTAAATCCAACCTTTAACGTTGGCGCTACTGTTGAACATGCCCGCGAGCGCCTCGCACGCCGGCCCCGCCACCTCGCGGCACGCCTTGATCGCGGACTAGACTATAGTGAGTCCACCTGTAACGCCAGCCGGTCGATGTTGGCGCCACTGTTGAACATGCCCTCGAGCGCCTCGCACGCCGCCCCGCCACCTCGCGGCACGCCTTGATTGCACACTAGACTATAGTGAGTTCACCTGTAACGCCAGCCGGTCGATGTTGGCGCCACTGTTGAACATGCCCTCGAGCGCCTCGCACGCCGCCCCGCCACCTCGCGGCACGCCTTGATTGCACACTAGACTATAGTGAGTTCACCTGTAACGCCAGCCGGTCGATGTTGGCGCCACTGTTGAACATGCCCGCGAGCGCCTCGCACGCCGGCCCCGCCACCTCGCGGCACGCCTTGATCGCGGACTAGACTATAGTGAGTTCACCTGTAACGCCAGCCGGTCGATGTTGGCGCCACTGTTGAACATGCCCTCGAGCGCCTCGCACGCCGCCCCGCCACCTCGCGGCACGCCTTGATTGCACACTAGACTATAGTGAGTTCACCTGTAACGCCAGCCGGTCTATGTTGGCGCCACTGTTGAACATGCCCGCGAGCGCCTCGCACGCCGGCCCCGCCACCTCGCGGTACTCCTTGATTGCACACTAGACTATAGTGAGTTCACCTGTAACGCCAGCCGGTCGATGTTGGCGCCACTGTTGAACATGCCCGCGAGCGCCTCGCACGCCGGCCCCGCCACCTCGCGGCACGCCTTGATCGCGGACTTGACGCCGGCGATCACGTCCGTCTGCGATAGCGATGACACGCACGCCTGAACAGGGAATAACAAGAAGTTACTTATTTTTTGTTGTATTCCTCAAAACACTAACATCCAGCACCCATAGCATGCCGACCCCGCGGGGAGTGTTGACTCGGGGGAAACCGAGGGACAGAGCAATGCGCTATAAAAAGCTCTTTCCGTCATCTTTCGCGATCAGATAGTTTCGACCGTCGCGCACACGGATCTCCACTTCGCCGTCCCGCTGCAGTTCACCCGCCGCTTCGTGCGAAGCGAACGTGTGCAACACGCGCCCGTGCGCGCCGCGATCGCGATACCCGCGCCGCGAGTGTTCACGGAGGGGATTATCACATCGGGACGGACGCCGGCTCTGCCTAAGGTCGTGCCTGGTGTGTAACCCTTTCTGTGACGCCAGCTCGTCCATAGCCCGCCGCTATGGACGAGCCGAAAAGCCCTTCTCAGGGCTATAGTGCCAGTGACATTGTGCGAGTTAGTGAAAGTGAAAGTGACGATGCCGTGAAAGTGAACAGCCCGCCGCTGGGTGAAACCCCGCGTCGGCGCCGCGCGCAGAGATCGGCATCACTGGAAGGCCTGCTCCCTATCTCCACGTCGACGGAGTACGGGTCGCCCGTGGTGCGGCGTCCTGTGTCCCCGAGGGCAGAGCTTGAGCTGGACGAATTATATTTAATTCGGGCCGCTCAAGCCAACCTGTTTTCGGCGGGCCTTCTTCGTGCCATGGAGGCATACGTCGCCGCAAGCCGCGCTGCCCTGTCGGGCAAGCCCACGGCTTGTATCGGCGCCGAGCTCCTCGACGCGCAATTAGTGGAGCAGGCGAAAATGCAGCCTTTGGTGCTGCCACCAACCCGCGGGACGAGGCGCCCGCGTAGCGAAAGCCCGAGCGACGAGCTGCGTCTCCGAGGAGATGGAAAGCGAGTCCAGCTTGCGGACTCGCCGACCCCGCCACCGACGAACCAGCCGCCGCCGAGGAAGACGGGCCTCGACATGCCGTCGCTGTCGCCCTGGACGGGCGCGCTTCAGGCACCCGCCCCCGCCCACGAACCGACCGCCGCGAGTGAAAGAGACAGTGAGAGCGCTTCAACACTGGGAAAGAAAGGTACGAGTGTTTTACATACTAAGTGCTCTCCCACAGTGTCGTTTGCCGCGGCGGCCGCGACCGCAATTCCCGTGTCTGGGGCACCGCGCCCCAGCACCGCGACCCCCCCCCGACCAGTGAGGCACCCGGTGCCGCCAACCGCGCGTCCGCCCGCCCCGTCGGCGACCACGTCGCGAGTGCCCGCCCGCCCCACGCGCTCCGCCGCTGCGCCCGCGATAGTGCCCGCCCGCCCTACGCGCCCCGCCGCCGCGCCCGCGAACCCGCCCACCGCCGCGACTGTGCCCGCCCGCCCTACGCGCCCCGCCGCTACGCCTGCGAACCCGCACGCCACGGCACCCGCGATAGGGCCCGCCCGCCCAATGCCGCCCGCCCGCCCAACGCCGCCTGCCACTGCCGCCGGTCAAACCGCAGCCGCGATTGCCACCGCCACCGCCGCCCCGTCGGGAGGCGCTGCGCCACAGCAGCCCCGCCAGCCGCGCTATCCGCCCCTTATTGTGGAGGTCCTACCCAACTGGGCCGACCACTTCAGGGCGATAGCCAGCGAGCTCGGCCGGGCTCCCAGCGCGCGCGCCTACCAAAAGGGTGTGCGCTTCACCCCCACGGCCGACGACGAGTACCGGCTTGTACAGCGCTATCTGTGCAGGCTGGAGAAGGACCACGGAGTTCGGTGGTTCTCCTACTCACTGCCGGCCGACAAGACCCAGAAGGTGGCGATCCGCGGGCTGCCTTCAAACACCACGCCGGAAGAGATCGTCGCGGCACTTGCGGAACTCGGTGTGGAGGCCGAGTACTGCAAGCAGATCCGGGCGCGCAAGGGGCGCCCCGGTTGCATCTTCTTCGCCAGCCTGAAGAAGAATCCCGACCGTGCCCCCGGCGCTGTGTACGAGATCACGGAGCTCTTGTACATGCCGGGGGTGAAGATCGAGGCCTGGCGCTCGAAGCAGGGCCCGGCCCAGTGCCACAGGTGCCAGCAATTCCGGCACTCGTCGCATATGTGCCACCGCCCCCTAGCGTGCGTACGTTGCGGCGGTCCCCACTCGGCGCGGGAATGCCCCCGCCCGAAAGACCAGCCGCCGACGTGCGCCAACTGCGGTGGACCGCACACGGCAAACAATGCGACGTGCCCCGTGTTCCGCCAGGAGGCGCGGAACAAGAAGGCCGGCACTGTGGCGCTCACCAACGCGCCCGGGCCCAAGAAGGTGCAGCCTCCCCCTCTGCCTCGTCCCGATCTGCAGGAACCAACGGCGCCCGCCTCGCTTATGGCGCAGGCGAACGACGGAGCCCCCAGGCAGAAGACGAAGCGGGGGGGGAAGAAGAAGAAGAAGGCGACGGCTCCACCTGCCGCCGGCGCCGCGGCGGCTACTCTCGCCGCCAGCGAGACTGCGGCCGCCGCTGGCGCCGCCACTCCGGCTGCGGCGATAGGGCAGCAGGACTTGGGGCACCTCACAGCCCTGCTCGCCCTCCTCAGCGACCCCACTGCCCTGGGCAGACTCACCGCTCTGCTCCGCAATGCATGAGCCGCTCAGGGTCGTCCACTGGAACGCGCAGTCGCTGACAGGGAAGAAGCGGCTGCTCCACGTGTTCCTGAGGGACTACCGCGTCGACGTGATGCTCATCAGCGAGACACACCTAGCCGGAAGCGACAAGCTGTCGCTGCCCGGCTACTTCGTCTACCGCAAGGACGAGAAGACCTCCAGCAGCCGGACCTTTCGAGGCTTGGCAGTCATCGTCGGCAGGAAGATCGTCCACCAGCTCGTCGACGCCCAGGAGTATTCATCCCTGTATGCTTTGGGCGTCGACCTCCAGGTCGCCGGCGAGGTGCTGCGACTCTACGCCGCCTACAAGCCCCCCAGTACACCAATCCGCACCGCCGAGCTACGGGGGCTGCTACAGTCGCCGCACCCGACACTTGTCGCCGGCGACCTCAACGCCAAGCACACCGCCTGGAACTCTACCAGGGTGTGCCCAGCTGGACGCGCCATCCATGCCGACTCCGTGAGCCACAACTACGACGTCATCGGCCCCGACGAGCCCACCCACTTCGACACGCGGGCCGGATGGGACATCATCGACGTCGTGGTCGTCAGAGGTCTCCGGACACCGCCGAGCCAGGAGGTTCTCCCTGACCTCCCTTCGGACCACAGGCCTGTTCTTCTCGTCCTGGCGGACCTGCCCACCCGGGTATCTCCGCCAGCATCACGTCGCCGCTACCAGTGGGGCGCCTTCACCGCCGCCCTAGACCAACCCTCCACCAGTTGCCCCGTCAACCAGCCGGAAGACGTTGACCGCCTGGCATCGCTGCTAACTACCCAGATCCGAGACGCGCTCGACCTATCATCGCACACCGTAGCTCGCGGGGGGAAGCCCAATCCTCTTCCTGCTGAGCTACGCGCACTCATCCGCGATAAGCGCGCTCTCCGGAAGCAGTGGCAGCAAACCCGCTGCCCATCGATGAAGACCAGGCTCAACGCCATGACGGCAGAGCAGAAGCGCCGACTTGATCTCCACGCCGAAGAATCTTGGGAACGCCACGTCGAGTCCATGGGCGACCACGTCCCCTCCGTGCATCGCCTATGCCGGGATTTGTCGACTACTCCAACTCCCGTCCGACCAATCCTGGGCAGCGACGGCCTACCAAGATTTCGAGCCCAAGACCGTGCGGAGATCTTCGCCGAATGCCTCGAGAAGCAATTCAAGCCGAACCCAACGGATGATGTGGAGCACGTCGCAACAGTCGAGAGACACCTGCGAGAGTACTTCGCCACGCCGATAGCTCCCGAAGAGGACCCCATCGTCGTCACGCCCGGCCAGATTGTGCGTGCATTCCGACGTACCAAGCCCAGGAAAGCCCCGGGCGCAGACCGAATACCCAACACGGCGCTGTTACATTTGCCGCCACGCACTGTGGCGGCCGTTGCGCGCCTGTTTAACGGTATCTTGCGCACGGGTCACTTTCCAACCCAATGGAAGGAGGGCTTGGTTATCATGTTGCCCAAGCCGGGCAAGGACACCAAGCTGCCTGAGAGCTATCGGCCGATCACCCTACTGAGCACCATCTCAAAGGTGTTTGAGAAGCTCCTGTTAGCGAAGTTACTGCCCCACATCCAGCCGCGCCCGGAACAGTTCGGCTTCAGGCCCGAGCATTCTACGACGCTTCAGCTCACCAGAGTACTGAATGACATGACGGTTTGCTTGAACAAAAAAGAATACACTGTCGCAGTACTTCTGGATATGGAGAAGGCGTTCGACAGAGTATGGCACGAGGGGTTGCTGTACAAGCTGTCGACGTCCCCTGCCCCAAGAAGAACGGTCAAGACAATCGCCTCTTTCCTGAAGAATCGCCGCTTCCGAGTGATGGTGGAAGACGCCGTCTCCGAGGAACATCCCGTCGCAGCCGGCGTCCCCCAGGGCTCCTGCCTGTCTCCCGCCTGCTACGCCCGATACACGGACGACATCCCCGTCGGGCCGGGTGCCCAGCTGGCACTCTTCGCAGACGACGCAGCCTACTACGCGTCGTCGTTCCAGGCTCCGCACGCTGCCATCAAACTGCAGCGCACCCTGGACATCTTGCCCGACTGGCTCGCCAAGTGGCGACTGTCCGTCAATGTTGGGAAAACGCAGGCGCTCATCACAGGCCAGAGTCTCCTTCCACCATCGCTCCAGCTCCAAGGACAGCAAATCGAGTGGTCTTCGCAGGTGAAGTACCTGGGAGTGACCATTGATCGCCGGCTCACCATGAAGCAACACGTTGACAACGTCGTCAGCCAGGTCAAGGTGGCACGCGCCAAGCTGCGTCCACTTTTCGACTCCAGCCTCCCTCTGAGGGCGAAGCTCGGGATCTACAAGACCTACGTGAGATCCCGCCTCACCTACGCGGCTCCGGCTTGGTACGCCCTGTGCTCGGAGACGAACAAACGGAGACTCCGAGCCCAAGAGAACCTCTCACTGCGTACCATCGTCGGCGCCCCCCGCTACGTGAGGAACGCGACAATCCAGAGGGACCTAAGATGGGAAACCGTGGACCAGTTTGTCCAGAGGCTGGCGAAGGGCATGTTCGCGCGTGCGGATGCTTCACACCTTCCGCACATCGCCGAACTGGCGCCGCACCACGCGCGCCCGCCCGACCGCCGCCGCCTGCCACGCGACCTGGTTGCCTAGCCGGCGATCACCCACTGCATACCAGCGCCACAAGAAGACCGCCGCCCGCAGGGGCCATCCGATGACCTGTCCACAGGAGTGGACAGAGGCGATTCTTCGGGAAGAGGTCCGTCGACCTGACCCCGACTCCCCACGCCCCAGAAAGGGTGCGTGAGAAGATTATCAACAACTTTCGCGATAAAACCCGTCGCATGCCGAGCGCGGGTAGACCGACAGCGCGTTCCGAATGGCACCATAATCGATTATAGCGTCTACGAGGTCGTTCCGAATGAGTTTTAGCGTGACAACGATAGCCCAAAATGGTTGATATGACGTCATGAATGACATCATAAACGCCGCCATGTTGTGCTATCATCGGCCATGCTCTGAGCGTAAGCACTGTGACCGAGCCATCAAAAGACATCATCAAGTGACAGCTGTTACGCTGACAGCTGACAATCTAACTTAGAACAGTAACCAGCATCGACTTTTGGCGCTCCATAATTGTTTATTTCCTCACTTATTCACCCAGCACAAAGCTAATATAACTGGCACGACTGTCTACGACTCGAAATGACGATAACTTACAAGAGTTGAGTAATAATAGTGTCATCTGTCAGAGTCAACGTCCACCGTCGCATTCAATGCGTTCCGAATGCATATCTATGATGGTCGTCATTTCCCACTCGGAACGGGCATGATGGTCGTGACGTCACGTGAGCGATGATGGCTCTGTTGGCGTGACTCGGAACGCGACACGAGAGGTAGACTAACCATCCGACGGTCGAATGACATCGCCACAACAGCCGTGAAACAGTGGATCAGGTTGGCCCAGTAACGCAATAAATGAAGTAATGAAGAGGAGGCCTTTACTCAACAGTGGCTGCAGGACGCTAAATAGAAACGTCTTTTGATGGGCGACATGACCAGCGTCACTATTTTTGACAGTTTTAATGTTATTTGTGGTCACATTTCCCAGGTGTGGGAATTCCTCAAGTCGCTTGGTGTCGGTAAGTCTCGGAATCAGTTGGTTGACAATGTTGATCTCAACGGTCTCAACAATTTCTTATCAGTCCCCCCTGTCGTCATTGAATCTACTGTAAAGGATGCCATTCTGCGTCGCCTGCGCTCGAGGTCTGCCTCCACCTCCACACCATTTGACTTCAGTCTTGTCGGAATTGATGCAGTTAATAAAGCAGTGCTCACCAGTTCTTCCAAAGCTGTAGGAGATGATAATATCTGCACCAAAATGATCAGTAGTGTGCTCGATGAGCTACTTCCAGCTATCACACAAATTATAAACCACTCTCTCTACAGTTGTTCCTTCCCTAATGTGTGGAAAAAAACATTAGTTATCCTTTACCCAAAACATCAAATCCCTCCACCTTTAAAGAGTTTTGTCCGATATCCAAACTGCCAATCCTCTCCAAAGTCCTAGAATCCATTACCCATTCGCAGCTCTCCTCCTACCTTTCCTCTAACAACTTGCTGAATCGATTCCAGCCCGGATTTACACCGAGTCACAGTACCGTGACGGCCTTACTCAAAGTAATATTAGGTCCTTACATATGAAATTGGCGTTTCGCCGTACTGGCCACTTTGATCTCAAATATCTCCTCTATGGTTAGGAATTCCAAATTCAAATTTGTGCATCTATTTTCTCATGTAGTTGTGTTTCTAAAATTATAAGTCATTTGTTTTTTCCTCAATTGTTTTTTTTTCTTGCGTCACTCAGCTTACAAAATGGTAAACTTGAAATATCGCGTTATTTACGAGTATGAGTTCTACCGTGGCACCAGTGCTGCAGAAACGGCTCGAAGGATTAATGACGTATATGGCGACGGTGCCGCAATAGAAAACACAGTGCGCTTTTGGTTCCAACGTTTTCGTTCTGGAAATTTCGACCTGCAGAACAAGCCCCGTGGACGGCCGGAGACCAAAGTTGATAATGAATAATTGAAGGCTATTGTGGAAGCGGATCCATCGCAAACCATGTCGAGTTAGCTGCAGGCTGCGGTGTTAGTGATAAAACTGTTTTAATCCACTTGAAGCAAATTGGGAAGGTGAAAAAGCTTGAAAGGTGGGTACCTCACGAACTGAGTGAAGCAAATCAACAAACGCGCGTTGACTGCTGCGTTGCATTACTCACCCGGCACAATAATGAAAGGATTTTAAATCGAATCATTACCTGTGATGAAAAGTGGATCCTGTACGATAATCGGAAGCGCTCATCGCAATGGCTGAACCCTGCCGAACCAGCCAAACCATGCCCCAAGCGAAAATTGACTCCAAAAAAGTTACTTGTGAGCATTTGGTGGACTAGTGCTGGTGTCGTTCACTACAGCATTCTTAAATCTGGCCAGGCGATTACGGCAGATGTCTATTGTCAGCAACTGCAAATCATGATGGAAAAGCTAGCTGCTAAACAACCGACGCTTTTCAATCGCTCTAGGCCACTGCTGCTTCATGATAACGCTAGACCACACACTGCACAACAGACGGCTACCATATTAGAGGAGCTTCAATTGGAATGTCTAAGACATCCACCGTACTCTCCGGACCTTGCTCCAACAGATTACCATTTTTTTTTTATTTGGATAACTTCTTGAAAGGGAAAAAATTCAACTTCGATGGGGCAGTCCAAACCGCCTTGAAAGATTTTATTGATTTCCGTCCGAATGTTTTTTTTAGTAAAGGGATCGAAGAACTGCCTATGGGATGGCAAAAGTGTATAGATGGCAATGGTACATACTTTGATTAAATAAATATATTATATTTAAATAAAACGACTTTATGTTGCTCCCATGCAAAACGCCAATTTCATATGTAAGGACCTAATATAATTGCTCGACTTCAGCACCGCCTTTAACTGCGTCGATTTCGACATTATCGTTGAGATACTGAAGTCCTTGTACGTGTCCTCCGTCTCTGCTAACTGGTTCGAATATTATCTGAGAGGTCGCCAGCAGCTTATAAAGTTGGACGACTTCAACGGAGTAGTGTGACCTGTTCGCGGGAGTTCCCCAGGGTGGTATACTCTCTCCTCTTCTTTTATCTATCTTCATTAATTCCATCTCAGATGTCCTCTCCACATCATACCATTTTTACGCCGACGATCTCCAGATATACCGCCATTCCCCCCAAAATGATATGGCACCAGATGTAGAGGTATTAAATGCCGTTCTCGAGAAGATCTGGGTTTGGGCCTCGTCTTATGGTCTCCTTGTTTTTTTGTTTTTTTTTTGCGTTTATTAATAAATTATAAAAATTTACATGTCATCTTATATCAATATAGGTAGTAACTAGCTATATTGGTTTTTGTAATTATAAGTATTTACATTCATCTTTATCATTAGGTGCTCGAATGAGCAGTTAAAAAATGTTACGATTCAATAATTAAATTAAATTATCCTATATTATTGTGTACATTATTGTATTAATTGTGTTTGCATGAGTCACGACTGAAGGAATGCTTTGATGCTGTAGTAAGCTTCATGTAACAGGTGTTTTTTTAATTTGTTTACAAATGTGGCATCACTGCTGGCAGATTTAATTTCTGATGATAGTGAGTTATATAGTTTAGGACCCATCACTCGCAGGCACCCGATGGACTTTGCAAGTCGCCTCGCAGGTATGCACAGGTTGTCTCTTTGCCGTGTCCTCACATTATGGTGGTCAGATTTTTTTACAAACATGCTAAGGTTGCGTCTGACATATCTTGCTGCCTCAAGGATATACATACTTGGTAGTGTTAAGATGTTTAATTCTCTAAAAAGTTCCTGTGCAGGCCAATCTCGCGGTTTCTCTCTAATGATCCGAACTGCACGCTTCTGCATTTTGAAAGCCCTATCTCTGTCTGCTGCCGTTGCCCATAGGTCAATCCCATAGGTTATTATTGAGTTGAAATAATCATAATAGGCTAGTTTAATGTTGTCTAATGTTAGGCTAGGACCAAGTCTGCGCAACGCATGGCACGCTGATGATAGCCGGGAGCACATGGCGTCGATGTGTGGTGACCATGTTAGCGCAGCCCAGGTATTTTACCTGTTCAACTTGCGGGACAGGCACCCCGTTGCACATGACATTTAGCTGGAAGGGTTCCGTCTTTCGTAGCTGGAAATGCATCAGGTTTGTTTTTTCAACATTTAGTAGCATCCCATTTGCTGTAAACCAGCCATCTATTTGAGACATTACCTGCTTGAGTTTGTCTTTTAAAATGGAGTAGTTTTCAGCCGATACTATGACGCAAGTGTCATCCTTGCGGATGACGATTTGCACATCACGTACTCTGCATCGCTGGAGGCTGCTGTGACGTCATTGACCAGGATTAAGAACAGGTAATTACCCATGACGGATCCTTGCGGTACAGCACTGTCTCCAATCAGTTCAAGTTCCGATTGTTCGTCACGGACGAAGGTACTCTGCTTGCGGTCTTTTAGGAATGATTCCACTGTTTGGTGGAAACATCCTCCGATTCCGTAGTGCTTGAGCTTCTGCAGTAGGAGAGAGTGGTTTACCAGCTCGAAGGCCCTCGACAAGTCACAGAATATAGCTGCGACCTGGCGCCGGGCCTCCAGGTGGCTCATCACCCTACTCACCACGTCCCTAGTCGCGTCTGTGGTGCATTTTGCAGGCTGATATGCGTATTGATGTTTATTGAGAAGTTCATTTTTAGTTAGATGTCGCATCATCCTATTACCCAATAGGCGCTCAATTGCTTTGGATATAACTGGTATCAGTGAGATAGGACGATAATATTTTAGTAGGTGCATTTCACCTTTGCCTTTATATATCGGTTGTACTTTAACTCTCTTTAGTACATCAGGATATGCACCCCGAAACACACATTGGTTAAATAGGTATCCCAGCAATGATATAACACATGGGGGAATATAATCAAAAACATAAGTAGACATGTCGTTTAAATCTTTCGGCTGTTTTCGCTTAATGTTTTTAAACGTTTTAATTATTTCACCCAATGTGAAGGGCTCGAAAGTTAATGATGGTATTATCATCGGAGCGGTGAATGATCCAAGATAAGTCATTGCTCTATAAAGAACCGGTTTCGCATTGTTTACGTTAGCATCGACATAGAATCTGTTGAGCGCGGCGGCGGCGGTGGCGGCACGCTGCCGATCACAGTCGCCAGCTGATTTGCTAATGAGTACATCTAGTGCACTATCACCGGTACGATTTCTACAAGTTTCCTCGGATATGACACGCCATATACTTTTACACATATTTGTCTCACTATTTGAGATGGTTTCATTAATATGGTTTGTCAACCCTACTAAGTCACAGGCTATGATTATTGGTTCCAGGTACTCCCTTAACTTGATACAGCATATTTCTATTGCTTCTGTAACCTATGATAGAACCGTAATCTCAAACAGCACCAATACCAAAAATCTAGAGGTTAGCTGTCCTGGTCAGAGCATGTCAGCGAGGTTAGTAGACGTTTCTTTGCCACTCCCTCGGGCGTCCCCAAAACTTCCTGCCTCGTCAGACAAAAATCACGCTTGCCGAGTCTCTTCTTCTTCCCCTGATCGATTACGCTGATGTCTGCTGGGCAAGCGCAAACGAAGAGCAACTGAACAAACTCGAGCGACTTCAAAACCTCGGGATTCAGTCTGTTTTCGGTTTACGCAATCCGACCACGTCTTGGAATATCGCAGGGAGTTGAAATGGTTCCCGATTCGCCTTCGATGGGATTTCCATATCCTCATTTGCCTCTTCAATATTTTATGTAATCCTCGCTATCCTGGCTTCTTACGGGATCGTTTCGTTTTTCTGTCTTCGGATAGGCCACGGAGATCTCACACTCGGTCACTACTTACAACTCTGCAACATAACACTGCCGCTTATGATAATGGGTTCAGACTACGAGCTATCAGCCTCTGGAACAAACTCCCGAGAGCCATCAAAGACAGTCCGTCAATTCACACTTTTAAAAGGCGTTTGAAAGAACACTATATTTCTCTTCCACGATAAGTATTAGTATTTATTGGTATCAACTATTTATGTATATGTTACATATTTATATGTAGCATTATTTTTAGTATTATGTACATATTGGTAAGTAGTTTATTATTTTTGCTTCCGCCCCCTTATCGACACTCTGACCAAGTCGTCACTAGAAAACTTCAAAAACTCCTAACCTGCGTGCTGGCCAGCGCCGCCAGCACGGGCACAGTCTGCTTCGGCGCCGACGGCAGCAGGCGCGCCAGTCGCGGCAGCTCGCCCAGCTGTGCGCACGCCTCGCCCAGCGCGGGCCGCGTGCGCAGCAGCGCCGTGAGGGCGGCCGCGCACACTGAGCCGCGACTCTCCTGGAAGGATGACGGGTTAATACTTATTGTGCTGTTGGAAGATTAGGCAACGAGTTAATGTGTTACAAATAGACATGCGCAAAACACTGCAATTTGAAGTAATGTAAGCCAAACATCACATATCACACTTCATGTAAATACTTCCCTATCACTTTTGATAAGGCTAGATTGAGCCATTCATTACATAAGCTTGGATGAGATCTGAAATACTGTCCGCCGTATCATCACATTAATTAATTATTTGCGACGCCATGAAACAAGACATAGGCCGCTTCAGAAAACTCAAATTATGAAATAGAACTAAAAATGCAAAGATTTCAGATTCCCGTAACCGTTAAAACAAACTTTACATCACTAGAATTATGGATAAACCTCACCCACCCTACATCAATTCGCCGGCCGGGGATACCCGATTTCCCGCTCAAATCGTGCGAGCCACACACACACACACACACACACACACACACACACACACACACACACACACACACACAACAATATTTCGACCGAGAGAACCTTCGTTACGGTTCAACTGTATGAATGTTGTGTTTTTGGTTTGTCGCGAAAATAGGCGAACGTACAAATTACACGCTGCTGGGTCAAATTACACGTTTTCGACAGAGCAATCCAAAATCCCGGCCAAAAAGAGATAGATAACCTCCCAAGAACACATTTTCGTCAAATGTCAAGTGACAGCTCACAAGCAGATAAGTCACAGACCAAGAAGAAGGGTGGATTTACACCGCTTACGGCAGATGGCCGGATCCATAACGTAACGAGCATAAATGCATTCCGATTTATACTACTAGTGCTAATCGTGACTAATAACGGTACCTAATAGCAAAATTGCTATTAGGTACCGTTCGGTTCTAAACAGGGGTTAAACGTCTGGCATGATTTTTATATTTATACTACCCACTCTAGTAACCAAATGACACAAGCTTTTATTGAATCAATATTTGATGTATAGTTCTACCTCTTATCGTGCTCTCAACTATTAACGGTTGCCGGTCAGCTCTCGATATTGAGTTACAAAATAAGAAAAGCTACCGGTGCTCTGTCATTTTCCTATCATGGTTGAACGTCACAACTGACTGAAGTGTATGATCTTCTTTTAATATATTTGTTCCTATCGGGATCAACAAGCTTTATCGAAGGATTCACAATCAGCAAAAATCTACTGATATTAAAATTTACCTCGCTAGCGCCCTTCGTCAGTGCACTAAGCGTGTCAGTCAGTACAGAGTTCCTGCAGGAACCGTCTCGGGTTGCGCAGGAACAATCTCAAGTAATAATAATAACAATAATTGGACACTTGGACACTATTTGCACACATTGACCTAGCCTTAAACTAGGATTCCCTGTATCTTGGGTACTAGACAACGATACACATACTTATATAGATAAACATTATACTTAGATAGATAAACAACCATGACAAGTACAAGCATCCGTTCTCATCAAAAAATATTTGCCCCCACCGGGACTCGAACCCGGGACCCTTGGCTTCGTAGTCAGGAGCGTCACCGTGAAGTACACGCCACCGACGACGACGTCGCCAAATGACAAGCTAAATCGAAGTAGTCTCTTCCAAAACAATGAGGTATCGACGAAGGAAGATGACTTACCTCACTAGCGTCTTTAGCCAATGCACTAAGCGTCTCAGTACAGAGTTCCTGCAGGAACCGTCTCGGGCTGCGCACGTTCCACTGCGGGTTCTGCAGGAACAGTCTCAGGTACACGCCGCCGACGACGACCTCGCCCGGCGGCGCCCAGGCGGCGTCGTTGCGGTCGGTGCGCTCCGTGAACTGGGCGTTCGGGTCGCGCAGTTGATCCGCTTGGTGACTGCGATAAGGTTATTAAAATAGGTTGTTATTTAATGCAGCTTCTTTAAAATACCAGTTTCGTGTTCGAAATTACTTAATTGTCCGAGCGAGCAAAGCTTCCTGTTTCGAGATTGGCCAAAATGCCTCTTGTCCGTCTGTTTGTTCTCGCCTATAGGTCGCATTTTTCAACCGATTTTGACGAAATTTTGCTCACAAGTTCCTATATATATTTATTTTTAGTCGATCGCAATTATTGATCGGGGGGAAAGTAGGGGGAAAGGGGGGAAGTTCTCTGTACCGTCATTTATCGAAAGATTTTCATCAAATTTGAGAGGCAGACTAAGGCTTTCATTCTACACATGATGTTAAGAAAAATAATCCAAAAAGTGGGACTGGAGGAGGAAGCACTTCGGGGTGTTTTCGACCCCCTGTATTTATTTTGAAGATAAAGCTAGACACCTGAATTTTCTGTGACTAATTGGACACAATTTAAACAGGCAAATTCTCAAAATTCAGTTAATTTGAACCGATAGTTGGGAAAAGACACCCGTTCACAGTTCCGTCATTTTGTCACTGACTGACTCATCATCGATCTCCAAAATTGTAATGAACTTCTAGCAGACATAAAGCTTGAAATTTTAAACAAGCGAGGTCTACTGTTCTCCCAGAACTACTAGTGGAGAGGTCTCGTCGGTCAGTATAAAATTGTAACCGCCCAATAAATACTTTTCAAGCAAATATTATATATTAATATATGCTACGGTCAACGTAACTCAGCACCGTAATAATAATATAGCCACTAAATCTGTAATAAGTCTATACATTGCCAGCTTCTAAGAAGTGTATATTCAAAATTTGCCTTAAAATGCTACTGACAATCCTTGACGAACTATTACCAGCAATAACACACGTTATAAACTTTTCTTTAGCTAATGGTGTCTTCCCCACAGTGTGGAAGAAAGCTCTAGTCATCCCACTACCCAAAACCTCCAGTCCCACCTCCTTTAAAGAGTACCGTCCCATTTCAATCCTGCCCATCCTCTCCAAAGTCATTGAGACCATTGTCCATAACCAGCTTTCCTACTACCTCTCCTCAAACAACCTGCTAAACACGTTCCAGTCAGGATTCCGACCGGGTCATAGCACCGTCACGGCTCTGCTGAAAGTCACAGATGACATCCAGCTAGCCATGGACCGCAAACAGCTTTCCGTGTTGGCTTTACTTGATTTCAGTAGTGCCTTCAACAGCGTAGATTTCGACATTCTCGTTGAGCTTCTCAGATCCCTGAACGTCTCTTCCTTCTCTGCCAGCTGGTTCGACTCTTATTTGAGGGATCGGCAACAGCGAATCAGGACGGAAGAGACATCCACTGAATGGTGTGACCTCCTGTCAGGCGTCCCTCAAGGTGGTATTCTTTCTCCTCTTCTATTCTCGATTTTCATAAACTCCATCTCGGACATCCTGTCTTCTTCATATCATCTTTATGCTGATGATCTCCAGATTTATCGCCACTTCTCTCATAACGATGTAAACTCTGCTGTGGAGGCATTGAACGCTGATCTGGAGGGGGTGAGAAGCTGGGCTTCATCCTTCGGACTCCTGGTTAACCCGAGCAAGTCCCAGGCCATGATTATAGGCACCAGACAATCTCTTAACTTGTTGCAGCAACAGCCCATTCCACCTGTCACTTTTAATGGTACCACAATCGTGTATAGCGATAAAGCTAAAAACCTGGGTCTTATCTTCGACAACCAGCTGTCCTGGTCATCGCATGTCAATGAGGTCAGTCGACGAGTATTTGCTACTTTTCACTCTCTCAGGAAACTTCAGTACTTTTTGCCTCGACAGACCAAAATCACTCTCGCTCAGTCTCTCCTTCTACCTCTCATCGATTATGCTGATGTCTGCTGGGTCAGTGCTAACGAAGAATTACTGAACAAACTCGAACGACTTCAAAATCTCGGGATTCGGTTTATCTTTGGGCTGCGCAAATACGACCATGTATCACAGCATCGCAAAGAGCTGAAGTGGCTGCCAATACGTCTTCGTCGGGATTCTCACATCCTCAACATCCTCTACAACATTTTACGCAATCCACGCTATCCAACCTTCTTACGAGACCGTTTTCCATTTCTTTCTTCCAGCAGGCCTCGGAGAACTCACGCGCTTTCGATGCTCACAACCCCACAGCATAACACCGCGTCCTATGAGCATGGGTTTAGATTCCGGGCCATTCAATTGTGGAATGCACTCCCCTGCACTATCAGAGATAGTCCTTCTCTTAATATATTTAAAAGTCGCGTGAAGAAGCATTACCTTTCTCTTTAGAAATATAGGTAGTATGTATGTATTTATTAGTATATTTATTTAAAAATTATATATATTTATATAGTATTTATGTTTAGCATGTACGAGTATATTATATGATATTTATGTAAGCCCTCGTATATTTAGTTAATATTGTTTTATATTAGTTATTTAGATATAACATATATCTAACCATATGTTAGTTATTTAGATATGTACTAAATTATATTGTTGTACACATTGTCACCCCTGCTCAGCAATCGACCATTCCCATCCTAATTTGGTTTGCTGGAAGAGATCTCTTATTAGAGATAAGCTCGCCTTTGTACACTATTTTTATGTAAGTCTTGTTGTCCATATATTAATTGTGTGCAATAAAGAAATTATGAAATAAAGAAATTATGTATCAACGGCATCTATCATTAATTAATATATCATCTAAATTAATTTCAACGACATCTAATTTTATTAGTTAGTATAAGTAATTGACGATTGAATATAATATAGTACAATCGAATCATTGTTTTGAAATTGCCATTGGCCGTGCGCACGATCGCCTCCGCAGCGTCGGCTAACTCCTCGCTCGGTGCGCGGACGCAACGTTCACCTGTCGCTCTGCTGGCGGAGCACGTCGGCACGCTCGCGGCGTGCGTCCTCACTCCACACCAGCTCGGGGTGCTCGTGCACCGCGTCGAACATGTGCAGCGCGGCGTGTGCTGCACCGGTGCACATCGCGTCGCAGAACACGGCCGGGATGTGCCGCGAGATCGTGAGACGGACCTGCGGGGAAACCACGGATTATAGTCGACGATGCAGATGAGCTCCAATGTTAAACGTTGTATACTACACGCCAAACTTGCCCAGTTAAGCCTCGCTTTGATGTCGTCATAGTGCCAAGTTACTTTTTGGCATATTAATGTGGTGTATTGTGGTATGCTGAGTGCTCTCCGGTGCTCCATTTCATTTCATTCTTGATTATTTCTTGAGCGGGGCCATTATTTATTGTACTCCCGTGCTTTTCAAGTTATAGACCATTTATATTTAGTCCGGCATACGAACGGCAGCGCCAAGACAGACACAGAGCAAGTCTGAGCCAATATAAAACATAACATAACGTCACGCCGTTTTCCATATTGGGCGGCGGAAGCACACTTCTGAATTAAGGCGAAGAAATCTGTCAGCTGACCCGATATCGATTGGAATTTCGTAATTGTGCTAAGGGCTTTTGCTCCCGGACGGCGATTTGGCAAAGGTAAGTAGAAAAACGTAAATAACAATGTATAGATTTACCTTGGGTCCATGTAGTTTATCAGCCATCATCCGAGCGAGTATTTCGACGGCCGCTTCCCTCGTCTCCGGCAGTTTGCTATTGCAGAATAAGTCTAACAAGTATATCACAGCTCCTGAAAGTGGAAGGAAACTTTGCTCAAATACTGATACTCTGAAACGCTGATTTTTCAAAATGCACTACACTATATCAATAACAATAACACTACAGTCAAATTAATTGAATACCGATACGATTCACGGAGTATTTACTTTAAATTGGGTTATGTTGTTTGGGAATCAACTAATTAGAGTTTACCTTCTAAACTAGATCGCAAAACTTGCTTTTAGATTTCGCTTGCGCGATGCAGGTTATTTATCAATTGAATTTTACCACAGTAGCGACACCTCTTATTGGTTTCCAATACTACGTGACGAGGTTACCTTTGGCTAGCGCCTCCTTCACCAGCTGCGTCTGAATCAGCAACGCTGCTAGCGCCGGCAACGCGTCTGGTAGCAAAGGCTTGCTTACTATCAACACTAGTAAGTGGCCTAGTACTCCGCTTGCCGCTGTGGGTAGACGTGAAATAAATGAATGTGTAGTCGTAGTGTAAAAGTGATAAAGAGCCAGCACAGTAACAGTGCTTTTATTTGGCATATTTCATTATTTCAACTGCCCCAAGAAAAGAAAACCGTGAGTAGAACATGGTTTGTTGGCTTTATCTTAAACAGAAAGTGATGTGTGCATTAAATGTGATTTTAAATAACACAAATATATCAGAATGAAGTATGAAAATTCTCTTGAATTTCACATTGACTTCCAGAACAGAACAATACATACATGAAGTAATGACATACCTATATCATCAACACACTCCCTTGTGCCGGAGGTTGCCATGACAACGTTCAGCGCAGACTCCTGCAGTGTGGGGTGCGCGCGCGCAGACAGCAGACCGAAGATCAGCCCGAACTGACCGATGCATTGGATTTCTGCACCTGTAAACATAAGCGTGATAAGTAATTTCTTCCTCTTCTTTTCAGCATGTTTTAGTCCTCCGTGGGAAATATGCCTGCCCAATTGACCTCCACTATGTCGTAACTTACTTCAGCCAAAACATACTAGATGACAATAGTGCATTGTTGTAGACGCTGGCAAGTGAGCAATAGATGGACGAGCGAGTTTAAGACGACTCTAAGAGACGAGTCCAGCTATTGCACTTTTGGCCGAGACCTTTCACGACTAATGCGAGGAAATAATAGTAGTTTATGTGAATGCTACATAATGGAGGGCATTGTGGGTTTATGAAACGAGCCGAAGGCGAGTTTCATAATAATATCACTCGAGAGTTTCATAATAATATCACTCATTTTTTAACTGAAAAATTACACATTATGACCATAATGGGTAATTTTTCTACATATTATGACATTCAAATTTCGAACGCCGACGCCCGCCTGCGTGCCGCCCCTAGTTTGTCTGTGAAGTTGGTACTACTGAACAAGCTAAACAACTGCAGAGCAATGATCAATGCCACAATTCTGGTCGAACATGCAGTTCCTCAACACATCAAAGAGAGCTTATGATATGTGTCTAGATAAAATAGTGTATGTAACTGTACATAATTAGTCATTATGTAGCAGTCACATAAACTACTATAATTGCCAACTTCAATTAAACCCTATTCAATTAGCAACCATTTAAATAATCAAAATATTAGTGATAGGGGGCTAGAACTCACCAGGATTTTTAATAATGACATTGGCTAAGGCCTTCAGCGCCATACTGATGTGCTCAACTCTTTCTGTACTGAGATCCTCCTGAGTCTGCTTCTTGACGAACTCCAATAGGTCCAAGATGAATTGCTGTGGGTTCTACAAAAAAAAAAAAGAAAACTTTTTAAAAACAATCAGTTTAAACCTTTATTTCCGTGTGAAGAATAGGTATAATGATACCCATTTACTTAATGAATAGGCTCCTCAAAGGACATAAATTTGATATCTTGTTCTGTGAATAGAACACTTACTAGGAAAGACGGGCTAGTTATTGTTAAAATCAATTGTCCCTGGGCAGTAAGTACTGATGTGATCTGTTTACAAAGTATGACCCTAATGGTTCGTGGCCAGCACCAGATGTTATGTCCTCCAGGAAGGACATTGACCAAATCCTAAACAAAATACATATAGTTCTCACCTCTACAGGGAAGTCAGGCTGGTCGTTGTAAATATCAATATATACGTTTCCAACAGGCAGTAAGTTCTCATGAGCGCTGTACACAAACTGTGGTACTAGCGGTTCGCTGTCGGTACCAGGGGTACTGTCTCCCATGAAGGACAGGAGTTCGCTGCGGGTACTGTTGTCCCAAACGAGGTACGGCGTCCGCCAGTTGGAGGTCAGGGTTTTTAGGAGCTGGAATGGAAGATAATACGGATTAGCAATTTGTTTGTATGACGGCTCATGAGATGGATGCCGCTGACAGACATACAGGCGGATGGACAGCGGAGGCATAGTAATAGTCCCATTGGTCCCATGTGGCACCCTTCGGGTACGGAACCCTAACCTAATTAATATAAGGGATCATTGCCACTTTTCCACAATTTTCGGTAAAGGACACGAAAAATCCGATTTGATCAGACCAACTCTATTTTTCACTTATTAAGCTGCCGCTCTGTTCAAAGTAAAAATAAATACACTGTGTTAGCGCTAGATTTCAACATGACCGCCATTGTATGAATAAAATAAAAGCCCAATAGCTTTCAATTGCGTTTGAATGAGCGTTTAGCCCAGACTCCATACTAATTTGACCATGGTCCTCTGAATTAGTTATTTGTGCCTCTGCCACATATTCACTCGTCTGTGGGTAGATCGAAAAATGGCACGCGATTATGAACCTCATTGCTTGGTAATCAAGTTTAAACCTATGGAAAATAATCAATCACCTGTTGAGGCCCACACCTGAGTGGATATGGGTAAAGGCATGACACTATGTTGTTGTAGTTTTGCCAACAGAGGGGTAACTTCCGGAAAACGGCATAAAAGGCTTGTCTTACTATGCTCAGTTTTGGACTCTATTAACAAGCCATAGGGTTAAAAATAAATGTCAAAAGATCCGTGAGAAAGCGGACTAGAGGTTAATTGACCGAGCGAGCGAAGCGTCCAGTTCCGAGATTGGCCAAAAATGCATTTGTCCTTCTGTCTGTCTGTTCTCATCTACAGGCCGCATATTCTCGTCAAATTTTGTGAGCCAGTTCGATAATTATATAGTTTTTTTGTCAAGTCAGTTTTTGAGGGTTCCGTACCCGAAGGGTTCCAAACGGGACCCTATTACTAAGACTCCGCTGTCCGTCCGTCCGTCTGTCACCAGGCTGTATCTGACGAACCGTGATAGTTAGACAGTTGAAATTTTCACAGATGATGTATTTATGTTGCCGCTATAACAACAAATACTAAAAAACAGGATAAAAGAAATATTTAAGGGGGCTCCCATACAAAAATTCTTTCAATACCACATACAAACTTATGGATGCACCTGGTTACGTACATGGAATGTGAAAGTAACCGCACCAATAACTTTGTAAACAATATTTTGCTGTGTAAAATCCAAACTATTCACTCCACACCATCGCTTCTATTGAACGGTGGTACGGCACCCTTCGTGCGCGATTTAGACTCGCACTTGACCGGTGTTTTAATTTATTATGGTGTTACAAAGTTATTGGTGCGGCTACTTTGTTACTTGGGTTAAACACCAGATTTTACCTTCGAGGACTAAGGAAACGCGAGTAATCGCCAAAACTTAAACCCCGCATTTTGCTCAAAAGTATGCATAGTAATTGGAAAATCCAAGCACCTGAAATTTAATTTAAAATTGGACTTTCTTCGTTAAATTGTTGTGCAAAATAAACTTGTATCGCATTATAATAAAGCCTTTCATCCGTCATTCAAGTGATAATATGTTTAAGCATGTATGTACATCGAAGGGCTCGCGAGGTCTACTGTTCTCACAGAACCATTAGTGTATGTCTATTTTATTGTAATGAAATCCTAGCATACTATATATGCTTAGTTGGTACATGTTGATAATGTTGGATGTGATATTATAAATTCACACTTTTTGTGTCACCGACGTGCCGTTGCTAGTGTGCGTGGGACGACCTCCCATGCACATGGTTGTAGATTTAGCAAATAAGGACCAAGCTCACCTCATGTTGGTCCTCATCGTTCAGTTTCTGGCACAGATACGGAGTCAGGAGCGTGTGTAGCGCAATTGCTATCCGCTCGTCGTCCGGCCCTGGCGACCCGTGCTTACCATACAACTTGCCGAGCGCTATGACGCACAGCTTCGCTAGATTGTTCGCGACTTGCTGCAAATAAATATGATCAAGTAAGCTGTGAATTTAAATCAGCAAGCCAAGTGAAGGAATTTAACCTCTGCTAACTCTCTTCTAGGAAAAAGGTGTGAGTATCTTTTCACGAGAGTTATGGATGGCACTCGGGGAAGACACGGTACAAGTGGGTATGTCGCCCTCCATTGGCTATTGGAATACCCGTCCATTTCAATCGCATGTCAAGCTACCTAATACGATCCCCTGTGATCTTTGAGGATGATAGGGAAGCCCTAACTTACTTAAATCATAATTAATCATGTCTCCCCTGATTAATTATGATTTAAGTAAGTTAGGGCTACCTGTCGCGAACTATATGTGTGTGGTCAGGAAACGGTTCGTATAGCTATAATTATAAAATATTAGAAGCTACATGCTATAAGTAAAAGACGTTGGCCGAGTTCAGTTCAAGGAAAGTGATAGATGCATTCGGATGACGAGGACAGACGATAATGTTTCCTTATTAGGGTGCCAAACGGGACCTTATTACTAAGCGTACGCTGTCCGTCCGTTCGTCTGTCCCTCTGTCAGCGGGCTCTAATGGATAAACCGAAATAGTGCTACTGCTTTTATTTTGGCTTGAGAAGCGGACCTGTGATCACATATATCACAATATACCCGTAGTAATAATAACGTGATAAAGAAATCTATTTATGAAAATTATCGAATCCATATAGGAACAGGAGAAAATTGGGTAATAGAATAGATCAATCGGCGATCACTGGCGCCATGGATGGTTCAAGAAGAGAGAGCACAAAACTAGCAGAAGCTGGTTAGTGTATCTTGAATAGTAACGGACAAGACAAATCAATTGCCTTGGGGCTATACGCCAGCGTGTTCCAAGCGGAAATCTTCGCTATTATGGAATGTGCTGCTGCCCTAAATAAACGTCAGATACTGAAAATAAGACTGTACTAATATATTCAGATAGTCAAGCAACCTTAAGACTTTCACTGTCAAGCACCCGATATTGCGATCAATATTTAATCAAATATTGATCGCACGCCGACGACCCCTCTCGCGGGTGCAGAATATACATAGCTAATGATGACTTACCCACGCCGCCGACTCGACTAGCGGGTCCTACCACACGCGGCTAGCTAGGGTTGTCGCTCACTACTTTATTCTAATCAAATAAATAATTAATGTACAAATTTAGATTCTTTAGATTTTTTTCAAATCCTTATATCTAGTTTTTAGTTATATAGTTCTGTGCCATAACACTAGATGACGTATACATTCATATACGTGAATGGAAATATGAATGTGAACACAGTGAGTGAGTGTGCCCCGCTTGCCCCATTTTGCTATGCAACTTGACTTGAAACTTTTTGAAGATATTATCTTCAAAAAGTTTCTTAGGCGATAATTCAAAAATCGCTGCGGACGTTGAGAATTTTTGGCATAACCCTGGATGATGTTAGAACCCGCAAGGCGAGTCGGCGGCGCTCACTATTTTATCTGTTAATACACCATGGGTTTCCGGACACAAAGGGATCCAAGGAAATGAAAAAGCACACGAGCTGGCATGATTTGGTGGAGAGCAGGGATTTATTGGGCCAGACTGCCTTTAACAGCAACTCAAGAACAAGGAGATTTGAGGAGGGAAGTCGACTGAATCAACAATAACTGGTGCTCAAACACTGGGAAATGAGTGAAATAGTCACAATAGACGATAGTGAACCAATCACTCTTCCGTGTTCATCGGGCGTCCCACCTTAAAATCTGTCTATCTACCCTGTTACTGCCGGTGGTACTTCTGGTAGTATCAATGCTAAGTCAGCTATCTATGGTCAGCGGCACAACTTCAATTTTGTGTATAATATTTCTAGTAGTAAAAGTTTTGTATAAATAAACCATAGTTATACTTAGAAATTTAGTGTATATCTATTATATCATCCTGCAAATTTATTGGCCCACAAGCAATCATTACAGTTTGATCCAAGTAGCCCAAACAAAACTGCGAATAATTCTTGAAATATTCTGCGTTGAAGTGGAAGACAAAGAAATTTATCCCATTACGTCTCTAGTGATGTCACGTTTAAATTTAGCGGGTAAAACTTTAGCTTTGTTTTTTAAATAGACGCAATGAATAAAACCCAAAAATATGTAATTAATTTCTTATATCAAAATAAATTATATAGAAAAATATGCAAACAGAAAAATGCATGGCCATAAAGCTAAGTTGATCTCTTTGGTAATAGGACTGTATTTGCTCCAAGCTTGGAGCCACTGATATATTGTGTCCATCCGTTGTCTGGCTTTCGGATATCATTTGTGAGACTGGAACGGAACTTGGATTTTCCTGTATTTTCATCATCAATACATATAAAAATATATTTTTAGTTACCATGTTATTATACGGACCGAATTCTTTAAAGATACTGCCAATAGCATCAAAACTGAGAACTAATGTATCCAGTTTCTTATTTTTTATGCAGCAGGCTTCTTGCAAGGGAGTCCAATAATAAACGTAGAACGGGTACCAAGAAATTTGCTTAATGGCTTCTTTAAATGGCGACATACGAGTCATTGTCCACAAAGATAGCACTTTATTTGTATAATAGTACGAACTATGCTTTTTTTCATATTTAATTTGCCTTATGCATCCAACCGTCGGCATATGTGGAGGTCCGATGTCATTAGTATCCATGAGTTCATTATCCACAAAGATAGTACTTTATTTGTATAATAGTACGAACTATGTTTTTTTTCATATTTAATTTGCATTGAGCATCCATCCGTGAGCATATGTGGTGGTCTAATGTCATTAGTATCCATGAGTTCATTAGCTAATTGTTTGCGATATGCGATAGCAGATTCATATTTTAGTTCATCTGACATATCAACGCGTTTTGCTGGTAATAATTTAATATTTTTGTTGGGTACATGAATAAATGATGCATCCACATTTGTTATAGTATAAATACAGTGAGCTGTTCTATTGACAGGCCAGGAAATCGCAATATTTATCGCTTTGCATTTGTTAAATTCCACGCCTTAACCGAAAGCGGGTGCAATCTTGGTAGGGTTGTTTTTTATTGGAATGTCACAAAGCAGTACTGACCTTGACGCCGTGGACCGGCATTCGAAAGCTCAATTCGAGGCATAAATACGGGATGAGGAACACCAGGGTGGGGGGGTGAGGGGAGTCGAATCTTACTCTCGTCGCAGCCCGCTGCTGTCGCCGTCGTGATGCTTGCCGACACAAGGGTCGCTGTCCGAACGCGACGAATTGATCACCGAATCACTTCAACCTTTCACAGCACGAAGCACTCACTCCGATGACGTGAAATCTACTTATTTCCCGACGATTGTTCCGTGATTATTACAATTAACATTCCGACCAGGCCCCATACCTGTGGTAGACAATTATTACAAACAACATACAGCCAAGGCCCGAATGCCTGACGCCGACAAATTACCCATGTGCAAAAGCTTCTAGCTTGTCATTTTGTTTCTATCCAAGTGACAGCTAGCTAGTTCCGCTCCGATCACTCGCGGTCCGATCGCGCAACAAAAAAAGGTGCGTTCCGAAGCATAAATATTAAACAGCCACCCGCCCGGACAGGCCCGAACCTGTCCCTAATCAATAGGAAGGCGAGAAAGTGTTGCGACCGCTCTCTCGAGGACCGAGTCCCCCACCTTGACTTCTGCTGATCGAGGCGTGCCATCCCGACCCGTGTACAATTTGACGATCCGTCCTCGTCTCCATCTCAATGATGGCAGGTTCGCATCCTTAATCAGCACCAAATCACCGACTTGAGGGGGGCCCGGCCGGTCAGTCCACTTAAGGCGCTGCTGCAAGATGTGCAAGTACTCAAGGGACCACCGTTTCCAAAAATCTTGAGCCATCTGCTGCAATATCTGCCACCTAGTTAACCGACTTAACTTAACATCACCGAATGGGTATTCTGGCAGGGCGTTAAGGGGCTGACCTATCAGGAAGTGACCCGGCGTCAACGCTTTCAAATCATTTGGATCCGAACTGAGCGGGCACAACGGACGCGAGTTCAGTGTCATTTCAATTTTACAGAACAGCGTCGCAAGCTCTTCAAAGCGTAGAGAGGTCTCACCGATGATCCTCGTCAGGTGCGACTTAGCCGATTTAACCGCAGCCTCAAAAATTCCTCCAAATTCAACCCATTCAATCCCTCGTCGGGAGCAAGCCGTACCGATGGCGTCCTGTTTACCGTTCAGGAATTGAGTGACCTCCTGCAGATATCGCCTGGCTCCGACAAAATTTGTGCCGTTGTCCGAACGGATTAATGTCGGGAGGCCCCTTCATGAGACGAACCGATCCAGACATGCGATAAATGGAAAACCTCCAAGTGGACTGCCTTCGTGGCCCAGCACACGAAGACGCACAGGTATGCCTTCACTAATCTGGCGTTCCGTAGCTGTGAAGACTTGACCATGAATGGTCCCGCGAAATCCGTTCCGACACCCGCAAAGGGCCGGATTTCGTTAACCCTATCCGAGGGCAAATCGCCCATCTGGGGCTGCATCGTAGCCGCCTTGGCCCGATAACAAGGCAGGCACCGAAATACGACGCTACGCACTAAGCGTCTTCCCGATAGAATCCAGAACTCGCGCTGGAGAAACACCATCAAGGCGTGGCATCCGACATGCCCATTCCGAATGTGTCGATCCTGTATCAACAGTTCGACCAACTTCCCTTTCCTAGGGAGTAACAACGGGTGGCGAGCCGCATAAGGCAGATTGGCATTCCGCAGCCGACCTCCTACCCTCAGCAATCCTTGAGGGTCAATAAACGGGTTGAGCCGAGCCACAGCTCCCTTCAGTTGGACGCGTCCGCGTCTCAGAATGTCCAGTTCGGACTTAAAGTGCACCGTCTGCACGTTCCGTACCAATGCGAACAACGCATGGTTCCGTTCCCGTGGTGTCAGGACCTGTGTCCGCACCCGTTGCGCCTCAGAATTGCGACAATTCCGCGCAAATTGGAAGATCCAGGCGGTCACATTGACCTGCTTGTCGAGCGAGCTGTACCGTTCCAGCAGGCTAAACTCCTCTTCCGGCTCTGGTTGCGTCGTACAGACATCGACTGTCAAGGCGCCGTTCGCCGAGGTAACGCGTGGACTCATTGGCCAATCCGATTTGGCTTGAGTCAACCATTTTGGACCCCACCACAAGGGATGTCCAACTAACTCCGGAGCGTGACACCCACGAGACGCACAGTCTGCTGGGTTCATTTCCCCTGGAACATGTCTCCAGATTAAGGGAATCCTCCGAATTCAAAATCTGCGAAACCCGATTCGCCACAAAAATCTCCAGCTTGTGAACTGAAGCCTTCAGCCAGCATAACACGATCTGGCTGTCCGTCCAAGCGTAGACCGTATCTTCTAACGCTATTGACCCACGACGAACCGTCATCGTGTGGTTGACCAGACGAGTCAGGAGAGCCGCTCCTGAAAGCTCTAATTTGGGAATGGTCAGGCGAGTGCGCAACGGCGCAACCTTGCTCTTGGCCATGACCAACCGCACATCAACCTCCCCCGAGGAGTCGACCGTACGCAGATACACCGCAGCTCCGTAGCCCTTCTCCGAGGCATCGCAAAACCCATGCAGGGTGGCGGCGTATCGTTTGGTGGGGACCAACCTCCGTGGCAGTGAAATCCGATTGATGCCAGGGAGGGTCGAAAAGAACGATTCCCACTCTGAGCTCAATGACCCGCCGATCGGGTCGTCCCATTTCAGCTCAGCAGACCACAATTGCTGCATAAAACACTTGAGCTGAAATGTTACCGGGGTGATCCACCCGTTTGGATCAAATGTCCTAGCCACCGTTGAAAGGACGTTCCGTTTCGTCCAGACCTTCGGGAAGTCCAACTCGACCCGATACGAAAACATATCTGACACCGGCTTGTACTGGACGCCTAATACCGACAACATATTCGGATTTTCCAGATTTTCGAAAATGTGGGCATCCTGCTGGTAGTCATCCGGAAGACCAGACAGTAACTCTGGAGAGTTCGACATCCATTTCCGGAGCTCGTAACCTCCACCCCGTAAGAGCTCAACTAGCTCGTCCCATCGAGCGAGCGCCTCCTCTACGGAATCTGCACCGGTAAAGATATCGTCCACGTAGAGATCCTGCTCCAGGATCGCTGCTCCTCTAGGGAAATTTAACCGTTCTCGATCCGCTAACTCCCGCAGAGTGCGAATCGCCAAATAAGGACTAGACCGTAGCCCGTACGTGTTGGTGTTCAGCTCGTACACCCTGATGGGCTGATCTGGGCTCTCTCGCCACAGTATCAGCTGATACCGTCTATCGTCAGGGTGAATGACCGTCTGTCTAAACATCATCCGGATGTCAGCTACAAACACAACATTGTGTCGACGGAACCGTGTGATAACATCCGCGATGTCATGGTTCAACTTCGGCCCTGAATGCAAACACTGGTTCAGGTTCATGCCGTTAGATGTTGATGCCGATCCATCGAACACTACCCGTATTTTGCCCTCCGGGGTCCTCAAGACCGCGTGATGGGGCAGGAAGCAGTGGTCTTCACGCTTCCAGTCGATACCCGAAACCGACATGTGGCCGAGCGACTCGTATTCCCGCATGAAGTCGACGTACTTCTGCCGGAAAATCCCGTCACGCTTCATGCGTCGTTCCATCGACAGAAGCCGCGTCTCGGCTGCATGGTGTGAACTGCCCAGCGGTGGGCAATCACTCCGGAATGGAAGACGTGTGAGAAATCGACCTGACCGAAGGCGACCAGTATTGTTCCGATAAAACTGTTCACACTCTTCTTCAACCGGGTCCAACCGGCGGACCGTAGGTGGTTCCTCCACCTCCCAAAACTTCTGTATCACCTCCGAGAGTACAGAACCGAATAAGGGACTATTAGTCGCTAGGCGTGGGGCAGCCGGCATGACCGGACCCATTACCGCATGGCCCAGTCTGGTGTTGACCGAAACCAGACCAGTCGCCTGCAACACGTGGACACCTGGCACTAACAGGTATCCCAAGGCATCGACACCCAATAAAATGTCTACTGGGCCCGGAATATCGAACTCCGGGTCAGCCAGTGACAACCCAGCGACCAACTGTCGCACCGAGGGCGACAACCGTACGTGAGGGTGTGAGCCCATCACATTAGGCATGACTAATGCCGTGACCGTCAGATTCACCGATGAATCCACCCGTGACGAGAGAGTAATCCGACATACTCCCTTAACGGAACCGACTTCCGTGTTCCCAATTCCCCGAATGGAATGTGGATACTCCCTTACCGAAATGCCCAACCGTCTTACAAGGTTGCACGAGACTAAGCACCCCTGGGCCCCCGAGTCCAATAGTGCTCGTGCCACACATGAATTGCCGTCCGAACTCCACGCTATCACAGAGGCGGTGGGGAGCATGACCGTCTGTGGAGTGGCGGCACCCTGTAAGTGGGCGGCGTGTCCCTAGCGGGAACCTCCGCGGGATCCGAACCCGCTCAGACCTCCGTCGGCCTTGGAGTAACTCGGCTGCTGATATGCAACCGGCATATCAGACCGTATGTGCATCAAGGGGTCCCAACCCGTATAATAGGCCCCTCGCTGTCCCGGTATCCGATCATACCGGACGGTGTACGGTGTGCCCGGTGCGCACCTTGGATGAATGGGGGAGAGCGGATCCAACCTGGGGCGCTCTAGGAATGGGGGCGACATCCGACTGTTCGCCTCCCAGAGCGACGGGCAGGGTGGCGCAGAAGGTGGTGGACTCCCAGCCTTCGCGCTACTCATAGGTGTCATCTGACACCCGCCCGTAACACGCGGTGAGCCAGCGGCCCGAAGTCCTCGCTGACCGTGGACAGCGGCGACCGAACCCCGGCTATCACGCATGTTACCCCCCGCGCTGCCCCTTTCCCCTCGGGGGGGGGGGGTCCCGTGTGGCCGACCAACCTGAGTCCGGCCCTGGTGACCGTCCGAAGGGCCTGACCGATTCAGGCACAACACTATGTGGTGCTTGCCACCACAGCACTCACAGGGGAACGCGCGCGAGCACTCGCTCAGCGTGTGCGGCCCCAAACAACCGAAACACAATCGGTGACGGAAGACAATCTTCCTGCGGGCAGCTACCCCAAGCGCCTTAAATTTGGCGCAACTGGTCACGTCATGACCGGCACTGTCGCAGTGCACACAGCCGTCACCCGACGGCGCGGCATTCAAAACGCCAAATTGTTTCATCCTCCCTCCCCCCCGTGGGGGCGGGGGGCGCGGCCCCTCCCGCATCCGCGCGGGTTGGCGCTGCACACTGGCCTCCGTGTCCAGTGTGTCACATCGCCTACATTCACCCTCCAAAAAATCCGTCAATTGGACGAGCGTGGGCAGTTCCGTGTTACTGCCCCCATGCAGCTGTTCAAACCGACTTTGAACAGCTGCATGCAATCGTGACAAAACCATATACAAAACAATGTATGACCATTGGTCTACCGGAAGACCAAGGTTCTGAAGGGCCTTAGTGGCCACCAGCACAGGGTTGAGCACCTGTACTCGGATGTCAACATCCCGGGTTACTCTAGGGATGCTAAACAGCTTCCCCAGCTGCGCATCAACCAACCGCCGTTTGTGTTGGTAGCGGTCAAACAATATGGACCTGGCTATCTCATAATTGCCCGCCGTGGCCGTTAGGTGACCGACCAACTCCTTCGGTTCACCCCGCAGAGCCATCAATAGTTGGGCCAACTTGTAGGCGTTGTCCAGGTCGTCCCGACCGTGGACCAAACTATCAAATAAATTAATGAAGGCCGGCCACTCATCAATTGCCCCACTGAAGGCCGGAATCTCCAGGTGTGGCAGCCGTCCAACAACACCCTTCGGGGGTGGGTCTCCGTTACCCTCCCCACGGTCATTCCTTCGCGACCGCTTAATTTTCTCCGCGCGACGCTCGATGTCACCCAAGCATTCCATCGCTTGGTCAGCATCCGCGCAGAGCTGTTTCACTGTAGCCACCGAGGCTTCATCAGTAAGCCCGAGAGCTTCAGCCTCCGCAGCCAGCCGACACACCTTCCCGACGCGTGTCATTGCGTCCTCCACACGCTTGAGCAGGACATAATCCATGTCCGGTCGCTCCACATACTTATGAGTATGGGCGAGCCATCTCATTTCCTCCCGGACACCATGCCGCAGTACCGTCAAGGGTGAAGGTGCCATGTTGACCGATTTAATAAATTCTGGTCTTATACTTCACTACCGAACTAAGTATAGCCAGAGACCAGCACTTGCCCGTCAGCGCTGGGCACAGAAATTAAAACTAAGTTGTCAAAACTAAGGCAACCACTAAAAAAATTAAATCCTAAAAAATATTTAATATGGTCGCCCTGTGGACATACACCTTATAACTATACACTCTAAATCAATTAGAGAATGCCACCATAAAGCACAATACAAAATAACACACAAAAATGTATTATAAAAAAAACTATTTTTAATAGTGTAGGTAGCCGTGAACCTTCTAGAAGTGGCCTTTCCGATATGACCTGCACTTCTACTGAGGTCAGCAAAATCAGCTTAATACCCCTTGAATAGCCTGACCCTGCTCTGTAATCCGAAATAACACTGCAATACTATGGAACCCGACTGCAATACTATAGCCCGACCGAATGACTGTTCCTTATGCACACCAAGTAGTTTCCGACTACAATTTTATAATAATTGTTAACTAAATCGTCAATTATATGTTCACTAACCGAAAATGAACCTAAATTGTGGTATACCGACCACAAGACTCACTCACAGAATGATTGCCGACCAATCTGAGGTACCCACCCTCTCCCAGTTACAATGTGGCAAAAAAACAACCCTACAACCGTCCGTGAATCGATTTCCTACTAGGAAACCGCGCCTCTGCTACCAAAATGTTAAATTCCACGCCTTAACCGAAAGCGGGTGGAATCTTGGTAGGGTTGTTTTTCATTGGAATGTCACAAAGCAGTACTGACCTTGACGCCGTGGACCGGCATTCGAAAGCTCAATTCGAGGCAGGAATACGGGATGAGGAACACCAGGGTGGGGGGTGAGGGGAGTCGAATCTTACTCTCGTCGCAGCCCGCTGCTGTCGCCGTCGTGATGCTTTCCGACACAAGGGTCGCTGTCCGAATGCGACGAATTGATCACCGAATCACTTCAACCTTTCACAGCACGAAGCACTCACTCCGATGACGTGAAATCTACTTATTTCCCGACGATTGTTCCGTGATTATTACAATTAACATTCCGACCAGGCCCGATACCTGTGGTAGACAATTATTACAAATAACATACAGCCAAGGCCCGAATGCCTGACGCCGACAAATTACCCATGTGCAAAAGCTAACCTCTAGCTCGTCATTTTGTTTCTATCCAAGTGACAGCTAGCTAGTTCCGCTCCGATCACTCGCGGTCCGATCGCGCAACAAAAAAAAGGTGCGTTCCGTAGCATAAATATTAAACAGCATTGTTTACATAAACCTTTGCAAGGTATTCGGTCTTCATTTTTGACGGAATATTGATTGAAAACCCAAGAACATGGAAATTTCATTGCTTTCCATATTTGCTTTCGCAATACATGAGCCCACATATGTTTTGGTAAACGGTATTTTTGGGTAAATATATGTTTTTGAATTTTGAGTAACTTTTAATTGCTTTCTTAACGGCTGCATTCTCTCCCATTGGCGTAAATCAACCATAAATTCATAAGTTCATTGACTTACTTGATGAGTTTTCTTTATTTAGTGTAGTACCAATCCTGTTTTTGTCATTTTGCTTAAATTCACGCAAAAGGATACCAGCACAAGTAAAAAACAACCATGACAATAAACATGTCTAACACAAAACATACAAGTAAGTTAAAAAGATGAATCTACCCTAATTATAGGTAACTTAAAAAGTCGGAACGTAGGATATCTTTAAGTATTTTGTGGTAGTATATAGGCATACAACTAACAAAGCATAGATGAGAAAATTATGCAACTTCATATAAAACTTTGATTTAAATATAAAAAGTAGGTATTGCTTATTAAATTAAAAACAGAAGCAACGAGTAGCAGAACCTTTCGATATGTAAACACAATTTTCAAGATAATTAGTTGCTGGGCGCTTACAGTAAACTTACACAGTATCTTTATTTTCTTGATAGCTACAGTTCTAAGTTTATAAACTGTCAAGTAATCAATTGTAAAGTAATTTATGATCTACAAAAAAATCAGTAATTCCACATAGTTACTATGCTCTGGACATTGACCAGCCATCCTGACATCAGAATGGATGGTCAATCTTAAATGTCTCAATTGGTCTAAAATATATGGTAAGCAAATCTCTCATCGTGGTAAGTAAATATCAGCAATTGGTGAGCAATTTTTGGACACTATTTCAAAGTTAAATAAGACTGTTGACTGGCCATTCTGACGGACAACAGCAATTTGTATGGATAATTTTAATGTCGCAACAAATATTTTGAAAAGGTGTACATTAGGCAAAAAAGGCCTTTTGTAAATGTCAAGTTACGCAAAACATAGGTAGGAATAATAAAGCAGTTGTTTCATTTTACTAGCTTATTGATAATGGGTGTCAGCAGGGATTCGTGAACGTATAAACGTAATTTAATTATTTTTGCTAGATAGAAAAGACTCCTTACGATATCACAAAATCAGTTTTACACTAAAAAGAAATACAATTTTGCTATAAAAAATATTAAGTTATGCTGCTCTGTTAGTCCTCTATAGATCTGTGAAGAGTGTATTTCAGTATTTGTAGTCTCTTAAAAGTAAGCTGAAGGTAGTTCTAATTTCCGCTCGGGTGGTGCCCAGTCTTAAGTCGCCACCATAAAATGTTGTTGGTGTACGCACAGGGTCCCGTGGGCCTTACCTGTTTGTTAGTCTTCTTATCGGTGGCCACGCCCGACTCCTCCAGCGTATAGTCGTACTGCAGCACTGCCGGCAGCAGCGCCTGCAGGGCTCCCGCGCCAACGAGCAGCGAGCGCAGGCCCGGGTCGGCCGAGAGAGCCGCGACGGCTTCTGCGCCCGCGCATGAAGTGTCGCCGAGGTGCTGTGAGGACACGCAAACATAAGTACCTTTAGTTAAAAGTACGCCTTTTTTCATATTGGGTGGCAATAGCCCAGTTCCGCTCACATTTAGACAATTATTCAATACTCTTGAGATATGAAGGTTTTCGTTCCTTTGCGTACTTAAAAGTACTTATAGATAGATAGATGAATTAGATAAACTCTATGGAAATCTTCAAGTCAGGGTTGGAACCTGCGACCTTGTGTTCAGACCACTGCGGGTAGTTCCGTCGGGGCTGTGGAGTCACTACACTGACACTGACTCACCGATCGCTTCAACAGCGGCACTAGATCGCTCGGCAGGGTAGTGAGGTCGCTCATCGCGGCGAGACAGTTGGGGAACTGCGCCGCGACCGCGAAGCAGCGCGCACAGTGAGCGCAGACTACTGCGGGCAGTTCGGTGGGAGTTGTGGAGTCGGAGAGGACGTTCACGCAGCGACACAACGCTTCGTGGAGGACCTGTAAGTTAAAGTTGTTATTGTTTATATAATAATAATGAATATATCACATTGCAGTAAGACATTCTTAAAATTATATATATATTAAAATTATATATATTCTTAATGAGGTAGGTTGACAAAGCAATTTTTAGTTCCTTAAACACAATATTCCTTAAACACAATACACCACAATTCTTATCAATACTAAAGCAAATCAATAAAGGGTAAGGTGGAAAACCCTATCTTTACGCCGTCCTGTGTCCACCTCCTGAGCTGTTTCTGCTATAGTGTTTAGTCCTAACAGTTTGTAATGTGAACAGCTGTCTCACCGATAATACCTTTATAGAGTAATTAGTGCGAAATCTGTAAGGTCTAAAAGTACTAACTTTTAAAACAGTTTTCTGTGCCCTCTTCAGTGTGATCAGAAGTAGTTTAAGGCACCAATTTAATAATGTACAACGAACTGAATAGATGGAAATCAACCGAAGATCCTCGGCGAGTATGTTCGTTTAAAAAACATCTAGGTGCGTTGTAGGTAACATCACGTTGTTCGAATCTGAAGGTCCGTACGGGATTATAGACAAGAAGACGAGTCCTGAGAACTGCGATTTTGTAAAGCAGCTTAAAGCGAAGCCGACCACTCAAACAAACGCATTTCTCAGGTGTCGACTTCTGGACTGTACACACGTAGCTAGGTGAATACTTACATAGGAAGGAACATTCTTATGTAAGTGAGTACGCAGGTGCATAATTGCCACTAACATTGGGGTAACAAGGGTTTCATTCATCTGATGTGAGACTCCACCAAACCAACTAGACGCCCCGTCACCCTAGCAGGCACCATCCGTCTCAACGAAAAAATATTCTGACAAGATGTCATGTCAAAAAACAACAGATAGGGATGTCCGATCTAAATTGATATTCATGAATCAACGATCGATTCAATGTCCATGCGATTGTCCATATTTTTATCAAAATCAAGACTATACGATCTCAACCTAGCTCAAATCGGATGAATAGTAGTTTAAGGAATTTTAGAGTCCCGTACTTAAACAGTAAAAACGGAACCATTATATTAATAGGTAATTTGTAACTAAGGGTCCACATATGCACAAGTGACTACGTGATCTGCTCCTACAACATAATCGAAAGAGCAAATACTATTAAATATTTAGGAACTACAGTTGGGAAAATCTCAATTTCAATGAGATCTTAGGAGTACTGATGAAACTTCGCAACGCAGCCCAGTAGAGACATCCTTAATCACGTCTACATCGATCTGTCAGTCCCTACTAACGTACTGATTGGCGCAGAAAAGGCCCAACGCTTTTTATCAAAAGTCATGATTACAAAACCTTTTAGATACCCAACCGAAGACTTGTATAAAGAAGCTAAAGTCCTTTCAGTCCGCCTACTTTTTTACAAAAAATCTCCCTAACGGCTCATAAAGCCACAATCAACTCCAGCGACTACCCCCGCTTGCTAGACAGACGTGTTAACAAGATTCCTATACTCACTATAAACACAGCTTTTGCAAGTATATTTAACTGTTACATAAGTTCTCACATATACAACTTTTTCGTGAAAATTTGTGATATTAGGACAAACTCAGTCATGAAAGCAAAACCTAAGCTAACAAATTCCTTCTATTCTAACATTAGATTACGACAACACAGAGGTACCATTAGTAAAAATATAATAATGTTATTGATGGTGTAGTACAACTCGCCCATCCATACTTAAACATGAGGGACGAATTATACGCAGATCGAAAATTATTATAACCTACAGAGTGCTGTAACAATTTAAATAATAATAATAATAATACCTTGGACGCTATTCACACAACTTGATCTAGCCCCAAACAAGAATTCCCTGTATCTAGGGTACTAGACAACGATACACATACTTATATAGATAAATATTATGCTTAGATAGATAAACAACCATGACTAGGGTACAAACATCCGTTCTCATCAAACAAATATTTGCCCCCACCGGGACTCGAACCCGGGACCCTTGGCTTCGTAGGCAGGGTCACTGCCGACTCGGCCATTCGGGTCGTCAATTGGTATTGAATATGGGGGCAACTTTTAGGGGGCAACTAAGAAAATAAAATAAAAAGATTTTCAAACTCTATCGTGTGACATGTCAAATGAAAGGCCTTTTTCCATAACTCTCGAAATACTAAACTAAAAACAATATAGGCAAAAAAAGAACAACCCCCCCAACCCCCTACCATTATCTCCGAAACTACTGATTCTAAATTTCTGAAATAAACATAATATAGGTCTGAACTTAAATTTTACAAGAAATAATATGAGAAATGTATGGTTTCAATAGTGGGGCACAATTAAGGGTAAAAAAGATTTTTTTGTGCGGTAGTACGGAACCCTTTTTGTGCGCGTCCGACTCTCACTTGCTGTTGTAAGAAGCGACGGGCAGCTGGCGTACTTGTACGCTAGCATGAGTACGTATGTAAATTATAGGTACGTACATGGGTACGTAGGTGAGTAACAAGTACGTATGTGGGTATGCAGGTGTGCAATAGGGACGCACGTGGGTACGTCAGTATTTACTGTATACATGGGTTGGGCCATAAGTTTTGTCACATTCCTCAAACTTCGAATTTATACCGCGAACCAAAAAATTGTTATGGGTATTCGAAATACGAATTTTTTAAGAAACAATTTTCATTGTTTTTCAGTAATTTTCTTTATTTTCAAAAATGGAGTGGACGCGAAAGGACCATGGAGTCGCAGTAATCGCATTACATCGCTGCGGTCACGCACCAACAGAAATTTTCAAATTGTTGGAAAAAAATACCATAAAATTTGAGGCTCGTTTAACGTACTATCAAATAATTCAGGGAAGATTTGATAATAGAAGATAAGCAGAGGAGCAGTCGTCCTCGTACTGTTCGGACTCCAGCAGTGATCAAATCAGTGATGGCGCGGATACAAAGAAGTCCCGTTCGGAAGCAAAAACTTGGCTCTCCAGATGAGGTTAAGTAGAACTACAGTTAAAAGGGTATTGAATAAACTTTGGACTACGAGCATACCGGAAAAAACTGCACATTTGCTTAAGTCACGGCTGAAGAAATCAGGCTCGATAGATCCCGAGTCTAAAGCGGTACGCGGGAAAAAAATACCGCGAAATCCTTTTTTCAGACAAAGCACTCAAAATGGGCTCGCCTCCCGTGGAATCAACTTTATTATACACGTTGACTTGCCCTCCTCGACTTTACTCCAGACTTTAATCCATTGGATTATAAAATATGGCAGTACTTAGAGGAGGACTGCGCTAAACCTCATTGCAATTTGGAGTCTCTCAAAGCATCCCTGATTAATGCAGTGGCCGATATTGACATGGATGTCGTGCGTGCTTCTATCGATGACTGGGCGCGCGGATTAAAGGCTTATATCGAAAATAGGAGAGGTCATTTTGAATAGTTTAAAGGTCATTTAAATCTGTTTTTTTGTCACCCTTCGTTAGATATATTCGTATAAATAATAATAATAATAATAATTCTTTATTGCACAGAAAACACAATGGAAAAAATACAACGAACAATATGCAAAGGTGAGCTTATTTCTAAAAAGAAATTTCTTACAGCTAACCTGTGAGGAAAGGAAAAAATATTTATAGAGAGGTAGTCCTAGTGTACAATTAAGATTTAAAAGAAAGAAATAAAGTCAATATACAGGGTTGGCATTGTTTTAAACAATTGTTTTAAACAAGAGTTTTAAACAGTGTTTAAAACACAGAGAAAAAAACACTCGTGTTTAAAACTTGTTTTAAAACAATTTGTTTTAAACGTGTTTTAAACACACATAAAAAACACTGTTTATTTTCTTTTGTTCTACGGAACGTACCGTAATTTTCAATTTTGTAATTATTGAACGCATCCAAGTGGCATTGAATTTTCACTGGCGATGGCGGGGATTTCCCCAAAAATAAATATCTGGGCAAGCGATTGAGTGAGGTGAGGCGGTGTGTGTGTGTTGTGTACGGACAGACGATACTTGAGTGAAAGCAATGAGAAAAGTGTATATGTGTGGGTACGTTTTTGTGTTTGGGTGGGTGGGGTAAAGCTAACTCACCCAATCTGAGATTCCAAAGCTGAAAATTGGTCCTGCCTGCTTGCTTGTGTTGTGTGGTGTGTGTGATAGATAAAACAATTCAATATTATGACAGGGCGTAAAAAGGATCCGCTTTGGCGGCATTACAGTCCTTTTAGTTCTGGAAGTGGTGCAAAATCACCGCGAGTAAAGTGCAAGTATTGCCATAAAGATTTGGTTGGGCTAATTGCCCGGATGAAAACACATCTTCAAAACTGTTCTGTATATTCATGTCGTCCATCGACTTCACGAGACTTGAGACCGGAAGTTTTATGTGATTCAACTAGTGACGAAGGTAAGTAAGTAAATAAGTTTGTTCATGATCATGATTATCAAAGGGTGTGAGTATGTACGATTAGTAGTCGTACGTACCGGGGTGGACTGGACAAGTATAAAATTAAAGCGTTATAGGAGCAGGACAGTTTTCGTGCATGCGATCCTTCGTTTTAATTTTAAAGCTACGTGTATGCTTGGCAGCTCCTCCACTTGGTTTTATGTCAAAGCGTCCTTCAAAAATAATAATAATATAGCGTCATGGCTTGCCGAACCAAATCATAATCCCCACGTTGATTGGTGGCCGATCATAATTGTCCCATTTGCGTCACATGAAGCTATAAAATAAAGAGCTTGCTGACTGTAAATGTTTTTCTTATTTATTTTCGAAAAGCCAATAATAATAATAGATCAGGATGATTTGGGTGACACTAGAAATCTTTTTTAGAAATGTTTAGGAAGTTTTTCAGACTATTTTCGCTAATATTAATATTATCTACTTTTTAACAGATAACGAAGAAAGAGAAATGATCCAGGTGGCTGTCAGTGATGAACCTATCGCGAAAAAAACAAAATTTGAGGATTCACCAATTTCAATGATGTCTCGGTTTGTAGTGAAAACATCAGAAAAAGATAAACAAAACATTGATAAACAGTTGGCAAAATTCTTTTTTGCAACCAACACTCCATTTCGTCATGTCGAGCATCCAGAGTTTATTAAGCTGACGCAAATATTGCGACCAGGGTATTTGCCACCTAATAGAAAACAAATTGCCGGTAAATTACTAGACGAAGTTTATGAAAGTACGAAATCAAATATGAAAAATAGTTTGAAAAATAAAGTGGTTTGTATGGCATTGGATGGTTGGAGCAACATACGCAACGAGCCTATTGTTTGTGCTAGTGTGACAACCATTGAAGATGACGGTAAAGGTAAGGTGTATCTCATAAATACGATTGATACCAAGGACAAAAGTCACACTGGTGATTACCTTCTGACCCTAGCAGTAGATAGCATAAAAGCATGTCAAAGTTTTGGTTGTCATATTCGAAGCTTTGTTACTGACAATGCCGCCAATATGGCAAAGATGAGAAGGCAATTGGCTGAGTTGGAGGACAACGAGATTGGGGATGTTATCACATATGGTTGCTCAGCCCATCTTTTGAATTTATTCGCCAAGGATATTGTAGCAGAAGGGGACATAAAAAAGAAGGTGAAAGATATTATAAAATATTTTAAATATCACCATTTTCCGGCAGCCAAGTACAGGGAAGCCGGTGGGAAAGCACTTGTTATTCCTCAGGATGTGCGTTGGAATACCTTGGCAGACTGTCTTGAATCCTATACCAGTAACTGGCACTGTCTTGAGAAAATATGCAGCGAACACAGGTCTGTATTAGACTTGACGATTGTAAGAAGTGTTCAAGATATGGAGTTAAAAGAAAACATAGAGCTCTATAAAACTAAGCTTAAAAAAATATCAGTTGCCCTCGATCGCATGCAGAAGGAAATGTGTGCTTTAAGTGAATGTACCGACATATGGAAAACACTTTTGTCATTGGAATGGTCACAAGAAGAACAAAGGAAGCTTGAAGCAAGGTATAACGCTGCAATGACACCAGCACACTTTGCAGCTTATTTACTAGACCCCAAATATAGTGGTGCTGGTTTAACGGAAGAAGAAGACACAACAGCTATGGAATTCATAGATTCGCACAGTCCTCAGGCTATGAGAGATGTCCTTGCATATCGGGCAAAAACATTTCCTTTTAAGGAATATCTATTTAAGGATGATCTGTTAAAAATAACTCACGTGTATCTGTGGTGGAAATCATTTGGGTCTAAAATAGATAATAGTACCACAATACTTACAACTCAACTATTCTCAGCTACTGCTTCATCGGCCGGAATAGAAAGATTATTCTCTTCATTTGGGCTAGTGCACAGTAAAGTGCGAAACCGTCTAGGGACTGAAAAAGCCGCCAAATTAGTAACCATGATGAGGTCACTAAATCTAGGCAGTTCATTGCCTGAAGATGGAGATGTGGATGATTGATTGCTAGTTGTTTTTATGTCTATTTACTCTCATTAAAAATATTATGAAAAGATTTGAATATAGCTGTTTAATTTATTATACTTATACCTGCTTATTATAACGCATACCAATCCGGTACATAAACAAAATTTTTAAACAATGTTTTAAACATGTTTTAAACATGTTTTAAACATATTTAAAACAGCTTTGTAAAAAACATAGTTAAAAATTAGTTAAAAACATGTTTTTTTAATTTTTTTGTTTTAAACAGGATGTTTTGTTATTAATAAAAAAAACTGTTTTTTTTCCAACCCTGTCAATATACTATCAGATAAATCACAATACATCCTACACATACTATAAAATAAATTAATAGAATACAATAAATACATAGATACACATACATACTATAAGATACCCACTATGCGGAAGAGAGGAGATGCTGTTTCAACTTTTTCTTAAAAGAGAACAAGGATGTGCAATCCCTAATAGCGCAAGGAAGTGCATTCCACAAACGTATTGCCCTTAACCTAAACGAGTGCTCGTAAGCAACAGTGTTGTGCTGAGGAATTGACAAAAGTGACACCGTGTGAGATCTCCGAAGTCTATCCCCTGAGAAAAGATACTCAAAACGTTCACGAAGATATGCAGGGTAGCACGGATTTCTCAAAATATTGAAGAGGAAGGAGAGAATGTGCATATCACGACGAAGTCGGATCGGGAGCCAGCCTAATTCCCTGCGATATTGGGACACGTGATCGTACTTGCGGAGACCGAAGATAGACCGAATCCCGAGATTTTGAAGTCGCTCGAGTTTGTTCAGTAGATCTTCGTTCGCGCTGGCCCAGCAAGCATCGGCGTAGTCAATTAAAGGCAGAAGAAGGGTCTGAACTAGCATGATTTTAGTCTGCCTAGGCAAGAAGTACTGCAAACGCCGAAGGGAATGAAAGGATGCAAAGACTCGTCTGCTGACCTCACAAACGTGGGGCGACCAGGATAAAAGAGTATCAAAAACAACCCCAAGATTTTTGGCTTTCTCGCTGTACTTGACAATGGTACCGTCATAAAGCACGGGAGCAACTGACCTATGCTGCAACAAATTAAGTAAGTGCCGTGTACCCAGTATCATCGCCTGAGACTTGTCCGGGTTGACTAATAGCCCATACGAAAGAGCCCATTTCCTGAATATATTAGTATTGCAGAAACTTTTGGGTCATTTATTTAATTTATACAATAAATGACTATGTAAAGCCACTAGATACCTGCAAGCCGCCCTCGCGCTGCAGCTCCTCGGCATTGAGCGCGGAGCAGGCGAGCGTGGCGTGCGCGAGCTCGCACGCGGCGGGCAGCAGCGCTGGCGCCGCGCGCGCACTGAACAGCCGCTCCGCCGCGCACTCCAGCCGCGCGGTCGACAGGAGCGACGGGTAGCCGGCGTACTTGTACGGCGACAGCACTGCGGGGGTGAGATAGCATTCACTTCTGTTTACCCATGTTTACTCAACTTCAAGCGGGCACTAGGTGAAAGCCCAGCCTATGCCGAGTCTGGTAAAATAAAATAAAAATATCTAAGTCACTCGGTTCAAAAAATATTTGCTTATTTAAAAAAAATACATATGGGATATTTTTATCCACAGATTTAGTTACTGTGACATCAACCTTAGCGATTCTCCTACGATCTCTTTAACAACATGATCTTAAATAACCATACTGTTATATAGCAGTCATAATTTGAGCAGAATATTTCATCAGATTGATAAAAAATTACGTAATTTGCTTTTGTCGTGGTTTGAGAAAATCTTGTAAGTCAACTTTGACTCGTCATAACGGGAAAAAAACATACTGAACTACCCGGCAAGATCATTCAAAATAGAATTTGGATTTTGATAAGTAAATGTTCAAATTGTTTGCCTCCAGCTGAATGCAGGCTTTAAGAAATTATATTTTTATTAGTTTTGCGTAACTCGCTGCATTGATGTATTTTGCAGCTTGAGCAATTTTGCGGCAGAGATCACTGATATTTTGAATTTGTTTTTTGTCCCACAATTTGTCTCTCACGGTCAATCCACCTTCTAGGATATTCTTGATTTAAATAATTCCGTGCAGCACGAGCGTAGTGCGCTGGGCAGCCGTCTTGTTGATACCACATCCCATTATATCCCATATCCCTGTAGATGTTGAGTGGAAATTCATCCAATAAGGACGGCAGATAATTTTGGAGAAAACGTAGGTAGTTTTCTCCATTCAATGTTGCAGGCAACTCAATCGGCCCAACAACTTTGCCATTTAAAATTCAAATTAAAATTAAAATTAAATTGATATTGATAGCGGTCTTCACGCATTAAATGTGTTGGTGTTTTCTAAGTGCCATTCATGAATGTTGTGCAGATTTAAACGACGACCTCTGTGGCTCTGCCTACCATGCGAGAGGTCCCGGGTTCGATCCCCTGCTGGGGCTAGAGAAAAAAAAAACAGGTCTTGGATGTTTATATGTGTGTGACGTCGCTGTTTCTGGTTCCCACGACACAGGGTATCCTAGTGTGGGGCCAGAAGCAATGTTTGTGCTTGTATGTAAATGTTTATGTTTTATGTTAAATATCCGTCTATTTCGAACATGGACTCATCACTCCACAGGAATTTGTCGAGTAATTGCGGATCTTCTCTATTTCTCGCCAACATTGTCATACAAAACTCCCGCCTAGGAGCGTAGTACCAAGGCAACAAGCTTTGTACACATTGCACGTGATAGGGGAAATTCATTTAATAAGGACGGCAGATAATTTTGGAGAAAATGTAGGTAGTTTTCTCCATTCAATGTTGCAGGCAACTCAATCGGCGCAACAACTTTGCCATTTAAAATTCACTGGGGCTAGAGAAAAAAAAAACCAGGTCTTGGATGTTTATATGTGTGTGACTAGTAGTTGGATTTCAGAAAACTATGAACTCTTTTCGGAATTCCAGTATTTCTTTCGACAATACGTACTGAAGTATCTAACCTAAACTCTAAGACTTTTTAAAATTCTTGAAAGCACAGTGAATTGCGGTGGCATTGTATTAAATTTCAACTGATTTATAATGTTATGAGATGGTTTTACTCATATATATTTTTAGTTTTTTATTTATAAATACTATTTATATTATAGTTATACTTTTTCAAAATCCTTACTAAATAGGCCATTTTTTTAATAAACTTGCCAAGTGTAGTGCAGTATGTGTTTTTCTGTTTTTTCCATGATGAGTCAAAGTTGACTTACTAGATTTTCTCAAACCAGGACACAACCAAACTACGTAATTTTTTATCAATCTGACGAAATATTGTGCTCAATTTCTGACTGCTATCAATAGTATAGTTATTTAGGATCATATTGGTAAAGAAATCGTAGGATAATTGCTAAGTTAACAAGTTGTTATTAGTTGGGGATATAAACATTGATATTCTGCCAAACAATTCCGAATCCAGAACCTTTGACTATCTTAATACTTGTGCGTACCATGGCCTTCTTCCGGCTCACACTCTACCTATAAGGCTTAACCGTACTTTATTTAGATCATGTCTTTTTAAAAACAAAACACTCTGCAACTACTCTGTTACCAATTCTACACTGACTGAACACCAACTCGTACTGCTTTGTCTTAGAGTCAATCAAAGAAGAGTTATTAATCAAACTACTGCTACTAAAAGAGACTTCTCAGGTCTGAGTACATTTCTCTCCGAAATCGACCTAAATCCAATTTACGATTCCCCAACCGAGCTTTAGACTTTTTCATTACATATCCTCAAAAAGTTGTCACGCCGACAGAAGTGATAAAGCCCTGGATCACACCCGGTCTTATTTGCTGCATGAGAAACAGAGACAGACTGCAAAAAAAATCCACTAACTCGTCTGATAACCTGGTTTTACAAACCACATACAAAATATAATTTCGGCAATAATCTAGTAAATAAATTAAAAAGAACACATGAAAAAAATGAAATAACTAAAGCAAGCAGTAACTCAAGGGATTTATGGAGAGTTATTAAAGAAATCCCAAGTACTAAAAAAGTAAAGACTAACGCTGATGGGTTGTTAGTGTCCCCCGGACAACGAAAACACCACTGACCAAGTTAATGACTTTTTTGTTAAGACAGGGAAGAGTTTAGCGGAGAAAATGATGGGTTACGTAGACGCACCCATTCCTAGACTAACCTCTTCAGAGAGTAGAGTGGAATATTTTGTTCTGCTAGAGACCGATATATATGAAAATATATATGAAGACTATAAATAAAGGTCTTAAGAGTGTGTTGGTTGGCAGTTGGTTTGGACAAAGTTTCAAATTCCTTAAACTCTTTAAAGATTTCTTTGCGCGTCCGCTCACTCACACGTTCAATTTGTGCCTTTCTCAAGGGGTGTTCCCTAGATCCCTCAAGAAGTCCATGTACCTCCCAATCCACAAGTCTGGTGACAGAGACCGTGTCAACAACTATAGTAGACCCATTTCTATTTTGCCGTCAATATCCAAGTTGCTTGAACGTCTGGATAATTCTAGGGTAACTTGAAGACAACAAACTACTTTCTAAATCCCAATTTGTTTTCCGCCGCAATATATTCACGAGCGTTGCAGTACACGAACTCACGGATTACATTGCGAATAATCTGGTTAGTGGCGATAAGGTTTTGGACATTTTTCTAGACCTGGCAAAGACCTTTGACACGGTTTCTGTACCCATACTCTTGCTCAAATTAAATACTCTGGGGATTCGTGGGGTTCAACAGAAACTGCTGGAGGATCACCTTACGGACCGGACAGTTTGTAAAAATAGGTGATTATTGTAGCGTCGAGCTAGCGATATCTTATGGGGTACCACCGGGTAGTATCGTTGGTCCTACCCTGTTCCTTTTCTACATTAATGATAAACTTAAATATATGGCTAAACAATAAGAACTGACCATATTCCGACAAAATTCAAAATTCCAAAATTCTAAATTTATATATTCTATATAACATTATTCAGCTCCATAAGCTCCATAGCCATGACATAAGACATACGTTCTGGATAAAATGCCCGAAGAATATAGGCACTCAGTGTTACGAATTCCACCGTACCATGCAGAGCTGAACCCGATTGAACTCTGTTGGGGAATCATTTAGGGAAGAGTAGCCAGTCATAATGTAGACTTCGTAGCTTAACAGCGTTTTGGCACGGCTAGAGGAAGAAATTAACTTAATTACTCCAGAAACATTCACGAGAATTTCAAAAAAAATCAAGAGCACGAAGAGAGATAAATCAATGGAGCCCAAAATAGACGGTTTGGTTTTGTCATACCTTTAGATGAATCAGACGAAAATTAATCTGATGGATAATTTTATTCAACTTATTCGTTTTTAGGGTTCCGTACCCAACGAGTAAGAACGGAACCCTATTACTAAGACTTCGCTGTCCGTCCGTCTGTCACCAGGCTGTATCTCAAGAACCTAGCTAGCTAGAGAGTTGAAATTTTCACAGATTATGTATTTCTGTTGCCGCTATAACAACAAATACTAAAAAACAGGATAAAAGAAATATTTAAGGGGGCTCCCATACAACAATTATTTCAATACCACATACAAACTTATGGATGCACCTGGTTACGTACATGGAGTGTGAAAGTAACCGCACCAATAACTTTGTAAACAATATTTTGCTGTGTAAAATCCAAACTATTCACTCCACACCATCGCTTCCATTGAAGGGTGGTACGGAACCCTTCGTGCGCGATTTAGACTCGCACTTGACCGGTTTTTAATAGGTAGGTAGATAATAAAGGAAAAAGGAAGGCACCCGAATGCGTGGCCGATCACCAATGAGATGGACAGACCAGATCAAGTCAGCTAAAGATGTTCCCTTGTACAGATGCACCAGAAAAGCACCGAAACGGGTCAGGACCATCATCATCTTCATCATCACATGAGCAATATGAGAGCACACCAAAGATGCTCTATATTGCTCATGTGAATTATATTGAATAGACAAAAATAGTCGTTGTGGCAACATAATCATTATGTACCCCGACCAATACAATATAAATTACTTTGAGCATATAAGACGACCTCTGTGGCTCTGCGGTTGTGGCTCTACCTACCATGTGAGACGTCCCGGGTTCGATCCCCGGCTAACCCCGGGATACCGAAAAAACACCGTCTTGGATGTTTATATGCGTTATATGTTTGTGACGTCGCTGTTTCTGGGTCCCACAACACAGGATATCCTAGTGTAGGCCCAGAAGCAATGTATGTAAATGTTTACGTTTACTGTTTACGTAATTTGTTAGCCTGAATTTTCGAACTTTAGAAAATATATATAAAGGCGGAATAAATTTTTTACTTCAGTAGATGTAACTATAGGCGACTTACTGTAATGACATTACATGCTTCTACAATGGATATAACATTAGTTCCATGCGTGCGTATTTTTTGCCGTAATTCATTCATTCGTGCATCAATCACTTTTACATTGTGTGAAACCATTCACATCAACATAGCCTGCGATACCTGTATCAGAGAAAGCGTCAGGAATTCCTGAGCGCCCAAATTTAGCCAGTCCCGACCAACGAGCATAGGCTTTTAGTCGGTATCGATTAGGATCGGATCATGCGCCAGTGCGCTGATAAAGGGTTTGGCTATCAATTAATTAGCCTCACTATCAAAACTTTTAAGCTGCGCTCTATGAAGTCTACAACAGTGGTTTTCTTAACAAGCTTTTTATGATGATGGTTGACGAGTATAAAGTTGTACTCACGTTCAGAGTACCTCTGGAATAGTATGGTCTGCGTGCGCAGTATGAGTACTATGTTGTCCGCATTCGGTCCGTCGCCGGTCCACACGTTCCGGCTACAGAGGAACTCGTACGCTTGGTTCACGGCCTCGAATCGATCCTGGAATGCAAGTATAAACACCAAACCCGCTATAAATGCTCATCTAGATACATAGACAAAACTAAAGGTGGGGACAGAAGTCAACGTCTATATCGCAGAGACTTTGTCAATGGCTTATTACAAGTAAACCGAATAGAACACTAAATAAATATCATCAGCAAACAGTAATTGAATCACTCTCATTGTTGAACTTAAATCGACGTGGGATAAAGTGTGCAATTGTCAGCCCGAGTAGGATAAGACGTGAAGATAGTATGTAAGTCACTCACCCGTCCTTCAGGGTTCTTATCCGGGTGGTAAGTCTGCGCCAGTCTGTAGTACGCCTTCCGTACCGCCGCTTCGTCGTGACCTCCCGTACTGGCCAGCCCCAGAGCCGCGTACGCTTCGGTCAAAGTCATCGATGGCGGCTCTTTTTGCACCTCGCGACGCCACGCGTCCAGAACGTTCTTTAGAAGTACCACCTGTGGAGGGGTAAGGCAGGTTGCTTTAGGGTAAAAACATGGTTTGGAAGGAAGTTATCACTTTTATGATATCATATACAGGTAATGGGCGTCCTACTCGGTGAGTCAATCATCGCCCACAAAGGAAAGTTATAGGTAATGGGCGTCCTACTCTGGTGAGTCAATCATCGCCCACACAAGAAATGTGTAGGTAATGGGCGTCCTACTCTGGTGAGTCAATCATCGCCCACACAAGAAAGATATAGGTAATGGGCGTCCTACTCTAGTGAGTCAATCATCGCCCACACAGGAAAGGTATAGGTAATGGGCGTCCTGCTCTAGTGAGCCAATCATCGCCCACACAGGAAAGGTACAGGTAATGGGCATCCTGCTCTAGTGAGTCAATCATCGCCCACACAGGAAAGGTATAGGTAATGGGCGTCCTACTCTGGTGAGTGAATCATCGCCCACACAGTAATGAAGATAAAGTATAAGAATAAGAAAAATGAATAAATCGGTTAGTTTGTGAATGAATGAACGAAAGACTCACAGGCTCCGGTATCGGCCAGTCGGGGAACCTCTGCACGTCGCACAGGTGTCTCAGATAGAACATGCTACAGAACAACTCCTGTTCTAATTGTGTGTATCGGACGACTGGTATGGCGAGGTATGGGTATCGCGCGGCGATGTGAGCTCGGAGGCGCGGTGTGAACTCGCCTATGTGCGCCGATATCTTCATCATTAGCATTCGCCTGTGGATTAAAGAGTGGGTTTTTAACGAGCCATTTAATTCATGTAATACTTTTTATGCACAAAACAGTAATAACAAACAAATACAAAGGAAAGAACATGTACAAAGGCGAGCTTATCTCTAACAAGAGATTTCTTCCAGCAAACCTAGAGTGGAGGGGAAAAAAAAGAAACTAAAGGTAGAACTATATGCACAACAATAAAAATGTTAATAAAAATTCATCTTCTTCATTTAATTAAGCCAGTAGGCTTTACTATGTATTTTTGATACCAATTAAATTTAATATCAAAATGAAAAACCAGCCAAGTGCGAGTTAGACTCGCTTACCGAGGGTTCCGCACAAATCGCATATTTTTTGTGAATTGCTACGGTTTTCAGATTTTTTCCTTTACTTGTGTGCGAAAATAAATAATCAACGGGAAGTATCTTATGGATTTTGATTCCCTTGCGAGTATCAAGTGAATTCAAGAAAATTGTGACATAAAAAGCGGTATCCTCTGATTGCGTTGACCTATAAGTTTGAATTGTTCACAACTTCAAGAGACTACAATTCGAGTAATTAATATTAATTATAACTTGATACCTCCACGCGTTCCTGAGGTAAATAGGGTTTTCACAGACGGACAGACAGACGCCTGTCTGAAAGACCTAAATTTAAAGTTTACAGTTTACCTTCTTTCGTACACAGATAGATTAATTTAGAGTTAGGAACAGACGGGACACTCAGCAAAACCATTCAACTAAATAAAGACTCTTGCTGCAACGTAATAAAATACAATTTATCGTGCATAGCGCGGCGCCCGGAGTTCCTGTGAACACAATCCGGCCCCATCATCAGATCAGCTCGATGTTATCATGAAAGTGCATTTTTTTTTATTTCACCGAAATTACATAATTATTCAAAATTTTAGCTCAATCGGAAACCGGAAAGTGGGTCAAATTTTATTTGCAAGATTTGTTTACATAGTTACTTTATTACTTCTTCCTTAGTTAGTGAACCTAATAAAAGTGTGTTAAAAATGGGCACGGTTGGTTGGACACGTACATTTTGGGGCTATTACGGCAACTACTTCCATGTATGGTCTATGATCTCACCTCATCTCGTTGTTCCATATCGCCTCGGGCGTGTCGTATTCCCCCAGATAGATCTGCGCGAACTTCTCCGCCCCATGGTTCTCGAGGTAGCAGACCATCGCTTCAGGCAGCAGCTGGCCCAGGATTGAGCGCTGCATTATGTCCGAGCTCGACTGCGAAACGATAGTTCGGAGTTTCGATAATAGGCCTAGACGGTAGGTTGAGTTACAAGGATAGGCATAAACGGCATTTTGAGTTATAACGTTCTTAACTGCCTCCGTTGCAGTACAGAACAGAGCCTAATCGATATGCCGATAAAAAGCCGAGCTGTCATGGCGGCGAAAATGCGAAAATGCATTGCGATTTTCATGCCTTATGCCATGATAATAGAGTGCAATCCTATGAAAAATCCATTGTACTGAGGGTGACCCTAAGCGAGCCAGCACTTTTTCTTTAAAAAAAATATCTCAACCAATCAAGTGTGATACGACCTAGAGAAGGTAGATTGTGCCTCTGTTACCGATAACGATAGTTTCATTTACAAAAATGGACCAACAACAGTATAAGTGAATAGCGTAGGCCTAAACGAGTAACTAGTAACTGAAAAAGAAAACAGACTAGTTTTCTTTTTCAGTTACTAGTTTTTCTATAGGAGAAAACTTGAACTACGCATTCGATTCTCGTCCGCGAGTGAACGTAGTTTCAGACCCTAAAACGTTACTTAACCCAGTAGTTGCTATCTTTTGAAACAAAGTAGCCATTTATAAATACGTAAACATACCTTTCTTGATTTAACAAACTATCACATTAGTCCGCCAAAATTAAAAACCATCACCAGCTTCAAGGTAACCGCAAGAACAGTGATTTATTTTGAAATTGATGCATTGCCTTCGTTTGTTATACTATAGTCACCTGGTCGGCTCGGAACGCCTGCCGCATGTGCGTGAGACGCAGGAACCGCGCGATCGGCAGCAGATTGGAGCCGGTGTACAGTAGCATGAAGTAAAACACCCCGGTCAGGTACAGTTTAGAGATCTCCGGGTTGTCTTGCATCATTTCGCAGAGGAGTGTCGCCACCTGAGGACATACAGATAAGAGATTAACTCGCATTCGTACATTTTTTGCGCACATGAATGATCGAATGAATGAATTATCGATTAATGAATGAACGAATGAATTAACTAACGAACGAATCAATGAATAAATAAACGAACCAATGAATAGATAAACAAACGAATCAATGAACAAATAAACGAACCAATGAATAGATTTCCGAACTAATCAATGAATATATAAACGAACCAATGAATAGATAAACGAACCAATCAATGAATAAAGAAACAAACCAATGAATATATAAACGAACGAATCAATTAATAAATAAACGAGCCAATGAATAGATAATCGAACGAATCCATGAATAAATAAACGAATCAATTAATAGATAATCGAACAAATCAATGAAAATATAAACGAACCAATTAATAGATAAACGAACGAATCAATTAATAAATAAACGAATCAATTAATAGATAATCGAACGAATCAATGAATATATAAACGAACCAATTAATAGATAAACGAACGAATCAATGAATAAATAAACAAACCAATGAATAGATAAACGAACGAATCAATTAATAAATCAACGAACCAATGAATAGATAAACGAACGAATCAAGGAATAAATAAACGAACCAATGAATAGAGAAACGAACGAATCAATGAATTAATAAACGAACCAATGAATAGATAAACGAACGAATCAATGAATAAATAAACGAACCAATTAATAGATAAACAAATGAATAAATGAATAAATAAACGAACCAATGAATAGATAAACGAACGAATCAATAAATAAATAAACGAACCAATGAATAGATAAACGAACGAATGGCTGATACAATTAATAAATACACGAAAGTATTACTGAATGAATGAACAACGAATCAATTACCTTCTCCACAAGTATAGGGTCGAAAGTCAGCAGCAACTGAACAACATGCGCCAAACATGACGGCTCAGACAACAGCCGCTTTACTTTGGGCAGAGGGCGTATCACTGCGTCTTCTTCGTCTCTGCAATAAAAGCCTTTGTTTAGAGTCCCCTTACTTGAAAGTTCATTTCGGAGATGCATAGACAGAAATTCTTTCACTACCTATTTTACGCCTGGGTTCCGAAAGGAAAAAAGCTGCGGCAAATTGTTAAACTCAATTCAGCCAATCACGTGCCTCTATTTTGAATTAATCTCCGTTTAATCGCTCTTACAGCTCTTTCGGAAACTAGGGTTTAATTAATTACAAATTCACTGGCAAATTGCGTGCCTATTATTTTGAATACTCAATTCTATTTCAAAACTTCTTCCTCCTTCTTCCCCGTCAGTCACTCACCTGCTCGGATAATACCTCGCGCAGGTAATCAGCAGATCCAACACGGTCCCAGCTAATGCACTCTCGTCAAACACCGCCGTGCCCCGCGCGACTAGCGTCCACTTTAGCTGCGGTACTGCGGCCAATGCGCGCCAACCCTCCATGCTATTGGCCCAGCATTTTGTCTTGTTGTTTATTTCGCCAGATTTGTAGAGCTGTTTCAGCTGTGGAACAGGTTTGAGGGTGATATTCGATTTTTACACACTTATAAATTGAAAGCATTGAAGAAATTATGTGTGAAGTAAATATGGGTAGTATAGAGTCGAAAGACTAAGAGGTCTCCGTCGCCAAAGTATTCAAAAACCCTAGCCGAGAAGCCTTCATTGCATGAACAGTTAATCGTGTAGTGCGTGATCGAAAGCCGAGCCTTGCCACGTTACAGAAATGTATGCAAACAAAGCTTTACAAAGCCTTATATTAAAATACCGAAATTCGAACAAAAGATGACGCTCTGCACCCGAAAGCCGACACTTTACTGTCTACTAATAGAAGACGAGACTTGATAATATTTTTAGAGCTACCTGTTCAGTGGTGATAGGTCCCTGTCGCTGCACAGAGTCTCCTTTCTCCACGTTATAGTACCACTCCTTGTCGCCCCCCGCTGCATTCCCCCCCGCGCCTTCAAGCAAGTTGCTCTGAGCAGGCACGGTGGCGCGCGTCGTGTGTAAGTGGGCTAGTGTCATTAGGTCCACAAGGATCCTGGAAGGTTCATTCGCGGAAGATTAAGTAGATGCGGATTCTTCATGAATTCACTGCTGAGTCTCTCCCAATGTACGCCGATTGTTACTAACTGTTGTTACTAACTCTTAGTGACTGCTACTATCACTATCTGACTGGTGGTCAGCCCGGTGCTCTTTGTTTGTACTATTCTCGGCCACCAGTCTTTTACAGAGTTGGTCCATTTCCATCTTCCCTTCTAACCTCAACGACACTTAGGTCCAAAATAAATGCAGATTACAGGTTTACAGTCAACTCACCTAATACCATTCCATTCCAATATTTCGCTAACGTTTCTTCTATGCAATATTAATTTAGCTAGGAACTGTACCAGTCTATCTCTCTCCATTCTATCGCATGTCTGTAAAAAACAATTCAAATTATAAACGCTGTAATCATACAACGATATGGACAAATATGTTACCGGTGTTAAGGGTGCCGGTCCCGAAGGGTGCCAAACGGGACCCTATTACTAATCCTCCGCTGTCCGATCGTCTGTCTGTCCATATGTCGGTCTGTCTATCCGTATATCATAAACCTCATAATGCAAGCATTTTTTTATTAAAGGAAGTGTTAAAATCAAAGTCAAAGTTTTTAATTATTATTATGGTTAATAATAAATAATAACAAAATTATTAACAGCAAGGTCTTATTTGAGCTAGATTAACCCCCCATACAGTCCCGTCATTTAAGTAATCTTTAACATGCTTTTTAAATTGCTGAAATGGCAAATTCAAAATCTCCAGAGGTATCTTATGGTAGTAGAGAATGTAATGACCCTTGAAACAATTGCTAACCTTCGCGAGTCTAAACCGGGGCGCACAAAGTCTGTGATTATTTCTTAGGTTTCGCAAAGTTTAGAAAATTTTGTAAGTTTCTTGCGTACATACATTATATTTTAAAAAATAAATTGACTAGCAACAGTTAGTATGTCAATTTCTTTAAAAAGCTCTCTTAAGGAGTCTGTTCGTTTTAAATTGAAAATTGCTCGAATAGCTCTTTTCCGTAAAATAAAATAGTTTGAATATCCGCTGCTTTCCCCCACAACAAGATACCATAGGACATGATACTATGAATGTAACTAATATATACTAACCTAGATGTAGCCACATCCGTGTTTTGCCTGATGTTCCTTACAGCGTAAGCCGCAGAACTTAATTTACTAGCAAATTTATCAATGTGGGGTCCCCACTGCAATTTGCTATCAATGGTTATTCCAAGAAACTTCGTTTCATTTACTAATTATAAACCTTAATAAAACCTTGGAGCCCCAAACTAAGATTCCCTGTATCTTGGGTACTAGACAACAATACACATACTTATATAGATAACTATTATATTTAGATAGACAAACAACCATGACTAGGGTACAAACATCTATTCTCATCAAACAAATTTTTCCCCCCACCGGGACTCGAACCCAGGACCCTTGGCTTCGTACGGAAGGTCACTGCCGACTCGGCCATTCGGGTCGCCAATTCTAATGTGTTTCTGTATAACATTAAACTGGTCTCAACTTGCCTGACATTTGGAAGTGAGTGAGAATTTGATACACTTGGTTTAACCAATACCAATTAAAGGTTAAAGACAAAACACCATTCACACCAACGAAATCTTCTTTTTGTCTTTCAATTTTGAAGACCATTGAAGTATCATTAGCAAACGACACTATGTCAGCCAATTTCTCCATCATGAAAGGCAGATCGTTAATAATATCAAGGAACATAGAGAAAGAGAAGTAGAGACAGCCGTATGTGATCCTGATGAAAACAAGGAGTTTGAAGATTGTGAACCTGAGCCAGTTTCAAAAATCGAAAGTGTCAATGTTGAGAGTGAACGAAGATATCCACTCAGAAACAGAAAACCAAGAGATTTCTGGATCCTATATCAAGCTGTGCAATCTGAGGAGGAGCCTACAACTATAAAGGAAGCGTTATCGAGAGCAGACAGTAAACAATGGCCCAAGGCTATTCAAGAAGAGTTGGATGCTTTGAAGAAAAACAAAATGGATACAGGTATATAAAGCAAGGCTGGTTGCCAGAGGATTTAGTCAGCGTTATGGAATTAACTACGACGAGACTTTCACCCCAGTTGTGAGACACAGCTCAATGAGATTTCTGTTAGCGTTATCAGTCAAGAGTTGCTTGAACGTGGATCAGATGGACGTAAAAACTGCGTTCCTGAATAGGAATCTAAATGAGACGGTCTACATGAAACAACCGGAGGGATTCGAGAAAAAGGGGTAGGACTATGTATGTCTGCCTAAGAAGTTATTATACGTACTGAAGTAAGCCCCCAGGGCATGGAACCACAAACTGAATATTGAACTTGTACAACTTGGATTTAAGCGGTCAAAAAATGAACCATGTGTCTACACAAGATCCAAAGGAAGAAGATTATAATTTTAGCAGTCTACGTGGACGACATGCTGATATTCTGGAATGATTCAGAGAAACTCCAGAAGGTCAAAAAGGACCTTATGTCAAAGTTCGACATGAATAATTTGGGAAAAGCAAACCTGATTCTAGGAATGCATATTACCCAGGATGATAAAGGAATCAAAGTTGATCAAGAGAAATATATCGACAAGATTTTGAAGGTTTTCGGAATGACTGACTGCAAGGTAGCATCGACACCATCAGTTCCCGGTGAAAAACTAGAGAGGCCAGGACCGGAACACAAACCTGACCCGAAGATTCCTTATCAAAATCTGATTGGATCACTAATGTATCTGTGTGTCTACACGAGGCCAGACATAGCATACGCTGTAAGCAATTTGAGTCAGTTTAACTGCTGCTATACAGAGCAGCATTGGATAGCTGCAAAGAAGGTACTCCTATATTGGAAGGCTACCAAAAAACTTGGACTGGAGTACACCAGAACATCTACAATGCAAAAGGTAGAAGGATTTACAGACGCGAGCTATGTCTAAACACATGATAGAAAATCATACACAGGTGTGGTGTTCTGTGTTGTGCGTTACAAAACATATTGATGTGCGCCACCATTTTGTGAGAGATGCAGTTGAGGAGGCATCAGTTAAGTTAGGGTTTATTGAGACGACTCGCATGATTGCTGATGCCTTGACCAAGCCTCTACTGAAAGGGAAGTTTAGTTGGTGTGCGAACAATATGGGTGTTGTATGATATATGTTGGATGAATAACAGAGTGTGAGGAAGATGAAATTAAGGAGGAGTGTTGACCTCTTTGAAGTTTTATAAGTGTTGAAGAGTAAAACCTCGTTGACGTTTTATCTTTTTCTAATTGATCATCTGTGTCACATTTGAAATGTTATTTTGAATATGGTATTCGTTTGTTCTTTTTTGGGAAAAATCTGTCATTCCATTTCTGTCTGTCTATCGTGTGTGTTGTTGCTAGCTAGCAACAACAAGAATCCGGGTTACAATGTTTTCGATGTGAAGTTCATTTATACAAAATAAACTATATCCATTACTAGTGTTCATCATTCTTGCCCCACCACAAGAAGTGAGTTGTACGATTCTTCTTTCTACCTTACTTTTCGTATGCCACAAACGCTTTGCTTTTCCCCACACACATCTACACCAGTTATAATAGCAATCAATAATTTTAGCAAACATATTATATATGTACCTTATGCATTCGACAGCGAACGGCTTTTGAAAAAAAAAATTAAGTATAACATGTCACTGAGCCAAACAATCTTGCCTCCCATGCCATCCATACCCAGAGTCGTGATTCATTAAGATTGACTTAAGAGTAAGATTTCCAAAGTAAATTCAAAATTTCGAATCAGATTGATTGTTCAAATGACTTTGAGTACGGTGGTCAGTCTACGCGTGTTCTTATATATATATATATATATATATATAATCCTTTATTGGACAGAAAACACAGTGGAAATTATAACAGAAACAGTATGCAAAGGTGAGCTTATTTCTAAAAAGAAATTTCTTACAGCTAACCTGTGAAGAAAAGAGAAAAATAAAATATAGAGAGGTAGTCCTAGTGTACAATTAAGAGTTAAAAGAAATAAATAAAATAAATATACTATCAAATAAATCACAATACACCCTACGTAATTACTATAAAATAAATAAATAGAATACAATAAATAAATAGATATACATAAATACTATGAGATACCCACTATTCGGAAGAGAGGAGATGCTGTTTCAATTTTTTCTTGAAAGTGACCAAGGATTTGCAATCCCTTATAGCGCAAGGAAGTGCATTCCACAAACGTATTGCCCTTAACCTAAACGAGTGCTCGTAAGCAACAGTGTTGTGCTGAGGAATTGACAAAAGTGACACCGTGTGAGATCTCCGAAGTCTATCCCCTGAGAAAAGATACTCAAAACGTTCAAGAAAAGATACTCAAAACGTTATAGCCAGTCTCCCGTCTTCCCTCCTGGGGGCCATCCCTCCCATCTATTTAATGACCAAGATAATTGAAGAATAAATATAAATAAATGTAGCCCATTAATGTCCCCACCAAGAGGCAAGGGCCTTTACGTGGCTACTAGTAAGATTGAGCCATACTCCACGCTGGCTCAGTGCGGGTTGATGGAGGACTGATTATTGATGCTGAAAAAATATTATCGAAGATTACACTTACCCTATCCAACATCTGTACAATGTATTTCGTGTCGGCGAAGGGACCTATATCTTCGTAGTACCGCCCGTAGACAATGCTCATTGCTTGGAGGCACATGCACTTCATCTCCACTTTGGGGGTCGACAGGAAGCGGTGATAGAGGTCGTTGAAGAACTCGTATCTGTTGGTTACATAATTCACCGAGTTAAAAACTTAAAAAACCGACTTCAAGTTCAAGCCTTATTTCTTCCTCCCCGGTCTGTATGCGAATGAAGTCTGTGTACATGAAAAGTCCTCATCAAAATTTTTTCTACACGGAACCACAAACCAAAACATTTGTGTTTTGTTTTTTGAATTTGTTGATTTTTTCAAAAAGCGGCTAGTCAATTTTGATAAAAAATTGTATGGGACCACCTCTGAAGTATGACCTACCAATCAAAACAAGAATCATCAAAATAGGTACACAATAATTGGCGGAGTAATCGCGTAACAAACACTCAAAAAAACAGACGAATTGAGAACCGCCTCCTTTTTTAAGTCGGTTGAAAATTAGGTTTAATATACAATGAGAAGAATTATTCGTAATAAGTAAAATGTGGAAGATATGGAGCCATATCAATAAACACTCCAAACCAAATCATGTTTTTGATTGGATATACAGACGCATGAAAGTCAGATGGTAAGTAGAGACTCTTTCGGAAGCCATTTGGCCCCCCTTGGATAAGAACCTTCAAAATATGTCCCAATGCCTATCGCGCGACGCCTCGGCTGCGGCAGTACATGTTACTCGTCACTCCGTAGTTTTTTGTCAGTCTCTATAATTTAACAGTCTCCAGGAAAGCTTAACTTGGTACTACCTACAATTTAATAAAGTGTTACCTATCAAAATAAAGAGAAAACCTTCGAACAATATTGAACGATTACTGAGTAAAAAGCTAAAAACGTCAGTAACTGAACGGTATTTATTAACTTTGTATGGTATGTGTGTAACGTCAGTAACTGAACGGTATTTAATAACTTTGTGCGTTCGCGGCGATCAGCCGGCCGCTTGCTGCCCGAATCGGTTCTAGTGTGTTGTCGACAGGCCAGATTGTTACGAGGGCCGTATAGTGACGCCCAGCTTTGTGATTGTGATTTCTGACCATATCACTCTTTATCACTCTCGTAAAACGACATTACATACAGGGCGAACCAGCGAAATGAACTGAACCAGCGAAATGAACTGCGCAGCGTGTTTTAATGAGGTGGCTGAACCACAGCTCCTGCAATGCACCGTTAAAAGTTACGACAAGCACTACCATTTATTATGTGTAAGGGCGAATCATACAATTACCGAAGATGACAGGAAAGACTGCCAGATCGAGCTCCAAGGAAACAACTCACCCCGCATCCCCCGTGACCTCGACCGAAATTGGATGATCTGTAACGGAGCTGCGACTCCTGAGCAAAATCGCAGAGCTTCAAGAAGAAGAAGTACTGCAGAACTTACTGAGAAACGAATTAGAGATGGTCGGTATCCCAGAATCCCGTAATGAAAACCTGTACCATAGTGCTGCAGCTGCAAGCCAAAAAACTTGGTGTAAATAAAAGAAGACGATATTGATAATATCACAAGAGTCGGGCCCCTTCTAACAATGGCAAAGATTGTCTCGGGGGAAGGAAAACAAGGCGATAATATGACTTCTGCCAAACCAGCTCACAGACCGGTGGTAATTCGATTGCTTAGCACACCGTGACCGCTTCCTGAAAAACGCAAAATCTCGTCGCAATCCCAAAACTATGGACTTAGAGCTCCCCGGTCCTTCCAGTAACATATACGTGAATCGATTGTTATTTCGAGAAACCAAATCACACGCACAGCTGCACACCTACAAGCACCACTGGGTCATCAATGGTAAAATCTTCATACGATGTGCTGAAGGAGAGAAGGCTATTCACATCAAATCAATTAAGGAACTGGATGCTCAGCTTAGCCCCATTTAAACCGTGTGTAAGTATTACACAGAATACAAAAAGTATACTGTGTAATACTCGCAACCCAACAGGCACACTTATTGTTATTATTGTTCTTAAACCACTGGTAACCATAACAGTTTTAAATAAAAATATTTATATACAAAATCTATTTACCCTTATTATACCATATATACAAATCATTGCCGTAGCGAAACCCAATCAAAAACGTGTCATCACCAACATCGATCATACAAGTGTGGAATCAGAAATTGGAGCATTCGATTAGACCAAGGTACTGAACTAGATGATATCGAGAAAGCAACCAATATTTTTATGGAAACCAAAACATCAATCATAAATAAGAACACAAAAACCTTAACTGTCAGTAAATCAAAGTACAACATTAAACCGTAGATCACTCCCGGTCTCGTAAAGTGTATGCAGACCCCGACAACCCAATACTGAAAAAAATTACCTCAGATAAGAAACTTCTTCACAAACTTGCTGCACTCACTCAAACATGAATACGAAAAACAAATGCTAGAACAATAACGTTAATATCCGAAAAAACGGTCAAGAACGAGTCCAACTCGCGCACGAAATAATATTTAGATGTTTAAAATGATGTGTTATTATTTTTTACCTTCTTTTAATAAACACTACTCAACATAAGTATAGTATTATATAGAAAAATATTTATGTTATGGTATAAATATAAATATATGCATGGACAATAGTAAAATAGTTATTCAACATTCAAAAAAAACATTCAAACATTACACTTCTCATCTTCTCTATTACACACCACACACACTCACTCTCTTCACTAAGATGAAACTTTTTTATGTTAATTCAATAATTATTTCTAAAAATTACTATATATTAATTTATCATCAATCTCAGAAATTTAATTTGAAACAAATATTTTGTATCTACTGGTGGGAAGTAGTACTCATCCTATAACACAGGGTTCGCCCTTCTTTAGGGAGTAGTGAACATCCCTTGTTCTTTACAATTAATGTAAAAACAAGACATTTAAATGTACATTTTCCTGAATAAATGATTATTATTATTTGTTTATTATGTTTGCAATCCATTCCCATTTAAAATTTAACTATATATTTTATAATCTACTTTTATGTGCTACTGCAGATCCCACGCATTCGAAACGAAACTCCATTTTTGGCACCCACGGTTCAGGTTCGCCTAGTGTGGGGCCATAGATAAAACAGTGATAAAATAGTGAGTAACATCTTCACACTATCCCTCCTACCCTAAACCATTTTTACTGTTCTTTGTAATTTTCGTGAGAACCTGCTTTTGTGTTATAATAACCAACTGTTTCATGTATAATGTGTGAATAATAAACTATTCTACCTATTCTACCTACGAAATTTAATACCTGCAAGAATTTATATCCTAACAACTTACGACTTCCTTATCGGACTGTCTTCATTGTCCTTTTGCTCCAGCAATATTCTTAAATAGTAGTCCCCAATCTTGACCTCATTCTGCAGGCACTGGTAGTTCAGCTCCAACTCCATATGGTTCCAGGATGTGAGGGTGGATCCGCATAGCTCCCGGTCAAGTCCGAACGCGCGTAGTTCGTTCTCGAGAGCGCTTCGGAGCTCTTCGCGTGTCTGCGGGAAGGAGTTGAGTATAGTATGCAGCGAAAGATTCAAGATAAAATACGATACTATAGTACCCATAAAGAAACTTTGTACGGAAATCAAATGTATCGAACTCGTGCGAATCACCCCGTACAAAGGACTAGACACTCGGTTCCATAATTTGTAATTTACAGACTACCCTATGTTTGCATGTCGCTGTCCTCTCCTCACCACATTGCTGGTAGTAGTCAGACAAAACAGTCATGGATAGCGAGAGGACAGCGACAAGCAGGCGATAGGTAATGCGTCAAACAGTAGAGCCAGGCCCTCGGGACCTGCTGTCATCATTGGGGATTAGACTTATTATGTAATTCTGATGTCAATCACAATCGCAAAATCGATTAATCAGAACACGAATCGTAATCGCATAAACAAGCAGGCGCAATAAAAGAGGGCTCGATTTTTTTAATTTGAATAGGCTTTCCTATGGACATCAGAATTACATGGCTACTGGTTTTACGTATAGTGCATTTGAAATAACAAGTCCATTCGCCGTTAAGTTGGGGATCAGTGAAGACAGTGTTGCTAGCTTGTTGAAAAATGTGCTACGCAAAAGTTAGTGAGAAATGATCCTGACTAACTCATACTATAAATGGTCGTATACGTTTTCGATTCTCTTAGGTATCATTTGCATGCAATTTACAATAGTAAACTGAATGAAATGAAAAAAATGAAAAACTGAATACAAATTATTTTGAAGTGTTTGTAGCTACCTAAAACATGATATCTTGTTTTTAGAAATCGGTTTGTGATCTGAGTCTGGCAACCGGATATTGCTTTTGCCTATTTTTTTGACCGTTGTGCACTACAGACAACTTAACGGCGATGGACAAGTTATCTGAAATGCAATTAACCTGGTGGTTCCATATCAGGTTGGGCAAGGCGTGGTCCCTATGGAACTGGTAGTAGAACATCGGCCAGTTGGCCGTCGCCTTCAGCCTCTCTCTGCGCCGGCGCAGCAGCACGGGGCGCACGGCGGAGGCGGCGGCGGCAGCGGCGGGCGCAGCGAGGCGGCTCCCCCCGCGCGACGCCCAGTGCTGCAGGGCGAGCGCCGCGTAGTGCTGCGGGGTGGGGGGCGAACAATGTCAATACGAAGGATTAACTTAACGACAACTCATCGAGCTTCAACAATAAGTCAAAGGCAATAGATTGCATACATGTTAATGTAATTTGTATTTGTTATTCTATGATATTTTTAATTTCATTGTTCTTCCAATTGAATGACTTCCAGATTTTAATACGTACTTTTTTACTCTCGAGTTGAACGAAGTGAAAATTAAGGAAGTAGGAAATGTAATCGAGGTTGAGATTTTGATGGGGTTAGGTTCTCTGTCGTTAACTTAGTCCGAAAAAGTGAAAAAAAATCAAATGTATGTGTGTATGGATGGCTGTTTTCCGTTGTCAGCTCTAGACCCTAAACCCCTGAACCGAATTGGATGAAATTTTGTATTGGGGGTTATTTTGTAAATATCTAGGACATTTTTTTTTGTTTTTAGATAACTTGATTATTTAAGGTACCTATCATACAAATCAAACATATTTATTGAGTTTATTCAAAACGGGACTAATGATTTTTTCAAATATCTCGTCACAGTATCTCTTAATATACACAAGACCAAAAGGATTAAGACCACATAAAAGATTGGCAACATGCTCATCGAAATTACATTTAGTTCATTCAGGCCCCCGCTCGATGGCTGCCAAAATATTTAATTGTATACCGAAATCAATTCAGTCTATAGAAAAAATTAATGTATTTAAAAATGCCCTTAATAAATACTTAGTACGAAAAAGTTATTATACTCTACAAGAGTTTTTTGATGAACATGGCAAAAACTAGGTTTGGAGCTTGTGAGACTTGTGTTATTATATCTCAAGTAAAAGTAAAATATATTCTGTTATTGTTCTTGTTTTAGAGAGTCTATGAAAATTAATAATAAATAAAATAAGTAATCTAGGTAGTAAGTAAGAATTTAAGTTATAACCTTTTATAATCCTAAGTTAGCAGCGCCCTAGCAGGGTTCTTGTTTGTTCCTGAAAATACTTATCTAAGACCCTATGTACAACAAGAAAGCTAATAAACGTCTATTCTATTCTATTCTATTCTATCATATAATATGACATGGAATACTCGGTTATTACCGCAAAACTCTAAAAACACAGTGCAATATATCCCGTACATTAGGCGGCGGGCGGAATAAGCTCATAGTTCGGGGCATGGTTAAAGTAGAAAGGAGTTGTTTTGTATGTTGGAGTGGTTGTGAGGGACATCCTTCTGAACAACTTTTAGTATGGGGCTGACTTGATGAGAGCAACTTTATTTTCAACTCCACCATATAACTCAGGTGAGCGCTAGGCCCGAAATGTACTGAGATAAGAAAAATAAAGTTGCTTTGATCACGTCGGTTCCGTAGTAAAAGTTGTTCAGAATGATGTCCCTAAGAACCACCTTTCGGCTTGTAACTCCCTTTCTGTAAGACCCTGTATATATCATCTTAGAACTTCTTAAAACATCTCCTAAACGCCTGCACACGAATATCCACAAACTACTATTTAAATAACAACACCGAAAGAATCACGCGCAAAGTTAGTACAGGGTGGCTTGCGCAATTTATTTTGTGCCGCCATGGTTTGCTGTAGTGGCACAAATAGTTTTGATAATAATAAATAAATACGACGACCCGAATGGGCGAGTCGGCAGTGACCCTGCCTACGAAGCCAAGATTCGAGTCCCGGCGGGGGCAAATATTTGTATGATGAGAACGGATGTTTGTTCCCTAGTTGTGGTTGTTTATCTATCTACGTATAATATTTATCTATATAAGTATATATATCGTTGTCTAGTACCCAAGAAACAGGGAATCCTAGTTTGGGATCTAGCGATTAATGTGTGTAAATATTGTCCAAGATATTATTATTATTATACGAAGACAAGTAGGTAATGAAAATAATGTAAGTATACAAACATCCCTTAAGCCGCTTAATTTCAGGGGCGGCTCTTTCCAAACCTTGAAGAGTAGGGGGCACACTTTTTTCCACTTTGGAAGGGTCTGTCTCTTTAACGATTTATAACTTTGAGGAAAAATGGTTTCAGGAACCTCACCGTCATTTTTAAAGATCTATCTACAGACACCCCACAATTATAAGTTTGTTGAAAAAAATATTTCTTGGTTTCAGTTCCATGTATGGAACATTCAGTTATTTCAGTTTTCAATTAATGTATAAAAATCGTAAAGCGGTTGACAGAATACATCTACATACCAAGTTTCAACTGTGTAATCCGAATAGTTTCTGCGTAAAGTTTCTGTGACATACGGACGGACATAAAGACTTGACGAAACTATAATGGTTCCTTGTTTCTCTACGGGACCCTAATAAAATATATGTTGAAACTATCGAGACAAGAAAAGTGTAGTATTTAAGCAGATCGTTTAGGGATCGCTCAGGAACTTAAAAGAAGACTTAAGAAAAATAATAAAGTGCGGCGCGCGACTTCACCTTCGATTGAGCGAGCTGAATGTCTCGCTCGCTCGCTCGCTCTCGAGTGAGTGACATCATCCACTAGTCAGACACACACACACAACAACACACTCACCTCGAGATGTTTTTCAACGTACTTGAGCTGCCGCTCCACCGCCTCCCAGTGCGGCGCGCGCGACTGCACCTTCGTCTCCGCGAGCTGCAGGTTGTATCGCTCGCGAGTGAGTGACGTCATCCTCTAATCAGACACACACACAACGACATACTCACCTCGAGATGTTTCTCGACATACTTGAGCTGCCACTCGACCACCTCCCAGTGCGGCGCGAGAGACTTCACTGTAGTCTCCGCGAGCTGCAGGTTGTCTCGCGAGTGAGTGAGTGACGTCATCCTCTAGTCAGACACAAACACAACACACTCACCTCGAGATGTTTCTCGACGTACTTGAGCTGCCGCTCGACCGCCTCCCAGTGCGGCGCGCGCGACTTCACCGTCGCCTGCGCGAGCTGCATGTTGTCTCGCTCGCGAGTGACGTCATCCTCGAGCGGGGGCGGTGCCTCGCACGACTCCAGGAACGAGAGCAGGCCGGACGGCTGAAGGAATGTAACGAGGTGAATTGAAGAATGGAATTGATGTTTATCGATATACAGAGTTGGTTCTACAGTAACTACTTAAAGTTACTAGCTCACATCGATACATGGCATGAGTATGTGTTTAACCAAATCATGCCATCTACCTATTTCCGAAACCTTGGGACCTATAACATAAAATTTTCTGTAAAGGGTTATCGATTCATCAGCTCGGTTTTTTGATAGGTGTTGAAATGTTAACTCGCTAGGGGGCGCCGCAATAATAATTTATTTTTCACTTCTCATGCTCGAAAAAGTACTACTTTATGCAGGATCTAGGCGACATAAAGTTGAATTTTATGCTCTTGTGCATAAAAGTAGCTTTTTAAATGTGTCTACACTAAGGCAGTGACCATTTAGCCCATACAGCCAAAAACAATTAATTGTACATGGATAAAACTTGCTAATTTATAATATTTCCATCCCTATTTGCATTTTTGATTTATAATAAGATAATACGAAGAAGAAACTAAATATCAAAACGTGTTTACCACAAAAAAAAAACATTATTCCAAAATAATTTAAGAATAGGCTGTATATTTTTTTTCTTTGCCCGAAAATTATGCAGGAAAATTAAAAAAAGTAAAGTAGCGGGAAAGAAGCCGTAGTAATTTTACTTTGAATTTTAATTAAAGAAATGTTAATACGTTATGTTACTGTTTTATTTTCTCGCAATCGAAGTGAAAAGCAGAGTTTATAACTCGTCCACAAAAAATCCGGATAAAAATGGTTCGTTTTGTGCACTTGTTGTAAAATCTACTATTTTCATTTAAATGATAGTCAGGTCGATACATGTTTTAATAATTTTTAATACTAGTAAGCTTTCCATTTACCATGATCCTCTTCAAGAAATTATGCGCCGGCGCATGATCGACCAGCCACAGCGCCACTAGATGCCTCGCCAGATGCCGATGGTGCAGCCTGGCGGGCGCGTACAACGCCGTCACTAGATGGCGTGGGAGCGCCGCTTCCGCCAGCGCAAGCGCTTGCATCCGGGTGCCGACGCCGTTTGCCCCTTCCTCGACTAGCGCGCGCATTACCAGCCCCGCGCCTTTCACAATCGCCATTGAGGGGTGCTGGGGAAATTATGGATTTACGTAAGTATAAGTAAATTCAGCTATGCTACACAGAGGCCTAAAATCCCGGAATAAATAACCCTGTAATTCTACGATAACGATCGAATAGGTAGTTTAAAAGGCATAATTTTTGTGTAAAAACCTTTTTTTTCTTAAATAAAGGGAGAAAATGAAATTTTGTTCAGGAAAATGAATATAGTATCATCTTCACTTATAACCACTATGAAGCAATAAAGAGTTTTAGTTTGAGTTTGAATAGCCTTTTCACTGGCTTTGTCGTGTTTCTAACAACTGACTGATTTTCGAGTATCTTAAGCTCGTGCCACGAGTCTCAGTGGTACAAATGAGAAATGGGTCAAATTTAAATAAGATTGGTTGATATTTAGAGGTTGCGCAAATTGACGACTTTTATCTTAAACTGGTAAAAACACGAAAATTTTAAAGCTTCTTATTAATGTGCTTATGTTATCTTTTTATTATTTCCATGCATGTAACTTTGTTTTTGCACGTTCATAAACTTGATTTTATCAAATTATAATGCAAACTGAACATCGTAGAACACATAAACTTATGGTAGTTGCCCAAACGGCACAGGTTGCTTGTTTAACGCGCACAGTAGAAAAACTTGTGTCGTGCACTCACAGAGTACATTATTAGTCTTGATATAGAGACATCAGTCTGCCTTTACGGCCAGCGCCTCTGGCGGCGAGTGAAACATACCTATAGCTATACCATAGACTAGCTATACATAGCTGTGGCAGTGTAAGGTAAGAAGGACACGTAAAATCATCAATCTTCAAATTGAGTTTATATTGATGACCACTTAAGATTATTTGTGTGGACATCATACAAACTTAATTTGGAGAGAGATGATTGTAGGCTTCGTTTATTTTCATTCATTTTTAGTGAACTAAAATTAAAAAAATGGGGTGGGGTGATTCAATAACTTTTAATTTATAAGTATCACATTTTATATCATTAAAATCAACATATATTGCAATTATAGTTTTACAATAATTATACTGGTGTATGCACTGTTGGGATGGCATTCCGAAAAAGAGTGTTGGTTGAAGCATGATATTTCTCTTCAAAGTGTTTTTGACATACTCTTCGTCGTTTTAATACCAGTTTCTCTTTAAGAGCCAATACATTTCCCACCCCACATGACCAGGAATCTGTCAGGATCCATAGCAGGATTGGGGAATGTATGCAGTGGTATATATATAGTCTGCACCTGTAAATCGAAAAAAGTACATATAATGGACCGAATGAATAAAGATAATAACTGCTTCAAATAAATTTTTCAAGACTTCTCATTTCAAGGTTCTCATTTTGTTGGAGCTCTAAGTGAACAGAACAGACAGTGAAAGGCCCTTCTATCAGTAAGACACATATTTACGATAGCCTATTGTACTAGTATAATAACCTAAGTGAGTCTAATCGGTTGGAGTGTAGCTAAGGGGTTCCGCCCTCTTATCGACACTGACCAAATGTCTGTACTTATACTACTTGTGGCTACAAGACCACGCTTTACAATAAAGTATCACTTACTATGTAGTTGTATTGCAGTTAGGAACACAGCATCGTTTCTCATTAATCATTCTTGAGGCTTGATTCCAAAAATGAGCGGGTCCGGTCAAAATTCCGAGCAAGGGTTCAGTGTTTGAATGCAGTTGTCGATATCCAAATTGATGTAATAACAAATAACAAAATCACAGAGAAGCACAATCAATCAATGTGACATGACAACCGGAGTTTCGTTACAGTTGAACTTTAAGGTATGCTACGGATAAATATTTTAATTAAAAATATTAACAATCACCAGACTGCAGACAAATAAGTTTTTTCATTAATTCCAGCTATTTATAAATAATATATATAAATAATAATAAATATTTAAATAATAAGAAATATTTTGGCATACATCTCATATGTTCTGTACAAAAAATATTTTGACTTATAAATATGCGTAGAACGCATTGTAATCACAACCTCTTTTTATTATTTTTTATTTTGCGGGTCTGGATACCTCTAGGGAGGAATGAAAAAACTAATTCTAAAAGCAGAATTTGTAAGTGGAAGTGTTTCTACTGAGTGTGTTTAATTCCACGCCTCTAATTTTTCATCTCGTTGGTACGAGTGACAGCTGCGGTTCCAATTCCGCTAGTGATGTCCCGATTACTCGCGGTCGATCCGCGCAACAAAAAACCGGTGCGTTCCGAAGCATAAATATTAAACAGTCACCCGCCCGGACAGGCCCGAACCTGTCCCTAATCAATAGGAAGGCGAGAAAGTGTTGCGACCGCTCTCTTGAGGACCGAGTCCCCCACCTTGACTTCTGCTGATCGAGGCGTGCCATCTCGACCCGTGTACAATTTCACGATCCGTCCTCGTCTCCATCTCAATGATGGCAGGTTCGCATCCTTAATCAGCTCCAAATCACCGACTTGAGGGGGGCTCGTCCGGTCAGTCCACTTAAGGCGCTGCTGCAAGATGTGCAAGTACTCAAGGGACCACCGTTTCCAAAAATCTTGAGCCATCTGCTGCAACATCTGCCACCTAGTTAACCGACTTAACTTAACATCACCGAATGGGTATTCTGGCAGGGCGTTAAGGGGCTGACCTATCAGGAAGTGACCCGGCGTCAACGCTTCCAAATCATTTGGATCCGAACTGAGCGGGCACAACGGACGCGAGTTCAGTGTCATTTCAATTTTACAGAACAGCGTCGCAAGCTCTTCAAAGCGTAGAGAGGTCTCACCGATGATCCTCGTCAGGTGCGACTTAGCCGATTTAACCGCAGCCTCAAATATTCCTCCCCAATGAGGACATACCGGCGGACTGAAAACCCATTCAATCCCTCGTCGTGAGCAAGCCGTACCGATGGCATCCTGGTTACCGTTCAGGAATTGAGTGACCTCCTGCAGATATTGCCTGGCTCCGACAAAATTTGTGCCGTTGTCCGAACGGATTAATGTCGGGAGGCCCCTTCGTGAGACGAACCGATCTAGACATGCGATAAATGCCTCTGTAGTGAGGTCACTGACCACCTCCAAGTGGACTGCCTTCGTGGCCAAGCACACGAAGACGCACAGGTATGCCTTCACTAATCTGGTGTTCCGTAGCTGTGAAGACTTGACCATGAATGGTCCCGCGAAATCCGTTCCGACACCCGCAAAGGGCCGGATTTCGTTAACCCTATCCGAGGGCAAATCGCCCATCTGGGGCTGCATCGTAGCCGCCTTGGCCCGATAACAAGGTAGGCACCGAAATACGACGCTACGCACTAAGCATCTTCCCGATAGAATCCAGAACTCGCGCTGGAGAAACGCCATCAAGGCGTGGCATCCGATATGCCAATTCCGAATGTGTCGATCCTGTATCAACAGTTCGACCAACTTCCCTTTCCTAGGGAGTAACAACGGGTGGCGAGCCGCATAAGGCAGGTTGGCATTCCGCAGCCGACCTCCTACCCTCAGCAATCCTTGAGGGTCAATGAACGGGTTGAGCCGAGCCACAGCTCCCTTCAATTGGACGCGTCCGCGTCTCAGAATGTCCAGTTCGGACTTAAAGTGCACCGTCTGCACGTTCCGTACCAATGCGAACAACGCATGGTTCCGTTCCCGTGGTGTCAGGACCTGTGTCCGCACTCGTTGCGCCTCAGAATTCCGACAATTCCGCGCAAATCGGCAGATCCAGGCGGTCACATTGACCAGCTTGTCGAGCGAGCTGTACCGTTCCAGCAGGCTGAACTCCTCTTCCGGCTCTGGTTGCATCGTACAGACACCGACTGTCAAGGCGCCGTTCGCCGAGGTAACGCGTGGACTCATTGGCCAATCCGATTCGGCTTGAGTCAACCATTTTGGACCCCATCACAAGGGATGTCTAACCAACTCCGGAGCGTGACACCCACGAGACGCACAGTCTGCTGGGTTCATTTCCCCTGGAACATGTCTCCAGATTAAGGGAACCTCCGAATTCAAAATCTGCGAAACCCGATTCGCCACAAAAATCTCCAGCTTGTGAACTGAAGCCTTCAGCCAGCATAACACGATCTGGCTGTCCGTCCAAGCGTAGACCGTATCTTCTAACGCTATTGACCCACGAAGAACCGTCATCGTGTGGTTGAGCAGACGAGTCAGGAGAGCCGCTCCCGAAAGCTCTAACTTGGGAATGGTCAGGCGAGTGCGCAACGGCGCAACCTTGCTCTTGGCCATGACCAACCGCACATCAACCTCCCCCGAGGAGTCGACCGTACGCAGATATACCGCAGCTCCGTAGCCCTTCTCCGAGGCATCGCAAAACCCATGCAGGGTGGCGGTGTATCGTTTGGTGGAGACCAACCTCCGTGGCAGTGAAATCCGATTGATGCCAGGGAGGGTCGAAAAGAACGAGTCCCACTCTGAGCTCAATGACCCGCCGATCGGGTCGTCCCATTTCAGCTCAGCAGACCACAATTGCTGCATAAAACACTTGAGCTGAAATGTTACCGGGGTGATCCACCCGTTTGGATCAAATGTCCTAGCCACTGTTGAAAGGACGTTCCGTTTCGTCCAGACCTTCGGGGAGTCCAACTCGACCCGATACGAAAACATGTCTGACACCGGCTGGTACTGGACGCCTAATACCGACAACATATTTGGATTTTCCAAATTTTCAAAAATGTGGGGATCCTGCTGGTAGTCATCCGGAAGACCAGTCAGTAACTCTGGAGAGTTCGACATCCATTTCCAGAGCTCGTAACCTTCACCCCGTAAGAGCTCAACTAGCTCGTCCCGTCGAGCGAGCGCCTCCTCTACGGAATCTGCACCGGTACAGATATCGTCCACGTAGAGATCCTGCTCCAGGATCGCTGCTCCTCTAGGGAAGTTTAACCGTTCTCGATCCGCTAACTCCCGCAGAGTGCGAATCGCCAAATAAGGACTAGACCGTAGCCCGTACGTGTTGGTGTTCAGCTCGTACACCCTGATGGGCTGATCTGGGCTCTCTCGCCACAGTATCAGCTGATACCGTCTATCGTCAGGGTGAATGACCGTCTGTCTAAACATCATCCGGATGTCAGCTACAAACACAACATTGTGTCGACGGAACCGTGTGATAACATCCGCGATGTCATGGTTCAACTTCGGCCCTGAATGCAAACACTGGTTCAGGTTCATGCCGTTAGATGTTGATGCCGATCCATCGAACACTACCCGTATTTTGCCCTCCGGGGTCCTCAAGACCGCGTGATGGGGCAGGAAGCAGTGGTCTTCACGCTTCCAGTCGATACCCGAAACCGACATGTGGCCGAGCGACTCGTATTCCCGCATGAAGTCGACGTACTTCTGCCGGAAAATCCCGTCACGCTTCATGCGTCGTTCCATCGACAGAAGCCGCGTCTCGGCTGCATGGTGTGAACTGCCCAGCGGCGGGCGATCACTCCGAAATGGAAGACGTGTGAGAAATCGACCTGACCGAAGGCGACCAGTATAGTTCCGATAAAACTGTTCACACTCTTCTTCAACCGGGTCCAACCGGCGGACCGTAGGTGGTTCCTCCACCTCCCAAAACTTCTGTATCACCTCCGAGAGTACAGAACCGAATAAGGGACTACGAGTCGGTAGGCGTGGGGCAGCCGGCATGACCGGACCCATTACCGCATGGCCCAGTCTGGTGTTGACCGAAACCAGACCAGTCGCCTGCAACACGTGGACACCTGGCACTAACAGGTATCCCAAGGCATCGACACCCAATAAAATGTCTACTGGGCCCGGAATATCGAACTCCGGGTCAGCCAGTGACAACCCAGCGACCAACTGTCGCACCGAGGGCGACAACCGTACGTGAGGGTGTGAGCCCATCACATTAGGCATGACTAATGCCGTGACCGTCAGATTCACCGATGAATCCACCCGTGACGAGAGAGTAATCCGACATACTCCCTTAACGGAACCGACTTCCGTGTTCCCAATTCCCCGAATGGAATGTGGATACTCCCTTACCGAAATGCCCAACCGTCTTACAAGGTTGCACGAGACTAAGCACCCCTGGGCCCCCGAGTCCAATAGTGCTCGTGCCACACAAGATTTGCCGTCCGAACTCCACGCTATCACCGAGGCGGTGGGGAGCATGACCGTCTGTGGAGTGGCGGCACCCTGTAAGTGGGCGGCGTGTCCCTAGCGGGAACCTCCGCGGGATCCGAACCCGCTGAGACCCCCGTCGGCCTGGTAACTCGGCTGCTGATATGCCGGTGGCATATCAGACCGTATGTACATCAGGGGGTCCCAACCCGCATAATAGGCCCCTCGCTGTCCCGGTATCCGACCATACCGGACTGTGTACGGTGTGCCCAGTGGCCACCGTGGATGGAGGGGGGAGAGCGGATCCAACCTGGGGCGCTCTAGGAATGGGGGCGACATCCGACTGTTCGCCTCCCTGTTCGCCTCCCAGAGCGACGGGCAGGGTGGCGCAGAAGGTGGTGGGCTCCCAGCCTTCGCGCCACTCATAGGTGCCATCTGACACCCGCCCGTAACACGCGCTGACCCTGGACAGCGGCGACCGAACCCCGGCTATCCCGCCTGTTACCCCCCGCGCTGCACCCTTCCCCTCGGGGGGGGTCCCGTCCGCGGGTACCCCAGTCACCCCGTTGGTGACTCCCGTTGCCCAGAGGGGGACTGGGTCCGACCCTGGTTGGGCCCTGTGACCGACCAACCTGAGTCCGGCCCTGGTGATCGTCCGAAGGGCCTGACCGGTTCAGGCACAACACGATGTGGTGCTTGCCACCGCAGCACTCACAGGGGGACGCGCGTGAGCACTCGCTCAGCGGGTGCGGCCCCAAACAACCGAAACACAATCGGTGGCGGAAGACTACCTTCCTGCGGGCAGCTACCCCGAGCGCCTTAAAGTTGGCGCAACTGGTCACCTCATGACCGGCACTGTCGCAGTGCACACAGCCGTCACCCGACGGCGCGGCATTCAAAACGCCAAATTGTTTTGACCGCCCACCCCCCCTTGGGGCGGGGGGCGCGGCCCCTCCCGCATCCGCGCGGGTTGGCGCTGCACACTGGCCTCCGTATCCAATGTGTCGCATCGCCTGCATTCACCCTCCAAAAAATCCGTTAATTGGACGAGCGTGGGCAGTTCCGAGCTACTGCCCCCATGCAGCTGTTCAAACCGACTTTGAACAGCTGCAGGCAACCGTGACAAAACCATATACAACACGATATATGACCATTGGTCTACCGGCAGACCAAGGTTCTGAAGGGCCTTAGTGGCCACCAGCACAGGGTTGAGCACCTGTACCCGGATGTCAACATCCCGGGTTACTCTTGGGATGCTAAACAGCTTCCCCAGCTGCGCATCAACCAACCGCCGTTTGAGCTGGTAGCGGTCAAACAATATGGACCGGGCTATCTCGTAATTGCCTGCCGTGACCGTTAGGTGACCGACCAACTCCTTCGGTTCACCCCGCAGTGCCATCAATAGTTGGGCCAACTTGTAGGCGTTGTCCAGGTCGTCCCGACCGTGGACCAAACTATCGAACAAATTGATGAATGCCGGCCACTCATCAATTGCCCCACCGAAGGCCGGAATCTCCAGGTGTGGCAGCCGTCCAACAACACCCTTAGGGGGCGGGTCTCCGCTACCCTCCCCGCGGTCATTCCGTCGCGACCGCTTAATTTTCTCCGCGCGACGCTCGATGTCGCCCAAGCACTCCATCGCTTGGTCAGCATCCGCGCAGAGCTGCTTCACTGCAGCCACCGAAGCCTCATCCGTAAGCCCGAGGGCTTCAGCCTCCGCAGCCAGCCGACACACCTTCCCGACGCGTGTCATTGCGTCCTCCACACGCTTGAGCAGGACATCGTCCATGTCAGGTCGCTCCACATACTTGTGAGTATGGGCGAGCCATCTCATCTCCTCACGGACACCATACCGCAGTACCGTCAAGGGCGAAGGTGCCATGGTTACCGATTCAATTGTTTCTGGTCCTATGCTTCACTACCGAACTAAGCACAGCCAGAGACCAGCACTTGCCCGTCAGCGCTGGGCACAGAAATTAAAACTAAGTTGTAAAAACCAAGGCAACCACTAAAACAATTAAATCCTAAACAATATTTAATATGGTCGCCCTGTGGACATACACCTTATAAATATACACTCTAAATCAATTAGAGAATGCCACCATAAAACACAATACAAAAATAACCCACAAAACTTGATTATGAAAACAATACAAAATAATAAGTGGTGGGCTCCGAGACTATAAACCTAAACAATATAGCACCCTAAACCACACTGGATTCCGAAATCCAAGCTATTTTTAATATAATGAAGGTAGCTGTGACCTTCTAGAAGTGGCCCCTCCGATATGACCCACACTTCTACTGAGGTCAGCAAAATCAGCTTAATACCCCTTAAATAGCCTGACCCTGCTCTGTAAACCGAAATAACACTGCAGTACTATAGAACCCGACGTTCTACCGCAAGTAATACAATCTAGTTACTTCGCAGAATGACTGTTCAATCTTTTATGCGCACAAACAGTAGTTTCCGACTACAAATTTATAATAATTGTTAACTAAATTGACACTTATACTTTCACTAACCGAAAATGAACTTTAATTGTGGTATACCGACCACAGACTCATTGCCGACTTGCCGGCCAATCTGAGATATTCTTTTCTCCCAACTACAATGTGGCAAAAAAAAACAACCCTACAACCGTCCGTGAATCGGTGATTTCCCACTAGGAAACCGCGCCTGCTACCAAAATGTTTAATTCCACGCCTCTAATTTTTCATCTCGTTGGTACGAGTGACAGCTGCGGTTCCGTTTCCGCTAGTGATGTCCCGATTACTCGCGGTCGATCCGCGCAACAAAAAACCGGTGCGTTCCGAAGCATAAATATTAAACAGAGTGAATGCACCCTGCGTGCACTTGTTAAGTTATTGGTCGCCATCGTTTTTACACGCCACTATTAAATAAACAACTTTGAAATGGGAACTAAAAGGGGTATATGGCAGTTAGGAAAAAAAATGCCTAGTGATGAGTTTTTAGGTGCTCGACTTTCTTCAAAAGGATAAGTACTCTTAGTATTTATTTATCATCACAAGGAATTGAAAGAAACCATTTCGGATGCCACTAAATCTACTTGTACTAAATTACAAGAAGTGTGGGGAAGAGCAAATATTCCTGTTAAATTGACGTTTCTAGTCAAAACGTGAAGGAAATGACTGACGTTTTACAAGAAGACAAGGAATTACTTAATTCACTGAGAGTTCGTCAATGAGAGTAACAGATAAGGCTTTCACCTCAAAATTAAAAACTAAATGTATAAAAGAAGACAAAATTAAGTCATACAATAACAAATATTACGCTGAAATCAGTAATACCAATAAAACGGTTACATTGGAAGATTCTTCTGCATCATCATCAGCATCTGGTGACGAAGAGCTCCAGTTCTTACCTTATGATACAAAAATGCGCCTAAGTCCTAAAGTAAACCTGGTCCGACACTTGTACTTGGGATCGAGAGCAGCTCTCTAGTCGATAAGAAAGTACTTCATTTACGGCTGCAAAACGCCTTAGCCACGAGGTTACCTAAATTGCCATATCTGCATCTACCGTTCACAGAGCTCGGACGATCAATAGAAGTAAAATAGAATAGAAGAATCACTTTTGGAAAATCCTCCTCATTTAGTTTTGCATTGGATAATAAAGTGTTGCCGTCAGTAGTCCACGTGGGAGTCAAAACTTTGGAGGATAGAGAAGCAGTTCTAGTGACTGGTAAAGATGATGATAATAATTTACTTGGCGTTCCTGTTACTCTAAATGACAGTGGCGAGCTGATGGCTGAAGTAGTTATCCAGGAAGTGGATCGTTTCGGGATACGTGACAGTATCATAGGTATGTCTTTTGACACGACTGTATCTAATACAGGACTAATCCAGGACTAATCCAAGGGGCATGTATCAGAATAGAAAGAGAATTAGGACGAACATTATTGTGATTGGCTTGCCGTCATCATACCAGTGAATTAATATTGAAGGAACTATTTGAGAAGTGTTTCAGTTTGCCATCAAGTGGTCCTGACATTCAGATCTTTTAAAAGTTCCAAAGTCAGTGGAATACACTTCATATGAAGTCTTTTACGACAGTGTTGGATGAAAAGACCTCTGTGCAGGGATTTATAGAGGAAAAACGAGTGACAATGTTAACTTAATCCGAAATATCCTAAAAGATGGTAGTCGTCCAAGAGAAGACTACAAAGAGTTATAACAATTCTCACTCCTTTTCTTAGGAGGTTGGACTGAAAACGACTTCAGTTTCAGAATCCCAGGAGCTCTACATCAAGCAAGGTGGATGGCAAAAGCGATATATACAATTAAAATAGTCCTTTTTGCCAAGCAATTGAATATGCCTCAGATATTTGAAAGGGATGAAACAGGTACCTGATTTTGTCAGTCTCATATATGTTCGCTTTTGGCATGAGGCAATTGTAAGTCGATGGGTTACAAAGAATGATCTGGATTTGCTACATTAATGTGAACATTTACCCAAACGCAGACGTAAAGAAAAGCGCAGTCACAATTGCCAAAAGCCTTTGGTATCTGTCAGAGATAAACGTGGGATAGGATTTTTTGGATGTGCTTATTACCATTGAGGAAGTTAAAGAAAAATTAAATTCAAAATTTGGAAACCAGACCAGCAAGTAAGGAGCTGAAACGCTTAGAGGGCAAACATCTAGTCTTGGAAGGAAAAGACGTAAGCGATTTCATCATCAAAAACACAAAGACATTCTTTGAACTGTTTATTATCAAAGATGCGGCAGAATACCGCAGTGATTTCTAAGAAGCTACGTGGATGCTCTTAAGGTGGTTAATGATACAACAGAAAGAGGAATAGCTCTTATAAAAAAATGTAACGAGTCGGTTAGAAACGAACAACAAAAGCAATTCTTACTAAGGGTAGTTGAGCACTATAGAAAAGTCGTCACCAAGCGGACAAAAAAAGAGATGGCTGCGTACAAAATTTAATAATGCCTATTTTTTAATGTTATAATAATGTCTGTTAATGCTATTATCCAGATCAATAGTTATTTTGTGTTTATGATTTCTAGTTTTCTTAATAAATATCTTTATAAATATGTTTTTTTTTCTTACTAACATAAAAGTGATAAATTTTTGATCCTCTAAATATAGTCCAATCTTGTCAAAATTTGGTAAACACATCTTTTGTATGACTGATACACGGGGCGAAAGCGAAGTCTGGCAAAATTCAACCATTTTTTTTTCCTCATACAAACTTGAGACACCCTAATTAATAACTATTGCTAGAAAATGTGTGTGGCATAGCTGTGGGACACACTCTATATACAGTAAGAAACAGAATCGCCTGGCTGGGCCAGCGCCTACGTACTAAATAAGTATGCAAACCGATTTCCGTTTATTACTGTATATTGGCTACCTACAGCCGAGGGGACAAATTAGAAGTACGGGTTACCGGCGAGTTTTAAGATACTTACTTAAGGAAGCGAGAGGTTTATGGCAAAATTTTATCAAATGTGCGCGAGAGGTTTATCCTCAGTCTCTGCAAACTCTTCTTCTAAAATCAGTTTCTTCTTCTAAAATCAGGTGCCGAAAAAAAAATGCGACTGTGATACCATTGCAAAATATATAATTTTAAAAACTAGTATATTTTTAACCGTAAATAAAAGACTCATATAACTAAAACCATATCTATACCAAAGACAATAATGATTTATAACTTATCCAAGATAAGAATTGATAAAAACAACAACGTAGTACCTAAAGATAATTTATTCTCTAAGTTTAAATGGTATCAATTGGTTTTTACATATTGACATTACTTTGTTGTGAGGCCTGTCCACACTGGACGAATGTGGCGAACGCAAGCAACTGACTAAAACAAACAAGTTTTTTTCCTATTTATTCATCGCATTAATTTCATATAATTATTTCGTCTGATAAGCGTTATTATATTTATATTATATTATATTTATATAAATTTTACAGGTATTTCATTAAGCACTGAGGTAATATCTAAATCTAGGTTCCACGGGTTATTGGTGCGGCTACTTTCATACTCCATGTACAGAACCAGGTGCATTTATGAGTTTGTGTGTGGTATTGATAGAAAATGCAGTCGGGTTATTTATTTTTATAATAATTCTAAATGTTTGAGTAATAAATTGCACTCAACATTTTGCTTTCTTTTATTATTCCTTAAAAAATATGATTCATTTAGCAAGGATGAAACAAAACGCGGTTGAAAAAAAGTTTGATTAATGGTTTTGTGACGAAGAGTAGGTATTTACGATTTTCATACACGTTTTGACACCTGAATGTTACAATAGAAACAAATGCTTTGTCAGGGAGGAGTTGCTAACGTCCGAAGGAAATACTTGCTTCCTACAGCCCTACACGACCTCCCGGGTAGTGCTAATGAGCATTAAATTATTCTCAAGACGCAAATTTCCAGGTTCTCGATAGTAAATTGTGATCTTTCATATACACTTGCAAAGTTAACCCAAAAAGAGGTTAGCACGCCAAATTAAAAAAATATAGACTTTGGCTTTCGTTGTTGTTTACCTGGACTGTGATATATATGTATAAATGATAGACATTTCACTGCTCTTAGTCATACGTATACATATATGCAGCGCGCTATCTTCATATTTGGTCTTAATATACAGTCGTGGTCAACTAATTAGGGACAATCTCTAGTTAAGCCAGAAATCCTCGTTTGCCGTTTGCACGTAAATATGGTCATTGGACCTACGCCCAATGGCAACATGTATTGTTCTCTGACGAGACCAAGGTTGATTTGATTTCTTCAGATGGAATGCAATATGTACGGCATCCTGTAAAAGCGGAAATGAATCCAAGATTCACAAAAAAGCAGGTAAAACATGGCGGAAACATTAAAATGTGGGGTGCCTTTTCTGGACGTGGAGTGGGACCTGTGAGGAAAGTTCAGGGTAACTTAGACCAACATCAATACAAGGCAATATTGGAGGAAATTATGATTCCCTATGCTGAGGAGCATCTCCCTATTATATGGACGTTTCAGCAGGACAACGACCCGAAACATACCGCCCGTTCAGTCAAGTCGTTTCTTAACAGTCAGTCAATATCGGTGCTAGATTGGCCAGCAAATAGCCCGGACCTCAACCTAATTGAGCACCTTTGGCACGAAATCAAGAAAAAAGTTGCCACTTATCGTACCACAACTTTAGATGAACTTGATGAAGCTTTTTGTGAGGCATGGGCAAACATTCCTGTTGAAACATGTCAGAAACTGATAATGTCTTTGCCACATCGGTGTCAAGCGGTAATTACTAACAAAGGTTTTGCTACTGGGTACTGATTTTACACGTAATAAAATGGAGCTGCTAAAAATATTATACTACTAGATAGATAGATAGATAGATAAACGTTTATTGCATCAAAGCAGCACACATACAAATTAAAAGTGATACGGAGGTGCAACTATAAAATAACTTAAATGAAAGCAAAGTTATGAAAAAAAAACTCATAACATTATTACTAAAACAATAAAACAAAAAGAAGAATATAGGTCGGTATGTAGGCACGCTGCATTGACACGAAAAGGTCAAAGCTCAGTGTTTATTGCTCGATAAGAGCAGCACTGGTTTTCAGCCCTCACCTAGGAGACGCAGAGACTCAGCAGTTACATCCGAATGTGAATGTGAATGAAAAGAATAATAATAAAAAAGTGTCAGAAATAGATATATACTTACAAGTGTTTAAAGATGTGGAAATAAATAAATACATTGCACATAAATATGTTTCAATACTTTCATGAGTAGGATAGTACAAAATATACATGAAGATTAAATAAATAGGTATTTAAGTATATTATGCCACGTGAGCAGTGAGTAGCAGAATGGGTATAGTGTGAATATGTTTACTAAAATCATAAGATATCTAACTAAAAAATATATGAAAATGGCAGAGGTAGCCCGACTATCCAATGTTGGAAAGAGAAATTCCTAGTTTTTGCTTTTGAATCAGGTGCGACTTCATATGTGTTTTGAAGGTGTATTTGGAGGTTAGATTTCTTATGGGCGGCGGAATATCATTCCAACATTTGGTAGCTTGGAAGCGGAAGCTACCTACAGATTATTAGTTTTGTTTAACTCTATTTTTCACTATACTTTACATTATAATTTACTGTCCTTAATTAAATGTCCAGCTACACAATTGTACATTAAAATTTAATACATGATTAACCTTTGATATTAAATACTTTTTTCTATTTAATTAATCTTTTATTTACAGCCATTTATAGCATAATAATCGGACCAAATTATGCAAACAATAGGTGCTGAAAAATCAATAGGGTTTTATAATTATATGTACATAACCGGTTATAGCTCTTCACTATCTTGACTAATTAGTTGACCACGACTGTATGTGCCCGCCATTCTCGTAAAACTAAATCTAAGTTTATTTCTTTCAGCTAAAGACTGTGCTTTATCTATATCTATTTATATCCTCATTAGTGCTCCACTAAATAGACTGAATCGTGCGTGCTTAGAACTGTCCCTTAATTGTGCTTCGACTAATATATTATGTTCGATCGAAGATCGTGCATGTATTCATCAGTGCTTCGCATCCTATATCTACTAGCCAACGCAATCAGGCAAGGACCACAATGATAAATACACCACCGAATATACTCTAATACACCACATACTAAAGTCAGTCACGCTCGCCGCGACTCCTAGTCACCGCTCGTCCACTGTGGACGCGCCATGTGTCAAATGTAGAAGTGTCAGTATATTTTTTTCGGCAGATGACTAAGAAAAAGATTTTAGGGAAAAGTAATAAATGCTTTTGAAATTAATTTCAATGTCACTATCTAGAATCTTCCAAATTCCAAATTCCAAATCTCTTTATTACTGTAGATATTTACATATACTTAGCAATCGTCATTTTTTGCCACTTCTCTACATTGGACCACTGTGGGAGAAGAAGGGCGTAGAAACTCCCACAGATTGATTTTTAGATCTCTTTTAAAGATTGCTTGTGCTTAACTAATACAAATTTTATAATATCATAATTAATAAGTAGGAATAAATAATTACAAAACTATTAACAGCATGGTCTGTGTTGAGCCAGATTAACCCCATACAGTCCCATCATTTAAGTAATCTTGAACATTGTAATATCCCTTTTTCGACAAAGTCGCTTTAACATGGTTTTTAAATTGCTCAAATGGCAATTTCAAGATCTCCAGAGGTATCTTGTTGTAGTAGAGAATGCATTGACCCTTGAAAGAATTGCTATCCTCCGCGAGTCTAAACCGGGGCGCAAGTAGTCTGTGATTATTTCTTAGGTTAATATTACAGCTATCGCTAAGTTAAGCAAATGTTGTAAGGTTCTTGCGTACATAAATTATGTTTTCGAAAATAAATTGACTAGCTACAGTTAGTATGTCAATTTCTTTAAAAAGCTCTCTTAAGGAGTCTGTGCGTTTTAAATTATAAATTGCTCGAATAGCTCTTTTCTGTAAAATAAAAATAGTTTGAATATCCGCTGCTTTCCCTCACAACGAGATACCATAGGACATGACACTATGAAAGTAACTAAAATATACTAGCCTAGATGTAGCCACATCCGTGTTTTGTCTGATGTTCCTAACAGCGCAAGCCGCAGAACTTAATTTACCAGCCAATTTATCTATGTGGGGTCCCCACTGTAATTTGCTGTCAATGGTTGTTCCAAGAAACTTCGTGTCATTTACTCATTCTAACGTGCTGCTGTCTAACATCAAACTGGTCTCAACTTGCCTGACATTTGGAAGTGAGAATTTGATACATTTGGTTTTACTAGCATTTAATTATTAACTGTGAACCAATTCAAGGTTAAAGACAATACTCCATTAACATCATCAAAATCTTCTTTTTGTCTTTCAATTTTGAAGACCAGTGAAGTTTCATCAGCAAACAACACTATATCAGTCAATTTCTCCACCATGAAAGGCAGATCGTTAATATATACCAGGAATAAGAAAGGGCCTAATATGGAACCTTGTGGAACGCCAATTTTTACTCCCGATCCATCAGATTTAACACCGTTGACTTCTGCCTGTTGAATTCTATTGCTTAGGTATGATCTTAGTATATCCAACGCTTTATTTCTAACTCCGTAATGATTTAATTTCATTAGTAGCGTATTATGATCAACACAATCAAATGCCTTCGACAGATCGCAAAAAACTCCGATAGCATCTTGTGCGGCCTCCCATGCAGAGTAAATATGAGATATAAGAGTAATACCTGCATCCGTAGTCGATTTACCCCTAGTGAAACCGTATTGTTTGGCGTGGAGTTGTTTTGTACGGTTGAAGTGTGAGAGCATTTGATTGAGTATAATCTTTTCAAAAATTTTGCTTAGTGCTAACGCTTCGCTAACCTACATACAATACTCGACAATGCTCGCCTTCGACAAACAACCTGAGCCTTCTTCTCCTCCCAGAGGGGTCCAGTGTAGAGAAATAAAATACGTTTATCAAGTATTTGTAAATATTCATTGATAAAAAAATATACTTTTACGTATCGATTCTCACTTTCGTGAGGGTTTTACTCTAGATGAGATCAATCTTACCTCGAACAGCTTGAAGAGCACGCGCCCCCTAGCGGCCACCATCTCCAACAACTGGTCGAACTGCTTGCCGTCCGTGGTCTCGCTGTAGGGCACGCACAACGCGAACGTCAGGAAATCCAACATGGCCGCCACTACCAGCGCGCCGCTGCCTGCCGTCTGCCAAATAACAGTGAAATACTTTGTTAAGTATATTTTTCGTATATTCAGTAGTGGTCACATAATTAAAAATTAAAGGCACCCCCTTATTGACCACCAAAAACTTAAAAAAACTTAATGGCAACAAATATAATGATTACCAAAATATTTTTTTCTTACCCAAAATGGGTAAAATGATCGATCAAAAATTGCACAATATATCAGGGCCAAATATTGCGGTAGCTTAGGTGAAGGGTAAATTATCCCTTTATCCTTCGTGTTAGGTTGAACATGTAATAACAACCAAAAATACTTAAAACATAAACTTAAGTACACAAAACATAAAAAGAAGTTTGGTGATCATTTATCCAAACACAATCTGGTGATCATTTACTAATTCTGGCAGTCATTTCGAATTTATTGATAGTAAATTTTCGAATTTTTGGGTAATGGTTTAAACACAAGGCAAACTTAATTATAACCATTAGCTAAAATATGTATTTAATCTGGTTTGATTGTCGTATTACCATGCACGTCGTCGTATTCTTAAATGTGGGACAAAAAATATTTGTGTTCGTTAGCAGTTCAGAAAAGAAATTTCACTATGGTAACTTAACACAAACTTTTTTTTATTTTTTCGTTTATTATCGATTTTACAGATTTTCTTGTATATTTAACTTAGTGTTACTACTTAATCCACAAGGGTTTGTATATAGTAAACAATTAGTCTACATTAGTATGTACATAGCTAGTTACATAAAAGTTTTAAGCGTAAAGTCGTTTGCTGGCTAAAAGACAAAATAACAGTTTGGTATAAGGTGTGATTTTAATTTATGGTTGATATTTTTGTGGTTGATTGACGATTTAATTTCGGGCAGAGACTGTTAAGAAGACGATGAACAAGATATGAAATTCGGCGTTTCCCGTAGGAGTTAGTAGCTCCTACAGTCGTCAGTTTTTTCTTCGTGGAGCTTCTGGTGCCAATTTTCCTTCCCCCGTATGGGAACACTCACGGCATGCTCCTGGTGCATCGGCCGTGCCCCTGCTCCCCGTATAGGAACATTCACGGCATGCTCTTGGTACATCGGGCTTGCCCCTGCCACCCCATATGAGAACACTCACGACATGCTCCTGCCACATGCTCAGCAGCCCTTCGTGGAACGCGGCGCTGCTCAGCATGCTCGCCTTGTTCAGCTGCTCCTGCCTCAGGTCTGGCTCCTGGTGCATCGGCTGCATGAGAGAGCAGACTGCGTCGAGCGCCGCGTGCGAGCAGGACGGAGAAGCACGTCGGAGAGCGGACACGACGGCCGAGCCGAGCCACTCGCGGAAACTGCCGAATTAGGGATTCGTGTTAGGACGTAAAGATGACTTCCAATAGTGCGTACTGACGTAACATCCGGCCACAGACAGCACCGAACGTTCAACATACAATAGTTAATTGTCATTTGTTAAAATGCATCTTTTAATTGAAGTTACCTCGGCGCGGGCTGGTCATGGCTCCATAGGAAGCCGGCTTATTACTCTTAATGCATTAAGAGCGTTAGTTTTATAAAACCAGTACGAATATTTGGAATTTTTGTAAAGTGTAAGAGACGGACGGACCAGGACGGACGAACTCACCCTGGTAGTGCAGTAAATGCAGCAAAGCCCACTTTGCTGGCACACAGTCGCCTCAGCGCATGAAACTGCGCTTCTAAGTCTCTGTTAGACAGGTTAGCGCCCGCTGGCGCGCTTGTCACGAGCGCGTTTAGAGCGCCAGTGATGAGTTTCTCTTTGTTCTCGGCAAAAAGGCGCTGTAAAGATTGTAATGTCCTAGTATTGGTTTTGTAAGATGGGTTTTGTGAGCCTGATAAATCGATTTGTCTAGAAGGGGAGAAATTTTTCGGTATGTTTCACCAGAATAATGAATATGCGTTTAAAAACAGTTGTGAAACCATTACTACTATTACTAGAGTATGGAGACGCTATCAAAACAAAAAACGTGTCGCAACTTGATGTCAGGGGGGGGGGGGGGGGCGACATTGCACACCACAGAAGTGACACTGCCTTTGTACCTAAAAAACTTAATTAAAGCATATTCTGTTTCAAAATGTAGTAAGAGTTACTTAGATTTTGTGAAGTGACGATATTTTTTTAACTTATCGATAATAACCAGACATAAACCAGATTCCGGTCGCACAGAAGAGAGGATAAGTTATGCCATTATCTTTTTTCTTCCTAATTGATTGATTTTTAAGTTCGGAACATACAAGCCGGCATTTTTTAATTGTTGTTTAGTCAACGCATGGCGCAAACAACGGGTGCGCGGCGTCGGTTCCATACGCTAGTAATAGAAGATAAATGTGTGAAATTTGTTTCGTACATCGAATTCCACCTGTGATGAAGTCCTCAAAATCCCGAAAAGCCAATTTACACCCAGTATTATTTATTATCTTTCTAAACAGAATACAGATAGATTTGACAGGCTCGTAAACAAAATTGATAACACATTAGCGACCAAGTGGGTGATTGTATAATACTGTACTGTACCACATAAACACATACATGAAATTAATCTTTACATACAATTTATTTGAACTATTTTTCTATTATCCCAATGACTTTGTGACCAAAGCATATTTGTGTAAGTATGATTTATAACCACATGACGACAAAAGTAAGGAAATTTTATGACACCATAAATATAAAAATACGAAGTTTTACTATGTTCACAAAGAAGCGCCAAATAAACTGTAACCAAATTCAAAGTGCAGGGGACTTACTAGATCCCAAGTTAGAAGCCGCCATAAGAGAGGTGACTGCTCCTATGAGGCACACAACATTAACAATTTAATACGCGTATTTCCGTTGTATTATACAAAGCCATTACGCTCCCATAGTGACTCTTCGTGAACATTTCGGAATGTTCATACTCACATCTGCAACTACGAAATATACACGAATTTTACGGAATTTTCGTGCATAGTTTGTAGTGAATGCGTGTGAAAATGTTGTTCCAAACTATACAGTGTCACTAACGCACCCTATTAAAGGTTATAAATGGGTGTTATTTAATCGCTCATCAAAAATACTGATTTGCACAGGAAAAAAGGTTCAACAAAATACTTTAAATATTTTATGTGTTCTTAAGTTTATGTTTTAAGTATTTTTTGTTGTTCTTACATGTTCAACCTAACACGAAGCATAAAGGCGGCTTCGCTTCGCTCACCCCCTTTACCTTCACCTAAGCTACGTACATCAGGGTAAACACTGCGTAGCTTAGGTGTGGGGTAAATGGGGTGAGCGAAACGAAGCCCCCTTTATCCTTCGTGTTAAGTTGAACATGTAAGAACAACAAAAAAACTCAAAACATAAACTTAAGAACACATAAAAAATATATTTAATAACGGGAGTATTTACATTGGGTAATAGCACAATATATAACGGAACCATAAACTTGTTGTAGACCATGCGGCGTAATGCTGATGTATAGTTCGGAAGACGTTAGTGAAAACATTGCGTTCCAAAGTTTATGCGATAACTTACAGACCCCTGCGTAATGGCCTTGTATATTACGGACTCACGCTGATAATATTATGCAAAATAAAAATATGCAATAATGATGAACATCCAATGATGGTATGATTTCTTTTATCTACACACGTATCATAAACCCTCTTTACTGCGTAAAAAACCGCACGTTACGACCAGCATAATGTTAAACTACTTGGTAAAAACTCATTTCTTATCTGAAAAATTACACATTATGACCATAATGTGTAGTTTTTCTACATATTATGACATTCAAATTTCGAACGCCGACGCCCGACTGCGTGCCGCCCCTAGTTTGTCTGTGAAGTTGGTACTGACATTCAAATTTCGAACGCCGACGCCCGTCTGCGTGAAGTTGGTGCTACAGAACAAGCTAAACAATTGCAGAACCACAATGCCGGTCAAACATGCGGTTCCTGAACACATCAAAGAGAGCTTATGATATGTGTGTAGATAAACTAATGTATGTAACTGTACATAATTAGGCATTAAAACTCTCGAGTGATCTCTCGAGTATTGATGCCCTCCATTATGTAGCAGTCACATAAACTACTATTGTGTACCACTATTAGCCACAAAATAGTAGTGAGTCTGCGAAACGATTACATCACGATCGAATAAAGCAACAAACTTCATCAACCAGCTACTTTGTTTTAATAAGTACCAAACAGCAGTTCCATTGTACTCATAGACGCCCGATTCTACGTTTCAGAAAAATAAGCGAGTCGCACTGAAATGTCCTTAATAATTACATAAGGACTTAATAACTTGTATAGGTGTATTCACGAAAGAAGAGGCGAATGGTTTCGCACAATGTATGCAAAATAGGTGATTGATGACCGAATGAATAAATCACAATAATTTACAAAAAAAATGCCTTGCGTGAAGCCAATGTACATTAGAGTAAGAGTAAGTTACAAGCTCATTAGAGTAAGTCACCCTCAACCCCATACTGAAGTTGAAAAAATTTAAGTGTCAAGTTTTAAAAAATAGCATTATGTTTTGAGGTATATTTGTTACATAGTCTAGGATCGATATTTCATGTTTTAGGCACCACTTTTAGCCATTGGTTTATCACCCCTCATTCTCATCCACTTTTCGATTTCCAAACCACGGCTAAAGAAGATATTCACTTCAAAAGTTTGTCGAAGTCGATTTTTATTTTTATTTTATTACTTATTGCAGTTTTCTGTTGAGTTTGCTGTCGCTGCAAAATAGGACTAAGATTTCAATAGCTGTGATAGCTGGCGGTGTTATGTTACAACTTACGTCTTGACTGACTGAGTAGATGAGGCCGCTGTATCCAACGTTGGAATTGAACCGCTCGATCACTTCCGTGCGTGACATCCCAACCGGGTTCTGGAATAGTCTGGTAGGAATACCAAAAGAGTTCACAGATTAACCTTTAACCGACATAGAATTAAACAATTAAAAAATATATCTGTGGCGACATGTCCAGCGGCCTGGCTAGCAGCTCTGCTGTCTGGATACTACTGGATAGTGTACCTGAGGTTGTTGGACTCGGTCTCTTCGTCTACGTACTGGTGCAGCGAGCCGAGCCGGTAGCCAGGCGCGGTGTCTAGCAGGCTGGCTTGTAGCGCGTCTCTTTGGCGACAAGTCTAGCGGGCTGGCTAGAAGCTCTGCTGTCTGGATAGTGTACCTGAGGTGGTTTGACTCGGTCTCTTCGTCCACGCACTGGTGCAGCGAGCCGAGCCGGTAGCCAGGCGCGGTGTCTAGCAGGCTGGCTTGTAGCGCGTCTCTTTGGCGACAAGTCTAGCGGGCTGGCTAGCAGCTCTGCTGTCTGGGTAGTGTACCTGAGGTGGTTGGACTCGGTCTCTTCGTCCACGCACTGGTGCAGCGAGCCGAGCCGGTAGCCAGGCGCGGTGTCTAGCAGGCTGGCTAGTAGCCCGTCTCTTTGGCGACAAGTCTAGCGGGCTGGCTAGCAGCTCTGCTGTCTGGGTAGTGTACCTGAGGTGGTTTGACTCGGTCTCTTCGTCCACGCACTGGTGCAGCGAGCCGAGCCGGTAGACGGGCGCGGTGTCTAGCAGGCTGGCTAGTAGCGCGTCTCTTTGGCGACAAGTCTAGCGGGCTGGCTAGCAGCTCTGCTGTCTGGGTAGTATACCTGAGGTGGTTTGACTCGGTCTCTTCGTCCACGCACTGGTGCAGCGAGCCGAGCCGGTAGACGGGCGCGGTGTCTAGCAGGCTGGCTAGTAGCGCGTCTCTTTGGCGACAAGTCTAGCGGGCTGGCTAGCAGCTCTGCTGTCTGGGTAGTATACCTGAGGTGGTTTGACTCGGTCTCTTCGTCCACGCACTGGTGCAGCGGGCCGAGCCGGTAGCCGCGCGCGGTTGCCGAGCACCGCACGTGCACGTCGCGCTGCCCGGCTGAGCGCACGCCGTCTAGCAGGCTGGCTAGCAGCGCGTCTCTGTTGGCCAAATGCGAAAATCAAGGTTAAGTGGGATTCGACACATCTCCTCCGCCATGAGAACAACCAAAAAATCGTCGCCGAAATGAATGAAAATGAATATGATATGTGTTTTACAAAACACAATATTCTGATGAGCAAAAACTCTGCTTAAATTTAAGTTGAGATATTTGCATCTTCTGTGTGGCAAATGAATTATTTTCTTTCTTTCTAAGGCTCTAAACTAATTAAATTGAATTTCAGCGTGCTGAAATATCCGAATCCAAAACCATCATCAATTAGTCACTCGAATTCTGAATTTAATAATAGTGGATGAGAATTGTTTACGAATAAAGTAGGTACACCTCTCAGCAGCCAAGTAAGTGCGCGTCTGTCCATTCAGGTACTCTATGGAGAACTTCTGCGGATGTTCCGTGTCACGTATGAGAGCGAAGACGTCGCTCAGTGGTCGGAGACATACCACCTGAAACATTAACACACATATTTATAAAGAGAAAATCATTTACATCATAGGTAGAGAACGGCAGTAGGACTGAATGGTGGCTTAGAGAAGAGGTAATTCACGCAAATTGGGCGCAAATTTAATTTGTCGAGTTGCGGAAAATCGGCCCGCGATAAATTATAATCTAGAAAAGAGGTAAAAGATATCGCAGATCATCTGCCAAATGGTTGGACACAAAAGCGAATTAAGGGGCGTGCATGTGAGAAGGCCCCAAACTCATATTAAATAATGGTCCAAATTGCCACTAATATCACATACTTATCCCAAAGACGATTTTGGTATTTTGCATATATGTCACCGGAAGACAGTCAAAACCGTAAGTTGATAAACTAACGCGGCAGTTCATCAACTATCGACAGATAGTAAACCAGACCGACAGGGTTTAGAATTTACGTTTCTTTTGTTCTTACATGTCAACCTAACACAAAGACTATTCGGGGGTTTCTCTGCGCTTGCCCCCTCTAGTCTTCACAGTCAGTTAGTTGATCAACTAACGGTTTTGACTATCTTACGGTGACACATATATTTCATATTGGTTAAGAATCAACCAGATTAATGGAGTGACCCCTTGGAAGTTGGGATTGGGAATCAATATTTAAGCTTATCTTCGTCTCTGAACATTGACTCACTGAGTAAGTCTGAGGGTCTCTCTCGAGTATGCAGGTGTCGGAGAAGCAGAGCGTCCGTCGCATCGGCTCCATGTGGCGCGCTGGGCTCACTTTGTGCACCACAAACTCACTGAGCGACGTCTGGTGTAGGTCGCCACTGCGGAGGCATAGAAGGTGTTGAAGCAAACTGAGTAGATAGGTAAAACTAATGTGCCTCTGCCACTATGTAAGGGAAAAGCAGTGACGCGTGGTTTTTTTGTAGATAAATACATTCGGCGACATTTAACGTGGAAAGAGCACACCTTCGTGAGCTCAGACTGAGTGGAGCTAGAGTGGATGGCCCTAGATTGGATCAAATGGTACTGTTCTGAGAGCCCTACATTAACCCCTGCTGAGTAACATAACGGGATGATGGTGATGATGAGTAGGCAGGCAGCGGCTAAGACCAAATCCCCATAATAGCTCCTAACTACCACTACTAAGTACCACTTGTATGACTTATTTTTTATTGTTCTGACGGCACGGCTCTAGATGGAAAGCTTGGTTTAGAGGAAATACTAAACTGGGTGTAAGGTATGTCCCATATCTTAATTTGACACGCTCAAGTAACTCACAAAATAGCCTTGTTGGCTCACATACCATAGATGTAACATACAAATAGTAATTACAAACATACAAACATCTGCGACATCAGTGTCCTGTTTCTGTGTTTCCTCAATCTTCACTAAGATTGAGGAAACAATGATATTATTTTCCTTTTTTTCCTTTCAATCATAATGACTTATTTGAAAGATAGGGATTTGTTGCCCTTTAACAAATAATTTAGGATAGAGAAACAAGTACAGAACAACGAAATGATTAATATTGGTACAAACATATCAGATATTGTTTCATTTGCCCTATTAGATAAGCTGAGGCCATTTATTAGTCACCCACCACACCAAACATGTTTCAAACACACAGAGCAATCTATAAATATATGTATTATGCAGTTTCATTACACAATACTACCTGAACTGAGCCAATTATGCTGTCCTAGGATGGTGAAATTGTCAGTATATACAGTAACCAGACATTATTATAAAATCAAATCAAATCAAATGTTTAGCAAACATAATTTTTTGCCTCTTCTCTACATTGGACCACTGTTTACTCACAAGAGCTACACTACAAAAGAGCTCCATGGTCTAATGGGTTTCACACTTGCTTCTCACACAGGAGATGCAATGAGATAATTAATTTATCTTAAGTACATTATATGGACGTTCTAACGGTGATCGAAAACATCATGAGGAAACCTTCATTAGTCCATAGCTGCAGCGATGGGCTAGCCCCCTGTCACGCAAAATAAAGTATTGAATAACTGGCTCAAAGTGGGCACAATTGTGCCTCTCCCACCCTGTATGGGAGAAAGGTGTGACACTAAGTTATGTTTATTTACTCACCTGTATTTTCCAAATCGTTGATCATGGTAATTGTCAGACGTAATCTGTGCTGACAACACCTTTATGCTTATGCTCAAAGTGAGGCTGGCCATCTCAAGCATCTTGTTTAAAATCACTTGATGCTCCATTGCATTAGAAAACATGTGCAGTCTTGAGTAGCCTCCTACAGCTAGTACAAAGCCTCCTGGGACGTCTCTGACAGGAAGGATGCCTTGTATGTCACTGTATGGGTAGCTGGCGAGGATAGTGTTAGTGGCAGCATCTCGTTGCTCAAGAGCACATGGTCCTACTTCTAGCACTACCGGTAACCGAGTCCCGCTCCAGTGGTGTTTGTAGGATTGGTATCTCTGTGGAAATGTATCATTTAGTGTTACTTTGGACACAGAAAATATAACTTTTGATATGATTGTGGGTGAAGCTCTTGATACATAGGCTTGTCATATCATAACTATAAAGATAGTGTTACATATTCATAAGTACTATCAGTAGCACTTTAAAACCTATTTCCCTTGCAGCTAGCATGTGGCGGTAAACTCTTGCTTTTGTTAAACTTTTTGTCGTATTTCCAAAACCATTCAAAAACCATTTGTTTTATGAATTTTAAGTGTTGGGCTGCATTGGAAAAGAACCCTTACAGTGGTCTTTCACAACTACTGATGATGGTACCATGTTATTAAAGTTGTTAGAACATTTTTAACTATGCTCAGATAAACAGTCTTTCATCTTTTATACCGATACAGAATATCTAAAAAGATTTGAAACTTACAAATACATCCTTTGGCTTCTCAGCAAAGAAGTGCCTGTACTTGAATGCCTCAGTCAGAATCAAACACTTGTGCTCCGATGAGAACTTCATAGAATCCACTTTTTTGTCCTTCTTCATGACCAGTGTGAAGTCATGGTTGGCTGCCGAGTTGGAGTGCTTGGCTGAGGCTACAGTGACCACGTCAGCGTACAGCCAGCGGTTCGTCACCTCCAACCGGTCTGGGTTGTAAGTGGTGATCCCATGGGTGCCCACCGAGAACACCCGCTTGTACTTGCCCTTCCATGAGTGCTTTGTGACAAGGAATGTTGCCACATCTTGGTTGTCTTTCAATGGAATCATCTTAACATTTCCTGTTGGTATGAAATATACTGTTGTTTGTTGTTGTAAGCAGCTGTCTATTGGACATCACTTTCTTAATAAAGGAAGATAGGTGGAAGAAAATTACCGGCGTATGTATATTTGATGGTTTTAGAGAGGGTTAATACCAATTACGAACGAAAGTTAAGCGAATTTAGGACGCCTCCTCCCCTTTGTAAATACTATTGTGATTAAAGGGACGTGTAAACAAATGACCGGTAAAGAAGAAAGGAGCCATTTGAAGGCACTCACAACTTTTCTGAAGACGCCGGAGTTTTGATTACTTCATCTGATTATCGATAAAACTTTCTAGGAACGGAATAAACCAAAATATCTGAAATTTTTCAAGATTGAAACAGCCGACTCAGTAGTCGCATTACACTTATTTATTTGACAGATATAGGTGTGGCCGTTAAGAATCTTTACTTTGTTGATTTCTACCATGATGTGATGACTCGCCAAAACTACATTTTTAATCAAGTTAGTCTGAATCAAATGTAACAGAGGAGTATTGAAAATAACGTACAAATTTGCGACTAAAATAAATTATGCACAAAACCCAGTGCAATATTTATTGGATTAGATTTATTGGCAAACGATTCGACATGGAATCGATCGATGATGGCGGGATGGTGAATTTCGGCCTATAATTGCTAGCTTAAACTGGGAAAAATGCCGTCTTATTATGTTGGGGATACGGCTCATAGTCGAATGCGAATGTAGCATGTTGACACGTACCTGACAGATCACAAAATGTCAAAAGTTCTTGTTCAAATATCAAATTTTGTAACAGCGAACAGAAAATTACTCCGCTTCAATACTCAATAATACTCGCTTCTCAAAAGTTCTAACAAGTAAAAACTTGAAAGTGAATTTCACAATCAGAACGTGATACCGCATTGCTCATGTGTTTCGTGGACTGATTTCTTGTTGTATCGGCATAAAATTCCGGTAGTCCCTCTCGCCAGCACCTTATCCAACTTCGCCATGGTTCTCGACCTCGATCTCTTCCGCGCCGACAAAGATGCATCTCCGGACAAGATCCGTGAAAACCAGAGAAAACGGTACAAAGATGTGGCCCTTGTGGACACAGTGGTGGAACAGGACTTGCTCTGGAGAAGATTGCGCCATGATGCTGACAACTTGAATAAACTGAAGAATGTGTGCAGCAAAGAGATTGGTCTGAAAATGAAGTCCAAAGAGCCGGCAGGTCCAGAAGACCAGGCTGTGCCTCAGGAGGTTGCAGATAACCTAATCACTCTGACAAGTGACCAGCTGAAGCCACTCACTATCAATCAAATCAAGAAGGTAGTATAAACTACAGTTCTAGTCATTGTTAAACCGAAAAACATTCCCTGCAGAAATTACTGTCAAAATCGTACTTTTTTGTTTCATGAATTGTGCAATTCCTTTACCATATTGATATATGGTGCAGAAATTACAGATTTACTATTGTGATGGGAACACTTATTTATATAACTCCATAATATGAATTAAGTTTAATAATCAATATTTTGAACACATAGGTTCGTGTGCTGATAGATGAAGCTATTACTCGTAACGACCTGGGCCTCATAGCAGCAGACAAAGCTCGTTCCACAGCCCTCAGAGAAGTCGGTAACCACCTCCACGAGTCAGTTCCAGTTGATGATGATGAGGACCATAATAAAGTGGAGAGAACTTTTGGGGACTGTACAATGAAAACCAAGTATTCACATGTGGATCTGATTTGTATGATTGATGGTAAGTGTTTGATTCTTTAGTGTACCTTACTTAGACTTAGGTAGTCCTGTTATTTATTGCATTATTGATTCATTGTTTTTGATCATTTGATTTCAATAATAAAAATAAAAAATAAATATATAATATACATATATAAATTGATTTATAAAATATAATTTTTGTTGCTTCTGCTAGAATATGTGAGAGATGTTACAACTGCAAAGTAAGATGTCTCATGTAGCCGCTGGAGACCTGGACCTGTTTATGAGCCATTGCGATTTTGAACCTCATAAATAAAATTCAAAACCTATACGGGAAAATTTCATCTTTGGAAGATGCCAGTAAACAAAGTCTTATCTTTATTGTTAAAATAATAACCTACCCATGAAGATGTCATATAACTTTAAAATATTTTTAATAGCTGTAGTTATTACTTTGAAATATCTACCAACATTGTTAAAATGCAAGACACAAAGAAACATACAATATACCTACATGTATGTTTTGGCATGATGTAAGTTCTGCCTTTGCTTCAGAAACACTTGTGTAAACAATATTGTTAGTATTTCTGAGAATTATAGCCATGTCTTAAGATTCAATTACATATGCATGAATAATGACGAGAATATTGATTTCATGTTATGTTGGTACAGATTTAGAGAAAGCTAGATGGATATTCATAGATCTCTTCTAACATCATATGAGTAAATCAAATTGGTTTTTATGTACTTCGTACCTTCTTCTTCAGAATGTATTTGCCCACTATTAGATATATGCCTCTTCAATTTACCTCCATTTCTTCTGATCTGTGGCCATTCTGGTCCAAGACAGGCAAGCCTTACTACTTTTATTGTCATTTGTCATTGATTGGACCATTGTCCACAAGTCGTTGGACACTTCCCTTGCCTATTCCGCCACAAATGTTCTAAATATGGTTAACTGTTGTCGTGCATAATATGAAAGGTTTTTAATATGAAATTGTTTGGTTAACCAAAATTATTTAAATCCTAATAATAATAATTCATAAACAGAATCACTAAGCATAAATCATTACCAGTGGTCGGAATACCTAGGAGCGCAACAAAAGTAATAGTATAGACATGACTTTTTAGCAGTACTTAATTTCCGGAACTTAATTAAATATCGGAACCTCACTATTTTCACAAATAAAAACTTTCAATAATAGTCTAAATGATATTTTGTTTTACCAGGAACTTCATTTTCACAAAAAAAATGTGATATAAATTGCTTTGGCCGCTCAGGCTTTTTGATAATCTGCTATATACCTTAGTCTCAAGTGAACAACCCAGTGTTCAGGATTTTTATCGAAAAATATTGTTGCTGGTTCAATTGCTGTACTTGCTCAAATCGGACGCTGCCAGATGAGTCTTTGTTAAGAAAAATATGCTTGGACAAGTTCTTTTTAATAAATATTGACAAGTCTTATGAAACTAAAGATGAGAAGCTCTGAATTTCTTTGTATGAAATGACTTGCATTGACCCTGCCTACAAAGCCAAGGGTCCCGGGTTCGAGTCCCGGTGGGGGCCAATATTTGATTGATGAGAACAGATGTTTGTACCCTAGTCATGGTTGTTTATCTATCTAAGTATAATATTTATCTATATAAGTATGTGTATCGTTGTCTAGTACCCAAGATACAGGGAATCCTAGTTTGGGGCTAGATCAATGTGTGTAATTAGTGTCCAAGGTATTATTATTATTATTACTGTTTTTTTTTTAGCCTATTATATGAATATAGTTAAATCATTTTGCTATTCAATTTGAACATTCAGTGCACAATCAGTGACTGTGGTACATTAAATAATACTAGAGAAAAATACAAGAACTTTTTTTTTCATTTGTGATTTTAGTAGTTTTAATTTAATTGTATGGCTTGAATGAATGAATAGGCTTCAGGGGAATATTCAATGTGCTAAGCCAGTTGGCCGCGTCAGGAGGAAGGTCAAACAGATCTCGGGGGGGGGGTCCATTGTAAGCTGTCAAAGGGCAGCGCTGAACGTTGTGCTCCATAGTTTGTATTTCTACCCCGCACTCACACATGGCACTATCTCTCCAACCCCACTTGTGTCGGAAGTAGTTGCACCGACCGTGCCCAGTCCGGAGTCTGTTCAGGCGGCACCATTAGTTGCGCGGTAAGCCGAAACCCGGTAACTTGGACGTAGGGTCCAGGTCGTTCACGGTCGTCCCAACAGTAGCTTGGCTCCACTCTGACTTCCAGCTCTCGGAGAGGTTGTACTGGGGTGAGTTTTTTGCTGAAGCATAAGGTGGGTTTCGAGACTTGAGCCGGTGCGGGGGTGGTCTGCAGAAGTACTCGTGAGCAGGCAGTCTGGGCTGGGCTCGTATCTTATCAGTTTCTCTGTTCAGTGCCTGTCTTCTACGGAGGTGTGGAGGGGCGATTTGACTCAGGACGGGCAGCCAATGAGTAGGATTCGATTTAACGGTACCGGAGATACAGCGCATGGTGTCATTTAGCTTGGCGTCCAGTTTGTCTACATGGGCACTGTTCAGCCAGACCAGGGCACCATACTCGGCAGCGGAGTAGACCAGGTATATGCCGGATGTAGGCAGGCAGTCGGCGGTTGCACCCCACGATGTACCGCAGAGTTTATGGATAATGTTATTTCTGGTTGCAACCTTTAGTGATAACTTCGAAAGGTGCTCCCTATAAGTCAGGGACCTATCGAGGGTGACTCCAAGATACTTTGGGCAGGGGCTGTACTTAAGAATCTGGCCGTTGAAAGGGATTTGTGGTTTATAGTTTGCCGCCTTATTGTTTAGATGGAAGCATGACACCTCCGTCTTGCTTGCACTGGGAATTAGGCGCCAGGATTTCAGGTAGTCTCCCATGATTTCCAGGTCGGTAGCCAAGACCGATTCTCCCATGCTGAAATCTCTGCTCTGCGTGACGAACGCGATGTCATCGGCGTATATAAATTAAATACCCTTAGTTTGAGGGAGGTCGTGGATATAGAGGTTAAAGAGTTGAGGGGCCAGCACTGAACCTTGTGGTAGTCCGTCGTTTAATATTCTAGTGCGGCTTTTGGCGTTTCCTAGGTGGACTTTGAATTGGCGTTCGGTCAGCATGCTTGAGATAAGGTTTGCTATATCTCTACTTGGAATTGCGGACAGGATTTTGTAGACGAGGCCTTGTCTCCAGACAGTGCCTTTAGGTCTATGAAAACCGCGGTGGACTTAAGCTGCTTTTGAAAACCGGACTCAATATAGCTGGTGAGTCAATATAGGACCTGGTCTGTGCAGTTTCTACCTCTTCGAAAGCCGGCTTGCTCTGGCGGTGTGACTGCTTCAATGTATGGTTCAATTCTGCCAAGCAGGACTCTTTCCAGCAGTTTGTAGACGCAACTGAGAAGTGCTATGGGACGGTAGTTTTCCGGCAATTGTTCTGTTTTTCCAGGTTTGAGTGTTGCTATTACTTTATCTATCTTAAATTGTTTGGGGAGTATTTTGTATGCTAGGATGTCAGAGAACAGGGCGGTGTCCAGCTTAAGGCGGCATGTTTCATGTGTTTGAGGAATTCATTGAAGATCTTGTCAGGCCCGGCAGCCTTGTTATTTTTCAGGAGCTTGATTCCGTTGATTACTTCGCCTATCCCGAAAGGTCTGGAGAGGTGTGGGTTTGAGGGTGCACACTCTTTGAGGCTCTTAAGACTCCTTTTGATCTTTTTGGTGAAAATCTTATCCCGTTTGGCTCGGGCTACCTGAACCATTCGAGCTGCTATGGCGTCGGGGCTTGCGCCTCTGCACACATTCTGCGTGTGGTGTTTGCCTGTTAGGCTATTCAACGTTTTCCAGGCTTTACGACTAGATTTTCTGTAGTCCATTTGTTCTACCACAGTCTTCCACTTCTCTTTTCTGTGGGTATCGAGAGCCTGGAGTACTTGTGCAACTTTATTGTGCTCTCCTGTGTTTTTGTACTCCCTATATAGGTCTTCGCTTTCGGCATTCCAACCTGGGATATATTCTTTCCTGAAGCCTCTGGGTATGGTTTTCTTGGCTGTTCGGATGATTATGTTGATAAATTTGTCGTAGTTTGCGACGGAGGCTCAAGGTCCGCGGATAGTAGGTCTGAGTCGAGCTTCTCCTTGAATCCCTCCCAGTAAGCTCGGTTGAAATTCCACCTTGGCAGAGGCATCGAGTTAGACAGCATGATTTTCAGGCCAACGTCCAGTATGACAGGTCGGTGTTGGCTCTTAGGGAAGACAGGCAGGACTAGACGGGTCGAAGGTAGGGGTTGGTCTAGAGAGTCTTTTGATACGAATGTGAGGTCGGGATTCTAGTCTTTGTTCCACCTCGCTGAATGGAAGGTACCCATGTCTTTGGCGTCAAACACTAGGTGAAGGTCGATGTGTTCCGCCCATTGCACCAGCTGTTCCCCGTTTTCGTCCGTCTGATACCGCCAGTTAGTGTGATGGCTATTGAAATCACCCATGTAAACACAGGGGTGGGTGTGCTGTGGTGGACTTGACTGAGGCCACTTGGCGTTAGGTGGTTTGTAGACATTTATAAGGGTCAAGTCGTCGACTTTTATAGTAATGGTAAAAATCTGGTTGTCATCATTTGCATTTAGAAGTTGGACACCGCTGAGGGAGGATTTCGCGTATGTGGCTATGCCGTATTGGCGGTGATGGAGAGCCTTTACTAAGTTCTAACCCGGGAGCTGGCCCCTCCTGTCGAGATCTGTCGTGTCTTTAGTATGTGTTTCCTGAATGTGTACGATGTCACATTTTGAGGCGCTTATGCCTTCTATGTTCAGCTGCAGGATGCGGACGGATGGTCCAACATTCTTGGTCGTTGGGATCTGAGAAGAGCCTTTTAGATTTGTAGTAACCATTTTAAGGTTATGATATCTTCTTAGTGTAACCTATTTGCCTATGGTTTCTAGTTTGTTTAGCACCACCCGGGAGACACGTGCAGGTTTTCGGTGGGTACACTCCTGCGGACGCGAACTAGAATCGTCCCCCATTTTATTTGATTTTAGCAGTAATTTCCTACGATAATCATGGAGATGCTTTTTTTTGTTGGTTCATAAACCTAACTGTATTGATAAGATAAAATTATTCAGCTCAGCCTGAATGCCAAGAATAATACGGATGCATATCGTAAGTTCATGGTTTCTTGTCATGATATTGGTCGGGTTCAGGATCGGTTCGAAAATATTCAATCACAGATGGAATCCCCTGAATTAAGAGAGAAACACTATAGGGGATGAACATGCCGAGATTCGCGCTACTTTTAATGATCTTCGAGACATTTTGGCAATTAAATTTCGCTACATAATCAAAATGTGCCGAACAACATGCATGATTTTAAACGACATGAGTCATCGCAGCATACTGATACTTCCCGGTTAAATTGCCTAGAACCAGCCGGCCTACATTTACGGGTGAGTTTAAAGATTGCAAGTCCTTCAGTGACTTGTTTTGTTCGCTTATCGACCAAAATACATAATTGTCAGATGTGGCGAAGTTTCAATATTTGCCGTACGAGAGGATGTTAGTCGATTGTTAGTTATGATAATAATTATACAAAGGCATGGGCGATTCTACAATATATGTAATTAATATAACGAAAAGGCGATTGCAATGCAACATATGGACACTCTGTTCCAAATTCACGCGTTGTCATCCCTATCTTAGATTCGGAGACAATAAGGTATTTTGAGAGGATGATCGAATTCAACCCAGTTCATAAATTAAGGAAGCTGCGCGAGTTTTTAGATAAGGAGGTGGTGTCATGGGAAAGTTCGAAACCTGCGGTTTGTATTTCGCCATCGATACCCGCGCGGCCCGCCTTTGCTTCGAGGGCAGTTTCATGCCCTACGCCGTGTTTCGTGTCCAATCCAAAACCTTGTGCGTCTTAATAAATTGTGTGCCACCGTGGAGTGCATTTGATTATGTCGCATAGTTTATGAAATACACCTTATGATAGGTTCACGTTCGCTAAGCAATTTAAATTGTGCAAAATATCCGAAGAGATGATCCTGCTGATGAGGCTTATGCTAGAATCAGATGTGGAGAGTGCAAAGCATTGTGTTCGATTCCAAATCGATATTCGATCGATGGTTTCTGAACGGCCATTTTGAATTTGACGTTAGCTGCCAACCTAGCAGTTTTTTGACAACTGACGGACGAAAGCCCTCGCAATGTAAACGCGTTTTGGTTAGGGTATTGAAATTAAATCGCAGGCCATCTGGAATGTATTCGGGTTTCCCTCAGGATTGTTAATATAGCTGAGTGTGTTATTGTTTCTCGAACCAGATAAAGTTCGCATTTTCGTGCCCGATTGTTTTTACCACGTAACATAACCTGTGTTGGAACACTGTGCTCATTGAAGCTGGCTCGCCAGTCATACCTGGTTGGCTGAAGAACCTGTCCACCAAGAAGAGCCTAGGGTGCACCCGGGCCTTGCAGAGAGACAGGAGGTTGACGGGACCGAAGCACAGACCAGGTTAGATCGACCCCAATTAACTTCAGCTCGGTGAATCGCCGACGTTCACACTTCTTGGCAACTGATCGTTACGCTACCTCGTAGCTGATGGGCCCCTACGAGGTCATTAGGTGCTGAGAAGCCTGAACACTTTGGTAGTAGAGCGTGGCTTCCTGAGATTTGCAGCCGTCAAGGGCTCCAGGAAGGCACGATTTGGGACTATCAATCTGTAGGTATAGGCGGTTATTAGGTAACTTGGTTGTTGTTCCTATATCCACATAGATTGGTAGTATTGTAAGCTATAGGTCTATTGCTGGTAGTAGATAGACAGATATTGAATTGAAAATTGCATTGAATTACCAGTTAGTCAATCTATTAGTGGTCTAGTAATGCTATTGAATGAATGTTTTGGTTAACATAGGTAGTTACATCTATTGATAGCAGGCTATTACATTGTTTTCAGTTTATAGCAATTTATAACTTGAACTAATATTGACTATCTGTGTGTGTTATAATGATAAAGGGAAACTAAATTGTATTTACAGAATTTATATAGATATAAAACTCGGTTCCTATTGTTTAAGGAAAACATCATTGTTTAAGTTGTGGTTTAGGGTTCCCTCGTTTGGGTTGTAGACTGGAGGGTCCAATAAAATTGAGTTACTGCAAATTGTGAGTAAGTATCGTTCCGATCATGTCGTTATCTGAAATCCAGAAGGGTGTTTCTAAGGAACTCAGATGGTTTTCCTCCGCACACGGTCTGATAGACCGTTTAGATAGGCATGATGTGGTATTGGAGCGGTCTATGGACGTTAAGGAACGTTACAATAGGGTGCTCGAATTGTCCGCGCAGGCGGAATCAGTTGATGGTTGCGCACCTGACAGGCTGTCACGGTTGATAGGGGATGTCGACCAATGTATGGAGATGGCAGCTGCTATCACGCAGAAGGCTGCGGACATACGTAGACAGCGCGAGTCCAGCCATGTTGGTGACATTGAAGCACCTCTGCCGCTTCAGGGATCGGGGTCCAGGTTACCTGCCATAACTATGCCTACTTTTGACGGCGTGTCCGGTGAATGGATAAATACAATACAAATACAAATAATTTATTTCGCAAAGCTTACATACTAATTACAGTAGTTGATGGGGCATCCTTTTAAGTATAAAGTACCTGTGCCAGGATACCCCGCTCTTCCATATAATACATTTAAAATAGTTTGCGACAATTTTAGGCCCACTTGCGTCATCCAGGGCTAGCTTATTTAACTTCGAGTTAATCACTAACTCGAGAAATATGACATTTCTAGTATGACGAATGTGTAAAAATTATCTTTAACTCTGGGTTAACTAATCAACCCTGAATGTCGCAAGTTCGCCTTAGACTAGGTAGGTTATTATATTAATTTTAGACTATGTAGGTTATACATTTAGACTAAGAAAATTTCTTAAATTAATAACAGATTCGTTACAGGTAATCTAGGAACTTTGTTTTAAAACCTAACATTTTTAAATTATATTCTCTAAGTAACATTTTTAAATTATACTAAATTAAACTTTACTAGCTAGCTATAAGACGTAGATTAGGTATATAAATAAATAGATAGATAAATAAATAAATGGAGATAGATATATACAATATAATATATAGATATATATACATAGTAAAATACATATATAACACATACATTTATATATATATATATATATATTAGTAAATAAATAGATCAATATTCAAATGCCTACAAAATAATAGTTTATAAAATTCATTCAATAACTTTGAACAGCTCCTCCACTTCTTCATAGTTTAAGGTCAATAACCACTCAGTGGCTTTCTTCTTCATTTCTTTTAACAGCAGCGGGTAAATGTTAAGTACTTTGTTTACTTTGTTGTATATATAAACGGATTGTTTTTTATATTGGTGCATAGCAAATGTTGTTTTAACACTACAGGAATCAACTATATCATTCCTTCTTTTGCTTGTGGGATTGTATGACAATGATTTATGTTTTTGCATCAGTAAATTCAGTGTGTACAGCTTTCTCACCGTAAGTAATTTTGAAATACGGTATAGGTCTTGCGTAGGAAATCTATAGGGCTTAAAATACATGACCTTTAGTAAGGATCTCTGAGCTCGTTCTAATTCAAGAAATTTTACTTTTGTAGCGCCTCCCCAAATGTAAATGCAGTATGTTAAAATTGATTGCCCCAGTGCTAAATAGATTTGATTTAGGAGATCACGTTCAGCGACGTGTCTTAAGTTTTTAAACGTGAAAATAAGTTTTCTTATTCTACTGGTAGTTAACTCAAGATGTTGGTGCCAGGATAGTCTTTGATCTATTATTACACCGAGGTATTTAGTAAAGGCAACTTTTTCAATAGATGGACAGTCACAGTTATTACGCAAACAATTACAGCCGTGGATTCTAAGGTTAGACGTTTTAGGTTGTGAGCTGTTATATATACCAAAGCATATATAATTAGTTTTTGAGGTGTTTAATGTTAAAAGGTTTTGTTTTAGCCAGGTATTAACTTTTGATAAGCCAGCCTCAGCTACACTATGTACAGAATCCCAGGAATCTCCTGTAAACACCACTGCTGTGTCATCAGCATAGGAGAATATGTGACCTTTGTTAATTTTATAGTTACACAGATCATTTATATATATTAGGAATAGTGTAGGACCTAGGACACTTCCCTGCGGGACTCCATAGGTCACATATAGGTCTTCACTAATATAATCTTCTACTTTTGTTTTTTGCCGCCGGTTACAAAGATAGTCCTTCATTAGCTCTAGAGGTGTGCTTCTGATACCAATTCGTTCTAATTTTCGTAGGAGAGTAGGTATAGACACAGTATCGAAGGCCTTTTTTAAGTCTAAGAAAACAGTAAGACACTTTTTTCCCTGGTCTAATTGTTCTATGATTACTGACGTTAGATCCTTTATTGCATCATGAGTAGTTTTGCCTTGTCGAAAGCCATATTGGGAGTTTGACAGTATATCATACTTGTCAAGAAAACCAATGAGTCTGCTATTTATAATTTTTTCTAGAACTTTTGAAATTGCTGTCAAAACAGAGATCGGTCTAAAATTGTTGACGTCGTCCTTGCTGCCACTTTTAAAGACTGGTGTAATTATGGATTGCTTAAGTACCGATGGGAAGACGCCCTTAGAGAAGCAAAGATTGACCAAATGGCAAATAACAGGGATGATATGATTTTTAGCTAGCTTGAGAAATCTTGTAGGGATATTGTCACAGCCTGGGGCACTATCCGATTTTAGGCTCATGATAATTTTTTCTACTTCGTTGACATCAGTATCAGAAAGTACAAAAGTTGTGAGATGAGCATCAAATGAAAGAGGCGCGTTAGTGTCGAGAGTAGGGTAGTTAGATTGTATATTTTCTGCCAGAACTCTGCCAACATTCACAAAAAAATCATTTACCATATTTACTGATTGCTTAGGGCACTGTGTCATGTCTAGTAATTCCGTGTTAGTTGTTTTACTTTGTTTTAAATTAGTAATATTTTTAATGTTGTTCCATAATAGTTTAGTGTTTTTTATCGAGTTTGTTAGTTGTGTCTTATCATATTTACGTTTTATTTTTTTTATTAAATTATTACAATAGTTACGGTATCTTTTGTATGTTATGATAATTATTTGATCAAATGGATTGTTTTTAGCTCGTTTTTGCATTTTGTTCCTGTTCCTTATGCAACGCAGAATGCCAGGAGTAATCCAGGGTTTAATAGTGCGACTAGATTTTGGTATTGTTTTTATTGTAGTGTGTTCCTGTAGGGATTCATTAATTTTATGAACAAGTAGCTCAACTAGGGCATTCGGGTCTTCATAGAAGAGAAGGTCAGAAATATTTTTATTAGCTATGCTATCAAGCGCTTTATCAAAGTTTATATAGGTTTTAGTTTTAGGACATTTATTAATTTGTTTTATTTTTGAAATACTGGTTAATATTGTTCTATGATCTGTGATAGTAGTGTTTAAGACAGCGATATTGGCAATTGTTTTCTTTTTATTTAGTTTTATGATAACGTGATCTAGACAGTTCCTTAGCCTGGTAGGAAGTAAATGGCCGGGTAAGAGACCGTAGGTTGATAGCATGTTTAGGTATGTATGTCGGTTGTTTCTCTCAAAGGTTGTGTCGTCTATTCTACTAATTATATTAATATTAATATCACCTGTAATGATAATATTGCTGTGACTTTTAATGCTCTCGAGGTGAGTACGGAGTGATTCAATGAATTTTTCTGCATTTCTGTTTGACGGTGATCTATAGATACCTAATATAGTGTAATTAAATATTTCTATTTGTAAACAGGATGCATGTACCATTTTTATTTCTTTCACTTTAACTTTAAGATTATTTTTAGAAAAAATTACCACTCCATCATTTTGATTCATGTTTTGAGTAGTGGAAAAAGATGAATAGTTTTGAATCTGAGGAATTGGTTTTTTGCAGTCCAGACGACATTCTGTCAAAATCAAGATATCAGGTTCGAATTCTAGGGGAGCTAATGTAACTTGTAAATCATCAGTATTTTTGTAAACACTCGTGATGTTTTGAGTAATAATAGTTAGATCTTTATTTTGTATTTTAATATGTCGGTTTAAGTCTTCAATATCGCAGCTAACAGAGCTTGCAATTTCTATTCCGTCTATCTCTTTCAGTGTGGTTAAGTTACTATCCATAATTAAATTTTAACATAGGAATGAGTGTCTTTACAAAAACAAGTAGGTGATACATGTTATCAAAGTAAACGTTGTGTGCTATTGTCTTCATCAATCTGTTCGACAGTTTGGTGCACATGCGATCGGACATTACCAAGTCTGTCAAGATGGCTCAGCTGGTGGCAGCATTGAGGGGTGAGCCTAGGGAGCTGGTCGCTCATTTGACAGTTACGGAGGGTAACTATGAAACGGCCAGGCAATTGTTGGTCAGACGTTACCATAACAAACGGAGGTTGGCCGATGCCCAACTGAACCGTTTGTTTAGTATCCCGGTTGTGAACAAGGTCGGGGCCATACAGACGGAGGTTTTGAACCCATTGTTGTCCGTCACCAAGGCTCTAGAGAATCTTGGACTTCCGGTTGGTGAATAGTCGTACCTACTGTTGTACATTGTACTTTCCCGCCTACCCGCTGACGTGCAGACTCGTTTCGAACAGTCTCACGGGAGGTCGGCCGAGGACCTGCCCGCCTTCTCCGACTTGGTCGGATTCTTGGAAGAGGAGGCTCGACGGGCAGAGAATTTGGGGTTGACGGTCACCCATCCTTCGGAGCCACAGAGAGCTGCCGGGAGCGCTGTGAGTAGGGGCCCTCCGACGAGGAAGGACCGCACCAACCGGCAGTCGTATGGGACTGTGAGTGAATTGACCCCACATGGTGAGACCTGCCCATGTTGTAGGCAGATTGGCCATGCTGTGGCCAATTGCAATAAGTTCGGGGAACTTAGGGTTCAGGGACGGCGCCGGATGGTCAAGCAGCGGAGCTGGTGTTTCCTGTGCCTCGGGCCACACATGGCTAGGGACTGCACGCGCACACAAATGTGCGGATATTGTGGTGGGCCCCACAACAATCTGTTGTGCATGAACCGGTCCGGCCAACAGCCTCCACAGGGCCGTACCCAGGGTGACACGGCATGGGGCCCTGAGAATTCGTTTGCGACTCGGAGCGCAACTCAGGGGCCAACGTCCCCACGTGCACAGGGCAGTACCAGGGTGCAGGGCCACACTCAGGACCATTACATGGGGGGCCCTGAGTTTTCGGTTGCGACTCAGCATCCGACCCAGAGGGACATTGGGTGTGTTGAGCAGGCCGTAACGGGCGGGTGTCATGGGACACCTTCGAGCTATGCGGGTGCGGTTGGGACGCCGCCTCAGTTGTCGCCCCGCTCGTCGCCTCGTCCTCGTCGGTCACATGTGATGTCCCCCCCGCTCATGGAGCGGCCACGGTTGAATTCACGCCCACCCCCCTTTACGGGGAATCGTAGGTTGGGAATGGAACCGGCGCGTGGGCCATTTGTACAATGGGACCCTCTGGCGTATAGCTGCATACCTGATCGGTTACAGGCACAGTGGGGCCCCGGGGGTCCTCGCTAGGAATTTGCGGCCCAACCATTTGTTGCCCCCCAACCGGAGACGGTGGTGTTACCGATCGCCTCTGTGCTTGTTTGGGATTTGGCGGGCAACCCAACATACGTTCGCGCCCTATTAGATTCTGGAGCTCAGGGCTGCATTGTATCGAATGATTTAGCAAAATGGTTGGGCCTCAAGGTAAATAGGTATAATAAATCAATACGGGGCGGGGGAATGTTACGGTTACGAATGTAGTTGGTCAATCGGTGATCACGTTCTCTCCACGTTATGACATTTTGACAAAAACATCCGTGCAAGCTTTAGTAATGACGCATGTCATGGGCAGACACCCCTTGGTGAAGTTGAATCCGGCCGTTCGATTCCTGACATCAGGACTCAAGTTGGCGGATCCCGATTTTGACACTCCAGCCCCGGTCGACCTGCTACTGGGAGCAGACGTTCTGGGTAGGTTTCTGTTGTCGGATCAGCGAGTTCTTCAGCCGGACGGGTTGATTGCTGTGGATACTAAGTTTGGTCACGTGATCATGGGTCCGGCATTGCCAATGGTTAGGCCTGCCGAGTCAGATGGCATACTTATTGGCTCAGCGTTGTCAGACGTTATCCAACGTTTCTGGGAGATAGAGGAACCTCCCACCGTTCGTCGAGTCGACGCAGACGAAGAAGAGTGCGAGTTGTTTTACCAGAATAGTACTGGTCGCCTTCGTTCTGGTCGTTTTGTAACTCGACTGCCTTTCAGGGCCGATCGACCGCCACTAGGAGAATCTAGGAAGATGGCTGAGACGAGATTGATGTCGATGGAGCGTAGGATGACAAGGGACGCCGTATTTAAACAAAAATATGTTGATTTCATGAGGGAGTATGAGTCGTTAGGACACATGTCGGTATCGGGTGTGGACTGGAGATCTGAGGATCATTGTTTCCTTCCACACCATGCCGTCCTACGAACCCCTACCGGCAAGATTCGAGTTGTTTTTGATGGGTCAGCACCTACCTCGAACGGGATGTCCCTGAATCAGTGTCTACATTCGGGACCCAAGTTGAGTCGTGATATTTCGGATATTCTCACGAGCTTTCGGAGGCACCAGATTGTATTTGTCGCAGACATTCGGATGATGTTTAGGCAAACGGTAATTCATCCGGCTGACAGAAGGTATCAGTTGATACTTTGGCGTGAGTCCACGGCCGAGCCAGTCAAGGTCTATGAGTTAAACACGAACACGTATGGGTTACGGTCTAGCCCGTATTTGGCGATGCGTACCCTGCGGGAGTTGGCGTCGCGTGACCGTGTGAGCTATCCTAGAGCCGCCGCTATCCTGGAGCAAGATTTGTACGTCGATGACGTCTGCACAGGGGCAGCCAGTGTAGAGGAAGCTCTGGACCGACGTGACGAGCTCATTCAATTGCTGGAACGAGGCGGCTATGAACTACGTAAGTGGATGTCCAACTCCCCTGAGTTGATGGCTGGTCTCCCAGATGAGTTTCAACAAGACCCGCACGTTTTTGAGAATCCTGACAACCCTAACATGTTGTCAGTACTTGGAATTCAGTACCGGCCCGTCCATGATGAGTTTACCTATCGGGTGGTTTTAGAAACACCGAAGGCCTGGACGAAGCGGTCAGTACTGTCAACGATTGCGAGAACGTTCGACCCGAATGGATGGATTTCTCCAGTCACCTTTGCTCTCAAATGTTTTATGCAAAGGCTATGGGCGGCTCAGTTGACCTGGGACACCCACCTCTCAGGTGATTTGTTGACTGATTGGACGCGAATGTTCACCTCGCTATCGGACATAAATAATGTATCGCTGCCGAGGAAATTGGTCCCTGCTGGGGATTACAGGGCAACCCTTCACGGGTTTTGTGATGCCTCTGAACGAGGGTTTGCGGCAGCGGTTTATTTGCGAACCGTCACCTCCACGCGGTGGTTTTGGCAAAAAGCAAGGTAGCGCCTATTCGGACAAGGATGACGATTCCAAAACTGGAACTGTCCGGGGCTGCTCTTTTGACCAAACTTTTGAATCACACTCTAACAGTGTTGCGTGGGTCAGTGGTTTTGGAGGATACGGTGTACGCTTGGACGGACAGCCAGATTGTTTTGTGCTGGCTGAAGGCTTCGGTCCATAACTTAGAGGTTTTTGTTGCGAACCGTGTCTCCCAGATTGTGTCGTCTGAGGTCCCACTGACCTGGAGACATGTACCAGGAGAATTGAACCCGTCTGATTGTGCATCCAGGGGATATCAGGCTCCTGAACTCGTTAGACACCATTTGTGGTGGGGACCACCCTGGCTTGCCAAGAGAGAATCGGACTGGCCCCACAGCAATGTAGTAGTATCTTCGGATCATGGCCCCAGAGCGGCCGTGCATGTTACCCAGAAGGCTGAGGACCCTGACGCCGGGTTTCTGCTGGACCGGTATAGCTCACTTGACAAGTTGATAAACGTGTCCACTTGGATTAGGAGATTCGCTCGAAATTGTCGTACTCCTCGCGATCAGCGAACGTTGAACCCTATTCTGACTCCGGCAGAGCGAAACGAGTCGCTATTGAATTTGGTCCGGTTGGTACAGTCCTCGAAGTTTGGGGCAGAATTGGAGATTATACGAAGTGGACGTTCGAAATTGAAGGGAGCCGTCGCGCGTCTCAACCCCTTTGTTGATTCGACCGGGTTACTTCGGGTAGGAGGAAGATTGCGCAATGCGAATCTGTCGTATTCGGCTCGTCACCCACTTCTGCTCCCCAAGGGGGGACAGTTAGTTGAATTGCTGGTGACTGATCGTCATATTAAAAATGCGCATGCCGGCTGTAACGCGTTGTTGGCCACGCTCCAGCGGGAGTTTTGGATCTTATCTGCCCGCCGTGTCATACGGAACATCGTGTTTCGGTGCATGCCTTGTTATCGACTTAAGGCTGCCACGATGCAACCTCTCATGGGGGACTTGCCCCCTGATCGTGTGAATGAGGTCAGACCGTTTTCAGGTGTTGGTACGGATTTTGCAGGACCGTTTATGGTGAAGAGTTCACGATTGCGTACCGCTAGGCAATACAAGGCGTACCTATGTGTGTTTGTTTGTTTATCCACCAAGGCGGTACATCTCGAGCTCGTTGCTGATCTCTCGACAGAGGCTTTCATTGCTTGTTTGGATAGGTTTGTTTCTCGAAGGGGACTTCCAACTTTGATCCGCTCTGATAACGGCACTAACTACATCGGTGCGGAACGATACTTACGAGAGATAGTCAACTTTTTGAATGTAAATAAAGTGGATATTGGAACGGCCCTCTCCCGTCGGGGTATACAGTGGACCTTCAGCCCACCGATTTGCCCCCACTGGGGTGGGATTTTTGAGGCCGTAGTTAAGTCAGCTAAGACGCACTTGGGGCGTATAGTAGGTCAGACCGCGCTGACTTTTGAGGAGCTCGCGACATTGTTTTGTAAGATCGAGGCCGTTCTCAATTCGCGACCGTTGTGTCCGCTCAGCTCGGATCCAAATGACCTGGAGGCTCTGACCCCAGGCCATTTCTTGATAGGACAGCCACTTAACGCGTTGCCCGAGCACCCCTTCGAGGGAGTGAAATTGTATCGGTTGTCAAGGTATCAGATGTTGCAGCAGTTTACTCAGAATTTCTGGAAGCGTTGGTCGCTCGAGTATCTGCATATCTTACAACAGCGCCTTAAGTGGACTGACAAAACTAGCCCCCCTAGTGTTGGTGACCTCGTTCTGGTTAAGGATGCTAACCTACCGCCACTACGTTGGCGCAGGGGGCGCATTGTTAACTTGTTCCCTGGCAAGGACGGGACCCCCCGGTCTGCAGAGGTTCTAGTAGGAGGCTCGGTTCTAAAACGAGCGGTAGCAACGTTGTCTCGGCTGCCCGTAGATTAGGGGACAGGTGGGTGCCTGTCCGGGCGGGTGATTGTTCGATTCCAAATCGATATTCGATCGATGGTTTCTGAACGGCCATTTTGAATTTGACGTTAGCTGCCAACCTAGCAGTTTTTTGACAACTGACGGACGAAAGCCCTCGCAATGTAAACGCGTTTTGGTTAGGGTATTGAAATTAAATCGCAGGCCATCTGGAATGTATTCGGGTTTCCCTCAGGATTGTTAATATAGCTGAGTGTGTTATTGTTTCTCGAACCAGATAAAGTTCGCATTTTCGTGCCCGATTGTTTTTACCACGTAACATAACCTGTGTTGGAACACTGTGCTCATTGAAGCTGGCCCGCCAGTCATACCTGGTTGGCTGAAGAACCTGTCTACCAAGAAGAGCCTAGGGTGCACCCGGGCCTTGCAGAGAGACAGGAGGTTGACGGGACCGAAGCACAGACCAGGTTAGATCGACCCCAATTAACTTCAGCTCGGTGAATCGCCGACGTTCACACTTCTTGGCAACTGATCGTTACGCTACCTCGTAGCTGATGGGCCCCTACGAGGTCATTAGGTGCTGAGAAGCCTGAACACATTGCATTATGTAAAGGAGAATAATTCGTATCCACCTATGATCAGTGATGAGGTAGAGGCTATCCCGTCCCATTCTGGAGCGGCGGTAAGTTCGTCAAATGTAGCTACGCTATGTACTGTCAAATAGGAAGAATCAGTACCTAACATAATTTTATCCACTGCGGTCGTTTCGATTCGAGGCTCGGTCGGTAAGTTTCATCCCGTTCGCGCTTTGATTGACCACACTTCGGAGGGTTCACGTCCTCATAAATAACCTGGTTTCAAGGTTAGGTTTGGTGCGTAGAAAAGTACATACTCCGATATCGGGAAATGGTGAAGTACAAACCTCTTCGAAAGGTTTGATCGAAATTTCACTCCGGTTCACACTCGCTAAAGTTGGCAATTCTTTCAAGGGTCATTGCATTCTCTACCACATGTAGCTCTGGAGATTTTGAAATTGCCAATTGAGCAATTTAAAAACCATGTAAAAGTGGTTTTGTCTAAAAAGGGATATTACAATTTTTAAGATTATCTAAATCAACACAGAACTCGCTGTTAATAATTTTTTTAATTTTTTTTATTTTATAACAATTAATATTATAATAGTTGGACTAGTTAAACACAACTAATTTTTAAAAACGATTTAAAATTAAATCTGTAGGATTTTCTTCGCCCTTATCTCCCACAGCGGTCCAATGTAGAGAAGGGACAAAAAATGACATATGCCAAGTACATGTAAATATCTTAAGTAATAAATATTTTTGATTTTGGTGTGGAGTGAGCCAGGATAGCGTTTTCAGTTGAGCATAGCTTTTCCTCTATTATCTTGAAATCTGTGTTGGGTCTAGGCGTTATATTATTTTTAAATCAGTCCCTGTTTGATTCGTCGGGACGATTTTGCATACAATCTTATTTAATTGCTTGCAAGTTCCTGGAAGTTGTTAATGGGCATAAAGTTTCTCAATTGGTTGCAGACTGTATGGATACTTTGTGGAATAATTCCTTCAAATTGGCAACTAATGTAAATAATGTTTTGAGGTTCTCCGCAGGATGCATGTTAAAAAACTTATTCCCGTCTAAGTAACATGTTGGGCACAAGGAATTCACCGGATAGCTCAAGAGATAAGATCGGAATATCACAGTGTAGATATTTTAATAGCAAACAAAGTCCGCCTTTTTCAATAAAGATAAAATCATGCCGTTTTGCCTCCACAGCAATTATTACAAGATGGGCTAGAGGCAGCGTCAAATTATGCCAAATATTTTACATCACTGAATAACGTACTTTCTTGTTTTAATAGATCTGACTGTATTAATTACAAATCCCAAAAACATTATTGAGAGTGAAAATTTACAAAATGAATTAAAATGTAAAGATGAAAATCACAGTACCATATAATCTAGTTTAGAAATATTACAAAAAAGTGATCTGAATATAGGTGACTCTATATTAGCATTAGACCAAGTCAGGGCCTTTTTAGAAGGTGTCCCCCAAAGAATTAGACATAAAATAGAAAAAAAAATGGGCAGAAATACAGATTTGGAACAAAGTGAAAAAGTAGATAGTAAAAATAATAATAATAATAATAATAAAGCCTTGGACACTATTAACACAGATTGATCTAGCCCAAACTAGGATTCCCTGTAACTTGGGTATGAAACAACGATACACATACTTATATAGATAAATAGTATACTTAGAAAGATAAACAACCATGACTAGGGTACAAACATCCGTTCTTATCAAATATGAAACCTGCCAATTACTTACAATCAGAAAACTATATATCTTAGCAATAGTTCTAAGAAAACATAAAACTTTGGTATATGACCCAAAAATCATGTATAAAAGAAGAAATGATGTAGTTATTAGGACAAACCGTGTGTACACATGTTTTGCTAGTCGCCAGTTTGAAAGTATGTCTAATTATCTGTATAATAAATTAAATCGATACTTAGAGATTTATCCTCTGTCAAAGTATGAGTGTAAGAAGACACTTTATAAATGGCTCCTAAAACAGGATTACGATAAAACGGAACTAATACTGCAACATGATACATAGATAAAAACTGAACCATTCAAACACACCTTCGCATACCCTCTCTCTCACACATACACACACACACCCTCGCACACTCACACACACCAGCATGTAAGATTTAAACTAAGTTATAAATATTTTTTTAGAAATTTGTTCAACTGATGTTATGCTGTCGAAGAGCGGGATTCCATTTCCCTGGCACAGGTATTTCATACTTAAAAGGGGATCCCAGCAAAAGTGTATTTTTAGATGTAAGCATTGTTTGGATGAATAAATATTTTGTATTTGTATTTGTTATGTTTGCCCCCACCGGGACTCGAACCCGGGACCCTAGGCTTCGTAGGCAGGGTCACTGCCGACTCGGCCATTCGGGTCGCCATAGTATGATACTGATTTCGAGCGCTCATATTCTCGAGCTACAAATAGATTTCACTGGTAAAGCGAAATTAAAAGAGGAAAATATTGAAAAGAATGTGATTGATTTCAATACCTCCAAAGAAAATATTAGAAGAGACTTCAGGTGAATAATATGTTTCTGCTGGAGCAATTTTTATAAATAACGTGGGCTATCTATTCTTCTAACGTCAATGTAAAGATACTTCAGTTTAGAAAACACGTATCTGTCTACCATCTGAGTAGTAATAAAAATATGTATTAAACTATAGACAATATATAGAGGATCCAAAAGTCTATTCAACTTACATTAATTCCAACAAAAGTTTTTTTTTAAGATCGTTTGGTATCGTGTGGGTATGCCAAGTCTAATTTTGCGACCTCGAAAGTGAGGGGGAACAACTATGGGCGGCCCAAAAACCTCGAAATTTTCGGACTTATTCCAGTTTTTCACTTTTAATTCTTAAACGATCCATATTTGTAAAAAGACATGGTTTAGTAAATTAAAGAAGACAACATTTTTCATCGATTAAAAAACAGAAATGCAAATTTGGTCCTTGAGCTAACTAAAGGACAAAATTTGCATTTCTGTGCAAGACCCCATTAAGTGAATTTAAGATTTTTCCAAATTTTGCTTTTAGGTCAAAACAATGAAAAAATAGTCTGCTTTGAAAAAATCGGTGCTTTATGAATTAACAAATTGATGTTCTACAACTTTAGGAAGGGGCGGGATTGATAAGGTTTGCTGTTGGAAAGTTCACGGTTTTTGGCAAAGTTAGAATAAAAGTCTTTATGGGGGTCCACACAATAAAAATCGAACTACAGAAGAAATTCTGCATTTCTTTTTATCTTCTTAAATTTACTATAACACGGTCTCTTAATAATATGGACCGTTTTCGAATTAAAAGTAAAAAACTGAAATAGGCCCAAAGTCGAAAGTCGTCGTCCCCACTTTCGAGGTCGCAAACTTAGGTTTGACATACCCTCACGATACCAAACGATCCTAGAAAAAAATATATTTTGTTGCAATTAATGTAAGCTGAATCCCCCCTAGATATTGGGCTACTAGTAAAGTTCCGATTTCCGATATTTGATTAAGTTCCGGAAATTGAGTACGGCTAAAAAGTCATGTCCATACTTTTGCTTTCGTCGCGCTCCAAGGTATTCCACCCACTGATAATTACGCATAAATTTCAAAGTCTTAGGAAGCATAAATAAATATTAGAAAGACTTCAATTATGAAGCATAAACAAAAAAATATACAACAATAATTTCACATTATCAGCAATATATGTTTTTTATTCTTACATGTCAACCTAACACGGAGACTAATATTACTAGGATTTAGCCTTCACGTACCCTGAACCAACACTTCGAACAGATATATACCTATGTCGTGTGAACTCGTGTGCAGTTCAGAATTTAACAAATCATTATTAGCCAAAAAAAAATATGTAAAACATCCATTAAGACTCAAAACTTAAAAGTAGTCCAACTGAAAATAAACAAAACGCAAGTTATGCCTACATTGCCAACCAAAACGGGTTCCCTACGTGAAATCGAAACCTGTTTGTTCTAAACTCTTTACTTCGAACATTTTCTATCGACAGCTCAGTATTGCGATGGTTTATTACTTCGAAGCCTTGTTTGTCCGATGTAACGTTAGTGCGAAAGATTTTACATCGATAGTTATTATATCGAGAAGACGTTGTATCGACGATTTATTTGGTCGATGTAATGTTAGTGTTGATGAATAATCGAAAGTTTTTCTCCCGGTTAATGAGTTAGTTCTCTTGGGAAGCTATAAGCTGCTACAGCTATTGAGAAACATTTTTGTAATTAAAGCAGTGGTATAAGTAGATAATGAAAATTATTCGCAACTTTACAACTTTATTAGCTGAAATAAATAATGGATTATTTTGAACAAAAGATGTAACAAAAAGGATTATCTACTTTTAAACAATCGGTGATAATAATTTAACTAAACAAAATCCTTACATAAGATTGAAAACAAATTAATCGCATCGGTCTACCGACGCTACAGGGAGGCGAAACCGACGAGAAAAGATTATTATTATTAATAATGAAACTTATAGTTCAATGTGATTTGCCAAAGCTCTCAGAAACGGTACAAGTTCCATATTCTGTCGATTTTCGCAAATTCTGGAAATAGCATTCATATGCTTCTTTCCTCTTTTTTTCGGCGGGGTCCTGTCAATGCCACCTTGGGCTTTTTCGATGGCATGATTTGTGGTCACTTGCTCTTGCACAAGACTTCTAATCGTCGCGTACACACCATGACGATTATTGTTTTGCAGACTGTTCCACCGCCTATGCCAACCTTCTACACTGTTCTGTGTTCGGGGCAGTCCAAGTTCATTTATTCTGTGAACTGACCACAGTTGTGGCGGAAATGTCGGTGGGATCCTTGATATAGATAGTGTAGTACCCTTTGTTTGAGATTTTGTCTTTCCTAGTACGTAGTAGGTCTCAAACCATTCGACAATACTGGTCGCGTCTTCTGGAATTACATCTTCTTTGAGAACTGCAAATGCTTCGGGTATTGTTTCTGGTGGTAGATAAGCTAAAGCAACTATGTGGCGTAATCTCAGAGAATAATCACTGTCATTTCCATATCTTGAAGCTAATCCCGATTTCTGGATTTGGCGCCACAAGTTTTGGGCCAGGTGAAAGAGGCAACCGCAGTGATTGGCATCAGGAAAATGTATTTTCACAACGTTTATTACGGCTGTTTCAAAGTCGGTAATTATATGTTGAGGACTCAAATTATATTCGAATTCCTCAGCATATGCTAAAAGTTCTCTAAAGAACACCATATAAGTTTCTTCAGTTTTGTTCACCAAAAAGCTATAAACTAGAGGAACAATTTTTCTGCTTTCGATGTCATGTCCCACCAAGCCATGTATACTGTAAATTTGTACAAAAAGCCCTGGGCTTGTCCTGAAAGTGCCGTCCATAATCCACACTGGTGAATCGCGCAACAGTCTTATGTTCTGCTTCGTACAAAATAACAGTAAACGTTTATTTCCGCCGTATTTTGTATCTCGAGCCAGAAATCTTTCCCCTTCAACAGTATATTCTGATGGAACGTTAATTTCATCTAAACTCGCTGGCTCCTTCGGATACGATTTCTTCCTTGCTCGATAAACAATTTGCCTCAAAGCATGTTTGTTGGGTAAGCAGCACGCACTAGTGCTTGGTACAGCTTCCAAATTTGTTTGAATAAGTTTTGCAGGCCCAACTGAGCTCGAGGCATGGGCATCTCGCTTTAGTTTATTCCTAAATATTATTGAGTCCTGTACTGGAGCACTGGGAGCATGTGTATGTTCAGTCATACGTTTTTTAAGAGAATGTCCACTATTTCCACTACACTCAGTCGTCAAAGTACTTCGGCACTGTTTTTGGTTCTTTAGCACACAACACCAGTAATATTTACTGTCCACATTTCTATTCAAAGTATATTCATATCCATCAACGAGTATTATGTCATTCCCGCGCTTTGATTTTTCTATTACGAGAACACAATCATCCATGGTGATAGAGGAACTACAAGGATATGTTTCATAACTGCGAATTATTATATTTACGACTTAATTTACTACTTCCACTCACAGTAACTAGCAGTAAATATTCTCACAATCACAGTGACAAATGAATTGAAAATATCTAGGTACCCACATATTAATTCATTTTGAGATGATTGTGTTGTATTGCCACTATTTTTAAATATCCAACTGCAGTTATATATTATGAGCTAAAACTGATAAAATTGTATAAAATGTTTGTATTGTTATAATGTTGATAATATAGTTATAATTATAAGTCCTTACTTTACTAAGAGACGTAGTACGATAAACGCCTGTTTAGAACGCAATAGCAAAAACTATGCAACCAATGCAAACAACAAAAACAAACATCCGGAACTAGGCGTTGCGAATGATACATATATATCTATCTACATAAATATATGCTCACGCCTTTTTCGCGGAAGAGGGGTAGGCAGAAACTATATATGTCCACTTGCTACGATACTATTATCCATTTTATCTATCTATAACGTACTATTAGTTATTCTGTGTTACTCTACTATTACGAAAATGTTTCTCAATAGCTGTAGCAGCTTATAGCTTCCCAAGTGAACTAACTCATTAACCGGGAGAAAAACTTTCGATTATTCATCAACACTAACATTACATCGACCAAATAAATCGTCGATACAACGTCTTCTCGATATAATAACTATCGATGTAAAATCTTTCGCACTAACGTTACATCGGACAAACAAGGCTTCGAAGTAATAAACCATCGCAATACTGAGCTGTCGATAGAAAATGTTCGAAGTAAAGAGTTTAGAACAAACAGGTTTCGATTTCACGTAGGGAACCCACCAAAACAGTAGTATTGTTCTACGAAAATACTATTATGCCTATTATACTATGTATGACAAATGCGGATAAAACTTAGGCAAAGGAAGATTCACCGATAACTGTACAAAGTGATCCCCTTCGTGTCATCTTCAATACGGAATGATCTGAAAAATGATCTGAATCAATAGTAGATATGATCAAATCCTTTGTTGTAGCCTCTACTACTGCCTCACTATTGGCCACGCCTTCTCAGTAAAATTTCTAAACTTCCTCCCATCAGGCATGGACGGCGACCGGGGCACTGCAGTCGCGGGAGGCCGAGGCTACTACCTGAAGGGTCCAGCCGTCTTCCTGGAGCAGGCCCTGATCCAGCTCTCCTTACGACTGCTGTTTAAGAAAGGCTACACGCCGCTGTATACACCCTTCTTTATGAAGAAAGAGGTAATCTTCGAATTTGAGTTTTCAAGCGGTCAAAAGTATATCGAAGTGGTTCGTGTGGAGCCCTGCTGTTGCGCCGCCAGGCAGCGGAGAGCACGAATGTTTATATATTCTTTATATTTATTGGATTGTACCACGCCGCGGTCTGGGACGCTCGCGAGGTAACACTTGGCGCTGACTGAAAATCAGCGTTGAAGGCCTGGCCTTCAACATAATGCTGAGTCAGACGCCATTTATAATGACAGTGACACACCACGACTGTCATTTCATTTTATATCATGTGTCATTGCTATTTTTCATCTCTGTGTTTTGTTTCTTTGTTGTAATTGTAGTGTGTTCACTGTCCTTATAATAAATGTTTCTTTCTTTCTCTTTTTCTTTAAAATTTTACTGAACGAAAAAGTCTTCGAGTTCCTATGAAATGAACCTTATGACATTGTTCATAAGAGTCACTGACAGTTCAATTCGACTGCTTTGCGTTGCGTAATTATTCGTGCTACCCACACTATTTCTTTCTTCGTACTCGGCTTTGACACACTGCCGTGTGTTTAGATATCAACCTTTCAACGTTTGTGCATGCATAGTTAACCTTTTGACTGCCACGCATTCAATACAAAATGTGTCACTCACACGGCAAACATGTTTGCTTTGCAAAATACTATTTAATTCATGTGTGATAAGGCCTCTTTTAATCTTAAATTTTGTCGGCTGAGGCTTTGCTTGGTGGCACGATTTTCAGATGAGAACTGAAGCCGGCGGTCAAACGCTGAATTGGTTTGTTGTGATATGATAATAAAATACCATGTCATGGTGCCGGGTTATTACTAAAAACAGTTAGAACTACTGAGAGGGTAGTAAGTAGGAATACATTGATCCACTCTACATTCTGCAAATGAAACATTGCTCAAAACGTTCATTAACTGAAGCCTTACATTATTCCAGGTGATGCAAGAAGTGGCCCAACTGGCGCAATTCGATGAGGAGCTCTACAAGGTTAATATAATACATTTTACAGTAACATCACAGCGTCACACCTTTTCCTGTACGGGATGGCACAGGCTCAATTGTGCCCACTTTTAGCTAGTTATTCAATGCTCCATTTTGCCGTGACAGGGGGCTAGCCTATCGCCGTAGCTATGGAGTTCCTCACGGTTTTTTCCATCACCGTTAAAACGTCCGTATAATGTAAATTTTACAGTATTCTAGTCAATATCTGATTCAAGCATGACAAAGGTATCGTTTTCATGTGGCCACAACCCAGTAGAGCTACTGGTATCACAATACCGAAATTCTTTTGTCCAGGGCGCGACAGAGCGCCTGCCTTATAAAAAAGCTAGAGAACTTTGCGATGGTATAAGTCAACGTGCGCAAAATCGACGCGAGAAAAATAGTATTTTATGCAACAGTTGTATAAGAGGGGTCTAAAAAGGCGAGTGACGTGGGTTACGATGTTAGCCGAAGCCGAACATAGACGCCACGAGCATTTTTTGACTTAATTCTACAACGTTGCATACAATACTTTATCTACACACGTATCATAAACCCTATTTACTGCGTCCAAAAACCGCACGTTACGACCAGCATAATGATATACTACTTGGTAAAAACTCATTTCTTATCGACATATTATGACATTCAAATTTCTAACACCGGCGCCCGCCTGCGTGCTGCCTCTAGTTTGTCTGTGAATTTGTTACTACTGAACAAGCTAAACAAGTGCAGTGCAATGATAAATGCCACAATGCCGGTCGAACATGCGGTGCCTGAACACATCAAAGAGAGCTTGTGACATGCCCTCCATTTTGTATCAGTCACATAAAGTACTATTTTCTACGACTAGCTAATATGAAATAAAATGCAAAATTAAACAAAGAATTATTTCTTCTGGTGTAGAAGCAATATTTTCATCTTCATCAATTTTTATTACTTTTGAAAAACACCAACTGTTATAAACTCAAACTCAAAAACTTTATTGCAAATAGGCAAAAATAATGCACTTTTACAAGTCAAACACTTACTTAATTCTCATATACATGGATAAAAATAAGAAATAAATCTAATATGATCAACTAACTAAACAAATGAGTACATGACTGATTGATTAAGGTTTGAGTTTGAAAAAGGAACTCTCCCTTTCAAGTGGTGATTCATGGCTGAATCTCGCACAGGAAAAGGAGATTCTACAAACTCTACCAGTGTTTCGGAAATGCCCCCAACAGAGAAGATACCACCAAGAAACTCTACGGGGTTGTCTTTTTTATTTTCTTATTATTTATTATTATTTTTATAACAAGTACAATATACAAATAATATAATCTTATGGCAATATTATTAAATTTTATATAAATTTTATACCATAGTATCCATAAGTGCCAATAAGATGTCTCAAAATAACAATCTAACAAAATAAATAAGAACAAAGAAAAGCTGTAATGAACATAACTTAAGAGAAACCAGTCTGGACCAGTCCCCCCAAGCAGCACCCGTTCACGAGTACGACTAGTGCACCAGCCATCACCCCCCTCGCCATATTTGAGGGAGGGGAGCAACCCGCTAAACAAACCGCCGCAAGAAAAGACATTTTAGTGAGCATGACCATAAACTCTGGTTTCTTGGTAACAGACTTGTATTCTACGTTAAAACTAATAAATTGTTATGAGTCACCCCACATAGCATTTTTGTACACTTAATTATATTACCAAACTATTAAATTACATTATTGCATTTGTAAAAGTTACGTTAATTATTATTATCATTATCATGGAGCTTGGTGCATTGAGGCCATGCAGTTTTGTCTTTAACATAGTCATTAATAGTGTAATAGGCTTTATTTATGAGATAAGCCTTAATAAAAGTTTTAAACCTTTGCATGCATAAATGATCAATTCCCTCTGGAAAATTATTATAAAAGCGTATACAGTTCCCCATAAATGAACCATTAACCTTCTGCAACCGAAATCTATATACATTAACTTAATATTTATGTCTAGCGTTGAAATTATGTACATCGCAATTTTTGACTAAGGTCTTAATATTTTTCCGAACGTACAATAACTTTTCATATATGTATTGACAAGCCACTGTAAGAATATTGGTCTCCTTAAATCTTTCCCGGAGAGAATCGCTGGATTTCATATTATATATGAAACGAATTGCTCTCTTCTGTAGCACAAATACCGACGTATATCTGCGGCTTTACCCCACAACAGGATGCCATATGACATAATGCTGTGAAAGTAACTGAAATATACTAATCTTGCAGTGGCTTCATCAGTAAACTGTCTAATTTTTCGTACATCAAAAGCTGCAGGGCTCAATCTTCCAGCTAAAGACGATGTATGAGGACCCCACTGCAATTGTGAATCTAGATTAATACCCAAAAATCAAGTCGACTGTACCAGGTCTAAAGGCTCGTCATTTATTAAAATACTTAAAGTGGGGATCCCTTCTGACATTGGGTAGCAAGTATTTTACACATTTGTTTTTTTTTAGAATTTAACACTAAATTATTGATAGTAATCCACTTAAGAAATAGCGTGATTGCTTTGTTAACATCGTCAAAATAGTTCTGGGTGCTGTCCATCTTAAAAATAAGTAAAATATCATCAGAAAACAAAACAATATCACATAAGTTTCTTTAAAAAAATGCAAGATCGTTAATATACACTAAAAACAAAAACGGGCCCAATATTGAACCTTGAGGGACACCCATTGAGATGAGAGATCCAGATGACCTGTCTCCATTCACATCTACTTTCTGGATTTTATTACTAAGATAAGAGAAGACATGTTCGAGAGCTTTCCCCTGAACTCCGTAATGCTGTAATTTGCGAATTAATGTTTCGTGAGTAACGTTTTGAAAAGGTCACATAAGACACCAATTGCATCCTGTGTCTTTTCCCAAGCATCAAAGATACGCGTAAAGAACCTAATCCCTGCATCTGTAGTGGAACGCCCTTTAGTGAAGCCATATTGCTCACTATGGAACAGTCTGTTTATATTAAAATGGGTCAATAACTGGCTTAAGATATTTTTTTCAAATATTTTACTTAGAGCGGGGAGTATTGATATTAGGCTGAAGTTAGTCGGATCATTTTTATTGCCGGACTTATATAAAGGAATTACTATTTTTCATTACGTCAGCAAACACAACGGCCGCAAAGTCAAACAACAATTTATAAAATGAGCGGGAATTCGGGAAACATGAAAATGAGACAAATGTGTGTCTATGGTTAACTTTTTAATTGATGTCAACTTGCCAGTACTGCCTTATTAAGAATAAGCTATTTCCTAAGTTGGCAGCATTGCCTTTAGTTAAAAAAAAACTTTAAAGTAAAAACATTCAACTTAACAAGCGTTAAATTGGTAGTACCTAATGTATTTTGTTGTTAAATTCGTGTTGATCACGTAATACTACCTAGGTTTAGAAGCGTATGGCTGATAAGCGTATCGTCTTTATATTAGTGTTCGTGACTATGTAAATGACAGATAAAATAACAAGAGTAGAAAAATATATTTTTCAACACACTTGCTCGTAAAGTGACTTTTTATGGTAACGCATTTAGATTCATAATAGAGCTTATTACGCAGTAGTGCTTTTACTTTACATCAACGCACTAGTGTGTAATAACAACGCCTCGGGTGTAATGAATGAATAACTAACTTTCAACACATGTATCATAATTTACTTTTAAAAAATGAAGCGGACCAGGACATGTGACTTTGTGAAGTTAGCTTAAAAACGCGTGCAGTTCCATTTGCAACTTCATTCATGTGATAGCAGAAAACCTCGAATTCGAAACTGTAACTGCAATGACGTAATCGATTCTCATCAATCTCGACCTCTTTTCGATTTTCATATCTCCGCCTTAGTTTTACTTGTGTTTGTATATAAACGTTCCATCAATGGTTCGCAGGTAGTAGGCAAGGGCTCAGAAAACAAGGGCGACGCCGCGGTCGAAGAGAAGTATCTCATCGCCACCTCGGAGCAGCCCATCGCAGCTTACCATAGAGACGAGTGGCTGCCTGAGGCCAGCCTGCCTATTAAGTGAGTATATCATCTTACGATTTGGTATTCTTGATTATTTCCGAAATCCAAGACTGCAGATGGCCAAACCGGTCCTAGGTTTTGTCGGTGAATTTTTCGGTACTAACGACATCATCAAATATCACGTTTATTCAGTAATTCAAAAGAAAAACTTTAAACCCATATGGACTCGTGGTCTAGCGACTAACGACATCATCAAATATCACGTTTCTTCTGTAATTCAAAAGAAAAACTTTAAACCAATATGGACTCGTGGTCGCGCGAATGAAACACTACTTTGGGCGCTGTTACTGTCCTAAATATAATATTCAAGGCACTAAGTGTAAATGATCTATTTCTTCGTCAACTTAATCTTATCCGAAAGACAAAGAGTTTTGTCCGTAATACAGTGTACAATGCGAGTAATAATAAAACGAATATTATCCCTATTAGTAAAGTCTAATCGAAATTATGGTTATCCTAGTAACCAAAATTTTCATTAGATTTTTCTAAAAACATCTACACTGTACAAGTAGATACTTATAGAACGTCAACACAAAAATGTATGAAATGACAGCTGCATTAAAACTAACCATATACAGGTGTTAATTAATTAGCTGACCATATTTTGGGGAATGATACTCATTTGCGACCACATTTTTCATGGGGAATAGTCTTGTGTCGGTCATGTACGAAGAACGAATAGGAAACGTTACTGTGCAATGAACGAAGAGAAACGTTTCCCTACGCTAATCGGACATTAGGTCTATTAGGACTATTAGGACATCGCTGCGAGAGAGCGGGGCGGCGGGCGGGAGGCATTGAGCTATGCCGACTCGCTCTCGCACACACAGACACGGCATTGACATCTTGACTAGAATGACAGTCCTAAGCCTGTTTAAGTTTGAAGGGAAATCAAATATTATTCAACTTTTTATTTCTGCTATGCAAACAGACACATATAATTGTATAAATATGTTAATATTATCAGAGTATAATATTCCTCAAGTTTCCGCTCTGCACGAAAAGAAAGGTTAACCTAATAGCTCCATTTTTTATTCGATCCTACGTCATACATAATAGTAATAAAGCTGTTAGATCTTACTGGTACACTGACTGAAATGTCCTAGTACATATTCATATATTCATATTCATATTTATTTATTGATAACGTCAGTTACAAGTCATTTTGTAAATAGAGTTAGTTCAGTTGAATGTCAAATAAAAATTACATTAAAATTAAATTGTGTCAAATTAAATTAAAATAATAATAATAAATTATATTGAATTATATAAAAATATAAAAAAGAAAGATTTACTTAATTAACACAAATGTTGTCTAGAGAGATTCTAGGAATTCCGAAAAAGAATAGAAGGTTTGCTCGACAAGCCAGCGCTTCAGGCGCAGTTTGAAAGTGCTTGGATTGGGACCATCGGTTACGTTGGCGGGAAGACGATTATATACCGCCGGACCCATGACGTGAGTCATCTTCGATGACTTCCCCAATGTGTGGGGGACCGTCGCGAGTTTGTGACCGTGGCGGTGTGTTTTGCGGAGCGTGCGGAATGAGTCCAGGTTTTCGCGCACGTAGACGGCCACTTGCAGAATGGTGACGGACGGCAACGTCAGGATCCTGAGCGCTTTGAAGTGAGGCTTCGCGGAGACGTCCCAGCGGACCTGGACTATAGCTCTCACGGCTCGCTTTTGCATCCTGAATGCCCGTTCCCAATCTGCTGCGCGTCCCCACAGTTCGGCTCCGTACTGCAGCAGCGAATGCACTGTAGCGAAGTAGCAAGACTTCACTATGTCGCGCGGCACCGTGCGTGCCAGCCGACGCAGCGCGAAGCATGCGCCGCTGAGCCGTGCACACAGCCTGTCCACGTGCGCACTCCACGTGAGGCCGCGGTCCAGCTCGAAGCCCAGAAACGTTGTCGCCTCCACCTGCTCGACCCGCACTCCGCCCACATGGACGTTCAGCGGGACGAGATGGCGGCCTGACAGGTCGAAGTGGAGAAAGTGGTTTTTTTTTTCAAGTTAAGGACGAGGCCGTTGTCGCGGAACCAGTGAGACAGTTCGGTTATTGTATGGTTTAGGCTTAGCTCAAGGCCTCCAATCGTTTTGTTCGTAATAATTCCTGCCACATCGTCAGCGTACATATATAGTTCGCTGGAGGTCATTGCTTGTGGCAGGTCATTGAGCAAGAGCGAAAACAGAATATTGGATACAGAAGAGCCCTGAGCAACCCCCATATGTGTCATCACTGGTTTTGATCTCGTCCTGCCTCCATCACCAACAACGATCTGGGTACGGTTTTTCAGAAAATCCGCTAGCAGAGATAGGGGCTTTCCATCGATACCGTAATGCCGGAGTTTGACGGCGAGAACGCCGTGATCAGCCACGTCGAAGGCCTTCGAGAGGTCACAGCAGAGTACTGCCTGGAGCTTTCTCTCTCTCGCCTCGAGCACGCGTCGCACCACCACCCTCGTCAGCGCAGTCGTCGAGCGTCCCGCGCGGTACGCGTATTGCCGGTCCGACAGCGCTTCAGTCGACGCTAGAAATTCAAGGAGTCGGGAGCTAAGGCCGTTCTCTAGGATCTTGGATAGTATGGGCACGACTGCGACTGGTCTGTACCCATCGATATTCTCTCTCTTTCCTTTCCCCTTGAATATCGGTGCTATTTTGCTCTTCTTTAGCGCTGTCGGGTAGATGCCTCGTCTGACGCACTCGTTAAAGAGTTTAGCTAGTATCGGTGCTAAAGGCTCTGCGGCCCAGTGTATAAGTTCCGTCGCAATGTCATAAATATCTTTGGTGGGTTTATGCGCGATTCGGAATTTTATAATGCGATAAACTTCGCTCGGAGTGAATAGATGTAGTCTTAGTGAGCGGTCGGCGGTAGGGCGGGCGGCCTGTAGGGCGCGACAGGCGCGCGGCACGTCGGCCGGCGGGGCTCCACACGCGGCGGCGGCGCCGGCGAATCTCGCATTCATGGCGTCCACCACATCTCGCTTGCTGTTGAATTTAACGCCGTTTGAGTCGACAGCCACGTCCGTGAAATCTACACAAACACGACTGCCCTTCCCTCGCTCTCGGTTTATCACATTCCACATGGCCTTGCTCACATTCGTGCTGGATGTAATTGACTTTGTATAAAAGTGTGCTCTTTTGTTCTTAACCAGGTTTTCATATTGGTTTAATAGCTTGTTCTGGACCTCTATGATTACATTGTTGTCAGGTTGAGCAGTCGCGATTTCGAGCACGTTAAATAATAGTGATTTGATGTTTTTGAGCTCATGTGTTACCCAAGATACCTACGTACGGAGCGCTCTCTGATGACGTGATGACCGAGCAGGCATATTTTTTTATTCATAAGATCCAACGTCCTAATAGTACTAATAGAGCTGTTAGAGTGTACTAGTACACTGACTGAAATGTACTAGTACGGAGCGCTCTCTCTGATGACCGAGCAGGCACAAGACTAATGGGGAAAGTTATTCATATTGATGGAAACTATCATTCCCCAAAATATGGTCAGCTAAGTAAATGTCACCCTGTATTATTGTTTCAGGGCGTATTTTAGTTTTTTGTGTTGCCTGCGGCATCGGCATTGTATATGTCGAAACCGTTAGTTGATAAAATAACGCGTTAGTTGATCAACTATCGACAGATGGTAAACCAGACCGATAGGGTTTGGAATTTACGTTTCTTTTGTCCTTACATGTCAACCTAACACGAATATTATTTGGGGGCTTCGCTGCGCTCGCCCTGTGTTTGTCCTGGTATTTCGTTTGCAATTCAAGTTTTTAAACCAGTTTACTATTTAATGTTTTTAACCGTTAGTTTATCAACTAACGCGTCACTAGTAAGCAGTACGCTACAGTTTTCTATCTGTCGATAGTTGACCAACTAACGAGAAAAAAAAACGTTAGTTTATTAACTAACGGTTTTGACAATCTTACGGTGACAAATCAAATCAAATCAAATCAAAAATCATTTATTTCCATAGGATGTTGTTACATCACTTAGATCCGTCATTACATTTTTTTGGGTGAGTTCACTAACACAATGGCGGAATCTGTGGAGAAGAGCTCACCGAAGAAACTCCACAGTCGCATCTTTTGCGTTTCCTTTTTTAAATAAAATATTGTCAAATTACAAAATGAATGCTAATTATATATCGAAACAGCCTGTTACTCAAACAATCTATTCCCATGGACATCTGTCCTCTAAGTAATCAGATATCCTATATTAACCTTTTTTATACAATTTCTGTTTTATTATTATTTTAAACTTGTCTAAAGGTAAGTTTTTAATATCAGTAGGGACCTTATTGTAATATCATATACATATACATAATATAACATATATATATACATAAGCTGCATATTTTGCTGCATATAAATATAACATATACATAAGCTGCATATTTTTATTTGAGAAACTTGTGTAACATTTGGGAATATATGTAGCTTATATCAAGTGTTTTATTTATTTAAGTTTTTGTAAAAAAAAAAATCTCTTTCACAAATCCGTACATACTTAGATGTTTTTTTAGTAAAGGAATGAAAAGACTTAACGAAATTTCATAGAGTGCGCTTCTTCCTTTGCTGTGTTGTGTTGTGTTGTCACTAACGTAATTTGACCCTGGCGGCTTGTGTATTGACCCTGGCGGCTTGTGTATTGACCCTGGCGGCTTGTGTATTGACCCTGGCGGCTTGTGTATTGACCCTGGCGGCTTGTGTATTGACTTTTGGAATCTTCATAAAACGACAGACTTTGCTTGGATCAACTGACTTCGATTTATTTCTCTCGGATTGGACCCATTCGAACCTATATCGGTATACTACAGGTAAGTTTTAAATTATTTTTCTTATGTTAGTAGGTTTAAGGCTTTTTTAGATGCATGAAACGAGCATTCTAGTTCCATGTCCCATTTAAAACATTTTAATCATTGTTTTACGTGATACACAAGATTGGACCTCTTCAAGGTGGAAACTGTTCCAAAGTGGATATCCGATCATCCTGAGCTTAACTACGATCTCGCTAGTAGTACAATATACTGTACAAAGTGTTGGAGCCATGTAAAAACTATAAATAAAAGCAACATCACCAGACACATCGAAGGCGCGGTACACAAAGGAAAGTTTAAGCGGCCTCAAGACGAATTTTATTTCGGCCTTTTTTAGTTTCTGATCCTGTGCAACATTCCTGTATGGAATCATACTCTTAAACTTTCCTTTGTGTACCGCGCGAGAAGAGGCAAAAAGCTCCGTTTGCTAAGTATATGTAAATATCTACAGTAATAAAAAAATTACTGACTTTGACATTCGAATAACATAAACATCTCTTGCAACGGTAGAGTAGGGTGACCATAATTTCGTTTAGTCTTTTCTTTACTTTACTAAAAAAAACACCTAAGTATGTACGGATTTGTGAAACAGGAGTTAGTAATAACTAGTAATTAATTTGTGTAAATCAATCGTTTGAAACCTTATGAGGGTTATATCGTATAAAACTTATTACATATTTAAAACCCAATAAAACCATGATAATAAGCAAATAAAGCTTCTTATTTCTAATTTCTTATTGGTTTGAAGTGTTTTCTTTTAAATTACTGAATAATAGTGATATTTGATGCTGTCGTTAGTGCCAATAAAACCTAGGACCCGTTTTGACTATTTTAATAACAAAATAGGAAGTGGAGGATTGCGCGGCCAAAATTTGGAATGTGCATATTTCCTAAAGTATTTAACTTGTCCTCATTATTATTTTTTCGACAATTATTGACAAATTGTATCTTTAATTGAAAAAGAATTTGGTCTCTAGCCATCGTTGTTATCTAGATTCCCATGGCCGCGCAATCCTTTGCGTTTCGTTCGCGCAGCCAACTTAAAATGCTTATAACTTTTTTATTACAGCCCCGAGAATTTTTTGGTTTGCAGGCTTAATTTCGACAAATTCCGAAAATTTTTTGGTGCATTTCATTTTAGTCTTGCATAATTTGGCCGAGCAATCGAATCGGACTCAGTCTGAGCCAAGGACTCGCGAAGACCGAGATGCAGACTACCCGCCCCATGGTCGGATGTCATCTCCAAAACTGCTGGGTAACAGTGAATAAGGTTGGCGCAGGACCAGAAGAAATGGCGTAATGAAGAGAAGGCCTTATTTAACAATGGGTGCAGTAGGCTGCTTTGATAGATATATAAAAAGAAACCCAACTAACGTTCGATCTGCATAACAGAACAATCGAAAATATCTGCTAGGTTTTTGTTCTTTTGATTATTACCGTTGTTACATCGGTTATAGACATCGGTTAGTACCGTGACAAGTGACGTTCTCGAATACCTTTTTGTGGCCCGTGGATTGCAGTTGGTAAAATGTCAATGTAACAATGTTTTTCCAGATACGCGGGTCTGTCGACATGCTTCAGACAGGAGGTCGGCTCGCATGGTCGAGACACGCGCGGTATATTCAGAGTGCACCAGTTTGAGAAGGTAACTTACTATCGGGCAGAGGGATAATCATCGGCAATCTGTTTCCGCCCACTGCTGGGTAGTAGCATCTCCTTTTTGCACCAACTTATCCAATAAAAAGTGTGCCAATCATATCCAAGTTTTCCCGCGAGGTTTGTCATTTCATCGCCCCATCTGCCCGCCGGTCGGCCCAGGCTAATTATTTTTTTTTTACATACCTTTATTAGGTCGCCTTGTAACTTAACTAAATAACAGTATGCAACAAATCTTGGAATGGAAATTTCGCCCACTTCTAGTGCTTCTCTCATTAAGAAACTCGGTTTGTATATGTTGTTCAGATGACAATACAATAACATGGAACCACCGAGCTCGTCTGATGATGGAACTGCAAGGTACCCTGGGATGTTTGCTTGTAAACCCATCTAATTTAGGCGCATTAGCATTAGATACAAAACTGTTTCAAAGGGTGTCCATGACATAAACGACTATTCATCTCAGGTAGAACAGTTCGTGCTCACCTCCCCCCACGACAACGCCTCCTGGCGGATGATGGACGAGATGATCGCCAACGCTGAAGAGTTCTACCAACTGTTGCGGATCCCTTACCGCGTGGTGAACATCGTGTCAGGGGCGCTCAACCACGCCGCTGCCAAGAAGCTGGACCTCGAGGCGTGGTTCCCGGGCTCGGCGGCCTTCAGGGAGCTGGTGTCGTGCAGCAACTGTCTCGAGTACCAGGCAAGGCGGCTGCTGGTCAGGTGAGCATTCGACAGGGTGGGGTCAGTCGACGCAAGGGAAAGCAGTTCTTGAAAACAAGCTGTTCTAAATAGGAAACATGGATCAATTTAATTTGCCACGAGCATATTAAAAATTTAAAATACTAGAATTTATTTGCCAGAAATCGCGGGTTCAAAGTTGACCTACACCAGAAGTGACGTAATTTGCGTTGTATTTACAACACAAGAGACCCAGATCCGTCTTTACCTTGTTACGGGGCGCGAATGGTCAGTACCGGCTTTCGCCGCCCCCTTGCATTGTTTCTTGGTTTTTCATAACTCTACTTACCATCCATGTGAAATTGCGCGGCGATTGGCGCAGCTCTTCATGACTATGTGCCTATATTGCTTGTACGTGCCTAACTCAATTTGTAAGAGATGTTAAAATTGGGCAACTTCACCGCCCGCCCCCTGTTATATCTTAAGGCTTGCTTTTTTGGATTGGATTGAGAAGACGCAAAAATCGGTGTTAGCACACTAGTGAGCTATTGACAGGACCCAGATAACGCTTATCCACAGAACATACAACGGATCTCCAAATCAACTAATTTTCAATTCAACAACACCGGAACTTCAATGGAAAAACGGAAACAACACTCAACTTAACATTGTTGTTGTTGTAATAAATAACCGCTGGAGAACGTTGTTGTTGGGTCTTTCTTCAGCTTAGTACGGGTTCATCACTTCTGGTGCGGCTGCAGCGCTCGTACTTGGGTTCGCCCACGTCGGAGTTAAGAACATAGCAGTTTTTTCTTCACGTACACGTATGTCGGTCAATGGTGTTTTGTAGATATCTCTCGTCTTGTTATATATCCTTCTCGTCCTTTTGTTCGATCAGGATATGGTTTTTTTCAAACTCAGTCCAATTGGTTACCAGCGCTTTGATCCGCAAGTATTCAGTTGTCTTTCTTCTTGTTGGTCCAGATTTGCTTGATGTCCTCAAAAGCTACCTGTTGGCGGTCGATTAGTTTACCAATAGTTGGCATTTTGGTTGTAATGTTGTAGTAGCTTTTTGCACTGAGTTGTATCACAAAGATCGAGGATGTAGGTCGACAAATCTTCCCTTCATGTACACCTTCTTACACATTATGTGCACCTTCTCAATACCTGAAGGATACGGACGAAGTAGAAAGTTGCTGTTTGTCGAAGGGCCATATTGATTCAATAACTGCAGGATACGGACGAAGCAGAAATTGGCTGTTTGTCGAAGGGCCAAATTGACTCAAAAACTGCAGGATACGGACGAAGCAGAAAGTGGCTGTTTGTCGAAGGGCCAAATTGACTCAAAAACTGCAGGATACGGACGAAGCAGAAAGTGGCTGTTTGTCGAAGAGCCAAATTGACCCAATAACTGCAGGATACGGACGAAGCAGAAAGTGGCTGTTTGTCGAAGGGCCAAATTGACCCAATAACTGCAGGATACGGACGAAGCAGAAAGTGTCTGTTTGTCGAAGGGTCAAATTGATTGATGGGACCACCCTGTAACGTGTGTCTTGAGATGGTTTCCAGTTGTTGTAGTTGACTAGAGATGAAGTAAAAGATGAGAAGTCCAATCAAAGTATACTCCAACGTAAAAAGTACTTGAGAGATTATGACTAAGTTGTGATTACGTGCAGAATTGATTGCATTCTAACTAAATGCCTAAATAAATCGATAACCTAAACTCGCTAAGGAAATAACATAGCTGATGTTCGACCGATAGCACGTGAGGCCACGGTTAGTAAGGTCAAGTGTGAACCGCACAACGCTAGGATTATTATGCATATTTTTACACCTTTCATCATGATCAAACAAATTACATTAAAGCGGGAACAAACTACCTAGAACATTATCTTTGCCTATCAACGACATCGAAGAGGACATCAAGGACGTCTACGAGCTACTCTACATGGGAGGAAGAATAACGGGCAACTTTTTCCTTAACAATTCGATATTTACGTACATACAATACCTATCTTCAAGCAACAAACTACCATATCTTTGCAGTCTGCGGCACAGTTCATAGCAGTCAATTCAGAAATAATCTCTTATCTCAAAATTAACAAAAAATATTTGAAAATTGGCAATCAACAACGCAACAACAGATTTATCTGCTCAGCAAGCCCCTCTATCCATGACCTACGCGGAATGAATTTGCCATGCGAAGCTAATAAGATAAGCCATCAGCTAACCTTGTCCTGTCAGTTGACACCAACTACCTGCCATAACGAGTGGAGTGCACTCCGAACGAAAAACACATGGCTCTGTATTTGTTGCGGTAACTTTGAGTCATGTGTGAGGATCGTCGTACAACGCAGCAATAATCATCTTATCTCAAGGATGCCAACCACAAGAAACTGACACAACAGTATATTCTCACGACGACGTCTTCAATAACTCCATCTCATGAGACGACAACCTGGAAAGTTCATGGGATCTAGTGAAATAAACACTGAAGTATGCCCTCACAAGACAACAACTTTACCAACATATCGGAGATTCAAGAGAACGAAAAGAAACTCCGATTCCAGAAGGCCCGAAAACACTCCCCAGCGTCTATAACAAGCCACGAGATCCTTCAATACGTCATCGAGTACCTGGCGCTGGCAGTAACCATACTTGGTTTCTCGTCATGGAAGCGAGCAGCAACAATTCATATTCAAATTATTTATTGCACAGAAAACATAAAGATACAAACAGTTACAAGAAGTGGTATAACTATAAGCAAAGGCGAGCTTATCTCCAAAGAGAGATTTCTTCCAGCAAACCTAGGCAAGACAGGAGAGTTTATAAAACAGGACGACTGTTTTAGAAACTCTCTTTAGCTCGCAATAAACTCTAAAAATATGTACATACGAAAATTACGTTCAAAATGTAAATAAAATCAACCTAATAATGATATAACGCCGTGATATGTGGGTTAGCGGGGATTTCGCCAAATATATAGATAGAAGTGAATGTGCATATCACGGTGAGGATGGATTGGAAGCCACCCCAGCTCCTTGCGATACTGGGACACGTGGTCATACTTGCGCAGCCCGTAGACAAACCGACGTCCGAGGTTTTGAATTCGTCCGAGTTCGTTCAGTTGTTCGCACTGACCCAACAAACATCCGCGTAGTCTATTAAAGGTAGTAGAAGGGACTGAGCAAGGGTGATTTTAGTCTTCCGTGGCAGGAAGTACTGCAATCTCCGGCGGGCGTGAAATGACGCAGACTCGTCTGCTGACCTTACAAACATGGGGCGACCAGGACAGCAAGTTAATTTATCAAATATAACCCCAAGATTCTTAGCTTTCTCACTATAAGTGATTATAGTACTGTAGTGTCTTGAGCACTATCTATCACGGCCTATACTTGAACTTGTTAGCCCTACAGATTAGGTAGGCAATTATAAAGACTTTGGTAACACTATAGTAGTGTTTATTGATCGAATATGGTTACAATTTGTATAAAAGGGATCGAACTGGCTTGATAGCCATTAAGCTAATCCTAACTATATAATTTAGATCAGTCACTGGCCGAAGCCTAAGGTGAAGTGTGTCACATTGAATTTGCACATCCAAGCCTCTTTATTTTTAAAATTACAAATTACGTAACAGTGTCAAAGTGAACACTCACTCTAAAGAGGCCCGTATACAATATTATCGCATAGACAAATATCGAACCTAACTATATACCTTACAGTACCATCATACAATACAGGATTGATGGGCATATTCTGAATTGAGTATAGCGAGTGCCATGTACCCATAATCATGGCTTGAGATTTTCCCGGGTTGACAAGCAGCCCATATGAAATAGCCCATTTCCTGATGTTGTCGAGGTCAGCCTTTGACTGCAGCCGCAGAATGTGTGCGTTTTTTTTTGTTGGGAGGGGAAGAAAATGGAATTACTCATGCCCAGGAGTCAGACCTCCCTGCTATGTCCGGGTCCCCACATATTGAGCGGGCATCAGTTCATGTGGTATACGGACTAAAAGCAACCTCTTTGTGTTTACAGTTATCTGTCTAAGACTACTGTGAGCCATGGCCTCGGTATATGCTGAAGGCTTTCTACCTGCAATTTGCCCTTTTGGGCGATATATATGTGTATATGATATAAATGGGAGGAGTTTGCCTGCTTACCCGATTTTACGAGCGTGTGAGAATGTGTGGGCAGCCTCTTTTTTTTTTTTTTGTTGGAGGGGAAAAAAATGGAATTACCCATGGCCAGGAGTCAGACCTCCCTGCTATGTCCGGGTCCCCACATATTGAGCGGGTATACGGACTAAAAACAACCCCTTTGTTTTTACAGTTGTCTTAGTAAGAATTAACTGTGAGCCATGGATTTTGTGGGGGGCAGCCTCGCTCGTCGTCGCTCCCTCTTATATCCCAGCCGGCGTGTTCGATTTCATAAAGGTTTTTCGTTTCACAGATATGGGCAGACGAAGAAGATGAACGCAGCCACAGAGTACGTGCACATGCTAAATGCGACCATGTGCGCCACCACGCGCGTCATCTGCGCTGTGCTCGAGGTTAACCAGACTGAGGAGGGCATTAAGGTTGGTGAAATAGACCCTTAAAATGCACTACTGAAAAAAATAGCCCCATTTAATTAAAGTGCACTACTGGCGAAATAGCACCCGGTTTAGAGTGCCATACCAACTGTCCCTTTTAAGATGCCCTTCTGGCGAAAAGTAAAAAGTTAAAAGTAAAGTAATAAACTCACAATTATCACACACTCACTAAGTATTGAAGTAATATATTGTCAGAGTGCACATCGGACGTGTGCATGTAAATAAAATAATATTAATAAAGTAATATTAATAAAGTAATATTAATAAAAATACTCTACTCAACTAATCTGTGACCTACTTATCGCGATTTGCGTGTTCGCTGCAATTTTGTGAAGTGAGCCTTTGTAATATGCATCATGTATCTTACAAAATAATCAGGAGCAAGTGAAAAAAAAAACATTTTAAGATAAGCTCCGAAGGCAGCCCGTTTAACAGAAGCCGCCTCCATTATCTATAAAAACCGCAAAAAAAACTTGCCTGTTGTATGGGAGCCCGTTTAAATTTTTGTTTTATTTTAATTTAATTATTTATTTTTAAAGTGAATATATAACTAGATATTCTGTGAATATTTCAAGCGTCTACCTATTGCCGTTATCAATATCGAGAAAAACCAGCAAAAAAATCACGTTTGTTGTTGTATGGGAGCCCCTTTAGATATTGTTTTCTTCTGTTTTTTAGTGTTTGTTGTTATAGCGGCAACAGAAATACATCATCTGTGAAATTTTCAACTGTCTAACTATCTCGGTTCATGAGATACAGCCTGGTGACAAACGGAGAGATAGACAGACAGACGGACAGCGGAGTCTTAGTAATAGGGTCCCGTTTGGCACCCTTCGAATACGCAACCCTAAAAACGGAGGAGTCACAATTAGTACGGATCACAAAGACAACACTGAAAAACTAAAGCAGGCTTCTCAACTATCTACATCTGGCCTAACTGTGGATGAGCCGTCTAAGCGCAAACCAAGAATAATTGTTTGGGGTTCCTACTTCTCTAACTGAGAGTGAGGTCTTTAACTGTATGCAGTTAAAGACCTCACTCTCACACATTTTATGAGCAAAATTTAGCCGAAAAAATGCCCAATCTCTTATCCTTTAGAACGTTTTTAAGCTTAGTATAGCTAAGCCAAAAATCCGGGAAAAAGGACACCGACGCCTGCAATTTCATCATCGAAGTACCTACCGACATCAGTAATGCTCTTATAGCACAGGACAGGGTGTTTATCAACTGGTTATCTTGTATTGTGAGAGACTTACTCTGGTAACAAGATGTTACAACTGTCAACCAATACCTTGGTGTTGTTCTAGATCAAAATCTAACTTTTGGTCCACATATTCAGCTAGTAGCGTCTAGGGTGCGTAAGCTCATCTACATCTTTAGAATACTTCGCCATGTTGCTGATGCAAGATTGATGAATCAGGTTTATATGGCACTATGTCAATCTGTGCTCTCCTACTGCATCACCTCGTCCTTCCTTCCCCGCCTTTTCCCCACTGTCTCTCTCTATAACTCCTGTGACGTTCTTACGGTAAGGCAGTTGTTTGTATATCACATTATTCAGAAACAGCACTCATCCATTATCTTTGACCCATGTATTATACCCAGGCGGCGCAAGGATAGGGTTTGCCTGAATACAAATTTAATATTCCGCACATTTTACGCCCATAGGTTTTTCTGCTTCCTCGGTCCCTTTCTGTATAATAGAATTAATAAAATTGTTGACATTTATGCCCTACACACACATGATCTTAAAAAAAACATATATAAAACCTTGCAAGCACTCAATTATGAGAAAACTGAAGAATTACTTTTGACAAATAGGTAGCTCTATCATAAACAGTCTCATATTTTTATATTTAATATCAAAATTATTACATATAAAATTACAATTACATATAAATCATTTATAAATATTACATGAACCTTAGCATACATTACGTACATATCGTTTTTATTATTATTTTCTCACTCACCCTCTCACACTCACTCATTCATTCCCATACTCCCCTCTGTAACACAGCACAAAAAGACACATTTTTGTGAATTCAGACAGAGTAGAACCAAACACATCAATTTCCTCCGCCAATACATTAATAATGCGGATGGTTCTGGTGAGCGGTGCGCGGGCAAGCAGACACGTGCGCGCGCGCGGCAACTGCAGCAGCGGTGGCGGCCGGCGACGACTTACATACCCGTCCGGCACACACAGGCACAGCTCGGCCAGGACCACGGGGTTAAACATCCTCCCCACCAACACCTTATACACATAGGTCGCTAGCGCCATATCCCTTCTAACCCTAAGTTCGTTATATCCTAACATACCTAGTAAAAACAGTGTTGGATAATTTAACGGGTAGAAGGGATTCACCCCAAACTGCCGCCAATATAAATATCTTATAAATTTATTTTGAATGCGTTCCAACATGAGACAATATTTCCTCTCATGCGGTGTCCATATGATTGCGTTCGATTCAAGGTGTGACCTAACAAGAGTATTGTACAAAGTTTTCATCGCAGTTATGCCCTTGAAGGTGCACCCCATAACCTAGCGTAAAAGAAAACTAACCTATGTCTTGCAACTATGACATGTTGCAAATGATAATTTAATTAAACAAACATACCAGGCTCTACTCCAATCATTACAAGCTGGGGTGGATCCCCAAATACTCACATTCTAGTTGTGGAACAAGCTCAAAGACTTATACTAAAAATCTGCTTCTTTAAACCATACAGGTTCCCAACTAGGACACTACATGAAATTTCAGGCACTCTACAGTAAGACAACTGTACAGTGTGAATACTGCTGTACTGAAACAACACTTTCTCATTCCCTACTCTATTGAAATCAGTAAAAACCGGCGAAATTTTGCTGAATGCACAGTTGTAAGAAGCATTTCTTTTTGGACATATTTCTTGTTTTTCAAGGTCCCAGGCTCTACAACATTATTAAATAAATATTGCCAAGACACACAACTCATACGCATTTTAAAAATTAGCGTTAAATATGGCTACATACTATTTAACATTGTTTTTAATCATTTAAGTTTCTAGTCTAGACTATAATGGATATGTAATTTGTTGATATATTTTAACTGTGATTTGATATTTTAATGTACCTACTTACCTGTTGTTATTATGGACCTTGAAGTCTGAAATAAAGAAATTGAATTGAATTGAATATAATGGTGTAAATGTGAGCAGCCAGTGATCATATCATAAATCATAACACAGGCATTTTAAATGCTTACTCCTTGGACTTCTTTATGAAAACAGTGTAGCTCTAATATTTAAATATAAGTTCTTGTATTGTTTATTTTCCTATTTAAGATTTTATGAATAAAAAAACATGATTATAGTTATTTAAAAACGAATATTATTATTTATTCGTATTGATTCGAATCATCATATCGATCTGAATCATTGATTCGAATTTATGCCGGATGGTTCGAATTGATTTTTGAATATTCATTTTCGATTCGAGTCCCATCACTAGCCATTGCCATACGAACTGCAAGTCGTGAAGAATACAAAAACTATCATTAGGTATATTGTTCCCAGATTCCTGAAGCGCTGAAGGATTGGATGCCAGATCAATACAAGGATATGATCCCCTTCGTGAAGCCAGCTCCCATCGATCTAGAGGCAGCAGCAGCCGCCAAGAAAGGCAGCAAGCAAAAAGCGCCAGAAAATAAATGAAAATAAAGTTGTTATAGCTTGACAACCTCACTGGCAATACTGTCGGGAGGGAAAGAATTATCATATAATTCTTATATGTGGAATATTCAATTGCTTTTGAAAAAATTACCGATCATGTCAGCGTATAAACAAGCAGTCGCAATAAAAGACCGCCCGCCCGTGTCAAATAATGGTATCGTGATGGTCTTGAAATTGATTGAAATTCCTAGATATCTGAATTACATGATAAGGTTACAGTATCAGTTCTCGCCCCCGCCAAGCCCTTTGAATAGGGGGGATCGTTTTTGAGTGTGCCAGTCTATGTTACGTCATACATAACATTTTCAGTTGTAATGGCATTTAATTTATTATGTTGCTAAGCTTTATTTTTATACGTTGAATAAAGAGATGAGATGTGATTTCGTTTTGTTAGTGATATTTGAAAGAGTGATTTACACGGTTTCCCACGACTATGTCATACGTAGGGAAAGTACCTTTACCACTTAATGCATGGCCTTACCCAAAATGGATCGCGATTTTCAACCTTATTGCATGGTAATATAGTTCAAAACCTAAGAAACCATGCAAGGGGTTAAATAGATAGAATTAGAGCATTTTATGGTTGCAATGTAAATAATGGGGTTGGTTCCGCCCCCTTATCGACACTGACCCATTTTACTGATAGGATACTTTACTTGGTTTATAAAAACAGTTTGATTTGCATTCAGTTTTTTTTAAAACGCCTGTATTAACCGTGGAAAAAATAACCCTGTAATTTTGCGATAGCAATCGAAAGGTTTTAATCATAAAGATCAGTTTGCTCTAAGAAATAGCAACTTAAATAAAGGAAAGTCCATAACATAATATTTCAATAACGGTATTGATAAATGTAACCTCTAGTTGAATCAGTTGAGAAATTAAACATTATCTGGATATATAATAAGCTTTATAGTGACAAATCTTATCAGCCATGAGGCCGTCTAATACAGTAGGTAGGTTTTCAATACAAATCTTATAGTAATTACAATGTCTGGGATATGAAAACTGGATAACTACATTATCCCTGGACAGCTCGCCTAACCACGGACTTATAAAACAGACCTACCATCGACTAGTCTAAATAAAATAAATCGTCAGTTCAAACAGCTGACAAATTATAATTACCATTTGAGTAATTCCCACGAGGGACACTCCATTAAAATAAGAATTTTATGTATTAAACAGGATGCAACTAAATGTGCATTAAAAGAACAAGATAATAACATGAATATATACTACTCTAGATTTCACATGAACATTTCTGCAATTTTAATATTATTATGAATATACCTACATCGCTTATGTATAATACATTTATGATGTATAAAACTAAACTATTTAAAATCACATCATATTATTGTATTCATTAATTGCCTGAAAATGGCACATACAACCTAAAAGTACGGCGACATGTACAAGAATGACTTTCGAGGGACTAATTAGATAAGAACAGGTAGAAGTCTTTCACCTCAAATAGCAAGTTAGTTTGATATCTGCTTTTTGATTTGATTGTGTGTAGTGTGTTTATGTCCCACACAGCAAAGTCTGTGCCATAGATAATCAAAATGAGAGGTTATTTAAACAAATAAAAAATTATATGATTAATAAAAAATATGAACTAACATTAAATAAAAAGTGATAAAGCAAATAACCCACTTACTATTATATAGAATTAGTTTCTGGATTTAATATTGAATGTAGAAGAGGGGGATTTGCATTAATTTTTTTAGCCGGAATAACAAATTATATTCCTTTAACATCTTTATGTTTAAATATTTCTAATTTATAATCTATAATTTATTAAATAAAATCATATCAACATAATGTCAGTGATTTTGAGATATGTTTGATAAAACAACAATTTTTCTTAAAAAGAATACCTAATTTTAATAACTCCAGTCCAGTAAATAGTTAAATATAGTCATTACGCAATAATATTATGGGTTACAAACAACAATATAATGAGACCAGTTTAAATGAATACAATGACTGCCTCTTAAACAGATAAAAAATGTGTACTTTGGACATTTCACATCTGATTACTTAAAAATTGGAAAGTGCAATGCAGAATTGAGAGCAATGATGAATTGGTAAACAAATAAATTCTACGTGTGGTTCAGTTGCTTAGTAAGACCTGTATCGTTGAACTAGGATGCCAGTTGGGCTTTCTGTGCATCAAAGCTCGTAGAGTGAACTGTCTATGAGCCAAAGCACAAATATGCTTCAAAAATTTGTTTAAATCAATCACTTCTTTACATCAAGCTTGTCCCATGTAGTAGGTCCCAGCTTCATTGAATGCATTCAAACGAGCTGCAAGTACAAGGGTGCAGTGGTGACAACTGCTTCATGAATGTTTAATGACCAGAAGCCCCACTGCAGCTTCTAATTCCTTTTCCTCCTGTGGAATTGCTTCATTTTTATCCAGCTCAGACCTCTCCCTCTGTAGATGGGTCAGTATGAGTACCTAATTTAAGAATCCCTGTCCAATACTATCAACACTTTTATAAATAATAAAATATAGCTACTATGCAATAATATTATGGGTTACATTACAAGGATACAATGAGTTCAATGACTGCCTCTTACATATAAAAGATAGTTATACACATTGCGCTCAATTCTATGTTGTACTTTATAGTTGTAAAGTTTGTTTGTTTCTCAACTGATCTCTGAATATTATAATGAGAGAAGTCTACTTTGGACATTTCACATGTGATTACTTAAAAATTAGAGTGCAATGCAGAATTGAGAGCAATGATGAATAAGTAAACAAAAAAATCAAAGTGTGGTTTAGTTGTTTAGTAGGTTCCTGAATCATTAAACTAGCATGCCAGTTGGGCTTTCTGCCTGCACTTGTGCATCAAAGCTCGTAGAGTGAACTGTCTACGAGCCAAAGTGCGAACTTGCTTCAAAAATGTGTCTAAATCAATCAGGGTGCAGTGGTGACAACTGCTTCATGAATGTTTAATGACCAGAAGCCCCACTGCAGCTTCTAATTCCTTTTCCTTCTGTGGAATTGCTTCATTTTTATCCAGCTCAGACCTCTCCCTCTGTAGATGGGTCAGTATGAGTACCTAATTTAAGAATCCCTGTCCAATACTATCAACACTTTTATAAATAATAAAATATAGCTACTATGCAATAATATTATGGGTTACATTACAAGGATACAATGAGTTCAATGACTGCCTCTTACAGATAAAAGATAGTTACACACATTGCGCTCAATTCTATGTTGTACTTTATAGTTGTAAAGTTTGTTTGTTTCTCAACTGATCTCTGAATATTATAATGAGAGAAGTCTACTTTGGACATTTCACATGTGATTACTTTTAAGTTAATTATTAAATTAGAACTAATAAATAAAACTCTAATTTTTAAATTAGAGTGCAATGCAGAATTGAGAGCATTGATGAATAAGTAAACAAAAAAAATCAGTGTGGTTTAGTTGTTTAGTAGGTTCCTGAATCATTAAACTAGCATGCCAGTTGTGCTTTCTGCCTGCACTTGTGCATCAAAGCTCGTAGAGTGAACTGTCTACGAGCCAAAGTGCGAACTTGCTTCAAAAATGTGTCTAAATCAATCACTTCTTTACGTAAAGCTTCTCCCATGTAGTAAATAGCATCTTCTAAGGTTGCCTCTTCAGCAAATGCATTCAAAAGCTGCGAATACAATGGTGCAGTGGTGACAACTGCTTCATCAACATTTACCTCTTCTTCAACAGCCAGTCTCCCCACTGCAGCTTCTAATTCCTTTTCCTTCTCCTGTAGTATTGCCACATTTTTATCTAACTCAGACCTCTCCCTCTGGAGACGGGTCAGTATATCTTCTAGACGTGTCTTGCCCTCACGGAGCTCTTGCTGTGTGCGTCTCAGTGTCTCCAGCTCCGCATGGGACTGTTGAGACTGCTCCTTCAGCCTCCTTCTCAGTTTATCCTCTACAGCGGACAACAAAGAAGCCTTGATGTGTTCCTCAGTTATTGTGCCTCCAGCAGCTTCTGCACTAGGGCCATAGCCTGCGGCTGGAGGGTACGGCGTGGGGTTAGCCACTGGTGGGTAAGGGGTTCCATTATTAGTTGGCATTGGCTGGCCAGGATATGGTGCCCCATAGTTAGGATAAGGTAGATTTGGATTAGGCTGAAATGCTGCTTGTGGGTAGCCACCTGGTTGTGGTGACACTTGAGGGTATGGGTAGTTTGAGGGAGTCGGCATGTAGCTGCTCACCGGGTACGGGGCCCGCGATTCGTTGCGTGGTTTCGAATATACGGGCGGCAACTCCCCAAATGCAGAAATCATTACTTGTATCAGGTTTAACAGCGTCGAGTTTTTGTTCCATTCATGTAGATAGGGCAGGTAAACCTTCCCATTGCTATCGACATATCGAGAGACTTTGATCGACATATCTGGAGTTGGTTTCACGAAACACAGCGGTGCGTTCTCGGGGTGCGTGTCCATCAACCAGATGCAAATGGGGATGTTGTAGAAGGCCCCTTTGTAGTTGACGGGGACGGTACCTTCAAGGTTTATCAAGTCCTTCCGAGAACCATTATTGAAAACAAAAGCTTCCAGACGATAGGCCAAGCTCCTGTATTGCTGTATGACATTGATTATTTCACGACAAGAGTATTCTGCATGCTTGTATTTCGATAAATACTGTTTTAACACCCCTTCGTCGTTAGCCATCGTGTTGGTGAAAGGTTACTGCACTCCGTGACTTGAAATAAGTAAGACTTTCGCCCTTTTATTTCTAACAAAAACACAATAGGAGCTCAGCGATTTGTCATCGTCAACTAGGGCTGCCAGCTTTTTCAAATACTTTTTCTACTAATCCATACAAAATAGTAGATTTCCTACGAGTTCGCAAAGGCTTATATTTGCGAACGAGAAGTTTACGGCACGAGCCGAAGGTTTAGCGAGGTTCATATCATAAAGAATCCTTTTCGAACGAGTTAGGAATTGAATTTTTACGCCTGAGATCACAAAATCAAGCGGCGAAGTTGTAATTTGAGGTTACAATGCGGAAATAGTAGTTTTATATCGTAACGCAACGGGTATAGGTTCGTAGCGATGCGATGCCGCTGTGCATCGTAGCAAATAAGCTTCGAAAATCAACTAGGGATGTCGAAAGTGAAAAAATACATCGTTATATCGATACATCGATATTCATAAAAATATCAATATCGGCCTCGATATATCGCGGTAAAAATATCGATATATCGGTCAAATTTTCAGAGAGCATTTGCGGTTTTAATGATGTATTTAGTTCCGCCTAGCTCAGTCATATCGATAGTAATTTTTAGACAACGCACATTCTTAATAAATACTAATATTTATTAAATTTATTTATTAAAATAACATAAGCATAAGCATAAGGTTTCACCCACAAGCAAGACCACTGCTGAGTAGTGCTGAGCTCTATGAACTGGTTTGCTGACCTAACAAAAAAATATATCGATTTTGATAATATCTTCGATATTAGACTTTTTGTATCGATATATCGGATAAATTATATCGGCTAAAAATATCGATATCTCGAAGAGAAAATATCGATATATCGATATTTTTTCGACGAGCCTAGAATCAACCGATCCGCTCCAGTGAATCGAGCGCGGTTAAAGCGGTCCGGGGTTGGGTTTTATATAAGAACGCACGAAGTTTGAAGTTTGGAGTACTTAGGTGGTTATGGGGGGTCCTTAGCTATCCTCTAATACCATTTTCTAAGTGAGGAACAGCAATTTAGCACCAATTTAAATACTTCGAATTTTTGATACAATTGACGTGATGTTCATCTTTGTAAAATTCGACCGTCAAATGTCAAAATCAAAAGCTCCAACGTCGGATATTGGTACATGATTTTAGTACAAATGACAACAGACATTGCTAGGGTGGAAAACAGCATCGGCCATTTTGGAATTTTGGATGCCTATCGCCATCATGACTCATTCCGTCTCCCTGTTGCGTGAAATCGTGAATGTGCCACTAAACCACAAACTTGAATTACATCGATGCATTAAACCTACCATTTTTAAGTCAGGATAGGTTACTATTAGGTTAGTTTCGGAACCAAAACCGACAAATGGGCAGTCCTTCCTGGGCAGTCTTGTGGCTACTCCTAGTGTTTTTTATGAGCCGGAGGCGCTGCGGAGCGCGGCAGCCGCGTGCCGGTGAGGAGCAGGCCAGACGAACGAAGCCGGAGCGGCTGAGGCTAGTCGCCGAAGGCGACCAGAAAGCCGAAGCGGCGACGGCGAGTGAGGGAGCCTGCGTCGAGCTGCACGGGGACAGTCGCTGCGCTACTTTGCGCCGGAGAGGAAGCAATAGTCATAAATATGGGTATCATAGGAGGGGGGATCCCCCTGGTACCTTTTTTCCCCTTTTACCCCTCTACATCACTTGTAAATGCAAAAAAAAAGTAAACATTTTCTTCTTTGGACCATGACATCATGAAAACTATGGTTTTCCTCAAAGGGGGAATTGTAGGGGGGGGAATACCCTCCCTCCCCTCCCCCCTAAATTCGTGCGTACTTATATAAATTATTATTTGCGGTCCGAGTATTTATGTGTCTCAGCACAGCTATTATACATCAACCTGCGGCCTGTTTGATTTTAAGGACGCCAAAGTGCTAACCCCTCCCCGTATTGAAGAGCAAAGCAGGTTGTGTGTGTAACTGTGCTCTTGTATATTACTGCGCTGACTCTCTCATATCAATCTCATAAAAAATTACTCATCATTAGAGATGGGTAAAGACCCTGACTTAAAACCACTAGCGGTGTCAAGCCCAGTAAAAACCCGTTGAGGTAGGTTTATTTGTATGCATGTCAGATTACGACGAAAATATCTGAGCATGTGCGAGATAACGCCGGGAGCATCCGCTCGCGATTGCATTCGAACCACATTTTTTCAAGCGTGATTGGCTGTTCGTTGGTTTCAGCTCGTACATGCACTCGAGTGCATTGTTGCTTGGGTTCGAAACAATGAAAACATATGTCACGTTTGCATTATTTCGATTTCACAATTTTTAAGAACTCGCTTTGTTAATTGTAACTGTGATCCTGATAACTGCTTGGCACGACCTGGGTTAAACACGGGACTGAACTTTGAGATGATTTCTGTTTCAGCCGAGTAAAAGTTATCAAACCTATTACAAGCTTTCCATTTTTATTTATTAATAACAATAATTGAAGAACACCTAAAATATGAAATTATTCAAACGTTAACAAGATAATCAATATATGTCTTGAACCCATTCCATCAGCAGCATATTTGCTAGACCCCACTGCACAACGAGTGGAACTTGATCAAATGCAAGAAGTGAATGCCATGGAGTTCAATAATGATGTAGGGCGAAGTATCAACCTCAGTGTCATGCCAGAACTAGCTTCCTATAGAGCCAGAGATGGTTTTTGGAGTCCTAGATTTCTTTACAAGAACAGAAGTAAAGTTAAACCGCTGACATGGTAGAATGATCTGTGTGAATCTACTGCATTGAGTATAATTGTCACAAAAATTCATACCGCACCGCATTTACAATTACAACACTGAGTCGACCAGTAGCTTGCAACCGCGCTGGATGTTGCGCGATTTCGCGTGCTTTCTCATATTCGATCGAACGTTACTCGTAAACGTTGACTCTCGTGTAATCTTTGTATACATGTAAATATATGTAATAAAAAGACAACAGCACGTTAGAATTAGTAAATGATACGAAGTTTCTCGGAATAACCATTGATAGCAAATTGCAGTGGGGACCCCACATAGATAAATTGGCTGGTAAATTAAGTTCTGCGGCTTACTCTGTTAGGAACATCAGACAAAGCACGGATGTGGCTACATCTAGGCTAGTATATTTTAGTTACTTTCATAGTGTGATGTCCTATGGTATCTTGTTGTGGGGGAAAGCAGCGGATATTCAAACTATTTTTATTTTACAGAAAAGAGCTATTCGAGCAATTTATAATTTAAAACGAACAGACTCTAGTAGTACTAACAGTAGCTAGTCAATTTATTTTAGAAAATATAATGTATGTACGCAAGAACCTTACAACATTTTCCAAACTTAGCGATAGCTGTAATGTTTACCTAAGAAATAATCACAGACTATGTGCGCCCCGTTTTAAACTCGCGAAGGTTAGCAATTCCTTCAAGGGTCAGTGCATTCTCTACTACAATAAGATACCTCTGGAGATTTTGAAATTGCCATTTGAGCAATTTCTTCTCCCACAGTGGTCCAATGTAGAGAAGAGGCAAAAAATGACGTTTGCTAAGTATATGTAAACATCTACAGTAATAAAGTACTTTTGAGTTTGAGTTTGATTCGTGTGATGAACAAATGATGTGGGTCAGAGTGTCGATAAGGGGGCGGAACGGAAGCCCCCACTTGTAAAATATTCAAAAATTATCACTTTTTGAAGCCGCCATTCGTTAGCGTTAGGGTGTAGAAAAGGGGGCGAACACAAAAAAAATTTTTTTTTCGGCAAAAGACGTTTTCGAGATATACGTCATAACGATTATTGTCATATCGTGTTTTAGACAGTTACAGTTGTGTTTGTAAATTAATAGTACAGTGACCGATTTTGCGTTTTAACATAAAATATTTTCAAACAAAGTATGAAGGAAAGTTCAATTTATTGTTATATTTAAAATGTAACTTCTAATAAGTTCAATTTTAAAATAAGTTCAGCAATTAGCGACGCGGCCAATTTGCATGGGTATATGCTTAGTATTGCTATATATATATAGTTATTTGGCGCCCTCAGACTAGGTTTTTTATATACCTGGTTAGGCTTTAAAATAACTGTGAATGGTCTATAAATTCTAATCTAGCGAATTTCTGGCGACTTTTTTTTCATCTCTTAAAATATATTTTTTGAAATGACAAATCTTCCCCCGCCCGTTTAAATTAGGAAGCCCGGTGGTCGGCTCCAAGAGTAGGGGCTAGTTCTTCAGCGTAGACTACGAGTAAAATACTATAAAGGCTTAATTTGTGTGTATTAACAGCCAAACACGATTTTATACAAATACTATAATAAAAAGACAGCACTCACTCACGACGGACAAACCCGAAGAATATGACAATATAACAATGTTGCCACACATAAAATATTAATTTTGGTGTTGCTAACATGCTCGCCTCAGCAAAGAAACTAAGATTAACATGAGTTTTATAATAGTCAGATAATACATTGAACACTTACAGTGATCTTATTCTTGTTTACTACCTAAATGAAACGTAGGAAAATAGAGAACATAAAAAAACTGTAAATTACAAAACCTCTGTTGAAAAATAATATAATTCTATCGGACTATCTTCAGTCGAGTAATACAAAATAGTAAGATATACAAGTAATACAACATAGGTCATGTTAACATAAACATAACATAATATAACGTCTATTAACTATGCTACTCATCATCTAAAGGCAACACACAAATGTCTGACAGTCAGTGATCGTCTGTAAATATTTCCATTTGGAGTAGTTACATCTAATGCCTTAACTTTACCGTCCTTGCCAGGGAATACCTTAGAAATTCTTGCCATAGGCCAATGTAAAGGTGAACAATTCGGTTCTCTCAGAATCACTAACATACCTTCTCGTACATTAGGTAGGCAGTTTTTCCATTTGGATCTACATTGCAGACAGTTTAGATAATATTTATGCCATATTGAGATAGATTCAAACCGATTTGCACGGTTTGAGGCTCAAATCGATCGATGGAATCGTTAATCTCTAGTTTAGCGACATGGAATTTTTGTAGTTGGCAACACTGACGCCGTCTCCAGATCAGTGTTGCCAAACGTACGGCAATTGTCGTAAACGGCAATTATGTCTAAAAAAGACGATTCGAACGGTGCACAGCAAGGCATTCACTGCCGTACGTAATACTATGGCAATTCGACGATCACAGCGAAATGTTTTTAAAACAGTACTGCCAACCTTATAACATTGACCAAACTCTTTGATCTCTTTTGCACGCGTTGAATTTGTATTTCGTCATCCTGCTGTCAGTATAGCCCTACCGCAATCTCATGGCAAATGGGGAAATAAAAATTTGTTGCGTGCAATACTGGGGAAATTGGATTAAACGATCTTGATACTGTAATTTTTTTATTTATGCCAAAGATTAATGAACATGAAGTATATAAGGTATGTGTATGAAGAATATTATTATACATCGGGTTCTTCAAAGGAAAATAAGTCATGAAAAGTAAATCAATCGTACATTACTTTATGTACTATTTATTATTAGTATTTACTAATTTATTATATATAATTTAAATCATACTAAAACTTAACACCTCATTCAGAACTAGAAAACGATTCCAAGAGCTCCACTTGCATTTCTTGTTCTTCATCAGATGATGAAGATAAAGAGGTATTTATTATAAATCGCTCTTCCAGCCTCTCAATTATTCTATCTTGCTTGATAAAATCGTTTTCAATTTTCTTTACATGTTCACAACATTTTCGCCATTCCACTCCACCAATTTGTGAGAACGCTTCTTCTGTTAATAATTTTATGTCACTTGCAGGCCTATTTACATTTTTATCAGCAACTTTTTGCTTCATTATACCCCAAATCATTTCTATGGGATTTAAGGTGCAATGATAAGGTGGGAGCCTTAAAACTTCGTGACCGTGCGATTTTAATACTTCATCTATCTCATACAAGGGCGCAGACAGGTTTTGTTTCACTACTTCAAGTAATTGACATTTACGCCAAAGATCATCATAATGTAAGTCATTTGCACGAAGCCATTCCTTTATATCAGCGATACGATTGGCTTGTGTGGGTGGTTTGTTCACCCGTACGGAATGATAACTAGCATTATCCATAACAATTAGTGAAGGTCTTGTCAGATTTGGAATTAGCTTCTCTGTCACCCATTTTGTAAAATTGTCCTTATTCATGTCGTGGTGGTAATCAGCAGAGACACTTGTTGACCTGTACACCAGACAACAATTTGGTACAAAGCCATTTTCGCCACCAGCGTTTACAAAGCCATTTTCGCCACCAGCGTATGATCCACCTCGCTCCAAGTGAAATACTTTTAGATGGACCTGCCATATCTTTGCTTTACCAGCACTTTTTTACAGAACATGAACCGTGAATGTAAGTCTCATCTAAATAAATCACATCCAATTTGTTATGCTCTTCAGCTTCTCGGTTTTCATTCATACGCATCAAAAACTTGTATCTTTGTAGTTTTATGTCATCTCTCTCCATCAAAATGGTCCTTTTAGATTGGCATTTAACATATTCAAAACCAATCTCCTTAAGTATTAGTCTGTAAAAAATAATAACATTTATCATGTTACTCAATTGATAGCTTATCATTCATCATTATCATCATCAGTCTATCGCACTGCAGGGCACAGGCCTACTCTTAAGAGTGAGAGTGGGAGGGATTATTACTTTATATTTTTCTTACCTCAAACTTTCTCTGCCTCCGTTGAAATCAATATCTTGTCGAAGAATTTGTAACAGTTTCATTACTGTTGGAATTTCCTTCCGAACTGTATAGAATTATTTTACTTTATTCCTAATCAACTCTAAATCGAAGCTGTCCAAGCTGATTTTCTTCTTCCCCCCTCTCCGCTTTTTACCAGGCGTGGAAAATACACCATTATTCGATGTGCCCTCACCTACAATTCGTCGTATAGTAGTACTGGAAACACCTATAAAGAAGCTACAATTAAGTAAGAAAAATATAAAATAAACTAAAGTATCAAACCAACTCAGTCCAACTTACCGGTCAACTCTACGACACGCTTTAAAATCAAATATTGAGGTTGATTTTCGCCTTCTTCTTCGCTTATTTTACGATACACACTGAAAACAATATTTCTCGCTTGAGATCGAAGTGGCTTTTTCGACATAGTCACAAAAACAACAAAGGTATTAATTTTCTTTGCAACAAAGTAACAAGAAGAAATCATAAAATCTCAGCAGCGGTTCACAGATCTCAGTTCACAGGTATAAACAACAACAATTGACATTGCCATATGAAAATCACATTTTTTCCTTTTTTTATGCCATGAGATTGCGGTAGGGCTATAATGACCGGAGCGGGTGTCGACGGCTGTACATCCAGTAGCAAAGCATAGCATTTTTCAACCAAGCATTTCGACCCGTTAAAATGTCAAAGTGCTGCTGTTATAGCCATCTTCTTCTTTATGTCAGTGGAGTTAGTTTGTTTTGTTTACGTTTTTTCTTCTTCGTGATTATAAAGTCAAAGAAAAGGATGTCCTCAGCCTCAGAGGAGGTCATCCCCCCCCAAAAAAAGCAAGAAAGGCAAAGGCAGAGCCCAAAAGTATAGTCACCAGTGGGAATGGCAAATAAAACATAAGTTACAGAAAGCTATATTTTTTATTTTATTTTATCAATAGAGAAGCTTTAGTCCTGAAATATATAAATATAAATATTTTGAGACCTAAAAACATAAAAGGCCTCTCTTTTGCACATTTTTATTTTATTTAGTATTGATTTCCAAAATTTTAAAGTAAAGTAAAACACCCATCAGCAGAAATGCCGTCACCGAATTTATTTGTCAAAATCATGACACTTGCAAGTAGGTACGGCAATTTCGTGGCAAATACTCATAGGAACATAATGTCTGGAATAATTATAAAATTCTCTGAATTAATTATATACCTCCTTATATGTCATATTAAAACACGGAGTGGATTAGTTGCTCCACAAGTGAGAAAAAAAATGTTGATTATTTTTTTTGTATGGGAGAAAACACTTAAAGTACATTATTTCGGAACTAATTACAACTGATGGGCTGGTGCTCACATGGTCTATTGTACCTTGCACGCTGAACATAATGACATATAATTCATGCACTTTTCGGTGCAGCTTTGGATGTAGTTAACTTTTTAAAATTTGAATATTTAGTATGAGCGTATTCGTTTATGTTCGACATAATGAGAGTAGTTCTTAAGTAGAATGCAGCAAACATGAATACTAGGTACTTGTGTTTCTGTAGGTGCATCATCAATATGGGGATGTCGTTAGTTAATAGCCCGTTGTAATAACTTTGGGGATATTGCTAGTTAATAGCCCGTGTTTGGCTTTTATGAATAATAATGAAGTTAAGGAAATTACATTGAATGACTAACCAGATCGTTATAGTAATGGTTTAGTTTCAAGCTTAATGACAAACATTAATTAAGGGAATTGCAATATATATAGGGACATTTAAGATGGGTTAATTCAGTAGTTTCTCGCACTTGTAAGCGCTTACTATACTTCATACGTTCTATTCATTTCCGCGTTATAATTTTTGGAAGGAATTGTAACCAACTTGGACATTTTCATGTTTGTTGCAAATAACAGTTGTTTCTCAGAGCCCAGTGTATTATTTGAAGTTTTTGTGAATGCGGTTAACTTATCAGAAAGTGAAAAGAAAGAATTGAAACAATTCTGCCAGACATATACATGCGCTTTGAAACAAAAGTGGATCTTGTCTAGCCGTGCTAGGCATACATTTATCAAGAAGTTTGAAACATGGTTGGGAAAAGACATAATATGGCCTAAGAATTTGAAGGAAAAGATGACACCATTATTGTCAGCAGAGAAACAGCCATGTTCCAGTTCTCATTTCAGTGTAAATGAGGATGCATCAACATCCTGCCAACCAGATATGTGCAGTGTAAGTACCTCAACATCAATTATGATTGAAAGGAAACCGTTTTCGGAGTTAAGCCCCCTACAGAAGAGAAGGAGAGTGCAAGAACTCTTAACAAATAGTACGGAAAGCCTTGCTTACGCAACAGGTTTAAAAGCAGATAGCCAGGATGCAGCAGATATAATAAAACTTGTTATCGATAAACCTGAAGAGGCAACAAAGTTAAAGGAATTATTGAAGCCGAAGAAAGCTGTGCCCATATATTCCGCAGATAAAGCTTTAGGTATTTTGACCTCTTTGAAGCTATCAAAGTGGCAATATCTGACTATGAGAGCTAGTGCAATAGCAGAAGGAGTGTCACTTTACCTGCATACAATGCCATCCTAGAGGCTAAAAAGGAAGTCTACACATCAAGAGAAACCACAGAATTCAACAAAAGTGGCGCAAGAGTACAGCTTCAAGCAGTTTTGGACAAAACTGTAGCTAGATTTGGAAAATTCTTACGTTTGGAAGATTCGCTGGCTGCTAAAGAACTGTTGCTAATTTGCAAATGGGGCTTTGATGGAGCTTCGGGACAAAGCCTTTACAAGCAAGCAACTGACGGAAATGATGACTCCAGTATATTCATGTGCTCCTTTGTGCCTTTGCGCTTTGTATGTGGTGAGAAAGTGGTGTGGGAAAACTCAAAACCATCTTCTCCAACGCTGTGTAGACCACTTTTCTTCAACTTTGTCAACGAAAATAAGTTAGATATACGCCAAGAACAAGCCCTAACAGAAGCCGAGATTGCTGCCCTGGAGCCTTCTATTATGGGGAGCCACGCTGTTAAGCATTCCATGCTTATGACAATGATAGATGGAAAAATCACTTCTGCACTATCAAACACATCAACGCAGACTTGTGACATTTGTCGAGCTACCCCTTCGGAAATGAATCAGTTAGAAAAGGTTTCACAGTGAGTTATTCAATAAAGTAATAAAATAATGTTGTCGTTCTGCATTACATTACTTGCCTTTTTACTAACTTGTTTATTTTATTTACAGAAAACCAGTTTCAGAAGAGATTTACCAATATGGTTTGTCCACTCTTCATGCGTGGATCAGGTGTATGGAGTGTCTGCTCTTTGACTGGACTTTAAGAAATGGCAAGCCAGAGATGACAGTAGTAAGCAGTTGATGAAAAGTAGAAAAGAAGCAATACAACATAAGTTCCGTGATGAAATGGGCCTTTTAATAGACATCGTCAAACAAGGTGAGTTAAAATTATTATTTCATAACGATTCTTTTCTTCAGGTTGATTATTATATTATAAATATAAATTTGATACCTATTAAAGTATATTGAATGTCCCTACCGAGGGGCACAGGCCTTTGCCCGGATACGAGTAAGATTGAGCCATATCTCTTCTCCTAGTGCAGTATTATTTTTTGTTCTAGGCTCGGGGACCACAAATGACGGGAACACAGCCAGAACTTTTTTTAGCAATCCAGAAAAAACTGCAGCTATCACAGGCTTGGATTCGGGTTTGATCCAAAGATTTGGTACAATTTTGCGTGTACTTGCCTGTGGGGAATCCATTAACATTGAAGCGTTTGAAAGTTTTGCGCGGCTTACTGCAGAAATGTATGTAGAGCTCTATGGCTGGTATAACATGCCTTCGAGTGTCCACAAACTTTTACTGCATGGTGCTGAAATCATCAAACAATTTAATGTTATTCCCATTGGAAAATTATCAGAAGAGGCATCGGAAGCTAGAAACAAAGACTTTAGAAAAATCCGGGAACATCATTCGCGCAAATTTTGTCGGAAAGCGACAAACGAAGACATATTCTATAGTCTTCTTGTGTCGTCAGACCTGTCTAGAATAAGACCTGTGTTAAGAAAAGGTAAAAAAAACGCTCGTGACTGATGATATGAAACTTCTCCTAATTAATGACGATTCAGTGATAGATAAAGAAAACATAGAATTTGTTGATGTTAATGCATCATTGATGGACTCGGATAAAGAGGACTGTGATGATGACTAAGCTAAGACTCACTTTTTCATTTTGTCCTTGACGTCTTTTATTAGATATATCATAGTAATATTTGTGTTTTTATTGCAGTATGTTGTATAGGTATTACGAATCATGTCATTAAATTAAGAGATTACCTAAATATTTGTGATTAGTACATAGTTTCTAATTCTAAAAGATTACCCAAATATTTGGTATATCTATACATATTTAAATTACCTCTATTATTGTTAATAAAGATCATTAGCAGCCTGTTGACTAATGACAGTTTTATTGTTATTGATGTATTTTGCCTTATTTTTTTTACTTTTTAACAAGCTATTATTAATTATCATACTAACCATATTGTAATTTCCGTATCAAAAGAATAAAATAAAATAACTTATAAACTTTGTTTTTGTTATTATTTGCATTTCTATTATTTTTATGGTATTTTCACTCTCAAAGAGATCGGCTGGCATCTCATTATGTCAAAGATTATAATGATAAAGCTGATACAAAAAATTCAAAATTTCAAAAAATAACTACTTCCAATGCTGCACCGAAAAGTGCATGAATTATATAACATTATGTTCAGTATGCCATGTATAATAGATCATGTGAGCACCAGCCCATCAGTTGTAATTAGTTCCGAAATAATGTACTTTAAGTGTTTTGTCCCATACAAAAAAATAATCAACACTTTTTTTTCTCACTTATGGAGCAACTAATCCACTCCATGTTTTAATATAACATATAGGGAGGTATACCAGAGACATTACATATTTTTTTATAATTATTCCAGACATTAAGAATAAAGAATTTCCTATGAGTATGGAGGCCAAATCCTAGACCACTGTGCGGCAGCCTCGGGATTTACCAACGGCAACACTGTTCCAGACAGTGTAGCCAACTCTACAGTTTTAACTGTAGATTTACAGTTTTGTCCATATCGTCACAGTTTTTAGTTCAGACCTCCAAATCTACAGTTTTTCTATATAATACTACGTCATCTATTTTATTCGCTGCGTAACCCGTACAACTCGGTTTTAGCAACGTCTAAGGCACGGTTTGCTTAATTGCACAGGTGGCGTTAGTGGATAAATAAATAAATAAATTAAACAAAACTTATGATAACCAAACTTAGGAATAAACTGTCTACCACCACCATAAAGGCACCGTACATACGAAATCAGAATATAAAAATTGTTTCGAGTTTCATGCTACCAATAAGCATTTCAAGAGATTTAATTAAAATATGTACGATTTCAAGAACAAAAATGAAACTGAAAATGAGGAGGATGTGCAAATTGAAAACGAAGTCACGAAAAGTAGACATATTGTAATTTTTTAAAGATTTAAAGTTGATTTTATTACTTTATTATGTTGTTTTATTGATTACTGCCATTAAATAATACAAAATAAGAAAAGCTGTAGATTTATAGTTCTGTAAGTAGAAATTTACAGTTTTCTACAGCTTTTTGAAAGCTTGTTTGCAGTTTTAGTCTAGAATGGGGTTGGCAACACTGGTTCCAGATCCATTATTTCTTTTTCTACGAGCTGTCAACGTTTATGGAGCGTTATTTCGGTTCGCCGTTGCAATCCGTTTTAATCCGGCTGCAATAACGTTTATTGTGTGAAGCAATCACCAAAACCAAATCAAAATGCCGCCTAAATTCGATCCCAATGAAGTTAAAACCGGTACGTGCAAGAATTACAACGAAAAGTGCTTGAGAAAGTGAACGTATCAATATTCACGATTTCTTTATATTTCCAGTTTACATGAGGTGTGTTGGTGGTGAAGTTGGTGCCACCTCGTCTCTTGCTCCTAAGATCGGTCCCCTTGGTCTTGTAAGTACGCTTTTTTATTCAGAAATTATTACAATACAAGTTTGTTCGATCGAACATACAAACCTAACCTCAACATTATCTTGTGGGGTAGTTAAAATCATTAGTTACTCTGTACAATGTTCGTCATACTTAACCAGCAATATATTTTTCTTCGAATTAGTACATCTAAATTTTATTGCTTTGCTGTTTTAAATGTATTAATTAATCTAGAAGTCACAACATTAGTTACACTAGAGCGCTATATTGATTTGATGAATGATCTTGGGGGGAGCCTCCCTACCAGGCGCGTCCTTCCGGGTGGCGGATGGAAGGAACCCGTGACTCACGATCCGTTCGCTGTCACGGCTACTCCGAATGCCCAATAAGGAGTCGCGGACCAGGCTTTCAAACTGCAATTCGATTTTTAGAATAACTATGGATGGGTAAACTATTTACTGCAGGCACAGATGTTCCCAAGTTGCCAGATATTCAATACTCCACTTTCTTTCTCAGAACACAGATATTCAGTTAGTGATAGGGTTACATTGCAGATATTCCAGTAGACTGGCAATTTCTCTGCTGTCAGAAGCTGTCTGAAGGTACCTACCACCAGTATTGTTCATGATCATATCTTTTACCACATTACAGTTTATCAGTAAATTAACAAAAAAAATCCCCAATTCCAGTCCCCCAAAAAGGTGGGTGATGACATTGCCAAGGCCACTGGAGACTGGAAAGGTCTGAAGATCACAGTCTGTCTGACCATCCAGAACAGACAAGCCACCATCTCAGTGGTGCCCTCAGCTGCGTCACTTGTCATCAAAGCCCTGAAGGAGCCCCCACGTGACCGCAAGAAGCAGAAGAACAGTAAGTACTATTTTATTTCTAGTGGAATATGCCATCCACCCTCGACAAATTCATCACTTTCGTCACTTCATTCTGAATCATCAAATCACATTTTCTAAGTGTTAATGGCAAGTGATACTAGAGCATTGCATCTTGTCTAGGGAGGCTGGTTTCAACACTTAACTATTTAGGATGTTATTAATGACTAGCCCTGTGGTTGGCAGGGTTTTTAGTACTTTTCATGGACCAATCATTTGAAATTATTTGTTTAAACCTCTGGAATGTCCCTGTACAGCGAATCTCGTGGACCCTAACGCTTCCAAGGTTCTGGCGAAAATAAACTTTCAATCAACTTGCGTTAGGAATTTGATAAGTTAGGTTATTTTATTAGTTTCCTAACATGTTATGTACCATAATAAAGTTTATGAAATTACCTATCTTGTGATGTATAGTACTCACATGTGATAATAAAGTTGATAAGGCTTTTCATCGATTGTTTGCAGAATCCATTATTTGACACTGACACCTCTAATTATATTTCGTTCTTACGGGCCAAACACAAAACTTACACTATTTTCCATTTTTCACATCACCACTATTAATTTCTCCAGCGAGCTCACAATAAATAAATATTGACAAACATAAAATGTAAGTCTGCGGCCGGTCGCCTGCCCAAAATGGCTACATGGCTTGGTTTTTTATTTATTTTGATCTGATTTGGCTGTCTCAATGTCAGTTCCAATCATATCACACGGTTGCCAACTAAACTACTCATAATCTAAGACTACTTCCGGGAACATTCTGAAACTTGGTGAATATTCATAAAACGTCGAAGTTTGCAATACTTTCTATGCGCTTATGCAGCGCACAGGACGCTAGCGGCCCAAAAAAGCTACATTATGTTTGATTGGATTAATAATAAGAATACCTTGGACACTTCCTTTTTTTTTTACTATTTATTGTAAATAGTATTGTCACACATTGATCTAGCCCCAAACTAGGATTCCCTGTTTCTTGGCTACTAGACAATGATGAGTGTATCATTGTGTGTATGTGTATCATCATATGTATATTTATCTATGTAAGTATGTGTACTTATATATATATATATATATATTACTTAGATAGATAAGCAACCATGACTAGGGTAAAAACATCCGTTCCCTATCAACCCCACCGGGACTCGAACCTGGGACCCTTGGCTTCATAGGGGTCACTGCCAACTAGACCATTCGGGTGTATAGATTAGCCTGTACTCTATTATGCAAAAAAATGTGAATTATAGTTAGGTATGTTGCCTGTATTATTACACAGGGATATGATTTATCCAGTGTCTGCACATCCGAAGGAAATACTTGGATCACAGCTTTTTATGTCCTTCCTGGGTTGTGCTAACGAGCAACAAAACAAAAAATTCCAGGTTCTCCAAAGAGAACCTTACCAAATACAGTGAAATATGAAAAAACACATGACATTGGCCTAAGTTGCCATTAATGAAGAGAAAAAAATTGTCCAGGCTGAGTCTAAATAAATAAATAAATATCATGAGGACAATCTTACACAAATCGAATTAGGCCCATAATAAGTTCAACAAGGCTTGTGTTATGGGTACTAGATATCAATATATTTAATAGACATAAATATTTATGTAAATACATAGAACACATTCAAGACTTAAAAACAAATTATTCATGCTCATCACAGATATTTGCCCTTACCAGGATTCAAAACCAAGGACAGTCAGCTTCATAAGCAGGGTCACTACCCTGTAGGTTAAACCAGTCGTCATGTAAATGACATATCAAATGGGCTAAGAGAATAATCTCTTGTTCAGCAACAGAAAATGCAATATTTATATTGCAAATTGCAAGAGTGTCAACCAACCAAACTACCAATCTTTTTCATCAACGTTAAAAACATCATTTGTTTCACAAATTTGTATGCAAAATACCTAATCTCATAACTGTTTCCCATTTCAGTCAAGCACAGCGGCAACATCTCCATGGAGGAAGTGATCAGTATTGCCAAGATCATGAGGCCTCGCTCAATGGCCCGCCAGCTCTCCGGAACAGTCAAGGAAGTGCTTGGCACGTCTCAGTCGGTCGGGTGCACGGTCGACGGACGCGCTCCGCATGATATCATCGACGATATCAACTCAGGAGCTGTGACTGTTGAGGAATAAATTAAGATCATAACATATTTTTGTTTGTTTCTTTTTTAGTTAACTTTGAATAGAGTGTTTGAGCATAGAGATCAAAGCAGTGGCTTTAGCCTGGCCCACTGCTTTAGCCTAGCCCAGCTTTTGGATTTCTTAACTACAAGGCTCCGTACGTGCTCCGGAAGACAGATCCCCGACCTGTGCCTGTAGACAAGTGACACTTGGATTCGCTAAGGTGACGTCACCTAGCGAATCCAAATAATACCTTGGACACCTTTATTTATTTTATTTATTCATTGAACAAAAATCCACAGCCATACATAAAATTAAACAAGAATGTACCTAGATTAAATAACTAGGCCAATTAAGGATTTCACTATGTAAATAGTCAAATAAGAACAGGTGAGAGTACACTCAAAGAGACATGTAGGTAGGTTACTTAAAAACAGTAAACATCTATTAAGTTGTACTTAGGTGGGGTACAGTGTACAGTAATATGTGCAGTGTATGCGTGTGTGTGAAAGGTTGTTTATGGGTGCGAGTGTGTGTGTGCGTTTATCAGTTAGTATTGTGGTGTTTGTGTGTGTGTGTTATGTGTTTAGATGAATGGCAATTACAGCTAAAACCTCGATGTATTCTAATTCGATCAATAATCTACAAAGTTGTATTGTTGCGATGGTAAGAGTAGGTTTACATGGCGTTAGTCTAATACAGTTTTGTCGTCTTCTAATAACTTCAGCGTTACTTTCCGCTTAAACATAGGTTTACTGGCGCAGAATGGGTCAATGTCTGAGAAAAGTTTGTTATAAGTGTTAGGCAATCTGAGACAAGTACAGTTAGATGCAAAATTGGTACGGTTGTAAGGGACGTGAAAAAGTTTAGTGCGAGTGTGCCTGGTACGTTCTGCCGGAGCAAATAACCTGATAATATCATTGACCAAACGGGAGCAGTCGAGAGTACCGGATCACACATCATGCAGAAGTGACATATCGGCTATAACACGCCGGTCTTTTACAGTCAGTAGTTTGTATTTGTTACATGATTCGGCGTTTGGGTTTCGGGTGCGATAGCTGAGAAATTTGAGGAATTTATTTTGCATATTCTCGATTTCATTTACATGTATATTGTGGGTTCCAAATAGGACTGCAGTATTCAAGGACACTGCGAACGTACGCAAAATAAATAATCTTTATACAAGTACTATCTGTGAAGTCTTTACAGACTCGTGTTACAAAGCCAAGATTTCTGTATGCTTTCCTTTTTACTGATTCTATGTGTGCCGAAAATGTCAATTTAGAATCAAGTATGACACCGAGGTCCTTTATGCAAGTGTCTTTATTTATGGGTACATTATTAAGTTTGTAGACAGTTGATATAGGATTAGTTTTCCTTGTGAAGCTTATATGTACGCATTTGGATGTGTTAACACCTATTCTATTTTTGTCATAGTAGTCTCCTACTCGGTTTAAATCCTCTTGAAGATTTTGCGAATCAACAACGCTTTTAATATTAGTGTAGATCTTTTTGTCATCAGCATAAAGTAGAAATTTGGCATTTTTGAAGCATTCATTGATGTCGAAAAGGTAAGCTGCATAAAGTAAGGGCCCTAGTAAGGATCCTTGTGGGACTCCAGAGGGTATATCAATGTAGTTAGATCGGTGTCCAGCTATGACCACAGCCTGTCGACGATTAGATACGTATGATTTTACCCAGCGTAGAAGATCCCCACGTATGCCTAGTGTCTGCAGCTTTTGAAGCAGGATAATGTGGTCTACTCTGTCAAAGGCTTTTTCAAAGTCAGTGTAGATCACGTCCACCTGTCCATGAGAGCTCATACCTTGAAGTACGTCACTAATAAAAACGGCCAAGTTAGATGTGGTTGAACGACCCCTAATAAAGCCATGTTGCTCCTCTGGGATATCTTGCATTAGAATGGGGTAGATTTTGTCAAGAATCAATTTTTCGAATAACTTTCCAAATGTGTTTAAGATAGATATCGGTCTGTAATTTTCTACGTGCAATCTTGAGTCTTTTTTATGTGTTGGCACTATAAGTGCCTCCTTCCACTTCAAAGGGAACTCACCATCGTTTACAGAACGGTTAAATATAATACTAAGGGGTTCCAATAGTGAATCTTTACATCTGATAATAAAGCCAGGTGGAATGCCATCATTACCAGGTCCTTTGTTGGGATCGATTGTTTTTAATAGTTTGGAAATGTGTTCTGTAGTTATGTTTAATGTGTTAATCGAGTTTATATATCTATCTTGAGCCTCTACAGTAGGGTATGCATCGGCTGGCTTCCTGAACATTTTTTCAAAGAAAGCGCTGAAGGCTTCACAGATCTCTTTTTCGTTGTTTAATTTATTATTACCTGTATACATGGTACTTGGGTACCCGGAGTCACTTTTTCTCTTTGATTTTATATATGACCAAAGATGTTTAGGATCCCTTTTTATTATAGTTTATGATCTTTGTATGTATGATTTATGACAATCAAGTACCATATCTTTTTGCCTTTTTCTGAGGAGTGAGAATGTGGCATAGTCAATTGGATTCTTGTAGCTCTTCCATTGTGCGTGTGCTTTGCTTTTTTCCTTGATAATGTTAATGAGTGCTCGACTGTACCATATTGGGTAGCGGTTAGATGTGTTAGTAATGACTACTCTTTTATCACGCTATTTATTTTATCATATAGAATTGTAACTGCGTCGTCTATAGTAACATGATTAAGAATATGGGTCCAGTCATTACTCCGAAGTGCATCATTTATTTTTGTGTAATCACCTTTTCTGAAAAAGTACTTACGACGCGGGATCTTTGGCAAGGGAGGCATGCTAATCTCATTTGCATTTACAGTTAATGTAGTGTGAGCGGGGTCTTCCTTGACCATTGGATCATCACATTTATTTTAGTAACATCTAAGGTAAATGAAGAAAAAAACAAGTCCAATGTATTTCCTTACACATTGGTATGACGATTAAGCTGACGTAGGCCAAAAAGATTAGCGTGATGTGTCAGTTCGAATGCCGAATTTTGCAGCTCAACCGTTCCTCGTTTAATATGCCTGTACTGGTTCACCCGTTTCCCACCGGACCATATTTAGGTTTAAATTACCTGTTATCATGTGGTAGTCATCAGGGTACGCAGTAACAAAGTCCGTCAACCATCCTGTGAAGTTGATAATGCGTTGAGCATGCTTCTTGCATTTAGGTGAATCGGGCGGTATGTAAACCAGCCCGATATGAACATCGCGCTGCGAACCGAACGATCGTCCTTCTATAGTAACCCATATGCACTCGACATCGAGGTGGTCACGCTGCCAGTCGGTACGCAGACGTGCATTGAGGCGCGCGGCACATAGCATGAGAATTCCCCCCGCCTTCGAACCGCGGTCACGGCGAAATATGGTGTATTTGCTATTACTGAGTTCAGAATCAAGTACACCCTCCTGCAACCAGGTTTCAGTAATCAGTACAATGTCGTGATCGCAGTTTAGAACACTATTACAGAAAACTAAAGTCTTAGTGTTGAGACCACGAACATTTTGGTAGCATATGTCGCGACAGAACGCGATCCTTCAATAAAACCGGTAAGCATGTTTTCTTGTCACTCATAAAGCTTTGAATATCGTTATTATTATCTGGCAATACTAGAAAGAATATGACAAGAGAGGGAGAATTCCAACATGGCGGCTTTTTGACAGTTCTTGGAGGGGATTCACAGCGAAATGACCCCGTGAGCTGAGGAAGGCTGGTAAGAGCGACTGTGAGGCGATCGCTGCAATGTGCGGAGTCACGTGAGTCTTTTATACACTTGTATATTCAAGAGCACATGAGATGAGAGACGAACGTGTAGAACTTAGATGAGAATCAGTAGAAGCAACCTAGAACAGAATTGGTTGTGCGAGGCATGGGCGAGCTGTAAGGGGTGTTTGGGAGGCTCGTAAGGAGAACAGAACATCTCCAAATAGAAGTAGAACAAACGTAGGTCAGACAATGTCTGATGCTGCCGGTAGAAATGTCAGTTCATCTCTCGTCGTCATCTGCTACATAGAACATAACCTTAATGTCTTGTCGTGGCGTTGAACACTCAGGCAGGTCAAGCAGGTCATTCATGCTTGTCCCCTTCTGTTACCTAGGTGCATAAGAAAGATACACTGAACGCAGTAGTATTCAGAATAACGCGGCGACAAAATGGTGGAGATGCTGAACAATGTAATTTTTTAAGAATAGCGAAGCATGAGAAAGAAGATAAAACCATTTCCCTCCGCTCGGGAGGCTCCTTAGAAGGATAAGTCATAGCAGAAGTAAACAATGTTAGTGGTATACTAAACTAGTCTCTCTTTCAGGACAGAAACTGATGTGGTGGAGACCTAGAAACTCATGTGGTGGAGACCTAGAAACTCATGTGGTGGAGACCTAGAAACTCATGTGGTGGAGACCTAGAAACTCATGTGGTGGAGACCTAGAAACTCATGTGGTGGAGACCTAGAAACTCATGTGGTGGAGACCTAGAAACTCATGTGGTGGAGACCGAGAAACTCATGTGGTGGAGACCTAGAAACTCATGTGGTGGAGACCGAGAAACTCATGTGGTGGAGACCGAGAAACTCATGTGATGGAGATCGAGAAACTCATGTGGTGGAGACCTAGAAACTCATGTGGTGGAGACCGAGAAACTCATGTGATGGAGATCGAGAAACTCAGGTGGTGGAGACCTAGAAACTCATGTGGTGGAGACAAAGAAACTCATGTGATGGAGATCTAGAAACTCATGTGGCGGAGACCTAGAAACTAATATGATGGAGTTCGAGAAACTCATGTGGTGGAGACCTAGAAACTCGAAGATGTGGTGGAGACCTAGAAACTCGAAGATGTGGCGGAGACCTAGAAACTCTAAGATAGGTGGAGACCGAGAAACTCAAGGGTTAAATGGTGAAAAAGAACTGTTGGCACTGAGTTCACTATTTGTACTGTTTGTTTCCATGTATAGATGATCAGAATTTCATTCGAGACCTAGAAACAGGTCTAGAAATCTAAGCTAGAAATAAATCAAATTTACATTATGATGTCTTGTTTATTTGAAGTAGAAGTAGATATGAGTCCATAGCCTAGGAATCCTAGTGTGGACTCACAAGCAAGAATAGAATGAATTAAAACTTATCTTGGTAAGTTGTATTATTTTTATTTTTTTTTAGCTTTATTGACCTACCAAACGAGGAAAATGTTTTGTTTGACTTGTTTAGTTAGTTATTATTCATTTTTAATAGGGCACTAATGTAAATGAGAGAGTTGTTTTGGTATTTTATAGCATTACAGCAGGAAGCGTTCCGGTAACACAAACAAACAAAGGTTGGTTTTGTTGTGATCGGTTCGGTGGTTCATGTCGACAATGTTTGACGTTTTAGAATAAAACTTTTTGCACGAGTTTAGCTCATTCGCATGGGTGCGTTCCAAGGAAAATTAAAACGCCCGGGCGCCCATAGAATGTAACAACCTGAATGCTGACCGAAATAAATAAATTTATCGATCGATCGATCGAAACAACAGATCAAATTGGCACAGCGCAGCAATGTCTCCAATGACGCCGTAATTACGGTAAACCTACCGTAATTTGAACATATCTACCACCTACCGTAAACATTTTAAATTCTGCCGTAATTTCGTATCTAAGAGTGGCGCCTTAAAAATGATGTAACATACAGTTTATTTTTTCAACATTGTATCAGTCCCCGTACACTTACAATCAACTTGTGTGAGTGATTCCCCGTAAACAAACAATCAACTTGCTCGTATAGCATAGACAAGTAGACGAAGCTTATGCGACCAAATTACGAAGTTATTGAATATACTACTGCAGTAGAACTTAGCCATACCTCCGCGTTTTGTCAACTTTAATTTCTGTTCGCCGTTCGTTTTTTCACAATAGTGTGCTGAGCGCAGTGAAGGTTTGTTTTGTTTTCATTACAAGCAGTGCGATAAAGAAACAGTGGGTGCGCAGCAACCACATTCAAGTGATGCAACTTGGGCAGTACGCGAGACACGACAAAATCAAGGTGAGTGCAAATAAGATAACCACAATCTCGTGGCCGGATACCGGCATCTTTTGTTGCTTCGCCCTCTTTGGGGCTTACGAAAGCGAAGCGAGGAAAGGATTGAGATTTATCATCACCATGTATGGTGGCACCCTGCCGTTGGTACAGCGTAAAACGGAAACGTTAGGGTGATAGCCCATGCTGTACAAGCCCATGCGCAGGAGCACAATACAGTTGGACACACATGTGCAAAGTATTACGGCCTGACAGAAGGAATACATAATAGGAGCAATACTTAGAAGAACGCATTGCCGTATTGTTCTCAAACGAACCATGTCTTAGACGAAAGGGAATTTACAATACGTCACGCGCTCATAATTACAGGTGCAAGATGGCGGACCCCAGATTGCTCCGGCTGAAGCTCATACACGAGAAGCTAGTGAGCGTCATCGAGCAGACCTCAGAGTTGGAGAGGATCACTATGGATGAATTGGCAAGGAAGTGCAATGTAATTGAACGGTACATTGCCACACTATCAGAAGAAGTACACAGGTATGTTGCAAATAACATCAACCCGGCCACGGAGGACATCGAAAGGTGCACCGAGACGCAACTAAGGGCAGAAGAAGTCTTGGCAGGCCTTAAGGCGTTGCAGGAGGGTAGCAGGGCAGAAACCAGCAAAGCAAAGGAAAGGGAGAACACGGCTAAGCTGCCCAAACTCACCTTGCCAGAATTCGGTGGCGAAATCCTGCGGTGGTCCGAGTTCTGGGACAGATTCGAGACCAACATCGACTCCAGACCCTTGCCAGGAGTGGACAAGCTAGCGTACCTACTAGGATGTCTGGAGGGAGAAGCCCTACGTGCAGTCGAGGGACTGAGTGTCACAAGCGTGAATTATGTGGTGGCATTGGATATTCTGAAGGAGCGGTATGGGAGCAGTCAAAAGGTGCTAGACGCCCACTATGACGCTATTCACAATCTTCAGAAAGCGCAGCACGACAGGACGGATTGTAGAAACAATCTTAACACGATCGAGAGGCATCTGAGAACACTACGAGCCCTTGGAGAAGAAACAAATGGGAACCATCTTCGTTCCGCCATTCTCTCCAAGTTCCCAGATAAGGTTGTGTACGAACTGCATCTCCTGTCGTGCACAGACAGTGTCGAGAAGATCCGTGAGGGCCTGCAGCGTGTGATAACAGCAATGGAGAGCACCGCGGGTGAGACGAGCCAATCGACACCGTCAACCTCTAAAGAGATATCTACGGGGGCATTACACGTTGCAGTCCATCGTGTAAGAGCCCAGCGGGGAAGAGAGAGGCCAGGAAGAGCTCAAGAATCCACACCACCAAAACCCACCTCTACGACAGTATTTCACGGAAAGAGGAAGACAGAGTATGCCATTAGGAAGGGAGCGAAACGCCCTAAGGTGGCATGCATTTTCTGTGATGGGGACCACTACAACGCCAGGTGTCTCACTGTCAAGGGGGTTGTGGAAAGGAAAAAGAAGCTAGGCAGAAAATGCTACCTCTGCTTTAAAGAAGGACACGGACTAGCGGCATGCACGTATAAAAAACCATGTTACTACTGCAAAGGGAAACACAATCAGGCGCTATGCCCCACACGCGAGCCAGGTAAAGCAGTAGCGACATTTAGTTCTTTAAGAGATCAAGACGAAGAAATCGATCATAACTCTTATTTGCAGACCGCGGTGGTAATGGCGGGACGTCTAGGAAAGAGCAAGAACAGGCGGTGCCGAGTTCTGCTGGACAGCGGTAGCCAGCGCAGCTATATAACAGAGCAATTGGCCAGAGATACAGGACTGGAACTGGTAAGAGAAGACCTTTTGATGATCTACGTGTTTGGCGCCAATAACCCCATAGAGATATCTAGCCCGTCTGCCACACTGGAAATTGAGACGAGAAGAGGTATTACCAAAACAATCCAAGTCAGCGTAGTACCCCATATTGCGGGCAATGTTATATTGCCTCGGAGCATAAACGGAGTGGATGTCGTAGCAGACGATGGTTCAGCAGGAGAAGGCATTCAGATGTTGATTGGCAATGACTATTACTTTTCGTTTTTCAGAAATGGAATGAAACAACTTAGAAATAACCTATACCTAGTGGACACAGACTTTGGATGGATGATCACAGGTAAAAACTTAGAGCAGAAAGGCGACATTCTGTCAGTGGTCACCTACTGTCGGTGCCAAGAAGGATCATATCTAACGGAACCCGACTTACCTTTGCAAGGGACAGATATCAAATTTCTGTGGGCCCTAGAAAGCATAGGGATCAGTGACTCTCCGAAGGTAACGAGGGAAGAAGAAGCAGTTCGTCATTTCAACAAGACTGTTCAATACCAGGATAACAGATACCAGGTGAAATGGCCCTGGATCTCCTACCCACCTGACCTCCCTACCAACTACGGCTTAGCACACGGCAGACTGTCAAGCCTGATAAAGAGGCTCACACCGGACATGAAAAAGGAATACAATGAGATTCTGAAAGGCCAACTGCACGCCGGCATTATAGAAGTCGTTGAACCCTCAGATATAGACTTAGCTGATCAGAAACCCGTACATTACCTCCCACACCACGTCATCGTGCAGGACGGAAAGAAGTGCCGAATCGTGTACGATGCATCCGCCAAGTTAAGAGACAGTAAAAGCCTTAACGAATGTATGTACAGAGGACCTCTGATGCTCGAAGACCTCACCGCACTACTTTTGAAGTTCAGGCTTAATAAGATAGGTATCACCGCCGATATTGAAAAGGCTTTCCTACAAGTCGGACTGCAGCAGGAAGATAGAGACGTGACCCGGTTCTTATGGCTCAAGGATGTGGCGCAAGGAGTTACCGAAGAGAATGTCCTCCATCTGCGATTCTGCAGAGTTCCCTTTGGGATAGTCGCGAGTCCCTTCTTATTAACAGCAACCATTAGACATCACCTTTCCAAGGGCGACGGATCTCTCGTCACGGAAATCGTAGAGAAGACGTACGTGGACAACCTAGTCACAGGATCGGATAACACTCAGAGAGCACGCGACCTTGTAAACCGAGCAAGGTCAGCCTTCTCAGAACTATCTATGAACATAAGAGACTGGACCTCAAATGATCACCAACTCATGAAGCACATTCCTAAACAATACCGTGCCAAAGACCTAAAGCAAGCAAAGGTATTAGGACTAACATGGCATATAGAGGAAGATTCGTTGACGCTGAAGTTAGATGAAAAGTTATTCAAAAATAACAGTGCCTCAAAGCGAGAAGTCTTAAGAACGCTAGCATCGGTGTACGACCCATGCGGATTTGCCGCTCCACTAGCCCTGCCAGCCAAGTCACTCTTGCAAGAACTGTGGAAGAGAAAAATAAAATGGGACTGTCCACTCCCAGAGGACTTAGAGGATGAATGGAACGAAGCCCGGAGTTCCCTCGAGACAGCAAAGGAGATTGAAGTCCCTCGGTATGTAGGAAACACATCGAAGGATTTTGCAGAATGTGAACTTCACTGTTTTACTGATGCGTCCAAGAAAGCATTCGCAGCAGTGGTTTACTTGCGAATAGTTTACAAGAATGGAACGGATCCCAAGATAGTGTTCATCATGGCCAAATCCAGAATAACCCCCATAGCACACAAAGAAGATTTAAAAATACCCAAGCTAGAGCTCCTCGGATTCATCATTGGGAAACGTCTACTAACTTATGTGGAAGAGACCTTAGGCTTAGAATTCAGTCGGCTATGCCTGTGGTCAGACAGCGAGATAGTCCTGTATTGGATGAAGTCGGAAAAACTGCTACCTCCTTTCGTGTCCAGAAGAATAAACGAAGTAAAACAAGTAAAGGAAATAGAACCCAGATATGTAGATACAGAGTCGAACCCAGCCGATCTAGCGACCCGACCAGAGTTATGGCACATGAAGAAGGAACTATGGACCAATGGTCCACAATTCCTTTTGCTTGGTGAGGAGGACTGGCCAAGTTTGCAGGAACATGGCCAGGCGACGCTTTTCACTGCCCTGGAACAAGGGATTGAAGATACAGACATGGAAGATCGACCAGAAACTGAAAACCAACTACCAGGGCTTCCAGAACCAATGGACATAGAAACAAATGAGTCAACGAAAAACTTCACAGAAGAAATAATAGAAACAAATGAGTCAACGGAAACCGAGAGAAACCTCACAGAAGAAATAATAGAAGCGAATGACTCAACAGGAAATGAGAAAGACCTCACAGCAGAAATAGTAGAACTACAGAGACTTCACTTCCCCGAAGAAACAGCAGGCAAGAAAACGAGCCTCACCAGAAACCTGGGGCTATTTACAGACACTGAAGGATTGCTAAGATGCAAAGGACGTATCATGAACACCGCATGCCCATACGACACGATACACCCAATCATTATTCCAAAGGACTCCGAATTCACCGACAAACTCATCCGAGACACGCATGAGACTCATTACCACGTGGGAGCCCCGCACACATTAAGCATCATCCGGCAGAAATATTGGATACCTCATGGAAAGGCAAAGGTGCAAAGAGTAATAAAGAAGTGTCAGAAATGCGTGAAGCATGGAGGAGGTCCGTACAAACTTCCGCCCACTCCAGCGTTACCACCCGAACGTGCCAATTATAGCGCTCCGTTTACCTACACAGGGATTGACTACTTCGGACCCATGTTCATCAATGACAATGGTCAAACACAGAAAAGATGGATCTGCATATACACATGCCTAGCTGTCCGTGCGGTGCACTTAGAAAGCGTCCGAGACCTCACCGCAGAAGAATGCCTACTAGCTATGCGAAGGTTCATATCAACACGAGGCCGTCCAGAACTCGTCTTATCGGACAACGCCCTACAGTTCAAACTAACAGCAGAAGTGATGGCAGAAACCCGGTTCTCAGGCGAAAGGATTCGATGGAAGTTTATACCGCAGCTTAGCCCATGGCATGGAGCTTTCTATGAGAGGTTGATCGGTATTGTGAAGAATTGTCTGAAGAGAACGATTGGGAAACAGTTGCTGACGGACACACAATTAAACACGATCATCAAAGAAGTAGAAGCAGTAACTAACACTCGCCCTTTGATCTGTGTTGGCGCGGACATCGAATATGTTTTGAAGCCCTCAGATTTCCTCACCTTGGGTAAGTGCATAGCCATTGAGCCTTCCATCCAAGGTCAGAATCCCGGAGGCACAGTCACCAAAGAGAACCTCATACTAGGGTGGAAGAAAGGACTGCGGATGTTAGAGGAATTCAAAAGGATGTTCCACAGTCAATATCTTTGCAGCCTACGAGAAAGGTACAGACATTCGCCTAAAGAACCTCGAGTAACTGCGAAGCAAGACCCGCGTGTAGGAGACGTGGTACAGCTCAAAGGCGACTCCAAAAATAGAGAAAATTGGCAGGTGGGAAAGATTTCCAGTCTGGTAACAGGCGCGGACGGAGAGCACAGAGTGGCCAAAGTAGATGTGAACGGAAAGGAGTTCATACGATCAGTAGGACACCTATATCCTCTGGAGGTGGAGGAAGACGCTCCTCAAAGCACCACGGTAGAACCCCCAATGAGAGACTCATTCGAACAAGAAATTGAGATAAGAAACCCAGCAAGAAGCTGCGAGAAGACCACCCAAGAAGATGTGATCACCCCATGCGAAATGTTTCCGACGGAGACTGTATCAGAGGTCTCGAGAACTACCAATGAAGAGACGAGGACAGAAGGCACCGGTGACGCAGAAGACCACTTCGCTCAAGGAGTTACGGGAGTGGAAGCTGGAAGCGAGGAACCACGATCTGTCAGAACTGGAGAAAGAGCGAAACGACTGGCGGCCATACGAGCAAGAGAAAAGATTGCTTCGTGGACCGACCAGTTGACCGCCCTCCTCCTGATGTAAAAACCTCACCCTCGCTGTCGGGAGTGTCGCGACAGAACGCGATCCTTCAATAAAACCGGTAAGCATGTTTTCTTGTCACTCATAAAGCTTTGAATATCGTTATTATTATCTGGCAATACTAGAAAGAATATGACAAGAGAGGGAGAATTCCAACATGGCGGCTTTTTGACAGTTCTTGGAGGGGATTCACAGCGAAATGACCCCGTGAGCTGAGGAAGGCTGGTAAGAGCGACTGTGAGGCGATCGCTGCAATGTGCGGAGTCACGTGAGTCTTTTGTACACTTGTATATTCAAGAGCACATGAGATGAGAGACGAACGTGTAGAACTTAGATGAGAATCAGTAGAAGCAACCTAGAACAGAATTGGTTGTGCGAGGCATGGGCGAGCTGTAAGGGGTGTTTGGGAGGCTCGTAAGGAGAACAGAACATCTCCAAATAGAAGTAGAACAAACGTAGGTCAGACAATGTCTGATGCTGCCGGTAGAAATGTCAGTTCATCTCTCGTCGTCATCTGCTACATAGAACATAACCTTAATGTCTTGTCGTGGCGTTGAACACTCAGGCAGGTCAAGCAGGTCATTCATGCTTGTCCCCTTCTGTTACCTAGGTGCATAAGAAAGATACACTGAACGCAGTAGTATTCAGAATAACGCGGCGACAGCATAAGCAAAGATTATTATTGTTAGAGGCTAGCACTTATGATAGTTGAGGTGTCAAAATATATAGTTGTTATATGTAGGTAAACGTTCTGGGCATCTACTCTATTCGCGCATCGAAGAAAATCAGTAGACTAGGGTTGTAATAAGTTTGTTGCTAGTAATTGCCAATATACCAATGTAAATAGTTTTAGTGAGTGTGTGTGTGTGTTATGTGTAGGTGTGAATGAGTTATGTTGAGTATTGTGGATGTTAAGAGTGTAAGCTACATTGCATTTATGATTAGGAAGTGATACGAACAAAAAATCAATAAATATTATTCTATTTTCACCAGGTCCAAATCTGTAGATATGTGAAATACGGTGAACCCTCGGCCTTCCGGACATAAATGCGACAGTTTTTTGTCCAAATAAACTTGTAGCCTTTATCATTTGCGGCTTTCTTACATTTAGTGAATAGCAGTTTATTTTTTACAGTGAGGTGTTCGTTAACGTGTATTTTCCGGGGTTCACCGTCCATTCCTAAGTCTTGAGTAGTCATTCGACCAGGACACTGTCGAGAAGCATGAATGAGGCGGTCTTTGGTCGCTCGGTCACGGAACTGGACCGACCCCCTTGACAGGGCGCTTCGCCTGGACGCGGGTGGCAAACTCCATCTCGCTGGTCTGCAGCGGCACTCCGGCGTATGCAGCGACCTTGGCGACGATCTCGGGTAGCGACTCCGTGTCGCATTCGGGTACACCGACCAGCTCGACGTTCCGGATTCTCGACCACTGATCTCTCTTAGAGCAGTCATCCTCCAGGTGTGCAACTTTTGTCTCGAGGAGTTTCACCGACTCTTGCAGCGAGTTGTTTTCGACCTGCAGCATCTTCAGCTTTGTGCCCTGGGCTTCCATATTTTTTATGACAGAGTCGTATTTATCGCTCATCAACTTGACGGATTCCTCAAGCTCAGTAATCTGCTTCAGCATCGACTTTTCCAATGATTGAAATTTCTCGTCCATGTAGGCAAAAAGTTTACTCGAGTCTATGTTCACAATTGATGTCATCGGGGCTATTGTACTAATTTCCGGGATTGCGGCGTCCTCTGGTGTGGCCAGCGGGCTAGCTGACACCCCTTTCTTCAGTGGTTTGCACACAGTGCACTGCCATTTGGGTTTGTTCATGGGCAAGATTTTTTTGTAGTCTGAATCACTTAAGCCCGCACACCTGTAATGGAAGTGTTTTTGACAGGTGCAACATTTCAGGGAGTCTTCTAGTTTTAAGGCCGTGGAGCATCGCTTCGACTCACTATCCTTAGCGATGTTACTTGTCTAGGGGGCTGTAGTCCAACCGCTCATAAGCTGTACTTACAGTTCCCGTCACGTAAGTAAGAACGCTGGCTTCCACAACACCTGTCATTGAAAAATCGATCAATAACACAAGCTGTCTTCTGTGACCATACCTCCAGCAATAAGTTGTTTTCTAGGCGATTTCTTGTGTATGGAATAATTAGTTCAATATGTCCTGTAAATACGTACGCACGCCCAGCAAAAAGAAACTAAACGGCTGATCGTAGGCTGATGAAACTTGGTATAAAGGTACTTCATAATTGGTCCACTAAAAGCAAAATTGCTTGCTCATGTGGTTATGGAGAAATCCAAGTTTTTGCTGTGCATACGTTTTCGGATTTTCGAGATCTCGTAATCTGCCCGTCGTATGAGGACGAAAATTGGCATGATTATACATGGCAATTGGTCCAAATTAGTCCTGAAAAATATTTACGATAATCCTTATAGTTTACCGTGACCGTGATTCTAGCAAGAAAATATGATGCAGACAGATTCTGATTATGCACATATTTAGTGTGTTGTTAGATATTCATGTGATCGAAATTTCAGAATTTGTTTGTACACGGGAGCTAAAATATTTCACAAAAACACTTCCTACTAGAATCACGTTTCGAAACGTGATCCTAGCAAGAAAGTGTGAAATCGAGAGATTTCACTTATATGGATATTTAGTGTGTCGTGAGTGGTAAATGTGACCGAAAAGCCAATTTTGTGTGCCACGGCACGGTTCCCAACCGTCCGGTTTTCGACCGGACTGTTGATTTTTAGAAGGAATTGTTGGGGTCAGGTCGCGAAGTTCCGACCGGAAGCAATTTGTCCGGTCAGATAAATTTGTGAACGCGACGTTCGCCGCGGCGGCGGCGTAGGTAAGGTACCTAGTTAGTGTAGGTAGCACGCAGACCGCGAGATGGCGCGAATGGGTGAAGCGCGGGAGCGGGGCGGGGGCGTACTGGGCGGCGGCATCCATCAGTCAGTCACAGAGTAACTTATATCAGTCAGTCAGTCAGTTAGTTTCGCTTTGTCAAGTGTAATGCTCGCTTTTTTTCATTTCATCTTGTGGTGATTCGAAGTGTTGCTTTTATCAAGTTATTAATTTACAAGTAGTGTGTTGAATATCTAATAGATACTAAGTGCTTGCGCGTGTGTGATATATTGACTGCCAAAATGAGTGAAACTCCTCCAAAAGTAAAAAAAACGATATTGTTGTTTTCATGACGAATGGTTAAGCGACGAAAGTTTTTCTCAGTGGCTTAGCAAAGAAGACGATACAACGGCTTTTTGTAAAATGTACAGAACACCATCAGCAGACTACGGGACAAGTTCGAAAGTGCCAATCAGCCAGTCAGTCGTCGCTTCTAAGTAAATTCTTCATTAAGATTGGTACTGCAGAAGAAGAAAGAGTCGCGCTTGCTGAGCTGATGTTAACCTATCACGGTGTAAAGCATCACCACAGCTATTTATCGCAAGATTGTGTCAATAAGCTTTTACCACGTGTATTTCCAGACTCTAAAATAGCTCCAAAAATTCAATGCGGTCGTACAAAGGCCGAAGCGATCGTTGAAAATGTACTCGCACCTCACGCACTATCGTTGGTTTTAAAAGATGTAGACCAAGCACCGTATTCAATAGCTTGCGACGCTTCAAACAAGGGCAACTGCAAGTTGTATCCTGTTGTAATTCGGTTCTTCAATGCAGACAAAGGTACGACATCTTCTATCATCGATTTCTACGAAGATTCAGATGAGACTTCCGCTGCCATAGCCGAAAATATGATAAAGTGCATCAAGAAAGTTGACCTTGACCCGAGTAATTTAGTTTCGTATGGAGCTGATAATTGTTCTGTAAACTATGGAAAAACAAATCTGTATTTGTCAACCTAAAGAGTACGTTGAATCTACCAGAGCTTGTGGCTGGACATTGTCAGATGCATATTTTGCATAACACCGCTAAGTTTGCGCTAAGGATGCTTTCTTATGACGTTGAATCATTCGTCATAAAAGTGTTTAATGAGTTTTCATCAAGTGCGAAGAAGTTGGCGCACTTCAAGCAAATATTCGAGTTTTTAGATGTGGAATACATAAATCTACTATTCATATTCATATTCATTTATTTGCTTTAAATGTGGTTACATTAGGTTCTTAAATATTGATAAGTTTCACACATTTAGCCAACCCTGGGCATGCAAATTATTAACATATTTTTTTAAAGATAATAATAGATAATTATTTATAAATCCTTTGTAAACGTCAAAATTAAAATTACTTAATGTCAAAATTTACAGGTTCTTACAAGTACAAAATAGTCAGATAATTAACAGTGTAGTTCACAATTTACATGAGAGAAAATACACAATTGGATCTACATAGTACCATGTTAATTAAGTAATCGAGGTTTAATTTTATAAAATTCGGACATGTCATAAAAACCATTATGTACTAGCCAATTTCTTAGTTTTATTTTAAAAATAGGCAGGGGTAGATACTGTATCTCTGCTGGAATACCATTAAATATCTTTACAGCCATTGCATAGCAGTTCCTATTGTGCAATGCTGTATTGGCTCGAGGAAGAACTGAGCGATTAGGAAATCGAGTATTGAATGAAGTAACATTGGACAATTTTGTGAACAAATGTATGTTAAGTCTTAAAAATATGCTCATTTCCAAAATGAAGATACCAGTTAGAGTAAGTAGATTTAACTGTCTAAATAACGGTCTACATGACTCATATGGGCTTACACCACAAATAGTTCTGATGCAGCGTTTCTGTATGATAAACAGTCTTTTGACATCCACCGAATTACCCCATATCACAATTCCATAGCGTAATGCTGATTCGACATATCCGTGGTAGGCCAGAAGAGCTGATTCTCTACTCGCTACTTTCGTTAGTCGGTACAGAGCATAAGTAAAACTGTTGACCTTTTTACATAGTTTGTCGACATGGGCTTTCCATGACAACTGTGGATCTATCGTTATCCCTAAAAATACTATTTCCTGTGATTCAGATATTTGTTGATTTTGATATGTCAATGATAAATTTAATTCTGGTTTTACTTGATTAAAAAATTGCATATAAGATGTCTTATCCACATGTGTTAATACACATAAATTATTTACTACTAACCAGTCAATGATATGTCTAATTGTATTGTTTATGTCATTATTAAATTCATTCAAAATTGTATTTTTTATTATAATTGAGATGTCATCAGCATAAAGGGTGCAACGGTGTTTCGTGCTTTCCGGTATGTCATTTATGTATAACAAGAACAACAGTGGACCGAGAACACTTCCTTGGGGTACACCAAAATTATTTGCTCGTAGTACTGATTTATTCTCTGTTAGTTCCGATTTGTCATTTATTTTTTTGATAACTACATACTGAGAGCGGTTGCTTAGGTAGGTTTTTATCCAGTCATAGGCTGGTCCGCGAATACCGTATCTCTCACATTTTCCTAATAAGATATTATGATTGACAAAATCGAAGGCTTTAGACATATCAAAAAATACTGTTACAGTCGGTGTCCTAGTATCAATAGCTTCCGCTAATGTTTTCACTAAATTGAAGCATGCGAGAGTGGTAGATTTTCCTTTCTGGAATCCATTTTGTTCGTTTCTAATTACAGAGAATTTTGATAGAAAAGATGAGATTCTGTTGTGCATAATTTTTTCAAAAACTTTAGATAGTATAGGCACCAGGGTAACTGGCCTATACTTGCTCATGTCTGTTCTCTCCCCTTTTTTATATAATGGCTTCACTACCGAGATTTTTAATTCTTTGGGAAACAGACCTTCTGTGAGAGATTTGTTAACTAGGTGTGTCAATACAGGGGATATTTCTTTATTACAGAATTTTAGAATGTTTGTTGCGATTTCATCATAGCCAGTGGCATTAGTATTATTAAGCTGTTTTATTGTTTTTGAGGTTTCCTCTATAGTACAAGGTGATAGAAATATGCTATAACTTGATTGAGTTACTATATAAATTGCGGTATTGTCGGGATGATTGCTTATATTTGTATTGGTCAAATCTATGAAGTAGTCATTAAATGAATTTGCCATCTCTATTGGATCCTCCGTTTTTTTGTTTTTTATATCTATAGATCTTATTTCGATGTCAATATTTTCATTTTCATTTTCCTTTTTTATTAACTGCCACGAGGCTTTGCATTTATTTTTAGCATTATTGATGAAATTGTAATTTTGAATTTTTTGAGAGCACTCTATGCATCTGCGCAACCGTTTGCTATACCTCAAGTAGTTATTTTTATTTGTTACTGATTTGTTTTGATAGTACTGGAATCTTAGTTTTCTTTTAGTTTGACATGACCGCCTTATGCCTTTAGTTAGCCATTTAGGATTGACATTTGTATCTCGTCTAGTTTTCACCCTAATTGTTGGGAAGCATTGATTGTAAAGTAAGACTATCGTATCATGGAATAATTTGAACGCTGGTTCCAATTTTGTACAATTCAAGACTTCATTCCATGATAGGCTATCTAGGTAGCCTTTAAACTTTACCAAATTTTCATCGCTATAATCCCTTTTAGTGATATACCAAAAATGTATTTGTTGCTTTATTTTTGTCACAGGAACAGTGAGGAATTGCGTTGTGTCATGGTCTGACAGTCCTAGACGTTTAGTTTCCCCATAAGCCGTATTAATGTTACATATTAGATGGTCAATACACGAATTTATTCTTGTTGGTGTATTAAGATGAATGATCATGTTATAGGCTTCTATTATGCTTTTCAACTCTTTTGTCCACTTGTCATCTTTCAGTGTATTTATGTTTAAATCCCCAGTTATTATCAATTTGCTATTGTTCAGTTTATGTCTTAGCCTATGTAGTAAGAGTTCTAGTTTATTAAGGAAGTCTGTATTTAGTTTGGCATTTGGAATTTCATACAGACAAAATAAAAATAATTTATATTCTGGAACCTCCACTCCACAACATCCAAAAGAAAATGGTTCGGTCAATTCTTTGGCAACATTTATTTCTTTAGTTTTAATGTGATTTTTGGTAAATATACAGACACCTCCTCGTGATTTATCTGACCTACAGTAAGAGGTGGCTAGTCTGTAATTTTTGAGCAGTAAATTTTTCTCATTTCCTGACTTAACAAGAGTCTCTGACAAGCAGATAAAATCAATGTCTTTGTGGCTTTCCCTTAATTCATTACCTACGTCATGTTCCGACAAGATTCTGCACTCTATTCCCCGCTATAGATAGACTAGCTATGTGTCAAATTTGATGGCGACCAACTATTTTCGGAAATTTGTTTGCAGTATGCAGTAGTTCGTGAGCTAAAAAACACCCAAAAATCTGTAGAACCTGGAGCAAGTACAAATACTAGTAATAGCACGGACCAACGGAGTCAGGAAACAAATCCAAAGAGAGCTGATTTACTGTGGGTTGAATTTTTCAAAAACACTAAAGCATCAAATCTACTAAGAATAGTACAGACTATATTTGCGGTTCCACCTTCAAATGCGTATGTAGAACGCATTTTTAGCGTAATGAAAAATATTTGGCAGGACGAAAGAAATCGTCTGAAAGACGAAATGGTGAAGGCGGAATTAATGGTGATGTTCGACTATCAAATGACCTGTTCAGAATTTGAAGATTTTTTAGGAACAGATGCAAGAAAATTACTTGTCAAAAAAGTAAAAAACCAGAGCAAGTACAATTTTAAGAAAAAATAATATTCCTGCATCTGTTCTTAGAAATAACTTTACACTTATATTTTGTTTTTACCAACCTGAGCAGATATGTCTGTATATTTCTTAATAAAACTCTTTCATTGATACTTAACGTGATTTTTTTCGATTTTGACCAAGTATGACCAGATTAAATTTATTGTCCGGTTATGGCGGCTGGAAAAGTTGGCAACCCTGGCCACGGTTTACAAGGTTAGTTTAGTAAGATTAATTTACCCACTGTCTGACACTGAAAATAATCTTCGCACTTTTTTACATCACTGTACATTTTACATCATTACGACGACCTTCAAGCTGTAATCTTCACCGTTGAAACCTTCATGAAAATGAAGTTTGACACTGCCAAAAAATAGTCCAGAAATAGTCCTAAATAGTCCACAAAGAAAGAAAAATAGTCCTCTTATAGTTCCGAAGTTATAGCTATAGGTTGGTGAGGATTACAGCTTGACGTCAAGCTGTAATCCTCATCTCTCGTTCAAGCAAACGGAAGGGCCTATCGACTAGGTTTAGGTTTCAAAAATTAGTCCAGAAATAGTCCACACGACATGCCAAATTTCAGAAATAGTCCTTCAACGATTCCAGAGTTATTAAGACATCTTGGTGAGGATTACAGCTTGAACATTTGATAACATCAAATATCTCCGGACCGCCTACGACTTTCAGTTTGATATTTGTGCCAAAAATTTGTCCAGAAATAGTCCTCCGAAACAATAATAATTTCCACCTGGTTTACTTTGAAGAACTGCATTAAAAATACAATGTTTAATTTCCCATACATTTCAATACATGTACAGTCGGGTACAAAATAATAATGGGGTAAACCCTAATAAACCGGTTTATATCGGTTAATTCAATCAAAGGGCCTGTTTTTAATGTCTGAAAACTAACGGTACTGTAATATTGTAGGAAAGTGAGGGACAGAGCTATCTATAGCACATGGCTCTGTCCCTCACGTTCACGACACTTAACTTTTATGTTCTCCCATTTGGCCGGACTTACACCAGAGTTTTGATAACCGCTAAATACAGTTAAATAAAACACCTTAATAAAACACGGATGGTTAGGGGATACCTAGCTGACAGGCAATAAACTTGGCCTGCTTGAGTACATTACTTGCAGTTTGCTTGTTGTGCTTAAGTTGTGTTTAATTTAAACTGTTTTTAACAGCTGTCAAAAGCCCTTAGAAGACTGAAACTTAAATGAGTTTTTTGTTGTACATATCGGGTTTCTACTGCACTCCTATTTATGTGTTCCTAACAGGTAATTGGGCTCTCCTGTTGATTCAAAGTAAACAATTAATTGAGTGAGTAAATCGTAACAGGTAAATAACACGATTACACGACCGACTCGCCTGAGTTCTATTGGGGGCTGAGCTTACGACTAAAACTGCTGACATGACTAACCTGTATCCCTACAATACTCCCTTCCATTTTTTTTTTAAAATAAAGTAATTATATATGTCGCAGTACCGGGGATAGGATCAGTGAGATGTAGGTATTCAGGGTCTTCGTCGGCCATGGTGGGTAACTCGAGCAATTTAATTAAGGCGACCACGAACTTTAGAGTAACTTTTATTGGTCATGAGAACACAAATGAAGACAATCAATGAAACAGACAAACAAGTGTTGTTCCGCCGGAGTCCGAGCCAATAATGTCCACACGGATCTCGGTTCTTCAACACATGCATGTCCAGGCCCGCCATTAGGTTGGTAGCCCGCGTTTCACCGACCAATCAGAAGGCAGCAGCAGTGCTGCCAACATAGTGGACGTGACAACCAACGACTTCCGGTCGTTTAGCGTCTCTTCCGCTGCGACACGGCCATCACTGACCATCACCCGTCCTCGGGTGGCATCCTGTAGGACAAAGCAAAGAAAGCACAGTACTGTTGCTTCGGCAATCCTGACCTTAACTCTATGTTGTCATAGTTTCAATAAAATCACAATGAAATCTTAATCCCTTTCTTTATTTTTGCAACAATATCACAATCAATAGCATCATCAATCAATCCAATATCAGCATACTACAAAGTATACCAGAGCAGCAAGTGAGAGTGTAAACTGCAAGTTTATCAATTAAATCATAAGCAGCCTTAAACAAAATCAAACTACCAGTCCATCGGCAGTATCCCTGTATAACACAGTCCTTCGGTTATACAACACATCGATTACCAGTCCATCGGTAGCAATACAGTATGGCACAGTCATTCGGCCACACAACTGATAGACTACCAGTCCTTCGGTAGCGGTCTTAACGTAAACCAGTCCATCGGTTTACAAGTCATTTGAATCGGCTTGCTCAGTATCACTAGAGACATCATCAATTTGTTCTAACTCAGGTGGCAATTGCTGGTCGGGTACCCTTCTTACACGGTCATGAGGGTACTTGTAGGTTCGCTTAGATGTAAGAGACTTAAGAAGATACCTATCACCATCTAGCACTTCAATAATTTTGAACGGACCCCTAAACTTAGGATCTAGTTTGGTTTGGTTCCTCTCCTCATTTTCAATTAGAACAAAATCTCCTATGTTTAACTTTTTTAATGTAGCTTTAGTACTATCGTACCTTCCCTTATCGTAACTAGAGATCCTCTCAATGTTTTGTGTTGCTTGCTCCCTAATTTCTTCAAGATTTACTTCGGGCTCATCGTCATCAAACTCAATGGCCTAGCTACACGTCCTATCAGTAACTCAAGCGGGCTTGCTTTGGTGACTCTGTTTACCGTTGAATTTAATGCTAGTTGCACGTCACCGAGTGCATCCTGCCAGGTACGTTCCTTGCTTGTCTCTATAGCCGTCAACATGTTTTTAAGAGTGCTCATCACCCTCTCAACTTGGCCGTTGGCCCGCGCCACGCCTGTTGCAACGAGATGCAATTCTATATTGCAAGACTCACAAAACGATGCGAATTCACGACTAGAAAAACACCGACCTTGATCCGCAATTACCCTACGCGGCGCACCGAATAACGTGATCATTGATTTTAACGCGCTCAAGCTACTGTTCGTGTCAATATTCTTGGAGTGATAAAGAAGCACGTATTTTGTAAAACCGTCTATAATGACAAATACGTACTCCTTATGATCGCTTTTACCACTCAATTTTCCGGAGGCATCGATATGAATCGTATGCCACGGAACATTGACCTTTGGGATCGGGTGTGTAATTCAGCCCGTATCTTGCCAGAGGGTTTCTTAGAAATTTTGCAGGTAATGCAACTGTCCACAAATTTGCGAACGTACTTGTTCATGCCCTCGAACCAATAATGATTGTACAATTTTTCTAGCGTTTTTTCCCAACCCAAATGCATTATTGATTCGTGGACATTGTTTATAACGGACCACCGAAACGCTCTTGGCACGATAGGTAGGCAACGAGTACGACCATTACGCTGGACTTTACGGAAAAGGACATTAGACCTAATTTCGTATGTGTTACGCAAATCCTCCGATAAGGACTCATTTTGAATGTCAGAAACGATTTTGCTAATCTCCGGGTCTTTTTGCTGTTCTACGCACAACCAATCTTCCGATAACTCAGCTAAATCTACCCGTTTTTGTTCTACGCGTGTGTCCAGCGGCGCTTCTATTGGTAATGGATTTCTCGAAAGAAAATCGACGTGTTTCATCCGACTACCCTCGCGATAAACTATGTCGAAGTCGAACGACTGCAAATACGACCACCATCTCTGTGCTCGGGGAGAAAGTTCGGCCTTATTTTTTGATGCCTTAACAGAATTGCAGTCCGTTACTACAGTGAATTTACGACCCTTTAGGTACTGACTGAAGTGTTTTGTTGCATTTACTATGGCCAATGTTTCTAAGTCATAGGAATGATACTTAGCTTCCGCTGGTGAAGTCCTACGACTGTAATAGGAAACCGGGTGTTGCTTTCCTTCGATTTTCTGAATCAGAATGGCTCCGTAACCCTCAGAGCTAGCGTCGGTGTGCAGTTCGATCGGGTGCTCGGGATTAAAGATCGTTAAAGCTGGCTCATGCGTTAGCAGAGAAATAATTTGCTGACGAATGGATTCGTGGCACGGCTGCCAGTCTAATTCTTTCGTTTTGTTGCTAGTTAGCCTGAACAATGGAGCCATGATTTCAGAAAATCGAGGGATAAACTGCCGAAAGTAGGAGGCTAAGCCTATAAACTGTCGAAGCTGCGTTATTGATGTTGGGGGTGAGTGTCTTGTCAGCGCTTGAAGCTTTCCTGGATTTGGTCTAATTTGCCCATTCTCAATTAAGTAACCCAAAAACTCTACGCGCGTTTTAAGAAAAGTGCATTTTTTAAGGTTGAACGTAAACCCAGCCTTTGTTAAACGCTCCAGGACAATCTGAAGTCTCTCAAGACCCTCATCCACATCTTTTGCTATCAGTAGGACGTCGTCGACATAGGAAATAACAAAACTGTGCGCGAGATCGCCTAATGCGCTATTTACTGCCCTTTGGAACACCGACGTCGCATTTTTAAGTACAAATGGCATCGCGAGATATTCCCATTGACCATTCGGGGTCACGAACGAGGTCATCTCAACAGAATCGGGATGAACGGGAATTAAATGATACCCGCTACAAGCGTCGAGCGATACGAACCACTTTGCACCGCCTAAACGCGCAATGAGGTCATTAATCAGTGGCAGCGGATACCTGTCTGCTACGGTGTTGTCATTTAGCTGTCGATAGTCCACACACATGCGGTCAGAGCCGTCCTTCTTTTTGACTAAAAGTGCCGGACTAGAAAACGGAGAGCAACTCGGTCTAACCACACCCGCGCGCAACAATTCATTAACCTTATCACGCATAATAGCCTTCTCATCTTCACTAAGCCTGTAAGGACGCCTTTGAACCGTACGTGTGGGGTCTATAAGTCTAATCAGTAATTGCCCAGTAGAAACGCGCGGCTCTGATACTCCATACGAAAAAGAATCGCGAAACTTTTCTAAAATCTGGAGCAATTGGGGTCTGTATTCGTCTGGAATATCAGTGTCGATGTTATCGAAAGAAACTAAAGTATCTGCGTTCCTGTCCGCTTGGCAGGCTAAAACTTGTTTAACACGCGATAAGGTGGCGGTATTCGAAGTCACTTTTGCCTCAAAACCATACTGCAAAACTTCGCGGCCTATCATAAGCGAGTGCTTGAGGTACTGATCCGGCAAAACATGAAATAGCACCTCCAATGTATAACCGTCAATCCTAACTTCGGACAAAATTTGCAAAACACTAGCTACGCTAGCCTGGCCGATGCCCGTTAATGTTACAACACTATGCACCCTCTTTCCCGGAAACCTTTTAGCCACACTGTCTTGAATTAGAGAGCATTCAGCACCAGTATCTAACACGTAGAAAAATCGCTCACCGTGATTCATCAGTTCGCCACGAGGACGGTCAAGGCTGCAGAGGTCCACTCGGTACTGCTTGGCAGCCGCAGGTCCGCTTCCGCCGCTGCCGCCACTGGAGCCGCTGCTGGAGGTCGAGGCGACTGGTCCTGAGCTCGTTGGGAGGCCACGGGGACACTTTGAAGCGAAGTGGCCCATGGAGCCGCATCGAAAACAGACAATTTTGTCGGGTTGCCGTTGTAGGTGCCTGCCAGGCGTTTCTGTTGAAGTGGATGGTTGGCCTTTGCCGTCTCTGCGTGAGCGACAGTCGGGTGACTTGTGCCCCAGCTTGCCGCAGTAAAAACAGCGAGGCGTGTTGATAGGTGGTGATGGCTTGTACCGCTTGTGATCCACCTTGTCGCCGATATCTCCGAATGCGGAAGAGTTCCGCTTCAGATGCGAGAGCGCTTGTAGTTCTCGCTGTAAGGTGTCGCGAGTGTTGATTTCCATAGTAAAAGCCAGCCGTTGAAGTCGTGGTTCAAATCGTGATACATGGGAAAGAACTGTTGCCACCACGATTTGTTCTTGCGTCAGGTTTTGCAATCGCGACGTGAGGGTAGACGTAAGTCGAGCTGCATACACCGCTTATGACTCGTTTTCTTTCGGCCGGTGGTTCTGCAACTTGATGAGTGTCGCTGCAGGAGTTTCGACGTAGTCGTAGCGCGCAATGAACATAGCTTTGAATTGTTCCCAGGTCATTCCGGCGAAAGAAACTTGTGAAAGCCATTGTGAAGCACTTCCTTTCAGCGCACCGCTGATCGCTATCATGAGTGCTCCACCATGCAATGGATTTTCTGTGAAGCAGAGCTCAGCAGTGGTGCACCAAGCTCGAGGATCCGTCGAGTCTGGTTTGTCAGGATTGAACTCGGGCAGCTTGACACGAGTCCCGGACGGCGCCTGCTTCATCGCTTCAATTAGTTCAAGAGTGTTCTTCTTTTGAGAGTCGAGCAACATCTTCAGCATCCTCTCGTCCATGGTGAACCTTCGTTGAAAGTCCAAATCTTCTGCTCGAGCTGATCCCACTTCTGATGTCGCATTACCGGGGATAGGATCAGTGAGATGTAGGTATTCAGGGTTTTCGTCGGCCATGGTGGGTAACTCGAGCAATTTAATTAAGGCGACCACGAACTTTAGAGTAACTTTTATTGGTCATGAGAACACAAATGAAGACAATCAATGAATCAGACAAACAAGTGTTGTTCCGCCGGAGTCCGAGCCAATAATGTCCACACGGATCTCGGTTCTTCAACACGTGCATGTCCAGGCCCGCCATTAGGTTGGTAGCCCGCGTTTCACCGACCAATCAGAAGGCAGCAGCAGTGCTGCCAACATAGTGGACGTGACGACCAACGACTTCCGGTCGTTTAGCGTCTCTTCCGCTGCGACACGGCCATCACTGACCATCACCCGTCCTCGGGTGGCATCCTGTAGGACAAAACAAAGAAAGCACAGTACTGTTGCTTCGGCAATCCTGACCTTAACTCTATGTTGTCATAGTTTCAATAAAATCACAATGAAATCTTAATCCTTTTCTTTATTTTAGCAACAATATCACAATCAATAGCATCATCAATCAATCCAATATCAGCATACTACAAAGTATACCAGAGCAGCAAGTGAGAGTGTAAACTGCAAGTTTATCAATTAAATCATAAGCAGCCTTAAACAAAATCAAACTACCAGTCCATCGGCAGTATCCCTGTATAACACAGTCCTTCGGTTATACAACACATCGATTACCAGTCCATCGGTAGCAATACAGTATGGCACAGTCAGTCGGCCACACAACTGAAATAAGATCACAATTTCACATTAAAATAAGAATCAACACATTTCACTGTTTCAAGAGATAACAATATTTGGGGTCCCATCGTGACTTTTTCCTCCAACTGACACAATTTTTCGTACTCTTTTTGCAATCCACTTGTCCATTCTTTCTCTGAATGATTTCACCATACAACGCACCAACACGAGTGTCAGGATGCAGATAAGTATCACCATAGCAATAGTGAAATAGGTTAACTGAGACTGCATGCTCTGTATTCCAGACATATTGATTTCAGCTTGGGCTGTCACAGTGTTATGTCCGTTTTGCACTGTTTTACTTGATTGACCTCCCATTTTATATATAATTGTATATAAAGATTATCAAAATGTACTTGTTCGAATGAAACAGTGTGTTCAAATGATTTCAAGATCTGTTTAAAACTTATAACCAACTTACAAGATCTACATGTTAACCTAAATGAATCTTTGAGGCTGCACAACTATTCTGCCACTACGCGTTACACGAGTTTGAGCGGGCTGCTGTACGTCAGCAGGTGATTGCGAAATGACTACGCGACTCGCCGCGGCATTGTCGTGAGATTTATTTGGGTTAACGTTGAACTTCACTTTTTTAACTAAAGTATTTTTAGACACATTATTGCTAGAAGTTACGTTACTCTCATGTGTTTGTTCATTTAACATAAAAGCGGGCTTCAGCCTATCTATCGAAAATCTTGCTTTCCGCAATGGAAACTGGATTAAAAACACTTTATCGTATCTCTGGATAACCGGATACGGTCCTTCATACGGAGCTTGAAGAGATCTTTTTACCAAATCATTACGAACATGCGAGCAAGACTTTAAATCCTTATGAATAAAAAATGTTTGATTGTTTCTAGAGCTCTCGGACTTGGGTTTCAGATTACTTATCGTTTAGCGTAACCTACAAGCATAATCATAACCATTATCTGTCAAAATGGTTGATTCGTCATAAAAATCGCCCGGAAGTCTTAAATTTTGTCCATAAGTAAATTCAGCAGCGCTTACTCCCGAATCTGACCGGTAGGCTGCCCGCAATCCTAGTAAAACGGCTGGTAGCTGATCTACCCAACAACCCTTATCTAATCTAGACATAAGTGCAGCTTTAAGACTTCGATGCCATCTTTCAACTTGCCCATTCGATTGAGCATGGTATGGATGACCTGCCTCCGCCCATAACGCACATTTTAAATTTTTCCCTTTCAAACTGCTCCTTCCCTACTGCTTGGAAACATGCACTAGTTATCCCTCTCCCTAAATCATCCAATCCCACCTGCTTCAAAGAATATCGCCCGATTTCCATCTTGCCGATCCTATCAAAAGTCCTCGAATCCATTGTCCATACCCAACTCTCCCAATATATATCCTCTAACAACCTATTAAATCCTTTTCAATCAGGCTTCAGACCGGGTCACAGCACAGTTACGGCTCTACTTAAAGTGACGGATGATATTCAGGTTGCCATGGATCAGAAGCAGCTTTCGGTGCTTACCCTGCTCGACTTCAGCAGTGCCTTTAACTGTGTTGAATTTGACATTCTCGTTGAACTTCTCAAATCTCTTAATCTCTCTTCCCATTCTATCAGCTGGTTCGACTCATACCTTCGTGACCGTAAACAGCGTATCAAATCGGAGACGACTTGCACGGATTGGTGTGACCTCACCTCCGGTGTCCCCCAAGGTGGCATTCTCTCTCCTCTTCTATTTTCTATATTTATTAACTCCATCGCCGATGCCCTCTCATCTTCTTATCATCTTTACGCGGATGACTTACAAATCTATCGCCACTTCTCTCCCGATAATGTAAACTCCGCTGTGGAGGCGTTAAACGCTGACTTAGAGGGTATTAGAGGATGGGCCTCGTCATTTGGGCTACTGGTTAACCCAAACAAGTCCCAGGCCATGATTATAGGTACCAGACACTCACTATGTTTGTTGAAGCAACAGTATGTCCCTCCTGTATCTTATAACGGTACCGTAATCATGTATAGCGACACAGCGAAAAACCTGGGTGTTGTTTTCGATAACCAGTTAACCTGGTCAACGCATATCAGCGAGGTCAGCAGGCGAGTTTACGCTACCTTTCACTCTCTCAGGAGACTTCAGAACTTTCTTCCTCGTCAGACCAAAATTATTCTCGCCCAGTCTCTTTTACTTCCCCTCATTGACTATGCTGATGTTTGCTGGGTAAGCGCAAATGAAGAGCAACTGAACAAACTCGAACGACTTCAAAACCTTGGGATTCGGTTCATCTTCGGACTGCGAAAATATGATCACGTTTCTCAACATCGCAGGGAGTTTTATTGGCTTCCGATTCGTCTTCGACGGGACTCTCATATCCTATGCCTGCTCTACAATATTTTGTGGAACCCTCGGTACCCTAACTTCCTGCGTGATCGCTTCGAATGTCTTTCTTCATGCAGGCCTCGGAGAACTCACATGGCTACTATGCTTAAAGCCCCACAACGCTCCACTGCAACCTACGAGCACGGGTTTAGAATCCGCGCTATACGGCTGTGGAATGAACTCCCCTGCACCATCAGGGACAGTCCATCACTGAATATCTTTAAGAACCGACTAAAGAAGCACTATCTTTCACTTTCTATTTAGCTATATAATGTATTAGTATTAGTATATTTGTAAGATATTTATTGATATGCTGTATTTATGTAACTGTGTATGTAGTCTATATTTCTTAGCAATAGAGTTTTATGTATGTGTAATATGTATTATATTAGAATATAGTCTTAATTGTACGCGCAATTCTTTCCCTTACCTATCATCTCCGTCTCCTATCCAACATCTCATTAGTGCCACGCAACAACTCTTTCTAACCTTTGAGCATTCGCTAATTCGTCGTAATTAATCTGAGTAGGGCATTGTATTGTCTCTATGCGCGATAAGGCGTCCGCTACCACGTTCTCATTACCTACGACGTGTCGGATATCTGTCGTGAATTCACTTATGTACATGAGTTGACGTGTTCGTCGCGGAGTTTATTTATCGCTGAACATCTTAGTAAAGGCATAAGTAATCGGCTTATGATCTGTATAAATTACGATCGGCCGCCCTTCTACCAAGTTTTTGTATTAGCGAATAGCTTCATATATTGCCAACAGCTTTCTATCATACGTACTGTAATTCATCTGCGTAGGACTCATTTTCCTAGAAAAGAATGATAACGGTTGCCATTGCCCATCGCAATTTTGTTGTAACACAGCACCTATTAGTTGACGCGTCTGTCATTATTGCAAGTTGAGCGTTAGCGTCCGGGAACGACAAACACACAGCGTTCTCAAGACTTGTTTTGCATTGCAAGAAAGCTTCGTCATCTTCTGCACTCCAATTCAAATGTGTTTTGTCTTTACATTTGGTCTTAGGTAACATAGACCTCAACGGGAGTTGAAATTTAACACCATCTGGTATGTGAGGTCTATAAAAATTTATCATCCCAAGAAATCTACGCAATTCTTCTACAGTTTTTGGTTTGGGAAAATTCTTAATTATTTCAACCCTCTCTGGAAGTGGCCGAAGTCCGTCTGCACTGACTTCAAAACCCAGAAAACTCACCTTAGTCTGACCAAACTCACATTTTGATAAGTTGATAGTTAACCTGTATTTACTGAATCTTTTAAAAAGTTGTTCTAGATGTTCTCTATGTTCTTTTTCGTCTCTACTTGCAATAATCACATCGTCGATATAACAAAACTGAAAATCTAACCCTTGCAATACCGTGTGATTCATAAAACGTTGGAAACTTTGAGCTCCATTACGTAACCCAAAGCTTAATCTGGGAAATTCGAATAATCCAAAGGGAGTTATAATTGCAGTCTTCTCAATGTCCTCTGGAGCCACGCTTATACAATGGTAAGCTCTATTTATGTCGACTCGGGTAAAGATCTTTTTATCCGATAGTAAGTACGTAAAATCATGTAAACGTGGTATCGGATACCTATCGGGTTTAGTTTGGGCATTAAGCGCCCTGTAGTCACCGCACGGACGCAACTGGCCATCTTTCTTAGGTACGACGTGTAGTGGACTAGCCTATGGGCTATTCGATGGTCTACATATACCCATCTCTTGCATGACCCGAAATTCTTCTTTAACCTTGGCATACCTATCGGGTGGTAAGGGTCTTGCACGCGCAAAAACTGGTGGTCCTGTTGTATCTAAGTGGTGGACTACAGAGTGCTTAGGGGTCTCCTTAAAAGAAACTGGTCGCGTCATGTCCGGGAACTTAGAAATTACATCATAGAAAGGGTGATCTCTATCTATTGTCTTAATGGACAAATTAGGATTTATACTTGTGACGCTTGCCACCGTGACAAGATTAGTTACATTATCTCTAATTCGACGTTTATTTAAATCAATATATACACTAATGACTCAAAAAATCAGCTCCCAGTATGGGCTGTCTAACTTCTGCAATTACGAAAGTTCATTTATATGAACGTCTTAAACCTAAGTCTAATGTCAAAGTCTTTGTTCCGTATGTTCTGATTTCACTGCCGTTGGCCGCAAATAGCGTATACCTCTGATCTAAATCACTGGTACCGAACTTCTTTAGATTAGGCAACACTGACACATTCGCACCGGAGTCTATTAAAAAGTTTAAACCATTATTTCTATCACTTACGCACAATCAGTGGTTAGACGTACCGATGCCATCCACGTTCTGCTGGACTTGTGTTGCTGATGATGTTCCAACGGCTCCATTTAGTTTCCCTGTTTCTTCCAATTGCATGGGTCGACACACTTGACGGCTTTCTCTCCATGCTTAAAATGGTAGTAGCAAAGCCAATCAGGGCTGTCTTCAGATCTTCGGGGCCTGCGAGAATTACGATTACGACTTGCTGATTTTCCCCCGTCACCCTTGTTCTGGTTCCTATACCGTGACCTGGAGCGTCCCTCCCTTTTCAAACTTGTTGATCCGTAGATTAAGCTTGGCAATCTCCTTCAAAATCTTCTCCGTATCACTGCTCGATGTAGCGTGGTCTCTAGCTGAACCTGCAGACAAGTCTGGTGTCTGATTGCTGCTCATTTCGGCGACGAAAAGTGGTTTCGAATTTTCCATGATCTTGTCAGCAATCTGAGCTAGGTTCTCCAAATCCTTAATATTCGTCACAGCTAGTACAGTTCTGACAGATGTAGGTAAATGACCTTGCCATAACACACTAAGGGTGTCGTCGCCCATTTTATTCCTCGCCAAATCTTTCATACGCCGTAAGAGTTGAGACGGCTTCTGGTCGCCTAATTGCATCTCACTTATCAATTTCTGATGTTGTCTGTTTTCTGTCTCCTCATAAACTTGAATTAATCTTGCTTTCAACGCCTCATATTTTCCTGCGGGTGGTGGTGATAGCAGTATATCACTAACTTGCGATATAGCCTCCTTGCTAAGTTTGGTTATTATCAAATTAAATTTTACTTGATCCGACAAATGCTGGGATGCCAGCATGGCCTCCGCCTGCATATACCACAGCGAGGGACGATCTTGCCAGAATTCGGCAATCTTGGATGTTAATGAGATTGCCGCTAAATCCCTCAGCCTGGTGTCGTCATCGTTGTCGGTTCCTGCCGTTGGCATCGCGGGAGTCCCTCCAGTAGCCATCTTGAATCACCGTGATAGCAATGCACTGAACGCGTAACACTTCGCAAGAACGCGCGAGTAGTTGTAGGTAAGTATTCACTGGTCGTAAAAGTCACTGGGCGTAAAGTTCAAAGTTCTCGGGGTCACCAGTTATCGGGTTTCTACTGCACTCCTATTTATGTGTTCCTAACAGGTAATTGGGCTCTCCTGTTGATTGAAAGTAAACAATTAATTGAGTGAGTAAATCCGATGTATTTGAAATCGTAACAGGTAAATAACACGATTACACGACCGACTCGCCTGAGTTCTATTGGGGACTGTCATGTCAGCAGTTTTAGTCGTAAGCTCAGTCCGAGCTTACGACTAAAACTGCTGACATGACTAACCTGTGTCCCTACATACATAAGTGCGTGACAGCGATTTGTATTTTGAACGGGTCTTCGAGCTTCGGTTGTAGCTATGATATATATTTATATAGTTGAGCTAAGATGTAAACAACAATGGCGGAATTAGTATCGCGAACGCGCTGGCAAAATTTCATCGAAATACGATTTTGCCGAAACTTTTGAAGACATCTTAACGCATTATTCGGTGGAAATTAAGGCACGAGTGTTTAAAAATCACATCAATCTGTACATCACAATTGCAATAACAACATCATTGCAATGGAGGAAAGTGTTAAGAACTGACAATCAATGTGTCACAAACATAATTTGAAAAAAGAACAGATCCATATGTTTATATCACATTTATATATAACTTAGTTTTAATCACAATAATCACAGTCGGTTCATTGGTATAATCATCACATAACATCAAACATTGTTCGATTAATTACAGACTTAATCATTTAAATTTTAGGTATTTAATTAAGTGCTTATTTCTAAATAATTGGCACCTCCCTAGTATAAGTATACATAAAGGTCTAGGCAAATTTTAAGGGCCCTTAAAATTTTACTACACCTTTATTTATTTTTAGTAAAGGTGGAAATTATTATTGTTTCGGAGGACTATTTCTGAACTATTTTTGGCATAAATATCAAACTGAATAGGCGGTCCGGAGATATTTGATGTTATCAAATGTTCAAGCTGTAATCCTCAACAGTTGTCTTAATTACTCTGGAATCGTTGAAGGACTATTTCTGAAATTTGGCATGTCGTGTGGACTATTTCTGGACTAATTTTTGAAACCCAAACCAAGTCAATAGGTCCTTCCGTTTGCTTGCACGAGAGATGAGGATTACAGCTTGACGTCAAGCTGCAATCCTCACCAACCCATAGCTATAACTTCGAAACTATAAGTGGACTATTTTTTTTTCTTGGTGGACTATTTAGGACTATTACTGGACTATTTTTTAGCTTTTTCAAATTTCATTTTCATGAAGGTTTCAATGGTGAGGATTACAGCTTGAAGGTCGTTCATTACGTAGTAACGTAACTCTGCAAAATGATGATGGTATGGGCTTGTGTTTAAACGATTACCAAAAAATTCAAAAATTTACTACCAATAAATTCGAAATGATTGCCAAAATGGATGGATGTCCACCAAATTGTCTTTGGATAATGATCACCAAACTTCTTTTTATGTTTTGTGTACTTAATAATAATAATAATAATACCTGGGACACCATTTACACACATTGATCTAGCCCCAAACTAGGATTCCCTGTATCTTGGGTACTAGACAACGATACACACTTATATAGATATATATTATACTTAGATAGATAAACAACCATGACTAGGGTACAAACATTCGTTCTTATCAACTAAATATTTGCCCCCACCGGGACTCGAACCCGGGACCCTTGGTTTCGTAGGCAGCGTCACTGCCGACTCGGCCATTCGGGTCGGCAGTGATTTAAGTTTATGTTTTAAATATTTTTTGTTGTTCTTACATGTTCAACCTAACACGAAGGATAAAGGGGGCTTCGCTTCGCTCACCCCCTTTACCTAAGCTACCGCAGTATTTTGCCCTGATATTTTCTGCAACTTTTCGTGGACATTTAGCCATTTTGGGTAGGAAAACAATATTTTGGTGGTCATTATATTTGTTGCCGATGGTATGTCTCAAGTACTGCACGGACGCTTTTGGATCATGACTTTAATTTGGTCGTATTATTGTCGAAATTTCAATATTCAAAAATGAACTGTATTTCTACAACTTTTTGGATTTATAAGTTAATAACTACACACTAAATACGACACACTAAATGCTAGTGCTAAACATTTTACTGTAAACAAAATACATCCTGCTTATTTTGGGGTCCAAATATTTTCGTCCAAATTCTTCACAAAAGTTGTTGTTTTGGTGAAATGGCTTATCCGGCTTTTGAAATACGGTGTAGCGATAGTATAGAGTAAGATGTATCGTTAGGTGTATCTCGTTTGACTTTGTGTTGCTTGGTTAGGGAGATGTTAAGTCGTTTAGGTATTTTAAACATTTACCTATTCCACATAAATTACAATCAAATTACCACGAATATTTATGTAGCTGGCAAGATTTGTGTGTTCAGTAGTTTTCTCAAACTAGCATTTGGTCAAACGTGATCCTAGCAGGAAATGGAATATCTCTGAAACCCGTGGACACACAATTTTGGCTTTTCGGTCACATTTACCACTCACGACACACTAAATGCCCATATAAGTGAAATCTTTCGATTTCACACTTTCTTGCTAGGATCACGTTTCGAAACATTATTCTAGCAGGAAGTGTTTTTGTGAAATATTTCAGCCCCCGTGTACAAACAAATTCTGAAATTTCGGTCACATTTATATCTAACGACACACTAAATATGTGCATAATCAGAATCTGCCTAATTCATACTTTGTTGCTAGAATCACGGTGACTAGTTAACCCGTAATCAACGTCTAATGAAAATCAAAAAATCCGCCTACGTCCGTAAGTACTTTTTTTTCAATATTATGACACCTATGTAATCTACACAGCAATCTTGACGTACCGATGTGTTGAGCTTCATCATTATAACTAGATACAGCACTAAAATGAGGGACTTACCTACTGATACTTTGCATACCGATTATACAAATAAGGAGTTCACAAATCTACTTGAAATTCTTCAAAAAAATTGTCAGTGATCGTGATTCCAGCAAAAAGTACGATTTAGACAGATTCTAATTATGCACATATTTTGTGTTAGATATAAATGTAACCAAAATTTCAGAATTTTTCGTAATGGAGGGGGTAAAATGACAAAACGAAAGAAAAAACACCGTAAGAATTCGTGGAGCTGTTCAAAAATATATTTTAGTTTTGATGACTTCGGAAAGTATGATCAAAAAAGTGTAACAAATGACCATCCACTATCTCCGGAACTATAGATAGTCTAAAATTATGAAAAAAATCAGAATATAAAACTTTAAAGCCAAAGATTACAGGAAAACCAACCCGGAATTGCCAAAAATTTTTATAATTATGCCCTTATTATGGGTGAAATAGTCACGATAGACGACCGATCACCCGCCTGTCGTTCAGCGGGCGTCCCACCTCATAGTACAAATGCACCTTCTTACGTACATGGACATGGAGTAGGAATGTAGCCGAACCAATAACTTTGTAAACAAGATTTTTCTTTGTAAAATCCAAACTATTCACTCTACACCATCCCTACCATTGTACGTTGGCACGGGACCCTTCTGATCTTAAATATGATTTTTGCTAGATAGATTGGACCCCTTTAGATTGAAATATGCGTATGATCTATTCAAATACGTTTACATGCAGCAAGCTACAAACCAAACAGGTTCTAAGGCCCGACGGAATGACGCTCAACCCGTGGCAGCATGGGAGGTCGCTGGTGTGGGATGCGACAGCAGCGGACTCTGCGGAGGGTCTCAAGCGGCGGAAGTATGCCGCCCTCAGGGAAGACTACATAGTTGTGCCGATTGGCGTGGAGACCCTCGGAAGGTTGCCGTAGAAGGTCGAATATAATATAGGTAATAATTAGGTACATAAACCCCAACATATTTCATTCCTTAATTACAATTTAAGACGACAAAACAGACCCAGTTATATACTTAAAATGTTGTAGTAGTACCTGGATATAGTAATTATATTGTTGAAGTAGTACCTGTGTGATTATACGCTTTTGATCTGTAAGACTGCTTAAACTAAAAGTACCAGCGCTTTAATAGATGACCTAAAAATGTAATTAAAGAGCGAACACTGACTGTGTTCTGTTATTAAAATTGCGCTGTATGATTTTCTGCAGATCTGGTAAAATATCATAATCTCAATGAATGAACTAGGTATATGACTGATTGCTTAAAACATAACTGTTTGACTATGTGTTGACCCAGCTCAGTATAACTGTGTGACTGTGTGTTGATCCGGCTTAGTAAAACTGTGTTACTTTGTGTTGATCCGTATCAGTAAAACTTTGAGAAGATCTCATGTATAAAACTGGGTGACTGGTTGTTGATCCATACCAGTAAAACTGTGTAGATCTCGTGTGTAAGATGCGTTATTTTTTCCCTTTTATACTTCGCTTCGCTTTTATTTACGTTTCCGATCTGGGACTCCAGCAGAAAGAACGTGGAGCGCCGTGGGACACGGCCCTTGTAGGATGGCCGAGTGTTAGCGTCATCTGGCGTCGCTGCCAGCCAATACACGTCCTGATAGATTTAGAAACTTTAGAAATTATAATATTAAATGTTAGTTATCATGACATCCTAATTAATTTATCCAATACTTAAATCTCTTGTACCTACGGCTGCTTTGTAAACTTCCTTTTCCAATAGAAATATAATTTATATTTAGATCTGAAGTTCCGTTTCCCACTGATAATATTTCAGGTAAAATGACATCCTACAAATGGATTCAATATAATATCTTTTCCGTTTGCTCATTATACTTCCTTTTCCGGTATAAATATTTATTTCACATTTAGTTCTGTATGACCGCTTTCCACTAATAATATTTCAGGTATCATGACATATGTCCCACTTTAATTTACTTAATATTTAAATGCCCTTTTTCGTTTCCTTTGTAAATTGTTCATTGATATGATGCATGACAGTTTAGCCAAATATGTTTAATATTTAAACTTCCGTTTCCTTTTGAATATTAATTATCAATATTTGAGTGAAAATCGCATGCTACTTCCGTTGCCTGTTTGTAAAATAAGGCGGATGTGAATATTTTTGGGAGGGATTATTTATAAGAGCTATTGTATCAATTATCTGTCTGTTAGTTATGAATATTTGTGAAGACAACTCGCTAGTTGTGTTCACAAGTTTTCTCGTCGCTACGAGAAAACTCTGTTCGTCAGAAGTTAAACAAGATCATAATTCTTCTGCCTCTTAATCCGACCTCCGCCACACTTTATTGTGTTTAACAAAAATCGATATTCAGTTGAATGTTTATGCGGAGTGTCCGATCTGCTCCTAACTCTTTATTAATCTTTGCTTTATGTAAGAATCAAGTAATACGAGGGCTGTTCCAATTTTTTTTTAGTGAAATGAAAAATAGTTAGAATATCAAAAAAGTTTATTTACAATTTTTCAATATATTCCCCTCCAACCAGTGAACGATTATACCATAGAAGACGCCCTTCGAACATATTGTCAGTAGACTTGGGTAACTCGAGAGTAAGATATAACATGACACACATATCGCTTGACGTCCATTATATCATAGTTACATCCCAGCGATATGAATCATATCTTACTCCCCCAACAAATCTCGCTCTCTCTGCCCAGGCTACACTAAACACAGTTGTGTGAGAACAAACCAACAAAACCAGACGTCTTCCAGTTTAAAAATGTCACTATTAGGCAAACAGCAACCTTATCACCTTAACATTTGGTCTACATTTGGTCCACATCTTGTTGGCAAATACACAATTGACCAAACCAACCACACGTATTTCAGTCTTAAATGTCACTTTTAGGCGAATAGCAACCTTATCACCTTAATCCTTGGTCCAAATTTGAGCCGGATATCTAGTAGTAGCGATAGCGAAGGCGAACACACACTAACCGCACCGAACGGATCGACGGCGCCGAAGGAATCTACCACGCTGCTCTCGGGCGTTGCTCTGTCGCACTCGCACGCCACGCATGACCGGATAAGCATGGATAGGTGTGCGTTCATCTGTACACCAGAGCGAGATTCGCGGAAACGAACACGTGGGTTTTTTCGGCTATCATCGGTTGGATTAAGATGAGCGAGAAAGAGTATGTGTTTGTCATACTATAATAGGCATAATGTTTCCAAAAGTTTGCTTATTGATTTGAATCTTATCGCATTACAATAAGCTCGAAAAGCAATAAAATATCTATGGGATATAACGTTCATAATAATGTATGAAGAAGCTATGGAGGCCTCAGTTCGCTGCCAAGGCAAAAGTGATCAAGGGATCGAAGCGTGCAATAAAAAGTGGTCTCTAGGTAAGTTGGTTAAGGCATAGTTCAAATGGTGAAATTAAAATGCAACTGTTGCAATTCGTTTGTTATATATTTTGTATTGAGTAGGTTATTTTTCGAGACTCTTCCAACTCATCAACTCATTAAACAAATATAAGAGCCTTGTGAGATAAAAGAGTAAGAAAAAATAAGTGGGAGTTGGAGCGTTATGAGAAGCCATAGATTTGAATGAGTGAGATATGATAGAGATTAATGTGTCACCGAATCAATAGATATGAGATATGGTTACTCCTGATAAAGACACACTTTGCGCAAGTCTAATTGTCAGTCTAAAATGGTACAAATTAGAGCACGGACCTTCACTTGACTAACAAGTAAAATTTAACCAATGAAATTATCACAAATCGTAAATGGCTCCTGATTGGTCTTCATGCAACACTAGGCCAGCCGTGACAGGCTGAAATACAGTGACAGATACGCAGTGCTTCACTCACTGTCATCGTCACGTCATCGTTGGTTGGCTTCATGCGATAATGAACCAGCAAAATTATACCTGTGTAAAATAGTTCTACAGAACGACTTCGCTAAGCTGAAAATATTATGTTTTCAAATAAATTGTAAATCACTATTTTCCAAAGATAAAAAAAAACGTGAATTCTATTCAATTATTAGGTATCTCCGAAACGGTTAGAGAGCTTAAGTACTATCATGCATTGGGCTTTCACTAAAAGGCTAGACGAGATTTTTTTGGTTCCATTAAAACGAATAAAAATTAGGAAAAAAGTGTACTCATTTAACCATTGAACTGTCAAGGAGCGCATACTAGCTGCCATATCACGGGGTCTGCGGGGAGCATGGCGCGCTGCGGCCCGTTTCATAAAAAATGACGATAACTCTGTTTTTTCTATGGGACCTATATCTGAATGTTACGTGGTTGGAAAGAATATTAAATAAGCTAAACCAATAGTTTAGTCCAGTTTAGCTTAGCAATAAATATATTTTAAATTCTAATTTGAAATCAGGGGTCAGTGAATTTTTCCCAATTTATCGTACAAAGGTCGAAATAAATAAAAAATAATTCATTATTTCTAAATGTTAGCGTTTTATTCACATATTCACATTATTCCAAGGAATTCAATAAAAATAACACGTCTCATCGTACAATTTTTTTACACCACAAGCTTTACAAAATCATGTCGACGCAGGCACACGATCAAGAGATACTTTGCCACGGGCGAGCGCCTCACTTGATTGCCTCACTAACCGCCGATGGCTGGCTTTAGAGGCTAATCAATGGATAGTATGCCATCCTTGTTCTTTCAGCTATATTTTGGTGCAAGTTAGAAAGGGATAGTCCTATGTTTCATTCTTCCTTTCGATCAAAATATGCCTACTTCAGACCGCGGTCATATTTGATGACGTGACAGACAGGCCCTTTTTTACGCGATCATATTTGATTACGTGACAGACCAATGGATAAGTAAAATATTTTTATTTTTCACAGTTTACACACAATTTTCAAGTTCAAGTAAGTCAAGTTGAAAAATAAATACTAAACAATGTTTGCCAGCAAATTCTGAAAAAAAAACATTATTAAAGAATCCAAATATTTATAAATATGTTATTACGGAGGAACAGCAGCAGGTGAACTCATTAAAGGTATACCTATAATATCATTTATAAGATATTTCGTTTAAACATCAAGAAATTCTTCATGTGCCCCTAAATATAATTATTTTGTTTAGTTTTTGGCGCTTTGATATGATCAAAGAGCCTTTTTTTGCTATGTAATGCAATCGAATAACCAAAAACTGATGTATGATGCTTTTGATCAAGAGAATCCTGTGTACGCAAAAAGCATCATCAAAAGCATCAGTCACATCTTTAAAAGCTGAAACATATGCAAAGCATTTGCTTGCAATAAACTCGAGATTTTGCTTCTTTGTCAGTGATTTGCCATCATTTGTTTTAATTATATTGCGGAGAACAGATTCAGATTTCAAGCAGATCTTATACAAACCGACAGACGGATATGCTAAACCACCAAAGTCCTTTAGACAAATTAATTGATGGAAATACAATTTCATGTCTGATAATAGTTTTCGCACACAATGCTCGCAGTCGATTTTTGTTTTTAACTTTTTTGTTACGAATCCCGATACGTAGCCTATGATTTGCTCAATTCTGTCGGGTAAATGTAATTCTGAATCTAGCATGTCAGAAAATGCATCACAGTTGCTTTCATGTATATTGTCATCATTATCGTTTTGGGGATCAATTTTGGAACAACTTTTATCGTTGCGAAAACCTCTGGTACTTTCATTAATTTTCACTGAGCAGTTTAGTATAGGTATTTCAGTCAACGGTATGCAATTGCTGGTGAAATTAGAGCGAAGTTCCAAATTCAGTAATGTTTTCTTATAGATTCCGTTAAACTGATGTGCGTTGGGGTTGTTATTACAACTTGCGTATAATAAAACGGTTGCGTATCACCCCGAAAAACATTTCCAAATGATCTTGGCTGAATTTGTAAGGAAGTATATATATCAGTGCCTTTCTTTCCAACACGAGGACATTGAAAAGATGTTCGAGGCTCTTTATACATACAAGTAATCCCAATACACCTGTTTTAACTTTTGTTTTGGTAACTTTTTTTTCGGTAGTGGTAAGCTTGATAATTTTTCTTCCACTAACGGTCCGAGTGGTCTTACTGCGTACTTTTATCGTCAAACCAAGTAAGTAATCCTTTGCCGAATCAAGAAACTCAAATAGACTGTTTTTGTCTTTTAAGGATGCCGGATGTTTGAAACCTTTACCGGCCAAGCTGTATGTGTTTAAGGTGTCAAATAGGTCATTCATAATTTTTATGAAGTTGATTGTAGCTGCAGAACCTTTAAATTCTGGGATTTCAAGAACTTCTTCGCACAACTGCATAGCTTTGGCAACGCTATTGCTTAACAGTTGTGTCGCAAGTTTGACGATCATGATGTTATTTCTGAAGTTCAAATGCCTCTCAGTTAATTTGTTGGCAAAATGAAGACCTAAGTTGTCTTGGACTTTTTTGAGTTCTTGGACGTAGCGCCAGAGAACACTCTTCCCAGTGTGGTCTATTATTACTTTTTTTGATTCAAAAGTATTTCGAACCAATTTCACCATATGGCATGGGTCAAGTATTATAACAACGGCTTGGCCAGTAGTTGGATGAGCAAATGTAGTTTTTAGATTAGCCGGATCATTCAAGTTGCACCCAAGTACATTAGCAGTAGATAGATTTGGCGCGCAACCATCAAACGTCAAGCTAACTACATCTATTCCCACAGCTGCACATTTTGTAAGACACATTTTGATTATTGTTGCTCTTTGTTCCGCCGTTATTCCGTTTATTAGAAAATAACCTAATGGTTATTTCCACGAATCGTTCAAAGATACCAACATCAGAACATACGCCTGCGTTGCAATCTCATCCGAGCAGTGGCATCCAAAATGTGTGACAAGACCATCCATTGCCATTTCGTCCACAATGAGACAAGCAAGGTTTTTATCTGTATGTTCGAGTTTGAACTTAATAGCTCTAAACGATTCCTCTGTGAAACCAGGCTCGCAGTCAATATTTTGACACCATTTGGCTAATGTAGATGGATGGGGCAGACATGAATCAAATTCTTTACGCACGAACTTGTATCAGGATACAAGTTCGTGCTACAGGTTTGTATATATACAAACTCACATTGCACTACTATTCTGCATCAGGATGCAGAATAGTAGTGCAATGTGAGAGCAAATTTTTTTACAGCGGGTGCGAATTTAATTATGCTTCTCTTTTTTTTTTGTTGTTTCTTTTTAATACTCAGTACAATATCGCGTGCCACCGTGGGAAGTGAAGAGAATGCACCTAAATTTGTTTCTATTGCTTTTTTCTTTTTCAGATCCGCAGTTATACCTTTTAATGTGATGCATTTTTTTAGTAATCTGTCATTTTTACGTTTTAAGATTCTGTTTTTCGACAATCTTTTTTCAGAAAGCAAAGATTTGGTTTTTACTAGATTTTTAAACTTATGCGTTTTGGGGGTATTAAGAGCGGATTGAATGTCAGAATCAGAAGACGGAATATTCAAAGGAGTAAAACATCTTGGTTTGGAATCTGTGACACCCGATAACGGCCGTGGCATCTCAAGAGTATCGTTTTCAGTAGAATTCATGGTCAACCCAAAGTCACAACAACAGTTTGGACAAGAGACCTGAAACAAAAATATCGGTAAGTATACCATGTATTTGCCGAATAAAGGAATAATAAATTGTAATACAACGAATCGAACACTCTTTGTCGGATTTTATTTGAATTCCTACCAAACGGTGTTTACGGGACGAGGAAGGAATTTCTCGACTCGGGTTGACAATTTCCTTATCGCATGTCGTATTAGAGAGGAGTGTATTCGATGTTAAATTCGACTGGAGATTTGGTGACGGAGTCGTTGCAATAGAAGTTTCATTTGAAAACTCCATCTGAAATATTACATAATTAGCCTTATCTTTATATATGTCACCGTAAGATAGTCAAAACCGTTAGTTGATAAACTAACGTTTTTTTCTCGTTAGTTGGTCAACTATCGACAGATAGTAAACTGTAGCGTACTGCTTACTATATAACGCGTTAGTTGATAAACTAACGGTTAAAAACGTTAAATAATAGACTGGTTTAAACTTGAATTGCAAACGAAATCCAGGGCAAACACTCTGGTAGCTTAGGTGAAGCGAATAGTCTTCGTATTAAATTGACATGTAAAAACAAAAGAAACGTAAATTGTAAACCCTGTCGGTCTGGTTTACTATCTGTCGATAGTTGATCAACTAACGCGTTAGTTTATTAACTAATGGTTTTGACTATCTTACGGTGATATATAAAATACACGAATGAAAGAGTATTAATTATTATAATAAAATGAATCGAACATTCTTAGTAGAATTTTATTTAAATAACCTACCAAACTACGTTTACGGGATGTAGGAGGAATTTCTAGACCCACGTTGACATTTTCCTTGTCGCATATTGTATTGTCTTGCATCTTTTGCAATTTAGAGAGGACTATTTTTTTTAAACATGGTCCCATTCCAGTGTTTTCTTGATTTAATGTTGAATTCGACTGGAGATTTGGTGGAGGAGTCGATACAACTGGAGATTCATTTGAAAATACCATCTGAAAATATTTTATGATTATATCTTTATTTATGATTTTATGATTATATGGCCTTATCTTTACAATTCACGAATAAATATAGTTGTTAATTATTTTTCGACTATTGTGATAAACTAGTTAGTCAAACATCAAACGATAGTAAAATCTATTCATGTGCTGTGCAAATACTTACAGTACATATTGGAATAGCGGTTTTATTAATCATCCTGAATCCCTTCTTCTTTGTGTAATAGAAATCTTCACCTTTAAAATGAATTTAACATATTACGGCATTTTTGCTAGGAATCCAATTACTCTCACGTCTTTCTAATTGAACGCCTTTTACCCATCGTTCTCTACGACTAGGGTCTTGAGCGAATCTAAATGGAAAAGAACAATATTCAAATTTGTTTATTCAAATAAAAATTCAAATATTTTCACTATATTTTTTCAAAAGTTGATGGAAAATATCGCGATGAAACCTTCAATTTCCATAGCTGCGGCGATGGGCTAGCCATCAGTCGAGCAAAAATGGAGTATTGAATTAACAGCTTAACGTGAGCAAAGATGCACCTCTGCCTCCCCCTATGAAATAAGGCGAGACGCTACATTATTATTTTTAAACTTAATTAATAGAACAACAACAATGAATTGTCAACATAATGTAACCTAATATAGCATCACGCCTTTTCTCATATGCGGTGGCAGTTACGTGCATTCAACTACCTGCTTCATTTGGCATAACACCATCCCCCTAGATAAAATGTGATTTATTATTTTTTTGGTTTTACTGAATTTGTCCACGTACTTACACGTGAAAAGTGATCCCACTGTCCCTAAGGCGACGATCTGTAAGGTTCTTACACCACTTCACTGCACATGCAGGCATTTTGAATCAAAATAATCTTGTTATAAAGAGCCCGGTGAGCCATCTACACTCGCATGCGTCAAGGACCGGACATGTATTACTATACTCTTTGGACCGGACTGAAACCTCCCTGGGTTGAGCATTTACGCCCCGCCCATTTGGGTTCACTTCTCGTTGCGTCAAAATACAGCGTAAGGTATGCTTCTATGGTATAATCGTTCACTGCCTCCAACCCAGTAAACCAGTCCTCAAAACATTTGAAAAACGCATCTTGCTGGAGGTCGGAAAATAACCGACGAAATTCTTCGACGGCGTCGTTTGCGGTGTTAAATTTTCGCCCCCAAAGCTGTTAGACATAAAATATCAATATTAAAAGAGTTCATGTACCTTGAATATTTTGGTGGACCAGATTAGTAAACTTTGCATTTATTTTACAATTTTGAGTTTTTCTGTTTTTATTATGTACTTTATTAATATTATTTGACGGGCTAGAGACTCCCTCTATTGTCGTTGTATCTAATTTAAATTACTTGGAAAAGCTTCCAAGGTTTTGTTTGAAACATCAGTATAATGCTCAATAGAGGCATTATGTGTAGCCAAATTTTTGGCTGTTATATTAAAATAATAGGACAGCGAATTTGCTGGTTGTCTTTTGTAATAACTAGGAAGGTAATATTTAGCTTTAGTCAAATAATATTTATTTCTACTAACAAAATTGTTAGTATCCATTACATGTATATTATTATTGCATGATATAGTATGCAAGGTCATATTCAGCTTATATCTAAGGTTGTTTTCTGATTGTGGCAGGCTGTCGCTGTAAGGGAATGTGAACATAACAATTTGTTTTACTTTTAAAGATCAGAGCTTGTCTAAATATTTAATTAAGTCAGACTTGTTTACATTACCCTATTACCGAGGCATATGATTAAATAACAGTCATCACTATATGTAGCGTTATCTACTTTTTGCATAATATCATGCAGATTACAGTTGGGTAAACAATTATTTATTATGTATGCTCCATATACATATTTAATAATTGGCCCATATTTTTTCAAAGTTCATCGCTGTACATAATTGTTTTTATACCTGGATATGAAGTGCTAACATCCAGAAGGGAAGTAGCTGACGGAGCACAGTCCGGCACACAACAGCAGCTCTCCAGCGCTCCGCCTGGTCAAGTTTGCATCTTAGCTCATGCATGTTGTCCTCATAGCTAATCTGATTATAATTAAGCTGAGCAGTACACAGCTCCAGTTTATCTAAAACCCTTCTTTTATTATGAAGCTTTGTTACAACCTTTTTTTGATTTTTCAGCATATTCTTGTTTTTTTATTATTTTAAACTGAAAGTCGTAAGTGTTTCGGAAATATTGCTTGATATCAAATGTTCAAGCCATAATCCTCACCAGGGTGTCTTTATAACTCAGTGATCTTTTTACGACTATTTCTGAGATTTGGCATGTCGTCATCATTATTTCTTCACTATTTTTTGAAACCTAAACAAAGTTGATAGAACCTACCGTTTGCTTGCACGAGTAATGAGGATTATAGCTTGACGTTCAAGCTGTAATCCTCACCAACCCATAGCTGTAACTTCGGAACTTCAGTTTTACCGAGTTTATAAAATATCTCTTACGTAATTCGGGGAAAAACTCGTGCTCAACAGTATTTTAAAAACGGTAAGTAAGGTATAACTGGTTGGGGGGGAATTTCTGCGCGTGTGTACAGGTATTGAAAAGTGACTACTGCGCATTCAAGGCCACCGCTCATAACGTGTGGCGCGATGTATACAAGCGGTTTTTAGCTGTCATTATAAGCACAGATTAATGATATGAATTACCTAAGTCAACAGCGCGTTCCGAATAGCTCCATAATCGATTACAGCGACTACGAGGCCGTTCCGTATAGGTCAAAATAGTTGATATGACGTCATGAATGACATCATTAACGCCGCCATGTTGTGCTATTATTGCCCATGCTTTGAGCGACGGCACTGTGAGCGAGCCATCAACAGTGACAGCTGTCACCCTGACAACTGACACTCAAACTTAGAACAGCAAACCAGCAGAGACTTGCCGCTCCATAATTGTTTCTTTCCTCACCTATACACCCAACACAAAGCTAGTAGAACTGTTACGAGTGTCTCGGACTCGAAATGACAATAACTTACAAGAGTTGAGTTATAATAGTGTCATCTGTCAGTGTCAACGTCTACCGTCGCTTTCAAAGCGTTCCGAATGAATATCTATGATGGTCGCCATTTCCCACTCGGAACGGGCATGATGGTCGTGTGACGTTACGTGAGCAATGATGGCTTTGTGTAACTCGGAACGCGCGTGTTATATTGATTGATCACAACAAACAAAACAGTGGACAAAGGACAACAAATTAACTTTTTACTATTTTAACTATTATAGCATAAAAATGGCTCATATTCAGTTTGTGGATGAATTGGTGCGTGAATATCTGTTGTTTCGAGGGTTTACCTCTACAGTGAAAGCTTTCGATACAGATCTAAAGTCCGACAAAGACAAAGGTTTTCGTGTGGACAAAATCATCGAACAAATATTGCATTATATCAATGTTTACGATCTAAATGGATTGAGAGAATACTGGTCTCATCTGGATAGCATTGTGTTTTCTAAATTAGAAATACATTTTCAACCAGGTATGTTAAAATTATCGGTCAGTGTTGATAAGGAGGCGGAAAGACATTCATTCAACCATCCATTACCTATTTGGTCCATATTATGATTCTATTCAGACTTCTTTTCTTTTGTCCTTTTACCCCTGTGTAGGGTCTGTGGCCGATGACAGCTTTCTCTTTCTTTCTCAGTCAGTCTGTTTCTATTTAGAACTACTGTAAAGGATTCTTGCCGTCATTGTGGAGGTTGTCGCACATGTTCGAAATAGATAGTAAAATTTAGAGCATTTGCTGACTCTTCCTGTGCCTAGAATTTATCGTTATTTTTGTGATTTGTCCGAATTAGTTTTGTGTTTGTCCCTGTGTGGTGGTAAGTAGGCTTAACTCTATGTAAATCATGGAGACGGACGTTGTCCCCCGGATATACCTCCTCCCATAAACGACTCGGTCAACAATGTTTCCCTCTCTCCTCCTCTCTTCCTGTCAGCTGAAGCCAACTCCCAATCTCCCCAAAATACCCAAGATACTGTGTCCGGCAAGCGTGCTGCGGATATTTCCATTAACCCAAAGCCCAAAAAAACTGTCACCGATGTTTCCTTGTCCCAACCATCCATTCAAACTGTGTTTACAGCAGAGTCTTCTTCACTGAACAAATACTCAGAAAAAGACAAAGGTCCATTTATTGTACATGTGGTCCGAATTGAAGAGGAGTCCTCTTCAGGTCTCACTATGAGACCAATCAAGTTCGGTCAATTTCTACATCGAAATAATGTTCAAAACATTGCTCAAGATGGAGTTAAGAGTGTAGGTCGCAACCGGGTTGCGATTCAGTTTAAGTCTGCCTCTGACGCCAACTCATTCTTGTCTCACCCAGCATTAGCCACAGCCAACTACAAAGCAACTGTACCGACTTATAATGTGACCCGGATGGGTATAATTAGGGATATCCCTGTGGAGTGGAGTATGGAGGAGGTTGTAGAGGCTATTCAGCTCCCCCCTAATTGTGGTCCTATCATTAAAGCCCGTAGAATTAGTAGAAAAACAAAAAAGGACGATGACACTGTATCATATACCCCGACACAATCAGTTGTTATAACAATCTCAGGACAGGTTCTTCCAGAAAGAATCTACTGCTTTTATAATTCTATTCTGGTGGAGCAGTACCAGTTCCCTACTATTCAGTGTTGGAATTGTTGCCGATTTGGCCATGTCAAAATCCAACGCCGGTCCAAGCCACGCGGTTTCAAGTGCTCCCAACCCCACGATGGTAATACCTGTGAAAAAACACAGGACTCCTGCCTCTATTGTTCTGGCCCACATAGAGCCATTGATAAGTGCTGCCCTGAATTTCACAGGCAAAAAGCCATCAAGATCATCATGTCACAAGAAAGTGTATCATATAAAGAGGCATCAATTCGTCTTCCACCACCTAGAAAATCCTTTGCAGATGCTGCTCGCTCTTTCCAAACAGTGCCCCCAACCCCAACTTCAAGCCAATTGATGGCCCCTTCCCAATACCCAAAGACTATCACACCGCAAAACTGTAGTTACAACAAGACAACCCAGATCTGATCATAGACAGGGGTATGACCGGAATGCTCACTTAGAGATCACTAACTCACCCCCTTCTTCTCTCCCTAATGGTCATGCATTCCCTTCTCTACCACCCAATTCGTCCCAGCCTAATGAAAATCTCCTTGAACTTCTCTCTACCATTATCAATCTTCTGACTAAGTTCAGTGATTGCCCATTACCGCCCAACGTGACACAAGGTCTTAACCAGATCTTGTCAATTGTCAATTGTAAGACGGGCTGGTTTCCGCAACTCGACGACGAAAGCGCCTATTTTGCGTGTGGGTGGGAATGCGACATCATTCGAGCCAACCCAACTCCTCCAGGAACGCCAGTAGGCCCTTTACGTTACCGACTATCCCTGGAAGGTCCCTCGATTGACCGAGGTGTTTAGCCCTGTAGTCCGCTACTCCTGTGCACTCCATGAGGACGTGAGCAGCCGTTTCTTCTGCCTCCAAGCAGGCTCTGCAAAGGGGGCTGTCGGTAACACCTAGGACATATAGATGTTTGTTAAAGAAACCATGGCCAGTAAGTGCTGCAGTTACCAGTCGCATGCGCGGCCTACTAAGTCGAAGCAAGGTCTTAGCCAGCCTAGCGCTAGGGGACGGCAAGGCCAGCTTAGCCTGCCTGCACTCCTCATGGTTTGTCCAAAGAGTGGCATGATCATTCCTGGTCGACTCTCTCAGAAATGAGCGTACCATCTTGAAGGGAAGAGGGATGATAGGTTCGGGACCTTACGCTGTCAAGCTAGATCCTTTACGCGCCAACTCATCCGCTGCATCGTTACCTCTTGATCCGCTGTGTCCTTTTATCCATTGAAGGATTACGCGGTTGTGTTGACATACCTCCATTAGTCGTTTGTGACACTCGTAGATTAGCCCTGAGTTAATAGTGTTGCTATTTAGGGCTTGTAGGACGGCCATGCTATCCGAGAGGATTCGAATGGAGGAATCTCTTACCTTTCTCGATGCTATGGCATTAGCGGCCGAGATGATGCCCATGCATTCAGCTTGAAAGACAGTATTATGGGCACCCAGTGGAATGGCTATCTTGATGTTTAGGTCCTCCGAGAAGGTGCCTGAACCAGTGCCTGCTTCAGTTTTTGAACCATCGGTAAAAATTCTGAGCTCTTTAACGTCGAGCCCCTCAACCCGATGGTCTTCATGTAACTGTATATTGTATTTTTTGTCAAAAACAAATTGTTTAGGGATTCTGTCACTGCAAGCCATAGAGATGGGAAATTTTTTGTAAACTTCCCCTAGGATGGCGGTGTGTGAGGTCCTGTTTTTCCTCCAAAGTCCTAAGGTGTTGAGTCTCACCGCAGATGACGCGGCCTCCTGCTTAATATATAGCTGGAGTGGCGGAAGACACAGCATGGCCTCCATTGCTGCTGTTGGAGTAGTTCTCATACTACCTGTGATAGCCATGCAGGCCAGCCTTTGGAAGCTTTGGAGTTTGCTTACCATTGTGGTTAGTTTGGTCCTGGTCCACCACACCACAGCTCCGTAGCAGACAAGAGGACGGATCACCGTTACGTACAGCCAAAGAATGATGTTGGGAGAAAGTCCCCACTTTTTCCCCACCATTCTCCGACACTGCCAGAAAGCAATACTCGCCTTCTTTAGTTTGTTGTCGATGTGGCTACTCCAGTTGAGCTTGCTGTCCAAGGTTATGCCCAGGTACTTCACCTCAGTTGCTAGCTGGAGTTCCGTTCCAAAGAGCTTAGGTAGGGTATACCTACCAAGAGCCCTATTGTTAGTGAACATGACTATTACCGTTTTTGTTGGGTTAACCGCCAGGTCATATTCTAAACACCAGCGCTCCACGATGCGAAGAGCTGTTTGTTTAAGGTTGCATACTGTGCTCGCAAATTTACCTGTGATGAGGATTACCAAATCGTCGGCGTATCCTACGGTGTAGTATCCATTAGCGTTAAGCTTGGTAATCAGGTCGTTAATGACCAGATTCCACAGAAGCGGGGAGAGCACTCCTCCCTGCGGGCATCCCCGCACTACCTCCGCCGATAGGGACTCTCCAGCTAGACGCACGATACGTTTGTTAAGCATGTTTGTGACCCAGTTGTTTACAGCTGTTGACACCCCATGCCTTGTTAGAGATGCACTTATACTGCTATACTGCGTCTTGTCAAAGGCACCTTCTATATCAATACAAGTTCCAAGACAGATGCATTTGTTTTGAATCGCCTCTTCAATTGTGGATACAACTGCATGGAGAGCCGATTCAGTAGACTTACCCAAACTATATGCATGCTGATTCTTGTGTAAGGGTATATGTTTTAACGCTCCATCTCTCAGGTGTCTCTCGCACAAACGTTCGAGAGTTTTAAGCAAGAACGAGGTGAGACTAATCGGCCTGAAAGATTTAGCGTTAGTGTAGTCGCTCCTACCTGGCTTCGGTATGAAAATTACGTTTACTACTCTCCACCTTTTGGGAACGTATCCGAATCTAAGACATGCTTTCATGATTCGGACGGATTATATTGATGACGGGTTCCCCACCCCACTGTAGAAGTGCTGGGAAGATTCCATCTGGTCCTGCTGATTTAAAAGGTTTAAAGCTATTAATGGCCCATCTTACCTTGTCCAGTGATAATATTATTAGTTATGTCTAAGTGGTCGACAGCTTCATGGTGAACCTCTTCCGGCCACACAATCTCTTGAATAGTTCTACTTCCGGGAAAGTGAGTTTCCAACAAGAGACTGTGTGTTTCTGTGGTGGAAGAGGTATATGTTCCATCGGGTTTTTTAAGCGACCCTAGCCTGGAGTTGCCTTGTTGAGCTAGTATTTGCCTTACCCGATTTGCTTGATCAACGGTTTCAATGTCGCTGCAGAATTTCCTCCATGAGTTGCTGCTTTTGAACCGTAGTCGTTTCTTGTACTTGGATTTGGCATCTTTATAGTTGTCCCAATCCTCATCAGCACTGGTGTTCATCGCCCTGTTTAGCAGTCTTCTGATCTTAGCACGCATCCTATCTAGATCAGGACCCCACCAAGGCTGCCCCTTGATGTTGGTAGGCGCTGGTGTGCTAAGCGGGCAAGTTGAATGGTAGCAGTCTATTGAAGTATTTGTAAAATCTGTTACCTGTTGTTCGATTTGTTCGGGTCCCTCCGGATCTGGTAGAGTCTCAGCCCAAGCAAGTCTTTCACCTAGGATAGCTCTGTACCTGGTTCTGTCAGTCTTGCGTGGGTTTCTCTTAGGGACAGTTGGGGAGAACGCTGCGTTGATCTCGAAGCGTATCCATCGATGATCAGAGCATGACGCCTCGTTGGACACATGCCAGCCCCCAACGTCGTCGGATATGTCCGCCGTTGCCAGGGTAATATCAACGATAGTTCTGCTCCGCTTGGTAACAAAAGTTGGTTCAGAACCTATGTTAAGCACATTGAGGTTTGTAGTAAATAGGTATTCAACAAGTGTCTTACCTCTGCTGTTCATATCTGGCATGCCCCACAGTGGGTGATGCGCGTTCGAGTCGGCCCCAACGATGAGCTGGAGGCCCGACTTCTCGCAGTGGTCCACCAGCCGGCACAGGTCGTGTGGAGGCGGGTTGTCCTCCGCAGGCATGTAGGCGGAGGCCACCACGAGCTCGCGGCACCTAGCTGTGTCGGGCAGTTGCAGCCTTATGGCACACAGGTCCCTGGAACAGAACTCTGTTAATGGCTGTGCTGGGATGTTGTTAGTAGTTATGATGCACGTTCTAGGGTTATCGTGATCAGTTGTACCGAAAAGCTTACCTCTCAAATTGGCGAGCCCTCGAATGCTACCGCGGTTGATCCACGGCTCCTGGATCAGAGCCACGGCAGTGCTGTTTGCCCCCAACCAGCGTCTTAACTGGGCCGTTGCAGTTTGGCTGTGTTGGAGGTTGGCTTGGAGGATTTTACAATCACGGGAGAGGGACGCCATTTTTGGTCAACCCCTCCTCCACCTCCAAGACGAGTTCCTCCTCCAGCCGCATGGACAGCTCCTCGCCCTCAGAGGGCACCACTGCTGGTTCTGACTCATCGCCTTCACCAAGCAGCATGGCCTCCCAGTGCGCGTGCTCGTCCTGCGGTTGAGCAGCAGAACTTTCCCCGACTGCATCGGGGCCTGTTTGCTGCCGCTCTGGAGTGGAACTCTGGGGCTTGGCTGTTCTTGAAGAAACCCCAGTGATGACCAGCTTAGAGCTGGTCTGCGCTAACACCGGTGGTTCCTTCACAAATTTCCCACCGGGTCCCTGAAATTTGAGGTAGACCGAACCACTACCAAAAAGGAGCTGTCTGCCCCTTCCCAGCAGGGTCGGCACCACATCTTCAGGGACGTCTGTGATGAGAAACAGGTTGTCCTGCTGCTCATCCACTTTCTGGAGGAGCCATCGGTCAACCTGTGCCCACTTGTTCATAAAGTGGAGGACTACGCCGACGTCGGGCGCAGACTTCCACTTGCCTCGTTCGTTGGGTATGAGCACCCCACATCGAACCCCGCGGACCATCTCCGATTGGCGTTTCACCACCAACTGTACGTTGGATGGTGTAGACACACCGGAGACACACTCCCGCAGCCAGTTCAGGGAGTACTCGTCCTCCACGAACAGTTTAAGGTGGCCGTCCTCGTAACGAGGCTTGCCACCGAATTTGGGGTTTTCCTTGCTCGGATCCGCCAACGCTTCCCTCAAGATTTTGTCATCAATCTCGTTGAGGATGAGCGTTGACAGATCCTGTGAAATATGACCAGTAGCGACGTCAGTTACGGCGATGTACTGGTCAGATTTCACCTTCTGAGCATAGGTGACCCCAGCTCTGCGCGCTTCCGTGCACTGCTTTTTAGGCTCCACTCGAGGAGAAATACTATCCTCTAGTCGAGCCCTCTTAGCAGCCGCGCGCTCGTTTTTGCCGGATCTCTTGGCAGATTTCAACTTCTTGTTAGAAGTTGGACCACCAGAGAACGCTACGGTAGGTTTAGCCCCGTTTGAGTCTAGGGTTGCCCCTTTGACACCACGGGAGCCGGTCACCTTACCCGCAGCTCCAGCTGTATTAACAGCGGGACCGCCATCGGTCGTCACCGTGGCAGATGGAACCCCATCTACGCCGGCAGCGGCCGATGTGGCAGCCAAACGCTGTTTTTTCTTCCACCGACGATTCGCCTTCCGCCCTGGTCCGGTTTGCACCGTATCTGGACGTTTAGTCGATGGGCCCTTCCCTTGCAAAGATTGCTTGGGTGGTTTACCCTTTCGACCAACCGTCGTCCAGGCGCTGGCGAAATGCTCGGCGATGTTTGTCGAATGGCTCCGCGCACCGGGTTGCCCCGTGGCCCTGCCTCTCGACTCACTTTCGGGCTTTTTGCAGCTAACCTCCACAGTGGAATCACTACCGGTTTGCACCGGTAGGTCACTGATGGTGGCAGTGCGCCCAGTTGAGGCTTGAGGATCTGCCGAGGCAGATTCTCGCACCTGTTTGGAGACGCTTGCGGTTTTCACCGCTGGAAGCGTTCCAGATGGGTTTTTTGACCTGACACGATCCATGGCCAAATGTATAGAGATTCGTCTACTCGATTTCCCACCCTCCACGGAGCCCGCATAATTGGGAGCGCCTACTCGCTTGGAACAGCTTTCAGTCGCTAGGAGTACCGAGTAGATATAGGAGCATAGGGCTGGTACTTGGCGCGACATCGGGAGCTCGCTTCTGTGGACGATGGGAACCAAGGTGTCAGCGACATGGTCCCACCGCCGTAGTCACCGAAGCTTACCCCGTCAGCATGACCCATCCCTCCGCTATGACTGACGCCTTAGCGGACCCTACACCCCTAGCCGTGGCCCTCTGACGGGACACTTGGCCGTTACCCCAACCCGCGGCTACGGGCGAGGCTACCGTTTTGCCTGAAATCCAGGCCAAAGAGGGCGTGTTGCCTTACGAAGCTAAATCCACAGCAACGCTCGGCTCAACCCCCCAGGACCCCTTCATCCTGGCCTACGGTGGTCAACTGCGCAGACCACAAGACGCAGGTGAGTGTAGATAGTCTGCCGGGTACACCCACTTTAACCGACAGAACCGGAGCTACTTTTAGCCATCGGCTAGTAAGAGGTCCGGGGACCAGTCACTAGCCGCTGTTACCAGGGTGCACCAGGAGGAAGCAGAAGTTATGCAGGCGGACGTATCCTTCTGCATCACTTCAGCACCCCCACACTAGGAGGTAGTCGCTCAGAACACCCTTAACCAGATCTTACAACTTGTTAACTCTTCTCATTCCCAACAAAATGGCCAGCATTCTACAGTGGAATTGCAGGAGCCTGAATCCTAAAAAATCTGATCTTATTTATTTAATAAATAAATATAAACCTTCTGTTATTGCCCTATCTGAGGGTTGGTTGCTGCCTGGTTCTCGCTTTCGAGTTTCAGGTTTTACCAGCCTTCGGGAGGACAGAATAGATGGTTATGGGGGTGCCATTCTTTTCATTAAGAAAGGCATCCCTTTTTCCAGAATAAATCTTCCCCCCCATAGTGTTAACATTGATATAGTTGCCGCAAGATGTTTTGACGCCACTTTTATTTCAGCTTATATTCCTCATCCTGACTCTTCCAATCTCCAGGAACTGGATAGCCTTATTTCTTCCCTTCCCACTCCTCTTATTATTTTAGGCGATCTCAACAGCCACAACCAGTTATGGGGTAGCTATAGGAATGACTCTAATTCTTTTATAATTTTAGATATCTTAGATAAATTTGACCTCTGTATTCTAAATGATGGTCGCCCAACACGTAGGGTGTCCCCGACTCAGGATCCCAGAAGTGCAGTTGATCTTTCCCTCTGTTCCTCAAATTTAGCTTCTGGCCTCTCTTGGGATGTTCTTTCTTCCACTTTTGGGAGTGATCATTTCCCAATTTTAGTCCACTTCCCTAATAAGTATCCCCCAATAAAGAAATTCGATCCCCTACTCAAATATAGACTGTCTGGCGCAGACTGGGAAAGGTTTGCCAGAGAATGTGACTATAGGATTAAGTTACTCGACCCTGTTTCTCCCCAAAATTCCCTCAATGTTTATGCAAAATTCCTCGAAGCAATTGTTACCAGTGCTAACTCCTCAATCCCATTAAAGAGACCTCCCCCTGATAAGATCCGTTCACCCCCGTGGTGGGATCCTGAGTGCACTGAAGCAGTAAATAAAAGAAAAGAGGCCGAGATGATGTATGCTTCCAGCATGACTACAGAGAATTTTATCAACTTTAAAAGAATCTCTGCCGTGGTTAGAAAATTGCTAAGTAAAAAGAAGCAATTAGGTTGGTCAAAATTTTGCGAGAACCTATGTCCTCGTTCCCCAGCTTCTCTTATCTGGAAAAATATAAAAATATTTAGGAGTTCTTTTTCCGCCCCTAACTCGTCCTATAGCGACCCCAAAGTCTGGTTGGAGACCTTTGCTAGTAAATTAGCCCCCCCCTTCTGCTCCGTATGTTGATTGTCTGCCGCCTATACTCTCCCTCCAATCTCCTTCTCATAGATTGGATGAAGTATTTTCGGAATCCGAGTTCAATCTGGCAGTAGATAGTCTAAAGGACTCTTCTCCTGGTTTAGATGGCATCCCGTATTCTTTTATTAGAAACTCTGGGTCCGAAACTAAAAAATACTTTTTACAATTAATTAATACTTTTTTCTCATATGGGTCTCCTCCGGAAACATGGAGGTCACAAATCATCATCCCTATATTAAAACCTGGTAAGGATTCTACTGACGCTGCCTCTTATAAGCCAATAGCTTTGTCATCTACTCTCTCTAAAATTTTTGAGCATCTTGTTAAAAATCGTTTGGAATGGTTTTTAGAGAGTCAAAACATTTTACCTGAATCCCAGTTCGGCTTTAGGAAAAATAAATCCACAATGGATAGCCTAGCCATACTGACCACGGATATTAGAATAGCTTTTTCTAAAAATAAATCGGTCGTGGGAGCATTCTTAGACATATGCTCCGCCTACGACAATGTACTTCTTCCTGTACTCAGGCAAAAAATGCTCCATCTGAGTATTCCAGAGAGGTTAGTCAATTTCATCACGAGCTTATTCTCGGACAGATCTGTGTTGATTCGCAACCAAGACCATTATCTGTCTCCGCGGTCAGTGTGGAAAGGTCTTCCTCAAGGTTCAGTCCTGAGTCCTCTACTCTATAGCATCTACACTTATGACCTTGATAGAGTAGTTACCTCATTCTGTAGCATACTGCAGTATGCGGATGACTTAGCCCTTTACTCTTCTTTGGCCTCGATTGAGGAGGCTGCCACCAGAGTAAATTCTGCCATTATTTATCTCGAGGATTGGCTGACGGAGCATGGTTTGTCATTATCGGCCTCAAAGAGCAAAGTTGTTATTTTCTCCAGAAAAGTCCGTTTCCCGAATGTGCACATACGTATTAATGGCCATGTGGTTCCAATTTATAATTCCGTAAAATTTTTAGGCGTCATTTTAGATTCTAAAATGAATGGTTCTGCACATCTTAACTATGTAATTAAAAAATGCGAAAAGGGTATCAACGTCATGCGATGTCTTTCCGGTACGTGGTGGGGATCACATCCATATTGTCAAAAACTGATCTATAATGCCATAGTGCGCAGTCATTTTGACTATGGAACTTTTTTCCTTGAACCTTGTAGTAAGGCTGCTCTTGAAAGCCTTCAGAGAGTGCAATTTAAATGTCTACGCATCATTATTGGTGCCATGAAATCATCTCCCACGAATGCCTTACAGGTCGAATGTGGCGATCCTCCTCTAAATTTACGTAGACAGTACCTTTCGGACAGATTCTTTTATAAGGTCATCCCACTTCAAAACCACCCTCTTTCACCTAAAGTCAAACTGTTAAGTCGGCTTGTTTCGAGTTGTAGATATTGGTCCCATAAGGACCCTCCGTGCCTTGTCAAAAGTCTCCGGAAACTTGTAAATATAAATCAACCTTTATATCAATGTAACATGAATCCTCTCTTCAGCACGAACTTTGATGCTCTAATTCATTCTCCTAACATTGTGTTATCCCTTGGAATTACAAAATCATCTCCTGATGCCAACTCCTCGTTTAATGAAATAGTAGCTTCTTCTTGGGCAGACTGGCTCCTCGTTTTTACCGATGCCTCTAAACTTTCAGAGTCCGGTTGTGTTGGTGCTGCGGTCTGGATACCAAGGTACAAAATCATTCTGCATTATAAATGCCTCCCTCTGTCATCTGTATTTACTGGCGAGTCGGTTGCTATTCTGGAAGCTATCCTATATGTCTTATCCCATAAATTAAATAAATCCATTATCTTTTCAGACTCCCTTAGTTGTCTTCAAGCCATCTTGTCAAACCAGTTCAGATCAAAAATTAAATTCCCAATTATATTAAAAATTAAAGAATTGTTGTATGACTGTCAACGTCAGGGATTGGAAATTGTGTTGGCTTGGATCCCTGGTCATGCGGGTGTTACGGGAAACGAGGAGGCCGATTCCTGCGCGAAAAATGCTATTGCCTTGGGTGGCTCTGAACATTTCCGTAATTTCAGTTCAGATATATGTTCCATCTCTAAAACTCACCTATATAAATCATGGAACGAGGCTTGGCAGGCTAGCCGTCAGATCAAAGGCAAATTCTATGGAGAAATCCAGGATACGATTCCTTTGAAACCCTGGTACTTCAAATTCCGCGACTCGAATAAACGCACCACATCTACAATTTGTCGTCTTCGTTTGGGTCATTCTTGTACTCCGGTGCACCTGGCTAAAATTAGGGTCAGGGATAACTCTCTTTGTGAGTGTGGTCTTGCAGAGGGCTCTGTTGATCACATCTTTTTTGAATGCCCTAATCTTAACGTTTCCTTGTACAATCTTCTTCCTCCTTTCATCCCCAGACCTTCCAATTTCAAATCTCTATTATCATATGTAAACTCCCTATTTATCCAAACCCTGGGTAATTTCATTAATTTTAATAACATCAAACTCTAACTGTAGTTGTGTACCTGTTGTAGACTAATTTAATTAAACTAACAGTATTATATATTTATGTATCTATTGTTTTGTCCTTTTTTTCTAGGTTCCGGAAATCCTCAGATTTTCACCGGAGAATCCTCAGTATCATTCCGTGCCATCGCCGATACTTTGACACTGGCAGAATCATCAAAACGATGAAAGCCATTAATTAGGAGAAAAAAAAAACTACTGTAAAGTTTCTTTCAGTAAATGGGTCATAATGTCTCTTATTTGGATATTTATATTAATTATCTGGAATTTATATTTATATTAATTATCTGGAAATTTTTCTTTTTCTATTCACATAGTCATAATATGACTTAGAACCGGAGATATTAAGTCAGATACATATTTTATTATTTTAGTATTTATTCCGTCAATTCCTGTGCTACATGTATTTTTTAAATTTCAAATTATTTTAAATATATCGTAAGGGTCTGTTGGCCTCATAAACATTGAAGAACAATGATTGTATTATGTTTTGTATTATCATGTCTTTGGATTGTGTCAATATAATGATCATTATTTCGCGATTTCTTGTGGGTTAGAAATCTTTTTGTCAAAGAGAATGAAAGAAGAAAAAGAATTTCTGGCAAAGTTATACCAAGGGATAATGATTTCTGATTAAAGATAGGTGATGATGTTGTTAAATCCAACGCTGAGGTAGCTCGAGCTTTTGAAACATTCTTCACCAATGCACCCTTACTCACAACAGAGCGTCTAAATTCATCTCCATATGAAGCAGAGGTTTTGTTAAAAAACAGCACTAGCATCAGTAATGTAGATTTTAAATTTTATCATGTAGGTATGTCCCCAGGATATTGTCAAAACGTATAGATTACTTAACTTAAAAAATACTGAAGACCATTGGGGTATGTCAGTCAAAGTCATTTGTTCAATAATACTTGTTATAGCCCCTAGCTTATATATTTAATAAATGTGGTGATAATGTGTCAAATTCTGTCTTGTTGAATAGATTCTTTTGGAAATTTTGATTTACTACTGCTAATAACTTTCCATGTTGCTTTCAAATTATTTCTAGATGATTTAATGAAGTTATTGTTTTGAGCCTTCTGTTTTGGTTTCACAATTTTTTTAAGTCTATTGGAATATGACTTAAGTTTGAATTTGTTTTCCTTGCTAGAAACTCTTCTATATGTCATGAGCATGTATCTTTTGCGTTTGCTACAAATCTTGATACCCTGAGACAGCCATTTTGCCTTAGCATTGGTAGTCATCTTCACTTTAATTGTAGGGAAACATTGATCATATATTAAAATAAATAATTCTATAAAATTGTTATATGCTTCATTTGGGTCTTCATTACCAAAAACGTCACTAAATGATAGACTACCTATAAAGTTCCTAAATTTTATCATATTTTCTTCGCTGTAATCTCTTTTTCGATATACCAAAAAGGCTTTTTACAGGTTTTTTTGATCAGGCACTGTAAGAGTTGCGCTGTGTGATCCGAAAGAGCCATCTCTATCACTTCACTTTAACAGCCACGTATATTATAAATAAAATTGTCTAGACTCGTTTTACTCCTGAGTCTTGTCTGGTTAATTTCGATTCTTAGACTGTAGCTACTGATGAGGTTTTTAAAGTTAACAGAATTTGCGTTTCTAACTAAAATGTCATTATTAAAATCGCCACAGACAACAAGGCTTTTATCAGAATTGTAACAGTACAATTTAAGAATATTTTCTAAACTTTCATAAATCGTTTGGAGGATGTCAGCTTTATATTTAGGTATTCTATACATACATATTATGATAATGTTATGTTCAATCAGTTCAATTGCACAACATTCAAGTAAATTTGTTTTATTAAATCTTGATATTTCATCTAGGCACTTTAAATTTTTGATTGTTTTTTACAAGTATGCAAGCACCTCCATGCCGATTGTGCCTAGAGTAATATGTTGCTATTGGTGTAATCATCTCATAGAGGTTTATTATTATATTTTGTAAGCCAAAGAAGTTTAACCTGCCTGTTCGTTCAGAAAACATACTATATGTTAGGTCAGAGTTATGAGTCAGTGCGTAGTTATGAGTCATCTCGAGTCATCATGAGTACATCTAGACTCAATAGAGTGTTAAACTATTCAACCCTACAATTATATAGCGCTGCTCCGCAAACAGGTGGGTACACAGTTATGAAATTTGTAAACGAAATTTTCATTTTTTTTTGTCTGATAGTGGTAACAAGTTGCAAATAGTTACTTGTACTTAGAAAATCAGATTCTCCAATCATTATAATGCAGTAATTGGATGAGTTAAATCCCTGCAATTTGTTATCAATATTTGTTAAAAGTAGGTCAAGGTTTGAATCTGTAATTTATATGATGTACAGTATTTGTACTTAGATGATCTAAAAGTACTATCCAATAAATCAATAGCTCCGCTCTGATTATTGCCATTTAAAATGCAGTTTGACTTTTTTTTTGGCGTTTGCTTGAGAATGAATGGATTTATTTCCTTTTTGTACTGTTACTGTTCTCTTTTTGGTAATTATGGCTTCATGGCTCTGTATTTCTTTGTATTTACATTGCGTAATATTCCAAGATTCGTGATTCTGCGAAATCTTCTTTTTTAGCAAGTTGGCGTGTAGATTTCGCTAGGGTTGAATGATTCATCTTTCCTTTTCCTTTTTTAGGTGTAAGGCTTCCGTTACCTTGTTTATTAAATCCTGTTTTTTTCAAAAACTCCTCAATAGTTTGTTTAAGTTGGGAATTTTCTAAGTTTAGATTTTGCATTTCTCGGTGAGCTGTATTTAGTTCGAGCTTTAATTGTTTTATTTGCTGTTCTAACTCGTAATAGCGTTCGTCGTTTTCAATAGAAGTATCTGGCAGACTATTTGTGGTGCCATCTATTGTTCGACCACTTACTGTAGTAATAGTGTTGTTTGACTCACCACTTTTTTCGGATTCGGTGCGCTTCCTTCAAAATGTAATATTTTCATATATATTAATTTTTCAACAAACAAAAAACAATCTGAGTGTCCCCTTACCTTGTACGTCTGTACTTGAATTCGTCGCTAAAGTTAGCTTACCGAGCGAAGACGTAAGTGTATTGTCGTATTTAATTGCATCATTGCATAAATGTGAGTTACATTTATGCAATGATGCAATTAAATTCGACACATTCACTTATGTGACGTACATCCACTATCGATGATCCAATCTCCACTCTCGTTGCAATGCAAACATCATTAACATCTGAAACACAATTAAATTTTACAAAATTGGAATCGATATTTGGTAATCGACACATACTTTACAGTATCACTACACTTTTCTATTTTCTTCTTCGTACAATCAGAGGCTTGATGACATTTGAAACATTTATATCTGAATTTTGTTTTAGTCAGCTCTGTACCACTCTTAGGTTTAGAAGGTTTCCGTCCTTTTACAATAAGTGCCCTATCTACACTTTCTTTTTGATTCCTGGAATAATCTTCTTCTAATATCTTGATCTTGAGTGTGCCTGCATCCGGCAATGAATCTCTAGATTCTATGGCACATCTAAAGCTGTACAGGAGCATTACCGAGGTCAGATAATTATGCACATCGATTACCATGTCGGCCATACTGGCTATTCACATAAAAAATTTGATAACATGTTCTCTAACCTTCTTCCAATTTATAAAGCAATACCTGTTTTAACAATGTCGCCTTTTTCGAAGGTCCCTTCGAACGTTCTGTAATTTCAGCCATTATCTCGTGACGTCGTACAGCTTCGGAAATGTCGTAATTCGCTTGAACTTATCAATAAAATGAGATCAGATTTAGCTTTAGAGTCTCCGATGTCCCATTTTACTGCTTCGGCTGGTTCTGCCGGTTTTGGGGTACTTCCTTTAACGAATCCACAGGCGTCATTCTTTATTAAAATGCTTCCACTTGTATTTTTCAGGTCTCGTAGTTGCTCTGATGGAGTCAATCAATTTTGACAGTATTCATTTTTTTACTTCAACTTCTTCCTTTTCTTGATTGAATCTATCCTGATTTAAGTGTAATGCCCATAACCATTGTTGCATATATTATAGGAGTAGAGAAACCAAGATAGAAGTAAACAAGTAATTTATTGATGCTTACAGCAACAATACTTTTATCGACTGACGTACACAAAAGTAAACAAACAAACCAAGGAATGGTTACTAGTTAATATTAATTTGACATAGTTCTAATTACAGCCAGTGTAACGACTACCTATTGAAATAGGTTCACTTAGAACATAACAAATATCACATTAAATAAACTATTTTAATAATCCTTCAAAATGACGATCTGATTGCCATCCATATTGATGGGAGATATATAAATCCAGCTACAGGTATGGAAATATACTTGTTAAATGTATGATTTTCCATTATTGTGTTTTCAGCGGTTCGCAAAATGGAGTACAGTCTATATAAGTTGTACCTGGCAACAGCAGTGCAGGGCACTGGTGGAGTGAAGAATGATAAAGTTGCAGAGTTCTTTGCAAAAATGCTTCCAGAACTGCAGGGACAAAGCGAGTGGAAAGACTGGTTCAGTAAGTTACTTCCTATGTTATTATAAATATAACACAGTTAACCTTATCAAATGACACAGCACTTAAGAGCCTTAAGTTAAGGTTTTAAGCATTAACTCATGGCGAAAGTTCTGCAGCAACATCCTGCGCGGAGGCGAACATGGTAAGGAAAGTTCTCTGCCAACAATCCCATCAAACCCTTGGATCCCTGCGCAAAGCGGATGACACACTAACCAACACTCCAGAAGAAACAGAATGTATCTTACAGACACACTTCCCTGACTGTCAACTATTAAGAACGGTCAACTGGACGGAGGAGGAGATAACACCGACCGAGGAGCAGTGGGAACTTGCACTCGAGGTAATCAACCCACAAAAAAGAAGGTGGGCAATCAACAGCTTTAACTCATTTAAATCGCCGGGACTGGATGGCATTCACCCGGCTTTGTTAAAGTGAGGAGACCAACTAGTTCTGGCATTAAACTCTGTCATGGTAGCATGTCTGGCATACAGATACGTACCGAAACACTGGAGATAGGTAAAAGTAATTTTCTAACCTAAGCCTGGTAACAGCGATTCTCAGATCCCAAATCCTATAGCCTCCCCTCGTTCCTGCTGAAAACTATGAAAAGGCTATGTGATAGAGATCTGCGGGAAAAGGCCCTGAGAGACATACCCTTGCATCAGAATCAGCGCGCCTACAGTCAGGGTACATCTAGAGAATCAGCTCTTCTGTAGATTTACCCTGACTGTAAGTCTACGTGCCTAGGAATCTTAATTGACATTGAAGGAGCCTTCGATAGGACTAAATTCACCAGCATAACAGCGGCACTGGTAAAACGCAGTTATGGTGGAGTGGATTGGTAACATGTTGAGTAAGAGAGTCATTCAACTCACTTCAGCCAAATCCCAACACGCATTGGTAGCGAAGGGATGCGCCCAGGGAGCTATCCTCTCGCCACTGCTTTGGAACCTGGTGGCGAATAACCTTATCACCAGACTGAACGTACAACACTATTACACGGTAGGATATGGCGACGATTTAGTGATACTAACAAGTGGAATCGTCACAACCACAGTATGTGATGTCTCCCAAGCAGCACTACGGATTGTGGAACGCTGGTGCACGAAATGGTAATGTTCACCAACAAGCGCAATCTGGGCAACTATCGGACAGCGTTGTGTCTTAAAAAACTTAACCTGTGGAGACATCCTAGGGTACCCCAACACTGAAATACTCGACGAGTACATTGGTAGGGAGCCGCTTCTAGAAGCGACTACAGACACGATACCCAAGCAATCTGTCTTCGAGTAAGTCATTTTCTTGTCTCCTTATTAAAAAAAATAGTGACGTGTCATCTGCAAATAATACTATCTCTAACATGTTTTGTACCATGAATGGCAAATCATTAACATACACAGGAAAGGAACGGTCTCAGAATAGAGCCCTGTGGGACTCCCATCTTCACCTGAGAACCCGACGATTTTGTCCTTTTAATGTCATGTCAATGTTTTTTGAACCCTCCCTTCTAAATACGATCTCATAATTGCCTTTTATGCCGTAGTGTTTAGCTTTAAGAGCAATGTTTCGTGGTCTACACAGTCAAATGCCTTGGACAGGTCAGGAAAAACACCTATAGCGTCTCTACGATCTTCCCATGCATTAAAAATATGTTTAACTAACATGACTCTAGCAGTCGTTGTCGACCGCCCTTTTGAAAAATCCTAAAAATTTTAAATCCAAACTGCTGGCTATGGAGAATTTGATGCGCATTGAAGTGCGCCAGCAACTGACCCAATATAATCTTCTCAAATATTTTACTCAATATTCAGAACCGAGACTGGTCTAAAATTTGTGGGGTCATCCCTATCGCCGCTTTTAAATAAAGGTACTCTCATCTACACATCAGATCCTTCCAGTAGTCAGCCACCGCGATGGCTTTGTCATTAGCCTGCATAAGGTCGGCGTGTGTGCAGGAAGACGGACACAGCGGGCACGATAGTAGGTGGCCGTAAGTTTGGGGGACACCGCAACAGCAGCTTGTGCTTGCGTTCTCAGGCAGGATCTCAGCCGGTTCAAGGTTTTCCACAGCTGCCAGCCCAGGTTTTGGCCCGACGGGAGTTGTTCCTCATGTTTTCCCCAATCAGGGCTTATTGAGGCAGGCGTCTCAGCGAGAGGGTCTAAATGAGGGGCAAGTTCGTCTATCACCGAGCTAATAATTTTTACTGACATGCCCCAGAGATCCTCGGATTTTTTCAAATTGAATAACTTGAATGAGTTATTTATGCCATGGGGCTCAATATATGCGAATGAGAAATCATGATTTCACTTTGGAATATTGTCTTTTAAAAATGATGCAGCAAGATTCTGAAGAAGAAAACTCTGAAGAAGCCGTAGTAACAATGGGAACATTTGTAAAAAACTGTTCAAATGCGAGTTATAGAAGTTATTAGTTTATCTTCAATCTTAAGTAAAAAGCTACGGTCTCCCTATTCTGTTTTACCTGCTTCTCTATTTATGATATTCCAAATTGTTTTAGTTTTATTCGACGATGTAAGAATCTTCGTTTTTATGTGTTCGCACTTAGCTTTATGGCAGACGGCCCTAAATAGTTTTGAATATAATTTTACCTGTTGAATAAAAATTCGTACACCTGTAGATGTTTTTTTATCACAAAGTGTATTTTCAGAGCTATCTGAAAGTTTGTTTGAATAAGTCCGTATAGTGATCATTCGCTTTTTGAGTATTATTTTGAGAAGGTAAGCTACTTTGTAAATCTTGTTTTAATGATTCATTTTGGTTTTGTTGTGATCGGCCTACACAAAACTACTTCCTGTGATTTTTAATCTACTTCTAAGTTGACAATTTGCTCACTGTGATCAGACTTGAAACAATTTAATGTACGAATTTTTGAAGAAGTAAAAATTCGCAATCGCAGCAGACGTTATCAAGGCAGGTTGCAGTAGTTTCAGTTATTCTTGAGGGCTCTTTGAAGATGTAGACTAAATTGAATGATTTAAAAATTATTATTAATTTAGTATGCAACGGGGAGTCCACCAGCAAATCTATATTGAAGTCAACGCAAATAACTACTTTTTTGTTACTACTAGAAGCTACTCTCAAGATATCCTCCAATACTGATTCAAATATACCACAATCATTGGTAGGGGTCTGTATATGCTTATTACAATGTGTCAGGGCAGGGTCACTGCTGACTCGGCCATTCGGGTTGTCAGTCGTCGTCAATATTATGTGTTCTACTAGGCATAGTATGTCTACTCTGTATAGCTACAAGAATAATTCTAGCTCTATTAATTTTCTAGAAAAGCCACCTTGTAAGTTCTGATTTAATAAAACCAATTGCTTTATAGGGGACTTTCTGTTGTCTACCCTGACAGTTTAAATGAGTAGTCAAAGTTAATTTACTTACATTCGTCTTGGCTATTTTTAAAACCTCAACGAACAAAGGTTGTGTAGAATTATTTCTGCATTCGTCATTTTCTACGGGCCCCTATTTTACCGACAATAACAGGGTCATAAATATTGAATGCCAATAATTTGGCAATCTGTTGCTTAGATGAAGCAGGTACATGCATTGTATCCCTAGTCAGTATAAATTTCGAATAAACTTATTCGTATCAAAATATAATACTCGGTCCTGGTGACCAAAGATCATGTTATACATAAGCCGGTTGAGACTAGACTTCGGTCATTTTGTGCCTTGATAGAGCTTTGGAATAGGGAAAAGCACACAGAATAATTGTTCTTGCCGGAGAGATACTATAGATTCAAAGTAATTTATCAAATCGTCCTGTTGAACTCCTAAAATTTGTAGGGCGAGTGTTTTTGATTGGTCATGTGATGAAAGAAGAACTTTGGTTTCAAAATATCATATATTGATTTGCGTCTTCCCCATAATTTTGTCATTATTTCAAGAATCACAAGTCCTTTTACGATTTGTTTGATAAACGGCTAATGGAAAAACGGCTCTCACGAGAAAACTATCCAAAACTACTAAAAACTTACTGGTCATGTGGATAGGTCATGAAAATCTTATAATACTTCGTAACTATCTTGTGTACAAAAATGACTAGATCATTGAATAAATTACGTTAAAAAACGTTAAAATATGGGAACTTACTTTCTAGCGCGTATACGCTTTTAAGCCACAAATGTTTTGTATGTAACTATTATGGGCATGCCGGCTCAAAGGCAGAAAATAGATGGATTATAAAATAACTGGCTAATTGTGCCTTGCACATCTGTGGGAGTTTTTTGCCCTGCTTCTCCCACAGTGGTCCAATGTGGAGGGAGGCAAAAAATGACGCGTACTAAGCCTTTTTGTGAATATCTTTAGTTATAAAGAACTTTCAATCTTGAATCTGTTATTTTTTTACTTATAAAATGATTTCTATCTTCCAGTGCTCCCCTACATCCAGAAGCCGGAAGAGAACCTCTCCTTCAGTGTCTACTTCACTCGCAGCTGGCAGGACAGCGTGCTGGTCTCCCTGCACAACCTGCTAGCTACCGTGTTCCAGTGCATGCCGCAGCCATCACTGACTAGCTACGAGAGTGATGCAGCATTGGTGAAGCGGCTGCAGGATGAGCTGGCCCAAGTCCGGTTGCATGGGAAGGTGAGTAGTTCAGAATGTATCGTAGTGTTGTAAGATAATGTAGTGTCGTTTCTATTGCTCCCGTAACCTATGATGGAACCATAATTTCATACAGTACCAAGGCCAAAAATCGAGAAGTTATGTTTGATTACCAGCTGTCCTGGTTAGAGCATGTCAGCGAGGTTAGTAGACGAGTCTTTTCCAATTTCCACTCCCTCGGGCGTTTTCAAAAATTCCTGCCTCGTCGGACAAAAATCACGCTTGCCCAGTCTCTTCTTCTTCCCCTGATCGATTACGCTGATGTCTGCCGGGCAAGCGCAAACGAAGAGCAACTGAACAAACTCGAGCGTATTCAAAACCTTGGGATTTGGTTTGTTTTCGGTCTGCGTAGCTTTGACCACGTCTCGGAGTATCGCAGGGAGTTTTTCGATTCGTTTTTCTGTTTTCGGATAGGCTACGGAGATCTCACACTCGGTCACTACTTACAACTCCGTAACATAACACTGAAGGTGAGGTTCCTTTCTGGCTTCTGAATGTAGGGGAGGACTGGAAGGTGGAAATCATTTTATTGGTAAAAAATACCATATATAGTACGCCACAAAGTTATTTGGCACCTGAGAGGACTGCGGTTCCTCTCCCTCTCTCGCTGGCTCTCGCCCTCGACGCGCCAGTGTCATAGTGACGGACGCTATCATCAGAGCGAGGACGCTATCACAAAGGCCCCGCTCAAGTGGGCCAGGTGCAGGCAATTTGACCCCTTCAAGAAGAAGCAGAAGAAGAAGGAGAAGTCATACATATGTATGACGTATGAGTCACGCGTTTATAATCACAATGAGTGGCCAAAGGAAATTTCTTTGAATGCAGTTAATTATATTTCTGTGTTTTTAGTTTTTTCATATCTTATAAATGGACGGAGTTTTAAAGCTCAAAGTTCGACTCCCCGCGAAACAATTTTGTCAACTGAGCGTACCACGTATGATCAGCGATGACGTCACTTTACTAGTCAGGTAATCGGATCGGTCGGGCTTATTAGATTCGACTCAAGCGCTACTGTAAATAACTCGCACCATACACAATAATAAAAACTAAAATGTCCAAGAAATATTGCATTGTCCCCATGTGCAACAACTCGGGTGTGAAAACACCAAATAAGTAATTTTTGGCGTGCCCTAAAATTAGAAAAAAATGGATGAACGCAGTAAGGAAAGCAAATCCTATTGGAAATTAAAGTAATGCTTACTGTTGTGAAGATCATCTTGACTTAAGTTTTACCCCTTTTTAGGTTTTTACTAACCTACCTCAGTGCCTACCTCTTTGAATTTTTTGTTTTTTAAGTCTGAAGAAGATGAATTTGTATCAATAACCTCTGGTAGGTCATCGTATCCACTGTCAGGTGTCATAAAGAATCAAATGACCGAATAAGTAAGCCGAGTCTTCAGTATGAACTTGGCTGTTTCAATAAATTCATTCAACCATATTAAATATTTAAATTTTAAAGATGATACTTTCTCCGAGCCCCCTCATTCTCGTGATGGAATGAGCTCTTGGAGACAGTATTGAAGGTAAGGAACCAGGAATAGAAAGGCGGCAAGTGTTTGGACCTAACTAGTTAAGGATGATGAGCTGGTTTCGCAAACTTGGTGTCATGAGCTGTTGATGGAATGAGGGCTTGGATGAGTATTGAAAATCAGGAACCAAATATAGTAAGAGAGTCGTGTTTGGACTCAATTTGTTATGGATGATTAGCTGGTTTCGCAAGCGTGGTATCATGTGCTGGTGATGGGATGATAACGAACCTGAATTAGGTCAATTAGTTTGTTCTTTTTATGTAAAACGCTCCTCACGTTCCACTGTAAAAAGGTTAGGGGATGATCGTAATCCATTTATTGGAAATGTAGTTGGATTACAATATCAATTTTGATGCAACATGGTCAGGTAGAGAGAGGTTACTGTTTATGGGAGAGGTAAGAGATGTGAAGAGAGATTCAATCACATCTGCTGAATAAGGGGACATTTGGGAGTTTGGGAGGGCACAGCCATTTGCAGATGGCTGAAAGAAGTAGTTATTGAGGAGAGAGTTATGAGGAGGATGACGCGTTTAGGGGGTATTCCTGATTCCAGGTTCCAGATTAGCTCATGATACCAAGTTTGCAAACCAACTTATCATTATTTACAATATTAATTCAAACACAACTGCTTTACTATTATTCCTCATAGAGTGAGGTAACAATCTATTTTCGACGAGACTAACCGAATAAGCAGAAGTAGCTAAAGTTGTCAGATTAGCCTTTGTCAAATCCCTCGTCCATTTTAAAACTATATGATTATATACTATATTAACACTAAATACACGTAATTTTATATTACTTCACTGGTGTAAGAAGAGAGTAAGAATAAGAAATCACTTTTTGCGTCTGCTTCTACAAACATATGTTTTAAATGCCATTTATTTTATACAGCATCTCATCCTGAATTGAATCGACCAATGAGAACAGGATCGACATCACATCGACAAAGACAGCTCGTATCAAGTAATCGTGTTCTTATTGGTCTATTTTTTAATTGACGACATTTCAAATTATTAAACCCCTAATTTCAATAGCTAATTCAAAAGTTGGTGTAGAGCTTAAGGGATTTTCATTTTACCATTTTCCAAAATTTTAATTTTTCATATTTAAATATATTTTTTAAATCTTGAGTTTTTGGAAAAAGTTGATGTTGGCATAATGGAGCATGTTACCTTTGCCAGAAGATAAAAAAATGTAATTGTCAAGGCTTTGTCTTTGCATGTCCCAGAAAATTTAAAAAAAACAAAGGCTGCGTTCGGTTTGAAGTCTCAGTTGACGCCCGCCATGATCCCACCTTACATGCTATCTCTTTTGCAGGCGTAGAACTTGTATAGTGATATTCTTCTGTTAGTTTTATGCGAGTGTGGGTGGACGATCAAACAAATCGAACGCGCGGTTATGCTAAATACGGTACAAGTTAGATGTTCTGGTAACATTGAAAGCTAGTGTAAGCTAGTATTTTTTTAATGCTAGGCAAAGGTAATTTAATTCTTCTGCCTACATCCTTGATATCTGAATAATTTTCAAATTACTAAATACGGTACAAGTTAGATGTTATGGTGACATTGAAAGCTAGTGTAAGCTAGTATTTTTTTAATGCTAGGCAAAGGTAATGTATTTCTTCTGCCTACATCCTTGATATCTGAATAATTTTCAAAGTATCTTTAAAACGAATGAATAGAAAAATATATTTAAATGTGTTCCGTATTAAGCATTCAAATATATCTCAATGGACATTAAATCTTTTTATCTAAACAACAATGAAATGTTGTCAATTGTGATTCATATCAGAATTACATAGTAAGTAGTAATTTTTATCGGAATCCCTTTCAAATTGACAAATCGATTATTCTATGATCGCTATAAAAGACAGCTCTTTTAAAATAAATGTGTAAACGTTTAAAATAAAAATAAATAAGTTAGAACGCCTGCTCTAACATTCCAGCCGACCGTCAGCCCGTCGGACCGCGGCCACCAATCCCGCCTCTCGGCGCATGCTCGTGCGCCGCTTGTCGACGACTTCAGCTGCGCCCCCGCCGCCGCCGACACGGAGGGCGCGCGGGAGGCCAAGGGACTAAGGGGGTTGATCCGACAGATGGGTGGCAGCCCCGTCATGGGCAGGAAGCCGGGACGATCGCATAGTCAACATTAGATTATGGTCATATACGATGGTCAATGGGCAAGATTACGCCAAACTTTTTGTTAGAGGGCACTGAATGTTTGTTACACAAAGAGTTTCATTTAGTTGAGGGTCTATGGATATCTGCATATTCGAAATAAACTTCTCTGCATAACGAAACTCTGCATAAATTTACTTTTACTCTGTTATTCCGTTGCAAGTAACCTCAGATGAACGAAACTTTTTGCTTACTTACTTACTCTGTGGTATTTTATCTAAAAAACTTGTAGCGCCCCCATTATGCTGTGGATGGGATTGACCTCTCGCTCGGGTTGAATGTCAATAAGCTTATAACTTAGGAATATAGCATTTTGTAAAAACAATTCGTTAGCGCCGTAAATTGTAAGGTATATAGAATATCTACGTAGTATGTGATAGTTACTAATAAGCATATTTAGGTAAGCAATTAGTCGTATAACGGTTTACATTCCTATTTGTAAATATGTGTTAATTATTTTGAAATAAATAATTTGTATCATATAAAACATATACATAAACATATAACACTATACATGAACCATCTGTTCAATACGGTATTTGGGACTGTCAAAACGGTAATTTTGTTCACGAGTTCAATGAAATTGAAATACTAGCATGTGACGTCACAGTCAAATGCTGTGTTTTTTACACAAAATCGAGTTTATAAAATACAACTGCTGGAAATATACTATTATTATATTGAAATAAGTTCCACTCCAGACACGTTTCTAGATTTATTAGACTACCTTGTCAAATACCGTATTATTGTATCAACCGCAAAAAATATATAAATAAAAGACAAGTAAGATTGCTCTAATTAGGCTAATTACTAGCAACTAAAGTACAAACCTCATATCATAATCTAGATTCAGCCGTTGCAAAGACACAGAAAACCCTCAAACGTTACCTTAGCAGAAAAAATAATCAAATTCCCCACTTCAGGAACATTAAGTCACAAATATAAACTCAAACTCATTTTTTTATCGCAAATAGGCAAAAATAATGCACTTTTACAAGTCAAACACTTTGAGTTTGAAAAAGGAAATCTCCCTTTCAAGTGGTGATTCATGGCTGAATCTCGCATAAGAAAAGGAGACTCCATAAACTCTACCAGTGCTTCGGAAATAGGCCCGCCAGAGAAGATAGCAGCAAGAAACTACAGGGATGTCTTTTTTATTTACGTATTTTTTTTTGTTATCATACAATGTTCAATATACAAATAATCTAATCTTATGACAATATTATTAAATTTAATATTAATATTCTAACATCGTATCCATAAGTGCCAATAAGATGTCTCAAAATAACATTCTAACAAAATAAATAAATAAGAACATAGCACAAGCTGTAATTAACATAACTTATGAGAAACCAGACTGGACCCCCCCAAGCAGCACCCGTTCACGAGTATGACTCGTGCACCAGCCATCACCCCCCTCGCCATATTTTAGGGAGGGGAGCAAACCGCTACACAAGAAAAGACATTTTAGTGAGCATGACCATAAACTCTGGTTTCTGGTTTCTTGACTTGTATTCAACGTTAAAACTAATAATTTGTTATGAGTACATAGCACTTTTGTACACTTAATTATATTACCAGAATATTATAGTAGTTTATGTGACTGATACATAATGGAGAGCATTAAAACTCGAGAGTGGGTTTTCTCACTCGAGAGTTTTAATGCCTAATTATGTATAGTTACATACACTAGTTTATCTACACACATATTATAAGCTCTCTTTGATGTGTTCAGGAACCGCATGTTTGACCAGCATTGTGGCACTGAGTTGTTTAACTTGTTCTATAGTACCAACTTCACAGACAAAGTAGGGGCGGCACACAGGCGGGCGTCGGCGTTCGAAATTTGAATATCATAATATGTAGAAAATTTACACATTATGGTCATAATGTTCAATATTCAGATAATAAATGAGTTTTTACAAAGTAGTTTAACTTTATGCTGATCGTAACGTGCGGTTTTTGGACGCAGTAAAGAGGGTTTATGATATACTTGTTGTCAAACTTCTTGAACATCGATCTTGATGGCGCAAGCGAGATAAAGGCGTCTCTTTGGCAGTGTTTGAGAGAGCGAGAGTGTTCCCCCACTACGTCAAATCATGCTCAAGAAGTTTGCCGCTATCTATACGTGTGTAGATAAAATTACGTTATTGCATTTGTAAACGTTACGTTAATTATTATTATCATCATCATGGAGCTTGATGCATTGAGGCCATGCAGTTTTGTCTTTAATATAGTCATTAATAGTGTAATAGGCTTTCTTTATGAGATAAGCCTAAATAAATGTTTTAAACCTTTGCATACTCTCTGGTAACTTATTATAAAAGCCTATACAGTTCCCCATAAATGAACCATTAACCTTCTGCAACCGAAATCTAGGTGCATTCCGTTTATTTTTATTTCTAGTGTTGAAATTATGTACATCGCAATTTTTGACAAAGGTGTTAATATTTTTCCAAACGTACAATAAGTTTTCATATATGTATTGGCAAGCCACTGTAAGAATATTGATCTCCTTAAATCGTTCCCGGGGAGAACCGCGAGATTTCATATTATATATGGAACGAATTGCTCTCTTCTGTAGCACAAATACCGATTGTTTATCTGCGGCTTCACCCCACAACAGAATGTCACATGACATAATGCTGTGAAAGTAACTGAACTAATCTTGCGGTGGCTTCATCAGTAAACTGTCTAATTTATCGTACAGCTAAAGCTGCAGAGCTAATCTTCCAGCTATAGACGATGTCCCACTGCAATTGTGAATCTAGATTAATACGGAAGAATTTATAGCGTCACCTATGTGGATGCTATGCGGGTAGGGAAGTCTACCAAGCTCCTGAAGCTATGTGATTCGAGTGTGTCCCAAACTGCTTTGTGTTCAGAACTGCCTGTAATTGTATCAATATTCGCGTGTACTAAGACAATACAGTCGAGACCGGTCTCGTTAATCTTACCAAGAAGATTATCTAATACAGCTATGAAGTCAGATGCCTTGATTTTATTAGTACTATAAAAGCATAATACAAGTAATTTGTAGTCTAATAACTCAATTGCCGATATTTCCCTTTATTCCCACCTGTTCTGTTGAGTAGTTCTGTCGGCAGAACTACTGGGATTTTTTTTACCATTAGTTCTGTTCACAGTTTCACAGTAGCGTTCAACAGCTAATTTACTTATGTCAGAATGTTCGATGGCTTTTGTGTTGTTATTTACAAATAAGCACGAACCACCCTGTTCATAATTAGATCGACAATAGCTTGATATCAGAGTAAAATTTGTCAAGTGAATACGTACAACTCATTGCTTTTTAACCAATGCTCTGCTATTATATTATTAGCTATTATATTACATTTTAACTCATCTTGTGTTAACACTTCTAAGCTTCTTGTTTTATTATTTAATGACTGTATATTTTGCAAGGCAATGGTGATGGTGTTTTTTTTACTGCTTGCCTGTATTTGGGGAGCTGGCGGCGGCGGGGGTGACGGCGGCGGGGGACGGGCGCAGGCTGCGCTGTCGCCGGCTCGGGGTTTGCGGCCGGGTCTCCTCCGGGAGCTGGAGTCAGGGGACGAACGCGCCGCTCGCCTACTGATGGGACGAAACCACTCCGTAACCTCGGTCCTGGGCGGCCAGTTGTCTGGTTTCATGAAGAAGTCGAACTTACTTATCGGGATTGATATGACAAATGATGTGTAGTAGCTGGAGCTCATGTTTGAGCTCCAGCTTATCCACTTTGTAGCTTCCTGTAGGCTACTTCTTCTCCATGTAGGCAAGCATGGACTCCGCTGTAGTTTCTGGACGTAGGAAACAAGCGTGGATCTTCTTAGTCTATTCTACTGTCTGTAGATCCGAGTCAACAGAGCCAGTCCCGCAGATGACATTAGTTCTAGAGTTTCGACGCCGTCTGCGTTTCGGTACTGCGTGCCAGTCGTCATTTTCTGCAATAATCAGGCTTGGGGTCAGCATCGGAATCAGCAGCCGTTAATGGCGCTTTAATAGCGTCAACATGGGTATTCATGGTGTTCGGATGTGTGGTGAGAGACTTCCGAACGGTAGGAGCAGCCGCAGTCTTTACCCCTTGCACTAATGAATTCGCCGGCGGTTCCGATGGTTTAACGGTCGCTGGTTGGTGCTGAGGCGGTTTGACGCGTGCGTTGGCGCGCTGGTCACGAGCTGTGATTGGGCCATACTGTACAACTCGTGCAGATGTTGATGCACCTCGTGGCGGCTCATTCGCCGTCAGCTTTTTTCGTTCGGCAATCTTCGGTAGCGGTTGGGCTGCTTGGGGTGTTATGGTGACCGCAAAATTCGGCTTTGTAGAACTTCTATTGTCTCCTCTTTCTTCTCCCAGCTTCTAACTCACACAACTTGAGTTCTATTGGTTCTAGGCACTTTTTTACTAACGTTTCCACTAATTCGGCTGTTAAAATCGACATTGTGTCTTTATTATGAATTTTAATAGCAAGAGCGTCCGTACTGAAACCTTCACCTCACGAGGGGCGAAGGGCGATTTAGCGATTAGTTAGGCCTGCTATAAGCCACGCGGAGCTCTTGCTGTGCGAACGTGAACTGATTTGAATAGAAACGACGGCGGCCGCGCGCGTAGGACTGCTGTGCTGAATTGGGAAAATGTGCGGTGTCCCGTACACTTTGTATGACTGAAACGAATATAGTTTTACAGGACATTTACGCGTACCATTTTAATACATTTAATACACAAATTAAACACTAATTTTCATTTACACACCATTAATTATAATAGATCACTAATCACGATTCAATTAAACGATACCCTTGACGTACCACGAAATAGTACATTATGATACAAGTGTGGAAAGTTGATTATTGCACACGAGGCGGTATTATACAAGTATCCTATGAAGGTTTTCAACTCACTTGCGAGGAAATAAATAGACGCAGCTAAACTTTTAATAATATTCTAACTTTTATTTGAAATTCAGTGTTTTTATTTATTAAAAATTACAATTGGTGAATTACAATTATCAAATATATACCTAAACGTTTTTGTTATAGTATTGGTAGTAATTTCTTCCTTTACATTTTCTTGTGTAAAAGTCGGCGATTGTATATTATTTTCATATGAGTTTTCCACTGTAGGAAAGTTTCGTAGGCCACTACATGGGCGTACCCAGGTAGGGGCAGGGGGGGCTGCTGTAAAATGTAGCGAAACAAATGTAATTTGATGAAATAATGTTAAAAATATAATTGTCTCATCATAATATTATACTTAATGCTAAGATATTCGCAAAAATATGCATTGTTTGTAGGCATAAAAACTCGCACCTGAGATTGAAAAAAAAATGCAAAGCATGCGCTATTGTGGCCCTGTATGCCTTGCTAAAAAGAACCAGTTTAAGCAGGTGTGTTTTAATATTTTTTTTCAGTACCATATATTGAAAAATATCAGCAGGCTACGAGTGTAATGTCCATTGGGATATTTTAACGAATTGTGGACGTCGAATCCCGTGTGAATGAGCTCGTACTCTAATTACAGATGTGAACGGGATATTAGTGTTGGTAAAGTAGTTTGTATACTAATACAAACTACTGCAGACTACTGCGATTTTTTTATTAATCTGCGATATTTTTATTGCTGGTAAAATCATTCTGCATTGAAATCTTCTTGAGAATTCGCACGTGTTTTGTCTTCCAGCCGGACCCGCAAGATACCGCCGCAATCCACACATTTAGCAATAGTGTTTTACGAGGAAATCTAAAATTAAAAGGGTAATATTTAATCATACATCAAATTTCACATATCAATGTTACTTTGTGGAAAAGGTTCTTATATATAAATCAAATAATTGCAAGAAATGATAGTGGTGAACTATCATTTCTTACTATGCAATGTATCGATAATATTTTTTTACATCTCTCGATATTTCTTGGATAAATTTGTTAAAGATAAATTATTGTAAATACGCTGGAAACGCGGGAAAATCTACTAAATAACATCAATTAATATTTACTAATATTTATAGTTTTTATGATTTCTCATGTAAATTTTACTCTGTGTGATAGCACACTACATGGAGAATTACTTACTAAAGCAATTTTATAATTTTCTCACTGAGAGATCAAATCAAATCAAATCAAATCAAAACTTTATTGCACCATAATGTATAAATAAGGTCTTAAAATTTAATAACAGTCTCTATTATGGACCCTTTTCGGGTAATGCAAAAACACTTATCAAATGGAATGTATTAAATCTTAACTAATAACAATTATTTAAGCACTTATAGCTATTTCTAGGTTTACAATTTATTGAAGGTAATCCTCAATTGTGTATGGACACATATTAATAAGGTATTGTTTAAGCCTTTTAGTGAATAGTGGCTGGTTTTCTTTATTTTTTATATCAATAGGTAATTTGTTAAAGAGTCTAATTGCCATGTAGTACGGGCTACAGTTGAGCATTTTTATTCGGGATTGTGGTAGATTTAGTCTTTCTTTATGTCTTGTATTAAAATTATGTGTGTCTTTTACTTGGGGAAATATTCGGTGGTTATTAAATACGAATAAACATGTATCGAATATGTACATATACATGGCAGGAAGTGTCATTAATTCATATTTTTTGAAGTAGGGTTTACAGCTTTGTTTGTTATTAATTTTTGCAAGTATTCTGACCATTTTCTTTTGAATTATAAATATTTGTTTTGCATGCACACTGTTACCCCATAGCATTATTCCATACTTCAACCAGGAGTATGCGTGGGCATAGTATGCTGTTAATGCAGTTTCAGTATTTGTGCTTAGTTTTAAGTGGAATAGAGCGTAAATAAATTTGGATAATTTGGCTTTTACGTGGTTTACGTGGTCTTTCCAATTTAGGTTTGCATCGATTTGTATACCTAATAAGTTAAATGTGTTTACCTGTTCTATAATGTTATTTTCAAATTTTATTGCAATCTTTAATAGTGGTTTATTAAGTGGTTTAAATTCTATTATTTTAGTTTTTTTGAAGTTGATTTCTAGGTTATGATCACGAAGCCAATTTGATACTAGCGAAATTGTATTTACCATTTCATTTGTTGGGTCTGATTTTTTATCTCACTTCATGAGTATTGATACATCATCTGCAAATAATACAGGTTGATTAATATTGCTATTGAGCACCTTTGGCAAGTCATTTATGTAGATAAGGAAGAGCACACATCCTAGTACACTTCCTTGGGGTATTGAATTATTTTGCTGTTTTTCGTCGGATCGTATGAGTTCTATGTTATTTTTTTCTTTATTTAGGTATTCTATTTGCACAATTTGTTTTCTGTTTTGTAGGTAAGATTGGAACCATTGGTGTGCTTGTCCTCGTATGCCAGAATTATAGATTTTTTCCAGTAAGATTTTGTACAATACTTTGTCATACGCTTTTGTCATATCTAGGAGAAGGCCTAGGGCGTATTTTTTATCGTTTATGTGTTGTAGTGCCATTTGTATATATTTGTAAACAGCAAGAGTTGTGGATCTATGTTTTCGATCACTTTTATAATTAAAATAATGTTTTCCCGAATGTTTCGATATGAAATATTCAGTGTAGTATCTTATTATTTAATATGTCTGTGTATTCAGTCTTTGTCCAACGGTACGGTTTACAATGCGCATTTGGTGCTCTCACTGCAATCGTTGTATACTCCCTGGTTTACATTGTAAGCACGCAAATAAACCGGCGAAAGCACGCTTACGACATCCATCTGTCAACTGTCATGTCACCCTCCAACAATAGAAATTGCATAACATGTACTACAGTACTTTACCACCTCTCGCGCTACCTTAAAATTAAATTAAAGCAATAGATATTCCAAGAACATTTTTTTTTCCGTCTTTATCCCTAAGGAAAGGCAATAGCAATCAAAGCCGTACAGCCATGTCTTCAGTAAATATTCCAAGAACAATTCAAATTTCACAACAGATACCAAATGTCAATTTGACGTTTCCACACACACTGCACTACCTCTTTTTCGTGAGCGCTGTGCGCGCGCAATTATGACGTCACTCATGAGGTCACAACGTTCACTCTGATGAATTGTATCCGCATTATGAACCGGCCATCGCGCCGCAAATAGCTCTTATGCGCAATGTAAAGCGCACCGTAAGTTAAGATTATGATTTATGACAGATTCTGTTCGGTGCAATTGAATAGTTCGTTGTTGTCTGATAAACTATACACTTGGCGAGTATTATCTACCTAATTCGTTGAGTAATAAATAAACCAAAGAAACCAAACCATCGAAAAAAGGATACGCAATTGAAAAAATTTCTATTCAAGCAAAGAGTTTCGTTAATCTGTGGTATACATATTGGGCTAAACCAATGAAGGAGCTTCTTGTGTAATCTATAATCTTGTGTAATGAGGTTTCAATTTTGGCAATACCTTAGATTAACAAAACTCTTTGCGGCAATACATTGCCGACTGAGCAAGCAATGTCAGAATGATATAGACAAGCGACTAAGATGAATTTTTTAGCAAAATTATCAAAATTCTCGTACTAAATGAAGAAGCCCAGGAAAAAAAAATCTAAACTAACTGATTAAAACGTACTACCATAATGGCTCACGCGTTTCAAGCCGATGTTATGAAGCGGTCTGCGCGACGAAACATGAACTGGTATCATGACAACCTCATGAAGATCTTGGAAAGCCAAAAGGAGAAGCAAGCAAGGGACGTGGAAATTTCTATTGCTCTTGGTAAAGAGTTGATGGAGGTACCTACCATTCAAAACGAACAGTAATATTTCAATGTTAAATGTGGGTGCTCATATGTGCATCTTCCAGCCCTTTAATGTGAAAGGGTATAGTTATTGTGTGTTAGTAAATATACACGAGGTCTGGTAAACCCAATAGAAAGGTTCCAAAGGTCAATCTGAATTCTAGAAACTCGAGGAACCATTAGAGAAGTATGTACCAATCCCGCTTCGCGAGGTACCCCGCTCAAAAGACATCAGCCTCATGAAGCCAATAGAACAAGAAATACTAGACTTGATATACAAGAGTACGACAAAAGGGTTTGGAGAGAGGTATTTGAAACAACGGTACATGAAGTCTCTTGAGGATAAGTAAGTTATCTTTTTATTGTTTTGATCGTTGGGTGAGGAAAATATGATTATGGCTCGTCCCTAAGCACGACCATATTATGTAGATATTCTCCGGCACCCACGCGACCCACGGCATAAAGTCCAAAAAGGGTAGATTAAGGCTATTCCTATTGCAAAGATACATGGTGTTTTGTTTGTCAAATCAAAATGACGGCAGCCTACTATTTTTTTTTTATATTTGGAAAATCCTCAAGGTTGACTCCTTTGAACTTGAATACATAAAAACGTAATTGGTGTAGCCTGCATTTTTTATTATCATTTAATGTGTAATTTTGCACGGTTCTACCAAAATCTAAATTACTTGCAAGTAACCTCTAGTTTTTTTTTATTGACTCATAAGTTTTTCAAGAAGTAAAAAATCCGTTAAGGATCAACTTTGAATTCTTTAAAGTTTAAAAAAAACCTCTGGTCTATCCTCTGTCTAATAATGGCAATAGTGTCATAAAACCTAACGTAACGTAGTGAAAGAGTAACGTGATTATCTGCCAACTTTATGTATAGGGCGGGCGGGACGCATATGACTGATATTCGATTAAAACTTGTTTTTTGTAAATAGCAAGCGCAAAGCAGGTAAAAGCTGTTACCTCCTATGCCTCGTAAACGTTCTCTCTCGTTAGGTAAACAACAAACAAGTCAGCAAACCACAGAGCATTGAATATTAGAGAGATGGCAAGCCGCCGCGTAACGGCTGACCGTTGCATGCCCAGTGTGCATACAGTGCATCACTGCGCATCCGAGTGCACGCGCCGATCGCCTTAGAAAACTGACAACACTTAGCTTTATTTTCTATAATGCCGGCCTGTGTAGTTGTCCTATGTGAAAATCGCAGTGATTCGACAAATTTCCATAACAAGGGTATAACATTTCACAGGTAAATACTGAAAACACTTACCATTTACTCCACGACCTACCAGAATTTATGGCAGAGGTGCCACTTTTTAATGAAGACAGGCGTATCGACTTCCAACAATACGGCTGTCGTGCTCACTGGAGGGTTGGAGTCCTATTCCATATGATAGACGTATTCTATGGCCTCCTCCTTCCCCAGACTTGGCTCCGTGTGACTTTTATATCTGGGGACGCGCAAAAGAAATTGCCTATGCTAAGGAAAACGAATCAAGAGAAGATTTATCCCAACGGATTTAATCGACATTTGTCATTATTAAAGAAGAAATTCGCTTACGAACCGCCACGGTATAAATAGGGAATAGATGTACGCGTACATACGCAATGAAAGTCGGCAATTAGTGCAATAATTGTAATAAAAAATATATTATAAATTGTATTGAAATATGAAAATAAGCTAATCGTTACAAAAACATCTTTGAATCCGGATATCGAATATCAGCCTAACACTAACTTCATTGATTGGCCAACTTTATGTACCGTATAGGGTTTTATGGCATTATTACACATCATTAGAGAAATAATAGACCAGTGAACTTTTTTTAAACTCAAAATCATAGTTTTTTTTTATTGCTAGTCAAGGTTGATACTTATCGGAATTTTCACTTCAAGAAGAGCTAATACTGGATATTACCTGTGGAAGACCTGTGGGGTATATCAGTCAAAGTCATTGGTTCAGTAATTCTAGTTATAGCCCCACACTTAGCTTATATACATTCAGTCAAAAAAGTATCGGGAATGGATAATTTGTCTATGGTTCCAAATTCAAATTTTGTTTTTTTTTGTTGTTTTTCAATTGGCACACCTGTTTTCCATTTTGGCGCGGATTTTGAGTTGCATCTGTTGTTTATATTTATTATAGTGCTGTTTGTAGTTAGATCATATCTAGTGTGTACTGCGAATTTCACTATGGACAAAAATATCGAACAAAGAGTTTGTCTTAAATTTTGCATCGCCAACGGAATTTCGTGTCCGGATTCACTGAAAATGTTACAGAAGGCTTATGGTGAATCGACTTTTTAAAAAACACGTGGTTATGAGTGGTACAAAACGTTTAAAAGCGGTCGAGATGTGATAGAAGATCGGCGAAAAAGGACAGATTTGTGGAAAGAAAATTCTTGGATTTTGCATCACGATAATGCGCCTTCGCACAAGGCCATAATTGTAAACGAATTTTTGACCAAAACTCGACAAATACTATCGAGCAACCACCTTATTCACCAGATATGGCTCCAGCCGACTTCTTCCTTTTTCCTAAACTCAAATTACCACTTCGTGGCACACGTTTTCATTCGGTAGAAGACATAAAGGAGAATTCGCGACGAGAACTGAACTCAATTCCGGAAAAAGCGTTTAAAAAATGTTTTGATGATTGGACTATCCGTTGGCGTAAGTGTATCGTTTCTGAAGGAGCATACTTTGAAGGCGATAAAATAAATTTAGATGAATAACTAACATTTTGTGTAATATTGATCTTTTCCCGGTACTTTCTTGACAGAGTAGTATTCAATAAAATAAATGTGTTGACGATGGAACATTCCCAGACCTTATGAAACACAGTAATCTGATACTTCTGTTCAAGTCGGGAGACAAGAGTGATCCTTCAAATTTCAGACCAATATCTGAAATATCAGAGTTATTCCAGCACTAATAAAAATATTTGAAAAGATTATACTCAATCAAATGCTCTCACACTGAAAGCGTACAAAACAACTCAACGCCAAACAAACTGGTTTCACTAGGGGTAAATCGACTGCGGATGCAGGTATTACCCTTATATCACATATTTATTCTGTATGGGAGGCCGCACAGGATGCTATCGGAGTTTTAAACGATCTGTCGAAGGCATTTCATTGTGTTGATACTGTTACGAGCGTGGGGGTTCGTATTTGATAGAAAAGCACGAATTAATCCAATAAATAAAACACTCACTTTATTACCCAAATTACGCACTTACAATTCACACGAACTGTACTTAAAATCCACTAATTAAAACACACACACTATTTCACTATTCACACGAAGAGTCTTTCTCTCCGATTATCCTTGTAATAGCACTCGATCGCAGTTAAAATGTATCTAACTCGCGCCGGCCGTCGGCGCCTTTTATATCCCGCGGAGCCGCTCTGGACACATTGTCCACACATATCGCGAATATTCTAGTAAGGACCAGCGTGAGGGCCGAGAACATTCGAGACCATATATGTCTCTCTCTAATGGTGCACTCTCTGTCACTCCCTTCTCGAATGTTCCGAGTATAGCTATCTCTTGCTAGTAGTCCTATCTCTGTCACACACTTCTCGAATGTTCCGAGTATAGCTATCTCTTTCTAGTAGTGCTATCTCTGTCACTCCTACCGGATATTTCGCCATATAACGATTTGTGCTTCAGAGGCCCATAAGGGGCCCTGAAAACGCCTGAAAACGGGTTTTCAGGTTATGGCGTCATCTGATACAGGGTGCCCTGAAACGGACTGAAAACATGTTTCAGGCGCCTGAAAACGACGGAAACTTGGGTGAAATTTCGATCTTTAGATATGTGTTAGAGCAACTTCTGAAACGGCCTGAAATGACTTTTCAGCCTGCTGAAAACGCCTCTAAAGCACTGAAATTGACGTTCAAAGTTTTTGACCTAACCTTCCGGCGTAACAATACGCTACTAATGAAATTAAAGCATTACGGAGTTAGAAATAAAGCGTTGGATGTACTAAGATCATACTTAAGCAATAGAATTCAAAAGGCGTTAAATCTGATGGATCGGGTGTAAAAATTGGCGTTGCACAAGGTTCCATATTAGGCCCTTTCTTATTTCTGGTATATATTAACGATCTGCCTTTCATGTTGGAGGAATTGACTACAATGGCATTCAAAATTGAAAGTCAAAAAGAAGATTTACATGATGTTAATGGTGTATTGTCTTTAACCTTGAATTGGTTCACAGTTAATAATTCATTGTTAAAAGCTGGTAAAACCAAGTGTAGCAAATTTTCACTTCCAGATGCAGGCAAGTTGAGACCAGTTTAGTGTTAGACAGCAACACGTTAGAATTAGTAAATGATAAGAAGTTTCTGGGAATAACCTGGGAATAGAAAATTGCAGTGGGGACCCCACATAGATAAAATAGTTAGGAACATCAGACAAAACACGGATGTGGCTACTTCTAGGCTAGTATATTTTAGTTACTTTCATAGTGTCATGAACTATGGTATCTTGTTGTGGGGGAAAGTAGCGGATATTCAAACTATTTTTATTTTTCAGAAAAGAGCAATTCGAGCAATTTATAATTTAAAACGAACAGACTCCTTAAAAGAGCGTTTTAAAGAAATTGACATACTAAGTGTAGCTAGTCAATTTATTTTCGAAAATATAATGAATGGTCAACAAATATAATGATCACCAAAATATTTTTTTCTTACCCAAAATGGATAGATGAACACCAAAAGTTGCAAAAAATATCAGGGCAAAATACTGCGGTAGCTTAGGTGAAGGGTAAAGGGGGTGAGCGAAGCGAAGCCCCGTTTATCCTTCGTGTTAGGTTGAACATGTAAGAACAACAAAAAATACTTAAAACATAAAAAGAAGTTTGGTGATCATTTATCCAAACACAATTTGGTGGACCATCTATTATGGCAGTCATTTCGAATTTATTGGTAGAAAAATAGGTGCGTTTTTGGTAATCGTTTAAACAAACCTAATGTATGTACGCAAGAACCTTACAACATTTTCCAAACTTACCGATAGCTATAAAGTTTACCTAAGAAATAATCACAGACTAAACTCTGTTCCATAATTAGCTGCAAAAAGTAAAAAAGCAGTGAGTGAAACCGTAGTAAAATTTGTAGTTACACTCGGTAGTATATTTTTTACCGTTAATAAAAGACTCGTGTCGTCAAAAGCATTATATAGATAATCTAGATAATAGATCTTTGGCATAGGCCAAAGATAATAATGTTTTATAACTTATACGAGAAAAGAATTAAATACAATACCATCGTAACAAACATAATTTTTGCCCGAAAGTAAAATGGTATTAATTGGTTTTTACTTGTTGATAACACTGAGGTGTTCTGACGTCGCGTCTAAACTGAACGGTACAGTTGCATGCGATTTTCTCATTTTGGTGTCGATTTCTCTTAATAGTACACTGCGACGATTCATTTGGAGTCTTCGCATATGTCCTCTTCATCATCATCATCATTTTCATCGTCATCGTCACTTCCATCTTGGACATTTATTATAAAATGTTCTGTTACATCGTCCATAAGATGATCGAGTTTCATCATTTTGTCCTCTACTTTTATTAAGTGTTCTACACAACGTCTCCAATTTTCTGTTGTGACCTGAAAAACCAAATATAAATATATGATTGATTTGGTCGTCCTTGATTGTTATTTATATTTTTTATGCACTTCATATTTATTACCTCATTAAGGCCTTCATTAAGAATCCTCTTTACATCGGCCATTTTAAAGGTGCCATTATGTCTTGCAATATATCCTTATACTTGTGCCCATATAAGCTCTGTAGGATTTAGCTCACAGTGATATGGTGGCAATCTCAGCACAGTGATCCCATATTGCGACGCCATTTCATCCACTGCATACCTGTAATATAATACTTATTTGTGTAGATGAAATACCTGCAATCTACATGTTGAAGTCCGATAAATAAGTATATTAATTACTGTAGCTCAAACTTTACCTTTTGTAAGAGTCTTTTTTTGTCTATGGAAAGCAGCTGTGCTCGACCATATTTTCTTCAAATGGTATATATCTTTGCTGCTTAGCCATTCCTGAATTCTTGCTTTGGTCCATGAAGTCGTATAGGCGCAGGGTTTACTTGTCATGTATGGTAAGGCGCATTGTCAATAACGGGTATCGAACTGGGTTTCAACTTAAGATAGAATTTGCTCAAAACATTTTTCGAAACATTCAGAGTTCATTTCTTTGTGATAGTCGTCTAACCCTTTATGTGCCTCGAAGAGTAATAGGCCGCCTTCAACGAACCCTTCAGTGCTGCCTATGTGACTTACAATCAAACGCCTACCTTACAATCAAACGCCTACCTGAAGGTTCCTTCATGCCCGTTGTCAGGCCATCCATGAAAGCTTTGCGTGACGTTTCCAGTTTAGTGCTGACACTAGTGAGGACTGATCCTCACTTTAGAAACAGTGTGCCCCTCGTTAACCCATGTTTCGTCTTTGTAATAATTGAATTTACCTTCTCTGCGGTAATGTTTAATTGTTTGTAAATATCGATGGCGCCACAGTGTTATCTTGCCTGCCAATGAGACAGCTTTTTCTGTTTTTTTTTTAAATTTTTAAAACCGATGTGTTTTAATTCTCTGTTTACATTATTTCGTGTCATCGTGGGTAAATCAGGGTCATCATTGATTTCTCTTAATATATTTGATAGGGTGGGAGCTAGTTGTCGGTAAAAGAACTGATGAATTTTTCTTCTAATTGCTGTGAAAGTGAATTCATCAAACTTGTGTTTAAAAGTAAGCTTAGGTCCTGTTTTTTTGGCGAAATGAATTCTGAATTCAATTAGTACTCTTTTGTAATGTTGTACACGCTTCTAATTGGCACTCCAGTATTGGCAGAGGTTTTGTGACCAAACTCTGTTTTCTATAGTTTTTGTTCGTCAGGCCATGATCTTAGAACAAGTTTATAAACGTCAACTACCTACCATACATTTTTCATTGAGCGTCAACGCTTTCCATAGTATTTTTTTTTCGTAGGAGACGAAATGTCACTGTTCCTAACACTGTTCGAGCAGCACTATTAGAAGGTCCAGGGTCAGAAGCAGTCGTTCTTGTCGATGAGTCAGGATCACCAGCACTCGTACTTGCCACACACACAGTCTTCGAACGTACATTAGCGGGTTCTGGATCGGTATCCATTGTGACAAAGCCGAGGTAAACAGGTAAAGAGATTTCGAAGTCCAGGAGGACTTCGAAATCTCTTTACCTGTTTACCTCGTCCTCCTCGTCCTCGTCCTTCTGGACTCTCGAAAACGAAAGCGAAAGCCATGTTTGTAGATTAGCAAGAGTCAGTATGAAAAACAAACCAAAGTCGTCGAAATTCAATTTAAATGTTATGTCAAAACGTGTACTTATGAAAACTTTTATGAGGGGAATGAAAGAATGAGTATACAATATCCAGGCAGCTAATTATGGAATAGACTTTAGTTGCGCTCCGGTTTAGACTCGCGAAGGTTAGCAATTCTTTCAAGGGTCATTGCATTCTCTACCACAATAAGATACCTCTGGAGATTTTAAAATTGCCATTTGAGCAATTTAAAAAACATGTTAAAGCGACTGTCGAAAAAGGGATACTACAATGTTCAAGATAACTTAAATGACGGGACTGTATCTGGCTCAACACAGACCTTGCTGTAAATATTTTTGTAATTATTTATTCCTGCTTTAATAAGCATCCAATGAAATCTTTTTAATTAGTAATAATAATTATATTATTAACTTTTTTAATAATTTGTTGATTTTTTTAATAATTAATTATACAAATTTAAATTGATTAAATTTAAGTAATAATGAAGAAATAAATAAAACAATAATTAATATTAATCATAATAAATAATATTGTAATATTTCTATTCGTTAAGCACAACCAATTTTTAAAAGAGATCGAAAAACCATTATGTGGGAGTTTCTACGCAGTGGTCCAATGTAGAGATGAGGCAAAAATGACGTTTGCTAAGTATATGTAAATATCTACAGTAATAAAGAACTTTGACTTTGACTTTTAAAAAAAAAAAAACGTGGGCCAACCATTTTTTTTTGGCAGGCAAACGATGCACTAGCGATGCGCGTTAGTGAATGATTTTGTGATTCGAATAATCCGACGACTACTAATATTATTATTCGATTACAAAATTAGCGATCGCTAATCCTAATAATCGAATGATGACCACTTATTTCAATTCGATTAACGAAAACAGACAGAACCACTGTAGTTTGCATTGTACTGTAAAATATCGAACATAGGACTGAATCTTGCTTGCAGCCGAATAACCTAAAGAAAAGCAAGCGAACATATTAAATAATCGAGTTGGACCAGGTTTGATGAATGATTTCCGAATCGCTAATCGCTAATATGTAATGGTTGCAACTTAAAGTTATAGCCATATGGTTGAATATTGCTCGCAAATCGGACAGTCGGCCAGTTGTTTGAATGATTTTGTCCACTGGCGAATACACATTAGTGGCGGCGCGTCGATTAGTATCGTCGATCGCTGTCAGTCGCAGTTCGTTGTTGTGAGGTATCCATTCGAATGATTTAGGTGTTCCATTCGAATGCGTCGAATGATTGCCATAATCGAGTGATTTCATTAGTGTCACTCATAAACGCGCATCGCTGCGATGCACCAAACACCTGTATATTCTGTGTGGGACTCACTCAACTTGAAATCTTTGAGTAATAATGTATAAATACATTATTACTCAAAGCTTGAAATAGATAATTTTCATAATCACTGCAGGTTCTACTTCCGCGTGGCGACCAGCTACGACTACGGTTGGCAGCAGAAACAGTCCCGTTTGCTCGGGCGGGAAGTTAACGCGGGCCGCTGTTCTCTGATAAGGAAGACATTCTACCGACAGAACAACGTGGCGCCGGACTTACCCGGCGTGGCCCAGCCTAGTGGGGCCGAGACCAACGTCTGTAGCATGTACCACTGCTACGCCAACTGAAACTTGAATGAACAAATTTACAAAGCTGGGAAACAGATCAGCCTCAAAACTTGCGTTTGAGTGCCCGATTAGATTTTATGTTATTTTTTGTATCGATTTACGTACTTACCTATATTTCTTTAGGCACTACGATCACTGTTAGATTCCGGTCCACATTTTCACTGTTACTTTCACGATATCACTTATTATGACGACATGAGGACCTAACCTAACTTTCAAATTCGATGCAAGGCTGCATTGTATTATATTAGTTAGGTATCTACCTGACAAAATCAACATGACTCATCCATACTGCTGCCGCTGCTCATGTGTACCGAGTATACTATTGATGTTTTTAGGATTGTATTGGGCATACAGCATTAAACGTATAGAACATGAAAGACTAGCTCTGCTAGAAGAGAGGAAGCAAAGGCACGCCAAAAAATCTGAAGACTAGGTACAGTAACGCATCAAACTTATGATTTCAGAAAAATTAAGCCTTTAATCAATTTGCCACTAAGATCCTTGTTAGATTGCGGTCCACATTTTCACTGCTACTTTCACGATATCACTTACATGAGGACCTAACCTAACTTTCAAATTCAATGCACGGCTGCATCGTATTATATTAGGTAGGTTCCTACCTGACAAAATCAACATGAGTCATTCATCCTGCTGCCGCTGCTCGTGTATACCGAGCCTCCTGTTGATGTTTTTAGGATTGTACTCGGCATACAGCATTAGGAGTGCAGAAAATGCAAGACTAGCTCTGTTAGAAGAGAGGAAGAATAGGCACAAAAAGAAAGGTATTGGCGGCGAATGGGAAGCCTGAACTCTGTTGGCAAGTAACAGTAACCTGCATAATTAAATTTTGTACTTTAATTTCATTTTTGAATAAGAAGAACTTAATGATTGTGTGGTGTGAGTCTAATGTGTGTACAATGGTTCCCGAACAACAACTTAGCCCCAGACGCGGCCTAGTACGGCCGAGAAAAAATCTGTAGCCTGTACGTACCACTGCTACGTCAAATCTTATCATTTCAGAAACAGCCTGGAGGTACCAAACAACCCCAAAACTTGCGTTTGAGTGCCCGATTAGATTTTATGTTATTTTCTGTATCAATTTTCGTACTTACCTATATTTCTTTAGGCACTACGATCCCTGTTAGATTCCGGTTCACATTTTCACTGCTACTTTCACGATATCACTGATTATGACGACCTTACTTTCAAATTCAATGAACGGCTGCATTGTATTATATTATGTAGGTACCTACCTACCTGACAAAATCAACATGAGTCATTCATCCTGCTGTCGCTGCTCGTGCATACCGAGCTTACTTTTGATGTTTATAGGATTGTATTGCGCATACAGCATTAGGAGTGCAGAAAATGCAAGACTAGCTATGTTAGAAGCGAGGAAGAATAGGTTCAAGAAAAAACATGGTGACGGCCATTGGGAAGCCTGAGCACTGAGCAAGAAACAGTAATCTTGTTTATTTAAATTGAGTGGGGATAAATATTTGAAAGCTAAATAAATTTTTGTGGCACCCATATACTGTACAACTTCAAATCAAACTACTCTTAATATAGTATACAATTCCGTTTACACCGGTTGGTTATTAATAGGGCCTTCAATTTAGATATCAAAAGATATCTAAAATCAAGTCACATTTAGCAGTATTCTGATAGGTTGGTAGAAAAATGTGCGGGCCTTGTTTACTTCCAGGTATAGTCGTGGTACTTGTGGCATTGTATGCAGCTTATAGACTAAAATCCGATGAAAGACGAATGTGAAAAAGAAATATTTATAATAGTAAAACGAAAACAACAATCTAAAATAAAGTCACATTTAGCAGTATTCTGATAGATGGGTAGAAAAATGTGCGGGCCTTGTTTACTTCCAGGTATAGTCGTGGTACTTGTGGCATTGTATGCAGCTTATAGACTAAACTCCGATGAAAGACGAATGTGAAAAAGAAATATTTAAAATAGTAAAACGAAAACAACAATCTAAAATAAAGTCACATTTAGCAGTATTCTGATAGGTTGGTAGAAAAATGTGCGGGCCTTGTTTACTTCCAGGTATAGTCGTGGTACTTGTGGCATTGTATGCAGCTTATAGACTAAACTCCGATCAAAGACGAATGTGAAAAAGAAATATTTAAAATAGTAAAACGAAAACAACAATCTAAAATAAAGTCACATTTAGCAGTATTCTGATAGGTTGGTAGAAAAATGTGCGGGCCTTGTTTACTTCCAGGTATAGTCGTGGTACTTGTGGCATTGTATGCAGCTTATAGACTAAACTCCGATCAAAGAAGAATGTGATATTTAAAATAGTAAATCGAAAAGAACAATTAGCCGCTTATCGGGATAGGGCGAAAAAAACAAGATTTTACAGTATGTACTTACTGGTCTCAAAAACATACATTTAAATATCTCTTATTACGTAATCTCTGGATATGTAGCACGATGTCGGCAATAGACCTTGATATATCTTAAAATGCACGCACACTTTTGTCTTTTTCCGATCCGTCTGCCATTAGCTGATTACAGTAGTCGTGGACGGTGATATCGAAGGAAAGTGCCGGACGGAGCTATATATAGCGCGTAGCTGTCCCTCTCTCCTGCGATATTATCGTCCACGACACTAGTATAAAATCAGCCATTGATATCTGTGCTAGTTTGATACATTTGCTCCGGTTTAGTCACACCTGCAAATGAGTGGAAGACTGTCATTGTTACCGAACTGAAATAGTAAATTTGTTGCAACCTTCTATTCCGGTTGCCGTTTACTCGTTCAGAGGTGTGACTGCACCGGAACAAACTGTTTGAGATAACTTTATTGTCGATGTTGAGCTATGTATCCTGGTCCCCTTGTGTTGTATGTACCTATTTGCGTGATCTGATAAAATAGTCTACCCTATGTGACAAAATTAAAGCATTTTGTAATAGCAAAAACATATATTTTTATACTTTTTATTATTTACAATATTTCAACTTTTATTTACATATGTAACAACAGCTATAGTACCCCCATAGTAGGGCCACATCTAACTGTTCGCAAGTGAATTATTAATTAAAATAAAAAGTGTGAACAATAATTAAACATTCACCTTTCATTTTCACTTAGATAATCTTATGCATGAGGTCATTTTACGACAATGTTTCAATGGATGTATATTCGGAAGCTATAGTTTATAATCACAACTATACTTAAATTTAAATTATCCGCTTATTTATGGGTTACCTAATCAACTATGTATTACAACCTACTGTCTTAAAATGCACCCATTGAAACATAAAGAGAACAAACGAATTAATACTCAAATGTGCGATACAACTAAGGCCGATTTTCTAAAGAACATAGAAATTACACTTAATAAGAGCTTAGATAGAGGCCGCAGATTGGTCGTTCTACTCACCAAGTAGTAGTTCTAGTCGCGTACCTTTTGCAGAAAAGGAAAGACCAATAGCCGAATGCACAGGCTGCTCAAATTGAGTGCCGCTTAAACACAGGCTCTGTCATGTCTCGAGTGAGATACTGGCAAAATTAAGTTTGGGTTTCCGTCTTTTTAGTTTTCGACTATGCATCTCCGCTTGCCGTGGGCCTTATTGGCGGAGTCATGACTTCAACAGTTCCGCAACCACGCAATCCGCGCACTCTAACAAGTCACTAACAAATTAATTATAAGATTCAATTATAATAAATACGAGACAATTTTGTTCATTTCACAAGTTCAATATTTGACACATTATATACAATTTTATCAGTCCATGTATGTGTGAAGTTATCATAGTGTTGTGCACAGTTGACTATATTGTCACTGTCTGAGTAGCATTGAAACGTCCAGTGATTGTAGCAAAAATATTTCCATAACATTTCACAAATTATATTTGACAAAATTCACGGTTAGGATATGAATATACCTAGTCGTATTGTCAGCATTATAACGAGTATTAGTCGCACTAAGATGGTGTCACCAACCAAAACAGGAAAAAGTATCTTCATTATCTCTACCGGATATGTTGTCAACTTTAGTATTTAATATTGCAACTTTTATTTATGAATAATTGTAAACACTTTGACACCATACACTCTCCAAGGCAAATTTAGAACAAATCGACGAGCATGTTTTGGGGTGGTAGGGACACATGGACCAATCGCAAGATCCATAGCTACTGAAAGATCGTTTAATACCTTCGCGACACTTACATTACATAAGACCAAAAGGAAAGATGTTTATATATTTATGTCTGAGAGACCTCTAATGACACATTAGTCCGATTCCAAATTTGAATTTACACAAAATCCAAAATCGTTCACTAATGCCCGATTTAACCAACAGTTAAGGAACACTTAGCTCTTTTTCTTAGCTGTCTAGCGATTGTTTCGGTGGCCGGACTATTATATTTAGGGGGTCCCCAAGGAGCCTAGATGACCCATATACTTAGGGCAAAACGAAACAACCGCTAGGTGACCCCTGATAGAAATAAAGTGTCCCCTAAAAGATCGGGATTGTTGGTGAAATCGGCCATAAGTCATCTATAATGAGTCATTAAGGCTTGTTACTTTGTGTATGGCAGTTATACTAGACAATGTCCCATATTAAAATAGTCCAACTGTAACACATTATTACATTAATTATTCTTTTGGACATTATTCTTTTTGGACTTACAGTATCGCAAAGGGTTTAGGATTGTATGTACACGTTGAGCTGCTTTCTCATTGGATTCTTGATGTAAAAGCCCTCGCAGCTTGGTGGCTGTTAGTGATCAGTTTGGCCCGATAATTTAACCTCATATAATAATATTGCTATCGACAATAACTCATGAATTAACCGCCCATAACATTTGCTCCCACAATATATCAAATGATACAGACATACATGAGAATTGACAACACATTCAAACGGTCACTCAAATCCGTCTCTTAGGAGTCACATTCGATCAATGACACATATATATATACACATTGTGGAATATGCTGATATTCTAGAATGACAAATGTTGATATCCATTTGGCAGATAAATGAACCCGTGGCAACAGCTTAATGTACTCTCAATGTACTTGCCTGATTCCCGCATCTGAAACTGCTATAGTTTTACTGGCACTCTATTCATATTGGATATATTAATGTAACGTGGCCTGTCATGATAGAATATCTGCACCGAACTATAGCTAGGGTGAATCTCACGTTAAGTCACTTGTGTGGAACAATTGCCCTTCTGAGAGCGTCTTTCGACTCTTCCGATTGCTTTAGGCCACTTGTCACTACTACCCTCCTTCGTCGGGAGTCCTACTCTGTAGAGGCCTTCACTAGCCCCAGAGCGTCTCACTCTAGTCTAGTCCCCGCCGCCGCGCCGCCGTCACGACTCCCCTGCGGCTGCAAGCGCTTCCAGTCACCGCTACCCAATAACCGAACCCTTCTACTGAACTTCCGTCACCACTGCGCAAAATCACTAACTCCCCACCGTCGCTACTCCGCAACTTCCCTCACTACTCCCCAATTTACATCAATACCCCCCAACTCCCGCCACTACGCCCCAACTTCCGTCACTGCTCCCCAACTTCCGTCACTTCTCCCCAGCTTCCGTCACTACCCCACCCAACTTCGGTCACTGCTCCCCTGCGATCGTCATTACTTCCCTGGAGGCGCCTACATAGACCCAGCACGGGGGCGTCTACTGTATGAGCTGGTGCTGCGGCATCTGCGTCACGTGGAAGTGTTCCTTCAGCAGCACTTGGGATAAAAGAACCATTCTCTAGTCCACTCCGCAACTTCCGTCACAACTCCCCAACTTCCCCCACTACCTACGTAGACGTAGCGGGCGAAGGCGCAGGCAAGGCGGGCGGAGCGCCCTGCGTCCACTGTATGAGCTGGTGCTGCGGCATCTGCGTTGCCTGGAAGTGGTCCTTGAGCAGCGCCTGCGAGAAGTTGCAGTGCATCTGGTAAGCCTCGGTTTCACGCTCGCTGTCGCCCGCCAGACGGTATAGGTCTGTAGAAGAGGCAGAGAGAGGACAGTCAGTATTATGGTGAACGCTCACTTTTATATGAAATCATATGAAACGTCGCACACCTGTCCGCGTCGAATCGTCGAAATGCGGAGAACCTCAGAAATATTGATGACGTCATAAAATCCGTTTGCTGCGGACAGTGCGGATAGGTGTGCGTCCACTTTTAAATTGATTTCAAGTTGCGTGCATAACAGATTTAGCATCACTCAAAAAACTCAGTGTCAGACATATGCTTCCCAAATACAATTTTTGATGCCGTAGCCAGGTCTTGGTAATAATATGAAGCCCTCAATCTACAAAATGAAAAAGTTAAAATACACATTAGAAAAGTTTAAAAAACGTATCTATTGGTTTCAATTTCGTTTTTTTTATAATATGACGTAACTCAATTATCATCGACTCCGTGGCCAGTCGTAAATTTTTTATAAAAAACTCCACCCTAGGGATAGAATTATTTGTGCAACAAGAGAGCAAAGTTGATTATTGCTGCGAGTGCTTGTTTGAGTCCCGAGTGAGCGAAGGATTCTACATTAGAATCCTGAGTGAACGAGAGACTCAAAGGCGCGAGATTTAAGAGAGAACTTTGGTCTCGCTTTGCACATACAAAGTTTCATCTCAGCAATAAGAACAAACCAAATAAGAGAATAAAAAAAACATGTGTGCAGTTCACACGCGATAGAAGTGAAACCTTCAAAAAATGAACTTAAATATACTAAGACGATTGTAAAATTTGAAGAGTAGGATAATTAATAGGATTTAGTTATGATAATATTAATACCAAGTTTAAAAATATTTTTTGATTTTATTCACATATGTATTACAGCAATTTATTCAGACTCCGAGTTTGCATTTTCGATGAATGATATGAGAGGCTTATGATCACTGAAATATGAAATGATCCGGCGAATCCCCACTATATCTCGGTAGACACTACAGGAAAGGGTACGAACTTCGATCATATATACCCAAGATACAGCATCAAGTTCAAAATCACGTCAAGACCTGTCCTTCGCTCGTTGCGAGTGTGTGCGTGTGGTAGCCAAACATTGAACCAAGTATTGTACCTAAGATCATACTTAGTTTTTGAAATACTACCCTATGACGTTAGACATACCGTTGCAACGCGTTGTATTTCCAATGCCAGTGTTTGGCGGTTATGACATTTCAAAATGCGAGCGCATCGTGCCTCCTAAAATTTATTGCCACCGGCTCACAATGGAACAGGGCGTCTGTGGAGTAGTGAAATAGGCAATGTCAAAGTTACGTTTTGGACGTAAAAATTTGTAGGTATGCTTTTAGCAATAATCGAAGATTACTTATAACATGAGACAGAACTAAGCTCTAACTGTAAATACACTGTATGATAGTAAGGAACCCTTCGTCTACGAGTCTGACCTCATAATTTATAAATTCATATTTTCTTTATTGTACATACATAAACAACATACAGAAAAAATAATATCCAATAAAATAAGAGATCAAACTCGATATCTGACTAAATAATAATGGCGGATTTTATGTGCGGGTTTTTTTTTTTCAAGACCCTCGAGTGGGGTATCAAAATAAAGGGCTTTAAAGCCCTTTTACTACTCTACTTGTAAAAGTAGATTACAGAAAAATATACAAATCTTGCATAAGCTATAAAAAATAAACTGTAGTTTTAAACTAAGTACCCATCTACAGATTTTTCCTAGTTTTGTACTAAAAAGCAGGAAAATGGCAATGGTATTAAAATAACTTAAAATGGTAATCCACCATCATTTAAATCTCATTCAATTTAACAATGTACTGCAATCATTTTATCGAATCTCAATAATTACGCTAAGTATTATCTTCTTGTTTTTAGTGCATTTTAGTAAACCACAGTCGGGTTTGTAGTTTTTTTAATTACGCCACTTTAGACAACTCACAGAAAAGCCCTGATTGGGAGTGTAAATGGAAAAAAGGTGAATTAAAAAAAAGTAGGTTAAAATTGTTTAAAAATATATATTTTTATGTTCCTTGAAACAAATTAAGCTTATTAAACACTTGTGGTTTAGAAGAGGTTTTTTTCTTAATATTTTCTTTTTTGCAAATATAATGAAAACGCACATCTACATATTTCCTTAGCAAACCACACTTGAATCCTTTGGCTTAAAATATTTATCGCCCATTTGCAATAATTTGCCGCCAGTTTTCTCTTAAGACTTCTTGTTTTGGAAATCTAATGTTGTTTATGTAATGTAATGATGTTGATGATAATTGTTGTAAAACTAATGCATAAAATCATTATTATCAAAATTAAGCATAATCTTACTACTAAAAACTTTTTAAAAAAAATGGGGAAAAACATATTGGTACCGTACTAACCAAATATATATTTTTTACTTTTATGTTAATTATCTATAATGTAGATATTAGTTATTAATTATAAACATTATGTAAAGCAAAACTAAAAATAGGCGCCAAACTTTCTCAACACAAGATGTCAAAAACGACTCCATTCATTCGGCGAGGAACTTTGTGCCACCCAACGCATTTATTAAAATATTCATTCTAAAATTACGTTATTAGGTAAGATTGATGGTGAATTCAGCCCCAATTCTTTTACGTTATAAAACATATAATTGTTACTTACCGAAAATACGACACACCATGTTTTTTCAATATATGATTGGTATCGTTTTTACACTTTTCGACGGATCACGTTGTCTCGATAGCAAACCGCGCGCGACTGCTAGCGAAACTGGGTACGAAGCACCGCACAAAGAGGGGATCGCAAATATACGAAACACTGTATAATGCTTGCTATCTCATTCTCTCGCACGTTAAATCGTATGGAGTTATGTATCTGTCTCTTTTTACTGTCGCTTTTTCGTTTCATAAGGATCCAGATCACAATGATGCTAAAAAAGTTTTTACTTCAAAAATACAACATTGACAAGTGGAATCATTACAAAAACAAGAACCCGACGGTTTTTTCAATCTTTCAGTTCTTTTTTAAGTATGAAACCCTTTTTTTGATACCCCACGCGATAGGTTTAAAAAAAAACATATATGTCGCAAAAAATCGGGCATTTTTTTTCTTCATATACTGTCACTACAGGGTGTCGTTACATTCGTATCATCTGTTTAAAGGTTTTTAAGTGTGGTATATGGTATGGTGTAGTATTGTGTATGGTATAGTGTATGGTACGAGTTATGTTAAAACAGGCGCTTTGATTTCTGACAAGTGTTATGATTTATGAATTACGAGTTTTGACAGTTGTTATTTTTAACAGGCGTCATGATTTTGACAGGTGTCACGACTTTTGACTTACGTCACTATTTTGGCAGGTACCTTTGAGTATAGCGGAGGCCCATAGCTGCACGTGCACGTCCGGTATCTTGCTCGCGAGCTGCATGGCAGGCGTGACCATGTTCATGCTCTCGCGCGAGTTGTTGATGCTGAGGAAGATGTGGCCGAGCAGCACCAGCGAGCAGGAGGTCAGCCGGTTCAGGTCTTCGGCGTTCGCCATCTTGAGCGTTTCTCGGAGGTAGCGTCTATGGGTAGAAAACATAAAACATTTATATAAAGGCACATACATTGCTTCAAGCGCCACACTAGGATACCCTATCATGGGAACCAGAAACAGCAACGTCACACACATATAAACATCGATGTCGATAGTAGAAGTATACAGTAAGTAAAGAAGCTCAAGAACAAATCCACGATAAATCATCAAGCCTGTGATAACAGCAGGTTGTGATTCACAGGAACAAGTACACAGGCATGATGACCTATGATGGTGGATTTGTCCTTCATATATACCTGTATTGTAGAGTTGTATCGTGGGTAGATGGTTGTAATATAATGGCCGCTGTACACTCTCCGAAACGACCCAAAACTGATGTACATTTCGTTTTGCAGACTATATGCAGATAGTCATATTATTGTTTGTGTCTACAGACCTCCGAGGGAGGAAAAACGTCATGGCAATTTATGTGTGGCGATCTCAATGTAGATTTGCTTGAGGATACAACAATTAAACAACGATTAAGAACTTTAATTAAATAATTTAATTTATGTCATGTATTTTTAAAGCCGACTAGAATAACACTTACCGGCCAAACTTGCTTTGATAACGATTTTTTGTTATTATGCATTCACAAGTAAAAATCTAATTAACTGCCTACCCCATCTGATCACAGCGGTCGAACAGTTTCATTCCCAATTGATAGAAAGGAGAACACTGGTCCACACCATTCTATAGGTCTATTACAAGCCAAAGACTAGAAATGTATACGAAAAACTTAAGATATAAATTTGCCTGTACCGGATTTTAATGAACAGAACGCAAACAAAATTTATTCAGACTTGTTCAACATTAATTTTATTGTTACTAGTTTTATTGCGTATAAGTTTCTAGTCTAAGGCTTGTAATAGACCTATTCAATAAAGTTTTTAAATTAAAGAAAGTGAGTGATAGCAACGATAAATAAAAATTTAATGACTTTGGAATTCGTAATACTAGACACTCTTGCATGACATTTATGAATAAAAAACTTCGATCGTTCATGACTATGTTAAAAAAATATTCCAAAACATTCAAGTTGGTTGGTCGAACAACGGCAAAATTTTTACAAATTCATAGAAAAATACAAAATTAAAGCAATAGAATGAAAACGGTTTGGCAAATAATAAACCGTGAAACTGCAAAGTTATCCCAAGGGATAATGTTTTCTGCTTAAAGATAGGTGATGGATAATGTTATTAAATCGAATTCTGAGGTACCTCGACATTTTTCACCAATGTATCCTTACTCACAACAGAGCATCGATATAAATACTAAGGATAGGCCTTCCCGTACTCAATTTCTTACCATTTTGAGGCTAAGAAAAATAGCGCCCCTGTCGGAATTCGTCGGAACCAAGACAGTACGAAAAATTGTAACGGCGTCACGTTCGGTCACGTTCCGAATTGTGGTGTATAAACACAATATTAGGAAAGTTGATCTACGGATAACTCTCAAATACCCGGTGACTTTTAATAGGTGATTAGGAGTAGAAATAAAATATATCTAGCTAAAATTTTACTTAAGGGGCGAGGTCTCACTGAATTACCTCATGTTTAATATATATAAAAAGTTGAAACATAATTAAATAGGCATATAAATTTTTGTCTTTGCCGTTAAATTATGAAAGAGGATGTAAGCTCACAGATACACAATAGTAGCGTGACTTGGAATTTAAGATCTTGATTTTGATTTATAAGTAATAAAATACCTAATCATAGAAAAAGTTATGAAAATTGGTACCTGATATCACTGATTAAGTCATCGTGTATAAAATAGAGTAATTAGCAATACATTACACGCGTCACACATAGCGTCACGCCTTTTCCCATACGGGCTGGCAGAGGCACAACTGTGCCGGTCTGTGCCCACTTAGCTAGTGATTTAATACTCCATCTTGCGTGTCAGGGGGCAAGCCCATCGCCGCAGCTAATGTAATGAAGCCGGAGTAATGAAGATTTCCTCACGATATTTTCCATCACCGTTAGGACATCCGGTTAGATTATTTATCCTTATATTATTCTGTTGCGTCGCGCGTCGCTACAAAGTTACGTCAGTCGAATGGTTGATTTGGTGAGAACAATATTTTATAGATAATCAATTTAAAGCCAATAGTAATTGAAAATATAATACTTACTTGTGATACGACACTCCCTGTTTTTGTGTTTTGCGATTTGGGTATGATTTACACCTTTTTACGTCGCAGGTCACCATTTTTGTTTTTGCTGCCGATATGTCAATCGGCTGTCACCGTCCAAGCGCGACTGATTGCAAACAGTCCAATTTTCCCGATTTTGTACTGTTTTTGTAGCGACACTTTCAAGCGCTCCGTGCCCTGTCCCTACTATTCAAGTCTGTGCAACAGAGCGTCTAAAGACATCTCAGACTTGGTTAAAGTCAGCAATGTAGATTTAACATTTAATCATGTAAATTTAATCAGGACAATGGCAAAACGTTTAGATTACTTTACTTAAAAAATACTGAAGACCTGTGGGGTACATCAGTCAAAGTCATTGGTTCAGTAATTCTGGTCATAGGCCCGCCCCACATATAAATGTGTTGACGATGGAGCTATCCCAGACCTCATGAAACACAGAAAATTGATAACTTTGTTCAAGCCGGGATACAGTGATCCTTCAAATTGCAGACCAATATCTGTAGTTCCAACACTAAGTCAAATATTTGAAAACATTTATGCATGGGAGGAGAACAGTAGGTACGCTATCGGCGTTTTTTGAGATCTGTCGAAGACATTTGAACGTAACACAAACTTTTTTAACGTACTTGTAGCTGGCCAGCTAATAAAACACAATAAAATCTGTAAACTAAATTTCAAAAAATAAAAGAAAACTACATTCTTGTTCTGTTTTTCCAGCTTATTTTCATGAAACGTCGATATTAGCTAACTTTTAAACCTAACTTTTTTTCAATAACATTAATACGTTTTAAACCAATCAATATGGGAAAATATGGCAATCTTGTACAGAAGAGTGTCTCGGAAGGTGCCATTATGAAAAAGCAAAATGTTAGGCAAGATGAGCCTTTGCTAAAATTTATGAACATTGGACTGAACGAGAGCGGTAACATGTGCTTTATGAACATTGGACTGAACGAGAGCGGTAACATGTGCTTTATGAACATTGGACTGAACGAGAGCGGTAACATGTGCTTTATGAACATTGGACTGAACGAGAGCGGTAACATGGGCTTTATGAACATTGGACTGAACGAGAGTGGTAACATGTGCTTTATGAACATTGGACTGAACGAGAGTGGTAACATGTGCTTTATGAACATTGGACTGAACGAGAACGGTAACATGTGCTTTATGAACATTGGACTGAACGAGAGCGGTAACATGTGCTTTATGAACATTGGACTGAACGAGAGCGGTAACATGTGCTTTATGAACATTGGACTGAACGAGAGCGGTAACAAGTGCTTTATGAACATTGGACTGAACGAGAGCGGTAACATGTGCTTTATGAACATTGGACTGAACGAGAGTGGTAACATGTGCTTTATGAACATTGGAGTGAACGAGAGCGGTAACAAGTGCTTTATGAACATTGGACTGAACGAGAGCGGTAACATGTGCTTTATGAACATTGGACTGAACGAGAGCGGTAACATGTGCTTTTTTGATGAAACAAAAATTAATATGATTGATTCTGACGGAAAACAATATGTTAGACGCCCCCCGAACAAAGAAATGGATCCAAAGTATACCAAGTAGTCAAACATGGGGATGGTAATATCAAAGTGTGTGGCTGTTTTACAGGACTTGGTGTTGGACCTGTCAGGAAAATAGAAGGCAACATGGATTAATTTCAATACAAGTATATATTAGAACAAGTCATGCTGCCTATGCCGAGCAAAATTTACCGGTCATTTGGACTTTCCAACAGGATAATGATCAAAACACACTGCAAAAGTAGTAAAAGACTTCTTAAGGTCGGGTAACAGTCGATCAACTTTACACAGCTTTTACAGAAGCATGGAAGCAAATTCCGGTAGAAGTTTGTACAACATTGATTGCTTCCTTACCCAAGAAATGTCGTGCTGTCATTTCTGCCAAAGGACATGCAACCAAATATTGATATGTACCGGTATGTTTTATAAATGTGTTAGAATTTTGTGGAATAAAGATATTTTTTTTATTTGCAAATGGAGTGTCTTTAATTATATGGCCATATCTTCTTTAAGTTTATTCTGCTTGCAATTAGGACAAACTGAATAAAATATTAGGAACAGACAAGTTTTGTTGATAATATTTCGTTTTAACATTACAAAATACTTACATAAATTACACAAAGCGAATTCCAATAATAGTCTGATAAACAATATTTAGAGGAATAGCTTAGTTATTTTAATGTGCATTCAGTATCTGTAATTAGATGACCACCAGTGTATATATTTTATATTGGTAGTCTGAAAAACGCAATATACATCGGCCTCGGGACAAGCAAGTTACAAGTGAACCAACTCTTAGATGTTTAATCTAAAAGAGCTCCGTGGTCTAACGGGTTTCACGCTTGCTTCTCACACAGGAGATGCAGGTTAGAATCCTTACCATGTACCAATGAGATAATTAAGTTATCTTAAGTTAATTATCGGACGTTCAGTGTCAGATGACACGTTAAGCTATAGGCCCCGGCTACTATCGCTACATGGTAGTGGTCGGAAAATCCCTCCACCAACCCGCACTGAGCAAGCGTGATGCAGTATGACTTAATCTTATTATTTTAATCGAAAATTTGGTTCACTTGTGTCCTTGTTTAGTTGACAACTTTCGAACTATTAGACCGATTTTATAGAACTTAGCCAAGAACCATCGCAGTGAAGTCTACTACCATTTACAGAAAACCGCATTAAAATCTGTCTTCACAACCGCATAAAACACAGGCTTCAAACTTATAACACTCCTCTGTTTTCTTCAGGGGTATCTAAAGATAAATCAAACAACCTCAGCCCGCCATTAAACGAACAGAACAAGGCGAGTACTCACTTGGCCTCGTTGTACCGCGCCTGGAAGAAGGCCTGCAGCCCCAGCACGTAGTAGGAGGCGGCGCGCAAGAACAAGGTGAGTACTCACTTGGCCTCGTTGTACCGCGCCTGGAAGGAGGCCTGCAGCCCCAGCACGTAGTAGGAGGCGGCGCGCAAGAACAATAAGGTGAGTACTCACTTGGCCTCGTTGTACCGCGCCTGGAAGAAGGCCTGCAGCCCCAGCACGTAGTAGGAGGCGGCGCGCAAGAACAAGAAGGTGAGTACTCACTTGGCCTCGTTGTACCGCGCCTGGAAGAAGGCCTGCAGCCCCAGCACGTAGTAGGAGGCGGCGCGCAAGAACAAGAAGGTGAGTACTCACTTGGCCTCATTGTACCGCGCCTGGAAGAAGGCCTGCAGCCCCAGCACGTAGTAGGAGGCGGCGCGCAAGAACAAGAAGATGAGTACTCACTTGGCCTCGTTGTACCGCGCCTGGAAGAAAGCCTGCAGCCCCAGCACGTAGTAGGAGGCGGCGCGCAAGAACAAGAAGGTGAGTACTCACTTGGCCTCATTGTACCGCGCCTGGAAGAAGGCCTGCAGCCCCAGCACGTAGTAGGAGGCGGCGCGCAAGAACAAGAAGGTGAGTACTCACTTGGCCTCGTTGTACCGCGCCTGGAAGAAGGCCTGCAGCTCCAGCACGTAGTAGGAGGCGGCGCGCAAGAACGAGAAGGTGAGTACTCACTTTGCCTCGTTGTACCGCGCCTGGAAGAAGGCCTGCAGCCCCAGCACGTAGTAGGAGGCGGCGCGCAAGAACAAGAAGGTGAGTACTCACTTGGCCTCATTGTACCGCGCCTGGAAGAAGGCCTGCAGCCCCAGCACGTAGTAGGAGGCGGCGCGCAAGAACAAGAAGGTGAGTACTCACTTGGCCTCGTTGTACCGCGCCTGGAAGAAGGCCTGCAGCCCCAGCACGTAGTAGGAGGCGGCGCGCAAGAACAAGAAGGTGAGTACTCACTTGGCCTCATTGTACCGCGCCTGGAAGAAGGCCTGCAGCCCCAGCACGTAGTAGGAGGCGGGGCGCAAGAACAAGAAGATGAGTACTCACTTGGCCTCGTTGTACCGCGCCTGGAAGAAGGCCTGCAGCCCCAGCACGTAGTAGGAGGCGGCGCGCAAGAACAAGAAGGTGAGTACTCACTTGGCCTCGTTGTACCGCGCCTGGAAGAAGGCCTGCAGCCCCAGCACGTAGTAGGAGGCGGAGCGCAAGAACAAGAAGGTGAGTACTCACTTGGCCTCATTGTACCGCGCCTGGAAGAAGGCCTGCAGCCCCAGCACGTAGTAGGAGGCGGCGCGCAAGAACAAGAAGGTGAGTACTCACTTGGCCTCGTTGTACCGCGCCTGGAAGAAGGCCTGCAGCCCCAGCACGTAGTAGGAGGCGGCGCGCAAGAACAAGAAGGTGAGTACTCACTTGGCCTCATTGTACCGCGCCTGGAAGAAGGCCTGCAGCCCCAGCACGTAGTAGGAGGCGGCGCGCAAGAACAAGAAGATGAGTGCTCACTTGGCCTCGTTGTACCGCGCCTGGAAGAAGGCCTGCAGCCCCAGCACGTAGTAGGAGGCGGCGCGCAAGAACAAGAAGGTGAGTACTCACTTGGCCTCGTTGTACCGCGCCTGGAAGAAGGCCTGCAGCCCCAGCACGTAGTAGGAGGCGGCGCGCAAGAACAAGAAGGTGAGTACTCACTTGGCCTCATTGTACCGCGCCTGGAAGAAGGCCTGCAGCCCCAGCACGTAGTAGGAGGCGGCGCGCAAGAACAAGAAGATGAGTACTCACTTGGCCTCGTTGTACCGCGCCTGGAAGAAGGCCTGCAGCCCCAGCACGTAGTAGGAGGCGGCGCGCAAGAACAAGGTGAGTACTCACTTGGCCTCGTTGTACCGCGCCTGGAAGAAGGCCTGCAGCTCCAGCACGTAGTAGGAGGCGGCGCGCAAGAACAAGAAGGTGAGTACTCACTTTGCCTCGTTGTACCGCGCCTGGAAGAAGGCCTGCAGCCCCAGCACGTAGTAGGAGGCAGCGCGCAAGAACAAGAAGGTGAGTACTCACTTGGCCTCGTTGTACCGCGCCTGGAAGAAGGCCTGCAGCCCCAGCACGTAGTAGGAGGCGGCGCGCAAGAACAAGAAGGTGAGTACTCACTTGGCCTCGTTGTACCGCGCCTGGAAGAAGGCCTGCAGCCCCAGCACGTAGTAGGAGGCGGCGCGCAAGAACAAGAAGGTGAGTACTCACTTGGCCTCGTTGTACCGCGCCTGGAAGAAGGCCTGCAGCCCCAGCACGTAGTGGGAGGCGGCGCGCAAGAACAAGAAGGTGAGTACTCACTTGGCCTCGTTGTACCGCGCCTGGAAGAAGGCCTGCAGCTCCAGCACGTAGTAGGAGGCGGCGCGCAAGAACAAGAAGGTGAGTACTCACTTTGCCTCGTTGTACCGCGCCTGGAAGAAGGCCTGCAGCCCCAGCACGTAGTAGGAGGAGGCGCGCAAGAACAAGAAGGTGAGTACTCACTTGGCCTCGTTGTACCGCGCCTGGAAGAAGGCCTGCAGCCCCAGCACGTAGTAGGAGGCGGCGCGCAGCCCGTGCGCGTACGGCGGCAGCGCCTCCGGCCGCACCTGACAAGGGAGAGCAATGGGGGAGTGGAATATCGGTATTTTTCTATACAATTAATTAAAAAACAAACAAGTTGCGTTCAAGTTAAGGCGAACTTAAATATTTAAAACTGGCAAAGGGCGGGCCGGATTCGCGCACCGAGGGTTCCGCAAAAATCTCATCTTTTAATCAATCGTTTTTAGAATTTTTCATTTATTTTTGCTATAAGACCTAGCTTCATGCCAAATTCTAGGTAAACGGTAAGTACCCTACACTATGGGTTTTAATTCCCTTGCGAGTATCAAGCACATTCTATATTAGTATTTATTTGTATACACTATTTATGTATATGTTACATATTTATATATAGCATTCTTTTTGTATTATGTAGATATTGGTAAGTAGTTTTTTTTTATTAACCTTTAGTTTATTTTTTCCCTCTCCATTTTAAGTTTGCTGGAAAAAATCCCTTGTTAGAGATAAGCTCTCCTTTGTACATATTCTTTCCTTTATATTTGTTTTGTTTTCACTGTTTTGTGCAATAAAGTATTACAAACTGCATGCATGCATGGCGAATGGATAGGAGTGGCGACTTATCGAGCTGGTGGAGGGAAACACCTCGGTGCGGGTGGTAGAGGTACGTTGGACACAAAGACCCAGGCAGTATTGTATTGGCAATGTCTCTAGCACCAACAAACGCGCCACTAGTTTCAATGTTATTATGACGTCCTATACAAATTTATGGTGTTTAGAAAAATACACTGGAAGACACGGCTAATATAAAACGCAACAACCGCTGTTTTCCATTCTGATTCGACATTCAATAAGAGCATTTTTATTTTCACGAAAACCCTTTTGCATCGTATGTATATTATACCCTACGGCGGATGGCGTCATAATACAAGATAGTCATCAGATAGTCAAGATCTTCAATTCATATTCTTCAATTTCATTTCAAATTTCATCTATCAACGAGATACGTTTGAAATCTGTTGGCCTGTAGGGACGATCTTTTGCCAGTAAGGGTTTGTTCTCAATGGGAGTGACAGTGAGAGCCAAATGCACTAACCTAGAGTTAACTTTAACATTCCGTAGTTATTTTATAGTCATCTGCATAAATTTCAGTGGGCTTCAATATAGGGGTCAGCCGATAATAAGCGAACGTACTTGCTCCATGAGTAGTGCTAAGTCTGCGTCTCTCCGACCTCGCAGGTACACGATCGCTAGGTTGAGCTTCGCGAACATCCATAGATCTCTCTCTTGTGACATCTGTGAAAAATAAACATCCAAACATATTGGTCGTAGACAATAAAGATGACGATATTTATCATATTTAATAAATAATTGAGACCTAAAACATAAAAGCCCTCTACGTTCTATTTTATTTAGTATTGATCTTCAACAACTCATAGTAACTTGTAATCAGCTGATCGCAGCTGATTACAAGTTACTACGAGAGACATTAAATGTCACCCTGTATAGTATCAATCATCAAATCATCAAATTTTGCTTTGTTTTACTAATCATTACACATCCCCCGTATGGGGAAAAGGAGTGACGCTATGTATGTGTGTTTTAATTATAAATTCACCATTTTCAATAGATATTTCAATCAACATATTACTTAGTAGGATAACTAGGACCGGACTTAAAGCCAGCGGTTTGAAGTGAGCAACTCACGTGTATCGCAGTGTGGAACTGCGCCTCGGCCGCCTCCATGCAGTTCATGGACATCGCGTACAGCCCGAGCAGGCAGTGCAGCTGCGGCGTGTGTGCCGCCGCGCTCGCCTCTGTGGACAGACACCAGTCGCGTTGTAGCCGCACTGTACAACACCACCACGCTCCCCTAGACAAGTTCGCACTGTGCCGCACAACCGCAGCGTTAGCTCGAAACACTGACGGCAACCGCTTAGTGCGTAGGCCCTGTAGTCTGACCACAGATTAGCACGGCGATGCCGAATGACGAATCGTATATTGACAGTTGCTTTAATAATAGTAACATTGTACAAGAAAACTTGTCCACTAAAAATAACAAAACAAAAACAGAACGATATTATGTCCGAACTTGGATTCGAATCCAGAACCCAAAAATTGCGAAACCGTTTACTTACTTACTCTGTGGTACCCACTCAGAAGATATTTGCCGTGAAAAGTCACGTGAATAGGTTAAAAACTCAAATCAGGCAACCTACGTAGTCAGGACATAAGTTTTGTCACATGCAATAAATGACACAAACATCTCTACAATATAATAGTAGTTTATGTGACTGATACACTAGTTTATCTACACACATATCATAAGTATGTAACTGTACATAATTAGGCATTAAAACTCTCGCGTGATATTATTATGAAACTGGCCTTCGGCTCGTTTCATAAACCCACACTCGAGTGTTAATGCCCTTCATTATGTATCAGTCACATAAACTACTATTATCTACACACGTATTATAAACCCTCTTTACTGCGTCAAAAACCGCACGTTACGACCAGCATAACACTATACTACTTGGTAAAAACTGATTTCTTATCTGAATATTGATTCTAATTTTCGAACGCCGACGCCCGCCTGCTAGCTGCCCCTAGTATGTCTGCGAAGTTGGTACTACTGATCAAGCTAAACCGGCATTGTAGAGCAATTATCAATGCCACAATGCCGGTCGAAAATGCGGTTCCTGAACACATCAAAGAGAGCTTATGATATGTGTAGATAAACTAGTGTAGGTAACTGTACATAATTATGTATCAGTCACATAAACTACTAAAATGTATATATAATAAGTATGTAAATAACAAATCAAGACGAATTTTCAGCTTTGCCGCCAATTTTCTATTTATCACCTGTGCCGAAAGTCACGCATTTTTGGCTATAAAGCCACATGAACGCAATTTGTACTAAGCAAAGAGACTTACTTTGTTATTAATAAAAGATATCCAATCAAAGAGTATTTAATAACTCCAGCACGCCGTTTCATACAACATTGCTGGAGCGTTGTAATGTTCCAAATTCAAAAAACGCTCCAGCAATGGATTTGATTTTCTTTGTCCGTAAATTAGATACTTCGCCTGTACTTTTTTCGAAAATAATGACAATATTTCCATGCATGTTTGAGAAAAGAAAATTACAGAAAAACTATGAATTGAGCCTCCTAAAATTTTTGTATTTCGAACGCCCATAACTTTCTTTTGGTTCGTGTTCTCAATTCAAAGTTTGAGGTATGTGACAAAACTTAAGAGAATCGTGTGGGCGCGAGCCTCCAATAAGCGGTAACCTTTTTCACCCCTTAAACCTTATCCGATTTTCACAATTTTTTCACATGTTTGAGATACTATGAAAAACTATGCTCGTGCGTTTTGTTTTTTTTGAAATATTTTGTATTTTAGTAAATATAAGGACCTAAACATTCACTTTTTTGACCAAAAAAAACCCTCGAGCATTTTATTTATTTTTAACCAAACAAGCCAAAAAGGAAAAACTACAAGCATCGTTTATGATGTGTGGAAACGAATGAGACCAAATTTGTCTTATTCTATAAAGGTTTAGGGGTAGAAAAACGTTACCGCCCAAAAGCATAATTCGGCCGAAAATTTAGGCAATTGCGCTCTTATAGCTCTGAGATAGCTTGTGTATTTTGGTAAATACCTACTCGCGCCGAGTTCTGTCGCCATTCGCTCGTCTTAAGGCCTGACCTTGCAGATGGGCGTTTATTGAGTCATGCGTGCAATGAGATGCTACAGATGACTGATGAGACTAATGAGTATTTTACAAGATGATGATATTCATTCATTAAAACACAAACAAAATGAGAATAATATTTATGTACGAATTTGGATTCGAACCCAGGAACCGCGAAATCTACTATCATATTATGGGTTGTTATATCGGGGCTGGTTTTAAAACGCGTCTCTTGTATGGGGAGGCCCTTTAATTTTTTAAATCTCGTTTAGTTCATTATTGTTGCTGTAGCGGCAACAGTAATGCACATTCTGTGAAAATTTTAACTCTCAACCAATAGGTAATAACGTAACCGTAATAACGGTTCATGAGATACAGCCTGCTGACGGACGGACGGACTGACGAACAGCGGAGGCTTCGGGTGCGGAACCCTAATAAAGGGGGACGCAAACAGCGTGTAGCTAACAAGATCCGCTAAGAGAGGCCGTTGCGCGAGAACAGAGTCGAGCTTCGAGCAACGAAGCTGATTTCTCGATACGATACTTGGCTCCGCGCTTGCATGCAGGTCCTACGCGAAGTAACTTACTGGCACAATGCGCCCTGCATTGTGCAGGAGACACGCCGCCCTGGCTGTCTCAGCCACCACCTACGCAAGCGAAGTATTCGACACGAGGGATGATGCACCGTTCGGAGCTGGAGCTCTATTTTTGAATCACTCGCGTGACACAATATGTCGCATGCGACTTATGTCCCGTTCGACTTACAAGTCGCACGATGTCGATTTTCTGCATTTTTGAATCGATCGTCGTCGGTGTTGCCAATAAATTTAGTAATGTAGATTTTTATCCGTTGCACGCAGAAAAAGTAAATACCGCATGGGAAACAGAACATTAAATGCTCTCATATTATAGGCTGTATGACAGTGTCTGTTCAGGTGCCTACTAAATCCTAGCAATAATATAGAACAAAACGGACTGTTCAATCTGTTGCAAATGTTACGTTATATTTGACATTTTGAAATCCAATTTGAAAAACGCGTGAAAACAGCAAAATCGTAGACAGTCTGACACATCAAACTGTGTTGACACTGTTGACATTAGTTTTGTCGTATTTGACGTTTATTCTACTATTTGACTTGCGGAACGAGAGGTCCTGACCACTTGTTGCAGGCGAAAAATACGAAATTTCGGATGTCGAAGGAAAATCAGTAGAAAAGGGCGCTCGCTTGACATAAACGTCACGCGAGCGATTCAAAAATAGAACTTCTGTCCGTGGATGGCCACAGTGACTTACTGGTAGGCGCGTTGTGCAGCAGATGCGCGGCGCGAGCGATCTCCGTCAGCGCATGCGCCTTGCCGCCCGCCACGAGGCGGCACAGCGCCGCGTGCTCCACCAGCGTCATGCGCAGGCGCCACGCCAGCGCTGCGGCGGGCGAGGGGCCTGCGGGGACGGGGCAGCCCGACGCTGCAACCGACCAACATACATATAGTAACGTATAAACGTTTATTAATAAATGGCGACTTAACGCAAGTGAGCGTGACAGCGTAACTACGTAATAACGCTCGCTGTCTCGCTCACTCGAGTCATAAGTACACTCGCTGTCTCGCCGACGACATACTGTCTGCAGTTGCGGTGCGTTTATGATATACTTGTGGAAAAAGTCAGTCTTCCCATTTTTTATATATGTACGTCGGCGGCCGATTGTAGAATTGGGCACATCATGATGTGCCGCGCCATATTAAGATAGGGCGGCGTTTAATGAAATACGCCGTTGTCTATGGGGCACATCATGATGTGCCAAAACCAAAATCGGGCAGATCGATGAGAAATAAAGGTTTGTCGATATCCCCAGTAAACGCTTCGCCACATCATGATATGGCCAAAGGATAAAACGTCACGGCCAAAGGATAAAACGTCACATTGTAAAATAGATAAAATTTTGCGAATAAACAAATCCACTCCATTTTTACGATATTTTTTTGTTGTTAAAAGTATGCTAGATAACTATTTCTGTATGCTTTTAAAATAATTATCCATATTTTTTTTTTGTTAGGTTATAAACCAAATCAAGAAAAGTAGGAGGATGACCATCACACGGGAGTCGGTGGACTACTATTGGTTATCCGAGTATGATATTTTAGAGACTTTTATTATCCTCATGATTTTAAATGTTGTTTTTATTTGCATACGCTTCGCTCCGCTCCGCTTTGCTATGCTCCGGTTTTGCTTCTTCTAAGTTCCAACTTAACCACAACAACACAACTGAAATTTAGCCACAATAACCTACTAGCCAAGTTTGGCTTTTCATTACTTTCAGTCGTCATTAGGTTCAGTCGCAATCTCGCTCCGCTGCTGGTTGCACATACACTTTCTAACCTAACCCAACCTACCGAGCCAAATTTATTGTCACCCTACTTTTCGATATGCCGAGTTATGGACTGGCTAATCGTCGAACGTTGGTATTCAAACGATATGGCGGGTTCAACATGGCAGATCAAGAAATGCCGCCATATCATGATATGCCGAGGCACATCATAAAGTGCCGAATTTGACGAACGGCCGCCGACATGTATACAGGCACATAAATTGCTTCTGGTCCCACACTAGGATACCCTGTGTCGTAGGAACCAGAAAAAGCGACATCACACACTTAAAAACATCCAAGATGGTGTTTTTTTTCTTTCTCCCCAGCCGGGGATCGAACCCGGGTCCTCTCGCATGGTAGGCAGAGCCACAACCGCGGAGCCACAGAGGTCGTACACACACTAAGCATCAATTTGACATGAACTATATCGAATTAGCTGTGGATTCGACAGCGGTTAAGAGGGATCATAGGGTGATACAAGGGATGCACCGGGTACAGGGCAGTTTCGGCACTTTTTCAGGATCCGTATGACGACCCGAATGGCCGAGTCGGCAGTGACCTTGCTGCCTTCGAAGCTAAGGGTCCCGGGTTCCAGTCCCGGTGGGGGCAAATATTTGTTTCATGAGAACGGATGTTTGTGGCCTAGTCATGGTTGTTTATCTATCTAAGTATAATATTTATCTATATAAGTATGTGTATCGTTGTCTAGTACCCAAGATACAGGGAATCCTAGTTTGGGGCTAGATCAATGTGTGTAAATAGTGTCCGAGGTATTATATTATTATATGTCCAAGGTCCAAGATATTATTCGGCCGGATACTGGATAATGATGCCGGGTACTGGGTAGTGCCGGTACTACAGAAAATTAAGAAAACATATTTTTTATATATAATAATACATTTTGTACTTAAATCAACTTTAAATTTTAACAATTACCGTCTGTATAGTATTAATTAAGTTTTTATTTACTTAATTGATTTATCACTCTAGTAACTAGTCATAGAGAATTTGAGATGTATATATTAATTTTTTATGTCAATAATCAAGCTTCAAATTCGGCAGATTGTGATTTAGAAATACAAGTTTTTCGGCACGCGTAGGATCAAGACGGTTTCGTTTCATTTCATAGACCAATCCAGCCCCCGAAAACAGCCGTTCTGGAGCTGGATGTAATTGATAGGTACGTGGCTGCTACCTTGGTTAGTATCGGGAAGGACTTTTTGCTGGCTTCCCAACAAGTATAAGGATTTGTACTCACTCACGCCGCTTATCCCTTTCGTGCGGTAAGTATTAAAAGGCATTTTAATATCCGGCAAAAATTATGCCGGGTAACCGTTACCCATTACCCGCTAAAGCCAGGATCCGGCCCATCTCTATGCTAATTACAGATTATTTGGTGGGGTTTCCCTCTGTTTTAAACTTCCAAATGTTTTTAAAGTGAAAGGCTCTACCTGCGCCAAAGCTTCATCAAGATAGAATCGATATCTTATTAAGAAAACTCACAAGTCAACTTGTCGATCTGCGCGAGCGCCTTCTCCGTGTACTTGTGCGCTTTGTCCATGTACCCTGCCTGCGCGGAGTGCATCACGGTGACGAGGTAGACCAGCACGTACAGCTGCTGCCGCGACAGCCACACGAACGATTCGCCGGCCGCCGCGCCGCACACCGCTGTTGGAGGGAACGGGAACAGTGAGGGGCTACTGATGGGGGAACTGTGCTGACTGTACTGGACCCAAGAAGGTAGAACAATACAATATAGACGATATTTGTCACATTTCATAATATTTTGAGACCTAAAACCAAGAATTCATTTTATTTAGTACGATATTCACGATTGTATATGAGTCAGGTTTACTTTAGAAACTGACACTTTCCAATTTGACCAATCAGCGGGCTCCATTCCGACGCTTGCAATCAGGGTGACCATTTGTGGCAGATTTCTGCCATTTGGGCAGATTTGGCTCCCAAATTTTGACTCTGGCAGAAAGTGCTGGCGAATTAAAAATGTGGCAGATTTTAAAGATTCTTATTATTTTTTAACATTAATCGAAAACTTTATTTATTTTTTCTTACTAAAGTTTATCCTTTCAGGTAGGATTTTTTTTCTTCAGAGCTGCACACATTTTTTCTCATGAATACGGGAATTCCCGTTTAATCTATTTCTACGTAGGTGTGCTTTATGATTACGAGATTTAATAAGACAGTTATAAGGTTTATTTTCATTAACATAACCAATATATTTTTGGTTTGTTGTCATCGTATTTGTGGTGCGCCTAATACTGATCCGTACACGATGAAGAGGAAATACGAACGTTCTTACCGACCTGAGTGGATTTACAGAGCTATAGAAGATCCTGATACTGCATTTTGCAAAGCATGTAATTGTAAATTATTTACAAGACTGTCTTCATTAAAAGAACACGCTTCATCCCAAAAACATAAGAAGCATATAATTGGGTTTAGTGGCCAATCATCAGTGAGTATTTATAAGTGTACCTATTTTTTTTTCTAGTACAATTTTTACTTTAGTTTGTGATTTAATATATTTATTTAATACTATTATATACTTTTTCAGGTCCAGCAGTTTTTAAAGAAATCTCCGTTAGTAAACTCCGTTAGTAATTTTAGTGGAACACATTTTACCCTTTCGAATTATGGACCATTTGAGCGAAATTGCGAAAGTGCTTTCACGATTCTGAAATTGCCAAGTCATTTTCCAGCAAGAGAACTAAAGCAGCAGCGGTAACGTATAATGTTTTAAAACCTGATCTAGAAGATTTAAAATCATGTGAAAACATTAATAACACCAATGTTTTCCTTGGTTATAGATAGATGAGACCACAGATCTCACAAGCAAATCGACCCTTGCAGTTGTTACCAAATATTATTCGGAAAAGGATCTTCAAGTAAAAACTTTTTTTTTAATTTTGGTGGACTTGGAAGGGGCATCAGCCCAAGCCTTATTTGATGCATTATCCGATGCTTGAACGAATGCTAATCTTAATATTAAAGATGCTATTGGTTTCGGGGCTGACACTAACGTTATGTTTAGTGAACAAGGTGGCATAATTGCGAAAATAAGACATGTTAATCCCCACTGCATGTTCATTAAGTGTGTATGTCATTCAACTGCTTTGTGTGTATCTCATGCCAGTAAAAACTCCATAACCAGGGCTATTAACCAAATAGTGCAAGAGGTTTACGGATATTTCGCACATAGTAGTAAAAGACAAAGAGAATTTGCTGAATTCCAGGATTTTGTGGGCACAGAAAATCATAAAATGTTAAAGCAGTACGAAATTCGTTGGTTATCCTTGCATACATGCATTAAAAGAATTTTAGAGCAATGGGATGCAGTCAAAATTTTTTTAAATCGCAGTTTTTAGAGGACAAAAATATTTCAGCTGAATTCTTGCACAACAGTGTGAATAACAGGGTGTACAAAATTTATTTTTATGCACTGGATTATATACTGCATATAGTTAACAAACTAAACATTATATTTCAATGAGATTATACAACAGCCCACACTGCGTTCAACGACATTTCCAGTGTGTATATAAGCATTTTGAGTTGCTATATGAAAGGAAATTATTTAAAAACCACAGACCCACTTTGTGTAAATCCAAAACCTAATGTGAACTTTTTACCTGTAAAAGATTTATATTTAGGTGTGAACGTTACTAAGGAAATCGATCGCATTTCGGCAGATTTAACCATGAAACCGGAAATTATATCTTTCTTTCAAAGAATGCAAACATTTTTAATTGAACTTTAGTATGCCAAATTTTTTTTTGGATGTACTGCAAATATCTGTGCACAGGGTTCGGGCTGTTGCAAAAGCGTTTGAAGCTACGGTACAGTTGTCCAGGAAAGAAGAGGTGGGCATCATAGGTCAGCAAAATATGCACATAAGCTTGCAGCAGTCAAGACATGTATTGAAAGGTTCAAGTGCTTGGAATCACACTACTGCAGGTCAAGTACGAACGACCGAAAATACTTACTGCCGAGCTCAACATTAATAAAATGTGGCGGATGATTTACGCCCAGTGTGGAGACATAGTCTTTAAAAGTACGGCACTGTGACTTCAGGCAAGTATTCAATAGACGCTACAATATAGGACCCATGGCTCACAGTACCCATGGCTCACAGTAATCTATGGCTCACAGTAATGCCATGGCTCACAGTAAAGTCTTAGTCCATAGCTCACTGTAAAGTCTTAGACCATGGCTCACAGTAAAGTCTTAGACAGATAACTGTAAACACAAAGGGGTTGTTTTTAGTCCGTATACCACACGAGCTGATGCCCGCTCAATATGTGGGGACCCGGACATAGCAGGGAGGTCTGGTCCCAGGAGTCCTGGGCATGGGTAATTCCATTTTTTTCCCCCTCTAACAAAAAATAATGATACAATATAGGATTCGGGACGCCGCGGACCGATACATGTTCCAAATGCAAAGAACTTGTGGAGAACATTAAGAAGTGACAAGATAGACAGGAAAAAATAAATAAGACTAATGCCTGAAAAGCGAGTACGTATGCTGTAAGCTCAATACTTTTACCGTCTACTCAAAGAAAGCGCCGATAACAAGACAACCAATTTTTTTACTATGCTTGTGGTCTATTCGACTTTCTCTGACTTTTTTTATTCCCGCGACCGGGAACAAACATTTCTAATTCCTAGGCCCCAAGAAATCATAACAATCATTTGAGTTTGCTATTATTACCTGCCAGAACTGCTATTTGGAAGTTATTTAGTTAAAACTACATACATATGCTCACGCCTTTTCCCGGAAGAGGGGTAGGCAGGGACATACCTCCACTTGCTACGATCTAGTCTCCTCTTAGTTAAAACTAGTAATTTATTTATCTCAGAATAGGTTTTCAAAGCATGTTTCGATTGATTAGGCAGAATATTGTTAAAGTTAGGTACTGAACATATGGCACTACTTACTTATTATTATTCTCAAATGTTTTTGAAATAACGATATTCTGATGAGCTAACAACATGGAAAAACTATGTAGACATGATCGGAAAACGTAATCTCTTCTGAAGATAATATATATTTCTGAAGTCTGAACGGATAAAAACGAATAAACGATAAAATAGGGCTACTCATGGTGTGTCAACACACAATCACCACTATTCGCGATTGGTTCACACACATTCAAGTCAATATAGGTCAAATAATTCCTGGAATTTTTTATTGAAATCTGAGGAAATTATGAAAATTTTTTATTGAAGTTTTTGTTAATTTAACCAAACTTTATTGTTTTTTCAGAGTATTTAATCATATTGTCGCAAATTCCCGGGAATCGAAAGTGAAAATGAAAGCAAAACTAAATAAATTAATTATATATTATTAGATTCTTAGTTAATGGTAAAGTTTGGCGAACTTTACCATCACGTGTGTTTTATATAATGGGCCATGCTAAAAAAAAACAACAGTTTATCCTATTTTGTGAAATTTTAAACTATTTTAAGAAACTTTGAATATATCGGGTAATGGATGTCTTATTTTTTTTTGATATTTTTTTTAAAATAACCCCCAGTGACGTCACTTGCTCACAGTTCTGGAACGGTTGAGGCCGTTTGTTCCCGATTATAAAACTAAAAAACGATAATATCAATATTTATTTACGTTCCGACTTACATCTCCGTTATCGACTGACAGGATAACTGTTGATACTTGACAGAAAACAGCCAACTTAACGGGGAAGGAAATTTGACCAAACTACGTCATAGAGGACAAATGAAGTACATTATGTTTTTTTACGGATATTATAATATTTATGATGGGAATAACGGAATTTAGTTAGGAACACAATTATCTCGAAATGGTTTTCCCAGTTTGGTACCTTTGTTTTTTTTACATGGCCCATTAACTATAATTGGGCATGTGCTCTTTTAAAAACCTGGATATTTCAGTGTTTAGATTTTGATAAAACCAAGTAAGGATTAATTTTCCCCATCATCTTATTTCCTTTGCATGTTGGCATGATGTTGATCGTACTGAAACAAACGAATAAAATATTGGCATATTTTTGAGCCAAATAAACCCTAGTAATTACGCTACTCGCAGATCAACCGAGGATTGCGGAAGGTGCTTACCATCATCGTCAGGCCAGGTCGGAGCCATGATGGTCTGGATGCTCTGCTGCAGCTGCTTGAGACACGGCTTGACACTCTTCACCTGCCCAGCCATCAGGTAGTGGCAAACCTGGTGAGAATATCCTGGTGATTACTATGGAGGAATAATGCAAGGTGCCACTTAAAAACTAATTGAGAGAATGATAAGAACAGCGCAAATACCTAAAATGAGCGAACAAAAAAATTGAAGTTTGAGCGACAAAATTACTAAATGGTTTAGCCAACGCTTATTGGCTAAATAAAGACTGTCTGGGCGAAGTGATAGGACGGGGAAGCTGCTAACAGCTAACAGAGCATGTAGAACATGTAGGACAACATCCAAGCTAGTTTTGTATTGATGGTGGATGTGAGGAGATTGTATTACCGAGTGCACATCGGACGTGTGCATGTAAATAAAGTAATATTAATAAAAATACTCTACGCAACTAATCTGTGACCTACTTATCGCATTGTGCGTGTTCGTTGCAATTTTGTGAAGTTTGTCTTTGTAAAACCAATCAGGTGCAAGTTTTAAAAAAAAAACAATTAAAGATGAGCAACGAAGGCAGCCCGTTTACAGAAGCTGCCTTACCACCCGTTTTCCGCCCCCAGTCCAGTCATGGTCAGAAGAACGCCCAGGAAAGCAATAAAAAAAATGGAGTTGTGACAACACCTGAACTTAAAAACTTGATGAGCTCGATTGAACAGTGTCTTACGTGTAATCTCAGTGAGATATGCTGCGGAGGCTAAACTAAATTCTGACCAAAAACTAAGGATACACAACTTGTGCCTTGAAGTAGGCACGAAGTGAACATGGCACATCGCAAATGGCTGTTCAGTACCAATCGCTAAAACAGAAAGCCATACAGGCTCAGATCTCTAACCAGGCCTTAACGGAAAAGCAGGAATTAGCTGAAAACCTGACCTTAAATAGGGTATAAAATAATATAGTAAAAAAAACAACTCAGGAAACCACCTCTTTTGCCGAAATTGTAAAGAGTGATTGATTGATTGATTTTATTCGTCCCAGCCCATTTAGCTCTGTTGCGGTATATCCCAACGGCCAACTGAAGACAAGCGACGAGACAAAAGAATTAGTCCAAAAAAACATCCGTCCTGAAGTCATGAAACTGCATGTTCGTGGATTACGTAGGACAAAAAGCGGAGGAGTCCTAATTAGTACGGACCACAAAGACGACATTGAAAAACTAAAGCAGGCTTCTTTACTGTATACATCTGGCCTAACTGTGGATGAGCCATCTAAGCGCAGACCAATAATAACAGTGTTTGGGGTTCCTATTATACTTGTCTAACTGGGAGTGACTCTTTAACATCATATCTGAGCAAAATTTAGCTGAAAAAATACCCAATCCATCTCTTAGAACTGTAATTTCATCATCGAAGTACCTAACGACATCCGCAAGGCTCTTAAAGCACGGGACAGGGTGTTTATCAACTGGTCATATTGTACTGTGAGAGACTTTAGCTTGGTAACAAGATGTACAACTATCAGCAATATATGCTGCCAAGATATGCACAGAGGCGAAACCTACGTGCGGCCACTGCAGCGGACGGCTCTGTGGCGCTGCGGCTGTGGCTCTGCCTACCATGCGAGAGGTCCCGGGTTCAATCCCCGATTAGGGAAAAACAAGAAAAAAAGCCCAGGTGTTGGGTTTATATGTGTGTGACGTCGCTGTTTATGGTTGCCAGGGTATCCTAGTGTGGGGCCAGGTGCAATGTATGTGCCTGTATGTTAATGTTTATGTTTAGGGTACCAGATCACTGATTGCACTAAAAAGTCTGAAACCCCAATATGTGCAACGTGTATACGCTACAAAAAGCAAAGTAGTCACAACACAGGTGACTACTTTGCTTTTGATTGTCCGGCCTAGAAAAATGCCTAGTATAGATATATAAATTCAATGGATTATGGTGGCGCCTATGAGCGCCTTTGTTTACATTTTCACAACACATTTTTACATTGAATTTGTAACAGATGAATAAGCTAATTAATAACATAGATAATTTTAAATCAAGTGATTGTCACACTTGTCAGGCTGATCAGTGTTCTACTTTTATGTCACAGTCTCAAATTAAGCTAAAAGTTTTACGCCAAAACATTAGGAGATAAACCGTAACTTCGATAGTTTCTTTACTGTACACTTATTTCACAAATGAACATAGAATCCGATATCATTGTTTTGACTGAATGCTGGATGTCGTGCGTTAGTAAGTTACCGCTACGTATAATGTACTGTATAATCAATACAAAGGAGTTTCTTGTTAGAGATAAGCTTGCCTTTGTAAATGTCTTTTCTATAAGCTTGAAATGTGAATTTTCATGTGCAATAAAATATACGAGTTTCATACGACATTTTTCAACACACTTGCGAGGGAAAAAACAGACTTGTATTGATAATAACCACACAACTTAAAAGTAAACTATACTGGCAAAACCGATAAACAGACCTTAAAAATAATTTGAAGAATTAATGATAAATATTTAATGATATTTAAATTTATACTTATTGTAATATGCACTTAACTTAAAATGGATTAAAAATATATTCATTCTTTTTATAAACTTTCAGCGGATATTAAAAAAAGTAAAATAGTACCGCACTAGTACGGTAATGTAAAGTATGACTCTTTAGAGTCACTTTACCATCAAGTGTGTTAAAATTGTACATTTCTCACGAGTTCGCAAAGTTAGGCTTATATTTACGAACCGAGAAGTTTACGGCACGAACTTAAGACGTGGATCGTAGCGAGGTTCGTAGTCTTTTCGAACGAGTTAGTAATAGAATTTTCACAATTTTCATTCGGAAAAGTAAGTTTTGCTCCACGACGAGAGGGAGCAAAATGCTACTTTTCTGTTCCAGCTACTTTTTTAATTTATTCATTGGCATGTAGCATTTACGCAATGTGCCAATTGAATACAGATCTTAATAAAATAATCGATTGTAATTTCGTCGTAGTCGATTCAAAACGAACATGTTTTAAGTTTTAACTTTAACAACGTTATATGAAAATTTATGAATGTTTCGTAATATTTTAAAAAAATGTCACAATAAATTAAATGTTTAACTGAAATCAAAACTATCGATGACTGTTTTTGTGATATAATGAATATTGATATACGAAACCATTGTAATATTCGATTCGATTATTTTTACACATTAGTAAAAGTACACAGGAATATTTTATCAATGACCTTTCCCTAATCCTTCACAATCCACCATTATAAAAAAAAGTTTTGTTTACGTTGTTCAATTACTAAAAACTGTAAAAGTGGTGAAAGTATAATTCAAAGTATAGTTATTTAATTCTTTAGAGCATTAAAGTTAAATTTTTCTCATAGACGGTGTGAAAAGTTGTATGTGTCACTCAGGGGCAAAAATATTTTCGTCATGGGCGTTAACGCTTGAATCCTTCGTTACGCTCAGGATTCTAACTTAGAACCTTCCCTTCACTCTAGATTCAATGTACCGCCCTCGCCGTAAATACATCATTTTGCTCCCTTGTGACACAAATAACTATCTCCCGCCTGAGAACCCAAAATTAAGCGGCGAAGGTGCTATTTTTAGCTCAGAAGTCGGAAAAATAAATTATGTAATCATGAAAAGGGCCCCGTAATTCTATCGAATATGAAATCGTCATCTACTTCTGAGGAAAACTGTGTCATCCAACATAATATACAAATACTACGTATGCAAGTTAATACTTCAACTGCATATACCTATACTTATAGGCCTGATAATACAACCTTGAATAAAAATTAATAGACACATTGTTTGCAATATTCATAGGTTTTCTGAAGGTGTTATTATATTAACAAGTTGCACTGAATGGAAGTTGTTGGTATATTGTTAGGCTTCATGTTTGAACATCCAGGCCTCTACTCCTGCTGGTGCAGGAGTTAGGCTGGCTCAATATGCAGGGGACCCGCCCAAAGGCCCCGTTCAAGTGGGTCAGGTGACACCCTGGAGAAGGAGAAGTGGAAGATACCTTCAAGTTTTATCCCGCTAATTAGCATGTATTTTTAAGACCTTTTTAATGTTCCATACCTGGAGGGTGCCAAACGGGACTCTTGTTACTAAGTTTCCACTGTCAGTATGTCTATCAGTCTGTCTGTCCGTCAGCGTCCATAATAAGTAGAGTAGAAATATTTACAGAATATGTATCCTGGTGCCACTACAACAACATATAATGCACATTACGTAATAAAAAAAAAGGGCATCCACATACAAAAAACGTTGTGAAGCGAGCAACTACAACCTGTACTGCAGGTGTACAAAGTAGTCCTTTGTTCTGGTTTTAACTAGCTCTACAAGATGGTATATAACTTTTATATTTTAGTGCTTAGTATTGTATGCCTTTGAGGTACGGATAACTCACTAAGCCACAAGTTGCTCAATGGAATGTGGCTCAGTTAGTATTTTGGTTGGGTTAGGTCAAGGGACTTTTTTCATCTTCGGTTTTCTAAATAAATAGGTCTAATATAATAGTATGTAGGCCAGTAAAGCTCTTGCTCAGACTCTTTATATCTCATTCAATAATATGGTGATATTTGTCATACCTGCAGTACTAGGAAGTAGACCTTGAGGTATTCCTTTTGGTGCAGGCTGCCGGCCCACGAGTCTACGAGGTGGCCAGCCTGGTTTAGTAGAGGAAGCACTTCCTGAATCTTCTTGTCTATTAATAGGAGCTGCAACAAATTAAATATTTGGTTTGTGTTATTTTATGTGCAATATTGTCCCAGTGACACAAACAGGTGTGTTGGGTTACTGGTTAATGTTAAATGGTAAATGTTCATGTGATGTGATGCTTCTGTAACTCCATTTGGAAAAAGGTGTAGCAACATGCAGCTCCATAGAGGGGGAGAGGCCTTTGCCCTGGACTAAATAAATAAAATCAGCTCCATACAAGTGATCAATACAAAACTTATAAATTTCACATTTTCATGCCAACAACTTTTCCCATACTGGGAGGCAGATACTCAATCATCTCAACATCTCTTCAACTTACCATCACCCTGCTGAGCAGAAAGAGAACTCGGGTGTAAGCAGCATTGGAAATCTGAGCATAGTCCACACCAACAGCAAGTAAACTGCTTGCCACCTCATATTCTCGCTCTGTTGCATGGATTTGCTGAAATGTTTTTACATATTAGGATTTCACAGTTGCCAATTAGTGATGAAAATTACAGATTTGTCAGAGATATATCAGAATTACGAAAGTTAGAATAGTTTCAGGTAACAGGTCTATAATTTAAGTTATTGCATAACTTTGCAACACCAATATCTTAAATTTTCTCTCATCAAAAGCATACAGATAAACAAAATAGTACAATGCTACTTTTCAAGCAATAGAATCATCTGTTGAAAGGTGCTGAGTAAACCAATTTGAGACTGTGTTTAATATGATAGGTGTTTGTGCAAAATAGGAATACATATACAAGGTGTCAATGAATAAATACATAATGAGAACTAGTTTGTTCAGAATCATGAGCAGAGTTGATTTCACTGATTTTGAATATAGGTCATATTTTTGAAGAAAAAAATTTATTTCTGTTGCCCTGTCTATTTATTGTTGAGCTAACGCGCGACCTTTCAGTTTAACTCACCCCTGCCTATACTCTACTCACGCTGAAAGGAAGCTCGCACGGCTGGCCGGGCGCCTGCCGGCTATCTTTGCCAAAATGAAACCTGATTAAATTTTCTTTACTAAGCAAAATGCAAGGATAAATTTGTAGGTTCACTTACTTTCTTCATCAGTATGGAAAAAAAGAGACAGCATGCGGAAATCTTGAGTGAGCGTGTGTAAAATACGGAAGGAGAAGTCTAGGGGTGGATGTGAGGGGTGCGGGGATCCCTTCTTTGTTTGTTTTGTTTTTCGGTCAGTGCTTATCTATCTGCGTTCAGGTGCGCGAGCGCATGCGCGGCGCGTGCCACGTAATGGTATTTCGACACACAAATGTGGAATGAATATTGTGAAATAGTGATGTAATGATGGTGTCAATCAAGCTGTGTCAGTGTACTTTGAGGGGTTCGGAGTATGAGTGTCTCACAGAACAATGCTAGCAGCAACAAAGCAACCGCAAATTATCTAGGCATTTGAAACGATTGTGCGTCCCATGCTCTCATCCCGTTTCGTACAGGCTGCTAACAGTACCTCTCTCTCACTCACTCCACCCTTACCCTATGAGGGAAAGACAGTCCCCGCACGCTGAGACCCACAGAAACTTGGCAGGAAGTGTACGGTAGTGAGGGCGGGGGCAGGGAATTTGAAGGGCCTAGATTTTTGCGATGTTTTGTAGTTAACTAACATAACCTAAATATTTCCATTGATTTATTTCTAAATACATTGGTACTTGCTATGATGTACTTGCTATGATTGGTACTTGTGATGATAAAAACTAACCTACCTTTAGGTACTTGCTGCCAGTCCAAACTATGGAAAGAGTGATGGATAATTTGATTGTGCTTGCCAACGGAGCGGAGGAGTGTGGCATGTACGCACCACAGTTGTGAATTTGCCAGAAATGACAAAACAACTTAAGTCGAATATTTTCTACAATATTGTATAGTATAGTATATTATAAGCTTCCGCCCCCTTATTGGCACTCTGACCAGACTGGTAGCAAGTATCTAAAGGTAGGTTAGTTTTTAGGGTCTACCCCTGCTCAGCAAATAACCTTTCACATCTTATCCTGGTTTGCTGGAAGAGATCTCTTATAAGTGGTAAGCTCGCCTTTGTATACTATTTTTATGTAACTATTGTTTTTTCTATGATTTGGGTGCAATAAAGAAATTATGAATTATGAATATTAGGCAAATATTCTTTCTCTATATTTTTTATTATAAAATAAGTTGGGTGTATAAGGTTATGTGTTTATTCATTGACACGTTGTAGACATGCTTCAATAAACTTACCGCCAACTGAAATATAAGTCTGCAATGCCAGTATACACTGTGTTGTGACAACTCAATAGCTTTTCTAAGTATGGGTTTGGAGTGTGTTGGCTGTCCTTGCTGCTCGAATAGCTCTGCAAGCACACTTGCAGCCTCGAATTTAACGTCGTCGAACCCATTGATAGTCTGAGAGAGGCACCACTGCAACAAGGAAATGCCTTAATTCAACACCAAATAACATATTTGTCACTATTTGTTTACATTTTACTGCTATGTTGATGCGGCAAAAACGAAGGAATGGAGAAAGTGGTATGGAAACCAGTGTGGCGAAACTGATCCCCGGGTTTCAGAGAAAGGTGGGAAGTAGTGAAACAATACAGAAAAAACTTACACTTTGCTCTAAATGCGTTCTCGCCAAGTCGATGTTTTTAGTGTGTGTCAAGAGGATATTGCCGAGTTGTAGATGGGTCCGGGCCTCGACCCTTTGTGGCGGTTTAAAATTAAATACGGCCTGTAAGCACTGAATACAACTTTTTATGTCAGGAGGGTTTGATGTGCGGAAATGTTCCGCTAAACCAAGTAAAGAAATATACCAAGCGTCCTGCGTTGACGCCATTTTGACATTTCTGCTTGGAGGGAACAGTGAGGCAAGTCACAAGGTATGAAATTCTACCAAAAATCGAGAATATGGTAGTATTTGCTCTCAGTCGAAGGCCACACTGCAGACCTAGTGTGCGGTAATATGCGCGGGCGCGAGCGAAATATCAAACCAAACGTATGCAACACGCCGCGCCGCGCCCCTTGTGTCTGTCACCGTAAGGTAGTCAAAACCGTCAGTTGATCAACTAACGGTTAAAACCGTTAAATAGTAAACTTGAATTGCAAACGAAATACTAGGGCAAACACTGCGGCAGCTTGGGTGAAGAACTCAGCGAAGCCCCCTCTAGTCTTCCTGTTAGGTTGACATGTAAGAACAAAAGACACGTAAATTCTAAACCCTGTTGGTCTGGTTTACTATCTGCCGATAGTTGATCAACTAGGTACCGTGTTAGTTCACCAACTAACGGTTTTGATTGACTATATTCCGGTGACATGTCCATTCCAAAGAAGAGTATACAAACAAACCACAGAGTAAGTAAGTAATTAGAGGGAGGGATATTTTCCATGAACAAAAGTTAATATACCGACACTCTTTACTCAGACGACCGTTTTAGTTTGTAGACTGAAACCAATGTAGATTTGACAGGACAGGTAGACAAAATCTGGGAATCTTCTCGCGTATAATTTTGGTGGCAACCCGCGATGGGGTAAGTATCGATATAAGTACGGCTATGGACAAAAAATATAAATAGTTTACCAGCTTTGTTTATTGATATTTTAGAAGACTGGTATTTATCTACGAGCTAATGATCACTATTTTGTAATATCGATAAACAAAGTCAATGTGATAATTTATTTGCATACTACGAAAGAAATAAAAAAAAAACTTTCGGCCTACAAAAAATTCATGATTTTTTACAAGACTCGGACATCTGAAATTAAACCAGTTCATTGCACCCTATATATTATGTAATAATTAGGCACCTACTTAATGTTTTATTATGCTTGCTTGATTATGTTATGACATTCATTAAGTCTCAATTTTTATGCTATTATGAATAAAAATCTTTGAACTTGAACTTGAACAGCGCTTTGGCAGTTTGGGCAAATATGTTGGCTTGTAGGATTGCACATTGTAAAAAGCCAGTAAAGTTATGACTCATCAAGGCACACTGTATATCAATCCACACGTGCAGCCTATGGGTCAACCATACCCAAAAGACTTTCAATGCCCTGCTCGTCCAGTATAACAATGCTTTTAGGATGTTGCTGGGGCTGCAATGCTAATGTAGTACATAGGGCATGTTCGGTGTTTCTTGTACAGAAATATATTATTATGATAATAATGTATAATCAATAAAAAATACACATTATTAAATCGATAATTATATAGCAACAAACACATGTCTTAATAAATTAAACACTCATTTACATTTATACACCATTAATGAATATAGATTGCTAATCACGATTAAATGATACAATGCCCTTGACGTACCGTGATATTTTGTCGAATTGTGAATGTCGGAACCAGCATGAATGAGCTCTCACTCTTATTACAGCTGTGAACGGGACATTTGTGTTCGTATAACAGTTTGTGTTGGTATAACAGTTTGTGTTAGTCTGCGATTTTATAATTGCTGGTAAAATCATTCTGCAGTAAAATCTTCTTGAGAACTCGTTTGGACGAATATGTTGGCTTGTAGGATTGCACATATAAGAAGCCAGTAAATATCTCATTCTTCAAGGCACACTGTCAATCAATCTACATATGCTGCCTATGGGTCAACTATACCCAAAATACTCTCAACGCCCTGCCACAAATGCCCTGCTGGTCCAGTATAACACTGTTGGTGGGGCTGCCACTGCCACGCTACTGTAGTGCTTCGGGCATGTTTGTTTTTATTTTTGTAATAAAGGTTGACAACCCATCATCAAACATCATCAAAGTCAATTTCTGATTTGGTGTCACTGGAGCAATCTTGTAGATTAAAAACCAGTTCCTGGGTACACTGTACGATGTCAAATTTTTCATCGCGCTTCCAATCTTCTTGTATATTTTCTCACACTATTATATTATAAATTTATTTTTTCAGGATCGATAACTTGTCTTATTGTACGTTGACCCGAGTACATCACTATTCGTGCATAAAGCCTGATATTCTGTCATTTGCCTCCTGTAATTTTCATCGTCGCAAAATACGATTTCGTTGACAGATGGCATTTTACAGAGTATATTATGTATTAAAACATCTTATCTTTCGCATCGTTTGCGACACGCACACTCGTCCAAAAGCACCATAAGTGTGGCCACAGGCTCAATCGGACTTGTCACGCCGCCGCCCCGCTCCCGCATAATCACTGCCAGCCAATCACCGTTCACCACAGGCCACAGACCTACCCGTTCACTGTGGCCGCGGCTGACATATTGGAGGTTGGGTTGGTGAGGTGGGGTGGGTGAATCTATCAGTTGGAAAACACACATTGCACTTAAACTTATATTACTCTTTGCACCGCACCTTAAATTCGATGGTAAATTGAAGAATTCAAGATTTTGAAGTAAAACTTCTATTCGCACACTTGACTTGGGGAGTAAGCTGGCGAATGCGAGACGAGAGCGTTACGAAAAGTGTGATCGGGCGAGGCGAACGAGAGGTGCGCGCGCACATTTTCTTTCTGTCTTCCTCTCATAGCCAGACACAGTGCAGGAGATGTATTTTTGAAGCATTAGAGCTAAAGAAGTTTTACTTCAGTTGTGTGGTCTAAAGCACACTCTTTTTTTTGGTTCAATCGATTTTATTGAAAAATCTAAATAAGGCTGTCTGGTGTTCTACTATGAACTATTATATGTTGGTACGACTGCTGACTTTCAGACACACAGATAAAAGAAACTCTTCGCTTAACCATTTAACGCAATCCAAAATTGACGTTACATCCATATGTAACGTCAATTTTGGATTGCGTACCCTTTTGTTGATGGGTTGGTTTCTTTGGTTTATTTTTACGCTACAGAATTAGGTAATACTCGCCATATATATAGTTTGTCAGACAACAAAGAACTCTTCAATAGCATCGAACAGCATCTGTCTGTCATAGTAATAACATAAAAACCGGTCAAGTGCGAGTCTAAATCGCGCACGAAGGGTTCCGTACCACCGTTCAATGGAAGCGATGGTGTGGAGTGAATAGTTTGGATTTTACACCGCAAAATATTGTTTACAAAGTTATTGGTGCGGTTACTTTCACACTCCATGTACGTAACCAGGTGCATCCATAAGTTTGTATGTGGTATTGAAAGAATTGTTGTATGGGAGCCCCCTTAAATATTTCATTTATCCTGTTTTTTAGTATTTGTTGTTATAGCGGCAACATAAATACATGATCTGTGAAAATTTCAACTCTCTAGCTAGCTAGGTTCTTGAGATACAGCCTGGTGATAGACGGACGGACGGACGGACGGAACCCTACAAAGAATAAATATTTCAAATCGAAACTTTCGGGAAACGTTATTTTAATTAAAAAAGTGATCTTTCATTGAGATAAATTATAAAATTGGATTAGAAAGTAATTTGCCATGTAGTGCGCTATCATACAGAGTAAAATTTTCATGAGAAATCATAAAAACTTAGGCGAATTCATCAGCTACCACAGGTAAATATTGATTGATCTTATTTCGTAGATTTTCTTGTATTTTTACATTTTTTTGGATACATTAGGATAGCGAAGGATTTTCCAAATTATTTCAGCCTGGAAATATCAGAGATACGTGTATAGGAGCGTATTTACAATAATTTATCTCTTTATCGATTACAAATTTGTCCAAGAAATATCGATAGTGATGTAAAAAAATATTATCGATAAATTGTATGGCAAGAAATAATAGTGCTTAATTGCAATGATTTGATCTGTATTTATGAACCTTTTTACAAAGTAACATTGATGTGGGAAATTCGTGTGTAATTAAATGCTATCCTTTTAATTTTAGATTTCCTGGTGAAAAACTATTGCTAAATATGTGGCTTACGGAATTATCTCGCGGATTCGGCTGAAAAATAATTTCAAGGAAATATACTAAGAAGAAAAAAGAAGTACAGCAGGAAGAAAAACAGATAAATAGAAAAAAAACAAAATTTCAAAGCTAAGAAACTCTTTAATACGTCAAAATCTTTTTGATGACGACCATGAAATATTAAACATTTGCAGGAACTATGTGGATTCTCCACTTATCCACATTATTTCTGCAAAATGTTTATTTTGTTAATTTAAAACAAAACTTACATGAACAAAAAAATATTTGTTAATTGACTTTAGTTTTGATTTTTTATAAACATAACTTGCCATTTGATCTCGAATATTATCTTAGAATATATTTTGAAGTAGATGTTATTGTACCAAATGAAAATATTTTATAAGAATTCCAGTCACCTAATGTTATAAAAGTTCGAGGCCGCTCAGATATGTTTTAAGTGCCTTTTGATTTTTTATTATTAGGTCAATAAATGTTGTGTTAAATCTGTATTTTAGATAGATAGATAAACCTTTTATATATTTTCAAATTCAGTGTGTTATCACTACGCACAATTGCATATGAACAAAGCTTTATATTTTCCAAAACGTTACTTTGGTCTTCCATTTGGTAACTGTATCATGATTGCCTGAGTAAAATTAATATTTTGTTGATTTTCATTGTATCCTTCATTATTTTTTGTCCTTCATATCTATAAAGGAGACAAGCTAGCATTTATAGAAAAAATATCAACTGACTCTAAAGTACTAAAAAATCGTAGATATAATTTTAAAGGAAATAATAGCTTTTACAACAAAAGAAAATTAGGGTTCCCTGAAGTATCTAAATATATATTTTATGCAAATATTAACTGTACATATATGTTTTTTTAATGCAGTTTAAAAAAGTCACCAAATGGAAGTCTAAAGCAACTCCTCACCAAGGACAAATATTATTTTCAGGAAATTCAGGCTAGTTATTTAAATTTTGATTGATAGTATAATCTTGATTAAATGCACCATATATATAAAAATAAAATAAATAACATAAAAAATAAATTCCATTTTTTCCATTTGGAAACATGGTCCTGTTTAGAAAAAATTGCCCATGTACTATAGAATCGTGATTAGCGATAAATATTAATTAATCGTGTGTAAATGTAAGTGAGTGTTTAATTTGTAAAGATTTGTCTATTGCTGTTAAATTGTCGATTTCATTATGTGTAACTTTAATTGTTTATATTTTTTGATGGTAAAAATATTTTTATTTCGGAACACAAAAGGATCCATACGTTGTTTGTAACAGACAAACTACTTTATCTTTATTAGTTTCTTCATATCACACTCAAAACTATCTATTTCATATAAATAGGCCTGCCTGTCGCACAGCTCAGATTTCCACGCACTGTCAGTCATAATACTCACCCAGTGTTTGAGCCGTCGCCGTCGAGCCACCCTGCAATGACCTCTAGGATGCTGTTGGTGCTGCCAAGCGCTCTGCTTCAGTAAGGAGGCCGATCTGTAACGTGCCTCGAAAAATATGCCCGATGCACTACAGTACCATGGCAGCCCCAGCAACATTCTAAAAGCATTGTTATATTGGACGAGCAGGACGTTGAGAGTATTTTGGGTAGTAGTTGACCCTCAGGCTGCACGTGTAGATTGATTTACATTGTGCCTTGAAGTCTGTGGATTTTTACTGGCTAAAAAGTGATTGTAAAAACACTGCAATCCTACGAGCTAACATATTCGCCCGAACTGAAAAAGCTCCCACTCTTTAGCTATGTTATCCCTCAGGTCCTCAGTTACTATATGACCAAGGTATTTGAAATTGTTTATTGAATGTGTTACCATATAATTAAATTTGAAGACTGTGTTTATTTCTTTCGTAGTTTGGAAATAAATTATTACTTCGACTTTGTTGATCGATATTATACAGAGATTCCCTCATAGTTACCAGTCTTCTAAAATATCCATAACAAAGTAAATTAACTAAAATTAACTATACATTTTGCCGATAGACATACTATATCGTTACTTACCCCATCGCTGGTTGACAATAAAATGATAGGCGACCTGTCCTGTCAAAACTATTTTGGTTTCAGTCATACAAAGAAGTACGGTCGTATGAGTAAAGAGTGTCAGTATATTTTTATAACTTTTGTTCATGAAAAATAGCCCTCCCTCTATTTACTTACTTACTCTGTGATCAGACACTATAAGTCATCAAGATAACACTTTCTATTTTTCAAAATCAATGCACAAAAACTTACGTTCCATACATATCGCATTTATTAAAAAAAAACAAAGATACCAACACAACGGCAAACATCAAACATGAAAGCAAAATGTCAATAGCTCCAATCAGCTGTGGTTTTTCTACTGAATGTTATTTGTATTTTATTTATCGCCTCGCCGTTAAAAGTATTTAAAATGGAGTGTATTAAATGAGAAAACACCCATTTCTTACTCCCCGTGGCATTATAAAGTGTGTGATTCGCTTGTGTTGTTGTGCAGTTGTGTACACCATTGCTTCTAATGGTGGGTGGTGGTAGCGTGCGAGGGCCTGAAACCCCGGCATGAGGCGGTATGGCGGGAGAGGCTGCGGCAGGCACGTCGCGCGGCGGACTGCGCGTCTACAAGATCGTGGTTCTGGGCGACGGCGGCGTGGGCAAGTCAGCCGTTACCCTACAGTTCGTCAGCCACAGTTTCCTGGACTACCACGACCCTACCATAGGTATTGGCGGTTGGTTTTCACTAGTGCCACCCACTACGCATCCCAAAGATGCCCATTAATTATCGGTTCATTTAGTAAAGTTTACAGGATTTTAGTTTGTACCACTTGATCTAAATCTATCTGGTATCTGAAGCAGAAGAGAGTTTCTTAGCATAAATACTTTGACCACTAACCTATCGGTCTTTCGTGTCCATGACTTGAGTGTTGATAAGGGGGTGGAATCAGCCAAAGTAGTGTTTTATTAATAAAGGTTTGGTTAACTTTCACTCTCATTCTATTGTATACTTTGGTTGGAGTGTAGATAGGGGCTTCCGCCCCCTTATTGACGTACTTTTTATATGAGGAAATAAACTTATGAGAAAACTTGGTAATTATATGATACTAGCTGACACTGGGAACATTGTAAGCTTAACAGTCAATAATGAATGAGCTGTCAATTGCGGAAGGTGGCAGAATTCCAAACCTAATTTATTTAAAGAGTTCTATATATTTTTCCATTAATTATTGGGCAAAAATTTATAATATGGATCGTTGATTTTGGACTTCATGATTTTTTTATGGATAGGTCTCTTGCAGAATGAATCTATTTATAATTTATTCACAAAACATATTTTATTTCTTTGTTCCGCTTTTTTAAATGTCATTTATATTAAGTAAATCCAGTTTAATGAAATAAAGAAACTTGCTGAAATAATCACCTTTATAAATGAAATTGGTGTTTAAACTACGTAAAATCTATTCCTTGTCATCTGCGAAAAAAAATACCGACACTTCAATATTTGACACATGGCGCGTCCACACTGGACGAGCGGTGATAAGGAGCCACGGAGAGTGTGACTGACTTTAGTGTGTGGTGTTTAGACTAAATTAGGTGGTATATTTATCCTTGCAGTCCTTGCTTGATCACAATAGCTAGTAGATATGGGATGCGAAACAGTGATGAATAAAAGCAAGATCTTTGATTGAACATAATACATTAGCCGTAGCAACATAAAGGGACAGTTCTTAGCACACACAATACATTCAATTTAGTGCAGCACTAGAGAGAATTTAGATATATATAGGTAAAGCACTGTCTCTAGCTGAAAGAAAGAAACATATATTTGGTATTACGAGAATGGCGTGCACATATATGATGATAGTCCACTGCATATGCGTCAATCAAATTCAAACCAACATTTTAGTGTCTCAGGGTAAAAAAATAAAATTGCTTTAAAAACTTCATTTCACACAAAATATTTACGTAATTTGTGCATACTAGAGCAAACAACAATATAATGATATTTTTAGTTTTCAGATAATTAGGCAATTCTATTAGAATTCCTGGGTAACTCAGTTGACAATTTTTCTACAAAGTACTTGCTCCATACCAAAAGCAGTGTCCTATAGTGCAGATCTAGCGCAGCACTGAAACTTTACGCAAATTTTGCCTCTAAGCCTGTAAAACCAATTAAGCCGTTTTATTGCTTCATCCTTATTCCTTGATCTACAGCTACTTAGAGCTATAAAATCACACAAATTATTTAAAAAGTAATTGGGTTTTCATAAAAGTCAGGAAATTGCTTACATATAAAAATTGCAGCAGATTTTTCTATGAATTAACTGCCTTGAATTGTCTCTGGAGTTACTTTTGCGGTAAGTCCATAGACAAAGTGCGGTAACTCTAAAGACTATACTCTCTCGACTCTAAAGACTATAGAGTGTTTTAAAAAGGCTAAATTGCTTGTTTTTTTCCGCTTATGCGATCCGCAAGCTAATCAAAACGAAAACATATAACAAATAACAAAATAGTGAGGCCGTACCTGTGTGTTAAAAAAGAATACTACTTATGTTCATCTATTAATAGTATGACACCAAGAGGAGTGTCAAATGACAGAGCCAACACAGGCCAGAATTTTTGAGAAAATGCAAGGCCAAAGGCCAGGCCAAGCATTTCAAAAACCTACCATATAATAGAACTTTGTGAAGCTGAAGGTAAAGCCATGTGTGAGAAATAAAACAGCAATATACCTAAAAAGAGTGTGAAGCTGAAGGCATTAAATTAAAACGAACCATATATAACACTGGCGTGATGCCGTAGGTCGAGCCATTTGCTAAAAATTCATACAAATCATACTTTATCTAAGAATAGTACGACATCAAGAGGCGAGTCAAGTATCATGAATATGACACCATTTTACAGAAAAATGAGAGGCCGAAGGCTGAGCTAATCATTTTTTTTTTATTTTATTTGGAAGCTTTTATTGATGTTGACTATACCAAACCATGTGTAATAAAACTGCACCATATGTATGAAAATAGCGTGGCTCACAGGCAAGGCTGGAGGCCGAGAAAATAAAAACGAAAACATACCACATGTAATACGCGCACGAGGCCATAGGCCGGCCGAGCCATGCATCACGAAATCCTGATATGCAACATAATCGTGCAAAGCCGATGGCCGAGCCATATGTGCCAATAGTGTAGTACCAAATGCAAGAAATGTGGGAGGCTAAACGCCGTTGCCCGCCCCTAGTTTGTCTGTGAAGTTGGTGCTACCGAACAAGCTAAACAAGTGCAGAGCAATGATCAATACCACAATGCCGATGGAACATGCGGTTCCTGAACACATCAAAGAGAGCTTATGATATGTGTGTAGATAAACTAGTGAATGTAACAGTACATAATTAGGCATTAAAACTCGAGTGGGTTTATGAAACAAGCCGAAGGCAAGTTTCATAATAATATCACTCGATAGTCCATTATGTATCAGTCACATAAACTACTATTATGGTAAGTGTGTAGATAAAAGAATAAAATAAAACTGCTCAAATTTTGAACCAGTTACTGACACTTTGTACTGACTGACGCAATTTTTGGGTGCACTGTGCTATCACCGTATGAAAATGGGTGTTTTTTTCCAACGTCGTGGCAACACTGAAGTATTCTAAAGACAAGGTAGATTTATGCCGCTATGTTTCATTTTATTGCCATTTTTGGAAAAGTGATTTGAAGTTCGTGTTGGATTTTGGTGTAAATGTTACTGATACAAACGAGACACATTTTGCACGCGAAAAGTAAGTGATTTGTTTAGTATTTTATTGTTTTAGATGAGAGCAAGATGTAGATTACATGATACATTGGTGCAATATTGTGTAAACTTAACACATTTAATTTTCTAACAAAAGTTAGCTTATGTCGCCACATGTTCAAGACAACAAGTTCATGACGTTCTATACGTCAGTAACTGGTAAGCGCCTAAGGCAGTGTTTAGATACGTAGCGCCGTTTAGTAGCTGCTTTTTTGAGCCTTTTTTTAGTTCCACCTGTCTCCCCCGGTATTTGTGATCAAATCATGCAAGTTAACCCAGATGTTAATGGATTTTTGAAAATTGGATCGCGATTTTCAACTTTAGCACTTTAAGATAAGGTTCAAATCTTATGAAACAAAATTGATCGTTTTATCAAACGGTAGTAACAAGTGGGTTAAATTTGACCCACTTTCCGGTTTTTGAATGAGCTGAGATTTTGCATGCTTAGGTTCGGAAATCGGATGTCAATGCAATATTTATGACATCTGACGATGGAGTTGGAAGGTGGCCATGAAAACTGCAATAAAACGACTAAGAAAGCTTATAAAAAAAAATGTATTTATTTTGATTCACGAGGTTTATTTTTAGATGCCGATGGCAGCTGCATAAAGGCAGAAAAAGTATATAGAACGCCTTAAATCGAGAAAAACCTAAAAAATTCGAAAAAAAACGTAGAAAACACGCAGAAAAAGTTGGGGAGAGAAGAAAAAAAATTGCTGACTTAACTGAAGAAAAAATGTAAAAATGTAATTGCCATTATCCTGCAACAGAACAATTAAAATATTTGGTTGGGAACAATTTACTCGTAAAAACGTGTGTACAAGCATGCACATCGTTGGTATTCACTGTACTTTATAACCTAGATAATTATTGTAAATTAAGCATAACACGTAGTTTACCTTTCTAGGCTAAAGACTAGTCTGAGTTAGTTGCAATAAAGCACTCGGTACAATTACCAGTTAACGTCTTTCCTTCGGAACCTACAACATACATCCTACAACAACACGTTACGAGCTAAGGCTCGTACATTTGGTCCTTCGAGCAAAGTTGATTGTGGTTACGGTTATTCCTACTCACTACGGGATAATACGTGATTGGAGTCAGCGTATCGGCGCCGTTGGAAACACAGGACGTTGTAAAACCACAAACATCCGTCCGGGGGTCAACTTCGGCGGGAACAAACAGCCGTCTGGAGCCAGGAGGCGCCAGCGGGAACAAACATCCGTCCGGGGGTCAACTTCGGCGGGAACAAACAGCCGTCTGGAGCCAGGAGGCGCCAGCGGGTACAAACATCCGTCCGGGGGTCAACTTCGGCGGGAACAAACAGCCTTCTGGAGCCAGGAGGCGCCAGCGGGTACAAACATCCGTCTGGAGGTCATCTGCGACGGGAACAAACAGCCGTCCGGGGTCAGCAGACTTGGGCATAACAAAACAACAAAATGGCAGACAAATTGGGAGATGTGCTGAAACAACAGGCGGTCATCATTGATCAAATCAAGGGCATAGGCGACAATTTCAACAAAGATGGACCATCAAGGAAGAACAAGGAGTACCTGAGGGTCCGTTTGGAGCGGTTACAACTAAACTGGGAGCAATTTGAGCTCAATCATTCGCGCCTGATGAGCAAGGAAGATAAAACATCTGAGTACTTCACCGACAACGTCTACGAGAAAGCTAAAGCGAGCTACCTGTCCATCAAGCAAGCAATTTCGGGATACGAGCAAAGGATGCGTCAACAAGAGGTGCAAGAGCAAGTTCAGGATTACAACACCGACCCCAAGGCTACACAATCAGCTACATCATCGGCTTCACATTCCGGAACAAAGGTGTTGGAGCTTCTGGGCGAGCAACGATCAAACATCAAAGCTTTAGAACGAACCATAAGAAATGTGAACATCGACTATATCTCGGAAAAATGGCAGTTAGAAGACAAACTGAAGACTATATCAACTCGCTGGCAAACTTTCGACAATATGTACTGGAAGCTGGATAACCTGCTTGATGACACAACAGAGTACGAAATGGAGTATAATAGGCTGGAAAAGTTATTCGACGAGGCAAAATCGCTCATCAACGGAAAAATGGGAAATATTCAACATAGGGAACAATCATCACCGAAAATAGAAATCCCGACATTCGACGGGAATTACTCCAAATGGACTACATTCAAAGATTTGTTCACGGAGACTGTGCACAACAACAAAAACATATCGCCGGCCCAGAAAATGCAACATTTAAAAACAAAACTTAAGGGGGAAGCAGAACGCCTGGTACAGCATTTACACGTTAGCGCCAACAACTATAAAGACTGTTGGGAAATATTGGAACATCGTTACGACAATCTTCGTCTCCTCTTCGGATACTATGCGAACTTATTGCTCAACCAACCTAACATACAACAAGCAACCGCGACCCAGGTGAAAAGACTACACGACACGACGTTGGAGAACATCAATGCTATTGCAAACTTAAACATTGATACTAGCGGATGGGAACCATTGGTGGTGCATATCCTTCAACAAAAACTGGATCCCGAGACCCTGCAGTCGTATATCGAATCGCTAGAATCACCTCGGGAACTGCCAAAACTCGATAGCTTTTTGGGCTACCTCGAACACAAATTCATCTCATTGGAGTCCAGCAACAGTAAAGCTCCAGGGAACAACTACAACAACAAGGAACAGAACAAGAATTCGTCAAACAACAACCCTCCCTTTTTCAAGTCGGTTAATAAAAAGGGGGCAGCCAGTTCAACGTTCAAACCACGAACCTATTATACAGCAAAGAGAACGTGCCCGCGCTGTAATGGAGAACATGGATTATACGCGTGCCAAGAGTTTTTGCACCTTGAACCTTTGGCTAAATTACGAGAAGTTGAAAAACTGAGAGTATGCAGCAACTGCCTGTTTGGACACAACGGGGATATTTGCAGATCAAACAAAAAATGTAAAGAGTGCAATGGGTCGCACAGCACATTGCTGCACGAGGCAATATCTAGGCCAAGCAAGTCAGCAAGCCAGCAAGTGAACCGGCACAGCACGCACGTATCGAGTACGGAAACAAACGAAGTACTGTTGGCCACAGCAAAACTTATGGTGCAAGCCAACGACGGAACTTATGTAACGCTGAGAGCTTTACTCGACCAAGGTTCTCAGATAACAATGATAACAGAGGACGCTGTGCAACGGCTACAACTCAAGAGGATCAAAAACAATGCTGATGTAACTGGGTTGGGAACAACACCCAACAAATGCAAGGGAGAAATCCATCTCGATTGCAAAGCTCTACACAACGACTACAACTTCGTCATGGGTGCCTTAATTATGAGGCGACTGACCAACAAGCTGCCTAACAGATCGTTCGATGTGGACTCTTGGAAGCATTTACAACATTTGAAGTTGGCGGACCCAGAGTTCAACATAACAGGAGAGATCGATATTTTATTGGGCGCTGATATTTATCCGGAATTGATAATGGAAGGCCTGATTAAAACAAACAATCAAGCAATTATTGCGCAACAAACACGGTTGGGATGGGTGATATGCGGAAAATTCTCCCAAAGGACTTTCAACTGTCATGTCACCATCAACAATATGGAAGATATCAGCAATTTTTGGGAACAGGAGGAGATAGCAAGCAACCAAGTTGAAACTAGCTCGGAAGACTTCTGCGAAAAAATGTATGCGGAAACAACAGAGCGACTTCTTGACGGACGATACCAGATTCGCCTCCCGATGAAGAAGGACTTCAAGAACAAGCTGGGACTATCAAAACCACAAGCTATTGCACAGTATAAACAATTAGTGCGCAAGCTTAACAAAAACAAAGAATTTTCCCAACGCTACAATGACTTCATGGCCGAATATGAACAATTGGGTCATATGGAGATATCAAATAAACAAGAACAGCTTCAATATTATCTACCGCACCACGGAATCTTGAGAATGGAAGCGGTCACAACAAAGCTAAGAGTAGTATTTAACGCCTCGGCAAAAACAACAAGCGGATTCAGTCTCAATGACTTGATGGAAACAGGACCTAATCTTCAAGCGGACCTTCAAGGACTATTACTACAGTGGCGACAGTACAAATACGTCTACTCAGCAGATATTGAGAAGATGTACAGATTCATCGTCGTACATCCGGAAGATAGGCCACTCCAGAAAATAATTTGGCAGGATTCATCAAAGAAAATGAGAGAATTCGAATTGAAAACAATAACATACGGGACTAAGGCCGCGCCTTACTTAGCCCAGAAAACGTTGAAGCAGCTCGCCTCGGACGAAGGCGATAAGCTTCCTCAAGCAAAAAGCGTCCTTCAGAACAACTTCTACATGGACGATGCACTCTTCGGAAAACATACAACAGAACAAGCAAGGTTAACAAGAGACCAGCTCATAACGCTCCTCAACAAAGGCGGGTTCAACCTCCGGAAATGGTCAAGCAATGACCCATCTTTAGTTGCCGATCTACCCGAAGAGATGAGAAACCCCCGAAACTTCAACTTCAGCGAAAAGGAAACATCAAAAACACTTGGGTTGGGATGGAACCCGAAGAACGATCAATTTATGTTCACATCAACATTAGAACAAACAACAAACTATGTCAAAACAAAAAGGCATATGTTAAGTGACGTCGCTAAGCTATTTGACCCACTTGGCTGGCTGTCGCCAGTTACGATTAAAGCAAAAATCATGTTTCAACAAGTATGGCTGTCTAAGATTTCCTGGGACGACGAATTGCCGGAGGATATCCAAAAGGAGTGGACAACTATAAGGAAGGATCTTCAAAACATACAACATTTTACAATACCGAGATGGTTGGGAATTGAAGAAACAAACTGCAACATCGAATTACATGCATTTTGCGATGCGTCAGAAAAAGCATACGCCTGCGTCGTTTACTCGAAGGTTACGTTGTCTACCGGCGATGAGAAAATAACACTTGTCGCAGCGAAAACTAAAGTAGCGCCCATAAATAAACAAATAACGCTACCAAGATTGGAGTTGGGTGGTGCATTATTACTAGCCCGACTGGTGGACAAAATAAAACACAGATTTGCTGAAAATCACAACATGAAGATATTTGCATGGACGGACTCAATGGTCGTGCTGGGATGGCTGCAAGGAGATGAACATCGCTGGAAACCCTATGTGGGAAACCGGGTTCAGGAGATCAAGAGTGTCGTCCCGGCTCAACAATGGAAACACGTGAAATCAAAGCAAAATCCAGCGGACTGTGCTTCCAGAGGACTCCTTCCGTCACAACTGCGGGGGTTCAACCTTTGGTGGGAAGGGCCTCATTGGCTTCGAAACAACGACGCAACACAAATGGCTACGGAACCTTCAAGTTATTCAACAAACGAAGAAATAAAGATTCAAGCTTATCCAGCACAACAAACAGAAATGGGGGTCATCGCCAGCGTCATCGAAAAATGCAGTTCATTGTCAAGGGCTACGCGCATACTAGCGTGGGTGTCACGTTTCATAACAACGGCACGCGACCCGGCGACAAGGGGCAACTCCAAACACCTATCGTTGCAGGAAATACGACGCGCGCTACAGCGAATAGTAAAACAAGAACAAAATACGTATTTTAAATCCGAAATTAAAGATTTAAAATCAAAGGGAACTGTCAGATCCAACAGTAACATTATCAAGCTGAATCCTATCTTGGATGAAGAGGAGAACCTACGTGTCGGAGGCAGGCTGAAGAACTCAGAGTTGGGGTACACGACAAAACATCCAATAATTCTGCCATCAAACAGCAGACTGACACAGTTATTAATCGAACAAGCTCATCAACAAACATTACACGGAGGTTCCCGGCTCACGTTAAATTACCTGAGACAGCGTTATTGGATCATCAGCGGCAACAAAACAGTAAAACAAAGATTGAGACTATGCGTGCCGTGTACAAGATTCAAACCGCAAAAACAAAACCAGAGGATGGGAGACTTACCAAAAGCCAGAATAACACCATCGAGACCGTTTTACAACTGCGGCGTGGACTTCGCAGGCCCAGTAGATGTCAAGGCCAATAAAGGAAGAGGAGTCCGAACATCCAAGGGCTACATCGCCGTGTTTATCTGCATGGCAACAAAGGCCATTCATCTGGAACTGGTCTCGGATCTGAGCACCCAAGCCTTTATTTTGGCATTGAAAAGGGTGGTCAGTAGAAGGGGTCTGATAAAAAACATATGGAGTGACAACGGAACAAACCTCCTGGGAAGCAGCAGAGAACTTAAGAAACAGTTCAAGGAACAATCAACATTTAATGAAGACTTCGTGAACAAGACAAATGAGTTGGAAATCCAGTGGCATTTCATCGCACCGGCCTGGCCAACTGCGGGCGGGTTGTGGGAATCCGCTGTCAAATCCATGAAGTATCACCTGAAAAGAGTGATAGGGGAGCAAAAACTCACATATGAAGAGTTTTACAGCCTTCTAACATGCATAGAAGCTTGTCTCAACTCGAGGCCGCTGCTACAGCTGACCGAAGACACAGAGGATCGGGAATTTGTCCTAACTCCGGGTCACTTCTTAATCGGCGAACCTCTATTAGCAATACCAGAAGAAGATCTGAAAGGCGAAGTCAGTCTGCGAAATACCAGGACTTCTGGAAGAAATGGTCATCAGACTATCTACAACACTTACAAACGAGGAGTAAGTGGAACAACAAAACAGAAAACCTTGCAGTGGGGGACGTCGTCGTTGTAAAAGAGGACAATCTTCCTCCGGGAAAATGGGCTCTAGGCCGAATACTAGAAGTACATCCGGGCAAGGACGACCTGGTGAGGGTGGTATCTCTCAAGACAGAAAAGGGATCTCTGAAGAGACCAATAACAAGACTCATCAGACTCCCCACCGAAGGCGAAGAAAAACAAAAACAAACACAACAAACAAACAGCACACCCGGCAAGAATAAACGCATATCGATGATGAACTACATAACTATGTTCATCGTATTTATGTGTATGGTCTGCGGCTCGCAACAACAGTTTTTCGGCATGTCATCATTTGAAAAAGGAAGACAAATATATTATGACGACTTGGGAAATCTGAACACGGTTCACGACAGTTGGACAATCCTGGCGTACTACAATATGTCTACCTACTGGAAGGGGTTCAAGGATATCCAAGGATACGTCGACCATGTAGAAAACGCCTGCCAGAACTTCGCCTATCAAGTGGTCTGCGGGAGTATCGTGTCGGAGCTACGACAAGAAATTGAGGAGCTTCAGAGCAACAACTTAGGCTTACAGTCCCGACAAAGTGGGGGAAACAGGACGAAGAGAGGCTTCTTCAATGGCGTAGGACAACTTGCGCACAGCCTATTTGGAGTTCTAGACGAAGATTTCGCGGTGCAATATCACCAAGAGATAAACAACGTCAGAGACAATGAACAATATTTGCTGAAGCTGTTCAAGAATCAGACCTCTATTGTCGAAGTACAAAACAGCATCATAAGCAGGAATGAAGCAACAATGAACAAACAACTCGGGCTCATGCGAAGCCACATCAAGAGAGCCGATGAACATATGCGGGAGTTACAACAAGACACAAAACAAAATGCCATGATGGTCTACTTTAACGCAGTCGCACTGCAAGCCAATATTATCCTGAGCAAACTCAGGAGAATACAACAAGGAGTCCTCGAGGTTATTCAAGACGTCTATCGAGGCCAAATGAACAACAAGATAATATCCCAAGAACAAATTTTGAAGGAGATGAGCGTTATCGCCTCTCGACTTCCGGGACATTTGGCATTGCCGGTGGACAACGCCCACGAAGAAATAAGGGAGGTCTTCAAATTGATCCACGTCAAAGCACGAGCGACTCAAGAATATCTTATTATGGAAATGAAGTTGCCGCTTATAAATGACAATCAGCTACAACTATACAGAGTTATACCTATACCGCTGATTACAAACAAACAAACCAGATCTGTGGTAACTACGTCTGAATACATCGCTATCAACATGCTGAAGGATATCTATGTAAACTTGAGCAAAGAAGATTTACAACAGTGCACTATTTTGAAGCAAACTAAGTACATTTGCACTTTCAACAATCCCGTCTACAGTATGCGACAACATAACAAGCCATGTGAAATAAAACTGCTAACGAATGATAACAGCACACAATGCAATGCGCTCAGTTCGACGTGCGCTAACAAATGGATCGCATTACATCGCCACAATGTCTGGCTCTACGTCTGCTGCGAAGAATGCCACCTACGCATTATTTGCAAGGAACATATGATGTCTAAGGTCACGAGCGGAACGGGAATCATCAACATGGCTCAAGGATGTTCGTTGAAGAAAGACGAAAGTACGATCTACACGGACACCGAGTACCAAAACAAACTCTTCATTAACACAAGGATTGCAGTACCTACACTGGACACCATCAACAACATGACAAAGTTAACAGCCACAGAGGACCGGGAAGATGTTGTCACCGAAGATCATTCAAATGCACTTCGGAGACTCGAGAATCAGTTGGAGGAACTCAAGAAAAATTCTGAGTTACCGCAAACATTGTCGGAGCATGACGTGCATCAGTACGCTGTTTCCTACATAACATTGACGGTGCTGATACTCGGAACGGTCATTGGCTGCCTAGCCTGGATCGCCGCGCGTCGTCGTCGTGATGCTGAGAGTCGTCAGGACAAACGTGTCGCCGCCACCGCCGCCGTTATCACGTCCCGAGCCGTCACCGCCGCCAGTGCTGCCACAGCCACTGCACCAGCCGAGGGGGACACCAAGACCGGAAGGAGATCGCGAACGGAACATATCTACGCAAGACCGACCCAGAAGACTAAAATGTTTAACGTTTAAATTAAAATATTTAAGATACTGTAATAACATAATATTAACAATTTAGCAAACCATTAGGGGATAACAATAACAGAAAGGTTTATAGTGATAGGCAGGGTAGTTACCCTTTATTTTCCCTGTTGGTTGATTTGGCAGCATGTACAAGCATGCACATCGTTGGTATTCACTGTACTTTATAACCTAGATAATTATTGTAAATTAAGCATAACACGTAGTTTACCTTTCTAGGCTAAAGACTAGTCTGAGTTAGTTGCAATAAAGCACTCGGTACAATTACCAGTTAACGTCTTTCCTTCGGAACCTACAACATACATCCTACAACAACACGTTACGAGCTAAGGCTCGTACACGTGAATTATAATTAATGTTATCTTTTGTTCCTAAATAAACGTTGTTTCATTGATGATGTTATATTAACAGGATTTAAATAAAAAAATATAAGAAGCCCCGCAGAATGCTAATGGGCGTGACAGTTCCATAGATTTTAGTATTTTTCTGGTAATCTAAGGAAGTGTACACATCACCAATAAAAGCTACGACGTTTTTCGAAGGTGACAATCAGTAATGGATATCAAAACAAGTTTTAGGTATGCAGAATGCTAATGGCGTAACGTCAACATGTGTGAACTATCTTGAAATTAAGCTTTAATAAAAAAGTGCTCAAATTACCTAGTCACTCCATTAACATACCAGATAAATCAATCGTTAAATTCAATAATCAGACCATTACCCAAAAAAGATTCAAAACAAAAATCCGATAACTATCGCCCTATCGCCCTCCTGTCATCATTTGCTAATATTTTCGAAACCGCTATTGTTACGGACAGCGAGCCCCGGCCAGCGCAACCGGCCGACTGACCGACTGGAAGTGCGAGCGAGATGGAGCAGCGCGTCGACAGGGACCGCATGCGTCGACTTTGAACTAGGAGTTAGGTAGAAGCCGCGGCAGTGGCCATCACCACAGCCATCACCACCGCTCAAGCCGCAGCCACCACCACCAAGCCACCGCCGGTTTTGCGGAAGGAGAGGCTCCCTCCACACCTCCGCAAGAAGCTGGACCTCAAGCGCCGTCTTCTTCGAACCTGGCACCACACGCGCTGCCCTGTGATCAGGGCGGAGATCAACCGGCTCGGAGAAGAACTGCGCGCGGGCATCATCGAGCTGAGGGGACAGTCCTGGGAGCGCACTATCGACCAGGCCTCCCAAGATGACACCGCCCTTCACCGCCTGAACCGCAGCCTGACATCAACTCCCGAGCCGGTCTGCCCCATGTTTGATCACACGGGCAGGCGCCGCTACGCCGCACGAGATCGAGCCGCCATCCTGGCGGACCACTTCGCTGGGCAGTTCCAGCCCAACCCCATCGCCGACTACGAGCACAACGCCGCTGTTGTGGAGCGCGTAGAGCGCTTCCTGGCGGCCCCCGCGCCTCCCCTCGCCGGCGACTACTTCATGTCGCCCCGCGAAGTCCGGAAGGTGGCCCTGAAGCTGAACCAGCGGAAGGCCCCGGGCCCGGACGGAGTCGTCGCGGGGGCCCTAGTACAGCTGCCAAGGAGAGCCGTCGTCTCGCTGACGCGGCTGTTCAACGGCATCCTGAGCACCGGTCACTTCCCCGCCCTCTGGAAGGAGGGCAAGGTGATCGTCATCCCCAAGCCGGGGAAGGACAGAAGACACCCGGGAGGCTACCGCCCGATCACCCTGCTGCCTCATATCGCCAAGCTGTTTGAGCGCCTGCTGTTACGGAGAATCCTGCCCCACATCCAGCTGAGGGCAGAGCAACATGGCTTCCGTGACAGCCACAGCACGACGCTCCAGCTGGCGAGAGTCCTGCACTACCTGGCGTCGGAGCTGAACAGGGGCCGATACACCGTCGGGGTCTTTCTTGACATCGAGAAGGCCTTTGACCGAGTGTGGCACGAGGGGCTCCTCTTCAAGCTCCTGGACGCAGGTGTGCCCCCAATGATCGGGCAGATCGTGGCCTCCTTCCTGGAAGACCGGCGGTTCTTCGTCTCGGTCGAGAATGCACACTCCCAGACGAAGGCCATCAGCGCAGGAGTCCCGCAAGGCAGCTGCCTTTCGCCGGTGCTCTACGCGCTTTAAACCAACGACATCCCCACACTCGAGGGCCATCTCGAGGAGGGGGTGGAAGACGTTGTGCTCGCCCTCTACGCGGACGACAGCGCCTACTTCGCGTCGTCGCGCAAAATCGAGCTCGCCTGCAGGAAGATGCAGCGACTCCTGGACCTGCTGCCGCCCTGGCTGGACAAGTGGCGGACCGCGGTGAACGTCGGGAAGACAACAGCCCTGTTGACCACCCGCTCCCGCCGTCCGACCCCGCTACAGCTGAGGGGCCGGGACATCGAGTGGCATTCGACGGTGAAATACCTCGGTTGCAACATCGACTGCTCGCTGCGCATGGTCCCGATGGTGCAACACTGCATCAACCGGGCCAAAGCCGCGCGGGCAATGCTCCGGCCTGTCCTGTCGTCCAGCCTGCCTCTGAGAGCCAAGCTGCGGGTGTACAAGGCCTATGTGCGCTCGCGGCTCACCTACGCGGCTCCAGCATGGTACGCCCTGCTGTCGAAGACCCAGAAGGCACGGCTGCAGCGGTTCCAGAACATCTCCCGTACGATTGCGCCGACAACAGCCGCCACGCACATCTCCACGACATTGCTCCGCACCACGCACGTCCGCCTGAAGGCAGACCACTCCCAAGAGAGTTGCTGCTCATCCCACTGTCGCCAGTGTAAGCCCGCAGAAGAGGGCGAAAGCACGGCACAGTGAAGAAGAAGAAGCTCACGCACCGTTGTCGCCAGTGTATGCCAATAGACGGCGAAAGCACAGCACAACGAAGACCACGCGAGGCCCCTGACAAGTAGGGGCCACCCAAGACCGTAGGGGACGTTACCCCCCGAGTTGACGCCGAGGGCATGAGGCAACCATAAGTCCTCGACCCCGCAACCGTAGTGGTTCTCGCGCTCCGCGCGAGAACACACTCCGCAGATCACACGAACTAGGAGTCACGATCCCTGCGACCAACACGGAGAGAACAATAGACCGACCGCTAGCCCCGAGTATAAATATAAGCTAGTTTTTAAGTCGAATTGTATATATGCCCAGGAGTATACATCCCTGTATGCTTTGGGCGTCGACCTCCAGGTCGCCGGCCAGGTGCTGCGACTCTACGCCGCCTACAAGCCCCCCAGTACACCAATCCGCACCGCCGAGCTACGGGGGTTGTTACAGTCGCCGCATCCGACACTCGTCGCTGGCGACCTCAACGCCAAGCACACCGTCTGGAACTCCACCAGGGTGTGCCCAGCTGGACGCGCCATCCTTGCCGACTCCGTGAGCCACAACTACGATGTCATCGGTCCCGACGAGCCCACCCACTTCGATTCGCGGGCCGGTTGGGACACCATCGACGTCGTAGTCGTCAGAGGTCTCCGGACTCCGCCGAGCCAGGAGGTTCTCCCTGACCTCCCATCGGACCACAGGCCAGTACTTCTCGTCCTGGCGGACCTGCCCACCCGGGTCTCTCCGCCAGCATCACACCGACGATACCAGTGGGGCGCCTTCACCGCCGCCCTCGACCAGTCTTCGACCACATGTCCAGTCAACCAGCCGGAAGACGTTGACCGCCTGGCATCGCTGCTAACCACCCAGATCCGAGACGCGCTCGACCTATCATCGCACACCGTAGCTCGCGGGGGGAAGCCCAATCCTCTTCCTGCTGAGCTACGCGCACTCATCTGCGATAAGCGCGCTCTCCGGAAGCAGTGGCAGCAAACCCGCTGCCCAACGATGAAGACCAGGCTCAACGCCATGACGGCAGAGCTGAAGCGCCGACTTGATCCCCACGCCGAAGAATCTTGGGAACGCCACGTCGAGTCCATGGGCGACCACGTCCCCTCCGTGCATCGCCTATGCCGGGATTTGTCGACTACTCCAACTCCCGTCCGACCAATCCTGGGCAGCGACGGCCTACCAAGATTTCGAGCCCAAGACCGTGCGGAGATCTTCGCCGAATGCCTCGAGAAGCAGTTCAAGCCGAACCCTACGGATGATGTGGAGCACGTCGCAGCAGTCGAGAGACACCTGCGAGAGTACTTCGCCTCGCCGATAGCTCCCGAAGAGGACCCCACCGTCGTAACGCCCGGCCAGATCATGCGTGCATTCAGACGTACCAAGCCCAGGAAAGCCCCGGGCGCAGACCGCATACCTAACATGGCGCTGCTACATTTGCCGCCACGTACTGTGGCGGCCGTTACGCGCCTGTTTAACGGTATCTTGCGCACGGGCCACTTCCCAACCCAATGGAAGGAGGGCTTGGTCATCATGTTGCCCAAGCCGGGCAAGGACTCCAAGCTGCCTGAGAGCTATCGGCCGATAACTCTACTGAGTACCATCTCAAAGGTGTTTGAGAAACTCCTGCTGGCGAAGCTACTGCCCCACATCCAGCCGCGCCCAGAACAGTTCGGCTTCAGGCCCGAGCATACTACGACGCTTCAGCTCACCAGAGTACTGAATGACATGACGGTTTGTTTAAACAAGAAGGAATACACTGTCGCAGTACTCCTGGACATGGAGAAGGCGTTTGACAGAGTATGGCACGAGGGGTTGCTGTACAAATTGTCGACGTCTCCAGCCCCAAGAAGACTGGTCCAGATCATCGCCTCCTTCCTGAAGAATCGCCGCTTCCGAGTGATGGTGGAAGACGCCGTCTCCGAGGAACACCCCGTTGCAGCCGGCGTCCCTCAGGGGTCCTGCCTGTCTCCAGCCTGTTACTCCCAATATACGGACGACATCCCAGTCGGGCCGGGTGCCCAGCTGGCACTCTTCGCCGACGACGCTGCCTACTACGCGTCGTCGATCCAGGCACGGCACGCTGCCGTCAAACTGCAGCGCACCCTGGACATCTTGCCCGACTGGCTCGCCAAGTGGCGGTTGTCCGTCAACGTTGGGAAGACGCAGGCGCTCATCACAGGCCAGTCCCCCCTTCCACCACCACTCCAGCTCCAAGGACAGGACATCGCGTGGTCTCCGCAGGTGAAGTACCTGGGAGTGACCATCGATCGCCGGCTCACCATGAACCAACATGTCGACAACGTCGTCAACCAGGTCAAGGTGGCACGCGCCAAGCTGCGTCCACTTCTCGACTCCAGCCTCCCTCTGAGGGCGAAGCTCGGGATCTACAAGTGCTACGTGAGATCCCGCCTCACCTACGCGGCCCCGGCATGGTACGCCCTGTGCTCGGAGACGAACAAACGGAGACTCCGAGCCCAAGAGAACCTCTCTTTGCGTACCATCGTCGACGCCCCCCGCTACGTGAGGAATGCGACGATCCAGAGGGACCTCAGATGGGAACCAGTGGACCACTTTGTCCAGAGGCTGGCGAAGGGCATGTTCGCGCGTGCGGATAGCTCACAACATCCGCATATCCGCGACATGGCGCCGTACCACGCGCGCCCGCCCGACCGCCGCCGCCTGCCACGCGACCTGGTTGCCTAGCCGGCGATCATCCAACAGAACACCCCTCGTGAGAAGATCTCCACAGCCCGCGAGGTCCCCCCGATGACCTGTCCATAGGAGTGGACAGAGGCGCTTCTTCAGGAAGAGATCCGATGATCTGACCCTGACTCCCCACGCCCCAGAATGGGTGCGTGAGATGAATTCTTGATTGTCGAATTGTAGTATTATTGCGACCACTGTCCAATAAAGACCTATCAAGGAGTGTAAACTTTCGTTTCACTTATACCACTACCAACATTTGGTCCTTCGAGCCGGATCGTTGACTCTAACTCCGATCAGTGCCGATAGGTGGAAAGGATCGTTCAGCCTGACTCCGATTATTCGTACCTAGAACGTTGAGTGACAACTCCGTTCGAAAGTACAAGTACCTAGAGCGTTGAGTGTCACTCCGTTCAAAGTACAGAACCGTATCAGATCGGTACGAGATGGTATCAAAGGCAGACGCAGACGCCGCCGCTGCGGCTGCCGCCGCGAGCGCTGACCAGGCCGCCCGAGCCGAGATGCTGGCCCGCGTCGAGGCTGCTGAAGCCGCCGCCGCCGCCGTCGAGTCCACCCAAGCGGAGATGCGTGCACGCATGGAGGCCGCCGAAGCTGCAGAAGCCCTTGCCGCCGCCAATGCCCGCGCCGGAGCCCGGGCCGGCGCCGAGGATGGAAGCAGCATTTTACAGACCATACACCACGTCGTGCCGCCCCGGTCCCCGTCGGAGCAACCGTCAATGGGTCAGGCAGGATCCGTGCTGCCAGCACACTGCCCGAGATTGGCTCCGCTGACCGAGGAGAACGTACGACGAGCGAACTCCGTGCGGTCTACATCCAGCGCCGTGACTCAGCGGCGCATACAGCTTCAGATCGAAGCCCAAACACGTATGAACGAGATGCGACGTCGGGCCTTAGAGCTCGAGAAGAGGCAGGTCGATCTCGACCTCGAAAACGCGCAAAGGTTGCTTGAGTTACAGATGCAGAGTGTAGCTGTCGACGAACAAGCGAGCAACGTGTCCGGCTCTCATCATGAGCGGATGAGTGCCTGGCTGGGCCCAGTAGCTGCCGCCGCCGGGACAACGAGCTACCCCATCGCCGACGCTCGGTCGACGAGCTACCCGACCGCCGCAACAACAACAGCTACGGGGACCGAAGCCGAGCGACGCCATACCCCGCCTGAACGACGGGGGGAGAGACCTCATGTCACCTTCAGACATGAGCAGCTGCAGCTGGACGCGCCACAGCGAGAGTATGGAGCGCGGCGCCGCTCTCGCTCACCCACGCCGACGGGACGACTACTCGCAGAGCGATTCGAGAGGATTGAGCAGAAGTTGGATCGACCTCACCGTTATAAACCTAACTTGAACTTACCTATTTTCTCAGGCGATCCGGGCGATTGGGTATCGTTCAAATCCTCGATGGAGAGCACCACGAGAAAATACCACATCGACCCCGAGGAGAACGTGAACCGACTCCGAATCGCGCTGCAAGGGAAAGCGAGAGCCAGCGTGATCAACCAGTTGGGGACAGCAAGGCGTCCAGATCGGATCATGCAGACATTGGAGGAGCTCTACGGCCGACCAGAGCTGCTCATCGACAACTCCCTGACGATGCTGCATCAGATTCCGGCGCCCAGACGAGATGACACTAACTCTCTAAGTGTCTTTGCCTCACAGGTGGAGAACGTGGTCTTCGGGCTGGAAGACCTGCACGCCGAGAAATGGCTGGAGAACCCTCTCCTGGTACGAGAGGTGGTGAGCAAGCTGCCCGACTACATGAAGTGCAACTGGGCTACGTCCGCGAGGCAGACAGCGAACCAGGGAGAACCAGAGCTCGTACGTCTGACACGCTTTCTGAAGGAAGCAGCGAGGGATATGGTAACATTTGTTCACCCACCAGGCCCGTCAATCACGCCCGTGGCCCCCGCTCCAGTGAAGACATACGGCGGCGCTAAGCCAGTCATCCCCCGTCTGCCGCGCGCCACAGCGCGCACCGCCCAGGTGCTTACCGCGGAAGAGGAGCGAAGACCTGCAGATCGCAGGACCTGTCTTTGCTGCGGTGGCAACGAGCACCCAATCAACAGTTGCCGCAAGCTGTTGAACATGACCACCGATGCCCGCTGGGAGTGGGCCAGGTCAGAACGCCTGTGCTTCAAGTGCATGGAGTCCAGGCACCGCCGCAACGTATGCAGAGCCAAGGGATGTAACACGAACGGCTGCCGCCGTCCACACCACCCGCTGCTGCACGAGGGGAGCAGCCGTCAGGCCCAGGAGACGCCGACCGTGAGCACCGAGCCCGCCAACGATCAGGGAGCTGAAGCGGTAATGTCAATTGCGAACACTAACGACCATGCTGTGCTCTTAAAGGTTTGCAGAGTTGAAGTCACTGGGCCTGCGGGGAAGTCGTTAACCTACGCGTTGCTGGACGAGGGATCGAGCGTCACCCTGATCAGCAAGGACCTCGCTGACGCTGTCGGTGCCACGGGAGACCTCGCGCCACTGAACCTGCGCGGGGTGAACGCAGTGCAGCCACACACGGACAGTCGACGAGTCACTGTCCAAATCAGAGGTATCAGGAGCGCGCACACCACGAGATAGCGGCCCGAACCGTCCGCAACCTCGACCTGCGGCAACAGAGCGTGTCACGGGATGTGCTGCGCTACCGCCACCTGCGACATCTGGCAGACCACGGCTTCGAGAACGCGAAGCCCCAGATATTGATCGGTGCCGACCACTGGCACCTGATCGTATCACACCAGATGCGGACCGGCAAACGGAACGAGCCCGCCGCCTCCAAGACCGACCTAGGGTGGGTCGTCTACGGGACAGTGCCACGACTGCTGCGCCGCACTGACGAGGACGCCGTGGTGCACGTCCACGCGGCAGAACGCCGCTACGAGGACGACGAGAGCCTTCACGAGCTGGTGAAGCAACACTTCGAGGTGGACGCGCTGGGTGTGTCTCTCCGTGTGAAGACATCGCCGGAACATCAGCGCGCCATTGATATCTTCAAAAAGACGGCCCGTCGAGTCGACGGCCACTTCGAGGTTGGGCTGCCATGGCGCACGGACGACATCGTGCTGCCGTCGAACTACGCCGACGCTTTGAGGCGTCTACATGGGATCGAGAGGAAGATCGACCGCGACCCCCAATTTAAGGTCGAATACACGCAGCAGATCCAGAACCTTTTGGACAAGGGGTACGCGAAGAGATGCGACGGGAGCGAGCAGCGAAGCCCCATACAATGGTTCCTGCCACACTTCGCGGTGAAGAACCCCAACAAGCCGGGCAAGGTACGCCTGGTCTTCGACGCTGCGCACCGCTCACACAACACCAGCTTGAACGATAAGCTGCTGATGGGCCCGGACTTGCTGCAATCGCTGCCGGGCATCCTCTTCCGCTTCAGAGAGAGGCCGATCGCCGTGACTGCCGACATCGCGGAGATGTTCCTGCGCATCAAGGTCCGGAGCCAGGACCAACCCGCGCAGCAGTTCACCATTCCTGGCACACAGTGTACGCGATCAGAACGCGATCGACCACGCCAGCACGCACCCCAGGGCACTTCCACTGATCACCCGCAGTCATTACATGGATGATTTGGTCCACAGCTTTGACACAGCGGAGGAGGCCCAGAGAGCTGTCGACGAAGTCATCGCGGTACACGCCGGGGCCAGCTTCACCCTCAGAAGCTGGAACTCCAACTGCCCGCGCCTGCTGGACACCATCCCTGAGGAGCTACGAGCCCGGCGCCCTACAACCCTGGGCTCCAACGAGGTCAAGAACGAGAAGACCCTGGGGATGCTGTGGGACGCAATGAGCGACGCGCTGGGGTTCAACACTACCCTGGCCCGCGTCCCTGACCCAGTCCGGATGCAGCAGCGGGCACCGACCAAGCGAGAGGCACTGGCAACGGTCATGTCAATCTTTGACCCGCTGGGCCTACTCAGCAGCTACACCATCACGGCGAAGATCCTGCTGCAAGACCTGTGGCGCATCAGCATGGGCTGGGACGAGACCCTGCCATCGGCATACGCCGAACGCTTCGACCGCTGGCTGGGCTACTGAACGACATGGCCCAGCTGCGACTCCCACGCTGCTACAACGAAGAGGACACTGCAGAGCCAGAGCGACAGCTTCATGTCTTCGTGGACGCCAGCGAGCAAGCATACGCCGCAGCGGCGTACTGGCGCCTTGAGCACGCCGACGGCCGCATCACGATCGCTTTGGCCGCCGCCAAAGCAAAGGTGGCCCCACTGCGGCCCCAGACGATCCCGCGCCTTGAACTCCAGGCTGCAGTGATTGGCGTACGACTCGCAGACATGATCAAGCGAGAACACCACTGGCAGCCACAACAAGTCGTCTATTGGAGCGACTCCAGCACCGTGATCCAGTGGATTTGTACCGACGCGCGGCGCTACACCCCATACGTAGCGCACCGGCTCGGCGAGATAGCTGAGGCGACCGAGCCCAGCCAATGGAGATGGGTGCCAACCGAGCACAACGTGGCAGACGACGCGACGCGCCCGGAGAACATGCCACAAGGACCACACGACCGGTGGTTCATCGGCCCGGCCTTCCTCTACGAGCCTGAGGACGCCTGGCCCCGAGCATCGAACCACGAGCCAGAGGATGTCGAGGCAACGCACCACGCATCCAACACGGGGGGAGCGGATGGCCTGCCGGATATCAGCCGCTTCTCATCATATGAGCGGTTAATTCGGGCCACTGCTACTATATTGGCTTTCATCGACAGATGCAAGAAGAAGACTGAGCGCCTGGAGCTGCGCCACCTCGAACGAGCAGAGCAGCTATGGGTGGCCAAGGCGCAGCGGGACAGCTTCGGGGAGGAGATCGCACGGCTACAAGCGGGCCGACCACTGCCAGCCTCCAGCCGTCTTCACAAGCTGGACCCGATGATGCAGGATGACCGTGACGCGTGTGCGGGCGAATCAGTGCCGCACGCGTACCGACAGAAGCCAAGCAGCCACTCATCATGGATGGACACCACCCTGGCTGACTCGGCTGATCGTGCTGAGGGAGCACGCCGCCGCCGGACACGCCGGCAACGAACGCGTGCTGAACGACCTGCAGCAACGCTACTGGATACTGCGCGCACGTCCCACTGTGCGTGCGGTGTCCCGATCCTGCGCACTCTGCCGAGTGCGCCGATCGACGCCTCGAGTCCCGCCGCTGGGGAACCTGCCACCGGCCCGCCTGGACTCCAACCGCCGGCCTTTCACCAACTGCGGGGTCGACTACTTCGGCCCGATGCTGGTAGCAGTCGGGCGCCGGCGAGAGAAGAGATGGGGCGCGCTCTTCACGTGCCTGACGACGCGAGCTGTCCACATCGAGCTGGTGGGCAGCCTCGACGTTGACGCAGCAATCATGGCCCTGAGGAGGATGGCTGCGCGCCGCGGATGGCCGCGCCAGATCTGGAGCGACAACGGGACCAACTTCCGAGGTTCTGACAACGAGCTACGAGCCGCCTACAAGGAGTGGGCGCCAGCACTGCCAGACTACGCGCACCTGCAGCGCGTGGACTGGCGCTTCATCCCACCCGGGGCGCCGAACATGGGAGGCGCCTGAGAGCGACTGGTGCGGTCCATCAAAACCGCCCTCAAAGCCACCCTGAACGAGCAGGTGCCTAAGGAGGAGGTGCCGCTGACTTTGCTGCTGGAGGCTGAGTACGCCATGAACGCGCGCCCATTGACCCACGTGTCGGTGGACCCGGCGGACCCAGAGGCGCTGACGCCTAATCATTTCCTGATCGGGACATCGAGCGGCCTGCCCCAGACCGGCCCCTGCGACCCAGCTGATCGGCGCAAGTGGAGAGCAGCCCAAGGACTGGCTGACCAATTCTGGAGAAGATGGACCAGGGAATATCTTCCCACCCTGGTGCCACGCAGAAGCGCAGCGGATCTCCAACGACCACTGCGAGTGGGCGACCTTGTCGTCGTGGTGGACTCCGGGTTGCCGCGCAACACATGGCCGCGCGGCATCGTCGAGCGCATACACGTCGGCACGGACAACGACGTGCGCAGCGCCGACATACGAACAAAAGGCGGAGTCTTCACGCGACCTACCAGGAAACTCGCCGTCCTACGCGTGGAAGAGGAGGCTACGACGAGTCTGCGCCGGGGGGAGGATGTTACGGACAGCAAGCCCCGGCCAGCGCAACCGGCCGACTGACCGACTGGAAGTGCGAGCGAGATGGAGCAGCGCGCCGACAGGGACCGCATGCGTCGACTTTGAACTACGAGTCACGATCCCTGCGACCAACACGGAGAGAACAATGGACCGACCGCTAGCCCCGAGTATAAATATAAGCTAGTTTTTAAGTCGAATTGTAGTATTATTGTGATCTCCACCGCCCGCGAGGGCCCCCCGATGACCTGTCCATAGGAGTGGACAGAGGCGCTTCTTCAGGAAGAGATCCGATGATCTGACCCTGACTCCCCACGCTCCAGAATGGGTGCGTGAGATGAATTCTTGATTGATTGATTGATATTGCGACCACTGTCCAATAAAGACCTATCAAGGAGTGTAAACTTTCGTTTCACTTATACCACTACCAACAGCTATGTAATAATAAACTTTATGCGTTTTGCGAGAAATATGATGTCTTTGACCATAAATAACCAGTACGGCTTTAGGAAAGCAAGGTCTACAACATTAACCGTTTTTAAGTTTATAAACAACGCCTTACACGCTATCAACGATGGGAAAAATGGAATAGGCATTTTGCTCGATATGAGCAAAGCTTACGACCGGGTTTTATACAATATCCTGCTCAAAAAGGTATCGGCGTACGTGGCATAGCCCTCAAATGGTTCGAATCTTATTTAAACAACCGTACACAACATGTAGAAATAGACTATCACAACTACCAAACAGGAGAGATAGCCAAAGTCAAATCAGAAACAAGGAACGTACTCAGATCAATTCCTCAAGGCAGTTCTCTTGGATGTTTACTATTTTTAATATATATTAACGACCTTCCTAAAGTAATAAATAACTCCTGCACACTATTCGCAGATGACACCTCAGTTTTAATTCCTAGTAATGACGCCCACATCTTAGTCAACAATCTACACTCTACATTCGACTCAATTGGAAATTGGCTCTAGGACCAGAATCTGGACTTGAACATAAGAAAAACAGTTCAACCCATACCAAAGAACACCGTTACATATAATTTTTTCACTTAAAGACAAGCAAATTGAAAGTGTCAATACTTACTGCCTCCTAGGAATCTATATAGATTCGAACCTGAACTGGAAAGAACATATCAGGAAACTAAGCTCAAAATTATCCAGTTTTAATTATGCCCTATATGAAATAAAAAAATGTACCGATCTAGAAACCGCAAAGAAGGCTTACAAAGCCTACGTACATTCCGGGCTTCAATACGGCATCGTTTTATGGGGCAATAGTGTCGACTAAGGAAAAATCTTTATTTTACAAAAAAAAAAAATTGAATATTTTCTCATATAGACCAAATGACCAGCTGTCGACCATATTTTAAAACCTATAAAATTCTGACTAACTTCAATATATATTCTGGAATTATCATTGTTTGTTAGAAATAACCAACACATGTTCCCAATTCGAGAACGTCCTGTGTTCCTCAGAGCCCGTCCAAGATTAGCTGCAACAGATTCTAATCTAGCATTAGCAGCATCAGGCCCCTTCAACATGTGCTTAAAAAATTATAATCATCTATCACCTATACCTATAAAAGATATAGAAAACTTTAAAATGTTTAAGAATTCCTTAAGAAAATTCTTAATAGAAAATACCTTCTATAGCCTACAGTATAATACCTTTTATTTATTTATTTATTTACTAATTACAGAGTTTACAGCACATACGATACAAATAAGACAAAAAGGTAAACTTATCTTTGGCCAATTACAAACTCTCATTATTTAAGACTAAGCAGGTATGATAGAAAGCATACAGTTTACATTAAAAAGAAAAATGAAATTAAATTAACTTACATCAAAATTACATTATTGTGGTTATGTGAGTGAGTTTGTGTATATGGGACTATGTGTATGTGAGTGTGTGTATGGTAGAGAGAGAGAGAGAATTTAAATGATTATGCAGGAACAGAAGGCAGGCTTACCTTTGTTCCTTAAGCAACGACATAATCCGTTTTTTGAAGAGCGGCTTTGATAGATGAAAAATGTCCGGGTCGGCAAAGTACTTGTTGTAAGTGCGGGGCAGCCTGCAGCTGATTGAGTTAGCTGCGTAGTTTGTGCGTGCGAAGGGAATATGGAAGAGTTTGTTTGCAGAGTGGCGAGTGCGAATAGACGGTACATCCAGTTTAAGTAATGAGTTAACGAGGTCAGGGCAATCGACACCTCCGCGACAGACGTTATAGAGGAGCATCATATCAAGCATCTTCCGACGGTTCTCGAGGCTCTCGAAACCGTGGTGTTGGCAAGAGTTCTCGTATCCTTCGCTTGAAAATCTGTCACGGAAGTTAAGTTGTTTTAAAAACTTCTTTTGAATGCGTTCTACTTTGTCCACGTAGACGCCATACTGTGGATTCCAAGAAGTACTGCAATATTCAAGGACACTTCTCACATATGCACAGTAAAGTATTCGAACACATCCCATGTCTGAAAAAGGTTTGGTGACTCTTAAAATAAACCCTAAGTTTCTAAAAGCTTTGCTAGTTATTGCCTCTACATGCTCCTCGAATGTCAGCTTATCATCAAGAATCACCCCCAAGTCGCGTATGGAGTGAACTCTCGGAATAGGGATATTGTTGAGATGATAGCTGTGCGAAATGGGCTGGTTTCTTCTTGTGAAGCTGATGGTGTTGCATTTCGAGGCATTGACATTAATTCTATTTATATCATAGTAGTGTGTCAGACGATCCAAATCCTCCTGCAGCAGATCACAATCTTGAGTAGACTTAATTTGCTTATATATTTTGTTATCGTCAGCATACAGGAGGAATTTGGCGTGGTGGAAGCACACACCTATATCGTATAGATAGGCTACATATAATAGGGGACCCAATATTGACCCTTGTGGGACTCCAGACGGGATAGTAATTCGATTAGACATGTGTTCACCAATCACAACAGCCTGACAACGGTTCGCGATATAAGATTTTGTCCATCGTAAGAGGTCGCCCTGGATGCCTAGTTTTTCTAACTTCCTTAAAAGTATGTTATGGTCAACACGGTCGAAGGCCTTCTCAAAGTCGGTGTAGATGGCGTCCACCTGTCCACCGCCATCCATGTCCCTAAGTACCGCATCTACAAAAGTAGCCAGATTAGTTGTGGTAGATTTAGACCTCATAAAACCATGCTGTTCCCCAGGGATGTTATTGGAAATAGTGGCGTAGATATGGTCGTGGACCACTCGCTCCATAATTTTGCTGAATGCGTTGAGTATCGATATAGGCCTGTAGTGTTCTACAGGCAGCCTAGAACCTTTTTTGTGTACAGGCACAATATTTGCAAATTTCCACTGATTGGGAAAGACACCTTCACAGAATGACCTGTTGAAGATGGTTGTAAGTGGTACAGCAAGAACCTTGGCACAGCGGGCGATTAGTATTGGAGGAATCTTGTCGCTGCCGGGGCCTTTACTTTTGTCCAGGGTGCTGAGTAGTTTGAAAACGCTGTCTGTAGATACTCGCACCGCGCTTATAACTCTGGGATGGGCTGGTTCGAGGAGGTTAGTGTTGTGGTATACTGCAGCGGGTTCGCTAAACATCCTACCGAAGTACTTATTGAAGGCATTGCAAGTGTCTTTTTCGGTTTGAAGGGCAACCGTGCCATGAGTCATATTACTGGGATAACCCGAGCCTTCTCTACGCATATTTTTAACGTACGACCAGAAAAGTTTCGGGTTATTTTTTATGCTATCTTGTACCAGGTTTATGTAACTTATGTGACAATTATGTTGAGCGAGTTTGCACCTACTACGGAGGAGAGAGAACGCCTTGTAGTCTACGGGGTTCCTATGTTTTCTCCATACCTTATGCAGTTTGTTTTTCTCTCTGATAATGGCAACCAGTGACCGACTATACCAGATTGGGTACTGACGCGAGCTGCTTGTTGTTCTCTTAGGGACGTATTTTTCTATGGCATCATGTATATGCGAGTTCAACAAGCAGACCGCGTCATCAAGCGAGCCAGAGTCGACGCTAGACCAGTCGATTTTGGAAAGATAATTGTTCATGTCTTCATAATTGCCTTTACGGAATTGGTACCTGAGCTGGTTAATGGTGGGGATATCAACTATGCCAATGTCTGCGGTTTCCATTACAAGGGTTGTATGGAAACGGTCTTCATCTACAACTGGTGACGGAGCCTGATGTATGTCTAATGGAAAATTGGTGTAGACAAGATCCAAAACGTTTTCGCAGCAGTTCTTCAGCCTGTTGTGTTGAGTAAGACCAAGGAAGTTCATTAAGCATGTTAGGTTGGTGGCAGAGTTCTGAAGAGCGACTGGACCAGTCCTCATGCATAGTGGTGCACTTGTGTCCCAATTAAGGCAGGGTAGATTAAAATCTCCTACTATAAGATACAGGTCATCCGGGTGTTGCTGGGTGATATCACTCAGCCCCTTCAGAAAGTACTGTACGCGTTCAGGTAGGTTTACGTCAGGAGGTAAGTATACAAGGGAAATATGCAGATCATGTTTGGAAGCAATTGCGCCGCCCGGCACGGTCAGCCATATACTTTCGTGGTCGGCGCGATGCCACTCAGGCCGAGCGCGCGCATTGAGTGCGGGCGAGCTAAGTGCCATTACACCACCGCCGGCCGTCGCAGATGCACGGTCGCGACGGAATATGTTATAGCGATTGGGATCCGCGATCTCCGCGTTAAGAAAACCCTCACACAGTTTCGTTTCTGTGATTAAAATGAGGTCATAGTCAAATGCCGCGATACTATTATAAAAATTCATAGTCTTAGTCCTCAGACCATTCACGTTTTGATAAAATATGCGTAAGCTATGATTTTTGAATTTTATGCTGGCTCGACATAGTTATATCATAACATGTAGATTGGTTTAAGTTGTAGTTATTAATAATAGTTCTGCAGACGACAGAGACGGCTCCGATTAGACACATTGATAAGCATATTGATTTTGATGTCATTGGTGTGATGTAAAAGATAACATAGTGATGTATAGGTATAAATATAGGTAGGTAGGTAGGTATAATTCTCTCGGGTGTGTGAGTGTTGTGGTGATGTTGTGCTAGTGGTGGTTGAGTTGGGTATGTGTATGTGTTTAGTTTATATTGCATGTTAACAAAGGTGAAGGCGGCAGTTAGGTAAATTTCAGTTATATAATTTTCATCAAGTCTGTTTCTGTTGATATTAAAATTTGCGGCGCATTTATAGCCCTTCTTACAAAAATGCGACAGTTTTTTGTCCAGATAAATTTATAACCAGAGTCTTTAGCCTTTAACTTACATGAGTTGAACAGTTTTTTATTTTTTACTGTTAGATGTTCATTCACATGTATATGCGACGGATCTCCGCTCATGCCGATCTTCGCAGTGTCCAGGTTTTGTGAGCGGGATGCAGCATAGACCGCGTCCTTGGTGCTGCGCTGCCTGAAGCGCACGACGAGGGCGCGCGGCTTGCCAGCCACAGCGCGCAGGGGCTGCACTCGATGCGCGAACTCGACGTCATCCGGTCCCAGCGCCACGCCCACACACGACGCGATCTTCTTCACCAGCCCGTGGGTTGATTCGCCTTCGGTCTCCGGCACTCCAACAATTTCTATATTTTGCAGGCGGGCCCACTGTTGGTTCTGCTGAGATTCGCGTTCGAGCACTGTGAGGCGAGACAGTAAGTCCTTGGATTGACCAGACAACTTCGCGTTATCGGCCCGAAGGCTCTTGATCTCTTCATCTTTCTTGCAAAGAGATGAGTTGACGACGTCTAGGCATGCTTCTGCTTTCTCCAATCTATTATTAACGTCGACATAGTTGGCTTGACATATCTCAACGTCTGCACGGAGCGAGTTGAAATCAGAGTGGATCTTGGTTAACTCTAGCCGCATGGAGGTGATTTCGATGCGAATCAGGCGCATTTCTTTGAGTAGTTCTGACATGGTGAGGCCGTCATTATCTATCGATCCATCCACGCAAGGCAGGTGTTCAGGGCCCGAGGTACACTCATTCTGGCTGATGCAGCTTGGGCAGACCCATTTATTAGGAACATCCTCGACACCAAGTGACACACACGCTTTGTGATAATTTCCCTTGCATACAGCACATACAGCGCCACCTGTTGCGGCAGTAAACCTACCACATGCTCCGCACTTTGGCTTCATCGTATAATGTGCTAATGTGTGATGATCTATGGATCGTAGCTAGGTGGGGCTTGGGTTTTGATTATCGCCACTAGATGGCGTTGCGCGTTAAGGCTTGCTATTAAATGATCAATAAATCAACGATAAGTAATTAATTAGCCACTTCCGGTCAATGACTCACTGCGCTGAACAACGATGACGGTCCTGATGATACCTCCAGCGGCTCAATGACGCAAATTAAGCGTCTCTAGATGAATCACTGCACCAGATCGGTTGGCCACTTTCTTACTAGAATACTCTCAATTCAATGCACCCCGGTTCAAGATAATACTTGCACTGTTGCTGCTAAACGTATATTATGCGATGATAACTTTGGAAATGATAATAACACTAGATAACTATTAATTATTTACGTAATTGTGAGATGATTCGAAAAAGTCAACTGTGCAGTTCTACCCTCGTTACACTCGTTGTACCTTTTATTGTACCTTTTGTATATACCTATTGTACCTTTTATAACTACCCTAAATAATTGAATACAGACCTTATAATTTTATTTTAACATAATTAATAATTTTATTTGTACAATTCTATTCTTCGACAATTGAGATTATTTGAAAATGTAATTATTTTAATATATTAGAAACGAATTTACCTATCTTATGAACTTACCACCTAAGTAAAACTAATAATGTTGCAATGCCCTTGCAGGGCTCATGTTTTGGAACTTATCCTACATTTAAAACCTGCGCGAGTGAGAGGGGAGGAGATGTGAATAGAATCGACCGATTAATGCATCCTTTAGCCAATATAGGAAGTTTGAACAGGGGAGGATATGTCATGGGAGAGCAGAAAAATGTTTCTTCATGTTTCCTGATCTTCTGTTTCATGTGTTGTTGGCTGATTTCCTGGGTTCTGTTCTGCTGGGTCGTCCGATATGCTTTCAGTTTCGCTGTCTGTTTCCGCGACCAGTGTGGCTCAAGCAGGAATAATTACCAGAGTGAAAGTGTTCGAGTTCAGATAAAATGAACTTTGTCATTGGTTTCTGGTTTTTGGAATAAGTTCACAGACATTTATTAGATACTACAGTCAGTCCATAGACATATAAAGAGTCAGTCATCGTTTGTTGTTCATACAGTCGAGATCGTTTTTACGTAGGTACTCCTGTCTGAAATGATAATATGTGTATGAAATAATAAAAAATACCTTGGCATCTTGAGGAGGAAGAGGTCGTTTTACAACTTTGTGACGTGGGCAATTTAGTAGTTTCACAAAACTGCTAGAAAATCAGAATCGGGTCACCCCACTTCGTAGGCACTCCTTCCTAGGCAGTCTAGTGGCTAAACTTAGTGTTTTTTTATGAGCCGGAGGCACGGAGGGACGAAGACGACCGCGCACTGCTGCGTACCGAGTGAGATGGAGCGGCCGAGGCCGAAGCCAACCAGCAAACCGAGGCTGCAGAGACGAGCTAGGGTGTGCTGCAGTGAGGGGGCATCGCCGCAGCCTCGTAGTAGCCGGAGCTAAAGCAATTTCAAAATAATAATGCGAATCGGCTAGCCTTTAGAAAGACGACTGGTTCAGATGCTTGTGCTGTGTATATTTTTTTGCTTGTTAATTACATTAGTAAAGAACAAGGGATGTTCACTACCCCCTAAAAAGGGCGAACCCTGTGGTATAGGATGAGTAGTACTTCCCACCAGTAAATGACACATTTTTTAATTAGATTTTAACAAAAATATCATTGCTCATAAGATTAATAATTAATGATTAATGAAAAATATAAATTATTATAAAAAAAATATATTTTTAGACAATAATATCAATAACACTTTGCCAGAGGCAATTATAAGGAGAGCGACATCTTCGGGAGTAAAGTAAAAGGCTTGAGATGCGCGCAAAAACGAGACTAGACTAGACTAATTTTATTATAGGAAATCCTAGCTTATATACTAGGTTGGTACATGTTATTAATGACGTGCATAAGACATAGTGCGTGATGAATATAAATATACCTTATCTGTGACGGTCGTCGACTTATCTTAACATTACGTGAAAATATGACTAACATACTCGACCGGCAAAGATACTCCCCCCTTTAGGGAAAAAAATAAATGAATGTACTTATAACAATGGAAAAAAATCTAAGTTAGATACCATAACAAATTTATCAACTGCAATAATAACTAGTAGTACTTTAATAAACATAAAACCAGATCTTAATTGTGCATACTTTAACTTAATCTATTTTATATCTAAGGAAAGTTATTGTTAAATAAAACTAGACAGTAATAGAGCATATTTCAACTTAATCTAAAGGTAACTCTTACACGAATTAGGAAAATAAATGAACTACGGTTATGTGAATTCTACATAAGTTTAAAAAATAACATAATATTTACCTACAGGCGAGTCTTGTGTCTGGCCGCACACTACATAAAATAAACTAAAAACTGGAAAACAGAAAAATACTAGGAAAATGGGGCTTCGCGGTTAGTAAACTGACCTAACCTATAACTGGAAAAGATCCGCAGGAGAGTCGTCTGATGCTGTAGCCGCCCGTATTTCAGGAATCGATGAGTCAATTTACATCGCACGTCGTTGAAGTTGTAATCACTGTTTGTTTATAATTGCGACCGTACCTACAAAAGGATGATTGTGCTGAATCAGCGTCAGCATTAAATCTGTAACCTTGGCTGTAGGCAGTCAATGATCTCGTACGTCATATGTACGTGCGTGCTCTTCACTCATGTCGATTGATGAAATTTGTGTGCCTAAAAACCTTGGGATTTGGCAACATAGGGCACATCTTGTACACCAATCGTTTATATATATATATATATATATATCTCTCTCTCTTCAGTGATTTGATTATTCTTCGTGCGATGTTATCCTGGATGATTTCAATATTCGTTGAATTAGGTATATAGATGATGTTTCAATACTCTTCTGGGGGCTGGAACGGCTTCCTATGTCTTGAACTTGAAATGCTGCTTGCTGTGAATGAATTTGCCGACGCGTTCGTTTCTGCTGGTGCGAGCTCCATTTTGATAAATCAGCAATCGGCTGATTATCGGTTCATTATTCTTGCGGTATCTTGAGTTCGATGCGGGAAATCTTCAGTTGAAATCTTTTGGCTTCTGGTCCGTTATGGCTTGCTTGATGTCGTCTTGGTTTCGGTGGGGTCTTGATTATGGATTTCTGCAGCGTGGTTTGAAATATGTATGCAGAAGTCGGGGCTCGGCGATCTTGGACGAAGTGCTTCTTGCTTGCACTTCTAAGGTGGCAGCACACGGAGTTTTCTTCGCGGCTGGGTCCATGCTGCTATTACCGAAGGTTGCTGATGTTCAGAAGTCGGGTCACCACTTTGCCAGAGGCAATTATGAGGGGAGTAAAATCTTCGGGAGTAAAGTAAAAGGCTTGAGATGCGCGCAAAAACGAGACTAGACTAGACTAATTTTATTATAGGAAATCCTAGCTTATATACTAGTTTGGTACATGTTATTAATGACGTGCATAAGACATAGTGCGTGATGAATATAAATATACCTTATCTGTGACGGTCGTCGACTTATCTTAACATTACGTGAAAATATGACTAACATACTCGACCGGCACAAACACAAAGGTTTCTAATCTTTGAGGAGTGAATGTGTGTGTTTGTAATAGAGAAGATGGGAAGTGTAATGTTTGAATGTTTTAGTGTAGTGAGTAGTGAATGTATGGTGTATGAAGAAGAAAAATTATTATTTAAACATTCAGTTATTGTTTTGTTTGAATTGTATTACTTACTATTATTTATAAGATTTTATTTGTTATTTTTTTAACATATTTATTTTCTTATTGCTTATTAATTAATTAATTAATTTTAGAGTTATGATAAAATTGTTAGGGTGTTTTCTGTTTCGTCATATGTTAAGGATCTCAGCCATATGTAGTTATTTTAGTTTCGAATATGTTCTTTGATGTAATTTCACTATGTTTAGTGATTTTATTGTAGAGATGAGGTATTTCTGTGCTTTATTAGTGTATTTATAGATGTTTGCATAATACGAGAACCGTCGGAAATAATTAGATTTCGAGTTATGATTTAAAAACAAATCGCCATTTCAAGCATTCGGGACTTTGGGGATGTGAGAGTATTAGGCTGGGGAAATTATAAAATTGCCCGTATTTTTAACGTTAGATTTCGTTCAAAGTTCATTGACCTCGTGGCCTTTGACCTTGAACATGTCCTTTCGTATATATTTCGCAGAAAATTCTCAGTTTTGCCATTTTTTACGTTGATGTTGTTCAAATTTTACTGACCAAGTCATTGACCTTGACCTTGACCTTTCGTATTTTTGGCAAGGCTCTCTAGAGCGTTTTTATGAGCCGGATGCGTTGCAATGCGGGGGCATTGCGTAGCTTCGTAGTGGCCGGAGCTAAGGCGATTTCAAAATAATAATGCGATATAGGTCACATCCGTAGTGAAAATAGTGTAAGTAAGTTATTTTTCTCAAAAACGTCCCTTTTCAACGGAGTGGTGCCTAGGGGGATATTACCTTTAAATCATAAATATCTCAAAAACAATGCCCCTCCGCAGGGCTTGGTACTGGGGGCATGACTTAGTTTGGTGGTCAAACTTGTAATATTTTTATATTTCTCTATTTCAGAGGACTCGTATCAGCAACAAGCCGTGATTGATGGGGAACCTGCTCTTCTTGACATTCTGGACACGGCTGGACAGGTAAGTTAGGATAAGTGATTGTTTTTTTTATTTATCCACACACGTATAATAAACCCTCTTTACTGCGTCCAAAAACCGCACGTTACGACCAGCATAATACTATATATATACTGCTTGGTAAAAACTCATTTCTTATCTGAAATTCAGATAAGAATATGACCATAATGTATCAATTTTCGACAAATTATGACATTCAAATTTCGAACGCCGACGCCCGCCTGCGTGCCGCCCATAGTTTTTCTGTTAAGTTGGTACTACTGAACAAGGTAAACAAGTGCAGAACAATTATCAATGCCACAATGCCGGTCGAACATGCGGTTCCTGAACACATCAAAGAAAGCTTATGATATTGATAAACTAGTGTATGTAACTAACTGTAAATAATTTGGCATTAAAACTCTCAGTAATATTATTATACTCGCCTTTGGCTCGTTTCATAATCCCACTCTCGAGTTTTAATGCCCTCCATTATGTATCAGTCACCTAAACTATTATTTCATGCTAATAACAATTGTAAATGACAAATTATGCATCAATACCTAATCGACGCTAACTTGATTAAAATACTGTTTGATTTTGATTGATGGATATTTTGATTTTGATTCAATGATTGAAACTTTCTAGGTACCTTAAGTATTGAATATACTACTTACTATACTATGTAGTTAATTAGGAGTATGTACCAACTTATGGACGATTAATATAGTACTTTTTATCACGCTTTTATTAGCTTCACCTGTATGTTGTTTGTTTGTTTGTATGTAACCGACTCCTTTGGACTCGATTTTGACCCACTTTAAACGGACAGATTCAATTCAAACTTTGTACACTTATCAAGAATCAGCGACAATGTTATAATTTCATAAGTTTATCTCATTATCCTGTTTAGGATCGCCAGGATTAATTAATTTCTCGTATTTGGGGGATTTACAAAACAGTCTACTTACTTTCCGGCTCGCGCACTCGAACTAAAAAATGAAAAATAAATATTGTTTAAAAAAAACTAAAAAACACGCTTTTAAAGCACTTCGAACTAAAAAGTTAAAAATAATTTTTAATATAACCTTAAAACAATAATGAATAAAAAATACTATTATTATTGTGGAAAAAAAAGGGCGCTTTGTTCCATATCTTTCGTACATCGAGCGCTGGACCCTTTTTTCACAATAATAATAGTATTTTTTATTCATTGTTGTTTTAAGGTTATATTTTTTTTTTTACTTTTTAGTTCGAAGTGCTTTAAAAGCGTGTTTTTTAGTTTTTTTAAACTATATTTTTATTTTATTTTATGAAATTCAAGCCTATTTTCAACCATCTTCAAAAAGGAGGAGGTTCCCAATTCGTCTGTTTATTTTTATTTTTTTGTGTGTATCAAAATCGATTTTGATGATTCTAGTTACCAACCATACATATTTTTTTTATCAAAATTGATTCATACGCCAGTCAAATCATACATTAAAAAACCGGTCAAGTGCAAGTCTAAATCGCGCACGAAGGGTTCCGTACCACCGTTCAATGGAAGCGATGGTGTGGAGTGAATAGTTTGGATTTTACACAGCAAAATAGGTATTGTTTACAAAGTTATTGGTGCGGTTTCTTTCACACTCCATGTACGTAACCAGGTGCATCCATAAGTTTGTATGTGGTATTGAAAGAATTGTTGTATGGGAGCCTTAAATATTTCTTTTATCCTGTTTTTTAGTATTTGTTGTTATAGCGGCAACAGAAATACATAATCTGTGAAAATTTCAACTCTCTAGCTAGCTAGGTTCTTGAGATACAGCCTGGTGACAGACGGACGGACAGCGAAGTCTTAGTAATAGGGTTCCGTTCTTACCCGTTGGGTACGGAACCCTAAAAACGCATAACGTGACGTAAAGCTGCATTTTTGATATGTTATTTAGACCCCTTAGGAGAGTATGAATCTACACTTTGCAAGCAAAAAAAGGTTGTGCTTTTTGAATAAAACGAAAAACGTCTTTTTTCAGTTATTGCGATTTAGGTCAAAATTATGGGTTCTTTGACATAAGTCGTTGTTGTAGACTTGTAAGACTATTCAATTATAAACAATTTGAGCCCACCCACAGCACCGAGTGTTCAATACATTTTTATACGTGTCGATTAAAAAAAATATATATTGAATTTTTGAGTTTTGTTTGTGTTTTCAGGCAAATATCATCATAACTGCTCATGCTAAAAGAAATAAGCAAGGTATTAGGTTTTAGCACATTTAATAATCTTTCATTTAAATGTAAAACGGAGTCAGTAAACCTTATAGTTCTCTTGTAAAATTTCAAAAAGCAAACATTCCAATAAATTGAAGTGGGTTGGTTGTGTTTGATATGGACCTGACCTTACCTAAAAGGAAATATGTAGTGGGCATTGGACAGAGTCATTAAATATTTACAGTTAAATTATTTTACTTTTTTTGAGGGTCCCGGTTGATTCTCCTGTTGAGACAACTCTTGTTGTGTCATGTCTTTTACGATCGGCGTTATACTGGAAGTGTTCTCTGTCTTCCTCTTCGGAATCGTCCAATTCAATTGCAGGGCCATTTTGGCATGTCTTGCCCCGACAGAAATTACATAGAACAGAACACTTTAGCCCTGCTTTCTAACACGTGCAACCTCGTCGAGTACATCCTTTGCAGCACTTGCACAATATGAATTTTAGGAGCGTTTGAGGAGCTGGGTCTTTTTTTGTAGTTACGGGTAGTAGTCCCTGCTGGTTAGTGTTCCAGCCCCAGTTGGTTGGATCTTTTGGTACTCCCAAACACTCCTGCACCTGATTATAGGTCCGATATGCATGTTGAGCTGCAGCTTCTTCAGTTGGGGGCAGACGAGCAAAATGAACCTCGGCGTTTGCAGCTGATCGAACGAAGATCTCGTTACGGCATTTGTGAAGAGTGCTAGTCGCTCCCTCTCATTAGAGAGCCACAAGAAGATTATTCCCAGCAGCGGCAATTTCTTCGTGAGTGACATCAGGCTGTAGGAAAATGGTAGCGACCTCAACCAGCCCTGGATGTTTTTGGAGGACGTCTAACATCTTCATCTTTCCATGTCCGAAAATGGCAGAAGTAGTGTCATAACCAGAGAAGGCATCCAAAAACAGAACGAATCTAGAGGGTAAAGACTAATTAAAAGATGTGGAGGAAAACTGCAGAGAGCCTGATTTAGTCTTGCCACTCTTCTGGAAGAACACCTTATCCACATTGGCTCCCAATCAGTTAAGCAGAACAAGAGATCCACATCTTCTCCAACTATAATTACTTCTTTTAAGTGCAGTTTTCCCTAAAGTACTGTCTGCGTCCTCTGTCGCTTGCTTTGATTGCATCCCCTCGTTCTCCAAACTTAAGCGAAGGAAGTCGAATCATGCGCCGCTTATTTTGTCGTTAAACAGCTATTTCTCCTGTGGCACCTAGAATGAATGAATACACTTTTTATTTATATAATGATAGACAAATCAGATAGACAGAACGGATAAACAGATCGGATAGACAGATCGGATATGATAGATAAATATATCAGAAAGACAGATCGAATAGGCAGATCGGATAGACTGATCGGATAAACAGATCAGATACACAGATCGGCTAGATAGATCGGATAGACAGCATAGACAGATCGGACAGACAGGCCATATAGACAGATCAGACAGACAAATTGGACAGGCGGATCGGACAGACGGATAGGACAGATAGTGCGGACGGACAAATCGGACAGTCAGATCGAAAAGACACATCAGAAGAACAGATCGGATAGACTGATCGGAAAGACAGATCTGATAATATAGACAAATAGATGGGATAGATAGATCGTATAGATAGATCGGATAGACAGATCGGATAGACAGATGGGACAGACAGATCGGATAGACATATCGGATAGACTGATCGGATAGATAGATAAAACAAATCGGATAGGATAGATAAATCGGATATACAGATCGAATTGAGAGAATGGATAGATAGATCGGATAGACAGATCGGATAGACAGATTGGATGGACAGATCGGATAGGAGAGATAAATACCTCTTGTTCGAGCTGCTGAGGTGAAATAGTAGATTGTTAACCGAGGGCTGAAAGGCACCCATTCCTGACGAGATGTTTTGGCGCTCGAACGAAGTGAGAGCGCCAATAGTTCGAGGCAGAAATGGGTGCTATCACCCGAGTAAAACACTCTACTTTTCATTACGAATACGAGGAAAGTAAACACAAGTCAGTTAAAATCAAAATTATTTTATTAAAAACAAAGTCACTTGAAATCAAAATTATTTTATTAAAAAACAAACAACAAACTCAAGTTTAAAAATACTACTCATAAAAAAAGTAATTTCGGTGCCCCCGTTGATGTCTTTTACTTTGAGCATAACATTAAAAAAAATACTTCCGTTTTATGGCTGTATAGGTTACTACCATTGCGTTGTTCAATATAAACTGCGATTCATATATATATTTTTTAATACTTTTCTGCTTTAGAGCAGGCATGTACCACTTTCAGCACGGTGCCTGGATGAACAATGACCCCCTTTCAGAGTATGAGTAATGAAATAGTACATTTCCTACGAGTTCGCAAAGGCTTATATAGCCTTTTCGAAACAGTTAGGTATGGAATTTTTCTAGCGAAGGTGCTATTTTTAGCTCAGAAGTCGGAAAAAATATTTCTCTACCATTTCAAAAGGATTATTTTGAATAAATGAAGATCTAAAAATATATTTTCAGGTGGAATTCACAGCGATGCGCGAACAGTACATGCGGTGCGGCGAAGGCTTCGTGCTCTGCTACTCTGTGACGGACCGACGTTCATTCCGCGCGGCGGCCGAGTACCGGCGACTACTGGCAGTAGCGAGGCCGGCGGAGCGACTGCCGCTGGTCCTGGTCGGGAACAAGCTGGACCTAGCGCCGAGTTGTAGGCAGGTACGTCACGAGTACCTGTACCTGCTGGCAGTGGCGCGGTCAGCAAACCGCCTGCTGGCGGTGATGCGGCCGACCACGCCACTGCCTTTGGTCCTGGTCCGGAACAAGCTGGACCTAGCGCCTAGGTCCAGCTTGTTCCGTAGGCAGGTGCGTCACAAGTACCTGTACCTGCCGGCAGTGGCGTGGTCTGCGGAACGCCTGCTGACAGTGACACGGCCGGCTGAGCTACTGCCGCTGGTACTGGTCCGGAACAAGCTGGACCTGGCGCCTAGGTGTATTTCCTGTTAGAACCTCGAAGGCCGTTCTCGCGTAGTCATACCTTGGGCATTCAAGCAGGATGTGCACTATATCTTGTTTTGCTCCTATATCGCAAGAGCATAGAGGATTCTCTTTGCACTTGTACTTATGCAGGTAGTGTGCAAATCCTCCATTACCTGTCAAGATTTGCCTTGCATGGAAATTTGGTTTTTGTTATCCCGCAAATCTGACGGGCTTCTTTGACGTCTGGGAAAAAGATTTTAGTGGTGTCTGCTGTACCACCCGACTCACATCTCTCCTGCCATAGTTTGATAGTCTGGGAACGGATCGTTTTCTTTGCGTAGGAGGTAGGGAAATTGTCGTAATCCGCCCTGGATTTTTTATGCAACGCATGCTTGGCTAGGTCATTTGCCCACTCGTTCCCAGCTGTACTTACAGGTGCACGCAACCAGCAGAACTGGACGTATCTGTTTTCGTCTCTGATTGCATGCACATTGAGTCTGGTTTGGAAACTCTGTGATGGGCAACTCAGAAGTTCCAAGGGTGATTCGGAGTCGCTAAGGATGCTCACAAACGGTTCCCTGCAGCTCAGGATCTATGGTGAGCATACATCTCAGACTGTGCAGAAAAGCTTCAGTCGGAATTCGGAGAATTTCTTCTTCGCCATATCGCCACCAGGTACCTGGCTGCTCCTATTTTGCCTTGGATTTTGCTCCAATCAGTATCATCCGCTGCTATGTGGGAATTAGAAATGAGTTAATTGTTGTCTAGAATTACTCCTAGCAGGCGTATCTCATTAGCTAGGTCTATTCTGACTTCGGCCATTTCTATCGCTGGGGTATCGTATTTAAGCTTGTTTGTGAAGATCATTTCCTGGGTTTTATGTGGTGCAAAGTTGAGCTTATTTCTGACACCACATTCATAGACTTTGATCAGTGCTTGATTTACTTCAGCCAGCATAGGGCCCATCGAGTGCCCTGAGTACATTAGAATGAAATCATCTGTAAAAGTCTGACAGTAGACTCCAATGTTATTCAGTTCCTCAATAAGCGTGCGTTAATTAATGGTAAAATGTGCTCATTGTATGCGAGGCACCAGTAATTTTTCTAGTGTTTTCCCCAGCATTGACAGCAGGCCAATGGGTGGGGCAATACGACTTAGGCTCTGCATAATCATCCTTGCCTGGCTTTATTAGAACGCAGTTATGTGCCACTTTCCATCAATCGGGAAAGTACTCCATACCCAAAAAAACGTTTGCTATAGCGAGGAAGACACCTCAATCGTTTTCTAAGGCAGCAAGACATATATCAGAAGTGAAATTATCCGGTCCAGGTGTTTTCTTAGGGCTAAACGATTCCAGAGCCCTGAACAATTCAGTCAGAGTAAAGATGGGGTCGTCACGAATTGTTACATACTCCGACGAGAAGGTTTGGGATATGGCGTCCACTTTTTCTCGCTTTTGGGAATGGTCAGGATTATCTATATTCGGGTCGTCGTCAGAGAAGAACGTATTAGCTAGGATCTCTGCTGAGCCTTCAGGGTCAAGGAGCATGCCCTCGTCGTTTTTAAAGAGTAGATCTTCCGGCTTGCGTGTCGTTCTTCGGATGACCTGATATATTCCATCCCACATACTTTCGCGATCCTGTGTCGAGCAAAACCCTTCCAGCTGGTAGTTTGGGATTCCGCTCCCTTTTGTTCATATTTATCTCTTTCTCTAGATATTTTTGTATGACATATTGTCTCCTGTTTGCAGGCGCATTTGTAATGCGTCTCTTTTTAGTTTTCATGCCTTTTGCCAGTTTTTACAGTTCCACTAAGGTGACTTAATTTTTTCTGACTGACTGAGTCTGGGGATTTATGCATCACATGCTTCTTTTATGCATTCATCGAATTCGTTGACGGTATTTTCGATGGCATCGGTGTAGTTTTTATTTTTTTATTTCAGATGGTTTTAAGTTCCTCCGTTCCAGGCCCTCCACAAAAGTGCTTTTTAAAGTTGACCAATTTGCTTTCCATGTTTTATATACTCTAGTGCCTTCAGGTTTGACTGATTCTGGGACGTGTCCCGGGAGCAGGTCAACGGTTATCGCATTGTGATCAGACGATGTCATATCCCGAGCTACGTTCCAGTCTGTTATTTTCGTCATCAGTTGAGGGCTGCATACTGTGACGTCTACGCGACTTCGGTGCCATTTATCTCGACGGAGAACTTCAAACGTAGGTCTCCGACGTTTAGGATATACATTTCTCTTTCCTCTAGCAACTTAAAGTATTCTTCGCCTCGATTGTACTCATGTTTACTTCCCCATCAAATGCACCACGCGTTAACGTCTCCTCCTACTATATTATATGTTGCGTGCCAAGGTTGTCACACAGGTACCTCAGTCTGTCCAGGTAAGGCTCAATGTCTTCGGAGTCCTCGAAGTATACGGAGACGACCCCGACGTCTATTTTCCCTGTATTAAGGACCGCGACTGCGATATTTTCTGTTAACAGATCTGGGTTTACTACTACTTGTAACCTTTGGTCGAGGACGATCACTGCTGCTTTACCTGGTCTAACTCATGTGCCAGTTTTTGTATGACGTTTGTGCCTCCATGTTGTTTAAGTTCTCCCTTATCTCCCGTAGGGTACGTATGGTACTTGGACTAATTCAGGGTGTCCAAGAAAAGACTGTCTAAAAGTCTATTTTTCTACCTCAAACTGGTTAGTAGATCATAATTTCAAGAATGTGTGAGGTCTCTACGTCAATAATACCTGAAATGAAAGATTATTAATTAAGAATGTTTTTATAAAGATTTGCACATAAAAAGCTTTTACTTGTTTTTGTTAAGTCCGAAAAACTTATTTTATTGATGATTGAAATTTGCCGTGCTCTTCAATGGTCTGTAAAAACCAAGCAGATGCAAAAATCAAGATTCATTAGAATGCTTATTAAGTGATTTATTAGAATCAATTGTAAAATAATCCAATTATTTTTTAGTTTTGCAATGATAATCACTTAACGGTGAAAATCTGTAAATTTTCTTCAAAAACACTAAATCATCAAGAAAAAATTAACGGAAAGACTTCGCCATTTGTATGTTTGGCTCAAATGATTCTAAATGGTCTGTGCTAACTTTTTTTAAGACAGATTTCCTCTTATTTACTTCCACCAGGATTTCTGTGCTAGTCAAATTTTTTCTTCTTATATTTGCTTGATATAAAGCAGTTTTTCGCTGTCGGTGCCCTTAGCTCTGAGTTGTTGTTGTTTGCTCGGGGTCAGTGTATCTTGTGAAGTTTCATTTGATTGCTCATCATCCATCTCAGCAGTAAATTCGCTATGGCGTCCCACTTTTGTCGTGCGGGATATTCATCACTGAACGCGCTATCTGCGACGTTTTTATGCCCTGCCTTTTGCAATTCGTGCAGATGGCCTCCGCTTCGAGGTGAGGACACGCTGTGCGTTTATGTTCGCCTGCGCAGTGACTGCATGCTTCTTGGCAACATGTGCACTGCACCAATGGGCTTTGGTCGTGCACCTTACATCTCTGCATATCGATGTGGATACGTTCTGCTTCCACAGTTCGTGTCCACAGAGCAGGTGTAACCTCCAGAATTATGTGTTCTGTATGTGGATTTCCCGCTGGCCTTCTATAGCGCACATTAGCCGTGAGTTGTTTCTTTGTCAATCCTGCCGTGCCGTATTTTGCCTAAACTTCCCAGTATAAAAAAACGCCTACGATACAGAAGTACAAACTGGTGGCACAAGTTCTGTAGCAACATCGAGAGCTGCTCGCAGGCGAACAGGGTAAGGAAGGTTCTCTGCCAACAATCCAATGAAACCCTTGGGTCCCTGCGCAAAGCGGATAATACACTCACCAACATTCCAGAAGAGGCAGAATGTACGTTAGTACAGACACACTTCCCTGACTGTCAACTATTAAGGACGGTGAACTGGATGGGGAATGAGATTACACCGACAGTGGAGCAGTGGGAACATGCACTCGAAGTTATCAATCCACAAAAAACTGGGTGGGCAATCAACAGCTTTAACTAGTTTGAATCGCCGGGACTGGACGGCATATTCCCGGCTTTGCTTAAGTGCGGAGCAGACCAACTAGTCTGGCATTAACCAATGTCATGGTAGCATGTCTGGCACACAGATATGTACCGAGACACTGGAGAAAGGTAAAAGCGACTACTCAAATCCTAAATACTATAGACCAATCAGCCTTACATCGTTTCTGCAGAAAACGGTGGAAAGGCTATGTGAGAGAGTGCGAGAGAAGACCCTTAGTAATATAACCTTGCATCAAAATCAGCACGCCTACAGTCAATGTAAATCTACAAAATCAGCTCTTCATTCTGTTATTTGCAAAATTACAGAAGCCTTCAACAGCAAGTCTATGTGCCTTGCAATCTTCATTGACATTGAAGGAGCCTTCGACAAGATTAAATTTACAAGCATAACAGCGGCACTGGTAAAACACGGAGCAAGTGCAGGTGCAAGGTGGAGTGGATAGGTAATATGTTGAGTAAGAGAGCCATTAAACTCACTTCAACCGAATCCCAACACGCATCGGTAGTGAAGGGACGCCCCCAGAGAGGTGTCCTCTCGCCGCTGCTTTGGAACCTGGTGGCGAGCGACCTCATCTCCAAACTGAACTCACAACACTATTATATAAAGTGTATTATATTATATATTATATAAAGTGATACTAACAAGTGGAATCGTCACAAATACTGTATGTGATGTCTCCCAATCAGCACTGCGGATTGTGGAACGCTGGTGCACAACATACGAACTTGCTGTAGCTATATAGGGACACTATATGCTGGATCTAGAATCCGCCAAATCAAATCAAATCAAATCAAAAATCATTTATTTCCATAGGATGTTGTTACATCACTTAGATCCGTCATTACATTTTTTTGGGTGAGTTCACTAACACAATGGCGGAATCTGTGGAGAAGAGCTCACCGAAAAAACTCCACAGTCGTCGCATCTTTTGCTTTTTTATATAAAATATTGTCAAATTACAAAATGAATGCTAATTATATATCGAAACAGCCTGTTACTCAAACAATCTATTCCCATGGACATCTGTCCTCTAAGTAATCAGATATCCTATAGTAACCTTTTTTATACAATTTCTGTTTTGTTATTATTTTAAACTTGTCTAAAGGTAAGTTTTTAATATCAGTAGGGACCTTATTGTAATAGCGTATACAATTGCCTTTAAAAGAATTACTAATTTTATGTAGTCGGCTTACATAAGCAACCAACTTGTCTTTATTTCTAGTATTAAAATTGTGTATATCACTGTACTTCTGAAAATTAGTTACATTTCTTTTTACATACACAAGATTGTCCTAGATATATTGAGACACAAATGTCAGAATATTGATTTCTTTAAACTTTTCCCTCAGTGACACTCTAGGCCCTAATCTATAAATTGCACGAACAGCCCGTTTCTGCAGAATAAATATACTATTAGCATTCGCAGCGTGACCCCACAATAAAATACCATAGGTCATTAGACTATGAAAGTAACTAAAGTAGACTAGTCTAGCGGTGTCTACGTCGGTAAGAGCTCTAATTTTTTTAACTGCGAACGCTGCTGAACTCAATCTGTTCGACAATTTATTTATATGAGGATCCCATTGTAGTTTGGCGTCTAAAGTAATGCCCAAAAAGACAGTCGACTGCACAAGGTCCAATCTCTGTCCTTTTATAAATATGTCTGTAGTTACCGGGTTCACATTGGGTAACACGAATTTAATACATTTAGTTTTCTTTTCATTAAGTAATAAATTGTTAACAGTAAACCAGTTCACTATACTAGAGATAGCATTGTTTACCTCGTCATAATTTGATTGCTGTCTTTTAACTTTAAATATCAAAGAAGTATCATCGGCAAACAATATTAACCCATGTTTTGCTTTAACAAGGTAAGGTAAATCATTAATATATACTAAAAACAAGAAAGGACCAAGAATTGAACCTTGCGGTACGCCCATACTTATTGAAGACCCAGGTGATCTTTTCCCATTAACATCGACCATCTGAACCCTATCTGTTAGATATGACTCCAGAAGGCCAAGGGCCTGATCTTTTACACCATAATGGCGTAACTTCCTGACAAGAGTGTCATGATGGACGCAATCAAAAGCCTTGGATAGATCGCAGAAGACACCTATTGCATCCATTGCGTCTTCCCAGGCATCAAAAATATTGTCGATTAGTTCAACACCAGCATCGGCTGTTGAACGACCCTTTGTGAAAACAAACTGAGCAATATGAATTAAATTATTGAGATAAAAATGACTTTGCAATTGATTAAGTATGAGTTTTTCAAATATTTTGCTAAGCGTTGGTAGTATCGATATGGGTCTAAAATTGGTGGGGTCTGATGTACTACCAGCTTTGAATAAAGGTATAACTTTACTTAGTTTCATCAAGTCAGGAAACACACCACTATCTATACATTGATTAAATATACAACAAAGGTGAGGTGCAATACAATCTACAATGGAACTAATAATTTTTACTGATAGACCATGGGCGTCAGCTGTCTTTTTCATTTCCAGGGATTTAAACGCTTTTACAATGTCTTCATTATTTACGTGCCTAAATTTAAAATCTGTTTTACATTCCTCAAAGTTTTGTTTAAGTATAGATTCAGCAGCAGCGGGAGATGAATTTAAAGACTTGGTTGTTGAAACTGGAATGTCCGTAAAGAAATTTTCGAAAGCTTTTGCTACTTCTAGGTCTGTACTTAGCAATTGATTATCTATCTTAAGCTTGAAGTTATTATGTGTAGCTTTGGCCTTTCCAGTCTCTCTGTTTATAATTTGCCAAGTCGTTTTCATACATTGCTACTAGATTCAATTTTGTTTTTAATGAAATTAGATTTAGCTACGGCACAAACGCGTTTAAACATTTTTGAATAACTACGAACATAATCTAGAAAGGCCTTATTTTTGTTATATGATTTCTCTTCATAGAGTTCATATAATCTTCGTCTGCTCCTATGAATTCCAACTGTCGCCCAATCACTAAACAAAGCTTTGTTATTAACTTTTATAGGTTTTGATTTAAATACCGTATCGTATTCATTTTTGATAAGGTTAAATACTGAGTTGTACAACAAATTTGGATCGTCACTGTATGGTATTTCCCATAGTTTATCTAAAATATTATTCCTGTAGTGTTCAAGCCGAGTGTCACTAACGGACACACATGTAATATCCTCTTTTTGGTCCTTTTTTATTTTAATTTTGAATATACCTATCTGACCAGAGTGATCAGAGGTTAATTTATTGATGACCGATTTGAAAATGGGCGTAATGTTAGTAAATATATTGTCAATGCAGGTAGCAGATGTTGCAGTAATTCTAGTAGGCTCCAAAAACAGATAGTTCATGTTGTGACATAAAAATAAAGATTTTAATCTAGTACAAATATTATTATCCTCTAACAGATTAACATTAAATAAAATCACCACAAATTATAAAAACATTGTTTTTATCGCTGATTTATTTATATGATAACACTTCATCCATTTTCTTTTCGAATAAATCAAAGGATGAATCTGGTGGTCTGTATACGCTCATTACAATAAGTTGTTCAAGTTCAATACACGCTATTTCCATGGTACGCTCAACAGACAGGCTCACTATGTCAACTCGTTCCTTATATTTAAAACTATTATTTACAAGTATTAAGGAGCCACCGCGATCAGCTGTTTTTCTGTTGAACGAACTAGCAACGTGGTGGTTATTAAAGTTGAACATGAACTGATAACTCTTTAAAAAGTGCTCTGTTATACATAAAATATCAATATTATTACAGTTCATGAATAACTCAATTTCCAGTTCTTTACTTAACATGCCCTGTATATTTTGATGAACCACGTTTAAAATATTCTTACTTTTACATTTTTCATTACTAGTAACTTGATTTAATGGGCAAGAAAAAGGTATATTTATACAAATATTAATATTACTGCCAGAGTTACTCTCTGTTGTCCTATGGGTTAATTTAAAGAGCTTGGAACAGATTCCAAGGAGTACATGTCATTATTATTACACTGCTCAATAGAAGCAGGCGTTTCATTAGTCAAAAACTTGACTGAGTTCAAAATAAAATAAGATAGTGACTGTGCTATCTGTTTTGTATAAAACCTAGATAGGTAATACCTATCCTTAGTCAAATAAAAATATTTTCCAATACAAATATTGGTGTCTATGAAATGAAATTTTTCAGTATGACGACATGTCAATGTGTGTATAAATGTATTTTAATCATGTCTTATATGATTTTCATGTTGTGACAAAGATTGGCTGAAGGGAAACGCAAACAAGATTATTCTATCTACATTTTGTAAAGAATTTAATTTGGAAAAGTATTTAGTAATTAGTTTTTTAGATACATTTTCCCTTCTACCAATTAAAATAATTAGGGTGGTTGGTTCTAAAAACTGCGATGACAACACTTTGTTTAATATTTGTGAATATGTGGCGCCAGGCATACAGTTATTTAATATTGCCTGGCCCACGCGCTGACTAAGTTGTAAACCCATATTTTTTCCAAGTTCAGCGCTGTACATTATATACCTATCCTTTGCCCGAGAGAAGGAGGCGTTATTGATAACAATATTAGTACTCAAGTCGACTGACGGCGGCGCCTGGGTCAGTATCAGCTGTTCGGCCGGCTGCTCGGCGGGACACACGGTCGGCACGGAACAGTCCGCTGGAGCTTGTTTACAATCACAGATGTGATTGTCGGTCAAAGATATGAAAGTGTCATAATTATACTTATACGTCTCCAACAAACTATTCATAGCCGACACATGTTCCTTAATTTCGTATTGTGCTGACTCATATTTACGTGTAATACTTTGTAATGATGAGTTTAAAATATGCATATCTGACTGGAGTCGCCGTGTGTCACATTCGTACTTTTCTGTAGTTTTTTCCAAACATAACTACAATCATCGATTTCGTTAATTAATTCGACACGTTCCTTGCTACATTTTACATTTTTACAAAATATTTTATTTTTATTAGCTAGTTTTTGTGTTTTTTTATATAATTATTCAATTTAACATATTTCTTTAATTTATTTTTACTACAGCTCATAGTGGTTACTGATTGCGATCTATTAGGACTATCACACGTGAGATCAATTGTCACAGTTGAATTTTGATCTATGGGTGAGATGACAGAAGCTACAGGTGGAGTGATCAGCTCCTCAAAGAGTGACTGGGTCTGCCCCGACCTGAGGCTATCGTTTGCAGTTTGTAGTGCAGAAATTTCGTTACGTGCGTCGCGAAGCTCCTTCTCCAGGACAGCAATACGCCTCAGGGCATCTTCGAACGCACTGCCACTCCGGTTGAAGCCATCTACCAGGTGCTGAAGCCGATCCCTATCTCCCGTCACATCAAGGAACTTGTTGTGCAACTCTGCCATCGCCAGTGACGGTCAGGTTTCATTCCGTTCCGTGTCGTTGTTCGGGGATGGTACCAACTCTAAAACGCTTGAGTGACTTCCAGGTGGGCCAGAGAGGTTGTATCCCTCAGCCATTTTTTCTCTCACGCTGGTACTCGGGTAGTTTCCGCTAGGTGTGAACCCTCTAAAATCAACTATTTGTCCCCGGTAGGTGAGCTCCGAGGAAGGCAAGGCGCTGGCCACGCAGCTCGGGTGTCCGTTCTTCGAGACGTCGGCGGCGCTGCGCCACTTCGTGGACGACGCCTTCCACGCGCTCGTGCGAGAAATCAGGCGGCTCGAGCGACAGAGACAGGTACAGGACATACAGCACATTACACCATAGTCGAAGGCTACACTGTAGCCCTAGTGCAGTGGCTTGAGCGGGCGCGAAATATCCAACCGCCGCTTGTGGCCATGCTGAAGTGGCTAAGGTGGGCGAATGGCGTGGTGACGCGACTTTTTTCCGAACAAAGCTAAATAATCACAATGTCTCTCTGTGTTTTTAACTGACTTCAAAAAAGGAGAGGTTCTCAATTATATACGTTGAATGCAATATAACGGCTGCTATTTATGTATCCGGAATTGGCCAGTTACAGAACAATAAAAAAAAAAAGTAATTATAACATTTAAAAATGGAACTCTTTGGCTGAAGAATACTATTTGTTTCATGTAGCTGTCATTTGTTTATCCTTTATGGCGTCATTTTGACAATTGCGTGTCTTTATCACCATGGATTTAACTCGTGAAAATTTTCGTGCCATTACGATTTTATTTATTACGATTTTCGGCGAGGACTAACTCAAAAACAGTGCATCGATCAACTCACTTCGGCTTTTGGGGACGAAGCACTATCGAAAACTACTGTGTATCATTGGTTTAGTGAGTTTAATCATGGGCGGTCTGTGCTGACTCACTTTGTTATTCCGGATACATAAATAGCAGCCCTCGTATTATCGGAAATGCAAAATATTCACACATTTTTTTTTTTTAAGGCTTCCAAACAAGTATACAAAATTTCATAGGTGTATGTAACTTTATCTGTGTTTCTCCGAAACTATGGATAGGATTTTTATTTTTTTTATTGGCTTACATTGTCTATACTCATCCTTCTAAAAAAAGGTATATGGCTCTAAAATGGATTCAAACCTATCAAACCCACAGGAAACAGTGCGTAATTATAAACGGATCGAAAAGCACAGAATCCGAGATAAGCCACAGACTGCCCCAGGGCAGCATACTTGGGTCGTCCGTCACTGTTCCTAGTCTATTTAACCTCTTGAATACCACCGGCGTTATCTAACGCCACTTTTACGTTTTAGGATTACAATTTAATACCATGACATTTTATTCAAAATTGCGACCCGTCTCAACTACACTCGGTTTTTGAGAGGTTAAGAGTTATGGCAGAGGTTGAGCTTAAGGACGCAGAAGTTTTGTGCTAAGCTGATGATACCGCGATAATATTCCAAAACAACCAGTGCAGTGGTGCGTATCAAGCTGCAGAAATAGGCATGTCTAGCATAGGTGAGGGTCTTGGTAATAACTTAAAACGGGAAAAACAAAGTTTGACTCAAGTCTGTCTCTGTAAGCAAGTATTGGTACACAGACAACAACAAAAAATGTTTTGGAACTTTTAACCCTCTAACCCCTTAAACTAAGGGATGGTGGTTTGTATGAGACTTCCGCAAATTTTGATGCTAGAGGTCTGAACAATGATATAGGGACACCTTGTTATTAGTAGTTTATGTGACTGCTTCATTTATGTACAGTTACATACACTAGTTTATCTACACACATATCATAAGCTCTTTTTGATGTGTTCAGGAACCGCATGTTTGACCGGCATTGTGGTTCTGCAATTGTTTAGCTTGTTCTTTAGTACCAACTTCACGTAGGCGGGCGTCGGCGTTCGAAATTTGAATGTCAGTACCAACTTCACAGACAAACTAGGCACGCGGGTGGGCGTCGGCGTTCGAAATTTGAATGTCATTATATGTAGAAAAACTACACATAATGACCATTATGTGTAGTTTTCCAGATACGAAACGAGTTTTTACCAAGTAGTTTAACATAATGCTGATCGCAACGTGCGATTTTTGAACGCAGTAAAGAGGGTTTATGATACGTGTGTAGATAAAAATAATAAAATACAAATTTCATGATTTTTAGTTAATCAGCCCCCACGCTTTAATCAAGGGGATGTGACTAAGTGCAAGCAAAACGCCTAATGTGTACCGCTGTGATTGATGATGAAGCAAATACAGCGCGGGTATGCTGTCACCTTTCATAAATGGCTAAGTTTGAATAATGCTCTCATTGATATTAGGTCATCCACGTTATCTTAAGCCTTCCTTATGTAGAACTCTCTAGAGTGACTAATTTGGTAATTTGCACCTTATAAATATTTACTAATAGTATAAAAGCACAATGCACTCAGGTATAGTCGAATATAACCTAAGAGCCAAGTATCGCCCTGATCACTTATTATAAACAGTAAACCAACAAAGAAAAAGGCAAAAGTGGGCTATGAAAAAAGGCACCTATGTGCAACAAATACACTCCAAAAAAGGAGGAAAAAATTAACAAAATTCAAAATATTATAAGCAACTTACAAAAAGATGCAGGAAGCAGGATATAAATTGCTATCTCTTAAATTTATAGATCACTTGTCTCTGATTTAGGATGCAGCCTATCTTTGTTATACTATGAAGAGATACTCTGTTCCGCAGTTGTCTCTGCTGGGCACGGGTATCTCGACGGGCGGCGGGCGGCGTCGCTGGCGGCGCCTGCGCAGTATCTTCGCGCTCGTGTTTCGTCGCCGCCGCCGCCCGCCCAGCGCGCCCTAGCAGCCTTTAGGGACGCCTAGCCACGCGCGTCCTAGATCCGCCTCGCCACCGGCGTCTCTAATCCGCCTTGCCACCTGCGTCCCAGCGCCGTGTAGCCACCTGCGTCCCAGCGCCGTGTAGTCACCCGCGTCCCAGCGCCGTTCCTGTTTCCTAGCTACTTCGTCCATCCACCTGTGTCTAGCTGTCTGCGTCCCAAGCAGTACGCTATTACGTCGTGACTCTTGAGAAGTCTTGACATACACAAACAAGATTTAGCCTCAAAAATAATTTGGTTCGCTAACAGATATTCGGTATCTTTAGTAAGTTTAGTCGCAGTTTGTTAAATCTTTGCTGTGTTACTACAAAAAATGTTAGAAATAGTTTAACATCAAAACACATTGAATTGATCCCACATTTTTGTCTTTAAACAAGTGTTGAACAGGAGTTTATTTTTTGTGGTAATACCTTTGTGTTATTGCTTAAAGCTTAAAAAATGCATGCTCTACCGGGAAGAATTCCGAAGTTCCAAAGTAAAGGCTTGGCAAGAGTCGGAGACAACTTCACAGTATTTTGACGCGGCAATAACGGGTATGAGGCTTGTTCGCGCCACCGCGCCACGGGAACACACATCGGTCTATCAGGTATGAGGCTTGTTCGCGCCACGGGAACACACATCGGTCTATCAGGTATGAGGCTTGTTCGCGCCACGGGAACACACATCGGTCTATCAGGTATGAGGCTTGTTCGCGCCACGGGAACACACATCGGTCTATCAGGTATGAGGCTTGTTCGCGCCACGGGAACACACATCGGTCTATCAGGTATGAGGCTTGTTCGCGCCACGGGAACACACATCGGTCTATCAGGTATGAGGCTTGTTCGCGCCACGGGAACACACATCGGTCTATCAGGTATGAGGCTTGTTCGCGCCACGGGAACACACATCGGTCTATCAGGGATAGAATAAGGTTGCGAAGATAATAGTTGTATTCGGTACCTACTTAAATTTTGACAGAGAAAACTCACTAGCCGTAAAATCGAGTGTAAGTAGGCATACTTCAATGTCATGGATTTGATTAATAATAATATTTGGACGCAAGGTATGTGCTTAGGATGTATTTAGCAGATGTTTAAACAAGTAGCATTAGTTAACCTTTCGGCGAGACAGGTTTGTCGAATCCTCTACCTCATTAATACTATTTAGTTTGTAATATTTTGACTCAAAAAGGGGGAAGTATTTGTACGTTTCAAGTATTATACTATATTTTAGGGGGTCCTCTGAGATGCAGACGACAGAATATGCAATGGCAGAATATCTTAGAGAAGCTGGAAACATTGATTTTGAGCTGATTATGCTATATATTAGTGACTGTAATATGAAAGCCGCAAACAGTTAGGCAAAATGTGTTAATGATGATCAACAACTGAATGAAGAAAAGTTGGTAAGAAAAGAATTGGGCCACTGTTACCCACATAACACTCGTAACTTTATCTATTTTCTTATTCTTGATTAACTTAATATGTTTTATAAGAGGATGCCCCAATAGTTTATTTACTGTGTATATGTCTCACCGTAAGATAGTCAAAACCGTTAGTGCATAAACTAAATCAATTATCGACAGATAGTAAACCAGACTGACAGGGTTTATTTACTTTTTTTTTGTTCTTACATGTCAAACTAAAACGAAGCTTCTTTTCTTCACCTAAGCTACCGCAGTGTTTGCCCTGGAACTTAGTTAGCAATTCAAGTTAGTTAGCAGTTCTTTAAACCAGTTTACTACTTAACGGTTTGAACCGTTAGTTTATCAACTAACGCGTCATTTAGTTAGCAGTACGCTACAGTTTACTATCTGTCGAAAGTTGACCAACTAACGAGAAAAAAAACGTTAGTTTATAAACTAACGGTTTTGACAATCTTACGGTGACATATATACCAATATTGTATATGTATCGTGCGATTATATTTACAAAAACCTCTGATATATTTATGACATATATAAAACTCTAGGCCTATACATGTATTTCTATTATAGTCGTCACGTGGCTAAGTTTATTCTAGTTCTAAGGCAGGAATAGCTAAACACTAAATCTTAATTCATTCTTTTTGAGTCTGTTATTTTACTGTTTTCCTAAGAGGACCAATTTTTATGTCTGGGATAATATTTGTTGTTATGTATTATCTATTAATTTACAATAGGAGTGGGGGTGGTAACTCGTCTGGTGAAACAGATTAATAATTCATCCGATGCATTGCTTATTGTATGGTTTCCGGCATAGGCCGTTTTTAATCTCCCAGCAGTAACTACACATTACTGTACATAAACATTTATTTATTTGACACCGACATTTATAGGTAGTACATAATATAAGGATCCATGACCTCAGAGCTAGGCTTATCATCTGTATTTCAGGAGTTAGGGCACTGCCAAGGTTAGGTAAAATTAAAACTACTGATAGGATTTGGAGGATTAGAAAAACTAAAAAGATAAATGCTAATAATGGATCTATTTACAATTAATACTACATACTGTTATGGTATTTGTAGGTAATTGAAAGGAGGTTGGAGAGGAATTGGCAATGGAGCAGGTATATATGTGTGTGTGATTCATTAGGTTTGATGAGATCAAGACAGACGATTATTATTTTTTGAATGATAATAACAACCACACGACACTTAGGTAGGGCGACATGCCCACCTTCGTGAAGTGCGTGACTCTGATCTGACAAAAGGCCGCGTTTGCACGGCTTAACACTTCATAATCAAACAAACACACACGTAATTAAGTAATACTCGTAATTCCAAATATATATTTTTAATATGGACATAATCATGCGACTCACACACACACCCTCACTCATACACACACACCCTCACACACACGCACACACTCACACTATACATTAAATTTTATTTTTTCTATTTTTCTAAATAAGTTTGTAATCACGATGTTTAGATAAAAACATACTACCTGTATACATTTAATAATTTAACTATGGCAACAAATATAATGATCACCAAAATATTTTTTTCCTACCCAAAATGGATAAATGAACACCAAAAGTTGCAAAAAATATCAGGGGAAAATACTGCGGTAGCTTAGGTGAAGGGTAAAGGGGGTGAGCGAAGCGAAGCCCCCTTTATCCTTCGTGTCAGGTTGAACATGTAAGAACAACAAAAATACTTAAAACATAAACTTAAGTACACAAAACATAAAAGAAGTTTGGTGATCATTTATCCAAACACAATTTGGTGGACATTTATCTATTCTGGCAGTCATTTTGAATTTAATGGTAGTAAAATAGGTGCGTTTTTAGTAATCGTTTAAACATAAGCCTTTAACTACGAGTATCTACTGCTAGAAAACTGTACTTTTTACTCTGTTCATTTTCTAAAATTATTAAGTGTCACTTACTGGAGGGAAGTGATACTACTTAACCTATACCACAGGGTTCGCCCTATTTTAGGGAGTAGTGATCACCCCTTGTTCATTACATAGTGTAATAACAAGATTTATGTTGTAAAATTTTCAAGAATAAAATATTATTATTATATTACATAATCGGAATTGAAGAGTTGGATATCCATAAGGACAGGACGCGCATACATGGCCTTTTTTCAGATCAGTCATTCACAAGGTAGCATTAGGTGGACAAGGTGCATGGGCAGAGCTTTGGTTAAATTTCCCTTGCCCTTTCTAAGTGAAACAAGGAGAAGAAGATTTCCACATAAGTCTGTCCCTTACTTACAAGTGTCGGTTAGTTACCGTGTAGTTACTGTCGCGAGATTAAAACGATCATAACATAACGAGTCTAACTTTACCACAATATATACAAACCCGTGATCTTACTATCACGTCTTTGACTGTATTTGACCAGTTGACACTGGAATTCAGTAAGTACTTACAAGATTTTACAGCTCAACACCTATTACATTTTTGACGTTTGCAATGCAAAATATTGCTCATTATGTGCGCAATAAGGAAATGTCAAAAGACCATTAATAGAGTGGACAAATTATAGATGTTTATTCAATGGTAAGTAATATTCGGGCATCTCTATTGCAATACAAATAGTATCTGTTTATCTTCTGAAGAACTGGCGTCAACATATGATGACATTTTCCCGCTATATCATATGATGACATTTTCCCGCTAAATCATATGATGACATTTTCCCGCTATATCATATGATGGCATTTTCCCGCTATATCATATGATGACATTTTCCCTCTATATCATATGATGAAATTTTCCCGCTATATCATATGATGACAATTTCCTGCTATATCATATGATGTCATTTTCCCGCTATATCATATGATGACATTTTCCCGCTATATCATATGATGACATTTTCCCGCTATATCATATGATGAAATTTTCCCGCTATATCATATGATGACAATTTCCTGCTATATCATATGATGACAATTTCCTGCTATATCATATGATGTCATTTTCCCGCTATATCATATGATGACATTTTCCCGCTATATCATATGATTACATTTTCCCGCTATATCATATGATGACATTTTCCCGCTATATCATATGATGACATTTTCCCGCTATATCATATGATGACATTTTCCCGCTATATCATATGATGACATTTTCCCGCTATATCATATGATGAAATTTTCCCGCTATATCATATGATGACAATTTCCTGATATATCATATGATGACAATTTCCTGCTATATCATATGATGTCATTTTCCCGCTATATCATATGATGACATTTTCCCGCTATATCATATGATTACATTTTCCCGCTATATCATATGATGACATTTTCCCGCGTTTTGAATTTAATTACCATGGCATGAGGTTCATAATCGCGATGCATCACCAACCAGGTCTTGTCAAGGTACAAACCTTGAACACGATTATAAGTTGCATGCTGTCAATGTGTGGTCAAGGTGTACCTTAGATATCGTAATAATATCTCTGTAGAAAAAGGTTCGTATTGAGCAGCCACGGGAAAAACACGCCTACCCACTTTGACTCTTGGACTAAAGGTGGCCAGGCGTCGTTTTTGCTGACAGTACACCAAAAGTCCGAGTTGACCCGAAAGTCTTCCGAACAAAGGAATCCATAAAAGCAATAAATAAATAAATAGTTTCGATATAATTATATTTATTGTTCATTCACAATTAAAGTGTTAGAATATAGAACGTTTAGGATTTTATTAAAGTTATTTGTTATGTCAAATGTTGTAGGACAACCCCAGATACAGTTCACGTCACGTAAAAGCCAGCGTTATTTTTACGCCACGTGAACTGTAAGTGTAGAGTGTGTAGAGTCCTTTTTGTTCCTACCAAAGTTTGTATGTTAATTTGTTGAGAGTTACCTATATTAAATTAATGACAACTCTAAAGTACAACTAATTAAGAAACTTAGTGAGATCGATCGAGCTCTTAAATAGTCTGTGTGACAGATTCAGCAATAATATAGCTAATTTATAGAACCATAGAACCCTTTTCGGTGAATGTGTAAACTTAATAATAATTACCCGTAGATTTTCGGGTGTTTTAATAAAATTTATTATAATTAGGACGAGACGCACAAATTGTAGTGTAGTGAATGTTATTTATATGTAAATGGTGGGCAACTAAATATAACGTTATAACGTTATCACGAGATAACGTTAAGGAGGAAACAACAGAATATCATCTCAATTTAAGTGTAATTTTGCAAAAGCCAATAGAATCTTTGTTTATTAAATAAATATCTTAGCTGTACAATTTTGACGTAAAATATTTAGAAAATAGTTATAAAGTAGTGACATAGCAAGCCTCTTGCTGACCCCGTAGTTCATATTATATAAAAGAAAATGTTCTCGAGGGTCGACAGTTGAAATCAAACCAGCCAACAGATGTGGCAATATATATTCAAATCTAATGTGATTTTGTTTCCATGGCACAGTCAAATGTCGACGCTAATCCAAAGACGTAAGGTGTAAAATTGTTCATCGGCTGGGTAACAGTACCAGTGCAATAAGATCGTGTCAAAAGTAGAATAGAATATTTAACGGTTTATTTAAATTAAACGTATGCTAAGCAAACGAGCTTACTGCCTATTCGTGGAGAATTGATAAAAACAGAGTTTCTAAGCCCTGATTGCGACGCCGCGAAGTAGTTTCATCTGTCATCATCATCGTCGTTTTCCGTGTGCGTGCTGTTAGCGATGACTTTCAATCAGATTGCGAAACTTAAGCTCCAGTAGCTATAATATACTCATGATTCTTAGCAACTCTCCCCGGGTAGACATTAGTGCGATGGTCTGACGTCATTGCCCTGTCTAGCAGAATGTAATCAATGATCCGCTTATTATATGAGCCATGATGTGCACTATCGTCTCTGATATAAATCTTTATAGGTATTGTCTCAGAATAATTTATATGTGATTCTGCCTTTGTCAAATTTTACTGCAGTGCTTTGATATAACCTATTATAAAACTGTGGATATATATATATATGGATAATTGTCTAGTTTTGTTCGAACTTATATTGGAAATATGTTAAACGTTGTAGGAAATCTCAATCTCGATTTGAAAACAGAAATGCATATGGCGTGGCATGATTTTTAACATAATAATTAGCTTCTCTAACTAGTCATTTCAATGTTTTATGTAGGTACTTGTAGTTTTATATTTCCGAATAACTTGTATTCGTGTAATGATAATATTCGGACTGACAAGTAAAATTACACGAAGATATATTTTGCTAGTTCATATATTTTTATCTGCCATCTTGAACAGTAGATTATGCACCAAGGGGATAAATCACTGTTTTACCTCACTGCAATCAGAACTCAGTCTTAACACCCTCGCTTCGCTCGGGAGTTAAATCTGGAGCCCTTCTTACGTTCAGGATTCAAGCGTGCTCAAGATATCCCACTCTACTTTTCGCACCTCCTGCGAGAAAATATAAAAAGCATTAGTAGCTTATTAAAACAGCATTTTATTAAATAAAATTGAAGTAAAAATTATTTTTGATAGGTACATCCGTCCATTTGCAGCGTCTTGCAACAATCGCGGATTTGTTTTATTTAAAATGTGTTCCATTCAGCTCCCCGTGGCCAGCTCGATTTTCGAATAAGTTCGGCGCCGCTCTACAAAGCCGAAACTAGCCGAGATTAGATGCAAACAGCCGAGCAAGCCCGAGTTTTACTTGTCAGTCAAGTTGAGGATATAAAATATAGATTATTTGTTAAAGGCATTGCGTTTAAGGAACCAATTAATAGTTAAATGAGAAGTTTTTTTGTAGTCATTTATTTATTTAGTTACCCAATTATATGTAGATAATTGAAGGGTACCAAATAGGACCCGATTACTAAGCCTCCGCTGTCCTTCTGTCTGTCGGTCTGTCCGTCTGTCCGAGGCACAGAATCGGAATTTTCAAACAACGATATTGCTGTTGCCGCTACAATAACAAATGATGAACTAAATGAGATTTTATAAATTAAAGGGACGTCCTTTAATTTATTAAATCATATACCATACAAGCGACATGTTTCAATATCCCCACCCCCGCGATGTACCAAATCATTGTCATTCAAATATAGTCAATGGTTTTCGTCGTCTATAAATCGTTTCGGTGGCGCAATTGGCTTTACATCAGAATCGCTGCCTATGGCTTAGGTGGTGCTATATAATTTCATAATTTCTTTATTGTACCTGCCATTAAGATATTGAGAACAATTATAAGATAAAGGTGGAAAAAGGCGAGCTAGTTCGGACAAAAATATTTTTCATCATCATCATCATCATCAGCCCCTTCGGGGGATATGCCTCCTCATAAACACGCCATTCAGTACGGTCCTGCGCAACCCGCGTCCATTGCTCTCCTGCCACCCTCGCCACATCGTCGGACCATCTGGCGGATGGTCTGCCGACCGATCTTTGGCCTCCTCTTGACCACCACTCTGTCACCGATCTGGTCCATCTTCCATCTTCTCGCCTTGCCAAGTGTCCTGCCCACTTCCACTTAAGCCGTGCTATCCGCTTACCCACATCATCCACCTTGGTTCGGCGTCTGATTTCGGTATTACGGATACGGTCTGACAGCCTGATGCCAAGCATGGCACGTCCCATGGCTCTTTGTGTTACCGTGACTTTGTGCACAATCTCCTTCGTGAGCGTCCATGTTCCCGCACCGTATGTGAGAGTGGGCAGTACACGTTGGTTGAATACCTTTGTCTTCAGGCATGTTAGAGGTCAGAACATCCCTTCCTAGCTGGACTGGTCTAGCGATCTCCTTTACCTGGCTCTGTCGACCAAAATACAAACAATGTCCAAGATAGCTATACTCCTCAACCACTTCTAGGGGAAGGTTATCTACAATAATGTCGATACCGCTGCTTGTGGGAGTTTCTGCCAAAATATTTTTGTTTTTTAATTATTTTTGTGTCCTTAAGTTTTCTGGTACTATGGTACGGAAACCTTCGTGTGCGAGTCTGACCCGCACTTGACCGATTTTTTAATTGTTGTTTCGCTACATCCACAATAGGGTCGTTTAATAAAATAATATTATTTTCAATGCAATGGTGTTTATTGTATTTAAACTTTTACATTTGTATCGTTAATAGCTTGTAGCTAGATGTGATACCCGTAGTGGAACATTTTGTACTAACTTTTAATTTAATATTACCTTACATTTTACTTATCAGACGAGATAAAGGTATTCCTATCAGGTACTTAAATGTCGGATAGATGATAGTTTTGTAAAACTGGTTTTTATTGTTTTTTTGTCTAAATACAGGGTCTTAAGTTTAGATCAAAATAACATACAAGCACAAGCACATATATTTATGTTACTTTATACATTAGGTACTTGAAGTGCCTACTTATTTATTTTTACGCATTGAAGAGGGTTTAATATGCTGACGTACCTGACTTTTTTAGAAGGATAACATTTTTTACGTTGTAAATTAAATAATTTTGTTAACCTTTTTATATTGTTAATTGTTGTCATAAATATTATTTTTACAGTTATTTGGTTGAACCAAATGAATTTTTATATAACACCAATTAGTTTTCCAGAGTACATGCATAATTATCCAAAACTATGTAAACGTGTCGTAGCGGTTATGTTGAATAAATGTTTAAAAATTATCATTTTTTTTTCCTGAATTTAAATTAGAAGTACAGACTGTCCACAGTTATTTTACCTCAGACGTGTGTCATCAAAACGTAGAGCTGGGAGTCAATCTCCTTCTCCTTCTATCGCTTAGAAAATGAAAGGGAGACTGAGTTGACCTCTGGTTTTTTCACCCTGTGTTTTGATAACAACTTGTCAAAGGGAATATAATATAAGGAAAAAATACTCTGAATGGAGTGTACCTATTTAATGTGAAAACGTTTCATTACCTACCTATAATAAATGAAAGGCAAGGGCTACTTACTTACAGTACTCCGAAACTAATAATGCGCATAGAAATCTTCGAAAGGCAAGGGCTACTTACTTACAGTACTCCGAAACTAATAATGCGCATAGAAATCTTCGAAAGGCAAGGGCTACATACTTACAGTACTCCGAAACTAATAATGCGCATAGAAATCTTCGAAAGGCAAGGGCTACATACTTACAGTACTCCGAAACTAATAATGCGCATAGAAATCTTCGCCACTGTTCGGCTAGGGTCGTAATTCCGAACGTTCGGGAGACGATATGTACACACAGTGGTAACACCGTTTGAAACCGGGTTTGAAAAGGTTTTTTTATCACACCTGCTCTGAAAATACATACTAATTATACCAATTAGAGGGAAGAAACGCCTTTATCCCGCCCTTCAAATCCTTTCATCCCAAGGTATGGAAGTTTGTATGAAAATCCTTCCGACCCAAGGGTGGGAAGTATGTATGAAATTCCATTACATACCCGGTTTTTTTTTTTAATTTGTCAGCAGTCATACTGCAGAGACTTTAACTGTCTACTAATTAAATTTCAAGTAAATTGTTACTGGCCACATACAGTTTTTTTTTACCAGTTACCAACCTCCTTGGTGCATACAGAAAATTAAAAACGAAATTATTTTTGTATATAAAACGCGCGGAATCACGGAAGAAGTGGCTGCATGACCTTAAGATCTTAGCCTACTCCAGAAACGGGCGAATAAAAAAAGGAAAAGCCCGCGCATTTTCGCAAAAACTTCGATTGATTTAGCATTTATCTTTGTGTTTTTTGTAAAATATGGATGCATTTATGTCTATAATTTTCCTCGTAGGTGTAATAAAAAGCACTATACATACCTCAGGATAAAGTACAGTTCCATACCTCTAATGGTTTGCGCCCCTCGCAAGCTCGTGGCGCAAATGCCATAATCTCGGTATGGAACTGTCACTTTCTTCCCTCTGAAGTAATGTACTATTTTATTACACCTGCTCTGAAAATACATACTAATTATACCAATTAGAGGGAAGAAACGCCTTTATCCCGCCCTTCAAATCCTTTCATCCCAAGGTATGGAAGTTTGTATGAAAATCCTTCCGACCCAAGGGTGGGAAGTATGTATGAAATTCCATTACATACCCGGTTTTTTTTTTATTTGTCAGCAGTCTTACTGCAAAGAGACTTTTTCAAACTCAAACTCAAGACTTTAACTGTCTACTAATTAAATTTCAAGTAAATTGTTACTGGCCACATACAGTTTTTTTTTACCAGTTACCAACCTCCTTGGTGCATACAGAAAATTAAAAACGAAATTATTTTTGTATATAAAACGCGCGGAATCACGGAAGAAGTGGCTGCATGACCTTATGATCTTAGCCTACTCCAGAAACGGGCGAATAAAAAAAGGAAAAGCCCGCGCATTTTCGCAAAAACTTCGATTGATTTAGCATTTATCTTTGTGTTTTTTGTAAAATATGGATGCATTTATGTCTATAATTTTCCTCGTAGGTGTAATAAAAAGCACTATACATACCTCAGGATAAAGTACAGTTCCATACCTCAAATGGTTTGCGCCCCTCGCAAGCTCGTGGCGCAAATGCATAATCTCGGTATGGAACTGTCACTTTCTTCCCTCTGAAGTAATGTACTATTTTATCACACCTGCTCTGAAAATACATACTAATTATACCAATTAGAGGGAAGAAACGCATTTATCCCGCCCTTCAAATCCTTTCATCCCAAGGTATGGAAGTTTGTATGAAAATCCTTCCGACCCAAGGGTGGGAAGTATGTATGAAATTCCATTACATACCCGGTTTTTTTTTTTTAATTTGTCAGCAGTCATACTGCAGAGACTTTAACTGTCTACTAATTAAATTTCAAGTAAATTGTTACTGGCCACATACAGTTATTTTTTTACCAGTTACCAACCTCCTTGGTGCATACAGAAAATTAAAAACGAAATTATTTTTGTATATAAAACGCGCGGAATCACGGAAGTGGCTGCATGACCTTATGATCTTAGCCTACTCCAGAAACGGGCGAATAAAAAAAGGAAAAGCCCGCGCATTTTCGCAAAAACTTCGATTGATTTAGCATTTATCTTTGTGTTTTTTGTAAAATATGGATGCATTTATGTCTATAATTTTCCTCGTAGGTGTAATAAAAAGCACTATACATACCTCAGGATAAAGTACAGTTCCATACCTCAAATGGTTTGCGCCCCTCGCAAGCTCGTGGCGCAAATGCCATAATCTCGGTATGGAACTGTCACTTTCTTCCCTCTGAAGTAATGTACTATGTATTTATGTGTATTTGTATTTCACACCTTTCATTCGGAAAAGTAAGTTTTGCTCCACGATGAGAGGGAGCAAAAAGCTACTTTTCTGTTCAAGCTACTTTTTTAATGTATTCATTGGCATGTAGCATTTACGCAATGTACCTATTGAACACAGATTAAAATAATCGAATGTAATTATGAAATTACAATACAATCGACTACGATGACGTAGTCGGTTAAAAACGAACATGTTTCAAGTTTTAATTTTAACAACGTTATATGAAAATTTATGAAATTTTCGTGATATTAAACAAAAGTCACAATAAATTATTTGTTTTACTGAAATCAAAACTATCGATGACTGATATTATGATATAATGAATATTGATATCCGAAACCTTTGTAATATTCGATTCGATTATTTTTTCACATTAGTAAAAGTACACAGGAATATTTTATCTGTGGTGACCTTTCCATAATCCTTCACAATATAACTTCACACATTATAAAAAAAAAATTTTACGTTGTTCGATTACTGTAAAAGTGGTGAAAGTATAATTCAAAGTATATTTTTTTAAAGCATTTAATTTAAATTTTCCTCATAGTCGGTGTGAAAAGTTGTATGTGTCACTCAGGAGCAAAATTATTTTCGTCATGGGCGTTAACGCTTGAATCCTTCGTTACGCTAACTTAGAATCCCTCGCTACGCTCAGTATTCTTTATCATCACTCTGGATTCAATGTACAGCCCTCGCCGTAAATACATCATTTTGCTCCCTTGTGACACAAATAACTATATATTTATCGAAAATTAAAAAGTAATGTTTATGGTATTGTTAGAATAGTTATGCTTTATTATTTGTTATTTTTCCAGGGGATACGAAACTGAAATGTGAAGAAAAAATGCATAAGTTTATATAACAATTATAAACAACTCAATTTCGAGAGAACCTCTATTCCTGACATCCTAGAGGCATGTTCACTGTCACTTTGCAATATTTTTTTTCCATCCTGGAAGAAAATAGGAATAATGACTTAAAACATCAATAGACACTTGTTTGTTTTGATTGTGCAGCTAACCGTTGAAGTTATTTTAATTAAGTTGAAATTAAACTTACCCCCGAAAACAAAACCAAGAAGGGTGAGTAATATGAGCTCTATATAATTCCACGTAGAGAGGTCACTTGCAGTCAGCGTCGAAGCTCAAAGGCAACTGCAAAGAGTAAGGTAAATAGGTAATAAATACAGAAAAAGTGGGCCCTTTTGCGTGAGAAAAGTGTAAGCCCTTTTGAATGCTAGTAGCTGTATGTACATTTCAGTTCCGGTACTAAACTCTGTGTATATATGTCACCGTAAGATACTCAAAACCGTTAGTTAATCAACTAACGGTTTTTTCTCGTAAGTTGGTCAACCATCGACAGATAGTAAACTGTAGCGTACTACGTACTATATGACGCATTAGTTGATCAACTAACGGTTAAATGTAAACTGGTTTAAACTTAAATTGCAAACGAAATACCAGGGAAACACTGCGGTAGCTTAGGTGAAGACTAGAATGGGCGAGCGCAGTGAAGCCCCCAAATAGTCTTCGTGTTAGGTTGACATGTAAGAACAAAAGAAACGTGAATTCTAAACCCTGTCGGTCTGGTTTACTATCTGACGATAGTTGATCAACTACACAGTTTAGACTATCTTCCGGTGACATATACATATAGGTATAAGAACTTACGTTTACATGACACATGTATAGGATTTGGCTTTCAGGTTCATGAATGTAACCGACCGCCGACACCCCCCTCCTAAAGTGCTTTCGAACAAGGTACAAATTCGAAAGGAATAGAAGTCAATGTCATGTGTAAACAATCGAAAGCACTTTAGGAGGGGGGTGTCGGCGGTCGGTTACATTCATGAACCTGAAAGCCAAATCCTATATATGTGTCATGTAAACGTAAGTTCTTATACCTAAATGTATATTGAATCATATTATGATTCGTGTGTTTTCGGGAATAAGACAACTGGCGAAGATTTCAATGCGCATTATCAGTTTTGGAGTACTGTTATCTACATATGTATTGGCTCAACCTCAGACGAACGAAACTCTTTGCTTACTCTGTGGGCTGTTCGCACTGTGAGCTCACAAATTAAGCAAACATAACAAAAATTTCAGTTGTGAAATCATGTCTAGTCATGATATCATATCACAACCTATAACAACGCACTGATTTCTGTTAACGACACTCAAAACAAAGGGTGAAAATCACGGGTCATTCAACGATGTGCCCGTTCCCTTCACAAGTTCACAGCTCATAAAACTGACAAGATTTAACTACGAACAGACAACATTGACCTCCGCCCCCCCCTCCTTTATACCTCTTCAGGGGTGAGAACCGGCTTCGAAGGACCAAACAAGGCAGTATTTTTAGATCACCAAGGAAAATCTCAACAAGTAATTGCATCGACCAAGGATTGTGGAGAGCTGCAAAAAGGTTAAAGGTAAAAGATAAGTAGTAGCTGGAAATCGTGTTAGAAAAATACTTGGAGTACACCAAACACAATATATAGGCAGATGCCCAAAGACAACTAAAGAAGACGTGAAGAAATCGTTTGCTAGATAGTAATATAATAATGTAGCCCATTAATGTCCCCACCGAGGGGCAAGGGCCTTTACAAGGATACAAGTAAGATTGAGCCATACTCCACCACGCTGGCTCAGCGCGGGTTAATGGAGAGGTGTCGGGCTAATGGCCAACCCGACTGTCAGAGGTTTTCAAGCTGCCCTATTAGGGCCTCCGACCAGCTTTAAGACTCCTACCACTGAGTACCGATAGTAGCCGGGACCTTCAGCTTAACGTGTCATCCGAAACACGGTAGCGCTGGAAACCAATGCCACATAGAAACGGACACCCATCCAGTACCCGCCTCAGCCAGAAGTTGCTACCCGCACGATCGATTCCGATGTGCGAATACCTCTACGCCACGGACGCTTAAAATAAATTGTTATGGAATAATATCTAATAATCATTAATTTTACTTACAACTGAGTCTGAAATATAATGTGTAACTATTCGGTGCAGCAACGACTACTATAATTAAAACTTAAGTTTGTGCTACCATAGACTAATGGTCCTACATAAGGTACAACCGGGTAATGAGGCCCACAGTTTGGCAAGGCCCAAGCGCAGAAAACCAATTAAAATACCTTTGATTCGAGCCAGCATCATAGTATGTATGAAACAAACCAATAGGAACGCAGGAACACAGCAGTGGGCGGCATACGGCCGCCATCTTGCTAGTGGCGCCCGGTTGTTCGCTGACGTTGGTCACGGCAACTCCTATTACTAATTTGTGCTCCGACAAAACGCAACATTTTACTTGTCTATACTGCGATTTGTATTGATTTCGATAATTATTCTTTTGATATTTACATAGACATGTGCGATTTTATTTCTATTTATTTAGAAAATTATCATTTTTTGTTGCAAGACCCGCGTCGTCGTTTAGGAAGGCCAAAAACATTTGTTGCTGGGCCTTCCAACCCTACTGGGGTCTAAGAAGGCCCTTTAGTGTTTGATAATGTAAGTTCTCAAGATAAGAATAACTGGTTATCAATTGGTAGCTAAGGAAAGTCCTCAACCGGTAGCGCCTTTTGGGGCGTCTTATTTGACTACACAGGAAGTGATTCGAAGTGAACTAAACAGTAACTGAAGCGAGTTACTAATCCCCTTTTCAGTAGCTCCTCCAGTTCCTCCTCAGCCGAGATTCGAACCCGGGACCTCTCGCATGTCTAATGAATTTTGATGTGACATAATAAAATAAAAGAATAAAACTATTTTTAGGGTTCCATACCTCAAAAGGTAAAAAGGAACCTTTATAGGATCACTCGCGTAAACGACCGTCCGTCTGTCACAGGCACTTTGCTCAGGAACTTATATTCTTGAAATCTTGTGCAAAAATACTTATCCTGATAACCGCAACATAATTCAGGTCTAATATAAAAAAAAAATCCTCCAAAAAAGTGGAGGGTAATAGTAGTTTATGTGACTGCTACATAATGGAGGGCATTAATACTCGAGTTCATAATAATATCACTCGAGAGTTTTAATGCCTAATTACATAATTAGTAATTACATGTAGATAAACTAGTGTATGTAACTGTACAATGTAGTGTTATGCTACTTACATGCCATTTTCCAGTCTGCTTTGATGGTCTGCATTTATCTCACAGCTGGATATTTCGTATAACCTTTATTTTCATAGGACCCTGTAACGTTTTAAACCATAAGAACACAATAACATAAATCATTTTCACTTCGTATTTTCACACTATCAGCACTTTTAAATCGATGTCGAAGGGGTTTACCTTTGGTGACCTTGTATTTGGCTTTCTCCGAAACTGCAATCTCGGGCTTCGTGCGCGCTGGTGCGCTACCTTTTTATATATCGATAATGTCCCAATTTTCATTGTTATCTTGTTGTTTTCTCTACTACGAGCCTGAAATCAAAATCTGACATATTTTGATATCGTTGTTTATCTGGTTGACATGGCAATGTCCATTCAAACTCATTAGCGGTCCGATATGTTTACTTCAATACTTTTACAAAAATACTTTTTCCCTCTTGGCCATTCACAAAAATTGCTTTTAATTTAAATAATTTTTAGAACTCTCCAAAAAGGGTATAAGAGCGGAACATTGCTGAAATAGAAAAAAAGTCTCGCTTCAGCTCTTGAAGAGGAAGCATCACCTAAAGGCCTTATCCCGGGGTCGCACTGCCCCGGGATCCTGCGAGCCTCTGCTGAGTCGCCTACTGTTTGCTGCTGCTGCCTTACTGCCGTCTCCAACCACCTATACCCTGACGTGCTGCCGTCTCCAACCAACTATACCCTGACGTGCTGCCGTCTCCAACCACCTATACCCTGACGTGCTGCCGTCTCCAACCATCTATACCCTGACGTGCTGCTGCCTTCAAGCCACCTCCTACACCACCTCCGGATCTCCAACTACTCGCAACTACTCCAGGCTCCGGGCACCACCACCGCGTGCTCCCTGTTCTGCCCTCCTACTCTCCGTGTCTTTCGCTCCCCTTTTTATATCTTTTGTACCTGTATCTTTTAAAACCTGTGTCACCTCATTCATCCTCATCCTCATATCATTTTTTTTAAATAATCATTGTAAATCAACATAATAAACTGTCATTTCTAAATTTTATTCTGGTTGTTGTTTCTTGTTAGGTTCTGGTTAGGTTCTTGTCGCTACACGACAACATACAGTATATACTAGTTTATCTACACACATATCATAAGATCTCTTTGATGTGTTCAGGAACCGCATGTTTGACCGGCATTGTGGCTCTGCAGGTGTTTAGCTTGTTCTGTAGCAGCACCAACTTCGGGCTTCGGCGTTCGAAATTTGAATGTCAGTACCAACTTTACAGACAAACTAGGGGCGGCACGAGGCGGGCGTCGGTGTTCGAAATTTGAATGTCATAATGTGTAGAAAAATTACACATTATGGTCATAATGTGTAATTTTTCTGATAAGAAATGAGTTTTTACCAAGTAGTTTAACATTATGCTGATCGTAACGTGCGGTTTTTGTACGCAGTAAAGAGGGTTTATGATACGTGTGTAGATCAAACAACAAAAAGAAAAAAAAATGGGACCTTAATAATTCATGTAGGTTATCGTTGAAAATGGCTCTTTAAAAACAGATTTTATTATATTTTTATTTCATTTATTTGTCTGTTAACCACATACAAACGTATAAATGTACATGGAGTATGAAAGTACCCGCATCAATAACTTTGTAAACAACATTTTGCAATGTAAAATTCAAACTATTCAACTCACACCATCCCGGAACCTTTCGTGCGCGGGTGTGACTCGCACTTTAGCGGTTTCTTAAGATCGTAATCTATTCTTTACTGTAGTCATACACATTTGGGAGGTATTGTAGCAATTTTTTGGAAAAACTAAACTTTCAAAGTAAATCGATAAATAATAAAAAATGTTCAGAGTGCGCGGAAACAATAGGTGATATCGCTTTTGTGTGTATAATAGCTTTATAGTACATTTATCAAGGATCATTAAGTTCTTACACACTTTCATGTATCGTATAAGGTTTTCTTTAAAACTGGAAAAACATCGCGCTTCGGGACACTTTCGTGACGCACACCCCGCTGAACATAAATGTTAACTTCGCTCTATAACCTTCATATCTCGATAGATAAATTATCTGCATTATTTTCGCAATTTTTTCCCTACTGCTACGACAGACAGAAACTTCCTTAGAAATCATTGCCATTTCGATTAGTGTCGCACGACCCATTATATTGTTCAGTGTTTTATTACGGGGCGTCGCACGACATAACTGATCATTCGCCCACGTCGTAAAGATTTCGGCAGTAGGTTTCTCGCCAATGGAGTTATTTGGCCTCTCAGTAATGGATGCGTTATATTGCTTCTCATATGTCCTCCCTCCTACCACAAAGTGTCACTAAGAGTTATCACCAGTGTTCGGAATGGCCAGAGTGTTATGGTTCATTGACGTCAAACATATGTGTTATTATGGTAATAAAGATAATTTATTCACCAACTTAAAACCTTAAAAAAAAAACAACTTCAAGCCCCTTTTCTTCCACCCCGCTCGGGATGCGAATTTCGTCTATATACACGAAAACGAGGCCACGAAATTTGTCTTCTGATGACTATTCACGGATATTACACGACATAAACGAAAGTTCGGTATCTACTTATAGCCAGAATTCATCACATGACAATGATTGTTAACACCACTGAAAAGTCTGAAAGCGATAATTATACGCGATTTTATTTACATGGATGACATCATAATTCCAGTTTATTTTATTTAGAAACCAAACAACTAACCTGATTTATGATATTGAAAAAATGAAACCAAACTGGAGGCCTACTTTTTGTTTTTTTCTTTCAAATAGATAATACCAATATCGAGAAAACGAACATAAAAAACAACAACCGAATAGAGAACCCCCTCAGTGTTTAAAGTCAGTTAAAAATAAAAACTAATTTTAATTTATTTCCTACCTACCCAATGAATAAAAAAATGAAACGCCTGTGATCTAGCGATACTCAATTCAACTTATGACTGACGACATGAGTCTTCTAGCCTATTTTAAGAAACCATTTTGAATATTTCGATAACTATGTACATGTCTAATTATTTTTTAAATATTTTTAAATAGCACCCATCGTGACGTCAATTGCTCACAGTTTTGGAACGGTTGTACTTGAGGCTGATTGTTGCCGATTATAAAACTAAAACACTGTAATATCAATATTAAATTTTGTTTACGTTTCGACCGACATCTGCGTTATCGACTTACAGGAAAACTGTTGATACTTGACAGTTTTACAGAACAGCCAACTTAACGGCGAAGGGAATTTGAACAAACTACGCCGTAGAGGACGTACACCCTGTAATTAAAAAAAAGCTGCAAATGGTGTTAAAAGCATGAAAATCAGAACGATTGATCTTTAGGTCATATTGATATATTCGTCCCGTAGCACAAAAAAAAATGAGCGGAGTTATGACGTCATATTGTTGTATGGGGAAAATGAAACCTATCGTGGGTGGTATTGGCTTTCTGAGGTAATTCTAAAACTATATCACATCATGACATTTCAGTGCACTAAATTATAATAAAAATACATTTTCAAAACATATCAAGTTTGGGCTCCTCCAGATACGATACGGTAATTATTTTTTTGTGAAATATACCTAAAATCATACGTTATATCCTCATATTTAACCTTAAGAAAGCAATTTTGAAAATATTCACATTTTTTTTCTTTTTAATTATTAAACTTCAGTATTTTACGAGACCTATGGATGGAACTGTACTAGGGCTCATTTCTAGAGAATTGTATGACCTACCATTCTTATTCAGAAGCAATTATTATTGGAACGATAGGAAGCGGATTTGCCAAAAACCATTTTTGGTACCTTTGAGTTTTAATAAAATGAGACGCGGTCAGGTAATTTATCGTAACCTTTGAGACAATATTTAGAATGTTATTCCCTACAATTGTTATGAACATGCCATCAACATTGAAGCCGACCTCTGATTTGACGACCTTTGTGGCGCTGTGGTTGTTGTTCTGCCTACCATGCGAGAGGTCCCGGGTTCGATCCACGGCTGGGGATAAAAGAAAAAAATCCCCAGGTCTTGGATTTGTGTGATATCGCTGTTTCTGGTTCCCACGACCCAGGGTATCCTCGTGTGGGCACAGAAGCAATGTATAAGCCTGTATATAAATTTTTATGTTTATGTTTATCATTGAAACCATAGGAAGCGAGATATTTACGAAAATCCGATTTTTGACACTTCCGGCCTTGAGTTACCTTAAAACGCGTAAAACCTTACCTTAAAGTGTTTTATTGTGACCTATTAGACAACATTAAGGTTACACAAATAAAGGGTTTAAGCAAGTTCCAGCTTATTATCTCACATTCTGGGGTGAAACTTTTAATAGCATGGGCTTTTGCTACAAGCTTGGGTCGGAGTCCATAAACACTTGCAATTTTTGAACATTTTTTTTGTTTTAAAATTTATGTTAAATAATTTAATATTTTGGATAGCTGATAAAACAAGAATGTTTTTCAATTCGTTTGTACGCTCAGTTATATACTACTAGCTGATGCCCGCAACTTGATCTGCGGGATCCTAAGAATTATCATTAACCGAGATAACGTTGACCTCCTTCTGGTGCAGTCGGATAAAAAGTATACTATATGTTAAACTAGCTCATAAACTATCTCTGTGCTAAATTTCATTCAAATATGTTCAGCCGTTTTGGCGTGATTGAGGCACAAACACACAAACACACAAACATCCAAACATTCTAACATCGCTACTTTCACATTTATAATATTAGTTAGATAGTTAGATTATTTTGGACAAAATCGCTCTTAAAAATCTAAAATCTGTTTTTGAAACCAGAGTAAAGGCTACTTTTATTCGTAATTAATAATTATAAATAAACAAATATCAATGTGTCATAATGGGCCCAGAGTGTAGCACTTTCTAACCCAGCCTAAAACAAAGAACTGAATAAGATTAATTAATCAAAGTAAAAAGTTACAGCTGTTAAAGTATCTTGAATTTGTGTTTATCAATGTAATCGAACCAACTGAATCATGACCCACTTGCCTGATAATTCGTTTGAAACTTTCAAACTTGTAAGATCTATCGTAATGTCAGGGTCTAATCAAATGATAACAAGTTCGTTACCAAGGAAATAAACCTTCAAGCTAATTTCGACCTACTTGCATTTAAGGGGTTTAGCAAAATAAGCTTATGGTGGGTCATGATTCAGTTGGTTCGATAGTACGGTCAAAGGAAAAATAAATAAAGCATTGTTGTTTTTTTTCATATTTTCATAGTTTGTCAAGGCCTTCTATATGATATTCTTTTTTCCCAGATGGGGTGTCAAAGGCAAAGTTTATCCGTCACAATAAACTGAGTTTTCTCAGATAGGTTGTCAAGAAAAACTTTCCATAATTTTGCCTTCCTACTTCATGAAACTTTTGACAGCTATCACTGATTTTGTCAGCAGTCACTATTTTTGAAAGCTGATATATATTTTTTTAACATGAGTCAGTAACTTCACAAAGTTACCATTGCCTACCCATCTGAGAAAACTCAGGTTATTGTGACATGCACGGCTATACTTTGCCTCTGCCACTTAAAATCACTGTTACACGGAAGGCCTTGACCGATTATGAAACTGATACATAATGGAGGGCATTAAAACTCGAGGCTCGTTTCATAATAATATCACTCGAGAGTTTTAATGCCTAATTTTGTATAGTTACATTCACTAGTTTATCTAAACATATCTCTTATGATGATATATCTTATGACCCACGTGTGTGTGTGTGTGTGTGTGTGTGTATGTGTGTGAGGGTGTGTGGGTGTGTGAGTTGGATATTACCTACCTAACAGGAGAAAGATGAGAGAAGCTTTTTCCGTATCGTTATACGTTAGGTTAAACAAGTATTTTCGTATTTTGTGTTTGCATTCATGAAGTGCCAGCGGGTAGATATATTCAGTATTGTTATACTGATTATAAAGAAAAGGCCCAATGTATAAATTAAAGCGCTTTGTGAAATATAAACGAGAAAAAGAAATATTGCATATCTTGTCTATGCGTCGCTTGGTGTTCGGTTTGTGTGGTGTTAATTGGTGTTGCAAGATTAGATTGCTAAATATGGATAGTTGTCTTACTGACAGTACTTGACAGTATTTATATAGTTCAAAGGAGGGGAATAGGATAGGGTGTTTCGTTGCGACTTTAAGAATGGCGCGTTGTGCTATTTCTAACGGTTTCATAGTGGTTTTGGCTGCACCTCCCTAACAAGGGATACAATACGATATGATGGACTGGCATAGTGCTAGGTAAGTATTTCTAGCAATGGTTGGATTCGCTATGTTTCGCAACCGCCCTGGCTGGACAAGTGGCGGACCGCGGTGAACGTCGGGAAGACAACAGCCCTGTTGACCACCCGCTCCCGCCGTCCGACCCCGCTACAGCTGAGGGGCCGGGACATCGAATGGCAATCGACGGTGAAATACCTCGGTTGCAACATCGACTGCTCGCTGCGCATGGTCCCGATGGTGCAACACTGCATCAACCGGGCCAAAGCCGCGCGGGCAATGCTCCGGCCTGTCCTGTCGTCCAGCCTGCCTCTGAGAGCCAAGCTGCGGGTGTACAAGGCCTATGTGCGCTCGCGGCTCACCTACGCGGCTCCAGCATGGTACGCCCTGCTGTCGAAGACCCAGAAGGCACGGCTGCAGCGGTTCCAGAACATCTCCCTGCGGGTGATCACAGGAGCCGGGCGGTACGTGCGCAACACCACAATCATGAGAGATACCCGGATGCCCACCGTGGAGAAATTCGTCGCGCGGCTGGCACGGCGCATGTACGACTGCGCCGACAACAGCCGCCATGCACATCTCCACGACATTGCTCCGCACCACGCACGTCCGCCTGAAGGCAGACCACTCCCAAGAGAGTTGCTGCACATCCCACTGTCGCCAGTGTAAGCCCGCAGAAGAGGGCGAAAGCACGGCACAGTGGAGAAGAAGAAGCTCCCGCACCGTTGTCGCCAGTGTATGCCAATAGACGGCGAAAGCACAGCGCAACGAAGACCACGCGAGGCCCCTGACAAGTAGGGGCCACCCAAGACCGGGGGGGACGTTACCCCCCGAGTTGACGCCGCGGGCATGAGGCAACCATAAGTCCTCGACCCCGCAACCGTAGTGGTCCTCGCGCTCCGCGCGAGAACACACTCCGCAGACCACACGGCTATGTTTCGCAGTTTTTTTTTATGGTAAGGTAATGGTGATCACGATGATGGCCTTCACAAAGTTTTAGTCGACGGCAACACATTAATAAACCACGCGTCTTATATCTTGTAAGGGGTGAACGGTATCGGAGAACTAAACGTAACCCAACCTAAACTAACTAATCTTAACCAATCTACCCTAACAAAACCTAACCATGCTGCACTCTGGGGCATCGTTCCATTCACAGTTGTTGTTCTTTTGGAAAAAACATAAAAAAGTTAAAAACCTAAATTAGTCAAAACTCAAAACCCCTTAAATTTCCGAAAAGGTTTTAAAGGGTTAAATTTACTAGAAAGGGGCTCTACTTTAACCCCTAACATTGTAGGTATCGATTAACCAATCACCCTTTACACAACATACATACCGGTCAAACACATAACCCTCCTTTTGGCTTCGCTGCAGTCGGGTAAAAATAGAGGTTATTTTATAGATTCACTTGAGAAGCTGGCAATGTGTAGAAATATTACTATTGCAATAGAATAATCACGACGCTGAGTTGTATTCATCGTAGTTTGTTCTCGTATTACGATATAATAGAAGCTTTAAGATTGTTTATTAAGCCCTTAATAGTAGTTTATGTGACTGCTACATAATGGAGGGCATTAACACGGCGAGTTTCATAATAATATCAATCGAGAGTTTTAATGCCTAATTATGTACAGTTAAATACACTAGTTTATCTACACACATATCATAAGCTCTCTTTGATGGGTTCAGGAACCGCATTTTTGACCGGAATTGTGGCTCTGCAGTTGTTTAGCTTGTTCTGTAGTACCAACTTCACAGACAAACTAGGGGCGGCACGCAGGCGGGCGTCGGCGTTCGAAATTTGAATGTAATATGTAGAAAAATTACACATTATGGTCATAATGTGTAATTTTTCAGATAAGAAATGAGTTTTTACCAAGTAGTTTAACATCATGCTGATCGTAACGTGCGGTTTTTGTACGCAGTAAAGGGGGTTTATGATAAGTGTGTAGATAAAATTTATAATAAATTTTGAAGACGAAATTGGTATTTTTTTACAAAGCTGCATTAACACCCATATAAGTAGCCTGATGTGCAGGTTTCCTTAGGACATTTTTTGTAAAAATAGACTGAAACACTATAGGTATCTACTAACAACAACTCCTTGTAAGAACTAGGATTTATATGTATTCGTACCATATTACATAGTGAGGGTACTACTACAGTACGAATTAGTGTTGCTTTAATATCGATTTAATATCAAGTTTCTTGGAATAACCATTGATAGCAAATTGCAGTGGGGACCCCACATAGATAAATTGGCTGGTAAATTAAGTTCTGCGGCTTACGCTGTTAGGAACATCAGACAAAGCACGGATGTGGCTACATCTAGGCTAGTATATTTTAGTTACTTTCATAGTGTGATGTCCTATGGTATCTTGTTGTGGGGGAAAGCAGCGGATATTCAAACTATTTTTATTTTACAGAAAAGAGCTATTCGAGCAATTTATAATTTCGTAATTTCTTTATTGTACTAAACAAAACAGACATACAGATAACTTATGATAGAAAAAACATGTACAAAGGCGAGCTTATCTCTAAAAAGAGATTTCTTCCAGCAAACCATGTTGGATAGGAGACGGAGATGATAGGTAAGGGAAAGAATTGCGCGTACAATTAAGACTATATTCTAATATAATACATATTACACATACATAAAACCCTATTGATAAGAAATATAGACTACATACACAGTTACATAAATACAGCATATCAATAAATATCTTACAAATATACTAATACTAATACATTATATAGCTAAATAGAAAGTGAAAGATAGTGCTTCTTTAGTCGGTTCTTAAAGATATTCAGTGATGGACTGTCCCTGATGGTGCAGGGAAGTTCATTCCACAGCCGTATAGCGCGGATTCTAAACCCGTGCTCGAAGGTTGCAGTGGAGCGTTGTGGGGCTTTAAGCATAGTAGCCATGTGAGTTCTCCGAGGCCTGCATGAAGAAAGAAATTCGAAGCGATCACGCAGGAAGTTAGGGTACCGAGGGTTCCACAAAATATTGTAGAGCAGGCATAGGATATGAGAGTCCCGTCGAAGACGAATCGGAAGCCAATTCAACTCCCTGCGATGTTGAGAAACGTGATCATATTTTCGCAGTCCGAAGATGAACCGAATCCCGAGGTTTTGAAGTCGTTCGAGTTTGTTCAGTTGCTCTTCATTTGCGCTTACCCAGCAAACATCAGCATAGTCAATGAGGGGAAGTAAAAGAGACTGGGCGAGAATAATTTTGGTCTGACGAGGAAGAAAGTTCTGAAGTCTCCTGAGAGAGTGAAAGGTAGCGTAAACTCGCCTGCTGACCTCGCTGATATGCGTTGACCAGTTTAACTGGTTATCGAAAACAACACCCAGGTTTTTCGCTGTGTCGCTATACATGATTATGGTACCGTTATAAGATACAGGAGGGACAGACTGTTGCTTCAACAAACATAGTGAGTGTCTGGTACCTATAATCATGGCCTGGGACTTGTTTGGGTTAACCAGTAGCCCAAATGACGAGGCCCATCCTCTAATACCCTCTAAGTCAGCGTTTAACGCCTCCACAGCGGAGTTTACATCATCGGGAGAGAAGTGGCGATAGATTTGTAAGTCATCCGCGTAAAGATGATAAGAAGATGAGAGGGCATCGGAGATGGAGTTAATAAATATAGAAAATAGAAGAGGAGAGAGAATGCCACCTTGGGGGACACCGGAGGTGAGGTCACACCAATCCGTGCAAGTCGTCTCCGATTTGATACGCTGTTTACGGTCACGAAGGTATGAGTCGAACCAGCTGATAGAATGGGAAGAGAGATTAAGAGATTTGAGAAGTTCAACGAGAATGTCAAAGTCAACACAGTTAAAGGCACTGCTGAGGTCGAGCAGGGTAAGCAACGAAAGCTGCTTCTGATCCATGGCAACCTGAATATCATCCGTCACTTTAAGTAGAGCCGTAACTGTGCTGTGACCCGGTCTGAAGCCTGATTGAAAAGGATTTAATAGGTTGTTAGAGGATAGATATTGGGAGAACTGGGTATGGACAATTTAAAACGAACAGACTCCTTAAGAGAGCTTTTTAAAGAAATTGACATACTAACAGTAGCTAGTCAATTTATTTTCGAAAATATAATGTATGTACGCAAGAACCTTACAACATTTTCCAAACTTAGCGACAGCTGTAATGTTAACCTAAGAAATAATCACAGACTATGTGCGCCCCGTTTTAGACTCGCGAAGGTTAGCAATTCTTTCAAGGGTCAGTGCATTCTCTACTACAATAAGATACCTCTGGAGATTTTGAAATTGCCATTTGAGCAATTTAAAAAGCATGATAAAGCGACTTTGTCGAAAAAGGGATATTACAATGTTCAAGATTACTTAAATGACAGGACTGTATGGGGTTAATATGGCTCAACACAGACCTTGCTGTTAATAATTTTGTAATTATTTATTCCTGCTTATTAATCATAACAATTAAATTTTTCATATTTGTATTAGTTAAGCACAACCTATTTTTAAAAGAGATCTAAAAATAAATCTGTGGGAGTTTCTACGCCCTTCTTCTCCCACAGTGGTCCAATGTAGAGAAGAGGCAAAAAATGACGTTTGCTAAGTATATGTAAATATCTACAGTAATAAAGTACTTTGACTATTGACTATTGACTATAGTTTTACTATCGATAATTGACGTCGAAAATTTGAGTCGATATTATTGATCCAGTCGATACAATCGATAGTATCGGTAGCTTCGTTAGTACAATACCTTCGACACACAGCGATAGTATCGATGGTATCGAATTTCAATAGCGAAACCTCTATCGATAGTTTTGGTATTGAACTATCGATAGTATTGATGCGTGTCGATGGTATTGTAGTACGAACACTAGTACGAATAGTTACAGCTATTTCTCATAGGTACACAAATGTCGGTAGTTGGGAATGCGAAGCGCTATCGTTGAGCCCGAGTTTACACGTGTGATCGCTTAATTCAGCTCGTTCGTTAGACACATTACTCGGGTTTATTGAATTTCACCAGGTACTGTCGAATTCTGTGACACAAACTAAACTAACACAGTGAAGGCGTCGCTAGTGTCAATGGCAGACGAATAACCTTTCATACCAGCCGAAGTTAGTTCTATTTTTGGCCTCTTTAGGTTAGATGGTGTTTGGCTTCGTATACCTTGAATGTGTAGTTAATACTGTAATACTAGTAATGATTTGGGAAAGCGTCAATTTACATTTCAATCTTGGTTTATGGGTTATTCTAAGGTTATACTACTATTATGTATATTTGGCCTGTTGCCTTATTATGTGTGACGACCTCTGTTGCGCTGTGGTTGTGGCGCTGCCTACCATGCGAGAGGTCCCGGGTTCGATCCCCGCCTGGGGAAAAAAAAAATGAAAACCCCAGGTCTTGGATGTTTATGTGTGGAGTCGCTGCTTCTGGTTCCTACGACACAGGGTATCCTAGTGGCCCCACGCTACGACCGGTTTAGCCTAGCGGGTAGTGACCCTGCCTACGAAGCTGACGGTCCTGGGTTCGAATGGAAGGGCAAATATTTGTGAGATGAGCATGAATATTTGTTTCTTTATTAGTATTGGATGTTTTCAACGTATTTACTTTATGTATTTATCTCTGATAAATATATCGTCGTCTAGTATTCATAACACAATCCAAGACTAAGAAACAAATATTCATGCTCATCACACAAATATTTAGCCTTACCGGGATTCGAACCCAGGACCGTCAGCTTCATAGGCAGGGTCACTTACCGCTACACCGGTCGTCATAGATAAAGATATCTCGTTTCAAAGAATCGTGTACAGTTTACTTATTATTATGTAATTCTGATAAATAGCCCAATCACAGTGTTCAAGATTACTTAAATGACGGGACTGTATGGGGTAAATCTGGCTCACCACAGACCTCGCTGTTAATAATTTTGTAATTATTTATTCCTGCTTATTAACTATAATAATTCATATCGAAATATTTGTATTAGTTAAGCACAAGCAATTTTTAAAAGAGTTCTAAAAATCGATCTGTGGGAGTTTCTACGCCCTCCTTCTCCCACAGCGGTCCAATGTAGATAAGGGGCAAAAAATGATGATTGCTAAGTATATGTAAATGTAAATATCTACAGTAATAAAGAGATTTGATTGATTGATTGACTTTACGATTCTGTGACAGGAGCGGTCTTTTATTGTGGCATTACTTGTTCAAGCGATGTCCTGATTGGTCAATTTTTCAAAAGCGATTAGAATCCCTAGATGTCAGAACTACATGATAAGGCCACTGATTGATCGCTTTTTCAATGCGATTGATATCAGAATTACATAAGACGATTGTCAAATGCCCATCTTTGAAGCGTTATTCCACCAAAAGAAGACAATTCAAATCCAGAAAAAATATATGATCATTTCCCTCAATCGTAATGTTTGAAAAGATCATAATATCAATGTCAACATTATGATTTTTTTTTTACCTATACATTGATCATTGTTCTATTTATTTTTATTAGAAATTTGAATGTCATAATTTGTCGAAAATTGATACATTATGGTCATTGTATCAATATTTAGACAAGAAATTAGTTTTTACCAAGTAGTATAAGCATTATGCTGGTCGTAACGTGCGGTTTTTGGACGCAGTAAAGAGGGTTTATGATTCATGTGTAGATAAAATATCTTAAAACTAAATGAAGCTTTTGAAATTAAGAGATAATAAAGTGGTTTTGATACGTAAATAAAACACTTTCACATTGCTCTGCCGCAGCGACTGACGCTACATGTTGCAGTACGAGCTGTTATGAACTTTATTTTAATATAGTTATGTCCAAAATGTCAACCACCACGAATCGACTTGCTTATTTCATCGTACACGTGCCTTAAGGCGCTACCTCGTCCGTGCAAAGGTCTCCGTTACTCCAGGCGGAAAGAACCGCAGTGTGAGAGGGACGGATCCGGGAAAAAATTAAAAAACGTAGCGCTAAACCACAGAAAAATTGTTTAAAAATAAACTACGCTATTTTGTTAAAAAGCTTTTTAAGGAGATTTTGTGAATACATATTACCTACATTTTGAACGCAGTTGCACAGTGAAATTAGTAAGGATTTCAGAATTACAGCAAAAAATAAAACAATTTAGAGGTGTTTTCGTAATTAAATTCTATCGAGAAAATTTCATCCAATGGCGTTTCCCTTTAGTGAGAATCTTAATCAAATACTCAATAAACGTTAACCCAAAAATCAAATCTGTAGATGACTTCATGGTGGATTAAATGGATTCGAAAAAACCCCATTTATTTTTCGTATCACCTTAACGACATGCTGTCACTGTCACTCGCTCGGGAATGTGATATGTAATGTTAGCGGCACTTTATTTGAGCAGCAGTCGTGCATCCGGACTATAATTTATTTTTCTCAAACATTCGCGGAAATTTTCATATCACGTTCGGAAAACAACACCTACGCAAAATATCAAATAACAGCCAATGACTCTTATCTTCTTTTTTATAAAACCGGCCAAGTGCGAATAGGACGTCGAACCCGCACACTGGGTTCCGTTCTTTTGTACGAGTACTTATACCTTTTTAATTTTTAATACTAAAATATTTAACTACATTCAAGGCCGTACATAGAAACAGTGAAAAAGACTTTTGTGGATGTAGTATGTAAGTATTGAATTATGTACTCAGGCTAACAAAACTCTTTGCTAATTGAAACCGGAAGTGGATAGAAATTGAGATACCTATTTACAGAAACAAAATAAAATAATATATAAAAAAAAAAAAACTTAATATTATTTATTGTAATTCGAATGAGCAATTATTAATCGTATAATGACAAATATGTCAGCACAAAACTCAATACCCGTAAGTAAAGATCTAAGCGACCCGAATGGCCGAGTCGGCAGTGACCCTGCCTACGAAGCCAAGGGTCCCGGGTTCGAGTCCCGGTGGGGGCAAATATTTGTTTGATGAGAACGGATGTTTGTACCCTAGTCATGGTTGTTTATCTATCTAAGTACAATATGTATCTATATAAGTATGTGCATCGTTGTCTAGTACCCAAGATACAGGGAATCCTAGTTTGGGGCTAGATCACTGTGTGTAAATAGTGTCCAAGGTATTATTATTATTATTATTTTTATTATTATTTTCCGATAAGTGCGGGAGAGTCCAGTTCAGTAATTATATTACGTCCATGAGTTCAGTTCACCGATAAAAAATAAAAGAAAATGGCTACAACTTGGCAAGGGGTAAAAATTTTAATTCTTAAAATCCCGTATGTTTCATTATTTGTTTTTGCAACGATAATAGAAATACACCCTGTGTGAAAAATTCAAGTCTCTACCTATTTCGGTTGATCCGGTAGAGCCCGGTAACGAAAGGACATTCCTTCCACCACCACATGGTCTTTCCTGCCTTCGCGGCTTACAGACCGAATTTTGGGCACTGTCCTTCGCTACCTGCCTTCGGCTCTTTCACGCATGCAGTTTCTTGATGCCCTACAAGTTCTTGAATGCGTCCCGGCCACAGGTCCCGGCCTTTCTCCCTTTCTGGGCAGGCCATACAATACTAATTCTTCGTCCTCCCCAAATGGGGCTCGACAACACAACACGTCACTCAGCGTCGAACTGTACCACGTAGTACACTGCTGTCCTCAATCTTCAAATATTCTTCTCTTGGTGTGCCATGAGTGCGTAAACTTGCGCAACACCTTGAAGTTCTGCTCGCAAGAAACTAGCTCCTCGTGGAATACTGGGTCAACCGTTGTCCTCTTCAGTGCATCCACCATCTCCTATCTCTCGTCCGCGTAGGTAACGGAAGGACAGACGGACTACGGAGGCTTAGTGATAGTAGATTTCCTACGAGTTCGCAAAGGCTTATATTTACAAACCGAGAAGTTTACGGCACGAGCCGAAGGCGAGGTTCGTAAGTAGTAAGAAGCCTTTCCAACGAGTTAGGAATAGAATTTTTCCGTCTGAGATTTCAAAATCAAGCTGCAAAGTTGTTATTTTGAGGTTAGAATGCGGAAATATAATATTTGGGCACCCTTCGGGAACGGAAGCCTGAAAAAAGAAGTGCAGACTTATTTTAATTGTAACTATGAAAGTGTCGTTTTATTTAAATGCACCAGTCATCAAAAATCGGGCATACACCATCACAAGGCCGTATAATGGAATTATGTTTGCCTAAAAAAAGCATGCGAAAAAAATACCTACCATTAGTGGGAAAACAATATATGTAACTAAAAATTATAAACTAAAAAACTAAAAAGAAAGTGTTGAGAACAACTATGTCATTGAATAAATTATAATAAGTCGAAGGAAGCCAAATCAATCATGGAAAATTGTTACCAAAGAAGTCCAGTCCAATTTAATGTCCTGGAGAATTGAAGAAGGTTTTTTTTTTGGATTTCCATTTATTTGCTTGCATTTTTTAGAGAAAATCACGATGTGTGTGCAATAAAGAAATTATGAAAATATTATGAATTATGAAATTCAAAGTCAAACTTAATATATTTTTTGCCTTTTTTATACATTGGACCACTGTGGGAGGATATAGGAACTCCCACATAGAATTTTAGATCTCTTCTCGTAGGCTCGCGTAAGGACTTTGTAATTGACAGATTTCATCAAAATATTTTGTGGGGGAAGAAATAGTTGTACAACAAGGCCATAAAACAAGCAAAGTAAGTCGTGGATAAAATGGGTTTTAAGGCCGAATTATATACTCAAAGTAAACAACTTATGTATTGCAAAGTAAACAACTAATTAAAAGTCAAAAACAAGACAGTCTCTTTCCCGCCACGGTATTTATTTTTCACTTCTCATGCTCGAAAAGTCCTTCTTTATGCAGGATGTAGGCTGCATAAAATCGTATTTTATGCACTAGTGCATAAAGTGATGTCGTCATCTAGACAAAGACAATTGAGCCATTCAGCCTGACGGAAGAGTTGACTGCATTAAATAAACTTGTTATTTTAATACATTTACTTTAATTTATTTGCATTCTATTTGAATAGTAAAAAGAAATAAACTAAAAACTAATAAAAACAAGTATTATTAACAAAAAATTAAAAAATCAAGGTATGATTAGGCAGTATTGCGTACGACCTAAGCTAAAGATCACCTGCAAAATAAGAAAACAGTGGCGGGAAAGACACTGTCTTGTTTTTGACTTTTATTTAGTTGTTTTCGTTGCAAAACTATGTTTTACTAAAGTTAATTAATATGTCGTCAAGTGAAGAGGAAGTAATGCTTACGCCTAACACACTAATAGAAAAAAGCAAAAGGAATCATTGAACAGACATTGCCGCAAGCAAATATATCTTGAAGCGTAAGTATTTACATTATCACTGTTTTATTTAGGACTTTACGAGCATGAGAAGTAAAAACATAATTTTCCTTAATTTGTGTCAACATTTTTTTCTTTTCCGGTTAGAAGAGCAAGTTTTATATATCAAGGGTTCGTAAACAACGTACGGGTCTCATACTAAATCTAAGAAAGTTCCTTAGTCCGGCAACAATCTCCTTGGTATTGTGTGCGAATGTTCTGCGTCAATGTAAGAAATTAACGGATGAATTAACATTTAGTACTAAATTGAACTGTGAATAATTATTCACAGTTCAATTTAGTAGTAGTAGTAATAGTACCTATCAGGGCATGCCCTCAGAACAAATATGTCGTAGGTAGGTTCGCCATTAAGGTTTAGAAACATATTATTTCAGTGTGTATTGTGGGTTTTCTAAAAGGGTAGACCCTGCATAGTCCTGTTCAGTTACAAGAAAAAATGTGGCTCTCAGAATACACAGTGTAATAAACTTGTATGAAAGATGATAAAGCCAATGATAATGATGATGTATTCTAAGTACATTGATAGTTACAGGCCGCGCCAAGTTTCTTTGGCTCTGAGCAATCTGTGAACTCTCTGCCTCGCCTAGGGCAAGCTGGGCGAATAAAAAAGTTGAGACAGCTCTTTCAGAGGCTTTAGTCTTGGCGCGAACTGTACCTAAAACCTATTCAGATTTTCACCCCATTTGTTCAGAATTTGTCTTGAAGGAATTATGGCGGGAAGCACAGAGCTGCCTGTTGCGTCTCCACCGCCCGCCCTACGCACCGCCCGCCTTACCGATCCTCCGCCCGGCGACAGCGTCGAGCCAAAACAAAACACTGGCCAGCCAGTTGCTCGCTACCCGCCAAAACGCGTAGGTGTGGGCTGTATAAGAAAAACAAAGTTCTGCGCGCGAACGATTTTTTTAACTGATTACATGAGAATTAAAACTAAAAAATTCACTAATATGATAATTTTGTAATAATCTAAAGCGTTTGTCAAAATGTTGGTTTACTTTTTGCTAATATCGAGTGTATTAGGTCAGCAGGACTTTACACATTATAATGTGGGTGTACTGATGGCTTCACACCTGGATTCCCCGTTTGACCTGGAGCGATGTGGACCGGCAGTCGACCTGGCGATAGACAATGTGAACGAAAGGTTTTTGGCGCACCATAAAGTACGGCTGCAAAAAGTTCAGAACAGGTGAGACATAAGTATTCGGCGATTAGTTACTAAAACCAAACGTCACGACACAATAAATGGAACCCTGAGTCAAAAATTTGGCTGATTTGTTTCCTTGTTAAGCTGAATAACTTATGAATCACTGAACTGCTTTTAAGGCCCAAAATCACACAAAATCATTCAAGAGCGCTTTGGTAAAAAGATATAAAATTATTTCCTCTATATTCATCGATCTCAAAAAATATATGTTATTTACAATGAGATAATCGAGTTTCTAAATGTTGTGTCGTTACACGATTGAATTAATTTGTCTCGATCGGAGTGAATAGTTTGGATTTTAAATAGCAAAATGTTGTTGACAAAGTTATTGGTGCGGCTACTTTCACACTCCATGTATGTAACATTCATAGTTTGTATGTGGTATTGAATTAATTGTTGTATGTGATGGGAGCCATCTTAAATATTTATTTCAATCTGTTTTTTAGTATTTGTTGTTATAGCGGCAACAGAAACACATCATCTTTGAAAATTTCACCTGTCTCACTATCACGGTTCATGAGATACAGCCTGGTGACAGACGGACGGACGGACAGCGGAGGCTTAGTAATACGGTCCCGTTTGGCACCCTTCGGGTACGGAACCCTTAAAAGGAAATAAAATAATTTTAATATAACATTTCTGATTTTTCTTATAATTTTTATGCCTTAATTTTGCTCTTATAGAGCTCCTTATCAATCCTTTATTTTTTATCAATTAGCTTATTTCCGTTTTGCAGTAAATCCGAAAAAGCACCTAATTTTTAACGTCGCTGGGCGGCCCAATGCTATTCCGCGCCGCCCGCTACCCCGCCAGTTCCGCCCCCCTTAGGGCCGGATTTAGGGGAGGGCAACCGGGGCTACATCCCCGGGGCATCCACAAAAGAGGGGCCCCCACAATAGAGACTTCGAAAAAAACAAAAATCAAATTCAGACTAGTAAACACTAGTAAACTTCTTTTCCTTTGATATTTTTTTTCGCGTTTTACCTTTACCTACAGTATTTTGTACAAACATGATTATATTAAACACTGGCTGATGCCCGCAACTTCATCTGCGTGTTCCTAGGAATTATCATTTACCGATGTAACATTACCCTCCTTCTGGTGCAGTCGGATAAAAAGTATCCCATAAGGTAATCCAGCTCATAAACTATCACTGTGCTAAATTTAATCCAAATCCGTTCCGCTGTTTCAGCGTGATTGAGGCACACACACAAAAACATCGAAACATCTAAACACCGCTACTTTCATATTTATAATATTAGTTGGATGTACAGAAATCATCGATCTATATTTGTTCACTCCAACCAGGCAATCAGTAAAATATCAAAATTTCAAATGGCGCTGATCATGCAATTTACTATCCTTCTTGAGGAAGTATCCCAATGGCTCAATGGCTGAGTTACCCCGCCAGAAGACGACGGGCGAATGCGGCACCCCTCACCTCAACGGCCAGAACGGGTGCAGGGAAGCAGAACTACCATTTACAGAAAACCGCTTTTAAATACGTATACCCTTTTGACCTCTAGCGTGCCACGGACAGACACACAGACACACAGGCAGACAGACAAGCGCTTCAAACTTATAACACCCTTCGTTTTTCCTCGGGAGTCAATCAATTAACCAAAATATTCTGTTTTCTGTTGAGCACGTTTGTGCCGGTCGACTATGTTAGTCATATTTTCACGTAATGTTAAGATAAGTTGACGACCGTCACAGATAAGGTATATTTATATTCATCACGCACTATGTCTTATGCACGTCATTAATAACATGTACCAACCTAGTATATAAGCTTGGATTTCCTATAATAAATAGTCTAGTATAGTCTGGTATTTGCGCGCATCTCAAGCCTTTTACTTTACTCCCGAAGATGTCGCTCTCCTTACAATTGCCTCTGGCAAAACGTTATTCATTTAATACTAGGTGAACGTTCCAAAAGCAGATACTAAAAACCGGTCAAGTGCGAGTAGGACATCGGTCCCGCACATGAAGGGTTCCATACCATTGTACACGGAAAACCGTAAAATGACAGTCTTTTGTACGAGTACATACACATATAGCTATTTAATTTTTAATAAAAAAGATGAAATACTAGGTAGGCTAGGTAGGAATTTAGTCCTAAATTCAAGGCCGTACATCGAAACATTGAAAAATAGTTTTGTGTATGGACCCAGGTAAACGAAACTCTTTGCTCATTGAAACCAGAAGTGGATGAAAAAGAGTAACTTATTTACAGAAATAAAATCAAATATGATAAAAAACTTAATATTATTTATGATAATTTGAATGAGCAATTATTAATCATATGATGACAAATAACCAAGCACAAAACTCAATACCTGCAATTAAAAATCTTTTCCGATAAGATCGGGAGAGTCCACTTTTCATCGATAAACAAATATAACAAAATGGCTAAGAAAATGGCCATACCAATAATTTCTTCTACGGGTACTTCTTTTAATCCTTGAAAATCGGTATGTTTCATTATTTGTTGCTGTTGCGGCAACAGAAATACACAAGTGAAAATTTCAGCTCTCTACTTATTTCGATTGATCGAATAGAGCCCGCTAACGGACGGACGGACGGACAGACAGACGGACAGCGAAGGCTTAGTAATAAGGTCCCGTTTGGCACCCTTCGGGTACGGAACCCTAAAAACAAAAAATAATGTCACACCTTTTCCCATACGGAGTGGCAGAGGCTCAGTGTGCCCACGCAGAGCCAGTTACTAAGCACAACTATTAATTGAGACTAAACAAACGCCTATTAAAATCCACCGGAGTTCAAAGTTAAAAAAAAAACTGTAGGTATTTACATATATTTAACAATCGTAATGTTTTGCCTCTTCTCTACATTGGACGACTGTGGGAGAACGAACAGGGCGACGAAACTCCCACAGATTGATTTTTAGAACTCTTTTAAAAAATGTAGTAAACTAATACAAATGCTACAAAAATAATTATAATAATTAATAAACAGGAACATTTTTTTTTAACAGAACGTTCTATGTTGAGTTAGATTAGGATACAGTCCCGTCATTTATGTAATCTTGAACATTGTAATATTCCTTTTTTTACAAAGTCGTTTTTGCATGGTTTTTAAATTGCTCAAAAGGCAATTTCAAAATCTCCAGAGGATGTATGATATAGAAGAGAATGCAATGACCCTTGAAAGAATTGCTAACCTTCGCGAGTCTAAACCAGGGCGCAACGAGCCTCTGATTATTTCTTAGGTCAACATTACAGCTATCGCTAGGTTTGGAAAATGTTGTATTATATTTTTGAAAATAAATGAATGACGAGGGGCACGGGTCTCTACACGGGTTTAACTTTTTATTACAAAACGCATCTTTTGAATACAAATACAGTTATTTAAGGTTGCGTACTTTAAGAAATACATAATGTAAGCTCACACTAGTTTAATACGTAACTGTACATATTTAAGAATAACATAACTTAATATAACAGAGACTCACGCCTTTTCCCATCCGGGGTGGCAGAGGCACAATTGTGCCCACTTTGAGCCAGTTATTCAATACTCCATTTTGCGTGACGGGGGCTAGCCCATTGCCGCAGCTATGGAGTAATGAAGGTTTCCTCACGATGTTTCCATCACCATTAGAACGTCCATATAATATACTTCATCATCATCATCATCAGCCTCTCAGGGGACCCACTGTTGGGTATAGCGCTCCTCATAATGTACTCATGATAAATTAATTATCTCATTGATACTTGGTCAGGAATCGAACCGGCATCTCCTAAGCGAGAAGCAAGCGTGAAACCCATGGGACCACGGAGCACTCAATAATTTAAGAGTATTTGAAAATATCTTTATCTTATTTTTTGTCTCTGTTATAATTGGACCACTGTGGGATAAGAAGGGCGAAGAAACTCCCACAGAATGATTTATGGATCTCTTTTAAAATTGTCCAATATACAGGGACATTGAATTAGTTGACCATACTTTGAGGAATGATAGTACCCGTAATTAAGAAAAAAAACCGTAATTTAATCTCCGTGGATCCAATTTTCTTTTGTGCATTAGCAATCTTCGTTTGTGCTTTTATCAAATTCACTGTCGCTCCTGCAACAAAGTTACTTTTGTCGTACCTATATATCTGTTGCTACCCCAGCAAAGTAATATTGCTGATCTTGATTCCTGCACTTTGCAAATGGTAGACCATGGAATAGATTGAATCCACGAAGGAAATTTTTTTCATTCATTCCAGGAGTATGCGTAGACCTGAACTATGAACATGACAGACACAGAGAACTCCGCTCAAGGTACGCATACCTTGTAACAAAAGGCAGAAGCTTCGGGGATTAATTTATTCATAGTGAAATAATTTTTAATATAACCTTAAAACAATAATGAATAAAAAATACTATTATTATTGTGAAACAAAAAGCGTCGGGCGCTCAATGTACTAAAGATATGGAACAAAGCGCCCGACGTTTTTTTTTTTACAATAATAATTGTATTTTTTATTAATTATTGTTTTAAGGTTATATTAAAAATTATTTTTAACTTTTTAGTTCTTAGTGCTTTAAAAGCGTGTTTTTTAATTTTTTTAATTTTTAATTTTTTAGTTCGAGTGCGCGAGCCGCAAAGTAAGTAGACTGTTTTGTCAATCCCCCAAATACGAGAAAATAATTAATCCTGGCGATCCTAATCAGGATAATGAGATAAACTTAAGAAATTATTACATTGTCGCTGATTCTTGATAAGTGTAAAAAGTTTGAATTGAATCTGTCTGTTTAAAGTGGGTCAAAATCGAGCCCAAAGGAGTCGGTTACATACATACAAACAAACAAACATACATACAGGTGAAGCTGATAAAAGCGTGATAATAAAAAGAAGAGCGTGGTTATTTTTGCATTATCAGCATGATTGATTGATTTTGAGGGGTCGACATTTTGAACTTTATGCCTTGGTAATAGAATTCAAAACCTATAACGGCATTTTGGGTACCCAGGGAACCCAAAGTCAATCAACGGGATTGATCAAATCAACTGAGACTTTTGGTCATTTGGCCTTTGTTGAACCCGTGACCTTATAAAACAAAACACATTTCTCAGATCAATTAGGCTTGACTAGTGGACAGATAGCTTCCGGCAAGGCTTCCGTGCGCCGGCTCCGGCGTTCGACGGACGTGGTCGGAGCCGTAATTTACCAAACTGTGGACAAAGACACTTACTCTTTCACAGCTAAATTACCTAGGTACTGAAATTGTTGCAATGAAATTATTTTTTTCTCTCAGTCCATACGAGATGAGAGAGGCACAGTTGTATACAGATTTCGCCAGTTATTAAATGTAATGGATATCTACTTAAATAAGACACATTTTCACAGCCCACATCACTGTCACTGAGTCCATTTATTAGTGGAAGGCACTTTGCAATTTTTGCAACAAGACAGAGGCACGTAATCTAGGTACAACGTAGGTTAGCTATAAAACAAGCTCGAATCTTTATTCAGTCGGTTGGCCAGATTCGCTAATTAAAAGTCATGCGAGAAAGAAGCTATTTACAATAGCTAGGAATTTATTAGCTAGGAATTTAATAGCTAGGAATTTAAAGCTCCCCCGACACATCAATGTTACCTTAAAAGTTTGAAATTCGGTTCACTTTGTAACGAGATAACTCGGCAATTAAGATTTTCTGATCGGCTAGGCGGTATATATATATATGTGTGAGTCAGAGTCAGAGTCATTTTTTTTATTGAATATAAATAAATAAATTATCTTATTCAACGTCAACATTATACTTACTTATAACTACAAGTCATTTTTTTTATATAAAAAAAAGACTACACCGTTTCTGAAGGTGGGCCTCGGGGTTAAGAAGAAACGGCAAGAAACTCCCCCATACCTTTTTTTTTTTAAAAGTGACTTTAAAGCAGGTATTGGTTTCGGTCTAAGGAAATTCGCCGGCGAGTGATATACTTGATCCATCGCCCCTCGTCGAATTTCTGTGCGCTGAGATGGTATGGACCATGCAGTTTTGTCATCTAAATATTCCTTAATACTATAATAGGACTTTCTTATCAGCTCATTTTTAACATAGTTTTTGAACCTCTTTTCAGGAAGGATCAATGATTCCTGTGGTATTTTATTGTAGAAGCGAATACAGTGCCCCATGAATGATGTGCCTACTTTACTTAGTCTAAATAATGGTAGTGCTAACCTATTTCTATTTCTAGTGTTAATTGTATGGCTATCACCTACAATTTTAAATAAAGCTATGTTTTTTCTTACATGCATGATATTCTCGTATATATATTGACAGGTTACCGTAAGTATATTAATTTCTTTGAATTTTTCTCTTAATGATTCTCTAGCATCTAATTGATATATCTAATTGATATATATGATATATATGTGTGTGTGAGAGGTTCGTGTGCCGTCGGGTTCGTATCTACCTAGTTAGATATTCTAGGTTGAACAATGGCACCAGTGCAATGGTATTCCATAAATGAACGCTAAGTTTTACATGAGAGGAGGTATTGAACGCTTCTAAAGGAATCTATTCTAATTCTTGACAATAAATCTGTCTTCTGGATCTTATTCTGTACCTTCAGCATGCCCTCACATGTGGAAGTGATTATTTTGGATAAATGCATTTCTAGGAGCACGCATCGAGCGTGCGTCCTCTGGTATAACTTAAATGTACACCGAACTCACACATGTAGACCTGAAGCACTACTGCGCGCACCGTGATGTAGTGGGACGAGCTATAGATTCCTGCCTGCCTACACGGTCACGGAGCGCGTTGGGATATAGCCCCGAGTATACAGAATGGCTTTGCGACTACCTATGAGAAAGATTTGAAAATTTTGAGTCTGAACTTGTCAGTGTCAATGGCTGCTTGAGATCAATTACTGCTCTCTATGAAAAATCCCAAGAGGCCATTAGGGAGTACTCTGTGGCCATGGATGCGGTGCTTAAACTGGCTCATGGTCATCAGGAACGCTATGACTCTTTGGTTGGCAATCTTTTATGTGACTGCCAACGTGACGTTCACTAGCCGGAGAGACCAGCATCACCCATCACCCATGAGCCATGAAATATGTATCCGACCCAAGATTTAAGGTTCGCTTAAAACATCAAAAGCTAAACTGTAATGTTTTGTGATGAATTTGGAAGAAACTGAGGCATATTATTGAATAACTTGGGACACTCAGTTATAAATAACTGTTTACCAAACTCCAGTATTCATGATGTTATGCAAACTATAACTAAGACACCTGATCTGAGACCTGAATACTCATGTTATTAATATTCATACTCATAACTTAATACTCATGTTTGGAAATAGGGGTAAGGTAAACAAATGGGACCTAATTAAATATTTTGAAACACTATGCTCACTGAATGTTATAATTGTAATATCCGATCCGATCCGGTCCGATCACAGCGGTCAAACAGTTTCATTCCCAATTGCTAATAAAGATAAGACTGATCCATCATTTTATAGGCCTATTACATCCCATAGACTAGAGACCTATATAAAAAATTAGATATAATTTTTCCAGTACCGGATTTTAACGAACAAAACCCGAACAAAATCTATTCAGATTCCTTCAACATTATTCAAACAGAATTCGATAAAGTTTTTGAATTAAAGAAAGTCACTGACAAAAACGGTAAATATAAATTTAATGACTGGGCAACGTTTGGAATTCGTAATAGTCGAGCTATCTTGTGTGATCTTTATGAACAAATTATCTATAACTTTGAATGAATGAATGAATGGTGCTTCTCCAGCCAGGGTTCTAAACCTGTTCCGGTCTTTCGGCCGGCATACCAGAGGGCACAAGTTTTGAGGGGGGGCGGAATGACCTGCTCTATAGGAGGGGAGGGATAGTGAATTCAATCGACCGACTCTTCAGCCTGAAGCCAATATAGGATATGTGGAATGGGGAGGATGTGGGATTTGGAGAGCAGCTGTTATTTTCTTCAAGTTCTTGTTTTCCTTCTATTTTCAGTTATTGTTATTAGTTGAGTTTCCTGAGTGGTGTTCGTTTGGGTTCCGGTAAGTTCCCAGTTTCGCTTTGGCTCTCTGTTTCTGGAATACGGTATATTTGCCTCTAGGCCGTCCTGACTTCGTCCCTGTTGTGTGATGATTCTGTCCAGTAACTGTGTTCTTCACCGTAGTATTTGATGTCCTGCTTAAGGAAATCTTTCCAGGTGTATATAAGTCGGCCGACTTTCTTCTTCCTTGCTTCGTATTTGAATGGAGCGTGTAGTAAATGCTGTTGTGGGCGTCGCAGAATATGTATTGTAACACATCCGGTGGTTTTTGATTCGTTTGGTTATCTTTTTGCCCTGTAGTCAGTGATACTAAGAAATCGCGGCTTGCCTGTCGCCCGGGGAATATCCGTAGCCTGTGAAACCGGCTCATAGTATTTCGCTCATAGAAAATAATATTAGATTAAAATGTAAACAGGGTAAAAGCGGGGGACAGTGGTCACACTTAAACCTGTCAAGGATTGAGTGGCCACCTAAGTAATGTTAAGAATAATTATAATTTGTTTTTGAATAAATAAATAAAAAATAAAAAAGAAAGAATTTTGTGGTATCTTGGAAAGCTTCTGGCGTTCTCAAACATGTCTCTGAGGATCAGGCGTTCATATTTTCTTAGTCAAGAACTGACTTTCAACTGTTTGCTTTAGTGAGGGTTGCCGCTTTTTGTCCGTATTTTATAAACAGTGCAATGACCATTTTGTAAATCAGGCGCACTATATTCCAGTCCATGTTGGATTTCATTATAAAATGCATTAGGGCCAGAGGCACAGAGGGACAGAGGGCGCTAGCTCCACGAAAACAGTTGCTCCGTGCATTTTAATAACAAAAATTAGTAACAATCATAAAACCAGTGTAAATGTTGACTCAAAACATTACTATTACAAAATTAACTCAGCAAAATCGTTATCTACAAGTTTCTGTGAAGAAATAGTGAGATATAAACAATTCTGTGAAAGTCAAACAATGCAGTGTTAACAAGTGAAACCCCAATAAAAAGACACCCCGGACTGTACAGCATCACTAAAGTGCTCCCTAGCTATCCCATGAGCTAAGGAATACCAGGAAACAAGCGTGTTCTCGAAGTGAGTCCAAAAATATAACCTCAAACCGAACGTAAAACGTTAAATTTTTCAAATACTTGAACGCCACACAGCAGCAGATCATACCAAAGGCCACAGTTCTGCTACTCACCAACAGAGGGCAAACATTTTCTGCGCCACCTATCGGCGTTGGGAAGTACTAATCCATAATCAATCAGATCATACCAAAAGTCGTAGTTCTGCTACTCACCAACAGAGGGCGAACATTTTTCAGCGCCACCTTCCGGCGTTGGGGAGTACAAATCGATTATATCAAATTAATTGAAAATAATAAATAAAAGTAAAATATAACCTCAAAAATCTCGACATCAATATTTCCGTGAATCATCAAGATCAAAATAGATATCGGATACAGCGCCATCTATGGAGTGATAGAGGAAAACCTCCCAAACAGATGCAGCTGGGTTTTCGACGACAGACCCAGTAGATAGACATCGAGCTTCCTCTACCACACGCTTGGTGGAGCTAAAAATTAAATCGAAACGTTTGATTATTTTATTCACTTACAATTCACAACTTCTTCATGAATATGGCGAACTTATGTGCGGGATGCCACAATGAAATTCTTGATAGGAGATTTTTAAGATGTTCAAAATGCAACAAAAACTATGATTTAGAATGTGCAAATGTACCAGAAAAGCGGTTTTACAACACAATGACTATCGATCACAAGAACTCATGGAAGTGCCCACTTTGCCGGTCAAGGGAGCCGAAAGGAGACAACACAAATACACCGATCCGATCCCACCAGCAAAATAGCACAACAAACTTGCTACAGAAGCCTGAAGAAAAAATCGATATTACAAACTACCCAGATAATACAAACATAACGGTAAGGAAAATGCTGTCAAAACAAAACCTAAACAACTCTGTTTATGATGACGACTCATTGTGCTCGCCCTTAGGAAACACTCTAGTATGTGAAAGCCCAATAAATCAAAGTCAAAAAAATGAAACCGCAAACGATCCAGATAAATCGTCCTACGACGAAAACGAAAAACTATCCATACAAAAATTCACGTCCATACTACAGGAAAACAACAAACATATACTTACATCTATACAAAACTTCTTCCAAACTCAAATAAGTAATATCATATCTGAGCTAAAAGAAGACTCTAAAAAATTTATACAAAGTACAACTAAGGAGCAAACAATAATGAAAGATAAAATCGCTACAATAGACCTGAAAGTAAAATCACTAGAAGAGAAATGCTCTACACTGCAAACTGAAAATGAAAAACTCCAAAAAGAAACAAAAAACTTAAGCTCAATGGAACAGTATAACAAAGACACAGATAAGGTAATAGTATTACATGGATTACAAGAAAATTATTGGGAGAAAGAGGAGGAAGTTATAGACAGAATTACAAATATATTCTACGAAGTACTAAATGTGAACCTGGCGGGATATATAGAGGAAATAACATATATAGGGAAAAAAGGCTACAACAGACCAATAAAAATAGAGCTTATAAGTAAAAGAATGAGAAAGTACATAATGGAAAACTCTACATATTTCAGAGAAACCGGATTAAAAGTTACTGAATACCTAACTAGAACAGCCTTACATGAAAGAAGGGAATTAAAACAAGCACTAAATACAGCAAGGAAAAATGGCCACCATGCAGTCATACAAAATAATAAGCTGATTTTGAATGGGAAAGAATTAACAAACGAAGAAATTAATAAACAAAACCTGCGAAAATCACGAGAAGATTTCGAGAGTTCAAATATAGAGCAACTAACCTCACCTTCACACCCAAAACAACGTACGCCAAATACTAGCAACGCATCAAGAAATGATTTTTTTCGAAACAAACCTCAAACTACTCTACCAGAACATGCAAAGTGTATATAACAAGATCCACCTCCTCGAAGCACTGATAGAAGAACAACCTAACATCAACGTCATATGCATAACTGAGACTTGGATGAATAAAGAAAAATTGAAGCTACTAAATATTAACAACTACACACCTGGTTCGTCCTTTTGTCGAGAACAGCACGAAGGCGGTGGTGTATGCATATTGGTGAAATCTACGCTAAATTACATCGAAAGAACTGACATTAAATCACAATCGTTAGAATATATTTTTGAAACATGCGCGATCGAAATACCCGAAATTAACTTATTAATTATAAATTTGTATAGGCCAGATAGTAACAGAGAGGTGGAAGTTTTCTATACATGCCTAGAAAAACTCCTAAAACTATTAGCATTAAAAGACAACAATAAGAAAGTAATTTTTGGAGGCGATTTTAATGTGAATTTCCTTACAAATAACAAAGCAAAAAGAACACTATCTAACCTAATGTTAACCTACAACTTCCACCAAAAAGTTAAAGGCGCCACGAGAGTGACAGCCAGTAGCTCTACATGCCTTGATCTTTTGTTTACTAACTTCAAAATAGATACTCAAGTAGTAATAGACGAACTTGGCTTCTCAGACCATAGAGGAATATTGTTTTCCACACCTCTCTCTACATACCAACCTAAACAGCTCACAATGTTAAAACGAAGATACACTGAAACTAACATAAATAAATTCAAAGACGAACTATTTACAATAAATTGGGACCACAAATTTAAACTAAATAAAAATATAAATGAGAACTATAACATTTTCAAAGAAATTGTAAAAAATGCCCTAAATAAGTGTATTCCATTAAAACCAATAAAAATTAAATTTAATTCTAAGAAAACACATATAACGTCAGGAATAAAAATATCATGCAGAAATAAAAGATTGCTAAAAATGCTAATATCACAGAGTAAAAATGAAATCTTACAAAACAACTACAAGAAGTACTGTACAACATTAAAAAAAGCCGTTCATAAATCTAAAAAACTAAACAATATAAGTAAATTCAACAATTCAGAAAATAAATCTCGTTCAATGTGGCAAATAATCCACGAAGAAACAAATAAATTTGGTAGCGAATTCATTTAACATTTTTTTTGCATCAATAGGAAACTCAGACGAAAATCCTGGTCTCCGTAACAATTCAAGCCAAGACAACATAATTGAAAACACCTTTTATCTACATCCAACAGATGAAAAGGAAATATTAAATGTAATAAAAAACTTAAAGAATAAAAAATCTTGTGGCATAGATGAAATCCCTCCTTTTTTATTAAAACGATGCGCAAATGAATTAACAACCCCGTATACTAAACTTGTAAATAAATCCTTCTCTGAAGGTATATTTCCGACAGACCTAAAAATATCACTAATAAAACCTACCCATAAAAAGGGAGATGTTACTGACCCAAACAACTATCGACCAATTTCACTATTACCAACATCAACAAAGATATTTGAAACAGTAATGGTTAAACGTATTTATTCCTTTTATGAAAAATTTAACATCTTTGATAAAAGCCAAAATGGATTTAGAAAAAATCATTCCACAACCCTAGCGATATATAAATATTTGCAAAAAATTCTTGAAGCTCTAAATAACAAAAAATATGCCGTGGGCCTACTACTCGATATGAGTAAAGCGTATGATAGAGTCTGCCATAAAACACTGTTATCTAAACTGTATAAAACTGGAATTAGAGGAGTCGCGCATAAGTGGTTTAAATCATATCTTGAAAATCGTGTTCAATTTGTAGAAATAGAAAATACTAACCTCGAGACTTGTCAAATCCAACACGTTAGATCCGACAAAATCCTTGCCAAAGGCTCTATCCCGCAAGGTAGCGTTTTAGGATGTATATTATTCCTGATATATATAAACGACCTTCCAAGTATAATAGACGACCAATGTATACTATTCGCTGATGACATCTCGGTTATAATACCTTGCTCAAACACAAATGAACTACAAACTAAATTAGATACACTACTAAATACAATTGTAAATTGGCTAGAATGTCATAATTTGCAACTAAACCTAAATAAAACCAAGTTAATCCAGTTTAAACCATACCAGAAAACTGCACTAAAAATAACATACAATTACAAAGATAAAAAACTAGAAACTGTAACCTCTGCTACGCTGCTAGGAATAGACCTTGACACACATATAAATTGGAAACCGTATATGCAAAAATTAACAAATAAGCTGTCGTCCTTTATATATGCCCTCCGACATTTGAAGCGTGTAACAGACTTTAAAACTGCCTTAACTGCATATTATGCATACGCCCATTCAAGACTATCTTATGGTATAGTTTTGTGGGGAAATTGTACCGATGTAAATGACATTTTCATTTTGCAGAAGAAATGTTTAAGAATACTGGTAACTATTGACCAAACGATGTCTTGTAAACCATTTTTTGAGAAACATGAAATATTAACCCTTACATCTATCTACATTTTTGAAGCCTGTTAATTTGTCAGAAAACATCCCAACCTGTACTCCCCAATACATACTATAAAACGAAATGACCGAAACCTACATACATTAAAAGTACCATTCTCTAAACTAAAATTAATATCCTCAGGGCCGCATTCCATGGTAATAAAAATATACAACCACATACCAAATAGTATAAAAAATATAGATAAAGCTACGCTATTTAACAAACATTTAAAAAATTTCCTAATACACAAAAGCTACTACAATATAAAATAATTTTTTGACGATAAGATGACATAATGACAAATCGACAAGACAATAATAATAATATTTAGGAGCATGCCGTAATATAATTTAACATTGATTTAGTTTGATTTAATTTAATTTAAATATAAGGGACTTGTTATAAACTGTTATAGATAAATGTAGATGTTACTTTTTAATTTTGAATTCTATTGTCGTTGGAATATAAATATTTATTAAAGTTCAAGTTAACATAAACATTTTAAATGTAATAGAAATAAGTAATTAATTATGTAATATTAAGTAAAACCTGTATCTCTCAAAATTGCAACGCCTCTACGAGGCGTCACATGTATACCTGTATCCTGCCTGTACCACCTTTTTTAATGTAATGTGACAGCAATAAATGATTTGAATTTGAATTTGAATTTGGGCCTTGGAATTGCATATCGCTTGCCGGCACCTCTTTTTTATTGTGTCCTATGTCCTGCCGTAATATATGTGCCGAGATATTTGATTTCGTTTACGGTTCGTATTGGAACTCCGTCCAATACACTGGTTGTTTATGGGGTCTCTTATAAGAATTTTCGTCTTTCTACTTTTAAGTTTGCCATGAGCATTTCTCCCATGATATTTAATTATTCACTTTTAGCTACTCCGCGACATAGCAGAGGAGTGGCGTTTGTGTTGCCGGACCGAACGGACGTGTCCCCCCGAGATCTCCCAAACGCATTTAAACAATCAATAGTTTTCAATCAATCAAGTATTCTTCTCACGCACCCATTCTGGGGCGTGGGGAGTCAGGGTCAGATCATCGGATCTCTTCCTGAAGAAGCGCCTCTGTCCACTCCTATGGACAGGTCATCGGGGGGCCCTCGCGGGCGGTGGAGATGTTCTCACGAGGGGTGTTCCTTTGGATGATCGCCGGCTAGGCAACCAGGTCGCGTGGCAGGCGGCGGCGGTCGGGCGGGCGCGCGTGGTACGGCGCCATGTCGCGGATGTGCGGATGATGTGAGCTATCCGCACGCGCGAACATGCCCTTCGCCAGCCTCTGGCCATAGTAGTTTTCATCCCCGGCGCGCGCCTTTTGTTCTGCCTCCGGAGGCCCGAAAACGAGCCTGGCTTATAGGCTGGCTTATACCGCGTGTTTCTGTAAGGGATACCTGGGGAATGTGCGCGATCCATCTAGGCACCCCATCTGTGCAATACCACGCATTTCAGTGATTGTGATGATACTAGTGCGGTCAAGTGTAATGAATGCCCAGAGAACTGCGCGATACTCTTAGGCATCCCATCTGTGCAAGGCCTAGAATTTATTCTAGGCCAGGTGCACGTCTGGGCCACGCAGCGACAGGCCGGCAGCGAGCGACGCCTACGCAACACACCCTCAACGCTACTGCCTCCACCACCACCGCCGCTAAACACACCAACCTGGTGAGATCATTCCGATTAGGACATCATTGATAGTGATTACCTACCTCTAACTTTATTTCTCTCAGCACCACTCGCCGCCTGACAATAATAAACCACCACTTACCGCGGCCGCGGTCGCCCCTATTGTCTAAGGCATAATCACATTTATAGGTGCGTCATAGGCAGGATATAACAATTCCCTACCTACGCAATATCAAAATCAACTAATAAAACATTATTATAGCTACATATACTTATATTGCTTTGCCTGAAAATAAATTCGAGATAATTCTCCTCGAGATTTATTTTCTCCTCATCTTCGAAAGGCCATTCAAAACAGTCATTAACAATAACCATCCACTAAACCCTGAAACTCAGTGAATAAGCCAACCCAAAACTTAACAATCCTAGAATTATTTTTATGTAGCTAAACTGCAAATATACTAAACCCGACAATAAACAAAAACTAAACAAGTGCATGCCATAAAAAGGCCATCTCACCAAACTCCCAGAAACTAGACAAAACAATTGACTGCTATTTAGGAACAATTGAAAAAGCTTCGAAGCACAAAAGGCTCACAACGTTCCCTCAAACATCTGGCACCCATTCTATGGTGTCAGCCCAGCTTGGAAATACCGGGAAACATTACAATAAAAATAGATCGTAAAAAGCCAAACAGCGTCTCTCATCATACCGGCCGTACACCTCTTAGAAACAACCCACACACACACATTCATATTAGCTAAAATACCATGAGGCTTTCCCCTGTAGTAATATCTCACAATGGAAACTCTACCAATGCCCAGAGATGGAAACTGCCTGTTCCATGCAATTGCAGACCAAATCAACCATCTGTTTGGAGCGACATTCTACCATACCCACATCAGAAGCGACTTAGCTAGATACGTGGAAGCTAACAGCAATTATCCACGCATCAAACATGCGATTGACGCACCAAACGCAGAAGCTTTCACTGAGTACATAAAAAATCTCCACGTACAGGGCACGTGGGGCGGTGAAGAAATTATCATAGCAGCCGCGGAGTTCTACGTAATAAGTGTAGCGATCCATCAACAAAATGGCCCATCAATCGTATATAGCCCCCAACAAGAATATAACTCAGTCGGAACTATCAACTTGACCTTTTCCAACAGCCACTACGACAGCGCATACATAATAGAGCCCCAAAACGTAATCAACAACCTTTCAACAACCAGTCAAATCTACATCGCAGCATCTCACTTTTCCCATACCAAAATACAGCGCGACTACCAAAGTACCCTCAAGTTCCACCCGCCCCAAAAACAGATAATATGATAGCGGTAATTACTACGCCAACTCCAAACTATTCCACAGGCACAGTGCCGTACTAGTAGGTAGGAGATAGGTATACCTAAATACAAAACTAAGCAGGAACCTACCCAATAACAGTACAACAAAACAACCATTTCTAACTTTATCCGGTCCGACAAGCCCACTAAAATAAAACAATAATGCAAGCCCGTCTACTACATAACTGCATATTCTGAGAAATAGCGAGAAATAGCAAACAATTGCACATCATAAAAGGATCATTTCACCATCTTCCAGAAAACAGGCAATTAACAAAAGACTTCCACTGATGAACAATAACAACAATAAAATCGGAGACTTTTTGTCCTAAGCGGCTCTCTACCGAGAATAAGGGCACACGAAGATACGTACAAACTTTGACAATCGCAACCCGTACGATCTGTTAATCGTAGACAAAGGTAGTTCAAATAAATCACGCTATCTCTAAGTTCTTTCTTTCAACAACATCCCAAGAAGATAACCTAATGGAAGCCTTACCAACGCTGAGATGGTAACTGCCTATTCACCGCAATTGCTGACCAAATTAATCACCTATGTCAATTAACATGCAACCACACTCACATTCGTAAGGACCTAGTTAAATATGTAGAAGAAAACGGCGATGAACAGAACAAAGCTCGCAATCACTGAGCCTGCAATCCTTAACAACTCAACACTGAAAATCTACGCAATTACGGTATTTGGGCTGGAGAGGAGATTATAATACCAGCTGCCGAATACTTTCTACTTAACGCAACAAACCACCAGCAAAATACACCATCGCTCACATTCACGCCCAAGAATCCAGCGGATGCAGTGAAATCTATCAACCTCAACGTCACAGGGCACCACTACGACAGCGGTTACTTGCTTGAATCGCCAAATTTACTCACGGATCAAGCAACCGATAACCAAACTGATAACACCATACTTTCCCCGATACTTAATGCAACACCCATGACCTCCTCAGGGTCAACCATAACATCAACAGAAGACATCCCAGACAACACCGGATATACGATGATACGAAACAGCCCCATATTTAAACCACAAGTCACATGCGAGCGTATGCGCATTGCTACTTGGAAGGTTAGAGGATGCGCCGAAATAACTAAAAGACTCAACATTGACGCGGAATTGACTAACAAAAACATACACATAGCCTATATACAGGAAACAAACATGATACATATGTCAAAACACTATCTCTGGTATCTGTATGCTCGCATCGGACAAGACGCTATAAAGAAATACAGGAAAAAGGGAATTATAGGAACAAACCTCCTTCACAATATTGCACACAAATATTTTAAAAGTTACATCAAAATAAAATGCATGTACAAGGGCGAGCTTGTCTCTAAAAAGAGATTTCTTCCAGCAAAACAAGGCATTACAGGAATTGCTATCATAAAAGGGTAGGCAGTGCACAATAATTACTATAACTAAAATGCCTAGGAATAAATTAAAATATCTGTAAAATACAGATAGCAAATACGAAATAATTACCGATATATACATAAACTTTACATATAATAATATAAATACAATAACTTTTACGAAAGAGACAGGTAGTGCTCTGATATGTTTCTTAAAAGAAAAAAGAGTCGGACTGTCTCTTATAGTGCAAAGAGTGCAAAAAGTGCATTCCAGAGTCGGACCGCCCGCAACCTGAAAGAGCTTAGAGATAGCGTGATTTATTTGAACTACCTTTGTCTACGATTAACAGATCGTACGGGTTGCGATTGTCAAAGTTTGTGCGTATCTTCGTGCGCCCTTATTCTCGGTAGAGAGCCGCCTAAGACAAAAAGTCTCCGATTTTATTGTTGTTATTGTTCATCAGTGGAAGTCTTTTGTTAATTGCCTGTTTTCTGGAAGATGGTAAAATGATCCTTTTATGATGTGCAATTGTTGGCTGTTTCTAGCTATTTCTCAGAATATGCAGTTATGTAGTAGACGTGCTTGCATTATTGTTTTATTTTTGTGGGCTTGTCGGACCGGATAAAGTTAGAAATAGTTAAGTTTTCTTTTACTGTTATTGGGTAGGTTCCTGCATAGTTTTGTATTTAGGTATACCTATCTCCTACCTACTAGTACGGCACTGTGCCTGTGGGATAGTTTGGAGTTGGCGTAGTAATTTGAAGCGAGCGTGGTATCTGTTTATGAAATGGTATTTAGCATTACGAAGGGGATTACCTGCCAGATATAGAGTTCGTTTTGCCTTTTGATCTGAGTTAGGGCTATCATGATCGCAGCGATCTCACCAGGTTGTTGCTCAGCTAGTGAGACTCATTGCACTGATATCACCTACTTCAATTTACTTCATTAGTGCATATTAGTTAGGTCCGTGACTCGGGTCGAGGTTCAGTCCGTGAACAAGGCCCTAAAGACGAAGTACCCGGTTGTATCTGACCCGGCGGAGGGGGATGCATGTGTTTGTGGCGTGTGATTGTATGTGTCGGTACGGTAAGTATCAAAGTCATTGGTCATCTTATCTTGAATTGTGCATTTTGGGTAGGCCGGGGGAAGGTGTTTAGATTTACCGCTATCATATTATCTGTTTTTGGGGCGGGTGGAACTTGAGTGTACTTTGGTTGTCGCGCTGTATTTTGGTATGGGAAAAGTGAGATGCTGTAGATTTGACTGGTTGTTGATTACGTTTTGGTGCTCTATTATGTATGCGCTGTCGTAGTGGCTGTCGGAAAAGGTCAAGTTGATAGTTCCGACTGCGTTATATTCTTGTTGGGGGCTATATACGATTGATGGGCCATTTTGTTGATGGATCGCTACACTTATTACGTAGAACTCTGCGGCTGCTATGATAATTTCTTCACCTCCCCACGTGCCCTGTATGTGGAGATTTTTTATGTACTCAGTGAAAGCTTCTGCGTTTGGTGCGTCGATCGCAAGTTTGATGCGTGGATAATTGCTGTTAGCTTCCAAGTATCTAGCTAAGTCGCTTCTGATGTGGGTATGGTTGAATGTCGCTCCAAACAGATGGTTGATTTGGTCTGCAATTGCATGGAACAGGCAGTTTCCATCTCTGGGCATTGGTAGAGTTTCCATTGTAAGATATTACTACAGGAGAGAGCCTCATGCTGTTTTAGCTAATATGAATGTGTGTGTGGGTTGTTTCTAAGAGGTGTACGGCCGGTATGATGAGAGACGCTATGTGGCCTTTTACGATCTATTTTTATTCTAATGTTTCCCGGTATTTCCAAGATGGGCTGACAATATAGAATGGGTGCCAGATGTGTGAGGGAACGTTGTGGGCCTTTTGTGCTTCGAAGCTTTTTCAATTGTTCCTAAATAGCAGTCAATTGTTTTGTCTAGTTTCTGGGAATTTGGTGAGATGGCCTTTTTATGGCATGCACGTGTTTAGTTTTTGTTTATTGTCGGGTTTAGTATATTTGCAGTTTAGCTACGTAAAAATAATTCTAGGATTGTTAAGTTTTGGGTTGGCTTATTCATAGAGTTTCAGGGTTTAGTGGAAGGTTATTGTTAATGACTGTTTTGAATGGTCTTTCGAAGATGAGGAGAAAAGAAATCTCGAGGAGAATTATCTCGAATTTACTTTCAGGCAAAGCAATATAAGTATATGTAGCTATAATAATGTTTTATTAGTTGATTTTGCCTATGACGCACCTATAAATGTGATTATGCCTTAGTCAATAGGGGCAACCGCGGCCGCGGTAAGTGTTGGTTTATTATTGTCAGGCGGCGAGTGGTCCTGAGAGAAATAAAGTTAGAGATAGGTATCAATGATGTCCTAATCGGAATGATCTCACCAGGTTGGTGTGTTTAGCGGCGGTGGTGGTGGAGACCGTAGCGTTGAGGGTGTGTTGCGTAGGCGTCGCTCGCTGCCGGCCTGTCGCTGCGTGGCTCAGACGTGCACCTGGCCTAGAATTCTAGGGCTTGCCCAGATGGGATGCCTAAGAGTATCGCGCAGTGATCTTGGCATTCATTACACTTGACCGCACTAGTATCATCACAATCACTGAAATGCGCGGTATTGCACAGATGGGGTGCCTAGATGGATCGCGCACATTCCCCAGGTAACCCTTACAGTAACACGCGGTATAAGCCAGCCTATAAGCCAGGCTCGTTTTCGGGCCTCCGGAGGCAGAACAAAAGGCGCGCGCCGGGGATGAAAACTATTGTTTGTTTAAATGCGTTTGCGAGATCTCGGGGGGACACGTCCGTTCGGTCCGGCAACACAAACGCCACTCTATGAACAAATTATCTATAACTTTGATAGATAAATTCATGACTTTGTCAAAAAATATTCCAAAACTTTCAAGTTGGTTTGTAAAACTGCAAAAAACTTACATATTAATTGAAAAATACAAAATACAAATAATAAAATACAAACAGTTTGGCAAATAATGAACCGTGAAACTGGCTAAGGGACAATACTTTCTGTTGAAAGATAGGTGATGATGTTGTTAAATCCAACGCTGAGGTAGCGCGAGTTTTCGAAACATTATTCGCCAATGTACCCTTACTCACGACAGAGCGTCTAAATTCATCTAATCATACTAAAAAAGCGCATCTACAGAGGACCTAAAAATTAGAGTACAGACAACTTTCGCCCATCGTTTTTGTAGATATCACCACAAAATTGCAAAGGATTCGTCTACAACAAAATTGCAAAGGAGTGCGTCCTTAAAACATGCACTACCAAAGAGGTCAGAAATCGTGTCACAAAATGGTTAGTCACCCTCACCCACGAAGCAGCTGAAGACCTGTTAAACGCCCGCTATTAAATATACCTATATATTTTATATATTAAAAACTATATGTTAATGTACATAATATACATACATATAAATACATATATTATTTGTTTTCAGTTTCTGGTTAGCGGTCTCGTACTCTCTGAATTTTTTTCTCGGGTCGGAATGAAAATTAAATTATGATTGAGGTAAACAAAACGTGACCCTTCCAAGAAGAGTGGGAACCTCCAGGGAATTATTTAGACTTGCGAAAGTTTCTTCTCTCAAGGGTCAATACATTTTCAACCAAAAAATTTGTTTTTCTAGGATCGTTTGGTATCGTATGGGTATGCCAAACATAAGATAACGACCTCGAACATGGGCAGACAACTTTTGGTGGCCTAAAAACTACGAAACTTTCGGACTTCAGTTTTTGGCGATTTTAAGCCTAAAGGACTAGTTTTACGATACAACTGATTAGAAAATAAACAACATAAAGTTTGCTTTAATTCTTGTCTCAACCGCATTTTTTTAAATCAATAGTTTTAGCGTGCGATCGCCGCGGAAGCTTTGCGCTTTGGCCAAAAATACATTTCTACGCCACCACGCAGTAGAAATAAGTGGTGAATTTTCTAAGCCTTGATAGATGAAAGGTGCACTATGGGACCACAGTAAGCCTCTGCTGTCCGTCCGTCCGTTCATCCGTCATTCCGTCAATCAATCTCATGATTTTGGCAATAATCAAGATCATAAAGGAAATTTGATTTTTTCACACTTCTATGGTACCTGCGCATACCTGAGTAATTACAGGTATAACAATTATAAAATGTTGCCTTTTCGTTTCCTGAGAAAGAGGGTGTTAGAGAGAAAAAGGAAAAACGGACGGCAGAACGGACAGACAGACAGAGTGACAACGAAGTAGTCCTTAAAATGTTTATTAGTTTTAGTTTTTCGGCACGGTACCCTAAACATGCCAAAAAACAAATCTCTTGTATGGTCCCCCTATCATGTAACGGCCAAAACAGGCTGAAGTAGACTTTGCGACTCTCCTACGCTAAAAAACTATTGACTTGTTTTTTTTTAATTTGACAAGACTGAAGATCTAAAACTTTATATGTACTAAACAATAAAAATGTCGTAAAATCGCCATAAATGTGACATTTTTGAGGTTTTTGGGCCACCAAAAGTTGTCTCCCCCACTGTCAAGGTCGCAAACTCAGTTTGGTTTGGTGTATCTGTCACCGCAAGATTGTCAAAACCGTTAGACAGTTGATAAACTAATGTTTTTTTTCTCGTTAGTTGATCAACTATCGACAGATAGTAAACTGTAGCGTACTGCTTACTATATGACGCGTTAGTTGATAAACTAACGGTTGAAGCCGTTAAATAGTAAACTGGTTAGGTAGGTGTTAGGTTGACATGTAAGAAGAAAATAAACGTAAATTCTAAAACCTGGTCGGTCTGGTTTACTATCTGTCGCTAGTTGATCACCTAACACGTTAGTTTATCAACTAACGGTTTTGACTATCTTACGGTGACATATCCACACAATACCAAACAATCCTAGAAAAAAAAAATCTTTTGTAGAAATGAATGTAAGCTAAATCATTTGTAGATCTTCTATACAAGGTGAAATTTAATTAGCTGACCATATTTTGGAGAATGATAGTTTTATGTTTTTTGGGGAAAGTTGTTCATAATTATGGTTACTAGCATTTCCCAAAAAATGACCAGCCATGATATGTCCATGGACTATTTATAAAAGAGATCTAAAATCAAGCTGTAGGAGTTTCTCCGCCCTTCTTATCTCACTATATACTTCCAATGTGGCAAAGAGGCAAAAATAAACACCTTTCCAGTTTTTTCTTTTTTCTTTTTAGCAAAATCCCTTGTCATCGGAACAAAGCACATTTTGATACTTCAGCTAAGCAAAGGTAGGGTCAATGTACCTTTAATATTATAGCTAAAGGAATTGTCATGGGAACAAAAGGAAAAGGAATCTTATAGCGATAGGATACGATTTGGCATTGTAATTTCAACAGTTATATCATTGCTTGATATACACAGTCAGGTCATAAGTTCTGTCACACAATAAAAACTTTTGAATTTAGAACGCTGGCCACAAAAAAGTTTATTGAATTCGAATTTCGAATTTTTCATGAAAATAAAAATGTGTATTTTTTAGAATTTTCCTCATTTTTAAATATGGAGTGGACACTTAAAGAAGACCGTGTCGCAGTTATTGCGTTGCATCGTTGCGGTTACGCGCCAATTCAGATTTTCGACTTACTGAAAAATTTGAATATAACCAAAAGATTCGTTTATCGTACCATAAAACGATAGACAATGAAGACTCTAGTGTAGATGACAGGTCAAGAAGTGGTCGCCCTCGCTCTGTTAGGACTCCAGCAGTGATAAAAGCTGTGAAGGCGCGAATTCAAAGAAATCCCATACGTAAGCAGAAACTGTTGGCCCTTCAGATGGGGTTAAGCAGGACCACGGTGAAAAGGGTGTTAAATGAAGACTTAGGGCTTAGGGCATATCGAAGAAAAACAGGACATCGTTTGGACGCTCGTTTAATGGACCTGAGACTGAAGAGATGCCGCCCTTTGTTGAAGCGGTACGCGGGAAAAAAGCATCGGGAAATTCTTTTTTCGGATGAAAAAATTTTCACCGTGGAAGAGAGCTACAACAAACAATATGATAAGGTGTACGCACACAGCAGTGAAGAAGCGAGCAACCGTATTCCGCGTGTCCAACGAGGTCATTTTCCATCCTCGCTCATGGTTTGGTTGGGAGTCTCTTATTGGGGCTTAACTGAGGTACATTTTTGTGAGAAAGGCGTAAAAACGAATGCAGTTGTGTATCAAAATACAATCCTCAAGAACCTTGTGGAACCTGTTTCTCATACCATGTTTAATAACAGGCACTGGGTATTCCAACAAGATTCTGCGCCAGCTCATAGAGCGAAAAGCACACAAGACTGGCTGGCGGCGCGTGAAATCGACTTCATCCGGCACGAAGACTGGCCCTCCTCCAGTCCAACACTTGGAGGAAAAGGCCTGCTCAAAGCCTCATCCTGATTTGGAGTCACTCAAGGCATCCTTGATTAAGGCAGCCGCCGATATTGACATGGACCTCGTTCGTGCTGCGATAGACGACTGGCCGCACAGAATAAAGGCCTGTATTCAAAATCGCGGGGGTCATTTTGAATAAACTTTATTACCATAAGAATCTATGTTTTATTAAGTTCATTTTGCTATATAAATGTTTACATAAATAATAAACATGTCTAAATTATTTCATATTGCACATGTGACAGAACTTATGACCTGACTATGTATATGTATGTGTATGTTACGACTAAAGCTAGGTGTGAAACTAAACTTTTAATTATATACTACTAATAATAATAATTTCGAGCCTCGGCTAATGACCGAAATAATGTTCATTGCGATAAATGATTTCAACATTAGTCGGCTAAGCTGCAGTTTAGCCTCGAAGCTGTTGAGGCTAAAGATGGGTGAGAAAATATGGTTGACATTAGCCGACTAAACTTAAGTTTAGTTTTCAGTATACCTAGGCTAATGGTGAAAAATTACCGTCTTAATTACAGATTAAGATTTTTAATAAGTGATGATAATGATTCGGTAGCCGTAAACACTGCGGTAGCTTAGGTGAATGATGAAAGGGGTGAGCGAAGCGAAACCCCCGTGTTAGGTTGAACATGTAAGAACAACAAAAAATACTTATATTCGTCTTATTATAGTTTTTGTTGTTCTTACATGTTCAATCTAACACGAAGGATGGTTCAGCTAAGCTACCGCAGTGTTTTGCCCTGATATTAGAAATAGCTTTCTCATCTGAATAAAATTACCCCGCCCCGCTCCCTGCAGTCGCACGAATACTTCGTTTTCAACATTAGCTAAACGGCTGGACTGATTTGGATAAATTTTTGTTTAAACTATTCGCTGAGGTCTTAGGAAGGTTCTTGAAGATATAACTTTTTAAAACGCAGAGGGAGCCAAAACATCGAAGATCTTTGGTTCAGTTCATGATTCTGTCGATAGATGACGTTGATAGTTTTTAACAGATCAACGTCTGTTGTTGGGTAAGCTATTAACTTATACTAGGGGGAGGCAGTTGCTCACGTCCGAAGGAAATACTTGGATCCCACAGCCCTTCACGTCTTTACTGGGTAGTGATAACGAGCAACAAATCAAGACTAACATTTCCAGGTTCTCGAAAGAGTACCCGGAAATCATAGATAGGTACAGTGAAATATAAAAAACACACGTGACATTGGCGATATTAACCTTAGTTAGTAGACCGCCAATAATAATTAAAATATACAATTCTAGTATATTTATATAATAATTCTTGATTTCTTTCCCAGCTACCCGACCTGCTCCGGCGCAATCGCCCCAGGCAAAGCAGCGGACATGCATTTCAAGGATGACGTCATCGCGTTCATAGGGCCGGCGTGCGCGTTCGCGCTGGAGCCGGTGGCGCGGCTGGCGGCTTACTGGAACACGCCGATCATAACTGGGATGGGCGATCAGGTGAAGCCCTTCTCTTTTCTGCTTCTATTCGCCGAAACGAGTGAATAGGAAATAAATGGGAAATATAAAACTGCACATCAAACATACTGATTTGCACAGCAAATATCAGGGCTAAAAGCAGCAATAGCTTAAGGTGAAGAGTAAAGGGGGTTAGCGAAGCGAAGCCCCCTTTATCCTTCGTGTTAGGTTGAACATGTAAAAACAACAAAAAATACTTAAAACATAAACTTAAAGTACACATAAAATATTCAAAACATAAAAAGTGTTTTTATTGATCCTTTTCTGCTGCGCACATCAGTATTTTTGATGTGCGATTAAATACTAGATGAAATAAATGAACTAGGTTGAATGCGCCTTTACTTCTTATCAGTTTAGTTGTCGTCCACATTGGCTTTTTTGTCCTTGTCTTTTGTATGAAATTGTGTGACAGAGACAACGCTCTATTAACTCGATTTGCAACGGTCGGTTTATCCTTACACTTCTCTGCTGGCCAGAAAAGGAAAGAACTGCCTTAAAATTAAGCCAAATTTTATGATGTTGCCCCACAAATGCACACAATAGAATCTTCAATGTCTGTCATAAAATTTCCTTTTTTGTGTTCTCTGTTGGTGCCCGCAAATTTCTCTGCGTGGTCTTAGTACTTATTGTTTGGCGGGACAAAAAGCAACTAGTTATTCTGAGCAAATACTATCCTTTTTGTTAATATTTGGTCACATGTTAAATGTGTGCTAAATTTCAATCAAATCTGTTCACCCGTTTTTACGTGATTGAGTTACAAACATCCAAACTCACACACTTTCACATCATATAGCAAATTATGCTAGGTCAGCTATGGGAAATATCGTGTGGAAACCATTATGATATGGAGATAGAGCATGCAGAATTGCGATGGGAAAAGGGGCTAACCCATCGACACTAAAAACGGAGTATTGATTCTGGCTAAACATGGACGCAGTTGTACTTCTGCTACTCAGTATGGGAAAAAGCATATCTTACGTGTCTATTGTATTACTAATACAATAGTTCGCCAAACAAAATATATAAACATCTACCAAATAATAGCTGTCTTTAAATAACAGCGACGATTTATCCAAAGACTAATTGCCGAGATTGCTATGCGTGTCAACAGAATATAAACGGTGAACTGAGAGACTCAAAGGACTTTAACCTTTAATAAATTGCTTACCCTTGAGACGAGAGTATATAGCATAGATACTGCAGAAGTTAAGCCTCATGCAGACCAAACTCGAGCTACGCACACATAGACATTCGTTTACAGACAAGAAATCTGTTTGCCATTTTTAGCTTAGTTAGTTAGTACGCGATAGTAATTTAGATAGATACGTTAATTTTTTGATGTTTTTGTAATAATACTTGTTTTCATTAGTTTTTAGTTTCTTTTTAGGGTTTCTTACCCGAAAGGTGCCAAACGGGACCCTATTACTAAGCCTCTGCTGCCCGTCCGTCCGTCGGTCTGTCACCAGGCCGTATCTCATGAACCGTGATATTTAGACAGATTAAATTTTCTCAGATGATCTATTTCTATTCCCGCTATAACAAAAAATACTAAAAAATAGAATAAAATAAATATTTACTAAATATTTCAATACTACATATACGTACATGGATTGTGAGAGTAGCCGCACCAATAACTTTGTAAACAACATTTTTCTGTGTAAAATCCAAACTATCCACTCCACACCACCCCTCCATTGTACGGTGGTACGGAACCCTTCGAGCGCGAGTTAGACTAGCACTTGACCGGTTTTTTAAGCATTGAGCGGGAGCGCAGGGCCCTGGCCGTGCGCTGCAACATGATAGCACGTAGATTTGCTCGTTGTACTGACGAAGTTAAAATTACTCTCTTTAAGGCGTTCTGCCAGAGCTTCTATACCAGTCAGCTCTGGCTTCATTACACCAAACGTGCCTATAATACCTTGCGGGTTCAGTACAACGATGCATTTCGAATACTTATGCGTCTCCCGAGATACTGCAGTGCATCGTCGATGTTTGCGGACGCCAGGGTCCCTGATTTCTACGCAATAATCAGGTCGAGGATCGCATCATTCTGGGGCAGGCTGCGTGCTTCAAATAATAGTATAATAAATACTATTATGGAGAGCACGAGTGGCCCATTTTTCCAGCATTGGAATGCCGTGCACCACGTTGGGAACAGAAAATGATTAAATGTGCTGTACAATAATGCTTATTTATAATCCTGACAATAATTGCTATTGCACCATTTTTTTATATTGTAATTGATTTTGCATCATTTTAATTTTAATTTTAATTATTCATTTTAATTGTAATTGTATTGTATTGTAATTTGAAATTCTATGGGTGTAATCACCTGAAATAAAAGATTTTATGATTAAGCTATGAAAATTAGAATGCAATATTTAATGCTGTCACCTCGTCTGACTGGCTGAATGGTTCATTTGTCTTAGTCTAGATGACGATGACCCTTTATACACTAGTACATATAATGCGATTTTATGCAGCCTACACCCAGCATAAAGAAGGACTTTTCGAGCATGGGAAGTGAAAAAATATTTGAGTTTTAGTTTGACTTTGAGCTTAACAAAATAACAACTTTTTACTACATCTACCACTCTCGGATTTTAGTGTTCTCGGAGATATAAATGTCATCCATGCATACGAATTTTAGTAATATTACTTTCCTGTGATTTTTGAGTGTTGTATGCCGTCATTGTCATAAGACGAATTCTGGCTATAAGTACCGATTTTCGTTTATTTCGTGAAATATGTGTGGACCCGACTGTCAGAAGACATATTTGGTGGCCTCGTTTTCGTGAAGAAAGACGACATATATAACTGTTTACTAGTGCCTAAAGATAATTAATGTGTAAATATAATTTATGTGGACTCGAAAACACATTTCAAATTGGGAGTTTGACCGCCCAGACTATATGCCTATTAGATGTTTTTTACCCGGTGTATCAGGAAATTTATGCATATAAGATTTGACTACACCGAATTTAATGAGGTTGTTAGGGACAACTTACGCACCATTTGTCACTATGAAACCTTTTCGATTAGAGAAACTACATTTTTGACCGAGCTGCTTATTACTGACTACAGTGCGGTTCCTATTATCATAGGAAGATATCTGCCAGTTGGCGTTTATGAGAAGAACTTAACTTTTCTAGGGATAAATATAAAAAAAAAAACAAAGTAACTATCAGATTTCTTCCTATGATAACCGCAGTATGGTAGATTTAACTGTAAGAGTTGTTCAGAATTATGTACATAATATAACCCCTTCAAATATGAAAACACCTTTCTGTTACGCCCTGTATAATTGTATATGTGTGCGTTGTTTGAGCGCCCATTGTAGGAAGTTTAACTTCGTATACTTTGTGCTACGAGACGAGACCCTGCGTCAAATATAGCATACCCGTATGTTATCCTCAGGCTATGAAAGTTCTCTAACAAATTATGTTAATTACACAACCCGCCAGTCTCTGGACTGTTACATTGAAACTTTGAGAGAATCTGATACCGAGACCCTTCACGTTGATCGCTGTCGCAAGACGAGAGCTATTTAATCGACAAATCATTTGCTTTGATGTTAGTGAAAATAGTTAAGCGTGTTGTTGTTAAACTACTAGTTTAGGGCTAGTATTTAAACGCTCATCAGAAATACTGATTTTCACAGCAAAAAAGGATCAGCAAAAACTATTATATACACAGCCAGGTCATGAGTTCTGTCACACAATAAAAACTTTTGAATTTAGAACGCTGGCCACAAAAAAGTTTATTGAATTCGAATTTCCAATTTTTCATGAAAATAAAAATGTGTACTTTATAGAATTTTCCTCATTTTTAAATATGGAGTAGGCACTTAAAGAAGACCGCGTCGCAGTTATTGCGTTGCATCGTTGCGGTTACGCGCCAATTCAGATTTTCGACTTACTGAAAATTTTGAATATAACCAAAAGATTCGTTTATCGTACCATAAAACGATACAATGAAGACTCTAGTGTAGATAACAGGTCAAGAAGTGGTCGCTCTCGCTCTGTTAGGACTCCAGCAGTGATAAAAGCTGTGAAGGCGCGAATTCAAAGAAATCCCATACGTAAGCAGAAACTGTTGGCCCTTCAGATGGGGTTAAGCAGGACCACGGTGAAAAGGGTGTTAAATGAAGACTTAGGGCTTAGGGCATATCGAAGAAAAACAGGACATCGTTTGGACGCTCGTTTAATGGACCTGAGACTGAAGAGATGCCGCGCTTTGTTGAAGCGGTACGCGGGAAAAAAGCATCGGGAAATTCTTTTTTCGGATGAAAAAATTTTCACCGTGGAAGAGAGCTACAACAAACAAAATGATAAGGTATACGCACACAGCAGTGAAGAAGCGAGCAACCGTATTCCGCGTGTCCAACGAGGTCATTTTCATCCTCGCTCATGGTTTGGTTGGGAGTCTTATTGGGGCTTAACTGAGGTACATTTTTGTGAGAAAGGCGTAAAAACGAAGCGCGAAGAGCGAAAAGCACACAAGACTGGCTGGCGGCGCGTGAAATCGACTTCATCCGGCACGAAGACTGGCCCTCCTCCAGTCCAGATTTGAGTCCGTTAGATTACAAGATATGGCAACACTTGGAGGAAAAGGCCTGCTCAAAGCCTCATCCTGATTTGGAGTCACTCAAGGCATCCTTGATTAAGGCAGCCGCCGATATTGACATGGACCTCGTTCGTGCTGCGATAGACGACTGGCCGCGCAGAATAAAGGCCTGTATTCAAAATCGCGGGGGTCATTTTGAATAAACTTTATTACCATAAGAATCTATGTTTTATTAAGCTCATTTTGCTATATAAATGTTTTCATAAATAATAAACATGTCTAAATTATTTCATATTGCACATGTGACAGAACTTATGACCTGACTGTGTATACATACTTAAGTATATTTGTTGTTCTTACTTGTTCAATCTAATACGAAGGATAAAGGGGGCTTCGCTTCGCTCACCCCTTTTACGCTTCACCTAAGCTACCGCAGTATTTTGCCCTGATATTTGCTGTGGTAACCAGTATTTTTGATGTGCAAATCAGTATTATTGACGTGCAGTTTAATATTTCCCCTAGTTGAACAACAACACACTTTTTCCTAAACCAGGTTGCAGAGGTACAATGGTACCCACTTCAATAATAAGTATTGTGTGACAGTGGGCTAGCCCATGGCGATTGAAGCTGAATTGAAGTTTGTAGATTAATCTTCTATGATATAGGAATGTCGCAAAATTAGGTATGAATTTGAAAGGCGAGATTCCCAAGTTACGGTTGAAAGTTGGGAATTTTCTCATAAAAAATGACCTTGACGAGATCGCGAAAACACTAGGAATTTCTTCATAACGACTGGACAGAATTTAAAGTCCGAGAGCGGGATGATAGCTTCAATTAGTGGGCAAGGAGATACTTGGAACCCACAGCCCTTCACGTCCTCCCGGGTGGTGCTAAGGAGCAACAAATCAACACCAAAGTTTCCAGCTGTCCAAATACAATGAAATACTATAAAACCACGTGATATTGGCGAAATTAACCTAGCTGTTAGACCGCCATTAATTTAGAAATTGAATTGACGTATAATATTATTACTTTATTTGCCGCATATTTGCCGAAAGTACCACCGGTTTATACCTGCAAATAATGTACTATCTGTATAATGATAGTACATTATTTGCAGGCAGACGTACTCAACTGTGGCTCAAGCAGGAATAATTACCGGAGGGAAAAAGTGTTCGAGTTCAGATAACATGAACCTTATGCCATTGTACATACATACATTGTACATGCCATTGCTCCACGACGAGAGGGAGCAAAAAGCTACTATTCTGTTCAAGCTACTTCTTTAATTTATTCATTGGCATGTAGCGTTTACGCAATGTACCTATTGAACACAGATTAAAATAATCGAATGTAATTATGAAATTACATTACAATCGACTACGATGACGTAGTCGGTTAAAAACGAACATGTTTCAAGTTTTAACTTCAACAACGTTATATGAAAATTTATGAATTTTTCGTAATATTAAAAAAAATGTCACAATAAATTATTTGTTTTACTGAAATCAAAACTATCGATGACTGTTATTGTGATATAATGAATATTGATTTCCGAAACCATTGTAATATTCGATTCGATTATTTTTACACATTGGTAAAAGTACACAGGAATATTTTATCTGTGGTGACCTTTCCCTAATCCTTCACAATCCACCATTATAAACAAAAGTTTTGTATATGTTGTTCAAATACTGTAAAAGTGGTGAAAGTATAATTCAAACAATAGTTTTTTTTAGAGCATTTAATTAAAGTTTTCCTCATAGTCGGTGTGAAAAGTTGTATGTGTCACTCAGGAGCAAAATTATTTTCGTCATGGGCGTTAACGCTTGAATCTTTCGTTACGCTCAGGATTCTTACTTAGAATCCATCGCTACGCTCAGGATTCTATCGTAGAATCCTTCCCTTCACTCTGGATTCAATGTACCGCCCTCGCCGTAAATACATCATTTTGCTCCCTTGTGACACAAATAACTTTTGTAGGCCAGACGAACACGCTTGAGGGGTGAAATGAAATCGTACGTAAGTTGTGAAATGAAGCGATACATAGGCATACCAATATGTGTAACCTGACGAGAATGCGACCATTCATCTCAAATTCGTATATTCAATCCTTTCTCATTTTATCGCCACGATAACATTTGACATTGTCCCCCAGTGAACCTTCTGTCCTTGGAGACAAGACCACGTACAGTGCACTTATCTCGACAGACTCCTGCCGTGTCCACTGGTTCAGGTGAATTGATCTCGTCCCTGGTCAAGGGTACAAACAAATCAGAGTAAAAGCATTCAGAGAATGTATCTCGATCAGCGTCGAACTTGGCATTGAGCGCGATGGAATAGAAAGGTAATGACGGGTGTCGGCACTCGTACTTCAAGCTAGTGTGGGCTTAGGATATCGATAGTTTCCGACCTAGAACATAAACTGACTTTCCCATTATTATATTATATTTGACGATCCGAATGGCCGAGTCGGCAGTGACCCTGCCTACGAAGCCAATGGCCCCGGGTTCGAGTCCCGGTGGGGGCAAATATTTGTTTGATGAGAACGGATGTTTGTACCATAGTCATGGTTGTATATCTATGTATAATATTTATATACATATATATACATATATATGTATGTGTATCGTTGTCTAGTACCCAAGATACAGGGAATCCTAGTTTGGGGCTAGATCATTATGTGTAAATAGTGTCCAAGGTATTATTATTATTATCATTATCATTGACTTTATCATCTTTACAGATGTCTATTCTAATAGCCACATTTATTTACTCACCCTATTACTTCAAACAATATTAAACTTAGTTTAAGCCATGTCTGTCTCAAAACAAACGTGAAACGGATTACTGTTTTTTATCATGTGTTAAACAGAAGTCTATCTTTTTTCTAGTAAAACTTTTTTCTCTTTTTTTTATCTGACCGATTGAATCGATTGTATAATTAGGTACCAAAATAATCGGCAGCACAAACGAAAACATAATAATGATTTGGGAACTCTCGGCACTCTATCGATAGTATCGATAGGCAGTTGTCAGTCAACAAGAAACAAAGGAGAGCCTGACCACAAGAGAATGGATATCGAGGGGTCTAATAGTGTTTTCTACGATGAGATTCCATGTGGAGAGCCATTTGACAACCGATCAATGATGACTGTTCCCGTGGCTTGTAATACTTCCGAAGCTAGTAAAGCCAAGTTTCATTCTGTTTACCTATGTCAAAGTAAGTTATATATGCATAAGTACGTAATTTATTCAATTTAAAATTAAGTTCACATTTCTAGAAATATTATCAGTTCGTGATTGGTTTAATTGAAAATTAAGTTTAGAATTCTAGAAACATTTATCAATGGTACCTTCTATTATAATAACATAACTACAAACAGACACATACATTGCTTCCGGCGCCGCGCTAGGAAACCCTTTGTCGTGGGAGTCAGAAACAGCGACGTCCAAGACCCGGGGATATTTTTCTTCCCCAGCCGGGATTCGAACGCGGAACCTCTCGCTTAGGAAGCACAGCGTCGACCGCAACACCACAGAGGTCGTCATTATACTCGTAGACGAGTGTACCCGTGGCTCGTAAGTACATAAGTCAAAATAAAATAGAAGTCCGTAATTGGTTGAATTTTAAATTTAGTTAAGAATTCTAGAAACATTTTAACAAATCGCCAACTGAAGTCTCAGATAAACGAACCTTCTTGTGAATGAAGCGCCCTGCTCAGAGACTTATTTCTCCACAATCTACTTTTTATATATGCGCCGATGGTTTGGTGTCGCGGTTATCCGTGAGTTTTTTCCCGCCCAACTGTCGTATGTTATTGGAAAGGTTCTTCCTTATTATGTTTTAGCTGCTCCTCTCTCCCTCTCGAGCTGAATTTTTCATATATTGCGCGATCGAAATGGACATCTAATATAATGAGTAGGTACGGGGTGCAACGGGATGGTGTGACCGAATTTTGCGTTATCATAAGGGGTATATCTATATACCAAACCTAGTAATAAACCTAAAAAAAAATATAGTCATGAAAAATGAATTTAGCAAAGATTCGACCGCATTAGAGGCTTACTCCTTAAACAAAATCTGCACTAAGACAAAACCAGATCATGTGTATTCTTCTGACGTAAAGGAAATAAAATATGGTGTTCCACAGGGATCCGTATTGGGACCTTTGTTATTTATTATATACATAAATGTTACCCCAAAAGCTATAAATCATCCAATGGTTTGGTTTGCTGATGACAGCACGACATTTATCGGTAATAATTTAATTAACTTAGATTTAATATATGAAAATGACATTAACAATAATTTGACATGTGTAATTGAATGGCTGACAAAAAACAATCTTTTAATTAATTTGGAAAAACAAAATTAATGAAATATAAACTAGGACATGGACAGGAATACGCATTGAATATTAAATACTTGAATGAGCAAATTGAATCTAAAGAAGCAACAAAGTTCTTAGGTCTAGATATTAATTCGAACATGTCATGGAAGACACACATTGAACAGTTGCAAAAAAAGCTAAATCAATAGGCATCTGCATTACACATGCTTACAAAATTTGTGAACACTGATGCTGTATTGTTTTGTATCATGGTTTTGTAGAGTCTTCCGTGCGCGGTATAATCTTCTGGGGAAATGCGACGGGTAAAGAGACTGTTTACAAAGAGCAGAAAAAATGTTTGAGGGCTATGTGCAAGCTGATCCCAACTGACATTTGTAAACCCAACTTCAAGAGTGTCAACATTCTTATGATGCCGTCTATTTATATATGTCACCGTAAGATTGTCAAAACCGTTAGTTGATAAACGAACGTTTTTTTCCTCGTTAGTTGGTCAACTATCGACAGATAGTAAACTGTAGCGTACTGATGACTATATGACGCGTTAGTTGATAAACTAACGGTTGAAACTGTTAAATAGTAAACTGGTTTAAACTTGAATTTAAATGAAAATTAAAATGAAATAATTTATTTTGCCTTATTAGACATACAAGCAAAACATACAAGGATACACAAAAACAGGCAAAAAAGGAACGGTGTCAGCATGTGCTGTGAATAGCACAAGTGCGATCTTACAGCGCTGGTTTCCTGACCGCCCCACAAAATTATACTAAAGCTATAAACTAACACTAACACAATAATGGACGATAAATATTTTTATTTACACACGTATCATAAACCCTCTTTACTGCGTACAAAAACCGCACGTTACGATCAGTATAATGTTAAACTACTTGGTAAAAACTCATTTCTTATCTGAAAAATTACACATTCAAGTTTCGAACGCCGACTCCTGCCTGAGTGCCGCTCCTAGTTTGTGTATGAAGTTGGTACTGACATTCAAATTTCGAACGCCGACGCCCGCCTGCGTGAAGTTGGTACTACAGAACAAGCTTAACAACTGCAGAGCCACGATGCCGGTCAAACATGCGGTTCCTGAACACATCAAAGAGAGCTTATGATATGTGTGTAGATAAACTAGTGTATGTAACTTTACATAATTAGGCATTAAAACTCTCGAGTGATATTAATATGCAAGTAGAAATATATACACCTTTACAAGTAAAACAAATTTTGATTTAGGACAAATATAATTTAATTTATGGGAAGTCCACAGTAAAAAAAGGATTTATTTATGAACCACAAGAATAATACTAGTAAAATCAGAATGTAGACAGACGTTTTCATACTATGGCATGCTAGGTATTGCGAAACCCTTCACATAAGCCCACCATCAGATTTCTGTAAATTTAATAAATGTAGTCTGAAATGTTTTTTAAAAGTGGTTTTAGTATTAAAATTCCTAATAGGGGGTGGTATATTATTCAAGCATTTCGTGGCCATATAGCGAAAGCTGCCACGAAATGCTGCTGTTATGTGGTGTGGGATAGATAAAGGGGCCGTGCAACTCCTGACACCATCGGTTATTTGTCGCCAAGTGATCTTCGCACTCAAATACTATGGTATGCCGGACTTGAGTACGCCGAACAAGAGAGACGCCAAGTGTAATTTCATACGACCTTCTATTTTCAGAAAATCTCCCCTATTCATATACGGTGTTATATGGGACCGCGGAGGTATAGGATAGCAGTAGCGAGCACAGGCGTTCTGTACTCGCTGCAGAAGACGTAATGTTTTCCTGTATAGACAGGGCCCATAAACTGTTAAGCAGTAGTTAAGTTTCGACAGGATTAATGTTTCACATAGCGTGACACGCATTTCTACACTTATGTAATTTCTAATATCATAGATTACTTTTAGCCTATAAAAACAGTTGCGAACTAGCTCAGCTACATGTTTCTCAAATCTTAAAGTACCGTCCATCGTCACTCCTAGATTGCGTGCTTCAGTTACGCGTTCTATAGGCACTCCATCAATTAACAAAACTGGATCTAGAAGTAACGCCTTCTGGATTTGTAATCGCGTACCTATGATCATATATTTAGATTTCAGTGGATTCAGGGCATGTGAGTTTCTCGATGACCACTTTGAGATACAGTCAAGATCGTAATTTATTTTGTCTATAGTTGCTTGGAAATTACCAACGGACCCGGACCACGACACGTATGATGAGTTTATGGTAGGACTAGAGAAGCTTTTGGAGCACTTTTTCAATAAAAAATGCATTATATGTGGAGATTTCAATATCGACACCCTGTGTGAAAATAATAGACGCAATGAATTTTTGCTCTTTTAAGGTGCTATAATTTTATGATCTCATAGAAACGCTTACTTTTGTAAGAAATGATGCGTGCTCTTGCCTCGACAATTATCTGACAAATGTGCCGGAAGAGTTTGTGGAGGGTTCTGCTGTGGACCATAACGGTCTAGCTGATCGACATGCATCAATATTTTGCGACCTAATTCTGCCAAACTTTTTTTTAGCGCATAAGGATGACCCTACTCTTATAATAGAACGAAGACAGTTCTCAGAACGAAACAATGAAATGTACAGAAACGAAGTTCTACAGGTCAACTTGAATGAAAAGGGTATAAATGGTTTCATAGCTAGCTTCAGAAACATTTTCGAAAAGTGTTTTGCCAAAAAGAAGAAAAAATTTCATTAAAAAAGTCAGGTAAAATAAAATGGGTCACACCGGGAATCAAAATTTCTAGTAATATGAAGAGGGTCTTAGCAAATACAAACTGCTGTGATGAAACAGTGAGGAACTATCACACTAATTACATTAGAATATATAGGAGAGTTCTAATTGCAGCAAAAAAACTAGCAGTCAAATCTGAATTGGACAAGGCAAAGCAGTCCACAAAGGCTTGATGGAATGTTGTGAACAATCATAGGAATAAAAAAACTATTTCCTTAAGAGATAAGTTTTTGCTAAAAGTTAACGATAAATTAATTCATAAGCCTATATATATTGTAGACGTATTAGCTGAACAATTTGATGTGCAATCCTCAGGATTCTTTAACGGGGCACAGAGCGCTGCAGATTCGCTTACAGCGAGCTGTCCGAAAATCACATGTGACATGGAGTTTAGACCGACAACCGTAATCGAAGTTACTAAAATAGTGCGACATTTTGAGAACAAACAATCCTGTGGTTTTGACGACATTCCAATAACTGTAATCAAAAACAATATTAATATATTGGCGGAACCTCTAACAAATTTCTTTAATAACTGCTTAAAGGCATCAATTTTCCCAGATCAACTTAAAATAGCTCGTGTTCTGCCAGTACATAAAAAAGGATCAAAAACAGATCCGTCCCACTATAGGCCCATCTCGCTATTGCCCACCTTATCTAAAAAATTTGAAAAACTTATCAAGGACAGACTTCTTGCACATTTAGTAATGAACAAAATACTGAGTAACAGACAATTCGGTTATCGGAGGGGCATGGGTACAACCGACGCTATAGACACACTGGTAGACGATGTGATAAGTAAATTAGATCAGAAAATGAAAGTTGCTGCACTGTTTCTAGATCTAAGCTCTGCCTTTGATTTTATAGACCATGGTATCTTAACTTCTAAGCAGGAGCATTATGGCGTGAGAGGTAAATGTTTAGAACTGATAGAATCCTACTTACACAACAGAAAACAGTTTGTTGAATTGAGCACAACTGACAGTGGACAGCAAACGGTTACTAAGTCAAAATTACTCCCAATAGCTAGAGGAGTACCTCAGGGATCCATATTAAGCCCGATTTCCTTATTGTTTTTACAAACGACTTGTTTGAATATATAGGAAAATCTTTGCCCAATAGTCAGCTAGTAGTATACTCGGATGATACTAATGCAGTCGTTTCGGCAAACGACTTGGCATCGCTTGAATCAAAAGTAAATTCAATTCTATCAAAGTTCCATTCCTGGTTTACAGTAAACAACTTGAAAATTTGTACTATTAAAACAAATCTTCTTCTTTTTAAGACCACTTCTCGTAATAGCAACACGATAAATGCAACCTTTAACGGTGACACAGTGTCTATGGTTGATGTTTTCAAGTTTTTGGGTGTACACATTGATTCCCACCTAAACTGGAAACCAGAACTTACGGCTATTGAAATAAGTGTCAGCTCAGCTTGCTACGCACTGAGAAGTCTTAGGTGCTACGCACTTAGAAGTATCAGGTGGTCTACATCAACGACGTTGATGTAGACCACCTGTAAATGGTATACTATGCTCTGGTCGAATCTAAATTGCGCTATAGTATAAAGCTATGGTTACAATATCTCAAAAGCATTCGTCCTTCAGAAGATAGCAATCCGCACGATAGCTCGCATTCCACAGATGGAATCGTGCAGGCCACATTTCATTCGACTTGGTATACTCACAGTTCCTGCGCTTTACATACGTGTTCTGATGATTGGTTTAGCTAAGAACATTCACAAAATAGAAATCCCGGAACTGAGGCTGAAACGAGAAACATCGCGCAGAATGGATTCGTAATAGAATCCGCTCCTCGTTTAGAGATATCCAGACATTCAGCTGGATATCAGTCATTACGGTTATTTAAGCATCTAACAGCTGAGCTCAAATTATTGGTTACACACAGTAGCTTGAAACAAAAACTTAAATTATATATATTGAAGAAGTGCCCCTATAGCATTGAAGAATTTTGTAAGTGAATAAGTTGAATTGACATCCGGTTTATAGTAAGCATTTAACATAATTTTATGGTATGAAATGTATTGTATGGTGCCTTTTGTAGAAAATTTTAGTTGACCTTATAGACATTTGACAGAATTATTTTTATATTCAATTGCCACTTTACTTTGTATTTTGACATTAGGTATTATTTGATTTGATTTGATTAATATTATTTGAATTATTTGACTTTGATAGTAGATATTTAATGTAATTGTATTAGCTATACTTATGTATGACATAATGTTAATATTTCACACAAAATTTACATTGTTTATGAATAAATACAATACAACGTCCAGTGGGATATAGAGCTGTAGATCGTCAGCGTATATATGGTATTTGTAACTGGAGATTGCCTTGACTATATCGGCAGTATATATAATAAATAAAAGAGGCGCCAATATGGACCCCTGAGAAACGCCTCTGTCCATTGGATCGCATTCTGAAGAAGTACACGAGCCATCCAATTTGCGAAGAACAACTCGCTGTTGCCGATTTTTAAGGTAGCTATCGAACCATTTGCGATATTCAATGTCGAAGCCATAATAAGTGAGTTTCGACAGTAGCAGAGGAGTCAAATGCTCTCGAAAAATCTAGTAACGCCAATATCGTACTTTTGCCGACATCTTGCGAACCAAGTATATTATCCACTACATCAAGGAGCGCCGTGGAAGTACCTCTCCCCTTTCTGAAGCCTGACTGGTGTAATGGTAAGATGCTATTTTTTTCGCAATAATGAATAACCTGATCATAAATAGCCCTCTCCAGAATTTTGGACAAATACGGTAGCAAACTTATTGGTCTCAGATCTTTAACGCTGACTGGATTGTTATTCTTAGGTATGGATCGGACCAATGCAAACGAAATACCAGGGCAAACACTGCGGTAGCTTAGATGAAGACTAGAGGAGCCGACCGCAGCGAAGCCCCCGAATACTCTTCGTGTTAGTAAGAACAAAAGAAACGTAAATTCTAAATCCTATCGGTCTGGTTTACTATCCGTCGATAGTTGATCAACTGACTTTGACTATTTTACGGTGACATATATTGTGAAACCTTGGTTTTTGACAAAAGTAATATGCACCTTTTTCAAAATTTAAAAGGCAGGCGTCACCACATGAAGCTCAAAATGGAGCGTCACAAGACTGCTTATTATAATAAAAGTATATTTTGCATGGCCATTAGAATATATAATGAACTCCCGCAATCCGTAAAAGAAATACAAAATGTAAAAAGAAAATAAAACGTCTTCTAACAAATAAAGTTTATTACAGTGTCGATGAATACCTCCGTGATGTTTTATAAAGCTGCCGAAAACTTCTTATTTACCAGATACCACTAACTTATAATATAAGTTATAATTCTTATTTATAATGTTAATATATGCCCTCCTCCATATGCCCTCCCAATGGAAGAACATAGAGACCTATCACACAGTGTCATTGATTAAGATTTGCATATTACCTATGTTCCTGAATAAATGATTCTTTATATTTATCTTTTATCCGGTTTCTGAATTGAGAAATTCACTAAGTTATTACTTAACCTTTAGAGACGCACATCACCTATTAGGGAACTTATTTGACAGACGTCACCTAGAGCACTGAAGATTCTATTGTGGGCCTTTGTGGGGCAACAACATATTTTTTCTTTTTCGGCCAGCAGGTAAAGAAATACCTGTCACTTTCTCTTTTGTGACATCTTCAGAGACAGAATGATACTTAAGTATTTGATAAGTGAAATTCTTAATTCAGAAATCGGAGGTAAAATTTAGAGCCCTTCTAAGTTTATGCACAAACTGATATTGCTTTTAACTATTAATGTATATGTAACCATGGTAACGGTCAGTAACCATGGTAACGATCGGCGACCGCTACCATGATAAGCTAAACGACAGTAATTTAGAACGTTGCACGTAATAAGTACGTATCGCTAACCTTATCACGGGCATACAGTGGTAAACAGGAGTCAACGACCGCTGTCACGATGCTAATTCGTAATTACACTATAGCCAACTTATTCGCTAACTAAATGAAGTGACCTGCAGAAAATTAAGACAAAGCGGCCTTATTGATTTGTTAGATAAAAATCGCGAACTCCTTATTTAGTTGCAGCAAATTTTCAAATCGCATTTTTTAGCGAACGCTTTATTTATGTCTTTATAATTTATTAGTAGATGAATTACGTATATTTGACAAATTTATCAAATTCTTCTTATAATATGCGGCGTGCTAACCCCCGTTTGATGTTAATTTTGTCAGTGTCAAGTGTTTTTGAAAGATCAAGTGATGTGTTTTTGAATCTAACCTCAGATGAATGAAACTGCCTCCAACTACGCCAGTGCCACCTAGCGGGAGCAAAGGCGTCCGCTGTTTACCCCATATCATGCACACTGCGCCATCGATGTAGTAGAGTGCATTAGAGCTTTAAATTTCCATCGCCGTTGCCTTGCGCAACTTGTAAACAGTTTTTTTTTGTTGGAGGGTTTTTAAAAAATAAATACCCATGCCCAGGAGTCAGAACTCCCTGCTATGTCCGGGTCCCTACACGTTGAGCGGGCATCAACTCGTGTAGTATACGGACTAAAAACAACCCCTTTGTTGTATGACAGTTATAGATAGTCGATGTTACTGTGAGCCATGGAACTGTAAATTGTCAATAAAAATAAAAAAATCGGTTCGGCAGCAAGTACCGTACAAGCAACTTCTCTTGAGAAGAATTCTTTTTTCACGAAAAAGATGACGTCATAGTGGGTCCGCCATTTTGAATTTTAAAAAACTGATGAAAGATTCGAAACCAGCACCCTCAAAAACCCACATCTACCCCTCAATACTTGGAATTACATACAAAATTAACGTTGCGTGTTCAAAAAAGTCAGTTTTTTACAAATAAAAAACGAACCGCTGGACCGATTTTTTCTAGACTCCTTTCAGATCTAAGTCATGACGTGGCGTATCGATTGATATGGTCATCAAAGCGATTCGGTCCAGTAGTTATTGAGAAAACGAATTCCATAATTTTGATCACGTACATACGTACGTACACACACACACACACACACACACACACACAGACATCACTCTAAAAATGATTGCAAATGATTCTCCAGGTCTTAAAACGTAAAGAAAACACAAAATTACCTATTTCAATTTTCAGACCTATTATAATAACTTCTCAAGAGAAGTTAATAAATAAATAGTAGGTAAATGCAATATCCGGTAGCCAGATTCACATTACCATACAAATTCCCCGCTTTGAATTAATAACAACAGGTTTGTAAGTACTTACCTACAAGCTCGTCACAGTATGAAATACGTAAATGATATAGTGATTCCTACGAGTATTGGAAATGAATGAGTTAGTTAAGATATTTTATCCCTATTTTTTGGGAAACACATAATCTAACATAACATAGCGTCCCACCTTTTCCCATACGGGGTGGCAGAGGCACAATGGTGTCCACTTTGAGCCAGTTATTCAATACTCTATTTTGAGTGACAGGGGGCTAGCCCATCGCCGCGGCTATGGAGTAATGAAGGTTTCCTCACGATATTTTTCCATTACCGTTGGAACGTCCGTATAATGTCCTTAAGATAAATTAATTATCTCATTAGTACATGGTCAGGAATCGAAACTGCTTCTTCTGTGTGAGAAGCAACCGTGAAACCCATTAGACCACAGAGCTCCATCTGTTGATGGGGATGGGAAACACATTTAAAAATGCTAGCAACACTGGTTTAATTGCTGCCATCATAACGGCGAAGGGAATTGAAAGCTGAAATGCACTTTACCGTACGGCCAAGAGCGCTTCGCCGAGTGGAAGTAAATAAGTAATTTAATTTTCTCATTCGTATCTCAGAATACAGAACTGCAATTTTTCTTATGTGCGCTCTTCCAGAAATAAGTAACGACTTGTTTTTGCTAGAGTTGATGTAATAGGAGAAGTATTTGTTTTATACTTTAGTGCTTGTATCGATTTCTCTCACTCAAGACCTAGCTAACTGTAAAATTATTTGTGTAAGGCTGGCCTCACACGGCCGGAATCCTTTCTGTAGCTATTCAGAATCTCACACACAAGGTTACCTCTGTGGTGTGGCGGTCAAGGCTGTGCTTACCAAGCGAGGGTTTCCGGGTTTGAATTACGGCTGGGAATGAAAAAAAAACCCAGGTTCTGGATGTTTACATGTTTGTAACGTCTTCGAATTTCTGGTTCCCACGATACAGGAACATACATATATAACATACACAGGAAGATACAGAAAATCCTAGTATGAGGCCAGAAGCAATGTGGCCTTTATTTAAAAGTAAAATAATTGTAATTCAGAAAATGTATAGAATTTAGCTTTTCTCCATACACATTTTTTTTGTAGCCGTTGCGATGTCCAGCAGTTGAATTGTATTCAAAACCAGTCAATTCAGCCATTTTAGCGTGATTGAGGCATAAAAATCCAAACATCTATCCATCCATACAGCGTTACTTTCCCATTTATAATATTAGTGAGATAATAAGATACTTACTCATTGCAACATGGTTAGCAGCGGGATTCGAACCCGCATCTCCACTGGACCACGGAAGCTCAGGTCTGCGATTTATGCTGTCAGCTGGATATGAAGTTCAATGCTTGGAAAATCCACCCAACAACTTGTTAGGTAATTAGACCCCTGTACATTATGTAAGTATTTATTTACCTGTCGAAGAAACTGACGGTGAAACTCCAGTCTGAATTAAATTAGTCTGTGAACCTTCTCGTGTCGGGCTAAAAGTCGGGGATTCCCTCGGGAGGCGAGCTCGGTCCGTCTTTGTTATGTACAGTGCAAACTTGAATACTGAATCAGACCCAAGGCGAACTAAGTAATTATTTTGTCAAAGTAGGGCTCCTTAGTAGAATCTTAATTAAATCATTCATCATTATCTACTAAGATCATATTTAAGCAATAGAATTCAATGAGCAGAAATCAACAGCGTTTTTATTAAATTAATTAAAAATTGGCGTTCCACAAGAATCCATATTAGGCCCTTTCTTATTCCTGGTGTATATTAACGATCTGCCTTTCACGGTGGAGAAATTGAGTGACTTAGAGTTGTTTGCTGATGATACTTTACTGGTCTCCAAAATTGAAAGACAAAAAAGAAGATTTTCATGATCTTTATAATCTTTATCCTTGAATTGGTTCACAGTTAATAATTATTGTTAAACGCTGGTAAAACCAAGCATACCAAATTCTCACTTCCCAATGTAGAGACCATTTAAGTGTGAGACAGCAACACGTTAGAATTACCGATATGTTTAACGAATGTTGTTCAGTTGTGGTGTAGTTGCTCAGAATTATCTCTCGTGTAACCAATTAAAAAATTGTTATTTTCAATTTAATTTTTCAATTCACTTTAGCGTCCTAAATCCATTTAAGATCTATCAGAATTTATGACATATGTCAAAGTTAAATCAGTTTAGCACGCTTATCTTGCAATTGCCATGCATGTTTTTTTGTCCGTAGCGTACCTCGGTACCGTATCAGCGTCGCGATCCAAGAACGCTAGTTTGGACGCCCGTTCGGTACGGATCGGTGGTACGGCGCGTCTCGATCGCAGCCGAACCGTGCGTCCAAACTAGCGTTCTTGGATCGCGAATGATCGCGACGCTGATACGTTACGGACAAAAGAACATATCTGGACCTACCTTTACATACAAAATTTACCATGTATCCCATTCTAGCTAATTCCATTCGATACAGATGTGCTTTTAACACTTATATTTGCATTTTCATCCGATATTTTTTCTTCGAAACGGCTGGCTAGTTTCAGCCAAGGAAATGATTAATCATCAAACGATTGGTCATTTACGACTAGTTTTCGGCGACCGCTGCAACTATTTTGTAGTCTTCGCATGTGACCAATTTTCTTTGTAAAGGTCCTCGAGGAGGAATATTAAACCGTCGGAATATTTCATTTAGTATTCTATTTATTTACCGACTATACCTGTCGTTAGCTCGTCTACCGAGGTAAGCTGAGTCGAGGGTGAAAGCGTTCCTTCTTCTGTTGTTTCTTGGTTTTGTGTTACTTGCTATTGATTTATTCGTATTTAATTTTTGTGAAGGACAGGTAACATCATCGCTGTCATCAAATATGCCGCTTTGAGTTTTTTGAAAATCCAAACTTTTGGAGGTACGCCCAAAGGTAGTAACTATAACTAAAAGGCTAGTATTTAATCGCACATCAAAAATACTGATTTGCACATCAAAAAAGGATCAACAAATACACTTTTTATGTTTTAAATATTTAATGGGTACTTAAGTTTATGTTTTAAGTATTTTTTGTTGTTCTTACATGTTAAACCTAACACGAAGGATAAAGGGGGCTTCGCTTCGCTCCCCCCTTTATCCTTCATCTAAGCTACCGCAGTATTTTACCCATATATTTGCTGTGCAAATCAGTATTTTTGATGTGCAGTTTAATATTTTCCTAACTAAAAAACTATCGCTGATATAATAAAACGAGGGAGATATTTGTAATTAGCGACCTCGGATCAGTAAACCACCCACAGTGTTATTAATGGTTGCATAATTTGTAAAGATGAAGAAAATAAGCAAATGATCGTCAGACGGCTTTTGGATTGACGATCCTACATACTAAAATAGTATAAGATATAAATAACTGTAGCCAATTAATGTCTCCACTGAGGGGCACAGGCCTTTACTGGGATTCGAGTAAGATTAAGCCATACTCCACCACGCTGGCTCAGTGCGGGTTGGTGTAGGGCTTTTACGACCATTACCACTTAGCGATAGACGCCAGGTCCTACAGCTAAACGTGTCATCCGAAACACTCAACAACCGATCAGGAATCGAACATGCATCTCCTGTGTGAGAAGCAAGCGTGAAACCCGTGACCACAGAGCTCTTCTAAATAGTATACGACCTACTTATTAATATGACGGTTTAATATTAGCAGGCTTACAGAGTATGATAAACCGCACACAACTCTAGATTACTTAGAAATACCCTCTTTGACACAGCCACCACCACTTAGACTGCGGTGGAAGAGTTTATTATATTCTACTTTGTGCATAAGCGCAAAAAGTAAATTCTAAAGACTAGGAACACGTGTAAAGGCTTTTCCTTCTGTAGTTTACATACACGAGGTAAGATGACACGGTTTAGAATACGTTTACCGTTGTAAAAAGAAACAGTTACTTAAGTTTTATAGTTAATTAACTAGAATGTAGAGTAGAGTGTAGGGAGAAGGCGAAGGACGAAATTCACCTATTGGCTGACGCACTACACTACCACAGAGGAAGAAAGCACCAGAGACAAAGGTTCATAGAACCACGCCTTCTTCGTAGGTAACCTACTACAAGCATACTGCGCATGTGTGAGTGAGCACTGGCCGCTGTGTCGCGTACGCGCCGCCACTGGATAAAACGGGTTTACGCTCGTTCAGCCAGTGCCCAAAAGGAGGGAATTCATAAACCACGTCTTATTTGTTGACACCTACCTTATCTAATTGTTTTATGTGGAATAAACTGTAAATAGTTATTAAAGTGTTTAAGTATACGTTTTGAATTTTCAAAATGGTGTACTGTACTGTTTGTATGAATAATAATAGAAACAGAAAAGAAATTTAATATTTTATCTATACCAAGGAGTCTACTACTAGGTAAGTAAATGAATACCAGACTAGGTATACCTATTTAAAATGTTTAAGTAGGTAGCACAAACCGTGTTATTTAGTTAGGTAATTGTTATTAGTATTATTTATTACCCTACAAATATTTTGCTGTTTGGTTTCCGAATCGTTTACTTTCGTTAAAACAGTTAGCATTCACAAGCTTAATTGTTTTATTTGAAATAATAAACTAGGTGTAGTAAAGTGTATCGCAATTGCAGCTCTTGGCTACCCCTTTATTGGAATATAGCCGTGAGTATATGAATGTTGGGTCGAGGTGTATGTAAGGGGGCGCCAGATTTTTTAAGTCTTATTGCCTCAATTTTTTTGAATTATAAAAAAAAAATAATATATATACTGGTTACTTTTATTCCTCTATCGCGTAGGGTCGCTCTTTGCCATTATTTTAGGTCATATACGTTTTGATAGTGCACCTCTCCCATCTCGAGATAATGCGTCATAATATTTTTATCGATATATCTCTGTAAATAATGGCCCTAGGGAAAACACACATACGACATAAAATTATGGCCGCAAGGCACCTCACACGATATCACAATATTAGTATGTTGTTGTTCTAATATTGATGTTCCATGATGATAAAGATAAAGATAAAGATATTTTATTTGTGAATGTGGGTTACAGGGTTGTTAAATAAATATTGTTCTTGCCACACTCTACCTTAAAGGCGGACAAATATTAATTTAAATTAAATTATATTTAGATTAAATTTAAATTACATAACAATACATTATATTACATATCCGTTTGATTATTCAAATAATGCAAATTACATAGATCCTTAATAAACATACGCTACCACCCATTAAGCAATCTTTCAGTCACCATTGAGGAAATCTTGTACGCTATAGTAGGCTTTATTAAGCAAATGTTCTTTAAGCTTTAATTTAAATAAATTAAATGATTCTATTTCTCTGATACATTTTGGAATATTCTTATAAATTTTTGGTATCGTCCCAAACACATTTTTTTGAAATAGTGCGGTTGAGTGCCGCGTTATGCTTAACATAATGTTTCTTTTTGAATTTATTTTTTTAAAATGATCCCAATTATTTCTTACATAAACGGCCATTTCATAGATATATAACGACGGTAGAGTTAAAATTCTTAATTTTTTGAAATGTGGCTGACATGTTTCTATTTGTTTTAAATGACATATCGCCCTTAAACATCTTTTTTGTGCTTTAAAGGCTCTGTCCTTATCCGTTGAGTTGCCCCAGAATATAACACCATATTTGAGAGTCGAAGCCACATAAGCATGGTATGCTGATAGCAAGGTAGTGACTCTAGCTACCTTAGCAAGCATAAATAGTGCATACGAGAATTGGCTTAACTTTGTGCAGACATTATCAATATGTGTTTTCCATGTTAAGTGGGAGTCGATTGTTAAACCTAAAAATTTGGTGTCATGAATTTTCTCAATTATTTTTGTACCATAGTGGATGTCAATTTTATTATTAATATTATTGTAATTATTTGTGAATGTCATTATATTAGTTTTATTTAAATTAATTACAAGATTATTTTGTCCGAGCCAGTCAATAATATTTTTTAGGGAATTATTTATGTCAGATTCATAAGTATTAATATTTCGACTTTCTGCTATCATTGTGCTATCATCAGCAAACATTACGATTGGGAAATTGACCGCGTCAGGTAAATTATTTATATATATTATAAAATAAATAACAGTGGTCCCAAAACGCTACCTTGTGGTACTCCATATTGCACTGTCCTTGAATCTGAATAATAATTATATTCTGTTTTAGTTGTCTTGTCTACTCTGGACATTTGAGTCAGTTGTTTTCGGTTGCACAGATAGCATTTAATAAGATCAAACACGTTACCTCGGACGCCATACATGTATAGTTTGTTTATCAGGATGGAATGATCCAGATGATGAGTAGTTGAGTTTATAAGTGGGTGACCTCGAGTGACGAACTGTATTAGATACCTAAGTATTTAAAAGGCATACCGCCCTAAGAATAAGATAATAAAATCGCTCGGTCAAGAAAAGCTCGTAACAGTTTGTTAATTTTATTTTTTCTCTTTAGTCAACCCTACTAATATAGGTATGAGTTTTGCAGGCTCCTTAGAACCTTTCTCTCTGTTCCTTTTTATTCCTCTGTGCCATGGGAGTGCTACGTACAAATTCGACAAGCTATCACCGAAATCACAAAATGTTGCTGAAATGAAGTGCCAGCTCCAAAAATTTATAATTAGAGAAAGGAATTGAATTGAAGCAACAGACATCAAGCTGTCTCACGTGTACATTAAATACAGTACTAGTGTGCAAACGAGAAAGCATGATTTAGTTTGTTTCGTTCAATGCCTTTCTTTAATGAAAGACGTAATAGACTTTGTAGCCTTATCATGTTATTCTGAAATCTAGGTTGTTAATTCGCTTTTGAAAATTTTACGAATCACAAAACGTTTTCACAACATTTTACAAACTTTGCGATAGCTTTAATGTTAACCTAAGAAATAATCACAGACTAGCTGCGCCCTGGTTTAGACTCGCAAAGGTTAGCAATTCTTTCAAGGGTCAGTGCATTCTCTACTACAACAAGATACCTCTAGATTTTGAAATTGCCGTTGGAGCAATTTAAAACCATGTAAAAGCGACTTTGTCAGAAAAGGCATATCACAATGTTCAAGATAACTTAAATGACGGGACTGTATGGGGTTCATCTATCTCAATAAAGAACTTGCTGTTAATAATTTTGTAATTATTTATTCCTGTTTATTAATTATAATAATTAATATTGTAATATTTGTGTTAGTTAAACACAACCAAGTTTTCTTTTCATCTGTGGCAGCTTCTTATCCTTTCTCCTCCCGCAGTGGTCCAATGTAGAGAAGCGGCAAAAAAATCCGCTAAGTATATGTAAATATCTACAGTAATAGAGAAATTTGATTTTGATTTGATTTTAGGGACAACATTCTGAAAAACTTTCTCTATGAAACCGATTTGATCAGACCAACCTTATTATTCACTTCTGCATACAAATTGGTCGGCCGCTCCTTCGTGTTCACGGTTCATAGAATCAAAATTAATTAAATCCTAAAAGCAATCAAATGGCATAGGTTTAATCACTGTTGAGCATTTGGAACATATTGACGCATCGTCCTTTCATAGGGGCAGTTTCCGAGCGAGAGACAGTGACGTCATGACTGAGTGCCAGTCTTACTTTATATAATAATAATAATAATAATACCTTGGACAGTATTTACACACATTGTTCTAGCCCAAAACTTGGATTCCCTGTATCTTGGGTACTAGATAACGTTACACACACTTAAAAAGATAAATAGTATAGTTAGATGAATAAACAACCATGACTAGGGTACAAAAATCCGTTCTCATAAAACAAATATTTGCCCCCACCGGGACTCGAACCCGGAACCCTTTGCTTCAAAGGCAGGGTCACAGTCAGTTGTCGTTTGTTTGTAATGTTATACTACCTGGTAAAAACTCATTTCTTATCTGAATATTGATACATTATGACCATAATGTATAAATTTTCGACAAATTATGACATTCAAATTTCGAACACCGACGCCCGCCTGCGTGCCACCCTTAGTTTGTCTGTGAAGTTGGTACTACTGAACAAGCTAAACAAGGAGACCAATTATCAATGCCTCCATGCCGGTCGAACATGCGGTTGCTGAACACATCAAAGAGAGCTTATGTGTGTAGATAAACTAGGGTATGTAACTGTACATAACTATTAAGCATTAAAACTCTCGAGTGATAATATTATAAACCCGCTCTCGAGTTTTAATGCCCTTCGTTATGTATCAGTCACATATACTACTATTTGATTTTGTTTTTGTTTTATAATTTTATTTCTCTTTTCTCTATTTTTTATAATTTATAATTTTCAGTGGTTAAAATTTCTTGTACGAAGGTATCGAACCCTTCCTTCGTGTGCGACACCGACCCGCCCTTGACCATTTTTTTCCCCTTACTTTTTAAGAACCGCAGCGTAGCATATACTTTGCTCGTAGTCATTTCGTAGCATTCGTAGCATGTGTTACGCTGCGTAGCACAATCGTTATGAGCATTATATTGCGTTCATAGTGTTCCGCGAAGCAGTGTTTCGACTTTGGAGAAAATTGAAAATGATTCTGAGATAACCGGCCAAGTGCGAGTCGGACTCGCACACCAAGGGTTCTGCACTAATCGCATTTTTTAGGGTTCCGTACCTTAAAAAGAAAAAAAGGAATTGGTCTGACCTTCTGTCTGTCCGTCTGTCAAGACACTTTTCTCAGGAAAGCCTTAAAATATCAAGTCGACATAAATATCATTATATTCAGGTCTTGTGGTCTGGTAAAATTGTAAAAAAATCAAACTTATAGGTAAACGCAATCGAAAGATATCGCCATTTATGTCACATTCTTGCTGAATTTGCTATATATGAAATATAAACCTATAGGGTACTCGCCGTTGATGTAGAATCATGAAATATGGCCCGAGGCAAGCTCTTAAATTATAAATAAAGATTAGCAATTAGGGTTATCAGTATAATATAGTTCGTAGTTTATATTACTCGTAGTAGTTACAGAGTTTTATTGCGCGCGCAGGTCTTCCCCCGCTCAACCATCACCTTTCCTATCCATCATGGTTTGCTGGAAGAAATCTCTTTTTAGAGATAAGCTCGCCTTTGTACATATTTGTTCTATTATGAGTTATCTGTATGTCTGTTTTGTGTAGCACAATAAAGAAATTACGGAAAACAGATATACAATTTCCTCACGATGTTTTCCATTCCTGTCCGTACCAGTAACGGACTAACACTAGTGGTTCTGTGAGAACAGTAGACCTCGCCAGCCCTTCAACATACATGTAATATGACTGACGGACAAAAGGCTTTATTATAATGCGAACAAGTTTATTTTGCGCAAGAACTAAACGAAGAAAGTCTAATTTTAAATTTAATTTTCCAATTGAAAGGTCCAAACGATGGAGAACATTATCCAGCGTTGCCCAATTCGTTTCACCCGAAGACCTGTTCCACAACCTAACCCCTGACGTAGTCAACTGGCTGAAAGATCTAAAGACACAAACATAGATTGCCTATCTACTGCATAAAATGCCATACGATTAAATAAACCACCACTAACTGCAAAAAGAGAATCGCCACAATCATTGGAATGTTAAGCTCCAAGGAACAGGCGAAATACACCATTAAGGAGGCGCCGCAGACGGTGTCTGGTATTAACAGCTGCAGATGCAAGGGAGCAGCTAGCGGCTTCTCAAAGGCGCGCTCATGCAGGCTCTGTTACCCATCCCCCTATATATATATATATATAGGATAAGTCAATTATTTGATTTTTTAAAAATTGAGGTTGTTTGCTTATAGAACCGAGAATCTTATAATTTTCCTTATAGAACCGAGTTGGTTTGTTACACTCGTTGGAGGGGGGACAGGGGGACCTTTCCCTGTACCTCTAGTATAGTAAAATAAGAAAAAAAACCCTTTCATAATTCATAATTCTTTATTGCACACACATATTCAATTTAAAAGGTTACATTAGGAGAAATCATATGTACAAAGGCGAGCTTATCTCTAAAAAGAGATTTCTTCCAGCAAACCAAGGCATGAAAGGGAAATGTATCATGAAAGGGTAGGCAGTGTACAGTATCTAATTTTTACTAAAATACATATAATATAAAATACGGAAAATAAAATACTTATATACCAGACTACTAAATACAATACATACATATACCTGCAAATATAGTTTATATATTATAATGATATACATACTATAACTCTCACGAAAAAGAGAGGAAGTGCTCTTTTACCCGGTTTTTGAAAGAGACAATAGTGGGACTGTCTCTTATAGTGCAAGGTAGTGCGTTCCACAGTTCCAACCCTTGTTATTTATAGTATTATTTATTTAATACGCTTTATGAACATGTTTTATGGTCAACATGAATTCTAGGAATGGGTCAGACAACTTTTTGTCACTTCCCTCCTCCACAAATACTTAATCACATTTCTTCAAAACTTTGCGGGTTGTTATAATTGTCTTTGGCAAAGAAGTATGTGTCCCACCGGGAGCAATCAAAGAATTGTCTGGGTCACTATAGTTTACCCTTTTATGGATATATCCATAATCACCCTGACAATCTCACGCCCTCCAGAAATCTGTACGGATTGTTGGACCTACTTTCACATGCTTCTGAATCAGTGGCACCAAGACCTCAGCCGACCCAACGTTTTCTAGGCAACTTCTAAGCGTAGGTCTTCACTCCCGTTTTCAATCATCCCTAAAACAGGTCCCTCGATTCTTCAAATCCAAATTCCAAATTTCTTTATTACTGTAGATATTTACATATACTTAGCAAAACGATTTTTTTTGCCACTTCTCTACATTGGACCACTGTGGGAGAAGAAGGGCGTAGAAACACCCTCAGATTGATTTTTAGATCTCTTTTAAAAATTTCTTGTGCTAAACTAATATATTTAATATTAATTATTATAATTAATAAGAAGGAATAATTAACACAAAATTATTAACAGCAAGGTCTGTGTTGAGCCAGATTAATCCCATGCAGTCCCGTCATTTAAGTAATCTTGAACATTGTGATATCCCTTTTTCGACAAAGTCGCTTTAACATGGTTTTTAAATTGCTTACGAGGCAATCTCAAGATCACGAGAGGTATCTTGTTGTAGTAGAGAATGCTCTGACCCTGGAAAGAATTGCTAACCTTCGCGAGTCTAAACCGGGGCGCAAGTAGTCGGTGATTATTTCTTAGGTTAACATTACATCTATCGCTAAGTTTGGAAAATGTTGTAAGGTTCTTGCGTGCATACAATATATTTTTCGATAATAAATTGACTAGGTACATAATAATAATAATAAGGTAAATAATAAATTGCTCGAATAGCACTTTTCTTTAAAAAAAATAGTTTGAATATCCGCTGCTTTCCCCCACAACAAGATACCATAGGACATGACACTATGAATGTAACTAAAATATGCTAGCCTAGATGTAGCCACATCCGTGTTTTCTCTGATATCAAAATTTCTATTTCGAATTGGAAGCTCGACCCCCCGACGTTAGCCGACGTCTTGACGTCTTGAATTCTCATTCAAAATCCCCTTAGTAAATGTTTTTTTTTACATTTTTCGGATGTTTGCTTTTCAAAATGTCCTCTCCGCAAGGACCTTCCCTTTATTTTAAAACAACGGTTGGACAGGTTTGAAATTTTTTAAATATCTTTTAAACCGGTCCAGTAGTTTTTCATAAATTTTCAGGGTTCCATACCCGAAGGGTGCCAAACGGGACCCTATTACTAAGCCTCCGCTGTCCGTCCGACCGTCTTTCACCAGGCTGTATCTCATGAACCGTGATAGTTAGACAAATGAAATTTTCACAGATGATGTATTTCTGTTGCCGCTACAACAACAAATACTGGAAAATAGAATAAAATTTATATTTAAGGGGGCTCCCATACAACAATTCTTTCAATACCACATATAAACTTATGAATGCACCTGGTTACTTACATGGAGTGTGAAAGCAGCCGCACCAATAACTTTGTAAACAACATTTTCCTAAGTAAAATCCAAACTATTCACTCCACACCATCCCTACCATTGTACGGTGGTACGGAACCCTTCGTGCACGAGTTAGACTCGCACTTGACCGGTTTTTATATTATATGGATACATTATGACGGCCTCTGTGGCGCAGCAGTTGTGGCTTTGCCTACCATGCGAGAGGTCCCGGGTTCGATCCCCGGCTGGGGGTAAAGAAAAAAAAAAAAACAATCCCCAGGTCTTGGATGTTTATATGTGTGTGACGTCGCTGTTTCTGGTTACCACGACACAGGGTATCCTAGTGTGGGGCCAGAAGCAATGTTTGTGCCTCTATGTAAATGTTTATGTTTATTACCTATATGGATTTATGTATTTTGTTGCAGCCGCCGTCGGAGGGCGAGCTGGCGGCTCCGGTCGGGGTGATCAGCCGGATGCATAAACTAAGGAACCTGCGGCAGGGCTCCAGGGTAAGTGTCGCCGAGGAAACAATCTGTTACCATAATACTAGCAAATATAACAACAATAACCATGCCTCTTGAATGCGAACTCCCTTCAATTTAAAACAACGCGTATATGCCTTTTTTGTTTTAGCGGCAATAGAATATAGATGCTGAAAATTCTGTGTCGATCTATTATATAGTGATAATAACATTTAAGCCCCGTTAACGTTACGCCTATAATATACCATATTGTATATACCTATTTATATAGATAGGTATACACAGTCAGGTCATAAGTTCTGTCACACAATAAAAACTTTTGAATTTAGAACGCTGGCCACAAAAAAGTTTATTGAATTCGAATTTCGAATTTTTCATGAAAATAAAAATGAAATCTTTTTAGAATTTTCCTCATTTTTAAATATGGAGTGGACACTTAAAGAAGACCGTGTCGCAGTTATTGCGTTGCATCGTTGCGGTTACGCGCCAATTCAGATTTTCGACTTACTGAAAAATTTGAATATAAACAAAAGATTCGTTTATCGTACCATAAAACGATACAATGAAGACTCTAGTGTAGATGACAGGTCAAGAAGTGGTCGCCCTCGCTCTGTTAGGACTCCAGCAGTGACAAAAGCTGTGAAGGTGCGAATTCAAAAAAATCCCATACGTAAGCAGAAACTGTTGGCCCTTCAGATGGGGTTAAGCAGGACCACGGTGAAAAGGGTGTTAAATGAAGACTTAGGGCTTAGGGCATATCGAAGAAAAACAGGACATCGTTTGGACGCTCGTTTAATGGACCTGAGACTGAAGAGATGCCGCGCTTTGTTGAATCGGTACGCGGGAAAAAAGCATCGGGAAATTCTTTTTTCGGATAAAAAAATTTTCACCGTGGAAGAGAGCTACAACAAACAAAATAATAAGGTGTACGCACACAGCAGTGAAGAAGCGAGCAACCGTATTCCGCGTGTCCAACGAGGTCATTTTCCATCCTCGCTCATGGTTTGTTTGGGAGTCTCTTATTGGGGCTTAACTGAGGTACATTTTTGTGAGAAAGGCGTAAAAACGAATGCAGTTGTGTATCAAAATACAGTCCTCAAGAACCTTGTGGAACCTGTTTCTCATACCATGTTTAATAACAGGCACTGGGTATTCCAACAAGATTCTGCGCCAGCTCATAGAGCGAAAAGCACACAAGACTGGCTGGCGGCGCGTGAAATCGACTTCATCCGGCACGAAGACTGGCCCTCCTCCAGTCCAGATTTGAGTCCGTTAGATTACAAGATATGGCAACACTTGGAGGAAAAGGCCTGCTCAAAGCCTCATCCTGATTTGGAGTCACTCAAGGCATCCTTGATTAAGGCAGCCGCCGATATTGACATGGTCCTCGTTCGTGCTGCGATAGACGACTGGCCGCGCAGAATAAAGGCATGTATTCAAAATCGCGGGGGTTATTTTGAATAAACTTTATTACCATAAGAATCTATGTTTTATTAAGTTCATTTTGCTATATAAATGTTTACATAAATGAGGGGTATAAAAGCAAACACGCCAGTGTCCATAATTTGTATCGAAGTCATTTAAAGGAATTGTTGTAGTACAATATTGCATGAGAATGTGAAAAGCAATGTATCTTTTTAATGTCAAGGAAGGTATTTAAATAGGAAATCAATAGACAAACCAACATGATCTATTAAATTAAGCTGAAAATCCAATAAAATCAACACGACAGTGGTGACTTTGCATCTGACATTGGACAGTGGTGAATTTGCATCGAACATCTGTTGGACATTGGTGAATTTGCGTCTAAGTCAAAGGACAGTAGCGCATTTGCTTGTGAGCATATTGATTAATAGATATGTACAGTCGAGTTCATAAATATCTCCACAAACCAGCGTTTATATACATCGGCGTCAATAAATGAAAATTGGGAAGTTTTGTATCACATAAAGCTGGTTTTGTTCATATATTTATAAACAAGACTGTACAGACAGCAGCAAAAGTAGAAAGATGGTTCAAGGTTTTATGAATACTATTTATTAATAAAATAAAAAATATATAGGTATATTAATTAAAATTTAATAATTATATTATTTAATTAAATCGTAAATTAATCAAGTAAGTCCGAATCAGGCACTGCCACTCCACATTCTTCTTCTTCATACTCTTCAGTCTCGTTATTTTCATTTTCAGCTCGTAGCATTACTTGTTTGTAGAATTCTAAATCATCTCTAGATGTCCAATCTTCGCCGCAATGTTTTTTGAGTAGCCCGTCAACATCCTTATATTTCTCTTTTTTTAATACAACTTTGTGTTTCTCTATCGAATCCGGGTTTAGGCCAACAAGTGATTTTCCTCTCTTCAAAATTGACTTGTAACTTCCGACATCAGCGCAGTAGTTAGGCTCAACCCTTACAAAAACATCATTGCTTCTGTTTCGTTTTAAGAAAAATCTTTTACTTTGATTGAACTGGAAATGCCAGTTTCCCGGTGGACGAATTAAATTTCCGAGAGCAGTTTTTCAATCTTGTACACTACTTAATGAGACGACAGTGCCATATTTTTCAAAGACTTCTATATATTCCGCTGGCTTTAAAATAGTCTCCATACGCTTTATTTCTTTCTCAATAAGACCAAAAACCCGATCAGGTGGAATAAACGAATGACCGGGTATTGGGAAGACTAGCTCGACTGTTTTAATGTGATGTGGTGCCTGATTCAACCATTGTGCGCACATACCTATCATTACGCTGTTTTTGTTTTGGGCCCCGCATCCATCTGCCACCAGTCTAACGGTTTTGGGCCCCGCATCCACCTGCCACCAGTCTAACAGTTTTGGGCCCCGCATCCATCTGCCACCAGTCTAACAGTTTTGGGCCCCGCATCCATCTGCCACCAGTCTAACAGTTTTGGGCCCCGCATCCATCTGCCACCAGTCTAACAGTTTTGGGCCCCGCATCCATCTGCCACCAGTCTAACAGTTTTGACATTTTCATTGAAAATCGCATTTTGAAGCGTGTTAAAGACGGCTGATGCTATTTCGTTTGCTCCTTTACGATATTCATCTTCCGTCCATATATACAGCTTCACATTGTCTCTGTTCAAGGTATTTTCTGGCACCGACCTAACGACTCCAAAATTATATATATAAAGTTGGCGACTGTAATACGCCGCCTGATCAGATATTTTAGGTAGTACCTGATTTTTCTGGCAGTCAAAAGAAAACACAACCAAATCGTCCCTTTTTTCCTTAAGCAGTCGATAAAATGCTCTGGCCTTCAGCATGTGTATTCTTTTTTCCGTCATTAAATTTGTTTTTTCTTCTACATCTGTTGATTTCTTTATACGTTCAAGTAGCTCATTGCACTTGGAACAAGTGTCAGTACGAGGGCTCCCAAATCCCAGATTGTAACATTTGTTGAAAACTGATCGAAAGTAGCATTGACGTACTTTGAGATCTTCGTTGCTCTGTGTATTGTACATTCTCCACATCTTCTTCGTGTTTAGAGTAGACGGCTGATATTTTCTCGCAACGGTGGATCTGCAATAATGCGACTCTAAGCACTTAAAGCGTTCGATGAATCTTTTGACGGCTCTCAATTTATGAGCATTTTTAGCCGATGTGTGATCTCCACCTCTTTTCTCGACAACGACAGATCCTGTGCTGGCAAATGTTTGAGAAACTCTTCTTACTCTGTGTTCGGTAATCCCTAAAATCTTTATAAAAGTTTTTTGGCATACCCGTAATAACTTCACTGAATTCCTCTTTCGAGCAAATAATTTTGTGACATTTTGTCTTGGTTTCCGCTGACCAACTCTCGGCCGGCGTCTTTTTGTTGTTGTCACTTTGCAGTGTTTCATTAAAAATGCATCTTGGTCCTTTTTATTTTTTGTGTGATAAAATTCATCATGGAATTTTTGGATATCCAACATATTTAATTTGCAACACTTGAATAGTTTGTTGTCAGTATCATGATTACAGCTGGGCAATCCTGGCGGAGCTTTTGCCGAGTATCTGCAAAAAAGGTAAGTATTAAAAATACAATTATATAGTACTTACAGTATTGTTATTAGTAGTCAAAAATAAAATAACCTAACCATTGATTACTAGCAAAAGATACCCGACTGAGGAAACTGTTTATCCATTTGACTCAAATCGAGCTAGTAAAACACTGTTACACGTCTTAATATGTATTAATATCTTAGAATAAAGCATTAAATTGTATATAATTGCGTTAATTCATTTTAACACTAATTTCGACAATCGTATAAAAATGATTGCTTTTTTTTAGGATATTGATACATATTAAGACGTGTAACAGTGTTTTACTAGCGCGATTTGAGTTAAATGGATAAACAGTATCACGGTTTAATCACAAAGTTGAGAAAACAGCCAAAATTTAAAATTCCCGCCAAGACCGTAACGTTTCACCTTAATACTCGAAATTTGGGCTTATGCCCAGCAGGAATAAAAAATATTAAGTAGGTTAACTAAAAACATAAAAGTATCAACTCCGTTAATTCGGTCTATGGTCAATGTGGTACATGTAGATTTTTAAAATTTGCCGCCGTTTTCTATGTTCGTTTTTCGCTAGCCAGACTACATATTCGTATTAATGCGTAAACGTAAACCGCGCGAAAAACGCGCCAAAAACGCGTGACGTCACCCGCCACTTAAGATTCGAATCGGTTTTTCAGCTTAGTTTTCTGCAGCTTAGTTCAATCCCAGCGAGATGAAATATGGTTCTTACGGCAAAAGCATTATAGCTATGATGATACAACAAGATTTTCTCGAGTAGAGTGCGCCCGTTTTGTTTCCCGCAAGCGGACTGGATACTCTGGCTACCCAAGAGCAATCTACAGTGGAAAATTGCTTGGGTACACAGGGTACCCAGGGGACATCTTACGGTTTAAGAATTATATACCTGCTTGATCCATTCCAGTTGCACACTTTACATACTAACTATACAAACACGGCACAGGTTAAGAAAAAACGCTTACCTTTCAACCTTCGCTTTCGCTCGTTTCCAGGTGCTTGGCGCACTTTTTCTTTTGCGAGCCTTTTCTGGAGGCACTTCTGCTACAGATTCTTCCATTGTTTTAAGGTTTTCGCACGAATTGCAATTAAAAAACACGATTTAATCACCCACAGATTCTCAAAGAAAACACAACCGCGGCCATCTTAGCCACGCCTTTTGTAGCGGTCTCGGATTGGCTGAAATGGACAGTGGCGCTTTTGCACCGTATGAGAACAGGACAGTGGCATTTTTGCTTCTGACTTCACTTTTTGATCGCCATTTTCTATGGGATAGTGTGAACATTGCATCTAAACTGTTACAAACACTAAAATCGTTTTTACTCGCTCCACTAGATGGCATTCATAGTTTAGTTTTGGTCCAAAATGGACAGTGGCGTGTTTGCTTTTATACCCCTCATAATAAACATGTCTAAATTATTTCATATTGCACATGTGACAGAACTTATGACCTGACTATGTACAATGGAATGGAAATTTATTACACGTTCCAAATCGTTGTACAAATATCAAGGTAACCATTAAAAACTATCAACAAATAATATAAAATATATCACATTTTATTACATTATAAACAATTTCAGTCAATTTTCAATGCAATTCAATAAGGTCATGTCAGTTCAATTCAATGAATATACCTACTATTGATAAAAATAACAATTAATTATAACGTTTAAGCCTTGTAAATTTGTCTATAATGTACCATATTGTACATACCTATGTATAGGTAAGTAAAACATGGTACAGAAGTCTCAGGTAAAAATAGATCCAGTATCATAAAACAGTTGTTATCTAAGGCGTCTTGTTAGTAATACTACATATATAGCGTCACGCCTTTTCCCATACGGGGTGGCAGAGGCACACAGCTTTGCCCATTTTTGGCGAGTTGTTCAATTTCTTGTGACAGGGCGCTAGCCAGTCTAACTAGTCTAATAACATTATCTTTATCTCGTCTTCTTTGCAAATCAAATCAAATCAAATCAAATCAAAAATCATTTATTTCCATAGGATGTTGTTACATCACTTAGATCCGTCATTACATTTTTTTGGGTGAGTTCACTAACACAATGGCGGAATCTGTGGAGAAGAGCTCACCGAAGAAACTCCACAGTCGTCGCATCTTTTGCGTTTCCTTTTTTAAATAAAATATTGTCAAATTACAAAATGAATGCTAATTATATATCGAAACAGCCTGTTACTCAAACAATCTATTCCCATGGACATCTGTCCTCTAAGTAATCAGATATCCTATAGTAACCTTTTTTATACAATTTCTGTTTTATTATTATTTTAAACTTGTCTAAAGGTAAGTTTTTAATATCAGTAGGGACCTTATGTGCCTCACAAGTGTAGTACCATCCAGCTCATTCGCAAGACAAGCATGATTTCGCATCGAACAAAGTCTCAAAGAGTTCGTTCATTACACAAAGAATGTGTAATGAACGATCCTCATTCAGTTAGGCCCTTCATTACTGGCACTAGGCGGTGACACGTGATTAATATTAAGCCACCCTTTTGTAGCTAGACTTTAAGGGCTGTAGGGTAGTAGCTACGCATAAAGAATATGTCGCAGTTAGTTGGTTTAATCAAACACTTAACTAACTCTTTAGACCGTGAATTAAATACCGACGTTTACAAGTCACTAAAATTCCGACAGACAAGTGAGTGAACGAAACGGTTAACGAGTTGTATAATTGTTCCTAGGCAACAAGACATATACATGTTTTTTTTTATGTGTACTTAGTTTATGTTTTAAGTATTTTTGTTGTTCTTACATGTTCAACCTAACACAAAGGATTAAGGTGGCTTCTCTTCGCTCACCCCCTTTACCCTTCACCTAAGCTACCGCAATGTTTTGCCCTGATATAAGCTGTGCAAATCAACTGTTGTCGTGACGCCGTCTTGTTTTCCAACACGCCGGCTTTCGGTAAGACAGATTGTTAAAGGTTTTCGACGATGCTTTATTTAAATCAAAATGCTAGTGTCTTGATTAAACGTCGGCATTTAATCAACGGTCTAGAAAGTTGGTTAAGTGTCTGATTTAACCAATCAACTGCGACATATATAGGGTGTAACAAAAAGGTGTAGCCAAATCTTAAGAGGTGTCTGGGGACATCTTTTTGAAAAACTTTCGGTAAAAAACCTAGGCCTTTACTAGTAAGATTGAGCCATACTCCACCACGCTGGCTCAGTGCGGTTTGATGGAGGGGTGTCGGGCTTGTAGCCCACCCGACTATCAGAAGTTATCAAGCTGCCCTATTAAGGCCCCTGACACAGCTTTCCGACTGCTACCACCGAGTAGCGATAGTATCTGGGACCTACAGCTCAACATGTCATCTGAAACAAGGATTGACCAGTTTTAATAAGCAGAAAAAGCGTAGTCGCAGTTTAACCTGAATTATGTGGCCTTATTGGTAATTTTGTGCAGACGCGTACCAAAAGAAGGTCAATAGAGTTTTGTAAATGTTTCCACCCGTCTCACTGAGACAGCGGGTTGTTAGAACTTCTTTTTAGTCCCCGACACAAAAATAAAACAAGTATGTAACTTAGTTTAGAAGTTTTTAAGCGGGAAAGATACCTTTAAAATAGTAGTTTATGTGACTGCTACATAATGGAGGGCATTAATACTCGAGAGTGGGTGACTCGCCTTCGGCTCGTTTCATGATAATATCACTCGAGAGTTTTAATGCCTAATTATGTACAGTTACATACACTAGTTTATCTACACACATATCATAAGCTCTCTTTGATGTGTACAGGAACCACATGTTTGACCGGCATTGTGGCTCTGCAGTTGTTTAGCTTGTTCTGTAGCACCAACTTCGGGCGTCGGCGTTCGAAATTTGAATGTCAGTACCAACTTCACAGACAAACTAGGGGCGGCACGAGGCGGGCGTCGGTGTTTGAAATTTGAATGTCATAATGTGTAGAAAAATTGCACATTATGGTCATAATGTGTAATTTTTCAGATAAAAAATGAGTTTTTACCAAGTAGTTTAACATTATGCTGATCGTAACGTGCGGTTTTGTACGCAGTAAAGAGGGTTTATGATACGTGTGTAGATCAAGTATATTAAGATACCTTTGTCTTTAGGGCCGGCTATCCGATCCGCACGTCGTACCAATGTCCAAAAAATATCCATGGGCGGCCACAAGGTGCGTTGCGTTGCACCGCGTTTATACCGGAGCCCAATAAGCGGGACGTAGCGCCGCAGCGGCACAGCTCCGACGCTACGCCAGATGGCTACACGGATATCTGTTTCGTGATTTTATGGATTATTTCGTAACCACAGTAGAGAGAGAGGTGTCTGTCCGCGCCTTAAATAAAAGACACTCAAATGTCGAGTACAAACTCGTGCAAAGGTTGTAAAGCTGCGCTACGTTTTGCTTCGATCTAAGATTTGTGCTTGGTCGTAAAAGCTGAGAGGTATTGTGGGCGATTCTATTGCAGTAGCAGGTATTTTGTTTACGCAAGAATTGAGGCCATAGCCTAGACTAGACTGAGAAGAAAATATGTCCCGGGAATTCATCGAACCGATTGATCGTTAGCAACTTGATAGTTTTTCTTCCGTAAGTACTGCAGAAGTGAATCTCATTCATTAGTCTTTTAACGGGACTACATACGGGATAATAACGTTCGACATGAACTCACGGCTTCTTTTTCTCTAAAGGTGTTGCCAGTTCTGCTGTCATATGACTAGGAATTATATCAGGGGATGAGCTACCAAATTGTCACAGATTGTTCTAATTTACTCGCTTTTATAAAAGCTTTTTATGTTGTACGTATGTATGTATGTTGTTTGTTCGAGTCAAATCTTTCGGGTCAAGTTTCACCCACTTCCCGATTTCCGATTGAGCTGAAATTTTGCATGCACGTGTAAATCGGATGACAATATAATATTTTGATATCATGGAGCTAGTCTGATGATGGGGCCGTAAGGTGGTTATGCGAACTCTGTAATGAAACTTCGTAACCCTATTGAGTGTGGGCGCGTTTGATTCGTCTTAACATGTCCTTTGGTCCTATATAATATTGTCATGACATGGAGCTCCACTTCATGAAAATCGGCTGATCTGATGATGGAGCCGGAAGGTGGCCATGGGAACTCTGTAACGTAACAACGCAACCCTATCGAGTTTGAGCTCATTTTATTCGTCTTGACAAGTAGTTATTCTGGTCTAGATTAGATTATTTTCTTTTTACAGAGCGTTGTTGTGGCACGGAATACTAATTTTCTTAATTATCACCCGATTTCATGATGTGACATCTCTAATAATTGTTTTTTACAGCCCCATTCTAAAGTCTTAAGTGTCAAATCACTAGAAGGTCTCCTTATTCTTCAATTAGGAGACCTTCTAGTGATTTGACTCTTCGCTCTTATTCTTCAACTAGACTGTCTAAATTAACGAGAAAACTACCAGTCAACAATGTCGCTTTAAATGAAATGAACACAGCGATAAGTAAAAAAAAAGCTTTTATTTTAATGCTCTAAAAAGAAGAACTTTAAAGTGAATCAAACCCATCAATTAATTACATTATAATGGATGGGTAACTACATCTACACAAGAGATTAACTTGTGTAGATGTACTTACCTAATTATTTTACAGAATGTGTTGTTGAATTGACATAAGATTCTCGAAATATTGAATTGACAGAAGATGTAAATCTCGCAGCAAACCTTTATATCATAGTAAATTGTGTGATGTAATTAATTGATGGGTTTGATTAAATTTAATGTTTATTTTATTCTTTTTAGAGCATTTAAATAACAGCTTTTTTAAGGCTTTTTTTACTTTTAATTTGTTTCTGTCCAAGCTTCAAGCATCAGTTTACAAACTCACTCAATAATGTTTTTGGCATCTGACGACCTCTGAAAGGTAGGTTGTAGGCTCTGCCCCACAGTCGGGAAGGAATACTATACGGGTCATTTTGATTGTTCGTTCATGACAAAATACTATAAGGGCGGCTTGCACCAGACGTTGTCAGCCGCTAATAAAGCTTAAACACAATGGTAAATTTACGTAGTCAAGGCCAGTCAGCCAGGTTCTCACTTTTAACACAGCCGTGCCATATTTAAGATGTGTTTAAACTGTATTTAGCGGCAATCAAAAGTCTGGTGTAAGTCGGCCTAGGAACCTTAAATTTTGTTTACTAAATTGATTCTAGTTTGTTTTGATTTCTGTGAGTATTACTGTCCCGGCTGGTAAATTCGTGGACTGAGGGCATAATACGAACATTAGATATGAAAATATGCAGGAGAACCAAGTTAAACTGATCACCAAATGGAGACCATCGATACTTAAATGTTGTGGTTTGCCCCACCGAGAGTATCCTCTCGCTTCAAGCTATATCACGTACTTAGTTTAAGGATTAAGTTTGAAGTTTATTATGAAGTGATGGACGGTTTAAGACACAGTTAATTGTCTGCGGTGTCTTAGAACAGAGAGAGTTTATACACAACACCCAACTCAAAGATTGACTGAAACTCAAAGTTTCCGATGTCTTGTCATAGCATTATTATACAGTGTCAGAATGGCATTTAAGTTCCATTCTACAAGAACGTCCGTTTGTGAATATACAAACGGACGTACCGCGGGACTAATTTATATTGATAATAATATATTTAATCGCATATCAAAAATACTGATTTTCACAGCAAAAAAGGATCAGCAAAAACATATTGAACCTTCGCTTCGCTCACCCCCGTTACCCTTCGCCTAATAAGCTACCGCAGTTTGACCTGATATTTGGTGTGAATATCAGTATATTTGCCGTGCACATTAGTATTTGTGATGTGCAGTTTAATATTTCCCATTTATAATGATACTCCAAGAGCGTATATGAATGAACGGAAAGGACGCTCGATTTAATAAACTTTTTCCGCATAACTCGGAAAACATAAAAATATTTACCATATGATCAGTATCTGATGGTGTGGCAGTGCTACAAACGTGCACACGCATTTTAATCGGATATTTCGATATCCTAGGCATTTGTCTTTCCGTGTATTAGGTATTCTTTATTTATTTATTTATCTACACACGTATCATAAACCCTCTTTACTGCGTACAAAAACCGCACGTTACGATCAGCATAATGTTAAACTACTTGGTATGGTAAAAACTCATTTCTTATCTGAAAAATTACACATTATGACCATATTTTTTTACATATTATGACATTCAAATTTCGAACGCCGACGCCCGCCTTCTTGCCCCTACTTTGTTTGTGAAGTTGGTACTACTGAACAAGCTAAACAATTGCAAAGGAATTATCAATGCCACCATGCCGGTCTAACATGGGGTTCCTGAACACATTAAAGAGAGCTTATGATATGTGTGTGGATAAACTAGTCTATGTAACTGTACATAATTAGGCATCAAAACTCTCGAGTGATATTATTATGAACCCACTCTCGAGTTTTAATGCCCTCCATTATGTATCAGTCTCAAAAACTACTATTAGGTCGCCAACAGAGTATACATTAATACTTAAACTAACATTTGACACTATTGTTATAGCTAAATGCTACTCTAATTACAGGCAACAACGGCATGCAATAAAATTTTAAAACATCTTATAAAACTTACAAAATTAAAAAAATTTGGATTGCGACTAAATTATTAAGTACTTATTAACAAAATTATGCTGTTAAAAGTTAATTTAATTTAGCTTTATTAATATTATATAATTTAATTTTATTATTTACTTCTTCATACTCCTTTTCAATAGGCAGAGTAGGAAGAAACAGATAAGTTCTTAATTATTTACCTAGAAGAGCAAACATTTATTTTATCTTTTTCTTCCTCTTCCTCTCGGCTTGCTGAGAGGAAGAAGAAGCAATAGACAAAGATTTTTTTTTTGCTAGGAAGTACAATATTTTTGAATGATAGAAGTGTATCAGCAAAAATGTCCCAGTGAAAAGTTTCATTCATAGTGTCATAAAGCCTCATCAGCCTATTAATGGGTGGGTAGTTCCCTAGATTAGTACGAGAAGCTTTGTCCGAGAAAAGGTTATATTGACCAGGACGAGGTAGCCGAGTTCTTCATTGAAAGTGGACAATCGAAACCCCTCTTGTATCGATACAAACTCATACAAATATGGATAATATTTGATTGACCTTTTGTAGTTGAAATAATAATTCACCAAGTTAAAATAAAAAAAAAACGAATTCAAGTTCAAGCACTATTTCCTCCTTTTCCGGTCGGGATGCGATGAAGTGTACATGAAGAGTCCTCAATAAAAATGTTGCTGCACGGAACCATAAACCAAAATCTCACCTGTGTATATGTTTTTTTGTATTTGTTGATTTTTTCAAATAGCACTAAATAAATTTTGATAATTTTTGTATGGGACCACCACCAACCGATCAAAACAAGAATCTTCAAAATCGGTTCATAATTGACGGAGTAATCGCGTAACAAACACACAAAAAACAGACGAATTGAGAACCTCCTCCCTTTTTGGAGTCGGTTGAAAAGGGGGATAATTTCTTTCTTAAAAGATATGTTCATTAAGTTCAATTATTTTCATGTTTTCGGACCTTTAAATTCACCTAGACTGAAATTGATCAGGACGGTTTGGATTTTAATTTACCGAGTTACCATGTAATTGTAATTTATTATATAGGCATGCTTAGTAACAGCAGTAATTGCACCAATATTATTTTTATCACCATTTCTTCCACAGCCCCAAACCCTGCTAGAAGATAAGAGCAAGTACCCGACTCTGACCCGTATGTCATACTGTCAGTGCCGACTGCCTCGTGTCTTCACCAGCGTGTTTGACAGGTAAAATGAACACTACTAGACTTAAGTAAAGTGTTTTCGGGTTAGCTTGCTTGCAATAGCCGGCATGGACTCCTGTCTACCACTGTATGCTCGTGGTTGGGTAAGCGGTTAGCTATATAACGACCTCAGTGGCGCAGCGGTTGTGGCTCTGTCTACCATGCGAGAGGTCCCGGGTTCGATTCCCGGTTGGGGGTAAAAAACCCAGGTCTTGGATGATTATATGTGTATGAAGTCGTTGTTTCTGGTTACCACGACACACGGTATCCTAGTGTAGGGCCAGAAGCAATGTATGTGCCTGTATGTAAATGTTTATGTGTATGTTTATAACACCCATCTATATAAATCGGCATTAACAGACTTACTACAAAAAAACTTAAACATAGTTTAACCTCAAAACATACGTCAAACGCCATACATTTCATGTCTTATTTAGTCAAATTTTTGTAGTTATATCGCAAGCCTTTTTAACATTAGAATTCCTATTCATCGAAAAGTGAGCTGAAGGTGAAATTCTAAGTTCCGCTGGCATACAGGCACATATGTACATTGCTTCCGGCGCCACACCAGGATACCATGTGTCGAGGGAACCAGAAACAGCAACGACAAACACATATAAACAACCAAGACCTGGGGAGGGGGGGGGGGGGGGGGTTATTTGTATTTATCCCCAGCCGGAGATCGAACCGAACCCGGGCAGAGCCACAAATGCAACGCCACAGAGGTCATCAAACACCGTTGATCATGCTACGCGTACTTGGACACAAACAAAACGGAATTGAAAATTGACACAGATCCGACTGTTCAAACCAGTAGGCACGAGTATCTGATCCAAGGCCTGTTTACTGGATTTTGCGAGTACTAGCAGAACACAATGACAATAAAGAGGTAATGGCGAATGGTGGTTCGCTTTAGGCGTCTCATGCCCAATTAGGTGACGTGACATGTCATCAATCTGACAATGGCGATACGTTTGTAAGGCATGTCATTTTGGTTGATAATGATGGGGTCAGACCGATTTCGGTCATGGTGACCGCCAACTTGTCTAGGAAATAGGAATAAACTAGCTATAGCTATACCTACACCTAGGCTCCATAAGGTTAATGTATCTCTTAAAGGGCAATGTATTCGCATTTACAACAAAATACCGACTGAGTTACAAGAATTGTCTGTAAATAAATTTAAAAATGTAGTTAAAAATCACATAAGTAAAAAAGCTTACTACAAAAAATCAGATTATGTAGAAGACAAGAAAGCTTGGGAAGGTGTTTGTTCCAATTCTGTGAAAAATAACGTATAAAGCTGGAGGTTTCTAGTCGCCTCTTTGCCTCCACAGCATCTAAAACATTGAGGTGACGGAATTCAAATTGAGTTCTATATTTCCCTGTACCTTATACATGTGTTAGTTTAAGATTTGACATTCTCCAAATATTACCTATGTGTTTCTTATGGAAATAAACTCTTTTTGAATATTTTTATTTTTTTTGTCGTCTCCAGACGTCGCTCGTGGGCTCGCATGCGGCTTATGTAGCCAATATTCCTTGTGAAGATCCTCGCACACTGCGGGCATGCGGTAACCCCATTAATATAGCAGTGAAGAACTTGGGTACCCAATCATTTAACTCAGATTAGTCTAGTACTTAGTCGCCGTGGAGAAACTGGCATCTCCCCGGCGATCTCCCCCGCCTCCCCGCGGCTCATGCGCCGCTGTTGCGATGCCAGCTTCTCCTCGGTGACTAAGTTACTACCTTGGGTAAAACATGCCATGCTAACGTAGTCTTTTAACGGATCAGATACAGGCACGTCACGTAGGGTGGCACAGCACGTCAGTAGGCTTTTACCGTTCGTTTCTGTAATCTATGATGAATAACTAATTCATACTATTAGAAATTGCCATTACTTCTCTAACTTTATTTATGTATTTATATGAAATTCCCCGAACGCCAAATATATGATACCTTAACTGGAACAGTGTTGACGCGTCATTATCATTGAGCCGTCATTTTTCTAGAGAAATCGGCCCCAGGGCACTCTTCCAGATAATCAGTTTTGTTGAATTCTACCGTTCTGTGTCTGTGTGTATTGACTGTTACGAGTACGTTAACTGAAAACGTAACTATACTACGTACAATCGGCCTCGGTTCTGTAAACAGGGCTGAATAGAAAATATCTGAGGGAGATATTGCATCACCATCCGGATTACTATTTGATCAACTATATACACAGTCAGGTCATAAGTTCTGTCACACAATAAAAACTTTTGAATTTAGAACGCTGGCCACAAAAAAGTTTATTGAATTCGAATTTCGAATTTTTCATGAAAATAAAAATGTGTACTTTTTAGAATTTTCCTCATTTTTAAATATGGAGGGGACACTTAAAGAAGACTGTGTCGCAGTTATTGCGTTGCATTGTTGCGGTTACGCGCCAATTCAGATTTTCGACTTACTGAAAAATTTGAATATAACCAAAAGATTCGTTTATCGTACCATAAAACGATACAATGAAGACTCTAGTGTAGATGACAGGTCAAGAAGTGGTCGCCCTCGCTCTGTTAGGACTCCAGCAGTGATAAAAGCTGTGAAGGCGCGAATTCAAAGAAATCCCATACGTAAGCAGAAACTGTTGGCCCTTCAGATGGGGTTAAGCAGGACCACGGTGAAAGGGTGTTAAATGAAGACTTAGGGCTTAGGGCATATCGAAGAAAAACAGGACATCGTTTGGACGCTCGTTTAATGGACTTGAGACTGAAGAGATGCCGCGCTTTGTTGAAGCGGTACGCGGGAAAAAAGCATCGGGAAATTCTTTTTTCGGATGAAAAAATTTTCACCGTGGAAGAGAGCTACAACAAACAAAATGACAAGGTGTACGCACACAGCAGTGAAGAAGCGAGCAACCGTATTCCGCGTGTCCAACGAGGTCATTTTCCATCTTCGCTCATAGTTTGGTTGGGAGTCTCTTATTGGGGCTTAACTGAGGTACATTTTTGTGAGAAAGGCGTAAACACGAATGCAGTTGTGTATCAAAATACAGTCCTCAAGAACCTTGTGGAACCTGTTTCTCATACCATGTTTAATAACAGGCACTGGGTATTCCAACAAGATTCTGCGCCAGCTCATAGAGCGAAAAGCACACAAGACTGGCTGGCGGCGCGTGAAATCGACTTCATCCGGCACGAAGGCTGGCCCTCCTCCAGTCCAGATTTGAGTCCGTTAGATTACAAGATATGGCAACACTTGGAGGAAAAGGCCTGCTCAAAGCCTCATCCTGATTTGGAGTCACTCAAGGCATCCTTGATTAAGGCAGCCGCCGATATTGACATGGACCTCGTTCGTGCTGCGATAGACGACTGGCCGCGCAGAATAAAGGCCTGTATTCAAAATCGCGGGGGTCATTTTGAATAAACTTTATTACCATAAGAATCTATGTTTTATTAAGTTCATTTTGCTATATAAATGTTTACATAAATTATAAACATGTCTAAATTATTTCATATTGCACATGTGACAGAACTTATGACCTGACTATGTATATACTCCATTCTGTATTTTGTCAGGTTCGGCTGGAGCCACGTGGCACTACTGCTGGATAAGTCAGACCTCTTCTCACTTACTGTTGGTAAGAGCATTTAAAATAATTTAAACCTTATAAGCATTGGCATACCCTGAACGTGTTCTCTGGGTAGTGCTAAAGAGCAATGAAATAGTCATACATAAGATGTCAGTCGTTCTTTCCTATTCTAAGCGAAAGAAGAAGAAGGACATAGAGATGGCTTATAATAAACGGTGACGAAAAACTCTTATTGTGTTACGATCAAATTAATAAATAAAGTTTTTATTCGTTTGGCATACTCTATAGCTCCCTCCTTTTAGGTAAGAGCCTCGAGTGGGGTCTGCGCAAGGAGGGGGTGCTGAAGGCGGTGCGGGAGCTGGACGGCAATGAGGGGGAGTCCTGCGAGGCGCTGCTGCGTGACGTCAGCATGTATGCTAGAGGTACATACATATGTATTATAGCGCTTAAGATTGTTAGGCCACAATATAAAAGGCGAGTCAAGCATTAATCCGGGGTTATCGATGACGTTCCATACAAATAATCAGGATTGGGCAAAAATGCTTTCATATGTCCAGATGTGTGTCTGGATGTTATCCTCTACAGGCCGCATTTCTCAACTGATTCTCGTGTTTTTTTGTAAGCAGGTTCGATAATTACAGTTTTTTTTTGATTCAGTTTTTGGAAATTTATAAAAATGGCTGAGATGTGGGGGTTTAACAAAAAAAAAACACTACAGTCCAAACAGCTTGACGGATTTTAACAAATGAGGTGTCGTTGGGTTCATAGATACCGTGACAGTAGCAGGCTGTATAAATTTAGTGAAAAGTTGTTTTTAAGACTGTCAAAGTTGACTCTAGATTAGTGCAAACTCGCTGTCTATCTGTTGGCCCTTACTCATCAAGGGGTCTGTCTGTTTACATCTTGACAGATGGCAACAGGCAGCATCTGTTAGAGAAAGGCATCGCGACTTATTTCTATTGTAGTCAATAAATAAATGTGAATAATTAAACTAGCAAATAACAATGGCTAGTATTTAATCGCACATCAAACATACTGATTTGCACAGCAAAAAGGGATCAACAAAAACACTTTTTTATGTTTTAAATATTTTATCTACACACGTATCATAAACCCTCTTTACTGCGTTCAAAAACCGCACGTTACGATCAGCATTATGTTAAACTACTTGGTAAAAACTCGTTTCGTATCTGGAAAACTACACATAATGGTCATTATGTGTAGTTTTTCTACATATAGTGACATTCAAATTTCGAACGCCGACGCCCGTCTGCGTGAAGTTGGTACTAAAGAACAAGCTAAACAATTGCAGAACCACAATGCCGGTCAAACATGCGGTTCCTGAAGACATCAAAGAGAGCTTATGATATGTGTGTAGATAAACTGGTGTATGTAACTGTACATAATTAGGCATTAAAACTCTCGAGTGATAAGTTTTAATGCCCTTCATTATGCAGCAGTCACATAAACTACTATTATGTGTACTAATGCATTTTTTTACTCGAATTAAGGTTGTCAAGTTTTTCAGATTTATCGTCGCGCAATTAGTAATCTTGTCAGAAAAAAAGTAGTTCTGTCTATAGTATTTTGTCGCGCAATTCATAAATGTTTTCTGGCAAAATCATTCGTTTAAATACTACACACAAATACCTTAGTTTAGATAATATCCTAATAGTGTCAATTATTGCTTTTGAACTTACGGCCCAGTACCAGGAGCTGAGAGCTTAGTCCGGGATGAGCTAGCAAGTTGTTATCTTCTTAACCGTTGTCATCAGTGGTGATCCTCAGTGTGCGAGCGCCGCTAGTCCGGGAGTTCCTCCTGGCCGCTCACAGCCTGGGCATGACGCGCGGGGACTGGGCCTTCCTCGACGTCGAGATATTCCAGGTCAGTGATGATGATATAGTCTAAGTCAACAATTATTTAATACTGTAGATATTAACATTGACTTCATTTCGGACGTCATTTATTTTTCTCTTCTCGCCTTTGCATCACTGCGGTAGAGGAGGGCGAAGGGCGAAGAAATTCCCACAGATTAATTTTTAGGTCTCTTTTAACTAATACAAATATTACAATGTTAATTATTATATGTATAATAACTATTGTGCAGGAATAAATAATTACACAATTATTAACATGAGCATCACTATTGTCATTTATGTAATCTTGAATATTATAATATCCCCTTTTAGACAAAGCGGTTTTTATATGGTTTTGAAATAGCTCAAATGAAAATTTCAAAATAATACCTTGGACACCTTTTACACACATTGATCTAGCCCCAAACTAGGATTCCCTGTATCTTGGGTACTAGACAACGATATATATACTTATATAGAGAAATATTATACTTAGATAGATAAACAACCATGACTGGGGTACAAACATCCGTTCTCATCAAACAAACATTTGCCCCCACCGGGACTCGAACCCGGGACCCTTGGCTTCGTAGGCAGCGTCACTGCCGACTCGGCCATTCGGGTCGTCAAATCTCTAGATAATGGTGATGACTTATAAACAGAAGTGATCCTCAGTTTGCGACCCTGGTAGACATGAAAGAATGTTTAGTTTACGACTAGCACACAATAACAAAAGTATCTACGTACTACGTACCACACAAAATTACCAAAGGAGCTTTTTATGGCTTCATTAGGTTATTAACAAGAGAAGTACAGCTATATTAGCCTATGTTGATGTGAATGGTTTCGCACAATGTACTGAGGCAAAAAAGTTTATTGACGAACCCGTGGATGATTGCACTAGTTTACAACAATAAATAGGTACCTAAGTATGACACCTGTGTAGGTACCTGTCTTTAGTCTATCTTAAGGATATATTTTTAGAGTAAGTCACCCTTAGCCCCATACTGAAGCAAATAAAAAATAGGGCTTCAAGTTTGAAAAATAATTGCACTCAGTTTCGGGGTATTCATGTCTTGCTATGTTTTGTTTGTCTAGGATCGATATTTAATGGTTTCTCACCGACATATTCATGCACTTTTCGATTTCCAAATCACGGATAAAGAAGTTATTCACTTCGATTTCTTTGTAGACGTCGCCGTTTATTTTAATTTTATTACTTATTGCAGTTTTATGTTGAGTTTGCTATCGCTGCAAAATCGGACATAGAATTCAAAATTCCGCTGTCATGTAGCTGTCAAATTCACATCAAACTAAAAAATACAGCTATAGTTGTGTGTTTGTCTGTACACAATACAAGTCTCATGGTCTACTCTACAGGCAAAAAGGAGAGACCTGAGGATTGCGATTGTCTGCGTGCAAAGGGGCCGGCCAGTGGGCTTCTTGACAAGAGTACACTACACTGACAAAACTTACATAGCCTACCCTCTCACACTTTGTCGAAGTATTGTACGGATAAGAGCACTCACACAAACGCATTTCTCAGTTCTCGCCTTCTGTCTTGAACGATGGTACTACAAGTAACTCGACCTGATTGTGACTGCACGCTATGCTATTTCATTATTCAAGTTAATGTATTTTATTTAAGTAAATACCTACTCCAGACCGGCATAAAATTAATTTCAACAGTCTTCAAATTACAAGAATTTACATTGCGTTTGGTGATAAAGGTCCTTTGACTTTACGTAACTTTTATTTAATGTTATAGTTACTTTAGAAAAGGATTTTTTATTTTGTTCACTTTTTGGAGCTTTTTATCTTTAATCGCATGATAATTATGGTTGGTTATTCAAGATGAAATTTAGTTCCTAAGTTCACCTAAAACATCATTTAGTTTTATGGGGTCGCATGCCTGATAGCACTGATTGCCTAAAATCGCAGCGTCAAATCTGAAGGAGTTGAATAGTTAGCAGCAAATGTAGTGCAGTGGATGAGTGGATGAATCCACATTCATCCACTGCATGGACTTTCTATCCGTCCATCGGGCCGGTGGTCTGCCTCCTGGACAATTTGCGGTTCTCGGCAGCTATTCGGATACCATTTTGGTACATCTACGTAAGTGGCCTACAGAAAGCTAACTATTCAACTCCTTCAGATTTGACGTGGACTGATTGATACCGAACCCAGACTTTTCCCCCAGGGCGGGTACTGGGGCGAGACAGGCTGGGCGGCAGGAGACGAGCGGGACGCCGCCGCCCGCGCCGCCTACGAAGCCCTATTGCGCGTCTCACTGAAGCTACCCACGGGAGACCGGTTCGATGAGTTCGCGGATGCAGTGAGAGCTAAGGCCAAGCAGCATTATAACTACTCGTTTTCTGATGGGGAAGAAGTATGTTTGTGTATTATCTAAATACTAGCTAATGCCCGCAACTTCATCTTGTTCCTAGGAATAATCATTTACCGAGATAACGTTACCTCCATTCTGGTGCAGTCACATAAAAAGTATCCTATATATTAATGCTGCTCATTAACTATCTTTATACTAAATTTTATTCAAATCCGTTCCGCCGTTTTAGCGTGATGGAGGCACAAACAAACAATCATCCTAACATGCAAACATACAAACATCGCTACTTTCACATTTATAATATTAGATGGTTATGGTACTTACATAGGCAATATTTTTCGGAAATTACATAGGCACCGCTGCTTTTATTTAATGTAAATGTACTTTTTACATTAGGGTTGCTATTATGAATGTGGAATATGCACTTTTTTCGATAATTCAATGTTTGAACTTTTGATACTTCTGCCATCTAGAGCTCGAATAATTAATTTGTTGTACTTAGTCAATCCGGAATGGGATACCTTTACCGAAGTGGCAATTTATTATTAATAATAAAAATAAACAACATCAACAACATTTATTAACAATAAAAACCTGAGTTTTGTGGGAGTTACTCTCGGTAAAAATTGTGTCAGAGAAAGATTTTTTCTTACCAATCTAACATAACGTAGAGTAAGCGGAGAAACATTCAGTGCTCCGACTGCTGCTCAAATTAAGCGTCGCTTAAAATGTCATACTGATGCTGTCATTTCCTGAGGGAGAGACAGTGACAGCGTTGTCCGTCTCATTGTCCGTCTAAAATTAAGTTGTCAGCTGTGCACCAGGGCCCAAATTATTCAAATGACAATGTTAACAGGTAAACTTCTTCATCGGTGCGTTCTACGACGGAGTATATCTGCTGGGGATGGCGCTGAATGAGACCCTCTCCCAAGGAGGCGACATCCGGGACGGACGCAGCATCACCAGGAGAATGTGGGGCCGGGACTTCCATGGTAATAATATCTCTTCCGTGGTTGTATTCAGATATCTTCTTTGGGACTTCTCGGTATGGTACAACTACCTTCCATGCCGTGATTACTTTTCTTCCATGGTGTATTGTAAAGTCATCTTCCATGCTGAGATCAACCCTCTCCCAGGGTGGCCATATCCGGGATGGACGCGGCCTCACCAGGAGGATGTGGGGCCGGGACTTCCATGCTAAGATCTGTTTCATAGTTTCCATGGCCATATAAGCTCTCGTACATGGATTCCATGATAGAATAATCCCCTTTCATGATGAGATAAATTCCGCATGAGAAAAGCTCTGTGCATGTTGTGCTCTCTCCAGAGATCAGCTCTCTTCCATGCTGAGTATTGTCCTCTGCCGTGGCGATGGCGAGATATTACGGAATAAGTAATTTAAGAGAATGTTAAAGTTTACGTCTATACGACCAAAGTGGCTGGTTAGTCGATTTGTGATCGATAAATCTGAAATCTATCTACGAGTATCTACTGATTACTGACTATACTTGAGTTCAAAGAAATTAGCACTACGGGGCGAGTTGAAACCATTCGATGAAACCAGTACATACTAAGTACAGTCAGTAAAAAAGAATTAAATACAAATACTCTACGGATTATTCTATACATCATAGAATATCATTTCATGATCTGGTCGACCATGTCATGATCTGGTTGAAACATTTCATGATCTGGCCGACCATTTCATGAAATTGTCAGAAAGGGTTGATGAAACAAATCTTTTTAAATTTTTTGTGATAAACATGTCAAACTAACATGAAAAGTAAGCGGTCGCCCCCTTTAGCCTTCATCTATGCTATCGCAATGTTTGCCCAAAAAGATTTCTTCGTTCAATGAAAATTCTAATTCAACCATAGTTGGCCATTTCATGATATGGTCAATTCTACGATATGGTTACGACATATATGTATATATATATATATATATATATATAGATATATATATATATATATATATATATATCTTCCTTACCTTATATCACTTTCTCTTTCTCTTCATTCCAATGTACGATAGTGTATTCTCATGGATATATATGGAAGAAAATTTAAAAAAATTAGAAAAAGTTTTTGTATTAAAGTACAGTCAATAACTACCTCAAATTTTCACTTTAGGGCGAGTTGACCACAACAAAAATAGGTTTCATCAAGAGGAGTCAACTCGCCTCGAAGTGCGAGTTTCTATGGAGCGAGGTGACCACCTCCTGTGCCGCTGCCAATCCGGATGGGAAAATACGCTATGATTTGTAATTCTGAAACCTATCTACGGGTACCCCTGAGTCTTAGTTAAAAAACGTATCTTCTATTAGAACTCGATATAGGTCTGGCAAAGTACGTAAACAATATTGTTTTCCTGAATTATTCCAAAGCAACCCAAAAAGCCATCTCCATATAATTTGTGACCGGCATTTCTATCAGATACCCAATGAATATATTGTATTATCGTTGGGCGCTTGGAGGTTTTCAATCATAATATCATACGATATGTACATAGATATGTGCCCATTGTAGGTCACAGTCTTCATTCTAAATACATTATAGACCAGAAGGTCCCATCCAACTATTATTCCTATGGAGTGAGTGTTATACATTAACCGCTCCGTGACGAGTGGCCAATCTACCGACTATTAGTGGAAATATTAGGCTACTCTTTATGACAAAGGATTTGTTAGTGATGAAATAATTTAAAGCTAATGGCGTCAAACTTAAACTTAGTCCAGTATTGTTTTTGTCTTGGAACTTTTATCAATATTTCTACATTCTTTTTGCTCTAACCTGTACATGTTACCTTGTCTGCAGGTATCACTGGGCACGTGCGTATTGACCAACTCGGAGATCGGGACGCGGACTACGCCATCTTGGATTTGGACCCAGTCACTGGCAAGTTTGAGGTATGTATTATATCTGCAATATTCCTGTCTTTGTATGCAATTATGCGTCACGCAGTTTCCCATGCCGGATGTCAGATCTACAGTTGCAGACACGTCGCCCGGTTTCTGAAAGGAAAATTAGCTGTGAGAACTTGTTAAACTCTTGTTAAACGCATTTCAGCCAATCACATGCCGCTATTTTGAATTATTGATCGATTAATCGCTTGTTACATTTGACAACTCTTTCGGAAACTGGGGGTTAGTCAGATACATATTTAATACTCCATTTTGCGTGACAGGAGGCTAGCCCATCGTAGAAGCTGTGGAGACATAAAGGTTTGTATACCGATGGTAGGTATATATGCTTTTTATTGTGTGTGGGCGTGATTAAATGGTTTCCACTGGGTGTTGACGTCGCCAGGAAAAAACATTGGACAGTCGAAATAGTTACCTGTACCACCCGGAATGGGAAAAGAGGTTATGCAGTGTGTATATGTTACTAGATAACGTACACTAATCTACATCCATAATCTTCTCTTCACTATATTGTCAGACCTATACCATTAAATGAATAGCAACCATTAAGTTTCCCCTTAGGGCAAGGTAAACATAGGTCTCGTATTTACCTGGATGCGTTGTTTTGTTAACGTCCTCATAAAAGTGGTTGTCGTGTCGGTTGTCCTTCATTAGCGATAACCACATTACGGGGCTGCCCTCTGCTAACGAAAAGGCCGCTAAGCCCCGAAGCTCTGTGGTCTAATGAATTTCACGCATGCTTCTCACACAGGAGATGCAGGTTCGATTCCTGACCATATACCAATGAGATAATTAATTTATCGTAAGAACATTATAGGGCCGTTCTAACGGTGATGGAAAACATCATTACTAGCTGCGGCGATGGGCTAGCCCCCTGTCACGAAAAATGGAGTGTTGAATAACTGGCTCAAAGTGGGCACAATTTTGCGTCTGCCACCCCGTATGGGAAAAGGCGTGATGCTATGTATGTATGTCATTTATTCATTATTCGGCCATATAAAAGAGATGCCATGATACATAGAAAAAATACTCTACTGATCTGTCTGTCCTATATTGGTTTTTGTAACGTTGCGTGTAAAATATATGTTTCACATAGCTAAAATGAGTTTGTAACTTTTATTACTCAGGTAAATGGCAACATTAACGCCATCATCGTATCAAAATAATTTCACAAAAAACCCATTACTTTTACTAAACTTTAAATGCGTTATTTTCATAATTCATAATTCATAATAGTTTATTGCAAAGTCACAAAATTTCACAAGGTGGTAAAATAAAAGTTAGTACATTGTGACGCCCTGCTAGGGCACAGCAACATGCGAAGGACAGCCAGTTGTCCATTTTACGAAAAATTAAAAAAAAATGAAAAATGATTACATTTATGTTCAAAATTGTATAGAGACAATTAACAAAATATTGTAGAGATTATTATTATTAACAATAAATAAATAAATTAAGAGTAAATTATATAAACATTAAATTAGTAATAACATGTAATGAACAAGTAATTAGCGACTAGAAATGTTTACCTAATTTTATCATTGAAAAATTCTTTCACATCATAATAGCATTTTTCAATGAGGAACTTCTTTAAATAAGTAATGAATAGTGTTTCTTTCTCTATGTTTTTTAAGTAATTTGGTATGTGATTATATATTTTGATGGCCATATGATGGGGACTAGAAGACACGAGTTCTAACTTTGAAAATGGTTTCTTTAATTTATTTTGGTCTCGATTATTCCTTTTATTTTTATTTTCTAGAGGGGAGTATAATTTACCATGTTTTCTTACAAATTTGCAAGATTCTAATATATATATAGAAGTTAAGGTAAGTATTTGGAGTTTTACAAAATAAGATCTACAAGATACCATTTGGTCAATATTTGTAAGTATTCTAATACATTTCTTTTGTAGAATAAAAATATCCTTTATTTCACAACAATTCCCCCATAATATAATACCATACGATAGTCTGGAATGTGCGTATGCATAGTAGGCTGTGAGCGCAGTTTTGACATCAGTTACCCTTTTTAGTTGATGGAGGGCATAAGTAAAAGATGATAGTTTGTTTTGCAATCTCTGTATGTAAGGTTTCCAGCTCAAGTTTGTGTCTAGATCGATCCCCAACAAGGTTGCTGTCTTTGTAGTCTCCAGTGGTATTTGTTTATAGCAATATGAAATTTGTAATGGGACTTTTTGTGAGGGTTTGAATTGAATTATATTAGTTTTTTTAAGGTTGAGTTCTAAATTTGATTCATCTAGCCAGTTGGTGATCTTATCTAGGGTCATATCTAAGCTTTGGTTTAATTCGGTGGTATTCGAGCAGGAAAATAATATGGAAATGTCATCTGCGAAAAGGGTGCAAGGGTCATCAATTAGATTAGGTAGATTATTTATATAAATAAGAAATAATAAACATCCCAAGACGCTACCTTGGGGAATAGATCCAGTAGAAAGGACTCTATCTGATCTAACGCATTCTACTTTACCTGTGATAAAATTGGTATTTTCAATCTCTACGTATTGGACACGGTTATGCAGGTACGACTTGAACCACCTTTATTTTCGCGTAGCTCCCGTCGATATCCTACGCTAAAAGTCGGTTTTACTTAAATACTACACTTTACGGACATGAAACACTCTTAACGGCTTTATAGCATAGGTTGAATGAAATAAAATGAGGGAATTTACTTTTTCCCAAAAGTAATTTCGCTCATTTATTCCTTCTCGGGTGTATCGTCGTTTGAGTTTTCATGAACGTTGATTACAAATCTGGATTCTTTCTATCACCTTACTCTGTAAAATATAACTTAAATAGAATGACAGCTCACCCTGTCTTTTACCGCCCCAGGAGAATGGCTGAACAAGGGCTCAACAGTACACGGGTTGGGCTAAAAGGATTTGTCTCGGTTTATGTTATCTTGGATTTCCTTAGCTGTTCAATTTGTCCCGACCAAATCGTTCTAAGCTACAAGCCTCTTTGCACGTGCATATTTCTGACAGTCGTACCAAGTTCTACGTTCTCTCAGATGAACGAAACTATTTACTTGCGGCTATGCAATAGTTGTTACTAGCATATGGCTCCCATACAACAATTCTTTCAATACCATATACAAACTTACGAATGCACCTGGTTACGCACATGGAATGTGAAGGTAGCCGCACCAATAACTTTGTAAACAACATTTCCATTTCCAAATCCAAACTATTCACTCCACACCATCCCTACCATTGTACGGTGATACGGAACCCTTTGTGCGCGAGACTCATATTTGACCGGTTTTTATTCAAAATACGTTCTTACGAACACGTTTTGAATGTCACTTGAATCTAAGGATATAATGCTAGAAAAAATAATACCGCTTGGGAAAGGGTTATGGCAACGGAGAAGAAGTGGCGCAAGAAAAACGACTTACTTTTCTTTTCTAGGTTTTTTTTTCAAGTTCTTGTGCTGGATTCTTGTTTAAGCGCTGGAAATTCAGAGCACCATACTTCTTTCTCATTAATGTAATCATCTAACCTATAATATGCTTTATAACATATTTTTTTTTTTTAAATGTAATTAAAATTCTTCTCTGATAAATTTAATATCTCTTCCGGTATTTTGTTATAGTATTGTGTACTTATTGTAAAATTAGACCCACAAATGAATTTCTAACTTTAGCTAGTCTATAGTAAGGTTGTTTAATTTTATTTCCGCTTCTTATATTATTTCGCTTGTGCCTGTCATTATTTCTAGTGAGGCTATTTATGTTCTTCCTAACGTAAATTACATTTTCATAAATATATTGAAACGGTACAGTCATAATCCTAATTTCTTTGAACAGTTCCCTCAGGGAATTACGACTGCGGAGGTTCATCGCTCTTATAACCCTTTAAGTAGAACAACAATTGAGTCAATATCAGCAGTTCGGCCCCATAGCAATATTCATAATGAAATCAAATTAAACAAATCTCGCCGAAGCTACATCCGTCAGCTGTCTGTTTTGTCTCACAGTATATGCAGCTGAACTTAGTCTTCCCGAAAAAGATTTAATGTGAGGCTCCATTGTAGTTTTGAAGCAAGTGTTATCCCCAGGAAAATTGTAATATCAGTAGACTCGTAGTTATCGTTATTTAACATAGTGAATTTCAAACATTTAGTTTTTTTCGTATTAAGCACTAGATTGTTAACAGTAAACCATTATGATGTTGTCCAAGAGCGCTATTTACTTCGTCATAGTTATCTACATGTCGTTCTACTTTGAATATAAGAGATGTATCATCAGCAAATAATACAATCTTTGACAAATTCTAAACCATGCAGGGCATATCATTAATATAGACCAAAAAAAAGAAAGGCCCTGATATGGAACTTTGAGGGACTTTGATCCTAATGATTTGGTTCTGTTAATCTGAACCTTCTGAATTATATAATCCAAATAAGAACTCAAAAGTTCTAGAGCTTTATTTTTAATACCGTAGTATTCTAGTTTTAGCAGTAAAGTTTCATGATCTATGCAATAAAATGCTTTGGAAAGGTCACAGAATACACCAATGGCATCTTTTGATTCTTCCCATCCACAAAAATTTGTTTTAATAGTTCAATTCCAGCATCTGTGGCACAACGTCCTTTTGTAAATTGCTGGTTATGTAATAGATTATTGTGATTAAAATGGCAAAGCATTTAATTCAGCTTGGTCTTTTCAAACAATTTTTACACTGAATACCGTTAAAACTAATACAAGCCGATTTTTGTCACCAACTTCATATAGAGGAGCTTCTTTGCCATTTTTCATGAAATCGGGAAAGATACCGTGATCAACATATTCATTAAATATGTAAGATAAATTTGGTGCTAATATATCTACAATTGAGCTGCAAACTTTGACTGACATCCCCCATAAGTCTTCAGTGAACTTAATTTTAATGTCTTTAAAAGTCTTAGTAATATGCTGGACATGACTAAAGCAAAATGTCGTTTACAAAGTTATTGGTGCGGCTACTTTCACATTACATTTACGTAACCATGGTGCATTCATAAGTCTCTATGTGGTATTGAAAGAATCAATGTATGGGAGCCCCTTTAAATATTTATTTTATTCTGCTTTTTAGTATTTATTGTTTTAGCGGCAACAGAAATTCATCTTTTGTGATAACTTCAACTGTCTAACTATCACGGTTCATGAGATACAGCCTGGTGACAGACAGACGGACGGACGGGCAGCGGAGGCTTAGTAATAGGGTCCCGTTTGGGACCCTTCGGGTACGGAAACCTAAAAAAGGTCTCGAATTCCTGAGCTTCTTCTGAATTTGCACTAATAATACCGCGATCTGTCTTAATTTAAAAGTTTTACTCGCTTGGCTTTGTACTACCTGTTTCGCTATTTATAACTTTCCATACAGTTTTTATTTTATTGTCGGCAGATTTAATTCTACTACTTATGAAATTTTCTTTGGCTTCTTGAAAACCTTCAAGATAGTGTGTCTTACACACTATCTTGAAAGTTTTCAAGTAATCTTTGAGAAATTCTTTAATTGATATTCTAAGATTTTCTTTTGTTCACTATTTGTCATGTTTCTTTGTTCTAAAGTTCAAAAATCTATCTCTATTATCTATATCTATATCTCTGTGGTCGCCCAAACACTGAACTTAAATCTAGCATTAATTTCATTCGTATCAGTTTTGAATATAAACTCAAATTCTTCGCTTGGTCTTGGTATAAATTATTCGGGTCCTTAAAATTATAATTGTGAACAGGCAATTTATCAAGTAGAACATTTTGGTACTTTTCCAACTGACTGGTAGTGATGGTTCTGGTTTCTATTTTTATTTTCTGAATATGATTAATAGTTTAATATTAATACTTTTTTCTATATGGTCATAATCATAGAACACATTATCAAGACAGGTAGCAGTCGTTGAAGTAAATCGTGTTGGTTTGAAAAATACATTACTTAGAATAAATTATTTAAAAAGCCCTAATATCAGAGAACTTGCCGTTTTGACAATTTAGGCGTAGCATTTTTTGCTAAGTAATGCAGTCTTATATTAGTATATCTTTCCATTACAGCTTTGATTAGCTAATAATATTAGATGATTATCCATTGTTTTTATTTTTTTCAAATTGGTGAAAATCTATTTCTTTCTATGGATTCCAAAACATAATTCTCACTATGACTATCCCCATCACTATACGTCGTCTCTGCGTGCGTGTAATTGTTCGCCTCCGTACCTCGATGCATATTTACTTTCGTATTTAGATAAGTGTGAAATATTCATTGCGTGTTAGCTTGGCAATACGTAGTGAAATTAAGATACAAAACAAGCAATGGATAATAAACCTAGCGAGAACAACATGACATTGTCACTTTAATGATCGACTCGTGACGAATTTTTTGTGAATGATTTATTTCCCTAATAATGTTTATTTCTTGTGTTTTAAGAAGAAATAATACACTGACGAGCAGTGAAAAAGTTCCACCCACAAAATGGCGACAAACACCCATTCAGTTTTTTAAAACATTTAATTTGAAATTTGAACATAATATTGACGTTTTTACTTGGTGATATTCTGATGCGCTGTTAAATGTACTTCAATATTGCAGACGGCGTCATTAAGCTAACCTTTCCCGTTTAGGAGTAATTTGGTGATATCTCACTGGATCTTTTTCATTGCTCGTCAGTGTAGTTGGAATGACACTTACAAGTGATATGTTACTGAGCCGTTCTTGGAGTTCATAATCCCGCTTTTATTGTTGCATGTATTGCACAGGTCGGCATTTTTGAAAAACAGCGGAATTGAATTCGTCATTGCGGTCGCCCGGCGACTACTGAGAATTTTCAATTTCAAGACAATCAGGGCTAAATTTGTTCGCGCGTACCACGCCCCTCAACCTATCTCTCGATATCTGTGGCGCTAGCTTTTTTAGTTTTCCGACCTAGACCCATTTTTGTTGATACTTTGTGCAACTTGACAAATTATATATATGCAAAATAGCATTAACAAATAAACATGAACAATAATAGAACTTGAAAAAAATTATAATACCTATACGAAAAACCTAAAAGTAAGAAAATCTGGTGAGATATCCCAACAACTTAGCCTACTACTTATTTTAATTAACCTATAAATTCAAGATGAAGTACGAAAAATATTAAACTAAAAATCAGAACCAAACATCAATACTCGTGAATTAAGTTAATGATGTAATGTGGAGGTACATATATTCCAATTAACCTAACCTAACCTACTTACTTATTCAAATGAAAATAAACATTCAAACACAACCAAAACTATTATAAATACAACCAAATTTAACAATAATTTGGTAAAACCGAAACTATAGAACGTATTATACATATAGATATGAAGTACAATTCACATTATACATATGCTTGCTCTCTAAAAAGTTTGAAATAAAAAAACAAAATTAAAAATTTTGAAAAACCCACGACGGTTAAAACGTAGTTGAAAAAGGATAAAATAATTTTGAAACCCCCGACTCAAAGAATTTATGCTATGAACTTAATTAAAAAAAACAAGAAAATCCGTCGGGGGCTGCTATCTCTATTTTAAATGTGATGCTGGGCCAAGGCCTCTCTCCCCTTTTTCCACTATTTACGGTCCTGAGCGGTTACCCACCAGTTCGTATCCCAGGGACCCAACTCATTACTCCATAGTTTTCGGGGTCGGCGACGATTTCTCTTTGGACTGGAATTATATTGCATGGATATCTTAGCCCATCGATTCGGGCGCATCTGAGCAGCTGGGCCGCCTTCTGAGCTAAATCAAAACAAAAACAAGTAATAATTTCTACAGAAAGAATCTGTAGGAGAAAAAAAATCCTTTATTATCCTCAGATCTCGTCGCCTTGTCTCGATTGTTGCTCGTTTAAATCAAATGCGAGGTCCTCACAGGGTTGAATAGTTTTCTCATGCTTTAAAAAGTACAATGGTGTGTAGGTGTAGCAACACCAAAAATAAAATGCGTGTAAAAAAACTCGCCACTAGATTTTGTTGATGGGATAGTAAAGTATGCCTTACGTAATCAAATTAAGGGTTAAGCTATACGAGAAGAATCCATCGTCCGTTAACCTGATCTCTACCGAGTTCCGTGGACGACAGAAACCCGCATTTACCTAGCCCAGTAATCCCGGCCGGTTTTTGTTTGCCCGTGTTTCCCGCTGCCTTCCACTGCGCGTGACGCCGAGTCTCCCCGCGGTGATCGAGTTGACGCGAGTAAACTACCTGAACCAAAGAAATCGCTCGTATTTCTCAAGTGAACTTAGGAAAAAATGCTTATATTTTTTAGAAAGAGCATAAAACAGACTTCATTTAATATCTACTAAAAATACTATACTCACAATATTTCACTATATAAAACCATATAAAACCGGTCACGTGCCGAGTAGGACATCGGACACGAAGGTACGAGTCCGATGCACACTATTTATTGTTTATTGTACCGTGTACGCACGAATGTCAGCATCACGCACAAACCTCCGTGGCTTATGTGATTTATTTGTATTTAGTTAAGACTGGGATCATTATTTGTATGTGAAATAAAAAAATAATAATTACATATTTAATTTTTAATAATAAAATATAAAATACTAGCTAGGTAGGACTACATGCAAGGCCGTACATCGAAACATTGAAAAATAGTTTTGTGTATATATTATACTATGTACTCAGGTTAACGAAACTCTTTGCTCATTGAAACAGGAAGTGGATAGAAATTGAGTAACTTATTTACAAAAAAAAAATCAAATATGATAAAAACTTAATATTGTTTATCATAATTCGAATCAGCAATTATTAGTCACATAATGCCAAATAACTAAGCACAGGACTCAATACCTGCAATTAAAAATATTTTTCGATAAAATCGGGAGAGTCCATTTTTCACAGATAAAAAAATAAAACAAAATGGCTAAGAAAATGGCCATACCAATAATTTCTTCTACGGGTACTTCTTTTAATTCTTGAAAATCGATATGTTTCACTATTTGTTGCTGCTGCGGCAACAGAAATGAAAATTCTCAAAGCTCAAATATTCTAATAATTATAACATCTTTATATATCTATATTTATTATGTGTCTCAAAGATATTGGTTATCAATAATTGTAAATTACTTGAAGAAATACTAGTAAAAATATTGATTTTGGTATCTGAAAACCATGACTGAGCTGAGCGCTGAACATTTTCTGCACACACATGCCGACATCGCGATTTCAAGTTCTTACTGTCTAGGTAAGTATGTATATGTCTAGTTAGGTAAGTATTAGATCTGTCTGGTTTGTATTTGATTTTCAATGCAACTAATTAAATCAAAAGCAAGAAACAATAATCAAAATTGCGTTTAAATAGTAAAAACAATATTTTAAAAGGGAACATATCAGAATTGATAGTAATAAAAGTAAGAGGTGTTTTTAAGCGCCTTTTCATATACCAATGATAGTTGTAATTATTACATATTTTAAGAGAACATGAAATAATCTAACTTTTGACCCATGATCAGTGATATCTTGCCATACAAGAAGTAAAAGATTTTGTAGCTCAAATCACCGAGTAATTGGTACACACTCACCACCTTACGCAATTGGATTTGGACTTGTCTTATTTATGTACCAGGCCAGTAATTTCCGGCGTCGTCAAACACAGGAAACAAAATCGCCACTGATATTGCCGGGCCCTTCAAATATAAAGAGGACTTTCTGCGAGGTTTACTTCAAATACGGGAGGCGCCATTTTGGCTGGTAGTTACCGGCCTAGGGAGAGGACAGGTTAATATTTGAAGATAGAAAGCAATTGACAGTCTTCGATATACAGGTTGTCTCATTGAAATCGGTCAGTATGGGAAAGTCTGAAACTACAAGACATACGAAGATCTGTTCTTAGGAACCATGTCATCGATTTGTATAAGATGAAAAACTGCATTCATACATTTGAAAAAAAACCTGTACTCGGCTCGGGAATCGAACCCGGTGGTTTTGAAAAAAAAAACTTAGACTATTTCTGTTTAGATATCGATTGTGTAGGTCTTAAGCAGTAAAAGGCTCTATGAAACATGATGTCTAAAATGAATAAAATGCATTGTTTTCACATAATTTAATTTATTTTAGTAGGTGTGATTTAACGCCTTTTGACTATTTCTTGTGGGGTTACGTTAAGGGTGAAGTGTACAAAACAAGCTATAACACCGTTGAAGACGTAAAAGAAGTAGAGAGAGAGACGTAGAGACAATTTTAACGCAAATTCATCACATGAAAATACAAAATGCAATTGTAAGATCGTTACCTAAACGTGTTGAATATTGTATTGAAAAAACGGTGGTCACTTCCAACACCTACTAAAATAAATTAAATTATGTGAAAACAATGCATTTTATTCATTTTAGACATCATGTTTCATAGAGCCTTTTACTGCTTAAGTCGATATCTAAACAGAAATAGTCTAAGTTTTTTTTTTTCAAAACCACCGGGTTCGATTCCCGAGCCGAGTACAGGTTTTTTCTCAAATGTATGAATGCAATTTTTCATCTTATACAAATCGATGACATGGTTCCTAAGAACAGATCTTCGTATGTCTTGTAGTTTCTGACTTTCCCATACTGACCGATTTCAATGAGACACCCTGTATATGTATGCTGTGTAACTTAACCGTTGGAGCCCTGGACCTGGTTATGATGCATTGCGATTTTGAACTTTAGGCCATTTTAATAAAATTCAAAACCTATAATGGCACAGTGGCACCACAGTGGCGTCACAAGGGCTTAAGGGGTTAAGCATCGAAGTCTGTATTGACAGTAGAAAATCTGAAGATATTGCCCTCTAAGGCATCTACACATAATGTGAAAATGTACGCACGGATATTTTATGAACCCCTGTAGTAGGAAAGTGAGGTGGATGCGTAGTTAATACTTTATTTTGACAGATGAGGGTTGAAAGATTAAGTTGACGTTAAGTGTTAGCATTTTCGTCGATTCGAGTTTGGCCGGATATCATAGACAGCTGCAACTGTAACCGAGCAGATAAAGTGACGATCTCTGTTGTGTAGCAGTCGAGGCTGTGCCTCCCAACGGGATGTCCAGGGATCGAATCCCGTCTGGCGAGAAAAAAAAACCTTAGATTTTCGATGCTTATGTTTGTGACGTCGCTGTTACTGGTTCTCACGACACAGGGTATCCTAGTGTGGGGCCAGAGGCAATGTATTTGCCTGTATGTACATATTGTGTTATGTTATGTTAACTACTCGGTTACAGTTGTACGGGGCATTGAGGAGCATTACTCATCGGCTCGTGACAGGCTCGCGGATTAAGTACCTACATACTCCCTATGACTATGAGTTTTGGTTACGGTTCGTTTAACGGTAACCGTTAAACCGGTAAAGTTACGGCTGGATAATGAGTACCTACCCAGCTTTAGACTATATAATTTAAGATTGTTTATCTTCAACAACCTGCGATAATTAAAATAAACAATTTACCCATGTAACTCGGGTAATTTCATTTCATGTGTCAACAAAAACATCCCATTTGCGGCTTTTGTTGTACCTAATAAAATATCAAGCACCGACAAAAATGTTTCCCCAATAAAAGTGACGTAAATTTCGGCCGAAATGATGGATGGACGGGTGCGGCTTAATGATTTATCACTTCGCTCGCACCTAAGGGAACGTTGTACTAAAGTTACGATATTGTTTTGTAGTGTAACTTGAACATTATAATGTTGTTGGGTTGTTTAGCCACTTCATTCAGATCAGACGGCATTAGTGGGATCACTTGAGATTACTCCCGGGGTGAAGTCTTTGATTTATGTTCTAATCAAATCTGATGTGCTTTGTGAAAGGTAGGATTTTGCAGATACTAATTTCATATTTAGAGTTTGAATTAGAAGTGACGACCCTAATGGCCGAGTTGGCAGTGACCCTGCCTACGAGGCCAAGGCTCCCGGGTTCGAGTCCCAGTTGGGTTAATATTTGTTTGATGAGAACGGATGTTTGTACCCTAGTCATGGTTGTTTATCTATCTAAGTATAATATTTCTCTATATAAGTATGTGTATCGTTGTCTAGTACGCAAGATACAGGGAATCCTAGTTTGGGGCTAGATCAATTTGTGTAAATACTGTCCAAGGTAATATTATTATATTATTTAAAGAAAACGAAATAGAGTTTTTTTTTTATGAGTGTCGCTTCGTAAAAATCATTGGTTGAACTTACATGGATTTCTAGTTTATTGTGTATTTTCATAATGTGATGCCTCTATTGTGATATATGAATAACTGTTCTGCTAGATACAGTGACTCAAGTTACAGACATAAACGTATAGTTATATATTCTTTGTCTTTATTGGTGTTAGGAGAAACTGATTCGCGCAGCTCTGTGTAGATGAGCCGTTCTTTCATTTTGCTACTCGCGATGCAAAGCCTTTAGTAGAACTATAAGTAATTACAAGCGTAGTCGAGATTTTTAGATGTTTATTTGAAAACATGTGAGTCATCTGGAAATACCCCTAGGGCGCTATGTAAAAGCCAGTACAATTTTGATTTTGATATCAATAATCACAGCGGCCTGTAACGCGTGACGGAAAGTGGATCTTTGTCCGAACTGCCCGATCCTTCATACGCCGATATTTGCTTAGGATGCTTTGATCTACAACTTTGTTAGCTAGCCTTTCCTTGGTCGAGTTCACCAGCTGCAATACCAGGGAATAGCAACATCGACGCTATTCTACTAACAAGATAATTTTTTTGTATTATTGTAAATAAAATAATATTTTATTCGTTAAAATAGGAACCCAACTAAATAGCTTTGGCAAATATTAAACTGCACATCAAAAATACTGATTTGCACAGAAAATATCAGGGCAAAATGCTGCTGTAGCTTAGGTGAATGGTAAAGGGGGTGAGCGAAGCTAATCCCCCTTTATCCTTCGTGTTAGGTTGAACATGTAAGAACAACAAAAAATTGTTAAAACATAAACTTGTTGATCCTTTTATGTTGTGTAAATCAGTATTTTTGATATGCGATTAAATACTAGCCAATAGCTTTGAAGTATAAGGCCCCGACAGAAAGGGTAACTCTATTCCCTTTTATTTTAGGCTCAATGACCCAAATATTTTGAAATGCGTTTGTAGTAAGATTTTACCTTTCTCCTATTTGTACGTGAAATGTTTTTTTCCCATTTTCCGGCAAGAAGAAAGAATATTACGATAAAATCGGGTTGAGCCGATCTGAATAAGATTTTTTTGCTGAGAATTCTTTTGTTACTTTACGCGACGCGTTATCCAGGAACGAAATTAAATATCAAAGGTGTATTTGAAATGAGAAATGTTTCACAATTATCATTCTGTTCATATTGTTGGTAGGTACCACCTTTCTGAAAATATTTTTCTAGAAATGTTATATACAGTGTCGTTATCATAAAACTCTGCTGAAGAGAATGGCTATATAATATATAGGTATTCCATAAAAGGAAGGGTCGCTCAGCTCGTAATGACAGCATGTAAGATTTTGTCTACCAATTTCATGAGAGTATATATACGCGTTGCTGTGTCATGCATGGGACATCGTTATAGAATGTGGTTATTATCAAATAAGTTAGCCCAATAAAAAAGCCTATTTAAGTGGCTGACGTTTTGTATGGAATTAACTGTGTTCGGTATGGAAGTGTTCCATTTGTATCTACTATGGATCACCGCGAACACCAATCCTCTTCCTAGATCCCGTAATTCCTGCGTGGATCCAGCTCAATATTTGTCCATGACTGTGTCTAGAGCCGTCGCATACGTTTTGACCCTTTTGACCCTCACCATTTCCATGTTTATCCTGGGCGGCCTAGCTTGGACCTAGACTAACCTAGCATAGTCGCTCATTTAATATTTCGGGTAGGTTAGACTTTTTTGACTTTCAAAGTTACTTGATAGTCCTGATATAAATGGTTTCAATACTCCCTCAGGTGGTGGCGTTCTTCCACGGTCTCAACAGCACATACCAGCCGGTCTCCGGGAAGGCCATACATTGGCCTGGGGGCCGCCGCAGTCCGCCCCCTGACACCCCCCGATGCGGGTTCTTGGGGACAGACCCGGTGTGCCAGGAAGGTTAGTGAGGGAAAATAGTGTGGGTGTTGTATGATCTCATCATCATCAGCACACAACACCGACACAACATGATTTAATACTGTTGAGACATCCTAAAGCATCTCTATAATATGGGCCAGGACAATAAAAGGACAAGAGATCTTTTGAAATGTAGAGGTGTGAAAAAATAGTGTGTGATTAAAATCTCCTCAAGGTCTCTGAGAACTGTGAACCAGATCAGTAACCAGTGATGGTCAGGAGGAAATCTTTTGCGAACATATCAGTCGTTCAGTCACAAACACAATAGCCAAGCGTACACGCACGGATGCACCCGGCAGGTACCCGGCAGGTACCCGGCAGGTACCCGGCAGGTACCCGGCGGATCTGCCCGCCAGTCGTGAATAATTTATCTGTGGTCGTGCCCGCGAGCAAAACTGTACATGTATGGCATGAAACGTATGTATTTTTATATTAAGTATTATATTTTATTGGTATTTAGTAATTTTATAATTGCACTAGAGTACCCTTTTCAGTTTATATGTATCCTATCCTGATAGGTTTGCTGGAAGAAATCTCTGTTGAGAGATAAGCTCGCCTTTGCCTTTTAATTTCTTGTAAAATGTTTTATTGTAATGTTCTGTGCAATAAAGAATTGTGAATTGAAACGGGCACGGATAAGACTGGCGTGCAGATCTCACAGATTAATAATCAGATCTGTAAGGTACAATCGATCCATCTGAATCATGACCCACCATAAGCTTATTTTGCTAAACCCCTTAAATGCAAGTAGGTCGAAATTCGCTTGAAGGTTAATTTCCTTGGTAACGAACTTGTTATCATTTGATTAGACACTGACAGATAGATAGATCTTACAAGTTTGAAAGTTTCAAACGAATTATCAGGCAAGTGGGTCATGATTCAGTTGGTTCGATTGTACATCGATGCATGTATGCCTGTCATAGATCAGCTGCCTTATGGCGTAAGTCGTCTGAGCTATGAACTTCATATAGACTTTTACGTTTGACACCTTGCACCAGCTTCATCTGTCAAATTGGTATCACGCAAGTAGCATCATAATGGAGGCCAAACCCAAGCTCATTGAATGAAGCCTTCGGTGATACCCCGCAATCGATGAAATTGTATGAGCATGAGATGAACCATAGACACACGCTATGAACTTCAAAGAGTTACGCCATAAGGCTGCAGATCCGAGATACATCCGACGGGTACTAGCCGGGCACATCCGTGCGTGCTATGCGTGATAACTATAGTGGCTATCAGACCATGCAGCAGCTTTATTAACATCTGAAAAGATGAGGCCAATTGGGCCAATGATAATAACAATGATGGGATATTTTGATGACCTCTGTGGCGCAGCGGTAATGGCTCCTACCATGCGAGAGGTCCCGGGTTCGATCCCCGGCTGGGGGTAAATAAAATCCAAGGTTGGATGTAATATCTGTGTGACGTCGCTGTTTCTGGTTCCCACGACACAGGGTATCGCAGTGTGGGGCCAGAAGTAATGTATGTGACTGTATGTAAATGTTTATGTTTATTATGTCTCGTACCTGTCTAAGTAATGTCTAATTTAATTACTGATTTACTAACATTGTGGCATAATTTCCCTGTTTGGACGCTACCAGAGCGCGTTGAGGCTCAAACTGTAATCATTTACTGTTTTATCGGTCTCGCCATATTCCTCACACTCGCTGTAACTGCCGCTAGTGTCGCTTACAAGTAAGTACAACAGCACCACATTACAAAGTCATTATGATTTTTAGGGTTCCGTACCCAACGGGTAAGAACGGAACCCTATTACTAAGACTTCGCTGTCCGTCCGTCTGTCACCAGGCTGTATCTCAAGAACTCTAGCTAGAGAGTTGAAATTTTCACAGATTATGTATTTCTGTTGCCGCTATAACAACAAATACTAAAAAATAGGATAAAAGAAATATTTAAGGGGGCTCCCATACAACAATTCTTTCAATACCACATACAAACTTATGGATGCACCTGGTTACGTACATGGAGTGTGAAAGTAACCGCACCAATAACTTTGTAAACAATATTTTGCTGTGTAAAATCCAATCACTCCACACCATCGCTTCCATTGAACGGTGGTACGGAACCCTTCGTGCGCGATTTAGACTTGCACTTGACCGGTTTTATTGAAGATAAGCACGATCCTGAATCTCTTGACATATCCCGTTCCTTTCTCTAAATCACAGTCGCTTTAAACGACAGCTCGGGTGAAATGATTGCGTTCTGAATGAAGTTGGCGAACATCCTTTAAATCATCTGTTGCAAAGGGATCGAGATGGATATCGGAAATCTGTAGTCTTATTCTTTGAGTAATAATGTATACATTATTACTCAAAGGTCTTATTATGTATTTCTGACATAAATCGCAACACCAATCAAATTGCAGAGTCGATTGAACACGATTATTACTAGAGGCTCTGTGAGCTGTAGACCTCGCGAGTGAAACTTTCTTTTAATACCTAACACATATCTACAAACTTATGAATGTACCTGGTTACGTATATGGAGTATGAAAGAAGCCGCACCAATAAGTTTGTAAACTTCATTTTGCGGTCTTAAACCCAACCTATTGACTTTTCACTAAAATTATATAGACTTACTCTCACGGTCTCTATAAATCCAACAGCTACTTTGTTAAAATCTTTCAAGCTGCTTGGACTGTAGCGGTTTTTTGAAATTTTAAAACCCCTACATCTCCGCCATTTTGAAAAAAAAAAAAAATCGACAAAAAAATATATAATTATCGAACCTGCCCACACAAAATCACGAGAATTGATTGAGAAATGCGGCCTGTAGGGGATAACGTCCCCGGGGTCGTTCTTCTTTTAAACCTACAATTTGACATAACATTTTCTCAATTTAAAAAAAGAAAAAGCTTCTACGTCATTCAATATATATTTTCTGATAGAGAAATTTCTATTCTATCCGAAAAAGTTGTCGGTCGAGAAGTTTACACATTTTTGTAAGAAACAAATTCAAATTCAATTGTCGAATTCATCTTTCAGGACCTGAAAGATGAATTCGACAAAAAAATATACACCTCCGTCACGAAACCTTTTATTTTATTCTATCGAATACTCTTCGTCAAATATCTTGTACTTTAGTGATACATTAATTAAGAAAGTAAACTTTTAGAATGCACAGTAAAGCAATACATTTATATTTATAAAATATGTTTAATTCATGATCCTTTACCACTCTGTCACATTTTCAGATTATATAAAGTATATTTTTACTATAAAACAATTTTTAGTATCATTTACAAATAAATATGTATATCACAGACGGCAATATCATTAACTATTATATGTATAAATTTTCCATAGTTGCACTAGTCATATCAAAATATTTAATCGACGAAAATAAAATTTCTACCAGGAGACAACATCGTGACAGAGTGGTAACTTATGTGACAGAGTTGTTATTTAGGGGATACCAGGCTGCGTTTTGGAATAAAACAGGTTTATTTATTCAGAATCATTTATTTTGTTATAAATCTTTATCAGTCTTCAACTTTGTCATATTAAATAACATGAGATCGAACTTAGATAATTAATGAAATCACATTTGAGAACCCTTGGAATAAGAGATCTGTATTTTAAGGAATTAAATGACTACTCACTTGTCGCAAATAAATAATAAACCTCGTTTAACTTGACAACTAAATTTAAATTATCAAAAACATTAAAAAAACATCACTATCAATAGCTTAGTCTAGCAAGACAATATTTTAATTTCGAAGCCACTGATAGAATGTCTTAATTTTCAAATACTGGCAGTGACTCTTCGAACTGGAAATATTGTCTCTTTCCCTTTTTAATAACATTCGGAGCCGGTAAGACTTTAATCAAATCATCAAAAGGAACATCCGATACGTCACTCTCCACCAACTTAAACAGTCTTCCACTATCATCGACTGTTTTAGGAACATTACCAAGACATCACCTTCTTCATCAACGGTACCTTTTGCTACTCCAGCGTAAGTGTATTCGATTTTCCTCTCGCTTCGTACTTTAACCATTACGTGTACTCCGTCTTTTATTTTTGTTGGATGAATGTCCTCTGGTTGCAGTGTTTGGTATGAAGTACCACAGACGGCAGTTGGATCAGATGGATCTTTTGTTTCAAGCGTAGCCAAAGGCTGATTTTCATCAGATGAATCATCTGGGCCATACACAGTATCGTAAAAACTTTTTCGGGGCATCCCAATTGTTTTTGTTATGTCAGCGAGCGAGATATCTTCCACTTCATGAATTGTATCGTCTTCTTTTTTGCTAGATGACAACTCGTCCACAGTATTGTGTTGTTGGGTTTCAGGCAGAGGCCGATAAGTTTTAGGAACGTGGCAAGAACAGAACTGTTCACAAAAACAACTTAATACCCTATGGTTTAAGATTCCACGAGTTTCCGTGAACATTTGGTGGACTTGCATTGTTCCTTTCAGGGGCACAATGTTACTTGGAATAGTTGCTGCTACGTTTTCTACGTCTTCGTCTGTCACCATAAACAGTTTAATTTTGCTGGCATCTTGAAGTGCGGAAAAGAATTGGAATACATCTGCAATATCGTTTCCTCTAGCTACTATGGCATCAGTTTGGCGTTTTATTGTTCCTCCAACACCATCAGCAGCTCCTTTGCCATGCCCTGATTCAAAGAAGTTCCAGGATATTTTGCGAGACCCGTATTCTTCGAAAAACCTGTTTGCCATTAGGTAAAAGTTTATCTTTTGCTTGTACTGGGTTGCAGGTCCATCAGAAAAGAAGTGAACTGTTGTTACTGCAGGGTGTTGTTCTTTTAATTCCGACAGAATTGGATGGAGGTGAGCCCAAATCGCGGAAGGGCCATGGTTCTGATTTGCTGACACTGTGCAGTATGAATTTATCTCTTTTGTCAAAACTCAAAACTCAAAACTCAAAACGTTTATTCTGTAAATAGGCCACAAGGGCACTTTCACATGTCATTTCATTTCATTTTTTACAGAACATTTGGTATTATTATTTGTATCATATTATCAGAAAAAAGTACTTAATTATTGTTTCTGAGAGATGTAAAAAGTCTCAAATGTCATAATAAAATAATTAAAATATAAATAACAGAGATGTATAGTCTCTTTAGTGAATAATACAATGATGATAGGAGATGTAAATGGTCCCCACAGTCAAGAGTTGTATAATTAAATTAATCTTTGGAGGTGTAAAAGGCCTCCAAGTGTCCAGTAAAAGAAACTCTGGCAGTGAGAATGCTCACAATTAATTAGAACAAATCAGTCCCAAGCATTTTTATCGTCTATGTACTCTTTAATACTGTAGTAAGCTTTAGAAATAAGCCTTTGCTTGATGTATTTCTTGAACTTATTAATTGATAGATCTGTCAAAGTGCTTGGGAGTTTATTGTAAAATCTTACACAATTACCCTTGAACGAGTTTTTTATTTTATGGAGCCGAGTAGTGGGCACTGCAAGTTTGTCCTTGTTTCTAGTATTAAAGTTATGTATATCACAGTTTCTTCGAAAGTTAACAATGTTCTTATGGACATACATAATATTCTCGTAAATATATTGACTATGGACTGTCAATATATTTACTTCTTTAAACTTATTTCTAAGAGAATCTCTATTATTCATTTTATAAATCGCACGAACAGCCCGCTTCTGCAGCACAAAAATAGTATTTATGTCAGCAGCACTGCCCCAGAGCAGAATACCGTAGGACATAATACTATGAAAATAACTAAAATAAACTAATCTGGCTGTTTTTAAATCTGTCAAGTGACGGATTTTCCTGCATGCAAAAGCTGCAGAGCTCAGTCTGTTCGATAGCTTATCAATATGTGGACCCCATTGGAGTTTGGAATCCAACGTTATACCTAGAAACACTGTGCTGGTTACCAATTCCAATTCCTCATTTTTAATTGTTATACATGTCTGATTATTTTTAACGTTAGTAGTAAGAAACTTAACACATTTAGTCTTTTTCTCATTTAATAGCAAATTATTAACATTAAACCAATTTACCACTCTTGATATGGTATTGTTCACGTGATCATCATTAGCGTGTTGGTTTCGCTTTGTTTTAAAAATAAGTGAGGTGTCATCAGCAAACAGTACCATATCATGACAGTCCCTTCCTAGATAGGGTAAGTCGTTTATATAGATGAGGAATAGGAAGGGTCCTAATATTGAGCCCTGTGGCACGCCCAAAGAAACCAATGATCCTGGTGATCGTTCTCCGTTTACGTCTACCCTTTGTATTCTTCCGTTCAGATAAGATTTTAACAAATTCAATGACGTGTCTCTAACTCCATAATGATGTAATTTCCTGATCAATGTTTCATGACAAACGCAATCAAAAGCCTTAGATAAGTCACAAAAAATGCCTAGGGCATCTTGTGACTCTTCCCAGGCATCAAAAATACTTTCAATGAACTGAATTCCGTTGTTGTTGAACGACCGCGAGTGAATCCAAACTGTTTGTTATGCATTAGCTTATTTGATTCAAAATGATGTAATAGCTGTGATAAGATTAATTTCTCAAAAATTTTACTAAAAGTTGGTAGTATTGATATAGGTCTGAAATTGGTGGGGTCTTGAGTACTACCTGCTTTGAAGAGGGGAATTATCTTACTTTGTTTCATTAAATCAGGAAATTCACCGCAGTCTATACAATTGTTGAAAATGACCGCTAGGTCAGGTGCAATTAATTCGATCAGGGATTTAACGACGTGAACAGAGAGTCCCCAAAGATCATTCGTTTTCTTAACATTTATCAATTTAAATGCCTTTACGACATCTGAACTTGTGACGTGCTTAAAATTCAAGTATGAAGCACACTCTGAGACATTATCTTTTAATATTGCAACAGCAGACAAAGGTGACGAATTTAAATACTTAGTCGTGGAAGCCGGTGCATTAGTAAAAAACGATTCAAATTCAGTTGCAACTTCTAAGCTAGAACTCGTAAGCTGTCCATTGATTTTTAGTTCGTAATCGTGACTCGCTTTTTTACTACGACCGGCCTCCTCATTAATTATTTTCCAAGTCGTTTTTATAACATCGGAACTATTCTTAATTTTACTACTCAGAAAATTACGTTTAGCTGTATGACAGTCTACTTGTTCTTTAAATTCGTCACTCATGTTGAACCGTCGTTCCTCATACAATTCATACAATGCTTGCCTGCGTTTATGCAACTCTGCAGTAGCCCACGTACTAAAGTCGTTTGAACCACTAACCACAACCGATTTTGAAGTGAATATCGCGCTGTACTGTTTCATAAAGGTTTCAAAGAATAAGTTATACATTATATTAGGAGACTGTTCAGCAGCCAAAAACGGTAGTTCCTGGGCTAAAGAGTATCTCATTCTTTCTAACCGGTCAGCAGTTATTGGCACAAACGAAATTTTCTTTTTAATGACAGGTTCTCTAATAGAATCAAATTGAAATAATTGACCTAAATGATCTGAATCCAATTCACTGATAACACTTTTACTGATTGGAATAACATCAGTAAAAATGTTGTCAATGCATGTAGCACTAGTAGCAGTCACTCTTGTTGGCTCCATAAATAAATGGCTAAGCCTAAATGATGAGAAAAGATTTATCAATCTAACGCTGAGAGTAGTTCTTTCTAACAGATTAACATTAAAGTCACCACATATAATTAATCGTTTCGTACTGTGTGATGAAATAGTTAGGACGGATTCCATTATTTTCTCGAACATTTCAAAGTCGCTCAAGGGTGGCCTATATACACATATAACGATGAACTGTTCTAATTCCACAGCTGCAAGTTCTATAGTTCGTTCAACAGATAAGGAAACAATGTCCTTACGTTCCTTGAATTTCATATGATTGTTTAGTATGATTAATGCCCCACCATGTATTGAATTAAGTCTGGTGAACGAACTACCAACCTGGTGATCTTTAAAGCTAAACATAATTTCATTAATAGTTAACCAGTGCTCTGTTATGCACAAAATGTCAATTTTATTACAATTTAAAAATAACTCTATTTGTAGATCTTTGCCTCTAATACATTGAATATTCTGATGAACCAGGCTTATATACTTAGCATGTGAGCTTCCCTTATTCTTAGGGTTTTCTAATATACTAGAACATATGTTGCCAGAGCCTGGGTCCTCTGTTGTCTTATGAACTAATTTAAATGCATCCTGTTATTCTGGTCTGATACCAGATTCATATTAGGCTGCTCAGTAAAAGCAGAGTTAGAAGCCAAATTTTTGGCTGTAATGTCATATAAATATAATAGTGACATAGCTATTTGTCGTTTACAATAATTTGAAAGGTAAAATGTACCTTTAGTCATAGTAAAATAATTACTAACATAATTGTTAGTGTCAATAATATCAAACTTATTATTATATGTACATAAATTGTACATAGTTATATTCATATTATGTCTATATACATTTTCATTTTGTGTCAATTGGTTGCAGTAGGGAAATGTGAACAATATAATTTTTTTCACACTAAGACCATTCAATGTTTCATAAAATTTTATTAAATTATTTTTGTTCACATCTCCCCTATTGCCCATGAAAATTATCAGTGTGGCACTGGCTGTGATAGTGCTGTCATTCAAAATTTTATTTATAATATTATCTACAGTGCTAAAAGGTGAGCAATTACTAATAACACTATGTCCCTTAGAGTATGAGTGGAGTGCTGAGCCCATGCCACTTCCAATCTCATCACAGTACATTATAATATCAGGTGTTGTGGTCATATCAGACTTGGCAGAACTATTATCAGTAACACCTTGTGTTGGTAAACTGTCACACAAGCCCGGAGAGTTGCCCGCTGTCAAACAACCACCTTTCTGCTCACAGCGACAAGTATGGTTGTTGGTCAGCGACTCAAACCGCTCACAATTATGGTTCATTTCTTGAATTAAATCATCCATAGCCAATGAGTATTCATTTATAACTTTCTCAGAGTTCAAATATGCACTGTTTAGTGATCTCAATGAATCCTCCAAGCTTTGAATTTTCAAATGTAAGTTTTGTGTGTCAGTTTCATACATCAACTTAGTACTTTCTAATTCTAATACACACATATTCAAATCATGTAATAAGTTTACATTTTTCTTGCTTACAAAAGTAGCAAGAAAAATGTAAAAATTGTGTACCAAGTTTTTAGTACACAATTTATTATGTTTTATTAATTTCTGAGTTTTCCGTATATACCTATTTATTTTACCTAGTTTGTTATTGCTGCAACTTAATAACCTTGATGTGGGCAATGTGTCATTAGTTAAATCAATGACATCATCAAGGCTTCCAGTTGCAACAGTAACCAGCTGCGGGCTGATCCCTACGACTTCACTGTAGAGGCTCTGGGTCTGCAACGCTGCGGTGTTTTCCTTCTCCTCCTGGAGTGCATGTATTTGTTCATGGGCATCGAACAATGCTTTCTCCAGGGAATCAATCGATTTCAGGGCTTGCTCGTACTCTGCACTACATACAGTGAAGCTATCTACGGTGACCTGCAGCTCGTCCCGCTCAACAATTACATCACTACATTCTTGTTCTAATACACATTATTGTTTCTTTAGCTTATCTCTACTTTCAAGTACTGATAATAGCTCTTTCTCATTTTCCTCCCTTTCACAGAGTAATTCGGTGACCATTTCCTTTGATTTTTTTAATTCTAGTAAGGTAACTTTGAGCTTGTCATTTTCCTGCTGTCGGGAGGCGACAGCAGCAGCTCTGCGGGTCATCATGGTTACAGTTGAGATAAGAATCAAGGAATTGCACACCAAAACAATGCGAAATTACTTACGTGGAATAGTAACGTTTTTCAGCGTTTGCACATCACTAATTGCTATGAAATATATTTTAAACGTTGTTAAATATAATAATTTAACAATAAGGTAACAAAAAGCGCTGAAAGTGTACGGAAATAACAAATACTTTTAAATTTATAACCTGCAACGGTCACAAATTTAACATGTTTCGAGACACTAGTAAACGTCACTAAAACACACTGCAAACAATAGAAATACTTAACATTACACTATAATCCTAAAATAACACTAAATTGGGCTCAGAATTACACTAAATCATATTAAAATATAAATTTTTCTAGGGACGTAGTGAAATCAGCTGTTTGCCGTTTGACAGCCAGTGTCTGTGCTTCTGCTGAAAAATGGTACATAACTGCTGTGATTTGATTACGAGAACCACCGAAATGGTGAGACTGGACTTCAGAGTGGTATTTGCAGGCATAATTCTCACTAAAATCTATATGTAATGCTGCTTCACTTTCTGTGAGCCCGTCGATGCACTGTCGGTAAGCTTTGTATTGATGTCTGATGTTGTGGATGTGCGTTTTGAAGTTTTTCAGCTCGCTCTCAAATTTATAGATCACTTCTTCAACTGTTAGCTTTTCAGTTACTGGTATATTTTTCGTAATATTTACCTTTTTCCCTGCCTTTTCTACAACTTCACTTTTTCTTATCCACTGTCGCAAGTCCACAATCTCTATTTGGTTACTTTTGTCATAAACCATGCGCCGGTTCTTGCACTCCGAACAAACTCCTTTCATACATGATGCCGAATCAACAGAACAAACTAGTGATTCTATGACTGCATTCATGTCTTTCTGCACAATAACTTTAGTCTTATGTAATGTATTAACCACATAGGTTACGTTTGCATGTAACTTACATAAGCAAGTATCTCTTCCATCTACAGTAGGTGGTTTCACATAAAATGGCCTATGTTTAGTGAAGTAGCTGTAGTGGCATTTGAGGCCACTATTTTCTTTCAAGAAGGCTTTGTACAGGTTTTTCATGGAGTACAATAAAAACCTTTTCTGTACTTTCTGTTTTTTGTGCGTGACAGTCTCCTTCTTACCAGCTGTAGCTCTCGTTACATCATCCCGCAAGAAGAACTGACGAATCTTCAGTACAAGATCAGTATGTTTTGGTAGAACGCTCTTGTATGTTAAAGGTCGGTCTACACCTAATGTGTCTTTTACCAATTCGATCTGCATTCTGGACTCTTTTACGATACGGGTTTGAAGTACCGATTGGATGAGGCGTTTTGCTTCTCGACTTTTGACAGTTTTTTATCGTTCTTTAATGACATTAGAAAGAACGCTGTACTTGTTTTTATTCTCACTATTGCTTTTATCTTTGTTGCTGCTCCTGTCTTTTTTAGTTATTCTGTGCAATCTCTTCTTATATTTTCGAACTTTCTTCTCCAACTGGTCTATTTTTTCTTGAAACTGAATATTAGCTCTGTATAACTTTGTTCTATCCCTTTTCACTTTCTTTCTTCCCCTTGAACTACGAGTAGATACTTCAGAGGGAGTCGGTGTTGCAGAATAAGGATTATCTCGTGGGGTTTCTGGTATTGGTGATGGAGCCGGCGTGTTTAAAAGAACCTCTTCAACCATTTTTGCTTCTCCTTTCTTTTTTTATTTGCCTCTTGCCATTTTCGCTTCTTGATTCGGTGTTCTCGCACGGTCATATCGGCCACTAGCTTCTTTCGAGCATGGTATCTTTCTAAATCCTTCCGCTTTAAATATAAAATAAGTAAACAAGTACTTAAACATACGAGAAGATAGAAAAATAGTTTTAACACTTTCCGTAGTAATAATTACCATAATAACTAGTATCTATTTCAGTATTTCTCGGATTCAGCAAAAATAGAACATGAATATCGTTTATTTTACCCCTCCGTCACTTACTTTACCACTAGGTACATCACAAAAAACTCGTGACAGAGTTGTCATGTGACGGAGGGGTAAAAAATTGTTGCAAGGTCGATAACATTTAATAGTTAACATAAAATATATAATTTACACGTTGGCAATAAAATATTTCTTATTACGTATGAGTAGACAACAAAAAATAAATGTAGTTATTATATTTTGAATCAATTACTTACGTGACGAAGTGGTCGCCGAATAAACACACGCACCTCCTATCACAGCTTTCGGGCGACTGACGCTCTGTCTCTGGATCTCAGAGGGGAAATCGTAGCAAGGGGGGAGGGAGGCCTAAATCTCCAATCGTAAGCGACAAAGTCGAGCAGCGCATACGCGTATTTCAAAGGACAACCCACGTGACAGAATTTACGAAATAAAACATCATGTAGTAGGAGACAAGTATTTGTGATTTTTTAAATATTTTAAAAGAAGTGACAAAAAACATTGGTCGCTATTACATAATAGGTAACATATTTAGGAGTTAAAAGATATTTTTACATATTGTGTCATCATATAATTTTTTCGTAATATTATGAATTAAACGCAAGCCGAGGTTGCGGGAGACAACTATGATTTGTATGAATTACACCTTTGTAACGCGGATTTACGACTCTCTAACGTACTTTTTATAATGAAATGATTAAAAACATATATTATTTAATTGAACACAGCCGTTGGGTGTATAGTTCAGTGCATGTTGAAGTAGAATTAAGAAGAAAATAATGGTAATTTTCTTGTTTTTTTTTTCACTTACTGGTGGAGACACCTTTTTGTAGGTTTAAAAAAAGAATGACCCCGACGGAAGCATTTTTGCCCAATCCTGAGCGGAGTCGCTTCGCACGCTCGGTCAATTAGACGAACTGTATTTTCTTGAAATGTGATTGGTCGATTTCCAGGCCATTTTAATGGCGTTGCGGACGGCCCGAATGGCCGAGTCGGCAGTCACCCTGCATGCAAAGTCAAGGGTCTCGGGTTCGAGTCCTGGTGGTGGCAAATTTGTTTGATGAGAACGGATGTTTGTACCCTAGTCATGATTGCTCCATCTAAGTATAATATTTATCTATATAAGTATGTGTATCGTTGCCTAGTATCCAAGATATAGGGAATTCTAGTTTGGGGCTAGATCAATGTGAGTAAATAGTGTCCAAGGTATTGTTATTTTTATGATATCAGAAATACTTGTTACAGAACAGAGTCACTGATTTGGGGCTTCGACCTCTCTGTTACGAAGGCAAAGGCAATTAATTTATTCGTATGACAGAAGTCGTCGAGTCGTTCCAATACCGTCGTATACTTTGAGATCTTCAGCCACTCAATAGTTGGAAGAGCACTCGTTTTGTACCATAGGTCGCAGGTTTGAATCATAGTTGAAGAATTTTATGCTAATAACTATCTCAATAAATGAAAATATGCATGAGACCAAGAAATACCGTTCTCGCCAGGATCACGACACGATGTTACGATAATGAGGGTCCGATTAAGGGGTCTTTTTATCAAGCTTATCCCTAATTTGATCGTAATGGTCCGACGGAACCCGGGCCCCGCTTCGATTAATTTCTCGATCCCGTCCTTTGAACGAAGAGTATGAAAAGGTAATTGTTTGTGATCAACAAACAATTACTTTAACAAGTTGCGCTATATTGCTCGGACGGTGTTTCTGAGAATTTCGATTCGATTCTAAGAAAGTTGATTATTGAGGAAATGTATGTCGTTAAGTAGTTAAAATTGCTATGACGGGTACATTATTTCACTTTCAATTTGTCTATTAGTGTTTAATTTTCCACGCCTACCGAACGGCGGGGAATCCGAAGGGGGTGTGCTTTTGCCAACACGTGAGAGAAAAGAAGTGAATGAATTTTTACCTTACCTTGTCGTAGACCGGAAATCGAAAGCTCGATTCGAGACAGGAATATGGGATAAGGGCACAATTGGGATAGGATAGGAACCGAATCACTATCGCTTCGCTGTCGCTGCCCGACGCTGCCGCCGGCGTGCTGCCTGCCGACACGTTGAATCGCCGTCCGATACGACGATTTTCAATCACGACAAGGATCACTTGACCGCTGACGCGAATCTACTTAATTCCCGACGATGTAGATGATTAACACTCCGACCAGGCCCGACGCCTGTGTTTTACGATTGTTACACCGAATTACAATCAATGGCCCGAAGCCTGAGCAGACATGTTGTTCTCCCGATGAGAAAAGAGTAAAGATAACCTCCAATTTTACATCTCGTTCCGGTACGAGTGACATCTGCGGTCCGTTTCCGCTTAGTGATGTGCCGACTACTCGCGATCGATTCGCGCAACAAAAAACCGGTGCGTTTCCGAAGCATAAATATTAAACAGTCACCCGCCCGGACAGGCCCGAACCTGTCCCTAATCAATAGGAAGGCGAGAAAGTGTTGCGACCGCTCTCTTGAGGACCGAGTCCCCCACCTTGACTTCTGCTGATCGAGGCGTGCCATCCCGACCCGTGTACAAATTGACGATCCGTCCTCGTCTCCATCTCAATGATGTCAGGTTCGCATCCTTAATCAGCACCAAATCACCGACTTGAGGGGGGCTCGTCCGGTCAGTCCACTTAAGGCGCTGCTGCAAGATGTGCAAGTACTCAAGGGACCACCGTTTCCAAAAATCTTGAGCCATCTGCTGCAACATCTGCCACCTAGTTAACCGACTTAACTTAACATCACCGAATGGGTATTCTGGCAGGGCGTTAAGGGGCTGACCTATCAGGAAGTGACCCGGCGTCAACGCTTCCAAATCATTTGGATCCGAACTGAGCGGGCACAACGGACGCGAGTTCAGTGTCATTTCAATCTTACAGAACAGCGTCGCAAGCTCTTCAAAGCGTAGAGAGGTCTCACCGATGATCCTCGTCAGGTGCGACTTAGCCGATTTAACCGCAGCATCAAAAATTCCTCCCCAATGAGGACATCCCGACGGACTGAAAACCCATTCAATCCCACGTCGGGAGCAAGCCGTACCGATGGCGTCCTGGTTACCGTTCAGGAATTGAGTGACCTCCTGCAGATATCGCCTGGCTCCGACAAAATTTGTGCCGTTGTCCGAACGGATTAATGTCGAGAGGCCCCTTCGTGAGACGAACCGATCTAGACATGCGATAAATGCCTCTGTAGTGAGGTCACTGACCACCTCCAAGTGGACTGCCTTCGTGGCCAAGCACACGAAGACGCACAGGTATGCCTTCACTAATCTGGCGTTCCGTAGCTGTGAAGACTTGACCATGAATGGTCCCGCGAAATCCGTTCCGACACCCGCAAAGGGCCGGATTTCGTTAACCCTATCCGGGGGCAAATCGCCCATCTGGGGCTGCATCGTAGCTGCCTTGGCCCGATAACAAGGCAGGCACCGAAATACGACGCTACGCACTAAGCGTCTTCCCGATAGAATCCAGAACTCGCGCTGGAGAAACGCCATCAAGGCGTGGCATCCGATATGCCCATTCCGAATGTGTCGATTCTGTATCAACAGTTCGACCAACTTGCCTTTCCTAGGGAGTAACAACGGGTGGCGAGCCGCATAAGGCAGGTTGGCATTCCGCAGCCGACCTCCTACCCTCAGCAATCCTTGAGGGTCAATAAACGGGTTGAGCCGAGCCACAGCTCCCTTCAGTTGGACGCGTCCGCGTCTCAGAATGTCCAATTCGGACTTAAAGTGCACCGTCTGCACGTTCCGTACCAATGCGAACAACGCATGGTTCCGCTCCCGTGGTGTCAGGACCTGTGTCCGCACTCGTTGCGCCTCAGAATTCCGACAATTCGGCAGATCCAGGCGGTCACATTGACCAGCTTGTCGAGCGAGCTGTACCGTTCCAGCAAGCTGAACTCCTCTTCCGGCTCTAGTTGCGTCGTACAGACACCGACTGTCAAGGCGCCGTTCGCCGTGGTAACGCGTGGACTCATTGGCCAATCCGATTCGGCTTGAGTCAACCATTTTGGACCCCACCACAAGGGATGTCCAACCAACTCCGGAGCGTGACACCCACGAGACGCACAGTCTGCTGGGTTCATTTCCCCTGGAACATGTCTCCAGATTAAGGGAACCTCCGAAGTCAAAATCTGCGAAACCCGATTCGCCACAAAAATCTCCAGCTTGTGAACTGAAGCCTTCAGCCAGCATAACACGATCTGGCTGTCCGTCCAAGCGTAGACCGTATCTTCCAACGCTATTGACCCACGAAGAACCGTCATCGTGTGGTTGAGCAGACGAGTCAGGAGAGCCGCTCCCGAAAGCTCTAACTTGGGAATGGTCAGGCGAGTGCGCAACGGCGCAACCTTGCTCTTGGCCATGACCAACCGCACATCAACCTCCCCCGAGGAGTCGACCGTACGCAGATACACCGCAGCTCCGTAGCCCTTCTCCGAGGCATCGCAGAACCCATGCAGGGTGGCGGTGTATCGTTTGGTGGGGACCAACCTCCGTGGCAGTGAAATCCGATTGATGCCAGGGAGGGTCGAAAAGAACGAGTCCCACTCTGAGCTCAATGACCCGCCGATCGGGTCGTCCCATTTCAGCTCAGCAGACCACAATTGCTGCATAAAACACTTGAGCTGAAATGTTACCGGGGTGATCCACCCGTTTGGATCAAATGTCCTAGCCACCGTTGAGAGGACGTTCCGTTTCGTCCAGACCTTCGGGGAGTCCAACTCGACCCGATACGAGAACATGTCTGACACCGGCTGGTACTGGACGCCTAATACCGACAACATATTTGGATTTTCCAAATTTTCAAAAATGTGGGGATCCTGCTGTTAGTCATCCGGAAGACCAGTCAGTAACTCTGGAGAGTTCGACATCCATTTCCGGAGCTCGTAACCTCCACCCCGTAAGAGCTCAACTAGCTCGTCCCGTCGAGCGAGCGCCTCCTCTACGGAATCTGCACCGGTACAGATATCGTCCACGTAGAGATCCTGCTCCAGGATCGCTGCTCCTCTAGGGAAATTTAACCGTTCTCGATTCGCTAACTCCCGAAGAGTGCGAATCGCCAAATAAGGACTAGACCGTAGCCCGTACGTGTTGGTGTTCAGCTCGTACACCCTGATGGGCTGATCTGGGCTCTCTCGCCACAGTATCAGCTGATACCGTCTATCGTCAGGGTGAATGACCGTCTGTCTAAACATCATCCGGATGTCAGCTACAAACACAACATTGTGTCGACGGAACCGTGTGATAACATCCGCGATGTCATGATTCAACTTCGGCCCTGAATGCAAACACTGGTTCAGGTTCATGCCGTTAGATGTTGATGCCGATCCATCGAACACTACCCGTATTTTGCCCTCCGGGGTCCTCAAGACCGCATGATGGGGCAGGAAGCAGTGGTCTTCACGCTTCCAGTCGATATCCGAAACCGACATGTGGCCGAGCGACTCATATTCCCGCATGAAGTCGACGTACTTCTGCCGGAAAATCCCGTCACGCTTCATGCGTCGTTCCATCGACAGAAGCCGCGTCTCGGCTGCATGGTGTGAACTGCCCAGCGGCGGGCGATCACTCCGAAATGGAAGACGTGTGAGAAATCGACCTGACCGAAGGCGACCAGTATTGTTCCGATAAAACTGTTCACACTCTTCTTCAACCGGGTCCAACCGGCGGACCGTAGGTGGTTCCTCCACCTCCCAAAACTTCTGTATCACCTCCGAGAGTACAGAACCGAATAAGGGACTACGAGTTGCTAGGCGTGGGGCAGCCGGCATGACCGGACCCATTACCGCACGGCCCAGTCTGGTGTTGACCGAAACCAGACCAGTCGCCTGCAACACGAGGACACCTGGCACTAACAGGTATCCCAAGGCATCGACACCCAATAAAAATGTCTACTGGGCCCGGAATATCGAACTCCGGGTCAGCCAGTGACAACCCAGCGACCAACTGTCGCACCGAGGGCGACAACCGTACGTGAGGGTGTGAGCCCATCACATTAGGCATGACTAATGCCGTGACCGTCAGATTCACCGATGAATCCACCCGTGACGAGAGAGTAATCCGACATACTCCCTTAACGGAACCGACTTCCGTGTTCCCTATTCCCCGAATGGAATGTGGATACTCCCTTACCGAAATGCCCAACCGTCTTACAAGGTTGCACGAGACTAAGCACCCCTGGGGGCACCGAGTCCAATAGTGCTCGTGCCACACAAGATTTGCCGTCCGAACTCCACGCTATCACCGAGGCGGTGGGGAGCATGACCGTCTGTGGAGTGGCGGCACCCTGTAAGTGGGCGGCGTGTCCCTAGCGGGAACCTCCGCGGGATCCGAACCCGCTGGGACCCCCGTCGGCCTGGTAACTCGGCTGCTGATATGCCACCGGTGGCATATCAGACCGCATGTACATCAGGGGGTCCCAACCCGCATAATAGGCCCCTCGCTGTCCCGGTACCCGACCATACCGGACTGCGAACGGTGTGCCCGGTGGCCACCGTGGGTGGAGGGGGGAGAGCGGATCCAACCTGGGGCGCTCTAGGAATGGGGGCGACATCCGACTGTTCGCCTCCCTGTTCGCCTCCCAGAGCGACGGGCAGGGTGGTGCAGAAGGTGGTGGGCTCCCAGCCTTCGTGCCACTCATAGGTGCCATCTGACACCCGCCCGTAACACGCGGTGAGCCAGCGGCCCGAAGTCCTCGCTGGCCCTGGACAGCGGCGACCGAACCCCGGCTATCCCGCCTGTTACCCCCCGCGCTGCTCCCTTCCCCTCGGGGGGGGTCCCATCCGCGGGTACCCCAGTCACCCCGTTGGTGACTCCCGTTGCCCGGAGGGGGACCGGGTCCGACCCGTCCGATGGGCCTGACCGGTTCAGGCACAACATGATGTGGTGCTTGCCACCGCAGCACTCACAGGGGGACGCGCGTGAGCACTCGCTCAGCGGGTGCGGCCCCAAACAACCGAAACACAATCGGTGGCGGAAGACCACCTTCCTGCGGGCAGCCACACCGAGCGCCTTAAAGTTGGCGCAACTGGTCACCTCATGACCGGCACTGTCGCAGTGCACACAGCCGCCACCCGACGGCGCGGCACTCAAAACGCCAAATTGTTTTGACCATCCACCCCCCCGTGGGGGTGGGGGGCGCGGCTCCTCCCGCATCCGCGCGGGTTGGCGCTGCACACTGGCCTCCGAATCCATGGTATCGCATCGCCTGCATTCACCCTCCAAGAAATCCGTTAATTGGACGAGCGTGGGCAGTTCCGAGCTACTGCCCCCATGCAGCTGTTCAAACCGACTTTGAACAGCTGCAGGCAACCGTGACAAAACCATATATAACACGATATATGACCATTGGTCTACCGGCAGACCAAGGTTCTGAAGGGCCTTAGTGTCCACCAGCACAGGGTTGAGCACCTGTACCCGGATGTCAACATCCCGGGTTACTCTTGGGATGCTGAACAGCTTCCCCAGCTGCGCATCAACCAACCGCCGTTTGTGTTGGTAGCGGTCAAACAATATGACCCGGGCAATCTCATAATTGCCCGCCGTAACCGTTAGGTGACCGACCAACTCCTTCGGTTCACCCCGCAGTGCCATCAATAGTTGGGCCAACTTGTAGGCGCTGTCCAGGTCGTCCCGACCGTGGACCAGGCTATCGAATAAATTGATGAATGCCGGCCACTCATCAATTGCCCCACCGAAGGCCGGAATCTCCAGGTGTGGCAGCCGTCCGACAGCACCCTTAGGGGGCGGATCTCCGCTACCCTCTCGCGGTCATCCCGACGCGACCGCTTAATTTTTTCGGCGCGATGCTCGATGTCGCCCAAGCACTCCATCGCTTGGTCAGCATCCGCGCAGAGCTGCTTCACTGCAGCCACCGAGGCCTCATCCGTAAGCCCGAGGGCTTCAGCCTCCGCTGCCAGCCGACACACCTTCCCGACGCGTGTCATTGCGTCCTCCATACGCTTGAGGAGGACATCGTCTATGTCAGGTCGCTCCACATACTTGTGAGTATGGGCGAGCCATCTCATCTCCTCACGGACGCCATACCGCAGTACCGTCAAGGGTGAAGGTGCCATGGTTACCAATTCAATTGTTTCTGGTCCTATGCTTCACTACCGAACTAAGCACAGCCAGAGACCAGCACCTTCCCGTCAGCGCTGGGCACAGAAATTAAAACTAAGTTGTAAAAACCAAGGCAACCACTAAACAATTAAATCCTAAACAATATTTAATATGGTCGCCCTGTGGACATACACCTTATAATATACACTCTAAATCAATTAGAGAATGCCACCATAAAACACAATACAAAAATAACCCACAAAACTTGATTATGAAAACAATACAAAATAATAAGTGGCTTCTAGAAGTGGCCCTCCGATATGAACCACACTTCCTTTGAGGTCAGCAAAATCAGCTTAATACCCCTTAAATAGCCCGACCCTGCTGTGTAAACCGAAATAACACTGTAGGACTATAGAACCCGACGTTCTACCGCAAGTAATACAATCTAGGCTTCGCAGAATGACTGTTCAATCTTTTATGCGCACAACAGTAGTTTCCGACTACAAATTTATTATTGACTAAATTGACACTTATACTTTCACTAACCGAAATGAACTTTAATTGTGGTACCGACCACAGACTCATTGACAAACAGATTGCCGGCCAATCTGAGATATTCTTTTCTCCCAACTACAATGTGGCAACAAAGCAACCCTAGAACCGTGAATCGATGATTTCCCACTAGGAAACCACGCTCTGCTACCAAAATGTTTAATTTTCCACGCCTACCGAACGGCGTGGAATCCGAAGGGGGTGTGCTTTTGCCAACACGTGAGAGAAAAGAAGTGAATGAATTTTTACCTTACCTTGTCGTAGACCGGAAATCGAAAGCTCGATTCGAGACAGGAATATGGGATAAGGGCACAATTGGGATAGGATAGGAACCAAATCACTATCGTTTCGCTGTCGCTGCCCGACGCTGCCGCCGGCGTGCTGCCTGCCGACACGTGGAATCGCCGTCCGATACGACGATTTTCAATCACGACACGGATCACTTGACCGCTGACGCGAATCTACTTATTTCCCGACGATGTAGATGATTAACACTCCGACCAGGCCCGACGCCTGTGTTTTACGATTGTTACACCGAATTACAATCAATGGCCCGAAGCCTGAGCAGACATGTTGTTCTCCCGATGAGAAAAGAGTAAAGATAACCTCCAATTTTACATCTCGTTCCGGTACGAGTGACATCTGCGGTCCGTTTCCGCTTAGTGATGTGCCGACTACTCGCGATCGATTCGCGCAACAAAAAACCGGTGCGTTTCCGAAGCATAAATATTAAACAATTAGCAAATGTAACATACAGTTTACATTCCATTTCGACACAAAGATAGATTTTAACAAATATAACCTATACATACATGTACGAGTATTATAAAATATTATAATATTAGACTTTAGACTTTTACATCCCTTTTATGATAAGGACTAGACATTTTGTTGGCGACGTATGTACACATAACATATTTTTCACATGCAAACACACGTAGATTTATTTAATCGTATACATTTTATGCAGTAGATAGACAATCTATATTTCTGTCTTTAGATCTTTAAGCCAGTTTAATTATAATAATAATAATAATAATAATAATAATAATTTATTTGCATCATCAAAATAGTTACAAGAGTTACCAACTAAGTCCTTATAATAATTTCACAGATAAATTGGGAACATCTGAAGCCTGAACTAGGTATAAATAACCTGTATTTCTGGCCCCAGCGCAACTTCCGGATTAAGGTTGGATGCTAAATTTATACAGAGTAGCGACTATCCGACGGATTATCGAGATTAATATAGAACTAAAAGTATTTAATTACAAAAATAAAATTTAAACTTAACTTTTTTGAAGACAACACTTTACCGTATCAATGTGACTAAAAAGCAAACATAAGAAGTTTTCTCAAATAAAATGAGTATAGAATATATCCAGTGCGTATTCGGATGTAGCCCGATCATCGTGGATTCAAATCCCACACTCGTAAAATTTGTTTGTTTGCTCGCGTGGATCCTGTTTCTGCCGATCCCGTGGTGATTTCCTGAAATCCATTAATAGCGGATGTCTACGTCATAAAAGGGAAATTATAGTCCAAATGTCATGTTCCTAGGTCCATCAGCTGGGTCGAGGTATTGATAGAGCAGTCAGGGTATTAATTATTTTAACCTGACCTAACATATAGGCTTTATTTAATCCTAAAAATTTATAAAAGTTCCCGTAGGATGATCAATGTGACTAAAAACATACATAAAAAGTTTCACAAATAAAATGAGCAGACGTATATTCTGTGCGTATTCGGATGTAATCCGGTCGTCGCGGATTCAAATCCCACACTGTTAAAATATGTTTGTTTGCTCGCGTGGATCTTGTTTCTCCCGATCCCGTGGCTATTGCTTGAAATCCATTATTAACAGATGGCTACGTCACAGAAAAGAAATTATAGTCCAAATTTCATGTTCCTGGGTCCATCATTTTGGTCTAGGTGTTGATAGATCAGTCAGGGTATTTTAACTCACTATGATGGCCCCATTTTGCAAAATTCGTATTTTTTGTAATTCATTCCTATCTAGCTACACACTTTTACCCGTGTTTCCAACCGCGTGATATTCGGTTTTACGTCTTGCTTTGGAACGTGCCAGAAAAGAGAGTACTTAATTATTTACTAAGATAGTCCTCGGGGATAAAGCTGTTTTGTCTCGGGCACGCTTGAATCCCTCACTGAATTTAGGACTCAGGAAATTTGCTCGGGAGTTAACTTATAAGTTATAACACCCTCGCTTCGCTCGAGAGTTAAATCTGGAGTCCTTCGTTACGTTCAGGATTCAATATCGCACCCGGGGCATAATACAGTGCTTTATCCCCTTGGTGCATAATCGACTATTGTAAGTTTTTTTTTCTTTTCAAATAGACAGGCAAGGATCGACGCTGAGCTGAACAACATGGCGTGGCGGGTCCGACCGGAGGAGGTGCTGGTGGAAGTTGGTCAGCCATTAGGGGCAAGTCCAGCGCTGCATAGCATCAACGAGGTCCTGAAGGTGAGAGAATGACAGTGTGTCAAGCCAAGTTTCATAGGACTACCTATATCTGATTGTGAGCAGCGGCCGAGCCATACGTTGTGTCCCGATTCAATATAAGGATTATCGGCACCCATTCAGATCTCAATTCTTTTGTCGGTCGACGGACTTGGCTCACAGTTCAACAGTCTTCACATAATAATAATAATAATAATAATAATAATAATAATACCTTGGACACTATTTACACACATTGATCTAGCCCCAAACTAGGATTCCCTGTATCTTGGGTACTAGACAACGATACGCATACATATATAGATAAATATTATACTTAGATAGATAAACAACCATGACTAGGGTACAAACATCCGTTCTCATCAAACAAATATTTGCCCCCACCGGGACTCGAACCCGGGACCCTTGGCTTCGTAGGCAGGGTCACTGCCGACTCGGCTATTCGGGTCGTCACTAATTTGACAGTGAGACTTTTCATGAGTCAATTCTGAGGTTAATCAGAGATACCCAATGCATTGTAAGGACATTGATATTATTACTGGCAACTTTAAATAAAAACATACAGTCAAACCTTTTCCTGTGACTGACAGACAGAAGACGACCTCTGTGGCGCAGCGGTTGTGGCTCTGCCTACCATGCGAAGGGCCCCGGGTTCGATTCCCGGCTGGGGGTAAAAAATTATAAAATTCAAAACTCAAATCATTTATTGCAAGTAGGCAAAAAAATGCACTTTTACAAGTCAAATACTTGCTTAATTAAGTCCCATATACATGGATAAAAAATATGATCAATTAAACTAATGAGTACATAACTGATTATGGTTTGAGATTGAAAAAGGAAATTTCCCCTTCAAGTGGTGATTCATGGCTGAATCTCGCACAGGAAAAATAATTTCCGTTAACTCTACCAGTGCTTCGGAAAACGCCCTTTAGAGAAGATAGCACCAAAAAACTCTACGGGGATGTCATTTTTTCGCTATTTCTTGTTCCGAGTGTGGGGCCAAAAGCAATGTATGTGCTTGTATGTAAATGTTTATATTTAATGTTAATGATACCAAGAAACCAGAGTTTATGGTCGTACTCACTAAAACGTCTTTGCTTTCGGCGGCTCTGTGTAGCGGGTTGCTCCTCTTCCTCAAATATGGCGAGGGGGGTGACGGCCGGTGCACAAGTCATACTCGTGAACGGGTGCTGCTTGGGGGGACTGTTCCAGTCTGGTTTCTCATAAGTTATGTTCATCAGAGCTTTTGTTTGTTATTTATTACTCATTTATTTTGTAAAATTGTTATTTTGATAAATCTTATTGGCATTTATAGATATGATGTTATAATGTTGTCATTAGATTAGATTATTTTTGAATGAATGAATGAATGAATGAATGGTGCTTCTCCAGCCAGGGTTCTAAACCTGTTCCGGTCTTTCGGCCGGCATACCAGAGGGCACAAGTTTTGAGGGGGGGCGGAATGACCTGCTCTGTAGGAAGGGAAGGATAGTGAATTCAATCGACCGACTCTTCAGCCTGAAGCCAATATAGGATATGTGGAATGGGGAGGATGTGGGATTTGGAGAGCAGCTGTTGTTTTCTTCAAGTTCTTGTTTTCCTTCTATTTTCAGTTATTGTTAATAGTTGAGTTTCCTGAGTCGTGTTCGTTTGGGTTATCCGGTAAGTTCCCAGTTTCGCTTTTGCTGTCTGTTTCTGGGATACGGTATATTTGCCTCTAGGCCATCCTGACTTCGTCCCTGTTGTGTGATGATTCTGTCCAGTAACTGTGTTCTTCACCGTAGTATTTTATGTCATGCTTAAGGAAATCTTTCCAGGTGTATATAAGTCGGCCGACTTTCTTCTTCCTTGCTTCGTATTTGAATGTAGCGTGTAGTAAGTGCTGTTGTGGGCGTCGCAGAATATGTATAGTAACATATCCGGTGGTTTTTGATTCGTTTGGTTATCGTTTTGCCCTGTAGTCAGTCATGAATTTTGTGGTATCTTGGATAGCTTCTGGCGTTCTCAAACATGTCTCTGAGGATCAGGCGTTCATATACTGACTGTCAACTGTTTGCTTTAGTGAGGGTTGCCGCTTTTTGTCCGTATTTTATAAACAGTGCAATTACCATTTTGTAAATCAGGCGCACTATATTTCAGTCTATGTTGGATATGGCTTGCCGGCACCTCTTTTTTATTGTGTCCTATGTCCTGCCGTAATATATGTGCCGAGATATTTGATTTCGTTTACGGTTCGTATTGGAACTAGGTCCAATTCACTGGTTGTTTATGGGGTCTCTTATAAGAATTTTCGTCTTTCTACTTTTAAGTTTGCCATGAGCAGTTCTCCGATGATATTTAATTATTCACTTTTAGCTACTCCGCGGCATAGCAGCGCTGCGTATAAACGCTCTTTCAGTTTGCGGGCGGTCCGACTCTGGAACGCACCATTTTGCACTATAAGAGACAGTCCGACTCTTTTTTCTTTTAAGAAACATATCAAAGAGCTCTACATGTCTCTTTCGTGAAAGTTATTGTATTTATTTTATTATATGTAAGGTTTATGTATATGTCGGTAATTATTTCGTATTTGCTATCTGTATTTTACAGATATTTTAATTTATTCCTAGGCATTTTAGTTATAGTAATTATTGTGCACTGCCTACCCTTTTATGATAGCAATTCCTGTAATGCCTTGTTTTGCTGGAAGAAATCTCTTTTTAGAGACAAGCTCGCCCTTGTACATGCATTTTCTTTTGATGTAACTTTTAAAATATTTGTGTGCAATATTGTGAAGGAGGTTTGTTCCTATAATTCCCTTTTTCCTGTATTTCTTTATAGCGTCTTGTCCGATGCGAGCATACAGATACCAGAGATAGTGTTTTGACATATGTATCATGTTTGTTTCCTGTATATGGGCTATGTGTATGTTTTTGTTAGTCAATTCCGCGTCAATGTTGAGTCTTTTAGTTATTTCGGCGCATCCTCTAACCTTGCAAGTAGCAATACGCATACGCTCGCATGTGACTTGTGGTTTAAATATGGGGCTGTTTCGTATCATCGTATATCCGGTGTTGTCTGGGATGTCTTCTGTTGATGTTATGGTTGACCCTGAGGAGGTCATGGGTGTTGCATTAAGTATCGGCGAAAGTATGGTGTTATCAGTTTGGTTATCGGTTGCTTGATCCGTGGGTAAATTTGGCGATTCAAGCAAGTAAACGCTGTCGTACTGGTGTCCTGTGACGTTGAGGTTGATAGATTTCACTGCATCCGCTGGATTCTTGGGCGTGAATGTGAGCGATGGTGTATTTTGCTGGTGGATTGTTGCGTTAAGTAGAAAGTATTCGGCAGCTGGTATTATAATCTCCTCTCCAGCCCAAGTACCATAATTGCGTAGATTTTCAGTGTTGAGTTGTTAAGGATTTCAGGCTCAGTGATTGCGAGCTTTGTTCTGTTCATCGCCGTTTTCTTCTACATATTTAACTAGGTCCTTACGAATGTGAGTGTGGTTGCATGTTAATTGACATAGGTGATTAATTTGGTCAGCAATTGCGGTGAATAGGCAGTTACCATCTCAGCGTTGGTAAGGCTTCCATTAGGTTATCTTCTTGGGATGTTGTTGAAAGAAAGAACTTAGAGATAGCGTGATTTATTTGAACTACCTTTGTCTACGATTAACAGATCGTACGATTTGCGATTGTCAAAGTTTGTGCATATCTTCGTGCGCCCTTATTCTCGGTAGAGAGCCGCTTAGGACAAAAAGTCTCCGATTTTATTGTTGTTATTGTTCATCAGTGGAAGTCTTTTGTTAATTGCCTGTTTTCTGGAAGATGGTGAAATGATCCTTTTATGATGTGCAATTGTTTGCTGTTTTTCGCGATTTCTCAGAATATGCAGTTATGTAGTAGACGGGCTTGCATTATTGTTTTATTTTTGTGGGCTTGTCGGACCGGATAAAGTTAGAAATGGTTATGTTTTGTTTTACTGTTATTGGGTAGGTTCCTGCTTAGTTTTGTATTTAGGTATACCTATCTCCTACCTACTAGTACGGCACTGTACCTGTGGAATAGTTTGGAGTTGGCGTAGTAATTTGAAGCGAGCGTGGTATCTGTTTATGAAATGGTATTTAGCATTACGAAGGGGGTTACCTGCCAGATATAGAGTTCGTTTTGCCTTTTGATCTGAGTTAGGGCTATCATAATCGCAGCGATCTCACCAGGTTGTTGCTCAGCTAGTGAGACTCATTGCACTGATATCACCTACTTCAATTAACTTCATTAGTGCATATTAGTTAGGTCCGTGACTCGCGTCGAGGTTCAGTCCGTGAACAAGGCCCTAAAGATGAAGTACCCGGTTGTATCTGACCCGGCGGAGGGGGATGCATGTGTTTGTGGCGTGTGAGTGTATGTGTCGGTACGGTAAGTATCAAAGTCATTGGTCATCTTATCTTGAGTTGTGCATTTTGGGTAGGCCGGGGGAAGGTGTTTAGATTTACCGCTATCATATTATCTGTTTTTGGGGCGGGTGGAACTTGAGGGCACTTTGGTAGTCGCGCTGTATTTTGGTATGGGAAAAGTGAGATGCTGCGATGTAGATTTGACTGGTTGTTGATAGGTTGTTGATTACGTTTTGGGGCTCTATTATGTATGCGCGTCGTAGTGGCTGTCGGAAAAGGTCAAGTTGATAGTTCCGACTGAGTTATATTCTTGTTGGGGGCTATATACGATTGATGGGCCATTTTGTTGATGGATCGCTACAGTTATTACGTAGAACTCCGCGGCTGCTATGATAATTTCTTCACCGCCCCACGTGCCCTGTATGTGGAGATTTTTTATGTACTCAGTGAAAGCTTCTGCGTTTGGTGCGTCGATCGCATGTTTGATGCGTGGATAATTGCTGTTAGCTTCCACGTATCTAGCTAAGTCGCTTCTGATGTGGGTATGGTTGAATTTCGCTCCAAACAGATGGTTGATTTGGTCTGCAATTGCATGGAACAGGCAGTTTCCATCTCTGGGCATTGGTAGAGTTTCCATTGTGAGATATTACTACAGGAAAAAGCCTCGTGGTATTTTAGCTAATATGAATGTGTGTGTGTGGGTTGTTTCTAAGAGGTGTACGGCCGGTATGATGAGAGACGCTGTTTGGCTTTTTACGATCTATTTTTATTCTAATGTTTCCCGGTATTTCCAAGATGGGTTGACACTATAGAATGGGTGCCAGATGTGTGAGGGAACGTTGTGAGCCTTTTGTGCTTCGAAGTTTTTTCAATTGTTTTGTCTAGTTTCTGGGAGTTTGGTGAGATGGTCTTTTTATGACATGCACTTGTTTAGTTTTTGTTTATAGTCGGGTTTAGTATATTTGCAGTTTAGCTACATAAAAATAATTCTAGGATTGTTAAGTTTTGGGTTGGCTTATTCACTGAGTTTCAGAGTTTAGTGGATGGTTATTGTTAATGACTGTTTTGAATGGTCTTTCGAAGATGAGGAGAAAATAAATCTCGAGGAGAATTATCTCGAATTTATTTTCAGGCAAAGCAATATAAGTATATGTAGCTATAATAATGTTTTATTAGTTGATTTTGATATTGCGTAGGTAGGGAATTGTTATATCCTGCCTATGACGCACCTATAAATGTGATTATGCCTTAGTCAATAGGGGCGACCGCGGCCGCGGTAAGTGGTGGTTTATTATTGTCAGGCGGCGAGTGGTCCTGAGAGAAATGAAGTTAGAGGTAGGTAATCACTATCAATGATGTCCTAATCGGAATGATCTCAACAGGTTGGTGTGTTTAGCGGCGGTGGTGGTGAAGGCAGTAGCGTTGAGGGTGTGTTGCGTAGGCGTCGCTCGCTGCCGGCCTGTCGCTGCGTGGCTCAGACGTGCACCTGGCCTAGAATAAATTCTAGGGCTTGCACAGATGGGATGCCTAAGAGTATCGCGCAGTTCTCTGGGCATTCATTACACTTGACCGCACTAGTATCATCACAATCACTGAAATGCGTGGTATTGCACAGATGGGGTGCCTAGATGGATCGCGCACATTCCCCAGGTAACCCTTACAGTAAGACGCGGTATAAGCCAGCCTATAAGCCAGGCTCGTTTTCGGGCCTCCGGAGGCAGAACAAAAGGCGCGCGCCGGGGATGAAAACTATTGTTTGTTTAAATGCGTTTGGGAGATCTCGGGGGGACACGTCCGTTCGGGCCGGCAACACAAACGCCACTCCTGTCATTAGATTAGATTATTTTTATATAATAAATTGTGGCATAATAAAGACGATAATTAAAAAAAACGGTCAAGTTCGAGTCCACCTCGCGCACGAAGGTTTCGGTACCACCGTACAATGGATGGTGTGGACTAAATAGTTTGGATTTTACATACCAAAATGTTGTTTACAAAGTTATTGGTGCGGCTACTTTCATACCCCATGTACTTAACCAGGTGCATTCATAAGTTTGTATATTGTATTGAAAGAATTGTAGTATGGGAACCCCCATAAATATAATTTTTATTCTGTTTTTTAGTATTTGTTGTTATAGCGGCAATAAAAATACATCATCTGTGAAAATTTAGTCTGTCTAACTATCACGAGATGAGATACAGCCTGGTGACAGAAGGACGGACGGACAGCGGAGGTTTAGTAATGGGGTCCCGTTTGGCACCCTTAGGGTACGGAGTCATTACAATACATGCCCGTAGAGTTTCTTGGTGCTATCGTCTCTGACGGGCGTATTTCCGAAGCACCGGTGGAGTTCATGGAGTTTCCTTCAGTCATGAACTACTTGAAAGGGAAATTTCCTTATTCAAACTTAAACTATAATCAATTACACATTCATTAGTTTAGTTGATCATATTTGATTATAGTTTTTATTTTTCTCCATGTTTGTCTCCATTAAGTGTCTGACTTGTAAAAGTACATTATTTTTGCCTACTTAAAATATATGAGTTTGCGTTTGAAACGTGTAGGCGTGTAATACCTCTTATAATATGCTTATACTTCACTACTGCACCCTGTTTTCTTTACAAGCCTCCATGGGCTTGTATTGTCGTAATGGCTATAATTTTCCCGTAATCGGTCATCTAGCGGTGAGCTGCTGTTGGAGTGGAATTGAATGGAAATTAAAACGTTTTAATTCAATTTTCCTACAGCAAAGTTAAAGTCTTGTGATTTCTGCAATGAAAGACTTTTAATTTGCTGGTTAAATTTTGAGGATTGATTTAAGAAACCATTACATAAAATAACATAACATTTATATGGCCCCACACTAGGATACCCTGTGGCGACGTCATAAACATGTAAACATCCACGATCTGAACTTAGAAAGTTTCACTTTGAACAATTTATTTCAAACAACTTAAATATTTAAAGATCTTCCGTAACGATAGCAGTAGATGAGGTTCCGAAAATTATGTCCTAAATAGCTGAATAAGCACATTTCATCCGACGTATCAGAAACTAAGTTTTCCGACCACCATCGTGTCTTTTCCCCATTCCGATAAAACACTTTCCCCAACAGCTATCTGTGGGCTGGAACGGCCACCGAGGCAGTGGTGCGGCGACGCCAGCGCCCCCCGTGATGCCGGCGTCATTCACGGTCGGACTATACAAGGGCAATCGCGTGGCCGTGAAGAAGATTCACAGGAAGAAACTCGACTTGAATAAGAAACTGCTTTGGGAGATCAAACAGGTTAGTCTTTCATATGCATTGCATTAACCTACTCTATCCTATCCTATCGCTTTGCAAATCGACCACATATTTAAAAAACTATAGAACCGGAGGCGTAAAGCCACTGTCTGTATATTAGTCAGCTCTGTTAGTTGCTGAGCAGTGTAGGAAGCAGGAATAATTACGCGTCGAAAAAGTATTCGAATCGAACTGTCAGTCTTATATGGAATGACATAAGGTTCGTTTTATCTGAACTCGAACACTTTTTCACTCTGGTAATTTTTCTGCTTGAGCCACTGTACACAGACTTTCAAGCAGGAATAATTACCAGAGTGCAAAAGAGTTCGAGTTCAAACAACTCACTGACAGTTCGATTCGCATACTTTCTACACACCGGTGACAGCGTCGCTAGCGTGAATGGTTCGCGAATGAGATTAGCTTATGCCACCACGCCAGATAAGTTTGCGGATCTGTCCTCGTAGATATAATATTTCAGTTGTGTTTTTGCAGGTGGGTTTCTTTAATTTGAATAATTTTTGCTTGTTCCTTTTGAAAAGTAAATTCGGTCTTCGCAACCATTCAGCTTGAAAGGAATTTTACTAGTCGGCTACCTTTGTTCGCAAACAATAACATAATTGTAGGTCTTGAACCTAAAGAATATTCTTGAATGAGCAGGAGGAAGTAAGGTCCGAGCGAATAGAGCCCTTATGTTGACTTAAAGAGTGATATAAACGAGAGTGGACTGTTTTTTTTAGTTGAAAAAGTTATATTGAATAAAACAATCAGTTCGTCTGTGTATCGAATACGTTGTATCAAGAAGTGAAGTGCGAGGTGGGCTTCCCCGCAGCAGCACAGGCCCGAACACCTTTGGTGTGCTAAAGCTAAAACTGTAAAATGCCTATCTTGAAAAATAATGCCTGTACAGTAAATACTCGTAGCAGTAATTGAAAATGAATATGTGAATGAATGGGTTATGGAAATTGTTGTGGTTGGGCAGATTTGAGAATTTCTATTTTGGGAAAGAAGTAAATATTTTTTTGTCTAGTAAAATCGGTTTTAAATACTCTTTCAAAATGGCACGATAAACTATTTATCTACACACGTATCATAAACCCTCTTTACTGCGTTCAAAAACCGCACGTTAGGATCAGCATTATGTTAAACTACTTGGTAAAAACTCGTTTCGTATCTGGAAAACTACACATTATGGTCATTATGTGTAGTTTTTCTACATATAATGGCATTCAAATTTCGAACGCCGACGCCCACCCGCGTGCCGTCCCTAGTTTGTTTGTAAAGTTGGTACTGACATTCAAATTTCGAACGCCGACGCCCGCCTGCGAGAAGTTGGTACTACAGAACAAGTTAAACAATTGCAGAGCCACAATGCCGGTCAAACATGCGGTTCCTGAACACATCAAAGAGAGCTTATGATATGTGTGTAGATAAACTAGTGTATGTAACTGTACATAATTAGGCATTAAAACTCTCGAGTGATATTATTATGAAACGAGCCGAGCTCTCGAGTTTTAATGCCCTCCATTATGCAGCAGTCACATAAACTACTATAAGTATATCATCAAGTGAATAATTGAAGTTGTTTAATATCACATTAAATCTACGTGAATGACTATTCAAGATGTTGTTGAATCATTAAACGGGTTATGTTAAGGCAGTAAAAATGGAAATTAAACGAATCGTGGCCCGGTGTAACGGGCGTCGCTGGCTTCGAACAAAATAATTCCACTTAATACTGGCGACATTAGTTTATTTTTTTACCACCGGTCAGTTAAGTTTGTGGTTTTGAAATCTCCCTAGTATCCTGTTTTTTTTTAATTGGCCATCAACAAGGATGTTCTATGTAGTATTATTATCGTCCTTGCTATGAATAAACCGATTTGTTAACGAGTAACTCAAGCAACAAAAAGTGGTCCTATAAAAGTCCTAAGAACGTAACAGTTGTTCGAAAGTGGCGCAATTATATCACTCTTCAGTACATAAACTAATCAGCAGAAGTGACATGACCAATCAGTTCTATAGAAGCGACATAGCAGTGTTAAAAGTTTCAAAATAGTGATGTAATGGCTTCAATAGGACTATTTATAGTACCTTTTCATACTATAAACAAGGCATTGTGTTACCTTTACATTATGTTTTGCAAGAATTCGTTGTTGTTGTCTGCAGAGTAGTAGTAGTATTAAAAAACATATATCACAGGATGCACAGGACAACTTCAAGTTTAATGATATTTCGTCTATGATGTAGGAAATGTTGTGCAACCGCAGTTTTACTGATGAACTTAGGGTATGGTTTACCAAAATTTCAAGTCCCCGGCGCCATCAGAGACAGTCCGTCAATTCACACTTATAAAAGTCGTTTGAAAGAACACTTGTTTCTCTTCCATGATAAGTATTTGTATTTATTTGTATCTACTATTTATGTATATGTTACATATTTATATATAGCATTATTTTTAGTATTACGTAAATATTGGTAAGTAGTTTATTATTTTTATTAACATTTTTATTGTTGTGCACATAGTCTACCTTTTGTTTCTTTTTTCCTCTCCATTCTATGTTTGCTGGAAGAAATATCTTGTTAGAGATAAGCTCGCGCTTTATATTTGTTTTTTTTATCACTGTTTTGTGCAATAAAGTATCACAAAAAAGTGCCCCCCAAGAATGTTTGAGTTTTAGCTAAAATATTATCACATAATAATAACACATTACGTCCATAAGCACCATTATAGTACTTGTCGTCACAATGCTTTCCTTGTGATAATGGCCTCAGATTAAATTTAGGGTTACATGGGTACTTTTTCGTATGTAATTTATATAAAACACCAAAAGAAATGAAATTGTATGTATGTATGGATGAGTGTGGTATCAAATGGAAATGCAGTCGGGTTATTTGTTTTTGTAATATTTGTAAACGTGGTAAATATGGGTAGAGGACACCTAAACACACAAAAAGAAATGGTGATATTTAGCCCAAAGTTTTACGTTAACGAGATAGGTGAAATATAGGGAATTATTTTGTTTATTAATTGATAGAGACTTCGTGTTGCTTCATGCGATACATTAAAATTTATGGCCCATTTTTTCAAACCATAATTAATTTATTGGTCTTGTCTAAATGTTTGGTCGACGTCAAATGTCAAAACATTGTTGGATGATTCCGAAATATTGTCACAAATATCTCTGAAATCTTTATGTTCATGTTCTTCGCAAGATATGTCTTCTACGGAATCCTTCTACTCAACTCTGCACTCAACTTGACTTTGGTTGCAATTACTGTTACTTTATTTTGTAGATAATGGTGGTTTTGATTTTTATAGCGTTTTTGCACGTCTATTCTATAAGTATCTATGCGTTTAAATATTTTCCAATTTATGTTACCCATTTTAGAAGAAAGAATAAAGAAAGTACACCTAAACGGAACGGAACCCACCGAATTCACAGTAAATAAAAATAACATAACATACCACGTGTCGCGCCTTTTCCCATACGGGGTGGCAAAAGCACATTTGTGCCCACTTTGAGCCAGTTATTTAATACTCCATTTTGCGTGACATCTATGGAGTAATGAAGGTTTCCTCACGATGTTTTCCATCACCATTAGAAGGTCCGAATTACTGTATATTTACTTAAGATAAATTAATTATCTCTTTGGTACATGGTCAGGAATCAAACCTACATCTCTCGTGTGAGAAGCAAGCGTGAAACCCATTAGACCACGAAGCTCATCTGTGAATAAAAATATCCGATTAATGTTCCAAAAGCGAATTTAAAATGGCTGGTATTTAATCGCACATAAAAAATTCTGATTTACGCAGAAAAAAAGGTTCAGCAAAAACACTTTATATGTTTTAAATATTTAATGAGTACTTATGTTTTAAGTATTTTTTGTTGTTCTTACATGTTGAACCTAACACAAAGTATAAAGGGGGCTTCGCTTCGCTCACCCCCTTTACTCTTCACCTAAGCTTCCGCAGCAAATATTAGGGATATTTGCTGCGCAAATCAGTATTTTTGATGTGTAGTTTAATATTTCCCATTAAAAATCAAATTTATATGGCATTCTAGTCCTGAAATAACTACTTGTATGCCCTTTATGTAAGCTTTAATGTGTTATAAAGTTGATAGATACTCTGTTATAGTACCAAAATGTGCTATAAGAAACCAAAAAATGACATTAACTTAATAATATAAGTATATAATAAGACCTATAAGATACATTTTATTGCTATTATAGTGCAGTTATGTCTCATAAGCGTGTTCATAAAATTTGCTCTATTGTAGAGTTTTCGTAACTACTAACCTACTAAATACTATAACAGTGTTTTCATTACCTCCATTAAGACTATAGCGTCCAGTGGTGGAATATTTATTACTCTTAAAACAAAAGCACTTTAGGAGTACATTTCGAACTATTACAACATAAATAAGATGAATAAAGGTATCTGTTATAAAGCAGTATCCTTCTATAGTAACATGAGAACTTGCTTTAGCGTTATAACTATAAAGGTTGCAAAAATAGTTTTATAAACGTTTACATCACTTTCTTATAGGTCATATTTGCTCTATAAGCTTAAAGAGCAAAACTGAGTTCGTGGAAGCTTCTATAGGAGACAAGGTCACCCTATTAACTGTTATGAGACATTTACACAGCGTTATAGTGCTTTAAGGTTAAGTTATATGACTGCTTTGCGGGCTGGGAATAGCATACTTCTTTAGTCAACTTAACTAAAATATTAATAGGGTTGTTTTCCTTTGAACTACTTTCCTGTGTTAGTCAGATTAGTGTTGTTGTATTTGTTTTAGGCAAATCGGTTCAAGATACATTTAATAATTATATTATGATGGAAATTTTACAATAAAATGCAATATGTGTGCAAAGGCGAAATTATAGGTAAGTATTTCAAATGAGAATTCCTTCACTTGTATTTTCTAGGCCCGCAACGTATCCCATGAGAACACTGCCCGGTTTATTGGCGCATGTGTGGACTGTCCTCTCGTCTTCGTCCTCACAGAGTACTGCCCTAAAGGCTCCCTCAAGGATGTGCTGTCCAATGAAGAGTTGCAGCTAGATTGGAACTTTAGGACCTCTTTGGTGCACGATATTGTTCAGGTAAGTAGAGTGAGACAAGACAGCTGTTGTTGGTGTAAACTTTAACATTGATATACCATCAAAGTTAGTCTGCTAGTTTGGTTACTTCGACAGTTTACGCTGGTACTTATCGAAAATATATTTATGAGCAGAAAGTGAGAATAATTTTGGAGAATTTACAGTTCAGTAGGCTCCTCTGTACGTCTTCTCTTGTCCAGCTTCTTTAAGTAAAGACGAAACTGCAAAATTTTCATACCCTTTTAGTAAATACTAAGCAGAACTCCACAGCTAGCTCCAGTTTCATCGTCAATGATCAAAACTTCAACTGAGCACCATTGAATACTATATCTAGATATGATTAAAACCCTCACTCACCGATTGACCACGAAATATCAAAACCACCATCTTTCAGATATTTTAAAGACTAGCGCCCGGCGCGTCTAAATGTCAGCGACTTTGTTCAGGCCTCGTTGACCATTCTTGATACAAACATATTACAGAGACGCGATAAATGTGCGACAAACGCGAGTTGCGCGGGTGTGCTACGAATGATGCTTCTGGTCAGCAACATCGGTCAGTTATTTTGTTGCTACTATGCAGGGCATGTGCTACCTGCACGGCGGTATCGGCGCTCACGGCAAACTCCGCTCGTCTAACTGCCTGATCGACGGGCGCTTCGTGCTCAAGATCTCGGACTTCGGCCTGACCACTCTGTGCACTCCTACCGACCTGATTAAGGACGACAACTATTATTATAGTAAGCTGTATCAATTAGCATAAAAACGTGATCTTATGGTTGCACGCAGGAGATTCGACCATGACCTGATATAAATAAGTAACATATCCTTTGTACGGGTTATAATAGATTATTCTGATCAACTTTATGAAACCTACTTGATCAGAGCAACTTTATTTTTCACATCTCCATACGTTTTGGGCCAAGCGGTCAGCCGATTTGTATCGAGAAGTGAAAAAATAACGTGGCTCTGATTAAATCGCTTTCATGAAAGTTATGCAGAATGATGTACCAGTCAACCCCTGAAAATTTAACTTTATCTTTCTATTATAAACCTGTATGACCAAAACATTATACAAATTTACTACACTAGTGTTGGTAAACAGCGTCACACACATATTAACATCAAAGACCTGGAGATATTTTCCTTCCTACCCAGCCGGGTTTCGAACCCAAGCTCTCGCTTGGGAAGCACATCCTCGACCACAACACCACAGAGGTCGTCGCTATATGGATGTTCTAACTGGCTAAACGTAAGCCAAAAACCGGTCAAGTGCGAGTCTAAATCGCGCACGAAGGGTTCCGTACCACCGTTCAATGGAAGCGATGGTGTGGAGTGAATAGTTTGGATTTTACACAGCAAAATATTGTTTACAAAGTTATTGGTGCGGTTACTTTCACACTCCATGCACGTAACCAGGTGCATCCATAAGTTTGTATGTGGTATTGAAAGAATTGTTGTATGGGAGCCCCATATATTTCTTTTATCCTGTTTTTTAGTATTTGTTGTTACAGCGGCAACAGAAATACATAATCTGTGAAAATTTCAACTCTCTAGCTAGCTAGGTTCTTGAGATACAGCCTGGTGACAGACGGATCAATCAATCAAGTATTCATCTCACGCACCCATTCTGGGGCGTGGGGAGTCAGGGTCAGATCATCGGATCTCTTCCTGAAGAAGCGCCTCTGTCCACTCCTATGGACAGGTCATCGGGGGGCCCTCGCGGGCGGTGGAGATCTTCTCACGAGGGGTGTTCCGTTGGATGATCGCCGGCTAGGCAACCAGGTCGCGTGGCAGGCGGCGGCGGTCGGACGGGCGCGCGTGGTACGGCGCCATGTCGCGGATATGCGGATGTTGTGAGCTATCCGCACGCGCGAACATGCCCTTCGCCAGCCTCTGGACAAACTGGTCCACTGGTTCCCATCTGAGGTCCCTCTGGATCGTCGCATTCCTCACGTAGCGGGGGGCGTCGACGATGGTACGCAGAGAGAGGTTCTCTTGGGCTCGGATTCTCCGTTTGTTCGTCTCCGAGCACAGGGCGTACCATGCCGGGGCCGCGTAGGTGAGGCGGGATCTCACGTAGCACTTGTAGATCCCGAGCTTTGCCCTCAGAGGGATGCTGGAGTCGAGAAGTGTGACAGACGGATGGACAGCGAAGTCTTAGTAATAGGGTTCCGTTCTTACCCGTTGGGTACGGAACCCTAAAAACAACTCGCTAAACGTAAGCATCACGGCCATAGCGGCCACAGCGGCCATAATGGCTACAGCGGCCACAGCTGCCACGTCGGCCACAGTGCTCACAACGCCCACAATCGCCGCCTCTGCCGCTCCGTAAGGGAAAGGCATTAGTTACGCTTGCTGCATCAGCTAGCTGGGAGGATTTATTGAAGTGGAATCTTTCTTTGGAGGCAATTTGCAATCTTTCTCCACGATTAGGAAAGTGACCAAGAGCTCCGCTGGTTTTCACGCTTGCTTCGCAGGAAGTTCAAGTTCGAATCCCGTTGCTGGCCTGTACCAACGAGATAAGTAATTTATCTTAAGTACCTTATATGGACGTTCTGACGGTGATGGAAAACATCGTGAGGAAGCCTTCATTACTCCATAGCTGCGGCGATAGGCTAGTCCCCCCTATCACGCATAATGGAGAAGTGATAAGTAACTGGCTAAAAGTGGGCACAACTGTGCCTCTGCCATCATGTATGGGAAAAGGCGTGACGCTATGATGTTGTTGTTGTTTTTGGGAAAGTGATTCCAGATACTATTTCAGAGCTTCTCTGGACAGCCCCAGAGCTGGTTGCCGGGAGTGTGTACCCTGGAGCCGTGGCGTCCTTGAAGGGAGATGTCTACAGCTTCGGGATTATCCTGGAGGAGATTGTGCTTCGGGCCGGCCCCTTCCAGCATCACACGCCGACAATGTCTAATAGAGGTACCTGCTGATTGCTCATCACAGACATAGAGAACGACTTTGGAGTATTTTGAGCGTAATCTGTGCGGCCCTCTCACAATACCTGACAGACCTACTGTATATTTTATGCAGATTTAATTCAGTACTTACTATGTCTGCATACATTACTATGTCAAGCCCAATTAACTGCTTCTTCGCTTTGGCATTAAAATTTAGAAGGAAAATACGTATTCAGATTATATGGAACACAGAACACAGTGCTGTATCGTAAACGATACATCGAAATATTCTACGGTTCTAACCATTAACTACCACTGAATGTTCAATCAATAGTAACATAAACAAAATTAGTTATGGGAAATATTAAACTGCACGTAAAATACTGATTTGCGCAGCCAATATCAGGGCAAAGTGCTGCGGCAGCTTAGGCGAAGGGTAAAGGGGGTGAGCGAAGCTAATTCCCCTTTATCCTTCGTGTTAGGTTGATCATGTAAGAACACCAAAAAATACCTAAAACATTAACTTGAGTAAACATAAAATATTTAGAATATAAAACGTGTTTTTGCTGATCCTTTTTTGCTGTGCAAATCAATATTTTTGATGTGCGATTAAATACTAGCCATTAGTTATGGACCTAGTGAGCGAAGCGTCCAGTTTCTTGATTGGCCAAAAATGCGTTTATCCGTCTGTCTGTTCTCGCCTACAGCTCGTATTTTTCAACCAATTGTGACAAAAATTGGCACACAAGTTCCTTGTTTTTTTATCGACTGCAATTTTTTATTGGGGTTTGCTATAGCCTTATTTATCGACGGATTTCAAACCAATTTGAGAGGCTCACCTTCATTCTACACAAGATGTTGCGAAAAAAATCCAAAAGAGTGGAGTGAAGGGGAAGCACTTCGGGGTATTTTCAACCCCTCTGTAACTATGTTGTAGATAAAGCTACACACCTGAATTTTCTGTGACTAGAGAAAGACACCTGAATTTAGTTTGATAGGCCACAATTTAAATAGGGCAAATTCCCAAAACTCTGTCAATTTGATCCAAAGATTGGAAACTACAGCCGTTCAAAGTTCACTGAATGACTCATCATCGATCATCAAAACTCTATTTTACTACTAGCAGACCTACAAGCTTGATATTTTAAACAAGCAAGTTCTAGTGTTCTCACAGATCCACTGGTATTATCCGTAGACCACGGCTACCGCTAATTAATGCTGTATCCAAAATGACTGCTTCTCTCAAAGTCGACTCTCCCCCCAGAAATAGTCTCCCGGGTCTGCGCCCGAGAGGCTCCCCCCTTCAGGCCATCAGGTGAGGGAGTAGCACCCGGCAACAGTGCTGCGGTTCAACTGCTGGAGTTAGCTGACAGGTGCTGGAGCGAAGGGCCTGATGACCGGCCCAGCTTTGATACCATCAATACTAGTTATATCAAGTAAGACCTCTCTTCAGTCCACAGTGGTCACTTCAGTTGGGTAATCAATAGTAGAAGCATACCAGGTATAGCAAAATCTCAAGGTCAAATCCAGGATACGTCATCACGCCGTTGTTACTTGTACTTGTGTGAACCACAACCTAATGGTATCGGATAAACGTTTACATACACGCACTAGGATACCCTGTATCGTGGGAACCAAAAACAGCGACACTTATAAACGTCCAAGACCTGGGTTTTTTTTTCATCATCTCCAGCCGGGGATCGAACCCGGGACCTCTCACAAGGTACAGGCAGAGCCACAATCGAAGCGCCACAGCGTATCGTGGATCTGACCTGGTGCTTCTACGGGGTAACCGATCTAACATTTCTGCTTTTCTGGTGCTGCGCTAGTTGTGCATTTACACAATACCCGTCGGTTCGGGTTTTTTCAACTTATCGTTGGTCTTCACTATTTTGAGCGAATTTCACATGCCCTATTACCAGTGTTCCGTGGACAAAAAACCACTTGACTCTTGGATGCGTGTCTAAACACGGCAGTTTATTTTCTAAATCTCTTGAATGTAATCTAGAATGGGGGCAGAAGCCATGTAAGCCATCATCTCCTGTCACCCCTCATCAGAGGTACAGAGCTCAGCACATTTTTCCTTTTTTTTTTTTTTGGATTTTGGGCCATCTGCTCTAGCTCCGCTCAGTCTGAGCTCTCGCTGGCGGCCTTTGTATATGTCATGCTTTCCACCAGGGGTTACTGCGACAACCTGATGGATGACCTGCTCAGCCGGATGGAGCAGTACGCCAACAACCTGGAGTCGCTCGTGGAAGAGAAGACAGAACAGCTGTCCATGGAGAAGCGCAGGTCTGAAGAGCTGCTATATCAGGTGTTGCCCAGGTTAGTAGGGTTAGGTCAAATAACAGTTTAGGTAACAATTCTTTCATCATAATGATGCTTGATGGATCTCCCTTTTTGACTTCGTTCCTCATATCTTGCTGAGTTGTACATTGCTCGCTGTGGGAGTAACCGCGAATTGATAGCTTATCGCTTTGACCCTGGCCTCATCTCAAATCAGCCTATTAACACAGCCGCATGGTGTTGGAGTACCATTAGATCTTACTCAATTCCTGTGCCTCTCAATGGGGACATTCAAGGTCAATAACAACCATTACATTTTCACCCTTATTCTTCGTCAGGCCAGTAGCCCAGCAGCTCATGGCTGGTGAAGTCGTCCAGCCAGAGAGCTTCGAGTGCGTCACAGTGTACTTCAGCGACATCGTCGGCTTCACGGAGCTCTGTGCGGCTTCCACCCCGATACAAGTGGTAGACCTGCTGAACGATCTGTACAGCACGTTCGATAGGATTATCGGGTTCTATGATGTTTATAAGGTTGGTATTTATTTAGTTACATACATACTTGTATATATTTCGTAACCATATTCTAGAATTGACTATATCATGAAATAGCCAACTATGGCTGAATTAGAACTTTCATTGAACGAAAAGATATTTTAGTTTAGTAGCTTAGGGGAAGACTAAAGAGGCGAGCACAGCGTAGTAGTATTCGTGTTTGTTCGACATGTATAGCCCAAAAAAAGGATCAAGTGCGAGTCTAACTCGCGCGCGAAGGGTTCCGTACCACCGTACAATGGTAGGAATGGTGTGGAGTGAATAGTTTGGATTTAACATAACAAAATGTTGTTTACAAAATTATTGGTGCGGCTACTTTCACAGTCCATGTACGTAACTAGGTGCATTCTTAATTTGTATCTAGTATTGAAATAATTGTTGTGGGGAGCCCCCTTAAAAATTAACTTTGTCCTGTGTTTTAGTATTTATTGTGATAGCGGCAACAGAAATTGTGAAATTGTGTGTGAAAATTTCACATCTGTGAAATTTTTATCTGTCTAACTATCACGGTTGATGAGATACAGCCTGGTGACGACAGACAGACGGACGGATGGACAGACGGACGGACACCAGAGGCTTAGTAATAGGGTCCCGTTTGGCACCCTTCGGGTACGGAACCCTATAAACACCATAAAGTACTGAATGCAAATTCTTTTAAAAATTCATGTTTTCGTCAAATACAACTCTTTCTGATAATTTCATGAAATAATTGACTATGTCATCAAATGGTTGGCCATTTCATGAAATGATAATCCATGGTTGGCTATTTCATTAAATTATAAAATTCTACGCTAAAGAGCTATATCGTAGAATTTAATACTCTCAGGATCTATTTGTTTTCTCAATAAAGTGGCCCTCCTAAATTATAATGGATTTAAAGCATTTGTGTTCCCTGACAGAATACTACTTACTTTTGACGTGGTTATCTTGTCATGGCCTGAGCCTCAGGCCATCTAGCTAGCTAGCCGATAAGCCGACTTATTGATCTCCCTGGCTCTAGGAGGATTAAGAATGTCGTTATCAGCTAGCCACCAGATGATCCGACGATATAGCAAGGAGATCTGGAAAATATCGTTGCATGTAAAGTGTGGAGTACTGCATTGCCTCATGGCTGATTGACTGACAACACATGAGCGCAGTCGTGCCTCTGCCACCCCAATGGGAATATGTTGTTGCTGTTTATTGCCTGATTGATAATGTTGTGTGAGAGGACCCCAAGTGAGAGGGTCCGGGTTCAAACTGCGGCTGGTGACAAAGAAAAAACCCCAGGTCTTGGACATTTATATGTGTGTGACTTCATTTTCTGATTCCCACGATACAGGTTATCCTAGTATTTGGCCAGAAGCAATGTATATAAATGTTAATGTTAAATTGTCCGAGCGATTGGGCAAAAATGATTTCGTATGTCTATCCGAATTTTCGGCTGTCCGAATGTTCTGCTCTAAAGGTCGCATTTCTCAATAGAATCTCCGACGGTTTTTTTTTTTGTCGATTCAGTTTTAGTTTTTTTTCCAAAAACCCCGGGGATATGGGTTACACATAGTTATTGGTACGCAACTTTCATCTCTGTGTACGTAACCAGGTGCATTCATAAGTTTGTATGTTGTATGGAAATTCAGTCGGCTTATTTTTTTAATAATAATTCCACTTGTTCATCCGATAAACTTGGAGCCGGGTGGAAAATAATAAAAATTAAACGCTAATTGCCTGTGTCGCTCGCAAGGTCTACAGACCACAGCGCCACAGTCACGCCACGTCACGTCACGTCAGTGTTGAATGTTGATGTCTATAATGTCGTGTTCACCAGGTCGAGACGATCGGCGACGCGTACATGGTGGTGTCGGGTCTGCCTGAGAGGAACGGCGACCAGCACGCGCGGGAGATATGTCTGATGGCGCTGGCGGTCGTGGAGGCGGTCAGGGGGTTCGTCGTGAGGCACCGCCCGCAGCACCGGCTTGAGGTGGGTACTGAATTTATTTCAGGACTTGGTGCTTCTAACTCCTTGTGTAATACGGGCCTTAAAACAGGTTGAATGCATGATTATTTTGTTTTAGAGAAGATGCTTTTTAGGACACCGAAAGGTGCCTTGCATATGACTATATCAATTCGCAAAACTCGGAGAAATATACTCATCTGATAAAAATCTCTATTGTAAGGCGCCATTTTCTCCTGAGAAAAAGTCCTGAAAATTCAAAACATCCTTTATTAATCTCCAAAGTACAATGCTGCCTTTAAACCTCAAGCTTACCTTCACTGATCTTAACTGCTGACTGTCTTTATTCATATCATGATGTTATGTCAGTGGGTCACATATTCGTGATGTCCTGCAGGTCCGAGTAGGTGTCCACTCCGGGCCGGTCTGTGCGGGAGTGGTCGGAGTGAAGATGCCGCACTACTGCCTGTTCGGAGACACGGTCAACACCGCCAGTCGTATGGAGTCCACTGGACAACGTGAGATCATCATCAATCATCATCGTTATGCTCATCAACCCACTGCTGGGTTCTCTATAGCCCCAAGTGGCAACCACATCCAGCGAGATCCTATTAACTTGATGATATTGTAGGACATGGTCGGCCATTGGACATGTCGTTCCCCTTGGCTACCACTCTGTTATTACTGATATCACTATGACAGTACCAGTATATTGCATATACCATCTCATTATTTCAGCCTGAAAGAATACCATTAACATTAGTCAAAGAATACATAATAGTAGTTTATCTACACACGTATCATAAACCCTCTTTACTGCGTTCAAAAACCGCACGTTACTATCAGCATTATGTTAAACTACTTGGTAAAAACTCGTTTCGTATCTGGAAAACTACACATAATGGTCATTATGTGTAGTTTTTCTACATATAATGACATTCAAATTTCGAACGCCGACGCCCACCCGCGAGCCGTCCCTAGTTTGTCTGTGAAGTTGGTACTGACATTCAAATTTCGAACGCCGACGCCCGCCTGCGTGAAGTTGGTACTAAAGAACAAGCTAAACAATTGCAGAACCACAATGCCGGTCAAACATGCGGTTCCTGAACACATCAAAGAGAGCTTATGATATGTGTGTAGATAAACTAGTGTATGTAACTGTACATAAGTAGGGATTAAAACTCTCGAGTGATATTATTATGAAACTCGCCTTCGGCTCGTTTCATAAACCCACTCTCGAGTTTTAATGCCCTCCATAATGCAGCAGTCACATAAACTATTATAACATATAATACATATATCTATATCCTACATTTTATGTTGTCTAGTTTAGCCTAGAATTGAAGCTATAGATGCATTTCTGGCCATATTTAATGTCCTAACCGTGCGACAACATTACATGATGCAGGTTACTCTGCATAAGCAGTCGAGGACACTTTACGACCCCGACCACCTCCACGGTACGTCGTTCCGATCGGGTATGCCAAACTATCAGACACAGGACACCATTAGCGGCAAGGCATTACCTAGTTGCCAGTCCCCGAATTTATAATATGATCAATCAATGGAATAATATCTATCCTCTAAACTTTTAAATCACTAGTTTACATTGGAACTGCAATGTAAACTAGTAATTTAAAAGTGGCAACTTACGCTGGACTATGACCACACCGAAATTATATAAAAAACTCAGTTATAACCTATATATATATATATATATATATATATATACTTACCCTAATTGATTAATATTTATTCTCAGTACAAACCCCTCCCCCTGTCCCATCCTCCATCAAACATGGTAGTTCTACTAGTGTTTAAATTACCTACCTACACTTCATCTTTTAAATGTTGTTTATGCTCTTAGTATATAGGCACAATACAAGTTGTTCATTGAATTCCTGCTCCTCAAACGTAGCCTTTGGTGGTCGGAAGACGCTGGAGCCTGAGATACAGTGGCAACAATTGTTCAGACTTCATCGTGTCATTTATTATAAGAACATCCATCCTAGTATAAGTTATTTAAGTAGAACCCTGTAACTATTTCTTATGAAATAAATAAACAATATATACTCGTATATAAGTGTACTGTAACGGTACCTAAAGTACTGTAGCAAGTCAGATTCCGCACACATAGGCTTCCGTACGCACGACTCAATGAACGTTCTGCCATCAGCTCTCCGCATCCATCTGAGTGAGAGCACGCGAGCTCTGCTGGAGCAGTGGGGGACCTTCCTCGTTGAGGAGCGGGGCGATGTGGAACTCAAGGGACGAGGTATGCTAATGGATTTTACTCGATCAATCACACTAATATTATAAATTAGCTGGCCCCGCGAACCGCTTAACGCCTCTACAGTCAATGTTGTTTGAGCTGTCAATTTGCTGAGCTGAGCTCAGTGCCGGGGCTGAAAAACGACCCGAGCTATGGATGCCGTTCCTATCGACTAGCTAGCTGATTAGTTTGCTCGTCTCTCGCTGTTATTCGACCTTTGTAAAATGACCATTTGCCCACAAATTCTCGTGTACCTACGAGTATGTTGTGATGTAATTTAAGACTGTTGCCTCTGTTTGATTAAAAAATGCGGAAGAAGGCGGAGTTCCAAAATAAATTTTATCTAAAAAAATATTTTCTTTATATTTTTTCCGTTTTTTTTTTTTCGGTATTTTAATAGTTATTCTGCTGATCGGGGTAAAAATAAGAGATCATTAAAATTGATCCAGCCGTTCTTGAGCTCTAAATTTTGTAAGTAAATCGACTTTGTTAGATGTGAAAGTAACGTTGTTTTGATGGCTGTTTCGATGGATGTTTGTGCCTCAATCACGCTGAAACGGCTCACCGGATTTTAATGAAATTTATTTAGCACACAGATATTTTATGAGCTATATTAACATTAACGGTACTTTTTACTCGACTGAACCAGAAGGAGGGTAATGTTTCCTCTGTTGATAAATTGATAGACACACGCCGAAGAAGTTGCTTAGTTAGTTAACAGTTTTAACGCGTAATGCGCTATAGAGTATGAAAATAGATAGACGTTTATATTATTGAGCAGGTATACGAGAATTATAATCAAAAATCTACTTCCACACGAGGGCCCGTAGATGCCGGTGCTGCGATCTTGTTAACGCAGAACTTTCTTTTCACTTCCCCTTCTTGATGTTTTCTGGATAGGTCTATGATAGATTTATCCATAGCTGCAGCGATGGGCTCGCCTCCTGTCACGCAAAATGGAGTATTGAATGGCTTAACGTAGGCACAACTGTGTCTCTGCCACCCCGTATGGGAAAAGGCGTTTGTTGTTGTTTGTTTAATGTTGCTAGAGATGTGGATATTGTTAATACATTGGTGGTCACATAATTAAAGACATCCCCTTATCGACACCCAAAAACATAATAATATAGGTATTTAATCTAGTATAATTGTAATAAAACCATACAGGAAGATCATTTTGAACTTTCATAAGAAACTTTCACAGAAAAATAGCAAAACACTTGAAGCATTCTAAGGACATGGTTATGAATGCTATAAAACATTTCTAGAAGTTCAACACGGCCAAAAGCATATCTAGAAAACTGAGGCCAAGGAAAACTACTCTGGGGGAAGACTTGTAGTGTTATGCTACTTACGTGCTATTTTCTTGAATGTCTTAAAAATTCCAAGGCTGCAGCTGCTTTCGAGAAACTTAAAGAAGCTTTGGTAACTGCTCCTGTCCTTGCTTGCCCTATTACGCTGGATGCTTGCTGAGCTGTACCGTCTGACATTTGGTGTCACCTTTATTTTTACAGGACCCTGTAACGTTTTAAACCATAAGAACACATTAACAAATCATTTTCGCTTTATATTTTCACACTATCAGCTCTTGTAAATCGATAGGGAAGGGGTTTACCTTTGGTGACCTTGTATTTGGCTTTCTCCGAAACTCTGCAATCTCGGGCTTCGTGCGCGCTGGTGCGCTACCCTTTTTCCTTTCGCTGTTATGTAATTTACTTCATGGTTTTATTGTTGTTTATCGTATTACGAGCCTGAAACTAAACTTTGACATTGGTTGACGTCTTTGTTTATCTGGTTGTCATGGCAATGCCCATTCAAACTCGTTAGCGGTCTGATATGTTTGCTTCAATACTTTTACAAAAATACTCTTTCTCTCTTGGCCACTCACAAAAATTACGTTTAATTTAAATAATTTTTAGAATTCTTCAAAAAGGGTATAAAAGCGGAACATTTCTGAAATTCTGGAGTCTCACGTCAGCTTCTGAACTAGAAGTATCACTTAAAGGCCGTATCCCGGGGTCGCACTACCCCGGGATCCTGCGAGCCTTCAAACTCTCTCAAACCTTCAAACAATCCTTCAAACTACGGGATCCTGCGAGCCTCCAAACTCCCTCAAAACCTTCAAATAATCCTTCAAACAACGGGATTCTGCGAGCCGTGCCTACGCCGCGATCCTGCGAGCCACTCCTACAACGGGATCCTGCGAGCCGTAACTACAAATACGCCGCTACCGTTCCACTCCTACAACGGGATCCTGCGAGCCGTAACTACAAATACGCCCGCTACCGTTCCTACAACGACGATTTCATCGACATCTACAACAACAAATACACCTGCGTCCTGGTCATCACCCCACCGGTCTACTTCTCTCCGTGTCCTCCGCTTCCTTCTTTCTATCCAGACATCTGTATTTTATAAGACCTGTTCTCATCTCATTCATTCTCATCTTCGTATCATTTTTTTATCGTCTTCACTGTAAATATCTAATAAACTGTTACTACTAAATTTTATCCTGGTTGTTTTCTGTTAGGTTCTGGTTAGGTTCGTATCCTCACACGACAGACTCTAAGATGGTAATGTTGGCAGAAAAAGATCCGTTCAAGGGATCAGAACTGATACGTCCGGAGTTGTTTGGTACAGGAGGGTCGAAGGGTGTGTCTGCAAGAACAAGTAGACGGAGACTATGTGAGGCAAACTTGTACGGAAGAGAGTTTCGGAAGCTTTTTCAAACGAGGCGTTTGAAAAAGCAAAATATTAAGGCAAGATTAGCGTTTGCTTAAAAAATATGAACAAATCAAATCAAATCAAATTTCTTTATTACTATAGATATTTACATATACTTAGCATGCGTCATTTTTTGCCTCTTCTCTACATTGGACCACTGCAATAGTGGAAGGGCGTGGAAACTCCCACGAATTGATTTTTAGATCTCTTTTACAAATTGGTTGTTCTTAACTAATGCAAACATTTCAATATTAATCATCATAAATAATAAGCAGGAATAAATCATTAAAAAACTATTACGAGTAAGTTCTGTGTATAGTTAGATTAACCTCATAGAGTCCCGTAATTTAAGTAAATAATAAATAATAATATATAATAAATATTAGAAGACAATCTTACAAAAATCGAACGAGGCCCATAGTAATCTCAATAAGGCTTGTTTGTGGGTACTAGATGACGATATACTTAAAAGATACATACTTATGTATATAAATAGAAAACATCCATGACTAAGAAACAAATATTCATGTTCATCACAAAAATATTTGCCCTTACCGGGATTCGAATCCAGGACCGTCAACTTCGTAGGCAGGGGCACTACCCGCTAGGCTAAACGGTCGTCTTAAAAGTAACCTTGAACATTTTAATATCCTTTTTTTCAAAAAGTCGCTTTTACATGGTTTTTAAATTGCACAAAATACCCAGAGGTATCTTGTTTTAGTAGAGAATGCACTGACCCTTGAAAGAATTGCTAATCCTCGCGGGTCTAAACCGGGGCGCAACTAGTCTATGATTATTTCTTAGGTTAACGTTACAGCTATCGCTAAGTTTGGAAAATGTTGGAAGGTTCTTGCGTACATACATTATATTTTCGAAAATAAATTGCTAGCTACTGTAAGTATGTCAATTTCTTTAAAAAGCTCTGGTAAGGAGTCAATGCGTTTTAAATTACAAATTTCTCGAATAGGTCTTTTCTGTTAAATAAAAATAGTAATAAAAATAAAAATAAAATCAAATATGATCAACTAGTTGATCATATTTGATTTTATTTTTATTTTTTCCATGTTTGACTTGTAAAAGTGCATTATTTTTATTTGGGTTTTGAGTTTTGAGTTTCAGACAAAACACGGATGTGGCTTCATCTAGGCTAGTATATTTTAGTTACTTTCATATTGTCATGTCCTATGATATCTTGTTGTGGGGGAAAGCCGAGGATATTCAAACTATGTACAGATGTAGTGAATAATCCTTTCCTTTCGTATTTTCTCGGAAATGTTCGTTTTTGTCTTACTACTGTGATACATTTGACATTGATAAATAAAGTATGCGATTTATTTGATACCTACACGTAATTTAATAATACAGTAATTCATAGACACATCGGCACCATTCGGGTGTTATCGTTGTTCCGAGTTTTGCCGATAGGAAAGGATTATTCACTACATCTGTACAAAACTGATTTTGATTTGAGTTTGAAAAAGGAAATTTCCCCTTCAAGTGGTGATTCGTGGCTGAATCTTGCACAAGAAAAATAAACTCCTTTAATTCTACCAGTGCTTCGGAAATACACCCGTCAGCGAAGATGTTTCTAACAGCGTAAGCCGCAGAACTTAATCTACTAGCTAATTTATCTAAGTGGGGTTCCTGTCTGGGGGCACTGCAATTTGCTATCAATGGTTATTCCAAGAAAAATCGTATCATTTACTGATTCTAACGTGTTGCTGTCTAACACTAAATTGGTCTCAACTTGCCTGACATTTGGAAGTGAGAATTTGATACACATGGGTTTACAAGCGTTTAACAATAAAATATTATCTGTGAACCAATTTAAGGTTCTCTACTCTACTCCACTAACATCGTCAACATCTTCTTTTTGTTTTTAAATTTTAAAAACCAGTGAAGTATCATCAGCAAACAACACTATGTCAGCAATTTCTCCATCATGAAAGGAAGATCGTTAATATATACCAGGAATAAGAAAGGGCATAATATGGAACCTTGTGAATCTCCAATTTTTACTCCCGATCTGTCAGATTTAACGCCTTTGACTTCTGGACTGAAGAGAGTGGAAACATGTGCTTTTTCTGATGAAACAAAAGTAAATATGATTAATTCTGACGTAAAACAATATGTTAGAAGCCCCCCGAACAAAGAAATGGATCCAAAGTATACCAAGAAAGTAGTCAAACATGGGGGTGGAAATATCAAAGTGTAGGACTGTTTTTCAGGCCTTGGTGTTAGACCTGTCAGGAACATAGAAGGCAATATGGATGAATTCCAGTACGTACAAGAATATTTTAGAACCATTTGGACTTTACAACAGGATAAAGATCCGAAACACACTGCAAAAGTAGTAAAAGACTTCTTAAGGAACGAGTCTGTGACAGTTTTGGATTGGGCGATGTACAGTCCGGATTTAAATCCGATAGAAAAATTGTGGTGAAGAAGACAGTGACAATAATGCGGATATCAAACGACGATCAACTTTACACAGCTTTTACAGAAGCATGGTCGCAAATTCCGGTAGAAGCTTGTTCAAAGTCAAAGTCAAAGTACTTTGACTTTGACTTTAGATTCTTTATTACTGTAGATATTTACATATTCTTAGCACACGTAATTTTTTGCCTCTTCTCTACATTGGACCACCGTGGGAGCAGAAGGGCGTAGAAAATCCCACAGATTGATTTTTAGATCTCTTTTAAAAATAGGTTGTGCTTAACTAATAAATTAATTGTTATGATTAATAAGCAGGAATAAATAATTACAAAATTATGAACAGCAAGGTCTGTGTTGAGCCAGATTAACCCCATACAGTGAACATTGTAATATCCCTTTTTCGACAAAGTCACATTAACATGCTTTTTAGATTGCTCAAATGGCAATTTCAAAATCTCCAGAGGTATCCTATTGTAGTAGAGAATGCACTGACCCTTGAAAGAAAAATTGATCGCTTCCATGCCCAAGAGATGTCGTGCTATCATTTCTGCCAATTTCTTGACAGGCGACGAAATAATACCGGAATGTTTTATAAATGTGTTAGGAATTTTGTGGAATAAAGATAATTTCAATAATAATAATATTTTATTTTTTTTGTAAGCAAATGGAGTATCTTTAATTATATGGCCATATCTTTGTTAAGTGTATACTGCTTGCATAATTGCATATTTGGTATATCCTAGCTAATGGATATATCCTAATGGATATACCAAATAAAAGATAAGGAATAGACAAGTTTTGTTGACAATAAATTTACATTACACAATACTCAAACAAATATTTTTAAATTGTGTTGTAAGTTCCAATGATAATCTAATAAAAATATACAGAGGAATAGCTTGGTTATTTTTCAGTGTCTGTAATTATATGACTACTACTGTGTATGTAATACTAGCTGATGTCCGCAACTTCACCTGCGTGTTTCTAGGAAGTATCATTTACCGAGATAACGTTACCCTCCTTCTGGTGCAGTCGGATGAAAAGTATCTTATATGTTAATATAACTCATAAAATATCCGAGTGCTAAATTTCATCCAAATCAGTTCAGCCGTTTTAACGTGATTGAGGCACAAACACACAAACATCCAAACATTCCTACATTCACATTTGTTATATTAGTTGGATTAGTAGGTAGGTTGTAGTAAAAAAAGTAGTGAAACATTTATCTTCAACGCCAATGAAGTCGTCCTGGAATATCAAAAAGATCCAAATTTGCCGCCCCTCCCAACTTTTGGAATAATATTAATTTAGAAAGGGAAATTATAAGTCAAGCCACAGATTTCTTAATAGGCCACGTGATCGAACTTCTCATTTTATAACTAAGCAACGGGAAAATGAGATCACCTCTAATAAACTGATTTGTCTTTTCTACAACGCCAACTCAATATTCTATAGAAAGCGTCAAGTAAAGATCAACAATAATTTTTACTTGTCCTTTTTACTTTCAAGTACCTATTGTAACCGAAAAAAATCGAGGTTGAGATTTTGATGGGGATAGGTTCTCTATCGTTAACTTAGTCCGAAAAAGTAAAAAAAAAAACTTATATGTGTGTGTGTGTGTGTGCGTGTGTATGTATTTTTGTATGGATGGCTGCTTTCCGTTGCCAGCTCTAGAGCCTAAATCGCTGAACCGAATTGGATAAAATTTTGTATGGGGGTTATTTTGTAAATATCTAAGACTTTTTTTTTGTTTTTGGATAACTTGATTATTTAAGGTATCTGTATTACAAATCAAACACATTTATTTATTGAGTTTATTCAAAAACGGGACTAACGATTTTTTTCAAACTTCTCGTCAAAGTATCTCCTAATATCATCTATAATGTTAGACGATGTTAATGTTAGACGACAATCTTACATAAATCAAACTGCGCCCATAATAAACTTAATAAGGCTTGTATTATGAGTACTAGACGTTGATATATTTAATAGAGATAAATAGTTGTGTAAATACGAGTATATAGAAAACATCCAAGTCTTTATACAACAAATATTCATGCTCATCACACAACTATTTGCCCTTAACGGGATTCGAAACCAGGACCATCAGCTTCGTAGGCATGGTCGGTCACTACCCGCTAGGCAATTCATATATATATACATAACATGGCATACTCGGTTATTACCGCAAAACTCTAAAAATGGTAGCTCCCATACACTACGCACACAGTGCTATATAGCCCGTACATTAGGCGGCGGGCGGAATAAGCTCATAGTGTGGAGCATGGGTAAAGTAGAAAGGAGTTGTTTTGTAAGGTGGAGTGTTTGTTAGGGACATAATTCTGAACAACTTTTAGTATGGGGCCGACTTGATGAGAGCAACTTTATTTTCAACTCCACCATATAACTCAGGTGAGCGCTACGCCCGAAATGTACTGAGATAAGAAAAATAAATTTGCTCTGATGACGTCGATTCCATAGTGAAAGTTGTTAAAAAATAACGACCATGCTGAGTTGTATTTAGAGTGGCTTACATAGAAGATAACTAGTGGCTAAGATAGTATCATTCAGACGCTTGATCGTAAATTGTGGCTGATTAGGAATTTAGAAGGAACTGTGTAGATTTTTAGAGGCGAATAATGCTAGATATTAAAAAGAAGTCTGTTTAATTAGCACCCATTTATAAATATGTTTTCATCGATGCCTTATGATTTCCGCACCATCTTTTAGTGGCGAAGTAGCGTGGGTTGGTTGGTACCCGAGATGGTATTCTATTGAGCGACCAAAATAAAACAAGAAATACTCAATAACCCAGGCATTTGGTGCGAGGTGCAAGGGCAACTTGGTAAGTTTCGAAAATTGATGATTATATAGATTTTGATGTGCTTCTTCCGAATATCTACTTCGCCTCAATCTTTGACCTCGCGATGCCATAATTGAAAAATGGCACCCAAACAGATTTTTTACAAATATCTCCTCCACGGTCATTTTACAATAAAAACGGTCTTCCAATAAAGTAGTCAAAAAAATATATATATAATTCTAAACTCAACCTCTTTTTTGTGAATCAATAGTAGAGTATGAGCGCTGCAAAGATGTTGGAGTACAACTGGGTTTTGGCCAAAAATATAACTCTTCGATAGTCAAAAGGCACCGAATGGGACCCTAACACTAAGCCTCCGCTGTCCGTCCGTCTGCTCGTCCGTCCTTTATTCCGTTCGTCCGTCCATTCTTCGGCCTAGACTCTAGCCAGATAAATATCAGCGGACTTATATCTCATGAACCGTAATGGGAAAACAATTGTTTCTTTACAAAGTGAGTATTTTGCAAAAATAGTCTCTTTCTCATGGCTAGTAGGCCGAGAGCAATTAACAATCAATATTATCAGCGGTGGTTCGCTTTGAAATTCCACTTGGCTAGTAAATAGAGTAATGAGAAAACAGGAAAAGACAAGGAGGTGCCGAAAGCCGCCCCTTAAATTCCACACGCCCAGCAAGTTAAGCAAAGTAATATGCTTTGTCATGAAGGGCGGCGCTAGCCTTTTAGACTCGCGAAGGTCAGCAATTCTTTCAAGGGTCAGTGCATTCTCTTCTACAACAAGAACAACCTGTGGAAATTTGAAATTGCCATTTGAGCAATTTAAAAGCCATGCGACTTTCTCAATAAAGGGATATTACAATGTTCAAGATAACTTAAATGACGGGACTGTATGGGGTTCATCTAACTCAACAAAGAACTTGCTGTTAATAATTTTGTAATTATTTATTCTTGCTTATTAATTATAATAATTAATATTGTAATATTTGTTAGACACAACTTCAAAAGAGATCTAAAAAACCGGTCAAGTGCGAGTCTAAATCGCGCACGAAGGGTTCCGTACCACCGTTCAATGGAAGCGATGGTGTGGAGTGAATAGTTTGGATTTTACACAGCAAAATATTGTTTACAAAGTTATTGGTGCGGTTACTTTCACACTCCATGTACGTAACCAGGTGCATCCATAAGTTTGTATGTGGTATTGTTGTATGGGAGCCCCCTTAAATATTTATTTTATCCTGTTTTTTAGTATTTGTTGTTATAGCGGCAACAGAAATACATAATCTGTGAAAATTCCAACTCTCTAGCTAGCTATGTTCTTGAGATACAGCCTGGTGACAGACGGACGGACGGACGGACGGACGGACAGCGAAGTCTTAGTAATAGGGTCCCGTTTGGAACCCTTCGGGTACGCAACCCTGTAAAAGAATCTGTGGGAGTTTCTTTCCCCTCCTTCTCCCACAGTGGTCCAATCTAGAGAACGGGTAAAAAATACGTTTGTTAAGTATATGTAAACATTTAAACATTAAACATAACCATGTTTAATGTTTTTTTTTTTACATTTCATGCAGGCACATACATTGCTTCTGCCACCACACTAGGATTCGATCTGGCACCATACTAGGCGACGTCATACACATATATACATCCAAGACGTGTTTTTTTTTAACCCCAGCCGGGGATCGAACCACGGACCTCTCGCATGGTAGGCAGAGCCACTATCGCTGCGCCACAGAGGTCTTCAAATCCGTAAATATCTACAGTGCTAAAGATATTTGAGTAGATCCCTGAAATTTCTCTTAGGTTACATCGAACTCTTTACCAATGAAGACATGAACGAAAATGTTGGCCCCAAATTTGCCACCGTTACAATCTGCCGCTCTAGGCTCCAACCTAAATAGCCTATCGGTAAATCCGGCCATGTTGGACATCCACTACCTTTTGGTTGACACCTTCTGTCTGCTTCCAGGGCGCATGCTGACCCACTGGCTGCTTCGCTGCACACAGCAGGAGTCCCGCCCGTTGGCGCCCGGGCCGCAGCCGCCGCCGCAGTACCCCATCCTGTTTCCGCCCGCCCTGCCGCCGCCGCCCATACTGCACACGCCCTATCTGGTAGTGGAGCCGCCTACGCTGACCGTTTGAGGTGTTCTGTTGATAATAAAAGAAAAAAATATGAAATATTAGGTCCTTACATATGAAATTGGCGTTTTGTATGGAGAAATTGAAGTTAACTCAATTTTCAGTACAAACACTTTTGTATTTTTTTTTAGGAATGACAGATCCTAATTTTATAAACTTTTAGCTAACAGAGACTACATTTAGCTAACAGAAAATTTTATATAATTTTTGAAAAGTGTCAGCTGTAAAAAAATATTACGAATATTATCATGAAAATGGATGACATTTAGGAGGCACCGATTTTGAAGATAACATTTTAGTTATCAAACTGAAACTTAAAAGAAAATTTAATAAATAGATGTAAAATATTGAAATTAATTTTAAAGCAATAAAAAAAAAACTGGAAATAGCTATTGAATTACTTCAATTATGAACTCCTGAATCTGTAAGAAAAATTCGCCAATTTCATAGGTAAGCACCCAATATAACTCATGTCACCCGGAACATAATAACAAATATATAGGCACCTCGTTCATCAAAATCGGCTCAGTAGTTTAAATGCCATGGTGGAACTCTGCTACTAAATAGACACATACAAACGCAGCAGGCGAATCCTCTGGCTACACTGTTGTCGGGTAAAATCGAGTTATAGTACTCGTAATCGGCAAAACCCCGGAAGAAATTATCATGCATTTATTTATTTATTTTGATGTTTTTAAATATGTATAGTATGTACAGATTCAGTATCTGTCAAAACGGAAGCAAAAACATATAAACACCTATATACCTACCTCTGTTTCGTTAGTGTCTCCATGTATAATATTGTAAAAACACGTGCCAAATAAAAATAAAATAAAGTACCTAGTACAAAAATCACTTACCTACAGATGCTTTTCGAAATTGAATATTTTTCTCTAGTTGTCTAAGTACCATGATTATTTTTATATCAATATTATTCTTATCGAATTTTTACAAGTAGAGAGGTTTTTTATTTTTAATGATAGGTCTAGATAAATGAAATCATGCATTATATGAAGTTCTTCTGCTTTATAAAAAATGATTCGCTATTTCTGCCCTTCATTTTGCTGAATGGCCCTAAAGCTGCTTTAGCTTCCTATGTTGTAAACATAGTAAAAACCTTTCAATTTAGTTTCTATATAGGTGTAAGTAGAGCACATTATACAGTGTGTAACAAAAAGGTATAGTCATATTTAACCTCTCACCGACCCAATCCAATTTTGAGGTATCGCTATTTTGAACCTCATGTCATGGTAATCAAATTCAAAACCTATAACGGGAAAACGCCATGCCGGCAAGACATGGGCCGGCGTGAGGTTAAGAGGGTTGTTAGGGACATCATTATGAACAACTTTCACACATTTGATCAGAGCAATTTCATTTTACATTCCTCCATGCGTTGTGGTCCGGGCGGTCAGCTCATTTGTATGGAGAAGTGAAAAATTAAGTTGGTCAGAGCCCAAATCGGTTTCATAGTGAAAGTTGTTCGGAATTAACAACCCCATAAATGATATCTACACCTTTCTGTTACACCCTGTATTGATACAAAGAATCGCTGTCGATTAGTAGATTATAATCTGTGTTAGTCAATTATTACTTAATATTGAAGCTTAATTGTGGTTGAAGTTAGTTCACAAATACACGAATATCATCATTTATCAACGCGAAATAAATCTATTTCCGAAACAAAATTAATTGGTGTTTTATTTCTTTGACCTGTGGATGACCTTTGGGAATAAGATAAGGTTTCCCAAAAGGCGTCCTTAATTATTTCGATTACAATTGGTTTGAGGGAATCCATAAAATCGTTGCCTACGGACTATAGCGGTTTAAAAGCTTTTGGAGACGAATTCGACCAACTTCCAACCGAGACCCAGATAATGACAAATCAGACATGATGCACTGTGTCATAATTATCATTATCAACTACGATATGCCAAAAAATAGCCGTTCTTCGATATGTCAGAAATTAAAATCTCGACTGCTCTTAAAGTTTCAGGCTGCTGGCATTTGGAGCAAGATTCGGCCAACTTCCAACCGAGGTGCCAGATAATGACTCATCAGACATAATGCATTGTGTCATAAAGAATATTAATCAAATATGATACGTGAAAGAATAACCGTTCTTTTATGTGTCAGAAATTAAAACCTTTAGCTCACACTTGACGGTTTTTATAAATAGGACAAGGCAAGGCATTAGGCTGGAAAAAAATATATTCATATAAAACTTAATAATTTGGTCGGTTTATGTTAGGCTGCTGGCTTCAGGCTGCTAACTTCACACCGGTACTTGTAATCAGCTGATCGGGTCGATGTACTGAGGGATGAAATAGTAGATTTCCTACGAGTTCGCAAACGCTAATATTTACGAACCGAGAAGTTGACGGCACTATCCGAAGGCGAGGGTCGAAGCGAGGTTCGTAAAGGCTGTGTTTAACCGATTATCAAAAAAATCGAAAATTTACAACAATAAATTCGAAATGACTGCCAGAATTAGTAAATGATCACCAATTTGTGTTTGGATAAATGATCACTAAACTTCTTTTTATGTTTTCTGTACTTATAAACTTAAGTACAGAAAACATAAAAAGAAGTTTTATAAGTAGTTTTTGTTGTTCTTTCGTGTTCACCCCCTTTACCCTTCACCTAAGCTCGCAGTATTTTGCCATGGTATTTTCTGCAACTTTTGGTGATCATTTATCCATTTTGGTAAAAATATTTTGGTGATCATTTAAATTGTTCTCGCTCGTAAAGAAGCCTTTTCGAACGAGTAAGGAATATAATTTTCCGCCTGAGATCCCAAAATCAACCGGCGAAGTTGCTATTATGAGGTTCGAACGCGTAAAATAACTATCTCACCTCAGCAGCTCGAACAAGAGGCTTTCGCTGGTAGTAAACAGTGCGCAAAGTTGCATTTTGCTCACTGAGTGAGACAAAGTAGCTTTTTAATATTGAATGCCGCGGACTTAAGTGAAATTATAAACAGCCAACTTCCTTCGCTGTTTGCGATTTCGCCAATGTCTCAGATACTACTATCGATTTTAACTCGATTGCAGTATCTGTGCAATTAAATTCCAAATAATCGAGCACATTTTATTCTCTCTCTCTCCTAGCCATTCTAATTAATAAATAATACATTTAGGGAAATATTTCGTAGTTCGTAGAAATAAGTCGAAGTTTATCATGAATATTACACAAAAGTTTTTTGGTTTTTCAATGTTGTATTTTTTTCACTTATTTGGTATGTCCTCAGTGCTGAGATGAAAAGTTGTATATGCAACACGAGACCAAAGTTATTTGCATCTCGTGCCTTTGATTCCCTCGCTCACTCAAGATTATTACGTAGAATCTCCTTCGCTCACTCGGGACTCAATGAAGCACTCGCAGAAAAATAAAACATCAACTTTGCTCTCTTGTGGCACAAATAACTATTCAATACCCCACGAGGATTGAACCGCCGAGATCTAGGTGGCTTCCCACGGTACGTGATATTGCGGACGGTCGCGGACCAGCCCGCACCGACGCACCATGGGAAGAGTATCGTCCGTGGTAGCGCAGACACGTCCGTCGCGGTGCGTCCGATCCGCGGCGAGGCAGTAACTTCAAAGGTGCGGTAGGAGCTCGTGCTGTGAGGTGAACAAGATGGCTTCAAATCTCGAGACCTAAACAGACTTAAACGTTGGAAGAGCCTTGTGTGCGGTGTGTGGCTGTCCATAGTCGTCGGTCGTGTGCGATAATCCGCAGAATCACGCACCGTGGGAAGCAAGCTGCGATCCGGCAAGCGGTGCGTGCACAGCCAGCATTGCGGGTGGCGGGGCGGTGGTGTGGTCGGCGCGTGGGGCTCACCGGGATAATCGGTGTCATCTGGTGTTTTACGAGGCTATTTATTTATTAAATCATTAGACACGTCAACAGAATACATATTTTTACACTTATTCGAGTTATTCAATGACAAGTTCTGATATATATTCATTTTACAGACATGCACAACATTTACAGTTTGATCACGCAACAACGTTAATCGTTAAAAAGAAGAAAGAAATCTTATAAAATTTAAAATAGCATACACAATACGATAGGTACAATACAATACATTACAAATTGTATTTTCTTATTAATTAGGAAGTCACTTTGGATTTAAATTTAGGTAGAGTGTCTTAGAAGATATCTATATCGTTCTGACCAGCGCGCAATATATTATATGAATTACAGATTCGTGATAGTGGCGAGTGCCGGCCCAAGTTGGTCCTGCATCGCGGCAAGGCGAACGTTTTGGTGATTGGGTTCCGTGGTAAATTGTAAGGGACTAAAAACTGCACCGCACTAAGCAGATCGCCACAGTCCATTAGGCCGTTAACTAGTTTATTCAAAAAGACCAGGTCATGAGCTTTCCAGCGACAGTATAGCGATTGCATCTCGAAGAAGGCCAAGCGCTGATCATAAGGGCATCTGTGGGAGATCCCCCGGGATTTGTAAGAAAGGGCCCTGGTGAATGTTCTTTGCAATCTCTCAATGCGTTGTGAGTGGACACAGTAGGTAGGATTCCATGCTGCGCTTGCAAATTCCAAATGATTTCTGACCAGCGCGTTGTACAAAAGAATTTTGGTGCCGATTCTTTTGAATCCAGCTGCGTTTCGCCTCATAAAGCCAAGTATCTGAGCAGCTTTTTTAGAAATTGCATTGACATGAGGGACAAAAGATAGTTGGCTGTCTATTAGGACTCCTAAGTCACGTATTTCCTTCACCTCTTGCAGACGAACACCATTGATTGTGTAGACAGACTCGACAGGTTTAATTTTCCGACTGAATTTTATGTGAAAGCATTTCTCGGCGTTGAGACTCATTCCATTGTCAATACACCATTGGACCAGTCGGTCTAGGTCACGTTGAACCATAGCGGTGTCGTTGCTGTTGTTTACTACTCTATACAGTTTGAGATCGTCAGCGAAGAGAGAGCACTTGCAATTTTCTATACGTGACGTAATATCATTGATGAAGATGAGGAAGAGAACCGGGCCGAGGTGTGATCCTTGAGGTACGCCGGATCCGGCGCAGTACACCTGCGACTCGTAGCCGTTCACAGCTACCACTTGTGGTCTCATTGCGAGGTATGATGAAAATCATTCAAGTAGTGATCCGTGTACACCGAGGGACTCCAGTTTGATAAGTAGGAGTGAGTGATCTACCCTGTCGAATGCACTACTGAAATCTGTATGGATGGCGTCTACTTGTAGTCCCTTATCAACTTTTGATGTCCGATATATAGGTTACTAAGTTGGTTTCAACGGAACGTCCTCTCCTAAATCCGTGCTGGTGATCCGATATTCTTGATAGGATGTAGTCGGTGAGGATGGGACAAACAATGCATTCAAACGATTTGGAAAGACACGACAGCATTGAGATGGGAAGATAATTTTTGACATTGTCTATCTAAGGCTAGTATATTCAGGTGGTGAATATGCAACGCGACCCAGTTCTACGTTTACCACCTTTCACATATCCTTACACTTGTTCGCGCTGGCGTCTATCATGGCATGGCAGTTCGATCATATTTTATACCCTCTAAAGTATCAAAGAGCAGTCTCTTGGTATTTATTGTTTTGTAAGATACTAAACGATCATTTCTATGTAATAACCTCGTTATTTTATACGAAAAGTATATCATCATACTTCTAGGTATATAACGTTTATAATATGCCTTGCAAGGCTGTTAGCTGTCTCGTATGTTTTGGTGTATATCACCGGCCAATCGATACGTACTATGTATTGCAGCGACAACGTTCATTTGGTCATTTCACAATTCATATTCAATTTTTTTTCATTTTATTACTTAGGTAATTACATTTACATAGCAACCGTCATTTATTGCCTCTTTACTACATTGGACCCCTATGAGAGAACAAAGCCGACGAAACCGGTGCCAGAAGATGGAGTAAATGATTTCACGACTGTTTGTGATCTGCTTAACACGGAAAAGATATTATTTGGAGAGCCAGAAGTCTACTTACTCTCTTAGTAAATAATTAAAGATAAAGATCATTTATTTGTGAACATGATCATTTACAGATGTCAGGTAGTTCATAAGAACTCAGTGTTCTGCCTAGCGGCATACAAATATTATGCATAGAGTCCTGCGGTTGCCTAATAAAAATACAACTAAAAATAATAAGTTTAGTAGCACATAATTCAAAAAGTCTATTCGGGATTAAATAGTAATGTTACGTCAGTTTGGAAAAAAAAATAAATTATTTCTTGAATTACAATAAATTAGATAGACATATTATATTCATTTGTCATTCATAAAATTCTCAATGTCATAATAGCATTTTGTGACTTATAGCTTACATAGTATCAGATTCATATATTTTATGTCGTTGGGTATTTTATTGAAAATTTTTGGCGCCATACATAATATATTTTATGCATGGATGCGGTTTTTGCTTGTCTTAGGCGTAGCTTGTGTTAATTTTTACACGCACTTAGTTTTCTTTGCCGCATGAGACTTTGACAAAGAGATCGGGATTCGTTTTTACATATATTGCTACCTCATAAATGTAGAGAGATGAAAGGGTGAGTATTTTAAGGGTATTAAAAGCTGGTTCACTACTTTCATGACATTAAGCCCACACATAGCCCTTACGCAGCGTTCCTGAGCCTTAAAGACAGAATCTTTACTGGTAGAGTTGTCCCAGAAAATAACAGTATACCGCAATATAGATGCTGGAAGACCATTATACGCAGTTAATATCGTTTCTCTGCAGTTACAATCTTCGATAATCTGTTCAGGAGATACGTGGTTTTTTGTAACTTTTGGCAGATCTCGGTGGTCTGCGCCTTCCAAGTTAGTTGTTGGTCAATTTGCACACCAAGAAATTTCGTTTCAACGACTTCCTCACGCATTTCCCCCTCATATTGTACACTTAAATATATACTTAGTTTGTGCGTTGGAAAAATTGTTTGGTTTTGTCTAGATTTGCCATTAACTTGTTGCTATCAAGACAAGTCATTATTTATTTCAAAGTGTCATTTGATTCTTGGACATAATTTACATAGGTTTGGTCATTACATTTGATGGTTACTAAACTGTCATCAACAAATAAATCATAGGGTAATGAATATTTTTCGGTAAATTATTTATATAAATAATGAATAATAGCGGTCCAAGGACACTACCTTGAGGAACGCTGCATGATATTTCCCTGTGAGGCGATACACGTTTTATCTCGGTTTTTGTTTTAGGACAGATTCTACTTATTTACGTGCATTGTTGCCTATTGCCCTCTGCGAATCAGCGCCGCCCCGGTGCGAAACAGCTAGGATCCGCGAGCCCAACCGCGCGCGGCTCTTGACGGACGTATCAAGTGATTCTGTTGGAATGGTAACTCTTAGAACTATACAAATTATAGATCTGAGTAAAGAAACCCTCTCTTAGTTTATGCGAAAAAAATGTCACTGTGACCGTAGTTTATTTTTGTACCGACATGAGAATCACCGACTTCTATGAAAATGTTCCTTCTCGACACAAATCTAGCCGACATGAGAAAAACATCAACAAATATACATGTTGTTTGATACCTACGTAATCTACACAAGATATCCTTTTCAAAACAAGAAAAACATTAGTGTGTTCTTATAGAAACAATTCACTATCCACCATAAAAGCTCAGAAAAGATCAGTCACAATTCGCGCGCGATAAAAAGTGATTTTGTTTTTTCCAGTCTGAATAGTTTTTCAAAGAAAGACCACCGACAAATTTGTTCATGGTAGAGTTTGACTAATGCCGCATTTACACTTGCCAAGCATGCCAATATTATGAAAAAATCCTAAAATTGTACCAAAATACCGGTTTGTAAACACAGCATCACCCGCGCATCAATAGCTGCGCGTGGTAACCAACGGTATTTTGACTTTGCAGCTATTGATGCGTTCGGATACTGAGAGGTTAAGTATGACTCTAAAATATTTAGGATGTTACCTCTTACGACATATGTGTTTAATTTCCTTAGCAATTGTTCATGGTTAATGAAGTCGAAAGCTTTAGTTAGATCCATAAATATAGCACAGAACGGTGTTCTCGAGTTATTGTTTGGTAAAATTGTATTAAGAAAATTATATATAGCCATGTCAATAGATTTGCTTTTTCTGAATCCCTTTAGTTCGTCGATTAGTATGCTATGTCGATTAATATGCTATGTCTGGAGAATGCGACTCAAGTCCACTATAAATGTCCATTTCAAATATTTTTGAAATATATTATTATGTAGTCCCTTTACTGGCACTTTCCAAAGCATGACGTAAAACCGAATATCACGTCGGTCGTAACCACTGGTAAAAGTATGTAGATCGTAGTGAATAAAAAAATAAGCATTTTGCAAAACATTTTACTACGGGAAAAGTAATTAATTTCGCGATGAACGATAGCCTAAGTCAGGGTATAAGCTGAATTCAAAATTTCATTCAATTGTCCTTCTACGGGAACAGTTATTATTTTTCGTGATAGCCTTTATGTTAAGTTAGGGTATAAGCTAATTGTATTCTAAATTTCATTCAAATCCGTCCAGCCGTTTCAGCGTAAAAGGGTAACAAACATACACACACACACACTCACAAACATTCGTCTTTATGGTATTAGTGGGATAGTGGGATGGGATGGGATTTATTATTATAAATAATAAGCAGGAATAAATAATTAAAAAAATATTAACATCAAGTTCTGTATTGAGTTAGATTAAACTCATATGTACATACAGTCCCGTCATTTAAGTAATCCTGAACATGTGTAATCCCTTATTTGGCAAAGTTGTTTTTACATGGTTGTTAAATAACTCAAATGGCAATTTCAAAATCTCCAGAGGTATCTTGTTGTAAGTAGAGAATGCACTGACCCTTGAAAGCTAAACCGGGGTGCAACTAGTCTGTGATTATTTCTTAGGTTAACATTAACTACTTATCGCTAAATTTGGAAAATGTTGTAAGTTTCTTGCGTAAAAAAACACATAAAACATATTTTTGGAAATAAATTGACTTGCTACAGTTAGCTTATTATCATTTTCTTTAATAAGCTCTCTTAATGAGCCTGTGCGTTTTAATTATAAAATGAACACAAGATGCTGAAGTCATGACATGCTCCCTATCGCTTCACGCTAAACCTAAGGAAAACTTCAACGTCAAGGGCGATTAGACTAAATGCTTGGAAGCTGCGATGGGGTGCAACGTAAGTGACAGCATTCGCCCAGCCACATACGTACCGGGCTTCGGACGTTCCCGTCGAGACTGGAGCCAATTAAATATAATCCGTATAGGCCACGGACGCAGCGCCCATTATAGACACCGCTGTGGCTGATCTGCCTCTCCAAGCTGCAATGGCGGTGCCGAGTTCCACACAGTCGACCACATAGTGCATAAGTGCCCTCTGCGGCCTTACCCTGAAGATCCCGATGACTTCATCACCCTTACAAATGATGCAAGCAACAAGTTTGGATATATGCCTGTGACGTTTCTACTACACAAACTGCCATACGAATAAATAAATAAATTATAAATTGCTCGAAAAGCTCTTTTGTGTTACATAAAACTGGGCTCGGAAACCTGGTACCCAGCTCGAAAGCAACGCCTTACAAAAAAAGAAAGAGCATTTTCATTTCAATTCCGCTCCTTCAGAATCCATATTATTTCGGGCCTGATCAAAGAGCGTAAAATAATTGTTCCTGCTCAAATCAGGTACAGATGTAGTGAATAATCCTTTCCTTTCGTATTTTCTCGGAAATGTTCATTTTTGTCTTACTACTTCACCGCACTCAGTACCCATTGACATTGATAAATAAAGTACGCGATTTATTTGATACCTACACGTAATTTAATAATACAGTAATTCATAGACACATCGGCACCATTCGGGTGTTATCGTTGTTCCGAGTTTTGCCGATAGGAAAGGATTATTCACTACATCTGTACTGGTTTACTATAAAAAATAATTGTTCCCTCCGCCCAATTATCGGATTCGCCTCTAGTAAATGAAAATGTAATCAAGCGAGAGTAGCTAGGCGCCCACCTATATAAACAAACAAAATATAGATTTACACGTGCACGCACGGAGATGGGTTAAGGACTCAGTATTTACTCGAGCATGACAAAGCCGTTTACACTGAGTTTTGAGCCAAAATCGAGGCTATAAACTTTTTACTTTAGTGAGTCTCAAGTTTTGATACAATACTGTGGATTTATTGAATAATCAAGTATTTATGGGTTTATTGGTGTGGTTTTATGCTGTGTAATAACTACTAAACTATGTTTATTCCAATGTAATAAAATGTTAGAATCTAAATATTGCCCACATCTAGTTCTTCTATCAACACAAAACTTCGTATGTTTGTGAATTTTAGGTGAAGATAGATAGAATATAATGACACCATCGAGCTTGATGATGGAGGTCGAAGGTGGGAGAGGGAACCCTGGTATGCTTACTAGTAGTCCCATTGAGTTTGGGCTCGTTAGATTCGTTGGGACAAGGACTAGTCAGTTTGTTAGACGATTTTTTCATCATAACCATGATGGCGCTGAAAGGTGGGAGACGGAACTCTCTGACCTGCATACTTGTAAATCCATCGAGTTTGGGCTCATCGTTAGAAAACCTGTCCATTTCACCAGATGATTTTATCATCATTATCACCTGATGATGGACTTGGTAGGTGGCAAACTGAACCCTGAGATTATTACTGGTAAACTTATCAAATTTATGCTTAGATTAGTCGCGACAAGTCCTTTGGCTCAAGCAGGAATAATTACCACAGTGAAAAAGTGTTCGAGTTCAGAAAAAATTTAACCTTATATCATTGAACCTAAGAGTCACTGCACTGACAGTTCGATTCGCATACTTTTTGGAGGCGTTCTGCTTCCTACACAGTTCTTTTCACATAGGGAGAACGTAGGTGGGAGATGGAACCCTGGGATGCTTACTAGTAAACATGGTCTGGCGTCATGGCGGCCGCGTCAAATGAAAATTTTGCAATTTGTGCTTTTCAAGGTTTTCTTTTCAAGGTAGGTACTAGTGATGAATGTAGGGTTAATTTGCATTTCAAGATGGCAACCGCGCTTGATATTATTTTTAAATATGGATATAAAATAAATAAATTCTGGCTATCGAATGTAGAGAATGCAATTTGATATTGAAAGTTTTAATGCATGAAATTTGGTTGCTACATAAATAGTGTAAATAAATCCTTTCAACAGAAAAGTAATGAACAGTGAATTAATTTTTCACATCACCATAGCATATCACATCACCATACAGATGGTAGCGAAACGGCCAAGCCACATATTTTGACTAAGGTGTAGAATTTGTAAAGTTACGGCTTGTAAAGTTAGGGCGTGTAGAGTTAGAAGGTGGGATCTGACAATTTTTTGACAGTGCAAGCCATAAGGGCTCGTCATTGCAACATTTTACATGAAAGTGTTTTTGGTGGGATTTCCTTTTTTATTAAACAAGTTTAAGTTATATGCAAGATATGTAATTTTCGCAGCCCTTTATTTCGGCAGTCGATTGCGTTTTGCACTATGAACTTTTGCCTGTAGACTGGATGATCTTTCTGTCGCTGCAGATGTACATGAAGCAGAAAGAATTCTCACAGCAATTTTGCTTTATGCGCTAAACCTCCATAGTCCTTTCCACCAAACAAGGGGTGTCAGATCTTGGACACTGGTCAAAATGAATTCTCTTCTCCACATCTCCTCTTTGGATATGTATTGTGCCAAATCAGACATTATGTTAAGTTGCATATTCTGTGCCATGTTGTTTAGGAATTGAATGGTGTCCAATTCTTCCTCTTGATTTAGTTCAACACCATGACTTGTTGGATCCAAAAGATATGCTGCCAAGTGAAATGGCTTTTCACGATCTTTCGCTCTTTTGTCGACATCCTGAATATTTCCATTATTGTGGATTCATCGAGTATTGACGATATCGGCAGAATTCCATCTTGGATGTTATATCTTTAAATGTCATGTAAACATTGTGAATGAAGCCATGGTTTGACTCCAATCTAAATATTGGTTCAAATGTAGGATCCAATATACTCTTACATTGGACCATAGTCCAGAAATTTGTTTTAGTTTTATACTTCAGAGCTCTGCAATAAGATATTCTTTTCTACAATAATTGGTATTGCTTAAATCGACATATGCTTTGTTAACCGCTTCATCTTCATCAACAGCTAATTTCAATCCTTTTAACTTTCTTTATTTTAAATCTTAATCACCTAAAACATTTTGAAAATGTGCTTTATTTAAAGGAATAAAATGCCAAATGTCCGAATTTATCGATGTTCATCATGTAGATAATACGAAGGTTACAGTTATAATAAAACAAATTAGTTCGCATAAGTATTTATTACTCAATATCACAACATTTTCTTAAGCTTTCATAATAGATAATATTTCATCATCTTACCCTGTGTTGTAATAATATTGTCTTATATTTTTGTTTATCATATTTAGTAACTATGCTTAAATGAGGGGTTCAAGATTACTTAAATGACAGGACTGTATGGGGTTAATCTGGCTCAACACAGACCTTGCAGTTAATAATTTTGTAATTATTTATTCCAGCTTATTAAATAAAAATAAATCATAATTGTATTAGTTAAGCACAACCTATTTTTAAAAGAGATCTAAAAATCAATCTGTGGGAGTTTCTACGCCCTTCTTCTCCAACAGTGGTCCAATGTAGAGAAGAGGCAAAAAATGACGTTTGCTAAGTATATGTAAATATCTATAGTAATAAAGTACTTTTGAGTTCGAGTTTGAGTTTGAGTTTGGTTCTTTGTAGAGCAATTTAACTAAACCTCTTGTTTTATTAAAAGAGTGTCGCGCTTTTGTCAATTCATTATCGGTGGTTCTGATCCAATCATAGGTTTTCTCTTTTCTACCCTGACTCCGTATGGTACATCTTTAAAAACATCTGATGATAAGACCATGATGATAGAGACTTCAGAGTCGAAGAAGCGTCAGAATTTGTTTCATAAAATAAATAGCTTGTTTTATTTTTCAAGTTTTGTTCCAATTCTGAATCACCTGATAATCCACGATATTCAGAAAATTTTCTCTTCCTTAAAATAACTTTTCCTGTAATACATGCCAATCTACTGCATTTTCCTCAAAAACCCCTTAATTTTTTAAAATTATTTTTATCCATCTGCTCCAATGCGTTGGTTACTGGTTTGAACATAGATTTTAATGCAATGTCGGAATCTAGTTTACTATTTTTCAAACTTTGCACCTTCTTTTTGACAGCCTCGGCGGATTTAACTATTCGTTGTTTTGTAATATTTTCATCACTCATTTTATAATAGTATAACTGCTGTCTTAGATGGAAAGTACACAAGTAGATTGTATTTTAGTGTATATAGGGTGTCCCAAAATTCAACGATAAGCCGAAACGGGACGATAGGATAAATGGTAGTCGTCATCGGAGAAATATAAAAAAAACATACCATGATCCCAAGAAATTAGAGGCATTTAAAAAAACACGAAATTTCTTCATTCCGTAACCATTTTTCGGTTACTGTGGTTAATGTGTGTTGTTTTTGTATGTAGTAAAAGTCGTAGTAAAATTCTTCTTAAAGACCAGTCTGTGACAGTTTTGGATTGCCCCCCGTACAGTCCGGATATAAATCCAATAGAAAATTTGTGGTACCAGGTGAAGAAGACAGTGGCGACAAAGCTGACATCAAAAGTCGATCAACTTTACACAGCAAAATCCGGTAGAAGCTTGTACAAAATTGATTACTTCCATACCGAAGAGATGTCGAGCTGCCATTTCTGCCAAATATTGATATGTACCGGAATGTTTTATAAATATGTAAGGCATTTTGTAGAATAAACTTAACTTTAATAGTAACATTATATTTTTTATTTCTCCTAAGCAAATGGAGTGTCTTTAATTGTATGGCCATATCTTTGTTAACTTTATACTTATGGCCATTAGAATAAACCATCTAAAAGATTAGTAACAGACAAGTTTTGTTAATAATATTTTGTTTTAACATTCAGTTCTACTGAACAAAAGTTATAATTTTTGTCTCATGCTTCCATGCATGCACAGCACCATGTGGCGTGGGAATTGTATGAGCGCAACCGGAATAATTGTTTCCACACTTTATACCGTTTCCACACTTTATACCGTGCTTATTTGGTTCGTCATAGATAATACAATCGTACTGCAATGGGGTAACTGCGGCAACTGTACATTCTATTCTACCGTTTTTCCGTTGCTTAGCAACGGATCCAAACAAAACACTGCCGTGTTTGCAAAGTTGTACTTGCTGCCTCAAATATTGAACAAGGAGTTAAGTCACAATGACATAAGAAATCTCTCTCACTAATAAGACATATAACATTTTGCTTTGTTCGATTAAGACCGACTAGCTAGACCGCGAGTTAACTAAACCCGAGTAAACTTTGACAACCAATATAAAAAATTGTATGCAGTTGGGACTATACATATGAACAGGTGACAGTTTAGTTAACTTTGTACATATTCTGGCTGACTTGCCTCTGCCACGTCATATGGGATTTAATTATTTAACGTTGAGCACATAGGTCTACCTGTTCTTTCATGTATCCTGTCCATCCTGGGTTTGCTGAAAGAAATCTCTTTTTAGGGATCAGCTCGCCCTTGTACACCTAGTTTACATTTTGATGTACTGTATCTTCTGTTTTTGTGCAGTAAAGTGTATTCAGTATATTCAGTGGGAATTGTGATATTCGATACCTTTTGAACTTTAGAAAGGTTGTCATGTGTCCTGTTCAAGCTCCTAATATCTCTCTCTTTTTTGTCAGATTGAAGGTCTTCAACATCGGCTATACTAATCCATATTTGAATGGAAGAGTAATAGAAATAATTCAACACTGTAAAATATTCACCATGAAAGAAATACTTCTACTGAGTTGTCTAGCGCTGTCAGTGGTATGCTTCGACTTACCCGGGGCATGTCAAACTGGTCAATTCTATGATCCTGGACTTATGTCATGTGCTTTCTGTCCGGCTAATGTATCGTTAGTGCCTTCTTCAGATGGTAAGTAGAATTAGATTTATTTGCATCTTTAAACTCCACAATTCCCTACGTCATCTTCAATACACTCCTTTTATCACCTTCAAAGCTTTGGAGCTGTGAAATCAAACTTCCAGGTCAATGTAATCAAAAGAAACATTCGTTTTTGTCACATGTCATGTACTTCACCTTGATCCAGAATCAAGGACTTATAGCACAAGTCACGGAATAAACTCGAAGACCGTAAAATTGTGGTTCCTGAAGGATTTTGTGAACAAAATAAAATGCCATTTGTGCGGAACTCTTGGTGCAAGAGCCCGACTCGCACTTGGCCGGCTTTTTAGGATTCAGTAACTTAAAAGAAAAAAGGATCCCTTAGAGGATCACTTCGTCGGCCGTTTGTCCGTCTGTCTAACAAGACCATTTTTGTCAGGAATGCGTGGAGGTATCAAATTGAAATTAATATTAATTACTCAGGTCTGTGGTCCCTTGGGGCTGTGAAAAAATCAAACTCTAGGTCAAAGCTAACAAGCGTTTGTGCCGCAAATTTGCTTTGTTTCCCTTTGGAGTATAAACCTACTTTCCGTTGACCTAGAATCATGAAATTTGGCACGAAAAGGTATTTTAACACAAGAAGAAAAAATCCGAAATCGTTTTGTAGTTTATTCTCAAAAAATGCGATTTGTGCGAAACCCTTGGGCAGCGAGTCCAACTCGCACTTGGTCTGTTTTTAATTGCTTAGTACTCCCCAGTTTGAGCCCATAAATCTCTACACAAAGCTTTCCCGTTCCACTCTGACAGGAATTATTCAGGTGGCTCCTCCGTCTCCTTCTGGGCCTTTCCCTAGGGTGTGTTTGTAGGCATCCATTCAGTGCCTTTTTTATTATACATATATTTATATTAAATAGCCTAAATGTTTACCCCAGGTTTCGGTTGCTCTTGTGAAGAAAATAGCGCGCCGATTGGAGTAGGCAAATGTAAGCGTTGCACTGCTACGGAGATTCTGTCGACAGATGGTACTGTCTGTGTACCCAGGAAATGCCAGAAGGACAGCCAGGGCCGACTGGCGTGTAGAAAGTGCCCGGCCGATTACATATCTGGTAAGATTTGCCTATACTTTTAGTATCCTTTTTCCACCGGTAATCATAAGGATTTGGATGTGGGAGGCCTTTGCCAAACTATAGGGGCAACATATACAATTATTTTTAGAAGAATCAGCTATCGGCCTGAAATTTGCAAATTTTTATTTTCAACCAACTTCAACAAGGAGTAGGTTCTCAATTCGTCTGTTTCTTGTTTTGTTTTTGTGTTTTTACGCGATTACTCCGTCAATTATGAACCAATTTTGATGATTCTTGTTTTGATTGGTAGGTTCAGAGGTGGTCCCATACAAATAAAAAAAAATATTTGGCGTTTTTTCAAAAATACAACAAATACAAAAAATATATACACCGATGACGTATTGGTTTGTGGTTCCGTGCAGCAAAAATTTTAATGAGGGATTTTCGTGTACACATTCTTCATTCACATCCAGACCGGGAAGGAAGTAATAGGGCTTGAACTTGAAGTCGGTTTTTTATGTTTTTAACTTGGTTTTTACCGGGGACATTAGCAGAATTTAAACATAAAACATAAATATAAACGTTTATGTACAGGGACATACATGGCCTGTGGCCCCACACTAGGATACCCTATATCGTAGGAACCATAAACAGCGACGTCACACACATCCAAAACAACCAAGACCTGTTTTTTTTTATCTTTAACTATAATGTCATATGAGTCGACTAAGGAAATCTTGATGTTGAGCTAGCTTCAACTGGTTCTGATGATTCCTCCTTTGGTCACCTTCTAAGAACTAGGTGCTTCATTTCTGTTCTAGTTACTCAAAACTTCGATGGTTCACCAATGCGCGAGGTCCAATGCGTGAAATGTGCGCGGGATCACAAGCCGTCTAACAATCGTTGCATAAGATGCGAAAGTTGTTTCTGCTCGAAGGACCAATTAGTCGTCGGCGACAAATGTGTGCCAAAAGCATATTTAGCCGGACTACCTAAGTATGAAGAGAAACTATTGCAACCGAATGCACTGATGGATGCTGTGAAATACGAATATCTGTGTGTGGTAAGGAATATTTCGGTCGGTATACCCGTCTCAATATCATTGTCCCAAAAGAGACATAACCTTGGCACCGCAAAAGCCAGAAATTCACTAATGAAACCTTAATTTGCTATCGGACCACACAGATACAATTTACTCTGAAAGTGCAATAATCAGTTTCATCTGTTAGTCTAGCTAGACTTAAGTTAGACTTAACTCAATGTTATTTCAGAAGGGCGATATGCGGGCGTGTCGTACCCTGGCTAGTAAATGTGTAAGAACCTTGTACACTTCCGATCGTGGTGGACCCTGCCGACTGTGGGTGCAGGCTGCCAATTTGCCACGACCAGCGAGTAAGTACAACCAGCTATTACTTCCCGAAACGCCAAAATATGTGGTGGGTGTTTAGCTTAGGTCTAGATCACCATTGCAATTTTTGTTTTCCATTCGGTGGCAACCTCTCAAACAAGCCCTCTGTAACGCAAAATGGAATATTAAATAACTGCCTCTGCCACCTCCACTGGGAGAAGGCGTGATGATTAGTCCTGTCTTGTCTACACCCCTGTACTTGTTTACATTCCAGCTCTACCGCAACTTTCATTAGATTCGTCAGCCAACGAGGGTAGAACTCCCGGGGAAATGCAACTACCCTCAAACAAGAACTCACTCAACATAGTCGTGGTAGCACACACACCTTCGGGTGGAATGATGATCATTGAGGATCCGTCTACGTCTTCACCGTGTGGTTTCCCAGTTAATATAGAGATTGGAAGAGATGTTTCGTAAGCTAATACAATGATATTATTATAATATTACATGTTTTCTCTTCAGCTTAACAATGATCTTGTCTTTCTTTTATATATGTCAAAGTAAGATAGTCAAAACCGTGTTGATAAACTAACGCGTTAGTTGATCAACCATCGACAGATATTAAACCAGACCGACGGGGCTTAGAATTTACGTTTCTTTTGTTCTTACATGTCAATCTAACACGAAGAGTATTCGGGGGCTTCGCTGCGCTTGCCTCCTCTATTATTCACCTAAGTTACCGCAGTGTTTGTCCTGGTATTTGGTTTGCAATTCAAGTTTAAACCAGTTTACTATTTAACGGTCTTAGCCGTTAGTTTATCAACTAACGCGTCATATAGTAAGCAGTACGCTACAGTTTACTATATGTCGATAGTTGACCAAATAACTAGAAAAAAAAAGCTAGTTTATCAACTAACGGTTTTGACTATCTTACGGTGACCTAAAAACTTATCTTACTAAACATGGCTCCTTTGTTGGGACTTTTATGGTGGTAAAATTCTAACCATTAAAAATTATGCATTTCAGGGTTCAATTTATTATTAATAAAATCTAACTAAGAACGCAGTTAATACAAACAGTTTCGCAATTTTACAGCAACGATTGCCATGTTAATATAACAGAGCTGCAGCAAATGGATAAAAATAAAACTCTGACGCCATATTTGAAAATTAATGGTAATTTTCAACCATTACCTTTGCAATTGAGAAAACCAAACGGCCATCTTCTTCAGGTATATCTTCGAATTAATCGAAAAGCCAAAAAGCATTGCAGTGTTACAACTGTAATATAAATTTTAAGCGCTGAAGTTTACAGCGAATTTGCAACATTACAGCTTTTTAACTGGACCAGTTCACAAAAGCACGCCCTTTCAGTGGATAAATCAGTCTTTATTAACGCGCCTTTGGGATTGAAATCATTACCTACTATTACGTTTCACTTTGAGGTTTTACGTTTCAGAGAGGCGAATGGGTTTCGAGTAAATTCAGGAGATATTTCATAATGGATTCCTCGTTCCCCAGTGCGGTTAATGTCACTAGCATAATATATTTGCGTACTTTGGCTGTATTTGTGAGGTAATTTTCATTGTATTTATTTTATTGTTGTGGTGTGATTGCTTTTATGGCGTTTTTATTCGAGAAATATTGCTTCAAATGTTGTGTTAGGGAAAGGAAACATTTCCAAAATGTTGTGTGTAGGCGTAAATGGATGTAAGGTATTACTTCACTAAGTGCTGCCACATAAAAGGTTTTGTAGCGCCTTTAAAGCAGTTTATTGTGTTCTTGCCCAGGTTTTACATGGCAATAATTTGTAATTCATGAGGTGTTTAAAATTACTGGTTGACTGGAGTTACGTACTTACATGTTGTTCCAAAATAACAAGCGTATATAACTAAATGAGTACAATTATTTCAGCATACAAAGAGACAATACCAAGTCGGGGCACCTGAACTTGCAAGTACTGCTTGAGGCTCACTACTCAACTACTTCTACCTTCTCCAAATCAGTGACTATTTCTCTGATAGTTGAAAACAAACTTCCAGGCGCCGGTGTACTTAGAGGACTAGAGGTAATGGCAATTCTCTGCTATGTGATTTGTTGCCGAACGCATAAATTGCTCTCAAGTGAAGTACAACTTAAGTGTCATTTTACCAATTTATCTTGCCTTCGTGTTTTTTTTTTGAGGAGTTAGGTCGGCTAGACCCCAATCGTATACTTATATAACTTTAGGTAGACCCTTATGGCGTCATGAATTCCATCATAATGCAGGCAGAGATTAAACACTATCATTACTTGTAACATGGTTAATTGTGCTTAGGGGAAAACTGGTAAATAAGTTTACATTAACTTTGGTATTTGCCTAATGAGTTTGCTCCTGGGTGTCCCTCTACTCAAAGTCAAAGTCAAAGTCAGAGTACTTTATTACTGTAGATATTTACATATACTTAGCAAACGTCATTTTTTGCCTCTTCCCTACATTGGACACTATGGGAGAAGAAGGGCGTAGAAACTCCCACAGATTGATTTTTAGATCTCTTTTAAAAATAGGTTGTGCTTAACTAATACAATTATATTTTTTATTTATTTAATAAGCAGGCAATAATAAATAATTACAAAATTATTAACAGCGAGGTCTGTGTTGAACTAGATTAACCCCATCCAGTCCTGTCATTTAAGTAATCTCGAACATTGTAATATCCCTTTTTCGACAAAGACGCTTTAACATGCTTTTTAAATTGCTCAAATGGCAATTTCAAAATCTCCAGAGGTATCTTATTATAGTAGAGAATGCACTGACCCTTGAAATAATTGCTAACCTTCGCGAGTCTAAATCTGGGCGCACACAGTCTGTGATTATTTCTTAGGTTAACATTGCAGCTATCGCTAAGTTTGGTAAATGTTGTAAGGTTCTTGCGTACATGCATTATATTTTCGAAAATAAATTGACTAGCTACAGTTAGTATGTCAATTTCTTAAAAAAGCTCTCTTAAGGAGTCTGTTCGTTTTAAATTATAAATTGCTCGAATAGCTCTTTTCTGTAAAATAAAAATAGTTTGAATATCCGCTGCTTTCCCCCACAACAAGATACCATAGGACATGACAATATGAAAGTAACTAAAATATACTAGCCTAGATGTAGCCACATCCGTGCTTTTTTTGATGTTCCTAACAGCGTAAGCCGCAGAACTTAATTTGCCAGCTAATTTATCTATGTGGGGTCCCCACTGCAATTTGCTATCAATGGTTATTCCAAGAAATTTCGCATCATTTACTAATTCTAACGTGCTGTTGTCTAACACTAAACTGGTCTCAACTTGCCTGACATTTGGAAGTGAGAATATGATACACTTGGTTTTACCAGCGTTTAACAATAAATTATTAACTGTGAACCATTTCAAGGTTAAACACAATACACCATTAACATCATCAAAATCTCCTTTTTGTCTTTCAATTTTGAAGACCATTGAAGTATCATCAGCAAACAACACTATGTCAGTTAATTTCTCCACCATGAAAGGCAGATCGTTAATATATACCAGGAATAAGAAAGGGCCTAATATGGAACCTTGTGGAACGCCAATTTTTACACCCGATCCATCAGATTTAACGCCGTTTACTTCTGCCTTTTGAATTCTATTGCTTAGGTATGATCTTAGTAGATCCAACGCTTTATTTCTAACTCCGTAATGATTTAATTTAATTAATAGTGTATTATGATCAACACAATCAAACGCCTTCGACAGGTCGCAAAAAACTCCGATAGCATCCTGTGCGGCCTCCCATGCAGAATAAATATGAGATATAAGGGTAATACCTGCATCCGTAGTCGATTTACCCCTACTAGTAGTATGCTCATAGTATAATCGGATTAGAGTAAGATAGTAATTACTTTCAGATCTGGGGAGGAGTTCTCTCAGCTCTTCTGTCATTATTCGCCATGGTTCAGTGGCGGGGTTTAGTCCATCGAGGCGGTCATCAGGCCTCGTTGCTACCGATACTCTCGGGATGCGTCGCCGATGCTATTTATTTTGTGAGTGCATTCATTATGATTTGAGCGTTCCGTGGAAAGTATCCCTTTATTCGGGGTGTTTGGTAGATGGATGTAAAGTCTCCAAGCGAAGGTAGTACAGACCATTTATAACCATTTGAGCCAAAGTGGTCTTAGAAGAAATCTTACAATTCCTGGCTAGCTAGGAATAATATTCTGTCTCCCATCTAGACTAGTCTTATAATAATAATAATATAATATAATAATAATATATATATAATAATAATATAATAATACCTTGGACACTATTTACACACATTGATCTAGCCCCAAACTAGAATTCCCTGTATCTTGGATACTAGACAACGATACACATACTTATATAGATAAATATTATACTTAGATAGATAAACAACCATGACTAGGGTACAAACATCCGGTCTTATCATACAAATATTTGCCCCCACCGGGACTCGAACCCGGGGTGGGGCCCCTTGGCTTTATAGGCAGGGTCACTGCCGACTCGGCCATCGGGTCGTTCGTGTCTTGTGTTAAGATATCAAATACATATAGGCATCACGACATTTCCCATACGGTACAGAATGTTAGGATTGTATGAACGATCGATCATATGTTTCAGGCCAGTCTCTTCTCGACTCTACACGCGCTGGCTGCTGAGGCCGGCACGCTAGGTCTGACTCTTCCGCTGTCACGAGCTGAGGAGACCACCATCTCCGCTCTCGTTTACGCTGCTCTTTCTCTAAAGGTTACTATCATAAATTTATTATAATCTAGTTTCCACGGTATCTCACAGTCGTGCAAAGGTCTCCCAGGTCTCTCTGCAGGAATTTATCCAAGTCGTCACTGGTCTCGTTATTATTATTATCAGTTTATATCATCATATCTTCTTTCCCTGTCACGGTACTACGGTAAATGGAGTATTGAATAACTGGCTAAACGTGGGCTGGGCACACTGTGCCTCTGCCACCCCCTATGGGAAAAAGCGTGACGCTTTGTATGTATGTATCTTTTTACTGCTAGTCAAAGGTCTCGCTTTCATTCCTCTTTATTCTGGAATGATTACCAACAGTTCTTGTTGTAGTCTCTCGGACTGTCTCTCCAACGTTTACTCGGGCGACTTTAGTAAGTTAGTTATTTTAAATTTCACTCACAACTTGTGAGTCGTGCAGTTAAATAACAGTTAGTGCATATGTTTCGTCAACAGATACTAAAAGTAGTTTGGGTCAACTGGAAGCAATGTACCTGCGACATATTTTTCCTGGACTGGTCTGAATACAACAGTCAACTTAAAGGTATCTAGACGTTAACAATCCAGAACTTATTTATTTATCTTTCCTTTGATTCTTGGATTAACACAAATCTTCCTCCAACTTGCCAAAGAAAAATAACATTCGGTTTCAAAATATTTATTTATTTATTTTCGTAAAACATAGGTACAGTTTTAGCTACCGAAATAGTAAGTTAGAAAAATTGAATGCCTAACTTACTATTACGGTACACACCATTTAAAGTTTTCACAATTTAGATCTAAATTTACACCTGTTTACAAAACACTTATTATTTTTACAATATTATACTTAACTTAAACAAAAACTACAATAAATGGTTTTCCAAGATAGCTAAGAGACGCCGTCATACCAAGCCTTAGATAAAGAATTGTGAACTCTGTATATCGGTGAGTTGAAAAGGTCAAATTCAGGGAAGTTAATATTATTGACAGTATTTGTGGATCTGAAAAAAAAGGAATTTTGCCTGTAGTTGGTAACGAGAGCGCGAGGGTGTTATTATGCCTATCTTGGAGAGTAGTTCAGGAGAATCGATTTGAGACTGCGCTATTTTCATTAGCATTATTGTGTCTGCAACCTGACGTCTTTTATGGAGAGGTAGCATATGTTGCCTTTTACATCTTGCTACGTAGTTATCGTCATAAACTTTGCACTTGTACTGTAAGTGTCGCAAAAATTTCTTCTGAATTGATTCCAAGGCTAATAATATAAATATCGTAACGTGGATTTCATACTTGTGTACAATACTCGAGTATACTACGCACTTATGAACAATACAACATTTAATTACTTTAAAACTACTGATCTGATGACTTGACCTGATAATAAATCCCATGGCTTTGTTTGCCCTAGTAACTATGCTATCTACGTGTTTTTGTATGTTAATTTTGAATCATGTATCAATCCTAAATCACGTATTTCGTCTACTTGTTTAACAACTTGACAATGACAAATATTTGACTTTCTAGCTTTAAAAATGCTAAAATAGTTTCAGAGCCGGTTATCATTGAAGAGCCAAACTGGAAGATACCTATGGTTGCGAGGGAGTGGAGTTTGATGCAAACAAAACGAAGGGTGACTCCAGGATATACCTTAGTCGGAGCACTCCTTGTGTTGCATGTGAGGTTTTCTCAGTACTTTCATGGATTGCGTTCAAATGGCCAATCAGTTATTTTGAAGTAAAAGTTTTTCCGGATATTATTCCAGCTATGTTCTTTCTGACTCCATGAATTTTGCTTACAGTTCATATCACCATGGCAATCCCGATTGCCACCAAGTCGTAGCTACCATTGGGTCATCACGGCTATATCCTGGTGGTTATCCTACGTCATCCTCCTATCGTTCCGGTGGCTGTACGACAGAGCCTTCGCTCCTCGGTATGCAGTCTTATCGAAAGTGTGTTCAGCTGCTGGGGTGTCTCTTCTCGTCTTTCAGGAAGAGTATTATGCGCATTACGTTCATGGGAGGTGAGTTTTAGTTTAATGAATGTAATATCGTAAGATTTTCTTTGGAATATGCGACAGAGCATTATACGTGTTTGCCACAATATATATAATACTAGCTGATCCCCGCAACTTCATCTGCGTGATCATAGGAATTATCATGAGATAACGTTACCCTTCTTCTGGTGCAGTCGGATAAAAAGTATCCTATATGTTAATCTAGCTCATAAACTACCTCTGTGCTAAATTTCATTCAAATCCTTTTATCCGTTTTAGCGTGATTGAGGCACAAACACACAAACATCTAAACATCCAAACATCCAAACATCCACATCGCTACTTTCACATTTATAATATTAGTTAGATATATAATTTAGCCCATTAATGTCCCCACCGACAGGCACGGGCGTTTACCCGGATACGAGTAAGATTGAGCCATACTCCACCACGCTGGCTCAGTGCGGGTTGACGGAAGGGTGTCGGGCTAGTGGCCAACCCGACTGTCAAATGTATTTCAAGCTGCCCTATTAGGGCCTCTGACCACCTTTACGACTTCTACCACCGAGTAACGATAGTAGCCGGGACCTACAGCTTAATGTGTCATCCGAAATACGGAAGCGCCGAAACAACATTGCCACATAAAAACGGAGACCCATCCAGTACCCGTCTCAGCCAGGTGTTGCTACCCACACGATCGTTTCCGATTTGCGAATACGAGCACAATGTAATCTCGTTTAAAAGATAATGTTTTAAGACCTAGAATGAACCCTTTGAGAAATTATCGACACTATATTATTTCCGGTTCCGTTTTATAGGAATGATGACGCCCCAGACGCAAGGGCTCTGTCGGGTCCGCTGGCAAGTTGTCGTGTAGTCTGCGCTCCTCAACTCAGGTAAATTAAGTCATTGTTATTAAATAAGAATTAAGATATTTTTTGAAGTTGTTAGAAAACAGTATATGATTTGTTTTTATTTTGTCCACAGGGTCGTGTACAATCAACTCTCTAGGATAGGACCTGGTAAAAACTTTTCTCCAACGTAATAAAAATAATTTGTGATTTTACGGCTTCTTTGTTTGCTGTGTTAAGACACATGCGTATTGAATTTAACTAATTATAAGGGTATATTGGTCCCTAACAAATGTCAATATCGTCTCAATAGGATCACTGGGAGACATCGATGCAAGAAGGACGCTTCTTTCAAAATTCCTTGCAGCATTCTTTCATCGAGTAAGTTTAATAGTACTGTAATAGTTACTGCAGACGCCGGGAAAGAAGGGCTTGCCGGCTGTGTAGTTATAGACGGATATTGATAAGATGCCGGCAAGCCCTTTGCACGGCCAGAGGCATGTATAGTGCTTTTCTCAAACATATGTCATGAAATAAAAAATACACCACTCTAAAAACAAAAACAAGTTTGAAATTACTTTGATTTCGCTCCCCGAATCAATCAAACTCCTTACAACAATATTTCCAATACACACATCTATCTCAGGTAATGTCAAGGTACTACATAGATCGCGCCCACACTCAGTCGAATCTTCGTCTCTGAATATCGTATGTAAACGCCTGTCATTGCGGCCTCTACAATCCAATATCGATTTTTCATCTAAACACACGGCATATCCGTGCGCTTTATGCGTTAATAATTGAATAAATTCATTCACACCCACATTCGAATCCAAATTACACAAATCATACAGTCTATGCTTTCTTTCAATTCGATCGGCTGTCCACCCAAAGCGTAATAAATATCTGAGCGCGAACGACCCGCGCGAGTCCACTAGTTTTTTGAACTACATACTCGTAAGTTTCGTGCGCCCGTTGATGTATTTTGCTTTGAGCATAAAAATTAAAAAATAAACTTCCCTAGGGTCTAGCCTAGCCTAGGCCTGGGCCTGCAATTTTGCATGAAATTCCTTTACAGTTCTCTCGAGTTGTGCGGCCCGAAACGTGATACTTCCAAGCCTGTTACAATGCACGCAATGACGACATTTCATTGCATGTTTGAGAAATACATATTTATGACTATTTCAAGGCTACGTATTCGGGGTAACTTTACTCTGAAAATGAGCTCTGTAATCGGTTATCGTTGTGAGCACATAGCTACAGTAGAGATACACCGCCAGTGATTTGGCCAGGTTAAGTGGAATGTGCAACTTTGCAGGCATTAGACGGCATGAGCTGGGTCGCCAGCGAACGGACACTTCTGGAACGTCTCCTAGATCTAGAGGTCACAGCTAGAGAGGCGAGCACGACTAGTGCATTACTGTATGACCCGGACGACACTGCACTATCCTGCACGGCCCTTACGTGGTAAGTGACGTGATGTGATGACAATATTTTCTCCTACGGTAATTTTGGGGGAAAATGCCACTTTATTCGGTGGTCGGTGGTCAGTGGGAGTGTAGGCTAAACCGCCGCCGCCAAATATAAATGAAGTGCCTAGCTGAAGGCGTATTACGCTACCCTGAATCAGGTCCCTCAATGAAGGGTGAGCTCAAATACGGGATAAGGGTCCCTTACTCTTATTACAAGGGAGGGCCCTCACGTTTCGTCACCGTCCTGTATTGCGCCTGACAATCAAATGCATAGTCTTAATAAAAGTAATTTAGTCACACAATAGTTAATTAAGGTCAAATAACACTTTTGAATTCTCTTACGCAGACATAACTCTATTTATTTTCAGGTGGGGTGAAGAATGGACCCTTGCTACCTGTGACGCCATGGTCTTCGGCTGTGTCGTCATAGCCGGTCGTCACGCAATGCTGGCATCATTGGTTACAATTATCATTTGGCAGGTGAAAGTTTTTTTTCACATCTATCTCGCGCATAGGTAATTACAAGCTATTCCAATTGTAATGACGACCCGAATGGCCGAGTCGGTAGTGACTTTGCCTACGAAGCCAAGGGTCCCGGGTTCGAGTCCCGGTGGGGGCAAATCTTTGTTTGGTGAGAACGGATGTTTGTACCTTAGTGATGGTTGTTCATCTATTTAAGTATAATATTTATCTATATAATTATGTGTATCGTTGACTAGTACCCAAGATACAGGGAATCCTAGTTTGGGGCTAGATCAATGTCTGTAAATAATGTCCAAGGTATTATTATTATTATTATTATTATATTCGGTGCTTAGGCTTTCTTATCCGCTTTTATAGCGTTACGCCGAAAATGGCTCCAAATGGTGGTAAAAGCATGAAACCGGAACGATTGATCGTCAGGCCATTTGAATCAATTCGACCCGAAGCACGAAAAAAAAGGAGCGGAGTTGTAACGTCATCTTTTTTGTAAGGGTAAAAATAACATAACAAAAACATTTACATACCTTAGGCACGTTCATGTCTTCTGGCCCCACACTAGGATTCCCTGTGTCCATCCATCCAAGAACTGTTTTTTTTCTGTATCTCCAGCCGGGGATCGAACACGGGACAAAATCACTTGTTTTAAAATTAAAATTAAAATAATTTGCAAAACATACCAAGTTTTATAACTCCAGATATGATACGGTTAAATATTTTCTTGTAAAATATACCTATAATGGTACGGAATATCTTCATATCTAGGGTTCTATAGGTATTCACATCTATAGGTTAGTTTTTAAACTAACGCGTTAGTTTGTAAACTATCGACAAATTGTAAACCAGACCGACAGGGTTTAGAATTTACGTTTCTTTTATACTTTGTCAACCTAACACGAAGACTATTCGGGGGCTTCGCTGCGCCCGCGCCCTCTAACTAGCCTTCACCTAAGCTGCCGCCGAGATTACCCTGGTATTTTATTTGCAATTCAAATTTAAACCAGTTCATAATTTTACGGTCTTATCATAAATTAACGCGTCATATCGTAAGCAGTACGGTACAGTTTACATTTTATCGATAGTTTGTAAACTAACAAGAAAAAAACGTAAGATTATAAACTAACGGTTTTGACAATCTTACGGTGACAGATATAATAAATAAATTATAATGTGAGGGAGTTTCTAATCATATTTAAATGTAATCAAAGTCAAATAATGTTGACATATTTACTAATTTTTATTTAAAAAATAACTAAACGTATTAATTAGTGTAGTGCTGACAATACATCTTCCAATAAAATCCAATTACGATACAACATGACACTCGGCGTCTGCCTGCGTCAGACGTCTGACGTCACTTGGCGTCAGAACCAACGAGCCACATCGCTGCCGCTGCGGAGTTAGGGTGGACCAACTTGGACACCACGGCCTCTACTGTCAGCGCAGCGCCGGCCGTTGGTCCCGTCATGCCAGCCTCAATGACGTCATCCGGCAGGCCCTTGCCAGCTGTGGCGTGCCTGCCGTTCTCGAACCGAGCGGCCTGGCGCGCGTCGTTGGCAAGAGGCCAGACGGAATGACACTCATTCCCTGGCAGAACGGAAGATCGCTGGTTTGGGACGCGACCTGCGAACACACGCTGGCTCCGTGTCACCTATCGGCGACCTCTGCCACGGCCGGCGCTGCGGTGGCAGCGGCAGAGGGTCTCAAACGCCGCAAGTACGCCACACTTCGCGAAGACCATGTTTTCGTGCCATTCGGCTTTGAGACCCTCGGGCTGTGTGGCCCTAACGCTCGACGAGCCCTTAAAGATATCAGCGGCTAGTCGAAGCGTCAGGGGACCAGAGAGCTGGCACCTACCTCGCTCAACGCATCAGTATTGCGATACAGCGAGGTAACGGTGTCAGCGTCCTGGGCACCCTCCCGCCCGGCAGCGATCTGTGCGATTTTTTTAATTTAGTTTAGTTAGTTGTACCTTGTAGTTTATTAATGTTAATTTGTTACTGTTTTTAATTATTATAAATAAAAAACAACTAACGCGTGTGTATATAAATTAACGGTTTTGACAATCTTACGCTGACATATATATACAACATGTTCAGTAATTCCATCCATAAGTCACGTAAAATACTGAAATCTCAGATAAACGAAACTCTTTCTTACTCTGTACTGAAATTGAAAGAATTGTCACACTTTGTAATAAAGAAAATAAAATAAAAAAAGTAAATGTATATATTTTCAACATGACTCTCTTAAGGTTAGATATAACAATTGCTAACATTTACATACAGATACATAAATTGCTTCTGGCCCCACACTACGATAACCTGGGTTTTTTCCACCCCAGCCGGGATTCAAACCCGCGACCTCTCGCTTGGGAAGCACAGCCTCAACCGCAATACCACAGAGGTCGTCGAGATATGAGGATAGTATGTATAATTGGAAGTATATTTTACAAAAAAATATTCCACCGTATCGTATCTGGAGGAGCCCAAACTTGGTATGTTTTGAAAATGATTTTTATTTTTATTTAAAACAATATCAGATTGATGTGAAATATATTTGGAATTAGCTCAGAAAGTCCTTTCATTTGATACCACACGGGATAGGTTTCAAAACAAAAAGTTTTTCCCATAAAAAAAGATGACGTCATAACTCTCTCCTTTTTTCTTTTGTTGTCGTGCTACGGGCCAAATTGATCCATATGGCCTAGAGATCAATCGATCCGATTGTCATGCTTTTAACACAATTTGCAGCTATTTGTTGAATTTCGCGGTATTTACCACTAGCCTATTATAGGAAATAACTCGATCTGAATATGAATAGAAAGGCTTGTGTTTAAACTATTACCAATAAATTCGAAAATAATGCCAGAATTACTAAATGATCACCAAATTGTGCTTGGATAAATGATCACCAAACTTATTTTTATGTTTTGTGTGCTTAAGTTTATGTTTTAAGTATTTTTTGTTGTTCTTACATGTTCAACCAAACACGAAGGATAAAGGGGGCTTCGCTTCTCTCACCCCCTTTACCCTTCACCTAAGCTACCCGCAGTATTTTGCCCTGATATTTTCTGCAACTTTTGGTGATCATTGACCTATTTTGGGTAAGAAAAAAATGTTTGGTGATCATTATATTTGTTGCCGAATATAATAGAAATACTCAGATAAAGTTTTCTAGATTGCAATGAATGGGAAAATTGGCATATTTACTGCAGTCTTTTATCAAAGAGCGAATATCTCATATTTAGGGCAGACTCGAGGCCGCTTGAAAATATACCGTCGATGAGACTAAGTGGTTGCTCTCTGAATCGGGTTACCGAATTTCAATATCTGGGACACATAGTGGACGAACGTTTGAGAGATGAGTGTGATATTGAAAGGGAGCGTAGGGCGTTGACAGTTAGAAGTAATATGCTGACTCGCAGATTTGCTCGGTGTTCAGTACAAGTAAAGATAACTCTTTTTAAAGCTTACTGTCAATCTTTTTATACCAGCAGTCTGTGGGTCAGATATACGCTGAAAGCTCTCAGCGCCCTGCGCGACCAATACAATAACGGCTTAAGGAGGTTGGTGGGGTTGCCGCGCTTCTGCAGTGCATCGGCAATGTTTGTCGAAGCACGCACCGATGGTTTTCACGCTATAATGCGGAAAAGGGCTGCTTCATTACTAGCTAAAATTTCATAATTTGACATTTTATTTTATTTTAGTTTTATTAATTTTGTTGACATTGTAGTAATGGATATGTAATTTGTTGATATTTTTTACCTGTGATTTGATATTTTAATGTACAATCGAACCAACTGAATCATGACCCACTTGCCTGATAATTCGTTTGAAACTTTCAAACTTGTAAGATCTATCAAAATGTCAGTGTCTAATCAAATGATAACAAGTTCGTTACCAAGGAAATAAACCATCAAGCGAATTTCGACCTACTTGCATTTAAGGGGTTTAGCAAAATAAGCTTATGGTGGGTCATGATTCAGATGGTTCGATAGTACCTACCTACTGTTGCCATGGACCTTGAAGTCTGAAATAAAGAAATTTAATTTAATTTATCTATAGGCAAAGTCGCTACAGCTGTGGAATAAATCAAACTTCTAGGTCAATGCAATCAAATGATAATGCCGCAAAATTACTGACTTCGCTTGATACTCGCAAGGGAATAAAAAACTAGGGGTGAATCATGAAAGTTGGCGAGAAGCAAGGTCTTATAGCACGAGTAAAGGAAACACTCCGAAGACCGTAAAGTAGTTTCATCACAAAAAAAGTTATTTGATCTGAACCCTCGGTGGGCCAGTTGGCCGGTTTTTGTTATATTATTTTTTGGTCCATAAGTCTCTTGTATGGTACGCAACGATTTTTACTTCCCAACCAGTACAAATATTTATATTTAGCTGAATATAGCAGCGACGAGATGAAAGGGTTAAGAAATAAATTATGCCTCTTTTTAAGAGCACATTTTATAGGTACTTTATTGTAAAGTAAACTTTCAGCAAAGAAAATAAAACTGTCAAGCGCGAGTTGGACTCGCGCACCAAGGGTTCCGTACACACTTGTAGAGAGCTATTGTCTGTATGTGTCATGTACAGGTTGATCAATCCAAATAGGTCAGAATGGAGAAGTCAGAACCTATAAGATATAGCGAAATCTGTTCTTAGGAACCATGGCGTTGATTTTAGATTTAATATTAATGACATTCAAACTTTCTTTTAAACTCTCATACATAACCGGGAATCGAACCTGGTCAATATTATTTATGTAATCGCGTGTAGTATTTGTTTGTATAATTGATCCTGAAAGTATAAGGACAGAAACAATAATTAAGTACTTTTTTTTTTTCTGATAATATGATAATAATACCAAATGTTCTGTAAAAAATGAAATGAAATGACATGTGAAAGTGCCCTTGTGGCCTATTTACAGAATAAACGTTTTGAGTTTTTTGAGTTTGAGTTTTGACCAAATTTTTCTATGAAATCTTGTGTTTACATTAGACTGAATTGCCCACAATTTTAATAATTTGCAAAATGTCGTCATTAATATGAATCGGTCATCATTATGAATCACAATTACTGAAATAAAATAATTATGTTATTGTTGGGTTTTTTTTTTTCAATTACTTAAACAATATTAAAAGTGTGTTGTATGATACACACCATCAACAGAAACAACGAAAAAACTTGCAGAATTTATACCTAACATTGTTTATAGAGACATCGACCAGGTTTGATTCCCGGTTATGTATGAGAGATTAAAAAAATTACATTATTATTAAATCTCAAATCGAAGCCATGGTTCCAAAGAACAGATGTCGTTTTCTCTCATAGTTTTTGACTTCTCCCTACTGACCCATTTGGATTGATCAACCTGTATATGGAAAAAATTTGTCCATCACGGGAATCCAGTCCTGGAAATTATTTCTGCTTTTAACCGACTTTAAAACCTGGGGTTCTCAGTTCGGTTGTAATGTGAAACACCAGAGAAACAAACACCCAAATTACTAAAAAAACAACTCAACCAGAAATAAGAATTATCAAATCTGCAAACTGTGAATATGTAGTAAAACGAAACCGAAAAAGTTTTAGAATCTCAAAAAACCTTCTAGATTCAGGCAAAACTTTAAAAAAGTTGCAGAGTGAGCGGCGCCAAATAAAAAAAAACCAAGCGTTTTTCAAAAATAACAAAAAAACTGGTCAGTTACATTAACAAAAAGTTCGCAACACGCAACTCACATCCAACCCTCTTTGGGCTGAGGTTTCATGTTATATTTTAACAAACGTTTCTACGGTGTCGTCGGTATAGAGAAATGCGCACATAGTGATACATTTAAAGGATTCTAATGTTTTTATATAGGTTACCAAACAACATACAAACATTGTGGCACATGAGTCCCACACGGGGTGGCTGGCAGAGGACCATACTACCCAGTTATTCAATAGGAACTCCATTTTGCGTTACATGGGGCTAGCTCATCGCTGCCATTTTGGGAAAAAAACTATAATTGCGGCCAGCGATGCAACCGGTGTAAATGGATAGAGTAAATTATTAATTACAAACAAAAGTATGTGTGCCTTAATGTCAGCCTGTATATTAATACAGGCTGACATTTAATCAGCTGACCATATTTTAGGGAATGATAGTAACCATCATTATGAACAACTTTACCCAAGAAACATATGGTCGCAAATGAAAAAAAATGGGTCCCCCATAGTAACTTGTAATCAGCTGATCGGGTCAATGCACTGAGGCACAAATATATTTTTTCCATTTGCGACCATATGTTTCTTGGGGAAAGTTGGTCATAGTGATGGTTACTATCATTCCCTTAAATATGGTCAGCTGATTAAATGTCAGTCTGTATATTATACGGCACACATACTTTTGTTTGTGATTAATAATTTTCTCTATCTATTTACACCAATTCTACTACATTCTAGGGTACTATTATTCCCCGAAATATGGTCAGCTATTTAAATGTCACCTTGTGTGCAATTGTGTATAAGTAAGTATGTAGTTATTTGTAGTAGTATACAGTTTTCGAATTTTATCCTTTATACGTGCAATAAGATCTTGCTTATTTGCCAAATTTCCTGCTTCTAGGTCAACAGGAAGTACCCTATAGGTTTTGATTCCCTTGCGAAGCGAATTCAGTATAAAATTATGACATAAACGGCGGTATTTTTGATTCCCTTGGCCTATATGTTCGATTTTTTCACTACTTCAAGAGATCACAGACTTGAGGAATTGGTATAAGTTTCAACTTGATACCTTCACGTGTTCCGGAGAAAAAGGGTCTTGACAGATGCACAGGCAGACAGACATGCAGAAAGACAGAAATTTCCAGTTTTCGGATTTTCCCCTTTACTTGTGCTGTTACACAATGCTTTTAGCCAAATTTCATGATCCTAGGTCAACCGGAACTACCCTATAGGTTTTTTATTCCCTCGCGAATATTTCGCAAGCAAGTTCGGCAAAAGGACATAAATGGCCGTACTTTTTGATTGCGTGGACCTAGAAGTTTGAATTTTTCATAGCTCCAAGAGTACAGACGTGAGTAATTGATATCAATAAGGTATTTGCCATTGTAGTCCAATAAATCTAGAATTGTGTCTTTAGTTGAAAGTATTTGAACAATTTGAAAAAGGTTGGACAATTTCCGAATTGTATATTGCTAGCAGTTGGATTTTAGAAACGCAATTTTGTGTAAAATAGACAGCATTTGACTATGGCATCACATGCATATATTTCAAAGAACTCCTGAGCAAAATTACCGTTTGGACAGTTTCTAAAAAATATCTATTTTGACTAGCAGTCGAATACCGTGTTTAATTTAATACGCGTTCCTGAGAAAAAGGGTTTTGACAGTCGAAGACGAAGACGGACAACAAACTGATCCTCGGCTCCTTTCTTTCCTTTAAATGTACGGAACCCTAATAGAATAATATTTTATAGTAAGCGAAATCCACGCTATTAAATTTAATTGTTCCCTCCTGCTTTTTAATTTAATTTCATTTAACACAATCTGTCACGTTAAGTATTATCTGCTCGTATTGTGTTTTTTTGTGTACCGCAGTCGGGATTTTTAGTATGTTTAATTACGTTAGGTATTAATTTCCTGCTTTTTTGGGATCACATCACGAAACATTTTTAGATTTACAACGAATGTGTATTATTTATAGCTTCTTCCCAACGCCCTACATTTTGATATCCCACTCGAGAATCTTGTAAAACGAATTTTGGCCCGCAAATTATAAAAAACTGTCAAAAGCGAGTCGAACTCGCGCAAGAAGGGTTCCGTACCACCGAATAATGGCAAGGATGGTGTGGAGTGAATAGTTTAGATTTTACATAGCAAAATGTTGTTTACAAAGTTATTGGTGCGGCTACTTTCACACTCCATGTACGTAACCAGGTGCATTCATAAGTTTGTATGTGGTTTACAGATAAATAAATTATTTTATTTTGTTTATTAGTATTTGTTGTTACAGCGGCAACAGAAATACATCAGCTGTAAAAAAAATATAACTATCACGGTTGCCTGGTGACAGACGGACGGACAGCGGAGTCTTAGTAATAGGCTACCGTTTTACCCTTTGGGTACGGAACCCTAAAAAAAGCAGGAAATCCGCCACGTTTATTTTATTTAATGTTCCCAGTGACAGTCGCGCTATCAAGACAAATTTAATGCCCTATCATTCGAATATGTTGAGTAGTTACGAGGGTATCCGGAACAAACACACATATATACATACACGTCAAACACATAACCCTCCCTTTTCCGCTGTGCTGCAGTCGGGTAAAAATGAACCAATTTCTTAGCAGAGTGCTCAGAAACAATAAATGATGTCGCTTTTGGGTGTGTGTTATGTGTATATACAGTAATTTTATTAAGGATCATTTCGTTCTTAGACTTTTGTCATGTATCTTGTACGGTTTTCTTTAAAATTGTACACCGCGCTTCGGGGCCGTGGTGGGAATGTGACGCACACTCCGGACGGTGGTTAGGGGGAGAGGCTACTACATTCTAAACTTCACTCTGTAACATACCCGATCGATGTAAAGAACTGCATTAATTTTGAAAATGATTTTGCTAAAATTGTTGTATTAAAACTGGAACTGTAATTGCTGTGCATGCATGCATGCTATCTTGTCCTAAAAATATAGGTAACTGGAGTTTTCTGTTCACAGATCATGGCACAGGCGAGATTGTGGTTTGGGAACAGAAATGTAAATATTAAAAGTGACGCAGACACGCTGATTCACTCGTAAAATCTGAATATAATAAATTCGAGTCATAAGAAAACGACTGAATCTGTTTCCATTAGATATGAAGTAGAAATACTGAATTCTTCGGCATTAAAAACAATTCAGTGATAAGTAACTCAACTGTTTGATTGGTGGACTAAAATTGAATAAATAATTAAAATGCTTCCAAGTCTGGTTTTACTACTTGTGGTTATATTTACTACACAATCAAAAAGCAACATAAATGAAGAGAGCTATAGTGGACTTAACGACGACGGAGGCATACAAATCCCCGTACCACCTAATCATGTTAACTCGGAGGTACTGGCCAGATTTGTTCGAGAGAACGAAGGAGCTGTAAATTATGATAATCAAAGTGGTAACGACGATGATAACGTTAATTTACAATTAAAAATTTGGAATCTCACACGAAAAGAACAACAAAGGAAACTAGTACAGAGAGTTGTGCCAAAAGGACCGCTTTACAACTTTTTAGTTGACATTTGCAAGGTATTATCAACAAGATTCAAATCTATCAGGCGGCTAAAGAAATATCTACGAATATTAAGTGATGCCTTATCGAGATTCGCGTCTGAGGGTAAATACATGAAACGTAAAATAAAAAAGTTTGCCAGTAAATTAAAAAAGCTATCGCAAAAAAATGAAGGAAATGTAATAAGAGGTAAGATGCGTTACTTCCTCAGTATTTTAGAGGATGTTGAAGGAAAGAGCATGAGACTGGATTTCTTTATTGCGATCAACTTGATCTATAAATTAAAAGACGACATAAAAATGACCGCTTACGTAACCATCCTGAAAGATTACGATAAATTTAGAATCGACGACATTCGTGGGGCAACGAATAAGATATTTAAACAAGTCTTTCGTGTTTTATCTAAGCAGAAGCGTAAAATTTTAAGTGATATCAAAACCAAGTTTGAACTGGCTTTGGAAGAGTATTATGAAGAAAGAATGCACTGATAAAAGTGTGCTTGTTATGCTCGATAGTGCATGTAATTAATTTTATTTTACGATTGGAAGGTACAAAGTTGTTTGTATTAAAATTTGTCATGACTTTATTAATAATAATAATTTCCATAGCTCTGTTCATTGGCGTTATAGCTTACCCCGATAATGAGAGCCATCAACTTCGTGTAGAGACTCCACAAAAGAATATTTTTAAAAGTTTCCTGAAGAATTTCTTCGATGTCCTCATAAACGATTTCCCAGAAAAAAGATTACGGGCATATTTCAGAGTGTTAGAAAATAAATTGAAATGTCTGGAATATCATTATACAAGGAAACTGTGGAAAATCGCCGAACATTTATCAAATATGGATCCAACGGATATAAAATACCAGCTTATTGACTATCAGAAAGAAATAGACAAGAAGCTACCCCATAGAATGGAATTCTTCAAAGCTATGGAAAATGGTTTCACATTGCAACAAGCCATTCGCTTTGATGATTACATCTACGATTTAAGAAGCTACGGGATTAAAGATATCCTTAGTATAAGTGATGAAACTGATAAATTAATTAATGATGTTATTATACATAGCTTGGAGAAAAAGTTGAGCAAACGTGAACGGGCTGACTTATTGAGGAAAGTGCGGAGAATGTTAAAAGAATATAACGATATCAAAGAAAGGGATTTAGTGAATGACGAATACTACAAATATTTACAAAGCAAATATTTGCCTAATGTAACTGAGTCCAAATTACTTGACTCCGAGTAATTAACAACAAATTGTCAAGTAAAAGCCCAAAAAAAAGATTTTGTGATGGCGCGGTCATGAAATCGCTCATGAAAGCGCGCTCATTTGGGTAAATGAGGGTCCTCGTTCCCTAGCAACTCATAACTAAAACAACAAAAAACTGATTACTTTTATTTTTTGTGTAAACTCTTTGTGCGGGAAATTAAAAATCATATTCAAAATAATTGTGCATTTTATCTATATTTACTAGCGGTTAGCAGAGTTAAATATGTATTTCTGAATGATCCTTGTACCAAGATTACCAACTACTTATTAGAATATGCTTGAGATATTTAAAGGGAGCATTGATACCTCCGAGCTCGTTGGTCTAATGGGTTTTAAGCTTGCTTCTCACACAGGAGATGCAGGTTCGATGCCTGACCATGTACCAATGAGATAATGAATTTATCTTTAGTACAGTATCGGATTTCAGTGTTTCGGATGACACGTTAAGCTGTGGGTCCCGGGTACTATCGCTACGCGGTAGTGGTCATTAAACCCCTCCCCAACCCGCACTGAGCCAGCGTGGTGGAGAATGGCTTATTCTTAATCGTATCCGGGTAAAGGCCTGTGACCCTCGGTGGGGACATTAAGGGGCTGCATTGATATATATTATATAATGATACCATTCGCCTATTACGTTGAGTTGCATAATACATAAACTGTGATAATTTATACTGATATCCTATTCTGCTGAGCCCACTTCGTAATAGGTTTGATAATATGTTCAGCGCGGGGATGCGCCCTTGGCCCCCGCAACAAGGCAAGTGCCTCCCGCAGCTGCGACGACGCCCCCTGCTTGCCTGCAGCAGCCATCTGCGCACACCCACACACCGCCCCGCGTAGACCCTCCCACATCTCAGGACCCCCGTCGAGTCTCTCCAACATTTGGAACGCTTTAGCAGCCACCAAGAACTGACCCATGCGATAACTGTCATTAGCAACCAGCTGCAACAAAGCGAAACTGTCGGGCGTCCCGGCGGACTTAACACAGATGTCCCAAGCTAAATCAGCTTCTTTATTCATGACGTGGCAACGGCACAGACATGCCAGGTATGTGTATGAATTTCGAATGTACTCGTCCTGAATACTCAACAGCACCTCCTCGGCTTCGTGGTAAAACCCGGTCGCGACTTTTGCTTGGGCGTAATTGAAATTGAAGGTGTGGTCATTTTGGAAAAAGCTCTTGATAGAGTTGAGGTAGACGAGGACTTCTTCAAAGTGTCCTGCTAGGAAGTAGGAGGACGCCATGCACTGCCGGCCGGGGATAGTATCGCATTCAGAGGCTGAGCTGCCGACGATATGGAAGCTCTGTTGAGCTAGCTTCATCTGTTCCTCGTCACCCGTGTCGTTGTACAACCGCACGGCCACAACAGCTCTGAGGATGTAATGCAGCGGTGAAGTAGGCTGTAGCGGCTCCAATAACTCTCTAGCCTCCAACGGCTCGCGATTCCTGAGCCTATGCCCAGCCAAGTTCAGCCTTGCCTCGGGAACCACGTCGACTAACTCCGGCAGCACTTTTAGAGCCCCTTCTCCATTCCTGAACACGACCAGATTGTGTTTCACGAGGTCCTGACCGAAGGTGTGTTGGTCTGATGATATCTGCTTCAGTTCAGTTTCAGCGGACTTGCCGTTGTAGAGTCGGAAGACATTGCAGGCCTTGAGGTTTCCCGCGACGGTTGAGGTTGAGTGTTGTGCTAGGTAGACACCGAGCACCTCTTGTGAGACGTCGTAATAGTCCAATTTATAGTAACACAAGGCGACGTAAACGTTCAAAGCCATGTAGGCGCGTTTTTCCAAAAGCAGCTTTTTGTACACGTCAATCGCCTCTTGATAGTGGCCGCGTAGGTAATGGACTGAAGCCAGACACAACTGGTCCTCAGCCACGTCTCTCAGTTGAGCGTGAGCTGTCATCAGAATATCTTCGTCTCCCAGCTTATGGGCTAGGTGAAATCTTAGACGACTTTTTACGGCACAGTTAGGTGCCTTTTCGATCAGCTCCTGAGATTCCTTGTACATACCTAGGTAGAAGTAGCAAACTGCAAGGTCTATGGGTAGCTGGTCGGAGATGCGACTGTCCAAGTTAGGTTTGTTTTGCACTCGTGTATAGGCGTCAAAGGCTTTGCTGTAGTCTCCGAGATGGAACCAGCACCAGGCTGTCCAGACCTCCACCCAGGCATCGGTGTTTCCATCGTGTTTGAGGAACTCCAGCATGGTCAGGGCGCCGACGTAGTCCCGCTTGATAATGAAGTCTTCCAGCTCAGGAAAACTTTTCTTCGCGTTACCACTTCCAGAGCCCGAGCGATTGTCCGTCGCTGGCTTGGATCTTGATAGTATCATTTTGGCTGGATTAGGAAGACTGTAGTTAATTAATTTGAGAACCTGTGCTTCTTTCCTAAATTGCAATAAATTCACAAATAGAGATTGTTTACTCTTTTGTAAGACAACGTTACCATGGAAACTTACGGTTTACAGTGTTGATGTTGTTGTAAAGCTCAATGTTAAATAGTAGATTATGCATCAAGGGAATATAAAGCACTGTTTTATGTCACGGGCGCGATATTGAATCCTGAACGTAACGAAGGTCTAGAACTTAACTTCCGAGCGAAGCGAGAGTCTTATGAGTTATTTCCCGAACAACGCGAGGGAATTAAGACTGAGTCCTGAGTGAAGTGAGAGATCTCAAGCGTGCCCAAGCCAAAACAGCTTTATCCCCGAGGAGTATACTCCACTTTTCGCACCATCTGCTCGATTTAAAAAACGTTTACTATTGTAAAAATTATGTTTGGCTCAGTCTGTGCCTTTAACTACAAGAGTTTTTGTGCTTCGAAAAACTGATGCATTTATCTGTTTTTTTTTCTTGTATCAACGTGACTTAATTTCACTGTAAATATTTCTGTTAGTTGAATTAAATTAATAGTCAAGTATTTTTGTAGCCAGTATGTGTTCCAAAGTATATTTTTTATTATCTTCCCCCATTCACCCGCAATGAGCCTGAGAGGCACAGGCCTTTTATACATATGCATAAAAGGCCTGTGCCTCTCAGTGGGTACATTAATGTAAGCTACATTTATTTATTTACTACCTTATGACTTCACGGTATATCACTAATCTCTTGGTCTTATGATTAAGCTTGGCTTCGAAAAGTGAAAATAGGTATCATGTAATGATTTAAAAAAGTAAAGTTTATTATTTAGAAACACAATTTTTGTGTCGTCTGAAAGCTAACAAAATTAGGAATAATATTCCGTAATAAAATAATTCCATCTGGGGACCAAATTTTGTTGAAGTCTGCAATTAAGTACTAAAAAAACTCGAAAAATCACTATTATTTCTTAAACAAAGAGTAATTCTAGTTTACAGTTACTACTTTTCTGTTACGTACGTTTACAGTTACTTTTTGTTACTGGCAGCACTACAATGTCTTTCATAATCACGTATCAGTCAATTTCACCACGAAAACCCCTTCCATACCAGTTTTTTTTTGCAGTTGGTACCCAGCTACCGCAGTTGAATATTAAGTTAAAATCAAAGATGGGCCATTGTGAATGATTCCAATATTCGAATGGTTTGATACTACTAATATTAAGATTCCAGAAAGAGAAAAAAAAAAGAATCCAAAAACAATCGATAACTAGTTTTCAAATTCGAATGAAATCGCTAGTTCATTCATTCACTTTTTGATACAAAATTGAGCATTTTTCTCGAAAGAAGCAGTCTACTTTTGGTTGATATTCGTATAAGTAGTTACTGATTTGCGAACCTTATTGCGAAATTTATTTATTTTCAATCAAAAAGAATAAAACTATGCTCGATTTATCGATTGTTCTAATTCGATTGATGTAGTTATTCGCATAATTTGAATAACTACTACAATCGATAAATTTATCGATTGTTATTCACAATCGCCCATCTTTCATTAAAATGGCTATAAAAAATTGGGAGGGGGGAGAATTTATTTTTATTTTTTGTCGATGAAATTCGATGTTCTTCAACCCAGATCGTTATGTGCACTTTATGAAGATTCACACTGTATTAAAAGTATTAAAGACAGAGGTTGATTTTGAGTACAATTCCCTTTTGTGGTAGGCAAATGCTTTTTTAGATGGGAAATAAAGGCCACGAACTTTGCAGGTTCTATTAAGAAGATGATCACTTATCGACGCGCAGAAGAAATCATTAGGCATTACAGCGAATCCAACATGGTTTAGCTTCTTGGATACTGTTGATCTCAACAGGTGAAGAGCTATGTATAGCAAGCATGGGAGTTAAACATGGCATGGCAGTGGAGAATGCGGAGTATGCCTCCGCGAGCGCCGCGCATTTTTTATAATCTGGATAAGGGCGGGCGCGCACGAGTGGCTTTTTGACAGTCCGCCAGCAGGGTTGTGCGTTCGATCGCGAGACCAAGGCTTTGTATGAATTAAGTATGGTCCATTTTCGATAAATCACGAATGTTTTGAAACGGGCGGCTTGCGGACGCGGAAGCTTTACACGTACACACGTTATGAGCGGTGGCCTCGAAAGTAGTCACTTTTCTTTCAATACACATATGAGCAGTAATTCCTGTCAAAACGTCGCCCAGCACTCTTAATTTGTTGCGCGACCTACAGTAATGATGGTTTGTAGCAAACTTCAAACTTCCACAGATAAAAATCGATCGATTGATGACAAAAACCGGTATTAATGGCATTTGCCATAGACATCATATTTTTGTGCTGGCAACATTGTCTTTATCGATGATGAACAAATGAAATACGACAACGTCACGTTTGGCGAGGAGGAGAGAGAACAAGAAGCTTTTTTACTCGGCGTTTCAAATATTTAGTTTAGCTACGAATTTTCAATCTAATTAGTGAATAAAATGGCAGACAACAAAAGGTAATTCAATATTATACATTAATACTTCATGTGAAACTGAGTGTCACATAATCTAAACATATTCTGAGCCAAAATCTTAAGTGACAAAATTGGCTTGTCATCATGTCTACTGTTGGGTTTATTCTGTAAATCACCAAAAAAGTACGGTGTTTCACCATTCCTTTACCCCAAATCCTTCATCCTGTAACTCTAATTCAACAGAAATGGACTAGTAGTAGTTGTTTAATCAGAATTTCCAATTCCTTTGTCAGCTATGTGACGCGTTTTGTGCAGTAGAGTGATTAGTTGATTTTGTTGCAGTCCTGATGATCTCTCCACCGCGATCCTGCGGCGCAAGGACAGGCCTAACCGCCTCATAGTCGAGGAAGCCGTCAGCGATGATAACTCTGTTGTGGCTCTATCACAGGTAAGTGGTGGACCTGATGCTGCTAATGTATTCCTAGGTTAACTTCCGGAAGGTGGACTAACTGTAACTAATGCTGAAAACACTGAGAACCGGGCCGGTTCCGCCCCCTTATCAACACTGACCAATATTTTAAACTAAACTGCCTGTGATTTTAACTATATAGTCCTGTTTACTTCAGATGTAAATCCCGAAATTTGTCATATTTGCTGGCTGGTTAAAACTCTGTTTGAATTGTTCATCATTTCATATATGATATGGTGAAATGGTATTTGGAGTTATAATGTCAACATGGGTTTGTTTCTGCAATGTCATCTCATTATGACATGAGGTTATGACCTAAATTCGAAATTGCTTTCAGAAAGTACTTACCAAACAATAGACTATTTATGGACAGATAAAATTCAAACATTAAAAAGAATCTTAAGATTTTAATACACAAAACTGTGACCCTATGGTGTCATACCATGATAAAATAAATTTCTGAAATATTTCTAGGATGTTTTGTAAACCAGCTTAAAACACAGTAAAACAAAAAGGCTGATATGATAACATAAAAAATAACTGTTTCACATAGGTAGTAAGCTTCATTTATTGGTAGCTTTGAAATACTGTTTAGTGCTAACTTCATAGTTTCTCTATGGGAGGGGATTACCCCCAACTTTGTTTTGGTTTTCTTTGAATCCCATTAAGATACAGTTTCAGACAGTGCCTCCAACTATATTTGTCAAAATTACGGTGTTGCTAGTCTAAAAATATGGTATTTGACGGAAAATTACGGTAGATCAAACATAAAAAATACAGTAGAATTACGGTAAATTTATTTTACAACTAAACATTTGGCTAAGAGAAACCGTGCCAAGTCTAGATATAAGAGGGATCCGACCGATGAGAATCTTTTAATTTTCAAACGCCTCCGTAATCGTTGCACTCGCCTGTGTCGTGATTCTAAACGCCGTCATATCTACGAATGTATCGAGAGCTATACTCCAGCACAGGTCTGGAAGTTCCTGAAGACCCTTGGTGTTGGTAAGTCACAGGAATTGGCAGCCGGAAATGTCGATCTCCAAGGTCTCAATAGTTTCTTTGCAACTCCCCCTGTCGCGATGGACTCCCTCGTCAATGATGCAACCCTTCGTAACCTACGGTCCAAGGCAACATCCCTCACCTCAGCATTTAATTTCATCCCTGTCGGAATCGGCGCAGTAAGGAGGGCAATACTAGCAATCTCGTCGAAGGCCATAGGTGAGGACAAGATATGTTCGCAGATGATAACAACTATCATTGATGTACTGTTACCTCTCATCACCCACATAATTAATGTGTCGCTTGACCAATGTTGCTACCCCAGCCAGTGGAAATTGGCACTTGTGATTCCCCTCCCCAAAACGTCTAATCCCGCCTTCTTTAAAGATTTCCGTCCCATTTCTATTCTGCCTATCCTCTCCAAAGTCCTGGAATCAATTGTCCACTCCCAACTCTCCTCCTACCTTTCCTCAAAAATGTTACTGAATCCCCACCAATCAGGTTTCAGGCCGGGTCACAGCACTACCACAGCACTGCTCAAAGTCACTGACGACATTCAATTAGCTATGGATCAAAAGCAGCTTACGGTCCTTACACTGCTTGATTTCAGTAATGCCTTTAACTGCGCGATTTCGATATACTAGTCGAAATTTTAAAGTCACTTAATGTCTCCTCGCACTCTGCTCGCTGGTTTGACTCCTACCTGAGAGACCGCCAGCAACGCATTAAGTCTGAGGAGATCTCAACGGACTGGTGTGATCTCTCCGCAGGTGTTCCGCAGGGAGGCATCCTTTCTCCTCTCCTCTTCTCGGTATTCATTAACTCCATCTCTGACGTTCTTACCTCTTCTTATCATCTGTACGCAGATGACCTTCAAATATATCGGCACTTCTCTCCGTGTGATGTGAATCTGACAGTAGAGGCGTTGAATGCTGATCTCGATAACATCAGGAAATGGGCTACTTCTTATGGTCTGCTTGTCAACCCGGGCAAATCGCAGGCCATGATTTTGGGTACTCGTCACTCTCATAACCTAGTTCAGAAAATGCCCGTCGACCCTATAGTGTATGATGGTAACATAATTTCATACAGCGAGAAGGCCAAGAATCTTGGGGTTGTATTTGATAAATTGTTGTCCTGGTCGCCCCATGTTTGTGAGGTCAGCAGACGAGTCTTTGCGTCATTTCACTCCCTACGGAGATTGCAGCACTTCCTGCCACAGCAGACTAAAATCACCCTTGCCCAGTCCCTCCTACTACCTTTAATCGACTATGCAGATGTTTGCTGGATCGGTGCGAACGAAGAACAACTGAACAAACTCGAACGACTTCAAAACCTCGGGATTCGGTTTGTCTTCGGGCTGCGCAAGTATGATCATGTCTCACAGTATCGCAAGGAGTTGGGGTGGCTTCCGATCCGCCTTCGTCGTGATATGCACGTTGTCTCCTATCTGTTCAACATTTTGCGAAATCCCCGCTACCCCTCATATCTTCGAGAACGTTTCGAGTTTATTTCCTCCAGGCATAGCAACCGGAGATCCCACACGATGTCTCTTCTCTCTACTCCTCGGCATAACACTGCCGCTTACAAACACTCGTTTAGGTTAACGGCGATCCGACTATGGAACGCACTTCCCTGCGCTATTAGAGATAGTCCCTCAATTTTCACTTTTAAGACATGATTGAAAGAGCATTTCCTTTCTCTTTCGTGATAGGTACTTTTATATATGTATATATAAGTAGTATATGTTTGATATACATAATTTTTTTGCTTTTGTATTTTATTTAGTATATATCATTTATTAAATTATTATGTTTTAGTTGTAAACAATTAGATGTGTACAGTTTTATTTGCGCACTAGGACTCTCCTGCACAATTTTTCCTGTCCTACCTAGGTTTGCTGGTAGAAATCTCTCTTTAGAGATAAGCTCGCCTTTGCTCATAAAATGTTTTGTTACCTTACTATTAAGATTTCTGTGCAATAAAGAATATGAATATGAATATGAATATGAATATGAAACATTTTTATACATTGAAACATTCATAGATTTTATCATTGTAGCGGTTGGACAGAAGTATACGCAGTTATTCCCCTGTCTCCTTATAAGTTGTTGCGTAAAAAGATTGCCAACAATAGATTTTGTAGACAAGTGGTTCCTTTTTTTGGTTTTCAAGTATGTTATGAGGCTGAAAATGCGCTCGCGCGATGTTGTCTTTGTCTATGAATAGGTGAACTATCTAGAAATGGGTATGTGATTAAATATCACACCCTGAGAATGAAAGTGACACAATCCAAAATTTCACAATGTTAGGAAATCGCAAAATGAACTGACAAAATGACGCAATAAATAGCATCATGAATAAAATAGGTTTATATTCAAATAGACTATAGTCATTCAAATATTTTTGCATGTTGAATATACGTATATAAGTTTTTCTTCTGCTTTTTTACTGTATCTTCTGTGGATATCTGTAACTGGCTTTATTCTTGTATTGTTTAATATTGTAACTTATCTATAATATTTGCTGTTGATGTCCCAAATTCAATAAAATAGACAAAATGACGGAATAAATAGCATCATGAATAAAATAGGTTTATATTCAAATAGACTACAGTCATTCAAATATTTTTGCATGTTGAATATACATATATAAGTTTTTCTTCTGCTTTTTTACTGTATCTTCTGTGGATATCTGTAACTGGCATTATTCTTGTATTGTTTAATACTGTAACTTATCTATAATATTTGCTGTTGATGTCCCAAATACAATAAAATAAAATTAAAATAAATAAATACTCGTACATCACTAATTTTCAAAGACAACACAGACTTCGATGAGAAAAAAATATGACAGCAATCCACAGAGCAATATAAGTAGTAATATGAAATAGAGTGCCCTCTCCCGGGACTTTTATGCATGACATGGTTGAAGCGCCATCTCGTTTTTAAAGTAAAAACTATTTTATATATCCATACGTATAGATAGGTATGTATCCATATCTCGTTACCTACCTAGGTATTTTCCAGTACTACGCGACCATTACAATTAGGCGCACCTTGCAGTACGTATAGTACTGCAAGGTGCGCCTAATTGTAATGGTCGCGTAGTATAGTTATTTTGTGTTATTTTGTTGCACAATTAACATAATAATCACATTGTTGCAACCAAAAACAACACAAGCAAGAAGTGGAAGCCATCTTGTGTGTGACTTGTGATTATTTTCAAGTGTCAGGATATTGTTGCCAGCAAAAATAATAAAGTGTATTTTGGGGTTACCATATGAAAAAATATATACTGCCTTTTGCCCAAACCACGATTTTAAACCACCTCGGCCCCCCTGGAAATATTTATTGTTCATAATTATATGTAAATAAATATATCCGCGCTTCTTTACAACACCACAATCTTAAAATAATTATTTAAATTTCTGTACAGAGGCATCTGTTGACTAGAGAAAGAAACTGGCTTTTACTTTAACTAACAGATGGCGCCTCTTTCTTTTTATATTTCCCTTTCTGAAGGACTGTCCCCCCTCTGCAGCAATCTCGATGCAGTACAGAATTGATTATTGATTCTATGATTTTCCGTAATTAACTTGCGATTATTGAATATTTCATGATGAAATACAGTGAATAACAGGCAAGACTTGAGGCTACATGACTTGGAATAATCTTCAGTGAGACTCCGTGACAGAACCTAAAAGTTTTCTCAAGAAAACGGTTTGTTTACATAGTCCACAATTTCTATTGATGGCGACTTAAAATAATAGAATGGTCGCGAGTCTTCTTTAGTTTTGATTTCTGAAACCTTATGCCAAAATACATCCGGAGGATCGTTGACGTCTAAATCGCATTTGATTTGAGCAACGTAATTCGGAAAATGCCGCCGCGTTAGTTTGGGGTGGTCGCAACATTTTATGTGTTTTTGCATTACAAAACTCTTGGAAAACTTTTAGTTGATTTTGCCGCTTACTACTAGTTTTAAAGTGGTTATAGATGTTGCGTGTTAATTTTTCACATTCGGGTGATAGTTCTTTGCAACCCTCGCTCGAGCATAAGTGTAACGAATGACCTACGCACTTTATAATGGTTATTCCTGGACATAATTGCCTGAATCTTAATGAAACCGAATTGTTACAGCCCATCATTGTGTTACATCCATCAGATCCGAATCCAACTATATTGTTTAGCGTCACACAATTTTCTTCAAATGATTTAATTAGTACTTCAAACAGGCGTTTTGCAGTTGTCGTGTGATCTACATTATCTTCACCAAAAAGGTCAATGAGGTCCCAAAGCCGACTGACCACACGCCCTTTATTCTGGTCATAATATCGCACAACCACAAGCATAGTTTTCGTAGATGTGATGTCAGTGCTTTCATCGATTAGTACAGATTTTTTTTGTGATTTTAAATCGGCACTTATAGCTGCTTTTCCGAATCGCCCAAGACATTGTTTATTACAACTTGCAGCTTGGTATGTTTCATTTTCACATTTTTAGCAATATTTGAATCAGGAAATGCACCAACTAACAAATCCGATAAATGGTCCATACTTAAATGTGGTATCTTATGTTCAGACATAAATGCTGCTAACTTGAGCCCTGCATATTTTGCTTTTTCGTCTTCTGAAAGCGATTTTGAAGCTTGCAACATTTTTATAATTGATGGTTGAATAGATGTTCTCTTTACCTTACTTTGATGCTTTGAACCTGCGTTATGTCGTTTCAGTACACTTTTATCAGCCTGCATGGTGGTATCACAGAGCGAACACTTTGCTTTATATGGGTTTTTTGGGTATTCGCGAAGCCACGAGGAGAAGTTTTATTTTTCAACCAATGTGGTCGAAATTTTTGTTTGTACGACTTATTTTTAGCGCGCTTACTACTGGAAGGTCCAGCGTCGCTTTCGTCACTTGAACTGTTACTGTCAGATACCATTTTTTATAAATATAATCTTGATACATAAAAGATGTACAGAAGTCAACCACATGTATGTACTTCACTTTTCATAGCTACGCTCGGCGATCACTCTAGGGTTGTCAACTACGGCTTATGCACGAAAAAACTATCGTAGTACTGGCGCTCCTATCTAGTTGTATGATTTATTATGAAGAATGAAAACATTACAACTATTACAATGCAAAAGGTTTACAGATCAGAAAAATACCTACACAATTTTACGTTTGTCAATTTTCACTATCGAAAATCCCTGATAACTTCTAAACGGACTACCCGAGTTAAAAAAAATATATTGCTCAGTCCGTTTTAGACCTACACAAGTCAAATAACACGAAAAACAACACAATATCTACACAAACAAAAAAAATATGTTTTCAACTTACGTAAGTAAGGTGGCGTGAATTTACCTAACAACATTTTTGTTAATACTTATTTTATTATACTGATTGAAAAATAGGCAACTGTTATTTATTTAAATCGATCTTAGATATATTATTCGGGGACCTTACCTACCTACTTAACTGTTTTATACATATAACGTTAAAACGAACCATCGAAATACAGGCAGATAGCTACTATCCGAAACCACTGGTAGCTTAAAAAACGCCAATTCATAGTTTAATGTTGAATTTAAACGACCGTCCACTGAACAGTTATATTTTTTTTTTGGGAAATTATAAGTCCAGCCGCAGATTTATTTATTAGCCACGTGATCAAACTTCTCATTTTATAACTAAGCAACGGGAAAATGAGATAGCCTCTAATAAGCTAATTCGTCTTTTTTACAATACCAACTCATTATTCTAAAGAAAGCATCAAGTAAAGATTAACAATTGTTTTAATTTGTCCTTCTTATTTATACATTGCCACCTAATTTACTAACTCAGCCACGGATTTTACATCTCATCACCATTTTACGTTTCACAGCTTCAACACAAGGTCCTCAAAAAAATATAATTTAAGCTCCTATAGACAATATCATTTATTATAACTTAGCATGTAAAATAATACATCATATTCTTTTGTCGTGAAAATAGCCACTGCAAGATTTGGCGCGAGTTCGCGAGGCGACAGCGACCGGCCGTTTGCACCAATCAGAGAGCGCCATTCGATTCATGTACCGACGAGTTAGTCAAATCACGTGTATTTGTTTATTGTCGTTCGTGCGTTCGTATTGCAATTGTTTCGTCTGTAAAGCGCGAGCTGCGTTAATAATCCAATAATGGTTTATTTTCTTTTGATTAGGTACCTATACCTACTATATGTGTCTATTAATTATATTAAGTATAATGATAAAGCAAATAATTATACGAATAGTATTTTTTTTGTAATATTGGGTAATATTAGTAGCCATAACTTACTATTTGATGGCAATTTTAGCAAAAGTTTGACCATCAATTAATGTGGGATTAGATATGTGGCAGGCAAATTGTATGATTCCGCATTTTATAAACGGCGTCGTCCGTTTACAAACGCGCGCTGCTATGTAATATGCCGAAGGCAAATTGACAAATTGAAATTAATATAGCAAATTATCAGGGCAAAACACTGCGGTAGCTTAGGTGAAGGGTAAAGGGGGTGAGCGAAGCGAAGCCCCCTTTACCCTTCGTGTTAGGTTGAACATGTAAGAACAACAATAAATTCTTAAAACATAAAGGAGTGTCAATTTGCCTTCGGCATATTACATAGCAGCGCGCGTTTGTAAACGGACGACGCCGTTTGTAAAATGCGGAATCAAACAAATTGCCTGCGACAGATCATTTTAAGTACTTATACGAAAATCTTATTTGATGTCATATAACAATTAAATCAAATCAAATTAAAATGCTAAAAAATAACCACCACGCTGAGTTTTATTTAGAGTGGCTGACATAGAAGATAACTAGTGGCTAAGATAGTATCACTCAGACGCTCGTTGATTGTGGCTGAATTTAGAAGGCAATGTAGATTTTTAGAGGCGAATAATGCTATTAAAAAGAAGTCTGTTTAATTAGCACCCGTCCATAATTTACTATTTGATGACAATTTTAGCAAATCTTTGACGATCACTTAATGTAGGATGAGTTACATTTTAAACGTACCGAGTTAAAAAAATAGAAGCTAATAGTATATATTTTTTGATGTCGCATATACATATTTTAGAAGTTTACTGCTTGAATGCATGTTACAAATTTAGATGCTAAAAAATAATCACCATGCTGAGTTGTATTTAGAGTGTCTTACTTAGAAGATAACTAGTGGCTGAGCTAGCATCATTCAGACGCTCGTTAATTGTGGCTGACTTAGTAATTTAGAAGGCAATGTACATTTTTAGACGCGAATAATGCTATTAAAAAGAAGTCTGTTTAATTAGCACCCTTTTTTTTTCTGTTGCTCCATTGTTGCATTATTTGCATTAACAGACGCGCGTGTCAAGCGGATGGCACTCACGCTCGCACTGGTTTGAACTGCTCTGAGATATCGTGTCCGTGAGCAGTATCTATGTGTGCGTTGCTCGAGCGCGCTTGTGTGTAGATTGATTTCTGTACCTATTTATTTTGTGACACTATTGTGAAAAAACAAACGGCGCGAACAGAAAATAAAGTTGACAAAACGCGGAGGTATGGCTAAGTTCAACTGCAGTAGTATATTCAATAACTTCGTAATTTGGTCGCATAAGCTTCGTCTACCTGTCTATGCTATACGAGCAAGTTGATTGTTTGTTTACGGGGAATCACTCACACAAGTTGATTGTACGTGTATGGGGACTGATACAATGTTGAAAAAATGAACTGTATGTTACATAATTTTTTAAAGCGCCACTATTTGATACGAAATTACGGCAGAATTAAAAATGTTTACGGTAGGTGGTAGATATGTTCAAATTACGGTAGGTTTACCGTAATTATGGCGTCATTGGAAACACTGGTTTCAGAGGACCACTTAAATAGCCTTCTATGATAATTTATTTACAGTTATTGACCTTTGATGAGATTTGTAGGACATTCTATTCACATTCTTCAGAATAATGATGTGGTCATTGCCCCTTCTCATTCATATGAGAAGGGGCATTTATTCATATAAACAAGGTGAACTCTCAACCAGCAACCTCCAAATTCTGATTATAGTTGTGAAATCTTATTCAGATAAGTTCATTCAGCAGGTCTACAATAGTAGTTACAAACCAGCAAACTAGAATATCACATGAAAGCTATGGCAATGATTTCTTCACAATTAAGTCCATTAACTTTAACTGAAAAAATATTTTTTATCATTTATTAGACGTAATGAAAACATGGGATAAACTACCAACTTCATCAGTTGATCTAAAATGCTTTCAATCTTAAAAGAAGTTTCATGTTTCTCTATCCAGGCGAAAATGGAGCAGCTACAACTCTTCCGAGGAGACACCGTCCTCCTCAAGGGTAAGCGTCGTAAAGAGACGGTCTGCATAGTCCTCTCTGACGACAACTGCCCTGATGAGAAGATCCGCATGAATCGCGTGGTGAGGAACAACCTGCGAGTGCGCCTCTCTGATGTGGTGTCCATCGCACCCTGCCCCTCGGTGAAGTACGGCAAGCGGGTCCATATCCTGCCAATTGATGACTCTGTTGAAGGTTTGACTGGGTAAGTGGATGAGTTTATTTAATTGTAGTAGTGAATGATATTGTGGATTAGAGTTTAGAGTAGACTTGCCAATTATTTCTTATCTAGAAACAACTGTATATTTATTTATAAGCTGTGTTGCGCGTTTTTATCCGCGTTCTAACTGAATGGGGGCTTTTGAAGATTATCTGGAATGTCACATCAGACATTTACAAATATCATTCTATCCAATGTCACAAGCTGCTGATCCTATAATGTTTCGCGTCTGCCGCCCTGGGAAACTTGCAGACGTAACCTACAGCACATTAATGACCGATGCAAAAAAATATATGGACTACTTTTTATTTTATGAAATTTATTAATTAATTTTAAGATAATAAATTGACTATTTCAAGTAATGGATGTATAAATACTTTTAAAAATAATGTTTTAAATAACACCCCTCGTGTCATAAATTGATCAAAAATTTTGAACAGTTAATTATGGCTGGTTGTATCTAAACGAAAAAATTTATGTTACTCACAACAACTAATGTCACCATTGTTATTTATAGACTTAACCATTGCAAGATCCATCTCTATGCAGACGACACCCAGCTATATTTCTCATTTAAACGTTTACGGCCTTACCTTACCTTGCCTTAGTGTTTTGTCTTGCTTTGACATTTGACATTTACTTGACATATGAAAAGGACAAAACACTGTATAAGTTAAACAATGAATAACTTTTTTTATTAGTAAGGCTGTTAGAAACCAAAGCTGTAGAGAAAATCAACAAAGACCTTCAGCTAATATTTGCATGGGCTAAACAAAAAAACCCTAGTCCTGAACCCTCCCAAATCCAAATATCAGGTTTTGGGTACAAAAATGCAATGTGAGAAAGTTACTATACAAAATCCAGACATGCAAATAAATAACAATCCTATTTCAAAAGTAAACAACCGCAACTAACCTTGGCCTGAGGATGGATAGCAAGCTACTTATTTATTTATTGAGACTTTATACTGATACAATTGTATCTAAGTTAAATAATATTTACATTGTAGTTATGTAGCATGCACACTAATATAATAGTATTCTAGTTTAATTACATTAAGATATTGTAATGATTAGATTATGTTTAATAAATATTTAATTTCAGGTTTATTAGCTTTGTAAATTTATTTGTTCAGCTTTTTGTGTGACATAGGCCTCCTCCAACAACTTCCAGTGCTTAAGTGCTTTTTATCTCTGGCTATCCTCCTCCAGAGAGGGCTTTTATCTCATCCTCCCATTTTTTGTTTGGTCTGCCTCTCCTCCGGCGTCCTACTCTCGGGTCGGTATTTTGTGTCCACTTTATAGTTGTTTCGTGCATCATATGACCTGTCCACCGCCGTTTTATTTATTTTATTTTCTTTGTCACATCTTCGATCCTGTTCTTGCTTCTTATTTCGTTAAGATTGATTTTGTCTTGGCGCCTCAGTCCCAGCATACTTTATTGTGTTGTTGTTTTTTGGTAAGAGACCATGTTTGCAGCCATATGTTAGGACTGGTAGTATGCAGGAATTGAAGAGTCTTATTTTGTGGTCTAGGTTGTAGTCCCTTCCTTTCATGACTTCCTTAAGGCACCAATAAGCTTTCCATGAGTTTGCAATTCTTTTGTCTAATTCCTACTTCATTTGATCTTCCGGAGAGATTATCTGTCCATGGTAGGTGTACTCCTTAACATACTCTAACTGAGCTTCATCCACTACTTTGTTGATTTCATTGCCATTTGATATTATTTTAGTTTTCTTGGCATTTAGTGAGAGACCGACAGTTTTACATTGGTTGGATAGGTCTTGTATCATCTCTTGTAATGTAACTTAATTAAGTTTAATTTAATTAATTAACGACGAAGGAAATTTGTGCCAAAGAGTTTAATTCATCTGAGATTTTAGTAAACTAATCCGTCGACGACAAATAAAGGACATTCTGTTATTTACAGAAAATACAGTAATCCTTTTTTGCTGGGTGTAACACCATTTATTTAAGAACACACTCTTACGGATAATAGTTAATCCTAAATATTTATGATGGCGGTATAGCACGATTTATTTAAGAACACAATTATCACAAAATGGTTTCGTCAGTTTGATGCCCTTGAAAATCTATAATCGTTCATAGACAAGAGACATCACTTTAGCTCGCCTGGCTACAAACCTGGCGCAGCTAGTATAATAGATATTCCTGTCTCCCGCAGCAACCTGTTCGAAGTGTACCTGAAGCCGTACTTCATGGAAGCGTACCGCCCCATCCACCGCGACGACACGTTCATGGTGCGCGGCGGCATGCGCGCCGTGGAGTTCAAAGTGGTGGAGACGGACCCGGCGCCCTACTGCATCGTCGCGCCGGACACCGTCATACACTGTGAGGGCGACCCCATCAAGCGTGAGGTGAGTTTAAGGGGGCGGAGGCGGACCCCGCGCGTCATTTAGCTGCAGTATGTGAAAAGGATTGACAAGCAGCTTAACAGTTACAGGTAGTTAGCTGAGCTGTAATGAATCTGTAAGAACTTTTAGCACACTAACATTTAATATTCCGTTTCTTGAGATTGTTATCTTTCGCATATACTTGAAACTGGCAAATTAAACTCAAAAGAAAAAGTGGATGTATAGACAACTTGCTGCTGCACGCAACTTTGTCTGCATGTACCTAGGAATTATCATTCACCGAGATAACATTATCCCTCTTTTGATGCAGTAGGATAAAATGTATCTTATATTTTAATCTAGCTCACAACGAACTGTGTACTTTTCTTCAAATCCGAAATTTTCACATTTATCAAATTAGCGAGATCTAGTGTTGAGTCCAGAACCATGTTAACCTACTACAGGAAGAAGAAGAGGCCCTCAACGCGGTCGGCTACGACGACATCGGCGGCTGCCGCAAGCAGCTCGCGCAGATCAAGGAGATGGTGGAGCTGCCGCTGCGGCATCCCTCGCTGTTCAAGGCGATCGGAGTGAAGCCGCCGCGGGGCATACTCATGTACGGCCCGCCCGGGACCGGCAAGACTCTCGTCGCACGCGCCGTGGCCAATGAGACCGGTGAGAATGAGTGACGATATACACTTCTAGTTAGTCTTACAACAGTGGTACCCCCCTCGCTGTTAATAAAATATAAATAAGTTCTTGTTAATGTATATAAACCCTAAACCTATAAAGATTTGTAAATAAATGCCTTCCCGATTTCTCAAGTAATCACGTCTGTCGTAAGATACCTGGTCAAACCAAAAAACTTGTATCATTGGCGGAATTGCGTAGTTTGACCATACTGAAACTAAGTTGTAGGGTAATTTCGCCAATGATACGAGTTTTTGGAAATGTGCTGTATTTGATCAGGTTATCGATTGGTATTAATGGGAGGAAGGACAGAATTTAAGTTTAGTTCACACAATTTCAGCTCAATCTTCAATGATTGATTACATCACCATAATTCCCTCCCCCAGGCGCGTTCTTCTTCCTCATCAACGGCCCGGAGATCATGTCGAAGCTGGCCGGCGAGTCGGAATCGAACCTGCGCAAGGCGTTCGAGGAGGCCGACAAGAACTCCCCCGCCATCATCTTCATCGACGAGCTGGACGCCATCGCGCCCAAGAGGGAGAAGACTCACGGCGAGGTGGAGCGCAGGATCGTGAGTCAGCTGCTGACGCTGATGGACGGTGAGTGAGCCGGGGACAGGACAGCTATATCTGATGACCGAAATGTATCATCTGCTTCGACTCGACGCTATCGTGATTTCGATTTTATTTTATAATAATGTACATGTAAGAAATATGTATGCACTTAGAAAGTAATCTATTTATGTAAAATACTTAATCGCACATCAAAAATACTGATGTGCACAGCAAAAAAGGATCAGCAAAAACATGTTCTATGTTTTAAATATTTAATATTATGTTTCGTTCTAGAAGGGTAGGCCTAAGGCGTAGATTGACTACGTCGCTTTATGACTAGTCAGTCGAAGTAGGCATACAGCTGGTTAGACCTAACGCGTTTTAGGTGAGAAGAAACGAAGGCAAAGAGATTACCTTCCGAGAATTTTATGCATTATATCTTTTTCTGAAATATACTCAGGCTATGGACCTACCGACATTCAGCAGAATTAAGAATCTACCAAGTGCTGGAACCTGAATGCGGACACACCGCAATAAATAAAACCACGGTTACCAAAAAAACACTTCCTTATATATATTTACCCAAATTAATAAAAATCATATGCAAAAAAACACTTCCTTATATATATTTACCCAAATTAATAAAAATCATATGCATTTGAACCCGGGTAATATTTGACAAGTGACAATTATGCCGACATACAAACTATCAAATGCCTAGGTTTTCTGCATTAAAGATTTAAAACAAATGTTACAGTACCTATCTGGACTATCTTTATAAAAAATCCTCTCTGTCTATTATGCTTTTTTTTAAATGCTAGGATTAGGAAAATGTTTATATTTCTAATAGAATTGCTTAAAATTCACATCTTACTATGTTTACTGTGTACTGAAACAACTATCCTTTATTTTAAAGGCAAAATATGGATAAATATAATTAATATAATGATATCTTCAGAGTTCATTTTATACAAATAAAATGCAATGTCTGCAATCGCAAATAGATTGTATTCTTTGATTGATACAACTTGATGGATGACACCCAGATGTTTATTTATCATAATATATATCATAGCTCACTCCAGATCAAGTGTCAGTAAATAATCACAAATAAGTTTGCAAACGTTGGTTTAGGCAAAAGGCGATTTGGGCTGACGAAACTTTAGGCAGATCAAAATTTAGCTTGAATACGGAGAGGACATACTGCGGAATAGGCCTACGCGAACATTGGCATTAAGCTAGTTTGGATGACGTTTAGGCATAACGCGACATAGTCTCTCTACGAATTAGGTACACCCTTCTAGAAGGGCCGATTTGATGCGCATTATCAATTTTGGAGTATGTACTGTATGTATGTAATACAACAGTAGTACATACTACAGTTCGTGAATTTAACCGTTTGGAAAAGCACTTTTGTATATTTTCAATATTAAATTGAATAAGCTAAGATGTAAGACCGCAAATGCACCGAAAGATGCCAGGAAATATTTCAAATATCCACACGAATTTAAAGGGAATTTGGTCCTGTCCCTTATAGGAAGAAGGAACATAAGCGTTATTCAGTGGTTTCCATTCTCCGGCAGGCATGAAGAAGTCGTCCCACGTGATAGTGATGGCCGCCACCAACCGGCCGAACTCTATCGACGCGGCGCTGCGTCGCTTCGGCCGCTTCGACCGTGAGATCGACATCGGCATCCCGGACGCGACCGGCCGGCTCGAGATCCTGCGCATACACACCAAGAACATGAAGCTGGGAGACGACGTCGATCTAGAGCAGGTACGCGCAGGAATCATCGTCTTCATCATCAGCCAGTTGGGAAACCATTGTTTAGGCCTAAATTGAGTTCTCCATTTAAAAGGCAACGGACCGAGTTGATAGCCGTCAACTCTTTTCTTCGCAGTTTGCCGGCTTATTCTCGCTTCGTCGTTTTGGCCTCCGAGTAACCGCCACTCGGCTTCTGACTTGGTATATATGTCGTCTTAGTCTAGCCAAGTATCCTGCTCACTAGCTGGTTCATTCTGGTTCAACAGACAATCACCTTGTTCAAGCGGGCGTCGGCGTTCGAAATTTGAACGTCATGTAGAAAATTTACACATTATGGTCATAATGTACAAATTTTCAGATAAGAAATGAGTTTTTACCAAATAGTTTTACACTATGCTGGTATTAACATGCGGTTTTTACACGCAGTAAATAGGGTTTATGATACGTGTGTAGATAAAAACTTAAATTAATCAATAGGAGGCCCTTTTACCAACAAAACATGTCTTGTCTTGTATGAAATTGTCCTATATTGTTTTTTTTTAATTTAAGGTCTATATTAGAGAAAAAATATTTTGTATCGATGATTATTTATTTTCATCTCTGTTTTAAAACTTCTGAAACAACAGAACATACTCATTCAGACAGATTTGTAAATAGGTGTAACATTTCTTTTTGAAAGGAAAAAAGTTCTTTCCGGCGAAAAAAATATGGTTCTTGCAACACTAAAGAGGTTCGTAACCTTTTGATTCTTTGTTTTGGTTGAACTTATTTGAAACGAATCTGCCAAAGCAAAAAATACGCCATTTGCAATATAATCTGGCTGTCATTCGGTTTTTTGGCATCTGTCTGACGTCCCGAATGCGATTCTTATGAGGAGTGGCGGAAAGGTATTGTACCTAATTTAAATCAAATTTAGTGTTGGTTATTGATAACGCACCGTATCATTCACGGAAAGTGGAGCTATGCCCTACCACCTCATGGCGAAAAGCAGCCATCCAAGAATGGTTAGAATTCAAAGATATACTTGCCCAGGGCAAACATTCATGTGATGAAAAGCAGCCATCCAAGAATGGTTAGAATTCAAAGATATACCCGCCCAGGGCAAACATTCATGTGATGAGCCCACTCTTGTGTTTCTAAAAAATAACAATGACAAAAATGTTTTCAACAACTGGAATATCATTTTGACAGTGACGTTGCTTTGTTTACATATTTGGCCTTAAATAAAGAATAGGAAAAGTAAATTCATATGTCAATCAATTAAATTGTAAGTCTTGTTTGGAAGATGTAACGTTTTTAATTTTTAGATCCACGAAAGCGACGCGATGATTTGAGAACGTGACGCAGTAACTTTACGGCTATTATTTTATCAATATCTAAGTACTATTTACGAGTTAAAATGTTCATTACAAACATGTCATGATAAACTAAAGAGACTCGGAATAGCTTCTAGAATCGGTCACCATAGAATGATCTTCTGTTTGTTCTTCATTAACATTATCTTATTATTAATTATCATTAACGTTATAATTATTTTAAGGTCATTCACGCCATCAGAGTTTTGCTCATCTAGGATGATTTCGCACTCTAAAACAGTTCAGAGTTTTTCTAATCATCTCCTTCTTTGTTATAACTTGACAGAGTTCGTCGACTGAGATGTTATCCTGGAGGCATCATCAACCCAAGCTCGTGAATATCGTTTTGTTAGCCAGCAATGGTGCTGAAGTACTGTTTATAAAATAACTGTTCGGTGTTTTGTTGTTGCAACTTAGCAAAATATTTGACAATCTGTTAGAGGTGTCGACGGATTTTGTAGAAGGATTTGGTAGTCGTATCGAAATGCCTGTATTGAAGGAAAAAAATAGGTTAGATCTGGCGGGGTAGGGCAGAAAGCGGATCGTTAACAGTAGGAGGATTATTTTCGCGAATTATAAGATGTTCTTTAAGAGCGCCATTTGCCAACTGTATTTTTGTTTCGCGGTACTGTTTACTCTTCAGTCGTTCTCATTACTCTTTAACTCTTTTTTGTTACATGTTCATTTCACTGACTGGTAGAATGACTCTTGGCTTACATCTTTGATAACGAACTTGCTTTTTCTTTGACAGCGTTGTGAAGCTCTGGGTTTGATATTATCTTTTCTCTTCTGTTTTTTTTCTTATCTCGGTGTTCTGTAGCCGTTTGTGGCATTATGAAAACCTGAAAAAAAAAACAAAAAACTGTACTGCTAAGTTGGCAGCGTTGCCAGGCGTTTGGTTTCTTTCTAAGATATAGCGTAGTTGATGACTAGTTGAAGGGTAGGCATAGAGTAGGTATAGGGGTCTAGTGATAAATTAAATTGTATTCAGCAAATCAATTTAATACAATGATACATCGCTCTTACTGTCCTTACCTTGGTTGTAACAGACTCCAAATAGATCATCTTATTTTTACCTGCTTCTTATTATCCTATCGTTCTACTACCAATCATTGGATTAAATTGAGTTACTTAGGGAAAATAACAAACCATGGTTCGAGGTACTTTTATACTAAATTTCAAACCAAATCGGTTCATCCGTTTCAATACATACTTACAATACGGATTGAACAGAGAACCACCTCTTTTTAAAGCTGGTTAAAATCTCGTGTTTCAATAAACTAACTTTGACTTCAATTGCTTTTGTTTAAAAACATTGTCCACGCAAATGATCTGTACACTTATAAATAAATAGTAATTTACCGATATTTTTTTCCCACGCGATGAATGAGCCACACATCTCACTTCTACGATACCAGAACACGAATGACGTTCGACCGAATAGAAGCTTGTGATTAGTTTTTGTTTCTAACTTGTACCGTTTAGAAAATATAAGTGTGACCATGAAATTTGAGCGTCGATGAGAAGTACCCATCACATATGCGAGGAATTCAATGGGAAAGAGAGCCACTTTTACCAACAAAACATGTCGTGTATGAAATTGTCCTAGTTGTATCACATATGCTAGAAATTTGATGGGAAAGAGTGTCAAAAGTAATTTGATTAGGTCTTAATTTCAATAATTTATGAAATGTTATCTTAAAAACGGTTTGCACACAGAAACCTCCTATTAACCTATATTTTTGTATTTTTTTAAAAAATCCAGTCAAAAAAACCTTGTTCAACAGCAGAGGAGATTTTCTATCACGACAAACCAAATCTCAAGTCAGAGACGTCTAAAATAAGTTTTGTTAGATTACTTTCATAGTATTTAATAAGAAAAAAAAGTCGGTTATTCTTCAAAATCGCAATTATCACCAATCAACTGTATAATTCTGGGTATTGTCGTCGAAAATAATAAAACCTCGATAAAAACGAAACGGTAAGACTTCTGCTAGCTAAGTTCCTCATAAATGGTTCTGAATGATCTTTACTATCTTCGTTTTAATATTTTGATCGACCAAACACCCTGTATGGTCACAACCTACAACTCAGCTGTCACTGAATTTCGGTCGAGAAATGACGGCATCAGATTGATATTGAAGCGGAACTTAATTTGAGTACCAGTCTGTGCATTCGGCTAATAGATAATAATAATAATAATAATAATCGTTTATTTACAGAAATAAATGTACATTACAAGCTTGTTTAGCAGGGTAAACAAGGGATGTATCGAATAGGGCGAACCCTGTGTTTTAGGATAAGTTGCTGCTACTTCCCACAAGAATAAATGCCTCAGATTTAAATACTACATAGTGTATAAACAATGTGAAGATGGACTAATAGCCCCCTCCCCCTGCAGATCGCGGCGGAGTCTCACGGCCACGTGGGCGCGGACCTGGCCTCGCTGTGCTCGGAGGCGGCGCTTCAGCAGATCCGCGAGAAGATGGACGTGATCGACCTGGAGGACGACCAGATCGACGCCGAGGTGCTGGCCTCGCTCGCCGTCTCCATGGACAACTTCAGAGTGAGTAGAACCTCAACCGTCCAGGCCTCCTGCTCCAGCTGGTGCAGCAGTCGGGACCAGATCGACCACGAGTTGCTGGCCTCGCTTGCTGTCTCCATGGACAACTTTGCAGGAGTTAGGATGGCTAAATAAGATACTCATTGCTGATGCTCATTGACCTGGAGGACGCCCGGATCGGCGCCGAGGTGCTGGCCTCACTCGCTGTGTTGATGGACAACTTTAGAATGAGTTGTTGGATTTTTGTGTTCCAAAATTGGACGAGCGCAGATGTATTTCGGACGCTGCTTAAATGATCTTCAATCTGCGTGTCACAGCAACGTTGCAGTGACCTGTAACATGTGCCGCGTGACGCGCGACATGTTGCATGGCTCGGAGCGGGAGCGGAGCGGTTCACTTGTGTCTTGTGTCTTAGGATATGCACGGCTGAAGGCTTACGTGATGATGTTTGTTCCAGTACGCGATGACCAAGTCGTCGCCGTCGGCGCTGCGCGAGACGGTGGTGGAGGTGCCGAACGTGTCGTGGACGGACATCGGCGGTCTGCAGTCGGTGAAGCGCGAGCTGCAGGAGCTGGTGCAGTACCCGGTGGAGCACCCCGACAAGTTCCTCAAGTTCGGCATGCAGCCCAGCCGCGGCGTGCTGTTCTACGGACCGCCGGGCTGCGGTGCGTACTCACACGTGTATATGCAGTAACCCTGGCCCTACACACACTAGGATACCCTTTGTCGAGGACAGACATCGGCGGGTTGTTCTACGGACTGCCTGACTGCGGTGTACTTACTTACCTGCCTAATGACCGTACATACTAATTTAAATGCCTTTGTCTTTGCCATCATGCTAGTAGTAAAAAAAACACCACAACTGATGGTGTTTCAAGAGAGATTGCTATGTTCTCATTGCTCACCCATTGAGCGGTCGACTGCTACGTTTCCATATAAAGGGACTAGCAAAAGATCGTCCCCACCGACCTTTTTTCTTGACTATCGGAGATAGTATCAATCTTCTATTATCTCCGCCGTAGATATGGTTTTTTTCAAGCAAAAGAGCCGTTAGTGCAAAAAATACTACGAAATGTCAAATTGTTGTGGATACAGCCCACTCGTTGATGTCTTTTGTATCAACCGTTCCTTGTGCATTTTTCTAAACACCATCGATTCTTGGATTTACTCCTTTATAATAATTTTCGTTTTCCTTTGATACATCTTCACCATGACAATTTGACACGCCGATTACTGTCAGGCAAGCCAACATAGGCTAAGCTAAGTAGTTGTGTTTATATAACTGTGGTGTGTCCGCCCTCACAGGTAAGACCCTGCTGGCGAAGGCGATCGCCAACGAGTGCCAGGCCAACTTCATCTCGGTGAAGGGCCCCGAGCTGCTCACCATGTGGTTCGGCGAGTCCGAGGCCAACGTGCGAGAGATCTTCGATAAGGTGACACACTATATACATGTCACGTGTGCACTTGTGTATGTGGGATTAGAAACACCAAATGGATGAATCGATTTTCATTTTATCATTACAGGCCTCTGTACTTTAAAAGGAAAAGAGCAATCATTTCCTTGTACCTCCGTATGTCCGTCTGTCAAGACACTGTATCTCAGAAACTCGAAATTAATATCTTAGGAAAAACGAGAAGTTGTGTGAATGAGCCCTGAGATTCGTGATTTTTCCCCATGTTCCACGAATCGTGAAAAATGTCGCAACGGTTTAAATGACGAATCGTCTTTTAATAGTCACGTCTGCTAAAAAACACGAATCGTGAATATTATGTGACTGATCTGTTGATCGACAGACGTTCGTTCACATTGCGTACGGAAACGTGAAAAACATATCTGATAAATCATCAATGTTGAATCCCGTGTGAATGCGCTCTTACTCAAGTCTGTGGTCCCTTGGAGCTGTGAAAAATTAAACAAACATGTATATATACGCACATACATTGCCACTGACCCCACACTAGGATACCCTGTGTCGAGAGAACCAGAAAGAGCGACAACACATCAACATCGAAGACCTGGGGCTTTTTTTTCTTTATCCCCAGCCGGGGATCGAACACAGGTCCTCTCGCATGGTAGGCAGAGCCACAACCGAAGCGCCACAGAGCCCGTCAGACTTGTAGATCAACGCAATCAAAAGATAAGGCCTTTTATGTCGCAAAATGTGCTCGCATCATCGTACAAGCGAGGCCTAATCCGTGTCCCCCTCTGCCAGGCTCGGTCTGCGTCCCCGTGCGTGCTGTTCTTCGACGAGCTGGACTCCATCGCCAAGTCGCGCGGCGGCTCCGTCAGCGACGCGGGCGGCGCTGCTGACCGCGTCATCAACCAGATCCTCACCGAGATGGACGGCATGGGTGCCAAGAAGAACGTCTTCATTATCGGTCAGTCACATGTGATTCCATATGCCAGCGCTACTTCTTGTCTGCCTTGTTGTCTGTCCGTGCTCGGGGGACTTCATCGCCCGAGGACGTAAATGCTCGGAAAATTACAATACTTGCTCAACCATTATTGATGGGAGGGAATGTTCACATCTAAAGCCTTTTTGCAAGTGGGGAAAGGCGAAAACGGTTATGATTACGTATGCTTTGGTTAACCAGTTGGCACTCACTGTTCGCTCTCCTGGGAAACCTAAATGATGTGATAGGGGTAGGTATCACATCACAACATCTCAACGAGTTGAAGTGGTAGCCGATCTTCGCCGGGATGCTCACATCCTCAATTTACTACGTTTGACGGAATCCACGCTATTCAACCTTCCTACTAGAAAGTTTTCAATTTCTTTCTTTTCACGCAGTTTCCATGCGTCATATGAGCACGGGGTTAGACTTAGGGCCATTCGGTTTTGGAATGCTCAATTATATCCAAAATAAACAGAGCAGATGTGTCACATGTCGGTTGCGTATTGCAGGCGCGACCAACCGGCCCGACATCATCGACCCCGCCATCCTGCGGCCCGGCCGGCTCGACCAGCTGATCTACATCCCGCTGCCGGACGACAAGTCGCGTGAGGCCATCCTGCGCGCCAACCTGCGCAAGTCGCCCATCGCCAAGGACGTTGACCTCGTGTACATTGCCAAGGTAACGGCTTGCTGCTATTTATTTCGACGGTAACAATATCGGTTCACCGGAATTCGTGACTAGTAATGTCGTCGGCGAAATCGGAGGTCTAACAATATTGCATATCAGTGAGCCGCATGGAGATACTGCGATCCTTGAAAGGCCTACTAAATCATACAATCCATCTATTCAATCTGCTAAACCTCTGAACTAAAATTGGTAAAGACTGATATTTCAAGGTGTCGGCAGGGTTTCAATTCTACCAAGTATGACCCATTTCAATAAATACCATTTCCCGCGCATAACTCCCCATGTTTATAAATTTGCCTATCAATACCATTAACTTGTTATCATGCTTGCCCTAATGTCGTGCAGGTGACGCAAGGCTTCAGCGGCGCCGACCTGACGGAGATCTGTCAGCGCGCGTGCAAGCTCGCCATCCGACAGGCCATCGAGCAGGAGATCACCCGCGAGCGCGCCCGCCAGCAGCAGCAGCCCAACGCCACCATGGACGTGAGTGCTGGCGATCGTCTCAGCGACCGTTTGAGTTCGGATGTATATCCGTCCCTTTCTGACACACAAAATATGTATTCATTTTGCTGTCCTAAAATTTTAAACAAAAAATCCATCTAGGAGCGATTTCTCCACATACTCCTGAATGATCAGCTAAGTCCGTACAACTAGAAACTGACTACGATTTTTATTCCTTACAGACCAACTATGGATGGTTGATTTTGCCATTGTTTAGTGTATTTGAAAGAACGCAATTTGGTCAATAGAGAACCTGGAAATGAACTTCTTGACAATGAAGGGCTGTAGGAACATACCTACTCGGTTCCTATAGCCCTTCATTGTCAGGAAGCCTTCGGACGTGAGCAACTGCCTCACCTCTTAGAAGTTATGAGCTGTAGTACTTTGACAGGTGTCACTATTTTTAACAGCTGTCCCCATTTTGATAGCTGTAAATGTTTTGGCTGGTGTCACTGTTTTTGATATTTCTAGTTATTGTGATGTGAATACCTTTTGTGACGCTGCTGTGTCTGGTTCCCACTACACAGGGTAGTGTCTAGTGTGGGGCCAGAAGCAATGTATGTGCCTGTATTTAAATGTTGGTTTTAAGTTTACTTATATGATAAGTTAGTATGATAAAATATAGGCAGCTGTTATAAATAGTGTGGCACCTATAAATTATAGTGTTGTTGTCCTGGTTAACTCGTCATTGTTTTGCGGCCCCATTCCTGACAGGATGGATAGTGGAGTGAAATAGTACATTATTGCCGACGCCGGGAAAAAGGGCTTGCCGGGTCACTAGGTATAGCCGGATAGTGATACGAAGCCGGCAAGCCCTTTTCACGGCTGGGCATGTATAGTGCTTTCTTCAAACCTATGCAATTAAATAAAAAATACACCACTAAAAAAAAAAGTTACTTACCGGCCTAAGTAAAGCCTAGGCCTTAAATTTTGTATGAAATTCCTTTACAGTTCTCTAGAGTTGTTCTGCTTGAAACCTGATACTTTGAAGCCTGTTATAACGCACGTAATGACGACATTTCATTGCATGTTTGAGAAAAAATACATTACTTACTATGTTTGTGATTCTAAGTGGCAGTTCATAATGTTCTGTAGATGGACGAGGAGGACCCGGTGCCGGAGATCAACCGCACGCACTTCGAGGAGGCGATGAAGTTCGCGCGCCGCTCCGTGTCCGACAACGACATCCGCAAGTACGAGATGTTCGCGCAGACGCTGCAGCAGAGCCGCGGCTTCGGGACCAACTTCAGGTAGCTATGACGTCATTACAAGAGCGCATTAAGTAGCAAGCTATTTTAATAGTAGTTTATGTGACTGCTACATAATGGAGGGCATTAATACTCGAGAGTGGGTTTATGAAACGATAATATCACTCGAGAGTTTTAATGCCTAATTATGTACAGTTACATACACTAGTTTATCTACACACATAATATCATAAGCTCTCTTTGATGTGTTCAGGAACCGCATGTTTGACCGGCATTGTGGCTCTGCAGTTGTTTAGCTTGTTCTGTAGTACCAACTTCTCGCAGGCGGGCGTCGGCGTTCGAAATTTGAATGTCAGTACCAACTTCACAGACAAACTAGGAGCGGCACGCAGGCGGGCGTCGGCGTTCGAAATTTGAATGTCATAATATGTAGAAAAAATACACATTATGGTCATAATGTGTAATTTTTCAGATAAGAAATGAGTTTTTACCAAGTAGTTTAATATTATGCTGATCGTAACGTGCGGTTTTTATACGCAGTAAAGAGGGTTTATGATACGTGTGTAGATAAAAAAAATAATAATGCTGCTATTGATAAATTTATCTACACACGTACCATAAACCCTTTTTACTGCGTCCCAAAACCGCACGTGACGACCAGCATAATGATATACTACTTGGTAAAAACTCATTTCTTATCTGATTATTTCGACATATGACATTTAAATTTCGAACGCCGACGCCCGCCTGCGTGCCGTTCCTAGTTTGTCTGTGAAGTTGGTACTACTAAACAAGCTAAACAAGTGCAGAGCAATGATCAATGCCACAATGCCGGTCGTAGCGGTTCCTGCACCCGTAGCATGCCGACCCCGCGGGGTGTGTTGACGCGGGATAGTGAGGAACAGAGCTTTGCGCTATAGAATGCTCGGTCTCGGCTCGGTCGGTCAAAGCTGGCGTGCTTGTTGGTATGTCAGTTTTCACGTTACGTTGCCGCTCCGCTGTTGATCGAGTGATCGCGTCGCGTCCCGTATCGCAGCACGGTTTGGCAACAGCGCGCCCGAGGGCACGCGATGCGACCGCGACGGACGGCGATTTACTAACCAATAGCGTATAGCCGTTAACAATAGCGGCTGTTATAAAATAGCACAGCAGTTTTTGCATTTGTTTAAATAAGCCGTTATGTCCTCCTCTAGCCACTAGTCACTTACACATAGATCATCATTGGGCTTCTCAAATGTTTACAGATGGTTCAAGCAGTCTCTGTTATTGTTCACTGACTTCAATCCACAACAATATCGATGCAGTATATGTCAAACTGATTTTCAGTTTATGAGTAAACTGACTTTTTCATAATTGCCGGTCTATGAATGTATTGAGCCAGTCAGAAAAGACCACCCATGCGTCAGTTTGGACCCACTTTTCCAACTTTGTCCAACAGTAATGAAACTCATTGCATATGAAAGCTCTTGCGGTGGATTTCGTTTCATAGTATGGCAGCTAAGTTCAAATCCAGCGCGAAAATAATGTTTTGGTATGTTTTAATATTTATGTATTTATTACATACTCACGAGTTCTTACCAAACTGCCCATGGTCCTTAGAAATGGATACAAGTTCAAATGGGCCATAAAAAAAACGTACTACTCTTTATTTTAGATTGTATTTCTCACAGTTTTGGAACGGTTGTACTTGAGGATGGTTGTTTCCGATAAGAAAACTAAAAACTAATTTGTTTACGTTCCGAATGACATCTGCGTTATCGACTTACTGGAAAACTGTTGATACTTGACAGTTTTACAGAACAGCCAACTTATCTAACAATGATCTCGAAATAGTTTTCTCAGTTTGGTAATTTCGTTTTTTTTTACATTGGCCATTATCAAACGTTAATCCATGTTGTTGCAGGTTCCCGACTGCGGCGGGCGGTGCGGGCGGCACCGGCACCTCGGGCGGCGACCAGCCCGCCTTCCAAGAGGAGGCCGGCGACGACGACCTGTACAGCTAGACGCGACACGTCACACGCACACGCACGCACGCCGGGCCACGCACGCACGCACACGCACACACATGGGACACACGTGGCTGTCCGTGCTGACTCTAAACGGGTGCAACGTCACGAGATCTATTGACAAGTTACGCAGATAAACGCTCGTAAACGTAGTTTTGTTTAGGTGGATCTTGGTTGTGTGCGTGTCAGCACAGGCACTTGTTTCGGGTTGGGAAACCGAAAACAATTGCAAGCTGACGCACCCACTAGTCAAGGTGACATTAAATAGAACTGCCATGAGGGCGACATGCAAGATCTTTCTCGTCATTTCGCGCATGTCGTGACTTAACCGCCTTACCAACTAGTGGTCGTTTAACTTGTGGATATGTAAGACTAAATATTTAATCTTGATTCCGTGACTTCGCGGCGGTTACCATTCCTTTCACACATTGAAACAGCACTAAAGGGAGGACGATCTCATGATAAATAAATGTGTCTGTGCGGCTGAGATTACGCAATGAACTTGATTATATATATACATACATTTGCACTCTTACTTTAGTCATAGTTATAAACTTCGTCGGCTTATTTGCGCTGGCGTAAATTGCCCATAAACTAAACCATAAAGGCTGCAAAATCAGATTGAATTTCGATAGTAGTAGTACAATGTGCGTGGCCTGCCCCAGTGCCGTGTCCTGTTCTAGGACTGACTTACTAGTTAAGGATTAGGTACAGTTATGAGGAAGGGTGTGTTAGGACTCGGTATTAGAACATCTAAGGCAATGAATATTTACCGCTTCAAAATTCTAATGAGTAAAATAAGGTTTATAGACGAGTCTCGTCGATATATCTATACTATTTCTTATTATTTAAATAAATAACAAATAAATAAATAAACCACACTGATTTCGGTTATTGTAAATGTATTTATTTTGTAATTTGAATCATTTAAAGGCATTTTGTTTTTCGACGTGAGCTTATGTTTAGTCGTACGTAATGTGCGATAGCAAACTCGCCCGGCGAGTAAGTTAAGATCATAATTATTATAGATATAATTTGAGATAATTGTTAACTGTATTTTGCCAGATTTTGTGCGTAGTTAGAGGTCGCTGCGTCGGGTGTCATGTGACCCTACCGCTAGCATACACAACATTGCAGTGATTTTTTAATAAAAGATTTTATAGACCAATTTTGGATTTTACTCAGTTTTTTTCCCTTTTCAGTCACACATCAGGAGTTGAGGCGAACAACACGCGCTGTTTTATCTATATTATACTGTAATATTGCAGAGATCATGTCATTACCAGACTACTCGCGATTCTCCAAATATAAAAAGAATGGGTAGGTCAAGTTACTATCCAGCAGTGGCGTACACAGGATTTTCGCATAGGATAGGCAACAACTTAGGCCAGTATATATGTCGCAGTTGGTTGGTTAAATCAGACACTTAACTAACTCTCTAGACCGTTAATTAAATACCGACGTTTAACCAAGTCACTAGCATTTTGATTTAAATAAAGCATCGTCGAAAAAGTAACAATCTGTCTTACCGAAAGCCGGCGTGTTGGAAAACAAGATGGCGTCACGACAACAGCTGGTTCTCACAGCTTATATCAGGGTAAAACATTGCGGTAGCTTAGGCGAATCGAAGCCCCCTTCATCCTTCTTGTTAGGTTGAACATGTAAGAACAACAAAAAAATACTTAAAACAAACTTAAGTACACAAAAAATATTTATATTGTATCCATAGGGCGCACTGTAAGTTTCCGGAACTGGCCACTTACATAAACAATATTTAAAAATTTATTGCAACATTTGAAAATAGAACTCTTTGGCTGTAGAATGCAGTTTGTTTCATCTGACTGCCTTTTGTTTTTACCTTGTGGCGCCATTTAAAAAATTGTGTGTCTGCATCAACATGGATTTAACTCGGGAAAAATTTCGTAGTATGATTTTCTACGATTTTAAGTGTAATTTGACAGCTCAACAGAGCATCGCTCGGCTTGAAACAGCTTTTGGCAATGAAGCACCATGCAAGACAACTGTTTATAGCTGGTTTGCAGAGTTCAAGCGTGGTCCTCGTATCAATCTCAGTGACGAATCTCGCGATGGTCGGCCGTCCACCGCTGTGACCAACAAAAACATCGATGCTGTGCGCCGTATGATTGAAACAGACAGGCATGTGACCTACCATGAAATTCGCGCATCCTTAGAAATAGGCATGAGTCAAATACAATTAATCCTACACAAACATTTGGGTGTGAGAAAGCTGTGCTCGCGGTGGATCCCACACAACTTGACCGAGGCTCAAAAAACGGACCGCGTCACTTGGTGCAGTGCCATGCTTACCAGATTCAACGAAGGTGCGTCAAATTTGGTGTGGGACATAGTAACAGGTGACGAAACATGGATTTATTGCTACGATCCCAAAACAAAGCAGCAATCGAGCGTATGGGTCTTTCAAGATGAGCCGAAACCAACCAAAGTGGCGCGCGTGAAAAGTGCATCTAAGCGGATGATTGCTTCTTTTTTTAATAAAACTGGACACGTGGCTACTGTTGCTTTAGAGAATCGTCGTACAGTGAATAGTGACTGGTACACGACCATTTGTTTGCCGGAAGTTATTGACGAACTCCGTAAAAATAACCGTAAACGCCGTATCATCCTGCACCACGACAATGCTAGTTCTCACACGGCCAGACAGACAAACGACTTTTTGAAGGCGAAAAATGTAGAACTCATGAGTCATCCTGCATACAGTCCCGACCTGGCACCTTGTGACTTTTTTCTGTTCCCAAAAATTAAGAACCAATTACGCGGTCAACGATTTTCATCACCAGAAGAGGCTGTCGAGGAGTATGAAAAACACGTTTCAGAGGTCACCACAGAGGAGTGGCACAAAAGTTCAAAACTGGTTTCATCGAATGAAAAAGTGCATAGACGCCAAGGGAGATTATTTTGAAAAACAATAAATTAATTTTGTACCTTAAATAGTATTTTTTCATATTCATTCCGGAAACTTACAGTGCGCCCCACGTATGTCTTGTTGCCAAGGAACGTTTAGACAACTCGTTAAACGCTTAGTTCACTCACTTGTCTGACGGAATTTTAGTTGCAGTTTGTCGCAGTTGGTTGGTTAAATTAGACACTTCACTAACTCTCTAGACGTCAATTAAATGCCGACGTTTAACCAAGTCACTAGCATTTTGATTTAAATAAAGCGTTTAACAATCTGTCTTACCGAAAGCCGGCGTGTTGGAAAACAAGATGGCGTCACGACAACAGCTGATTTGCGCAGCTTATATCAGGGCAAAACATTGCGGTAGCTTATGTGAAGGGCAAAGGGGGTGAGCGAAGCGAAGCCCCTTTTATCCTTAATGTTAGGCTGAACATGTAAGAACAACAAAAAAATATCCATTAGTTTACTTGAGTTGGCGCGCGTGAACGCCTCGAGTGCACATCAAATCTAAGTCGCTCCTTAATTTTAATCAAATTAGTCCGTTTTTTGTTACTATATTAATTAAAAAATTTATACAGTTGATAGCTAACATGAGAATCTATAAATGACATAAACCTAAGTTTCTGTGACAAGTGAAAGTGGTGTAATCAGAGTAATTATAATTCGGCTTACATAAACCTAAGTCGAGAGTTTGCTCATCGCAAATGACTTTCAAGGTCGGTCAACGACCTACATATCGTTTACTCGCTCGGGTGCTTGCATCCATCCCTGTCGACGAAACCCCCACCTCACAGGTCGCTGACCGCGCTGCGCTCGCGTCACACACACTAACAGGGGGTCGCCTGATCAGCTGACGAGTACAACCTTTGCCTACCTTTCATCGATATCATGGATAAAATGAAGTGCGCTGCCTGCGAGATGCCTATAGTCGCTACCAGCCTATTGCAATGTCGTCCCTGTCGCGCCACGTATCATTTTGAATGTCTGAGTATGACGGCTGAGTATTATACGAGCAATATAGCAAAGCTCCGGCTAAACTGGCACTGCCCACCCTGCGTGAATGTTACCCGCCGGCCTAGGTCTGACAGCACCCCGATCCGAAAGCAATTTGATGTTACGGAGTTTACGCTTGACGATACGTCGACTACTGATGTCTCAAATATGTCTTGTGACGAAATAAAAAACTCTCCTGCCATAAATATTGAGCAGTTTTCGTCGTTACTCGACACGAAACTTGAAAGCATCAAGGGATCGTTATGTCGTGAAATAAACCAAGCGTTTTTAAAACTGCATACGGAGCTATCTAGTTTGACCGCCAGACTTACAACAGTTGAGTCTGAAAATGAGAACCTAAAATCCCAGATCGAGCTACTGCGATCTGTGCAGAGTCTACCTACCGACTCTCAGGATGTGTCCGCGCTACGGGAGGAGATCACTGAACTCAAGACGGAGATCCGTGACAGAGACCGGACAGACCTGCTAAGCGATGTCGACATCACCGGCGTACCTGAGTATGAGGAGGAATCTCTCGGCCATGTTGTGATGCTGGTGGCGCAGAAGTTCGGCATGGCCCTGGAAGAGCGCGACCTGGTGAGCGTGTATCGCGCTGGCCCCAAGCGCCTCCCAGACGCCGGAGGGGTGCCGCCCCGCCCGCGCCCCATTGTGGTACGACTAGCGCGACGCTCGCTACGGGACGATCTCATCAAGCAAGCCCGCGTCCGCCGCGGCGCCACCACTGCTGATCTCGGCCTCCCGCCCCATGTGCCCATGAAGCTTTTTGTCAATGAGAGGCTATCGAAGCTAAACAGGACTTTGTTCGGAAAGGCGCGTAAGCTAGGAGATGAACTTCTGTTCTTCTGTGGAGGTTTGTGTGGACCAAGGAGGGCAGAGTTTATGCCCGACGTCATGTCGGCGCGGAAGGTTTTGCCCATAAAAACTGAAAGTGACCTGGAGCGAGTTTTGGGGGTGAGCCTAAGTTCGGTGCAATAGACTATGTCAAAACAATAATCGATACAAACCGATACTATTACAATCTACTTCTGGTTTTGCAATCAAGCTGCCTTTTGTTTTTTGCATGTTGTAACTATGTTGTGTTCATAATCTGGGCTTTAATAATAAATTTGTTGATAACTGTGATACAAATCGCTATTATGGTCACAAACCGATACTATTTACTGCTGGCTTTGCTATTAAGTTTTTTTTTTGCTTTTTGCATGTTTGGAATATATTGTATTAATTTGTGTAATATGTAATGTACCGATAATTACGATGAAAATATTTAGAATATGCGAGTATAGGGTTACTATGTGGATTTGTGATCGCGCGACAACGCTTGACGAGAAAAATATTTTTCTGCTTATTTTGCACTACTTTTCTGTTATGTTTTTATTTGTCCAATTCCGGCCCCGCTCATTTCTATTCTACATACTTTTCTTTATTTCTAACTGTCCCACGTAATGGCTAATTGTAAATTTCTGAAAGTTGGCTTTTTTAACGCGGGTTCACTTGGTACAAATCACGATGAATTCATAGGTGCACTCATGAGGGAGTTGCCCGATGTGATCGCGATAAACGAGACTTGGCTCCGGGCTGGACAGGAAGGCAAGGCGCCGAAGGTTCCGGGCTATAGACTGAGGCATGTACCGCGTCCGCTGCACATACGGCGCGGGCTGGGGGGGGGGAGTAGGTTTTTATGTACGAAGCGGGGTGGTCGCACGGACGTGTCCGCACCCGGCTCCCACGGCACATATTGAACAACTGTGGATCTCGATTAATGTCAAGTCGACTAGGGTTATAATTGGCACTGCTTATCGTGCTGATTGGGTCGAGGTAGATGACTTACTTGACGCCCTCACGGATTCTATCACAGCTTTTTCTAATTACGATAAGGTAGTGCTTTTAGGTGATTTTAATATAGATATTTTAGATACCGCTGATAGTGCAACGATGCGTCTAAATGATTTCCTTAGAAGCATGAATATCAGAAATGTTGTCTCAGAGCCGACACATTTTACATCCCATAGTACTTCTTGACTTGCTGTGCACTGATGCGTCCGTGTCTTGCGTCTCATTACTGAACATTCCTCACCAGGGCCATGTAATGGTTATGGCAACTTTGAAGATCAAAAAGGAAAAAATTAAACCACGTTATAGTGTGAACAGACCTATACGAAAAATAAACTTAGAACATTTTAATTCTGATCTAAATTTGATCGACTGGGAAGATGTGTTGTTGTACTCATCCGTTGATGATATGGTAGAACGTTTTGGGAGGCACCTTTTAGAGCTATATGACAAACATGCCGTTAACCAAGACAATGATTAGGGGCAAACAAGTAATATACTTCTGATGATGCGGTTACGTGATCAGGCGCATGCTTGTTCACGCATATCAAAAACTGAACAGGATAGAGATCAGTAAGTCTCTAAAGCATCTTGTTAATGTGGCATTGTATGGTGAGAAGAAAGCTTATTTTGAGCAGCACATCAACAAGCACATTCATAATTCTAAAAAATTATGGAAAACCTTAAATCATAAAATTTTACCAAATTTTAAAAATAATCGTGGTTTACCTGAACATTTCAATGATCCTGATCAAATAAATTCCAACTTTTTAAAAGTTCCTGGCGCTGGTGCGGTTTCTATTTCACGTCTAACCTATTTTGAATTTAATAGATACAGTCAGGCTGAGTTTTTCTTAGACCAGGTAGATGAGAGCTATGTAGCCAAAACAATCCTTGCCATAAGTTCAAATGCTAGAGGAGCTGATGGAATAACCGAAGTTATGATTTTACTAACCCTGCCTCGTACTCTTGAAGTCATAACTGCTATTGTAAATAGGTCTATAGCCTCTTCAATTTTTCCATCCCAATGGAAGACTGCGAATATCCGTCCTATACCGAAAATTGACAACCCTGTAAATATAAGTGACCTACGTGCAATAAGTATCTTACCGTATCTATCTAAAATTCTGGAAAAAGTGATATATAACCAGGTCTCAAAGTACTGTGAGAGTAATAACATCCTGCCTCAGCGCCAGTCCGGGTTCAGAAAGGGGCGAAGCACTGCGTCGGCCCTGTTAGATGTGGTGGATAATATCCTGTCTTCTCAGGACCAGGGCAGGGGAACCATACTCGCTCTCCTAGATTTTTCCAGGGCTTTTGATGCTTTAAACATTCCACTACTGCTGTCAAAACTGGCTTTCTATGGCTTCGATGTTCCTACCATAAAAAGGTTTTAGTAGCTACCTTAGCAATCGCTGTCAACGGGTAGTGCTGGATAAGACAGACGGATCTCAGATGCAGTCACAGCTAGCTACCCTTAATAGAGGAGTCCCACAAGGATCCATACTTGGACCCCTTCTGTTTATAATATATAGTGCAGACATCTCTCGAAGTATAATTAACAGTAGTTATCACTTGTATGCCGATGTTCTTCAAATTTATATATCAGTTGACAATGATTCCCGCATGGGAGTGGAGGTTCTGAATGAAGATCTGGGCCGTATATCGCAATGGGCGTCTTCTAACACTCTAGTCCTTAACCCAAATAAATCGAAGTGTATGATATTGGGCTCAAAAAATCAAATACAGGCAATAGCTATGCATGATCCGAAGGTCCTGGTAAATGGGGTCGCCATTACACGGGTCCGGGAAGCACGAAACTTGGGTCTTCTTATGGATGACAAACTTCGTTTTGAGGGACATGCCCTTGAGGTTGTAAGGAATTGCTTCTATAGGCTTAAAGTTTTGTATAGAATCCGTTACCTTCTTAGCGTTGACCTACAAATACAGTTAACTGAAGCCTAGTACTATCCAAGCTTAACTATTGTATTACAGTGTATGGAGCGTGTCTATTTGAGAAAACACAAAAACTCATACAAAGAGTACAAAATGCCTGTGCCAGGTTCTGTTTCGTAATTCCCCCCAAAACGCACATTACTCCATTTTTAAACAGGGCAAATATTTTAAGGATGAAAGCTAGACAGGATTTGTATTTTTCAACGCTGTTGTTTGAGGTTATAGTGAAGAGGACACCTTCTTATCTTTGTGACAAACTTACCTGGCGTATGTCCCAGAGAGTTGCTCCTTTTCTCTCAATGCCTGGTCCTCATACATCGTATATAGCTGGATGATTAAGCTCTGCAGCTTTCGCTGTACGTAAATTTAGACAGTTTACTGATAAAGCTACTGCAATATTAATATATTTCAGTTACTTTCACAGCATTATGTCATATGGCATTCTGTTGTGGGCTTGTGGGATAAAGCCGCAGATATACAATTTGTATTTGTGCTACAGAAGAGAGCAATTCGTTCCATATATAATATTAACGATTTAAGGAGATCAATATTCTTACAGTGGCTTGTCAATACATATATGAAAACTTATTGTACGTTCAGAAAAATATTAACACCTTTGTCAAAATTTGCGATGTACATAATTTCAACACTAGAAATAAAAATTAACTGAATGTACCTAGATGTCGGTTACAGAAGGTTAATGGTTAATTTATGGGGAACTGTATACGCTTTTATAATAAGTTACCAGAGGGAATTGATCAATTGCCCAAGCAAACTTTTAAAACATTTATTAAGGCTAATCTCATAAAGAAAGTATATTACACTATTAATAACTATGTTGAATACAAAACTGCATGACCTCAATGCCTCAAGCTCCATGATAATAGTTATAATAATTAACGTAACTTTTACCAATGCAATAACCTCTCAAAAACCGAGGGTAATTGGGACTGGTCACGATTTTGAACCTAATGTCAAGGTAATTAAATCTAAAACCTATAACGGAAAAGTGGCGTTAGCTAATGCCGGAGTAAACCGGCTAAACCAGAGTTTATAGTCATGCTCACAAAAATATCTTTTGTTGCGGCGGTTATGTGTAGCAGGTTGCTCCACTCCCTCAAATATGGCGAGGGGGGTGATGGCTGGTGCACAAATCATACTCGTGAGCGGGTGCTGCCTGGGGAGACTGGTCCAGTCTGATTGCTCATATCGTCATTTTATTCATGCTTACCTTATCGCATCTAACTCGCCCCATCCCAAATAATTGTAATCTTATTCATCCTAACCCAACTTATCGTAATCTAATTCATCCTAACCCTACTAATCGTAAAATAATTCATCCTTCAATCTAATTCATCGTAAGTTAACTTATCGTAATATTATCCAGCAGAACCCAACTTTTCATAATCTTATTTATCCTTACCTATCGTATTGTGTTCTTATAAATGCTTACCCAATTTATCGTAATCTCATTCATCCTAACCCAATTTATCGTAATCTAATTGATACTAACCAACCTTATCGTTATCTTATTTATCCTAACCCAACTTCTCGTAATTAATCCTAACACAACTTATTGTGTTTCTATAAATCCTTACCGAACTTTTCGTAATTAATTGATCCTCATCCAACTTATCGTAATCTTATTAATTCAAAGCCAACTTATCGTGATCTTATTCAGCTGAACCCAACTTTTCGTAATCTTATATATCCTAACCCATCGTATCGTGTTCTTATAAATGCTTACCTTATTTATCGTAAGCTTATTTATCCTAACAAAAATTATCGTAATCTAATTCATCCTTACCCAACTTATCGTTATCTAATTCATTGTTACCCAACCCATCGTCTTCATACAAATCGTTATCCAACTATTTGTAGTCTAATTCATCCTTACCCAACATAACGTAATCTAAATTGTCCCAAACCATTTTATTTAATCTAATTCATCCAAACCCTGCTAATCGTAATCTTATTCATGCTAAACCAAGTTATAGTGTTTTTATTAATACTAACCCAACTTATCGAGATCTAATTCATCCTAACCCAACTTATCGTAATCTAATTTTTATCGTAATCCAACTTATCTTAATCTAATTAATTCTAACATAAGTTATCGTAATCTAATTCATCTTGAAACCATTTTTTGTGTTTTTATAAATCCTAACCCTACTTATCGTAATCTTATTCATCCTTACCAACTTATCATAATCTAATTCATACTAACCCAATTTATCGTTATTTTATTTATCCTTACCCAACTTACCGTGTTCATATTAACCCTTGCCCAAATAATAATTAATTCTAACACCACTTATCGTGTTCATATAATCCCAACCCAACTTATCATAATCTCATTCATTCTAACCCAACTTATCGTGTTCTCATGAATCCTTACCCAACCTATCGTGATATAATGCATCCTATCCCAACTTATCGTAATCTCATTAATTCTTACCCAACTTATCATAATATTATTCATAGTAACCCAACTTATCGTAATCTAACTCATCCTAACCCAACTTATAGTAATCTATGTCATCCTAACCCAACTTATCGTGTTCTTATAAATCCTCACACAACTTATCGTAATCACATTCATCCTAACCCAAATTAGCTTAATCGAATTCATTTTAACCCAAATTTTAGTGTTTTTATAAATCCTAACACAACTTATCGAAATTTAATACAACCTAACCCAAAATTTCGTGTTCTTATAAATCCTATCCCAACCTACCGTAATCTAATTCATCCCAAACCAACTTATCGTAATCTAATTTATTCTTAGCCAACTTATCGTGTTCTTACAAATCCTAACACAACCTTTCGTAATAAATTAATCATAACCCAAATAATCGTGTTTCTATAAGTCCTAACACAACTTTTCATACTTAATTCATTCTAACCCAAGTTATTCTAATATTATTCATCCTAATACAACTTATTGTTTTCTAATTCGCACCAACCCAACTTATCGTAATATTCACACTAACCCAATTGTAATCTAAATCATTGTTTGCCAACTTATCGTAATATTATTTAGCCAAACCCATCATTTCATAATCTTATTTATCCTAATTCAGCGTATCGTGTTCTTATAAATGCTAACCCAATTAATCGTAATCTAACTCATCCTAACCCAACTTTTCGTAATCTTATTCATCCTTACCCAACTCATCGTGTTCATATAAATCTTAACCCAACTATTTGTTGTCTAATTCATCTTTTCCCAACATATTAAACTTATTCGTCCCAAACCATTTTATTAAAATCTAGTTTATCCAAACCCAACTAATCGTAATCTTATTCATCCTAAACCAACTGATAGCGTTCTTATTAATCCTGACCCAATTTATCGTGACCTAATTCATCTTCACCCAACTTATCGAAATCTAATTTATCGTAACCCGACTAATCGTAACCTAATTCATGTTAAAACAAAATTTCGTGTTCTTAGAAATTCTAACCCCCCTTATCAAAATCGAATTCTACCTAACCTTATTTATCGTGTTCTTATAATATTTTACCCAACTTATCGTAATCAATTTCAAGCTTACCCATCGTATCGTAATCAGATTTATCGTAACCCATTTTATCGTGTTCTTATTAATCCTTACTCAATATATAGTATTTATTTTATCCTGTCCCAATTTACTGTAATTTAATCCATCCTTACCCAACTTATCCTAATCTTAAACATTCTGATACAACTAATCATGTTCATATAAATCCTTACCCAACCTATCGTAATCTAGTTCATCCTTAACCAACTTATCATAATCTAATTCATTCTTACTCAATTTATCATAATCTTATTTATCCTTACCCAACTTACCGTGTTCTTAATAATCCTTACCCTTGTTATAGCAATCTTCCTCATCCTGACCCAATTTATTGTTTATTTATTAATGTCGTTGAATAACGTTATGTTGAATATGATTGAATAATCATCCTAACCCAATTTGTCCTAATCTTATTCATTCTTATACAACTTATCGTGTTCATATAAATCCTAACACAACTTATCTTAATCACATTCATCCTCACCTAACTTATTGTAATCTAATTCTTCTTAACCCAAATTTATTTTCGTATTCTTTTAAATCTGAAACAGCTTATCTTAGTCTAATTCATCCTAACCCAACTTATGGTGTTCTTATCAATTCTAACCCAAGTTATAGTAATCTTATTCATCCTGACCCAATTTATCGTAATCTTATTCACCCTAACCTAACTTATTCTAATCTAATTCATTCTAACATAACTTATAGTGTATAAATTTTTACCCTACTTATTGTAATCTATTTCATCCTTTCCCAACGTATCGTGTTCTTATAAATCTCAACCCAACTTAGCGTAATCTAATTCATCCTAAACCAAATTATCGTAAGCTAATCCATCTTAACCCAAATTTTCGTGTTCTTATAAATCTTAACCCAACTTATCGAAATATAATTTATTCTTACCTAACCTTTCGTGTCCTTATTAACTCTTATCAAACTTATCGTGATCTCATTCATCCTAACCCAACTTATCGTAATTTAATTCGTTCTAACCTAACTTATCGTAGTCTAATTTATCCTAATCCAACTTATCGTGTTCCTATAAATCCTTACCCATCTTTCCGTAATTCATTAATTCTAACCCAACTTGTCGTTGAGTACCAGGTGTTCATGATGGATTTTCCCATATTAGGCACCCTATTAAAAAAAAACAACTTATCTTGTTCCTATGAATCCTAACCTAACTTTTCGTAATTAATTTAGTCTAACCCAACTTATCGTTATCTAATTTATCCTAACTCAACTTATCGTGTTCTTATTATTCCTTACCCTTATATACCCTGACCCAATTTATCATATATTTTTTACCCTTACGCAACTTATCCTAATCAAATTCATTCTAACATGACTTATCGTGTTCATATAAATGCTAACCCAACTTATCGTAATCTTATTCATCCTAACCCAACTTATCGTGTTCTCAAAAATCCTAACCCAACTTATGGTGATCTAATGCATCCTAACCCAACTAATCGTAATCTACTTCATCGTTACCCAACCTATCGTAATATTATCCATTCTGACCCAACTTATCGTGATCTCATTCATCACAATCACAATTCTTTATTGCACAGAACAGTATAAAAATACAGTTATACACGAAATGAAAAGGCAAAGGCGAGCTTATCTCTCAACAGAGATTTCTTCCAGCAAACCTATCAGGATAGGATACGTATAAAATGAAAGGGGTAGTCTAGTGCAATTAAATACTTACCAAATACCAATAAAATATGATACTTACTATAAAAATTCATATAATAAAAGAAATAGTAGATAAAATAAAAATAAACAAATAATAATAATAAATAGATAAATACAATTACATACTTATATATACAATACCTATGATGAAAGAGAAAGTAAGTGCTCTTTCAAGCGATTCTTAAAGGAGAAGAGAGTGGGACTGTCCCTAATAGTGCAGGGAAGTGCGTTCCATAGCCGAATGGCCCTCAGCCTGAACGAGTGCTCGTAGTCGACGGTGTTATGCTGCGGAATACATAGAAGAGACACCGTGTGAGATCTCCGCTCCTTGTCTCTAGAGAAAAGGAACTCAAAGCGTTCACGAAGGTAGGAAGTATATCTGGGGTTTCTCAAGATGTTAAAGAGTAAAGCCAATATGTGGAAATAACGGCGAAGACGAATCGGGAGCCAACCCAGTTCCTTGCGATACTGCGAGACGTGGTCATACTTGCACAGCCCGAAGACGAACCGAATCCCGAGGTTCTGAATTCGTTCGAGTTTATTCAGTTGTTCTTCGTTCGCACTCACCCAGCAAGCATCGGCATAATTAATTAAAGGAAGTAGAAGGGACTGGGCTAGAGTGACTTTAGTATGCCGTGGAAGGAAGTATTATAATCTCCGAAGAGAGCGAAACGATGCAAAGACTCGTCGGCTGAAGTCGGAGACATGGGGCGACCAAAACAGCATGTTATCGAATACAACTCCGAGATTTTCAGCTTTATCGCTGTATTTGATTACGGTTCCATCAATTATTAGAGGAGCGATTGGAAGTTGTTGTAACAGGTCAAGAGAGTATCGGGTTCCCAAATCGAGGCCTGCGACTTACTCGGGTTGACCAGAAGCCCATATGAGGGCCCACTTCCTGATATTCTCGAGGTCAGCATTCAGAGCCTCCACAGCCGGAGTCACATCACGCGGAGAGAAATGTCGGTATATTTGGAGGTCATCTGCGTAAAGACAAAATGAAGAAGTAAGTACATCAGAGATTGAGTTGATAAAAACCGAGAACAGAAGGGGTGAAGGGATGCCACCCTGAGGAACCCCAGTGAATAGATCGTGGATGCCGTCTCAGAATTGATGCGTTGTTGTGGATCTCTGAGATAGAAGTCAAACCAGCGGGCGGCATGAGAGGAGACATTAAGTGAATGGAGGATCGCAACCAGGATATCAAAATCCACGCAGTTGAAAGCGCTGCTGAAGTCAAGCAGTGCCAGCACAGACATTCTCTTCTGATCCATCGCAAGTTGGATATCATCTGTCACTCTGAGTAGAGCGGTGGTAGTGCTGTGACCCGGCCTAAAGCCCGATTGGAAAGGATTCAGGAGATTCATGGAGGAAAGATAGGTGGATAGTTGAGTGTGATTCAAGGACTTTGGAAAGGATAGGCAGGAAAGAAATAGGACGAAATTCTTTGTAGGAAGTTGGGTTGGATGTTTTAGGCAAAGGGATCACGAGAGCACGTTTCCACTGACTAGGGAAGTGACAGTCAGAGAGTGAAGCATTAATTATGTGAGTGATAACCGGCAGCAATTCCCCAAGAACACTTGTCAACATTTGAGAGCAGATTTTGTCATCGCCGACGGCTATTGATGAGATTGCTAGCACTGCTTTCCTGACTGCAGCGATTCCAACATGACGCAAATTGAAAGAAGAGTGGCAGGAGACAGTCCTAGAACGCAAGTTACGGAGTGTGGCATCCTTGACAGATGGATCAATCTGGACGGAGGGGACAGCAAAAAAATGATTGAGACCGTTAAGGTCGATCTAGTCCATCCTCATATAATCTAATCATATCGTAACTCACCCAACTTATCGTAATATAAGTCATCCTAACCCAACTCATAGTAATCTATGTTATATCATATCATAGTAACCAACTGATCGTGTTGTTATAAATCTTAACCCAATCTATCTTGATCTAATTCGTTCTAGGGTATGCCTATAGCGTAGATTGCCTACATCGCGTTTTGACTAGTCATAAGTCGAACTAGGCATATAGCTAGTTAGATCTAACGCGATTTAGGTTAGAAGAGGGGAAGGCAAAGAGATTTATAGAACTGTAGATCTTTTGTCAAATTTAGATAATAGGTCGGATAATAGAGAGTTCATATTTGTTTTGTGAGGAAAGATATTTTCTATACAACCTATTTAGAAATTAATTCTCATTTGAATAATGTATGCTCTGATGAACGAAACTCTTACTTACTCTGTGGTTGTATGATCAACAAGATATATCACATGCTAATCTTCTGAGGCTTTGTGACCCTACTCTACTACCTTTAGAGAAATTTCTGCATTATATCTTTTTCTGAAATATACTCAGGCTATGGACCTACCTTAATTCAGCAGAATTAAGAATCTACAAAGTGCAGAACGCTAACTGCGGTCACACCGCAATAAATAAAACCACGGTTACCAAAACAACACTTACCAAACTAATAAAAATCATATGAATCTTTTACTAACTTAAGACATTAATTGTTCAACAAAAAAAGCCCTATTTCACTGAAGAACAAAAAACATTTTATTTACTAGCCGCTGTGCATATTTAGAAGATATTTTTTAATTTTATTCATATTTTTTAAGAAATACGAAGCACTTATTTCATTATCATGCAATTTTTCTAATTATTTTTTGTGCTTCGCATTAAATCCTCCTTCTTGTATTAGCTTCAAAATAAAGTTGCTTCAGTTTTAGATTTTGCCACCGCGACTCTTTCTTTAATTTTACAAGAAGCCCAAACGATAAATTACGCCCCGTCCGGGCATTTTATCGCCAGTGCCACCCTTCCAAACTATTTTCGTCCTGTGTACTTCGCTGGCGCAGCTAATGATTGTGTTAAGTTTCCTTAGCCACTTTTTCTCCATATATTCGTTGAATTTACCAACTTTGTCGGGATTGTCTTCAGCTCCTAATTCTTTTATCTCTGGCCAAACTTCATTGATATAATAAATTGGAAGTAATGGTAGATTTGCACAGAGAACAATTTTTTTAAAACCTACATTTGTTCTCAACATCTCCAGTTTTCGGTCTTTTTGAACACAGCTTTTGAGTGATGGTAATAGCAACCACTTATTGATATTCCTGGAAATACAATCTTAAGAGCTTGTATCTGAGCGATTTCGTGATCACACTTGAAATTTCGAATGTCTATATCCAAGTTGCTTTTTATGAGTTAAAAAAGTCTTATGTAAGTATCCTGCGTTTTATCCGGCAACAGACACAATATGACCGGAACAATATTTACCGTGTCGCTGTTTTTCATGTTTAAATTAATATGGAGTGTGTATAGTTGATAGAACAGCGGCACACATTTAAAGGTACCGTCGCCATAAAATTGTGCTTCCGTGTTAGCCGCAAGTGACTTTATTTTTGTCATAACAAATGATCCACATAATATTAAAATCTTATTTGTATCATCACTATCATCTCAGATCAGAAAATTTTGTGCGATAAGTCTGTTATGGACCGGTTACTTTTTTCAAGATTTAGAAATCTATTTCTTGCTCGGCACAGTGTGTCACAAGCTTTTTTAGACTTATATAGAGCACCTCGTTTATTTATTATTCTCAGTCATGTCATGTGGTTTGTTTTCCTGTTCCTGTGTTATGACTCCTGCAAAATTACGTTTTCTAGTATCTTGTTTACAGGCCCAAAGGTTCTACATACCTTGGTCTTGGCTCTATCTATAATTACAGCGATTTTGTTTTTTGCGAGGTTTGGCGAACAAGTATGTATACTGACTTTATCCGCTGCATTGTATGAATTTATGGAAGCACTGCAATTCTTCCGGTTCAAGCATTGCCATGGCGAAGAACCATCATTATTTATTTTGTTATTTGTGTAGACAAAGCCGTTTTTTAGTAGGTTTTGGGTTTCCTTTTTATTTTTGACAAACACTACATCATCAGAGTTCATTTTATACGAATAAAATGCAATGTCTGCAATCGCAGATGGATTATTTTCTTTAACTGATACGACTTGCTGGATGACACCCACATGTTTATTTATCATAAAGTATATCATTGACCACTCCAGATAAAGTGTCAATAAATAATCACAAATAGGTTTGCAAATGTAGGTTTAGGCAAAACGCAATTTAGGCTGATGAAACTTTAGGCAGATTAAAATTTAGCTTGAATACGAAGAGGACGTACTGTGGAATAGGCCTATACGATCCATGGCATTAAGCTAGTTTTGTATGACGTTTAGGCATAACGAGACTTAGTCTCTCTACGAATTAGGTACACCCTCCTAGAAGGATCCAGCTTACAGTAATCTATGTCATCCTCACCCAACTTATCGTAATATTTTTTATCGTGACGTATTGTAATCTAATTCGTTTTACCCAAATTTTCGTGTTCTTTTAAATCTAAACCAACTTATCGTAATCTAATTTATCCTATCCCAACTTATCGTGATCTTATTCATCCTTACCCAACTTATAGTAATCTTATTCATCCTGACCCAATTTATCGTAATCTTATTCACCCTAACCCAACTTATCCTAATCTAATTCATTCTAACACAACTTATCGTGTTCTTATTAATCCTAAACCGTATCGTAATCTAAATCATCCTAACCCAACTTATCGTAATGCAATTCATCCTCAGACGAACTCAACTTTTCGTAATCTTATTTAGCTGAACCCATCGAATCCTTTGTTTTCCTTTATATGCTTACCCAATTTATCGTAATCTAATTACCATAACCCTACTTATCATAATCTAATTCATCCTAACCCAACTCATCGTGTTCATATAAATCTTAAACTAACTACATGTTGTCTAATTCATCCTTAGCCAACATTATCATCATCATCATCATCATCAGCCCTTGTCATCCGACTGTTGGGCATAGGCCTCTCCCAAAGCACGCCATTCGCTACGGTCACCCGCCAGTCTCGTCCACTGCTTTCCAGCCACCATAACAATGTCAACTGACCATCGGGCCGGTGGTCTGACCGCTGTTCTATGTCCTGTTTGCGGCCGCCACTCTGTGGCTGCCTTGGTCCACCTTCCGTCCTCCCTTCTAACCAAGTGTCCCGCCCATTGCCACTTTAGCCCCGTGATGCGCGTACTCACGTCTGTGACTTTGGTGAGTCTGCGGATTTCAACGTTAGGCACGCGGTCAAAGAGGCTGATGCCACGCTCCATAACCCTTTGTGCGACTCTAATTTTGTTCATATTGGCTTTTGTGAGCATCCATGTTTCCGCTCCATAAGTGAGGATTGGCAGGACACAATGTTTGAATACCTTGCTCTTCAGGCATTGCGGGATTTGTGATTTTAGGACGTCTTCTAGTTTCCCGAAGGCAGCCCATCCTAGCTGGATCCGTCTAGAGATCTCCTTCGCCTGAGCACTTTGGCCAAAGGATAAGTTATGTCCAAGATATATGTATTGATCTACTACCTCTATAGGGCAGTTACCTACGATAACATTAGGTACGTGCTCCGGATCGCTACACATGATCTTTGTCGTGAACATATTCATTCTAAGGCCAACCTGCTTCATGAAGTTGTTCGAGCATGCTTTGGAGATCTTCGACTTCTTCAGCTAGGCGAAACCCAGGTGTGACAAGCACGTGCCGTCTATATTGAGTCCTCTTTCGCTCCAATCTAGTATCTTCATTATATCTTCAAACACGTTTGTGAAGAGTTTGGGTGAAATAGTATCCCCCTGGCGCATGCCCCGGTCAATGGGCACCGGTTCGGTCAAAGCGTGCACCGTGGTGGCCCTGTACAGCTGCCGGAGGATATCCACATACCTTTTGGAGAGAATGAAAAACGGCCAAGCCAACATATCGTAATCTTATTCGTTAGAAACCATTTTATCGTAATCTAATTCCTAAACCAACCTATATTGTCCTTCTAATGAAACACGATGCGTTACGCTAGACGTCCAACGACTTAAATCTTTATTCAGATAAGCCTAGTTAACTTCAAATAATTGCTACAAGGTGGCGCTAGTAGTATGTTGATTATCAGTATGATTGACTTTTTGAACTAACTGCTGATACATGGAATAATTGCTGTGAGCATACAAGAAAATTTAAAAAGGAATATAGAAGCAGGGGACTAGTTATTGATAGAGAAATTTAATAACTTGTTATAAATGTTGGCGGCAGTGATAGTGAAACATCCAGTCATACAACTGACAATGACTCTGATTTGACTTGAATTGAACCAGTACAATCTGATCATGAAGATTATGAAATGTCATATGAATCTGTTGAATATTTAGATGTTGATATTTAGAATTTGATGACAAATGAAAGAAATGAATACATAATCATAATGGTTTTATTTTCTATATTTTAATCCGACAACAGGTACTTACTTTAGTTGAAGAATATTTCATAATAATAAAAAATAATAGTAGTTAATGTGACTTCCATAATAAGATACTTTAATATACGAGTGTTTCATAATAACAACACACGAGTATTTTAATGCCTAATTATGAACAGTTAAATACACTGCTTTATCTCTACATATTATAAGCTCTCTATGATTGTTAACTCATAGTTATTTAAAATGTAACTTCTAATACGTTCGATTTTAAAATAAGTTCAGCAATGAGCGAAGCGGTCAATTGGCATGGGTATACTATAATTAGTATATATTGCTATATTAAAGTTATTTGACGCGCTCAGGCCAGGTTTTTTATATTCCTGGTTGCGCTTTACTTAGATCTAGCCACAATCATAACAGTAACTCTCATGAATGAAATTGAAAGTAAGTAAGACCAAGCTCATGGTTTTAGGAAACTTTATCCTTTCCTGAAACCATGACTTTGGTCTTACTAAGTATCTGAATGTATGGTTTTACTCACATGCACTTTTATTCCCTTCTTCTTAAATGAATTATGAAAGTTACCATCTCTTGCAGCTCATCCGCCGACTAGTAAGAACTACTTGATCATCGCCGTTTAAGAGGCACTTAAAAATTACGCACAACACAATCATGCACTTTCAAATCATTCAAACAACATACATATTTACCACATTCATCCTGCACGCAAGAGAAAAACTAGTTCGGGCGGTCAGAGCGCCATCTATTTCATTTGAAAAAAAACCTGCCCAAAAGCATTTAATTATTTTGATTTTAATAATTAATAAACATTATTTTTAACTCTGAAGTTGTTTCCATTTTGTTTCCCGTTTAGTACATGTATTTTTTATAATTATCTAACGACCTTACTGGTCGAGATAGTTGATTGTGATATAAATAGTTTTTAATTTTGATTTCAATAATTAACGGCTGATTTCCTGGGCGCTGGTTGAATCAAAAAATAGGTTAAACTGATTTTAGCCAATCACGTGCCGCTATTTTGAATATGAGCGGCACGTGACTGGCTCAAATAAGTTTAATCAATCTGTTAACTTAATCAGCGCCTACGAAACCTGCCGCAAGTATCAGGCATGTTGAGGCATCGCGATTATGAACCTCATGCCATGGTAATAAACCTATACATAACGGGATGATGGCCGTTATTGTTGAGGTTTTATGTAGAAGAATAAGCAAACTCTGTTATTTATCACAAGCCATATTATATTCATAGAAACATTACCACGACACAATCTACATAAGAAGAGAATGTAACCATAGCAACCAGTCAACATTACTAGTGTGGAGACACGCAGCTAGTGCTGTACATCTCAACACTCCTCCTAAATGATAACATGGTTTACAGTTATTATTTAATACACAACTATATCTAACTTAACTAAACAAACAGTAAACTAACCAACTAAGAATTAGCACAAGAACTTATCAATGCATTTATAAAACTTCTCTGTGCTCAAACTTTTAGTCATAACATCCGCTAAATTTTCATTGGTACAAATATGTTCTATACTGATCACCTTATTGACAACCAAGTCTTTTAAATAATGAACCCGTATATCAATGTGTTTTGTACGCTTAGAATTCTCGTAATTCTTGGCCATTGATATCGCACTTTTGTTGTCAACAAGTAACACGGCATTCACACAATCACAACCTAAGTGTTTACATATGCCTTTTAAATTAACGATTTCCTGTGCTAATGATGCGGCAGCTAAGTACTCGCTTTCGGCAGACGATAAAGCTACACATTGTTGCTTCTTTGAAAACCAAGCAATGGGGTTTTGCCCTTGTAGGATAATACCACCGCTAACACTTTTTCTGTCGCTTCTATCTCCAGCCCAATCGGCATCAGAAAATCCGTATAAATTATTTGTCATTTGTCTTTTTAAATAACAATCCTTTTTCCTTCGTTTCTTTCAAATAACGTACTACTCTTTTTCCAGCTTTCCATAATTCTTCGTTCGGTTTATCTAAAAATCTGCTCAGATATGATACTGCAAATGTTAAATCCGGTGTTGTTGTAACAGTAAGATAAATAAGACTTCCTATTAGTTCTCGATATGGTACATCTAAAAATTTTGTATCGTCCTTTATTTCTATATTGTAATTTATTTCCATGGGAGTTTTAATTCATCCATTTTGAATTTAGTCAATATTTTTTCAATCATTTTAGTTTGTTTAAGTTCTAAGGTATCTTTATTTCTTTTAACTTCCATTCCAAGAAAGTACTTAATTTTGCCCATACATTTTGCGTTAAACTCCTCCTTAAGAGCTTTAATAGTATCTTCTCCGTTTCCAGTGATCAGGATATCGTCAACATAAATCAGCATCCAGCAATCTTCTTTGTAATACAAACAGTAATCATATTCTGATCTTTGGAATCCATTAGCTTTCGCAAATTCGTCAAGTGTTTCATTCCAACACTTTGGTGATTCAACCAATCCATACAATGCTCTCTTTAGTTTTAATGCTGTATTATTATTTTTTATTTCTAGTCCTTGTGGTATTTTGATAAATACATCAGACTTCAATTTACCATTTAGGAATGCAGTAGGAATGTCCAGTTGAATAATCTTTAAATCATCTTGTACAGCTTTTGATAAGATCATTCTTATTGTAGAATGTCTAGCAACGGGTGCATAAATGCTGTCGAAAATATCTTCTTTCTTTTGTTGGAAGCCTCTAGCTACCAGTCTGGCCTTTTTTGTTCCATCTTCTTTATGCTTAAATATCCATTTTGTATCTATGAGCTTTCTTGCATCTAATTCTTCATTAATTGCGTTTTTCCATTCTGGTTCTTTTACAGCTTCTTCGAAAGTTTCTGGTGCATTTGCACTGAGGCATATAACAATGTTAGTTTCATTTATGTTTTCTACATTTGTCGCGTAATCTTTAAGATAAGCAGGAGGTTTTATTGTTCTTTTGGGTCTGTTTGGTTCTTCTTCAGTTTGATCATTATTCATTTCTGCATCTATAAATTCATCTTCATTTTCTACTATATCTTTCTTTTCTGTATTGATTTCTTCTACTTTGTCTTGAATATACCTTACTTGTTTCACTTCTTCGTTATTTTTTAACTTAATGTCGCTTTCATCAAATCTTACATCTCTGGAAATAATTATCTTATCTTCTTCTGAATCCCATAATCTGTAACCAACAGTTCCATAACCTACCATTCTTGTTTGTTTTGCTCTATTGGCTAACTTGTCCGGTTTGGGTACTATAGTAGCCCAAGCTTTGGAACCAAATACTCTCAATCTCGATAGGTCGTTTTTACCAAAAAATATTTCGCTGGGTGTCTTGAAGCATATGGCCCATGATGGCGATCTGTTCAATTGGTAAACTGCACATTGTATCGCTTCGCACCATAGATGTTTTGGCAAATCGGTTTCCGCTAATAGAGTCCTCGTTTTGTCGCATAATGTGCGGTTCATCCGTTCTGATATGCCATTAAGTTGTGGCGTGTACGGTAATGTATATTCTAAAGTAATCCCTCTATTTCTGCATAGAAGTTTTGAACTATTGGAAGTGTACTCTCCACCATTATCGCATCTATTTTTTTTACTTTATTCCCCGTTTCGTTTTCAATTCTTAATACATAGTTCATCAGACGTTCTGTTGCTTCAGATTTGCTCTTCAGGGGATATACTACGCAAAAATGAGAGAAATCGTCAATAATTGTCATAAAATATTTCTCACCATTAACACTATCCCGGACAGGGATGCTATAGCATCCGTTTTTGAGTTCGTGTTTGGACACGGATGCCATAGCATCCGCAGAAAGTACGACTTTTTCGGGCAAAGATGCCTGAGCATCTGTTTGCTGATAGTAAAATGTAGTAGCGGCATGTTTGGTGTCACTGTTACCAGTTACACAGGTTGATTACTGTCCTCTAGGGTGGATTTTCGACGCTTAGAAAAATAAAATTATACCTCCACCCCGTACCCCCCTCACACGCACACAAATGCTATAGCATCCGTTTTTACATACTTTTTTTTGTCAGTGTCCCGGCGCGTGGGCCCGTGTTAGACCGTGTGACTGGTGGGTTTTTCGAGAGTATTTGCCGTCGTAAGTAATGTTATATCTACCTTATTTTACATGATTATTTTACCATTCGTTGTTCTTTTGTAGTATTTGTTTCAGAAGGGCAGTTTCTACTAGTAAAAACCTAGTTTTCTCATTAGAAACACGAACTTACCTAAAAATTGTTGCTTGCAGAAGATGCCTCCTAAAAAGATCTCAATCAAACCATTGACGTTGCAAAATAGCATGAGCAGGCTGTTTGACGAGTTATCTGATTCAGACAACCTTTCTGCCGTAGAGGATTTGGAGGAATCTGAAAGATCAGGCGACGAACATGAGGAACAAGATACTAGTCGAGGTATGACACAATCTTCCAATTCTTCAGTACATGACCCATTTAGTGACGCTGAAGGAGAATTTGGGTCCGATCAGAACTACAATCCCGACGAAGATGAAGCGAGTTCCGATTCTGATCGGACAAAATTAAGTGACATCGACATCCAGCCTTTTACACCAGCCACCAGTCAGACTCACACTCACAACCAGCTCCTTATTACAATAGACCTTCAGCAAAAACCGAAATACAAATTATGATAGAAATAGCCCCAGATAGTCCACCGCATGTTCCTGTAGAACCGATGACAGCTGATCAGCATCAGATCATAACTCCGTCTCAGGAGAATGTATTACCCGGGTTGACTACAACTAATACCGTAAGTAGCTCTTCGTTTGATCAAATGGGAAACGAAAACAACAACCAACACCGTAATACCCGGCCGATTTTGGTAGGCGGTTCACCAACCAATGTGGATGAAGATTGGGAAGCAACAATTAAACCTATCGCGGAATTTGACTTCAACACTGCTAATGAAGGGCCATCAGTAACTTTGAATGAAAATACAACGCCAGTAAATGTTCTGGATTTCTTATTTACAAAAGAGATGGTAGATGACATTGTGAAATGTACTAATGACTATACTAATAACGCTGACCGAGATGAAAAATAACATCCTAAAAGGTAGGCCTAGCAGTCAAGGCGCTTGCAGTAGAATAGCGGCACAACCTCACCAAGAATCTGAAAAATACGAAGCAACTGAACTGATGTTTGGACATTGGCCTGAGCCTATACCAATAACAGCCACTACGAAACGGAACAAGTTGTTCCTTAAGTGTCGAGTTTGCACCAAAAATATAATTGTAAAAAATACTAGCTATCGATGCAAAGGATGTTTGGGAAACCCAGCCCTCTGTCCAGGATGCTTTGAAACGTGGCATAAAGAAATTGCACAGAGAACCTAATTCGTAAAATAAATTCACAGTAGTTTTTAAGCGTATGTAAGTACCTCAATATTCCTTTATGTTCCTTACGCTAGTAATGAGTATTGCGTTTATTAGTTATGAAAGCTCTGATGCTTTATGCTGCTGAAGCTTTATGTTGTCGAAGATTTTTTTTATGTTTGTGTCTGAAGAAAGGCTTAAAATATTTTATTTGTGATAAGAAAGAGATTATAATTTAGTTCTAAAAAGAGTTCCAGATCTTCTAGGTTAATGTCACAGTAGTTTTTAAGCTTAAATTTAAAATTCCTTCTTTCTTTCTCGAGATTCCTCAATTTTCATAAAGCTTGTGAATGTTATATGTGTGTTTAATTAGTTGTGTTAGCTGTGAATAATTTATTTTTTGTTATGTCTGAATGTTTTTTATTAATATTAGTTAGATGACAATTCTCTCCTAAACAGAGTTCCAGATCCTCTATAATACATCGGTGACTGATTTATAACTGATTAAAGTACTTACTTAAGTGATTGAATAAATAATGATTAGATGCATTATATCGTTTCTTTTATAAGATACATATAAATCCATTATTAACTCAGCTTTAGTTAACAAAACGGATTGCTATCAAAATTTAGGATAGTTATTCAGCTGTAGCAGTCGAATGCCATAGCATCCTCTGACAATTTTAAGTTTGCAAAAGTACTGGAATAGGACATGACTGCTATAGCATTCCCATGCCATAGCACCCCGTCACACTATAGCTATCAATTAATACCATAATAGGACGCAACTGCTGTAGCATTCGCATGCCATAGCATCTCCGTCCCACTTTAGCTATCAATTAGTACCGCAATAGGACGCAACTGCTATAGCATTCGCATGCCATAGCATCTTCGTCCCACTTTAGCTATCAATTAGTACCGCAATAGGACGCAACTGCTATAGCATTCGAATGCAAGAGCATCTGCTGACACAATCCAATGTGCTCCATAAACCGCAATAGGACACAGATGCTATAGCATGCTGAAAATTCCCATACAAAAAAAAGTGTCCAAATAGGGTGCCGAAGTGTCCGCGAAAGTGTTAATTAGGTCCTGGTTGTCTGATAGGTCCAGCTATGTCTATGTGAAGCATCTCGGCTATCATTCTCGTTCTAGGCTTTGGGACAGGCGTGAATGGGCTTCTGGTGGCTTTACCCCCCATACAAGGACTGCAAATTCTATCAGATACAGGTAAGTTTAATATATGTAGGCTTTTACTATTCAAATGACCTAAACGTTTATGCCATAGATCTGCTGCATCAGTAACATTACAGACTTCGTACTTACATAATTCGGCTTGTAACTTTTCATGCACGTTGCCGCATAAATATGTCTTTTTATTAAATATTTTAACATTGTTTTTATTAAAGTTTACGTTAAAACCTTGTCGTGTAGCTATACGAACCTAACCAGAACCTAACAGAAAACAACCAGGATAAAATTTAGTAGTAACAGTTTATTAGTTATTTACAGTGAAGACGATAAAAAAAATGATACGAAGATGAGGATGGATGAGATGAGAACAGGTTTTTTATAAAACACAGGTGAAGTAAAAAAAAGGAAGCGGAGGACACGGAGAGTAGGAGACCGGTGCGGTTAATGACCAGGATGCAGGTGTATTTGTTGTTGTAGATGTTGTTGAAATTGTCGTTGTAGGAACGGTAGCGGGCGTACTTGTAGTTACGGCTCGCAGGATCCCGTTGTAGGATCGGCTCACAGGATCACGTTGTAGGAACGGCTCGCAGGATCCCGTTGTAGGAACGGCCCGCAGGATCCCGGTTGTAGGAACGGCTCGCAGGATCGTGTTTGTATGAACGGCTCGCAGGATCGTGTTTGTAGGCACGGCTTGCAGGATCCCGGGGTAGTGCGACCCCGGGATAAGGCCTTTAGGTGGTACTTCTAGTTCAGAAGCTGACGTGAGACTCCAGAATTTCAGAAATGTTTATGTAAGTAGCATAACACTACATTTTCCCCCCGACCCTGGAATTTTTTTTGACTCAGCAAAAAATTTGATATGTACAAAAATAAACCATAAAAACACAGCTTTGCAGAAACAGACATCAGGCAAAATCAGATATACCATCTCTTACATTCATCATCTTCATTCAGGTAAGGGTGGAGTTCACATTCAATGACTACCACTCTAAAAGTGTGTTTTCAAAACGACATTCAGGCTTACTTAAGGAGTTGTCATCCGCTCCTGCGTGGAAAAAAAAAATTAAGTAGAGGTAAAGAGAAACAAATTAATCCTAAGGTAGCTTTAGTCGCTACGACTTAAGACAAGATTAAGAACGGCCAGAGCGGTAGAGCTCGAAGCCAGAGATCAGCCACATCGCCAACGAGATGTGTCTGAAATAAAGATTAAAAAAAATAGGTGAAGACTAACCAACGAAAATTAGAGGTCTTAAAGTAAAATGTGTTGAAAAACACTGGATTAAAGGAAGAAATAAAATAATAAGGTGAAAATGATGGTGATATTTATACATATATACAAATTAACAATTAATAGAAGTTAAGAAAATTAAGGATTTAATGTCTTTAATGTGCCACTTGCCTCTAACTCCGTTAGGGTCTTCTAAAATGTATACTAATGGTGAAAGTTTGGTTATTATTTTACACTTAACGAATTTAGGGGCAAGTTTAGCATTAAAGTATGCGCCAGCATTGCTTAAAACATGGTTTTTACGCCAAACAGTATTTCCCACATTAAATTCTTTAAAAGTCCGGCGAAGATCATAGCGAGCGCTATTCTTAGCGTGAGCTATGTGAAGTTTAGTTTGAACTCTGTGAAAGATAGATGAGAGGAGACCAGCATTAGACGCGTAAATATCACGAGGCATAAATATCAATTCCTCGAGATTCTGAGTTGGAGTATAGAAGGAACCACAAGGTATTGTTTCCCTACCAAAGACTAAAAAGTTGGGAGTAAAGCCAGTAGCAACGTTTGTAGCGCTGTTCATTGCGAACTGAATCTTAGTAAGATGGTTGTCCCAGGATCTATGATCGTCTCCTACTAGGGATGCTAGAGCTGTAATAATCGTACTATTAAATTTCTCTGTAGGATTAACCTGAGGACGGAAAAATACAAGGGACGTTATAAGAATTTAAGAATGAGTGGAATTCTCGCGACTGAAATTGAACAGCGTTGTCCATTATTATAGTTTGGGGAATGCCATGAACTAGAAACACTGAATTTTCTAAGACATTAATGATATTAGCTGAAGTAGCCCGTTTAAGGGGAAAAATCATAGTATATTAAGTAAAATTGCAGTTAATTACCAGAATATACTGATTTCTTCTCCGAGTCATAGGCAATGGACCCATAAGATCCAAGGATATAGTTTGAAAAGGTCTGGAGCAAAGTTTAGGTTTACCCATAAGACCATAGGGAGAATGATTAGGGTGTTTGTAGGTTAAGCAGGTTTCACATGTCGAGATTAAATTGGCAATGTCCTTAAACATACCAGGCCAATAGTATTTTAAAGATATTTTCTTGAATGTTTTGAAGATACCAAGGTGGAGTTCTGAAGGGGAACCATGGCTAACTTCAATAAGTGCATGTCTATCTTGTGGCAGTGGAACTTCTTTCCAAATAAAGTCGTCGTTTAGACGATCGGGAGAATGGATGCAGCGGTAAAGTTTGTTATCCCTGATAGTGTAGTTGGGATATGCGTCTGGGTTGTTGGAGCATCCGAGAAAAATCTTGTTGTAGTGTTCAAGTTCACGATCAGGTGGTTCTTCAATCGTAATAGGATGTACACCTTGAGGTGAAGTTTCTCGTGTATCAGGACGTTCTTTATTCTTATGCCTTGATAATAAGTCAGGAACAACGTTATCCTTTCCTTTTTTATGTTTCAGGACAAAATTAAAACATGATAAGCGTAGAGTCCAGCGAGCAAGTCTTCCAGATGGATTCGATAAGTTCTGAAACCATTTAAGTGCAGCGTGGTCAGTATATATTGTAAATTCCTTACCATTGTCTAGGTAACATCTCCAATGTTCTAGCGCAGTTATTACAGCTAATGTTTCTCTTTCAGTAGTTGAGTAGTTTTGTTGATTTTTGTTTAGTGCTTTACTCATGTAAGCAATCACGACTTCTTTGTCATCTTGATGTTGAGTAAGCATTGCTCCTATGCCATAATTTGATGCATCACAATGTACAGAGAAGGGTAGTTCGAAGTTAGGGCAAGCAAGGACAGGAGCAGTTACCAAAGCTTCTTTAAGTTTCTGGAAAGCAGCTGCAGCCCTGGAATTCCATAAAAATTTAGGAGCGTTCTTCCCGGAACAGGTTAGTTGGTTGAGTGGAGAGGCAATAGTGCTGAAGTTTGGAATGAATCTTCTAAACCAGCTGCAGGTGCCTATGAATCTTCAAACTTCTTTTCTGCAAGTAGGTACAGGATATTCTAGAATAGCCTTTATTTTATCTGGATCAGCACGTAGACCATACTCGTCCACTAGAAAACCAAGGTATTTCAGTTCTTTCCTGAAGAATTGACTGTTTTCAAAGTTAATAGTCAGATTAGCATATGAAAGTTATTCCAGAACTTTCATGAGAAGCGATATGTGCTCATCAAAAGTCTCGCTAATAATAACGATGTCATCCAGATAGCAAAATACCTTGTTCTCAAATTCAGGAGTAAATAGCGTATCCATTAATCTTTGTTGAGTTGCAGGTGAGTTAGTGAGACCAAAAGGCATTACTTTGAATCTGAACATACCTCTTCCAGGAACATAAAATGCTGTCTTATCTCTATCAGCAGGATTCAATGGAATCTCCCAAAATGCTTTCGCAATGTCGATGCTTGATAAGTGTTTGGCATTCCTCAAGTTGTCCAAAATTTCGCTTATTAGAGGCAGACTATAAGCATCACGACGTGTAACTGAGTTAAGCTTCCTGCTATCTACGCAGAAACACCATTCCCCATTCTTCTTTGGAGTGATAAGGACTGGAGATAACCATGGACTTTCGCACTGTTCAATGACGTTCCATCCCAGCATCTTGTCAACTTCATTAATTAAAGCCTTTTGTTTTTCAGGAGACAGTCTGTAGCATCTTTGTTTGATCGGAAGAGAATCACCAGTGTCAATCTTGTGGGTGATTAAGTGTGTGTTTCCCAGAACACCTTTTTCTTCAAAAGAGATTGTCTTGAAGCTTTGGATGATGTCATTAGCGATGTTCTTTTGATTAGGAGTTAAATGCTCATAAGGTAAAACTTTAACATCTTTAGTGTCGATAGCAAAGCATTTAGGATCTGTAAAGTTAAGAGAAGCTAAAACACTAGGTAGAAGATTAAATTTTCTCCAAAAGTCAATACCTAGTATTAGAGAAGGAAATATTTAGGGAAAACATAAGCTTTAATCAAGTGAGTTTCGTTATTGAAATGGACAGGTAAGTCAAAATAACCCAAGGAATTAATTTTTTGATTATTAGCAGTAGAGACAGTAATAAGATCTGACTTGAAAAGTTTGCAGCCCAGTTTAAGAATTTCCAAATGAGAATTATTACCCAGAATAGTTACTGAGCTGCCAGAATCTAGTAAACCAGATAAAGTTAAGTCATAAATTTTGACATTAACGAATGGACGATTAAGATCTTGTTCTTTGGAGTAGAGTGTAGAAGAGATTTTGTAGCAAGCAAAGAAGTTTTGAATTGTTTTGATCCAATTAGTCCACTCGTCCTTATCAAAGTTTGAGTTACTCTTCAAGTCAGCAGTTAGTTTTTTTGTACTAGTATTAGGTTTGGAAGAACAAGTAGGGCAATCTGTAGTTTTAAAACCCTTAAGACCACATTTGAAACAAATCACGAATCGTGGTTGAGTGCAACTGTTCAAAGTATGACCTAGTATACGACAGCGAACGCAAAAAGAACTTTCTTGGGGAGCTGCAGTTTGAGAGAGACTATTAACTTGTCTAGAAGGGTATTTTTAGGTTGGAGTGAATTTATTCATGAAGGGAGGAGAAGGTCGTGAGTTATTAGAAGAGTTTGGAGAGTCAACTGAACTTGAAGTGGAATGCTTGTAGTTGAATTCAGAAACATGAGGACTTTGTTGCAAATTTGGTTCTTTAAATTGTTTGTCTCTGTCTAGGAACTTTTCGTAGTTTTGGCAAGTGGCCAGAAGGGAATCGATAGAGTCAATGTCCTTTAGAGCTACGAAGACTGAATAACATGGGCGAATATTTCTCAAAATAATCTCCAATTGTTCTGTTTCAGAAAGTCTTTTTGAAAGGCGAGCGAACATTCCAGACATGATGGAAATATAGATGACGATAGGTTCATCACGACCTTGAGTACGATTCCTAATCGCTTCTAGAAGTTTATGATCATAATCAAAACCACCAAAGTCTTTGATTAGTAAAGAAGAAAGTTCGTTCCAAGTTAAGTTTGGATTCTGATTATATTTAAATCTGAACCAATGAAGGGCATTGTCGGTGAAAATTTCGAACGCCTGAGGAATCAACAAGCCCCACGTTGGGCGCCAAAATGTCGTGTAGCTATACGAACCTAACCAGAACCTAACAGAAAACAACCAGGATAAAATTTAGTAGTAACAGTTTATTAGTTATTTACAGTGAAGACGATAAAAAAAAAGATACGAAGATGAGTATGGATGAGATGAGAACAGGTTTTTTATAAAACACAGGTTAAGTAAAAAAAAGGAAGCGGAGGACACGGAGAGTAGGAGACCGGTGAGGTTAATGACCAGGATGCAGGTGTATTTGTTGTTGTAGATGTTGTTGAAATTGTCGTTGTAGGAACGGTAGCGGGCGTACTTGTAGTTACGGCTCGCAGGATCCCGTTGTAGGATCGGCTCGCAGGATCCCGTTTGTAGGAACGGCTCGCAGGATCGTGTTTGTATGAACGGCTCGCAGGATCGTGTTTGTAGGCACGGCTTGCAGGATCCCGGGGTAGTGCGACCCCGGGATAAGGCCTTTAGGTGGTACTTCTAGTTCAGAAGCTGACGTGAGACTCCAGAATTTCAGAAATGTCCAATTTCCAGAATTTCTTATACCCTTTTTGGAGAGTTCTAAAAATTATTTAAATTAAACGTAATTTTTGTGAGTGGCCAAGAGAGAAAAAGTATTTTTGTAAAAGTATTGAAGCAAACATATCAGACCGCTAACGAGTTTGAATGGACATTGCCATGACAACCAGATAAACAACGGCATCAACAGATGTCAAACTTTAGTTTCAGGCTCGTAATACGGTAAACAACAAGAAAACCATGAAGTAAATGAAGTAACAATGAATATAAAAAGGTAGCGCACCAGCGCGCACGAAGCCCGAGATTGCAGAGTTTCGGAGAAAGCCAAATACAAGGTCACCAAAGGTAAACCCCTTCGCTATCGATTTAGAAGTGCTGATAGTGTAAAAATACAAAGCGAAAATGATTTGTTAATGTGTTCTTATGGTTTAAAACGTTACAGGGTCCTATGAAAATGAAGGTGATACCAAATATCAGACTGTACAGCTCAGCAAGCTTCTTACAAGAAAATCCTAAAAAATGACATGTAAGTAGCATAACACTACAACCTGCCTCGACAATCTTTTTCACTGATAACAAATTGTATGAAATATCTTTCACAATTAGAGCATCAATATTGATCTTAGTATTTTGATATTTTATTTTAAGTTTACCTCTTTTATAAGTTGTAATACATTGGCTGTTAGCTACGAATATTTTTACATGTTTATCTAAGTACGTAATATCCGTCATATAATTTTCATATTTTTCATTTATTAAATGCTCCGTACATCCCGAGTCTACAATTATTTCTATGCTACCACACTCACCCACATTAGCAATAATATCACTAGCAATGAAACCTATTTCTTCGTCTTCTGTGCCTGCTGCTGAAGCATGTTGATACGTTGTATGTCGTGCACCTGAATTTCCTCTAAATGAGCGTCCACGCGCCCTTTGGTAGCTCCGTCCTCGTGTCAATGACCGTCCTCTACTCGGTCGTCCTGATTCTCTGCATTCGAACGACTTGTGTCTACGTTTCCCGCAGGAGTGGCACGTGAGGAAGGCGTTATTCTCATAACTTTCACTATTTCCGTCCATTTTTAACTTTGTCTTCATATCCAGTATCTTTAACAAATTCTATGTTCAGTTGTTTCTCGGAAGCCATAGTCTCTATTGATGTAATTACTTGATCGTATATCTTTGGAAGAGAAGACAGCAGATAGCAAATTTGGTCTTCTACATCGACGTTTACGTTGATTGCCGCTAATTCACTAAGAATTCCTTCAAATCTTAGGAAATATTGTTGTAAGTTGCTTTCCTTGTCATACCGCATTGTTATGAGCTTCCGTTTTAAATAAAATTTGTTACAGACTGTTTTCCGTTCAAATATTTCCTCTAATGACGTTAACATTCCTTTGGTCGTATTCGAATTTTTTACAATGTCAATATATTTATCGCTCAGACATTGTACCAAAATTGATTTTGCTCGTGAGTCATCTTTAAAAAATAATACTAGAGCATCTTTATCTGTCGGTATCTCTTTTAACAATACATTGCTTAATTGCTTTTCTTCCAGCAGTAATTTCAGTCTAAATTTCCAATGACTGAAATTTGAATTTTCAGTCAAAATCGGCAAGACCCCGCAGCTGTCATCTTTCTTTCTTATAAATTTCGCCGATATTATTTTTCGTGGATCGCAACCCAATATATTTTTATTTACTTACTGCACGCGATCTGCTACCATGTTGAGATTTTATGTAGAAGAATAAGCAAACTCTGTTATTTATCACAAGCCATATTATATTCATAGAAACATTACCACGACACAATCTACATAAGAAGAGAATGTAACCATAGCAACCAGTCAACATTACTGGTGTGGAGACACGTAGCTAGTGCTGTACATCACAACAGTTATTGCAGTCATGGGTCGTTGAGAGTTTAATCAATCTAAAAACAATTTATCATCATAATATCCTTATCGTAGACGGGGAATAGAGATTATTTATTTATTATATGCCGGCACACACATAGAGCGTCACTTCCTCTAGATCCGATCTCATATTCCAGAGGTGGAAGAACTTCAATTGCTCCACGGCTCCGTGGGTGCAGGTGTTGGCTCCTCCAGTGCAATGCAAAGACCGGGCTTTCAAGATTTTTCGGTGACTTCTGTCCATTCCTCTTTAGTTTGGATCGCAGGAGCCTCCGCAGTGATAGTGCTATTAGCTGCCGTGGTGGTTGTGCTGGCAGGTATCGGTGCAGGAGTCTGTGGAGTTGTTGTTGTTGTACTTTTACTCTTGTTGGATACTGCTGGTCCGTGACCAACAGCTTTTGCGGCATAAGTTGGACGTCTGGTGTGTGTCTGTTTGATAGGCAGCTGGTTCTAGATGTGGGCTGTTGCTGATTTCTGTTTGATCTCGCTAGCTTTCCCCTCCAGTGAATTCAGCTTAGTTTGAGCTGCACCAACCTATTGGGCCAAATGCCCAAACTTGCCGTCAAGACCTGAGAGCGATGCCAGTACTTTCCCCAGCAAAACGGAGATATCAGAGACTTCACTTAATCTTTTTTATTTCACCCACAATCTCCAGGTACTCGGAGGACCAAAAATCATCATCTTTTGGTACTGGACAAACATTTTCATTGCGCAGTGTAAAATTCCCCGCTTTGGACTTCGATTCGCAGTGAGGGTGTTGTCACCTTGCTTGAGGCTTTACACTGCAGGCACATCCAGGTGTTCATACATTCCGGTGCCATCTTGTCTTTATTGGATGCACATAACAGATGTAAGAAATTAGAGCAACCATCTTTACAATAGCCGAGATAGTACTCTCCATCCCCGATGTCCTTCCGGCATCTATAACTCTCTGTCTATAAATATATAGTATTTAATTAATTTCATTCGTTCGACAATCGATTTTATCAGTTCTCGGTAGTTGATTCAGTAATCGCCACAACACTATGAATGTCACATTTTATTGTTTCTGTTATTGAAATTGGTCATATATAGACACCTCGATTATACTCAAGACAATCCATGATCAGTGGAATGACAGAATGGGAAGGTTGTAACACAAGGGTATAACAAAATGGGAATCACATTCTATTTCATTCCCAGTCGGTAACCGTGTTACTAAGATGGGTGTGATAAACTGGGAACACATGGAACTGCATATGGAACATATAAAATCTCCTATTATGTACTCAACAGGAATTTGGGAAAGGGCAAGTCAGCAATGCAAAAAAACATACAACATCTGTCAGCGAAGTTCATTCCCAAACTATAATACGATGAGAAAGAATTGACATGACTTATCATAAGTGCACCGTTTACTTTCAGAGCTAAGTTTATTTGTCGGGTAATACATTCGTTCATCATTCATTCTGTTAATCTACGTAAAGATATTTCAAGAGTAGGTATTCTCAATCAGAGAATCAATATTCTATATTTACTGTTGACATACTCGAGTATAAATACGGCTTTGTTCGGATCTACCCAAAAAGGCAAATTATATGTAAGAATAAATACAGATCGGTTAACTAAATCGGGCGCGTTCAACACATTTACACGTTGCTCATGTGTAGTGTCTGTGAATAAGCGCGCGGCGTGACGTTCCACTGCATGGGCATCAAAAATAGTCTGTCTGTCTCTCTCGCGTGCGGTCAAACTAATTAGGATGAAGGAGACAGTTATTGTATTGCCTTTGCTACTGCTTTTAAATATAGAGTGATCTTTTTGCATTCGTGTCACGTGTCAATCGACGCGCGTTATTGTGATTGTTTACCTATTTCGAGGTTACAATCATTGAGTTACTATTACTTATCTATAGCGACGCTCTCCCAAACAAAAAACGTGTCGCAACTTGATAATAATACCTTGGACACTATTTACACACATTGATCTAGCCCCAAACTAGGATTCCTTGTATCTTAGGTACTAGACAACGATACACATACTTATGTAGATAAATATTATACTTAGATAAAAAACCATGACTGGGTACAAGCATCCGTTCTCATCAAACAAATATTTGCCCCCACCGGGACTCGACTCCGGGACCCATGGCTTCATAGGCAGGGTCACTGCCGATGACAGGGAGGAGCGGGGGGCGGGGCCAGATTTCACACCGCAGGATTGACACTGCTTTTGTATTGTACCTACCCTCTCGTCTGTGGGTAGATCAAAAAATGGCCTGTGATTTTGAATCTTATTGCTTGGTATAAAATGCAAAACCTATGAAAAATAAATCGTCATTATTTGATGGCCCCACAGCTGAGTGCTCTAAAATCCATAAATACAATTAATTGACCGTAGATGCAATTCCATCAGAGACCATCAACATCAGGGTAACTGGTAACCCGCCTTCGTGCTAGTGGCCTTAACCATCGATCATAACTTTATGATCAGATTTTGGTGGAATCTGACCTCGGTCAATTTTATCTACGGATTTCAAACTTGTATGGAGTAGTCAAAATTATTCAGATAATACTAACACAACTTATCGTGTTCTTATAAAGCCTTACCCAACTTATCGTAATCTTATTCATTTTAACCCAACTTATCGTAATATAATTCGTCCCAAACTAACTTATCGTAATCTAATTCAACCTAACCAAACAAATCGTATTCTTATAAATCCTAATCGGCATATGATTTTCTCTCCGAATTCTGATTCTCTCTTCTTTCTTCACCTCTAAAATAAATTTTTAATTATCTTTGTTGTGTCTTTTGGAGGCGAACGCTTTCCCAATATTGTATTTCCAATCTAATGATGTGAATGACTTCTTTCCTCCAATCTTCGGTTGTGATTGATGATATTGCATCTTTGTTAAAAATTTCTATTTATCTTTCTAATTGGTCAATGTTTTTGTCTGCCACCCTCTTTATCAAACTCCAAATATATTCTATTATATTAAGTTCACAATGGTAGGGTGGCAGACGCAATACTTCGTGACCGTGCTGTTATAACAGTTCGTCAGCAACATATTTTTGGTGGTTATGGACTGTGAGATTCAGATAACCGGCTTAGCCTAGCGGGTAGTGACCCTCGATGACGAATCTGACAGTCCTGGGTTCGAATTTACTTTCTTAGTCTTGGATGTTTCTATGTATTAACATAAGTATTTATCTTTATTATATATATAAGTATAATAAAGATAAATACTTATTTATATTTATATATTATTTTATATATATTTATATATTATATATATATATAAATAATTATACTTATATATATATATATATATAAGTATAATAAAGATAAATACTTATGTTAATACATAGAAAACATCCAAGACTAAGAAAGTAAATTCGAACCCAGGACTGTCAGATTCGTAGTAGGGTCACTACCCGCTAGGCTAAGCCGGTTGTCTGAATCTCACAGTCCATAAACCACCAAAAATATGTTGCTGACGAACTGTTAGCATATATATATATATATATATATATCGTCGTCTAGTACCCATAACACAAACCTTTTTGAGCTCAGTATGGGCCTAGTAAGATTTTTGTAAGATTGTCCACTAATATTTATTTATTATTTATTGTATAATATTGCATAATGACTCCTGTTTAGTATTTTTTTTCTTCGTAGTAAATATTATTCTCGGAGAGCCATTGTTGCATATTTCTCTTGAGGGATGAGCAAGTTAGTATCTTTCTCGATTGGGTAGAGTGAAATGGCGCATTGTCTATAATGACAATGCCGTTTGGAGGCAAGTTGGGAATCAACCTCCCCTTGAAACCAATGGAGAACAAGTTTACAAACATGGAGTCAGCGCGCAAAAAGCAAGAATACAACCAATCGAAACCTGCGTCATCAAGTTCCCCTAAACACGAAGAAGTAAAAAGCAAGCAAGGCTACATCAAGACCCGGGAAAATTTACAAGTATAATTGCCCAATTTGTACAAGTAACGAACAAGGAATTTACTACTGCACACAAATTCCTGGAACAATCACCGTCACAAAAACGACAAACAATTGCGAAATTTAACTTCTGTGCAAACTGCCTCTTCAGTCACGGCGATAAACCCAGTACATCAAACAAGAAATACCGGGAGTGCAACGGGTCTCATAACAGATTACTCCATGCGGCGTTTTTAAAAGGAAACAGTAACACGACGCCACCGCACGGAATGACGCCAAAGAACTTTACCGCGGATACGAGGTCGCAGAGTGAACAATAAAAACGGAGTAATTCTTCACACGTGGCTCAAAACTATGATGTTCAAGAGATACTTTTAGCTACAGCCCTCATCAAGGTTCAAAGGGCGGATGGAGAATACATAACTATGCGAGCACTCGTCGACCAAGGCTCTCAAGTATCGCTTATCAAAGAGAACGCAACCCAATTGTTGGGTTTACTGCGTCGCAAATGCAGAGGAATGATAACTGGAGTTGGCACCAAGGACAACAAATATTCAGGAATGATTAGTATCAAATGCAGCTCGCTAGCGGAAAATATCATGTCCGATACAGATGTTTTTATCATGAAAAGTTTGACAAGAAACTTACCAAACTATTTATTCATTCGCAAGACCGCCGCGGGAATACCTACAGAACATTTCTAAAACATTCTTTCGTTCATAAATATCAAGAACTGGGCCACATGAAGCTCGCAGATAGTAACAAGACACTGGAATTCTATATGCCTCACCATTGCGTTCTACGCGAAGACTCAACAACTACCTCTCATCGAGTAGTCTTCAATGCTTCCCAATCAACATCAAACGGTGAGAGCCTAAATGATATGATGTATAAAGGTCCAAACCTACAAAAGGACCTCCTATCACTCATTTTGTACTGGAGACAATTCAAGGTTGCCTTTACCGCCGACATAGAAAAAATGTTCCTGCAGATATGGGTGCATGGCGAAAATCAAGCTTTACAAAAGATTGTCTGGAGAGACCACCCACGGCTATTCCTGCAAGAATACCAGCTGACGACGCTCCAAGGCCGCGCCCTTTTTAGCCATGATGAAACTGCGCCAGTTAGCGGCCGACGAAAGAGAGAATTACCTAGAAGCAGCACAACTTGTCGAAAACTGATTTTATATGGATGATTTACTCCACGGCAGTCACTCATTGGAATCAGCATAAAAACTGAAGCAAGATTTAATCGATTTATTAAAATCGGGAGGCTGTAATCTGAGAAAGTGGAGCTCTAATTAGCAAGAATGACTACAAGGACAAGAACAGCAAGATCAAGAAAAATACATTTTCAAGCAGATGGAGTCCACCAAAACTCTCGGACTTTACTGGAACCCCAATCAAGACACGTACACATTCCAAACAAGAATACCTAACGATGAGAACGAGACGAAATAGGATACCAAACGAAGTCTTCTATCGGATATTTCGAAACAATTTAACCCACTGGTATAGGTGACTCCACTCACGATGTCTATGAAGCTGCTTTTCGAAGACGTCTGGAAGTCAAACATAGCATGGGATGAGAAGCTCCCCGAAAACATCGCCTCGGCATGGCAGAAAATCAAGGCTGATAATTATAAAAAACATAAACAATTTAAAATTAAAGCGATGGCTCGGCTCGGAGGAAACAAGCGAGATCGAGTTACATGGCTTTTGCGACGCCTCGCAAAAAGCTTATGCATACATAAAAATTGTAAAACAAGGACAACAAGCGGAATTTAATCTAGTTGCCGGAAAATCAAGACTAGTGCCGTGCAATAAAGACATTTCATTACCACGCCTTGAACTCAGTGCAGCTCTCCTTCTCTTCATGCTGATGAAAACTGTGAAACAAGCGCTTTCGCCATACCAAGACATCAAGGTTTATGGTTGGACTGATTCAACCGCGGTTTTGAGGTGGCTACAAGGAAATCCCGACCGCTAGAAACCGTTCGTCACTAACAGAGTGCGAGAAATTACGGCAATAATGCCACCAGACAGCTGGCGTTATGTCAGATCAAAAGAGAACCCATCGGATTTCGCATGCCACGGAATAACAGCTAGTCAATTAAAAGATCACCTTTGTGGTGGAAAGGACCATACTGTAAAATAAAATTTGTTTTACCAATCACACCGTAACACTTTACTTCCAGCACTTATAATCAGTTCCCACTCGGGTTACACCTAATTTGTTTTCACCAGTCACACTATAACACTTCACTATTAGAACTTGTTTATCCGAAGCACTTTACAACAGCAATGGCGCGCTTCGCTCGAGCGCCACATTTATATTTTCTGGGTTCGCGCGAAAACTGAGCGCCTCGTGCACCGGAAATACAGATTTTTACCAATTTTTACACAATAATGGCAACATAAAATTGCTTAATTGTAAAGCTATATAATACTAAAGTAATTGAATCTGTATAATGCTAACATTCGTCCATCCTGAAAATACGATTGCGTCCTCGCAATGTAACAATCAAAATACTTCTAACTTTGTGTAATAAATTGAAAATATTGACACAATATAAGAGAAAAAATAAACTTTGTTTTTTCACAGTTATTAGCAAAACAGATTATGATTAGTCAGAGCTTAACTATATACTAGACTTTATACCATGTTAATAAAAATCCTTAACAAAGGAAAAGTGCAGAAAGGAAAAAAATATTTTGGTACAGAACTCACTAGCTACCCTACTTGGGCGACCCTAGCTACAAAACATATGAAAAATCCTCGTTGTATTTATTATTATTATATTAGAGATCTTACCCAATAAAAAAAACTTTATAAATACTTATCACTGAAAACTTAAGTTACAATTGAATACCTCAAATTAACGCTTTGCAAATTTTCACACATGCTTACATTCACACCCAGCCACATTTAGCATACACAACGACATTTATTCAATATCAGTATTATCATTAGACGTATCACTGTCATCTGGCGCTTGAAACGCTAACCATGGATATATTTTATCTACCGGAAAGACACCTTTGTATACGGCTTTACCCTTTTTTTTGTTATCGTGGTATCCTCGACTTCGTACCTGTCGTTTGGCAACACCGTTACAATTCTATAGGGACCTACCACTTACTAATTAGTTTTTTACTTTTACCCTTTTCTCCGATATCTCGCTCAGCTCTAACTAGTTGCCCAACTTTGAACTGACGTGGCTGACAACGTGAAAGGTCAAACCTGTTTTTCTGCTTTTGTTGCGCTTTTGTTACTTTATCGTTCGCTTCCTCTCTAACCTGAGCAACATCAGTTGTTACGGCATTTTCATCGTTATTTACTGCAAATTTCAAACTACTTTCGCTGCCCCCAGTAAGTCTTAGACCAAACAGCAACTGCGCTGGTGTTTTCCCCGTACTTTTGTTTATGGTATTATTTAATCCCCATTGAACCCGTAATAATTGTTCATCCCATATTTTTTCATTTGCATCATGAACCATTGTCGTCAACGCGTCCAATACCGAACGATTGTAGCGTTCCACCTGGCCATTAGCTCGTGGAGTCACGACCGCGTTCAGAACATGTTTTACGCCAATTTCTGAAATGAAGTCTCTAAATATGGAACTAGTAAAAGTTGATCCCCTATCCGTAATTAACCTCATTGAGACACCGAATAATGCAAAATATTCTTTAAATACTTTTACTGTTCTATTTGATTTATTGATTTAGTGTTTCTAACAGCCTTCAGAACAATGAATTTTGTAAATGAATCAATTATTAGTAATATGTATTTGTTTCTTGATTTACTCTCGTTGAATTGCCCTAGTCAGCATGCAGTGTATGAAATGGTTTTGGTACTTTTGGGATGGGATGCAAGTACCCTGATCTTTTCCCACTAGGAACTTTTCCATGGGCGCACTGCAAACAAGATCGAACATATTTTTTAATGAATTTATTTATTTTAGGAAACCAGTAATCAGCCTTTACTTTATCCATTGTTTTGTCAATTGAAAAGTGACTAACATCATCGTGACACGCGCGCAGAGTTTGCCATCGCAGTCCTTTCGGTACCAGCCATTTGTGTCCTTCCTCTGATATTTTATAGACTAAACCGCGTTTAACACAATCATTTTGTTTCAAGTTCATTACTTCATCTGATTCCTTATCTTCCAAAATTTGTTTAATTCTTTGAATTTCACTATCAGCCATCTGAGCGGTTGAGAGCCAGTCCGAAGAAATATGGAGAACCTCTAAGTTATTCTCATCCATAACGTCTGCTCCTATTACACCTTCTTCTACCAACGGGTTTCTACTTAGTGCGTCCACATGGCACATTGCCTTTCCTGGTTCGTACATGATATTAAAGTCAAACTCTTGGACAAAACTCCACCATCTAGCGACACGAGGGATCATGTCTTTTTTCAGAAAGGTTGCAATCGGTGACGATGGTAAATTTTATGCCAAGGAGATACGGCCTGAATTTTGATAACGAGCTAACGACTGCCAGAGTCTCTAACTAATAAGACGAAAAGTTTTGTTCTTCGGGGGACGTTTGCCTACTGTAGTAAGCTACGGGTTTTACTAAACCGTTTGCTTGTTTTTGAAGCAAGATTCCTTCAACGCCGTGTTTGCTTGCATCGGTGTGTAATTCAGTGGTTGCCTGAGGATCGTAAAGGGCAAGAACGGGTCTGGAGATCAGTTTGGTTTTTAATTCTTCAAAAGCGACTTCTTGTTCAGGACCCCAGGACCACGGTGCATCAGCCTTTAATAATTTGGATACTGGTCGAGATAATCCAGCAAAGTTTTTAATAAACTTTCTGAAGTAACTCACCAAACCCAAGAATTGCCGAACATTGTGGACATTTATGGGAGTTGGAAACTTTTCAACCGCATCTATTTTATTTCATCAGTGTTCATGTTAAATAAAAACAAGTCAAATCAAGTCAAGTCTTTATCTTCATCTTTATCAAGTAGGCAGTGATCGTATAGTGCTGAAAGCACTACATTGGCGGAGGCGCCAAACGTACCGGAGAAATAAGAAGTGACGTAATAGAAGAGGATAGTGATCATCGATCCAGACCTTGAAGAATCGAGGAAGGATCGAAAGTGCATTGAAAGGAAGTATATTTCTGTACTTAAGTTTTTTATTTAGGAATTACCTCAACCTGCCAAGCGAGTGAAGAATCGAATAGAAAAATATTGTGGGAAGATTTTATAGCAGCGGACATTTTGTGAAAAAATTTATGAAATTATTTCATGATGGAAGATTTGTCAACTTGTTTTTCGGGGAGTCCTCAGGAGTCCTTTGAAGACTTTTTAGAAGACTTCAGAGATGCTGCATCGAGGAAGAAATTTATATCGTCGGAGGAATTAAAATTATTATTTCCTTCGTATTTAAAAGGTGGAGCCTTATATTTTTTTAGGGAAATTAGGGGCAGTGCCCAGGCATTTGACGAGGTGGTGAATAAATTTAATGAGGAATTTGGAAGCACAGACTTTGCAGAGAAGTTCTACAATGCCAAGCAAGAGAAAAGAAGTTTGTTGGACTACTTCCATTATTTAGGGGACCTAGCGAGGAAGGCTAGAGTTACCAATTACCAAAATATACCAAAGATGACATTTTTATAACGCAATTTTTAAGAGGATTGCAAAAGCATCTTAGAAATAAATTAATGTTGAGCCATTTTGTAGATAAGGCGCTAAGGGCAGTGCTGGTACAGATGGAGAAATTAAGTCCGGGAAGTGATGATAATGTAAATGTGTTTAGGAACCCGGCAACTTTTGGACCGAATTTGGCCCATAGCAATAGAGGGGGGGGAGACAGACCGTTTCACACACAATTTAATCAAGGTCCTACTCAAGACCCACGACGAACGCCGAATGTTTCGCCGTCGGCAAGTGGTCAGGAACCACATATTAGACCTAGTACTAATAATTATAATTTGCGTCCTAGGCAAGCGGATTTTGCAACACGTCGTCGCTAGAGGCCGATAGCGGTGACCAGGCTGACCTGTGGAATGAGGGCCTCAGACGAGCTCAGCAGCGTAGCACAGAAGCGAAACGACCAATGGGGAAGATCGTCGCAGTCGAGGTGGATCAGCAGGTCAGACCATTAGTTTTATTGAATTCTTCTAATGTAAACGTGGTAGCTCTTTTAGATACAGGCGCTACGGCTTCATGCATCAGCCCAGCCGTTGCAGATCAAGTGGGTGCGAGATGTATGCAAGAAGAGTAGAGACGGGTTAAGGCGGTAAATGGAAGTTTATTGCAAATTGTAGTTTGGACAATTTTAACTTTTCACAGGAATTTTTAGTAATAACTGATTTAATTTGTAGCATTATTTTAGGGGTGGATTTTTTAATAAGGAACGGTATGAATATTGATTTTGTTCATTCGTGTATGTGTTTTTTCCAGGGAAAAATACCGTTTTTCAATAATTTCCATACGAAACAAAACACGACACCGGTAAAACAAAATGTCATGCGCGTAGGGATTCTTTCAAAACAAAAGATAGGGTCGGACTTTCTAGACGGTTCTAGAAGGAAACAAGTGAACTTCGGGGAAACCATGGTTATAGAGGATCGTGACGTGATAAATTCTATCGACTTTCGGGAGTTAAGAAAGGGCGATTACGTTTATTTCTCGGGGTTATCGGATTCGTGCGAATTTGCGTTTGGGGTAGAAGATAAACGGTTTATCGTAAATGAGGATTTATGTGAGAATGATAAGCAGGTATTATTGGCGTTGTTGGATAGGAATGCGGATAGATTTGCGTTTGCAACTGACCAGTTCGGTAGGTCGGAGATAGTATCGGTCGATATTAAGACTTATGATGAAGAGCCGGTTCATTGTCTCCCGTATCGCGTTTCGCCGGTGCAACGAGAAATGATTGAGGAGCAGGTCGCGGAGATGTTGAAACTAGGTGTTATTAGGGAATCCACTAGTTCTTTTGCTGCGCCCGTTGTGTTAATTAAAAAGCCCGATGATTCATGGAGATATTGTATAGATTATCGGAAATTAAATAAGAAAATTTGTAGGGATAATTATCCTATTCCGCGAATAGAAGACATTGTCGATAGTTTGGCCGGGGCCAAGTATTTTGCGGAGTTAGATCTCAATTCAGGTTATTGGCAGACGGTTATTACGGAAGGCAGGCATAAAACGGCTTTCGTCACGACCACGGGTCTTTATGAATTTAATGTTGTTCCATTCGGTTCGGCAACGAGTCAAGCGGTTTTCCAACGGATGATGGATAAAGTTTTAGCGGATTTAAGATTTAAAGGGGTTATGGTTTATGTAGACAATGTAATTGTGTATGGTAGAACGTTCGAGGAGCCTACAAATTCCTTTCTCCTGCATGATTTTAAATTCCTGTTTTACTTTAAGATACTTATCAGGGTGTAGAGGCCTCGCTTTTGCAAACACTGGGGGTCCTGTAGTCTCGATTTGGTGTTCTATGTCATGTTTGGGGGGTTCTGTGAAATCTACAGGCTTGGTTATCCCCGGATACCGTGATAGAATGTCAATGTAAGGGTTGTTCCCGTCTAACGAGCTAATAGAACCTATTACACTCATTACCGGCCCTGGCACTGCCAAAGTAGTGATCTTATCGAATAATTTCTTAGATGCTAAATCTACCATTAGATTGTATGCTACAAAAAGTCTGCGCCAATAATAGGTTGATTCACATTTGCTATGATGAACCTCCATCGAAATGCGCGTCTTAAGTTGAGATTTAATTCCAGGACTACTGTACCGTAAGTATTAATCTCCGTATTATTGGCCGCAAACAATTTGTAGTCTGAATTATTATCTATGCATGAAAATCCCTTACCTATTTTATTTACCGGTATTACAGAAACGTTAGCTCCAGTGACCACCAAAAATCTATACCCTGTATTGCTATCCGTAACGCAGAGACGGTAGTTAATGGCTCCTGTATCTCCTATCTCCCCGGAGTACGCCGCTACTGGTTTAAAGATTCACTGCCCTTCCAATTGCATGGTTCTTCACAACGCTGTGCTTTGCCCCCGAATTTGTAGTGGTAATGAATGGCACAACCGTTCTGGGCTCTCTGGCGTTCTTGTTGGGTTGCGGTTGGGAGTTCGGCCTCGGTACCGCCACCCACTCGTTGATCTGTCCCGGAATCCTCCTCATCCTCGGAATGTGGATCTGCCTCTCTCGCGTTCACTTCTCAATTCAGCTACCTCAAGCGTTAACTGGTTGACCAATGCAAGTACCTCGTTCATCATATGTGGCATCGCAGTGGAGCTCGAAGCAACTTCTCCGATTTGATTAACGTTGATATTTTCGATTATCTTATCCACTATTGGTGCAAGATTGTCTAATGCATGGTCCTGACTCACTACCAGAACCGCTCGTACTACCGCTGGTAATCGTGCTAACCAAAGACTATGCAACGTCTCGTCCGAGGCCTGGCAGTTGCGAGCCAGATCCCTCATTCTGCGCAGTAGCTGAGACGGTTTTTGTGTCCCCAGGTCCATCTGATTAACTATTTTTTTAAATTGCTTCTCCGCTGATTCTTCGTATACTTGGAGCAGCCTCTCCTTAATGGCTTTGTATTTTTCGGTGGCCGGCTGGTTATAAACGAGGTCACTTACTTGCTGCAGCGCATCTCTTCCCAATTTCGCCACGACTAGCTGGAATTTACTTTCGTCACTTTGCTTCTGCGGCAGAACAGCAGCTTCAAATTGAGCAAACCATAGTCGCGGTAGCTCTGCCCAAAACCCAGGTAAGCGCGATGTTTTGATATCACCGCCAATTCGCCCTCGCTCCTTACTGTTGCCGACGACAATGCCGCTACTGCTGCAGCCGCGCAATTCGTGTTAGGTATACTCATTGTCACTTCTTATGTCACTGCACTGATATTTGAGTTCCCATTAATTGTTCGAGTCGGGGTCAGCACTTATAGGTTATAAAGGTGGTCACTCTCTGTAGCTAAAGGAAACACCACGTATTGTCTATTGAACTTTAATATTACTTAGATGCGAACTAGTTTACAAGTGCGACTCTAACAAACGACTGGCTTGTCATTACCAAAAACGTTTACTCGACATAAATATACCTGTGGTAGTGTGTCATATACCCCTACAGACCTGTCCACATCCTCATTCATTGCGGCACTCGGAAGAATGGCCGCACGGAGAGGAAAACCAGGACATATATATTGTGACAATGGCAGTAACTTTTTAGGAGCAAACCGAATACTACAACAGGAATATCAAGAAATCCAACAAGTGTTCAACGACGAATTGCAAAAAGAGTTAATCGACATGGAATTCAAGTTCCCCTTCAACGCACCTTCTTGGCCATCAGCAGGAGGCCTCTGGGAAGCTGCTGTGAAAAGCTTTACTTAAAAAGGGTCCTCGGGGAACAGAAGCTTACATACGAAGAGTTCTCGACCTTGCTCTCTCAGATCGAAGCGTGTCTAAACTCCAGGCCCCTGTGCGCCTTATCAGAAGATCCTGAAGATTTAAATTACCTGACACCAATTCATACCCTCACAAACGGCCCCACGTTGACTCTGGTAGAAACAGAAACAGGTTTGAGAACGCGCTGGCAACTTACGCAGAAAATCCTTCAAGATATATGGAAATGCTGGCACGCGGAGTACTTATCCCAACTGACAGCAAGGTCAAAATGGATTCAACCACACTAGAACATCAGCATCAACGACGTAGTTCTTGTCCACAACGACAACCTGCCGCCGGGGAAGTGGATCATGGGCAGAGTAGTTGAACTTCATCCTAGACAAGACGGCTTTGTTCGACAACCAGTAATCAATCTATCGATAATTACTGGCCAGGAAAACGAACCTACAAACAACCTGAACAAAATAGTATGCGATGAGCTAGCAAATTCAGCAATCCAGCCACGGCAAACAAGAAAAAACACTTATTTCTGCCTTACGACATTATATACTGCACTAATGTTGTTCATGAGCATAATAATAGGCGTGGCCTTATTAACGGGGTCGGATATCTCGCAAACAGTCTATTCGGAGTATTGGACGAGAGATTCGCGAATCATTACAAGAGCGATATCAACAAACTTCAAGCTAATCAGATTCACCTCATAAACATGTGGAAGAACCAAACATCAATAATAGAATCTGAAAATAATATTCTGAAACGGACTGATATTATCATGAACCAACAGTACATAACAATGCATCAACACCTTTTATCATTAGAGGAAGCGATTGAAAAGTTGAAAAATTCTGAATAAATAAATAACGACCTTAAAGACTTCGTAATTGGATCCATCCTAGCAAGCAATGTACTCATTAACTTAAAAAAACCTACAAAACACTTTGTTGAAAACAGTCACAGACACGTATCAAGGACGCTTCAACTTACATTTGCTGACACCCGAACAACTTATGAATGAATTGAGTACTATATCAAGTAAACTGACTAGAGAAGTATCCCAACCGGTGGAAAATATTCATTCGGATTTAAGAAGACTGTACAATCTCATCAAGGTCAATACAATTCTGTTTGAGATCAGGATACCTCTCATCCTCTCATAGACAGAGAAGTTTACGAAATTCTTAAAAAAATCCAATACCTAAACAACAAGCAAACAAGATCAGTATCGTTCCAGTATCAAATTTCGTCGCTATGAACTTAAGGAAAGACTTTACTTTCATACCTATGAGCGAGTTAGACGTTAAAGCCTGCGTCTCGCAGATGGAATCATACTATTGTTATAGCACAGATACTTATAATACTATACAGTATTAAGTATAGTAAAAAATCAGAGTTCCAGATGAAAGATGACTTCAATCTGTGTGAGATGGAGAAACAAGAAGACAAACAACTATCAAGCAAGACAGCTACGCTATGAACAAGTATGTTAACTTTTGTTCCGATAAATTCCGAGTTCGCACAATGTGTGGGGATCAAGTGACCACTCACCAGCTAACAAGTACTGGGTTAATAAATGTAGGTCATGGTTGTCTAATCAAGACTGATACCTTTACCATTCCCCATAGACCTCATACAAGTGAGGTCCGATGTCACCGAGTCTCCATATACTAACTATGGCTCCAATCAACCACATCTTCAATCTGACCATCCCAAAGATCATATCAAATAACAAGGAGTAAATACAAGAAACTGCAGCAGCTATACAAGATAAAACTGGAGATTTGAACTGGAGAAAGAACAAGAATCGTTGCCGGAAAATGTCCTCCAGTATCCGTGGTCAGATTGCATTGTGACATATCACGACGTCCAAAATTATGTCATGATCTACGCGTGTGTGTGTGTGATAACGATAGCAGGTATTATCATGACTATCCGACATATTAGAAACAAACGCAAACCAAAAAGAGCAGCCAAAGTGGAAAGTTGCAAGACAGCTCTCTGTGTCTCGCCACTTTCCACTTTGGCTGCTCCACTTTCCACGCAGCGACTGCGCCCGCCACCAGAGAGACAGAACCCCCCCACTTGGTTATCAAAGCATAAATACAAGGGAAGCCAGTACATCAAGTTGCTTTGCAAATAAATCCACCAGTCCCGTATTGCGAAAGTTTAGTGATATGTTCAGTGAAGACTGTGTGTGATATTTAAGTAGTTTATTTATGTAAGTGCTTATTATTTTTAACATATAATGCGACAATTAATGTATCATTTCTTTAGTCTATTCTCTTCCTCGGGAATATGTACGATTAACCAATCGCACAATCTGCACACTCTGCAAATTTACCTAACAACTCAGTGTCACTATACAACAAGGTGGAGTGCGCTCGTGTGCATTATCGCAATAAAATCAATTTACGTAAATCGGCCGTTTTACTAAATAATCATTATCAATGTGAAACGGTTAGACTCCCTATCTTGTATGAAAAGAGAGTTTACAATATTTACAAATATTTATTTAAAGGAAGACAGAGCAAGGTCGTGGGTGTGAACTCGCGAGACGGACTTTGCGGCTGCGACTCCCCTGATGAGGTCCGGCAGCAGGAGCGGCAGCACACAATGGCCTATAGAGGGCCGCGAGGAGTCCGGTTCAGCAGAGGGGTTTCAGGTCCAGTGGTGTGAGCAGGAGGTTAGTAAGGCGGCTGTACAGGTGGAACCCTGCGGAGAACACAGCGTGAGGGTCCAGGGTTGTCTGCAATGCTCCGACAGGCTCGCCGAGGTGGGAGAGCCGTATAGGAACCTAACTATCGGAGGCATTGCAGACGGAGTTGTAGCAGTAGGGATGGAGATACACAAAACATTTACTAAATTATATACACGAACATTAAATCAAAAAGCTTGTCTAAATTTTGATTTTTGTATTAGCAGTAGACTCAGAATATAGTACATAAAATTTCCTACCATACAAATATAACTTTTATCCAGAACTCTCAGTGCGAACAGTGAAAAATGCAAAAACAACAACCAGTGAAGTGTATCAACAATTCATTTTTTCCAAATTACCTGCAAAATAAATCCGGTTATACAACAACTAAACTGCCTACACCATATTGTAGCCATTATTCGATGCTGTCTCCAGAGTCATTGATGGTTCGGAAGGTTATAGTTTTGGGCCAGCACCGAGTACACGCAAGTGATCCGGGTTCGAATCCTCACCGACAACTTTGCTTTTTCTTTCTTTACTCGTCATTGTCTGAATACTGCCGTCTGTCAGCGGAGAAAAGAAGTAAGTAAAAGGTCGTAAGTGGCACCCCCAGCGAACATCCTAGGCAACTCGACCCGTGTGACTATTAGCGCCACAAATTGTGTCCCTAGTGGGCGTCATAGGCAACTCGTCTCGCTGACGACTAGCGCCACCAGATATAGCCACCATATAATATCAAAAGCCACAAGTAAAATAGCGTGACATCCAATAACATGAACAACACGTGCTATGCCTGCCAAGCAGATTTTGAAGCAGACGAGGGCCATCTGCGCTGAAAGATGGCAAGCTGTCCCAACTTATTTCACCTTGCTTGCACCACCACAACTACACGCAGCATGACTAGGGAAGAAACTGATGAGTGGGTTTGTCCAGAGTGTCGTATTTCTATGAAAAGGGGGGGCGACAACACTCTAACACCCGTAGGCACTTCTAAAACGCGATCAGCTGCCGTAGCTACAAGGAGTAAAGTCATAAAACCCCTGGCAGACGAGGATTACCGCTCGGTTGAGTATTTAGAAATTAATGCGGAAATCAGGAAATTGCATAAAGAGGTTGCTGACATAACGGCAATGTTAAAAAACGTACTGGAATCCGTGGCAGGTTTCGGTTCTAAAATGAACACCTTGATTGATTTCCCGGACGGAACTGGTAGAATCAAAGTTAGAGACTCTTGGAGGTAGAGCTCTAAATGCGGTACAGGAGACTCCAGTTTACATGGTAACGCAACCATCTGCTACGAACCAGCAATTGACACCGACGGGGATGAAGGCCAAAACTAGCACCGGAAGTACTTTAGCGTCCAAAGCTGTAGAAAAAGCCAAGATTGTGGAGAAAAAAATGGCTTCGATCCGACCGGAGGTAGAAGGAAAGAGAGAACGGGCAACACCATTTGCCCAAGGAAAGCCCTCACAGGAGATACGCAAGGGAAACTCGTCTGAGGTGCCAAAAAATGCGAAAACGTTAAATGAACCAGAAGACGGAGAAGGATGGACAGAGGTCCGGAAAAAAACACGTCATCCGCAATCCTTGTGCTGTCTAGCGGGACCGAGCGTCACCACATTGCAAGCCGTCGAACGCCGCAGATACTTCCACTTATGGAATATGCGGTCGGGATTGGAAGACGTTCAGGCATATCTCCAGCAAGTGTGTGCTCCAGAAACCGGAACCGTAGATGAACTGACGCCGAGGGGCGACTATAAGTCGTATAAAATAGGCGTCCCGGCTGATTTGTATGATAAATGTTTTTCTGTCAACATGTGGCCTTAGAATGCTAGGGTGAAGTCATGGATACCCTTTCGAGGAATTTGGCCGAGAAAAGACTCACGGAAGTAGCATTGGTAGGCCCAAAGGTGGGGATTTGGTGACAATCTGCTACCAAAATACCAGGGGATTGCGCACTAAACTGAACAGCTTTTATACTAGCGTGTTAGCCGCCAATGTGGACTTGATTGCGGTAACAGAAACAGGCATTAATGATACTGTTCACGATGGAGAGCTTGTTCCTGATGGATACACATTGTTGCGAGGTGACAGGATGGATGGGCGCAAACACGGAGAAGTTTTGCTGGTCGCAAAACCTACACTGCAGCTGAACGCGATTCCGTTCCAAGATGGTATAAACATCGACGCCGCTCCTTTTGAAATGGTTTCTGCGACTGTGCATCAGCATAATAAGTCCTTATTAACGTGCATTGTAGTTTATATACCGCCAAATTCAAAACATAATGAATATGTACAAATGTTTAATATAATTGAGAATATATGTGTTAAATATGATAATGTATTAGTTTTAGGCGATTTTAATTTGTACTCTGCAACTATAGATACTATAAGTTATTTTGAATATTTTATGACCTTCTGCGAGTTCCGTCAAAGAAACTTTGTCGAGAACTGTAATGGTAGAACACTGGACTTAGTTCTATCAATGCTGGGTGAGAGCGACGTCAAGGTAGAGTTGGAGAGCGACTCCCTTATCCCAAAGGTAGACCCACAGCATCCGCCCTTGGCCGTCAGTGTCTGGAGTAATGTAGTGCTAAATTCTACTGTTGACGGATCTGGGAAGCAGGTGTCACCACCGGATCTAGGTAATTCTGAGCACAGGCCGCGGTGGAACTTTCGCAAGGCCGACTTTCCTCTCCTATATAGCTCTCTGATGACCGCAGACTGGGCACCTCTATATGCTTCAAAGGATGTAGAGGGGGCGGTGCAGTGCTTGTATACAACCATGATAAATTTATTAGATAATTGCACTCCAAGAAAAAAGCGTAGAACCGGGTACTCTACCAGATACTGTTATCCGGAATGGTACACGGCGGACTTAATACGCGACATTAAACTTAAAGCTAGTCTTCACAAAAAGTATAAAGCTAGTAAGTCTCAGTGTGATTATGAAACGTTCTCTAAAAGTAGAGCCCTCGTCAAGAGCAAAATTGTTGTGAGGCATGACCAGTTCCTAACAAGAGTTCAAGCTCAACTTACAAAGGATCCGAAATCGTTCTGGAGCTACGTCAAAAACAAACGTTCTAAACGTAGTAGTCCAACCCGTGTCACCAAAAATGGCGTTGCTATAGCCGACGAGGTATGTGCACAAGAGTTCGCGAGATATTTCGAGTCTGTCTACGCTGAGGTGCCACCGCGGTTGGACGCGGAGGCGGCTTTGAAAGGGAGTGGGAGCGCCCGGGTGCACGTCGCACAGCTCACACTCAGAGATGTGCGCGCAGCCCTGACTCAGCTAAAGCCAAAGCACTCCGTTGGCCCTGATGGCATACCACCTTATTTAATTAGGGACTGTAGGAGGGTGCTGGACAGACCGTTGCTCTACCTCTTCAACCTGTGTCTGGAAAGCTCTGAATATCCCGATGTCTGGAAGATTACGAGAGTTATTCCAGTGCCAAAAGGTGAAACAGGGTCGGATGTCAGTGGCTACAGACCAGTAGCGGTTCTGTCCACGTTTGCAAAGGTCTTTGAGTCGGTGTTACAACGTAGTATATACCTCCAGATGAGGGAGCAGGTTTCGGACGCACAGCACGGGTTCCGACCAAGCCGTAACACCGCCTCTAACCTTCTGTGTTTTGTGTCTTACGTAACGCCTCCACTTGATGCGCGGGGGCAAGTAGATGTCGCTTACTTCGACTTTAGAAAGGCCTTTCATACAGTGGACAACGACGTCCTTCTGGAGAAGTTAAGTGGGGTCGGCTTTACTCCCCAACTTATGCGGCTTTTTGTGAGCTATCTTAAGCACAGAAGACAGTATGTGGAATACGCGGGTTCTACATCAAGCCGTATTTCACATTTTCTGGCGTTAGTCAGGGCAGTAACTTGGGGCCTTTAGAATTTATTATTATGATTAATGACCTTCCGAAGGTCATTAAGGACGCTGTCTGTCTCTTGTTTGCGGATGACCTCAAGTTATTCCTGGAAGTAAGGGACATCTCGGATTGCGAAAAGCTGCAGAGGGATATAGATCGTGTGGTTGAGTGGAGCAAACACAACAAACTGTTCTTCAATGTTGGGAAGTGCGCGCTGATGTCTTACACCCGCGTACGCGAGCCTTTCCACCATAAGTACTCGGTAGATGGGGCAGAAATGACGCGGGTAAGAGAGGTCAAAGATCTTGGAGTGCGTATGGCCACTGATTTATCGTTTTGTAATCACATTGTAGATGTCACTAAGCAAGCATTTAAAAAGCTCGGATTTGTAATGAGACAATCAAGAGAGTTTAGGAGCATTGAAACTATAAGTGCCCTATACAATGCTTTGGTTAGAAGCAAACTAGAAAGTAGTGCGATTATCTGGCACCCACATGAAGCGAAATATAGTGTCATGGTGGAGAAAGTGCAAAACCTAGTGTGGGGGAGCGGGATCTTCTCCTTTCATAGACTAATAATACAAGAAGACTAGCCATCATGAACAAAAAATCGTACTCCGGTAGATAGCAAAAAAATCCGCTCAGGCACACATGGCGTTAGCCCTGTTTGCTGCTTACGTAGAATCCAGCTTCTTCTTTGTCTACGGCTGCCTATTTGTTGTACGTTATAATGCCCTAGGTGGCGTCAGAGATTTATAAGACTCCACTAGCGCTACCAGACTCAAATTAGACCTCAATATCATTCAAAAAATGATCTTAAATATCGCGACTTATTGAAACGATGTTTGATCAACGATCAAACCAATTATGCCATCGTATAATTGGTTTGATATCAGTTGCGCAATCTCTATATTCTGGGTCCAAGTTTTTTTTCTTGTTTTTTTTAGTGCTTATGTTTTCTTGTAAATGATTTTTATAACGATTTTCCGACAAAACTTGTCTAATAACATTTGTATCAATTTTATTACAGGTGCAAAATCAATCAAGTAAAAATACACCAAATAAAATTAACGGTCAAGTGCGAGTCAGACTCACGCACATTTAATAAATAAATTTTGGCTCAATAAATAAAACCTTTAAAAATAATAATAAATATTAGAGGACAATCCTACACAAATCGAACTAGACCTATAGTAAGCTCAATAAGCCTTGTGTTACGGGTACTAGACGACGATATATTTAATAGAGATAGGTAGATAATACTTAAGTAAATACATAAAAAACATCCAAGATTAAGAAACTAATATTCACGCTCTTCACACAAATAGTTGCCCTTACCGGGATTAGAACCCAGGACCATTAGCTTCGCAGGCAAGCTAACCCGCAAGGCTTAGCTTGCTTGACGACCGGTTTGGTCGTCAAAAACATAAACAAATGGTAAGTTGCCCGCACTGGGAATCGAACCACGATCAACTTGAAAGTCTGATGATGAACCGCTCGACCATCCAGCCGGCTAATATTACAAAAACGTTGTATCGTTCGGCAATAAAAGCTTTAAGATTGTGGTGAGATTGAAATTAGAATTAAGTGATGAAAAAATACTGTGAGCGACATCTAGGTTGTTACCACTGAAATATTTTTCGATGCACGTTGCTTTGTATGACGATGGACCCTCACTCTTCTTTATATTAGTACTCTATGGTACTTTTAAGTATTCTGTGATCCAGGAATCAAGTTAAATTGACCGACTACCTATTTATTTAGTATTGTATTGTTTGTAGTTTGTACCATTATGTATGTGTGGGTAGGTATTGTAGTTAATTAAATTGATACTATTTGATGCCTTTTAAATGTTTTATATTTCAATAGACTGATAAAGGTTGTATGACTGAAGTAGGCAGTGCATTTCTGCCTCAATGAGATGCTCGCCACTGTTGTTCAGGAGCAGTGTTTCGAAAGATTACAGGACCCTGGATAATATATATTAATATACTCAATAGTATATAAAAAATTAGTTTTTTTAGTTTTTGAGTATTCAGTATCTTATAGACTTAGAATCAAATAAATTCAAACGATTTGATTTTTTCATATTTCCATGGAACTCACAATACTGAATAATCACAATCCTTATTTTTGAATATCTCCAACAAATCAGGTTCGTCATCCATCAGCTTCCTCAAAGACCTCGCTCTCGCTGTAGTGAACGCACTGTCTGTCTGGTTCAGATGAGTCGGCGTTTTTGCGCCCATCACTTCAAACGTCTGAGCCGTTTCATACAACTTATCACCAACCAAGAGACTCTTGAATATCTTCTGGATTTCGTCATCAGAGAAGCAGTCGCATAAAGATTCAAACTCTTGATCTAGCACCTGAGTGTTTATATCTTTAGTTTTAGATTCCTCTTTGATCGGAAGCGGCTTCGGTGGTGGTTTCCCTCTAGCTTGCTTTACTAATTTCTTCAGCGTTTCTAAGTTGCAAGGTTCGTAGTTAGGCAATCCCGGTTCGGAGAATTTAGATGTATTTCTCATATAAGCGGGTAGATGCTCCATCAAATGTTTCTTGGTGGTCTTGGCGCATTTGCACTTTGTGGGTTTCACATACTGTAGGTAATTCTTGATTTTTGGATCACGTTGATGTTTTAATTCCACTTTGCGGGAATCGATTCTGTGTCCCGAATCTATTATGGCTAAAGACGGTGTGGGATCGTAGTGCTCTGATATGTCTTTCGACATACTGGTCGCATGTCGTGGACTGCAGAAGCAAAATGGAAGCCTGCAGAGACAGCAATCTGTGGAGACTTCGTTTAGATTTGTCACCTCTTTTTGCAAAACCTGCATCATAGGTCCCTGTCGCTGTAACTCCTGACGTTGTTGTGACGGGGTGATCTTAACTGGAACGTCCAAATCATAAGCGTGATCGTCTACGATCGGGTCCTCATGGCGATTGTCCAAGAACAGTTTGATCTTATCAGTGAAGAGTTCGTAGTTATCGCAAGCTGCATAAATACAGTGTTTGTTGACGACCACCACTTGAAGATGAGAAGGGTTGCTGATGCATCTTTTGGGGCACAAATTAGAATCCAAATTGGGTTTGTAGCCCATGTCTCCGAAAATAACGAAAGGGTGGGGTCTGGGGACTGGAGTGAGGAATTGGTCGACGTCCGATTCGATGATGCTTTCAGCCTCTGGCTCCTCCATCACCTGGCTGAGCTGCATCAGCATCAGTCTCTCCATGTTGATGAAGAAGTCCGCATGATCAGGGAACATCTTTAAACAGTACGTCACAAAATGCTGGAACTTCTTTACCACGTGACAGACCTTTCTCTCCCAGATCGTTATGAATTCGCGGCGTTTTTTCTCCTTATCTATTGCAAATTGGATCTCATAGTTTTTCCAGGTGATCTGTTCGGAAAGATGTTTAATATTTTTTTTGTGCTTGTGTGTTTGTTCCAGTATTATCTCGTCGAATTCTTCCCTTTCTTTTAACGCGACGTATACCTGACAGGCGAGGTTCTGACACTCCAGGAGATGTCTTAGCTTCTCTATGGCGACATGTTTATCGACATTCATGTCGTGAACCTTTTTGCACGTCTTGGTTCTGCTCTTCTCCACATTTTCTATAAACAAATTCTTTAGCCGTACCTTTTCCTTTTCCAGCTTTGTGGTGTATGTGTCGTATAGTTTCGTCGCTTGCTGTTTCACCATGGCTTCGTATTTCTCGGACATTTTGGCGTGAGCTTCGTCGCGTACTCTATTTATTTCATCCTTTGCCGCCCTAACTAGTATACCTTCCATTTTGGTGATAGATGTGGCATATAGTAAGCAGAACTCTGAGTAGGCCTGCATGATCCGAGCTGTGTTTACCTTGGCGGATTGTCTGGAGTCTTCCTCCCACTGTCGGCGGCAGGCGATGATGATTTTTTTTTTCCACTCGCTGTCGTTTTCTTGGAGGGTTCGCTGGATCTCCTCTTCCATTTCGCTGACGAAGTTTGCCACTAGTCGGTCGCTGAAGGAGTCGATGCCGAGCCACCCCAATTTTTTGAGGTACTCCTTTTTTATCGGTTTTATAACCGCTCGGCCTTTCAGCAGATCGTCGGGGGGCATGTACCAGTCACTCCCACCTCCCTGCATAGGGGGCTCGAGGCCCGCGAGGATTTTCAACTTGTAGTTCATTGATTTAAAATATACGTTTGCCAGAGACTCACACATTTTGTGCTTCATGAATCTTTGAGTCGGGACTTGCGGCTCTCGCTTGAAGAAGCAATAGCGGAGGTAAAAGTTATCATCCATTTTGAACATTTTCATGCAATCTCTTCTAAAGTCTTGCATTTTCATTGTATCTATAAATAAAGTACAAATTCAAAGTAAATGTTTCTCAATTTGTTTTGATGGCTTACCTATTGTGTCAATGTCAAATTAGCCATTTTTTTTTTTATTGCATTTTGTACATTCCTCGTTTCGTAATGTAGATAGGTATGTATTCGTGTATAGTTTGTCTAGGTTTCAACGAACCTAATGATTTTTATAGCGGTAACACTGCCAAAAATTAATGAAAATGGGGTACACATCGGTTAACTAAAGCTGGCACGTTCAACACATTTACACGTTGCGCTTGTGTAGTGTCTGTGAATAAGCGCGCGGCGTGATGTTGCATGGGCATCAAAATATCTGTCCCTCTCGCGCGAGTTAAGGTAGACCAACCACTACAATTGTCATTTATCAGCGCTACCCCAAATTAGGTCATGACGTCAATGCTTAGTTTTCATTATTTTATTATAAACTAGCGACCCGCCCCGGCTTCGCACGGGTGTAATACTGATACTATATACTACAGAATGTCTCTATATACAACGTTCACAGCTTGTTTGTCATTAGACAATACAAACATGTTTTCTTTCGAGGTAACTCTTGAAAGAGCGACATATAATTGGCCATGTGAAAAAAACTCAACGCTCAAATCTAAGCCTGCAACTTTGAAAGTTTGACCCTGCGATTTATTAATGGTCATTGCAAAAGATATCTTTACCGGTAATTGTAGGCGTTTAAATTGGAACGGTAAATCCGATGGTATTAAAGGAATTCGGGGAATCAATACATCTTCTCCAGTACCACAGCCGGTTAGTATTGTGCACTCTAATAAGAAAGTTTTTAGTGATTTTACCAGCAAACGCGTGCCATTACAAAGTTTAGGTGGATTCAGGTTTCTTAATAAAATAACAGGACAACCTAATTTCAATACCATTTTATGAAGAGGGAGTCCAGACGGGTTTAAAGAATTAAGAAATTCTGTAGGAAAATGAACAGCTTCTTCCAAATCGAGTACAGTATCGACCGAGTAGTATATTTGCGTCGGCGCATCAATCTTGGAAAGAATCAAGTTATTTACCTTGTCTACTTGTTCGTTAGTTGGTGACAGAATCGCTCTTTCTTTAAACCAAGATATAATCTTACAACTTAGGTTATCCATGTCGGGATAGACATTGTTGACCAATTCTTGGATGTTGTCTATCAAAACACAAAGGTTTTCTAGGTTAATCCTTCCATTACTTTGTGTTAACTCTCCATTGCCAACTTTTAGCAGCATCTCTGAAAAAAGCCTGTTCTCACGTGAAGACAATGAAACCCTCATGTTAGTTTTAAGCTCTAATTTATTGACGTGTGGCCAAAGGTTGGATCTTTTCAGGGAAGCGTTTATTTCATCAGCACGTGTTCCTCGAGTGACAACTGGTAGGATTTGACGAAAGTCTCCAGAGAACAGAATTGTACATCCACCCATAAGTGAATTTTTGCTGCGCAAATCGCGCATTGTCCTATCCAGTGCTTCCACAGACGTCTTGTTTGACATTGTGGCTTCGTCCCAGACTATCAATGAGCAGTTACACATAAATTTTCCTGTATTTCTCTGTTTAGAAACACTACAGACGCTGCTATTATCATCGGTGGCGATTTTCAGCGGGAGCTTGAATGTAGAGTGTGCGGTTCGGCCTCCTTCTAATAGCGTAGCGGCAATGCCGGATGACGCGACAGCTAATGCAATTTTTCCGGTAGATCTCACTTTTGTTAAAAGCAAATTGATTAAAAATGATTTTCCCGTACCACCTGGGGCATCAAGGAAAAATATTTTTCCTTCGTTGTTATCAATTGATGATAGTAATGTAGTTAATACTTTTTTCTGGTCGGTGTTAAATCGTGGCTCATCTTGAGCTATATTTTGTAAAGTCTCGATTGATCGTATGATGTTTCTCTGGTGTATTCGGCACTATTCGTTAAATCTGAGTTAGTAGTATTAGCTGGCATCGGCAGCCCAAATCCTTGATCGATTTACCCGAAAGTAATTGCACTACTTTGTTCAATTCAAATAATGCTTCGTCAAATATGTTTTGATCATATTGTACATCATCTGAAACTAACTCTCGCCGTCGGCGCTGAATTAGAATATCACTGGCCATATTTTCTTGAAATTTATTCCTTAGAGTAACAGAATCAGTTACTTGACAAAATGCTACTATAATGGCAAATAAATATCTTAATGACGGAGCTGAACTGCAAATAGCTGCTTCTGATAATGTTTTTTCCCAATGAGAATCGTCTTCCAAGAGCCCCATAGCTTTGCATGCTGTTTGATAAGTATTATAAATAACACCGTGTACAGTTCTCAGATGTGCAAAGGATGTCGGGCCTTTGACAACATGCAGTAACATTCTCAGATAAAAGCATTCGCTGTTGTTGGGATGAATCACGTAGACTCTGCCAAGAGCATCCGTTTTTTTTACTCCAGGGAAACCATCGACCGCAGTACCTTATTTTCGCCGTTGAAAGGTTTTAGAACTCTGGTTCCATGTATAGTAACTTGGAACTCTGTCATATGTCAGTGTTTTCGTGAAATCATCTTGAGCACATAACTTCAAGAATGCTGTTAATGTTGTGTCCCGCGGGTTATTAACAACTTCTTGTATATTGTTCTCAGTGAAATATACTCTTTGTCCATTTTCTAAATGAACTGCAAGGTGGACAATAGTGGGAGCACGGTCGTGCACTTCGAATGATAAAATCCTCCATACTGCTTCAGAGCTGCAGATGTAACGTCCAGACTGATATGTTTCCACTTCATTTGGTGATTGTATGCTGAAAGAGGCTTGATCGCTACCTTTATTAATATATTTAGTAACATATTGGATTGACTTTATTGAACTGCACAACTCTACGTTGATGTGGGCATCAAAAAATTTCAAAAGTAGCGGGTTATAGGGAACGATCCATCGGTTATCAATATCATGGTTTAGGACGGTGGCACTTTGCCCACCCTGTTCTGGTGATCGTCGACGATATTTGGGATATCCGTCATCGCTAGTAGATGTTTGAGTTTGGAACGACTTCGGAATTTTTTTGCTGCATTTGGGATCTCGCATACACGGAGAATTAGGGTTTAAAGTCCCGCAAGGGCCGTGTACCATGTGTTTCTTTACGATTTCGAACAGGACAGGATCTTCTTCTTTAACCGGTAATTCAGCTGAAATAACGCTGTCAATTTGATTTGGTCTAATTTTGTTCACTAACCACACCAGCAGATGTACATGTGGCAAACCACGTTTCTGCCATTCTATAGTGTACATATGACAGCGCGGCGGACCGAATATATGAGACTTGTTAATGAGGTGCATCAGTTTCTGTACTTTTAAATGGAAGACTCTGATAACTATATCGTATCTGTCTTGTGGAGTTAAATTGATGTTAATATTATCTTTGATTTCTGGCCAATTAGGGTTACATGTTGCAGTTATGAATAAATCAGGTTTACCGTAATGTCTGACGTAAGTCATTGCGTCCTGTGATTTTCCGTGTAAATATCGAGGTCCACCTGTGAATGATGAAGGTAGTATAACCAACTGTCCAATGCCGTTGCTGTGTTCATTCGCCTGTAAAGCATCCTGAAGGTGAACGTAATTTTCTGCTCTCAATTTAGTTTGATTATTGCGGATGTAGGCTAATCTCTCAGATTCAATTTTCGCATATTGATCGACCAAGTATTGGTTTGTTATCATTCCATACCTAAGCAAAGGGTTGAAATTGTTACGTCTTGTCATTATACGGTAGCAATAGTAGTTCATACATGACACTGTTTTATGCAGAGCTGCACCACTGATTGGGTCAACTTGAGAAACATTGATGGTATAACCATCTTCTCCACGACATAACATCAAAGGATATTGTAAGCTGTCATAAGATCTGTGTAACTCTGAATTTTTTTCAAATTATCATTACGTCTCTGCAACACATTGTCTCTTTTGTCAAATTGCTGTCCAGTTATCACCACTGCAACTTCACTCGTGGAAGGCGCATTATATCGTCCTCTGTTTTCTCCAACAGGGACTTTATTTGCATGGATTACGACATTAAAGTCAGGAGTATCTACTGGAACACTCTCGATCGCAGTTTTAAAAGACTGTATGTAGCGGTTATGAGAATGTAACATATCTTGGAGAGATCTGATCAAATCTCTATCAATTGGTTGTGCGACACTTGAACACCGCGCTGATGCTTGTGTATCTGGATCTGCAATAAAATAAATTTGCAGAAATTTGTGATCATCGGCTCGAAGTGGTAGCAAGCTTCCAGCTAAGTGATACACTTGCCCTTGAATTTTAAATGTAGGCATAAAGCCACGCTCAACGACTTGCTTACTCTTGAAAGAGGTCATTTGAAATGCGTTATTATAACGGCGTATATTGCGCATGAATTGTTTGGATTTCGGATGATCACCCGCAAGAAGAAAGTGAAGTGGTTCAGGTGGAGGAAGAAATTCTTCTAATTTAATTTTCCTTGTAAGCAACACATGCCTTTCGATTCATCCTTTAATTATAATGCCAAGCAATGTTCACACACTACTGACATGGTACCTATTGATACTACACGATCGTCCTTGTAAGGAATCGAAGGATCGTAATTCATGGCAGAATTTTCTTTAATTACCCATGCAGATATGTGGCTGCTCGGTTGTTCATTTTGTTCGGTGTTACTATGTGTATGTGCGGACAATTCTCTAGCTTTCTGTATTCGATATCTATCCCTATCCTGGCTGAGGCGAGCCTCATGCTCTACAGACGATTCTTTGGCTCTCCGAACTCTATGTCTATCCCGATCCTGGCTGCGGCGAGCTTCACGCTCTATTGAGGATTCTCTTTCTCTCTCAGCTCTATATATATCCCGAAGCTGGCTGAGGCGAGCCTCGCGTTCTGTGGACGATTCTTTATCTCTTGCTGAACGTGCTCTTCTGGCATTCACTGTACTACGACCTAGGTTCGAACGACGACGTCTTTCAGACATGACTTTCTAATTTCTGTACAAAATTAACGCAGTATATACTAATAACAAAATATTTTACTTACTATTCGCTCGCCCAAAAACAAAAGTTATTCATCAATTATGAACAACAAAAGCTACCTATTCTATTAAGTTATTTTTAAACGTATTTTCTATAATTAAAAATACTTGCCCTAATACTAAATTTCCTTAACTCTAATTTGAAGTTTTATCTAATCCTATCTAACCTAAGTACGCGTATGATTATGAACAATATTTTTACTGCAGGACATACTAATAATATGGCAATTAGTATTAATATTTTACTTGCTATTCGTAACAAAAGATTATTTATCAAAAACAAACGATACCTTTTCTATTTATTTATTTTTTAAACTTGAATACCGTACCATAAACTACGATTTTTATAATAAAAATATTTACCCTAATGTCTGCCCTAACCTAAAGTACTTACTATAAGTGCGGTTTAAAAATTAACCTTAATACCGACTTAAGTATGAACAAAATTGTCGCGCTGAAAAGCACGTTTTTATTAAGTAATAATTGTAATTTTACTCGCTAGAGAGCTCCGATAAACGCGTGCGATCGCTGCTGTATCATAAAACACTATGGGCGGAGCTTTTTTTTTTTTTTTTGGAATTGATTTTTATGTTTTAGACTTTAGTCTTTAAAAACTTTGCCTTGGGGGGCGGAACAGATAGTCCCCGCCACAATTGCGGCTTACGACGCGCTATTTATAGGTACGCGCCGCCGCCGGCCACCCAGCCGGTACCTACCACCGACGCGCCGCAACCTCTACGTATGCATTTAGAATCTGTAATATCTTCGAATATATTCATTTAAATTACATGCTTCAAAGTACCATATTGATCTATATTAAATGCACAATATGTTTAAGACACTTATTTGGATAAAGATTAATGCTGTATCGCTTAAAATCGCTTCGTAAATAACCGTAAAAAGTAAAGGATACCAATGGTTATTGTGGGTTATCCCTTAGAGGTAGACATATACCATCGCAGACTTTTTTGTAGACCTTTTTAAGGTCTACATTACTGTAGTACATTATTTTGATCTATCTCGTAGGGTTCAGCCAGCGTTTGCAATGTAAGCGCAAAATAATGTGTTTATTTACGACATTTAACAATTATCTGTGTCTCTCTACTATATTATGCATGTATTATACATAAAACCTTTCTATTGAATCACTCTATCTATTAAAGAAAACCGCAATAAAATCCGTTGCGTTGTTTTAAAGATTTAAGCATATATAGGGACAGGAAGCGGGAGGCGACTTTGTTTTATACTATGTAGTGATGATACGAATATCAACTTAGAATAAGCCAATATTGTATTAGTATAATCTTAGACGTTACTCTGTTCGTTTAATAAATCATTTTTATAAAGTTAACCAGTCTTCCCATCTTAATTCGCGCGGTTAACTTATAATTTATGAATATTATACTCAGAATGAAGGAGACAGTTATTGTTTTGCTACTGCTTATAAATATAGAGTGATCTTTTTGCATTCGTGTCACGTGTCAATCGACGCGCTTTATTGAGAATTTGTTTAGCTATTTCGAGGTTAGAATAAAATAATTAATTTTTAAAGGGAAATTATGAGTCAAGCCACAGGTTTATTTATTGGCACGTGATCTAACCGCTCATATTTAACGAAGCAACGGAAAAATGAGATAGCCTCTAATAAACTTATTCGTCGTTTTTACAACGCCGACTAAATATTCTATAGAAAGCGTCAAGTAAAGATCAATAATTATTTTTACTTGTCCTTCTATATATATATTGCCACCTAATTTACTAACTCAACCAATTTTACATCTTATCACCATTTCACGTTTTACAGCATCAACACAAGGTCCTCAAAAAAAAAATATTCAAGCTTCCATACCCAGTATCATTAATTATAACTTAGCATATAAAATACCAGATCATATTCTTTTATCGTGAAAATAGCCACTGCAAGGTTTGGCGCGAGAAGTGCCATTCGATTCGTGTACCGACAAGTTAGTCATGTGTATTTGTTTATTGTCGTTCGTTAGTGCGTTCGTATTGCAATTGTTTCATCTGTAATTAAAATAAAGTATGCCAATAAGGTTACATGCTCTTTGGCTAGAGTAGGTTATTGTGGATAAAAAATTCAATTGGGTTATAGGTTATGCTAGAACTTAGAAGAAGCAAAACCGGAGCAAAGCGAAGCGAGGCGAAGCGAAGCGTATGCAAATAAAAATAACATTTAATGATATGAATTTTTTTTTGGGTAATATTAGTGGCCATAACTTACTATTTGATGGCAATTTTAGCAAAATTTTGAACATCAATTAACGACATTTTAAATGTACTGAGTTAAAAAATTGGAAGCTAATAGAATATCTTATTTGATGTCATATATTAATATTTTAGAAGTTTACGCTTGAATGCATGTTACAAATTAGGATGCTAAACAATAAGCTCCATGCTGAGTTGTATTTAGAGTGGCTTACATAAAAGAAAACTAGTGGCTAAGATAGTATCACTCAGACGTTCGTTAATTGTGGCTGACTTAGTAATTTAGAGGGCAATGTAGATTTTTATAGTCAAATAATGCTGTTAAAAAAACGTCTGTTTAATTAGCACCCATTTTTAAACATACTGTATAGTGAAATTCCATTAGTGTGAGTACTGTGAACGTACCAGCTTTACTTAACCGATCAAAAAACCTGAAAGGATGGTTTGATATGACATACGAATTATGTTCTGGGCGCAACCACATTACAGAGACTTCAATGAACCCTAGAACATTTTTCGTATTTCGTATCATATCATAACCAACCTACTTTTCAGATTTTTTCAACTAATTTAAATATAACACGTAGTAAACCTCTAGCTTGTGACTCGGGCTGTACTATCAACAGTGAAAAGTGGGTTGAGAGCATCCATCACATCGGAATTTGCTTGGAAACGGAATATCACATTTGGATGCTTCTTTTGTAAAATAATGAAAATTTACCAAGAATATTTTAATTTCTGCGCATAGGTACCGACCGATACTGCAAGTATTTTATTATGAAATAAAACCCAATCATTCTGAAATTTATACGAATGATTCATAGTTGCTCCCTTTTTGCTATAGGTTATTTTAACTTCTGATATAATAGTACTAACAGACGATCGGATTTGGTTCGGTACGCTCTGCTCAACAGACCATCGGACAACTTATTGATCGGACTGTCCAGTCCAGTTGCTTTTGAGCGTGATAGAAGACGGCCGTCCGACATGCCTACGATAAAAAAACTAAAATTGATTTAGTTGTGGCTGCCATCGCTACCATAGTATGTTCTCCATCTTCAGGGTTCAGTGCCCGAAGGGTGCCAAACGGTCCGTATTACTAAGCCTCCACTGTCCGTCCGTTCGTCCGTCCATCTGTCACCATGAAACGTGATAGTAAGACAGCTGAAATTTTCACAGATGATGTATTTCTGTTGCCGCTATAACAAATAATACAAAAAATAGAATAAAATAAATATTTAAGGGGGCTAACATACAACAATTCCTTCAATACCACATACAAACTTATGAATGTACCTGGTTGCGTGCATGGAGTGTAAAAGTAGCCGCACCAATAACTTTGTAAGCAACATTTTGCTATGTAAAGTCCAAACTATTCACTCCACACTATCCCTACCATTGTACGGTGGTACGGAACCCTTTGTGCGCGAGCTAGACTCGCACTTGACCGGTTTTAATTTGTTCTAATATTAATTTGAATGCTTGATTGCGGGCGTCTTTGATGCAATATAATTTGTGACCCGTATCCCATAAACACGGGAAACCCTTATATAATTCTAAAACTTCGGCAGTGACCCGCCTACGAAGCCAAGTGTCTCGGGATTGAGTCCCGATGGGGGCAAATATTTGTTTGATGAGAACGGGTGTTTGTACCCTAGTCATAGTTGTTTACCTAAGTATAATATTTATCTATATAAGTAAGTGTATCGTTGTCTAGTACCCAAGATATAGGGAATCCTAGTTTGGGGCTAGATCAATGTGTGTAAATAGAGACCAAGGTATTATTATTATTATTTACGGCTTCAGAGTCGGACTCCATTTTGAGAGACGACGATACGTGTTACGCGCTCGGAGGTAGATTTATGACTAAACCACCGAACGGTACTACGGTGCGTCATTCACACGACCAGACTTGGTCCGGAGCGTACTGTTATACTCCTATACTGCAAGCCAATGTGCTGCTTGTCATCCACAACTCCTGACTCAGCATCTTTATTTCCGGCCCTCATTTACAGCTCCTGATCTCGAGTAGCTTTGTTCCCATCTCCGTCGCGACCAGTCCTATTTCTAGTTCTTGTCAATCTCTGTATCCCATTTTTCTGTATTAAATAAAACATTTCTTTTAGAAGTTATTTTTTAAAAAGGGCCCAACTTTTCGGGTCATAATAATTGGTGGCAGCGTAAAGGGATTTTCAGGATCCCAGGACCGTCTCCGCTGAAAGTGAAAGTGCTAATAATAACTTGAACGGTGAAAACCTTTTAAAACTCCAAAACTTATTATGAAAAGTACATTGACAATCCTGTAAAACTTCCAATGAATAACTCCTGTAACAATTTCGTGTAAAAACTCCTGTAAAAATATTTCTTTAAGACCCCTGTGGAAACAATATCCTGATAACCCTTGTTTTCACAAGGGTTATCAGGGTATTCAGCAAAATCTCTCGTGCAAATCGAGAGAAAAACTCATGTGACAACTTGTGTTAAAGCTCCTGTGAAAAACCCAGCAAAACAACCCATGGTAACTGCACTAAAACCCCAGCAACTGCTGTAATAAATGTTTTTATCGCGTAACGAACTTGCCTACCGCACTACGCCTACGCTTGTAGACGCAATCTAAGCAAAGTGAAGACCTGTTTTGTTTATATTGGTACTTAGCTATAAGAAATTTCTCTAGTAGGACATGGATCAAAGTTCTAAGGAAATTTAATTACCATTGCCTCTACCTGAAATTGAAATTCCGCAGACACCAAAAGGATCTCAATCGAAAACATCATCAACGTCATCAACCATGGAAATCAAATTAAATGTATTACTCAAATTCATAAAACCGATGGCTGTAGGGAAAATCTCAACTCTTTCATAACGAACTGTAGTAAGAATAACGCATATGAGTTTGCTAGCGTATTACAAAAGCCCATCTTATTTAAATATATACTGAGTCAGTTAACCAATAAAGCGGAAGTTGCGTGTTCAATAAAGGAATTAGAAACAGTTGAAAGAATTCTTGAAAACTCAATTTTCCAAAATAAAACACATTTCCCATCTACTAGCCGACCTGCAAGAAAGCAAACAAGCACCAAATGAAAATGTAACCCTGTATGCTCTTCGCTTGAAAACTTGTTTATCCCAGCTTCTGACGGAAATATCACTTACCGTCACGATTAAAAATCAAATCCTTGGCAGAACAGCTGCAATGGAAGATCTAGCTCTTCACCATTTCCTTACGCGCGGATGTAGGCCCATTTCCTAATGGGAAACATTGTTAGGTGTAGGTCACTCTCTCTTCAAAAAACATGTTGTTCCAAATCCAGTCCCGACACCAGGCCGTTTTCAACAGCAGCGATATTATTTCCAAAACCGGCAACAGCCCGGTCATTCTCAGAACCGCCCACAACAAAATTCGTCTGGAAGTGCAGATCTCGTGCCATTTCGCCCAAACGTAAACATAGCCAGCGATAGTCATAACAATGCGAATGCAGAGATCGTTCGTCGCTATTGCAAAACCCGGGCCATATTCTCAGGAACTGCCGTAAACGCGAATACAACAACCGTCGCTTCGGCAACCAACAACATCAGAATCGCCCCGTTAACTTTGCTAACACTCTGGACATTACTCCAGAAATAACTCCAACGGTGGATCATTTAAACGAGCAAAATTTCCTGTAAATCATCGCGCAGGAAACTCAAAGTCTCACTCTAAAGTCGATGAAAATTCAACATCCTCTGAATCCGAAGACCCAACAGCGGTCAACTTAAATTCAACATCTTCTGTATCCAAAGACCTAACAGCGGTCAACGAAAATTCAACATCCTCTATATCCGAAAACCCAACGGCAGTCAACTTAAATTCAACATCTTCTGTATCCGAAGACCCAGCAGCGGTCAATGAAAATTCAACATCCTCTGTATACGAAGACCCAACAGCGGTCAACCTAAATTCAACATCCTCTGTATCCGAAGACCCAAAACGGTCAACGAAAACCTTGTGTCCCCTGTATCAAGCCCGACAACGGTTCATGAAAATAAAAAAAATAATCGCAAAGTTTGCAAACTCAATATCAACTTATGTAAAAAGTACTTACCTTACATTGAAATACTCACCTCTGTTTCCACGAAACTCTTACTGTTGCTAATCGACAGCAGTGCCTGTCAGTCTCATTAAAGAGAGTCCATTAAAAAAATGCCCAAAATAGTAAATGCAAAGATGACCTTCCCAGGCATCGAACCAACAAAAACACCACTCGCCTCACGAGGCCACATCCCAATTCAATTTCACTCACTGACTCACAATTTCTATGTTGCATCCGGTTTAGCAATACCATATGATGGCATCCTCGGCAACGACCTCCTCGCGAATTCTGAAAGTAAAATTGATTATGCTCCGGCGACACTCACAATTTGAAAAGTCCAATTTAACTTAAATTTTCATGAACCAATATATAAAGTAAATTTTTCGCATATTGGTTATCTATGCATCACATCAACAATACAAAATCATACAGATTTCTGGAAATTCATAAGCAAGAAGTGCAATCCCAAATCGACAAAATGCTTCACCAAGGTATTATCCAAACATCTGTTTCACCTTGGTCTTCTCCCAAAAAAAACTTGACGCGTCTGGTCAACGCAAATGGCGGGTCGACATCGACTACCGCAAATTAAATATTATCACCATAGGTGACTCCTGGGTGATATTTTATTTTTTTGTACTTTTCGAGACGCGAAAACGTCCATGTCGGTATTTTCTTTAAACATTTATTTATGATATAAGACGTGACTACTTTGATTCAGCAAAGTAAAAGGCTAAATGGGTAACGTTATCATTAGGCATAGATATAATTAAGTTTGCAAGAAAAATTGCAACCATGTTTTTATCACAGTATTACTTTCTTATAATACTTGACGTCCCTAAGTATGAAAGCGTAACAAAAAAAGTTATATCACCAGAACTTTTACACATTTGAGTGTCTCAGTTCAACAATTACCTTCGAACCAGTAACTTTTCTTTAAATTAAATACGTTTGTGTTGAATTTATTGTAAAATAAACTAATTAAACTTTTTTTAAATTGTGTCCACAGTTTCTTTCATTTTTGTTATTCCTGCTTTGTTAGACCGATAATTGGTAGTTTTATTTTTCTGACACTGGCAACATTCTGTATCAGAAGTCGTCCAATCAGATGTCGAATACTATCTGTCGGCGATTTTGTCAAATTGAGTAAGTCGCGAGTGACGTGTGTTTGGGTGGTGCGCTCTTTTTTTCAACAATAACAAGTATCTATTTGCTTTGCGCGTGCGCAAAGAACGGTAAGTTGACCTTTTATCCTTTCCTTTCCTTTTATCCTGTTGAATTGAGGAACCTTCTTCATAATAAAATAAAATTTGAGGTTATGATTCAACACTTGCTTTATTTTCATTTTTGTTACAATGTGTTACGTATTTTCCTAACGTAACAAAAATGATATAACAAAAATGAAATAAAGTCTGTTGCACACCCAGGTTAAAACTAAATAAAAAGCCAATAGAGTTAGATTAGAATCACTTTTATATTGTTTGGTCAAACCACAGATACTATAATAATTTACTAATACAGATAGACCACGTAGAACAAAATATGGGACCGGCGGCGTAAACTGAGATGCTACGGAAGCATCTTAAGTTCGAGCCTTTTATCGCTTGGTGCAGCACCATCGAAAAGTTGCAAATACCACGAGATGGCGCTAAGATATATAGGATTCATTCTAAGATTAGCGCCACCTAGATGTATGGTAACTGAAACCATGGCGTTTAAAATACAAATATTACTCGTAACGCCTCTCTTTATTATGAAAGCGCGCGCCTATGGGTAAAAAATCCTGGGATGGTCTGCTATCCCAATCGCATTCAAGCGGCTAAGACACTTTCCTACACGGTACACATCCTCACACATGCCCTCCCTCCCTCCCTCGAGTGCACATACACACACACACACACACCCTCTCACACACACCCAGTTATACACCAACACACACACACACACAAACTATAGTTTAAACAGTATTTAAATATGTTTAATCTCTATTACGCAGTTACACAATGCCGATGACCTCCGCGGAACGCCAACAAAAATATAGGGAAAGATTGAAGCAAAACCCTGACAAATATGAGGAACAAAGAAAAAAAAACTTACAACGGGTTAAAACCAAATACGTAACGGTTACAAAACTATCAGAAAGCAACAAGCTGCAAGAAGGAAAAATTGGAGAAAACTCAACAAAATGCAAAAAAATAAACATCAAGATCCAGATGGAAATAACAACAAAACAAAATCACGAAAAAAATATTTGCGAAATTACTACATACTAAAAAAGAAACTTAAGAAGCAGCGTGATATGAGAGAAAAGCAGAAGAAAGAAATAAACAGGCTCAATAAAAAAGTTTACAGACAAAAAATTCTGCTTGAATGTCAGAATTCTGAAGAACATGATAAAGAAAACATTGAAGAAGACCTCGAAATGACGCCAAACTCAAAGGCAGACTTGATGACACAAAAATTGTCTATCGCCACAGAAACTGATAGATGTAAAGTCAAAAGAGTTATACTGGAAAACTTGGTCTTAACTGGATCATTGGCAAACCAATATGCAGCTGCTAAAAACAATGAAGAGAGGAACATATTGAAGAATATTTGTAGCCAAAATTTAGCTCGGAAATACAGATTGCGCACCCGATTAGGGTACTGCGTGGGTTTAAAAGGACGAATCAGAACCCTAAAGAAAAAGAATAAGAGACCGCCAAATCGGTTGGCAAAAAAAATTCGACGGTTCTATTTACAAGATGATGTTAGTCGTGCTTCCGCTGGAAAAAAAGAGACCAAAACGCACAAAAAAGTAAGAGCGCAGAAGCGATATCTTTTAGATACTTTGAACAACTTACACAAGAAATTTTTAGAAAACACGGGTATCAAAATATCCTACTGGACTTTTGTAAAGCACAAGCCATTTTATGTCGTCAGGCCACTACTTGCCGATCGAGACACATGCGTTTGTAGAATTTGTAGTCAGGTAATCAGGTCAGGTAATTTGTAGGTCAGTCAGAATACCGCGTCCTTTCTTCATCCCAACATGCAGGTCGAACATCAGCGCCAATAACCCCATGCTTCGAATGTGTCGTCGCTACAATGAAGTTGTGGCCACCGAAGATGATGTTCCTGACATCTACCACGTCTCGTTGCCTTGCTTTAAATATAAAATGCGCAAAATCCTTAAGCAGGTATGATAAATCATTGATTGTACCAGATATCGATCATCATTTATTTATGTTTTTAAATTGTTTTTTATTTGGTTTTTTTAGTTCGATTTCATCTCTTAAGTGTAGAAAAATAAATTAAGTTTTTCCAATAGTTAAGTAGGTAATCTTTCCATTGTATGTAGTTTTTGTTTAGTTAGTTCTAGATTTACCTTACACCATGCTGTGTACACATACTTTTGGCGCTGGAGACAGCCCCTTTTGTACTTGTTTTGTTGCTGTAATTTGATGTATTATCTCTAGTGCTGTTTTGTGTACCTAATATAATAAATAAATAAATAAATAATTCATGCAAATATGGAATTTAAATTTACTGCACTAAAGAGACTGCATATTTCAAAGTCATTTGACAAACTAAATGACCTTATGGAAGCCACCGTTTGCGATAAGAGATCAAAAGAATGCATGTATTCCGAATGCGATGTATGTGGTGAATTGGAATATGATTTAACAAAAACAAAAGAAACTGAAAGAGTGTCCTGGATGGAGTGGTCATTCAAAAATGTTCAATATGAGAAAAACAATGAAACAAAGAAGTCAAAACGAGTAATTACGGAGACAAAATCTGATGTGTTAAAGAACTTCATATCTTTATTCGAAATGGAATTGAAAAAATACAAAGAGCACATATTCACGATTAGCCACCAATTTAAAACGTACAAGCATTTAAAAGATGGGCTTCAAAACAACGAGGTAATTCTTCACTGTGACTTCTCGGAGAATTATACTTGCAAAATGCACGAAGAGATACAAGCTGTTCATTTTGGAGCTTCACAGTACCAAATCTCGTTGCACACTAGTGTAGTGTACATTGCAAATGAAAAGCCTCAATCGTATTGCACTCTCTCAGATTCAACGAACCATGCTCCTGAAGCGATTTGGGCCCATTTGAAACCAGTTCTGCTTGATATCAAACGAAGACATCCTGAAGTTACTGTCCTTCATGTTTTTTCGGACGGACCAACAACGCAATATAAACAAAAGAAAAACTTTTACTTATTTGAAAAATCTCTAGACGAGTTAGAGTTTGAAAAGGGGACCTGGAATTTTTCCGAATCATACCACGGCAAGGGACCAGCTGATGGAGTCGGGGGAGTGATAAAACGACTCCTAGATCAAAAGGTATCTCACGGAAAAGATGTCACCAATGCCTTAACGGCATACGAGGTTCTACAAAATGAGACTACCGTGATACTTTTCTGTATCAATGAAGTTCACATAATCGACATAAAAGAATGCAATGAAATTGCCCTAAATTCTTTGTCGCCGGTACCTAACACGCCTAGAATTCATCAAATACAGGCATTAAACGATACATCTCATTGCGTATATTACAGAGATTTGAGTTGTTTCTGCAACAGTGCAGGAAAGAGAGGCTTTTGCAAATGCTTTTTACTAAAAAAGCATTGCTTGATTAACCTTCCTCGGAAAAAACGTGTTAGACAAATTTCTTCCTCTGATGATAACGAACCAACGGTCAGGTTACAAACTCGAAAGTCATTCATTGAAGAGAACGCAGTCCAAGCTGCATGTGGAATTTCTGCTGTACAAAATACTGCAAATACAACTACAACAAAACAAGTAACACAGAATTCAGCTAGTGACTCCACAGATGAAGAAATTTTCACCAAACCAAGACAGCTGCAAACAAAACAAGTGACACAGACTTCAGCTAATGACTCCACAGATGAATAAATTTTCACCAAACCAAGACAGCTGCAGAAACATATTCCAGCAAAGATTACAAATTTTTTTCATATCAGACCAACAAACATTATGCGCCCTATTCCTACGCCTACTGAATCGCGCATACCTGAAATATATCTGAATGATAGCAATTACTCAGACTTCTTAAAAACCATTCTAGACAAAAATAAGTCAGGCAATACAGAAATAATTGAACATAATGAATCAATCTTAAAAAGTCCAGCAAAAATATTGATCATTCCAACTTCGCTTGACTTGGATGAGTATAATCAGTATATTGAAGAAATTCTTGGCAATATCCAAGACCAATACATCCTGAATAATGAAAGAGACCTCCATTCATACCTTAAAATCAAATATGGTAATAAAACTTACTATTTATTGTTCATAAAAGTCCATAATTTTGACGAATCCTCTTATCCAGACATCTATTACACTCTCAAAAGAGTTCGAAACAGCATCATCCATGAAAACCCTGATTCCATCGCTATTTCCGATTTCAAAGATCCTTTCCAAAAGCATTATTTCGTCAAGATATATAATAATATAAATTTCCTTTTTGACAAACCAAACGTCACTGTAAACATATAACACAACAACATAATTTATCCTACACCAAGTGAAATCAAAACGATCCTGTTTGACAACTATAATATTCCCATTGCCAGTAATCTAGGATCAGTCCGAATGCTGAAAAAAATTCAAGAAAGATACTATTGGAAAGGAATGAGGAAAGATATTGAAATCTGTATCCAGCACTGTCGCCAACTCCAGGAAAATAAGCCCTAAGGAAAACTAACAGAGCTCCCATGCAACTGACTCCTACATCCACTGCACCCTTCCAAAGAATATCACTTGATATTGTAGGACCTTTACCAGATTCTGGTCCTGCAAAATTAAAGTATATAATGACTATTCAAGACGACCTTACGAAATTTTAAGATGCATACCCACTACGTACAGTGACATCCGAAGAAACCACTGACTGCCTTGTGCATCTCATATCTCTCTTCGGGATACCCCGAATGATTCTTACCAATCAAGGGACAAATTTCACGGCAGACCTCTTTAAAAAGACCTGCCAGTTCCTCAAAATCAAGCAGCTATGGTCATCACCTTATCATCCGCAAACATAAGGTTTCTTAGAACGCAGTCATTCCACGTTAAAGGAATACCTAAAGTCATTCTTCAATAGCAATCAAGACAATTGGCCCAATTATGTGTATACAGCCATACTGGCTTACAACACTAATACACACTGTACAACAAATTTCACTCCTCATGAACTTCTATTCGGAAACAAACCATTCCTCCCAGATTCTATATATAATTCAACTCCTGATACCACTTACCCTGAATATCTAAAAATGTTGCAACATCGTTTACAGTTATCTAGACAGAAAGCCATTGAGAGTATCAACAGATCCAAGCAATCATCCAAATCCTATTACGATACTCGTACGCGCCCAGTTCAATATAAAGCCGGTGTCTACGTTTTCTTGAAAAACAACCTCCGAATGCGCAAAGCTCTCCTCTTTGGAAAGGTTCCTATAAGGTGGTCAAAATTTTAGGTAATAATAGCCTATCTCTCCTCATAAATCGTAAACATGTCACTAATCATTATGATCAAGTAAAACTTGCTAACGTCTCTCTATAACTGTCATTCCTATATTCTAATTTCAGTTTGGCGATAACACAAGTTGTAAACCATTCGGCCAAACTTTCGACGGAGAACCAGGAATATACTTTAATCATATTGGTACATCGACGATGCGAGATGGCGGCCTCGACGTTGTTATTCCCAAGTACATTTCTTTCATAAAACGTCACATCGATAACATGTATAAAATTTTCGGTACCTCCCGTTTCCTGTGTCGTGATGTTTTAGACAACTCCGAATGCCATAAAGTGGTTCTAGGACGTTACTTACCTTACGTTTTCATGACACGATCCGAGACTTTAAGTCGATTTCCTATTTTCAGAGCAGGCACAGTTTTTAAACACATAATTGGAGATGAAGACGACGCAATTCGATACAATGAAGCTATATTTCAAATCTCGTTAGATAAGTTAACTAACTATGTAAATAACATTACGATTGTCACAAATGAACTGCTATGTAAAGCAGCGATAAGCTGATTATTGTCACAATGCGGAAATCTAAGCAGACTTATTATAGGATATATACACAGTCAGGTCATAAGTTCTGTCACACAATAAAAAAAAATGAATTTAGAACGCTGGCCACAAAAAAGTTTATTGAATTCGAATTTCGAATTTTTCATGAAAATAAAAATGTGTACTTTTTAGAATTTTCCTCATTTTTAAATATGGAGTGGACACTTAAAGAAGACCGTGTCGCCGTTATTGCGTTGCATCGTTGCGGTTACGCGCCAATTCAGATTTTCGACTTACTGAAAAATTTGAATATAACCAAAAGATTCGTTTATCGTACCATAAAACGATACAATGAAGACTCTAGTGTAGATGACAGGTCAAGAAGTGGTCGCCCTCGCTCTGTTAGGACTCCAGCAGTGATAAAAGCTGTGAAGGCGCGAATTCAAAGAAATCCCATACGTAAGCAGAAACTGTTGGCCCTTCAGATGGGGTTAAGCAGGACCATGGTGAAAAGGGTGTTAAATGAAGACTTAGGGCTTAGGGCATATCGTAGAAAAACAGGACATCGTTTGTACGCTCGTTTAATGGACCTGAGACTGAAAAGATGCCGCGCTTTGTTGAAGCGGTACGCGGGAAAAAAGCATCGGGAAATTCTTTTTTCGGATGAAAAAATTTTCACCGTGGAAGAGAGCTACAACAAACAAAATGTTAAGGTGTACGCACACAGCAGTGAAGAAGCGAGCAACCGTATTCCGCGTGTCCAACGAGGTCATTTTCCATCCTCGCTCATGTTTTGGTTGGGAGTCTCTTATTGGGGCTTAACTGAGGTACATTTTTGTGAGAAAGGCGTAAAAACGAATGCAGTTGTGTATCAAAATACAGTCCTCAAGAACCTTGTGGAACCTGTTTCTCATACCATGTTTAATAACAGGCACTGGGTATTCCAACAAGATTCTGCGCCAGCTCATAGAGCGAAAAGCATACAAGACTGGCTGGCGGCGCGTGAAATCGACTTCATCCGGCACGAAGACTGGCCCTCCTCCAGTCCAGATTTGAGTCCGTTAGATTACAAGATATGGCAACACTAGGAGGAAAAGGCCTGCTCAAAGCCTCATCCTGATTTCGAGTCACTCAAGGCATCCTTGATTAAGGCAGCCGCCGATATTGACATGGACCTCGTTCGTGCTGCGATAGACGACTGGCCGCGCAGAATAAAGGCCTGTATTCAAAATCGCGGGGGTCATTTTGAATAAACTTTATTACCATAAGAATCTATGTTTAATTAAGTTCATTTTGCTATATAAATGTTTACATAAATAATAAACATGTCTAAATTATTTCATATTGCACATGTGACAGAACTTATGACCTGACTATGTATATATACATAGTCAGGTCATAAGTATATATACTATGTATATATATGTACGTATATATATATATAGTCAGGTCATAAGTATATATACTATGTATATATATGTACGTATATATACTATGTATATATACATAGTCAGGTCATAAGTTCTGTCACATGTGCAATATGAAATAATTTAGACATGTTTATTATTTATGTAAACATTTATATAGCAAAATGAACTTAATAAAACATAGATTCTTATGGTAATAAAGTTTATTCAAAATGACCCCCGCGATTTTGAATACAGGCCTTTATTCTGCGCGGCCAGTCGTCTATCGCAGCACGAACGAGGTCCATGTCAATATCGGCGGCTGCCTTAATCAAGGATGCCTTGAGTGACTCCAAATCAGGATGAGGCTTTGAGCAGGCCTTTTACTCCAAGTGTTACCATATCTTGTAATCTAACGGACTCAAATCTGGACTGGAGGAGGGCCAGTCTTCGTGCCGGATGAAGTCGATTTCACGCGCCGCCAGTCAGTCTTGTGTGCTTTTCGCTCTATGAGCTGGCGCAGAATCTTGTTGGAATACCCAGTGCCTGTTATTAAACATGGTATGAGAAACAGGTTCCACAAGGTTCTTCAGGACTGTATTTTGATACACAACTGCATTCGTTTTTACGCCTTTCTCACAAAAATGTACCTCAGTTAAGCCCCAATAAGAGACTCCCAACCAAACCATGAGCGAGGATGGAAAATGACCTCGTTGGACACGCGGAATACGGTTGCTCGCTTCTTCACTGCTGAGTGAGTACACCTTATCATTTCGTTTGTTGTAGCTCTCTTCCACGGTGAAAATTTTTTTATCCGAAAAAAGAATTTCCCGATGCTTTTTTCCCGCGTACCGCTTCAACAAAGCGCGGCATCTCTTCAGTCTCAGGCCCATTAAACGAGCTTCCAAACGATATCATGTTTTTCTTCGATATGCCCTAAGCCCTAAGTCTTCATTTAACACCCTTTTCACCGTGGTTCTGCTTAACCCCATCTGAAGGGCCAACAGTTTCTGCTTACGTATGGGATTTCTTTGAATTCGCGCCTTCACAGCTTTCATCACTGCTGGAGTCCTAACAGAGCGAGGGCGACCACTTCTTGACCTGTCATCTACACTAGAGTCTTCATTGTATCGTTTTATGGTACGATAAACGAATCTTTTGGTTATATTCAAATTTTTCAGTAAGTCGAAAATCTGAATTGGCGCGTAACCGCAACGATGCAACGCAATAACTGCGACACGGTCTTCTTTAAGTGTCCACTCCATATTTAAAAATGAGGAAAATTCTAAAAAGTACACATTTTTATTTTCATGAAAAATTCGAAATTCGAATTCAATAAACTTTTTTGTGGCCAGCGTTCTAAATTTTAAAGGTTTTTTTGTGTGACAGAACTTATGACCTGACTGTGTATAAGTAATTCCATTTTGAGAAGTTACAGATAAGGAACATATGAATTTTTATCATAATAGTAGTTTATGTGACTGCTACATAATGGAGGGCATTAATCCTCGAGAGCGGTACGGCTCGGTTTCATAATAATATCACTCGATAGTTTGAATGCCTAATTATGTACAGTTACATACACTAGTTTATCTACAGACATAAGCTCTCTTTAATGTGTTCAGGAACCGCATGTTCGACCGGCATGGTGGAATTGATAATTCCTTTGCACTTTGTTCAGTAGTACCAACTTTACAAACAAAGTAGGGGCGGCACGCAGGCGAGCGTCGGCGTTCGAAATTTGAATGTCATAATATGTAGAAAAATTACACATTATGGTCATAATGTAATTTTTCAGATAAGAAATGAGTTTTTACCAAGTATTTAACATTATGCTGATCGTAACGTGCGGTTTTTGTACACAGTAAAGAGGGTTTATGATACGTGTATAGATAAAAGGAAATTATAGCTCACACGTAATAACTAACGATGTAAAGGCATAGCACAATCATACATATTTTAATTTTTATCTACCCACGCATCACAACCCCTCCCCATTGCGTCCAAAAACCGCACGCTACGACCAGCATAGTGATACTACTTGGTAAAAACTCATTTCCGATCTGAACAAGTATGTTATAATGTATCAATGTATCTGGTTTTTTACTATAATAATAGTATGATTCCATCTGCGAGCATTGTGTTACTATTACATATTTACTCAAGTCTGCGAGACGCAAGCTCTGACGTCTAACCCCCTCATAGGTATGAAAGTATCTTCCTTAAGCTCAAAGCGACGTCATTTGATACTGGAGCGATACTGATAGTCTTGTTTGCTTGTTGTTTAGGTATCTCAATTATTTTTAAAATTTCGTAAACTTCTCTATCGATGAGAGGTATCCTGATCTCAAACAAAAGGATTTCTTGAGTTATCCTTGTCTTGACCTTGATGAGATTGTAGTCTTCTTAAATCCGAATGAATATTTTCCACAGGTAGGGATACTTCTCTAGGCAGCTTACTTGATCTGCTAGTACACAATTCATTCATAAGTTGTTCGGATTTCAGCAGATGTAAGTTGAAGCGTCCTTGATACGTGTTTGTGACTGTTTCCAACAAAGTGTTTTGTAGGTTTTTTAAGTTATTGATTACATTTCTTGCTAGGATGGATCCTATTGCGAAATCGCTAAGGCGATACCTCGTCCGTGCAAAGGTCTCCGTTATCAACGACGTTATCAATAAATAAATATGAATATGAATATGAATAGGAAAGACACGTAGTGTGAGAGGGACGGAATCGGGAAAAAATGAAAAAACGTAGCGCTAATCCACAGAATAGTTGTTTAAAAATAAACTACGCTACTTTGTTAAAAAGTTTTTTAAGGAGATTTTGCGAATACATAATATCAACATTTTGAACGCAGTTCCATAGTGAAATAAGTTAGGATTTCAGAATTACAGGAAAAAATAAAACAGTTTAGAGGTGTTTTCGTAATTAAATTCTATCGAGACATCCAATCGAGTTTTTGTTTTAGTGAAAATCTTAATCAGATACTCAATAAACGTTAACCCAAAAATCAAATCTGTAGATGACTTCATAGTGGAGTGAATGGATTCGATAAAAACCCCATTTTTTTTTCGTTGCACCTTATTTGTTTGTTCGGAATTTTTCAAGTTTTCAATCGCTTCCTCTAATGATAAAAGTTGTTGATGCATTGTTTTGTACTGTTGATTCATGTTAAATTCAGTCCGTGTCAGAATATTATTTTCGGATTCTATTATTGATGTTTGGTTATTCCACAGGTTTATGAGGTGATTCTGATTAGCTTGAAGTTTGTTGATATCGCTCTTGTAGTGATCCGCGAATCTCTCGTTCAATACACCGAATCGACTGTAATTGCAATAGTATAGCGTGCTCGTTCTCACATTGTTATGCATGCTGTTTCCAAAGTGTTGATGTACTTGTTGAGGGCTTTATTTCCTTGCCAATACGGTTGCATTTGATAATAGACGACAAGTTTTCATTCGTCCTTAATAAGTGGCATGTCAGCGACTTTATCAAAATATAATCCTTGATGAAGATCAAGGATTATATTTTGATAAAGTGGCTTTTTCTTGTTTTCTGAACTTGGTGACATTGAGACTGCATTCGGAACTTTTTATAATGCTCATGAACAAGATTAGTGCAGTAAATAATGTCGTAAGTCAGAAAGGTTGGTTTTTTCTTGTTTTCCGCGGCTTGATTGCGAAATTTGCTAGCTCATCGCGTACTATTTTGTTCAGGTTGTTTGTAGGTTCGTTTTCCTGGCCGGAAATTATCGATAGCTTGATTACTGGTCGTCGCATATAACAGCTCTTGGTTTTCAAAGTTCCTACGTGAACATAGCTGTCTTGTCCAGGATGAAGTTCAACTACTCTCCCCATGATCCACTTGCCTGGCGGCAGGTTGTCGTGGATCTTCAGGATCTTCTGATAAGGCGCACAAGGGCCTGGAGTTTAGACACCCTTCGATCTGGGAGAGCAAGGTCGATAATTCTTCGTATGTAAGCTTCTGTTCCCCGAGGACCCTTTTTAAGGGAAACTTGAAGCTTTTCACTGCAGCTTCCCAGAGGCCTCCTGCTGATGGCCGTTGCGTTGGTGCGTTGAAGTGGAACTTGATATCCATGTCGTATAACTCTTTTTGCAATTCGTTGAACACTTGATGGATTTCTTGATATTTCTGTTGTAGTATTCGGTTTGCTCCTAAAAAGTTACTGCCATTGTCACAATATATATGTCCTGGTTTTCCTCTCCGTGCGGCCATTCTTCGGAGTGCCGCAATGAATGAGGATGTGGACAGGTCTGAGACCAGCTCTAAGTAGAGGTCATGCACACGAACACAGCTACATCTCCATTTGAGGTCTTGATTCCCCGACCCTTGTTGGCCTTCAAAAGGACATACCCAGTGAAGTCTACGCCGGTGTGCCGGAAGGGGCAAGAAGGATTAACTCTCGACGCGGGCAATTGTCCCATGATCTATTTGTTCATGCTTGGTTTCTGTTTTTTGCATATCACACACTGGCGTATGTATTTTTTCGTTGTCCTGTTGCCACTCAAAATCCAGTATTTTGTCACGTGAATGCTAAAGTCACTCTGGCGCCGCCGTGTAACGTAAGCTCATGCGCGTGATTTACAATTAGCTCGGTAATACGATGATTTTGTGGTAATACGGAAGGATTTTTCATTTCGGGGCTTATGTGATCATGTAATAGCCTTTCTCCGATTCGAAGAAAGGGGTTCAGGGTGGAAATCTTGCATTTTGTAGAATACTTCAGCCTCTACTTGCTTTACAATGGATTTTTTTGTCTTTCGCAATTCCGATAATGTTAGCCATGGTGTATTTTTCTTAACTTGTTTTTTCGTGATAAATCGGCGTACCTATCCTAATACTCGTACGACTTTTTCGCTGTTATTCCGCGGCTTGCGGGTTCTCTTTTGATCTGACAAAACGCCAGCTGTCTGGTGGCATTATTGCCGTGATTTCTCGCACTCTGTTAGTGACGAACGATTTCCAGCGGTCGGGATTTCCTTGTAGCCACCCCAAAACCGCGGTTGAATCAGTCCAACCATAAACCTTGATGTCTTGGTATGACGAAAGCGCTTGTTTCACAGTTTTCATCAGCATGAAGAGAAGGAGAGCTGCACTGAGTTCAAGGCGTGGTAATGAAATGTCTTTATTGCACGGCACTAGTCTTGATTTTCCGGCAACTAGATTAAATTCCGCTTGTTGTCCTTGTTTTACAATTTTTATGTATGCATAAGCTTTTTGCGAGGCGTCGCAAAAGCCATGTTACTCGATCTCGCTTGTTTCGTCTGAGCCGAGCCATCGCTTTAATTTTAACTCGTTTATGTTTTTATATCACCCTTGATTTTCTGCCATACCAAGGCGATGTTTTTTTTTTGGGGGAGCTTGTCATCCCATGCTATGTTTGACTTCCAGACGTCTTGGAAAAGCATCTTCAGAGACGTCGTGAGAGGAGTCTGGGTTCTGGGTTGATTTCGTCTCGTTCTCACCGTTAGGTATTCTTGTTTGGAATGTGAACGTATCTTGATTGGGGTTCCAGTAAAGTCCGAGAGTTTTGGTGGACTCCATCTGCTTGAAAATGTATTTTTCTTGATCTTGCCGTTCTTGTCCTTGTAGTAATTCTTGATAATTAGAGCTCCACTTTCTCAGATTACAGCCTCCCGATTTCAATAAATCCATTAAATCTTGCTACATTTATTGTGCTGATTCTAATGAGTGACTGCCATGGAGTAAATCACCCATATAAAAGCAGTTTTCGACAACTTGTGCTGCTTCTGGGTAATTCTATCTTTCGTCGGCCGCTAACTGGCGCAGTGTCATCATGGCTAAAAAGGGCGCGGCCTTGTAAGTGACCGTCGTCAGCTGGTATTCTTGCAGTAAAGCCGTGGGTGGTCTCTCCAGACAATCTTTTGTAAAGCTTGATCTCTTCATGCACCCATATCTGCAGGAACATTTTTTCTATGTCGGCGGTGAAGGCAACATTGTATTGTCTCCAGTACAAAATGAGTGATAGGAGGTCCTTTTGTAGGTTTGGACCTTTTTACATGGAATAATTTAGGCTCTCGCCGTTTGATGTTGATTGGGATGCGTTGAAGACTACTCGATGAGAGGTAGTTGAGTCTTCGCGTAGCACGCAATGATGAGGCATATAGAATTGTCTTGTTACTGTCTGCGAGCTTCATGTGGCCCAGTTCTTGATATTCATGAACGAAAGACTTGTACTCTTTCGGCATTTCTTGATCCTTGTTAAATTTCCTCTCGAGCTGAAGGATCTATGCAACGGCCTTGTTCTTAGAATGGCCCAATTGATCAATACTTGATTTTAGGGGTAGTCTAACTGGATATTTTCCATCGTTCATCCTTGTTGTTGTGGACTTGTAAAAGTTGACACAGTCAGTCTCTTCCGTCGAGTAGGTCGATGTTACTGTGATGTCCTCAATTTTCCAGAATTTTGTTATTTATTGTTACATTGCAGAGTGTATATATATTTTTTACCTTTCCGCACAAAATCCACTCGAGTCGCGTATGTTGGCGTCATATAACCGGACATGCACATTACTGATAATATTATATTTTTATAATTTTTTGCGCCCAAAAGCATATCAACGTGCCGTTGTGAAATCAGGGTCAGCCAATGAAATGTTTTGTAGGTATTCCCGCGGCGGTCTTGCGAATGAATAGTTCCGAAAGACATTTGTTGTCCTTGCTGCCAACTCCAGTTAACATTCCTCAGCATTTGCGACGCAGTAAACGCAACAGTTGGGCTACGTTCTCTGTGATAAGCGACACTTGAGACCCTTGGTCGACGAGTGCTCGCATAGTTATGTATTATCCATCCGCCCTTTATACCTTGATGCGGGCTAGCTAAAATAATCTCTTGAACGTAAAAGTTTTGCGCCACATGTGAAGAATTACTTGGTTTTGATTGTTCACTCCACGACCTCTTATGCGCGGTAAAGTTCTTTGGCGTCATTCCGCGCGGCGGCGTCATGTTACTCTTTCATTTTAAAAACACCGCTTGTAGTAATGTGTTATGTGTAAGAGCCGGTGCACTCGCGGTGTCTCTTGTTTGATGTACAGGGTTTGTCGCCGTGACTGAAGAGGCAGTTTGTACAGAAGTTCAATTTCGTAATTGTTTGTCGTTTTTGTGACGGTGATTGTTCCAGGAATTGTGTGCAGTAGTAAATTCCATGTTCGTTACTTGTACAAAATGGGCAATTATACTTGTAAGTTTTCCCGGGACTTGCTGTGGCCTTGTTGCTCGAGTAGTACTTGTAGTTTTGTACTTTTTCTTGTTTAACGGAACTTGATGACGCCGACTTTGATAGGTTGTATTCTTGCTTTTTGCGCGCTGACTCCATGGTGGTAAACTTAGTCTCCAGTAGTACAAAAAATACCTGAGACTTGGTAGCTCTCTTGGTTGCATCGGAATTAATTGCTGAGTCGAGCTTCTGCACTAAATGATGTACCAGAATCGGGTCCCATGTTTCTATGTTGACACCTGGGTTTTTTATAGCATTCCGACATTCTGTGGTGACGTCATGGATACGTTTGATGTTGTGCGATGATGGGAACTGCGTGGTTTCAAGATTAATCGAAGTGATCATATGCATAGAAAAAATCAATTTCTTGCTGTTGCACCGGTGGTTTGGAATTTCCCGCGCGGTAAGATAATTTTCCGAACTTATCTTAAGATGTTGGATCAAACGCTCTACTTTTCTTTTAGGCTTGCTCTTAAGTAACTGTAACTTCTAGGCGTTCGATATTGAATGATTATTGTGGATAGGTTCACAAAATAAATCTTTGAGTGACACCTATTGTTGATAATTGCCATTGAAGATAGGAATATCATGTTTGGGGGTTGAATTTTTCCGACGAGAGACTACTTCCAGCACTAATCCTGCTCGCACCGGTTGATGTTTGTTGACCTTTCTTGATACTGGTACTTGCTTTTAATTGTTCATCCTTGCCGAGGTTTTCTGCCATTCCCAAAAAAATCGATTTATTTCTCCCTTGCCTTTTCGAACTACTCGCCTACAAGGTATTCATGATCATGATGATGTAAGACCGGTAGAAGCTTGTTGTGGTTTTTATAGTACTCCTTCCAACACAAATCTAGAGTTACCAGGCGCCTTTTAATGCTTTCTCGGGTCTGACGCTCTTTCGATTCCTTCTTGCAGTTGACAAAAGTCTTTCGATGCCATGTTCAAGCCTGATTTGAACTTCGATAATGTCTTTCATGATGACGCTCTTGATGCTTGCTTGTCTTGCTAATCACTTGTTTGATACTTGTTTTATGGACTTTTTGACTTGTTATTTATTGGATTCCAGTTGCACTAGTATTCTGGATTCCAACTTGATTATAGGTACTTGCTTGATATCTTGATAGTATACTTGCTGATTTAAATGGACTCGAACTGTCTTCATACAAAGAATCCACTAAAGTTGTTAACTTCTTGATAAGTTTCGCCTTGCTGCTGGTTCTTAATAGCTTGATGTCGATATGGTTTCGGTTTCAATCCGACAGGGCTATCCCGCTTGTGAGAATAGGGCCAGACTGGCACTTCCAAAAATCCACAAGTCACCAAACTTGTGTTCGAAGGACCATAAAGATGTAGGGTCTCTCGATAGGCACATACACCTTGATTTGATAACTTGATAATTATTATTTAGTAAAACGGCCGATTTACGTAAATTGATTTTATTGCGCTAAAGCACACGAGCGCACTCCACCTTGTTGTATAGTGACACTGAGTTGTTAGCTAAATTTGCAGAGTGTGCACATTGTGCGATTGCTAAATCGTACAACTTCTCTTACCTAAAATACCACTCCACAGGATAAAATTACTTCAGCTGGTAACAAGTGAAAACTGTGTACGGGATAAGTTACAAACTTCCGACAGGGCAAAAAGTGGCAAAATTGGCGGCCTGACCCAACAAAAGATTGTTTTTTTTTTTAATTTTCCGAATGCTAGTCCGGAAAAAGTAAAGTAAAAAAAATTTAAATTACTAGTAAACGCTGCAGCATAAAATTATTAGAATTTGCCTCGCTTTGCCAGGTTCACGTTTAATTAGAGTGCACCGTGTACCTACTCTGTGTCTTAAACTTTTTGCATGGCCCAGAAACCATGCTGATTGTCCACTATGAAATACCTACGCAAAGCGAACACATTTATACAGGTTCACGATTTCAACTGAAAACGACAACCAACGGTCTACAAAATTACTTTTAATCATATCAATACAACATTACGCTTACAAGTAATACAAAATTAAATAGTGACTCTTACGCTAGGTGACTTCGCCGACGGCCATCATTTGCTGTAACAACGTCATCACATGGAAGAACCTTTCCTTGATCTCACTCGCAGTCCGGTGGGGTAATAGCTTCTTAATCTTAACCAATACTTCGTCAGGTACCGAGCCTCCTTTGAGCACCTCTAATATAGTTTTATCCTCCTCTCTTGTCCAACTGTTGTTTTTGACATCCTTCTTTTTCTTCCTGCATCTCGGATTGGTGTCTTTCGGGTCCTGAAATGAAACGAAAAGCTATTCTTTACTTACTGTACATATTTACGAATATGCGCAGTAAACGCCCAGTTTGCCTATTCACTAGTGAACTGACTATAATGCGTTTCCGCGATACTTTTCACCAAAATCGGTTTTCCCGTTCAAATAAAACTTTTTATAGTCGCGGTTGAAAATGTTCAAAACCTTTTTCTCCGGGTCCTTCTTCGGCCGCCGCTTCCTCGCTTTGGGCTCCGCCTTCGTGTTGTCGTTGACATCCTTCTTCATCGCCTTCTTGCGCTTGGTCGGGTCGGGCGCGGCGCCGACTGCCCCCGCCGGCTCGGGCTCCGTGTCGTGGTCGGGTGCGAGGCGGCGCGCGTGCGTGCGCTGCGGCAGCGCGCTGTAGGGGAAGGCGAGACGCGCGGGGCGCAGGTGCCGGCCGTGCTGCAGGTACACGCGCCCTTGGAGGTACTGCGGGGGTGACGTGCGAATTAGCTTCGAACAATCAGGGCCTTGAGTCTCGTATGGAGCTCGTATTTCCCGGAGATTTAGTTGATAAAAATTCTAAGTGTGTGACAACACTACCCTAATTTAATAAGGCTTCTGTTTAAATGATTACACCAAAAAATTCGAAAATTTACTACCAATAAATTCGAAATGACTGCCTGAATTAGTAAATGACCACCAAATTGTGTTTGGATAAATGATCACCAAACTTCTTTTTATGTTTTGTGAACTTAAGTTTATGTTTTAAGTATTTTTTGTTGTTCTTACATGTTCAACCTAACACTAAGGATAAAGGGGGCTTCGCTTCGCTCACCCCCTTCACCCTTCACCTAAGTTGCCACCTAACGTTGTTGGTGGCGAAATTAGTTTAAAATCGGAGCTGCAATCTGTAGGGCCTGGTATAGAAACCAAGTTCAGACATTTTTGTGTTTGTTGTTGAAGTCCTCACCACAGAATCCAGCTGCTCCTTAGCCTCGAGGTTCCTCCGCTTGTCGTCCACCTTATCCTCGAGCTGCCACGCCTCAAACCCAGGGTCGTCGGACAGGAAGCCCTCGGGGATCTTGTCCACACCGCTCTCGTACACGCTGTGACAATTTGCATGCCGAATTAATTACCTACTTTTCATTTTATGCAGGGTTTGGCCGATAACTGAGAAGCTTCGGTGAAGATATTTATCATATTTAATAATATTAACTTCTGCACGGTTATATTTTATTCGATATTGATTTTGAACAAAAAATACGAATTTATCGTAACGTGCAACGGAACGTATTTTTAAGACGCCCAACCGAGAAAGTGACGTTCTGAGCGCAAGAAGGAAAAGGAAATTGACGCATAGCTCTGTCCCTTTCTGACAACGTTAAATACGTCAGTTCCGCTGTAGGTCCGGTTACGCGCCAAATTTTCATCTGTCAGTGAACCCAATTTTTGACAATAATTTACAGTAGGTATTTTATTTTTTTATTATTCTCGTGGCCGATTCGACAGGATGTGCGTGAAAATGTAAGCAGAAAGAGGTCCGTGGTCTAGTGGTTAAAAGCTCGTTTCTCACACAGGAGATGTGGGCTCGAATCCGGTGCTGACCAGGTACCAATGAGAATTAATTTATCGAAAATACATAATAGGGACGTTCTAACCTGTGATAGAAAATCACCGTAAGGAAAACTTCAAGCTCCATAGCTGCGGCGATGGGCTAGCCCCAGGTCACGCAATATGGATATTGAAGGACCGCTAAACGTGGGCACAATTGTGCCTCCGCCACACCGTAAGCGTAAAGGCGTGACGCTATGTTATGTTATTGTTTGCGTGACAGGGTACAACCCAAATCATCGTCGGCAGATTGATTCCGCCCTGCTGGGCATCATAGGCCTCCTCCTTCTTCTTGTGCCAACTTATGCGGTCCCGGGCTCATCGAATCCAGGATCGATATTCGTAATGCCATCGACTAATACTGTTGGTCAACCCAGGGCACCGTGTTCATTCCTTCGGCCAGCTCGAATGCCGGAAGTAAGTGCGCAATACATCTGCTGCAGGCGCGGGTTGCAGTGCAGGCGGGGGAGCACCTTGTTTGTTGGTGTTTGTTAGAGTGGACGCACCTGTCCGGTGGCCGCACGTCCGGGAACAGCACGCGGTAGATTTGCTGCAGGCGCGGGTTGCAGTGCAGGTGGGGCAGCACCTTGTTTGTTGGTGTTTGTTAGAGTGGACGCACCTGTCCGGTGGCCGCACGTCCGGGAACAGCGCGCGGTACATCTGCTGCAGGCGCGGGTTGCAGCGCAGGTGGGGGAGCACCTTGGCGCGCATCTCGTCTGTGGTGCCGCAGTTCAGGCTGTTGGTGATGGCTCGTAGTACTTTGCGCAGCATTGTCGGCTTGCGCACGAATGTGCTCTGCGGGATAAAGGTATAGTTGAGAGGGATAAAAATAATAACTAAGCAAATGACTACATGTAAATACGGCGTGAGATTTCTGTGCGGGGTCGATCCATGTATTTCACCCCTCCCGAAAGCCTGTACTGCCGCAGGCACCTACTCAGGTAAGCGCTATGGGTGTAGGTATTTGAATTATGACACTCATGCTAATAAATAAGCTAGTAGTTGATGTCACTAGTCAGTCACTGGCTTATCTATGTCTCTGGATGAATGTCATTTCAAATTGGTACAAATACTTTACAATGTAAAAAACATAATCTTTCCGGCATATCAAAAGCAGAATACACAAAAGCGAATTACATATTATGAAAAGTAGAATGTCCTAAAAACTTTCTAGGCCAATGTCTCAAAATAGAGATCTGGATCATGAGACATAAATGTGATTGCTGATTATAAACTGCACATACAGTTATCAGACACATGTCACACATGGACACTTAACTAAATCAACCTTGCAAGTTTGCATCAAACATAGCGGATTATGGATGATGAGTTAAAGTGACAAATCTTCAGGGGCCCCATTTGAGTAGACAATGACCATTCAGTGACAATGAGGCAACAACAGGCAACTTTAATTATCTTTTATCTGACGTTTTTGTAATCCCTTTGTCTTTGGTTTATAACAAATTCACATGATTAGCAAATAACCTCAATTTTTGCCATTAATTACCTGAAAAAAGATTCTCCATACGCTAATTAATGGAAACCTAAACTTGACCGTAGTCACTGTCGCATCATTGCCACTGAGCAGTCATTATGCTAGCAGAATTGGGCCCCATGTCTAAAATCATGCTGTACATAGTTAACTTAGCATTTGTATCAAAGAATTGACTGAATTCTGGAAGACTTGTGACTTTTCATATTATTAGTGAAAAAACATAAAACAAAACAACTCAATAGCAAAGAGCATCCTTACCTTACCTTACTTAAATATTATATAAACCTTAGTAAAGTGACCAACCAAAGTATTATCACTAAATTGAAATGATGCATGTTTTAATACCAGTCTACAACTGTAACATAAAAATCAATGTTGATCTTCATTACCAATTCTTTTTTCAATGACAAATACAGACTGAATTTTCTGTGTGGTGTTAATAAATATTTTGAAGTTCTACTCCACTTACTTGAAGCAAGTCAATAAATGCCTTTAACTGCAGCATGATAAATTGGTCCATAAACATCCCACTCTCTGTTGCCTGACCCGGAGTCAGAAACAACAGAAACTCATCAGCTAAGTATTTGTGTTCCTCCCCAAACATTGTCTCAATCTTCTCGTACAACTCTATTGGAGTCTCTTTAGCTGGATCGAATGCTTTCAGTATGTCACGGAACTGAACAAACTTGTTGTTATGTGGCACTCGGGTGTGGGAAGCAAACTTGGACCGGATTTTGTTGAAGTATGCAGCTGCTAATGCTGGAATGTAGAGCACAGGAGATTGATGCAAATGGAACTTTGGATAGGAATCTTTGGTTGTTGTATTATTGATTTGTTAGTCAAAATATTTGTAACGACAGTAACATACTGGTAAAGAGATCTTTCAGAAGTTCAGCACCTAAATTGGTAGTTTCACAAAGTTACAGACTCTGCTATCCTAATGCTGCCATTATTTTTTTATACAAAGTATGAAGTAGATAAAACTTGGGTTTCCTTTGTAAGAAGTGACTCAAGAACCTACCAGACCCATCCTGGTCTTTGATGAGTGGTCACCCATTTATTATTATGAAAAATAAAATTTATGTAGAAACATATAATACAAAAGTCAAGTTGTGTGGTTCTTACCAGCCTCTTGTTCATTCTCATCCAATTTCTTTGTCCCTTCTTCATCAAGATCCTTGTCTTTACTTTCTTCTTTTGGTTTAGATTCCTTTAGAACTGGTCTTGGAGAAGGTGGCCTGGGTGCAGGAGGCTGAAACTGTAAATAACAGAAATGGAATACTGATTACAAAATGTCGCCATTTTCTCGACACTAAGGTAGAGTAGTTTATTTTCTGGATTATTTGAGGATCAAATATTGATAAAACTCCTGGAACTATGTCGGTAATCTAGGGGGTTTATTGTTAAACAGACAGTTGGTATGGGTTTCCTTTAGTATCCCATCAAAAAAATATTTGAAATGAGTAGCACAGAAATACGTCACACGAAATTCCAATAGCTTACCGTTGGTTGAACGAGCTTTTTCGTGATGTTGTGTTGACCAAAAAAGCTCGTACTTGGCTCGATCTTATTGCCGAAAGCATCTTGACTGTCTCTTGTGAACAAAACTGGCATAGAAGGCAGCATTTGGAAAATCCACGCCCGTACTTTGGCCAAAACAAAATGGACTTCAACTTCACAACTTCACACGTCTCAATTCGAGATGAATTTTACACAATGGTTTTGGAAATAAACAAGTCGCGATTGCATTGTATGATTACTAGAAAATAGAAAATACACAAAAGATTTCGGAGTAAATATCACTGTTTGTTTTTATCAAAACGATACAAAATAATCCACGATTCTCCCGTGTCGACAACAAGGATTTATTTTTTGTTGATTTGACAGTTTGCTTGCGTCCGTCGCCGTCCGTCGCTGCATTCACAAAAGAAAGCAAACGCGGCAAAGTTATTTTTTTTGTATTTTTATTGTTTGTAATGGGTTTTTAATAAATTAAGCAATCCAGGAAAAAATTATCTCCAATGAGTCATCGGTATTATATTATGTTAGCAAAATGTTAAATCGAAAAGCTGATCGCGGATTTTTTTCCGTAAATATTCAAATAGCGCGCGCGCGTTGAAGGGAGTGGGCGAGGCGAATCTCAAAAACTTTTCAAACTTTGAAACAACTCTCTTTGCAAAAGCTTTAGGAATTCATTAAACTCGTCTTAGGTCACAATGTAGGCACATTGTGACCTAAGACGAGTTTAATGATCAAATTATAATTTTGTTATTTGTATACCTATTTACAATGTCGTTACAATATCGTAGAATTGACTGTATCATGATAGTTTTATGTAGCTAACCATGGTTGAATTAGAACTTTCATTGAACGAAGAAATATTTTAGGGCAAAACACTGCGGTAGCTCAGGTGAAGACTAAAGGAGGCGAGCGCAGCGAAGCCCCCGACTAGTTTTCGTGTTAGGTCGACATGTATAACACAAAAAACACCACGTAGTACTGAATATATTTTAAATAGTAGGTAATAATAGCTTTCAAAAATACATGTTTTCGTGATCTTTTCATGAAATAATTGACTTTATCATGAAACCATTTTTGATTATTTCATGAAATAATTGACTACCTATATAATGAAACGGTTGGCCATTTTATGATATAATCAATCCATGGTTGGCTATTTCATGAAATAATTAAATTCTACGATATAGCTACGACATATATAAAAGCATCGTCAAGCGTTAGTTTGCCCGGAAAAGCGTTTTACTTTCGACAGAGCTCAAAAAACCCATATATTTAGGACATCTGCAATGAAAAATATTGCATAAATTGTGTACGCCCTAGAATTGTCAAAAGTTAAATAAAGAATTGTTCTTATGTAATGTACGGTAAAGATGATGATTAGGTGGGACGCGGTCGGTCCTTAAATGCATGACTAATAAAAAAAGACTCATTCACGCAGAGGTTCTTCCTACCTTGTTAGGTTCCTCCCTTGCATTATGCGGCGGACGTTGCGTTGGCTGCGGCAGCAGGGTCCGAGTCCTTCTACGGTACATAGGATATTCCAATTATATTTTCTTTGGCTAAACCTGTATGGTTAAACTATGCATATGAAGATCTAATTTTATCGACAAAGAATTATTTATGATAACTGCTATTTTTCACAAAAATTGGTACCTATACAAAACAAAAGTATTTACCTTTGGCATATTATTTAAAATTACACTAGCTTTTAGAGGACACCAAAAATAAGTTTCTAACTAAAACACTTTTGGCGTATTACCGTGTTACTACAAATAAAATACACATAAATAAACCTCAAAACAAACATCAAATACATTTTTGTCTTTTGACAAGCGTTGAACAGCAGTTTATTTATTGTGGTACCCTCAGTGTTTCTCAAATTGGTCGGTAGAGGGTTAAATCACATAAAAACAAATACAACGAAATTATATTATGACAAGATCTATATCTATCTATAGACCTATATATCTCTGGAAGTATGGCACCTTTTTACAGGAATATTTTGAATACGATTTTTTGAAGGAAAGTCTATATTACTTGGTAAATGACACAAAACGGCCAAGTACCAAGGGTTCCGTACACACATTGTTTTGTGATATACCTCATTACACATTTACGACGTTCACATTGTTTGTGACATAAAATCTGGGTTCTTGCCCTATTTATTTATTTAATGGCGTGCTAACCTCTTTTGCGGTTGAATGGTCCAGTACAAAATATAATATCAACGTCAAAGTCAGAGGTTTTGTACTGGCCAATGACATGTCTTTGTTTACCTTTAATTTTCCGCCGTTTAGATTTTGGTGAGCACATGTGTTTCTGAATTCTCCTATCCAAAATTGGTAAAAATCACTAGAAATATTTGTTTTTATTGGTTGGATTTTACTTGTTGTGTCTGTTTTAGTGCTCGTCAGTATTTGTGTACAGGTTTGTATATTTTTTAGGGTTCCTTATCTCAAAAGGTACGAAATGGAGCTGCAGGGTCACTCGCGTGTCCGTTCGTCCGTCTGTCACAGGCACTTTTCTCAGGGACTATAAGAGCAATAGTCTTGAAATCTACAGGTAAATACTTCTCCTGATAACCGCAAGAATCGAGGCAAAAATGAAAAAAATATTCCCTACAAAAAGTGGAGGGGCTAAAATGATAAAAAGTAAATAAATAATATAATAACAAAAATGTTTATTGTTTAACAAAGATAGCTTTTACATAGTGTTGGTTGAAGACTTCTTTTAAATACAAATTACCTGTATCAGAAGAAGTGTACTGTGCGTGCGTGCGTGCGTGCGTGCGTGCGTGCGTGCGTGCGTGCGTGCGTGCGTGCGTGCGTGCGTGCGTGCGTGCGTGCGTGCGTGCGTGCGTGTGTGTGTGTGTGTGTGTGTGTGTGTGTTGTGTATGTGTGTGTGTACTGTGTGTGTGTACTGTGTGTGTGTGTGTGTGTGTGTGTGTATTGTGCGTATGAGTGTGAGTGTGTGTGTGAGAGTGCGAAATAAACCAGTTTATGTTTTGTTTTTACTTTTTTATTATTTTAATATCTAGCCTTTTTAGCTTTTTAGGTTTTTTTATTTATATATATATATATATATATATTGTGGTGTCATGTATAAAACAATCAAATTTATGGCGTTACGTTAAAGTCCTCAAGCTTTCTAAAAATATGAGGGTACATTTGGATGGGGATGAGTCGGCTGATAATGATCACCTTACATTAAAATGTATGCACTGTTGTAACGTCGGTTGATGAATTATTATCTAAAGTGTACCCCGATATATACATATAAATGAGAAACCCATAGATTGGATATGTGATCGTGCAATTCTTACTCCTAAAAACGATCAAGCAGCAGCGTTTAATGATGCTCTACTAATGTCTTTCGAGGGTGAAGAAAAGGTATACAAATCACTAGACACTGTTATAATAATAATAATACCTTGGACACTATTTACACACATTGATCTAGCCCCAAACTAGGATTCCCTGTATCTTGGGTACTAGACAACGATACACATACTTATATAGATAAATATTATACATACATAGATAGATAAACAACCATGACTAGGGTACAAACATCTGTTCTCATCAAACAAGTATTTGCCCCCACCGGGACTCGAACCCGGGACCCTTGGCTTCGTAGACAGGGTCACTGCCGACTCGGCCATTCGGGTCTCGGTCACGATTATTTGAGAATTGCAAAGAAAGATAGTTAGCACTGTTAGTGAACACTTGAAATTATTTATAAAGGCCTTACTGGATCCTCTTTCTAGGCTTAAAATAATTGAATAATTTTTTGTACAAGATCAATAATTTTGAACCTTATGGCTTGGTAATAAAGTTCAAAACATGTGGAAAATAATCATCATCTGTTGATAGCCTCACAGCTGAGTAGATATCTCAATCCTCAGCCATTAGAAAATGGTCTACGATCGAAGGGTGGTTTCGAACCTCGGGTCACGCATCGGGGACGGGAACGCGTTGGTGAGGAAGCAGCAGTCGCATTTGCTAACTACTTCTCAGATGTTTTCCTCCCTGATGAGCCAGCACTCGATCCAGATCTGGTAAACAGTTCTGATGACTCGTGCACTGCTAATCACATACAAGTTTCACATATTTCCAGTAGGGACATAAAGGAAGGGCTGAAGCAGCTAAGGCCAAGGAGCGCAATTGGACTGGACAACGTCCCTCCCTACTTTTTGAAGGCCTTCAGCGATCAGCTGGTTTTACCTTTGGGTCGGATATTCAATCTTGTTCTTGAACAAGGTAAGTACCCCACCAACTGGAAGCTTTCTCGAGTCAGTCCTTTCCCCAAGACAAGTGACACTGCCTCCGTTGATCAAAATCGACCTATTGCAATCCTGAGTTCATTGGCAAAACTGTTCGAGTCGATCATAAAAGACAAAATCAGTTCGCAGATTGCGCCTTATCTGAGCGACCCGCAACACGGATTCAGGAGTCGCCTCGCTCAGTTAACACCAACTTGCTGACTTTAGTCGAGATTGTGTCGAAGTGCATGGACAAGGGATGTCAGGTGGACGTCGCCTATAAGGACTTCCGTAAGGCGTTCGATAGAGTCGATAATGACGTCCTAGTGAAGAAGTTATGTGCCATTGGATTTGCCCCACGGCTGTTGGTTTTCTTCGCTGACTACCTCAAGAACCGCCAGGAATATGTCTCGAATTAGAGCTCAAACACGCCAATTGCCTTCTGTATGCGGACGATCGACCTCGGTGTTACGTTCGACCCTAAACTTACATTCCATGAGCAAATGAGCACATTGGCAAAGGAATGCTTCAAAAGATTGGGGTTTGTAATACGGAATAGTAAGGGATTCCATAACCTGGGTGGAGAACCAAACTTGAATCTAGCTCGGTGGTTTGGAATCCGCACGAAAGCTCCTACATAGTTTTGCTCGAGAAGGTACACAGAGCTTTCCTACGATACCTATATAAGAGGAAATTTGGATACTACCCTTATCTTTATCCATCCGCTTTTATATTGGGTATGCTCGGATACAACTCAATAGAGGTCAGATGTACCACCGAGAAGCTTCTGACTGTGACCTGTTTGTAGATTGTTGCGAGGCGACAGTGACTGCGCCGTGCTTGTCGGTACCGTATGCGCGCTATACGTGCCCGACAGATATCTCCACAATGTTCTGCTGGCTGCAGCACCACAGACTGATCTGTTTGGTGATGCGTGGAGGCATATTGTGCGAGAATGTGGCAGGTTCTGCGAGATGAATGAGTGAAAGTGTTTTCTTGGAATTATTATTATGATTACTATTATTATTTGCATTGACATTTTATTTCAGTACCCTTGACATACCTAATAATGTTTAATACTATTTGAATTTGACCTGAATTTAATGCTTAATGTAATTTAATATGTAGTATTTTCTACGAATTTGTACCCTTCGTTCCCTACCTGTGAAATCGACTTACCTACCTAAATTGATACTGACATTAAATAACTATTTGACTTTGTACAGCGCATTGGGTGTATACCTGTAATGTTATATATCGTACTTGTAGGTATATTGAATAAAAAATAAAAATGACTAGAAAAAAGAAGTAATAGCGCGTTTGCTTCATTTATTAAAAAAACATTTACGTACAGGCACATACATTGCTTCTGGCCCCACACTAAGATACCTTGTATAGTGGGAAACAAAAACAGCGGCATCATACACATATAAACATCCAAGACCTGGGGTTTTTTTTTTCTCTACCCCCAGCCGGGGATCGGACCCGGGACCTCTCGCATGCTAGGCAGAGCCACAACCGCTTCACCACAGGGATCGTTAATAAATAATTATAGAGTAAATTCAACTCTATCAGTGTAGTCAGTAGTGGGTTATTTCGCCAAAAGTACCTAAGTTAAGCTTTGTTTATCTGGAGAACCGGAAATGACCCGTAGATTAAGCTTACAAAAAACCAGCTTGAGCACTTTATAAGAAGTGTTACTTATAGAGCAAATTAGCGATATCACAGAATACTTAATAGAACTACGTACAGAAAAATCACTCCTCAAAGACACTTAAATAAATAGCTACTCAGCTCTGCGCGGCAATAAAGCGCGATGTATCTTGCACCTGCGCTACGTTCAATAATCGCTAAACACTTATAGAATTGGTTACTAAAATACTTTTAAAGATAAACTGCATAGCAAACTTATTTTGGATATCAAGAAATCACTGCACAAGGCCTAGAGGTAAGTATGGGTTTCTAGTTACTCCGGTATAACTGGTAATGCATATTTGGACTCGCTTGCAAAGTGCGCCTGCACTGCAGAGGTAGACAGAACCAAGTTTAACCACTATTCTTCATATGACCTAATGAATACTTCTAAACAAACAAGTGGAAGGCGGAATGAAGTCATAGTTGTCGACTTTAGGGAGCCTACTATGCATCTAAAAATATAAAAAGGCCTTAAAAATATAAAAAGTATTTGAAAGAGAGATATCAGTGATTATTCGCCTTTGTTTTCGGCACTGTTCATCCCCGGTGCTTTTGCATAAGATACCTACGTTTCCGCGATAATTCTCTGTGCGAATGTGGACTAGAAGATGGGAACTTAGACCATATATTCTTTAACTGCCCTATCAACATTAAAGCTGATGTGTATATCGCTACCCTTTAAACATTCCCCTTCCTTTGAGCTTTTCACTTATTTCTCAGGTGAGTTAGTAGAGGCTCCAAAGAAAATCGTGAGAATGAGATTCGTGCTTAACCTCTCAAAAACCGAGGGTAGTTAGGACGGGTCGCGATTTTAAACCTTATCTCCACCGCCCGCGAGGGCCCCCCGATGACCTGTCCATAGGAGTGGACAGAGGCGCTTCTTCAGGAAGAGATCCGATGATCTGACCCTGACTCCCCACGCCCCAGAATGGGTGCGTGAGATGAATACTTGATTGATTGATTGATAAACCTTATGCCATGGTTATAAAATTTAAAACCTATTAAGAAAAAGTTGCGTTACCTAACGCCGGTATTCTAGAGGTTAATGTATGAATTTTGTGTTTAATGTTTACTAACACATGTAGCTATATAATTTGTATATATTTGTTTGTTCCAGGTATATGTCCTACTAACCAAATAGTCTACAAAAAGATATAATTTTACATCACCTCCACTCGTGCTCAGAGAAAAACAATAGCAAACAAAAGAACTGTAGTTTATTCAGATAAGTTAGGTGTTGATTTTGGTACTTTTTTGCATTATGGCCCTAAGCAACAAGAGACAAATATTTGTTGTTCTAATAGTTCCTTTGAGGAAATTATAAAACAGATAGCTATAGGGAATTTTGATGAACATAACACCTATTGTTATTATGGTAGGAAACCACTCGAACATTAGTAGGAGTGCATTAGATACCAGTAACTATAGACGTACTGCTCAATTTATATATTAAAATGAAGTGCAAGTTTATTCTATGTAACTTTCCTTGTTGTTCTAATTTATCGAGGAAACAAAATAATAATATACATAGAATGTACATGCACCTATACAATATAACTTGTCATCATAGTGATGCTATATTATGTTTCGATATGAATAATTTCATTCATAACTTTACTTTGACTCAGGATAGTACCTGTCTAATAAAACAAAAAAACGAGTAGCTGCATTGTTAACGTATAATACACAGTTGTAAATTCTGTTGATTTAACTGATCGCGAAAACAATGGAAAGGCCTAGTAACCTTCATATTTTCCATCAGAATATGTACGGGACTGTGCGTACTGCTGTTGCTGGGGTTGGAAGAATGAAAAGGCTGCTGTACTGTTGAATCGTGGCCGTCGAGAGTGTCTTGCCGCTGAGAGTTTCTTCCTCTTCGGAGGTTGTAATCGGAATGCCTTGAGTTTTTTTTTTGTTGGAGGGCAAAAAAATGGAATTACCCATGCCCAGGAGTCAGACCTCCCTGCTATGTCCGGGTCCCCACACATGGAGCGGGCATCAGCTCGTGTGCTATACGGACTAAAAACAACCCCTTTGTGTTTACAGTTGTCTTAGTAAGAATTAACTGTCGATTTCCTGTCGAAGCTCCTTGTCCGCGCCGCGTAGATTCGTGCCGTTGTCCGACCAGATTTCAGATGGGCACGCTCGCCGTGCTATGAATCTTCGGAGTGCCATCATCGCCGCGTCCGTGCTCAGCGAGTACGCCAGTTCAAGGTGAACGGCGCGTGTTGTGAGACACGTGAACAGCGCCACGTATCGCTTCTGTGTGGAGCGGCTGACGGTGACTGTTACCGGCCCGAAGTAGTCCACTCCGGTGTAAGTGAACGGCCGCTGGTGATGGGCGAGGCGGCTCGGTGGGTGATCTCCCGTGGCTGGTTGAGACGGCTTCTCTTTTCTTAGGCGGCAGGGCAGGCAGCGGTGGACGACGAGACGAGTTACTGGGCGTAATGTCAGTACCCAGTAATGTTGTCGGCACTCGTTGATCGTCGTCTCGACGCCGGCGTGTGCGAGCTGTCGGTGTGTGTGGGCTATCCACAGTCTGGTGGCGGGGTGGTCCCCGTCGAGAACAGGAGGGCTCTGAAAAATTGTCGCGCTGAAAAGCACGTTTTTATTATGTAATAATTGTAATTTTACTCGCTAGAGAGCTCCGATAAACGCGTGCGATCGCTGCTGTATCATAAATTACTATGGGCGAAGCGTTTTTTTTTTTTTTTTTGGAGGGGAAAAAAATGGAATTACCCATGCCCAGGAGTCAGACCTCCCTGCTATGTCCGGGTCCCCACATATTGAGCGGGCATCAGCTCGTGTGGTATACGGACTAAAAACAACCCCTTTGTGTTTACAGTTGTCTTATTAAGAATTAACTGTGAGCCATGGCCTCGGTATATGCTGAAGGCTTTCTACCTGCAATTTGCCCTTTTTGGCGATATATATGTGTATATGATATATATGGGAGGAGTTTGCCTGCTTACCCGATTTTATGAGCGGGCCTCAGCTCATAGTCAACGGGCATGATAGCGGCATGTTAGGGGGGCAGATTGCCCCCGCTACTAAGAAGTGGTTATAATTTTTGAGATCTATCCTAATCCTAAACTACTTTATATTTGGGTCATTTAGGGGGGTTCTGACCTCAGTCCGGGAGGTTTAAAGGGGCAGGGGGAGATTGTGTGTTCGTCGAATCAAGACGGCGATCTCTTTCAATCCAAATTTGGTATCTGAGACGCTGTAGTGCTTCGGGAACACAGCCTTCGTCAAGTTGACGTGCCTGAGGGGCGGGGGGTGGTTGGGCTTTAAGAGCTTTCGTGATATCGTCCTCCGGTTCTAGGAGGACGTCTTTGGGGCGCCTTTTGAAAAGGTGTTTCTTATTTATATCTGGGGTCGGATCATAAAGGGATGCTTGTACTATAAGCGGGTTTGGGTGGCTAGATGCATTAATGAAGAAGCGTTCGGACGCTTCTTTCATATATTGCTTTACTGTGGGGAGTCTAAAGTCACTATGGAGGTCTACGTTTCGCATGTACCACGGGGCACCTACGGCTTTTCGCATGAAGCGATTTTGTAAAACCTGAAGGGGCTTAAGGGAGTGGGAGCAGTGTGCAAAGACTGGACTTGCATACGTGAAGACCGGACGGATGCAAGTTTTAAATAGAGTTATTTTGCAGCGCAATGGAAGATTGCTTTTACTTCTCATGAGCGGGTGAAGCCTACTCATGTAGAAGGCTGCTTTGTCGCGGACCGTTTTAATGTGGGATTTGAAGTTTAGTCGGGAGTCTAATGTCACGCCTAAATACTTCACTTTATTTTCCCAGGGGATCGGGCGATCAAAGAGGGTGATTTCGGGTAGTGAAGAGGACGCGCGGTCAGCTCGAGTTTTGCCCCTTGAGAAAAGCACGGCTGCGCTTTTCTCGGGGTTCATCTCTATTCTCCATTTGAGAGCCCATTCACCGAGGTCGGTTACTGCTTTCTGGAGTACTTGACAAACGCGCGCCCTCTTCCTACTGGTGTAATAGAGAGCCGTATCGTCAGCGTAAAGGGCTAGCTCGACGTATGGCGTGCGGGGAACGTCTTGGACGTAAAGTGAAAAGAGGGTGGGGGAGAGAACTGAGCCTTGCGGGACTCCGGCGGCTATGGGGTGGGGCCTAGAACGCGATTTTTCTACTCGATAGCAAAAACTGCGCTCAGTGAGGTAGTCTTTGATAATGAGTACAAGCCTATCGTGGAGGTTGAGTTGGTAAAGTTTATAAATAAGACCATTGTGCCAAACTTTGTCAAAAGCTTTCGCTACGTCAAAGAATATGGCACCGGTATCTTTGGACTTTGCCGTTGTGTGGAACCCTTTGTAAATGTGCTCCTTTATGCGGTGCACCTGTTGGACGCACGAGTGTTTGGGTCTAAAGCCAAACTGCTCGTTGGGTATGAGATTTTTGTCTATGCAAATGTCTTTGAGTCGGTTGAGAATAAGCCGTTCATAGACTTTGCCTATTGAAGAGAGTAAGCTAATGGGGCGATAGCAAGTGGGGTCGGTTCGATCTTTCCGGGGTTTGTGAAAGCCAATAACGTCAGCTTCTTTCCATGTGGTTGGAAAGGCACAGAGACGGAGGGAGGCATTGAAAATTACCGTAAGGGTTGTTAGGAGTCTGAGAGGGAAAGATTTAATTGCCATATTAGTGATTCTATCAAGCCCCGGGGCATAAGACATAAGACATAAGACATCATTTATTGGTAATATACATTACAAGTCAAACAAAATTCAAAAAATTAATAAAATGTATAAAATAAAATTAGATAAAGGAAACATTTGCCACATCATTAATAAGGAAGTTGTCATTACCCGTAGGAGTATAATGTAATATAATTGGTACAATTAAAAGAATTAATTTTTATTAAAATAATATTTACTTATGTACGTCGTTCTTTAAAATTTATGAATTCTTCATAGGAGTAGAACGACTTCTTGACAAGCCACTTTTTTAGTTTAATTTTAAAGTTTAGGAAGCTCGGTGCATTGGTAATGTCGTCCGGTAGCAAATTGTACACCTTCGGACCCATCACCCGTATTGTTTTGGCCATTTTTTCTAATTTATGAGGGACATTGGCTAGTTTATCTGCACCTCTTGTAGTGTGACTGTTTTGGTCACCACGTTTAGGTAGACTACCAACATTGACTCTCACATGAGTAGCGACTTGAAAAATGAGTAGGGATGGCAATGTCATTATTCCAAGCGCCACAAAGTGCGGTCTGGCGGATGTGTCCTGGGCCACACGTGCAATCAGTCGTACGGCTCGTTTCTGAAGTCTGAAGATACGCTCCCAGTCAGCAGCGCGCCCCCAGAACTCGATTCCGTATGACAGGACTGACTGCACTGTGGCGAAGTAGCAGGTCCGAACCGCTTCTTTAGGAAGTGTTGACGATAGTCTACTGAGCGCAAAACAGGCGCTACCCAATTTACTACACAGCTTTTGTATGTGATGCTCCCAGGTCATTGTCTGGTCTATGACAAAACCGAGAAATGATGCGGAGGAGACTTGTTCAATTCTCGTTTCCTCGACGCGTACATCTAGTAAGCGTCTCCTGCGTCCGGAAAGGTCGAAATTAATTACTTGAGTCTTTGTTAGATTGAGTGCGAGGCCGTTTTTTTTAAACCAATGCCATAATTGGTTTGCGACTTTATTGAGTGTGAACTCTAGTGAGTCAAGAGTTTTGCCCGTGACTACAGATGCTACATCATCTGCGAACATGAACAATTCACCGTCAGTGGTAATCTTCGGTAAGTCATTCAGGAGGAGAGAGAAGGCAAGGTTTTACAGTGAGGAGCCTTGAGGTACACCCACGTCTGTCATGGTTCCGTCGGATCTTAGGTTACCTCCGGACCCTAAAACACATTGAGTACGATTTTTTAAGAAGCTCCTTATTAGATTTAGTGCTGGGCCGTCGATTCCATGATACTTCAGCTTCATTCCGAGCACATCATGATCTGCGACGTCAAACGCTTTGGAGAGGTCACAAAACAAGACGGCTACCTGCATTTGATGTTCACGAGCGCTCAGGATGCGAAGCACGACCTCACGGGCAAGCATAGTTGTTGAGTGGCCCTGACTATATGCATATTGGCGCTCGGATAGTGCTTTGGTCAATGATAGGTATTGAACCAATCGAGTGCTTAAGCCATTTTCAAAAATTTTTGCTATAGCAGGTATTATTGCGATCGGACGGTAATTATTGGGATCGCATTTTTTACCTTTGCCTTTATAAAGGGGACAAATTTTTATTTCTTTGAATGCATCAGGGTATAGACCATTCCACAAGCAGAGGTTGAACAGTACTGATAACGGTGAAGCTAATGTTGAAGCAGTCGAATTTATCAGCTCTGTTGAAATATTATAGATATCGCGAGTAGGTTTTACTGCGACTCGCTTTTTTATTATTTCAAAGACTTCTTTAGGCGTGAAGTTAATGAGTCGAATTGCGCGGTCGGCCGGTGGGCGCGCAGCTTTAAGCGCTGCGCGGGTGCATTCCAAGTTGGCTCGCGGGGCTCCGCACACGGCGGCTGCGGATGCGAATTGCACATTGAGGTGGTTCACCAGCTCTTGTTTGTAATTAGAATTGTCACTACCAGGAATTTTTATTGTTTCGGTAAAGTCAGCATGAGTTTTCTTTTTTCCAGACTCCATGCTAACTATTCGCCACATTGTTTTTACGATGTTATCATTTTTATATATGATGTCAGTATAATATTGAGTTTTATGAGATTTTAATTTTAAGTCATATTGCAATTGTAGATCTATTATTTTGTTTTGGATATCTGTATTATTAGGAGATTTATTATTTATATCGATTATGTCAAAGATTAAAGATTTCATGTCATATATGTCTTTTGTTATCCATCTATTGTTATATGATACATTCGGTTTTAGTTTATAAGGAAAGCAGATTTCATATTTATTAATTATAATGTTTATAATTGATTCGGCTAACTCATCGGTGCTTGTTTTGGTGTGGCTTTCTTAGGTTTTAGTTCCTTTATTACTTTTTGCACTTCCTCAAGGGTGATCTCGGGAAGGGAGTCAATGGGGGGGAGAAAGCTTTTATGCTCAACTTCAGAGTTGACCATGTTAAGATGATCGGGGTCTATTGGTTGAGAGGAGGGAGTGCACTGGGTTTCTAGACTATCGGCAAGACATTCGGCCTTTTCGTCGTCATCAAAGGCTGCGGGTTGGTTATCCCGTTTTAGGGGGGGGGGGGGGGCATGGGAACAATCTCATCGGATTTGAGGTATTTACTGAATTTAAATATAGCAGTGTGACTTGGGGCTATGCTAGAGACAAAGTCGTTCATGCGACTGCCTCTGAGTTCTCGCATGCATCTGGTAACCTCTCGTTGGAGGCGACGCATTTGAATTCTGTGATTGTCTGAGGGACAGTTATCATAATCTCTTTGTGCCGCATTCTTTGCACTAAGCAGCAGTCTCAAGTCCTTTGGGAGTTCGAAGCGATGGTTAGCCTGTACCGGGACCTCGCTAGAGGCGCCGGTCAGGGCTTCGTTGAGACTGCTGCCTATGTCAGAGATTTTGGCTTCTAGTTGGGCTCTATTGTCAATTTCTGATGTGATATCTAATCTTGGGTCCCGCTTACTGAGAGCTTGCTTGAATTTACGGTTGTTAATAACGGTCCTGGTTTCAGTCGGTTGGTCGAATGGCCTGCCGAGATAGTATAAGACCGGTCAATGATCCGAGTGAAGCTCGCTAAGTACACTTATGTCCCTGACTGGGAGGCTAATGTTTTTGAAGATACAGTAGGAGAGAATGTCTGGCCTGTGGTCAGCAGTGTAGGGATAATGGGTCGGGGCATAGGGAGCTATGACTTCGCTGTCATCGAGGGATTCGAGAAGTCTGTGTACGGTCCGTCCGTTGGTATTTGTCTCATTACAGTTCCATTGCTGGTGCTTGCTGTTGAAGTCACCAGCTAGGATAACTGTACTACCTAGTTCTAAGAGGGCTTTGATATCATTAGCTATCATCTTCTGTCCGGCCGGCAGATAGACTGATGCTATGACTATGGGATCGTGACCTGACATTGCAATGCGGATGGCAGTTGCTTCGCAATTATCTAGTTGGGGGGTGACTATAGAACAAACGTGCAAATATTTTTTATAATAGATGGCGGTACCGCCTTTGGGGTTATTTGGTCGGTCCTGAGTCGGTAAGCGGTCAGTACGGAGGAGACTATATTTGGCTATATTGAAGCGCCTATGTTTGGGTTTTAGGTAAGTTTCTTGGACCGCGAGGATATCTATTTTATGTCTATTGAGAAGATCGGCGACTTCTTCTCTCTGTTTAAGGAGACTATCAGCGTTATAGAGCGCTAAAGTTAGACTGTGGGGCTTTGTCCGTCCGTTTGTCGAGTTTACTAAAATGGGCGTACTATACATGTTGGTAGTTTAGGTACAAAGGGTGGGTTGGTGGGTGGGGGAGGTGACGAAGGCGTATGTAAGAGGGGTGCGCCTGAAAGAGGCAAAGTTTGGGGGATATAGTGTGGGGAGGTCGAGAAGACTTGGGATGAATGCCCTAGGTGGGGGGGGTAGTTTATGAAGCCTTGTCCAAGGGGGTAGGTGGTGTTGGGTGGAAATAGGGGCTTAGAAAACTTTAGAGGGCGTTGGGAGGGCGCTTGTTGGGAAGAACTCTGGCTCCGTTCCCACCTGCGACTTGCGCCTGGGGCTGCCGGGCATCCGCCATAGTTGGCTGGATGGCCGGTCTGCCCGCACAACACGCAGGTGGGAGGGGTTGCCGCGTCCTTCCCGCAAACGGAGGTGGCATGATTGCCTGCGCATTTCACGCAACGGGGGGGGGGGGGGCAAAGCATCTGCTTTGGCCATGTCCATACATTTGACAGTTGTAACACTGTGAAATGATGTTGGCGGATTTGGGGCTTTCGACGCTAATGTCTTTGAGACCGCAGAGGGATTGAAGGGGGCTAATTTGCCTACCTGCGGCGGTGGGTTCGGCAATTACTAGGATCATGTTAAATGCCTTTGCAGGCCGGTACGCGGTTTTTGCGCGGTGCAACCTATGTACTTCCATTACCGGGAAGTTTTTAGAGATTAAGTCATTTTTGATGACGGATGTGGGGAGATTTGTGGGGACGGGGCGGACTATGTAACGAAAAGTTCTCTCCTCGGGGAGAGAGTAAGTATGGAAGGCGATATGGTTCGCCCTCAAAAATTTGGTGATAGCGCGATGGCATTTGGACTCTGCCACCTGGACGCGGGTTCCGGCTGATGTTATCGCGGATGTATATTTAATTCCATTTCTTTGCAAATGGATCGATACCCGAGTCCAGGCGGTTTCGTCTCGGATTATTACTGGTGGTGGGGGGCGAGCGCGGTACGCGTGGGGCGCGGGGGTTGGTGGGGCTACGGTATTCGCAGTACCAGTGGGGGATGGAGGGCTCTGAAGTATCAGAGTTTGGGGCGCGGGGGGGGCGGGGGAATTTGTTGAACACGGTTTGGGTTTTGGGGTTAGTGGAGACAGAGACATGGTAGCGGGCCTGATCTGTTTGGCCTCGGGGCTTACGGGGGACTCGGAAGACCGGTTCTTCCGCTTTTTGTTTTTTGAGATGACGGGGGTGAAATGAGTTTCCTCATTGAATGGCGGTGAAGTTACAGGGGAGAGAGAGCTGAGGGTTGGGGTTGGGGTTGGGGGGTTCGCGGGGTTTGCAAGAACCGGCGAGCGGGGGTGCGAGTCAGCTTCGGAGCTGGTTGAGGGGCTAGCGGGGGGATCGGCGGCCCTAAAAATTTGAATTGACACTCACCGTCCAGCACCCGTGCAGGACGGTCGTGTTTACTCTCTCCCGCTGCCGCCCCGGCAGCAAGTGTTTCTCTCTCTTACACCCGCGCCCCGCGCCCGCGAGCGCGCCCGCGCCTGCGTGCGAGAGACCTCTCTCTCGCACGCCCGTGAGACCCCCTCGGGTCAGTCCGCCGCGTGTGTTGTGCCCAGGTTGGATTGGTTCCAGTAAGGTCGTATTATTTTTATTTTATTTATTTACTTATTCTTCTCTCTCTGTCCCCTTTCTACTGTCCCCATTCTTCTGTTTTATTATTTTGTACCACTCACCTCGGACCGCCTGGATAGAGACGGAGGCGGTTCGAGACACAAGTAGGAACACACCCACACGCTAGGCTACACACCCAAGCCATGGCCCCCCAACCAGACACTAATTTACTTATCGAGATAGGTAAATATGTGTCGTCGGTCCCCTTGTTGTTGGAGTACGTACTCCAACAACTGTCTCCATTCCCTCCGGATCGCCCGTCCCTTGCCTTGAGCCCCGCCTGTCGCTATATTTATGTTTTGGCGGGCGCTCGCGGTGAGTGGGGGTGTGGCAAGTCACTCTCGAACGGACCGCTTAGCTTTATTTATTATGCTATCTCTTTCTTACATTGTACTTGTACGGGTTTTAGCCCTACGCTCTTGTTATTGATGATGATTGATAAATGATAAGATTGGATATTGTAAAGGTATTTTAATGATTAAGAACAATTACGGAAATGCTATGATAAATGATTAGGACTGCTATGAGCCACGCGGAGCTCTTGCTGTCCGAACGTGAACTGATTTGAATAGAAACGACAGCGGCCGCGCAGGACTGCTGAATTGGGAAAATGTGCGGTGTCCCGTACATGCTCCCGAGCGGGAGATGAAACATACGAATATGCGGCGGAGGAGCCTCCACCCGCGCCCGGCTGCGCGCCTGCACGCGCCGGCACGCGTAGAGCACGCATGCGACTCCTCCAGCTCCAATTATAATATAGGTTGCTGTATATTGATGAACGTTGTGGTATGATAGTCTCTCTGACAGCTCTGGGCTCTCCTTCATCTGCTTGATCTGCTCACTAATTTCTTTCAGGCTTTGTTCCCGACTACTGTCATCTTCTGTTTCATTATGGATTGGTACGGAGATATTCATGATATGATTAATTTCTGCCATTCGTGGAAAGTCTATTTCGGAATGAGTCTTGATTTCATTCGTCATTTGGTTATGTGAGTAGGTAGTATGATAATCTCCTTTGATAACACAACCATGACCTACAGTCATAATTCGAACCTTGCTGAGTCGCTCGGCGGTAATCTGAAGCTCGCACATTATTTTGACGGTGCATTGTTCGCAGCAGAAGTAAAAATACATGTTGATATTATTTAATTCTGACCACTGATCTTCGCATTCCTTGGTGAATACTTCGCATCTGTTTAAATCTTTGTTCATTCGGCAAAGACTTGAGTCTGATTTGATTTGATAGATAGTATTCTGTAGATGGCACAAATACGTGTCCCCGTCGATACTGTGACTGCATGTCTGTATGTCGTTGATTGTTAAGGGCAAGTACTAATCTTTTGATAAATTGATCGCTAAGTGATCTGCGACTGGATTGATATAATTCATCTTTCCATTGACTTGCTGCGGTACTGAGAACACTCTGTATAATTCGTAGGAGTCTCGATTGATGAGTGGAATTCTGATCTCAAATATTACGTATTGCTGAGTTATTCTTGCTTTTACTTTGAGCAAACCGTATACCTTGTGCATATCTGTTTGTAAATTGCTGATGGGGAGGGAGAGATCTTTTGATAGCTGTCTTGATATAATGTCGAATTCATCTTGAAGTTTTTTCACGCTGATTAAATTGATGCTGAGTTGTCCATGATATACGTCCGTGATAGTGTCCAGTAAGGTATGCTGAATACTCTTTATTTTTTGAAGCATGTTGTTTGCTATGATAACTGATAAGATGAAGTCATTAGTGGACGATACGTCTTGAATCTGCTTGTTCATAGAATTTTCCAAATTGTTTAGCCGTTGGTTGATGATTTTGTGTTGCTTATTCATGACGTCCTCTGTCCTTTTCAGGAAATTAAATTCAGCTTCAACCACGGATGTTTGATTCTACCATAGTTGAAACAAATGCTTTTGATTATTTTTGACGAGTGTGATATCTTTTTGATAGTCTTCCGCGAATTGTTGATCTAATACGCCGAAGAGGCTGCGTGCGACGTACCCGACCCCGTCGATAAGCCCACGCCTTTGTCTGGCGTGTGTCTCCGATTCTTGCTGACTGGTCATAACACGGTTGTAGTACTCAAGTTCACTACAGTCGTGACGTAATTGCGATAAGACCGTGTCGAAATGTTCGTGTTCTTGTACAGAACAGATATTGCTTAGATATTTTGAATATTTGCTGAGTGCTATTATTCCTTCTTGATAGGGCGTCGTGTCGTAGTAGACGATGAGTTTCCATTCATCTCGTACTAGTTGTAAGTTTGATATTTTGTCGAAGTATAAACCTTGACTTTGATTAAGTGATTTGATATTTGTTGATAAACACTGCGAAGTAACATACTAACAAGTAACATATTAACATTGATACGAAGTTTGATTTCTTTTTGCGACATGACCTCACAGGTCTGTTTTTTGCTGGCTTGTCGTCCATTCCTTCCCCGTTGCTCCTTTGATTGATACTTGGTATATTTGATTCCGACGAGGTAGGTAGAATGGACAACTTGACGATAGGTCGTTTCATTACGCCGTTTTTCGTTCGTAGCGTCACAACCCTGACGTAACCGTCCTTTCCCGGGTGTAAGGCAATGACTCTCCCTAGAGCCCACTTGCCGGCCGGTAAGTTAGTATCGTGTATTAGAACGATGTCATCGATTTTGATGTTGTCTTTGGCTTGTTTCCATTTGCTTTTTGTTGTGATTTGTGAAAGATACTCGGTGCGCCACCTTTTCCAAATGTCTTTGAATATTTTCTGCGCCAACTGCCACCTTGTTCTTTCATCTCTCTCTGTTTCGATGATAGTTAACGTCGGTCCATTTGTTAAAAAGTGTGCTGGTATTAAGTAATTTAGATCCTCTGGGTCTTCTGATAATGGACACAACGGCCTGGTATTGAGACAAGCTTCCAACTGTGCTAATAACGTCGAAAATTCTTCATAAGTTAACTTTTGCTCTCCGATGACTCGTTTAAGGTGATATTTGAGACTCTTCACCGCGGCTTCCCAAATTCCACCTGCTGAAGGCCATGATGGCGCTATAAAGTGCCATTTGATCTCCATCTCATTGATTTCTACTAAGAACTCATTGTTGATGATTTCTTTAAGATTGATATGTTCTCGTTGCAATGACCTGCTTGCACCTAAAAAGTTCTTCGCATTGTCGCTATGAATGTGGCGTGGTGTACCCTTGCGAGCTGATAGTCTTCTGATTGCTGCCAAGAATGCTGAGGACGTTAAGTCTGAGACTAACTCCAGGTGAACTGCTTTTGTCACCATGCACACGAACACTGCAACGTAGCCCTTAGAGGTTCGGGCTGCTCTACCTCTATTTAATCTTATTCCCACATGGCCGGTGAAGTCAACCCCTGTGTGATGGAATGGGCGAGAAGGGTTGATTCTCTCTTCCGGTAGATCACCCATTGTCTGCTGATGCTTGCTCGGGTCGTGTCTCCTACACTTCACACAGCAGCGAAGTCGTTTTTTGGTTGCTCTGTTACCTCCAATGATCCAATATGTTTGGCGGAGCGTTGATAATGTTAGCCGTGCTCCACCGTGGAAGGTAATCTTGTGACTGTAATCAATCAACAAGTCCGTTAAACGACCGCCGTGTGGAATGATGATGGGATGCTTCATGTCTTCATTCATGCTTGCGTTATTGAGCCTCCCTCCGACCCTCAGAAGACCTTGCTTGTCTAGCATCGGTGTAAGATTCAATAACTTGCTTTTTGCGTGCACCCTGCTATTTTTGTTGAGATTTTCAATTTCATCTGAAAACTCTGATTGCTGGATGTGCTTAATAATTTGGGTTTTTGCTTGACGTAATTCTTGAAGCGAGAGGTAAGGCTGCTTCTGATTACATTTGTCTTTTAATAAAGCGCGTCGTATCCATGCTAGTACACGTACTGCTCGTGTATAAGTGCTATTCTTGCTAAGTATCGCACCGATGATGTCATCACACCTACTCGTATTCGTAGTAGTTGTGACGTTGATTTTTTTTGTTTGCTTTTGCTCCTTATCAGTGACGAAGACCGGCGGCGACTCTTGTTTAGATTGCTTTGCTGAATGATGGTAACCACGACGGTCCTTGCCACCATAAAGGGTGCTCTATGAGCTGTGTTGCTGTGATTATCCGGCTGGCGCAGTCTGCAGGGTTTTCGTTTGATTTTACGTACCGCCAGCAGTCTTTAGGCATAATCTCGGTTATCTGTGTAACCCTGTTTGCTACAAATGGTTTCCAACGGCCTGGGTCGCCTTGGAGCCAGCCCAGGACTGCTGTAGAATCTGACCATCCGAATAACTTGATATCATGTCCAACTAGTGCTTGTTGAACTTTGCTCATTAACTTTGATAATTGTAGGATCTCTTGGTAGACACTACAGCTTTTGTTGATATATTGATGATGATTGTTTAGTAAAACGGCCGATTTACGTAAATTGATTTAATTGCGCTAATGCACACGAGCGCACTCCACCTTGTTATAGCGTGACACTGACTTGTTAGGTAAATTGGCAGAGTGTGCACATTGTGCGATTGCTAAATCGTACATATTCCCGAGGGAGAAAATAAACAAAATAAATGATACATGAATTGTTACATAGCATGTTAAAACTAAAAATAAGTACTTAAATAAACTAAAAATCACACACAGTCTTCACTGAACATAATGTCACTGAACTTTCGTAATACGGGACTGGTGGATTTATTTGATGTACTGACTTCCCTTGCGTTCTTGCTCTGATATCCAAGTGGGGGCGCTATTGCCTGTCTGGACTTGGGCGCAGTCGTTGCGTTTCTATCTATCTGTGACTCGCTGCTTTCCGGGTTTCGGTTGTTTGGTTTGCTTTTTTGTCTTATATGTCGGATCATCATGATTACTCCTGCGATCATTATCACACACACTACTGCATAGATCATGACATAATGGTGGACGTCATGATAGGTTACATTTTCCGGTAATGATTCTTGTTCTTTCAAATATCCAATCTTATCTTGTATAGCTGCGGTTTCTTGTAAAATATCTAACTCCGTCTTATTTAATATTTCTATTCTTGGGATGGTCAGATTGATGATGTGGTTGTGGTTGAATAATGCTCCACTGAGTTCCAAACGCGGAAGTGATGTTTCCTTGTTTACTGGAACAAGCCTTGATTTTGCTGCTACGAGGACGATGGATACTTGATTATTTGGTCTATTTAATATTCTGCTGTATATTAAGTGGAAGTTTTCGCCGACGCGTTGAACACTACGCGCAGTGACGTAGTCGACGAATCCTCGCGTCGCACACAATGGTGAGGTAAGTAGCAGTTAGGTGTCTCGTTACTTGTGCATTCGCGCATGTGACCTAGATCTTCGTAATCGTTGATAAATGATTTATAATCGTTGAAGGTATTTTTCTGCTTTGTAAATTTCCGTTCTAGTTGCCGAAACTGTGCCACTGCCATTGGCTTTGAGATTCTCAAATTTTCAACATAATCTGATATAAACGGAATTTTTACCACGTAGCGACCGTCATCTTGGCGTGTAGTTGTTTTTTGATAAAATGAGCCACATTGCTGCTCATCTGATGATAAATTGATACTTTCAGGCTCCGAGATGTCTTCTATTTCCCAGAACCTTTTGATTTCATCCACGTTGTTGAGAACGACATTGCATTGAAACGTTTTCGCGTTTCCGCATAGAATCCATCCGAGACGCGTTTGCTGCGCTATCGGTAGGTTTTGATCTGCTCTGATAACGCCTCCCAGTATGATAGAGGAATAAATGTCTGCTCCCAGTAAGATATCAACGGGCCGACTGACGTTAAACTCCGGGTCAGCTAGTTGAATGTTGTCCAAATGATCCCATGACGGCTTTGGGAATGATTGATTTGGTAAATGATTGATTACATTTTTCATGATAAACGCTTCCGTGCTGAAGCTGTAGTCATTGTTTATTGCTGTACACACGACGCTCATGACGCCGCGGCAGTTGCTCTCTTTTGTCCCAACTCCAAAGATAACTCCCTTGCTTCGCTGCCGAGGTAGACCTAGCCTTTGTGCTGCGTTTTCGGTGATCAGTGAGGTCTGCGAACCTTGATCTATGAGCGCGCGCATTTTATGATAAGATCCGTCTGCTACTTGGATCTTGATCTGAGCAGTTGCTAGAAGAATTTCTGATAAATTATCATGCGATACCTGATTGCTGTTGTTGCTACGACGTTGCTGGTTGTTGGTGTTTTTCTTTGATGATGTGTTTTGTGCCGCATGTTGGTTTTTTGAATAAGTGTCGCATATCACGCTGTTGTGATTTCCATCACACTGTCGGCATCTTTTCTTTGAATGACGTTCATTTCCATTATGATTGTACAAACAATTTTTACATAAATTTAATTTTGCAACTGTATTTCGCTTCGCATCCGGTTGTAATTCGAGAAACTTGTTGCAATGGTAAATGCCATGATTGAAACTGCATAGAGGGCATTTAATTGAGGTCGAATGGTAACTTTTGTTCGGTTTTGATGTATTTTGGTAATTGTTAAATGATTTATTTTGCGACGGTTTTTTATAATTATAGCTGGTATCTTGCTGTCGAAGTGGAAACTTTTTTGATACTTCTTGCTGGCGTGTTTCCAACGACATAAACCTTTTTTGGAGGAAATCTAGAAGATCCTTAAGTATGGGTAAATCTCTAGGTCTCTCCAGTGAGTCGTCGTAGTCTTGGTTTGTGTCTGGATCCAATTTCTTCCCTAGAATGTTGACGATTATTGGGTCCCAGTTTGTTATATCAGCACCTAAGTACTTGATAGCATTCAGACACTCATTTGTAGTGTCGTGAATTTTCTTGATATGCTCGGCTGATTGATGCTGCGAAGTGGGCAATGCCAAGATGATATCAATGTGAGAGTTGACAATTCTTTTGATATTGTCATATCTAGCTTTTAAGAGATCCCAACAGGCTAAATAGTTATCTGAGCTAATAGGAAGATGTTAGAGTAACCTGTCAGCTTCACCTTGCATCTTGCTCTTCAGAAATTGCATTTTCTGGGCGTTCGACATTGAACCGTTGTTGTGGATAGCCTCATTAAAAAGGTCTTTGAACGAGTTCCACTGGTGAAAACTCCCGCTGAAAGTTGGTATGTCGATCTTCGGTGTTGTCTTGTCTCGGTGATTGACCTCCCACATCCTCTTACTGACTGTCTTCTTTGCTTGAAGGTACATTTTTTCGTTTTTGTTGAATGATTGCTCATAGTCCAAATTATCTTCATACAAGTCGCTTTCGATTTCCCAGTGTGTGGTATCGATGATGGCCCAGCGTTTGTTTAAAGTATTCAGAGCATCTTCGAATTCCCACTTTGATCCTAAGTTTTCAAGGTCCAGATTGCATATAGAGCGAGAGAACGCCTTGAAGTAGCTCTGTTGCTTGCGCAAGTTTTCCTCCAGCTTGCTGGCACTCCCTTTTGATACGAGAGTTAGAGGGTGACTTGAATTTGATGACTGATTATTGATTGCTGGATTTTGATTTTGCTGTTCAGGAAGCGGATTATCTTCGGTCTCTTGAAACTGATCTTCGCTACATAGAGGCCTGTTTTCTTTACCATAACTCCAAAGGAACACCTTGATGTCATTGTAGACTTTCAATGTTGATTGATATTGATTTTCCGTGAAGTACTTGTCCGTTCTTTCTTCGAATTCGCACAACTTGATATGATTTTGCTGATACTCTTGCCAATACGAATCCAAAGTAGACAGTCGTCTCTTGATATGAGCCGGGGTTTTGCGATCTGGCCCATCTTTATTGAAATTAATAAGCTGTCGCTCAATTTGGTCCCCAATTTGATTTTGTGTTGCTATAAGATCCTCCATGTTGATATTTGATTGATAAAAAGGAAAGATCTCACTTGATTGATATCGATGATTAGTCCTGTTGACCGGTCAGGACTGCTGGGTTGATGATTGTTTGATAGGTAGACCCGCTGATGATGCAGGACAGCCGCTAATATGCCTGACTGACCAGGCAAGGCTGATGATGATTGCGGACAAAGTAGTCTGACTGATATGCCAACCACTCTGCGTGATAAATCCTTGGAGATGGAACTGTATGTTCACACACAAGGTTGCTGTAGCAAATCCACACGCACACAAGCACAGTCGGTTATTTTTCACCTCAGTATTCCGCGATATGGACCCGCTGTTCGAAAGCTCGAAGGACCATAAAGATGTACGGGTTTTAGCCCTACGCTCTTGTTATTGATGATGATTGGTAAATGATAAGATTGGATATTGTAAAGGTATTATAATGATTAAGAACAATTACGGAAATGCTATGATAAATGATTAGGACTGCTATGAGCCACGCGGAGCTCTTGCTGTCCGAACGTGAACTGATTTGAATAGAAACGACAGCGGCCGCGCAGGACTGCTGAATTGGGAAAATGTGCGGTGTCCCGTACAGTACTTAACTGTTTACGCTATTTTACACGAAATTACCAATTACTTATAAAAACAACAATGAAATTCTATTAAAACTAAATCTATACATCTTATACTATGACGGCAATATTATTTATTACTTATGCTACGCTCATTCTAAACTTATAACATAAACGATATCTATAACTATACTATATACATCTTTCTTAACCTATTAATAGACGTCCCGCACAGAATATATACACGGAGAAAACGAGTTAATTAATATTAATTAAATTTTGGTTGTTTTTAGCCACGTAACTTGCTTCGTACAGGACCTGCAAAGCTGGTGGTTAAAAACAACTAAGTGAACTTTGTTAAGTCGTCTTATTTAATAATAATCAAGTAACTTGAATATCAAGTATTAAGACAGCTTGGCAATAATTAACCCCTCAACTAGGTCATTAACGACAATCATACTTGGTCAATTTCAGCAAACTTACTAGGTTGTTTTTAATCATATTTCGGAAAATTTACTTTGTTGTTACTAATCAATTAACTGGGTTACTACCAGCAAACTTACTTTGCTGTTATAAACCTATTGAGTTTGTTATTAGCAGCAAACCTACTTTGCTGTTATTAACCTATTTACTTGTTTACAACTAGCAAACATACTTTGTTGATACTAATCAAGTAACTAGGTTACTAATAGCAGACCAGCTTTGCTTTCATTCTGGTTGTTTTTAACCACGTAACTTGCTTCGTATAGGACCTGCAAAGCTGGTGGTTAAAAACAACTAAGTGAACTTTGTTAAGTCGTCTTATTTAATAATAATCAAGTAACTTGATTATCAAGTATTAAGATAGCTTGGCAATAATTAACCCCTCAACTAGGTCATTAACGACAATCATACTTGGTCAATTTCAGCAAACTTACTAGGTTGTTTTTAATCATATTTCGGAAAATTTACTTTGTTGTTACTAATCAATTAACTGGGTTACTACCAGCAAACTTGCTTTGCTGTTATAAACCTATTGAGTTTGTTATTAGCAGCAAACCTACTTTGCTGTTATTAACCCATTTACTTGTTTACAACTAGCAAACATACTTTGTTGGTACTAATCAACTAACTAGGTTTCTAATAGCAGACCAGCTTTGCTTTCATTAACCTATTTACTTGGTTACTACCAGCTAACCTACTTTGCTGTTACTAAGCAACTCACTCGGTTACTATCAGCAAACCTACTTTGCTGATATTAACCTATTTACTTGTTTAAAACCAGCAATCATACTTTGTTGGTATTAATCAAGTAACTAGGTTACTAATAGCAGACCTGCTTTGCTTACATTAACCCAATTACTTGGTTACTACCAGCTAACCTATTTTGCTGATTTTAACCCATTTACTCGGTCACAGCCAGCAAACATACTTAGCTGTTATTAAGCAACTCACTCGGTTACTACCAGCAAAACTACTTAGCTATAATTAACCCATTTACTGGGTTATTACCAGCAAACCAACTTAGCAGTTTTTAACCCATTTACTCGGGTACACCAAGCAAAGCTACTTAGCTGTTTTTAACCCATTTACTCGGTTATTACCAGCAAACCAACTTAGCTGTTTTTAACCCATTTACTCGGGTACACCAAGCAAACCGACTTAGCTGTTTTTAACCCATTTACTCGGTTATTACAAGCAAACCAACTTAGCTGTTTTTAACCCATTTACTCGGGTACACCAAGCAAACCTACTTAGCTGTTTTTAACCCATTTACTCGGGTACGCCTAGCAAACCTACTTAGCTGTTATTAACACATTTACTCGATACGCCATGCAAACCTACTTAGCTGTTATTAACCCATTCACTTTGTAAGCCCCAGCAAATCTATTATGCTGTCACCCATACACTCGGTAATGAAAGCCGAATAAGCTGCTGTAGTAAACTGTACGTTTAAAGCGTGCCAAAATCAAGTTAAAAGTTTAATATAGCAGCATAGATAGGCTATTTACGACAGAGAAAATGGGTTAAACACCCAAGTAGATTCACTGGCGTTACCGAGTAAATGGGTTAAAACACCCTAGTAGAATCGCTGGCTTTACCGAGTAAATGAGATAAAACACGCAAATAGAGTCGCTGGCAATAACGAGTAAATGGGTTAAAACACCCAAGTAGATTCGCTGGCGTCACCGAGTAAATGGGTTAAAACACTCAAATAGATTTGCTGGCGTTAACGAGTAAATAAGATAAAACACGCAAATAGAGTCGCTGGCGTTAGCGAGTAAATGGGTTAAAACATCCAAGTAGATTCGCTGGCGTTACCGAGTAAATGGGTTAAAACACCCTAGTAGAATCGCTGGCTTTACCGAGTAAATGAGATAAAACACGCAAATAGAGTCGCTGGCGTTAATGAGTAAATGGGTTAAAACACCCAAGTAGATTCGCTGGCGTCACCGAGTAAATGGGTTAAAACACTCAAATAGATTTGCTGGCGTTAACGAGTAAATAAGATAAAACACGCAAATAGAGTCGCTGGCGTTAGCGAGTAAATGGGTTAAAACATACAAGAAGATTTGCTGGCGTTACCGAGTAAATGGGTTAAAACGCCCAAGTTGATTCGCTGGCGTTACCGGGAAAAACAACCAAGCATAGATCCGCTGGCATTACCGAGTAAATGGGTTGAAAAGTAAATAGTTTATAATAGTGAATAGCCGACCTACACTGCTGTAGTCGTATAGTGCAAATACGTCAGGGCAGGGCAGCAAGGCAGGTCAGCCTTCACACTGAGGGGTGGGTGGAAGGTTGATTTGTTCTAAAATAAAAACAGTTTTTTTCATTAATTGAACTTTTATTACTTACAAACTTACACATACACATTACTAAACAACATTTGAACATTGAGTGATAAAACCTTCTCTGACATCCACCTTCGATGGCCGCCACAACTTCTTGGCGGCATTCTTCAGCCGTATAGTAGTTACAGCCAGCAGAGAGGGAATCAGCAACAAGCAGGCGATGTTAGCAGTCTCTTCCGATTCTGTAAATTACAATTTCGCACTGTCAGTGTAAGGAATTCTACGGACACTCTTCTTATAAATATCTTTGATGGTGAAAATGTATTTCACCTAAAATGATGGCAATGACGAAACACGATGAAAAATTCTCTAATAGTCTTATACACATATCAAACATAAATACAGGCTACTTGTGAGCCTAGCTATGTTAAGTAGTCACCTAACCTTTCCTTTGTCACTGTTTTATCTTGAATAAAGATTATTATTATTATTATTATTATTATTATTACTTACCATTCTGCAGAGCGATCACTTGCTGCAAGTATTTGTCTCTGCCGGCAGACGACCGCTTTGTGGCAAAGTCGAAGATCTTCTGCTTAAGGTGCGGGAAAATCTCATTTATATCGTATATCTTGTCTTTGTAGAGGCAGTCGAAGTCTTTTTCTAGCTGTGAACGTAAGAAATTTACTTTACAACAGTAATCATAAAATATTCGCATCTCTTCAGTAGGTAGGAATCGCAAAGAGTGATGTCGGTTAGCTAGCAGATTCGGACATCCAAAAATATTACAAGTGTCAGGTCCCGCCACCTGGACACTCTATTTAAAATAAAACAATAATATGAATTGCTCAAAATGTACTCACCAGTACATATCCGAGGGGCTTTCCGAGAGCTGGATACTCATTGAAATATGCGGCTATAGGCGTCTCCTTTGCCAATTGTAGTCGGGCGTGTGTTGTGTCTGACCATTTCTTAGCGACGGTCGCCCACGGGTCGCTAGAATTTTTTAGCCATTGGATGTTGTCCAGTGTCTCTTCATCCCATGTAGTGGCTTCTAAGGTTTCGGGCAAGCGAAGTCTTGGTGACTGAGACGGGTTTGACGAAGTCGATGACGGTGACGAGGTCCTTCGCCGCTTTTCAAATATGCCTTGTTCTGTGTACTTTCTTTTTAAATTGTGAATGGCATCCGGCAATTTTCCCGCCAATCTTGAAATAATACCTCTTGTTGATTCCACAATCTTAGTGTGGTAATACACAGAAAGTTTCTCTTGTGGAAACACGCGGACAATCTCGTGGGTACAGCTTGTGTAAACGGCAGACCTTACCGCTTCCGGATGTTCCTTAAGAATACTGTTCGCTATGATCCGCACCAAACGAAGACGCGTGCCACTATCTAGCGGTTTAGATTTGTCTGCTTTCAATAGAGCTTTTCCCTCAATGCTTTTGCCGAGCAAAAGCTCTAGGTCCTGAAATTTAAAAACATTATGTCACTTAAACAGTCTTCGGTTGGCGATTCAAATTGAGGCGGGAAGTAGGAGTTAGGGTGTAGCGTTTGGGGAAGCATGGGAGGCATATAAAAAAAATCTATAAAAATATTTTTAGGACAATATTTTTCGAAATATTTCCACCAAGTCATGGGACCTTTTTTGCTCCCACATGACTAGGCAAAAGATAAAGAAAGATAAAGAAAAAAGGATAAGCTTTGGTAATTACTTCTTCAAATAGAGCACACGACGCAGCAGAAGATGTACTGGGTGAGGACACTGCCGGTGATGTTAGTCGACATGCATGATGTCCATATTCATATAGTTGTCCTAACTCTTGACATTCTGAAATGGAGAACATAGGTATTTACTATTGGGTTCGATATCGAAATGATCCCTACATTATAATTATTATTACCTACCATGATGGTCATTTTCTTGATTCATAAATCATAACTAAATAGGTAGGTACCCATGTAATAACTATGAATCAACAATTCAAAATACCTCTGACACATTATTGAAACCTTACAGACATACACTTCAAACTTATAACACCCCTCGTTTGATCGTCGGGGGTTAAAGTGAAGTTAAATAAAAGTATCGCATTTTAATGTATCGCATTGAAGTAACACTAAAACATAGAATCCAGGTTGCCACGGGGTATAATCATCACTTACTTTGCTTTTTAGACTGAGCTTCCAGTCTGAAAGTCCTTTTTTAATTTGGCCTGTGGTCCAATGACAGGTCAGCTGTTTGATTTGGTCATCATTTAATAATTCCAGCGCATTGACGTCAACCTCGTTTTCTGAAATAAAGAAGATTTAAAATTAGTACTCTTTTAAAATGGGAGACAATGCACAAACACAGCCCCAACAGGGGTATGTTATGTGTAAATCAGCGAATCTAAGTTGAATTTTCTAAGTATTAGTTATTTGTATATCAATAGTTATTCCCATAACCATTCCATACCAATAAAATACGATAGGCACACAACATGCTTATTGTAGAAATGCGTAGGTAATTACCATGAGAAATACATGTTTTGCACTATTGAATGCAAATCATCATCAATGAAAATGAGGTCATTTCTGAAACAAAAAACTTATCATTCTCATTTCCTCTTGCAAAGCAAACCAGTAGTGTACTCTTGACATTTCGATAAACACGATTTTGCGCGAGACAGGGACATAGTGATACATTAAAAAGTTTAAGATTTGTAATCCGAGTCATTTTGGGAAAAGTTCATTTGAGATTAGGTCAATACGATGATCCTACATTTATCGCATTGTGCGGCATTTGACAGAAACGCCTGGGGGTCTGCCGGCTAAAGGAGACCGCGCAACTACCGGAGCGGGTAATTTTTCCAAACCAAACAGTTTCAAAGGGGGTTGGGGGGAAGGGAGGGGGGGAGCCTACCACCCCTGTAAAATACCTAATCTAGGAAATGTACGGTACTTGAGATATTCAACCTAAACTAACCTAACCTCAAAATGTTTTCCTACTGAAATCGAGCAGTTTTCCACAGGTCCCAGTTTTACTAAAGGGTAGGGGTAGACAGGCAGCGATAAGGGCCCCCCTCTGTAACATATTCAGCCAATGGAATGCATAGGTTTTGATAAAAAAATGGCTAACCTAACCTAAAACATTAGGGGGTCGCCTCACTCAGCTCCGGCTCCCGGGTCTGCTGTCCGGGCCTCCGCCCCAAAACTTGTTTATGCTTCTGCTCCGGCGCAACGTACCGCGGCGACTGTCCCCGTGCAGTCTTTGCCGCCAGACCTTCGTCTAGACTAGGCTAGCCGGCAGACCCCCTGATCGTCGTGATCAAATCAAAATCAAATCAAATATGATAGCTCAATGGCTAATTTTGTATGGGAGCTACCATTTTTTGAGTTTTCCTGTACTAACCGAGTTTGCAATGTTATAGATGTTATTAAAAGATACTATGGCTATAAATTTGATAAACATCGTTAGTGCCGTTTTTGAATAAACTAATTAAGTATGTTTTATTTGTATGACAGGTACCTTAAAAAATCAAGTTATCAAAAAAACAAAAAAAATCGGCCTGGGCATTAATAAAATAACCCCCACGTCGACGTCCAATTCGGTTCAGTGGTCTAGGCTCTAGGCGCACGACACTTTTTGTACTGAAATCAAAAACAGCCGGACACACATACATACATACATCCATACACATTTGATTTTATTTACTTTTTCGGATTCAGTTAACGATAGATAACCTATCCCCATCAATATCTCAACCTCGTTTTTTTTTACGATTACAATACTTCCTTATAATATAACTCATACTTCATTAACTTCGTTCGAAAGTAAAAAACCGGCCAAGTGCGAGTCGGACTCGCACACTAAGGTTTCCGTACCATTATCTATAAAAACGGCAAAAAAACATGTCTGTTGTATGGGAGCCCCCTTAAATATTTATTTTATTCTGTTTTTCAGTATTTTGTTATTATAACAGCAATACATCATCTCGGAAAATTTCTGCTGTCTAACTATCACAGTTCATGAGATACAGCCTGGTGACAGACCGACGGACGAACGGACAGACGGACGGACGGACGGACAGCGAAGTCTAAGTAATAGGGTCCCATTTTTACTCTTTGGGTACAGAACCCTAAAAACGTACTCCTAATCAATATATTTACATTACTCTTAATCAATGTATTTATAGTTAGTATACACGTACCTATACTATTGTTTAAGGACATGCCTAGTTTACAAAGTAATACAACATTAAAATCACACATCTTCATTCACGTCTCCTGCCAGTAATATCAATGCTCCTGCAAGATTTATTTTTCTTTGGCTAAAACCGTCGAAAATCCGCTAAATCTAGCCACAATGTAGCTAAAACGGCAACACAGCCCACGCACCCCCCGCGACCCTTCCACAGGTAGCCGGTTTCATACCTACAAGCCTGTTCGAACCTGTCGATTCCTCTCTGTTCCGCGCGCGCCGAGCTACACAAAGACTAACTGCCGGCCCTGGCATTTTGAACGCTATTGTGTTCTAATACAGTCAAGTTCACAATACAAAAGGTCCGGTCGGTGTTTTCAAAAGAATGCTGCAAGTTTGTTTTTCATTCGTTATTTAGTTGTTACTATTTGTTACGTCAAACTTTGTTTCAAATTAGCTGCAAACTTGTGAATGTTTCTATATTGTTGCAATCTTGATAGGTAGATACCTACCAAATGTAAGCATGATCTTTGATCTGTCAGTTTTGTCCAATAATTTAGTAAACTTGCCACTTTAAACGTTAGTTACCTAACTACCTTTAACTACATACAATCATCTTATCAACCTAAAATCTGGCCAAGTGCAAGCGAGTTGGACTAGCGCACCAAGGGTTTGGCTACCATAATTATCATCATCCATCAGTTCCCTCCACATCAGAGATGCTTGTAGAACTTCATCGATCAGAGCTCTCACCTCTCTGTCACGTTCGCCACAAAAATACAAAGGTATACATAATTACGAAATGTATTTGGTAGGTAATCATGATAACAAATTATACCAAAAAACGGAAAACTAAACGCAATTTTGTCAATTTGTATGGGGGCTAGCGCGCCTCGGTCGGTCGTCGTCGTCGTCAACTGTCAGTATAAGGGGATTTACACGATCAGTTCTACCGCATCCGTTCGCAAGCCAACGCATGGTGTAAACAGTCAACGCGCCGCCCTCAAAACGTATCGGCCGCCGCGCTAGGTGGCGGCGGCCGATTCGACGTCGCATCGGTCGCCGATCCGTTCTGAGGGCGGCCGGATGCTTACTCGTTTACTTACTCATAGGGTAAATGAGCCTAATATCATAGTTTTTAGTTTCGTCGTTCATTTTTATTAGTATAGAGGTGATTCTATGTACTGTCTACCTTTCTCTTTTTATCCAGCATAATAAGAGTATAGTTAATATTAATAAACCCTCCATAAAAACCATACAAAAATGACCCGCAAAAGTTCAATACCTATGAAAAAATTGTCCGGCTCCCGGTTGCCGTTCGCTTCCACTGTCAAAACGTTTCTTGTGAAATGACTTAACAACTTTTATTTATATGGAATCTCTAGACCCCACGCTAGGATTCCCTGCGTCGTGGTGACTAGTCTCTTTCGCTTGTGTAGATACTCATAAGTTATACCTATGTATAAATTCAAATTAAGTTATAATAGTTTATCGGACTGATACATAATGAAGGGCATCAAAATTCGAGTGTGGGTTTAAATTACAACATCATACGAGCTTTTTAATGCCTAGTTATGTACAGTTACATACACTGCTTTATCTACACATATCATAAGAAAGACTTTTCAATGAGAGTGCGAATTCATCTTGGTGTTGTGAGTTTTAGGGCTACGTGAATGTGTAGGGTGTCAAAAGATGCGTATCGGCAAGGGTCACAAGATATTAAACATACATACAAAACTTTTTGGTAGAGAGCACCACTGTTTGTTTGTAGCATAATTGTGTTCTGTGGTTTGTAAAAAGCGACGTGTCACATTGTCAACAAAGTCTGTGACAAAAACCAGTTTCTTGTTTTCGTGGATATGAGAAATTGTAGTACCTCTGAACCCTTTTATTTAGGTTTCTATGAAGATGTATTAGATAGGTTGAAGGAAGAGCTCAGAAAATGTTAGATCATCATCATTTCTCTGATTAACGAAACTCTTTGCTTAAACTTGCTTTATTTATTTTCTCTGATTCATCTGTAACCTCAAATGAACGATACTCTTTGCTTTGTAACAAAACTAAGGGTTTGCTACAAACATTACTTTGACAGGTTTGATCCTCATTATCTAGTATTACCAATGGAAAGGCCCATATTAATATAGGTACTGCGCTCATCTCTCAGTAAATAACAGATTTGACATGGCATCATTCTGACATGACATGACAGCTGAGACAAATCTCAGAGCTGAGGACTATTTATTTTAGTGGCTCTGTGAGCTGTAGACCTCGAGAGCGATACAGGAAATTTGCATTTTTTTTTTCAAATTATTTTCCACCCCTCACATCCCCGACCCCTTGAAGTTTATAGGATGAACAACTGAAATTACTATAAATACAAATATTCCGACTGCATTTTCTATCAATACCACATACAAACTTAGGAATGCACCTGGTTACGTACATGAAGTATGAAAGAAGCTGCACCAGTAACTTTGTAAACTACATTTTGCTATCTGAAATACAACCAATTATTATTTCATTAAAGTTAAATTGCCTTTGTCGTTTTTAAAATCTCCACAAATCCAACTTGGGCGCAGCGGTTTCTTTAGAAGTTTCAACCCGCCATATTTCGTCCATTTTGTAAATTTTCCAAAAACGGAATCAAAAATAAAAACTATCAAATATAATATATAATATAAGTTAATATATTATATATATAAGAAAATTTCAAAGTGAAAAAGTTTGATGTGTGCGCTTTTACCCTACGTGGCGGCGGTACTTCAAATGAATGTTTGTCGGTAATACACTGCAATCAGCCGGGGCGCAAGTGTTGCCAACTCAGTGGATTTTCCACTAGACATGGTGGTTTCATTTTAGCGGTCAAAAAGTGGTTTTAGTGGCTAGTGAGTTTTCTATTCGATTAAGTTGATTTAGTTACTCGTAAGGTACTACACTCAACCACTGGCATAATTTTCATAATTATTATAGTTAGAAAAGATCGCACTTATATAAAAAAGTGAATATTTTTTTGTTATGTTGGCAACACAACATAACTAACGTGGTTTTCGTGGATTCCCCGAAATAAGTTTTTCAATTTCTTCTATGATTTCGATTATAGAGTTTATTTGTATGGGTACTAGGTCGAGTTTAATTTATTGAAAGGTTTGTGTATTGATTGCCTTGGTTTTATGATACCTATGCGTGTAAGTGACCGCTTTTTTAGTTTAGGTACAAATCGTTCATTTTGATACCTACTCCACTTGATATGATTAGAAGATTTTTTTTCCGTATACAGAATCTGCTATACAGTATAGCAGATTCTGAATAGTATAGCCTATACTGTTCTTATGATGACGTCGTATTTATACCATCCTATGACACTTGGGTTAACATTGATTCTAACGATACCTACGTAGATACCTAGGGACGCCGAAATCGGTTTAGTAGTTTAGTAAAAATCGTGGGTGTTAAAGAATCTCACTCAGATTTAAGTGTACATACTTATAAGTACATATAAATACGACAAATAGGTACTCGTACATGTAGCTACCGGTACCCCATTTTAAACACCCAGTACATACAAGTACGTACCTATTTCAGGGTAATTACAATTATGTACGAACCCTTAAAAAATTATGGAAAAGCGGTCAAGTGCGAGTCTAACTCGCGCACGAAGGATTTCGTACTCAAGTACAATGGAATGGATGGTGTGGAGTGAATTGTTTGTAATAACTGTGCCTCTACCACTTCATATACGGGAAAAGCCATGACGCTATGTGTGTTTTGTACGCGAATACAGCGAAGCCAAAAGAAGAGTTATGTGTTTGACCGGTATACTGTGTGAATGTTCATTTGTTCCACCGGAACATCTATACCACTTATCAGAATTTGACAAATAAGGTATCTTTAGAAGCATCTATATTGTTCACAGGCTATGTGACTTCACATCACACTAAAATTAATATGGCGGCCTCTAGAGGGCATAATGTATTTTAGATAGCAAAATGTTGTTTACAAAGTTATTGGTGCGGGTACTTTCATACTCTATGTGCGCAACGATTCATTTACGAAAGATTAATTTATAAGTTTGTATGTGTGGTTAACAGATAAAAAAACCTTGGCAATTCCGGTTAAGCTTTCCTGTCATTTTTGGATTAAGTTATACATTCTGTACTTTTTTCATAATTCTGAGAATCTGGGGGGGGGGGGGCTTATGAATGAGAATGAGCCTTAAGGATATACAACCGGGCACCGAGCAGACGGATTTTCGTACAGTAGAAGGACTAGGACCCAGTAAGCCGCAGCCAACGTATCGGCCGCCGGATCAGCCGCCGCAGAAAGCAACGGTCGCCCGAGCTGTCGCCGCAGAACGCAACGGCGGCCGATGCGATGGCAAGAGTAGTGTAAAGACCCATCGGGTGGCTGATCCGGCGGCCGTTACTAGGTAGTACCGCTGTGTGAGAAATAAGGAGAAACTAATCGCAGCTGTCAAAAAGTGGCGGCGTGCATTACGTGGCGTGATTGACCGTCTTTCATTTCATTCCGTTTCGTAGAACTGTGTTTGGAATTTTGGTTTGGATTATTTGGCTGTTTGTTTAATGTGTATCCACCTAAAAGCGTCATAGTATAGTATTCATAGTGTAAGGATCGACTTTTGTTTGAAATTAAGCGTAACTTGTTTAAGAACAGCCAAGAAATTCGTTTAATTTTGGCACTGCCGACTGAAGGATTTCAGCTACCGAGTTGGTTGAGAACTTCCAAGCATTAACTCGTCTAATTTTAGCTTCTTTCGCTTGTTTCATTTTGGTCAAGTACTTGGTTGATAATTGCCAAGTGCTTGGTTTCAATTAAGCGAGTAACTTGTTTAGGAATAGCTAAGAAAATCGTTTAATTTTAGTACTGCCGACCTGATGGGTTTCAGCTAAGGAGTTGGTTGATAACTACTAAGCATTTCGTTGAAATTAACCGCGCAACTTGTTTAAGACTAGTAAAGCAACTCGTCTAATTTTAGCTACTTTCACTTGTTTCCTTTTGGTCAAGTACTTGATTGATAATTACCAAGCGCTTGGTTTCAATTAAGCGAGTAACTTGTTTAGGAATAGCAAAGAAATTCGTTTAATTTTAGCACTGCCGACCTGACGGATTTCAGCTAAGGAGTTGGTTGATAACTACCAAGCATTTAGTTGAAATTAACCGCGCAACTTGATTAAGATTAGTAAAGTAACTCGTCTAATTTTAGCTACGTTCACTTGTTCAATTTATGACAAGTACTTGATTGACAATTACCAAGCGCTTGGTTTTAATTAAGCGAGTAACTTGTTTAGGAATAGCAAAGAAAGTTGTTTAATTTTAGCACTACCGTCCTGATTGATTTCAGCTTAGGAGGTGGTTGATAATTAAATTACCAAGCATTTCGCTGAAATTAACCGAGCAACTTGTTTATGATTAGTAAAGCAACTCGTCTAATTTTAGCTACGTTCACTTGTGTGATTTTGGACAAGTACTTGATTGATAATTACCAAGCGCTTGGTGTCAATTAAGCGAGTAACTTGTTTAGGAATAGCAAAGAACTACCAAGCATTTAGTTGAAATTAACCGCGCAACTTGTTTAAGATTAGTAAAGCAACTCGTCTAATTTTAGCTACTTTCACTTGTTTAATTTTGGTCAAGTATTTGGTTGATAATTACCAAGTGCTTGGTTTAAATTAAGCGAGTAACTTGTTTAAGAATAGCCAAGAAAGTCGTTTAATTTTAGCACTGCCGACCTGATTGATTTTAGCTAAGGAGTTGGTTGATAACTACCAAGCATTTCGCTGAAATTAACCGAGCAACTTGTTTAAGATTAGTAAAGCAACTCGTCTAATTTTAGCTACGTTCACTTGTTTGATTTTGGATAATCACTTGATTGATAATTACCAAGCGCTTGGTTTCAATAAAGCGAGTAGCTTGTTTAGGAATAGCAAAGAAATTCGTTTAATTTTAGCACTGCCGACCTGACGGATTTCAGCTAAGGAGTTGGTTGATAACTACCAAGCATTTCGTTGAAATTAACCGATCAACTTGTTTAGGATTAGTAAAGTAACTCGTCTAATTTTAGCTACGTTCACTTGTTCGATTTATGACAAGTACTTGATTGACAATTACCAAGCGCTTGGTTTCAATTAAGCGAGTAACTTGTTTAGGAATAGCAAAGAAAGTTGTTTAATTTTAGCACTCCCGTCCTGATTGATTTCAGCTTAGGAGGTGGTTGATAATTGCCAAGCATTTCGCTGAAATTAACCGAGCAACTTGTTTAAGATTAGTAAAGCAACTCGTCTAATTTTAGCTACGTTCACTTGTGTGATTTTGGACAAGTACTTGATTGATAATTACCAAGCGCTTGGTTTCAATTGAGCGAGTAACTTGTTTAGGAATAGCAAAGAACTACCAAGCATTTAGTTGAAATTAACCGCGCAACTTGTTTAAGTTTAGTAAAGCAACTCGTCTAATTTTAGCTACTTTCACTTGTTTAATTTTGGTCAAGTATTTGGTTGATAATTACCAAGTGCTTCGTTTAAATTAAGCGAGTAACTTGTTTAAGAATAGCCAAGAAAGTCGTTTAATTTTAGCACTGCCGACCTGATTGATTTTAGCTAAGGAGTTGGTTGATAACTACCAAGCATTTCGCTGAAATTAACCGAGCAACTTGTTTAAGATTAGTAAAGCAACTCGTCTAATTTTAGCTACATTCACTTGTTTGATTTTGGACAATTACTTGATTGATAATTACCAAGCGCTTGGTTTCAATTAAGCGAGTAGCTTGTTTAGGAATAGCAAAGAAATTCGTTTAATTTTAGCACTGCCGACCTGACGGATTTCAGCTAAGAAGTTGGTTGATAACTACCAAGCATTTCGTTGAAATTAACCGCGCAACTTGTTTAAGATTAGTAAAGTAACTCGTCTAATTTTAGCTACGTTCACTTGTTCGATTTATGACAAGTACTTGATTGACAATTACCAAGCGCTTGGTTTCAATTAAGCGAGTAACTTGTTTAGGAATAGCAAAGAAAGTTGTTTAATTTTAGCACTCCCGTCCTGATTGATTTCAGCTTAGGAGGTGGTTGATTTCGCTGACCAAGCATTTCGCTGAAATTAACCGAGCAACTTGTTTAAGATTAGTAAAACATCTCGTCTAATTTTAGCTACGTTCACTTGTGTGATTTTGGACAAGTACTTGATTGATAATTACCAAGCGCTTGGTTTCAATTAAGCGAGAAACTTGTTTAGGAATAGCAAAGAAATTCGTTTAATTTTAGCACTGCTGACCTGATGGGTTTCAGCTAAGGAGTTGGTTGATAACTACCAAGCATTTAGTTGAAATTAACCGCGCAACTTGTTTAAGATTAGTAAAGCAACTCGTCTAATTTTAGCTACTTTCACTTGTTTAATTTTGGTCAAGTATTTGGTTGATAATTACCAAGTGCTTGGTTTAAATTAAGCGAGTAACTTGTTTAAGAATAGCCAAAAAAGTCGTTTAATTTTCGCACTGCCGACCTGATTGATTTTAGCTAAGGAGTTGGTTGATAACTACCAAGCATTTCGCTGAAATTAACCGAGCAACTTGTTTAAGATTAGTAAAGCAACTCGTCTAATTTTAGCTACGTTCACTTGTTTGATGTTGGACAATTACTTGATTGATAACTACCAAGCGCTTGGTTTCAATTAAGCGAGTAACTTGTTTAGGAATAGCAAAGAAATTCGTTTAATTTTAGCACTGCCGACCTGACGGATTTCAGCTAAGGAGTTGGTTGATAACTACCAAGCATTTAGTTGAAATTAACCGCGCAACTTGTTTAAGATTAGTAAAGCAACTCGTCTAATTTTAGCTACTTTCACTTGTTTAATTTTGGTCAAGTATTTGGTTGATAATTACCAAGTGCTTAGTTTCAATTAAGCGAGTAACTTGTTTAAGAATAGCCAAGAAAGTCGTTTAATTTTTGCACTGCCGACCTGATTGATTTTAGCTAAGGAGTTGGTTGATAACTACCAAGCATTTCGCTGAAATTAACCGAGCAACTTGTTTAAGATTAGTAAAGCAACTCGTCTAATTTTAGCTACGTTCACTAGTTTGATTTTGGACAAGTACTTGATTGATAATTACCAAGCGCTTGGTTTCAATTAAGCGAGTAACTTGTTTAGGAATAGCAAATAAATTCGTTTAATTTTAGCACTGCCGACCTGACGGATTTCAGCTAAGGAGTTAATAATAATAATATAATAATAATACCTTGGACACCTTTTACACACATTGATCTAGCCCCAAACTAGGATTCCCTGTATCTTGGGTACTAGACAACGATATATATACTTATATAGAGAAATATTATACTTAGATAGATAAACAACCATGACTAGGGTACAAACATTCGTTCTCATCAAACAAACATTTGCCCCTAACGGGACTCGAACCCGGGACCCTTGGTTTCGTAGGCAGCGTCACTACCGATTCGGCCATTCGGGTCGTCGTTGGTTGATAACTACCAAGCATTTCGTTGAAATTAACAGCGCAACTTGTTTAAGATTAGTAAAGTAACTCGTCTAATTTTAGCTACGTTCACTTGTTTGATTTATGACAAGTACTTGATTGACAATTACCAAGCGCTTGGTTTCAATTAAGCGAGTAACTTGTTTAGGAATAGCAAAGAAAGTCGTTTAATTTTAGCACTGCCGTCCTGATTGATTTCAGCTAAGGAGTTGGTTAATAACTTCCAAGCATTTCGCTGAAATTAACCGAGCAACTTGTTTAAGATTAGTAAAGCAACTCGTCTGATTTTAGCTACGTTCACTTATTTCATTTTGGTCAAGTATTTGGTTGATAATTACCAAGTGCTTGGTTTAAATTAAGCGAGTAACTTGTTTAAGAATATACAAGAAAGTCGTTTAATTTTAGCGCTGCTGACCTGATTGATTTTAGCTAAGGAGTTGGTTGATAACTACCAAGCATTTCGCTGAAATTAACCGAGCAACTTATTTAAGATTAGTAAAGCAACTCGTCTAATTTTTAGCTACGTTCACTTGTTTGATTTTGGACAATTACTTGATTGATAATTACCAAGCGCTTGGTTTCAATTAAGCGAGTAACTTGGTTAGGAACAGCAAAGAAATTCGTTTAATTTTAGCACTGCCAACATGATTGATTTTAGCTAAGTAGTTGGTTGATTACTACCATGCGTGTTGTTATTTTAACAAGTAAATTGTCAGAAAATAATCAATTTAATTTTTTGTTATTAACCATGTTTAAAAGGGTTAGTAGTAACCAAGTAATAAGTTTAGAAATTAATAAGCACTTAATTACTTTTAGTCGAGTGTATTTAGCAATGAAAGCTTGGTAAATAAAAGCAAACCAAACTCATTAGATTTTAAACGAGTCTTCGTTAAAAACAACCATTTCGACGTTAGCAAAGCTAAAATCGCACTTTGCTGGCCGCTCGTTTTCTCCGTGTAGGGTATTTCCAGCAAAGCACACAAAGCTGGCGATATGGTTATCTATGAGCCGCGCCGCTGTCTTGACGAATTTCCTCTTGCAGTGCCGTAATACGAAATACGCCAGTACAACTGCTATCCCGATGATTAGGATGCCTATCGTGCTTTCGGTAATTCCGGCGCTGGCGTTAGGGCTGCCTGATCCCGCGACGTTCTGCGAGATGACAATCTCTTCTTTTACGCCCTTTGTGCCCCAGTTCCTCATGACTTCGAAGATAGCAATTTTAGATGATTGGGGTGTTAGATGTTGTTGCTTTTTCGTCGCTTCCTTGCTGTTTGTGACGCTGTGTGGTATTTTGCGGCTTTTATTCAAGCAAATCTCACTACCTTGCGAATAATTCCGCCCGAGCGTGACTTCTTGCATTCTGCTGACTCATGTCGCTCGTGGCCTTGGCCCGTCTTGGTTTCTCTAACGGCTCTGCCGCGTGTTTGTTGTTACTGCTCTCTTTTACCGCTTCATCTACACGGCAGTTGTTTAAGACTTATGCGGGTTTCAATCTGTCGATCGAAACTGTGTTGAGCTTGTCCCTGATCTTGATATTGAAGAGTTTGTCATGTCTTTCGATGACTTCAAATGGTCCTTCATATGGTGGGGTCAATGGCTTCATAACGGCATCCGTGCTTATGAATACGTAGCCGCTAGTTTTCAGGTCTGGGTGGCCGAAAGATGACGGCTTGGAATTGTGGGCGGTCTTGAAAGGTGTAACCTGTGACTTGCCTTTTTGGCTCGAAGAACACTCCATAGAGCATTTTTTCGGGGCTAATATTGTCGTCTTCACGAATTACGGCTCTCAAGCCGAGCAGGACGAACGGTAATTCCTAAGACCAGTTTGTTGAGTTCTCGCGTGCGATTATATCTGCCTTCATGGTTCTGTGCCATCTCTCTACCATCCCGTTGCATTGAGGGTGATAACTCGTGGTCCTGGTTTTCTTTACCCCCAAAATCTTGATGAGGGAGTTAAAAAGGTCCGATTCGAACTGTCGTCCTTTGTCCGTCGTTATACCGAGTGGAGATCCAAATCGAGCAATCCAGGTATTCACGAAAGCTGTGAACACTGTTCTCGCTATCATGTCCGGTACTAGAACAGTTTCTGGTCATCGCGTGCCTCGGTCAATCATCGTGACGATGTACTTTTTGTTGTTAGACTCGGGTAGCGGGCCGACGATGTCGATATGCAAGTGATTCAAAGGTGACGTGGAAGGAAATGTGCTGATATATGTCTTACTGTGACGTGACAACTTGCTTCTCTGACACGCAATGCATGTTTTAGCCCAACTCCCGATGTCGGTGTTTATATTTAAAAGTACTGTTTGGCGACTGTTTTCCCAATTGCTGGGTCGGCAGAGACGGGCCTATTCCTTGGCCTGCTCGTTCACCAGACCTGACCCCAATGGACTATTTTGTGTGGGGCAGCGCCAAAGAACTGGTCTATTCGAACGTTGCCATCAACACAAAAGAAGAGTTGAATTCAAAAATAAGAATGGCTTTCGACACCATGAAAGATGAAATGATGCTCAAAATCATGACCACAAAAGTCCGAAGACGGGCTCGTGTCTGTGTGAGGAACCAAGGATCTTACACTCCGGAACCTGGAGTTGGGACGGGTCGCGATTTTGAATCTTATGCCATGGTAATAAAAGGCATTAAATATAATGATCACCAAAATATTTTTTCCTACCCAAAATGGATAAATGAACAACAAAAGTTGCAAAAAATATCAGGGCAAAATACTGTGTAGTGTAGTGAAGGGTAAAGGGGGTGAGCGAAGACAAGCCCCCTTTATCCTTCGTGTTAGGTTGAACATGTAAGAACAACAAAAAATACTTAAAACATAAACTTAAGTACACAAAACATAAAAAGAAGTTTGGTGATCATTTATCCAAACACAATTTGTTGGACATTTATCCATTCTGGCAGTCATTTCGAATTTAATGGAAGTAAAATAGGTGCGTTTTTGGTAATCGTTTAAATATAAGCCGTAATAAAATATAAAACCTATAACGTAAAAGTGGCGTTAGGTAACGCCGGTGTTATTCAAGAGGTTAATAATATGGTAATAAGTTAATTAAGTGTACCTATACAAAAGTGCTATGTAGGGTGACTTATAACAATTTATTAGTTTTAATGTAGGATACAAGTCTGTTACCAAGAGACCAGAGTTTATGGTCATGCTCACTTAAATATCTTTTCTTGCGGCAGCTCTGTGTAGCGAATTTCTCCCCTCCCTCAAATATGGCGAGGGGGGTGATGGCTGGAGCACAAGTCATACTCGTGAACGGGTGCTGCTTGGGGGGGCTGGTCCAGTCTGGTTTCCCATAAGTTATGTTCATTATAGCTTGTCTTTGTTCTTATTTAATATTTTTTTAGATTTTTATTTTAGACATCTTATTGGCACTTATGGATATGATGTAATAATATTGGCATTAGATTAGATAAGTTTTATATCGTTCATTGTGTAATAAAAAAAATATATGACGAAAATTTTAAAATGAAATTCCCGTAGAGTTTCTTGGTGTTATCCTATCTGAAGGGCGAATTTCCGAAGCACTGGTAGACTTAATGGAGTTTCTTTTTCCTGTGCCAGATTCAGCCATGAATCACTAAATGAAGGAGAAATTTCCTTTTTCAAACTCGAACCATAATCAGTTATGTACAAAAGTGAATCCTGACCCACAATGGAACCTTGTAAAATTAACACCGTGCACTGAGTCAAACAGTCGCGATTCTACCATTGTGGGTCAGGATTCACTTTTGTCGATAGTACTCATTAGTTTAGTTGATCATATATTTTTTCCCATGTATATGATGAGACTTAAGTAAGTGTTTGACTTGTAAAAGTGCATTATTTTGCCTACTTTCAATAAATGATTTGATTTGATTTGAAGTGTCGATGTGGACTTGCGCAGCACTAGGACATGGCCTTTGTGGGTATGCGGGAGGTGGTTTGATTTTGATTGTGGTAAATAAAATATTAGTTCAACTAAAAAGGTGATAATATTCAACCTTCATTTTGTCATGTACCTTTGCAGGGTTCGGTACCCGAAGGTTCCAAGCTGAGCCCTATTGCGGACACTCAGGTGTCAATCAGTCCCTCCGTCCTGTGTCACACAGATTTACAGTTATATGTCACCGTTAGATTGTTAAAACCGTTAGTTTATAATCTAACGTTTTTTCTCGTTAGAAAAAAAACTAGTTTATTGCAAATGAAATACCAGGGCAAACACTGCGGTAGCTTTGGTGAAGACTAGAGGGGGCGAGCGCAGCGAAGCCCCCGAATAGTCTTTGTGTTAGGTAGACATGTAAGAATAAAAGAAACGTAAATTCTAAACCCTATTGGTATGGTTTACAATTTGTCGATAGTTTACAAACTAACGTGTGACCCAAAGCCATACCAATTGTCAAAAAATATTTTTCAATGTTTTATAAGGGGGTTTCCCATACAGCAAATAGGGCAAAAAAAATTTTTATCTACCTATCTATCTAGGTTAGAACTCATTGAGTAGATAATAACTGTGTTTTTGTTTTACAGAATAAGTTAAAACATAGGAATGAGAAGTATCCAAAGTCAGCTTTTTTGCTGTAGTTTGTAGCGAAAAAATATTTTTTTCCACATATATCGAGAGACAGGTTGAGGGGCGTTGCACGTGCGAACAAATGTAGCCCCGATAGTCTTGATTATAAAAATTCTCGGTAGTCACCGGGCGACCGCAGTGACCAATTCATTTCCGCTGTTTTTCGAAAATGCCGACCTGTGCAATACTCACATGCAAAAATAGAAGCGGGATTGTGAACTCCAAGAACGGCGGTGTCACATATGACTTGTAAGTCTCATTCCAACTATTATTTCTTCTAAAAACACAAGAAATAAACATTATTACGAAAATAAATCATTCGCAGAAAATTCGTCACGAATTGATCATTAAAGTGACAATGTCATGTTGTTCTCGCTAGCTTTATTATCCATTGCTTGTTTTGTATCTTAATTTCACTACGTATTACCAAGCTAACGCGCAATGAATATTTCACACTTATCTAAATACGAAAGCAAAGATGCATCGTGATACAGGGGCGAACTGTTACACGCACTCAGAAAGCGTATAGTAATGGGGATAGTGATTGGAGAAATATTTTTTTGAATCGATACATTTTATCATTACGCAATTATGCTCGGACTCTTACATTCATGTAATAATATAGTTATTTTATTACTCATAATACGTAAGCTTATTGTTAGTTATTCCAATAATTTCCAAACAGGCAGTTTAGATTTTAAGTTTGTTATAAACCTCGCCCGACGAACGATAATGGGGTGTTATAAGTACTGATCGGAAATTCCGATGCTTTCATTCAAAATTGACTGAAAGCATCGGAATAAAAATATTAATATAAATATACAACCCGGCATTGTCAATACCAATACCAATGTCTATAAATTATAATCGATCGCTGATACACGCTGTCCTTGCATCGTCCCAACACTAGCTCGGCTAGCTAGTATACCTGCGGTAGTGTGGGTGTGTTCGGAAGATGGGTGCATGACATTGCACTGACCAATAAAAGCGGAGGGATTGATGTACGAGTGGTGTAAATGTATGAGTGTTCTTAGTTTTCGGCGACACTGGTTCCGATACAAGGTTAGCGCCAAGGGCCTATCTCTCGATAACTGTGTTTTTTTCCCATCGACCTATGATCGTAAAATTTTGCGAAAAAGTTTATTATTACGTATATATTACTAAAAATACCAATATATTTATAAATCTGCTCATTTTTAGGCCTTTATTCTACATTTGTTACGGAACCCGAAATTTGGCCGATTTTTGGTAACTAAATACCTCACTAAAAAGCCCATTAAACTTGACATGGACTATACCTATACTGTGATTAATCCTCTTAACATTTCCAATTTTAATCGCGTGGCAATTTTTAATCTCCGACACTAGAATCCGCCTGAAGCCGCCGCCGCCGCCGTCACATTTTATAGATACTAAGGGTAACGTTCGAGGTGTGCAATATTAGGCGCATTTATCGTATTATTTATACCATGCCTTTACTGTGAGAACGTTCGGGCGTCCTTTGCGATGGCCGTTTCGTTCGCCGTCAGGATGGCGGCGGCCGTTATGTTGGCAGCGGCCGATCCGGCGGCTGTTACTTTCTCGTTGACTTTTTACACCATGCTTTGGTTTGCGAAGGAATTGGGTAGAACTGATCGTGTGAATGCCCCTCGAGGACGCCTAAACCGGTGTGTGGGGTTTCGATCTGGCAGCACCGCCGTTGATCAAGAACTGTGAGTGGGGAAATCGAACGGCTTCATCCGATCTATCGAACGACTCTGATCGTTGATAGATCGAATCAGTTCTATCATCGTTCAAGCTGACCGTGAATTCCGTTAAAGCTTTAGGTATATGTTAGGTACATACCTACCACTACCACCTACTAATAATCTGAAAAAAAAATCACCTGTTTGGATTATTTTATCAGTCACGCAAATCGCGGAGAGGTTGTTCATTCCTTTTCAGTATCGTCTGGGGCTGCGGGGAGGCGAAGGTCCTTGACTTCACTGTGGACGGGGTGAATTTGGTAATGAACTTATACTACTTTAGATACCTAACATATTTGAAATATGGAACCTTATGCGGGAGTGTGAGGGGTCGTATGCTTAGAACAGTTAAACGATCTGTGTACCTAGCTAGTTCATAAACTATGCAACTGAATTATAATACATATTTGCCGATATAACATGTAGTACCCAGTCAGATATTAATGCATTTACTGGTAGGTTTATATAGCCAATGTATGGTGCTTGTTTGTCAGCTGTGGTTGTCTGGTAACCATCGATTTTACCACTTCGTCGCTGTTCATTAAAATGAATACTCCTATCGGAGATTTTGAATTTGTGTAGCCATGTGCTCTGCTGGTAAAATATTATTTCGCTCTATAAGTTTACGAAGTTTCAACGACAGGATCAGATAATACGAGTATATTCGTGGTGCTATAGAAATATAATGTTTAAAAATATTTGGAACGGTTTTGAATAATTGATGAACAATGGCATCGATTCTTCCAGCTGGGTTGAGGAATGGAGTAAGTAACTGTGCTATTTATTCCAATGTAGATTTTCAAGTTTCATACATTTCTAACGTTAGTCTTCTTAAGATAGTGATAAAAATATTCAGAACTCCTGACTAAGACAATAAATAATATGTCTAACTTTGGACGATGGAAATATATCCTAGGCTATTGAAGCAGGCTGCTCTAAAATGAGCAGGTAACTAAGTTACAACGCAAATATTTGATAGCGTAGCTGCCATGCTAGGGATGGATAATAATCAATATTACGAAATGGAGTAACATATTGAAACTCTTGCAACACATTCTTACGTGCTAATGCTTGTCCTTGTGCAAATTTGATGGCCTCCACACAGTTACTCGTATATCGGTACATCGATCAATAAAAAAAGGAAGGATATTCTTTAATTACACTTAGTTTCCTTCCGAAACAACATTCGTGCTCAAATCAACGTTAGTGTACGTCGTCGCGAGCTATCCGATTCACGTTTTTTAATATTTTTTTTGTAACTGTTTTGTGCAAAAGTTTGTAAATAATCATGTCAAAGGCAGCCAAAGGAAGCAGTAGCGACGATGATCCTCTGGACGGAATAGCAAGGAAAGAGCAAGATGCTCCCACTGAAGTTATTAGCATAAATGACAATTCTGTAATTATTTTGTTTTCATTAAATAATTTATCAGGTCATTCGTTCCGAGCGGACGCGTTGATGGTTCATGAGAGAGTTGCAAATACTTGCAACATGCTATGGAGCCTGACAATGCTAAGCGCTGAGTAAAATATTCCAAGAACGTTTAAATTATGTATACCATCCAGCCAATCATGACAAACTCTAATGCTTTTGCAAAAAGGCTCCCACATCCCCCTATTATCTTAAGACTTAGCTAGCAAACTCTAACACTAAATTAAATCTAGACAACGGCATTAATTAGTTCATACATTCACCAGATTAAGGGCTTGGACGCCAACCGCTATGCGACCAAGAAGACGGTCGCCCAGGGTATGCTGGACATCGCCCTGCTGACTTCCAACGCCTCCCAGTTGAAGTATGTGCTGCAAGTGGGACAAAGGCATGAGTTCTACACCCTGCTGGTCACTCTCATCTCTATATCCATTGTTTTGCAGGTAAGACTGAACATGCAATCGATTTATTCCCATACAGTAGTAGTATTTTTTAGGGTTCCGTTCCTTAAAAGGAAAAAAAGGAACCCTTATTGTCCATATGACCGTCTGTCCATGTGTCAAGAGCTTTTTATCGGAAACGCGTGGAGGGTTCAAATTGAAATTGATATCAATTACGCAAGCCGGTAGTCCTTTAAAGCTGTGAAAAAAATCAAGCTTCTAGGTTAACGCAATCAAACGATACGACAATTTATGCTGTAAAAAGTTGGATTTTCATAGTACTCGCAAGGGAACCAAAACCTATAGGGTACTTCCCGTTGACCTATAATCATTAAATTTTGCACAGAGCAAGGTCTTATAGCACAAGTAAAGGGAAAAATCTTAAAAATGTAAAGTTCTGTCTATCTGTCTGTTATTTTTGACTAACTGTCTGTAGCACTGGTCTGCATACGCATTTCTTGATACTGTATGCAGGCAATGCAACTTTTTAGGTCAAGTAATTTAGGCTTACCTATCATTCAGCGCACTAATCAAACATTCTGCCTTCAGCCTTAACGTGAGTATATCTTTGCGTATTTTTGGCTTGCGGTAAAAGGTGGAATTAATTCTTTTCGACTGTTTCGGTGCATTAAGTTTCGCAGAACTGGCACCCCCCTGTAAACGTTACTCACGCGCCAAAAGATCGTTGAAAGACTGTATACTGTAGACTTACTAAAGAATAAATTATATACCTATATTCTCTGCCTAGAGTCTGGCTAGCCTAAAAAACATCGCAAAACGCGGCGAATTAAAAAAATCTTATGCTTTTATGTAAGACCATGAAAAGCTAGTCTATGTTACCGCTTAATCTATGGTCTGTGAACACAACCTTATCTACAAGTATGTACGGAACCCTTGGTGGGGGAGTCCAACTCGAACTTGACCGTTTATTTTATTAGATGTTAGTAAAAATTATCAATGTAGTGTTGGGTTGGCTAATCATCATCTTAAAGAAGTGTTTATTCAGATAATACAAAGTTAGATGGAGTTTATTCATGTACAAAATTTGTTTAAAGAAATCCTTCACTAAGTACTAGGCAGATAAATGAGGAAGATAGAAATCCTGCTCAGCTCCCCATCAACACTCTTGTGGAAGATGACATGACATCACACAGTTTTATCTGAAACCAATTAACCATATCACGCTCATGCCGGCCGCTATTAAATATTACTTGTTGGACCGAATCATGGTTAATAAGCCATACGAAGATCCCAGGGTAATACCTATGTACAGGTATTTCTGCATCTGGCAGGTAATCATGGGCTTGGTGCTCCTCAGTCTGAACCTCCTCCGGGACTGCAGGCTCCAAGACTCCCGTCATCACGGATCAGCAGTTTTCATCAACTACTTGACCACGGCAGCGGCCTTTGCTGTCACCGCATTGAACATCTTGATTTCAGCTTTTGACTCATCACTTGCAAGATATTTGGACTACGATTTTTTCCCTATTTAGACTAAGATAGCACTTGAGTCAAGCTTTTGATAAGAGATTAGGTACCTCAACAGTATATTGAGACATTCTGCTCATATATTTGGTGTAGATATGAAGGTATATAATTTGCAGTCGACCCTATCTAGGATTATTTTGGACTAACTAAGGAATATACACGCAATAGATATAATAAAATTAATAATAAATGTAGCCCATTAATGTCCCACTGAGGGGCACGGGCCTTTACCCGGATACGAGTAAGATTGAGCCATGCTCCACCACGCTGGCTCAGTGCGGGTTGATGGAGGAGGGAGGAGAGGTGTCGGGCTAGTGACCAACCAGACTGTCAGAATTATCAAGCTGTCCTATTAAAAAAAAAAAAACTGTTTATTTCAATAAAAAAGGTTAGTAAATTGTTTAATTCCCGGGTGTAATCTTTACATTTAAGATTTTTAATCCCCGGGAAGGTTGCCCTAAGTTTACATATTAATATTATAAATTTATTTAATATTCAGTTACAAAATGCAATTTAATATTTTATTTTAGTACATCTAAGTGAAGTCTAACAATTAGGCAATACAGATATTCTCAATATGACTATATTATATTATTCTGGATGTGAATTATTTGTACGTACACCCTCCTCTTTCTAATTTCTATCATAGATATAATAACGTTTGAGTATGTTTCGAACTTGCTTTGGATTTTTATTTATTAGGGCCTCTGACACAACTTTGCGACTACTACCACCGAGTAGCGATGTAGCCGGGACCTACAGCTTAACATGCCATCCTAAACATGGATACGCCGGAAACAAATGCTAATAGAAGCGGACACCCATCCAGTGCCCATCTCGGCCAGATGTTGCTACCTGAACGATCGTTTCCGATGTGCCGCAGACGCTTCGAATGACATTATCAATTTCGATTCAAGGTGTCCCAACAAACTTTTCTTCGTTCTAGCTTCTCGTCGGTCTCCTCTGCGTCATAATCGGTGGTTTGGACCTCAATGACCACTCTGACCAGCCCTCGGCGCTTGTGCTCAACGATATAATCGTCATCTTCATATTTGTCATTTCTGTAATCAATATTGTGATTTCTGCTTTCGGAATAGAGTACTCTAACAGCCCGCTAATTTTGGAAAGGTATCATTATATGAATAACGAGTATTTGAAACGGGTTAATATGACTGCTAGTAAATAAAGTGCCATCACAATCAGAACATGTGATCCTTGATTGTAAATACTTATAATTAATTAAGTACGGAGAAAGTACGGATTTGAATATGCGCGTAACGTGACATGTATTGATAGATTCAAACAATTTTGAAACGAAATACAGTGTTACAAGATTTTCATTTGCAATAATCCATTACTTAATCAATATTGTAGTAATTCTATGCCAGCGGCAGCGCCCAGCTGTAGTTGCACGACAATAATCCTTAGCTCACTTTTCTGAAAAATCTATTTCAGTTACGTACCTAATTATATGTATAAGTACCCATAAATTACTGACTTATCGTATAACTTTTCCCAGCTTTTGAGGCTCTGCTTGACGTTAGTCGGACATGGAATGATACTTATAGTATTACATGGTATTAATTTGCTGTACCAAAGAAGATGCCCAGCCATATATCTGAATATTTCATTATTTGGTGTATTGGTACTTACCTATTCAATCATAATCATTTAAGGCTTTTCCACACCTACCTCGGGGCGTGCGCGCGGCGCACAGTGGTCTAGGATTTGGCCTCCATACTCATAGGAAATTCTTTATTCTTAATGTCTGGTATACCTCCCTATATGTCATATTAAAACATGGAGTGGATTAGTTGCTCCACAAGTGAGAAAAAAATGTTGATTATTTTTTTGTATGGGAGAAAACACTTAAAGTACATTATTTCGGAACTAATTACAACTGATGGGCTGGTGCTCACATGATCTATTATACATGGCATACTGAACATAATTCATGCACTTTTCGGTGCAGCTTTGGAAGTAGTTATTTTTTGAAATTTTGAATTTTTTGTATCAGCTTTATCATTATAATCTTTGACATAATGAGATGCCAGCCGATCTCTTTGAGAGTGAAAATACCATAAAAATAATAGAAATGCAAATAATAACAAAAACAAAGTTTATAAGTTATTTTATTTTATTCTTTTGATACGGAAATTACAATATGGTTAATATAATAATTAATAATAGCTTGTTAAAAAGTAAAAGAAATAAGGCAAAATACATCAATAACAATAAAACTGTCATTAGTCAACAGGCTGCTAATGATCTTTATTAACAATAATAGATGTAATTTAAATATGTATAGATATACCAAATATTTGGGTAATCTCTTAGAATTAGAAACTATGTACTAATCACAAATATTTAGGTAATCTCTTAATTTAATGACATGATTCGTAATACCTATACAACATACTGCAATAAAAACACAAATATTACTATGAAATATATAATAAAAGACGTCAAGGACAAAATGAAAAAGTGAGTCTTAGCTTAGTCATCATCACAGTCCTCTTTATCCGAGTCCATCAATGATGCATTAACATCAACAAATTCTATGTTTTCTTTATCTATCACTGAATCGTCATTAATTAGGAGAAGTTTCATATCATCACTCACGAGCGTTTTCTTACCTTTTCTTAACACAGGTCTTATGCTAGACAGGTAGGGATCTGACGACACAAGAAGACTATAAAATATGTCTTCGTTTGTCGCTTCCCGACAAAATTTGCGCGAATGATGTTCCCGGATTTTTCTAAAGTCTTTGTTTCTAGCTTCCGATGCCTCTTCTGATAATTTTCCAATGGGAATAACATTAAAGTGTTTGATGATTTCAGCACCATGCAGTAAAAGTTTGTGGACACTCGAAGGCATGTTATACCAGCCATAGAGCTCTACATACATTTCTGCAGTAAGCCGCGCAAAACTTTCAAACGCTTCAATGTTAATGGGTTCCCCACAGGCAAGTACACGCAAAATTGTACCAAATCTTTGGATCAAACCCGAATCGAAGCCTTTGATAGCTGCAGTTTTTTCTGGATTGCTAAAAAAAGTTCTGGCTGTGTTCCCGTCATTTGTGGTCCCCGAGCCTAGAACAAAAAATAATACTGCACTAGGAGAAGAGATATGGCTCAATCTTACTCGTATCCGGGCAAAGGCCTGTGCCCCTCGGTAGGGACGTTAAATATACTTTAATAGGTATCAAATTTATATTTATAATATAATAATCAACTTGAAGAAAAGAATCGTTATGAAATAATAATTTTAACTCACCTTGTTTGACGATGTCTATTAAAAGGCCCATTTCATCACGGAACTTATGTTGTATTGCTTCTTTTCTACTTTTCATCAACTGCTTACTACTGTCATCTCTGGCTTGCCATTTCTTAAAGTCCAGTCTGTACGAAATATGGAGCAGACACTCCATACACCTGATCCACGCATGAAGAGTGGACAAACCATATTGGTAAATCTCTTCTGAAACTGGTTTTCTGTAAATAAAATAAACAAGTTAGTAAAAAGGCAAGTAATGTAATGCAGAACGACAACATTATTTTATTACTTTATTGAATAACTCACTGTGAAACCTTTTCTAACAGATTCATTTCCGAAGGGGTAGCTCGACAAATGTCACAAGTCTGCGTTGATGTGTTTGATAGTGCAGAAGTGATTTTTCCATCTATCATTGTCATAAGCATGGAATGCTTAACAGCGTGGCTCCCCATAATAGAAGGCTCCAGGGCAGCAATCTCGGCTTCTATTAGGGCTTGTTCTTGGCGTATATCTTACTTATTTTCGTTGACAAACTTGAAGAAAAGTGGTCTACACAGCGTTGTAGAAGATGGTTTTGAGTTTTCCCACACCACTTTCTCACCACATACAAAGCGCAAAGGCACAAAGGAGCACATGAATATACTGGAGTCATCATCTCCAAAGGCTTTGTCCCGAAGCTGCATCAAAGCCCCATTTGCAAATTAGCAACAGTTCTTTACCAGCCAGCGAATCTTCCAAACGTAAGAATTTTCCAAATCTAGCTAGTTTTGTCCAAAACTGCTTGAAGCTGTACTCTTGCGCCACTTTTGTTGAATTCTGTGGTTTCTCTTGATGTGTAGACTTCCTTTTTTGCCTCTAGGATGGCATTGTATGCAGGATAAAGTGACACTCCTTCTGCTATTGCACTAGCTCTCATAGTCAGATATTGCCACTTTGATAGCTTCAAAGAGGTCAAAATACCTAAAGCTTTATCTGCGGAATATATGGGCACTGCTTTCTTCGGCTTCAATGATTCCTTTAACTTTGTTGCCTCTTCAGGTTTCTCGATAACAAGTTTTATTATATCTGCTGCATCCTGGCTATCTGCTTTTAAACCTGTTGCGTAAGCAAGGCTTTCCGTACTATTTGTTAAGAGTTCTTGCACTCTCCTTCTCTTCTGTAGGGGGCTTAACTCCGAAAAAGGGTTTCCTTTCAATCATAATTGATGTTGAGGTACTTACACTGCACATATCTGGTTGGCAGGATGTTGATGCATCCTCATTTACACTGAAATGAGAACTGGAACATGGCTGTTTCTCTGCTGACAATAATGGTGTCATCTTTTCCTTCAAATTCTCAGGCCATATTATGTATTTTCCCAACCATGTTTCAAACTTCTTGATAAATGTATGCCTCGCACGGCTAGACAAGATCCACTTTTGTTTCAAAGCGCATGTATATGTCTGGCAGAATTGTTTCAATTCTTTCTTTTTACTTTCTGATAAGTTAAACGCATTCACAAAAACTTCAAATAATACACTGGGCTCTGAGAAACAACTGTTATTTGCAACAAACATGAAAATGTCCAAATTGGTTACAAATCCTTCCATTATAACGCGGAAATGAATAGAACGTATGAAGTATAGTAAGCGCTTACAAGTGCGAGAAACTACTGAATTAACCCATCTTAAATGTCCCTATATATATTGCAATTCCCTTAATTAATGTTTGTCATTAAGCTTGAAACTAAACCATTACTATAACGATCTGGTTAGTCATTCAATGTAATTTCTTTAACTTCATTATTATTCATAAAAGCCAAACATGGGCTATTTACTAGCAATATCCCCAAAGTTATTACAACGGGCTATTAACTAACGACATCCCCAAAGTTATTGATGATGCACCTACATAAACACAAGTACCTAGTATTCATGTTTGCTGCATTCTACCTATGAACTACTCTCATTATGTCGAACATAAACGAATACGCTCATACTAAATATTAAAATTTTTAAAAGTTAACTACATCCAAAGCTGCACCGAAAAGTGCATGAATTATATGTCATTATGTTCAGCGTGCAAGGTACAATAGACCATGTGAGCACCAGCCCATCAGTTGTAATTAGTTCCGAAATAATGTACTTTAAGTGTTTTCTCCCATACAAAAAAAATAATCAACATTTTTTTTCTCACTTGTGGAGCAACTAATCCACTCCATGTTTTAATATGACATATAAGGAGGTATACCGGAGACATTGCATATTTTTTTATAATTATTCCAGACATTATGTTCCTATGAGTATGGAGGAACAAATCCTAGACCACTGTGCGGCGGGGCGCCCGCGGCGCGGGACGGTCGCGACGCGGGTCGGGATCGCAACGGTAGTTACTAAACACCTTTGATAGCACCGCCCCACAGTGGGCGGAATTTTGACTCTAAAGGACATAGCCACTTTGGCTTCCAAGTGTCAAATTTTCTTATTGATATAGCTTTAGTTAATCAATACAAAGCCCAAAAATAGCGGCTGTAGAGATTTGACGCAAAAATTCGTGAGTTAGATTTTTTTTCATAATCATTTCATTAATCATTGCTTACCAACATGTGGTAGCTCCGGGTAGCTAGGCTCTATCATCAATTCATCATGCAACAACAACTAATACCTTTACCTTGCTTATGCTTGAATAATAAATTAATAATGAATGAATATAAAGTAAGTTCCAAAACACGCGAATATAGCGTAACAAAGAGATCAGGATTTCACTATTATTAGTGGGTACCTAACCTTGATCGCAAGACCTAATGTATAACAGTAGGTATATCCCTAATAAGTACATAATCCCAAAAAAAAAGAAAAGTTCGATGGTAATTTGTCATCATAAATTTCACACCAGTATTTTCAGACGTTCGCGAAAATGTACAAATTACGAAATGTTTATGTCACCGTAAGATAGTCAAATCCGTTAGCTGATAAACTAACGCGTTAGTTGATCAACTATCGACAGACAGTAAACCAGACCGACAGGGTTTAGAATTTACGTTTCGAGTTTTCGACATAACGAGAAGACTATTCGGGGGCTTCGCTGCGCTCGCCCCCTCTTTTCTTCACCTAAGCTACCTACCACAGTGTTTGCCCTCCTGGTAATTTCGTTTGCAATTCAAGTTTAAACCAGCTTAATATTTAACGGTTTTAACCGTTACTTTATCAACTAACGCGTCATATAGTAAGCAGTACGCTACAGTTTACGATCTGTCGATAGTTGACCAACTAACTTGAAAAAAAACGTTAGTTTATCAACTCACGGTTTTGACAATCTTACGGTGACCTATAGGCCAATCAATTTGTTAAATAAGGAAGCTCAAAAGTTACAATTTCAGGCCCAAACAGTTGAGTCCACCCCGAAAATGTCTCTCTACCAATTCCTAACAGCAAGTTTGTTGTCTCACAGGCGAGCGCGGGTGTCTTGGCACTTTTAATATCGTTCCTCGACGGAGACGACCACCACTCAGGCAATGCCACCAAGAAGAAGGTGGCCGACTGGCTCTACCTCGCCTCTGTGGCTCTGATGACCGGCGTCTTATTCTGTGACGTCATAAAGATGACCTTCGGCCTTGACCCCGCGCTCTCTGAGGCGGACTACTTTGGGAATAGTACTTCTAGTTTGTACAATTTGTTTGGCCATTCGAAGCAATAGCATAGCGGTACAAATCGATAAGTAGTTACAGTACGATTACGTTAACTTTAACGCTCGACACTTCTCGGTTTTAGTCGCTGAAATATTAGTATTTAATTATTTGGTACTGAAATAACTTTGAACTCAATCGTATACCTCGCTCGCGCCACGAATTAAGAGCGCTGGGCGACGTTGGCTGAATTACTGCGCATATGTACTGAAATGATATTGAAAAGTGTGCGCGTTCAAGGCACGCGCCTCCGCTCATAGCTTGTGAGATTCGTACATGACACACCTGCGGGCGACGGGGGACGAAAGATGCGGGGGCGGGAAAGAAGAGCGCGGGCGATTCCTACTACGCGTCCCGCCGCCCCGCGCTCTTTTTTCCCGCCCTGGCAGCTCCCGCATCTTCATCCGCAGACCATGGGAATGTCACGTACGAACCTGACAAGCTATATTAGGTAGGTTCCTGCCTATAATAGGTACAGTACGATTACTTTAACTTTACCGCTCGACACTTCTCGGTTTTATACGCTGAAAGTATTGAAAGGGTCTGGCAGGCTAAGGAAGGAGCAGTGGCCACTGTGAGATTTTCTGTTTTTTTTTTACATGTTTGTTCGTTACCATTTAACTAGGCTGCGCTCCAATTTACAGCCGGCTACCATGAATACTTTCCGAGATTTTGACAAAAACGTTAAATCTGCAGAAGTTATTTCAAAGTCTAATTTCTCCTAAGCTATTGTAGCCAGAATATTGAAACCAACTAGTATCTATGTACATTGAGTTAAATTATACTCTAATGTATTATTTACAAAAGAGTTGGTGGAAAAATTCCAGAAAAAAAAACACATTTATTTTTTGACATTTATTTTTGACAGGTTCCTTGAAAGGCACACCCATGAAAATTATAATTCAAAACAAACAAACAAATATCTTTCAACACACCAAAAATTGTTTCATTCGGTTGGGAGCATCTACGCAAAAAATCTGTCATTGTTCATATTGTATGTACCATAAATATTTATTACATTATATATATTTTCTACGTAGATTGAGTAAAAGTATACTGTAGTGTGTTTACTGGTTGCTTGAAAAAGTACAGTAAAAAAAATATTTTCATGACATTTATTTTTGACAAGTACAATACACCCATGAAATTCTAACTAAAAATAAACAAACAATTAATATCTTTTATCATACGTAACCAAAATCTTTTTATTCTGTTTGTGTGTATTGCACCTCAAACCAAATGCATAAATATATGCCTATAAGTATGACTCGTCATTATAACACTCATTCGAACAATCGGGGCAATACAAATTACGAAGATTATCCCAACTCCATTGCTCATCCTCCCAAGTCGGCCAATACTCAGTCCTACAATTATCACAGCCCCGTTTTAAGCTAATGTTTTAATCTGCAAGGTTAATTTCAATGTTTGGTATTGAGCTTAGAAATAATTGCTGGGATATTTGTGTTGGTATGGGAAGCTCGACAATTTTAGTTTTTATTATCTTCATCTGAAATAATTATACACTTAGGTTAAAGCATATTTACAATAATTATATCATCACTTTATTAAGGTTCATAAGTATATGCAGGTATAATAAAATCGTCATCTTAACTTATTTAATATTCATCAGATCATCAGTTACAATGAAATCGACGGGTGTCAGTCAGCTAAAACTGCAAACTCAATTACACACCACTTACTTTTGCTACTATTGTAGAATCGTAGTCCCTTTCTATAAAATGTATGATATGTTCGCTCAATGAATTACTTTTTTATTAAATGCATAATTATACAATGTTAAAGACTGTTTTATCAGCTTATAGGAAGACATTATTGATTAATTGATAGTAATATTATTTTTAATTGGTAAACAATCAACAATAGAAAAACAAAAGAATCGGTAACAGAAGGCTGTGAGTGTCACACTTATGACAGCTTAAAGTTTATAAAAAGGTTTATCTCATCTAATACAATAAAGTTCGCTTTTCAAAATTACATAATAACAATGAGGTTAGATAAAATATTGTATTCATAACTTTTGTTATAACATAGTTTCTTATATGTACTACTATTTTACTTAAAATAAAAATATGAAAGAATTATTAGTCATCCTCATCACTCATATCATTGACAACGACTACTGTTTCATCATTAGAAAATATTTTTGTCAATATTTGGGAAGGGCGCAATATTTTAGCAAGAAATCTTCCGTGGCTTAAATAATAAATAACACTTGCTACATGCGAACAACACCCTATAGTCCTGAGCCCATTCGGACAATCGCAGCAATATCGACGCATCCCTTCAATTTCTGTACTGTTTGCTGTGTTCATAGTTCATAGTTCATTTATTTCGAAAACAACATACATTGTGTGCGATTCTTAAAAGCTATCTTAAAACTAATTAAAAACTAATACCTATATTGCATGCCAGTGCCTTATAAAAGTTGATAAAATTACATATTCAATTATTCTCAAATCAATAGTTATGTCAATTTTTTACATTTGCGCAATAAATTGTATACCAGTATCATCATCATAATTATGTTACTTGATACAGATATTTACAAATATTTAGATGCAAATCAATACATTGGTAAATTAGTGACCCAAAAATTCTTCAATTGAATAAAAACATTCTTCTAATAAATACTGCTTCAAATTACATTTAAACAAGTCACTTGAGTCAATAATTTTAAGATTTTGTGGTAGACTATTATATAGTTTTACTGATTGGTATCGCGCAGTGTGCTGGGCTACATTCAATGTTGGTTGTACATGACCAATGCGAACATCTCTACGTCTAGTTAGTAGGCGTTTCTGCTTGTCTTCCTGTGTTTCCAGTCTTGACAATTTTTTTGCAAGATCAGACAACAATACTAATATATACAAGCAAGGTAGTGGTAAAATACCTAATGTCTTAAAATGCTCTTTACATGATTGCCATGGGGGTATTCTCATTATAGTCCGTATGGCTCTTTTTTGGCACACAAAAGCCTTATTAATATTGTACTTATAACTATTGCCCCACAACTTAATACTATAGCGTAGCCTGGATTCTATCAAGGCGTAATAAACCGATAGAAGGTGCTTTTTTGATACCTCATCTCTGAGACTGCGCAGCGCATAGCAAGCGGAGCTTATCGAATTTTCGATTGCTGTTAGTTCAGCTTTCCAGTTGAGACTAGAGTCTAAATGTATGCCTAAAAATTTTACTTGATCTACTGATTCGATAATTGCACCATTAAGTGATATAAGTAATGTGTCATTATTTCTTGTAGTAGCTTTAAATAACATTATGTTTGTTTTATCTGTGTTAAGTCTTAAATGATTACTTACAAACCACGAATGAAAAGCTATAATTGTAGTTTGTACGCTATAGTTCAATTCTTCTATATTGTCTGCACTAATAATGGCATTCGTATCATCAGCAAATAGGTACTCTACATATACTCGGTATCATTTGGAATTTCGATGACGAGATCTAACATTACATTTTATTATGTTTGGCGTTTCCTTTATGTATTGAATGCTCACTTTATTGTCATCATCGATCAATTCAGCTAAGTATGAGATAGCTTGTGATAGCTGATAAGTACCAGTAAATAATAACTTTAACTGGTTCTCAGTTAATCGCGGGAAATCTAGGACTTCTGATGCCAACAATGTTCTCAATGCGGTTTTACGCCGATTCCATTTCATGGTTTCTACTTCGACGCTTAAAGTATTTGGTATATTCATTCTTTTTTCCATAATATCAATTACTTCATCTTCGATGACTGTATGACCGTTTAGCCTTTTTCCATATCTATTATGCAAAAACCCAACAACTTTACAAAGAGATTTTACCTTGGGTAGAATTTTGTTATCGAGACTATGATGTAATAATTTGTGTTTCTGACAAATAGCCCCATGAACGGCTTCTACCACCCAACGTATTTTGGTAACTCGCCTAGACTCATTAGCTTCGATTGTAGGAAGTTGCGATCTTTTTCCTAGCAGACCAGGCATTTGGACAATAAAGCCCTTTTCTTTCAGATATGAAATCACATCACGGAAACCACGATCAACAATGAAAACATCACCAGGTCGTAGTAGAGATTGAAAATCACTATCTTCCATCACCAATTTCATAATAGATGCATCATTCTGTGTACCATAATAGGGTCCCGCAAAGTTGACAAGAAACCCGTTTGTTGTGCAAATCGTAAAAGGTTTGCAAAGCGGTACTTTTTTTTGACCTGAACAAGATTTTCTCTGATATTCATTGTTTTGGCTTTTTTCGTGACGAACATAAGTCCCATCAAAAATTAACGCCAATTGGTCATCACGCAGACCTAGCAATCTGCGGGCTGTAGTCGTTGTATTAGCAATGAGTTCTTCCCGAGTAGTTGAAGTATACCCAAATGAAATGTCATTTTCGAAGCTGCGTAATATATCCATCCACATATTCGATATTTGTTGTTTGTTCTTTACTCCAAATAAACCAGCAATCAAAGCATTAGAATTCCCAGTTCTGAGTTTAAAGAGAAATATGACTAATGCTTGTTGAATACTTCGAGTAGTAGTATTTCTCATAGACGATAACAAAACAGTTAAGTCGTTAATCTGATCCCATGATAACCCGGTAAATATATATAGCTCCTTATCACTTAGTCTAGAATTTCCTATATTATCAAATAAAGATGTATTTCTTTGACCTGAGAGGGCTCTGAGAAATGTGCTAAGTTCTTTATTAGTAACGTTACTTGATGACGAAATTACGCGCAGTCGTGATAAATCTTCTTCAAACAAATAATTACCTATCAAATGACTTCGGCAACATCTGTTTCCTTCCGGAATGTATATATTACTTCTCGTATAAACACTTCACCGTGTATCTAAAGGCACTCTTTGGAGGTCCGAGACAGAGTTGCAAATGAAACAATATCGATGTGAGGAAACTACTCGCTGCATTCTGATTTCAAAACGTTCATCAGCAGTAGCAGGAGGCTGCCAAGAATCATCTTCATCATCTGTGTTTGAACGACTGCCACTTGCTTCTGCTAAGCTGCTGGTACTGCTTGATTGTTCCATAATGGCATCAGATTCAGCTAACATCATCGTGTGAGTTTTGTATGCTTTCACTCGGGTTACCTACCTCAACTCGAATTACAGAAACTCGAATAACATTTGCTCGCAGACGAATGCTCGATGTTTCATTTCCTCGAAAGACCGTTTCCACGAACATCTTTAGCTCGATGTACGCTAGCTCGAAACATTGAATACTCGAATTGTTCACTAACTCGAATGATTTTCAACAGGAAATTGCGTCTACTCGGCTCCTAGACCACCTAGACTTCGGATTTTCGCTAAATAGTAGCTTGTCCATTTTTGAAATTTTCTAGGTCCGACCCTAGGGCCATAAAACCTATTTTTCATACAAAATATCACTTCATGGTTATCGTTGAACTCGTCTTTTGATGCCGATTATGATGGTATGGGTTACGGGGCAACTCTCACGAGTGGGTTCTGAAAAAAAAAATTTGCTTGATTTTTTGCGAGCTATCGCACAAAGAACAAAGTTATAAGAATACAAAATATTAAGTAACATGTTTTAATATATATTGAGTTGTTGTGTATATTTTGCAAGCTTTTTTCGTTATATTTTCGTTGAGAAATATTGGTTTTAGTATAATGATATATTTTTAAACGTAACTTGTTAAAATGATATCTATAATATTGAGTTGTTGCATATTTAGAAGATTTTTCGTTATATTTTCATTGAGAAAATTTGTTTTTACTATGATCTGGTTTAATTTACTAGTAAGCATCCCAGGTTTCCACCTCACCCCTTCGAGTCCATCATCAGATCAGCTCGATGGTACCATATTCTCAAAGGTCTTGATATAACAAATCAAATGAGCTCAAAATCGGTGGGTTTACTAGTAAGCATATCAGGGTTCTACCTCACACCTTCAAGGTCCATCATCAGATCAGCTCAGTGGTACCATATTTTCAAAGGTCTTGATATAACGAATCAAAGGAGCCCAGACTCAATGGGTTTACAAGTAAGCATCCCAGGGTTGTCAATCTTTCGAGCTAGAGTTACATCGAGCTAAAGATAGTTCGGGGCAACGATCTTTCGAGTAAATTCGAGTTGAAGATTATTCGAGTTAGTGAATCATTCAATGTTTCGAGCTAGCGTACATCGAGCTAAAGATGTTCGTGGAAACGGTCTTTCGAGGAAATGAAGCATCGAGCATTCGTCTGCGAGCAAATGTTATTCGAGTTTCTGTAATTCGAGTTGAGGTAGGTAACCCCTTTCACTCGACATGGCTCGCACAAAATATCATTTTCTATAACTATTTTACTGAGAGCACCGGAAAAAAAACAATGCTTCTTTAGAATTACGAATGAATTTCTTTTTTCCTGTTTTTTTACGGAGAACCGTAGAACAACATTTGCATTTGTCAGAAGACATCTTTTTCATCAAAAGCTTAGCTTGAAGTGTCGATTTGTTTATAAGTAAATAAGAAAATCAAACTTCATACATATGTCAGAAAATGACATTTGTTGTTCTCCTTGATAGTAAGTAAACAAACCTATTTTGATATCAGCAACAGTTAGAAATAGAACGTATATGAGCATCGCATGGATATTATAATAAATGTTTATGTTACAATATTAACAATGATCGATTTTTAGCGTAGATGCTCCCAACCGAATGAAACAATTTTTGGTGTGTTGAAAGATATTTGTTTGTTTGTTTTGAATTATAATTTTCATGGGTGTGCCTTTCAAGGAACCTGTCAAAAATAAATGTCAAAAAATAAATGTGTTTTTTTTTCTGGAATTTTTCAACCAACTCTTTTGTAAATAATACATTAGAGTATAATTTAACTCAATGTACATAGATACTAGTTGGTTTCAATATTCTGGCTACAATAGCTTAGGAGAAATTAGACTTTGAAATAACCTCTGCAGATTTGACGTTTTTGTCAAAATCTCGGAAAGTATTCATGGTAGCCGACTGTAAATTGGAGCGCAGCCTAGTTAAATGGTAACGAACAAACGTGTAAAAAAAAACAGAAAATCTCACAGTGGCCACTGCTCCTTCCTTAGCCTGACAGACCCTTTGTCGGAGAGGTGTATTATAAAGTGTGTAGAGAAAAATCTGAACAGTTTTGAGTTACGATAAAAAAATAATCAAAAAGCCGAGAAAGGGTAGGGAGTAGGGCTAAAATATTCGTACTATACCTACTTTACTTACTTATGTTATTATAGGTAGGAATTTAGAAGGTAAAAATAAAAAATAAACGTTCGTAACGTGTCTATTTATTAAGTTGCATTTGAATATTAACTGAACTGGTCAATCATGTTGAAATATATAGTCGATAAGTCGGTGCTTAAGATTAGGTAATCATTTAGCTTATATTGAGCGAAAATATGCTTATTTTTTACTTTCACCTATTCGTGTTTTAAATTATTATATTTTTGTTGGTATTATTTATGACTTTTATTTGTTTTTGATTATTTTTATTATTTTTCATTTCCCCAAGATCATTTCGGCCGCTGTGAACGTGGTGCTCAGTTTCATCTTCAACATCAACCGCCAACCTGACCAGCGGAAAGCGGAAATCCTCAACAACATCAACCTCATATTCAAGATCGTTGGAATCACTGTCAACATCATTATCGGGATATTCTACTCCATACAAATTGACAGTAATGTGGTGCCACCAACGCAAACCATCGCTGAAACCATCTCGAATTTGATTCCCACTAGCTAAATTGTGTTATATTTACCCATTCTGTAAATTGACGTATATTAGCTCGAAAGAGTAAGAAAATAATTCATAATCAAAATCACCATTCAATACTACACTTTTCTATTGGACCCTTGCTTATGGGTAATCATATCTTAAAGGAATACTTATTCTGAGAGTATAAATCTGTCACGTTATCTGTGATGATGTTTAACTTACTAAATCTCATAGAATTGATTTTAGTACCTACTCGGAAATACTAATTATACCTTATTTACATTATAGGTAAGTAAATAGTTTTTTGTTATTTTGCCCCTTTTGATTGTTTAATTTTTCGTTTCATTTTATTTTTATTTATAACGCGTTTTTTTTTTTTTTTAAGAACTAGCGATGTGAATTGTAGGTATTTCTAGTTAGTTATATCCTTCACGTTGACTTGTTTATATCTTAGCTTTCTATTTAGTCGTAAGGTGTAGATATAATTTAATTTGTATTTGTACTCATTAAATCTACTTAATAATAATTAATCTTCTCGTTTCCATTGAATTTTCCAGTGACTGATAAATGTCTGTCTGAATACGTACATAATGTTCATATCATAACAGTTCACGCGCCTTGTTGTTACGCCTAAGTGACTTTGTCTATGTTGTTGAGACATGAACATGACCATGAGACACAGAAATCCCGTATGACCTATTATTCATCGGGTGAGGCCGATATATGGCGAACTATACCTACCCTAGTTCCTATAACAACATCAACTTAAGTTTGCACCTCGCCTGGTGGGTCACTATTCTTAGTAAGGAAAATCAGGGCAGTTCAGTTTAGGTACTGCTTTATGATTTGGTAGTAACCGCCCTAAACCTTGCAAGTAAAACTTGACCCATTTCTCGGTGTCTATTTCTGAAACTTTGCATTTATTTATTTATTTATTCATGTCTCACAGCAATTAAAATACAATATTAATCAATAAGGAAAAGAAAATTTGAAATGCCAATTACGAAACAATACAAAAATAAAATGGGTATGTATGGAAATTGGATGACATTCAATATTTTTATGACATGAAGCTAATCTGATAATGGAGCCATTACACCGCCGCGCCGTAATGACGTAGCGAATGCAAAATGCAGGTGACATTTTAAGTTGATGGAATTATAATTGCTCAAATAACGAACAAATAAAGCTTGAAAGGTCACTTCTTGAAATGATGCCTACAGATTGATAGTGATGTTCTAATTCAGCTGTGTACACACCGGCCAACGAACGCCAACGAAGGATGTATCAAGGTACTCTATAAAGGATATTCTGCACGCTGCCGCACGCTCGTTGACCTTCGTTAGTTTCTTGTTTTTCATCAAAAGACTGTCTTATAGAAAAATTAGCCGAAACGGAGTTATTGCAATAGACTGTTTTTCAGCGCATTGTTCCGAGCGGCAAAGATAGGTGGCAAAGTAGATATTCGGAAAGGGATAATATAAGTGCAGCATGAAAAGTTATATTTAGCGAACTAGCTGCCGTTCCGCACGGCGCCCGCACAAATAGTTCCAGGAGGCTAGCTGCCGTACCGCCCGGCGCCCGCACAAATAGTTCCAGGAGGCTAGCTGCCGTACCGCCCGGCGCCCGCACAAATAGTTCCAGGAGGCTAGCTGCCGTACCGCCCGGCGCCCGCACAAATAGTTCCAGGAGGCTAGCTGCCGTACCGCCCGGCGCCCGCACAAATAGTTCCAGGAGGCTAGCTGCCGTACCGCCCGGCGCCCGCACAAATAGTTCCAGGAGGCTAGCTGCCGTACCGCCCGGCGCCCGCACAAATAGTTCCAGGAGGCTTTTGGTCGCTGTCAGCGTAAAATCGGCAATTGGTGGGCTCTGGTTTTTCACCACCTTTGTCACAATGAATACTAGCGAGTCCACTATCATAGGAAACATGTGTGCATCGACATCCTTCATCTTAGCTAATACTTTGACAAGCAAGTCTTCTTCTATTTTACACTCGGTAATGCAAGCTAGCGTCTTTCTGTATGTAATCAATCAGTTAGAACAGCCTATACGCCTTACATTAATTTATTATATTTACTACCGCAACAGAATATTTACGGGTCTTTCTGTAGTCGATGGCGCCAGCTCGGTGAAGTTAGCAGTACAAAGTCAAAGGCGAGGGGTACGCGGTTCCGCACGCGTCACATCACTTTCCCCGTACTAAATTATTTAAAAATCTATAATGACTGTAAAAGACCTCGAAAGTAATATTCGCGAACTGACAACGACAATATCCGTGCTAGTGGAAAAAGTTGGTGCTCTAGAAGCTAAGATTGAAGCACAAAATACAACAATCTTGCTTCTAACTGGTGCAAGTGTGCTCTTCCTACGGAATCTCCATCTACCGCACAAGTTCCGCGAGAAACTCCGTCGGCACCAGCAGCGCCGCAGCGCCCGCGCAAACCAGCCCGTCTAGCCGAGACAGGTGAGAGCGCTGCAGCAAAGCGAGCTGCCGCCGCTGCCCGGACTCGCGCGCGTCCACTGCCAAGCCGGCCACCATCACTCCACAAGCTGATCAGCAACGGACATTCAGTGCGGCCACGAAACGGGCGAACCTGCCAAATGCGTCGCTTCAATTATACCCCCAAGTACCCTCACAGCCACAGCCTACTAAACCGGTAGCTGAAAGCGTCACTCATAACCTCGTTGCCTCGATTGATGATACCTCGATACCTCCCAACAACGACGAAAAAGACAAACAAGATGACGAACCCTGGACAGTTGTGAAGAAAAAAACTACACACAAGCGACGCCCTGCTCGTGCTGTGATTACTGGCCCCGGCAAAGAGAATGCAGATCTCCAAACGGCCGATCGCCTGAAATACATCCAGGTATGGAACCTAAAGGCAAGCACAACCGAGGAGAGCCTGATAACATTCTTAAATGTAATCGCCAACTCCGACAAATATACCGTCGAAAAACGATCCCTCAAGACCAATGACCAGCCATCGTTTATAATCGGCATACCTGACTCGCTGACCGAGAACGTCAAGACTCCAAGTGCGTGGCCCCCGCGCGTGAAGCTGGCGGAGTGGTTTCTCGCCCGCCCCCGCAGGCAGCGGGGGGGGGTGAGCAGCGCAGCCGCACTCTCAGCACGACCAGTGCCCAGTGATTACCATGCATATGTTCACAGCACCGTCGACGAGCACGCGCAGGACTCCCCACCACCGTCACCGTGCATAGCAACAGTAACTAGTGATCGCGGTAAACTTACTATCTCGCATCTAAACATACGGTCGTTAGATAAGAAAACACAGCGGCTAGAAGTGTTACTAAAATGTGAGCTCGAGTGTGATATCCTAGCAATAACGGAGCATTGGCTGACGAATGACAAGTTAGAGACTGTAAGTTTAGACAGCTATAACCTCACATCGAAATACAGCAGGACTAACGTTACCCATGGTGGGTCCTGCATTTATGCGAAATCCACCCTAAAAGTAGTAGAAAATATAGACATCACTGCACTGTCTATCCAAGAATGTTTCGAACTTTCAGCCATAGACCTTACAGACTATAATGTTACTGTTGTATGTATTTATACTAATGGTAAAAAAACACAAGATTTTTTGAATTCCTTACATGGTTTGCTTGATAAGATCTGCGATTCAGACTTAGATTGTATTATTATCGGAGACATCAACATTAACTGGATCGAGGCGTCACCCGAGAAAAACCGACTCCGCGATATAATATCGACCCATGACGTGAGGAACGAGGTGAGCTTCCACACGCGAGTGACGGCCACCACCGCCACCTGCTTCGACCACCTATACACCAACCTGGACGCAGGAGACGTGTGCTGCGCGCCCGTCACCACGCACCTGAGCGACCACCGCGCTGTGCGCGCGCGCGTCTCGTCGCGCCGTCTCGCGCGCCTCGCGCCCCTCACCCGCCTCGCGCGACAACACACACAGGCGAACCGATGCAATTTTGTCGCGTCTATTGAGAGCGTCGACTGGCAACACATTTGGCGCCGAAAAGGTGAGTCAATTGAGGAACTAGCCGCGTCCGTGATTTATGTCATAACTAACAAATACGACAGCTGCTTTCCCCTCAGGCGAAAGCCACAAACTAAAAGTCAATCTTGGGTAACACATGAGCTCAAAAACATCAAAACACTATTATTTGACGTGCTCGAAATCGCGACTGCTCAACCTGACAACAATGTAATCATAGAGGTCCAGAACAAACTATTAAACCAATATGACAACCTGGTTAAGAACAAAAGAGCACACTTTTATACAAAGTCAATTACATCCAGCACGAATGTGAGCAAGGCCATGTGGAATGTGATAATCCGAGAGCGAGGGAAGGGCAGTTGTGTTTGTGTAGATTTCACGGACGTGGCTGTCGACTCAAACGGCGTTAAATTCAACAGCAAGCGAGATGTGGTGGACGCCATTAATGCGAGATTTGCCGGCGCCGCCGCCGCGTGTGGAGCCCCGCTGGCCGACGTGCCGCGCGCCTGCCGCGCCCTGCAGGCCGCCCGCCCTACCGCCGACCGCTCACTAAGACTACATCTATTCACTCCGAGCGAAGTTTATCGGATTACAAAATTCCGAATCGCGCATAAACCCACCAAAGATATTTATGACATTTCGACGGAACTTATACACTGGGCCGCAGATCCTTTAGCACCGATACTAGCTAAACTCTTTAACGAGTGCGTCAGACGAGGCATCTACCCGACAGCGCTAAAGAAGAGCAAAATAGCACCGATATTCAAGGGGAAAGGAAAGAGGGAGAATATCGATGGTTACAGACCAGTCGCAGTCGTGCCCATACTGTCCAAGATCCTAGAGAACGGCCTTAGCTCCCGACTCCTTGAATTTCTTGCGTCGACTGAAGCGCTGTCGGACCGGCAATACGCGTACCGCGCGGGACGCTCGACGACTGCGCTGACGAGGGTGGTGGTGCGACGCGTGCTCGAGGCGAGAGAGAGAAAGCTCCAGGTGGCAGTACTCTGCTGTGACCTCTCGAAGGCCTTCGACGTGGCTGATCACGGCGTTCTCGCCGTCAAACTCCGACATTACGGTATCGCTGGAAAGCCCCTATCTCTGCTAGCGGATTTTCTGAAAAACCGTACCCAGATCGTTGTTGGTGATGGAGGCAGGACGAGATAAAAACCAGTGATGACACATATGGGGGTTGCTCAGGGCTCTTCTGTATCCAATATTCTGTTTTCGCTCTTGCTCAATGACCTGCCACAAGCAATGACCTCCAGCGAACTATATATGTACGCTGACGATGTGGCAGGAATTATTACGAACAAAACGATTGGAGGCCTTGAGCTAAGCCTAAACCATACAATAACCGAACTGTCTCACTGGTTCCGCGACAACGGCCTCGTCCTTAACTTGAAAAAAACCCACTTTCTCCACTTCGACCTGTCAGGCCGCCATCTCGTCCCGCTGAACGTCCATGTGGGCGGAGTGCGGGTCGAGCAGGTGGAGGCGACAACGTTTCTGGGCTTCGAGCTGGACCGCGGCCTCACGTGGAGTGCGCACGTGGACAGGCTGTGTGCGCGGCTCAGCGGCGCGTGCTTCGCGCTGCGTCGGCTGGCACGCACTGTGCCGCGCGACATAGTGAAGTCGTGCTACTTCGCTACAGTGCATTCGCTGCTGCAATACGGAACCGAACTGTGGGGACGCGCAGCAGATTGGGAACAGGCATTCAGGATGCAAAAGCGAGCCGTGAGAGCTATAGTCCAGGTCCGCTGGGACGTCTCCGCGAAGCCTCACTTCAAAGCGCTCAGGATCCTGACGTTGCCGTCCGTCACCATTCTGCAAGTGGCCGTCTACGTGCGCGAAAACCTGGAGTCATTCCGCACGCTCCGCAAAACACACCGCCACGGTCACAAACTCGCGACGGTCCCCCACACATTGGGGAAGTCACCGAAGATGACTCACGTCATGGGTCCGGCGGTATATAATCGTCTTCCCGCCAACGTAACCGATGCTCCCAATCCAAGCACTTTCAAACTGCGCCTGAAGCGCTGGCTTGTCGAGCAAACCTTCTATTCTTTTTCGGAATTCCTAGACCTACCCAACTAGGTAGACTCTCTCTAGACAACATTTGTGTTAATTAAGTAAATTATTCTTTTTTTATATTTTTATATAATTCAATATAATTTATTATTATTATTTTAATTTAATTTGACACAATTGAATTTTAATGTAATTTTTATTTGACATTCAACTGAACTAACTCTATTTACAAAATGACTTGTAACTGACGTTATCAATAAATAAATATGAATATGAATATGAACATAAAAAACGGGGCTCAAATTAAGGGTATTTTGGGCTTATTTTGAGCTCCCAGAATACGAAGTTTCAGACTTTGAGCTCGAGCGGTTTTCGAAAAAAACGCAATAAAACACCAGCAGTGCAAAGTCCGAGTAGAGAGGTGAAACTCGCATCGCATTTGGGCATGATTTTGAGCTCCCAGAATATGCAATCAGAACATCTCTAACTCACATAGTTTGCGACAAAAAAAAACATTTACACAACAATGTCATCTAGATAGATAAAATATGTTTTTTTTTTATCGAAACCCCTAGAAATCTGAAATTTCGTAAGGTTTCATTTCATACAGTTTCATGGATACCTTCAAGTACTCTCTAGTTGAAAATGTCGCGAGTTGACAGAGCAGAGAGTTGAAATTTGTAGCATGTATAGAAAAGACTTCTTCAGAGATTCTAGAATAGGAAATTTCAGATTTCTAGCTAAAGTGGTTTTGATAAAAAGTGTAAAAAGATCAATTTTATATATCTAGATGTCATTGTTGTATAAATGTTTTTTTTTTACTTTATGGGTTGGCAGGAGTAGTGCCTCCAACCCACTTCACGCAAAATAGGCGAAAATTTAAGACGTCGAGTTGGGGAAAAGTGGCCCGCGATAAACTATAACTATAACAATATAACTTTCTAGGCAAAACTACCCACCCGATGCCCACGAGTAGTATTCTATCCGAGCCGAGATATGATTCCGAATAATCAAACTTAACGAACACTCACGCAAACGACGTGCGATTATCGAAACGAAAACGTCCGAAATAGTAAAAGGACAATGGGCAATTTGGACTAGGTAGCGGCCACTAACGAAACGTACATCATTCGATAAGGCACAAAATAAAAAATAAAACATTGGCCAACTTTGTAAGTTATTTAGGGGAAGAGATATTCGACTTTAAATATGTTCATATAACCCCCTTTATTGAGATGTTATAATTATTTCTTAGACTACGTACTAGGCCCTATTTGGTTGGAATTTCGTATTTTACCTGAAAAAATGATGCCTCATATCACACATGCACATCCTTAATACCAAACAATTGACATTACATGGGCAACCTCAGGTTCGTTTGCCAGTGAGACAAGTACAATAGTATCCGCAAACGCATTGCCTACCAGAGCAAGCTGGGTCTTCTATTATATAGACATTATATTGATAAGCGTTGGTAAGGCTTGACTGGCTTGCCTTGCCTTGTAGGATGTTAGTAGACTTCCTCAAAACACTTAACAAAACTTAGATATCCTATTTAAGTTAAAAGGCTTGCGAATATGTCAAAAAAGTACTATTTCTAGAACAGAACCACACTCTGATATAGTTTTGTTATATTTTTGTAAAGTTTTTTTAACACTATGCAGGGCGAGGAAGCCTGCAGGGTGTAACTTCTCACTCCCCTTCCAGAGTGCGGGGTTGCGGTACCGGGGCAATGGCCCACTTCCGCGGATTCTTCCGCTGGCCTTCATTGGGTGGCTGAGGTCTTCTTCAGGAGGGGGCGTGGCCTCAATCCAGGGGTGCTGGCGGCTCGGCAACCAGGTTCGGGATAGGCAGCGACGGTCAGGTGGGTGCGAGTGGTACGGCGCGAGGTCTCGCACGAGCGGGTGTTGAGAGCCGTCCACCCTTGCGAATATGTTCGTCGCCAGCCTCTGGACGAACTTGTCCAGGGTCTCCAATCTTAGGTCCCTCGCAATCGTTGCGTTCCTCAAATAGCGAGGCACGCCGACGATGTTACGCAAGCAAAGGTTTTCTTGGGCCCGGAGTCTTTTCTTGTTGGACTCCGAGCAGAGGGCGTAGCATGCCGGCGCGGCATACGTGAGGCGGGACCTGATGAACGTCTTGTAGATCCCGAGCTTCGACCGCAGAGGAAGGCCGGAGTCCAGGAGTGGACAAAGTTTCGCCCGTGCAGCCCGGACCTGGTTTACGACGTTGTCAACGTGGGTCTTCATCGTGAGCCGGTGGTCTATGGTGACCCCCAGATATTTCACTTGGTGCTTCCAACCAATGTCTTCCCTTGGAGTTGGAGTGGTGGTGGCAGGTTGCTCTGGCCGGTGATCATCGCCTGCGTCTTCCCGACGTTGACGGAGAGCCTCCATTTGGCGCCATTCAGGCAGGGTGTCCAGCTTGCGTTGCGTATTGGTGGTGGCGTGGGGCGCTTTGTAGGACGACGCATAGTATGCTGCGTCGTCAGCTAAGAGGGCCAGCTGGACACCAGGGCCAACTGGGATGTCATCCGTGTATCGGGCTTCTGACACGGCGTCTTCCACCACCACTCTGTAGTGGCGACATCGTTTCTACGGATGAGGCCATGACGGGGGTGGTTCGCCGTGGAGCTGGGGACGTCGACAGCTTGTACAGCGACCCCTCGTGCCATACTCTGTCGAACGCCTTCTCCATGTTTAGGAGTACTGCGACGGTGTATTCTTCCTTGTTCTGACAGACCGCCATGTCTTTCAGTACCCTGGTGAGCTGGAGCGTCGTTGAATGCTCTGGCCTGAAGCCGTACTGTTCCGGGCGAGCTTGGATGTGCGGCAGCAGTCTTCCTAGCAGCAGCTTCTCGAACACTGTTGTTGAGTGTATGAATGAGGTTTCTTTCAGAAAAACTCTGGTTGATCTTGAGATGTTTATTGCTCCAATTCTCGATTCAGACTGATCGTTGCTCTCTCCCTCTTCATGGTCATCTCACGCACCCCTTCCGGGGCGTGGGGAGTCGGGGTCAGGTCTTACAAATGCTCCTATTTATATACAGTTCTAAAAGACTCAAACGAGTCGCGGCGACGCGCGCATAGTGCGAGCGAGACAGCGCTAGTGGGCTAGAGCAGAACGGTGTCGTGGCTCGTAGTCTTCTATTTCAAGCGGGCACAGCGTCCATAACATGGATGTATACTCCTAGTCGACGCCCAGGAGTATACATCCCTGTATGCTTTGGGCGTCGACCTCCAGGTCGCCGGCGAGGTGCTGCGACGCTACCAGCCCCCCAGTACACCAATCCGCACCTCCGAGCTACGGGGGCTGCTACAGTCGCCGCACCCGACACTCGTCACCGGCGACCTCAACGCCAAGCACACCGCCTGGAACTCCACCAGGGTGTGCCCAGCTGGACGCGCCATCCACGCCGACTCCGTGAGCCACAACTACGACGTCATCGGTCCCGACAAGCCCACCCACTTCGACACGCGGGCTGGATGGGACACCATCGACGTCGTGGTCGTCAGAGGTCTCCTGACACCGCTGAGCCAGGAGGTTCTCCCCGACCTCCCTTCGGACCACAGGCCTGTTCTTCTCGTCCTGGCGGAACAAAGTCAAAGTCAAAGTCAAAGTATTTTATTACTGTAGATATTTACATATACTTAGCAAACGTCTTTTTTTTGCCTCTGCTCTACATTGGACCACTGTGGGAGAAGAAGGGCGTAGAAACTCCCACAGATTGATTTTTAGATCTCTTTTAAAAATAGGTTGCGCTTAACTAATACAAATATGAAAAATTTAATTGTTATGATTAATAAGCAGGAATAAATAATTACAAAATGATTAACAGCAAGGTCTGTGTTGAGCCAAATTAACCCCATACAGTCCTGTCATTTAAGTAATCTTAAACATTGTAATATCCCTTTTTCGACAAAGTCGCTTTAACATGCTTTTTAAATTGCTCAAATGGCAATTTCAAAATCTCCAGAGGTATCTTATTGTAGTAAATAATGCACTGACCCTTGAAAGAATTGCTAACCTTCGCGAGTCAAAAACGGGGCGCACATAGTCTGTGATTATTTCTTAGGTTAATATTACAGCTATCGCTAAGTTTGGAAAATGTTGAAAGGTTCTTGCGTACATACATTATATTTTCGAAAATAAATTGACTAGCTACTATTAGTATGTCAATTTCTTTAAAAGGCTCTCTTAAGGAGTCTGTTCGTTTTAAATTATAAATTGCTCGAATAGCTCTTTTCTGTAAAATAAAAATAGTTTGAATATCCGCTGCTTTCCCCCACAACAAGATACCATAGGACATCACACTATGAAAGTAACTAAAATATACTAGCCTAGATGTAGCCACATCCGTGCTTTGTCTGATGTTCCTAACAGCGTAAGCCGTAGAACTTAATTTACCAGCCAATTTATCTATGTGGGGTCCCCACTGCAATTGGCTATCAATGGTTATTCCAAGAAACTTCGTATCATTTACTAATTCTAACGTGCTGTTGTCTAACACTAAACTGGTCACAACTTGCCTGACATTTGGAAGAGAGAATTTGATACACTTGGTTTTACCAGCGTTTAACAATAAATTATTAACTGTGAACCAATTCAAGGTTAAAGACAATACACCATTAACATCATCAAATTCTCCTTTTTGTCTTTCAATTTTGAAGACCATTGAAGTATCATCAGCAAACAACACTATGTCAGTTAATTTCTCCACCATGAAAGGCAGATCATTAATATATACCAGGAATAAGAAAGGGCCTAATAAGTAACCTTGTGGAACGCCAATTTTAACACCCGATCCATCAGATTTTACGCCGTTAACTTCTGCCTTTTGAATTCTATTGCTTAGGTATGATCTTAGTAGATACAAAGCTTTATTTCTAACTCCGTAATGATTTAATTTTATTAACAGCGTATTATGATCAACACAATCAAACGCCTTCGACAGGTCGCAAAAACCTCCGATAGCATCCTGTGCGGCCTCCCATGCAGAATAAATATGAGTTAGAAGGGTAATACCTGCATCCATAGTCGATTTACCCCTAGTGAAACCATATTGTTTAGCGTGGAGTTGTATTGTCCGGTTGAAGTGTGAGAGCATTTGCTTGAGTATAATCTTTTCAAATATTTTACTTAGTGTTGGAAGAACAGATATTGGTCTGAAATTTGAAGGATCGCCCTTATCTCCCGACTTGAACAGAGGTTTTACTGTGTGTTTACTGTGTTTCATGAGGTCTGGAAAAGCCCCATCGTCAAAACATTTATTGAATATATAAGCTAAGTGTGGGGCTATAACTAGAATTACTGAACCAATGACTTTGACTGATATACCCCACAGGTCTTCCGTATTTTTTAAGTTAAGTAATTGAGTTATAATTGGTACTTCCGCCAGCACCACGTCGCCGCTACCAGTGGGGCGCCTTCACCGCCGCCCTAGACCAACCCTCCACCACATGCCCCGTCAACCAGCCGGAAGACGTTGACCGCCTGGCATCGCTGCTGACCACCCAGATCCGAGACCCGCTCGACTTGTCATCGCACACCGTAGCTCGCGGGGGAAGCCCTCTCCTCTTCCTGCTGAGCTACGTGCAATCATCCGCGATAAGCGCACTCTCCGGAAGCAGTGGCAGCAAACGCGCTGCCCTACTATGAAGACCAGGCTCAACGCCATAACGGCAGAGCTGAAGCGCAAATCGCTGCCCAAGATTCCGAGCCCAAAACCGTGCGGAGATCTTCGCCGAATACCCCGAGAAGCAGTTTAAGTCGAACCCTACGGATGATGTGGAGCACGTCGCAGCAGTCGAGAGACACCTGAGAGAGTACTTCACCACGCCGATAGCTCCCGAAGAGGACCCCATCGTCGTCACGCCCGGCCAGATCGTGCGTGCATTCCGGCGCACCAAGCCCAGGAAAGCCCCGGGCGCAGACCGAATACCTAACACGGCGCTGTTACATTTGTGGCGGCCGTTACGCGCCTGTTTAACGGTATCTTGCGCACTGGCCACTTTCCAACCCAGTGGAAGGAGGGCTTGGTCATCATGTTGCCCAAGCCGGCAAGGACAACAAGCTGCCTGAGAGCGATCGGCCGATCAGCCTACTGAGCACCATCTCAAAGGTGTTTTAGAAGCTCCTGCTAGCAAAGTTACTGCCCCACATCCAGCCGCGCCCGGAACAGTTCGGCTTCAGGCCCGAGCATTCTACGACGCTTCAGCTCACCAGAGTACTGAATGACATGACGGTTTGTTTGAACAAAAAATAATACACTGTCGCAGTACTTCTGGATATGGAGAAGGCTTTCGACAGAGTATGGCACGAGGGGTTGCTGTACAAGCTGTCGAAGTCCCCTGTCCTAAGAACAACGGTCAAGACAATCGCCTCTTTTCTGATGAATCGCCGCTTCCGAGTGATGGTGGAAGACGCCGTCCCCGAGGAACAGCCCGTTGCAGCCGGTGTCCCCCAGGGCTCTTACCTGTCTCCCGCCTGCAACGCCCGAAACACGGACGACATCCCCGTCGGGCCGGGTGCCCAGCTGGCACTCTTCGCAGACGACGCAGCCTACTATGCGTCGTCGGTCCAGGCTTCGCACGCTGCCACCAAACTGCAGCGCACCCTGGACATCTTGCCCGACTGGCTCGCCAAGTGGCGACTGTCCGTCAATGTTGGGAAAACGCAGGCGCTCATCCCAGGCTAGAGTCTCCTTCCACCATCGCTCCAGCTTCAGGGACAGGACATCGAGTCGGCTCATCATGAAGCAACTCATTGACAACGTAGTCAGCCAGGTCAAGGTGGCATGCGCCAAGCTGTGTCCACTTTTCGCCTCCAGCCTCCCTCTGAGGGCGAAGCTCGGGATCTACAAGTCCTACGTGAGATCCCGCCTCACCAACGCGGCCCCGGCACGGTACGCCCTGTGCTCGGAGACGAATAATCGGAGACTCCCAGCCCAAGAGAACCTCTCTCTGCGTACCATCGTCGGCGCCCCCTGCTACTTGAGGAACGCGACAATCCAGAGGGACCTAAGATGGGAAACGTGGACCAGTTTGTCCAGAGGCTGGCGAAGGGCATGTTCGCGCGTGCGGATGCGTCACAACACCCGCACATCGCCGAACTAGCGCCGCACCACGCGCGCCCGCGCGCCCGCCCGACCGCCGCCGCCTGCCACGCGACCTGGTTGCCTAGCCGGCGATCACCCACAGCATACCAGCGCCACATGATGACCATCACCCGCGAGGGACATCTGATGACCTGTCCACAGGAGTGGACAGAGACAATGCTTCGGGAAGAGGTCCGTTGACCTGACCCCGACTCCCCACGCCCCAGAAGGGGTGCGTGAGATGACTATGAAAAAGAAGAATAAGCGTCCATAACAAACACCTTTGACGTAGTGCTCAGGAGGGTGATGGGCCGATAGCTCTAGGACTTCTTGATGTTCTTGGCCGGCTTGGGGAGCATTATTACCAGGCCTTCTTTTCCTAGGAAAATTTCAGCTCGGTCTTTGAATCTTGAGAAGCCGTCGCTGCCCAGGAAATTTCGAACAGGAGCCGGGGTGGCTGACAGCTGCCAGCATAAGCGATGCACGGAGGGGACGTCATCGCCTACGGACTCGATATGGCTTCGGCGTGGTCAGCAAGAAATCTTTTGGTGGTGGCCGACATGGCGTTGAGGCGGGACTTCAGAGTTTGGCACCGGGTTTGTTGCCATAGCTTCCGGAGACGGCGCTGTTCGCAGATGAGTACCTGAATCTTCGCCGGGAGGGTTTGGGGTTTCCTCCGGCTAGAGACGGTGTGCGAGGATGTGCCGAGCGCGTCCTGGATCCTGCTAGTCAACTCTGAAGCCAGTGCTTCGACGTCTTCTGGATGTGTGGCTGTCCGAGTGGTGGAGTTCTCGGCGAGTGCGGCCGAGAAAAAAGCCCAGTCAACAAGAGTCCCGCCACGTTGACGGTAACGTGGCGGGACTCTTGTTGGCAGATCTGCAAGGAGGAGGAGAACGAGTCTGTGGCCCGAGGGGAGGTCTGACAGGACTTCCTGGCTTGGCTGGGTCCGGATTCCTTTGTAGACTATGTAGACTAGAACGATGCCGATGATGGCCCCAGAGCCGTCTGGGTTGTAGTGAGTCGGTTCATAGGGTCCGGTGACATCGTAGTCGTCGGCTCATGGAGTCGGCGAGTAGCGCGCGTCCGGCGACGCACACTTTCGAGGAGTTCCTTGGCGTTGAGGTCTCCGGCTATGAGAGTCGGTTGCGGCGACTCCAGCAGTCCCCGGAGCTCCCTGGGATTGAGTCTCTCACCGGGGGGGTGGATAGACGGCAAAGAGTCGCACAACGTTGCCGGCGACCTGGACTTCGACGCTAAGGACGTAGATGTTGGTGTGCTCCTCGAAGTCGATGGGTCGGCTGACGACACTCCTATTAACCAGGACAGCCAGACCTCTGTAGGCAATCCCGTGCGGGGATCGCTCGTCCTTGCGGTGGGTGATGTAGCCAGGGAGGGTGAGCTTCATCCTCTCGGTGAGGTGGGTTTCGCTAACCAGCATGACGTCGACTCGGTACTCTCGCAGGAAGGTTTTTAGCAGCTGCTTCTTTCCTTTGAGGGACTGGGCGTTCCAGTACACAATCCTTAAGGAGTCAAACTCAAACTCAAACTCAAACTCAAAAGTACTTTATTACTGTAGATATTTACATATTCTTAGCAAACGTCATTTTTTGCCTCTTCTCTACATTGGACCACTGTGGGAGAAGAAGGGCGTAGAAACTCCCACAGATTGATTTTTAGATCTCTTTTAAAAATAGGTTGTGCTTAACTAATACAATTATGATTTATTTTTATTTAATAAGCTGGAATAAATAATTACAAAATTATTAACAGCAAGGTCTGTGTTGAGCCAGATTAACCCCATACAGTCCTGTCATTTAAGTAATCTTGAACATTGTAGTATCCCTTTTTCGACAAAGTCGCTTTAACATGCTTTTTAAATTGCTCAAATGGCAATTTCAAAATCTCCAGAGGTATCTTATTGTAGTAGAGAATGCACTGACCCTTGAAAGAATTGCTAACCTTCGCGAGTCTAAAACGGGGCGCACATAGTCTGTGATTATTTCTTAGGTAAACATTACAGCTATCGCTAAGTTTGGAAAATGTTGTAAGGTTCTTGCGTACATACATTATATTTTCGAAAATAAATTGACTAGCTACTGTTAGTATGTCAATTTCTTTAAAAAGCTCTCTTAAGGAGTCTGTTCGTTTTAAATTATAAATTGCTCGAATAGCTCTTTTCTGTAAAATAAAAATAGTTTGAATATCCGCTGCTTTCCCCCACAACAAGATACCATAGGACATCACACTATGAAAGTAACTAAAATATACTAGCCTAGATGTAGCCACATCCGTGTTTTGTCTGATGTTCCTAACAGCGTAAGCCGCAGAACTTAACTTACCAGCCAATTTATCTATGTGGGGTCCCCACTGCAATTTGCTATCAATGGTTATTCCAAGAAACTTCGTATCATTTACAAATTCTAACGTGCTGTTGTCTAACTCTAAACTGGTCTCAACTTGCCTGACATTTGGAAGTGAGAATTTGATACACTTGGTTTTACCAGCGTTTAACAATAATTTATTAACTGTGAACCAATTCAAGGTTAAAGACAATACACCATTAACATCATCAAATTCTCCTTTTTGTCTTTCAATTTTGAAGACCATTGAAGTATCATCAGCAAACAACACTATGTCAGTTAATTTCTCCACCATGAAAGGCAGATCATTAATATATACCAGGAATAAGAAAGGGCCTAATATGGAACCTTGTGGAACGCCCATTTTAACACCCGATCCATCAGATTTTACGCCGTTAACTTCTGCCTTTTGAATTCTATTGCTTAGGTATGATCTTAGTAGATCCAACGCTTTATTTCTAACTCCGTAATGATTTAATTCAATTAATAGCGTATTATGATCAACACAATCAAACGCCTTCGACAGGTCGCAAAAAACTCCGATAGCATCCTGTGCGGCCTCCCATGCAGAATAAATATGAGATATAAGGGTAATACCTGCATCCGTAGTCGATTTACCCCTAGTGAAACCGTATTGTTTGGCATGGATTTGTTTTGTACGGTTGAAGTGTGAGAGCATTTGATTGAGTATAATCTTTTCAAATATTTTACTTAGTGTTGGAAGAACAGATATTGGTCTGAAATTTGAAGGATCACCCTTATCTCCCGACTTGAACAGAGGTATCAGTTTACTGTGTTTCATGAGGTCTGGGAAAGCCCCATCGTCAACACATTTATTGAATATATAAGCTAAGTGTGGGGCTATAACTAGAATTACTGAACCAATGACTTTGACTGATATACCCCACAGGTCTTCCGTATTTTTTAAGTTAAGTAATTTAAACGTTTTGACAATGTCCTGGGGATATACATGATGAAATTTTAAATATACATTACTGGCGCTAGTGTTATTTTTTAATAAAGTCTCTGCTTCATATGGAGATGAATTTAGACGGTATGTTGTGAGTAAGGGTACATTGGTGAAGAATGTTTCAAAAGCTCGAGCAACATCAGCGCTGGATTTAACAACATCATCACCTATCTTTAGGCAGAAATCATTGTCCCTTGGTATAACTTTGCCAGTTTCGCGGTTTATTATTTGCCAAACTGTTTTCATTCTAATATTTGAATTTTGAATTTTTCTATTAATGTGTAATGTTTTTGCAGTTCTACAAACCAACTTGAATGTTTTGGAATATTTTTTAACGTAGTCATGAAATTTTCGATCAAAGTTATAGGTTTTTTGTTCATAAAGGTCATATAAGATAACTCTACTTTTACGAATTCCAAACGTTGCCCAGTCATTAAATTTAGATTTACCGTTGTAGTCACTGACTTTCTTTAATTTAAAAACTTTATTGAATTCTGTCTGAATAATGCTGAAGAAGTCTGAGTAGATTTTGTTTGGGTTCTGTTCATCAAAATCCGGTACTGGCAAATTTATATCTAACTTTTTCATATACGTCTCTAGTCTATGGGATGTAATATGATGGATCTAGTATATAGGCCTATAAAATGATGGATGAGTCCTATTTTTACTGGCAATTGGGAATGAAACTGTTTGACCACTGTGATCGGAGGGTAAGCAGTTAATTACATTTTTACTTGTGAATGCACAGTCACAAAATACGTTATCTAAGCAAGTTTGGCTGGTAAGTGTAATTCTAGTCGGCTCTAGAAATATATGACATAAATTAAATGATTTGAACAGAGTTATTAATCGTTGTTTCAATCTACAAGCAAATCTACATTAAAATCGCCACAAATAATTAACTTTTTTCTGTTATTACAAAGTATAATGAGGGCATCCTCTATAATTTTCTCGAACATTTCAAAGTTGCCATGGCCGTTTTCATCTCTCGGAGGTCTGTAAACACAAACAATAATATGGCTATCCAACTCAACACAGGATACCTCTATTTGTCTTTCTACAGTAAGTGCAAGAATATCTTTCCGTTGTTTCACCTTAATATTATTTTTTACTAAGATTAAAGAACCACCTCTATCGGCAGTCTTTCTATTGTAACAACTGACAATTTTGTAATTATTTATGTTAAAAGACATCATATTTTCCTTTAACCAGTGTTCTGTAATACAAATAACATCGGTGTCTGAATGATTAAGAAATAATTCTAATACAAGTTCTTTGCCAGGTAGCCCCTGCATGTTTTGATGGGAAATATTTAAGTGGGGCTTACCCTTTGTCCTAGTATTTTTCATTTGATTGCCAGAAAACCCCTGCTTATTTTGTAAAATTTTCTTATGTTTTGAGGGGTCCTCTTTTGTCGAACTATCTAGTTTAAAACACTACTATTAGTACTAATACTAACTAAAACTGAAGGCGACTGCGTTATAGTATTTACAACTGTGTCGCATATATTATACGCTAACAATGTAGCTACTCGCTTTTTTGTTTTATGAGACAGGTACATAGTATCCTGAGTCAAAGTAAAGTTATGAATAAAATTATTCATGTCGAAATATAAAATAGCATCACTATGATGACATGTTATATTGTATAGATGCATGTTCATTCTATGTACACTTTTATTTTGTTTCCCCGATAAATTAGAACAATAAGAAAAGTTACATAGAATAAACCTGCACTTCGTCTTATTATATAAATTGAGCAGTACCTCTGTACCGGTATCTAATGCACTCCGACTAATGTTTGAGTGGTTTCCTACCATAATAACAATGTAGTATTTTCATCAAAATTCCCTACAGCTACCTTTTTTATAATATCCTCAAAGGAACTATTAGGACAACAATTATTTATTAGGAGTCAGCCATCAGTGCAGATGTTCGGCTACTTCTTAGGACGGCGGGATCTTGGAGTGCTTTGATAAGTGCTGCGACAAGATCTCTAGGTGGTTCGTTCTCCAGTGGAGGTGTTGGTACTGCGGCTCCTTTCTCCTCGGCCGCTCTCGGCAGATCGGGTCGTTATTTATAAGTTATTTGTCGTGTGCGGGCCTCCGCAGTTGGCACACGTCGTCGGCGGCATCTCTCTAGGCCGGTCGCAGTCCACGCCGGGGTGCGGTCCTTCCTTCCTGCGCCACGCTTCGATCTTTACGCCGGGAATAAAAAGTAGCTCGTCTGTATCGAACAGACTGGCTGTTATACCCGGCGTCTTCTTCAGCTGCACGTGGAAAATGCAACCCGGTCTGCCCTTCCGTGCCCGAATCTGCTTCACAAAGCTGGCGTCGTAGCCGCGCTCTGCCAGTACGGTGGTGATCACCACGGGCTCCATGTTTGCCGGCAGCCCCTGGATGGCAATCTTCAGGCTTCTTTCAGCGGGAGGCGAGTAGAAGTACCAGTGCACCCCTGTGGTTTTCTCCAGCGCCGAGAGGTACCACTGGACGCACCGTTATTCCTCGTCATCTGCAGGCAAAAAACGCACGCCCTTTTAGTACGGGGGCGCGTTCGGGGCCCTCTTCAGCCGCTGCTAGATTTCGCGTAAGTGGTGGACCCATTTCGGGAGGGTCTCCACCACTATAAGCGGGTAGCGCGGCTTTGAGGGCGGTTTCGCGACGGCCGCGCCTGTAGTAGGGGCATCGGGCGGCGGCGGGGCGCCTGTGGCGGGGGCACGCTAGCAAGCATAGCGGGGAGTGTGGCGAGCGGCGGGTGGCGGGCGGCGGCGGGCAGCACGGAGGGGGGCGCGCTAGTGGAAGCGACGAAAGTTACCACGGGGGGTGCGGGTGCGGCCTGCACTGAGTGTGTGTGCGGGGTGGGGCAGCGCGGTGGGCATGGGCGCATGCGCGGACGTGGCCGCCGCAAACTACCGCTCCAGCAGTGCTCGTTTCGCGGCTTCCTGCTATAAGTCGTCCGAGGGGCGTCGTTTGCCCCCACGTGTCGGCGGCAGGATGAGGGGCTGAGAGTGGGCCTGCTCCAGCAGCCTGGCGTCCAATAGCTCGTCACCGATGTTTGATGGCTGGCAGCCCTCCATGGCTGCGCGGCGCTCGACGAGGTACGCCTCCATGGCCCGCAGAAGTCCCGCCGAAAACAGTTTGGCGTCACGGGCACGAATTAAACACAATTCGTCTAGCGTGAGCTCTGCTCTCAGCGAGACTGGTCGCGGCACCATCGACGACCCGTATTCTGTCGAGGTCGACAAAACCAGGGGCCGCTCGAGGGAGACTGATCTGTAGCGGTGGCGGAGGATGGTGCGCCTCGGGGTTTCGCCCAGTGGTGGGCTCCCATCCGGCGCGGCGTAGCCCTGAGAAAGGCTGTGGAACTCATCCATTGCGCTGGTTGACTATGGATGAGCTGGCACGGGAAGGGGTTCCGATCTGGCACGACCTTGGGCCGAAGCCGACGTCCGTCCGGCCCCGAAGGTTTTCCCCTTCGTGCAGTTCGCGACGCGGTTGTAACGCGAACGCGACGAACACGGGCATGTGTTGACGCGGGCGTTTCTTAATGAAACAGCGCGCAAGCAGCTGAGCGGAGCGTGGCAGTAGATCCGTATGCGCGGATGATCGCGGCTCAAATCCAAGCGACGCGCACGCACGTGCTCACGGCTTAGGTAGTAGGAGGCGGGGGGAGGGAAGGAAGCAAGCTTTGACGTGATGCGTTGTGATTGGTTTATTCAAAAGGATTACAGTTAACAGCAATTTATTATAGACTATATTGGCTATCGAGTGGCTCATAATCACATAAGTAACAAAATACCTTTTTTGAGTGTGGTACCTACGTACGTTGTTATCTGTAAAATTTGCATTTTTTTCTAGAAATGGTGACCTCCGAAATACTGTTAAGTTAAATCAATTTCAACTCCCTGCTGCAAACGTATCTTACTGTGGACTCTCCACGTGTCACCATCGCCACTATTAAGTCCTTTTCTAAGACAGCCAAGTAAAGTACCGCTTTCCAACTGTAAAGCTAGACATTAAGTTGCCCAAACGTATCAATATTAATATGCTCTTTGACTATAAAATATACGTGCCTGGTTATGCAAGAGTTTGCCAATTACACCTACGCTCTGATCACTGGGAAACATTGTAGGAATCGCCTAGTTTGATTAATTAATTCCCAAATTAATACTCAAGTGATGTTTTAACATGGTTCAAGAAACCCGAGAATATGGCACACATTTGAATTTTGAAAATGTTGAGGCTATAGACCAAAATGAGCCTTTCGTTTGGACGGCTATGACATTGGATCAGTTTAAACAAATCTTAGAAGAAACTCCAAACTTAAGAGAAACATGCAAAAATCCACAACTGGCATTGGGCATTTTCTTAAGTACAACAAGAACAGGTGAATCAATTAAAAGACTGGTCACTTTGTTCCATAAATCTCGACGTGAGCTTGAGCGTTTATTAAATAAGGCAGCTGATTGTCTTAGTGCAGACTTTGTGCCCAGACATCTGGGTATAGATCATATATCCCACAAGGAAATAGTTAGGAGAAATCTGCGCATTCCCAACGCTTTCTTTGGTAATGCTGAATGTAGAATTGAAGTACGTAAACGTGTATTTGTGTTTGATGGCACTTACATTACGTCCAAAAGAGCTCCAACTTCTTTTTTCAACGTAAATCGTATAGTTTACACAAGTTTGCAAATCTGATAAAGCCTCTCGTAATGACATATAGCGATGGTTATATTATTGACGTCTTAGGACCTTTTGATGCGAGAAAATCCGATGCAAAAATCATGGGTGTGTTGTAGTCCCGACGATCAGAGTTTCCGTGTTTTTTACATAGGGGAATGTTTTTATTCTAGATAGATGTTCCCGCGATTCCTTGCGATGGATCAAACGTTGTGGGTACGAACCACATATGCCCGTTACAAAACACGCCACGGAAACTCAACTTACAACTTCCCAAGCAAACAAATCAAGGCTTGTAACGATTTGTCGCTGGGTAGTTGAGGCTATAAATAGTCGATTTAAGAGGGATTTTAATTTATTTCGGCAAACCTGTTTGACCAGAGCACTTCCTGGTAGTTTCAACGTTTTAGAATAACAGCAGCACTGTTTTCGAGACGCATTTAATGATAATGATCTTACGCAGGAAATTCTCGATGAAATAAATACAATATAAATGTACCAAATAACCTTATAGAATAAGTAATAACCTGATAAAAAGTGAGAGGCTGTCGACGAGGTTACCGTGGCCCGCACGAAGACTAAACTTCGCCGCCCGCAGCATCCGAACCGAAAGGCAAGTCGAGCCGAGTTTTAGTACATTCCCTCGTGTAGTAGCAATTGCACGTCGTTATGGCCAGCGGAAGAATCGTAGTGTACGGCGGCCGGGGAGCTCTGGGCGCAGCTGTAGTCAACCACTTCAAACTATCAAATTTTTGGGTGGCCAGTGTTGACCTGACCCCTAACGACAAGGCCAACGTCAACATCACCGTGCCGAAAGACGCCTCCTGGATCGCTCAAGAGGAACATGTTGTGAATGAACTCGCCACAGCCCTTCAAGGTCAGAAAGTGAATGCGGTAATATGTGTAGCCGGCGTACGAATAAGTAATAACCTTAATAGACATCGCGCCAGCTTTGTTTCTATAACTGCGGATCATATTCCCCTAAATGACTTTGGACTATGGCAAGAAAATGGATTCATTATTTTTGCACTGCGGATATATCAAATAAAGCTACCGCGATTCTACTGCAGTGAGCACCAGCGAAATGGTGTATACACAATTGAGATAGCCAGAGAACCAGCACCTATTTTAAACAACAATGATGTTAATACTGGCTATCTCCTAAGATGTCGCATTCAATCAAGGCATACCAACGCACGTCAATATTATGTCTATATAATAGTAAACCCAGCGCTGGTAGGCAAATCATTAGGGAGCACTATTGTACGTGTCTCAATGGCAAACGAACCTTAGGTTGCTGTGCCCATGTGATGTCTATTGTATGGTATTAAAGATGGGCACGGCGGCACCAAGGAACTTTGCAATTAACTGCGCCTTTTTTAGACGATACTGTTATAGAGTACGCTGATACAGATGATGAAATAAATTATGAATAAGAAAGCTATTAAGTTTTATTTACTCAAGCCTTAACACATAACACTTAACCGTTAACTAGGCAAGCGACACAATTACGACACGGCGCGCCGTGCGAGATATTCAATTGAAGGTAAGTACTCAAAATGGCTTCTGTTACAAACTGATCTAGCCACAGCCAGAATAGCAGTTTTAGCCATCGGTGTCGAACACTTTGACATTGTGACTAGATAGCGCCGCGTGTGCCTTATTCTATCGCTTGCAAACGATATGGGGCATCTTATTTCCAACCAAAAAGGGCCCAAAAAGTAGTTTAAGAATGAATTATAGCATGTCAAAAAAGTGGGTTATATGGTCATATTCAAAGTCGCTTATCTCGTGCCCTAAATAACTTACAGTGTTGGCGTCCTACAATGTTTTGTTTACTATTTTGTACCCTTTCGAATGATGTATGTTTTGTTAGTGGCCGCTACCTAGTCCAAGGTTCATATGTTTTTGCCCATTGTCCTTTTCTTTTAAATCATAAAGTAAGCTGAAGACTTGATCGGCCGGCAGAAAGCAGCAAAGCAACAAGTAGATGAACTGTCAAAAAGTGGAGGGGAAAGGGCGAAGGAAATTACGAAAATCAATCAATTGCATTTTCCTGGCTTCTTGAATCGAATTAACCAGCTAAAGTTGCCGTGAACTGTGCGTGTGTATTATACTTTGCCGTGTCACCGAGTATTCGTGTCGTCGTGGCTCGATAAAAAGTGAGAGGCTGTCGACGAGGTTACCGTGGCCCGCACGAAGACTAATAAACTTCGCCGCCCGCAGCATCCGAACCGAAAGGCAAGTCGAGCCGAGTTTTAGTACATTCCCTCGTGTAGTAGCAATTGCACGTCGTTATGGCCAGCGGAAGAATCGTAGTGTACGGCGGCCGGGGAGCTCTGGGCGCAGCTGTAGTCAACCACTTCAAACTATCAAATTTTTGGGTGGCCAGTGTTGACCTGACCCCTAACGACAAGGCCGACGTCAACATCACCGTGCCGAAAGACGCCTCCTGGATCGCTCAAGAGGAACATGTTGTGAATGAACTCGCCACAGCCCTTCAAGGTCAGAAAGTGAATGCGGTAATATGTGTAGCCGGCGGCTGGGCTGGTGGAAACGCCGCTAAAGACCTCAGCAAGCAAGCTGACCTTATGTGGCGTCAGTCTGTATGGAGTTCAACAATTGCAGCAACATTGGCAGCTAAATACCTCTCACCAGGAGGTCTTTTAGCCCTAACAGGAGCTAAAGCCGCTCTAGAAGGCACACCTGGCATGATCGGCTACGGTCTAGCAAAAGCTGCAGTCCATCAGCTTACTAAATCTCTTGGTGCAAAGGACTCCGGGTTACCAGAGAACTCTTTGGCTGTTGCGATCATGCCTGTGACACTAGACACAGAAATGAACAGGAAATGGATGCCAAAAGCTGACTTCAGTACGTGGACACCGCTGAATTATGTTGCTCAAACCTTCGACAAATGGATTAAGGGAGAAGACCGTCCGCCCAGCGGTAGCTTAGTGGCTCTTGTCACAAAAGATAATGTCTCAGAGCTGATTGTTGAATAAATATTTAGAAGATTTAATATGTGCATGTGATGTTGGAAATCTTTATATTGTCAAACTAGAATATCTGGCTCAAAATGGGGTAGTAATGTCATTAATTTAAATGCATTTAAATAAACAACATATATTATGTAATTGACATGTGATGTGAATGGTATATTTAAGTAAAATATAAGGGAACAATCTCACAATAACCTGATTAATGATTTTATATGTGTCTGTAAATTGATGTTTGTATTCTTGCTATGGAAAGCATGTATACTGTATGGATAGCATGGTGTAATCAAAAACAGAATTTAAAGAAATATAATGAATGTTATTGAAGCAAGATTTTATTATTATTTAGGTACAAACCTCTAGCAACCAATTAGTTATTTTATGATGTAAGTTGTTATAACTTCTGTCAGATAGATAACAAGGTCAAATAACAAGACAATGATAGGAATCTCTTACAGTTTTTTGATCATTGCCAAGCAAGATATGCCTTAGGTTTTCACTTGTTTGTACCTTCCGCCTACCTATTTAGATTACTAATTGGTGCTTTAGCTGTACCAAGCATGATGCCAGTGATAAATTAAAATTTTGAGGGAACTTCCAAAGACAAATAAAGGAAAACCCACATACACACTACTGATCCAGGATAAAGCAGGTATAGGTATAGCAGGTGCTATGAAGTACAAACTCATTACCTACTTAATGGAAAAACCAAGTTTTTCCTCAAAATCACCCATATTTTGCACACTGTCTGACTGTTTATAATATTAATCTTATTTCAGGTTAACAAAACCCATATTGATAAATACCCTAAAACCAGTGATACATAATTTATTACAACAAAAGGGTTAGGGCGACCAGCTGGTCTTACTATAATAATAAATAATAGAGGACCATCTTACACAAATTGAACTAGGCACATAGTAAGCTCTACAAGGCTTGTGTTTTGGGTACTAGACGACGATATATTTAATAGAGATAAATACATAAGTAAATACCTACATAGAAAACATCCAAGACTAAGAACAAATTATCATGCTTATCACACAAATATTGTTCTTACCAGGGCCTTACTTGGGGCCAGAAGCAATTTATGTGCCTGTATCTAAATGTTTATGTTTTAACCTACCAAGTTTCGTGATTTGATACTAAGTACTTATTACAAAGGGCAAACATATTTAGCAGTTGGGATTCGTTGAGTAGGGCGTGAGGCAGCTATCCAGGCCTTTATTTATATATTTTGCAATGAGGACACAACGAAGGTACCTACCATTATGCCTGGGGTGTGGAGGACGCAAGGGAAAAACTTTATTGAAGATTTAGGGCGCCGTTTTAGGGATAGAGGTTTTGACAACCGCTCTTTGCTGATGCAAAGGATCTCCCTGGCTGTGCAGCGTGGAAATGGTGCCAGGCAGCGTCATGGGAAGTCTTTGACCTACCCCATCGAGTGGGGTTTCGTTGTTTAGAGCTCGTTGAAGAGATACATAAATAGTTTAACTTATTCTATTGTATCAATTTTTGTTTTTAAAAATATTGAAAACAAAGGAATGGGAAGTCACCAGTCAGCTTTTTAAATAGGTACTTAAAATGTTGTACTTCACCTACGGTAACTTGAAATTTGGTGAAAATGTTTATTAGGTTCTTATTTCGTTTTTTACGTTTACTAAAAAATACCAATATATTGATAAATCTGACTTTTTCTTTGAAATCCCCTAATTTTTTAAGTTATTGGTCTGGAAGAATAATGTGTGAAGTCCGACACGCACTTGGCCAGTTTTTCGATAAATACTCAGTTAATATACTACCTAAATGCTATTTACACGGGCTGCCCATCTCCAGGCCAAACATGACCAAGTATCCACGATTCGATGACTCGTTTCAGCTGCCGTTATAAATAATAATGAACGAGGTTATTTTTATTATACAACAGAGGCTTTGTGTCTCTTAAAAAGCACTTTCGCTTTCAGGCTGCTAAGAAAGTGAGTGCCCATTTCGTCATGCTTCGTAATCGGAAACAAGTTTGATTTGATTGGTCTAATTTACCGGTTTAACAGCTTGACAAATTGCTGCACCTAGGCGCACAATAATTTTCGTATTCTCCAATTTTTATGTAATTTTAGGAGCCGAGCAAGCGCACTGCTAATACCAAGACAAAGTAACTTGTGTAATATCCTGATAATAATAATAAAGAATGTAGGTTGGTAGGTAGATAACTATCTTAAACACGTCAGCAAATTTTATTGGAAATACAGTCACATTTCGTGGCAGCACCATTCGCAGGAGCTATGAACCAATCTTTCTGTGCTGGAATAATAGGAATGGCATTGGTGAAGTTAGGAAGGTATCTAATTTCTTACGTAATTTTTCCCTGGCATACATCCACTATAAAAGGATACAAAATAGGAGATGCTACAATTCTGCACTCATCTTCTACCACTTTATTTCCACAGTGTGCAGTGGTGACTCCTGCAGTGTGACTAACTCACTTTTGTCAGCACGACACGGTGTATCGCATCATTGCTTTATAGAAAGCAGCAGGCGTTAACGTCCAATATTTATTTTATTATATTTCCGACATGGGCTGGCTGGCTGGCTAATAGACGTTTGCTTAATTTTTATTCATACATGGCAATTGTTTATCGCTGGTTTTTAGATGAATCTTAGACCAGTCCCAGAAGAGGTACATAGGTAAGTAAGTACGTAACATAACGGGCTTGGGCTTGGTCCTAGGAAACACGACTAGCGTATGCTTTCAAGGGCGCAAATTGCAGTATTAGAGTCGGCGGGGCGGTGGCGGCGGCGCCTATATAGCTGACGACCGGTTTAGCCCAGCGGGTGATCCTGCCTACGAAGCCGAGACGGTCCTGGGTTCGAATCCCGGTGAGCATGAATATTTTGTTTCTAAGTCTTGGATGTTTTCTGTGTATTGACATAAGTATGTGTCTCTATTAAATATATCGTCGTCTAGTACCCATAACACAAGCCTTGTTCGGCTTAGTATGGGGGGGCCTAGTTCGATTTGTCTAAGATGTCCTCTAATATTTATATTTATTTATTTATTATTTATTTAGCTTGGAGACTGACCGCCAAACGGCATTTTGTGCCTTTGGGAGCAATCAGACTATTGCTATACAATGTATTATACTATGGTGTTTCTTAAAAGGCTCGGGCCCCAGGTATTGTGAAGCAATGTTTAAAGAAGACCTCGCGATGGTGAAAAAAACATGGTAAGATCATACAAAAATTACTTTATATTTAGATCTTAAGTTAGGAAGGTATCTTATTTCTTACTTAATTTTTCCCTGGCATACATCCACTATAAAAGGATACAAAATAGGAGATGCTACAATTCTGCACTCATCTTCTACCACTTTATTTCCACAGTGTGCAGTGGTGACTCCTGCAGTGTGACTACCTCACTTTTGTCAGCACGACACGGTGTATCGCATCATTGCTTTATAGAAAGCAGCAGGCGTTAACGTCCAATATTTATTTTATTATATTTCCGACATGGGCTGGCTGGCTGGCTAATAGACGTTTGCTTAATTTTTATTCATACATGGCAATTGTTTATCGCTGGTTTTTAGATGAATCTTAGACCAGTCCCAGAAGAGGTACATAGGTAAGTAAGTACGTAACATAACGGGCTTGGGCTTGGTCCTAGGAAACACGACTAGCGTATGCTTTCAAGGGCGCAAATTGCAGTATTAGAGTCGGCGGGGCGGCGGCGGCGGCGCCTATATAGCTGACGACCGGTTTAGCCCAGCGGGTGATCCTGCCTACGAAGCCGAGACGGTCCTGGGTTCGAATCCCGGTGAGCATGAATATTTTGTTTCTAAGTCTTGGATGTTTTCTGTGTATTTACTGTGTCTCTATTAAATATATCGTCGTCTAGTACCCATAACACAAGCCTTGTTCAGCTTAGTATGGGCCTAGTTCGATTTGTCTAAGATGTCCTCTAATATTTATATTTATTTATGTATTATTTATTTAGCTTGGAGACTGACCGCCAAACGGCATTTTGTGCCTTTGGGAGCAATCAGACTATTGCTATACAATGTATTATACTATGGTGTTTCTTAAAAGGCTCGGGCCCCAGGTATTGTGAAGCAATGCTTAAAGAAAACCTCGCGATGGTGAAAAAAACATGGTAAGATCGTACAAAAATTACTTTATATTTAGATCTTAAATAAAGAGCTTACAAAGTACTACTTAAACGATTCAATCAACAGTGAGAACTCGAGTCCACAAAAATTCTGTTAAATATTTACATTTTAATGAGTTTTTTATCCTTACAATCTATGAAGCAAATAATCATTTACTCGTTACATATTAAAATAAATTAACGCTTAATATAATTTCAAACTAATTCTAAGACTACCCAAACGTATGTAATGAATAAGTATGTAGTTAAAAGTACGATATGTTGGTCATATCATGGTTGTTTTTTTTTCTTCAAATTTATATTATAGGTTTTGCCTAGTGTACATTTATATGCCTAAGTACAAGACTACCTAACTAATAAAAGTATTTCTATGTTTATATACATAAGTAGATGGCAATCATTAATCAACTAGTTCGTTGAAAATAATTTTAAATTACAATTCGGTTGAATAATAGCACTCATAAAAAAACATGGCGATAGACGGAATCTGTGTGCAGTGCAGTGAAATCGATTTGAAGAAATAAGAAAATCGCCCAAAATATCAACAGTTATCTACCTACCCAAAACAGGGAAGGAATTTATGAGCCTACTAACCCTATATTTTTTATGAAAATGTCTTTTTAATTCAAGATTCATTAGGCACAAAAGGTAGTAGCGAGTCAGTACTTATCTCGGGCTAACTTTGACAATCCGTAGACATTTTGAATTTGGCATGTCAAAGTGACTCTCTTTCTAACTAACTCGCTTTCTATCTTTTCGGCCTTAGGAAACTAGGGCGGCCTGAGAATAGGAATCTGGTATTTTTTATTTAATATATTTGAGATGAAACAATCCCAAACTCGTATAGAAATCTGGAGGCTAGCCCAGCTTCATTTTGAAAACCGGAAGCCGGTTAACCTGGCTTCTGAAAAGTTTAGTGCATTGAAATAGATTTCAAGAAATTATAAAATCGCCCAAAATATGAGCAGTTACCTACCTACCCAAAACAGGGAAGGAATAAGCTGGCTAGCGATATATTTTTGATAAAACTATTCCAAGCTTCTTTAGGTAACTGGGGCATCCCTAGATACAGAATCTGGGCAGGGGTGGGGGGGTATTTATTGAAACTATCCCAAACTTCTTTAGGAAACTTTAGGGTCTTTTCTAGATTCATATGGTCCACTAGATTCCAATTTACAAGTGCTCCCTACCGCCCCACAACAGCTTTAACCATATACTTCTGAAAGTCTTTCACGAACTCAGTGGTCCTGATAATCTTGTAGACGAGCTGGTCGATGAAGGTGTTGGCATTGGAGTATAGACCAACTGATCTTGGATTCTTTATAAAACTGGGTGCTAGACATATAACCTGGCTTCTTAAGAAAAGTGAAAGTTATCTGGCTAGTCCTATATTTTTGATAAAACAGTCCCAAAGCTTCTTTAGGAAACTGCGGCAACTCCAGATTAGGAATTTAGGTGTTTTTCAAGAGCCCACAACAGCTTTGACCGTGTTCCTCTGAATGTCTTTCACGAGCTCAGTGGTCCTGATGATCTTGCAGCCGAGCTGGTGGATGAAGGTGATGGCGGTGGAGTAAAGACCAACCAACTCTAGATTCTTTTGAAAACTGTGGGTTAGACCGATATCCTTGCTTCTTAAGGAAAGTAGAAGTTATCCGCCTATATTTTCGTTAAAACAGTCCCAAGCTTCTTTAGGAAACTGGGGCATATTAGGAATCTAGATGTTTTTTCAGGAGTACTACCGCCCCACAACAGCTCTGACCGTGTTCCTCTGAATGTCTTTCACGAGCTCAGTGGTCCTGATGATCTTGCAGCCGAGCTGGTCGATGAAGGTGATGGCGGTGGAGTATAGACCAACCAACTCTAGTTTCTTTTGAAAACTGTGGGTTAGACCGACATCCTTGCTTCTTAAGAAAAGTAGAAGTTATCCGGCTAGCCCTATATTTTCGTTAAAACAGTCCCAAGCTTCTTTAGGAAACTGGGGCATATTAGGAATCTAGATGTTTTTTCTGGAGTACTACCGCCCCACAACGGCTCTGACCGTGTTCTTCTGAATGTCTGTCACTGCTCAGTGGTCCTGATGATCTTGCAGCCGACCTGGTCGATGAAGGTGATGGCGGTGGAGTATAGACCAACCAACTTTAGATTCTTTTGAAAACTGGCGGTTAGACCGATATACTCGCTTCTTAAGAAAATTAGAAGTGACCCGGCTAGCCCTATAATTTGTTAATACAGTCCCAAGCTTCTTTAGGAAACTGGGGCATATTAGGAATCTAGATGTTTTTTCAGCAGTACTACCGCCCCACAACAGCTCTGACCGTATTCCTCAGAATGTCTGTCACGAGCTCTGTGGTCCTGATGATCTTGTAGCCGAGCTGGTCGATGAAAGTGATGGCGGTGGAGTATGGAGGCGGCATGTCGGAGACCGGTCGAAGGGGGAACCTGGTCGGGATTGCATCGGAGGGTGAACCGGTCATTTGGGTTGGTCTGAAATGTAGAGATGGTTTTGAGTTATTCTAAGAAAGAAAATGATTTTGAAGTTTATTTTTGTTACCTCTGCCACTCCGTACGGGGAAAGGCGTAATACTGGTACTATGTTAGTTGTTGTTTAGTCAGAATATTTTTATTATATGAAAAATATAAAAAAAAAACATAAGACAGTTTATAATATAAACATTCACATACAGGCACATACATTGCTTCTGGCCCCACCAGGATACCCTGTGTAGTGGGAACCAGAAATAGTGACGTTACACACATATAAACATCTAAGACTTGGGGATTCTTTTTTGCTGTATCTGCAGCCGGGGATCGAAACCGGAACCACTCTCTTGGTAGGCAGAGCTACGAGGTCGTCTGAAGCTACAGCTATGAATATACGTACCAATATGAGTAGTACAAGCGTGGCTTGGACATTGAGGATAAAGATCAACTTTACATATGAATAAGTGATTATAAATGTACATAATTATAATTATTATCCAGTCCAGATAAACATAGCAGTTTTAACTCAGTAGGAAATAAACTTAAATACTTTTTTGCATTCCAATTCAGAACTACCTTATACAGTTCGCGTCAAGTTTCTTTGGTTTTGAGAGAGCTGTCACCTGCAAAAGGCAGATAATGATGGCGAAAAAACACCTGAGTGTAATTAAGGTATAACCAGTAGAAAGGTACCGTGTACTAATTGAAAACTTTACATGAATGCTCCAATTCTTCCCTTCCAATGGGATTGTATGTGTGAATTTTGGTTTTACCGTCACAGTACCTTTTACGCAAGAGAAAGTGCTTCTAACAATATCAAGTATATTACCTGGGCTGGAACATCGGGCGCATGGTGTCAGAGCGTTTAGGCGTGCTGGGAGTGGTGGTGGGCCGACCCTGGCTTGAGGGGCTGCCCATCATCAGCTCGCCTTCGTCTCCGAACCTGGAAACGAGAGGAGGTCTCATAAGCTGCTAGAAATACGTGATTAATGGAACGATAAGGGATAGACGACTACGAACTGTGCGATCTAGCTAATCTCAAGAAGCCAAAATTGGGCTTAATGTCACATATTATCAGTAGGAATGTACTGTAAGAAGCGGAATCAGCTATATATTTAGTATGTAGGCCCGCCCAGCGAATAATTCCATTTCCTCTACATTTTGGCCGCATAGAACCTGGCCAAACAGTCGTCTGTGTGATTGCGGACTTCGGACGAAAATTCGAGTTGTGACAATGGAGCCAGCATACTGATACCTTCTAGAGAAGTGGGGCTTGGAAGTAAGTGCTAAGCAAACCACGCATCTATTCCGTGACATTCTTACAAATGAGACTCAATAGCTCTCAATAGACTCGTGCTCTACTTGGAAAATAACGGAAGTAGTATCTATTCTGCGATTCACTTTTTGAATCCTACTAAGTAGTCAGTGTAATAGCTAATATTTACTGCATGGGAAAAGTTCAATATTCTATATACTTTATTGTACGGTAAATAATACATTAACACTTTGCGCAAAGTCGAGCTTAGCTCTAAAAAGACATTTTTTCCAGCAATGTTGTCCAGAATTATTAGCGCAGAGTAATGCCTGCAGCTTAGGTAATAGGCATGATAGTTGTTTTTGTTAAGTGAACAAAATTAACTAATAAAAAGGCATTGTTTTAAGTTGAGGTGAACTCTAGCACTCTCTAAAATATCTTTTGAATCTTGAATCTCGAAAATGCAATATATCGTCCTAGAAATGGCGCCAGCTTTATTTATACTGCGTCTGTAGTCCTTCACAACATTTTTAACCTTGGCGATGTAGTCTTCGCATGTCGTCGACCCAGGAAGTGGCCCAGAAATCTGGACCGTGGCCATTTGGAAGGCATAAAGTGGTCGCAAGACTTATGGCCCGGCACCTCGGCCCTCGTAACGGGATATTAACTTTTGTCAACTGTGCTGTTCATCACGTTTAAAATACAAATTGTAATGTAGATATCCGAGTATATCCAGGTGATATACACTCACATGTTTTGTTTATTTCGACAACAAATAGTACCTAAACCAGTTTTCAGATTGATGATCACAAAAATATTCCTATATAACAAGACTGTCGTGCTTGATAATGATATAATTTCTGAAGCTATTCTGTCTGACCGTCAATCAACTCATTTAGTAGGATCTAGAACAGAAAAGACAATAGATACCTACCTAAGCATTAATTACATAACTGAAGTGAAGACCTACCTAAGGAGCATGGCTGAAAAGCCAAGGCAAGATGGTCTTTGATGAAAGGCATTGCAGTAATTACGTAACTACATTATGTTGATTTCCGGGTAAATACATAATGAAATAATGAAAATTTATTCAGTAACTGATATCGGTCGATACATCTTTGTACAGAAAATAATACATTAAGAAGCAGGTAGTTCGAAAATATCGTGGTACAGCGTTGGCAAGCAAGCTCGGTAAAAAAACCAGTGTTCTGATTTCCAGCGCCTCCCCGTCCGACCAGGTTGGGTTTTGACTTGTTGGTTTTGTTGCTTGAATGTGAGGTTGTGAACTTAATCTACTTAGATAGGTATATAGTGATTAAGGCAAATAATGTGTTGGTGTGGAATAATTAAAATGTGGGAACAGATCAATAAATAAATAGATAAATACGAAAATATTGGGTAGTATTTAATACATATTGGGTAGGTACAGATGTAGTGAATAATCCTTTCCTTTCGTATTTTCTCGGAAATGTTCGTTTTTGTCTTACTACCTCACTCGCACTCAGTACCCGTCAAACGGGCAATTTGACATTTGACATTGATAAATAAAGTATGCGATTTATTTGATACCCACACCTGTCCCTACACGTAATTTAATAATACAGTAATTCATAGACACATCGGCACCATTCGGGTGTTATCGTTGTTCCGAGTTTTGCCGATAGGAAAGGATTATTCACTACATCTGTACCTATATTTGTGGAATGTGATGTCAAGTAAGTGTGTAAAAATTAACAATATTAATGGCTAGTATTTAATCGTACATCAAAAATAATGATTTTCACCACAAAAAAGGATCAGCAAAACACTTTTTATGTTAAGTATTTTCGTTGTTCTTACATGTTCAACCTAATACGAAGGATAAAGGGGGCTTTAACCTTCAGCCAAGCTACCGCAGTATTTTGCCCTGATATTTTATGTGCAGTTTAATATTTCTCAATTATAATGTATATTATTTTAAACAACGTGCTAATTAATAATATTTGGGGATACTAATAGTGTTGTGTAATATAATATGTATTAATAATATGGATCAAAACAAATACATAATTTTATACATTTTTATTTGGGTTTTTACACTACTACAATATTTTGTTTTATGATATATTTAATTTATTAATTCTTTGTTTGTCGTGCTTACTTTGCAGTATTGATAAATGATTCTGTAGAACAGTAGTCTTGTTTCATGAGCCATTCTTCAATTTTAGTTTTACAGAATGAAGTTGGCATTGGGTACAAGTTGAGTAAATTGTTGAGTTTTTTGTAAAGAAAACATCGGTGGCAAAAGCAGTGCGAACTTTAGGAGTTTTTATAAGCCCACCTACTATTATTTTCATAAAAGTTTAGACCAAGTGGGGTCAGTGTATGTTGTTTTAAGATGACTTGTTTTATAAAGATCCGACGGATGGATAGGACTTTGCATTCTTCATAAAGGTTTGCTATGGATGTCCTGCGTTTGCTAAATGTCATCACTTTAAGGAGCAACCTTTGGGCTCGCCCTATTACAATGAGATGAGACTTACAAGCCCCACACCAGGCCGATATAAAATAACTGAAGATGGATTGCGCCATTGAGTAATAGACTATTTCAGTAGTGCTGGAGGGACCACGTGCCTTAGTTTTAGTTTAGTTTTAAATAGAAATATTAGTTTCCGCGTTCTTCATGTAGGAGATTCTATCTGGGGTAGCCATGATAATCTATCATCCAACAAAACACCTAGGTATTTTGTGGTAGATACTTCGGATATTTGCTTGCATGTGCAGTTTGGTCCGTCCGAATCGTTTCATATATGCACCTTAATACTCAAGCTATCGTATTACGGCTTTTGAATTGAAAATGAAAGGAATTTTGTTTTATCGATGTTGAGGGAGAGTAAATTTTTCCGGAGCAAGAGCAATATCTCCCGCAAACCTGACTCGGCGCGAGTTCGCGGCTCGCCCTAAGACTTCCCCCGAAACACCAAAGCAGTGTCATCTGCATAGCTGACCCCATGGCTCACAGTAAAATCATATATAGATAACTGTAAAAAAGGGGTTGTTTTAGTCCGTATACTACACGAGCTGATGCCCGCTCAATGTGTAGGGACCCGGACATAACAGGGAGGTCTGACTCCTGGACATTTACATTTTGGGTTATAACATTTTTTTACCTCCAATAAAAAAAAAGACTGCATAGCTACTATTAGCATAGACTACCGTTTTTACCGTTTACTGGCGTATGTTGGCAGAGCTCGTTTATGTAAATCAGGAAGAGACTAGGCCCTAGTACGCTGCCTTGTGGGACTCCATAGGAGACTGGCATATCATTAATTCATTACTGAGGCTGTCTCCTATTTTTACTCTTTGGGAGCGGTTGGAGAGATAGTCGTTAAAAAGCTTTAGCGCGGTATCCCTGATACCAATGTTTTCCATCTTATTGAGCAAGATAGGGATGGAGACGGTGTCGAAAGTTTTTATAATACTGTTTTAAATGTTTTCTTATTTTTTTTTATACTTGTAGGTGTAGCGGTGGGGTTTGAATCGACGAACCTAATAAATTATTAGCCAACGTGGATATCACGAATGAACCGTTAACCGATATCAGATTATTAGGTTTAATTACATATATCAGTCAGTTTTTTTCAACTATATTTTTTTCAATCGGTTGGTTTTTTAAATTTTCAACTGAATAATTTATATAACTTATTATTTTCAGATTAACTATTAGTTTTTTCAACTATCTTTGTTTTTAATAAAGCAGATTAGCATATGTGTAAGTTAACTTTAACGAACGAAGTGACGGACGACGAAATGAAAGGACTCACGGAACTATGTAGACTGTTAGATTTGAATCAGTAACAAGAGTTGTTTTTTTTTCTCGATAAAAGGATTAATATTTTTACCTACTTAGTGCCACCAGCATGAAGGCGAATAAAGTTTTAACTCGCCTTCATGCTGATGGACCAACATCCCTAGTCTCACTCAACTCAAGTACTCCCTAGATTCTTCGTTCGTAACATTCCGTTTCTTTAACTTTCTTCATTCATAACGTCCATAAAGTTAAGAACTAACTAATTAACTTATTTCACTATTATTCGATCGTTGCGATCGCGTTGAGCGTTAATAGGTTGACGAAACCAACCTAATATTTCTACGGTTACTCGTTGACGGTCAACGAATACATTTCGTTAACGAAATCGTCAATGACCCACCGTGCTGGTGCGAGGTCATGTCAGAAATAGAGGTACAATAGCTGTAGGTTTTTGGGTAATTATCTTTAATCTTTAAAAAATAGAAGATAGAAACTTCCTAACTAGTGAGAGTACCTATATCTTTGTTCTCTGTCTCTAGGTGAAGGTTCGTCCTTCAGGTTCTACCTATCGACGTTCGAAAATGATTATACCTACCAGGTACCAGCCGCCGTGAGAAAAATGTATTTAAACACGATAAAGGACATGCCTCATATCTATTGTTCCTTTGGTTCTTTGTGAGAAGACAATTATTTCACTATGCATGAATGAAATTATGATTTGTAGTTGTTTATGTCTACATTTATGCATTCATGTTCTACATATACATAGTAATAAGTGTGCAATGACTGAACTGGATTAGAAATGCTGTTTACATACAGATTTGCATCATTAGAGAAGTTTCTACTGAAATATTGTACTTTACGGTAGCAGGTGGTACCATGCCGTGCTACCTATTGTACTTTACGGTAGCAGGTGGTACCATGCCGTGCTACCTATTGTACTTTACGGTAGCAGGTGGTATCATGCCGTGCTACCTATTGTACTTTACGGTAGCAGGTGGTACCATGCCGTGCTACCTATTGTACTTTACGGTAGCAGGTGGTACCATGCCGTGCTACCTATTGTGTGTGAATGTGGTTATATCCAGTTTTGTTGTGCGCCCCTGACCTATGAATGATTAAAATGGCGTAGGATCATCATGGGTGGCAAAAAATACATACTTCCTTAAATGCACTGCCTATTTTTTTATTGTCCTTGTAACCAAGTCATTTCGTGCGACCGATATAAGGCGAACTAAAGATTTAGTTCGCCTTTTAGTTATGTATACAAAAGAACTATGATTTTACAGACTTCGATGTGTTTATTCCCAATTTGTACTTTTGTATATTTGCCGCTCGCTCCACCACATTCTTAAAATGGCGCGGACACGGATTTGGAATCTCAGGGAACGCGTGATAGGTATCAAATTTAAATTTATATCAATTACTCATACAGCAACATAGCGTCACGCTTTTTTTCATACTGGGTGGCAGAGGCACAATTGTCTTCGCTTTGAGCCAGTTATTAAATATTCCATTTTGCGTGACAGGGGGCTAGCCCATCGCCGCAGCTATGGAGTAATGACGGTTTCCTCACGATGTTTTACATCACCGTTCGAACGTCCGTATAATGTACTTAAGCTAAATTAATTATCTCATTCGTACATGGTCAGGAATCGAACCTGAATCTCCTGTATGAGAAGCAAGCGTGAAACAACGGAGCTCTCATCAATGACTTATACTCTTATATGCAGTAAACCAAAAATTACAAAAAAAAGATTTGCCGCATATTTCGATACTCCATAGGGAAAAAAATGTACCCTGGGTTCTTTCGATGGACTGGAATCATGAAATTCGGCAAAAAGTAAGGTGTATAGCACAAATAATGAAAAAAAAAATGAAAAACGCGCTAAGGCTCTGTCCCCATCGCCAACAGAGTGTCGATGTTATTATGAAGTCCCATAAAAAATACTAAGCGTTTAGAAAAATCACTTCAAGGGACGGCTAATATAAAAGACATCAACGAGCGCGCCCGCGCTGTATTCCACAATGATTTGAAAAATAGATGCTTTTTTTACACGAAAAGCCCTTTTGTTTGGAAACCCCATGAAACATGAACCTGCTGAGGAGATGCCGTCATAATAGAAGATCAACAGATAGTCAAGATCTGAAACAGATTTCAAACATATCTGAGATATGTTTGAAATCTGTTGTTCGGTGGGGTAGATCTTTTGCAAATTGTGGTCCAATGTAGAGAAGTGGCAAAAAATTACGATTGCTAAGTACCTAGTCGGTCCATAAGCTCTGTCACAAATATTTTGCCGCATAGTAAATAATACCAAGTTTTATTTTATTTAATACTATATATGGTTTGATAGCTCATTAAATACTGATAAATTAGAACGATTATTAGATTTAAATGCTTAAAGCCTTATTACACAAATGCTAGTTTCTTCAGAGATTGTGCACTTCTTTACCCAATCAAAAATACGGACGTGATTCACTTTATCTTTTTTCCATGACTCTTAAAACCTTTCAAACTTACGTGAGATTTTAGTCAGAACCCTCCCTGAACCCGTTACCTTCATTTTGAAGCATAAGATAACTAAGTCTGGGTAAAACTAATTTTCATATTCACATTTTACGTAGTGTACTTGTTGCCCACAAGATCATTTTTATACGTTTTTCTGAAAACGTAAAAAGTACGTAAAGTTCTCTTTGGGAGCAGTTGAAACTGAAAGCTAACAGAAAATCAAATGCTAGTTGTTAAGACGCTGATTAAATAAATATGGGGTGCTGTTTTCATGTGTTTTTCAGGAAATACTGGGCAAATCGTAATTAATTTCTGGTATATGTAATTTGACTATATAATCTAGAGATTCTTAATTGGAAAACATGTTTGGATAAAATTTTCTCGATAGAAAATAAATACAAAGTCAACCCTTTTTTTATGGTTTTATCCTATTACACCGCAGTAGTAAGTGAATATGACTGTGTGATAATTGCAATGTATGAACAATTGTTATTTCTAACGATTTTCAATTTGAAAGTTAATTCCCTGAAATAGTTTATTTTTTATGATTTTTTTTACGTTTTGGCGCTTACGTTGTTTCAGATTAGTCGCGAGTGCATTATTGGCATCCCGCTTTTTCTTATTCGCGAGTAATTATTGCATCTCACTTCCACTCGACAGCGTATTTTTATTCCATCATCGCCTTAAGCATGGTCTAAAATCGAGGTTTCGGAATAAATAAAAAAACCCTTGTTGGTTATCTGGAACACTGTTTTTTTTATTAAATTTGTGGCAAGTGGTATTTTTGTCAGTTGCAGCGTGTTTTGGGTTCGCGATTGTCTCAAGTTATAAGGTTTTTTGTCATATTGCGATAATCGTACAAAATTTATTGTATTGCAATTTGATTCGTATAAAATAAGCTTTTTAATCATGTATAATACGAATAAGAAAAAGTTTATTGCTGAGTTTTATCTATCAAAAACCTTGTGACAGAAATTAAGGACCGACTAGGTATAGCTAAATATCTACAGTAATAAAGACATTTGGAATTTGGAATTTGCATGTGGATGGACGAACGGAATGACGGACAACGGACGGTTCGACGGACAGCGTAGCCCAGTGTTAGGGTCACATGTTTGGCTTCAGTGGCAAAGACACGAGGTGGCAAAGTAGATATTCTGAAAGTACACAAGAAGTTCCTCTCCTTCAAACTTCGTCTGCCGGTGGACCTCAAGATGATGTTCCTGGCCAAAGATTACTGGCCGGAGAGCATCGTTTACCGACGCTACAGGGAAGCGAGAATGAAGAAGAAAATCCCTAGCTAGGTTAGATCATATTTTGTGTTTTTATAATCAATTATATATCTCTAGTTGTAAGGTATTTATAGATATGGGTTTTTGTTAACCTGAAATAAAGATTATTATTATTATAATTCTATAAAATCATTAATTTTCAAACTCCTGGATAGCTTTCCAGGCAATTCTATCAAATGACTCCTCTATTGGTTAGTAAGAGAAGCTTACAAGGGAATATATTGATAGCTCTTAAACTTGTTATAATATGTTTGCCAGGATACCAGTCTTCATGCGTGACAGAACCTTGATGGAATTGTCTTTTTTGTTCCCATAGTATCATGTAAATGTAATTTGCCATGTTCTTTATTCATTGGAAGGAGTCACGACTATTTTTAAGGACCACGTCAATGTGTTGTTCACTTATCGATTATTCTACAAGTTTTAAGTTTGATCTGCAATCTAGCAAACATATTATTTTGTTTTGGTTTTGGTAAAGTGTGTAAAGTTAGGAGTATACTCTTTTTAAGAAACTGGATCAACGTTCAAACTTATTAATATGCTATTATCCCAACTATATATGCGCTCTTGAAATAATAATATTATAATGAAATAACTAAGCAATCACTCTTGATATTTTTTTCATGATGAAAACGTATGAAATTCCTCAAACTTTTTTATACCAAACCAGTTCACTTGACATGGTTCATGTAACTTAACTTAGTTTTTTGTACGGTTGATTAATTAACCGAATCCGTGCCTGACGCAGAACATTGAACCGCTTTAAAGGATGAGGCGCGGATCCTGACCCATTAAGGGGGCAAAGGTGAAATTGCCATTTGAACTATTTTAAAAACATGTAAAAACCACTTTATGTAAAATGGGGACAATATTCAAGATTACATAAATAATTTTGTGATTGTTTATTCCTTCCTGCATATCTGTCCACCGTCCACCCGTCATGCGCACGCTGTACAGAATTCGACAACAGTAGTGTTCGCAGGCGCAATTCTGTTAGATGTGTGTTCACCTTTTGGCGGTATCTAGTTTCGGAGATAATAGGTGTTTTGTGAAATGGCGCAGAAAATGTCAGAGTAAAATGTTTAACTTTTGTTTTGATACATTGGTCATAATAATACTATATTTGAACCAACAATTTTGTGTTTAAAGGTTTTATTTCACAAAGTTTCATTTATTTTTATGTTATTGGTCAAAACTTTTTAAATGTTTAATGTCCGTAACTACTCATCTTCGAAGGTTGATCCTTTTTATATACAAAGCTGATCATTTACAGATAACCGGGGTATGCATAACTCTAGACCGGCCATAAGGTACCTTCACCGGTGAAAGGAAGTTAAAATAATTAAAATGTAAAATTTGTACTAGTTAAAAACAACCTATTTCATAACCAAGTGATCTAAAAATCATTCTGCGCACTGCTTCTCCTTCAGTGGTTCAATGTAGAGAAGAGGCAAAAATGACATTTCTAATCATATTTACAGTAAATAAAGTTTTATTTTTATTTTGAACAAACACGGTATTGGATTTAAATCATAGCTAAAGTTTATATTATTTACAGTGTGTATTTATTTAAAAAAAAAAAAAACTACTTTGCAGAAAAATCCGTAAAAAAAAATGATTTTTTACGTACACTATAAATAAAGATTGACGCTCTGTGATAGATAACGAATGAGCATATCGTTTAAAATCGATTGATTTTTCATCACCCCTACTTCGTCATCTAAGGCTTAAGGATACAAGAATAAATATTTTTATACACTCCGCCTTGCCCAAAACTCTCAAATATTGTCTAATTTTTGCATTTTTCTCAAGTTTCCTATACCCTACAGAGATGCGAACCATATCATTGTAATCAGGTGGCATATATGATATACGTAGATTTGGTCCCTCTCCGCACTGGGTCATTCTTCCATACTAGTTTACCCCATCTCCTTTGAAAACAAACGAGTACATAATTATGTACCCACCTTCAGTACAGGTAAAGACTATTGATTTAATAGAATAATTATGCAATAGCAAGCCGTGCGAACTGTTTAAGATGGTTTCATGGTGAAACCAAGTATGTACTGTGGACAAATTAAATGTCCGAAGTTACATTGACCTTTCTGTTATCCTAACATACCACTTTTATTATCCATGCATTATGGCAAGTAAATTATTCGTGATCGGAAGTCTAAAATCTAATCCGAGGAATACCATAACATGATATTACTTTTCCTTCCTGGATGGCAGAGGCGTTTAGGCAATCCTCCCACACTACTCACTAGCACGTCACGCATTTTCCTATACGAATTGGCAGAGGTACAGTCGTGACTTCGATGAGCCACTTATTCAATACTACGGAGTTAGGAAGGTTTACAAGAGAGATTCAATATTGTTAATTCTTACCTTTCAATTTGAAAAGATAATTAAAGCTATAGAAAATTGGGTAAGAGTTTCGACAGCGGTCACTGACCCGACTGCTACTGCGAACCAAATCATACATGGTAACCATGGTAACGGTCGGCGACCGTTACCATGATACGCTAAACGACAGTAATTTTCAACGTTGCACGTAATAACTAAGTATCGCTAATGCAATTATGAGCGTACAGTGGTAGAGAGGAGTCAGTGACCGCTATTGCCATGCTCACCCAAAAAGACAGTAGCAGTTTGCTATGCAGTCGCAGTATACGGGGTGTAATGAAACGTGTAGGGCCATCATTCTGAACAAAGTTGCCGTGATCAAACTTGTGAACAAACTTGTTTGGAATGATCTCCGTAATAACAACTCCTTTAAATAAGACTACACCTTTCTATAACACCCTGTAGTTTGGTATCTAAACTACCCTAAGCTACCCTAATTTATACAGCTATTTACTCATGTAATAATTATAATTCACTTGTTTTTTCCTCAATTGTTTTTTTTCTTGCGTCACTAAAGAAAAAAAAGTTTTCGTTCTGGAAATTTCGACCTGCAGAACAAGCCCCGTGGACGGCCGGAGACCAAAGTTGATAATGAAGAATTGAACGCTATTGTGGAAGCGGATCCATCGCAATCCACGTCCGAGTTAGCTGCAGGCTGCGGTGTTAGTGATAAAACTGTTTTAATCCACTTGAAGCAAATTGAGCAAAAAGCTTGAAGGTGGGTACCTCACGAACTGAGTGAAGCAAATCAACAAACGCGCATTGACTGCTGCGCTGCATTACTCACCCGGCACAATAATGAAAGGATTTTAAATCGAATCATTACCTGTGATGAAAAGTGGATCCTGTACGATAATCGGAAGCGCTCATCGCAATGGCTGAACCCTGCCGAACCAGCCAAACCACGCCCCAAGCGAAACTCCAAAAAAGTTACTTGTGAGTGTTTGGTGGACTAGTGCTGGTGTATTTCACTACAGCTTTCTTAAATCTGACCAGACGATTACGGCAGATGTCTATTGTCAAATCATGATGGAAAAGCTAGCTATTAAACAACCGAGGCTGGTCAATCGCTCTAGGCCACTGCTGCTTCATGAAAACGCTAGAACACACACTGCACAACAGACGGCTACCATATTAGAGGAGCTTCAATTGGAATGTCTAAGACATCCACCGTACTCTCCGGACCTTGCTCCAACAGATCACCATTTTTTTCGAAATTTGGGAAAAAATTCAAATCCGATGGGGCAGTCCAAACCGCCTTCAAAGATTTTATTGATTCCCGTCCGAATATTTTTTTTTTTGTAAAGGGATCGAAGACCTACCTATGAGATGGCAAAAGTGTATAGATAGCAATGGTACATACTTTGATTAAATGAATACATTATATTTAAAAAAAAACGACTATGTTCCTCCGATGCAAAACGGCAATTTCATATGTAAGAACCTAATAATAATAGGTAATAAACAAAAGCATGTAACCACCCCGTTATAATAAGTAACCACCGGCTTATTCGTTTCACTTTACTCGGTGTAACGTTTATTATATCTTGATCAAATCAATAATCATTATATATTCTTGAAGTTCCAGACAATATACTAATTACTTGCTGGAATGTGATAAAAGGGGTTTTTAATATTATGGATGTTTCATAAAAACAAGGCACCGTAATGTGATTATTTCTACATAGTTAAGCTAATGTGTTACGATTATTGTATCGCCCGGGATTTTTTTTCTAATGAGGAATATTTATAAGTTGAATGGTATTCTTCGAACTTTAGCAGTCTTAGGAAATACACATAGCATCTAAACTATTTAACACTTATGTGAATTAACTGCTTTGGCGCTTTTGTTTGGAAAAAACCTCAAATTTTTAACGACTTCTCTGCTAGTGTGAGGTAATTTGTCTTTTCTTAGAACGGATAGAACAAAGAAATAAGTTTTATACGATAGCCTCATGTTGACTATCATTATGCTTGGTCGAATGATTCCATTATTTCAATCAACTGACACGCGTGGTACGAATAAGTAGCATAAGATGTAAACGTCTGTAAACTAACTATTGCTCTTTTCCTCGCCCACTACGATACGCACAGGCGGCAACTAGTCGCCTCGAAGTATCTTACATACATTTGAATGCAGGTTCGCACACTGCGCTAAGTGTGTCCTGCATTCAGCAATGTATCTGAGACACACCGTGGCGAAAAGTCTTCGAGACTCACGCGGCTATGGAGCCCAGGCTATTTTGAGTTTTTTTTTTTGATCTTAGGTATCCTGGTAACTTGCAGAAACCCTTTATTTGGACTGCCTTAAGGTTGTCCCAAAAGTCACAATAAATCACTTTTCGGCATCTTAAGTTATTCAAGGTCAACAGAGTCAAAAATATGTTTTCGTAAATATGTTTTAAGGTTTCATCTTCATAACAATTGTAGGGTATCATATTTATTGTATCAAAAGTCACAATAAATTACGTGACCGCGTCATGTTGAATATTCAAGCTCAAGACGGTAAGGGAAGAAGGGTTCCGTACCACCGTACGATGGTAGTAGGGATGGTGTGGAGTGAATAGTTGGGAATTTACACAGCAAAATGTTACTTACGATGTTACCTGTTAGGGTATCGTTGAAAAGGGCTTTTGAACTTTGTAAACAACATTTTGCTATGTAAAATCTTAACATCAATTACTCCACACCATCCCTACCATTGTACGGTGGTACGGAACTACGGCTCACACTTGACCGTATTTTTTTCGTTTTGTCGTTTTACCCCTCCACTTTTTTGTATGTAATATTTTTTATCTGCACACGTATCATAAACCCTCTTTACTGCGTTCAAAAACCGCACGTTACGATCAGCATTATGTTAAACTACTTGGTAAAATCTCGTTTCGTATCTGGAAAACTACACATTATGGTCATTATATGTAGTTTTTCTACATATAATGACATTCAAATTTCGAACGCCGACGCCCACCCGCGTGCCGTCCCTAGTTTGTCTGTGAAGTTGGTACTGACATTCAAATTTCGAACGCCGACGCCCGTCTGCGTGAAGTTGGTACTAAAGAACAAGCTAAACAATTGCAGAACCACAATGCCGGTCAAACATGCGGTTCCTGAACACATCAAAGAGAGCTAATGATATGTGTGTAGATAAACTAGTGTATGTAACTGTACATAATTAGGCATTAAAACTCTCGAGTGATAAACCCACTCTCGAGTTTTAATGCCCTCCATTATGCAGCAGTCACATAAACTACTATTTCATAGTAGATTTGAATTATGGTGCGGTTGAAGATTCCAAGACTCTATTCTACCTCATAAAGTTTCTGAGGAAAGTGCCTATGACAGACGGAGGGACGCGCATGACAGTGATCCTATAAGGGTTATTTTTTAACCTTTTGAGGAACGGAACCCTAAAAACTGTTGTTGTTCAATATCTCGCTTCCTATGGTGTTAAATGATGATTGAATCTTCATAAATAAACTTACATGCGTATCGTAATGGGAGATGGGTCTAAATTGTTTATCATGTATATGTCACCGTAAGATAGTCAAAACCGTTAGTTGATAAACTAACGTTTTTTTTTACTGTACTGCTTACTATATGACGCGTTAGTGGATCAACTAACGGTTAAAACCGTTAAATAGTAAACTGGTTTAAACTTGAATTGCAAACGAAATACCAGGGCAAACACTGCGGTAGCTTGTGTGAAGACTAGAGGGGGCGAGCGCAGCGAAACCCCCGAATAGTCTTCGTGTTAGGTTGACATGTAAGAACAAAATAAACGTAAATTATTAACGCTAAAATCAACTGCCGCGTTAGTTTATCAACTAACGGTTTTGACTATATTCCGGTGACATATATAACTCTTACATATTTTATCAATAAAAATATCGTCTGTTAACTTGCAGATATTTTAGGTATAAAGTGATACGTCTAAGAAAAAGTAGAGGAAAATACTAATATACATAGGTTCACGTACAACGTATAAGTCAATTAAATACTATATTTGACTCACCTGTTCAAAATAACAGGCCTCGGCGAGGTAGACAGCGTGACGTCAAGCGGGGCGGGCGGGGCGGGCGGGTCGGTGGCTGGGGCGGGCGGCACCGAGGCCTCGGGCGACAGCGGGGGTGGTGGCGGGCGCGGGTTTGTGCCGGGGATCTCGTTACCTGCAGATATTATTATTATTTTTCATTTTCTTTTGTTGCAAGGTCCACAGTACGTACTATTTAAAGGTAACAAATATTCTTAGCAAAGGCCAATTATGGACTTTCATTGTTTAGGACTAAACATATAGTAAGTGGCATACCGAAAAGCTTTTTAAAATATACTTAAACTAAATTATCTTCTCATAGAGTTTTTCCTAATTTTAATAATGCGGTAGGTAAATAGACTTGTAAATAAACTTAAATTAATAAACTTGTAAATAGACTTAACAAGATGGATAATGGGAGATGGGTTGTTTGTGTAAATGCGAGTAGTGTATGTAAGTGTTGTATGTGTGTGTTTTTGGTTATGTGTGGTGTGTCGTGTGCGTTTTTTGTGTGTTAGTGAGAGAGAAATGATTTCAATACATAAATATATTTATATATAGGAGAAATACAAGTGAGAGAGGAATGATTTCAATGCATGAATATATTTATATATAGGAGGAATACAATATGTCTGAAGGAGGAAACTGACTTATTTATTTACTTCGGCAGAATCCAGTTTTTGAATAGCGACCTTGAAAAATTGCAAAAGTCCACATCGGCAAAGCAGTTACTGTAGGTTCGGGGCAGTCTGCAACTGACGGAATTTGTCCCATAATTTGTGCGCGCGAGTGGTATGTGGAAGAGTGAGATGACAGTTTGGTGGGTGCAATAAGATGGAGTAGGTGATCAGTCTGGGTATTACCAGGTCAGCACAGTCAACAAATCCACGACAAGTTTTGTACAACATCATCATATAGAGTAGAGTACGACGGAACTTGGAGCTCAAGAAGCCATAATGTTCGCAAGATCTCTCATACTCTTCGCTCATAATAATAATAATACCTTGGACACTATTTACACACATTGATCTAGCCCCAAACTAGGATTCCCTGTATCTTGGGTACTAGACAACGATACACATACTTATATAGATAAATATTATAATAAGATAGATAAACAATCAAGACTAGGGTACAAACATCCGTTCTCATCAAACAAATATTTGCCCCCACTGGGACTGGAACCCGGGAACCTTGGCTTCGTAGACAGGGACACTGCCGACTCGGCCATTTGGGTCGTTAAGTCGCGGAAATTACAGTGTTGCAGAAACTTTTCCTGGATAGGCTCAACCTTGCCTGTGTATATTTCATATTGCGGATTCCATATGGTGCTGCAATATTCCAGGACACTTATCACGTAAGCATAATAGAGAGGGTGTGAAAATACTACTCCGACTATATGTCCATGTCAAACCGTTAAATTGTGGGAGTGTGATTCACAGGTACAAATAACAGCTATACCAACATAACCAATAAGTACATATCTTTATTTGAATAGTAACAAAAATACAGTACTTATAATAAACTCTTAAAGTGCGTATGCATCATTACTTTCTTTTACGCTCGCTTTTACGGGGACAAAAACTGGGAAGTCGGTGAAATCACAAAGTTAATCACCTGCCGCATATAATTGTATGCCAAGATTGGCATTACTGGTTTATAGGGATTCCAAGTTAAGAGTTCATGTTGCATGCTTTGTTAACGAGTCAGTTTCTCACACATTTGCTATTTGTTGATAAAAAAATTGTGACATACAAAGCAGTCTTACAAAAGTACAGTATCAAGTTAAGAAATATGTTCTCAGTGCTATATGTGGACAATAGAACGGCCGTGTCTGTCGTTCCATAGTTATGTATTACATATATGAAAATCTCATGTAGAGTGTGGATAAACATTACAAGCGTCGAATTCCTTTTGTTGATGTCGAAGCAATTAAGTACCTGAGTTATAAATAGTTATTTACAACTTGTTATATGGTCCTCGGTCGGGACCAACAAAACATGCGGAGCCATCAGCAATTCCAGACGGAATGGCGTAAGAATATTAGGTTTCGAATGTAGAATCTGTCACAAGAAGCCGAAAATTTGCAGAATACTGACCAAAATGACGTGCTAAAGCTCACGGGCACACACGGTGATTTGGACTGATGAAAATGGACTGACGACAATTGGATGAAGCCAGAAAGATTTCCCCAATCACTGGCGTCAAACTGGCGTTCATTTCTCGATCGACGCGCGCAGACGTGCGCTACTACGTATTGGGCTAGCCAATTTTTCACGGCATGTATTTAAACGCTAAACAAATACTCCCCGATTATTTTATCAAAATATCTCAAAACTGCAGCAATAATACTGACAGCACCTCAGAATTTACCCACAAAACAAAATAAATTTTGCAAACTGTTTAACTACTTGTGTAAAATCGTTATACTAAGTGATTATCCGATATATGAATGTAAACCTTACAATTATTTTATCAACTACAAAAACTTAAACCCAACTTTACTTGGACCAAGCACCTATAATTCTTTGGGTCCCATAAGTTTTAATAATGAAAATTGACCATTTAATTAATTATTATTTTCTAATCAATCAAACAAAAGTTCATCTAAATCCAAGCATAATAACAACAAAGAACGATAAATCAGATTTTGAAACATATTTTTTGCCAAATGCCAATTTTTAGGTACATTAATGATAAAATTGTTAAAGCAGGTGCAGCTAAAGACACGAATTTTAGATATTCTGTTATATGGATGGAGAATTTTGAGTGCAAGTCAGAATTTAAGTTTGACTTAATTTACACGACGCAAGTTTCTTGCCTGTTGCATACAATTAAATTGAAGCAATAAATGACTTGTATGGTCTAAACAACACATAACATTCTTGATTTGTTATACAAGTTTTGCTTCAATACTTTTCTTGGTGTAAACAGCACATTGTGCTATATTTCTTAAGCAATTCTTGTATTCAACTGGATTCTCTCTTCAATCTTCATTTTTTATTTTATTTGTTATTTCCTTAGGTCCATATCCGTCAACTCCAAATTCCTGTGCAAATGCAGTGCAGTGTGTGCAAGTGCAGCACTACGTGCATCACGACTCCTATAAGTTTCATTTTCAGTATCCCATAAACACTCATGATTGCGATAAATCTCAATGAACTTTATTAAATCAGCAGAACCGAATTTTAACACTTTTTGAGTCATATTTTGTAATAAACACAGTAGCTTTTATTAACGTTCAACACTGGAATGAAAAATTCGCCAACGCAAATACGTGCAATACAAGTGCTTCAAGAAGCAACCCACTAGAAAATGGTACACGCACATACAAGTCAGTGTTTAGACAAGTCAAAACTTGTAAGCAATAATCGCCTAAACATAATTGTATTAGTGTAAACAAAAGACGTTTGCAATAATTTCTTGTCAAGACTTTCATACAATAATTGCATTCCATTTTTTTACATATACCCGCGTGTAAACAGTTGCTTACAATTCTTGAAGATCAATTATTGCGCGTAAAGTATTGCAAGCAATTGTTGCCCTTGTATGTACAAGAAAATGGCATCATGTAAATGGGCCTTAAGAATATGTTTGTATCGAAAACGGAATTTGGGTTCGAAAAGCCAGCCAGATATTTGTTGTGAACTATGTAAAAAATATTAGCTTGTTTTTATAGAATTTATGATTTTGTTGGTGGTGCTTGTTTTGTTAATCAAATGGTTTATTCGTAGAGTAGTCAGTTTTTTGGTATACGGTAGGTAAAGCTACAGTTAAATATTCCCAATTTCTCACCACGTCAGTTGAAAGAATGGATTTGAATTCTCATGAGGAAATTATATTTATTGCGCCTGCTTTTTGTTGCCATCTAATCACCAGAAAACACAAAAAATGGAAGAAATAAAAAAAAATGGTCATGCCGTTTGGGCTGCAGTGCGTGCTAACGAAATGGTCACACATACATTTATAAATACGTACAAACACTCCAAAAATATGCAGCAAAAATATGATGCAGTCGGGTAAAAAGAGATATCAATTATCTCATATTATTTTGTTAATGATTTATCGCTGTAACTATTTGAGGATGAACTGAATAGAATAGAAAGCATCTTTATTCCACTGCAATACAACTATGGAATTCGGTTTTCGGGATCCCGGGATCCTGGCTCATTTCTCGGGATTCAGATCCCAGGATTACAGTTGTGAATCTCGGGATTTGAAACAAAACAACAATACGGCGTGTACAGTCATTGCACAGCCCGTTTGCACGGCTCGTTTTTGCAATACGGGTCATGGAATATTATTAATATATTAATATTAATTTCATTTATAGAGCAAAATACTATTTTAAATAATAAATCTTATATAATAAAATAAGTAAAGTACATATTGATCTCACAAAGATGTTTTCGTTAATTATGATGATTATAGTAATTATTGTGTTTGTGTATAATTGAAATGTGTATAATAATTATGGTAACTTTGCCTGACTGATAGCTGATGAAGTAATTATATCTATGTTTAATCTCAAAATCAAAATCACTTCGCTACCTACTCATGTGAAAGGTTTTTTACCTACTTTTAAACTTTTGTGGTTTATTGTTTTTTTTTACATTGAAGAAGTACCTATTGATCTCACGTTTAGGGCGCTGGTGTCAGATGCGCGATTGCAATTACAAAAGCCTGAATAACAACTGTTTTTTGAAAATTTTGCAATCCCGAAATCCCGGGGTCAGTAAAAAGGCCCGGCATCGAATTCCCTAAACAGAATGGACGAACCTACATGTATCATAGTTACCGCACGTCCAGCAGCCAACTAGACCAAATTTCAGAAACTTATTTGCCTCAAATATTGTATTATATTCTTACGCTAAATACTTATTTTTCTAGACTACCTGTGCAGATATTAAAGATTCTGTCGAAAACTCAGCATGCAGGTATTTTTTCCCTAAAAGAGGTTGTGTAGAATAGTAGTTTGTTTATCAAGGGAGTAAAAACTACTTTTAAGGTTAGAGTTTTTTTTTATTCAAAGCGAAGCGAAGGACACTAGAGTTGAATCCCGAGCATAGCGAACAATTCTTAAGTAGAATACTGAGCGCAGCGAGAGATTCAAAGTACATCACTCGAGTTTAAAATAGTTTTTACTCCTGAGGTGGAAAATTAAGTATATACCTATAAATTAATATATATATATAAGAACAATAATAGCTAAGCTTCAAATAAAATCACTAAGATATACATACAATTTGTAACAATAACGTCTTATAATCGGAATATAATAGGCCAAGACGTTTACTGAAAATGATTTTGCTCTTCTTGCATTTTTCCAAATGATGAAATTGTGGTTTGGTTTCACATATTTTTCACGGGATTTTGTAGGTAATAGAAATTGAGCATGTATCACATTATTGCGTACTTGAGGAAGAACAAATTTTTCAGGCTAATTAATTATCAGCAAACTAAACACAATAACGAAATGCATTTAGTGCGTTTTTTTATTTTTCACAACATTTTTATATTTGGTCGGCGTTTACAAATCAGATCTATTTACTGATTGGAACTGACAAACAGAACGTTGGGATTAGTTACTCTGTGCTGACATCACACAAACTTTAGTACAAACTTATTTTTTTATTTGGTCTGCGTTTCATTTGTAATTGGTGATGACAGTCAGAATATAGTGAAAGTGAATATTTACTCTATACTGGCAACACAAATCAAAAAGTTACTTTGCCTCCCAAGGGAGCAGAGTGCTTATAATTTTACCTATTTACCAGGAATAGAGGTGATGCTCTTTTCGAATAGATGTGATGAAAAGTGTTTTAACTAGCATTGCTTGAATATACGCAAGTCATTAAACATGTAAGTTTTAGACCTCGAGGGGTGACAGCGTTAGCCGCCATATTAGAATAATGAGCCGAAAAGGAGATATTAGAAAAATAACTCCTTTCCGGCACATTTAAAAATAAAACAGTCTATCGATTAAATAAACTATTGATCAATGGTACCCTAATACCGTAATAGGTAGACAGTTGAATTTTCACCCACCCAACCCTCCGTCTACTATAGTTCTTCAAGCAACACAACGCTAATCGGTTTATTTTCCAGCTAATCTTTTTATTTATCTGGCTCTGCCCCTAGAGCGAGCGTGAAACCACTGGCTGGATCCTTCGTGTTTTCCAAACATCTATTTTTGATGGAAACACCGGTAAGAATTTGGAAATCAAAATTTGGCCAAGGAAATATGAAGGTGTGCAGCATCATAACCAGTTCCGAAGACCCGAAGGCCATCTCCCGCCGCTTCCTCAAGTCTATCACCAGCCATGACGAGATCAGTGAGGCCGGTGCTAATTTACAAGCTTACAAGCAGACGCTTAAAAGCCGCCATATTCCAGTTATTTACAAAGTTGAGAAAATCTTCGTTTTTTGACCATGGCTTTCTACTATATCGTTTGAACGAATTATTAAGTGTTGGTACTCAAAATTTTGCTAAAATGCACCGTAAAGAAGTTACGAGTGGGAAACCAAAAAAAGTCCCAACATTTCGAGGTTTTGTTGTCCCGAGATATCTCGTGGTAGGTTTTTTGATATTGACTCAGTTTCACATATATAAATTAAAAAAACTAATGCACCACCTTTTGTAAGATAGAATTACTCTATCGACTGGTGTTATACCTAAGCAATACAAATCAAAACATTGTCTACTCCATATTCTGTATGACAAAGCCTCTTTTTTGTCCCCACTGATTGGATTAGTAGTCGAAGGATATTTTAGAGTTCATCGAATCATTGAAAAGGTCACATTGTTTACAAAAAAACACCTATACTGACTGGATCCATAGTTTGGTGGTAATTTAACTTTGGGGCAATTTTTAGCAGGTAATCAAGTTGAGGATGGCTTGGATTGGAGATTTCTGAATCGATCATATTAAATAGTTAGCCCATTTATATTTTTAAACAATATTTGTCTTCGATATTTGCAGATTGTTTTTATTTTACGGCTAGTATTAATTCACAAAGGATCAGCAAAAACACTTTTCATGTTTTAAGTATTTTTGTTGTTCTTACATGTTCATCCTAATACGAAGGATAAAGGGGGCTTCGTTTACCCCCTTTACCCTTCACCTAAGCTACCGCAGTATTTTGCCCTGATATTTGCTGTGAAAATCAGCATATTTGCTGTGCAAATCAGTATTTTTGATGTGCAGTTTAATATTTCCCTTATTTTACTCACTTTTTGCCATGCCTCGATCTCGTCTTAAACATCGGCACTCTGTTTCTCATATACAAACTTGCTCTGGCTGGATGAGATCTATTTTAACAGTCAATACAGAAATAGAAATAGAAATAAAATCCTTACCAGTCCCCGATATTGTGTTGAACTGTTCCTTAGCCAGATGTATCTCAAAATATCTGGTGAAGTCCCCAGTCGGATCCCAGCGTGAGGCCACCTTAGCCCACTCGGTGGGATACTCGTATTTCAGTCTTCTGATCACCTTCACTGCAGTCTTCTTCTGTCTGTCTGTGCATCGTATGCACTTCGTTCTTAATGCTTCTGGCAGGAGCCCTGGGAAAGAGGTCGTAGTTTAAAATACTGATATCTAAATAAGTATTTACCCACTGAAATAGGGATTAAGTGTAACAGAAAGGTGTAGTTTTATGGCTTATTTTGGTTTTAATGCTTCAAATTTCTGTTTCTGTTGTTCCTTTTATCAAGAGTTTGGAATTCATAGCGTTCAATAGATTTTCTTTTCTCTAATAACGTCTGGCCTAATGTATAATTCGGTGTGTAATGGTACAGTCTCCCTTAAATAGGTATCTAGGTGAAAATAAGCTTACCTACCTATACTCGCATTACTAATCTCGTAGATTTTGTGTAAACAACGTAATATCATTGGGCAAAGTAATGTCGATGTCAAAGATTTTGAACTGACCAATGAAATTCCTTGTTTACATAAAATCTACAGGATTAGTTTCCTTGGCCAGAACAGTAAACATGGTTCACATAAAAGTAATATCGAAGTACTGAAATTCATTTCCTTACACTAAATGACCACCTAATATACCTCGCGCCACGAATTAAGATCGCTGGACCGTGGCTGGACCATAGGTACAGGTATTGAAAAGTGACTACTGCGCATTCAAGGCCACCGCTCATAACTCGTGGCGCGATACCTCGGAGCGGTATATGCTCGCTATAATAAATTAAGCAAGTGAGCAATTCGTGGATTTTTTTGGGTTCTAAAAATAATGAAATTTATCCGGTTTGATAAAATAATTTTGAATTGTTATTTTTTGCACGTTCATAAACATGCATGTTACCTAGGGTTTCATGTTTTATAATCTGAGAAGCAGGACAAAAATAGTACCTAGGTATCTACCTAGATATAATATTCACCCGTTATTATTTCAATTAGTTATAAACGTAGATACTTAAAATCAATAATGATTTCTAATTAATTAAGTACAGTACATTACTGGTACTTTTTCACCAAGCTAATGCTTAAAATTTAAAATTACACTAACAGATACATCTTATATAAAAATAGCCTAAGGATGAGGCTACTTAAGAATTTAAGTTTTTGTACCTGCTGCTGTAAGGTTATCAGGTTAAATTACAAAAAGGAAGTGTTGGACCCGTTCTATCTTATGTATCGAGACTGTTTGAGACTTAATTAATTCAAACTACTACAAACCCACGTCACTATGGCCATAACAAAACAAAGACCCTAGCTTTATATTCAGATGACGTTGCTTACGTACAAGGTAGAGTGACCTCGATGCGGTAGACTCTTTCCGTGAGTGAGTAAAAGGGAAATTAGAAATAGAATTCATAATTACCTACTGACGACATCGGTGGCGTTGCGCTTCAGGGTTGTGCCTCTCAAGCGAGAGGTCCCGGGTTTGAATCCCGGGGAGAAGGAAAAAACGCCCGGTGTAAAAGACGGGGTTCGGGGGTGCTGACCCCCGCATTTGAACAGAAACAACGTATGCTGCTGGACAAATAGACAAATTGGCGCTGTTGAACAATACCTAGATAACTCTGCTGGCGTCATCATGTGATGACATTTTCCCGTTGATTTTATTACCATGTCAGGTTCAGAATCGCGATGCCTCAACGGGATCCAGGTCCAGGACTCCAGAGGTATAAACATGACCCAGGGCCAAACTATTATAACATTTAAAAAATACCATTTCAAAGTTTCTTTATTGCACACAAATAATTAAAATAGCAAGATATACATTAAAATAGTGTACAAAGGCGAGGTTTTCTCTTTCAAGAGATCTCCTCCAGCAAACCATGTCAGAAGGAGAAATGTTTTTAATTTTTAATGTTATAGTGTGTGAAGTCACGGTTTCTGGTTCCCACGACACAGGGTATCTTAGTGTGGGGCCAGAAGAAATGCCGGTATTATGTTTATGTTTATGTTTTGGTTAGGCTAATAAATCAATCAATCAAATCTCTTTATTACTGTAGATATTTACATATACTTAGCAATCGTAATTTTTTGCCACTTCTCTACATCGGACCACTGTGGGAGAAGTAGTGCGTAGAAATTCCTACTTTAGTTGGTAGTACAAAATGTTTGATGGTTGTTAGGTACCTAACCTATCGCCCTTAGACAAACTTACTTACTACTAGTCGCCTTCGCTCGAAAAGAACACAACATTTGCCAACGTAATTTATCAGGATCACGTGACTTCACGAGGCTTCTCTTCTCTTCTCGTAGCTTCAAGGGCATTAATTCTGAATCCCTTAAATCTGATGCCGCGTCGATCGACTGGTCCCCCGTCATCTCCAGTGAGTCCGTTGATGACAAGATCCACCATTTCAATACAATCATTCTGGGACTGTTCGACAAGCATGCACCGGTCAAGAAGGTCAAGGTAAAACACCTTCCAGCTCCATGGCTCACTGATGCTATTAGGCGTCTGATGACTAAACGCAACAAAGCCAAATGCCTCTACAAAAAGGAGCCTACAGCCGAAAATTTTTCCATCTTCAAATGCCTTCGAAACCGGTGCAATCGCATGTGTCGTGACGCCAAGCGTCGCCACATCTTTCAGAGCATTGAGAGTTACACTCCGGGTCAAGTATGGAAATTCCTCAAAACGCTTGGTATCGGCAAGTCTCAGGATGAATTGATTGGTAATGTTGATCTCAGTGGTCTCAACAAATTCTTCGCGGTCCCCCCTGTCGTCATGAATCCTTTTGTAAAGGATTCCATGCTTTGTCACTTGCGCACGAAGTCAGCTCCTACCTCCACTCCTTTTGACTTTAGACTTGTCGGAATCGATGCGGTTAAAAAGGCTGTGCTCGCTATTTCCTCTAAAGCTATAGGATTTGATAATATCTGTTCCAAAATGATCAGCATTGTACTTGACGAGCTCCTTCCTGCTATAACTCACATTATAAACCACTCACTCTCCAGTTTTTCCTTCCCTAATGTGTGGAAAAAAGCTTTAGTTATCCCTTTACCCAAAACATCTAATCCCTCCTCCTTTAAAGAGTTTCGTCCAATTTCCATCCTGCCAATCCTCTCCAAAGTCCTTGAATCCATAGTCCATGCTCAGCTCTCCTCCTACCTTTCCTCTAACAAGTTGCTGAACAAATTTCAGTCCGGATTTAGGTTGGGTCACAGTACCGTAACGGCCTTACTCAAAGCCACTGATGACATTCAGCACGCGATGGATGAGAAACAGCTCTCTGTGATAGCACTTTTGGACTTTAGCAGCGCCTTTAACTGCGTCGATTTTGACATTCTCGTTGAGATACTGAAGTCCCTGAACGTGTCCTCCGACTCTGCTAGCTGGTTTGATTCGTACCTGAGAGGGCGACAGCAGCGTATCAAGTCGGAGGAGACTTCAACAGAGTGGTGTGACCTCTTTGCGGGAGTGCCCCAAGGTGGTATACTGTCTCCCCTTCTTTTCTCTATCTTCATTAATTCCATCTCGGATGGACTCTCCTCGTCTTATCATCTTTATGCCGACGATCTCCAGGTTTACCGACATTTTTCTCTTCATGATATGGCCTCAGCCGTAGAACTGTTAAATGGAGATCTTGATAAAATCAGGGACTGGGCCAATTCTTATGGGCTACTAGTGAACACTAGTAAGTCTCAGGCTATGATTATTGGTTCCAGGTACTCCCATAACTCATTACAGCATTTGTCCATTGCGCCTGTAACATATGACGGAACCATAATCTCATATAGCACGAAGGCCAAAAATCTAGGAGTTTTCTTCGATAACCAACTGTCCTGGTCAGTCCATGTCGGCGAGGTAAGTCGGCGAGTCTTTGCCAGTTTCCACTCTCTCAGGCGTCTTCAAAACTTCCTGCCTCATCGGACAAAGATCACGCTCGCTCAGTCTCTCCTCCTCCCCCTGATCGATTACGCAGATGTCTGCTGGGCTAGCGTGACTGAAAAGCAACTGAACAAACTCGATCGACTTCAAACCCTCGGGATTCAGTTTGTTTTTGGTCTGCGCAAGTTTGACCACGTCTCAGAGTATCGCAGGGAGCTGAAATGGCTCCCGATTCGTCTTCGCCGGGATTCCCACATCCTCATTTGCCTCTTCAACATTTGATATAATCCTCGCTACCCTGGCTTCTTACGAGATCGTTTCGAATTTCTGTCCCCGGATAGGCCACGGAGATCGCACACTCGGTCGATACTTACAACTCCGCAACACAATACTGCCGCCTATGAACAAACTCCCCAACGCTATTAGAGATAGTCCGTCTCTCAACATATTTAAAAGTCGGTTGAAAGAACACTATCTTTCTCTACCTTATTAAATCTAAGTAATTTTATTTAGGTTTTTTTTTTTTTACATATTTATATACATAATTCTGGTATTATGTACATATTGCTAAGTAGTTTATTGTGTTTAATTATTTTGTTTTATTTTGTGCACTTAGGTCTACCTATTGTCAATTATTTCCTTTCCATCCTAGGTTTGCTGGAAGAAATCTCTTTATAGAGATAAGCTCGCCTTTGTCATGTCTTCTCCATTTTCCACTGTAAAATCTGTTATTTTGTGCAATAAAGTATATAAAGATAAAGAAATGCAAAATCGCATATATTTTGTATTGTTGAGCGTGAACAATAACAATACTATAAATATAGTAGTAAATAGAGCTAAAGATGCTCGCTCGCTTATCTACAGGATACAAAATTACAGACGTAAAAGTTAATTATCAGATTAGGTTGTCAGATCTTAATTCGGGCATTTCATATTTGTCTAAGTTTTCTTTGCGAATGAATTTATCTGGCTAATACCTTCATTGAGGAAGGTATAATGTGCATAATGTAATGAATGACACAAGTGTACGACTAGAATATGTACTAGCATAGTAACTGGGCATTACTATAATGCCAGAGGAAAAGCCTAAGCATGGAATTCTCTTTCATTAGCACTAAATAGTGATTTTACAATGGTTTAAGTAAGGTATCTACGTAATAAATACTACTTCCATAGTAACTATTGTGCTTAGCAGAAGCGTTAACAATTTTGAACTTTATTGCTTAGAGAATTACACTTGAAGTGACGTAAAGATTTAAATTATGAGGTAAATGGAGTACAGAACAGTTGTGTTCTTTTATTTATTTATTTGGGACAGATGAGAATGATTGATTGATGAGAATTTTCCTTGTATTTTTTGATTTTTTGAAACAAATGCTTTCCAGGTACTTTGATATTTTGCTACGCTTAAACGGAATATCTGTTTTAAAAACAAATAAATGAGTAGATCTAACTTAAAGCTCTCATACACGAGCAGCATGCGCGTCGGCAGTAGTCGAAAGCAAGATTAAATAAATAAATAAATATCGGAGGACAAGCTTACACAAATCGAACTAGGCCCAAACTAATCTCAATAAGGCTAGTGTTATGGGTACTAGACGACGATATGTTTAATAGAGATAAATACTTATGTAAATACGTAGAAAACACCCAAGACTAAGAAACAAATATTAATGCTCATCACACAAACATTTGCCCTTACCGGGATTCGAACCCAGGACCGTCAGCTTCGTAGCGTCACTACCCGCTAGGCCAAACCGGTCGTCGGAGTTAAAACGTTTAATTTGATATTTTGGTACATTTAAACGGGGACGGTTATATATGATGAGCAAAAACGTATTCATATAATTATGCTTGTTATATCTGCTATAAAAACAAATAAATGGGTTGATCTACCTAAGAGCTCTTACACACGAGCAGCATGCGATAAAACGCGTCGGCAGCTGTCGACAGCTGCCGTCAGCTGCTTAAGGGATTAAATATGGCCAGCGCCAGGGTGCGCGAACAAACAAATGCATCTTTAGCTTCAATTCTAGGCTAAACTAGACAATATAAAATGTAGGATAAATATATGTTATAAAAGGTATATTAGAGATAAGAATGGACTTTTAAAATTACCGAATATCTGTTATATTTAATACTTAAAAATATTTTTCGCAATGCATTATTATTCAACTAAATGAAAAAGAGCTCGGAGACGAAATCAGTTTCCTATATGAAACTTACACGCAAAAATAGGTAAAAAAAGGGATTTTTTTTAGTTGTTTTATTTTATTTTAAATTTTATTATTACAGGAGTTTAGTAATATTTTCTATAATTTTCTTGGTCTCGGAGCTCGGGCTGCCCCGCGGGGCTCTGCGCGGGAGCATGCGTCAGTCTGCTTCGACGCGATGCGACGGGTATTTGTTTTCTTTGTCTAATTCTCAATGCCATTGGCCCCTGTTCAGCCCTTAAAATGTGTTAACAGCAACGCGACGCGTCGACGTGCGCATCCAATTTTGCTGTCGACACGTTTTAAGTTTGCACTGCTGAGAACGCTTTTTATCGCGCGTTGGCAGCAACCGATGGCAGGTGCTGTCGACTGCTGCCATTACGTTTTAAGCCAGCCGTCAACTGTGTTATATTATGCTCAAATGATGTACCAATAAATAATTAGTTGCCCACATGGTACCTACTGTGTTTTTTAACTTAGAGTTTTTTAGTCGGCTAAGTAAAACATAAAATATGCAAATAAAAGACACTGATAAAACAAGTTTAGAGTGAGAAAGCTTTAGAAAAATTGTCGGATTCAGCTGCAAATTACTTCCTACTGATTTATCAAATATAAGGTAAATACCACGTTATACATAGATATAAAAATCGGTCAAGTACGGGTCAGACTCGCAAAGGATTCCGTTCCATCGTAAGAGAAAATTTAAGGACTACAGTCCCCACAAAATAAAAGGCCCGGTGACAGCGTCCGTGTTATCGGGCCGGTAATAAGGTTGAATTTAGTTTCGGTCACCGGGACTTTTATCCACAAAATAAAAGGCCCGGTGACAGCGTCCGTGTTATCGGGCCGGTAATAAGGTTGAATTTAGTTTGGGTCACCGGGCCTTTTATTTTGTGAAGACTGTAAAACATAATAAAACAAAAACGAATAAAATATTGTCCGAACTTGGTTTCGAATAGTATTGATACCAGTCCCAATAAATCCTTTATGAACATGTACTTTGTGAACATAAGAAATAACTTTTTGATTGGTTTAACTAAAAATACAACCCTTCCTAATTGGTTAACAAAACAATGACATGAAACACAAAAGAAAATATCAAAAGACCGCTAAGTAATATTTGTAAAATTAAAGGGCTGTAGTGGGTAAGTAACCAAGGTCATCAAGCAGGTAAATCACATGACTAATGAACGACATATGTTTGAATGTGTGGACAGAAGTTTCAGGAACTCTATCACAATACAAACTGTTGTTAACTGCACTTTTTACAATCCTCTTTAGCCAAGTGCGAGTTGCTTTTCGTTTAAATAATACTGGTCGAAAAATGCATCGGCCCCTAGCGGCAACAACCCCAACCCTCTACCTATTACGGTCCACGAGATACAGCCCGCTAACGGATGGACTGAACGACGGACGGACGGACAGACGGACAGCGGAGGCTTAGAAATAGGGTCCCGTTTGGCATTCTTCGGGTATGAATCCCTGAAAGAGAAACTTTCAAAACTGAATTTCAACACTTTCATAAAACATTGCTATTCTCAACTAATCTTATTGACAGGACTACCAAACAATGCTACAAACAAGTTACCATGTTGTTGGCCCACTGTATAATCTAATTTATCAGAGCACGAGCAAATGATACACTATTAAAAGATTACAGCATACTTATATAGTAGTGTATTTTATTGTGTATAAGTAGGTAAATGTATAAAGAGTGTGCCAAAAGAGTACACTTAGTATTTCACGCTTAGTGAAGTGCTTCGTGATATTATGCTCTATTTACTTACAGCATAAGCACATATCTAGGTAGGATCATGTTTTGTTGCATGTCACCTGTCTTCCTTGCGGCTTGTAATAAGTAGGTACTTTACTTTTATCATACTGAGGCAAAACATATACTACAAAAATTTACAGCTTGGAGCGTGCTTGAAAACAGGTCGGTTAATTGCTGAGGCTCAATTTGAACAAACAAATAACAACTCTTTTCCACATGGGGTGGCAAATTTCAAGGGGCTAGCCTACCGCAGTCGGGGCTAAACCAAAAGTTTTATAAAGCACTGCAAGGGTGTACTTATCCTTACCATAATCACATAATACTTAATAGTACTACGTACAGAAAGATTACTCTCGCTGCGCGACAATAAAGCGCAATCTAGCTCGCACCTGCGCTACCTACAACAATCGCTAAGCACCTACAGAATCGGTTGCCCCGCCCGTGCAGGCTAGATTGCGCCGCATTACTACGCCTGAGAGCTTCTTTTACTCTGACATCACAAGGTCGTCCTGTAAACTCCTGTCTCGCTTGATCACGGTTGGGTTACCTACGTGCGATTATTTGTGTTTGTGAATTTTAGTCCACTCTATCTAAGAGAGGTGTTTATAGTACTTATTCAGGATATTGGTAAATTCTAAGGCTAGCTAGGTACCTACCTCCTTACTTATGTAATTGTCATTTGTTTTATAATGGGTCTAAAGTGTTTACTTTTAGTTAAACAAAAAGGTATTCAAGTAAAAAGGAATCTAATTTTATTTGTGAACAATTCCTTTAGACACCCTAAAAGTCATTGTTGTTGCAAAAATCACAGAAAAGTTGCTTATGAGGAGCGGCTAGCGCGCTACTGCCAGCCAAGCGAGCGGTAAAATAACTGAATTCCCGCCGGTCGGTCGGGTTGGCCGTTCGAACGTACCTAAACTGGGCAGTGAGACCCCCCCTGCAATAATATCTTAATCTTTGCGGTTGTGAATCCGATATGATACGGCGCATCGTCATGGCAACTACATGTCATCGTGAAACCGCAGCACCCGCAGTATAGTATTATCTCAGCTTAGTAATAGTAAGTAGTGTACAATGCAAGTGTTCATTATCTGAACCTATCAATTAGTTGACAGTATTAAGGTGCCTTCAAACTATGGGATATTAGATGAACATCTTGAGATACATAGTATCTCAGTAGTAGACCTATGTATCTCAAGATGTCTTTTGTTTTGTATTTATTTTCGGGATGTCCCATAGGCTGAAAGCACCTTTATTCAGATTATCTGCGACTCTTCTAGTACTGGTCATATACGCCATTCGGATTCATAGATATTTTATCAACTTATGAAAACAATATTCATTTGGCTGTGGAATCGATTTGTTCCTGCAATTCTGGCGTTCTATATGCCTTTTATTGGGAATACAGCGTGGATAGGTATGTAAATAACTAAGGTACCTATTGTTTAAACCCCTACGAATAACTTGGCTTGAATCGTCTGACTGTATGTGTGTGTGTATCTGTGTACCTGTCTGTGGCACTCTAGCGCTCAAACGGGTGGACGGAATTAAATGCGTTTTTCATTTGTAGATAGTAAACTATCATGTCATAGTTCTCTGCCATTTTTAATTAAAATCGATTAAGTGGTTTGAAAGTTCAAAATCAGCTAATAAGGAAACAACCAAATATTTTGAGGTGTCTGGGGTGTTTTAAACATAAAGGGCCTTACCACAAAAAAATAAACTACTTTTCAACACTTGTTTAAAAACAAAAGTCTATGGGATTTGACGTTTGTTTTGAGGTTAAACGCTGTTTAATATTTCTTGTGGTAACACGGTTAATCTGTATTCATTAAAACTTGACGTCATAACTTTAGATAACAGTTGGGGCACAATTTTGCATCCAAATTGAATTTATTGTATGTAAAGGCATTAAATCTTACTCAGCTAATGCAAGTCTGATCGCGTGCTCAACTGTGGTTACATAAAGTTATTATGACGACGAAGCCTCAAACCACAAGATCATGGCGTTGACACAATAATAAAACTGTTGTTGAGTGTTCAGGTATTGATATTGATATACAAGTAGACACGAGTATATGAAAACACCACGAGGAATTCCTTCAATCTTCATAGATAGGGCGATGGGCTAGCCCCCTGTCACGCTAAATTGAGTACCGGTAAAAGGGGCTAATTGGAATTGAGGGGCTAATTGGAACTAATACAAAATGCAGAGATTTGGCTGCATTTTCTATAAGTTCCCATTAGTCCCTCAATTCCAATTAGCCCCCTTTAACGGTATTGAATTACTGGCTCGACTTGGGCAGAACTGTGCCTCTGCCACCCCACATGGGAGAAGACGTGACGTCGACGCTATTTTTGTTTTTATATAAACATATATATATTCTATAGGCTATATATAACATATAGAAGCCATCACACACACATACCCACTCACACATATGCAGACCTGATGTTGCAGAACAAACTTAAGTACACTTCGAAAAAGTATTTAAAATAAGCCACGTCACGATCACGACTCATATATGGATTTCATTATGAGGACAATGTAGCGGGTTCTCAAGAGTCTTTCAATAAAACAAATGTCATTATTCATGCTCATAGCCAATCGTCGTGTCAAGCGTGTCTGCCAATGTTCTTCCGTAGTTTTTTTACCGCATAATATTGTGACGCCGTTTAACTCTTTTGTAGCGTACCGTATGTAGAGATTAACTACGATAACATGGCGCGCCCCTCCACTACTCGCCGGCGATAGAGCGAGCGTACTTACGACGCGAGTGAGCGTGACAGCGTACATGGCGGGCCATGTTATCGTAGTTTATCTCATGCGTATTGCAAAGTTTCATTTATCTCAGGTTTTGCTGCTCATATAGAGAAATGCATGTCATTTTCCGAGCGGGACCGCGCCACCATCACTTTCAGTGTCGGGGGAAATAGTTGTTCACGTCCGCAGGAAATACTTGGATCCTACAGCCCTGAACGGTTCCCCTAGGTAGTGTAGTAGCTACAAATAACATTCAAAAGGGTTCATACATATTTGTATGGAGAGTGGCATACAGTTTTTTTTTAATCTTGATATCTGCGGCTAGCGGCGGCTAGCTGCGGATATATTAAATAAATTATTATATCCTTTGCGAGAAATCAGAGATCAAAGTGCAAAAAGATATCTTTGTCGCCCTTTGAAGTCAGATTTCTCGAAAAGTACATCGTTTTAGAAATTCATAATTACACACAACGTCGCGAATTCTATAAAAGTCAGCGCGGTCTGACCCACTCTATCCGCCCTAAATGCATCCTAGCTGACTTAACTACGATTTAAAAAATCCCCTCCCAGAGGGCGCGACCAGAAGGACTGATCTATCGATCGACACCCGTTTAATCACTTGCTGCAGAAATCATGATTTTTCGACAGTTAGTACTATGCCAAAAATGTTACATGCCCTTTCCGGGTTCTAATACTATGCCAAAAATGTTACATGCCCTTTCCGGGTTCTAATACTATGCCAAAAATGTTACATGCCCTTTCCGGGTTCTAATACTATGCCAAAAATGTTACATGCCCTTTCCAGGTTTTCAAACGAGAACCTTTCCTAATACATACCAAAACCAAAGAATCTCGTGGCGGTTGGCAAAATCAACCTAAGTCAAAATGTCCTTAAAATTTTGCATATGCTATGCACCGGGGCCGCACAATTTGTTGAGTTATTCTCTGAAATGCTAAGGACACTTAAAAACAAAATAATAAATATACACATTGAGGCGACATGCCGCGTGCTTCATCTCAGCCGGTTTACTTAATTATTTATATATTTTTATATTTGAACTTGATAACAGCCTTGATATTTACCAACAAAGAAACAAGAAATATAAATAATAATTTATTCGTAGAACTAACTATATTTGTTAATACGTTGAGTTCCTCTTTACTACTGGTAATATCGGTTTGGTTGTTAATTTTTAGCACTTTGAATAATATTTAACCGTACAAGAACCCGACCCATACAACTAAGTGTGATAAAACTTTTTTAAACTAGTTTCTATTGGTGTTATTATCTGACGTATTTTTCAAATACCATGGCAAAGGACAAGCCAATTAAATCATTCACACAACCGTAACTCGTTATACAAAACGATTACTTACACTAGTTGGTTACGGTTTAAGGTTTTAATAGGACCATCACATTACATCGCGTGACATTCGCTTACTTATAAACCGACATACTTACCTACGTATAAAGCGTGCGAACTAAGGTAAGTACCTATAGGACCATATTACTATGTTATATAAGTCAATACAAACGTTTAACTAAAGGCCTCTACAGACCAAAGCTGCCGGCAGCTCTTTGGTATGTAGAGGCCTTTAACTATCGCTTCGAGTTTAAGGGTGGCGCTTTTAAAGTAGTTAGTATTTCACAACTACTCAAAAACCGAGGGTAGTTGGGACGGTTCGCGGTTTCGAACCCTATGGCATGGTAATAAAATTTAAAACCTATAACGGAAAAGTGGCGTTAGCTAACGCCGGTGGTATCTGATGGGTTAAAAGGCAAAACTTATTAGGAAAACCTAAAAGTGTCGCTACATTGATTATAGATTTTGCATCTTTGTCAAATCCAGTCGAGTCGTGCAGTTACCGCAGAAACTTTAAAAGAGCCCTGTGTTATTAAGAAACATGGTAATTGACCATGCGTTCCGAATAACGTCGTCTGAACTTTTTGTAGTCTAACAATTCAACCAATCAGAACCTAATTTCTACATAGTTACGGCCCAAATTCGTACGGCCGTTATGCTGGAGTCATTTGGGCCCTCTATTAAGTTAATTAGGTCAGCAAAAGTGCAAGGGGTCAACAAATATGTGCGATTGTAACATATCAATTTAGTTACCACTGTTATACTGACAGTCACGTAACAGTAGCATGGCATAAAACGGATCCACTTTTCGAGTCTATTGCTTCGAAATATGTAGTTTGTCCCGACGCCTGCCTGTCGCTGTCCTCTCTTTGCCCAAATAGTCTCTTTACGTACTATGATGATATAAAATTATATAATATTTGTATGAATCTCTACACGTCTACGCGTGGCGTGACTGATTCAAGGTGAGGCAAGGACCTAAGGGATTGGATAAAGCCTCGAGTGGACAAATCGCATCACATCTCGTGCGACGTGGCACGTTTAAATAATATCGATGCAGTAGAGTATGTATCCAACATATGAATATTTAAACAAACACTAGACATAATCTTGGTCATCGCATTGGTGGCCAAAGATCAGTCATTCTCTGCCAGATGATCGGAAGATATAGTGAGAATATTGGGCAAACAGCGGACGTGGATTCGACTGGATCCAGTTAATTTCGTACAATTGAGGAGACCTATTGACATATATTAGACATAGGCCAACAGCAAGCCTACCTAACAGGCTGTTAAATGAAACAAAAACCTCACTCACATTTCTGCTAGTTTTATTTACGTTGCCTATAATACTATACATTATCCCACTGCTGGGCAGACCTCCCAGTTTCGAGCCCACACATCTCTAGTTAAGGGGATATCTCGTCCGTGCAAAGGTCCCCGTTACTCCAGGCGGAATGACCAGGCAGTGTGAGAGGGACGGAATCGGGGAAAAATGACAAAAGTTGGTTTTAAATTGATACAAAAAACAACCAAAATAGCTATGAAAAATTCTTTATTAGGTAATTTAGGTATTGTCAAAGCCAACTTAATAAATACTTTTGAATTCTGTGTGCTATTCCAATTTGTCAGAAAATCGAAAAAAAAAGGTCTCAAAATTGTTATATTAATTTATTAAACTTGGGACTTCTTTTGAAAAGCAGAGAAATAACTTCAAAAAGTGTCTATTTTGTCGATATATCACCTTAAGGTTTGACCCACTCTAGTAAGAGTTGTCCAGGTCGACCCGCATTTTTTCCCCTAAAATTACATCAATAAAGAAAAGTTTGAAACTATAAATTTGCCTGTGAAGTTAGGTACTTGACAAAACATCTGCGAACCGAGTCACTTATGAATCAATAGTGTATCGATTGCTCTCAAAGGCTCAATTGACGGACATGTCGGCGGCTTATGTAGTTTAGAGCACAGCCCAATACGGCACTTTGCGCCCTTGGGAGTATACGATACACCATGGCTATTCTTGTTTCATGATACCCTGATAGCTGCGTGATAGCATGCTACAGAGTCAGTCAACACACAGTAGCCTAGTGTGGGGCCATGGGCAAATCTATGTTTGTAAACAAGTGAGTCCATGCAGGCAACCAGTCACCATGTATACTGAATCCGTAATGTGTGACCTTCGGAACTAGAACGCGGTATGGTTTTTAATGGAATGGTAGACAAACAATTAATTAGTACAGATTCTAGAAGTTTTTTTTAATAGTTAACCGATTAGGGATATTCATAGGGAATAAGTTGATTAGATTTTCATAAATATCTGCGAAAACTTTACATAACTTACCTTTACCTTTCAATTAAAGTGAATCAAAATCGGTTCATCCGTTTAGGAGCTATGCTACGGTACTTTTGCTTCGGAGGTTAATGAATCCATTTTTGAAAAGCTACTTTCGCTAAAGATGTAATGTAGTTATCCAAAAAAACACACCCAAACGGTCCCTAAGCACGAGACCTCCTACATCAGGCATACATAACCGAAGTTAAAAACAAACATATAATAATCAAGTCTTGATACCCTGGATTGGATAAGGTCTTATAAACTGGTCCGTCCGGTTCCCTGGTTGGTGTAAACAACTCGGGTGCATATGTGGACCGAAATATATGTACATACTATTTTACCTAGGCTTATGTTTAAACGATTACCAAAAACGCACCTATTTTACTACCAATAAATGGATAAATGTCCACCAAATTGTGTTTGGATAAATGATCACCAAACTTCTTTTTTGTTTTGTGTACTTAAGTTTATGTTTTAAGTATTTTTTGTTGTTCTTACATGTTCAACCTAACACGAAGGATAAAGGGGGCTTTGCTTTGCTCACCCCCTTTACCCTTCACCTAAGCTACCGCAGTATTTTTCCCTGATATTTTTTGCAACTTTTGGTGTTCATTTATCCATTTTGGGTAGTAAAAACATATTTTGGTGGTCATTATATTTGTTAACTTTTTTACCTATACAGCTGATCAATCCAAATGGGTCAGTATGGAGAAGTCAGAAACTATAAGAGATAGCGAAATCTGTTCTTAGGAACCATGGCGTCGATTTGAGATTTAATAATAATGACATTCAAACTTTTTTTAACTCTCATACATGCCGGGTATCGAACCTGGTCAATATTCTTTATGTTATCGCGTGTAGTATTTGTTTGTATAATTGATCCTGAAAGTATAAGGAACCTAATTTTGCTATGAAATCTAATGTTAATGCCCACAATTTAAAACAATTTGCAAAATGTCGTCACAAATATGAATCGGCCATCATTATGAATCACATCAATCAATCACATTTACTAAAATAAAATAATTATCTGTTTGTTGGGTTTTTCTTTCAATTACAAACAATATTAAAAATGTGTTCCTTGTGACTTATGATTCGCTCCATCAACAATAACAACGAAAAAACTTCCAGAATTTATACCTAACATTGTTTACAGAGACTTCGACCAGGTTCGATTCCTGATTATATATGAGATATTAAAAAAAATCGAATGCCATTATTATAAAATCTAAAAACGAAGCCATGGTTTCTAATAACAGATCTCTCATAGTTTCTGACTTCTCCCTACAGACCCATTTGGATTGATCACCCTGTATTGTATAGGTACCTTACTTTATGAACCTTTCGAAGTGGGGTCGTTAACCTGGCGGTATTTATTTTGCAGATGTGCAAACATAAAATGTATGTATATGAAATAATAAGGAAAGAAACCCACGCTGTTCCAGTTGAAATTATGAATGTTTTGTGATAATATCACAAGTATTCCAAACGCCTGATATGTAAAGTGGAATAAACGACGATGCACCCAACGGCAGCAGAACTTTGAATTAATTAATTAAAAAAAAATGCCTTGGACACTATTTACACACATTGATTGCCCCAAACTAGGTCTCCCTGTATCTTGGTTACTAGACAACGATACCCATACTTATAGATAAATATTAATATAGATAAATATTATACTTAGATAGATAAACAACCATGGCTAGAGTACAAACATCCGTTCTAATCAAACAAATATGTGCTCCCACCGGAACTCGAACCCGGGACCCTTGGCTTCGTAGGCATTGTCACTGCAGACTCGGCCATTCGGGTCGTCAAACTATATACCACGACAAGTAAACAAGCCGATTCCGCAGGCTACAAAATTCTAAAAGGTTACTTTTAAAAAGGAATCGTTAAGGTTAGTTGTGACGCCTTAGGAATCTCGACAACTTTCACTTCTTATATACGTCTGTTTATTTACATAATTTTGAAGTCCAAGTTAATCCGACTACAGCTATTATAGTTGGTGTGGTCTAAAAAATATCTAAATCACTGCCTTCCTTACCTAAATACATAACAATGAGCGGGTAAGTAAACACAGCAGGCACTATTGTCAACATTTATTTGCCATTGTATGCTAAATGCTACTTAGCAGTCTCGAGCGAGAAAGTTAACAAATATTATGTGTAGGTATGTATGTATGACAACTTTCTTCTCATATTGGCATTCAGACCCGTTGAGGATCATGCTAATGATACGAGAAGAGTGGGTACCAACTACCAAGCAAGCGCAAATCATACGGTATTTAATGACTTAAAAAAGAAAGGAAAGAATGGAATGCACTTTCTTCAAGGGTTTTACAGCTCGTCGTATTTTTAGTATGTATTTTGGGATTCCAGTTTATTTTTTCAGTTTTTTTTAATCAGTTGGCCCGTAGACTCCTGAATCTGATAATAGTATATTGACCGAGCGACCGAAGCGTCCAGTTTCGCGATTGGCCAAAAATGATTTTGTCCATCTGTCTGTTCGCGCCTACAGGTCGCATTTTCCAAAAGATTTTGTCGAAAATTGGCACACAAGTTTTTTGATTTTATTAAAAATTTTCGTCGATCGCAATTTTTTATTGGGGAGAAAATAGGAGGGACAAGGAGGGAAGTTTGCTGTAGCGTTATTTATCGACGGATGTCAATCAAATTTAAGACGCACACTAAGGACTTCATTCTACTCAAGATGTTGCGAAAAAAAAACTAAAAAAGGGCAGTGAAGGGGAGAACAAGGGGGGAAGTTTGCTGTAGCGTTTTATATGGACTATTGTTCTCACAGATCCCCTAGTTCCATTATTAATATGTGTCTTTGAGTAGTGTGCCTGTGATAAAATCATTGCTCAGCACAACAAAATGACGAAAACCTTAAGCAGGTAGTGTAATTGAAGTTATTTAACGATGGCTAAGATCATTCATTACACATCTGTACCATCAGCTGAAATAAGAATATTCACCTTCGGCCTTTAGTGCTCTACAATAACGAACGACTAACCTGGCATTCGATGATACCGTACCTAGTGAGAATAGATAATCTCGCGTGGGAGTTTTGCTGAAGAAAATAAGTGGTTCTTAATACACGGACTTGGTGACAATAGATAGGTAGGTTTTTTGCTTTTCCTGGGAGGCGATGATGACTTTTTCAATCTATCTAATTGTTTGTTGTTAAGCGCAAATGCCCAGAAAAACTTGACGCCCAGCCCTTGACGATTTATGGTGTTTTTTTCACATCTTTTTGGTTCGGTCGGTTAGCTTCTGAAATCGTAGTTGCATAAAATTTGATTTTATTATTCCCTTGTTTATGTATGGTTTGCCTTGAAATTTCCAGATTAGCTTATTTTACATCGATTTCAATATTTTTTTAAAAAGTAAATCAGATTTTTAGTTTTTCGATTTTTTGGACGTTGAGTCACTAAAAATTTTAACAATTTGCTTTATTTACCAGATTTCAAAATCGGGAAATGTTTGAGCAAAAACTTGGATTTCTCCATAACTGCAAGGTGGAAAAATTTTGATGTTAGGCTACAAATTCGCCAAATTATGCGGTAGTACCTGTGTACCGTTTCATCGGTTTAGTCATTTTTTGCTAGGCTAACGTTCGCTCAGAAAAAACTGCTTTTCATTAATAACTTCAAAATTATAAACCGACAAATGCTGAAATTTCATCGACATTTACAGCGCATGTTCGATTAGTTATTCCCTATATCAGAAATCATATAGGGCACAACTTTTTGATGGCACCCCCGATTTCGACTTATCAGCGGACTTTGAATGCGTGAGTGAAAATTTGAGTTTCACCAATATGAACACCAACAGACAAGGATCTAGTAAGTCTTAAGGAAACAAATGTTTCATACGTAAGAAGCCGCTCAGTTGAGTTCGTCGACTTCAAATTTCTCTACCTGACCTGTGCCGTCGTTTTATAAGAGCACGAAGAAAATGTTGAACTGTGCCTCTTTGTAAAATGCAATATCTTAAGATACTACTTTGTTAGATATTTTACTTCACCGGAAAATAGGAAAAGTATTTGGCTTAGTTCCTTTTGTTAAAATTCTTTACAAATATTTGGGATAGGTATCTCATATAAATAAGCAAATAAATGACACGCCTTTTTCCATAATGACACGTACCTATATTTAGAACAAGATATATGTATATGTATGGTGTGCGTTGAAATTTCCAGATTAGCTTATTTTACATTGATTTCAATATATTTTTAAAAAGAGAATCAGATTTTTAGTTTTTCGGTTTTTTGGACGTTGACTCACTACAAATTTTGACAATTTATTTTTTAGAGATTTTATTTACGAGATTTCGAAAATCGGGAAAGGTTTGAGCAAAACCTTGGATTTCTCCATAACCGCAAGATGGAAAAATTTGAAATCCGAATCTATCTGTATTATAAAATGAATTGCTGTACGCTAGTCTTACTAAATCTTCGTTTGATTAATTTCTATTCACATCTATTCTTTTCAGTCTGGAGTAGGTTTAGGTGGAAAGCAAAAAAAGGAAAAAGCAGAGAAACAGCCAATAAATCAAATAATGTTTTGTAAGGAAAATGCAGAAATCTCAGCTTCCTATCGCTAGATGGCGTAGGTAGCCATAGAAGATTCAAACTCCTTTGTCATTGATTAATTAGGTAAAACATTTAACCTCTTTGTTGGTAGCGGACTTTATGTTCCACAGCTGTGCGGTGCATATAATTACTACGCATAGACCGACCATGTAAAATACTAACGAATTTTATTTAACGATCACCTTTTAATTACCAATTTTCTCGCCAACGCGACACTTAGGGTATGTACCATATTACTTATTTTACAATAAAATGTTAGGTGGTACAAAGGTCACCGGGTCAGCTAGTTAATTAATAATAAAAGGCCACATGATTGACAACCGCGACCAATTCTTCCAATTTCACGCTGTACATGATACATCTTGATACTTAAGTACTCTGTGTATAATGCCGTATTAGTATTCTTATAAGCCACTTAAATTCCAATTTATGCACACGATTTGCATCTCACATGATATGACATGAGAGGATGGCGCATTATCCAACTGATTATATCAAATAGGTGTACATCATTTATATACCACGAGTTCTAGGAGTTATTATCATAACCGTAAAAGTAAATGATGCGAATATTTCAATATTAACCCCAGCCTCAGCCCATGTGAATCGTGTGCTCAGAGTTCTGTCAGGTGATGTGCTAGCAAATCTTTAGTTTAAAAAATATGTGTGTAATTTTATTGTTAATTTGTTGAGAATGTTTGTGCCTGATATTGAAACAATATTGTTAACTTTACTGCTAGCGTAGTTCAAATATTTTTCTGTGACACTATATTAAGCCAAGTAGGTATTTAAAATCATGTAAACAAACATGTTAGTCTGCCGATTGCCGTCAAAACTCAACTAATTGAAAATTAGTTCGAAAATGGATATATGGTTTGTTTTAACGCTTTGGAGATTACGGCAAGTGTCACTTACACTTCTTTGTTCACATTATTTTAAATACCTACTAGTTTCAACTAAAGGTGCTTGTTTTAACCTACTAAAGTACTTGTATCAGCTTGCAGTTGTATCAGGAAATGTCGAACTGACGAAATACAAAAATATAAATAGTAGTATTACAATTATAAGTATACCTTACCTACCTTTAACCTTTCCGTGGTTTCTCGAAACTTTTCATAAATAAGTTTCTAGAAACCACGGCTGTATCCTACAGGTAAAATTTACAAGGATACCCAGATTTTGCCCGTCCGACAACTATTCGTATTAAACCTACTACTGTGACTACACTCCGCTTTTGAATACAAAAAATATCATATCAGAGCTAACACTAGGAGAGTTTACATGGTGTCTCAAACAACTGATATAAGATCAGCCCTAGCACAGAGATTCTCTCCGAATTCATGAATTAATTAAAACAATATAATAGGATAAAATACTTTAATAGCTCTCAATCATCACAATGGAATAATAATATTATAATGAAACTATAGTAATTGTATTGATATTTAGATATTACTTATTATTTAAAATTTTATTGTGTAAAAATAATAAATATATAAAGATACATATGTAATATAATATTTAAGGAAACCTACATACTTAGTTATTAAAATAAATTGCAAAGCCCTTACAGGGCGCTACATTGTCATCTAAGAACCTGTACCTATATACAAATATGTGACTATTGTACTACAGCAATGTAGAAAGCAGTAAATAAATCATTGAAACTGAGAAACTCATGTATCTATATTCTATTTTTTACTATACCGTGTTGTGAAATAAATGCGATTTCACACACTCACATTCATATACACACACTCATACACACACATACATAAACACACAAACTCTCATCACATGCACTCAAACTTACGCGCACTCTTTTCCGCTAATATCTTAACTAAAATAAAAATAGTTACAGTTAAAACATCATAATTAATTAATTACCTTCCTATTTTCTTTTTTGTAGTAGCAAAATATTTACCTAGTGTTGTTTTCACACATCTCTGTGCCTCGAGAGGTGGAGGCCAGGAGATCCATGGCACGGGTTTTACCTATTTTGGACACCTATCTCCCACTTACTAAAATGGATTAACCTACTAAATGTAAATACTGTATTTGAGGAAGAAAAACAATTTTAAATTGAACACAAATATAACTTATGTTATTTTAAATTATTTGTAACGTAGTACTTCCTCATCACGACACAGTGAATCATTTTAGTGTTATATCACTAACACAGACGAATGATACTTACAGCTACTTTAAATTACATACATAAAGCGCTGTGCAATGCAAGTAATTCTTCTTCATCCATGTTTCCTATTGCAGCATCCTGTCATTTAAATGTATAATTGAAATATACCACACTTTGGAACAGCGCAGGGTAAACTCATCAATTTTACCCATCTAAAGCCTAATATTGATCGTCTTCTCAAGCCTTTTCACACAAAATATGACAGAGGCACAAGTGTGTGTGTCTGTGTGTTTGCCTACGTTTGTGCCAAAAGTTATCGATAAACTTTTGAATTTCCCATTTGATTCGGTTAACTGATCACATTGTAATCCGAAGAAACCCTTTGTGTTACACATTGTATACTTCCAGTGGTTTTGATCGCACTTTACGTGTATGAGTATGGCCAAAATTGTACTAAACTACGACTGTGGCTACGTGATTCTGTGATATGTCCCATAAATGTACAGACATAAATGTTTTAAGTGGATCACGGACTTGAACTTGGAACTATGAGTTACCGATAAAGGGAGATAAGCGAAAAAAAACGCCGAAACAAATGTGAAGTATACGTCGCGCCACACGTTATGAGCGGTGGCCTTGAATGCGCAGTAGTCACTTTTCAATACCTGTACATATGTGCAGTCATTCCCGCCAACGTCGCCCAGCGATCTTAATTCGTGGCGCGAGGTCTACTTAAAACTCTATGTGAAAACTTATGTCTGCTTGTGTGCATGCGTACATCCTTAGATAACCTAAGGGTAAATATCAATGGAAACATATTGGTTGATGACTAACTTAATCACTTTAACTTAACAGTCATGGACACCACATATGTATGTATGGTATGTAAATTAACAAGAAGTTGCAATCACAATAAGCACTTGTGGGGAACCAAACATTCTATTGTTGTGGTATTGGCGTCCAGTCACCTTTACAATAATATAAGCGAGTCATTTTGAGGGGCATCAATGGGAATTTCGAGGGGACTAAAAAGCTGGTGTGGATGTGACGCGATATGTTAATGATAAGTCTCTTTTTGCAGCAAAATATTAGGTAATTGTGTGCATTTATGCTATCACACAAAAGACGGTGTTGTATTAGGACTAAAGGAGTGACATTTAAACAAGCATTAACTTAACTCCTAAAATACTGGTTATAGTTACATTATCAGAAATTGTCAAACTGACGAAATCAAATTAAAAAAGCATTTGGTTACACAAAATACGCTTTTTTCTAAGAAATATGTATAATGAATTTCCCCATCGCAGCAGCCATTTGATAATATTAGCTTATTAGGTTTAATCGACAAATAATAGTATTCATGTTACTATCGCTAATTGGTGTATTTCCTAAGGAGCATGATTTGCGTTTGATAATAATGATACAACAACAACTGCATCTGTAGCCAGAATACTTACAGTTGGAAATGAGAAATCTCCCAATTCAATCCAAAAATATTAGAATGGACTTTAATTCTCGGCGTAACGCGACCCTAATTTTAAGCTTTGGAGGAAATAGAAGTTTACCTGTAACTTAGGATTTTATTTCCACGATAGTTTCGACAAAATTCGGAGGTAATTTGGCGGCTGGAGTTCTCAAACACCGATTCCTCCAAAATTGTCTCTTTACATTGGTTAGATCACTAAAAAGAGAACTACAGTTTATTTGTGTTAGTGTAGAGTTAATTCCATTACAACAAATTCGTCCGGCTTAGATCCATTGTCTGCAAATAAAAGCAAGATCCAAAAAAACTTCAAGATAATTTAATTGCATACAACAATGTTACTTGAGTGTTGTGATGATAAGCTCTACACCCGTATACGAATAGCTACTACTAGCTTGAGTATTGTGATGATAAGCTCTACACCCGTATACGAATAGCTACTTACACCTTTATTTTGAGACCGTTTGAAAAATGTGTAAATAGTCTCCACATCTCTATAAGTACAGGCTTAGATCCATTGTCTGCAAATAAAAGCAAGATCCAAAAAAACTTCAAGATAATTTAATTGCATACAACAATGTTACTTGAGTGTTGTGATGATAAGCTCTACACCCGTATACGAATAGCTACTACTAGCTTGAGTATTGTGATGATAAGCTCTACACCCGTATACGAATAGCTACTTATACCTTTATTTTGAGACCGTTTGAAAAATGTGTAAATAGTCTCCACATCTCTATAAGTACAATGGAAAGCGAGCGAGTGAAGCCTATAATGAAAGATATTGCGCTAAAATATGGTTTCTTCTCTTATGCTTTTGCTAATGGTGTGCGTTTCCTTAGTAAAGAGATTATAAAACAATAGGTACCAAAATGTCAGTAAACTGACCATGTTCTATAAATACAATTAGAAACAGTCAGCAGTTAAACAACTGCGCATTTGCCTGAGAAAATATTCAAATAAACCTAAGGAGTTATATAAATTTTATGATATCGGCATTTTGCATAACTTACAATTCACTGTCCCGCTAGACAAGATTGGCTTATTACGTTGTGGTTTTCTGAATCAAAAATATTGATCTTCTGCTATGGGCAGAAACTCTACAATGTTCCTTGCTGTTACACTTACCGGAAAAATCCTTCAATGGCTTTGTCAGCTATTTACGATTACTAACTAAAGTGAATTATGATAACAAGGAAATTAAACATTATATTCTACCGTGTTTCTATATAACAAAGAAAATACAATAAGTAGATTGGCCTGACAAATGAATGTTAAGTAGCGGCCTTTCCTCACCGCCTCAATTGGATGTAAAAGTTTCACTTACTTTTCAGCGCCTTTCCTTCAGGAGTACACGGCTTTATATTGACGAGACAATCCACATAATTCCTCACCAGTCTTTTGCTGTCCAATATATCGTCCACATCCAGGTAATCATACCTGCTATCGTATTTCGGTAAATCCCTCATCGCATTGATGTCCTGCCCGAAGGCACCCCACACACAAAAACACAAGACGATCTGCGCGTGCATTTTTGACACTTATATTTTTGCAGGAGTTTTTTTTTGTAGTTTGGGCGCGTTTAGTTTAGACTTTCGGATTGTTCAGCCGCATTTCGTAGCGCGGGAAAGCGCGCGTGTATTTACGACGGATAGCGTGACCCGTGCGCGTGCGCGTCGCTTGAGTCGGAGTGTTGTTATGGTTGCGCGCGAATGACGCCGCAACGTTTTAAGGTTAAACCTTAGTATCTGCTTGGTATAGGTCTTGTCTTGTTGACGCTTTCTTTTCTTGGATGCAGTCACCAAAGGCTCTATTCCGCTGCGTATTGGGTTATTTTTGTGTTTAGAATGGGATCTAGCTCTTTATACGGGAGCAACAGTATACTTATATAAATTCACATCTGCGAAACTTCATTGCTACTTATTTACGACGACTTCCCCACTTTTAGGTTTAAATATTTCAGAAATGCTCTTGCTGAACCATGTTCGTTACTGTGCCTTGGCCAACCTATTCGCATAAAAGAGGAAACCTCCGGATTATAATTTCATATAATTCTTTAATATGTCGGTTAATCAGATAGCTTACAAATTACTGATGCTAAAGTATTATGCTAAAGTACATTTATTTCAATTAACTTTTTCTTTGCATCGACATAAGTAATATTACATCTTCTTACCCTAACCTAAAGAACATAAAATCTATGAAGTATACATATTTATGTGCCAAGTTGGCCCTCTCGCCGCTAATTACTGACATTATCATGCAATCTACAGCTCTAGCACTTAGACCCAGGAATGCGGGTTCCTTCCTACCAAGGGCACTAACTATGTAGGCATTAACCCTTAAGTCGTACTAACTAAGTATAGTCCTAGATTATAACTAGGACGCAAAGTATATATAAGTTTTGCATTGTTCGTACATTGCGTCTGCGTTCAGTGGTCCGCCAGTCGCGGATGGAATTATTCCAGAATGGGAATTTTCCGGGAAAAAAGACAAATTGGGTTTTTTCGCGGGTGAAAACTATTTTTAATGTTTCAAGTATTTTGCACTTGAGTATGGTTTATATGGATAGAACAAAAAATGTCATATAATTATAGTACACTACATAGAATAAGTATTTAAGGGGGCTCCCATACAACAACTTTTCCAATACCACATATAAATTTATGAATGTACCTGGTTACGTACATGGAGTGTGAAAATAGCCGCAGGAATAACTTTGTAAACAACATTTTGCTTGGTAAAATCCAAACTATTCACTACACACCAACTCTACCATTGTACGGTGGTACGGTAGAGGATACTGTAAAACAAATGTCCTGATATGTAATAAGTATCCTAACTAATTTTTCACTAAAATAACTACTGTCCCACTCTGTAGTCTGTATCAGGCAACAGTGGTAATTTTACTAATTTACGGACATATCTACACGAAAGCATCACGTTCAGAATGAAAAATAACAGTATTTAGTATTGCTTTTCCCAGTTAACAGCTATCTTTAAAGGGTTAACCTAAGACGATAGATAATATAACAAATTGTTAACAAATTTGACTATACTCATTTTACCTATATACACTATCTTATATCAAAATTATGCACATGAGCCAAATTTAAAATTTTCATAACATATAATTTCCACTGCTATTCTTATGAATTTACTCAGTGTACATGAGAACTAATTTCTTGTTGGTGCGGTTGAGCGTATTATCGCGCGCATGGGCGGTACTTTCTAGAGCAGGTTGGTGCACGCGCTCGGCACCACCACACACACCACGCACACAATTCAATCACCATATATTTGTTATGTTTATTATGTTTACATTTATTAGGTAAACCTGTATTAAGTTGTTTTAATGACCCATGTCAAATAAATATACGGTGATTAAATTATTTTATTATTTTTCATTCCTCCACGTCGCTAAATGTCGATATATCGCTAAATTGGTAAGTTACTACTATGCTAAATACAGAGTATCCTCAGAGAAAGAATGACTATCACAGACACATTGGAGCATGCTCTGAATGGAAATGGGCGGGGCATATTTCAAGACTAACAGATCAGATGTAGACTCTGGAAATAACAAAGTGGAGAGGAGCTCCAGGAACACGGAGAGTAGGAAGACCTCACAAAAGCTGAGAAGATGAGTATAGAGTAGGTAACTGGTACGAAGTTCTTAGGACTGTGCATTGACGTGAATCTTGAATGGAATTTCCAAATTGAAAAAAATTTTAATAAACTTTATAAATTCACATATGCCTTATATAATTTATCAAAAAAAGTATCGGAAGACTCGGTAACAGTAGCCTTTAATGGGTATGTAGATTTGGAGTTATATTTTGGGGAAACGGATACGGAAAGGAGACGGTATTGATAACTCAAAAAAAGTGCGTCAGAGCCATATGTGGACTTCGTCGCACAGATAGCTGCACGCCCCATTTTAAAAGACTACACATCCTAATATTTCCGGCATTATATATTTATGAAGTTGTGGTATTTGTAAAAGCGAATCTAGAACTATATTGGCAAATTCGAAAGTACACGCTACCAAAATAGAATATGCTCTTCACAACAAAAAACAACACTATTTCAAAACAGCTTTTTTTGAAATGGCACCCACATTGTATAATAAACAGCCCGAAAGTATTCGCAGAATGAAGAGCATAAACCAATTCAAAGCAGAAGTGAGAAAATTACTAACTGATAAATAAGACTTACCACAGCACCAAAGAATACTCAAATGATAAATTGTGATCTTTGCTTATTGGGCTCGCTACCCCGTCCAATCATTATTTTGTTATTTATAAATTTAAAAGTTTTCATTTGATTCTGTGCATGTAACATATATTTGTAAGCCAAATGGCTAAAAATAGCGTGCTATGAAATATCAATTTCATCCTAGATTAACACCAACTGATGCCAAACCTATTTCCATAAATAAATTATTTGATTTGATTTGATTGATGAAATAAAAGAGTCAGCAGAAGGAGAGACCAGAGGCCTAAACTCTGAAAGGGGTTCTTGTAGAGAAATAAATTAATATAGTAAAAAATGCATGCAATAATATTTTTTGCATTAATAACTTTTTATTGTGAAACAATTTCAATTAACAATGCATTATCTATCATTTATAGCATTATTATCATATATAGATTATAGAACTACGATAAATGATTGCTTTTTAATTAATTTATTTGTGCTTATAACAAATTTAAGTGAAAAATAAAGTTGATATATAAAGTTCCTAAACAGATTACTAGGCTAGAAACTGCAAATGACGAAGAACTACGAAGGTAAAATACGAGGCGCAAAGATGTCCGCATCAATACTGTGCCTCCCTTTTTGAAAGTTGTGGAACACAGTGCTCGCTACCAAGCTGTTCTACAATGCGTTGCCTTTACGTTTGAAGATGATTGACTCAACTGGTATTTTTATAAAACGAATCTAAAGAAATTCTTGCTTACAAAATGTCTATATTCACTAGATGATTTTATCTTTGATACCTAAGTATGTGCTCGATTAAGTACCTATAAATAATTTTAAATATTTTATATTTTAAAGTTAATTTAAAGAGTTTTTTTCTAATACAATGTTAATTGTTTAAAGAAACTGAACTGATGCCTCGCCAACGCGATACTTTATATTATACATACTAGCAGAAATCGTAGCTTTGCCAGGGAGAGCGAAAAATGATGTCTCTTGATAACTTATTGCTGCAATGCAACTGCAATTATTGTACCGGTTTTTTGCCTCATGAAGTCTCGCAGGTGGTACAGTACAAATTATTTTAAGTAAAGTTTTTGAGTTTATTAAGAAAATAAGATTTCAATGACATTCAATGAAACTAAACATTAACTTAAATCACTATGGCAAACCACACGCTGGGCTGGCTTTTGTCCTAGTATGTATTTTTTGATAAATATCTTCAAACCATACAAACAAACATATATGTTATTCGCATATAACGAAGTGTTGAAAAAATAGTAATATACGTTCAGGTAAGCCTTATATGCATGAAAAAACAATGTTTTTTAAAGTTATGGATATGCATACCCCTAATTATTAAAAGTGAATTCCACTAGTTTTACAAATTTCAGAGCCTTGTCAGCACAGGCAAATATTGATGTGGAAATTATAAAAATTATTAGAGGCTTATTTTTTTTATTTTTTTTATTTAGCCATTAAGGTGTCCCACTGCTGGGCAAAGGCCTCCCCCTCTTTCGTCCACACTTCCCTGGTCTGTGCCACCTCCGGCCACCCCGGCATAAACTTGTCGAGGTCGTCCCGCCATCTCCGTTTAGGCCTGCCTCTACGCCGGTATCCGTCCTGTGGCACCCAGTTAGTGGCAATTTTCGCCCATCTATCTGGGTGCATGCGACTTACGTGGCCGGCCCAGTTCCACTTTAGCTTAGCGGTCTGTGCACCTACATCAGCGATGCCAGTTAAGGAGCGCAGTGTGGTGTTTCTTATGCGGTCCGTCCTACGAACACTTAGGATGCTGCGCTCCATTGCTCGCTGGCAAACCTTGAGTTTGGACTTCTGAAGCTCGGTCAAAGACCATGACTGAGCGCCGTAGGTTAGGATAGGCAGGATACACATGTCGATGAGTTAGCACTTGAGGGTCAGCGGAAGGTTACCCGTCATAAGCCCCTTCATGGACCAGTAGCTCTTCCAGGCGTTAGAAATGCGTCTATCGATTTCTTTATCCTGCCTGTTTTCGAAGGAGGCTATCTGGCCCAAGTAAATGTACTCATCGACATAATGTATTTCCTGCCCATCTACCTCGACCCTACGTTTGACACTGTTAGTCATGGCCTGGGTTTTTGAACGGTTCATCTTCAGTCCAACCTCAAGGCTTGCTCAATTATTTTATTATTATACACAGTCAGGTCATAAGTTCTGTCACAAAATAAAAACTTTTGAATTTAGAACGCTGGCCACAAAAAGTTTATTGAATTAGAATTTCGAATTTTTCATGAAAATAAAAATGTGTACTTTCTAAAATTTTACTCATTTTTAAATATGGAGTGGACACTTAAAGAAGACCGTGTCGCAGTTATTGCGTTGCATCGTTGCGGTTACGCGCCAATTCAGATTTTCGACTTACTGAAAAATTTGAATATAACCAAAAGATTCGTTTATCGTACCATAAAACGATACAATGAAGACTCTAGTGTAGATAACAGGTCAAGAAGTGGTCGCCCTCGCTCTGTTAGGACTCCAGCAGTGATAAAAGCTGTGAAGGCGCGAATTCAAAGAAATCCCATACGTAAGCAGAAACTGTTGGCCCTTCAGATGGGGTTAAGCAGGACCACGGTGAAAAGGGTGTTAAATGAAGACTTAGGGCTTAGGGCATATCGAAGAAAAACAGGACATCGTTTGGACGCTCGTTTAATGGACCTGAGACTGAAGAGATGCCGCGCTTTGTTGAAGCGGTACGCGGGAAAAAAGCATCGGGAAATTCTTTTTTCGGATGAAAAAATTTTCACCGTGGAAGAGAGCTACAACAAACAAAATGATAAGGTGTACGCACACAGCAGTGAAGAAGCGAGCAACCGTATTCCGCGTGTCCAACGAGGTCATTTTCCATCCTCGCTCATGGTTTGGTTGGGAGTCTCTTATTGGGGCTTAACTGAGCTACATTTTTGTGAGAAAGGCGTAAAAACGAATGCACTTGTGTATCAAAATACAGTCCTCAAGAACCTTGTGGAACCTGTTTCTCATACCATGTTTAATAACAGGCACTGGGTATTCCAACAAGATTCTGCGCCAGCTCATAGAGCGAAAACACACAAGACTGGCTGGCGGCGCGTGAAATCGACTTCAAACGGCACGAAGACTGGCCCTCCTCCAGTCGAGATTTGAGTCCGTTAGATTACAAGATATGGCAACACTTGGAGGAAAAGGCCTGCTCAAAGCCTCATCCTGATTTGGAGTCACTCAAGGCATCCTTGATTAAGGCAGCCGCCGATATTGACATGAACCTCGTTCGTGCTGCGGTAGACGACTGGCCGCGCAGAATAAAGGCCTGTATTCAAAATCGCGGGGGTCATTTTGAATAAACTTTATTACCATAAGAATCTATGTTTTATTAAGTTCATTTTCCTATATAAATGTTTACATACATAATAAACATGTCTAAATTATTTCATATTGCACATGTGACAGAACTTATGACCTGACTATGTATTTATATATTTTTTTTAAATAAAAGTTTGGGACATCCTAATAATATGTACTTGATATAATCTGGCTAACAAAAGAGAGTTAAACAGTTTTGACATATCAAATTTTGTAGCCCCATAAAATAAACTTAGACATTAAACATGAACATTTACACACAGGCATAGATATTGCTTCTGGCCCCACACTAAAATACCATGGGTCGTGGAAAACAGAAACAGCGACCTCACACACATATAAACATCCAAGACTTTTTTTTCTTTATCCTCAGTCGGGGATTGAACCGGGGACCCCTCGCATGGTAGGCAGAGCTACAACCGCAGCGCTACACAGAGGTCATCAAAATGTTTGCAAATAATTCCAGTCTTCACTTTGGTGTGCCAGCCTCTAGCAGTGATATTTACCTCCATTATACTCACCAATGCCACACTGTAGTTTATTAGGGTATTATAAAATATGTAATTTTTTGTTTATATCATTTCTTCTACCCACATATACCACATTTTTGGTGAGCAGAAGATATTTACTCTCAATTTTTTTGCGAACGCGCACTACTTTAGATTTTTAAATTATGTGACTTTTTATTTACTTATGTGTCCTTGGAAACGATGGTGCGGGCAGCAACATCTGGCCGAGACGTGTACAGTACTGGACTGTACGTTCTATCTGGCATTTTTTTCGGATACTTCTGTGTTTTGGATAACACGTTAAGCTGTAGGTCCCGGCTACTATCGCTAATCGGTGGTAGTAGTCGTAAAGCTGTGTCTTAGGCCCTAATAAAGGGCAGCTTGTTAACTTCTGTCAGTTGGCTTGGCCACAAGCCCGATAACCCTCCAATAAATCGCAGTGAACCAGCGTGGTGGAGTATGGCTCAATCTCACTCGTATCCGGGCAAAGGTCCGTACCCCTCGGTGGGGAGATTAATGGGCTACTTATGTTTTTGTATACATATTCGTTTCCTCTATCTATACATGACCGTAGGGGTTGGCGCTATAGAGAAGAGGCCTATGCCCAGCAGTGGGTTGATGTGGGCTGAGCATGATGATGATAATCTATATACACCACACTCATGATGCTTGAAAGACTTGAAACACTAAAAATGGTTTTTACCCGCTAAATAATTATTTTGGGTTTTTCCCCGGAATTATTTCGCCTTTTCCTCCTAAATGGGTTTATTTCCGGGAAGAATCCCAACATTAATCCCAACTGAATTGTTACGCAGTTTAAACCATTTTAGTCCTAAGCTATGTATTCTAGCAGTCCCTGTAGACAAATAATTCTTGACATTTAACTAGCTTCAAGCTTTAGATATGTTAAATGCCAGGGCAGGTTTAAGCCGGCTTTACGAGCCGCTATTATTTATCTCCTTGACACTGGCTATGCCCAAATATAGAAGAATCTAAATAGCAGATTATGCAGTTAAGAAACGTCAGCTGTACTTCTAATGAGACGATAAATTCATGAAATTATATAAGGGTAAGGTGGGAAGGAAGGAAGGTAATGGCTATATATTTCGGGCTTACACATTTGAGCATTTTATCTCCATTAGCGATTGATGCACAATTAAGTTGATCACTAAATTGCAAGGCCTTGAACTGTGTCGCACCCCTAATCACTCATGCAATCTTAAGCATAAAGGTTCTTACCACAAAAAATAAGCTCCTTTTCAACACTTGTTTAAAGACAAAAATTTATGCGACTCGACATTTGTTTTAAGGTTCAACCATGTTTAGCATTTTTTGTAGTAAAATGGATAATATCATGCGATCTTCCCTGGCACCGAGCAATACAGGTGTTATTTGTGAAATTATTGCCTCGTCCTATACAAATAAGTACAATATACAAAAAGTTACAGAGCGAATAGTTGTCCGACCGATATGGCATAGTAAAGCTGCTTTAAATGTAACTTCGTGTCTTGTTCAGTGTTGCCAGGTCCTATTCGGGATATGGGACGCCCATAAATCTGAAAAGGGACGGTTTTCACAAAAAAAAGGACGGTTTCTATTTTATTTTAGTAAATGAAACTATAATCTATTATTATGATATAGGAGGTAACTGTTTTAGTTATTACGTAATGCATGCTAGGTAGTGTTGGATTAGCTCAGGCGTATTCATCATCAATCAGCCCACACTCGTATTATCGAATCGATATATATATATATCGATACATAATAATTAAATTGCATTGCTGGATCGGAAATCTGAAGCGAAGATTATCAAAATTTATTGTCAAATCTATATGCTTAAAAATTTTAAATAAAATATATAATATATTCAAATAGTACCCCAGTTTACCCATTATTGCAAGCTGGGTTAGGGTATTTTAGTTCATGCAAATTATCGAACCAAAATATTGCATTTCTGAATCGGAAATCTGAAAAGCGACGATAATCTAATAAATGTATAATATAATAAATTTATAAATGTATTTATTTTAAAATTAAAATAATTAATACAATTACCAAACAATTTTGTTTAGTTGCATTTCTTTGCATTGCGCGTAGATTGGTTCTGATTAGTTTGTTCCTCACTTCACGTCACTCAGTCAACCAACAACAACAAAGTTTGCACAAACTTAAAATTCATTTAATTTAGTCAATTTAATGAATGCATTCATTAAAAACTGGTGCATTTAGGTAAACGTCCTAAAAAGGAAGATTTTGTCAATGGGACGCAAATGGAACGGTTCAACGTTGACTTATTGCTCAAGCAAACGTCACATTTCTTGACATAATTCTTAATATATTTTATCAAATTTGGCCAATAGTAACGCAAAGCGATTCTTTTAATTGTTTTGTTTATACCGAAAGGTCCAGCTGTAGGCGCATCGTGGTTATCCCGTGGTTATAACTTACATAAAATTGGTAACAATAACATTTACATGGACAAAATACACATTTTAAGAAAATGCTTTCGCTCTTGCATTTTTCCAAAGGTTAGGTTATTGTCGAATGCTTTCACACATTTTTCACGGGATTTTGGAGGTAACAGACCTTGGCATCACTTTTTTGCGTCTATTAGAATATGTTCACGTGTTAAACTCTTATTCTAGGTAGGTAAGTACTTGAGGAATAACTTTTTTTTATAATATCAGCCTAAATTGCATTTTGCGTGTTCTTTACTTTTTAACAACTTTGTTTGATTTAGTCTACATTTCGAAATCGATCTGTTTACTTGCCTGACAAATAGAACGCTGTGATTATTTAAGCTGTTATGAAAATGCCAATTAAACAAAAAACTCAGGACAAACTTATTTTTTAAACACTTTACGCTTAAAACGGCAAAGAACACCAAAAAGAAACATGAACCAAAAAGCGAATGTACCTGTATAAAATAGTAAACCTGCATCGTAAATATTTAGAGGTATTTACATCTGATAAAGTGATGCCTGAATTTTAAAATCTCAACGAAAGCCAAATAAGCTCACCAAATTTAGCGACCTCATGCAGTTTCATAGAACCGTATTGCTTGGTCACAATTCATGTGTGTAGAATCTGGAGTGGTTGAAATTAGTTTGAGGAGCCGAGTGAAGCGGAACGGAGCGTGGCCACCCCATGTAGTTTCAATCCTATGTTGGTTGCTAGATTGTGAGCAACCGTTTTAAAAAAAAAACTTAAGCCTATAACTATGTTTCTAGTTTAAGTGCTTGTAGGTGCTCAGTATGTAAGTGGACCTATTACAATTTATAATCGCTGGAAGTAGGCTGGTAAACAAGTGGCAGGCCGACGTGCCTGCAATATTATTTAATAATATTGACTACTGGATGGTACGGAAACCTCATTGTGCGAGGCTAGTCACTTGGAGCCGCGAATGGGCACGTGCAATCCGATACATACGGTTTTCAAAGAAAAATCTAGGTTGATAAGTATAAGATTAGTATTTTAATAGACCGTGTGAAGTGTGTATTGAACTGAAGTCTCAAATCAATAAACAGCCTATATGTCAAATTTCAGATTCATAAGTCAAGTATGTTTTAAGTTCTTCCCCCCATTCCCCCCTTATTGGGGAAAACATTTAAAAAGCTCTTGTAAACTGCCGCATCCCACCTATAACTATCTGCAACATGTCAGCTTCATAAGTCAAGAAATTTTTGATTTTCATATTAACTGCAAACGCCACATTTCCCCCTTAGTGGATGAATGCTCAACCATCAACTTTTCCCTTGTTTACCTGGTTTGCTGGAAGAGATCTCTTATTAGAGATAAGCTTTTGTACACTTTTTTATGTAACTTTTGTTTTTTTTTGTATGATTTGTGTGCAATAAAGAAATTATGAATTATGAAAAATTATGAATTTTGCCAAATTCGTTCTTAGTTCTACCTTATGCTCAATACTCCTCGTGACGGCTCTTGATCCAAAAAAAAATAACATCCGAACAAGCCACTGCGGCGCGTTGTTTCCGAGCGAAAAAAAACAACTTCTTAACAACAAAAACATTCCAGAATATTGAGCAAAATACGGTAAAAAATGACTCTTTGCTATAAAATGATGTACCAATTACATCGTTTTACAGTTTTTACGTATATTTAGCGGAGGTCCTATATGATATGAATTGTAAAACTATAGAAAACTCAGGATGAATGCTGCCGAAATGTTTAGGTGGCTTATTCTTCTCCCTAAGACGACCTTACCCATTTATTACACTAGTCATGATTGCCTAGGATTTCACTAAGAATAAATCTAAAAAACTATAATATCAATCTGTGCCTACGTGCTGACTGACAACTGAGTTATTTTCGATTAACGGCAAAACTAATTAACATATTACAGAATAGCCTACATAACGGCGGCGAAGGGAATTTTACAAAAAAATAACTAAATATCCCGTTGGCGACAAATTATGTTTTACGGAGATTTTAGAAATCCCTTTTTATTTTTAGATGGGAATAACGGAGTTAGTTAATAAGGGAGTTAGTCAAGAACACAATCATCTAGAAATGGTTTTCTCAGTTTGGTATCCTTGAAAATGTTTACATTCACAAATGTGCCTCTGTCACCCAGTTTGGGAAGCGTTATATACAAATGTTTATAACTCGCTACGGCAGTTGTAGCGGGCACCTTCAGCTGATCATCTTGATTGCTAAAGTTTACCTTTTACTTGGCAAAAAATGCATCTGTATTCATGCAGCCTCAACTTAGTTTCTTAAGATTTTCTTTGCATAAAAGGCAGATTTTTTATCATCTTTACTTAAAATTAAGCATTAGTCCCTGGGCGACCCAACGACCTCTTTGCAGAAGGTGTAATAAAAGCCGGCCAAGTGCGTAGTCCCGCATGGATCGTATTTTTTTAATGAAGAAACTACAAACTTACGGTTTGCAGATTAGTGTGCTATAAGACGTAGCTTAGTGAAAAATTTCATGATTCTTCATTCAACTAAATTGTAATATAAATCCGCCGTTTATGTTACATTGCGTTGACCTATAAGTTTGTATTTTTCACAACTTTAAGAGATTACAGATTTAAGTAATCGATATAAATTTAAACTAGATATCTCCACGCGTTCCTGAGAAAAAATGTCTTGACAGGCAGACAGACAGATCCTATAAATACTTTCCCCTTTTTCTTGTAAGGTAGTTTCGACGGATCAGCGGGATTTTAAACTAGAGACTACCGCATATATGGACCTAATGATCTACCGCTTCATATTATCATAAGCAGTGAAATTACCGATCTCATTAAGCGGGAAAAGACGATGTATGTCAAACTTGGACTTTGGTGAGATTGATGGTGGAACCCTAGATTGTAATAATAATACCAAACTCACAAAACTAAATAGGTAGCAACCAAAAATCACTAAAAAATATGACGATAAAAAATTCACAGTCCGCTTTTTATAAAACAAAGCCTTTGTTCCTAATTGTACCTTATTGCACAAAAACAGTGAAAACAAAAAGATTATAAAAGAAAAATCATGTACAAAGGCGAGTTTATTTCTAACTAGAGATATCTTCCAGCAAACGTAGAATGGAGATTAAATATGTTGTTTAAAATAATAAACTACTTACCAAAATCTACATAATACTAAAAATAATGATATATATAAATATGTAACTTAAACATAAATATATATAAATAGACACTAATACTTAGCGTGGAAGAGAAAGATCACTATCTATCACTATCAGGGAACACTTTCCCTCAATCGACTTTTAAAAATGTAAATTAACGGACTGTCTCTGATGGCGCTGGGGAGTTTGTTCCAGAGAGTGATAGGCCGTAGTCTGAACCCATTCTCAAAAGCAGCAGTGTTATGTTGCGAAGTTGTATGTCGTGACCGTGTGCGAGATCTAAGTGGCCTATCCAAAGACTGAAAAACGAATCGATTCCGTAAGAAGCCAGGATAGCGGGGATTAGAAAAAATATAGAAGAGGCAAATGAGGATATGGGAATCCCGTCGAAGGCGAATCGGGAGCCATTTCAACTCCCTGCGATACTCCGTGACATAGTCAAACTTGCGCAGACCGAAAACAAACTGAATCCCGAGGTTTTGAAGTCGCTCAAGTTTGTTCAGTTGCTCTTCGTTTGCGCTTGCCCAACAGACATCATCGTAATCGATCAGGGGAAGAAGAGAGGAGAGGACATCTGAGATGGAATAATTGAAGATAGAGAAAATAAGAGAGGAGAGTTCCTGGGGGACTGCCGAAAACAGGTCACACCAATCCGTTGAAGTCGTCTCTGACTTTATACGCTGCTAGCTGCTAATACTGCTGCTGCTGCGATCTCTCACATAGGAGTCTAACCAGTTTAGCAGGGAATGAGGACACATTCAAATGACTGGAATGGATTCAGCAAGTTGTTAGAGGATAGGTGGGAGGAGGACTGAGAATAGATAATGAATTTGGAGAGGATAGGCAGGATGGATATCGGACGAAACTTTCTAAAGGAGGAGGGATTTGATGTTTTGGGTAAAGGGATAACTGAAGCTTTTTTTCACGCATTAGGGAAGGAACAACTGGAGAAAGAGTGGTTTCTTTACAATGGAATCAGTGACGACAGGGGGGACTGAGAATAATTTGTTGAGACCATTGAGATCAACATAGTCAACGAACTGATTCTGAGACTTAGCGACCCTAAGCGTCTTGAGGAATTTCCACACCTGGGAAGTATTGTAACTCTTAATGCACTGAAAGATGTGTCGTCATTTGAAAACCGCAAGGTGCTGGGCTGTAGGGGCCTTTGTGAACTGGATTTTGGCCCTATTCAGTTTAGCCATAAAGCGCTTGATAGTGTCAGTGAGCCAGGCTGCTGGAAGGTGTTTTACCTTGACTTTCTTAACCGGTGCATGCTTGTCGAACAGTCTCAGAATCGTTGCGTTGAAATGGTGGATCTTGTCATCCACAGTCTCACTGGGGAGAAAAGTGACCAGTCGATGTATATACAGTAATGCTGTGAAAATCGCATGAAAATTAACCTAGTAGTTTTGATGTTGTCCTCCAACAAACAAACCGACTAACAAAACAATTTAAAAAAATCGCTATTTTGTGTTTTGCTGCTGTTATTTAGACACCCCCTTTTTATTACTTATCTTCAATGTTCAGACACAAAAGTTTCACTGTTTTGTTATATTTATGAACGATTATAGTACTTACACGGATGGGTAGTAAGTAGGCTCAATTTTCAGACCTAGATGCGAAATGTCACTTACACTTTATTCAGAGCAACTACTCTGTGTAGTACTGTGCCCAAAGCAACAGGATATTTTAAAAATAATTTCGGATTCGCCAGCCACATCAGAGCACACGAAAGAAGATAGTAGAGGTCACTATCATCGGATAAGTCGAAGAGGACATCATTATCATCAAGTATGCTCTAAGGTCTAAAAAGATTTACGGTCTTTAAAAGGATTCACACCCCTTTACATACAATTTAGGTCTAATTAAGTTGTCTGTTAGAAGTCAAAGAGTTTGTTTATATTGTTGAAGACACTTTACTTTATAATAATTAATTAATTTATAAAACTAGTCTATTGCAGCTTAGATTTTTTCGTGGTACAACTGTAAAATATTAATAACTACTATATAGAACATTATTTTATAGTACATAGCACGCGCTGATAATGCTGGGTTTGAATTTGTATATGGTTGGCTTGTGGGTACATATCTAGGTATAAAATTGTTGGCATATAACATTGAAGCAATTGATTTATATCCATTGAAACTCATGAAGACAATTGGTAACAATTGACTGTGCATTTTTTCATTCATTATTTAACAGCTACGCTCTTGTCGGTGGAGTTCCTGTGTATAGGTATTCACATTCAAATGTGACTGAGATTCTGGTATCTCTACAAGAATCGCAGTCTCATTTGTATGTAAAAAGTTAATATCATTACTAACTGTGTCGTATCCAATTTATAGGGAAATAGTCGTAAAAACCGATTTTCCATTACCAACTAAAAGGAATGATTTTCGTCATTACTGTAGATCGATTCTTAGAAGTTTTAATAGGCAAGATCAAGTTTTTTTGTGATGTAGGAAGTGCATCAGTTTGGAATAACCAACTTTATTACTGGTGGCTAATGTCTACGGTTACATCAGCCACTAATTTGTATACTGAGCTACCGCTGTGATTCTGCACACAATTTCCGATTTGTGAGTTAATATTGTTACCTTAATAGGCTGAGCGAACACCTTTACTGCAATCAAAGAGGTTGTGATAAATCTCCTACACATAAAAAGCATTCATTTGTCGACTAATTAAAAACCGCAGATTAAGTAATTAATGTCGTAACAATAAAGTTATGGCCAGTTCAACCCCAATAGGTACTTTTTCGGTAACAATTGGGTCTATTCTGTGTCTTTGGACATATTCCGGTTTATTTCAAGTCAAAATACAATATTTGACACAAGTAGTCAAAATACCAAGATACTTTTTAGGAACTGTCAAAAAGGTAATTTTGTTCAGGAGTTCTATGAAATACTAGCATATGACGTCATAAGCAAATGCTGTCTTTTAAACACAAAATTGAGTTTATAAAATACAACTGCTGGAAATATAGAATTCGTTTTTGTTGAAATCTTACAGCTTGAGACACGTTTCTAGATTTATTGGACTAGCTTGTCAAATAGCGTATTACAGTCGCTTTAACCCCTTAAGCCTTAAGTGGTGCCGCTGTGCGGATTGAATATGAACTGGAGTTACTAGAGGATTGGCGGGGATAAAATTATCAGGATCTCAATTTTATTACAATGGCATAAGGTACAAAATCGCGATGCTTGTCCAAGTCCAGGGCGCGAAAGCTTTGTGACAGCTCGTGTGAAATAATCGCGGTCTGATTGATCAAACGCAAATTATTTATTTTATATTTATTTATCAAGTATTTGAGCCATTACAGCGGGCCAAAGCGACAAAAAAAATATATATTACTAGAATAATTCATCATTGAGTTATAAATAAATATCCTATTAAATTACAGATATCACATAAAAACAAATACAATTCACTCCAATAATATCATAATAATTCAAACAATTAATATCAACACCACAAATACTACACTCAAATATACAAATTCCAATATCTTTATAACTGTAGATATTTACATATTCTTACTTAGCAATCGTCATTTTTTGCCACTTCTCTACATTGGACCACTGTGGGAGAAGAAGGGCGTAGAAACTCCCAAAGATTAATTTTTTGATCTCTTTTAAAAATTGCTTATATATATATATATATATATATATATATATATATATATATATATATATAAATTATTAACAGCAAGGTCTGTGTTGAGCCAGATTAACCCCTACAGTCCCATCATTTAAGTAATCTTGAACATTGTAAATATCCCTTTTTCGACAAAGTCGCTTTAACATGGTTTTTAAATTGCTCAAATGGCAATTTCAAGATTTTTTTTCAATTTCCAGAGGTATCTTGTTATAGTAGAGAATGCATGACTCTTGAAAGAATTGCTAACCTTCGCGAGTCTAAACCGGGGCGCAAGTAGTCTGTGATTATTTCTTGTTAACATTACAGTTATCGCTAAGTTTGGGAAATTTTGTAAGGTTCTTGCGTAAATACATTATATTTTCGAAAATAAATTGACTAGCTACAGTTAGTAAGTAAATTTCTTTAAAGTTACACTTGGTTCTGACAGAATACTAGCGCTATAGGTCTTCCTGTAGCATATGCTGAGCCGGAACCATTTCACCGTCGCCGTACTTACAATATACTACTACTACTAGATCGACTGTTTTTCCATACGCAATGACTTGTATATTTTGGCTTGTCATTGGCACTACTGAGCCCCTGCCACACCTTAGTGGAGCGGACATGATGACGCTAGGTTATTCTTGTCTTGTTTTCCCTATAGTTTGTCCAATTCCTTCCGTAAAATGTATAATATTACTGAATGTACAAGCCATAAGTTTGCTTCTGGTATTATTTGTGTTCTGTTTTGAGTATTGTGACATCTGAATAAACGCTTATCTTATCTTATCTTATCTTAATTAAACCACAAAAATCGATGATAAGAGGACAGCATAATCATCTCGCACAACATATTCATATTAATTTTCTTAATTGAACAGAAAATAAATACAGACAGTTACAAGAAATGTTATAAGCAAAGGCGAGCTTATCTCTAAAGATATTTTTTTCCAGCAAACCTAGGCAAGACAAGAGAGTTAATGTAACTGAACAGTCCTATTGCGCAATAAAACTGTATACATACGTACGAAAATTACTTTCAAAATATAAATAAAGTATACCTAATAAATAAAATATATACCTAAACTTTAAATAATAAAATATATAATATGCGCATATATAAACTATAACAATTCATACGTATAGGTACCTACATAAATATGATACCTATTACAGAAGAGAAAGAAAATGCACTTTCAATCTTTTCTTATAAGTGATAAATGGGGGACTATCCCTCAGAAAAACCAGCTCTGTGAGAACATGTCAGAAAACCAGCGCTGTGAGATCGCACTTATGCTACTCACAGCATATGCTGAGATCGTACCTTTTTTGCCTGTTTTTGTGTATCCTTGTATGTTTTGTTTGTATGTTATTTTGCCTAATAAGGCAAAATAAATTATTTCATTTTCATTTTCAAATAATAGCGCAGGGAAGTGCGTTCCACAGTCTGATTGCCTTTAACCTAAATGAGTGTTCGTAAGCGGCAGTGTTATGCCGAGGAGAAATGACATAAAGAGTCGTCTGCTGGCTTTCCTAGCTTTCTCACTGTAAGTGATTTGATTATGGTACCATCATACAATACAGGATCGACGGGCATATTCGGTATTGAGTTAAGTGAGTGCCGTGTACTAATCATGCCTTGAGATTTTCCCTCCCTCCTTCCATCACCAAACATAGCAATCAGTGGGGCTGCCACCGTCAGTGCGTTGAGGCTGTCTCGCGCCCGCACAAGCGGAGACTGCCGGCGCGCCAACGTGCGGTGCGAGCCGCTCGCTAGCAGCTTGTGCCTGTGCGCGCCTAGGCAGTTGTCAGAACACTGTCGCCTTGTAACATCGACACACAGTCCGAAGCTCGTTCGGTATTACGTAATATTAAAGCGGATGGATAAAGGTAAGGGCAGTACCTAAATTTTCTGTTGTATAGGTATCGTAGGAAAGCTTGATGAGCTTTCGTTTGGATTTCAATCAACTGAGCTGGATTTGAGTTTGGTTCTCACTAGGGCCATGTAAATTAGCTGGACCACGCCCAGATTAGAGAATCCCTCACTATTCCTTAATGCAAACCCTAACCTTTGAAGCATTCCTTGGCTAAAGTGCCGAGTGTATAGGTCGCGCTAATGGGCCGAGGAGAGCTCCTGAAGAATATTGTACAACACTTCTCACTATTGAACTCAGGATTGCAATAGGTCGATATTGATTTATATGATGATTGATTTGAGTGTTACTTGTCTTGGGGATATGACTGACTTGAGAGAGCGTTCAGCTGGTAGGGTACCTTCCTTGCTGTAGAGCTAGGAAAATGTGACCCAAAGGTAAAGCCAGCTGATCGCAATAGGCCCCCAAAAAGTAAAAAAGGACGTTATCCGGTCCAATTGCGCTCCTTGGCCTTAGCTGCCCTTAACTGCCTCAGTCCCTCTTACACATACCTCCGGGAAATATGTGATATTTGGACGTAGTTAGCATTGCGCGAGTCATCAGAACTGTTCACCAGATCCGGTGCATGCGCTAGCACATCACTGAGGAAAACGTCGGAGAAATAATCTGAAAATGTGGCTGCTGCTTCCTCTTCAACACGCTCTTGCCCCTGATGTATGATCCGAGGTTCGAAACCACCCTTCGATCTGAGGCCACTCACATATTTACAAAACTCGCGTGGGTCATATCTGGTATTGCCCTCGGTACCTATCATGTGGTTGTTGGTTGCTACAATGAACTTGATGCTGGCTCTCAGCTCACGATTTCTATTCACGGTGTAGATTAGCCTTAGCGGCAAAGTCCCTTATAATATCAACAGTGAACCGAACCGGATAACCGGATAATACCTAGCAGGTTAGCTCGGCCTGGTCTTCTTAGGGAGTTTACGACAAAATATAGCTTATGAGCGGCAACAGAAATATATCATCTGTGAAAATTTAAAGAGTCTAACTATCACGGTTCATGAAAGACAGCCTGGTGACAGACGGACGGACGGACGGTCAGCGGAGTCTTAATAATAGAGTCCCGTTTTACCCTTTGGGTACGGAACCCTAAAAATGTCGCTTAAGCCAATTCTGCTTTCATGACTCTTCGTAATGAAGTCCCTTATACGCCAACCGATCTTAAAGAATCTTTGCAATACTAATTAATTAATTTGCCTTCATTAATTCATTCCTTAGGTCCTATCTGTCTCTATTCAAAATAATCATTAAAATTGGTTCAGCTATTCAGTTGTGAAAACGTAAGTGACGGACATTACTTTCTCATTTATATTATAAGTTTGTATATTAAAGATCGGCTTATTCTAATAGCAGGATCTAACTTGGAGCTGACGTAAGCAGGTAAGCACATAGTTTTGCATGCATTCAATATTAATTTATTCAATCCGGTTTCCTTGCGTTGTTATCAGGTCTTAAGTTAAGTGACATCATAATTAATAAATGTAGACACTTATTATGTTATTGGAGCACAGGCCTTTACTCGGATACGAGTAAGATTGAGCTATTCTCCACCACGCTGGCTCAGTGCGGGTTGATGGAGGGGTTTTTCGACTACTAATACGAAGTAGCGGTAGTATCCGAGACCTACTGCTTAATGTACCTATGATCCGAACACGGAACCTACGATAAAGTAATTACCTTATTGGCACATGTCAGCTACGGGTTTTGAACCTCTATCTCCAGCATGAGAAGCAAGCGTGAAACCCACTAGACCACGGAGCTGTCCATCATAAAGATCCTTGGACTGCCTTGCTCCGTACTGGTATTGGTAAAATATAATTCGTATTTCAAAATCAGCGGTGGGTTCGGTGCATATCAGGTAAGTGGGCTCACTGCCTGTCAGGTAAGTGGCTTGCTGCCTGTCAGGTAAGTGGGCTCGCTGCCTCTCAGGTAAGTGGGCTCGCTGTCTGTCAGGTAAGTGGGCTCGCTACCTGTCAGATAAGTGGGCTCGCTGCCTGTCAGGTAAGTGGGCTCGCTGTCTGTCAGGTAAGTGGGCTCGCTGCCTGTCAGGTAAGTGGGCTCGCTGCCTGTCAGTTAAGTGGGCTCGCTGCCTGTCAGGTAAGTGGGCTCGCTGCCTGTCAGATAAGTGGGCTCGCTGCCTCTCACCTAAGAAGTGGGCTCGCTGCCTGTCAGGTAAGTAAGCTCGCTGCCTGTCAGGTAAGTGGGCTCGCTGCCTGTCAGGTAAGTGGGCTCGCTGCCTGTCAGGTAAGTGGGCTCGCTGCCTGTCAGGTAAGTGGGCTCGCTGCCTGTCAGGTAAGTAGGCTCGCTGCCTATCAGGTAAGTGGGTTCGCTGCCTGTCAGATAAGTGGATTCGCTGCCTGTCAGGTAAGTGGGTTCGCTGGTTTGAAGTAATTGCTTAAATTACCTGTTTCTCTGTGACGGCCCGTGGATAAAAAGTATGACTATGGTTTGCTGGAAGAAATCTCTTTTTAGAGATAAGCTCGACTTTTTACATGCATTTTCTTTTAATGTATCTTTTTAATATTTGTGTGCAATTAAGAATTATGAATTATGACTCCTTATATTATTGAATTTGCTATCATAAAACAATTCATGGAATCTATGTGTTTTATCTTGTTTTGTCGTGCTACCTTATACAATTTTAATTAGTTTAGTCGTTTAGATAAATGTAAAAATTAAAGTAAAAAAACAATGATAACGGGCATAAAAATCTGATAGATAAATAAAACCAGCAGTTGAGTTGAAACATACATACATAGATATGCTCACGCCTATTTCCCGGAAGAGGGGTACGCAGATACTAAAGACCTCCACCTGCTACGATCCTCTTCGCTGATACATCGATCTCGCTTCCTCAACATCCTCAGTTAAGTTGATGTTAGCACCATAATCAGGATCCATAGAATAACTTATCTACCGACATACTCAGGGCAATCGTTCAGCAAAGCGAGTTTGAAAATCGATTTTTTGGCTACCCCACAGGCGGAGATTTCAAGGTGTCGGATTTCATGTTGACTGTTTTTTTAAATTTAAATATATATATTTAATGTATTTATTTATTTTATTTCTTTATTTGTGCTTAAGGAGTAGCAACAGCTGCAAAAACATGTTATAAGACTTAGATAGTAATACAATGCCAATTATAGGAACTCACAATTTTATTCACATTGTATTATTTAAAGTACATTAAATGTTTTATATATGTAAAAGTTGTATATATTATATATGTAAATTATTTTATTAAATGTCTAAGTTTTTTGATTGATGTAGTTACTAAATAGTTAAATTTCATTTTATTTGTTTATTTTCTGTTTTACATTATACAAAAAATAATAATACATTTAATTGAGAAAACTTAAAATGCCAATTACAAAACAATTAATAAAAATACAGGACATCGTAAACCAAATAAAAATCAATACAAAGTATGGATGTGGGATGAGTGAGTGTACGTGCTAAGCCCTACAACCAAGGTCTTGGGATCGGGTTTCGAGCTGGCTTCCCACTAAGCAGGGTGAGTTACTGTAGGTGTGATGGGTGGAAGTTAAGGAAGAGGTACCAACGCCGACATGTTTTGAGCAAAGGCTAAGTTATAAATAATAATTAATAATTAATTAGAATCACTAAATCACACGTTCGAATTGAGGACGACAGATATATATGTCCAAGTCGGAAAAATGCCTGTTCAAAGGCGTGTTCGCAGCGTAGTTGGCGCGCCTGCGCGCGTGTGTGAGCACGCTCAGGACGTGCCGGCGCGCCTGCGTGCGTGTGTGAGCACGCTCACGACGTGCCGGCGCGCCTGCGTGCGTGTGTGAGCACGCTCACGACGTGCCGGCGCGCCTGCGTGCGTGTGTGAGCACGCTCACGACGTGCCGGCGTGCGTGTGTGAGCACGCTCACGACGTGCCGGCGCGCTCGCAGAGGGGCGCGGGCGGTGCGCAGCAGCACCTTGCTCACCAATGTGCTACTGTCGATGCGGTAGTTAAAGACGTGGAGCAGTTTCATTTCGGTTAGAAGTCGTAGACGACTAAGTATGGTATATGGTATTGTAGACCATATGACATGATTTTATGTTTGTGCAAGCTCTCTTGGTAAGTGGTGGGAGTAGAACCAGACCCTTTTTCTAACCGCTTTGAGAATCTTCTCTGTACCGATTCTATTCTTTCAGAGTGTATTGAATAGCTAGGCGACCAGACCGGTGACGCATACTCAAACGCACCGTGCACATATAGTTCCTGTTGTGAAGTACCAGTACCAGTATCTGTAGTAAAGTCACTTTTAAAAAAGAAGGTATGGGAGGTTTCTTGCCGTTTCTTCTTATCCCTGAGGCCCTCCTTCTGAAACGGTGTAGACTTTTTTATATAAAAAAATGATTTGTAGTAATAAATAAGTAAGTATAATTTTGTCGGTGAATAAGATCATTTATTTATTTATATTCAATTAAAAATTGAATCTGAAAATCTGAATCTATGCGAAATAAAGCATTTTTAACACAAGAACGAGCGCAGTGGCCTAGATGCAGGATGTACAAAGCCTAACATTTAGTTAAAGTTGTCTGATTCGTTCGTTAGTTAGTTAAAATTGCATAGTGCATAGTGCAACCTCTACTATAACAAGATACCTCTATAGATTTTGGAAAATAGCCATTGAGCAGTTAAAGAAGACAATGTAGCGACTTTGTCTAAAAAGGGATATTACAATATTCAGGAATACTTAAATGAGAGGACTGTATGGGGGTTAATTTAACTCAATACAGACCTCGCTGCTAATATTCTTTTAACTATTTTTCTTTCTTATTATTTATAAAAAATAATATTGTAATATTTGTATCAATTAAACACCACCAATTTTTTAAATTGTTCTAAAATCAATCTGTGGAAGTTTCTTCACCCTGCTTCTCCCACAGTGGTCGAATGAAGAGAAGAGGCAAAAAATTACGTTTCCTAAGTATATGTGAATATCTACCAGTAATAATAAAATGTTGATTTGATATTCGTCTTCAGAAAGAGTACGGCTTTCCATGCCAACTTTCCTTTCAATAGCGTTCCAACCTTTTCATCTTTACTGATTTACATCATTAACAAAATCATGTTTATTCGTAAATTAAAATAATTATCACTGCGCTTTACAGTTTACTATCTAAAATGGCGTCAAGTTTAGAGGTAGTATTGGACATCTGTCAATAGGAGGGACAGAGCTATGCGACAGTCTCCCTTCCTTTTCTAAGCGAAACAAGGAGAAGGAGACTACCCTTGACAGATGTCAAATGCTACCTCTAATCTTGACTCCACTTTAATACAGCGCAAGTTCACTAGTTTCGTCACCGTCAAAGCACAATAGCTCAGGGCCAACCATCTGATCTGTATTACTGAACAATACACTATCAATCAGTATGAACCATTCAAGGTTGACACTTTTAGGACATTGTATGATTGATAGTTAGAAATAGAAATAAATATTCAAATTTGTGAGCCATTCAATTAGAGACATGTGTAAAAACAACTGATACTTACTAACTCGCTGGTGCCTCAAGGGGATCGCTCTACTAAGGGTAGATAACATAGAAAGCGAGCAATGACCTCGAGTCCACTTTGACATTCCATAGGTAGATGTACTTAGATAGTCGTACTTCTAGTATATATACTAGAAGTACGACTATCTAAGTACATCTACCTAACATATTTGTTACGGCTAAAACTAGGTGTGAAAATAAACTTAAGTTAAGCCGGCTAGTGTTAAGATTAATTTCGAGCCTCGGCTAATGTCCGAAATAATGTTCATAGCGATAAATGATTTCAACACGCTGTTGAGGCTAAAGATGGGTGAGAAAATATGGTTGACATTAGCCGATTAAACTTAAGTTTATTTTTCAGTATACCTAGGCTAATATTGAAAAATTAACGTCTTAATCTGGAATATGTGATGATAATGATTCGGTAGCCGTAAACACTGTGGTAGCTTAGGTGTAGCTCATGTTAGGTTAAACATGTAAGAACAACAAAAAATACTTATACTCGTCTTGTTATAGTTTTTGTTGTTCTTACATGGTAAACCTAACACGAAGGATAAAGGGGGCTTCGCTTCGCTCACCCCCTTTACCCTTCACCTAAGCTGTAAAGCACCGCAGTGTTTTGACCTGATATTAGAAATAGCTTTCTCATCTGAATAAAATTACCCCACCCCACTCCCCACAGTCGCACGTATACTTCGTTTTCAACATTAGCTAACTAATGTCCAACATTAACCGAAACGCATCGGCTAATGTGCAGTCTAGCCGATTAAAGATGACATCCGTTATCACAAACGAACATGACTTCGGACATTAGCCGAGGCTCGAAATTAATCTTAAGACTAGCCGGCTTAACTAACGTTTAGTTTCACACCTAGCTTTTGCCGTAACATATATATTGTATAGTACTTAAAGAAGGTTATCGTTGAGTCAAGATTAGTGCTTGCTTCACCTTTTTAACAGACTTCAAGCCCTATTTCTTCCTCCCCTGGACGGGATGCGAATGTCTTCTACAGATATTGTAACACGAAAACGTAGCTACGAAATCTGTCTTCTGACAGTCAAGTCCACACATATCATACAATATAAACGAATATTACAGTAGCTATGCTAATATTACAGCCAGAATTAATTTCATGATAATGACCATAAACACAAATGAAAAGTCACAGGAAAGTAAAAATGCGCAATTGCAAAAAGCAAACTTGAAGGTCGCCCTTTCAAATACAAAAAAATAATTGAAATCGGTTCATATATAATTCCAATAGGAGGTAATTTTAACAAACATAAAAAAACAACCGCTTCCTTTTTTGAACTCGTTTAACAAGGAAGGGGTTTTCAATTCGGTAGTATTTTTTTATGTGTGTTACCTCCAAATTATTTGAATGAGTAGACCTTCAGTTTGGTTCCGTTGTTTGAAAATTAGGAATAGATTCAGTAGTGTTCGTTTCAAAATCGACTGTAACATCATCCACGAAAAGAAAATTGCGCATTTTTTTTTCTTTCTATGACATGTCATGCGTTTTTTATAGGCACTGTCATGAGATACATTCTAGCTATAAAAAGTGCAAGTACTAAGCATGTGTAGAAGACAGATTTCTCCAGAAAGCCAGGATGCAAAACAAAAAACTTATTAAATCGGAAAATTCTTGTAAAAAAATAAAAGAAGCATTATTAATATAACTACTCTGTTAAAAAGCGTATTGAAAATCAATGCGCTTTTAAAATGCCTTACACAGTGCGTCAATCGCATATTCTATGAATTTTACCCCCATCACAAAATGCGCACCGACACCTAAGAAGTAATTTCCTTCAAAAAAATAATGTTCACACTCAGATTGTTGACCCCATCAGCTACATGGGAGTTCTTTTTTATTATAAATCCATAATATGGGTCTATCATTCCCCCAAAATTTAGTCAGCTAATTAAATTTCACCCTGTATATTTAACAACAGGTATAGACTCATTTATGTACATATGTGCACAACGCAGAGTTAGCACGTTCATACTAAGTGTGCGCGCGTATGCGTCCTTTCTCTAGAAAGTGCGGTGCGCTGCCGCTCGGCGCTGCCGCTCGGCGCAGCCGCAGATGCCGTCCGCGGTGGAGTGGAAAGCGGCCAGTCACGTTCACGTGCTCATATACTTAGAACTATAGTATATATGGGCTAGCATTGCGATTGCTAGCGGTCATTGAACCGACTTCTACGGCAAACCGAATCATACATGGTATCCATGGTAACGGTCGGTAACCATGCTAAGCTAAGCGGCATTAATTGCGAACTTTGCACGTTATAAGTTTATGTGTGTACTATCTACTGTATTTTATATAGTTGAGGTATATATTTATTTATTTATTTGGTATACCTATTTTATTTATACATTAAAGTAATTTTCGTAGGCCTGCAATATTTCATAAAATCTCCTCTCTTGCCTAGTTTTTAAAATTTCGTGTAACTGCCTGTATCTTTATATTATATGTGCAATGAAGAATATGAAAGTAAGTATGGCTATCCAAATATATCCTAACGAGCATATAGCGGTAGACAGAGGGGTCAATGCCCCCCCCTATTGCCTTGCTAACCCAAAAAGACTATACATACTACACTGACGAGCAATGAAAAAGTTCCACCCACAAAATGCCGACAACACCCATCCAATTTTTTAAAACATTTAATATAAAATTTGAACACAATATTGACGTTTTTAATTGGTAATATTCTGATGCGCTGTTAAATGTACTTCAATATTGCAGACGGCGTCATTAAGCTAGCCTTTCCCGTTTAGGAGTAATTTGGTGCTATGTCACTGGAACTTTTTCATTGCTCGTCAGTGTACTTCTTCTACATTAAGCATATGGATAATAGAGTTCATGTCCGGTGGAAGACTAGGTAATATCCCACATGACCGAGCGGTGACAATCTAACCACCAGGACTTTTTTTCCAGGATTTCGCTTACCTGGTGGTTCGACTCATCGAACCAATCAAGGTTGTAAATAAGTATCTAGCTTTCTTCAAGAAAGTTATTTTTAATTTCAAACACGTTCAAAACTTAGTTATGTTAGCTTAGCAATAGTATATACTATCAATATATGAAAATATTGATGTAATTTTGAGTTCTTTGATAAAAATATCAACGCAGAAGCATTGCAATTACTAATATTTAAATCCTCTTCCTCGCTTAACAAAACCGCTCAAACTCATACGCCCGTTGAAGTCTTTTTTGAGAAAACGGTATTTGTGTTTACCCTCCCATACCTTGAAGTTTGTTTTCTTATTATGGCTCTTTGTACCCATAATATGTATAAAATTATAAAGTAAACTAAAAACATAATTGACTGTATACCAGTAACTTTACTCTCGATAATATAATAGTTAGTGATACGAGCAGTGTAGCAACGCATAGCGTGATCAAAAGTATTACGGTAAAATGACGTCACTTTATGATGCAGAAATAGGATAACAATAGCGAATAAGAATTCGGTTCTCACGTAATCACTAAAAAAATACGATTCCAGGATAAACGCTGATGTTATCCTCATAATCAACTAAATTTAGTTACCATGATATTAATATATGGTTTGAGTCAGTTATGCAATCAAAAGCAATATGGCATAGTGACATTGAAATAATACAATAAATGCTCGCAGATGAGAATACGAAAAGTATCCACTTACTTGTATAACAGCTACAAACTAACTAACTAAACATACACATGACATATTCATATCGTAGTATTATGAAATGGAAACCCTTGGTTGAAATAGAACTTTCATTAAACGAAGAAATCTTTTAGGGAAAAACACTGCGGTAGCTTAATTAAATAATATTGAATAAAAATGCTTTTAAAAAGACATTCAATTCAATTTGATCAAATTCAACCCTTTCTGACTATTTCATGAAATGGTCGGCCAGATCATGAAATGGGTCAATTCTATGATATGGCTACGACATACACATGCTCTTTCCCCATTATTTTTATTTTATTTTATTTATTTATTTATCTAAAACAAAACTTATTACTAATTTTTCCACATATGAGCTCTCCGCGGAAACCTTATGCGGTGTATATGCGGAAAGTGAGATCGCTATTGATGCGTCTTTACAAACTTACTCAATTATTTATACTTATATCTACCTAACCAATATGAAAGAAAAACAATTTGCTCACTGCTGAGCCTTGTAACGCTTTTGCAAAACATATTTTCTTTTTTTGTCGCACTCTAGGCTATTCACAATATCTGGAGGCAGTTCGTTTAAGATCATAGGAAGCATGTATTCCCATTTACGTTGGCCATAGTAGTTATTATATTTACGCAAAGTATACATAGGAAGATAGGATAGGTCACGTAAGCCTTCTAATCTGGTTCGAATGAAAAGCGAAGATAGGTTATGAAACTCCTCACATATTACAGCGATTTTTACCTTATTAAATATACTTATGGTACCACAGTATTTAAAAAGTTCGGTTTCATTATTTCTGAATTGGTTCCTTATGTTGCTTGGTACAATAGTCAATAGTCAATAGTCAAAGTACTTTATTACTGTAGATATTTACATATACTTAGCAAACGTCATTTTTTGCCTCTTCTCTACATTGGACCACTGTGGGAGAAGAAGGGCGTAGAAACTCCCACAGATTTATTTTTAGATCTCTTTTAAAAATAGGTTGTGCTTAACTAATACAAATATGAAAAATTTAATTGTTATGATTAATAAGCAGGAATAAATAATTACAAAATTATTAACAGCAAGGTCTGTGTTAAGCCAGATTTACCCCATACAGTCCTGTCATTTAAGTTCAATGAGTTTCAGTAATCTAACTTGTAATCCATAAAGAGCCTCCAGATTTGTTTTGTGCGTGCGGCCGTAGCTGCTTATGCTGTAAGTAATTATAGAATCTGCCAAAGACATAAATATCATTCTGATGATATTGTATGGTAACTTATGCTTTAGGATGGATAGTTTTGACATGATTATTCTAAGTTTCCCACAGATATAGTTTATATGAGGTTTCCAGTTAAGGCTGCTATCTATAATCAGACCCAAATACATGTGGTGTGTTACTAATTCAATGTGTTCACAATGACATGTTCCATTCATAGTTTGGTGCAGGCATGTGTGTGCGTGGGCAACTATAGTCGGGCTAGTATTAAACTTTAGGTAGGGAGAGTGGATGTGCATTAACTTTATTTTTTGTGAGTTAATAACCAACCCGACATCATGGGCCCATTTACACATAATTTCAAAGTTATTTTGAATAGTTTTTTCTGCCATAGTTATATCCCTATCTGCTACCAATAAACATGTATCGTCAGCAAATTGGTACACAGAACCCTCCTGGAAGATGTTACACATGTCATTATCATACAGTAGGTATTCAGTCGGTCCGAGAATCGAACCCTGCGCGGTGCCCTCTTCCGTTATGAAGCTGTTGCTCATCACTCCAGCGATATTTACGCGAGTCTACTATTGGTGTGGTAGTTTTTTATCCATTCCAGAAATGGGCCGTGTATACCATTTTGCTTTAATTTAGAGTATAATGTTTCAAACCTCAGGGTGTCAAAACGGGATGTATAGGCACAATTGTGCCTACGTTTAGCCAGTTATTCAATGGCTTATGTTTATTAAACGATCACCAAAAAAGCACCTATTTTACTACCAATAAATTCATAACGACCGTCAGAATTAGTAAACGACCACCAAATTGTATTTGGATAAATGATTACCAATCTCTTTTTATGTTTTGTGAACTTAAGTTTATGTTTTAAGTATTTTCGTTGTTCTTACATGTTCGAAGGATAAAGGGGGCTTTACCCTTCACCTAAGCTACCGCAGTATTTTGCCCCGATATTTTCTGCAACTTTGAAAAAAATATTTTGGTGATCATCATATTTGTTGCCTTATTCAATACTGCAAAATTGTGTGGCAGGGGGCTAGCCCATCTTCGATGAGACTGACTGAACTAATAAGAAAACAAGTTTGAAAATTGAACCTATGGCACCCGGCAACCTAAGAAATCTAAGAACGATTTAACCAATAAAATAATACCACGTTTTATGTATTTTATAAATCATCTCGTGATCCCACCTTATGCAGTAGTCAGTGATTATCTTGCTCAGGATTATGCGATAATAACACTATTAATTTTCTTTATTATGTTCTGATCCTGAGTCAACGAGAGGCCATTACATATTTCTATAATTACCTTCCTAGGCAAATGTATTACAATAGGATATAATTAAGCATTTTTCGAATTAACATTCTATCCATATTATTTGAGTATTTGTTAACTTATTGTTGATACCAGATTGTATGTAGAGAACTGCTTATTTTAGTATACTAGGACAACATTATTACTAGAACTCCCTGGCATTATCGTAGCTTTTAATCAACCAATATGCTCTACAAAGGTGCTTTATTTATATTCGGCTTGTGTTTAAACGATTGCCAAAAATTTCGAAAATTTACTACCAATAAATTCGAAATGACTGCCAGAATTAGTAAATGATCACCAAATTGTGTTTGGGTAAATAATCACCAAACTTCTTTTTATGTTTTGTGTACTTAAAGTATAAATAATAAAATTTTGTGTTATTCTTACATGATCGACCTAATACGAAGGATGAAGGGCACTTCGCTTCGCTTACCCCCTTTACTCTTCACCTAAGCTACCGCAGTATTTTGCCCTGATATTTTCTGCAACTTTTGGTGACAATTTTTCACTTGTAAGAAAAAAAAATTTTGGTGATCATTAAATTTGCTGCCTTTATATTCTTGTTATGTCTTCGGAGATGCAGCCCTGGGCTTGGCACAGCCTAATTTACCAGCTTAAACTGATGAATTTTACTCGACCTCGAGGTACCTTAGGGAAAGATCACAATGATGGGTACAGTTCGATTACTTTCACTTTAGCTCGCGACACGTTTCTCGGTTTGAGTTGATGAAAGTGATCAAGTGTCCTGAAAAGTTAAAATTTTGCCCAGATGTATATCATGCAGCATATTAAGGGAAAATCTGAAAACAGTTAATTGCTTTACGGTTTAAAACAAAAAACCGAGAAGTCTCGGGCGGTAAAGTTAAAATAATCGTGCTGGACTCGGGTACTATAATTGCCACAATTTTGTCAGCTAATTAAATTTCACTCTGTGTTTAGAAGAAAACTTTGTCTTACCTATAAAAAATAACTAATCTATGTCTGTAGACCTGTTTAAGCAAAATCCTCTTTAAACCTTAATGAGCGTTTTATGTATTTCTGATTTATAAAAGTACAGCTAGTCAGTTTTAACTAAAACACTGTTGTGAGTTCGTTTATTCTTTTAGGGTCTTTTGACTTTTTGTTATTGACAAAAAAAAACAACATAAATTCATACATAGACAACGACTGACGTTTGTTTTTGGCATTTGGTGTAAACCAAATATAATTTTACGTGTGATAGGCTTATCGGACAGTTATAGAAGGGTCTGCTCTGGGCTACTTTAAGTTGTAGAAGGTTTATAACGAAACTAAAATACAGATTTTATTTTACAAATCACAATTTTGTGAGAACGGATTGTAAGAGTGTTTTAACTCCATATTATGAGTGTTTTAGAAATTATTATTATTATTATTATTATTATTAGTTTATTATCCAGAATTATACAATTCTACATTCTAAATCAATTGATAAAATTAAAATTACAAAACAAAATACTGAATCTTTATAAATAACACTGTAAATCTATGGCCATAGTGGCGCTTTGTCCATGTCCTGGTAGGACATATCATTTACACTAATTGAGTGATGAGACGAGTGTCACTAGGATGCGGTATCGTTACTATTCTAAAGCTATCATTAATATTAGCATCTACTATTGTGAGCTGCTGTAAACTGACTGGAAGGCCTTCATAGATCTATGCTGTCAGGCGAGACGAACAACAGATTTTTCAACGACAATTACTTCCTATTATTAGATTAGATATCCTGGTCTACAAGTTGTATCATGAAGGTAGTCTTTGGAGTTAATGTGGACAGCGTTCTGAACAGCTGAGGCTCTACTTACCCTCATGTACCGATGCCTATGTGTGTTTGTTTGTTATTCAGAATAACTCAAATGCAAGTAAACAAATAGAAATTGAGTCTTCCTATGTGACCGATCTTATCGCAGCAACTTTATTTTTTTTCTTGCTGCGTGGCTATGGGATCCTAATTAGTTCTGATTACCTGACATTCGGTATGTAGTCGTAAGCAATGTAAAATAAGTAGTAAAGTTGATATATTTATTAATGGTTGAATTAATTTCCTACAATTTCTAGAGTTATGTCAGGTATACCTAACATAGTTCTAGAATATGAAGGAAATTGAATAAACATGTAAGGTTTTTCTATCGAATGAATAATGTTAACTTCAATGGCGGCACCTTACATAATTTAACCCCAGAAGGTGTATGAAAGTATAATTTCTGTAGAAAGTTATATTTAGCAGGTATACTATTACCTGCATTACTATTTCTGCCCATCAATTACTGGACCGCCCGACTAACGAGTTGCTTACAAGAAATATTGCAAAACGTCACTAAAGTCATTATCAAATGTAATTAGGTGGTGACACTAGATACTCAACGTGTGTCGCTCAGCTCAAAGTCAGCACTCAGAAGAGTTTGATTTGATGTATCTCATATGCCCCCGTGGAGAGTTCTTAGAACTCATATTTTTCTGTATAATCGCGCTATGTGTGTAGCATAATGTCTAATCTATTGATTGTCTGTTATCTGTATTCTGTAAAGTGCTTTTATCTTGTGTGTTCGCATGTATCTCGCACGTTTTGGTCTTGTGCCGTAAGTGTGATTCGTATTGTAAATAAATCTTTTAATAAATACTTATATACTCGTATTATGATTATAGTACAGCTAAAATTATAGTGGCACATATTTCAATTCGGTTGCAATGGCTTGTATTTGATAGCTTCCTTTCCCCCTTCCTGATAGGCTAGTAGCCGCTATGGAGCTACGTGTGGGCAGTAGAATCATTTAATGAATATTACATTGATCAGATATCAAAGCGAAGTCAACAGAACGTTACAAATACCCCAATGAAAATACCATCTAATCCTAACTCATTATTTTTAAAGCCAACTTCTCCACTCGAGGTATATCAAATAATGAAAAATCTTAAAAATACAAACAGTACTGGATATGACAACATATGCACTAAAGTTATAAAATATGTGGCAGATTTAATAGCGCCTATATTGAGCTGTATAATTAACCTATCAATAGAGCAAGGCGTATATCCAGAGAAATTAAAAACCTCAATAATTAGACCGCTCTTCAAGAAACAGGACCGTGAAAATATGAGTTTCTATAGACCTGTTGCACTAATCCCCATATTATCAAAAGTCTTTGAAAAAGTAATCTATAATAGCATTTATCAATATTTTGAGAAAAAAAAATTATTTGCAGAAGAGCAAAAGGGATTCAGAAAAAGTAAAACAATTGACTTAGCCATCTACGATTTCTTAAGTCAGGTAGTGACTTGCTTGGATAAAAGGATTCCTGTTTCAGCTTTGTACATGGATATGACGAAGGCATTTGACTTCGTCGACCATACAACGCTGATAAAAAAACTTGAGGTGTATGGTGTCCGAGGGAATGTAGCTGAACTTATTAAAAGCTATCTAACCAATAGACAACAGCTTACACAGATTTCTAGAATTTGCGATAGAACTAAAACGGAAATTCATCATCTATCACATCCGAGAACTGTTCAATATGGTGTACCACAAGGTAGCGTTTTAGGACCATTACTATTCCTCGTTTACATTAATGATCTCCCTAAATCAGTTACACATTCAATGGTTCTATTCGCAGATGATAGTACCATGGTTGCGGAGTGCCGAGATCCAAATACATACGAATTAGAAATTAATGACTCGCTTAAAAATATAGTCGACTGGCTGGAATGTAATAATCTGTTAATTAATATTGAGAAAACAAATTATATGACATTCACAAATAATTATAACCACATACAATCTAATAAACTTGACATTCAATATAAAAACAAAAAAATTGACGAAATAAAAGTAACAAAATTCTTAGGACTAAACATCGACTCACATTTGACGTGGAAACCGCAAATAGAACATTTGTGCAAAAAATTAAGTCAGCTCTCTTATGCTTTATATATGCTTAGCAAAGTTACCGGTCAATCTGCTCTGTTGACTGTCTATCATGCTTTTGTCGCCTCAACACTAAGGTATGGCATTATATTTTGGGGAAACTCAACGGACAAAGATAAGGCGTTTATAGCCCAAAAACGATGTATAAGGGCAATCTGTAAGTTAAAACCAATGGATAGCTGTATGCCCCACTTCAGATCATTAGGAATTTTAACATTGCCATCTCTCTACATTTACGAAACTGCTGTATTTGTAAAAGTAAAGTGGAATTTGTTTAAGACAATGTATAGTAAACGAGACATCAAATTAAGTGCTCCTCCTAGCTCCACAGCTCTATTCTCGAAAGGCATTTATGGTATGGCGCCAAAAGTGTATAATAGATTGCCCAAATCGATTAGGAATATTGACCATATTCACATATATAAAGCGAGACTTAAACAGTTCTTAGTCGAAAAATGTTACTATAAAATACAGGACTACATTGAAGACACGTCAATATGACATAATATGTACATTATAACTAGTTTTAAGTAACATTATAATATTTTGTGGACATAAATTTAACAAAAATACCTTAGCGCGTTTAGTAAATATTGACATCTGATGTAAATCTATGTAAATTTGTGTTTTTTGCGTGTAACTAATATTTGCATGCTGCATGGCAGAGTATAGCGAACCATATTTTAAATTACATTATTATACACCTGATGTACACCTATATTCGTGCAAATACGCTTAGACCTCGCTAACAGGGGGGACTGTGAACCAATTCACAGGTAAGTATTTTAGATTCAATCAAAATCAAGTAGTAAAGTAGCCGCACCAATAACTTTGTAAACTACATTTTCCGATTTAAAATCCAATCTATTGACTTTGCACGAAAATAGTTATAGTCTATTTCACTCACTCTCATTGTCTGTATAGATCCTCTTTACTAATCCGTCTGCTAATACGAGGAGCCCAAACTATGTTTTGAAAATATTTCATGGATTTTTAGAAAACAGGAGGCCATAAGGTAATTGTGTAGTATATTTTTAGAACCGGCTCATGAAGCCCTTTAATTTGATACCCCACACGATAGGTTTCAGAAAAAGAAAAAAAAAACCATACAAAAAAATAACGAGAAAAGCTCTCGACAAAAAAAAACTTTTAATTCAAGGAACACGTGTGCCAAGTTTTGTGAGGATCGCTTGAAAACTGTGGCCCCTAGATCGGAACTGACGCACACGTATAGAGACAGACGAAAACAAAATCTGCCTCCTATATTGTCGAAATGGAGCCCTTCGCTCGCTCGGTCAACTATGAAACCATAGGACCCAAGTTGCAAAACAGCAAATAACAGATGAATACGAGAGCCTTGATAGTTTGAAAAGTTCATATGTCTTCAGTCGCTCACTTCTTGAGTCTAACATCATGCATCATGTGTATGAGTGTCATAATCATAAGTTATATCACAATAATTATCCCATAATAAATAACTGTAACTCTGTTCTTTTTATACGCGTACTCGTGGTATATTAGGGGATAATACCATGTGTGGTGTTTCAAAGGCTGATCATCATTTTGGCAAAATAACAGATGCGGGCGCATTGTGTTTCCCAAACAAAAGCTGTTTCGTTTTATTTGAATCATTGTTAAACTTTTACTTTGTAGATAAGTTACATGGATTTAGCGAATAGCCCTACTCTGTTTCTTACTGGCCTATTACAAAAGAGGAGCATAATGAGTCATTAATCGTTTCAGAAAATCATAACAATGGAATGCATCATGTTGTCTTTACCTGGGTCTAAAAATGTCTGTGGTGGTAGGGATGGCTTGGTCTGCCTTAATAATTATGTTACACTCAAGTTATTCCTAACTTCGGGAGCAACCTGAACACTACAAGCCAAAATTGCACTGCCAATCGTCACGGAACAGACAACCATGTCGTCCAACATCACTGTAGTGAATTCAAATAAAGTAAACAGTGGCTGTCAAACCAACTTGGAGAATAACGAAAATGTAAGGACCGCACCAGTCACCAAATGTATGATGGCGCCTCCACATTTCCTGGACAGTATTGAAGAACCATCAAGACTAGACCAGCAGCTGATGGAAATGGAACAACTCATGTACCGGATCAGACAAATTGAAGTCACAAAAAGCAAGGCCTCAGCTAAGTTGACCGCATCCTGGCTCCAAGCAATGGAGGATTTGGCGAAAATCGAAAACAAACTAATACATGCAAGACTTGAAGCCGAAATAGCTGCTATAGAAGTTGAAGATGATATTGAAGACCCTGAAACCGACAGGACCTTCCAGATCTATCCAGAAAATTTTCCAGCCAGAAGCGAAGTGTCAGAGAAACATGTGATGATTCAAAACGAAATAGAACTGTTAGACAACCTGCCAGTGCTAAAACAAAAGAGGTCGGTAGTGCCTTTTGCAGCAAAAGTTGCAACCTCCACGCGTGCTCTTTGCGATCTGGACTCCTCGTATTTTGAGGATAAGATGCTAGTAGAAGTAGTGTTTCACAAGTTTGTAGATGTCTTTATGACTGAGTGGCTAGAATTCGTGCGTAAGAGGAACATTGAGGATGTCTATTTGACTGTCATCGTGGACTTCCTAAATGAGGAAGCGATGAAGGTGGCTAATGATATGCCGATTGAAGAATGAATTGACATAATTAACTAAAAATATTCTTTTGATAATTAACTATCCACTGTTAACGAATAACTTGATTAATAAAAAATGTGCTTATGTGATGCTGTGGTTTGTCTTTAGGTTTGCCATGTAAATAACATTAATATAATACCTAATCCTATGTTAATAAATATTATGTTTTAATATAATACCTCTTTTTTTAACAGCCTACAGTACTCACTTACTAGTACGTGTAAAAATCGTGGTCTTTTCATAAATAGGTATTTTACACACTTATCTTATGAAGGCAGGATGGTTTTATGTTCTAGCTAAAATGTTACCAAATTAAATTGTAGTAATATGAACTTAAGCAATAATCCTGTATCTTGTAATCAGCTGATGAAGCCCGTGTAATAAGGGTAATTTATTACATATAATTAGTGCTAAACTCACGGTTGTATTAAAACACCGAAATATGGTCTTCTGGTTGTCCATTTCATACCATGGTATAGCACCATCAATGGTCCAGCCACGATCTAATGGACTATAGATCGTGGCTGGATAATTCAGGGCTTATTATTATTACTAATAGAAGTATGTAGCTACATCGACAGCTCGTGGGCCAATCGGATACCAAGGTCTAGACTTCTCAAACCCGTTATGCCCTAGGTTATACCTTAACAGGTTCGATTTGAAGGGCTTAGTGTTATGTCATGTGGCGTAACATTGGCGCGATTAGGTTGCTGCGATTCAAGGGACAAGGCAATCTAGGCCTCTCAAGGTTCGGTTAAAAGGAGACTGTATTGGAAAACGATGGCTTGGCAACCATTACTGTCGATAGCCTACTGTAATGGCAGCTAGTCTCAATAAGCTGTATTGAGACTAATTGTGTATTGAGATTAAAGATCACGTGACGTGTTTTTTAAGCTGCCATTATAATTACGCTTACCTAACAGACGTCATTCTATCAAAAGCTACCAACACCATTTATTATAATAATAATACCTTGGAAACTATTTACACACATTGATCTAGCCCCAAACTAGGATTCCCTGTATCTTGGGTACTAGACAACGATACACATACTTATATACCTATAGATAAATATTATACTTAGATAGATAAACAACCATGACTAGGGTACAAACATCCGTCGTTCTAATCAAACAAATATTTGCCCCCACCGGGACTTGAACCCGGGACCCTTGGCTTCGTAGGCATGGTCACTACCGACTCGGCCGTTCGGGTCGTCAATTACCTATCACGTAAACATAAACAAAAACATACATTTCTTCTGACCCCACATCAGGATACCCTGTGTCTTGGGAACCAGATGCAGCGATATCCATCACACCCATATAAACATCCAAGACCTGGCGTTTTATTAATTTATCACCACCACCACCACCTTTATAAAAAAAAGAGCTCCGTGGTCTAATGGGTTTCACGCTTGCTTCTCACACAGGAGATGCAGGTTCGATATCTGACCATGTACCAATGAGATCATTTAATCTTAAGTACATTATAGAGACGGAGGGATTCTATGATGGAAAACATCGTGAGGAAACCTTAATCACTCCATAGCTGCCGCGATGGGCTAGCCCCCTGTCACGCAAAATCGAGTATTGAATAACCGGCTTAAAGTGGGCACAATTGTGCCTCTGCCACCCCGTATGGGAAAAGGCGTGACGCTATATAATGTCATGTAATCACCAGCCGGGGATCAAACCCTGGACCTCTCGCATGGTAGGAGCCACAACCACAGAGCCACAGAGGTCGTCAGGTCAAGTCGGGTCGTACTGTTGACCGAGGCATGAACCGTACCCAAGTTTTTCGACTGTTTCCTGTTTGTTTTTTTCTTCTTTTCATAACAATCTTCTAAGGCTCTAATCTCACTGAGGCGAAGTGACGTGACATCGATCTGACAAGGTCACGTTTGCACGGCATGTCCTTTTGGGTACATAATGCTTCAAGTCCGATTGTGTAGTGTAGAACACGGCGTGCAAAAAAGTCATAACTTCTGAAGTTAACAAATCTAAAAAAATATTAGCACACAGACTTAGCTCCGCAGCATATGCAGTTAAAAGAATCAGGGAATTGACTGACGTTGCAACTGCTAGGCTCGTATATTTTAGTTGTTTCCATAGCATTATGTCCTACGGCATACTACTATGGGGACGGGCTGCTGACATTGCGACAATCTTTATTTTGCAGAAGAGAGCGATCCGATTTATTTATAAGCTAGCTAGGTAATAGAGAGCGTTTGAGAGATTTCTTCAAAGAAACAAACATCCTAACAGTTGCAAGTCAATATATCTATGAAAACATAATGTATGTGAGGAACAATATCAGTAGCTTGATATTAGCCGCCACAATGTGCAAACTAGAAATAAACATAAACTTTCTTTTCCAATTTTCAGACTCACAAAAGTTAGTAGTTGTTTTATGGGACACTGTATACGCTTCTACAATAAAATTCCGCAAGAAAAACAAAACTTAACTGAAGCTCGATTTAAAAAAAATATAAAGCACAAATTAAGATGGGAAGACTGGTTAACTTTATAAAAATGATTTATTAAACGAACAGAGTAACGTCTAAGATTATACTAATACAATATTGACTTAATCTAAGTTGATATTGGTATTTATAGCTAAATAATGAAAGCTAAGCATTGACGTCATGACCTAATGTGGGGTAGTGCTGACAAAGGATAATTGTAGCGGTTGGTCTACCTTAACTCCTCCCCCCTTAAGATCGAAATTATCTGAAGCCGACAGAGTTGGTTTCGGAGAATTTCGTCCTATACAATTTGTATATATCCTGAATTTAAACAATACAAAAACAACAAATGAAAACATAAAAACATACAGTAAAATAGTCCAAACACTAATATTTTTCACAACATAGATAAAATCGTCCGAAATAGTTTCACTAACACTGAATTTAGCACTGGTAATAACGTCTTTGATGTCGCTGAAGTCCACGTTCTGTAGGTCCAGCTGCTTTTCCTCTTGTCTGATGGGATGTCGCAGCTCTGGTAGTTGGATGAACGGTAGCTGCATACTGGTCGAGGTGTTTGTGGGTGTTGAAATGAATACCTCTCCGACTTCGGTGTTACAGTGGCTCCTTGGTTGTAGAAAGAAGGTCCCTTGTACAGTTTGTCTGTACACTTCTTCGTTGCAGTGTTCTGTAATTATCAATCCATTTATAGAGTATATCAGCCAGAAGTTTTTGGTGATCCCTTGTATTTTCTCCTTTTCTAAATGTATGATGTGTTGATGACATCTGGTGCAGTTCTCCTTCAGCATCATGATCTGTTCTATGCAGGTTTCTGTAGAGTATGGTACGACGTCATCGCTTGAACACAGGAACTTGTTGTCCTCGATCTCGTCGCATAGGTTCACTATGGGCCTGTATTTCAACCTATTCACCATAAGGTAAGGGTGTTCGGGGATAATGGTAGTGGTTTTTAGGGTTTTAGGATTATAGACAGGGATAGGAATAATTTTATAATAAGTATACGTGTTTGCTTCTATCAATGGAACTTCTAATACAAAAACTAATCTATTACTAATAATATAAGATTTAATAATAATACTACGTTCTATTTTAACTAAATCCGCTTGATTTACTGGGTAAATTAAATGAGCATGTTTTTCTACTTCTAAAAGAATGTGGATAAGTTCTGTGGTATTGATGATAGACTGATGTAGAACATGTAATTTGCTGAAAGCTATAGCTGTCTCAGTTTCCTGAATAAAGTCGTAAATAGTGTGAAAGTTATTCGAAATTTGAAACAGATTATTCATAAGAGATAAAACATTATCTCGTTTAGATTCTCTTTCTAAAAATGACTCTATTTCTACAGTTTTATTATTCAAAATGTTAACGTTCATGTTGATCTTTTGCGATATATTAGCGAATTTATCTAGGGCATTTACCATTAATGACACTTTACGTTCTACTGAATGTTCCGCGTTTTTAAGATGGCTTATCTCTAAATCGTAACGTACTGCATCTGTTTCATCTAAATTTCCTGAAATAGCCTTAACTAATGAACCTAAAGGGCTAAATAATGCACGTTTAAATCTAGAAAAGGGTAAAATCTGATTTATCCTATCTCTTATTATCGATTCTAATGATTCTATTTGTTTACACAAACTACCTAGTTGATTTTTAAATTCACTATCATTTGAAATGGTTGCATTTAGTTGATTATACTGTTGAAAATTAGCATCTACTTGGCTTAATAATATGTTTAAATCTAATGTCTTAAAAATAGTCCACGAGTTAATCCTCATCACTGCCGTCCCAAGTTTGATCGGAGCTATTCCCGGATTTGTCTCCAGACTTTGAAGTTCCAGGCTGTGGATCGAGTCGATCAGTACCAGAAGTACCTGGCTTAACCTGTGGAGGACGTTTAACATTCTTAATTGCCACTCTTGTCTTTCTTTTCTTTAATTCTACTGGGATTATATTTCTATTCGGTTTACCTATTACTTTAGCCTTTTCATAACGCGGCAAGTCTTTCGCTTTTCGCGTCCTAGTATTTTTCATGAAAATATCGTCACCTTCTTTGATTTCAGGTGGTTCTTCTCCACCTCTCTTTTCCCTAACTTTAACTTTATCTTCATGAAGCTTCTCTGTGACATATTCATATAAAACCTTCAACCTTTTTCTATGATCTTGTAACAATTTTTGCATGAGATTTCTTTCTCTATCAATATCAAACACATTGCTAGAATCTGTATTTCCGAAAACTATTTCAAATGGTGTGAAGTTAGTAGCAGAGTGGATGGAGTTATTATACGCCATGATTGCGTAAGTCATAACGGAGGCTGCATCCATGTCACTTTTCTCGTATTTCGCTAAACGATAGATTTCGATAATCGTTGAGTGAAATCGCTCAACTACTGCCATTGAGCTAGGACTATTTGGAGTACCTATGTGCAGCTCAATTTTATACAACTTCAAAAGTTCTTTGATTAACTCATTATTAAATTCAGTACCTGAGTCACAATTAATTTTCCTGGCTAATCCGTACATGCTGAAGTATTTTATTAAAGCTTGTACTACTTCTGGTGTACTGCGATTCGGTATGCTAATGGCCTGTCCTAACTTACTAAAAGCATCGACTATCGTTAGATAGTATTTACTATCAATGTACAGTAAGTCCATGAAGACTTCCTGAAATGGTGAGCTTTGACTCTGTGTCAACTGTATACATGGTTTAATGGGTTTCCTTTCATACTTCATTCTTTTACACTGTTCACATGAATTTATAATAGCTGTAACGGTTTCCTTCATGTTTTGCCACCAGTAGTGACGTTTTAATTTCATTAGAGTTTCATTTATTCCCCTGTGACACGTTTTCCCTTCATGATATTTTAATATGACCTCTCGTTGGTCCTCTTCGGAATCGGTTAAGTTAACTGTACGTTCCGTACATTCAGTCAACTTCAGCGTTCCCTTCTTAAATAGTCTTGTTATTACAGCTGAAAAAGTTTTCCTGAAATCTTGGTTCTCGAAATAAATAAAGTACTTGTGTTTCGTGTCTATATACTCTTTGAGAAACTCCTTTGTTAATTTTTCATTGTTAATGGGCATAAATACTTCAAGTATACGTTGTTTCTTATTAGATATATCGTTTACGTATAGCTTATCTTTAAACCATGTCTGAACCAGAATCTGCTTTGGTTTACAGTCTATCGCTTCTTTTAGAATAGGTATTCCTTCATGTTCCCTATTGGATATGGAATTTGCTGTAGCACCGTCGTCTGAATCTGAAATTTCTATCAATTTAGGCGACTGCTCGCATTCTGAATCTGAAAGCTCTATTACTTCAGATGGCTGTCCACCTTCAGATTCTGAGATATCCATCATCTCTGGTTGTGGCCTATTCTTCTTCTGAAAATTCTGATTTAATTCATCTAACTCTTTCCTAACCTCAAGTACACGATCTTCGTTTTCATCTATATTCGCTATAATAGAATCTAAATCATTATCATTATCTATTGCATTAATCTTTACTCTAGAAAGGGCGTCAGCATTCGTGTTTTGCTGTCCTTTCTTGTACTTGATCTCAAAATCGTACTCTTCTAACCTTAAACGCCAACGTGTGAGCTTGCTATTCGGTTCTTTTAGTGAGTACAGCCATGCCAATGGTCTGTGATCTGTATAGATCGTAAACTTTTTACCATAGAGGTAGGGCCTAAAGTGCTTTACAGCCCATATTACGGCTAAAAGTTCCTTCTCTATCGTGCTGTACCTACTTTCGGTATCACTCAAAGTCCTACTAGCATAGGCTACAGGTTTGTCTGACCCGATTGTTCCCTGTGATAATACGGCACCTATGGCAAAATTGGATGCGTCGGTGGTTAACACAAATGGTTTGTCGAAGTCGGGGAACTGAAGAAGGGGTGCATTGGTTAGCAGCTTCTTACAAGTTTCAAAACTGTTAACGTATTCCTCATTCAATACTATCTTTTTCCCTTTCTTTAAACAAGCTGTAAGGGGTCTTGTTATTTTAGCGAAATCCTTTATAAACTTTCGATAATATCCTATCAATCCTAGAAAGCTTTTGATCTCAGTTGTTGTCTGAGGGATTGGGTACCTTAATACCGCGTCTATCTTATCATTGTTTGGCATAAGGCCCTCGCTGGTTATTGTATGTCCTAAATACAATACTTCCTTTCTAAGAAAATGCGATTTATCTAACTGAATTTTCAGATTAGTTTGACGAAATCTTTCAAAGACAACTTTTAATTTTTCCACGTGTTCTGGTAAGCTTTTTGAGAATATGATGACATCATCAAGATATACGAGACAGTGTATTCCTTGCAACCCTCTGAGCACATTGTCCATTGCTCTTTGGAAGGTTGCAGGTGCAGTTTTCAAACCGAACGGCATTCTGTGAAATTCAAAGTGTCCAAACGGGGTGCTGAAAGCTGTTTTTGATTTATCGTCTGGTTCTACTTCTATTTGATGGTACCCACTGGCAAGGTCGAGCGTAGTGAAGTACATACTCTTGCCTAGCATATCAAAAAGATCATTAATATTTGGCAAAGGGTATTTGTCATCAGTCGTTATTTCATTCAGTCGCCTGTAGTCAACGACCATTCTCCATTTTTGTTCACCTGAGGCATCCAATTTTTTTGGCACGAGGTGAACCGGGGCACTCCACGGTGAGTGTGATTCCTGAATAATGTTATCCCGTAACATTTTACCTACTTGTTTCTTAATTTCCTGAGTCTGAACAGGAGGTAACCTATGTGCTTTTAAGTTAATGGGGTCTTCGTTCTTTGTTCTAATACTATGCTTCACTTGATTGCTGAAGGATAACGGTATATCCTCGCAATAAAATATATCCCTATATTCCCTACATATACTACCTATTGTCATTCTTTCTTCCTCATTCATGTGGTCTAGTCTAAGTTTCTTAAGATTATTTTCTAATAATTCATCAACATCTTGTTGAACTCCTGACCGTTTCAGGTGAGTTGAATTTACGTTTTGTGATTCTTGATGAAACGACTCTACATTGAATGGGGCCGTAACCGTTAATTTATGAAGCAATTCAGTTGTATTCTGAATTACAGTCGTCGCGAAGCCGTTAGTGCATTTCACTATAGCGGTTGGCATTCGAACTCCGTTGCTGAATTGGGTATAATTCAGAATACCTTCTCCGTGCAACAAGTTCACTGGCAACTTGACTCTCATCTCACATCGAGGAGGTAGGTTATACATCTCTCTCGTGGGTGGTGAGTAAATTATTGGTATTTTTGTATAATCTGTAAATAGTGTTTGAGACTTCATATCAATTTTCGCGTTCAGTTGTTTCAACAAGTCACTACCTATCAGACCATCATACCTTTCATCCACAGAATAAACATAAAATTTATGCTTTTGATTAGTATTAAAAATGTTGGGCAAGTTGATATAAACTACCTCATTGTGCCTGCTTGAGGCATGTGTACTAATCACTTCAAACGATTCGTTTTGTTTTGAATTTGCGTAGTATTCGTTAGCAACCTTTGGGCTAAGAAAAGACCGAGTACTACCCGTATCTATCATGAAAACGGCGTTTAGTTCCGGTACACGAATATGCGGCAAATTCAAACGCTTACTACAATTCAGTTTTATTTTCTCCCTATCATCGAGGCTTCTACGTGAAAATTTTCCGCTGGCTCACAGTAAGGGACAGAATTTTGACCATCACATACTTGTGAGTTGCACGGTTGAGAATCATAATAATCATTCTCGGTGTAATTAACGCGCCTTGAACTAGCCGTTCGCATTGTTACATCGGTATTCGAACCCGATGCGGTAGGCTGTTGTGCGTCATAGCCCACACGGTACCTATTGTCCACGGCAGCGGCGGCGGCGGCGGGGTGCTGACGATGCGTTTGCGCTTGCACTGGCGGTGACCTACTTACGCGAGGCCCGTGTTGCATGTTATTTTCATTAAATCTATTTATAGCATTAGCGTACTGCTGTCGATTATTTCTAACTTGAAATGAATTTTGTTGCCCGTTTGATGCATTTTGTATCGGACTAAATGCATTGTTGGGTGCAGATGCACTTGGTGGTCTTTGCGAGTTGTCAAATCTTGGAGGGTTGTAGTTATTATTCTGGGTTCGGCTTGTATTAGCACTGACTTTCGGGTTCTTGGCATCGTACACCGTCTGAAAGTTTTGCTCCTCTAACACAATCTTTAAAGCATCCTCCAAAATTGTGACATTTCGCAACCGCACCAACCTAACTAAATAAGCCGGTAAATTGTACAGAAAGACATTCAGTGACGTGTTATCATAGATGTGATGTTTAGCCACACGTAAATTTGCGTCCACAACAGTTTCATTTATTTTTGAAAATAGACTACTCCTCAAGTGTTGAACTCTGTGACAGAACTCCACGTAACTTTCACTTCTATTTCGCTTTAATGACTCTAATTCCATCGCCAAACATTCTTCGGACCTTGGGTCACCGAAGTGTTGGCTTAGAAGATCCTTTAATTCATTCCATGTGCTAATCAATTCCCTTTCTCCTACTAAATTAGCAGCTTCCCCAGCAAGTCGACTGGTAATCACATGAAATAGGTATTCATTTTGTAAATTCCCCCCTTGAAAATTTTGTAAAATATATTCACATTTCTTAATAAATAGTGGTAATGCTCTGGTTTCTCCATTGAACACTGGTATGATTTTAATCATTTCCGTGGGAACCCTAGTAATGTCCTCCATTTTGGCGGGAAAAAAAATCTACCGATAAATTAACTATACCTAACGATCTACACTATGAACGTTATTCAAGAAAAAAATAATTCTCGAATAATGTTACTATCCACACGATAATGTTAAGGCGTTGACTAATCCCTAACAACACGTATAAATATTATAACAGGGTAGCGGAAGTGAAGAGTAGAGGAATGGTGAACAGGTGTACTCACAGTCCCGTAGCTCCCATGTCCTTCCGGAATATTGCTAGTCTCCAAGTGTCCTCTGCCTCTGGTCCAGTCCTTGTCGGGTCCTTGTTCCTGGTCCGTCGCTGCTTGGCTGCTTGGCTCCACAGGAATTTGACTCGGCTTCTTCTTAATAAATTTATTTGTTCGAGAATCTCAACTAAACCGTAGAAACGGATGGTGGATGCACGTACGGTAACGGCAAACCAACTGTTGAGATCCTGTCCGCAGCGCCAATTAAGATGGGAAGACTGGTTAACTTTATAAAAATGATTTATTAAACGAACAGAGTAACGTCTAAGATTATACTAATACAATATTGACTTAATCTAAGTTGATATTGGTATTTATAGCTAAATAATGAAAGCTAAGCATTGACGTCATGACCTAATGTGGGGTAGTGCTGACAAAGGATAATTGTAGCGGTTGGTCTACCTTAACTCACACTTTGTGCACAATAGCCTACTAAAAAATTAATGAGTTTTTACAAGACACCGACATCTGGCATTAAACCAGTTCAATACACCCTATATATTATGTACCAATAATTAGGCACCTAGTTACTTAATGTTTTATTATGCTTGCTTGATTATGTTATGATGTTTATTACGTCTCAATTTTAGTGCTATTATGAATAAAAATCTTTGAGTTGAATGAATTGAATTGAATAAAATAAAAAATATAAATATTGAAAAGTTTATAAAGAGCCCTTTTCAACGATCTACCTTCATGACTTATTACGGTGTTTTTTTGCTTTTTGTCATTTTACCCGCTCCACTTTTTGTAGGCCATTTATTAATTTCTAATAGGCTTGCATTATGTTGCGGTGATCAGGATTTGTGCAGAAGATTTCAAGACTTTGTCTCCTTAAATTCCTAAGAAAAGTGCCTGTGACAGACGGACGGACGGACGAGGGAGTGATCTTATCAGGGTTCCTTTTTTACTTTTAAAAAATATCACTGTGTTCGAGTTTTTAAAATTTATTTTGTTGTTTTGAAAACTGCTACTTTCGCTTTATATATGCCATTTCTACAAAAGAAGACGATTCGACGACCATCTCTTCATTTTTTTACAGTAAATAGTAAAAAACACAATAATTGACCGAGCGAACGAAGCGAGCGAAGGGCTCCATTTCGACAAGATAGGAGGCCGATTTTGCTTTCGTCTTTCTCTATACGTGTCTGTCAGTTCCGGTCTAGGGGCCACAGTTTTCCAGCGATCCTCACAAAACTTGGCACACGTATTCTTTGAATTAAAAGTATTTTTTGACGAGAGCTTTTTTCGATTTTCCCCTTTGGGGGAGTTATGACGTTATTAATTTTTTGTAAGTTTTTTTTTTCTGAAACCTATCGTGTGGGGTATCGAATTAAAGGGCTTCATGAGCTGGTTCTAAAAATATACCACATCTTTCGGCCGCCTGGTTTCTAAAAATCCAAGAAATATTTTCAAATAATACCAAGTTTGGACTCCTCGAAGTAGGAGACAGATTAGTAAAGAGGATGTACACAGACCATGAGAGTGAGTGAAATAGACTATAACTATTTTGGTGAAAAGTCAGTAGATTGTATTTTAAATCACAAAATGTAGTTTACAAAGTTATTGGTGCGGCGGCTACTTTACTACTTGATTTTGATTGAATCTAAAATACTTACCTATAAATTGGTTCACAGTCCCCACTGTTAGCGAGGTCTACTGCCCTCAGGGCCACTAGTATAAAATCAACAAACTTGTGCAAAAGACAATATATAAAACAGGAAGAACAAATAAGTCAAATGACTATTCAATATTATTACTACTTGAATAGAAAACAGTAATATTATAAATAGGGCAAAGTAAAGCGTTTCCGTATTAATAGGTACTAACACTATTTCCATGAGAAGTGGCTGTAATGTGCATGCATGAGCCACAAGGTCGATAAGGACCAAAAACGGTCAAGTGCGATTCGGATCCGCATATGAAGAATTCCGTACCATCGTCCAAGCAACACGCCAAAAAACACGATTTTTGTATGGGGATCCCGTTAACTTTCAGAGTACAATACCCGAAGGGTGCCAAACGGGACCAAAGTCAAAGTCAAAATTTCTTTATAACTGTAGATATTTATACATTTATTAAATATGATTTTAAGGGTTCGCTACCCGATGGTTCTCAAACGGGGCCCTATTATAAGCCTCCGCTGTCTGTCCGTAGGTCCGTCCGTCCGTCAGCGGGCTTTATCTGATGAACCGTGATCAGAAGATACTGACGAGCTATAAAAAGTTCCACCCACAAAATTGCGACAAACACCCATCCAATTAAAAAAAAAAAAAAACACAATATTGACGTTTTTAATTGGTAATATTCTGATGCGCTGTTAAATGTACTTCAATATTGCAGACGTCGTCATTAAGCTAGCCTTTCCCATTTAAGTGTAATTTGGTGCTATGTCACTGGAACTTTTTCATTGCTCGTCAGTGTAGTTGAAATTTTCACAGCAAGTGTATTTATTATTGGGGAATAAACTGCACTTCAAAAATACTTATTTGCATAGAAAATATCAGGGCAAAATGCTCCGGTAGTTTAGGTGAAGGGTAAAGGAGGTGAGCGAAGCAAAGCCCCCTTTATCCTTCGTGTTAGGTTGAACATGTAAGAACAACAAAAAATACTTAAAACATAAACTTAAGTACACATCATAAAAATCATAAAAATTGTTTTTGCTGATCCTTTCTTTGCTGTGCAAATCAATATATTTGATGTGCGATTAAATACTAGCCTTATTTTAATGACCATTTTGTTTCGCCGTTCGGTAAACTCTGTCTAGTAAAAAGAACACATCCGAACTTATCGGCAAAATGATAAATTGCGGGGACTGAGTTTTGTGCTTAGACAAATGTGGGTAAACGAATAATAATTAGTTTGATCATTCGGTTTTTGTATTTGTGTAAATAATTTTCTCAATTTCTGCCCACTTCCGGTCCTGCAAAAGTCAAGTAAAAGAATTTAGCTCAATGGGTGACATTTAATTAACACGTTCCGGGGCGGTACCTCACTAGCTCGACTTCGAAGATAAGCAGTAAAAATCTTCATACAAACCAAAACCCCTGTCAAAGCCGTACTGCCACCTTATAACACAAAAATACATTTGCAAATGACAGTTCGGTTATAGCAGTAATACGGTTATTACAGGACTGTCACTTCACTCATCAAATTAATACTTAGAGAAAATCAGTACGGTTATGACAGTAGTACAGTTATAGCCGTACTGTCATGCCAATACGTTGTTGCCGTGGTAGGAGATGTCAGTACGGATATAACAGTTAGTATAAGGGGATGTAAAACAAATGAAATTACTTGTTTATTATTTTCATTTTAATCATAATAGGAAACATTTTCGTTCATTACAGAAAGACAAACTTAAACACTAATCTTATTTATTTGGCTCTAGTTATAATTTTCAAAACATAATTAGGTTTTAAACAAAAAAGTTCAATATCACACTGCTCCAGTGAGATCAATTGTCATAATCAAGTTGTTGAACATATAAGCCATCCATTTCTAAATAACGAAACAAGAGACATCAGTCTTGTATTATTAGAAATAACAATGAACAGTGTAGAGCTTGTCTAAGCTCAAATGACGCAATGAGGTGGTGGGGCGCGTCATTTGAGCTTAGACAAGCTCTACAGTTATAATGAGATATATTTGTTTATAGTATATAAATGTAAATAACGACACAAGAGACATCAGTCTTAGATTATTATGAATAACAATGAACAGTGTACAGTTCTAATGAGATAAAGTTTTATATCAAAATGTAAATATCTAAATAAGTGACATCAGTCTTATATTATTAGGAATAACAATGAACGGTGCACAGTTCTAATGAGATTAATTTTTATATCAAAATGTAAATAACTAAACAAGTGACAACAGTCTTATATTATTAGGAATTATAATGAACAGTGTACAGTTCTAATGAGATCAATTTTATATCTGTAAAAATCAACAACTTATAAGCTAACCATTAATTTGTTGAATACAATAGATGCCATTCTTCAAAACACGTAGCACAAAGAGGAGTCTTAGCCGTGCATCCTTTGCATCTATACCTGGTCTCTTTACGTTTCTTCTTCTTGTAACAAAGACTGCAGTTGAGGTATTTTAGCTTTCTCTTTGAATTTTCAGATGGGGGAATGTCTTCTGGCCAATGATTTTCAGCAACTTGTTTTGAGGGTCCCGGGTTCTCAGTTCTCTGTGTCTGTGGTTTATTTGTATATTCTGTGCGTCTACTGGAAAAAATGCTTCCTTTTTTCAACAATTCTGTGCCTTTCGTGTTGTTGTCCAGCTTTATCATTTGCTTTATAAGTTCCTCTCGAAATGCCAGAAAGCTGTACTTGACGTCATCCTTGAAGTACTTTTTGAACACATAAAAAGCATTCCAAACACATATGTCTAGCAAATGGAAGAATACTTTTTTGTACCAACGAATGGTTTTTTGCGGTGACGAGTAGTATGCAACCATTTGATCTTTACGATCGATTCCCCCCATATATTTGTTGTACTCTCCAACTTCCACTGGCTTTGTCGATAATTTCCCAAATCTGTTCGCAAATTCAGTCATTGTGGGATGATTCCTGGTTGTTATGACATGGACAGGCCGTTTGTCTTGCCAGACAGAAACATACACTTGTTTTTTACGAAGCCAGTAATGTTCCCCCTTCTTCAACTTCTTAGTAACCAGTGATCTGGGATTGGTTTTCCTATTTTTTCGTAACGTGCCATTGGTATGCGTACGCAGATCTAATAATTTTTGACTTAGTTCTACATCATTGTAGAAGTTGTCCATGAAGACATGGTGGCCTTTCATCAGGTAAGGCCTTAAAAGTTTCATGACAATCATTTCTGTTTTCTTTGTAGATTCATCAGATTTCTTTGTTGATTCATCTCCTTTGCCGCAGTACATAAAGATGTTCAAAACATAACCGTCTGCAGTTGTTAGCACATAAAACTTTATGCCATATCGCGCTTTCTTAGATTTTATGTACTGGCGGAAGTGTAATCTGCCTCTGAATAAAATCAGTGATTCGTCCAATGATAGTTCTTTTCCTGGCCCATAAACACGACGAAAATTTTCAGTTATTGCCATCAGAAAGTCTGTGACTTTTTTCTCGCTTTTTGCATTGACGTTCGCCACACATAAGCACCTTAGTATTTGCTGAAATCTTCGAGACGACATGGCATGAGGAAATATCGGGTGATAATTTAGAGGGTCAGAATAGGAGAACAGTTGCCGGAAGTTTGGTGCCTGTATTTGCCCATGTAGTAAGCATAGTCCCAAAAATGCTAACATTTCGTCCTTGGTTACATTGCGGAAGACTTGGTTTCGGCTGTGCCTCGTATGAGGTCTATTTGTGTCAGTCAATCGATGACCGTAATCATTCGTTCTGGCCACGAGATAGTCTATTAGTTCTTCGGAGAACATCAGTTTAAACATATCAAGCGGATTAGTATTATCAGCAAGTTCAACCCGAAGTCCCTGTGAGGCAAAATCAAAATCGAATTCAGGGATCGGTTCTGTGGTACATGACCATTCATTATTATCATCTTGTGCATTTATATTGGGAGTATCCGAAGCAGCATCAACGGGTTGATCACCGACATCAACCAGTATTTCTGGTATTTCGGCTCCAGCAGGAACGACAAAAGTTTTAACATTAGCGGCTTGATCAGAAAGCCCACAAACATCAAGCGCTGATTCCGGTGCTTTGGTCTGAGAATAGAATACAGCAGGCTCTTCAAAAGTTTCGTTGACTAATATTGATGGACTTTCTGCTCTAGGCAAGTCAGATGATTCTTGAGGGGCAGCTAAATTTAGTGACCTGTTATGCTCGTCACCATGCGTTTTGATGACACCTTGACTTACGAGGCGAACTGCTGCTTTTGTCTGAGAATCACCATCTGACTCTGCCGAGGTGTCGCTTGAGTCACTAAATTCAGGTTTTTGTCTCCTAATCGTTTTACGTTTTAGTTCCTCGTCTTCGCTACTTGAAACATCACTAAAGTTCGGTTCAAAATTATGGTCTGTTCCATAGGCTCCATCACTATCACTGAATGGGTCATGATCACTATCAGAGCTTTTTTCCGTTTCCGACGAAGACATCTCTCCTAGAAGCCGCTGGATGCGCTCCTCTTCTTTTTCACCCTTCCTTGGTCGATTCATCTAAAAACAAAATAAACGATGAATCCTGTAAAGTCTGTGCGAAAAGATAACCATCGTAAGTTTGTACCTATTGTACATCACGCCACGCCATTGTGCGGCGGTTCCCTTTTCGCACACACTAATGACGTGTTGGTGATTTATTCTACTAATCACGCTTCAAACACATGCTATAAAACAATATGAAGTATTCTAAACAGGTAGTAACAAGTAAAACAACTTACTTTTCATCTCCGAACAACTTGTTTACCCGCGTAACGTGATCAAAAACACCGTCCACCACTGGCGACGTCCTGAGTGACACTGACGCACACGCCGATTGAAAACCCACATAAACGTATCGGGTATTACCGTACTGTCAATGTGTGAGTACTAGTATGCGTGTGTGCACTGGTCACTACAAAGAGCGACTCAACTGGCTGTAGATTGACAGTACAACTTTGATGTGTTTCTGTAGAATGGCGGTGGATTTTTTTTATATGGAGATCTCACAGAAATACTACGGAGGCAACCGTACCGACATTTAGAGAGGATTGAAAAATTACGGGGATCGCCGTACTGTCATATCAGAAGAAGTAAGAATAACGGCCATCGCCGTTACCGCCCCGGATCGTGTTAACATATTTTGGGGAATGATAGTTCCCACCATTAAGACGCTGATTAAATAAATATGGGGTGCTGTTTTCATGTGTTTTTCAGGAAATACTGGGCAAATCGTAATTAATTTCTGGTATATGTAATTTGACTATATAATCTAGAGATTCTTAATTGGAAAACATGTTTGGATAAAATTTTCTCGATAGAAAATAAATACAAAGTCAACCCTTTTTTTATGGTTTTATCCTATTACACCGCAGTAGTAAGTGAATATGACTGTGTGATAATTGCAATGTATGAACAATTGTTATTTCTAACGATTTTCAATTTGAAAGTTAATTCCCTGAAATAGTTTATTTTTTATGATTTTTTTTTACGTTTTGGCGCTTACGTTGTTTCAGATTAGTCGCGAGTGCATTATTGGCATCCCGCTTTTTCTTATTCGCGAGTAATTATTGCATCTCACTTCCACTCGACAGCGCATTTTTATTCCATCATCGCCTTAAAACAACTTTCCCGAAGAAACATTTGGTCGCAAACGAAAAAAATTGTGTCTCCAATAGTAAATTGTAATCAGCTGACCGGGTCAATGTACTGAGGACGAATTTTTTTTTCATTTGAGTCCATATGTCTCTTTATAATGATGGGTACTAGCACTCGCCAGAATAAGATTAGATAATTAAATGTTACCCTTTATAGTTTGTTTTAACTAATTAACCCTTTTATCTAAGCCCTCTTTACTGCGTCCAAAAACCATAATGTTATACTACTTGGTAAAAACTCATTTCTTATCTGAATATTGATACATTATGTCAACCCATCTCGACAAACCCGCTCTCAAGTTTTAATGCCCACCATTATGTATCAGTCACATAAACTACTATTAAGCCTCCTTAGCCCTTTTAAGTCCTGTGTTTTTGTTTCATTCCTTGTGACTGTTGATGAAATCTGATTGTCTTCAATTTGGAATAGAAATACAAAAATAGCGCCTGAGCAGTTTCCAGGAACAAATTCAGTAGCAGTTGGCATTCTACGTGCCAAGAATCGTGGCAGGTGGCGCTTCTCAGAAGTGTGAATTGTGTGTGAGTCAGGGGTCAGGTAACTGCAGTACCCTGTTCTTGTATCTGAACATAAGTCACAATAATAATATAGTCGTAATTAATGTTGTTATATTATTGAATGAACGACCTCTGTGTCGCAGTTGTTGTGACCATGCCTACCATGCGAGAGGTAAAGATGAAAGAAACCCCAGGTCTTGGATGTTTATATGTGTGTGACGTCGCTGTTTCTGGTTCCCACGACACACACTCTGGTATCCTAGTGTGGGACCAGAAGCGATGTATGTCCCTGTATGTAAATGTTTATGTTTGATTATTGGCTAACATATCATCACCTGTGCCTCTACCAACCCACAAAGGAAAAGTCGTGACGCATTATTTGCTTTGTTTTTCTAAAAAAAATGTAAAAATAAAAAGAGCCGTCATTTAAAAGTCTAAGGTGAGCGTAAGGGGGCACAAAGAAGGTCCCGATTTTTGCTTTTCTACTTACAACCGAAAACGACGCGACGTAGGAAATTATGTTGTACCAGATAATTGAAGCTGATAAAATTCTCTACAGCGCTGTATATAACATTTTTACCTATTCCCAATCGTGTATAAAGTATGACCGCGAGAAAAACATTTTCAAAAATGTGATTTTTACCTCAGATTTTTGTCATACATTGCTTTTTTACTTTAAAACAGTTAATCTCAAGAAAAAGTGCCACGAATAAAGTATAGGAGTTAAATTACTTTGAAAAAATAAACATATAAATATGCTTATTAGTTATCTATTGTTAAATAGTTCGGAGCTCATAATCCTAAACAACAATTATAATAGGTATAGGCAAAAAGTGTAAAATATAAAATTTTTAGAAATTTGTATCAGCTTTCATTAAGTAGCACAACAAAATGTCCTATAACGTGTCGTTTTCTAGTTGTATACATTTTGATGATTAAACTCGAATTAGTTTAACAACTGAAAATAGAGAAATAACACCCAAAAAAAAACATTGAAAAACTATTTAGTTATTGACAATATTATTTATTTATCATTCCTTACATCTAGAATATTGCATGCTGTTTTTAAAACGAAACCTTATTTTACGCTACCTGCTTCTTATAAGTTTACATACAACATGACATTTTGAGTATCATACACTGACCCGTAGTTGAAAGTACCGTCATCCGAAACCTAATATCTCTACACAGGAAAAAAATAACTATCTAAAAATGGTCAACCACTCATCTATTTCCAACGTTTCAGCCACTTTCATAGCTTCATCAGCAAGAAACTCCATCAAATCACTAATATTTACATCCACCAACTCATTGTCTCTTGAAAACTCTATCCACTCTTTCTGATACACTCCAACGATCTTTCTGAACACAGAATCAACCAGACCTGTCTCACTGTTGTATGCTGACTCAAGTTGGCACAGCTTCTTGGTCAGAGGAACTAGTTCACCAGCAAAATTAACTATAGATCTCTTGTTGGCTAAAACAGGCAAGTTTTGTATCCGGCTAAGGATCTGTTTCACTTCCTCGCTTTTTGTGGTGTCTTCATGTATTATTTGCTGCATTTTTTCAAATTCTTCATGAACGGATACGTAACTTACTGATAGTATTTGGGCTTCTGTTAGTTGGTTGGTTCTTGGTTCGTACATTGTTGAATTTAGAAACAATATATAAAGACTAGTCTGAGATGCGTCGACGAAGCTACTCAATTTCTGTTTGATTATTTTGAGTACGGATCGGTAAAGGAAGTTTCGTTATCCCTACCATTGTCAAAAAACAGGTAGTAAGGAATGGGTTGTTTGTCATCACTGGCCCCGAAAGAGAGATGATTAGTAGGGCTAATAAAAACAAAAAGTGGTTCATAATTAAAGTTCTTGGTAGAAATATTGGCCTGTTAATATGAATAAAGGGATTTCAAAACAAAGGACTTATTCACTGACCAACTGGTTCTCCCAGAGGTTTTGCTAAAGGCTTCGTTTTACGATGTCTGTATTGTTCTAACTTACCTCCAATTGCAAGTAACAAGGCCAAAGAAGGTACTTTAATTCGCTTAAATCTTTTAAAACAGTAGTCGACTTTAACTGCCCACTTTCTAAGAAGCTATAAAGCTGCTCTGTCTGTTTGTGGACTGAGTGATGCTGTTAACTTGCAAAGATACATTTTTATTTATATAAGTATATACAGGCACATACATTGCTTCTGCCCCCCCGCTGTGTCGTGGGAACCAGAAACCGTGACCCGGCTAAGGAACAATAAAAAAAAATGACGTGTATATGTATAAGTGGGTGATTCTTATACATATACACGTCATTTTTTTTAACACAGTTAATGAATATCGCGGCGATGGGCTATCCCCCTGTCACGCATTGAGTACGAATGAAATCTTTTCCACTCCTATAGGAAAAGGTTTCTTCCAAAAATCGTACAAAAAAAATATTTCAGTAGGTATTTGCAGAGATCCAGGCGATCTTGTCATAATGTTATTTAGTTACATTTGGTTTTTGGGAGCTCTAGACTGACCGATTTTACAAACTTTAATGCATAAAAGTGTTTTAGTTATTTTTTTTTTTTTAAAGTCAATGTGATGTAGAATAATAATACGTAGTGAAATAATTAAATTTTAAGCAGATACCGAATTTTGGGAAAAACTGCAATTACTAAAGGAGTGCTTAAAAAATACCTGTTTATTCTTAAGGAAAGCGTAATTTCAGTTAACTCGTTTTAGCGCCTTTTTGATACTGGCAGTACAGCCTTTCCTTTATCATCAGTCATCAACTCATCACTTTCCAGTTAATTGATCCCGAAAAACACTTTCATCTCAAAATAATATTTTTCTTTTTGTAGTTGGTGACATAGTAAACGAAAAAATATATTAGAATGCTTATAGTTACAACAAAAATAGGTTAAATATTTTAATAAACTAGACAAAAATACCTATAAATCTTGACTGAAACTCTTTTTTTTTTAATCGATAGCAGAGTATGAGCGCCGCAAAGTCGACTACAATTCAATTCCAATTCCAAATGTCTTTATTACTGTAGATATTTACATATACTTAGCAATCGTCATTTTTGCCACTTCTCTACATTGGACCACTGTGGGAGCAGAAGGGCGTAGAAACTCCCACAGATTGATTTTTAGATCTCTTTTTAGGGTTCCGTACCCGAAGGGTTCCAAACGGGACCCTATTACTAAGACTTCGCTGTCCGTCCGTCCGTCTGTCACCAGGCTGTATCTCAAGAACCTAGCTAGCTAGAGAGTTGAAATTTTCACAGATTATGTATTTCTGTTGCCGCTATAACAACAAATACTAAAAAACAGGATAAAAGAAATATTTAAGGGGGCTCCCATACAACAATTCTTTCAATACCACATACAAACTTATGGATGCACCTGGTTACGTACATGGAGTGTATAAGTAACCGCACCAATAACTTTGTAAACAATATTTTGCTGTGTAAAATCCAAACTTTTCACTCCACGCCATCGCTTCCATTGAACGGTGGTACGGAACCCTTCGTGCGCGATTTAGACTCGCACTTGACCGGTTTTTTAAAAATTGCTTACAACCATACTATAACATGCGTTTTGGCCAAAAATACATTTCCACGTTACCACGTTACCACGTTACACTTTAGGAGGGAGAGCACACACACACTAAGCCTCCGCTGTTCGTCCGTCTGCCCATCCGTACTCCATTCTGTTCGTGCGTCCGTTCTTCGATCTAGACTAGAGTCTAGCTAGACAGATAGACATCAGCTTATATCTCATGACCCGAAATAGGTAAAGAATTGAAACTTTTGCAAAGGCTGTTTTTATCAATCAATCAAATCAACCATACGTTGTTTTAAAAACATTAAAAGACAAAAAAAAGCCAATCAACCTTCTTATTGCTAGCAGGCCGATAGCAATCAATAAGGTTTGCTCTGAAATGGCCAGTAAGCAAAGTAATGAGAAAGCAGGAATCACCGTTAAGGGCTGAACATAGGCCAATGGCATTGAGAATTAGACAAAGAAAATAAATACCCGTCGCATCGCGTCGAAGCAGACTGACGCATGCTCCCGCGCAGAGCCCCGCGGGGCAGCCCGAGCTCCGAGACCGAGAAAATTATAGAAAATATTACTAAACTCCTGTAATAATAACATTAAAAATAAAATAAAACAACCAAAAATTTTCCCTTTTTTACCTATTTTTGCGTGCAAGTTCATATAGGAAACTGATTTCGTCTCCGAGCGCTTGTTCATTTAATGGCGAAAAATATTTTTAAGTATTAAATATAACAGATATCCGGTAATTTCAAAAGTCCATTCTTATCTCTAATAGACCTTTTATAACGCATATTTATAATACATTTTTATGTTGTCTAGTTTAGCCTTGAATTGAAGCTAAAGATGCATTTCTGGCCATATTTAATCCCTTAAGAGCGCGGCGCAAGACGCCCTGAAATTTCACACAAAAAAAAAAGTAGAGAAAGTAACAAGCGTTTTCATGAAAGGTGGTGCAATCCAACCCTGAAATTACACTTAGATAGATTAAATCATATTCGTTACCAATGGAGACATAAATAAACATGCTGGTCCCAAATTTGCCGTCTCCTACAATCTGTCGCTCAAGGCTCCAGCTTACCACATCCTACTTAACAAATTTAGTTTCATTATGAATAAAAGAGACGACCCTAATTGTACCCGATGTGAGAGGGAGGAGGACCTCCTTCACTTAGTTCTCGAGTGTAAAATAAATGAACAACCAAGGCTGGACCTCCTCGAAGAAACTCGGTGCTCTGAGGGGGATCTTCTCTTCCTTTTCTATCGAATTCTAAGCTCAGAGTTCACTGTCTCGACAGTGTTACTATACTCGTATAGTAACAGATTCTTAAGTTTCTTGATAACCTCTTTGAATCTCAGATGGGAACACTACAAAATACTTATGTAACTAACCAATTTTAGATTTATTTAATGTTATTTTCTTTTGTTAAAGTAATACAGTAAGCACTGTAACTTTGTTAATTATTTTTAAGCTGACTTAATCATAAGATGTATGGCTTATAAAATAAATAAGATTAAAAAACAAATAAAAGGCTCCAGCTTTAGCCTGTTGGTAAATCCGCCCAGCACTTTATAAAGACTCACACTGTATTGTTGTTGTTTAGACAATACGTTAAAGAAATATCATTGAAATAAAACTTATCGGTCTATATTTTGTGGTATATAATATTATGTGACTAAAACATTATGGAGGGGTTAAAGAAACGAGTCGAAGACCGATAAGTTCTCTCTTTGATGTGTTCAAGAACCACATGTTCGACCGGCATGGTGGCATTGATAATTGCTCTGGTCATTATGGTCATAATGTATCAATATTCAGATAAGAAATGAGTTTTACCAAGTAGTATAACATTATGCTGGTCGTAACGTGTGTTTTTTGGACGCAGTAAAGAGGGTTTATGATACGTGTGTAGACAAAAGGATTAAGGATTTAAATTTGGTAAAGGAAAAATAAAAACCAAGGTACCTATATTTTCATAAAAGTAAGTTCAATATTTGTCCGTATATAAAAAATCAGAATCAAAGAACGGTCAAGGGAGTGAGATGGAGCGCGCGCGCGATCTCTCGCAGCTCCTCGATCTGCGCTGGAGCGTACGTGATAGAGCCGGTCGCGTGGGTCTGCTCCTCGCGCATGCGCTCCTTGTCGCCAGGCGCGAGCACCGGCAGGGAGGGATCCACCTGTGGAATAAAAGGAGCAGTTAGTTAGTTAGTCAGTTAATGACGGAGACGACGCCCCCCTTTTGAAACTCCCGGACTGAGGTTAGAGCCCCCCTAAATGCCCCAAATATTGATTAGGTTAGGATTAGGATAGGTTTAAAAATAATATAACCACCTCATAGTAGCGGGGGCTATCTGCCCTTTATGCCCTATGACTATGACCTGATGTCCGCTCGTAGCACCGGGTAAGCAGGCAAACTCCTCCCATATATATCATATACACATATATACCGCCCAAAAGGGCAAATTGCAGGTAGAAAGCCTTCAGCATATACCGAGGCCATGGCTCACAGTTAAGTATCGATAGTATCGATACCCGGACATAGCAGGGAGTTCTGACTCCCGGGCATGGTTAATAGTTAATACCATTTTTTTCCCCTCACACAAAAAAAAATGTTAGTTAATCACATCGTCATAAGTTACCATATCGCGGGCTTCATATCTTAGGGGCGTTTATGTAAACACCCTACTTTTTAAGAGAGATAAAATCTTAATATTTATTTTAATAATGAAACCATACTGCATAAAATAAAAAAATCGGCATATATCTTATTATTAACAATTTTGTTTTAACAGTGAGATTTATTTTAAATCTTATTATAGATTTAAGATTAGATTTTAGTATAAACGCCCATATGACTAGAAAAAAATACTGAAGATTAGTCTTATTTTCATCATAAAATGCGTAGGAATAATAGGCGTAAAAACACTTTATTTTGATAGTGAAAACCATTAAGAAGGCCTCTGGCAATATTATATTTTAGCTATAACTAACCTGATAGTAAGATACAATCCAAAATATTATATATGATTTCTATGTTTTTTAGAATTTTTACGCCCTTTTGATTTGGCATAAATATGCGGTTTGGTATATTTATATATTTTAAATTATTGCAGGGGGGATAAACTAATGACCCAAATATATTTCATTGATATCCAGTAAATAGACACTACAGTGCTTTGTGGATTTGTATTTCCGGGGGGGAAATACAAATCCACAGGCGGGAGGCCTGCAATAATTTAAAACATATAAATTACATTTGTAATGCATTAAAATATATCTGTTATTTATGTAGGTACCTAATAAAATATAATACACGGTCCTCTGTATTTCTCTTCACACTAAATTACAGAGCTTGTTTTGTTGCTTTTTAGTGCTAATTTTATGCAGTCGGGTTTTTGTTTTATGTATTTTAATTACTTTTTTATTTCAGACTTTTTAACTAATACTATCTTATTTCTATTTAAGTTTAAGGAAATACTCCGAAGAGTGACGGTACAGACCCAGATCATTGCCTTTCGTTGGATTTCTGTATGCTGCTAGTGAAACTTAAGATTTTCGTGAAACGTTTTACCTTTCCATTAAAACTAAAACTGCAAGTTATACGTATATTTGGAATCGCTATTAAAAACTCTTCATTTTGACACCCCACTCGATGGGTTTGGTAAAAAGAATATTGTTTGGAACTCACAATATGGCGTCTTAAGTCTGCCCTTTTGTTTTTTATTATTATTTTTTAATGTAACCAGTGTCACTCACGCTATCAAGACTCATCTAACTACACCTCAAACGTTAAAATCCTTCAAGCCGTCCAGGCTGTAACAGTGAACATAGAAATCTACATATATACACACATACATACACTCGAAAAACATAACCCTCCCTTCTGAAGGCATTGGAGTAAAAAATAGTGAATATGCCAAGCTAAAATAGGAATCGAGTGGCATTAAAAAATAAAAATGGTATTTTTATACAAGATGTCCCGAAAGTCATACGTCACAGCGACACCCGAAGGTAGCCCTGCCGCACATGTATGGATCTAGCTTAACATGACCTTACAAAATTTGCATGTAATTCGGGAAATCGTGAGTTTAAAGTTTTTAATGAAAATTCCCATTTTTTACCCATTTCTTGGATATCAGTTTCTCTTAATTTTTTTTAAGATTTTTTTTTTTAATCCGATTCCAGAATCCAAGCAACAACGGTGATAATATTTCATTTCTAACCAGGCGAATTAAATTTAGAACGAAAACTTTAAAAATGATTTAATGGTATGGCATAACCAAACCTAACCTAACCTAGATTTTCTAACCTAACCCAAACTTACCTCAGGTTAGGTTAGGGTAGGATAGGTGAGGTTAGGTTAGCTTAGGTCACGAAAAGTTAAGTTACGCTGCGTAACGTTACTTTATAACTAGTAAAGTAGTACTACCCGCTAGATAAACTTCAACTTTATTTACTTAACTTAAACGTATTTACAATAAGTAACAGTAAACTTAAACTTAAGTTTAGCTTATTAATGGCCCCACCGAGGCGCACAAGTGAAGTAAGTAAGATACAAGTAAGGTTGAGCCATATTCCAACATGCTGGCTCAGTGCGGATTTATGGAGGGTTTTCACGACTACTACTACTAAGTAGCAAAATTAGCCGGGATTTACGTGTAATTCACGTCGGAACGTCGGATAACGTACGAGTACATAAGATAAATTTGTTATTTAAATGCTACATGGTCACCCCCGGATTCAAACCTGCAAATACTGGATAAGAAACAATCGTGAAAACCACAGCTCTTAAAAAATGCAAACACTTAAACCGTGTTATTACAAAAAATATTAAACATTCACCCCAAAACAAACGCGAAAACCCATTAATTTTTGTCTTTGAACAAGCGTTGATCAGGAGTTTATTTTTTGTGGTAAGACCCAAACATTTTTTATTGGATATGTTTAAAAGACAAGGTTATAACCATTAATTGATACAAAACAAGAATTACGGCTACCTGTATTTGATGCACCTCGAGACTTGCCGAGCTTGTGAATGAGGTGATTGTGCCAAACTTGTAGACTGCTTCAACAAATGCTTAGAATATCTACCTCCAACCCTAACCCTACGCCTAAGCGTAACGTCTCCTGACAAAGTATCGGCTTAATCGTCTCATGCGCATGCTCGATATGTCTCGAGCAGCGTCGAATACACGTCGTCGCAATTATTGTTCGATTTCAATTGGTTTTGAATAGACTTTCAGTATTACCTATAAAAAATACCTAATTTATGTTTGTAGACCTGTTTGAGCAAAATCCTCTCTAAACCTTAACGAGCGTTTTATGTTTTTGTGATTTAATAAACGTTCTTTTATTCTTTTAGGGTTTGTGGATGTCCACTGAAGGAAGAGAATCCAAAGCCGTAAACTTAATTTTAAAAAAAAAGTATGTGTGTGTATGTTTCAAAATTTACTCTGTGATCGAGCAAACAAAAACAACAACTGACATAAATTCTCATATAAACGAAACTCTTTGCTTGAATTCATACATTGACAACTGACTGACTGAAATAATACTGTTGGTCGTTTAATGAATAACCGACTAAAGAAGCACTATTTGTATGTATTAGTTTATACGGTTTATTCATATTTTTACGTTGTATTTAAGTAATAATCATCCCCAATTAAAAATCTAGGGTTTAGATCAGGTACTACATATTAGTAATCTGTGGTTTTGATCTGGGGACCGCGCTAGCCACAAAATTGGTCCTAATCGCCCTATCCATGTGTTTGGGGTATGTCTCAGTCACGTGGTCATGGACTAGGCGAGCGGTGGGATAGGCCAACGTCTGCAGTAGCTACGATCTTTGACGCATTGCTATCGGCGTATCCTCAAGTAAATAAAGCAGCTCATTTTGTAAAAATTGCAAGTAACCCTGACCGATTAGAACTGCCGGTAATCCAATTATTTGTCCATTAAATATAAGATGGTGTTGTGACCGGTCTTCTCGAGTGTCAGTGGGTCCGACAATTGCCAACTATAAGTATAGTGCTTGTTGAGGTACACATCCCTTTTGCAGACATCACTTCGTTGAATAAAATAGGGCTTGCCCTTCATTTATGGCAAAATACAACCCGTTGGGCGTAATCACCTAGACGAAGTACCTGAACGCGCTCAATATAAAACGTAATCACCTAGACGAAGTACCTGAACGCGCTCAATATAAAACCTAATCACCTAGACGAAGTACCTGAACGCGCTCAATATAAAACGTAATCACCTAGACGAAGTACCTGAACGCGCTCAATATAAAACGTAATTACCTAGACGAAGTACCTGAACGCGCTCAATATAAAACGTAATCACCTAGACGAAGTGCCTGAACGCGCTCAATATAAAACGTTATCACCTAGACGAAGTACCTGAGCGCGCTCAATATAAAACGTAATCACCTAGACGAAGTACCTGAACGCGCTCAATATAAAACGGGTGGCATTTGTGTCACTTCTAAATCCGTTGTGCTGATGATTTTGATACGGCGCCGTACGCTGCTAAATCAGCGCTGAGGGCCTCCACTCCCAGCACAATGCTGAGTTAGTGCCTTTTGCACAGCAAGAACACACCGTGACCCTGGCCAATAATTGTTTACAATTAGTTGTGTTTTTAGATGTTTCGTTTTGTTTATTATGCTTTTTTGTTTTGTCCCACTGTAAGGTGTGTTTTTTGTGTGTAATAAATGTCTTTCTTTCTTCTTTCTTTCTTTCTTTCTTTCTTTCTGCTAATATAGCCACTGATGTGCCTGGCTCAGTCCGTACTTGGTTTAGGGCAAAATCATCATCAGCAGTTCTAGGCCTCCCCGCAATGACGCCGATCGTTCTGGAAGTCTGCCTTCGCCTGGAAATAATTTCGTACGTTGTCGGTCTGCGGTTTGAAAACATTTCCGCATACAATCGTGCAGCTCTTCTTGCGTTACAATGCCTCTAGTGTAAACTTACCTCTCACAATATAATAAGAGCTTATCGGCGTACTCACTATGAGAGTTTTGGGCAGTATTTCGATATGCCATAGCTAATTGGTAGTTCTACAAAGGTCTTCAATTCCATAAAAGCAATTTCATTATTATATAGAGTTTCAGTTTTAAAAACGGTTTAAGTCAAGAGAATAGTTGGAGTGCAGAGAAATGTCAAGTAACAAATCAAATATGCAGCCAGTTTTAAGAAGAAAATAAATTAGATAGTGAACGTAATCTTTGAATACGTATATAAGATCCATACCTAACTTATCCGTCTAAATCCAACCTAACCAAACGTAAAGTTAAACAACTTAACGTGACCTAACCTAGCCCGTCTAAACTAAAAGTAACTAACAAAATAAACTGACAGTTTGAAATCCTACAGCTCTTATCGACTTACCTATGAGTTATTATTTTAATAAATAATTAGTACGAGAGCTCCTTGGTCTAGTGGTTTACACGCTTGATTTCACGCAGGAGATACAGGTTCGAATCCCGGTGCCGACTATGTGAATTATCTTTTTAACTTATTTTTTCTTCATTACTCCAAAGCTTCGGCGATGGGTTAGCCCCCTATCACGCAAAATGGAGTATTGAATTGGAATTGGAATTGGAATGGCTAAAAATGGGCACAATTGTGTAAAAACGTGTGACGCTTTGTTATGTTATGTTATGTTCTGACGCCTCTGGAATCATTCTCACGAGTACTCTTCAAAAATGAATCCTTCTCTCTCTTTTGCATGAGGTATACAGTATTCTTGTAACATGCTTCTTACAATGCGGAGCCCCGGTCTGCTGAGTAAATATGGAATTAGTTCAAATTGTATGCCCTAAAACACTGTATCATAATTGATACAGTGTTTTATATAACATTCCTGAATCAGCATAACATATGCAAGTTTTTAATAGTACATTACTGCAGGCACCGTGAAAGAAGGGCTTGCCGGCTGAGTAGGATAGAGATACGTGATAGTGATAGTGCTTTTCTCAAACATATGCAATGAAATAAAAAATACACTACTCAAAAAACAAATTCAAGTTTAAAAATACTACTAATCGTAAGTTCCGTGCGCCCGTTGAGGTCTTTTGCTTTGTCAATCTTTTTTTTTTTCAGTATTTATTTTGTAGTGTTTATTGCTCAAAAGTAAAAATGGAAATAATATGATTGAAAGCATAAAATGAAAACCCGTTCTAATCTACCAAGACCATTTTACCTAAAAAATAAATCGGGATCAACGAACTGGCGTTGTTAAAGCAGAAAAATCTCAATACATCTATAACATGAAATAAGATGAAAATAAGGCTGTAATAAAAACTCCAAATCATATTTGTCGTCCTGATAGCGTACGAAAAGCGATTATTGTAACAATGGAAGATTATAAAAAGACTTCTGTACTAATTTTGGCTTTATTCCAAAGATATTTGATGAACATTTTAATAGTCAGAATAATAAACTTTCAACACCAGAACATGAAATTCCATCTTTCACCAGCAAAAAAGTTCCTTGTATAGAACTCGTAACAATTTTTTGAACACGAGTCGTACTTCTTTCAATAATTTCAGAGATATCAAGTTGCCAGATAAAGTTGTTTCTGATTTTTTTCTGTTTGATGATGGAACAGATGAAAAATTATTATATTCGGTACCCGACAGGCAATAGAAATTTTAAAAACAATGGTTATTTTTTTACGGAGATGGAACGTTTAAAGCGGCCCCACATTCATTTCTTCAATTGAACCATTATACTTATCTTATCATCTTATACCATTCATGTAAATCTCTGCTGCACAACAGGCTGTCAGAGAAGTGTTTGAGAATGTTACTGTTACTGCATGTTACTACCACTACGAAAATGCCATATGGATAACGAGTAAGAAACTGCAAATAAATACCACTAATGAAGGTCATAAAATCACTCCTCTTTTAACACTCTTGGAAGCTTATTTAAAAGTTCTTGAAAAATGTCGCAAAATGTGTCGTACCAGAAATTTAAAGAATATTTTGACAATCAAAGGATACACGTGACGTAATCAGTTGCTTTGGCAAAAAAAAAAATAGGTCAACTAATGCCATAGAAGGTTGGCATCGGCGATTAAATACAAAAATACCTGCCAAACCTACATTGCTGTAATTTATTGTATTACCATGTATTACGTAAAAAGGAAGCATATTTTCAAAATACTAAAATCGAAAAAAGTAATCATCATTGTGTGGACAAAAAACGAAGAGGAAAGGATATCATCAAGGATAGTAAAATAAATGGAATAATTTCAGATTGCCAGCCAAATATTATATCTGTTGAGGTACTCGTATATAGATTATCGAAAAGAAGTTATTAAAATTTTAAATCCTATTTTTATTTATTTTCTTCTTAAATGTCTAAAATCTTCTTAACTTGGTTGTTCGATTCCAAATCGATATTCGATCGATGGTTTCTGAACGGCCATTTTGAATTTGACGTTAGCTGCCAACCTAGCAGTTTTTTGACAACTGACGGACGAAAGCCCTCGCAATGTAAACGCGTTTTGGTTAGGGTATTGAAATTAAATCGCAGGCCATCTGGAATGTATTCGGGTTTCCCTCAGGATTGTTAATATAGCTGAGTGTGTTATTGTTTCTCGAACCAGATAAAGTTCGCATTTTCGTGCCCGATTGTTTTTACCACGTAACATAACCTGTGTTGGAACACTGTGCTCATTGAAACTGGCCCGCCAGTCATACCTGGTTGGCTGAAGAACCTGTCTACCAAGAAGAGCCTAGGGTGCACCCGGGCCTTGCAGAGAGACAGGAGGTTGACGGGACCGAAGCACAGACCAGGTTAGATCGACCCCAATTAACTTCAGCTCGGTGAATCGCCGACGTTCACACTTCTTGGCAACTGATCGTTACGCTACCTCGTAGCTGATGGGCCCTTACGAGGTCATTAGGTGCTGAGAAGCCTGAACACTTTGGTAGTAGAGCGTGGCTTCCTGAGATTTGCAGCCGTCAAGGGCTCCAGGAAGGCACGATTTGGGACTATCAATCTGTAGGTATAGGCGGTTATTAGGTAACTTGGTTGTTGTTCCTATATCCACATAGATTGGTAGTATTGTAAGCTATAGGTCTATTGCTGGTAGTAGATAGACAGATATTGAATTGAAAATTGCATTGAATTACCAGTTAGTCAATCTATTAGTGGTCTAGTAATGCTATTGAATGAATGTTTTGGTTAACATAGGTAGTTACATCTATTGATAGCAGGCTATTACATTGTTTTCAGTTTATAGCAATTTATAACTTGAATTAATATTGACTATCTGTGTGTGTTATAATGATAAAGGGAAACTAAATTGTATTTACAGAATTTATATAGATATAAAACTCGGTTCCTATTGTTTAAGGAAAACAACATTGTTTAAGTTGTGGTTTAGGGTTCCCTCGTTTGGGTTGTAGACTGGAGGGTCCAATAAAATTGAGTTACTGCAAATTGTGAGTAAGTATCGTTCCGATCATGTCGTTATCTGAAATCCAGAAGGGTGTTTCTAAGGAACTCAGATGGTTTTCCTCCGCACACGGTCTGATAGACCGTTTAGATAGGCATGATGTGGTATTGGAGCGGTCTATGGACGTTAAGGAACGTTACAATAGGGTGCTCGATTGTCCGCGCAGGCGGAATCAGTTGATGGTTGCGCACCTGACAGGCTGTCACGGTTGATAGGGGATGTCGACCAATGTATGGAGATGGCAGCTGCTATCACGCAGAAGGCTGCGGACATACGTAGACAGCGCGAGTCCAGCCATGGTGGTGACATTGAAGCACCTCTGCCGCTTCAGGGATCGGGGTCCAGGTTACCTGCCATAACTATGCCTACTTTTGACGGCGTGTCCGGTGAATGGATGAGCTTCATCAATCTGTTCGACAGTTTGGTGCACATGCGATCGGACATTACCAAGTCTGTCAAGATGGCTCAGCTGGTGGCAGCATTGAGGGGTGAGCCTAGGGAGCTGGTCGCTCATTTGACAGTTACGGAGGGTAACTATGAAACGGCCAGGCAATTGTTGGTCAGACGTTACCATAACAAACGGAGGTTGGCCGATGCCCAACTGAACCGTTTGTTTAGTATCCCGGTTGTGAACAAGGTCGGGGCCATACAGACGGAGGTTTTGAACCCATTGTTGTCCGTCACCAAGGCTCTAGAGAATCTTGGACTTCCGGTTGGTGAATGGTCGTACCTACTGTTGTACATTGTACTTTCCCGCCTACCCGCTGACGTGCAGACTCGTTTCGAACAGTCTCACGGGAGGTCGGCCGAGGACCTGCCCGCCTTCTCCGACTTGGTCGGATTCTTGGAAGAGGAGGCTCGACGGGCAGAGAATTTGGGGTTGACGGTCACCCATCCTTCGGAGCCACAGAGAGCTGCCGGGAGCGCTGTGAGTAGGGGCCCTCCGACGAGGAAGGACCGCACCAACCGGCAGTCGTATGGGACTGTGAGTGAATTGACCCCACATGGTGAGACCTGCCCATGTTGTAGGCAGATTGGCCATGCTGTGGCCAATTGCAATAAGTTCGGGGAACTTAGGGTTCAGGGACGGCGCCGGATGGCCAAGCAGCGGAGCTGGTGTTTCCTGTGCCTCGGGCCACACATGGCTAGGGACTGCACGCGCACACAAATGTGCGGATATTGTGGTGGGCCCCACAACAATCTGTTGTGCATGAACCGGTCCGGCCAACAGCCTCCACAGGGCCGTACCCAGGGTGACACGGCATGGGGCCCTGAGAATTCGTTTGCGACTCGGAGCGCAACTCAGGGGCCAACGTCCCCACGTGCACAGGGCAGTACCAGGGTGCAGGGCCGCACTCAGGACCATTACATGGGGGGCCCTGAGTTTTCGGTTGCGACTCAGCATCCGACCTAGCGGGACATTGGGTGTGTTGAGCAGGCCGTAACGGGCGGGTGTCATGGGACACCTTCGAGCTATGCGGGTGCGGTTCGGACGCCGCCTCAGTTGTCGCCCCGCTCGTCGCCTCGTCCTCGTCGGTCACATGTGATGTCCCCCCCGCTCATGGAGCGGCCACGGTTGAATTCACGCCCACCCCCCTTTACGGGGAATCGTAGGTTGGGAATGGAACCGGCGCGTGGGCCATTTGTACAATGGGACCCTCTGGCGTATAGCTGCATACCTGATCGGTTACAGGCACAGTGGGGCCCCGGGGGTCCTCGCTAGGAATTTGCGGCCCAACCATTTGTTGCCCCCCAACCGGAGACGGTGGTGTTACCGATCGCCTCTGTGCTTGTTTGGGATTTGGCGGGCAACCCAACATACGTTCGCGCCCTATTAGATTCTGGAGCTCAGGGCTGCATTGTATCGAATGATTTAGCAAAATGGTTGGGCCTCAAGGTAAATAGGTATAATAAATCAATACGGGGCGTGGGGAATGTTACGGTTACGAATGTAGTTGGTCAATCGGTGATCACGTTCTCTCCACGTTATGACATTTTGACAAAAACATCCGTGCAAGCTTTAGTAATGACGCATGTCATGGGCAGACACCCCTTGGTGAAGTTGAATCCGGCCGTTCGATTCCTGACATCAGGACTCAAGTTGGCGGATCCCGATTTTGACACTCCAGCCCCGGTCGACCTGCTACTGGGAGCAGACGTTCTGGGTAGGTTTCTGTTGTCGGATCAGCGAGTTCTTCAGCCGGACGGGTTGATTGCTGTGGATACTAAGTTTGGTCACGTGATCATGGGTCCGGCAGTGCCAATGGTTAGTCCGAATAGACGCGAATGTTCACCTCGCTATCGGACATAAATAATGTATCGCTGCCGAGGAAATTGGTCCCTGCTGGGGATTACAGGGCAACCCTTCACGGGTTTTGTGATGCCTCTGAACGAGGGTTTGCGGCAGCGGTTTATTTGCGAACCGTCACCTCCACCGGGGAGGTCGACGTGCGTTTGGTTTTGGCAAAAAGCAAGGTAGCGCCTATTCGGACAAGGATGACGATTCCAAAACTGGAACTGTCCGGGGCTGCTCTTTTGACCAAACTTTTGAATCACACTCTAACAGTGTTGCGTGGGTCAGTGGTTTTGGAGGATACGGTGTACGCTTGGACGGACAGCCAGATTGTTTTGTGCTGGCTGAAGGCTTCGGTCCATAACTTAGAGGTTTTTGTTGCGAACCGTGTCTCCCAGATTGTGTCGTCTGAGGTCCCACTGACCTGGAGACATGTACCAGGAGAATTGAACCCGTCTGATTGTGCATCCAGGGGATGGCAGGCTCCTGAACTCATTAGACACCATTTGTGGTGGGGACCACCCTGGCTTGCCAAGAGAGAATCGGACTGGCCCCACAGCAATGTAGTAGTATCTTCGGATCATGGCCCCAGAGCGGCCGTGCACGTTACCCAGAAGGCTGAGGACCCTGACGCCGGGTTTCTGCTGGACCGGTATAGCTCACTTGACAAGTTGATAAACGTGTCCACTTGGATTAGGAGATTCGCTCGAAATTGTCGTACTCCTCGCGATCAGCGAACGTTGAACCCTATTCTGACTCCGGCAGAGCGAAACGAGTCGCTATTGAATTTGGTCCGGTTGGTACAGTCCTCGAAGTTTGGGGCAGAATTGGAGATTATACGAAGTGGACGTTCGAAATTGAAGGGAGCCGTCGCGCGTCTCAACCCCTTTGTTGATTCGACCGGGTTACTTCGGGTAGGAGGAAGATTGCGCAATGCGAATCTGTCGTATTCGGCTCGTCACCCACTTCTGCTCCCCAAGGGGGGACAGTTAGTTGAATTGCTGGTGACTGATCGTCATATTAAAAACGCGCATGCCGGCTGTAACGCGTTGTTGGCCACGCTCCAGCGGGAGTTTTGGATCTTATCTGCCCGCCGTGTCATACGGAACATCGTGTTTCGGTGCATGCCTTGTTATCGACTTAAGGCTGCCACGATGCAACCTCTCATGGGGGACTTGCCCCCTGATCGTGTGAATGAGGTCAGACCGTTTTCAGGTGTTGGTACGGATTTTGCAGGACCGTTTATGGTGAAGAGTTCACGATTGCGTACCTATGTGTGTTTGTTTGTTTATCCACCAAGGCGGTACATCTCGAGCTCGTTGCTGATCTCTCGACAGAATCTTTCATTGCTTGTTTGGATAGGTTTGTTTCTCGAAGGGGACTTCCAACTTTGATCCGCTCTGATAACGGCACTAACTACATCGGTGCGGAACGATACTTACGAGAGATAGTCAACTTTTTGAATGTAAATAAAGTGGATATTGGAACGGCCCTCTCCCGTCGGGGTATACAGTGGACCTTCAGCCCACCGATTTGCCCCCACTGGGGTGGGATTTTTGAGGCCGTAGTTAAGTCAGCTAAGACGCACTTGGGGCGTATAGTAGGTCAGACCGCGCTGACTTTTGAGGAGCTCGCGACATTGTTTTGTAAGATCGAGGCCGTTCTCAATTCGCGACCGTTGTGTCCGCTCAGCTCGGATCCAAATGACCTGGAGGCTCTGACCCCAGGCCATTTCTTGATAGGACAGCCACTTAACGCGTTGCCCGAGCACCCCTTCGAGGGAGTGAAATTGTATCGGTTGTCAAGGTATCAGATGTTGCAGCAGTTTACTCAGAATTTCTGGAAGCGTTGGTCGCTCGAGTATCTGCATATCTTACAACAGCGCCTTAAGTGGACTGACAAAACTAGCCCCCCTAGTGTTGGTGACCTCGTTCTGGTTAAGGATGCTAACCTACCGCCACTACGTTGGCGCAGGGGGCGCATTGTTAACTTGTTCCCTGGCAAGGACGGGACCCCCCAGTCTGCAGAGGTTCTAGTAGGAGGCTCGGTTCTAAAACGAGCGGTAGCAACGTTGTCTCGGCTGCCCGTAGATTAGGGGACAGGTGGGTGCCTGTCCGGGCGGGTGATTGTTCGATTCCAAATCGATATTCGATCGATGGTTTCTGAACGGCCATTTTGAATTTGACGTTAGCTGCCAACCTAGCAGTTTTTTGACAACTGACGGACGAAAGCCCTCGCAATGTAAACGCGTTTTGGTTAGGGTATTGAAATTAAATCGCAGGCCATCTGAAATGTATTCGGGTTTCCCTCAGGATTGTTAATATAGCTGAGTGTGTTATTGTTTCTCGAACCAGATAAAGTTCGCATTTTCGTGCCCGATTGTTTTTACCACGTAACATAACCTGTGTTGGAACACTGTGCTCATTGAAACTGGCCCGCCAGTCATACCTGGTTGGCTGAAGAACCTGTCTACCAAGAAGAGCCTAGGGTGCACCCGGGCCTTGCAGAGAGACAGGAGGTTGACGGGACCGAAGCACAGACCAGGTTAGATCGACCCCAATTAACTTCAGCTCAGTGAATCGCCGACGTTCACACTTCTTGGCAACTGATCGTTACGCTACCTCGTAGCTGATGGGCCCTTACGAGGTCATTAGGTGCTGAGAAGCCTGAACATTGGTATTGTGGGAATCTGATAAATTAGGAATTTGGTATGCTGGTCATCTGGTATTTTGGGAAACTGGTATAGAGGGAACAAACGCACATGAATAACAAAATCTCCCTGTCCCTTATTACATTGACCCGATCAGTTGATTACAGGAGACCCATTTTTTTTTTCGTTTCCGTCCGTATGATTCTTGGCGAAAGTTGTGTTGTTATAGTTGTATAAGCATAAGCTGTCCGTACGTCCGTCTGTCAGCGGGCTGATTCCATGAAACATACTGAACAGGAAGAAGTAAGACTTAACAAGATCAACAAAGCTTAGCTAGTAAATAACCCATATTTTACGTTAGTGTAAGAAAGGTGTGGTTAAAGTGGCGATGCTTCATTTCGTTCTGCTACAAAATACGTCAAAGCGCGTGTGAGAAAGGCACACAAACCTTTCCTATCTTTTTCGTACTTTCAGGGCGTTTTCAAATAAGGCTATTGCTGCTGGGCGGCTGGAGGCCTAGTGCGAAACCGCACTTACTCGTATTAAATTGATAGAATTGAAACTGTTGATATTATAAATACCTCTAAACTTGGTCAATGAATCCAGAATTTTATCTTATAGCAGTTATAGAGATTTCTCTCCCAATGTATAATTGTCAGCGTTGTGCTGTATGTATGATCTCTACCGGTTCGAGGTTGCGCCAATGTTGCAAGCACTCCGTGACTCGTCCCCTGAAGCCTGGCGCGAAGAACTCCGGGTTGATGGCCACGAAGCACTGGGCCAGGTTCGGTGGGTCTTGCTTCTCATTAAATGACCAGGGTCTGCCTTGGTGTGTCGGATGGGTTCCTGTAAGGGTGGATGGTGAAAATTTGACCATAAACTATGAATCCCAGTGGCTCGGCCCATCTGCAAAAAGCAGTCAATCCTCAACCAGTAGTTTTTGAGTTGTATCCTTGGCTACCAGTTACCAACTGGTCTCCGGTAGCTTCGTGTACAGAGGGGCTTAGGAACAGATTAAATATGGACGTGAACTGAAAAATTTGGATCGAGATTTAAATTACTTTGTGTTTCTAGTCGTTATGAATCACCTGGGTGACAAAGGTACCTGATAAAACACTGCAGAATACTTCGACCATCGCACTAAGACCGTAGCCCTTGTAGCCACTAGTACTCTCAAAGCCACCCAGGGGCAACAGGCAGCCAGTATCGTACGCCTGCGAAACAAAACATAAGATAAGCCCTCAAGTGAGAAACGAAAAATTGCCTTATTATTATAACAGGCGTTTATGAAATAGCTTTTCTCATCTCACCAGTTGAGCGTCTGTGGTGACATTTCCATCTGGTCCTAGCGCCCAGCCATCGGGCAGAGGCTCTTGTTTCTTTAATTGCATCTCAACCTGAAAAACAATATTTCTCTGTAAGCATTTAGTGTAATTTCAAATTAGTAGCAGAATGTAGATCAGCGCTAGCAATAAATCCGTTCCAGTTTCAGATTAATAGTAGTTTATATGACAAAACTCGAGTACGGGCCTTCGGCTCGTTTCACAATAATATCACGCGAGAGTTTTAATGCCTAATCATGTACGGTTTATATACACTAGTTTATCTACACACATATCGCTCTCTTTTATGTGTTCAGGAACTGCATGTTCGATCGGCATTGTGGCATTGATCATTGCTCTGCACTTGTTTAGCTTGTTCAATAGCATAAACTTCACAGACAAACTAGGTGCAGACCGCGGGCGGGCGGCGGCGTTCGAAATTTGAATGTCGCAATATTGATATAGGTACGTTATAGTCATAACACAACGTATCAATATCAGATAAGAAATGAGTTTTTACTAAGCAGTATATCATTATGCTGGTCATAATGTGCGGTTTTTGGACGCAGTATTAGTAGTTTATGTGGCTGTTACATAATGGAGGGCATTAAAACTCGAGATTGAGTTTATGAAAGGAGCCGAACGCGAGTTTCATAATAATATCACTCGAGAGTTTTAATGCCTAATAATTATGTACGTACAGTCACATATAATCAATCAATAAATAATTCAAATAAATCAAGACAATGGTTAATCTGAAACACCAAGCAAAAGCCAGAGCACACAAGACAAACATAACACCCATAAAGAGTATTACAAATCAATAAAGAACTTGCTTACATCATCAATAAGAAAAGAGAAAGAAGCTTTCTTTACCCATCATGTCAATTCCAATGTAAACAATTCAAAGGCGATGTGGGAAGGATTTAATAAATACGTTAATTTTAAAAATACCGCCGTCATTCCAAATAAACTTCGAGACGCGAATATTATCAACAACCATTTTCTATTACTTCCAGATACACCTGAAATCCCCGAACATATTAAAACTAAATTTAAAACTGGACTATTCTGCGAGGGGAAGCAATTAAAATTAAACGAGGTCACCGAAGCAACAATTTTAAAATATCTTAGGAGGATAAAAACAAAGGCAAGAGGCTGGGATGGTCTCGATGTAGAAATGATAGGAATGACTTTATCTCATACCCTACCAATTATAACACATATTATAAATAAATCTATAGCGACAGGAGTATTCCCGCAGCCATGGAAAAAAGCTGCTGTCATTCCTTTTCCAAAGAAAACAACCATAGACAATGTTGGTGACCTAAGACCAGTGAGTATTTTGCCAGTCCTATCTAAAGTTATAGAAATGGTAGTAAATGATCAGCTAGTGAAATATCTGGACGACATTGGAGCCATTCCCGATCGTCAATCTGGTTTCAGGAAAGGTCACAGCACCGCGACCGCCCTGCTAGATGTAACCAATAAAATACATCAAGAGATCGATGAATCCAAGGTCACCGTACTTGTGCTTTTGGACTACTCCCGCGCACTTGACTGTTTGGAGAAGGATTTAATTATTTCAAAAATGCAATACTACGGTTTTACAGTAAGAACATGTGACTAGTTTGAATCATTCCTAACAAATCCGCCGCCTTCCGGGGATCGTTCCGGTATGCGACGACGCGGTGTTGGAACAATGTGCCGCCGCCGATACAGCATGCATCCTCTATCTATTCCTTCAAAAAAATGTACAAGGCTTGTCTGCACGACCAACAAAACCTGCTACAAGATACTCAATTAGATGTAACGTTTCTGTGACCTCTTCACAAATTAATTTGTAAAATATCGTTATGTATGTCAGGCAAATGGGGCTATAATTTTAAAATGTATAGTTAAGTATTTAGTTTTTTAGAACATGACAACATGTACCTATTGTTTCGGTGTCCGTAAAAGTACGTTTGAATCTACAACAACATAGTTAATGTATGTATAAATGTATATTATAGATCTGGTGACTATCGGTAGGAATATATATCGAATTACTGAGTATAGGGACTGGCTTAAAATCAGCGATCGCAGATCACAGTCTGTGGTTATTAGCTGTGCTGGTCACCTTTTCAACAATTGCAGATTATTACTTTTATATGTGTCAGATATGTACTTCAAAAATGTATCTATTCAATGTGTTAAAATATTACCACAACCATTTGTAATAAATTTATTACTTGCAATTATACTAACATGTGCAAACAACTTAAGCAAATGTATGTCTGTTGAATAGACGATTTTTCAATTTCAATTTCAATATACTAGTTTATCTTCAAAGATATCACAAGCTCTCTTTGATGGGTTCAGGAACCGCATGTTCGACCGGCATTGTGGCATTGACCATTGCTCTGCATTTGTTTAGCTTGTTCGGTAGTACCAATTTCACAGATAAACAAGGGGCGGCACGCAGGTAGCACGTAAGAAATTTGAATGTTATAATATGTCGAAATATTGATACATTATGGTCACAACATATATGATACATATATCATATTCAGATAAGAAAATTGTTTTTACCAAGTAGTATATCATTACGCTGTCCGCAACGTGCGGCTTTTGGACGCAGTTTATGATACGGGTGTAGATAAATAATTAAATACATGATATTTTATAAATTAGGGTTCCCATACAACAGCCTGCCCCTGTAAATTACCAAATCATCGCCTTTAAAATATATTAATTGATGACGCGGAATTATGGATATATCCATAATTCCGCGTCATCAATTAATCGTTTCGGTGGCGCAATTAGCTTGACGTCGGCCGCTGTGTGAGGGTAAAGGTGGTGCAAGGTTCGAAACCTCGAACAAAAAAAATGTTCATTTACGATGGTACGGAAACTTCCTGTGCGAGGCCGTCCCGGACATGACCGATTTTTGGTACTTTCCATCCAGTATTGTCGCGGCTGTAGGGTTTTAATTTTGGTTCTGTAGCTCTGCCTACTCCTTTAGCTGGAATGCAGACTTCAGTATGTCGGCAGGTACTCACTTTGCCCATAGCAACAGCGGACATGGCCATGTCCACCAGCATGGAGTCTCCGTCTTCAGCTGGCGCCGCCATACTTATTGGGTTCGTACCTAACGCTTTCTGTCAAAAAAGAGACAAATTCAGGATTAACGATCAAGTTCGCAGCCGGCGCAAATGCGAGAGCGTGTGGGCGAGACAGCGATTGTAATAACCTAGCGACTGAGCGAGACAGCGAGCGTAGTATCCTAGCGAGTGAGCAAGACAGCGAGCGTAGTATCCCAGCGAGTGAGCAAGACAGCGGGCGTGGTAACCTAGCAAGTGAGCGAGACAGCGGTAGGTACCTACTTCGCTCGCTGTCTAGCTCACACACTCACGCGACGCGTCGTCTGCAGTGCGGTCGGCTAGAAACTTGCACGGCTCGTTAACGGTTTTCAATCTTTTCTTATGATACATGGCTCTAATGGCCTGTTTGAAGAAGTCCCGATGAGCTCTATGTGACAGATTCATCTGTCATTTTACATACAAACGCTTTATTGATGTTCAATAGGGATTGTCAGTACTTCTTGAAACAGGCCCATAAATCCGTATAGAATTGTATATGTTACACCCTTGTACGTTAGTTAGATAGTTGATCAGAAGTATATTTAAGTACTCATGGGCGTACCCAGGTAGGGGCAGGGGGGGGCTGCAGCCCCCCCCTAGAAGATAAAATAAACGTCAACGTTTTTTGTTTCCATATACTATACCTGACCGACCATATTCTCGAAATAGGTATGAGCTGCCCCCCCCTAGCTGAAATCCTGGGTGCGCCCTTGGTACTACGTACTACATAGTATTGTAATATCTGTGGTAGTACCCACCTCCTCCTCCAATCTCCTAACTTATGAAATAATACCTTCTTATTGAACTTGGGTGGTGACTCTCAACTTTTATTATTTATTTTATTGATTTTAGCTCCCCTAACTGTATAGGTTTTATAATTATTTCGGATAACAAGCATCCATATTTGTAGACTACTGTCACTTACTTGTTTAGCTCTTGTAGGCACCACTACAGGTGATGTGTTGGTAAAAGACATCCCGATAAGGCCTTCCTTTTCAGCTTGCAGGGCCCAGTATCCCGCCATACCGTAGTGGTTGCTTCCTGAAACAATTCCGATTATAACTACAACTAAAAATCACCAAACTAGTAAGTATTAATGATCAAACGAACTTACCTGTACGTGAAGTTCGATCATAATTATGCGATCAGCTTCATTCGACGCGATTTATGTTAACATGTTGTAGTTGAGCTCCAAGCTTCAGCCTTGCACGGACTTTAAAGATAGTGGGATTTTTAAAAAAAAAACCGGACCTGGTAACTCTGAGCTCACCATTCTGGCCCCGCCGTCATCTTCGTTTCATTTTGTTTAAATATTACCCTTATCTATTTCACCTAGGGTGGGTAAGTTGCCTTAATATATAAAAGAAATATTTAATTAACTGCAGAATAAGTGTAACTTTGGGAGGGTTTGTATAAATCGCGTCGAATGAAGTTGATCGCATAATTATGATCGAACTACACGTACAGGTAAGTTCGTTTGATCATTAATTATGCTTCTCAGCTTCATTCTTTGCGATTTATGTTAACATGTTGTAGGATGTTCAAAGTAAACTGCATAAAGGTGAAATAGCATTTGTAAATTATACTCAGTTAAGTTAATCAAAAAGGACTTTTATTAAGTATCATCTTCATCATTAATTGAATTTAGTGACAATATTCGTTGAGCAAATATACTGGAATCACTTATTGTATCTCGATTATAAAATCTAGCAAAGACAGAGGATGATTCACTCCATCCAGCTGTTTTTCGAATCACATCTAGACTGACGCCAAGTCTACTCGCAGCAGATGTGACGGCATGCCGAGTGCTGTGTGCGGTGAACACAGAAGTGTCTATACCGCTACCCATCAAAATGACTTTGATCCAATGACTTAAAGTTTGGGAAGTTACTTTTCTATGGGGCTTCTTAAAGCTTATGAAAAGATTATTATTTTCAGATGAACGCAATGACTGAGTCTTTTTTATGAATGTTGTAATTGCTCTAGCTGGACATATTTCTGGTTTATCTTCAAAATAAGGAAGTCGTAATAACGGTTGAACAGATTTTTGACTTGATGTTTTTATAAGGTCTGTAATTTTGATTGTTATTGCAGCAGACTCATAAACTATATTATTTATTTTTATGACAGATAAAGTTTGAACTCGATGTGCGGTTACAAGTGCTAAGAGACTGGCAACTTTTTTGGAAAGAGTCTTTAAATCTAGACTATCATTTGGCCATTGTTGGGCGAGATAGGTCAACACAATGTTTGGATCCCAAGTGTAATTGTATCTGGGAGCTGTTGGTCTTAACTTATATACACCTGTCATAAATCTTTTAAGCATTTGATCATTAATATTACTTCCTAATAGTAAGGCCAATGCCGATCTATAACAATTAACAGCCCCTTATTTAGCACCCTTTTCAAAAACCTCAGTTAAAAAATCAATAACAATTGAATTCGATACATCTAAGTAATTATAATTATGAGATCGACAATAATCTAACCAGGCCTTATAACATCCATCATACTGCTTATATGTGTTGGCCGTGAGAGAAGCTAACATTATATCTACAGATTTAATATTTGGGAGTCTTCTCAATAGAGCTTGCCTGACAACCTCGCGGCAACCAGGATAAGAGTCTTGTGCAGGTTGTGCGATATTCTGAAAGATGATTTCAGTAATTTCACATCGGGTCCAAAGTGAATTGGTTCGGAAATAAGCATTTTTTGAAACATTGGATGCCAAGGTTGGGTTGGCCAATAAGGGACAATAACAATTCCTTCGGCTTTATCTCGAACAATCTTTTGTAACATTTTTAAAATCAATGAAAATGGAGGAAATGCCTAGAAGAATAGATTCGACCACGAAATAGTAAAAGCATCTACAGTCCACGCATCAGGATCACCTTTCCATGATACATATAAGGGTGTTTTTGCGTTGCATCTACTTGCAAACAAATCGATTTGGGGTGTACCGAAAATTTTAACAATTTCTTGAAAAGCAGTGTCGCATAACTCCCACTCCGTATCAGTAAATTTTTTGCGTGATAATGAATCGGCTTCACAATTATCATTCGTGTTTATGTATGATGCAAAAACTATTATTTTACGCATTTCACACCAATCCCACAACTCTTTAGATACTTGATTCAAATGAGGATATTTAATACTGCCCATGCGGTTGATGCATGAAATCGCAGTGACGTTATCGATCCTTAGCAGTATTTCACATTCATACATATCTTTTCCAAATACCTTTAGCGCAAGCAACGCAGCCTTTAACTCTAAAACATTAATGTGTAATAGTTTTTCGGTATCTTTCCAGAACCCATAGGATGATTCACTTTCACAATAAGCACCCCAATCAGTTTTAGATGCATCCGAAAATATTTCCAAACTGTATTCATTAAATCGAAAGGGGTTACATCCTAATTGTATATTATCTTTCCACCAGAGAATATCTTCTTTTTGGTTGTACGGTAGATTGATAACTTGTTCATAGCTAGGGTTGTCGAGCAAACATAGGTACTTATGTCGTTCAAACTGTTTGGTGTGTAACCAGCCGTATTGCATTGCTGGACACGCAGAAGTCAAAAGCCCGATAAATCTTGCAAAATCTCTCAGTTTACACTTTTTCAAATGGTAGAATTTGGAAAGAGATTCTTCTATTTTTTGCCTTTTAGAATCTGGTAATTGCAAAACCATTTTTTCAGAGTTAAATATAAATCCTAAAAATTTACATTGTTTTTTGGGTATCAGACAGCTTTTTTCGTCATTTACAAGAAAACCGAGATTTCGCAATGTAGATTTTGTTAGATTTACATTTTTTATGCATTCATCGTATGTTCTACCAATTAGGAGAAGATCATCTAAATATATTACTGAGATCATGTTACGAGATCGTAAGAATTCCATAACAGGTTTCATCAATTTTGTGAAAACATACGGAGCAGTCGACAATCCAATCGGAAGACAATTGAATTGGTAAAGAATGTCATTAAATTTAAATTTAAGGTATTTACTGAAACTACTATGTATTTTTACCATAAAGTAGGCATCTTTCATGTCAATTGACGCCATATAGCAATCTTTAGTCATAAATTTTGAAGCAGTTCTGTAATCTTCCATCTTAAAATGAGAAGTGTTGATAAAGTGATTTAGGCATTTGAGGTTTAGAATAAATCTTTGGCTTAGGGACTAAGAATACGCTAGATATGAATTCATGGTCCTCATGTTCACTTTTAGTTATAGCACTTGATCTTAATAACGATGAAATACAAGAACTAAACTCTTTAAGTTCTTGATCCGACCTAGGGTATACAACAGGAGTATCTTTTCGTAATGGTGTCGTGGTAAATGGTATTTTATATCCATGTAACCATGATATAATATTAGGATCAGATGTTATATTCTTCCAATTACCTATAAGTTATTTATGATTATATTTTCTTTGATGTCTTTTACTAACCCCTTATCTAAGATGTCTTGCCAACGAGCAGCCAAATCGCGATGAATTGGTTTTCCAAAACTCTTATCTTCTTTTGTTGCCTCTCCGAGTAGAAGTAAGATTTCATCATCCAGTTCTTAATCCTGAGGTTTTTCAGACACAGGAATCGTCTCATTGCTTTGAGGATGGTTTGGTAAAACCACATCAGTTTCTGGAGACGAGTCTGTAAAAGAGATGTATTTTGGTGTTTGAGACCAAAACTTTCGCTGGATGCATCATAGGAAAGTGCAGAGTAACGTGACAGAGGCAGCCCTGCTGGCAGCTCGCATCACAAAACGATCGATTTATATGATACATTAAGTTTTCAATGTGAAAGAGGCAACCCTGATGGTAACTCGCATCACAAACCATACACTCAGTGTGATAGAAAAAATGTTTTTCTAATATTGTGAAAGAGACAACCCTGATGGCAGCTCGCATCACATTTTAGAACACACACAGGACATGTATGTGTATGTATGTAAGGTAGGTACCATCTTGATCAACATCTTGACAGAGACAGCCCTGGTGGCAGCTCGCATCAAGTTATTTACACTTGAGGTGACCTTATCCGAAATAAAATTATCATTTATATCTACCCACATTATTGTAGAAGCCGATGCCCGCAAGTAAATTAGATATCCAGCCGCGACATGCATGCATCGTATGCTTACGATTAGCGATAGCAATTAGCAGTAGGTAGATTCATTTTTCAACACTTACCGTCCTCATCTTGATCCTCTTCTGAGCTCGAAATGATTCTAATTCTTTTTCTCGTAACTTCATTGTTTACCTCACTTTTCCTTTTACGTGGCATATTATTATTGTGGCTTCTATCGTTTGTAATTTGTTGACGAAGCGCGAATGTGCAAAGGCTTTGAGCACGGAACACACAATGAAACGAAGATGGCGGCGGGGCCAGAATGGTGAGCTCAGGGTTACCAGGTCCGGTTTTTTTTTTTTAAAAATCCTGCTGTCTTTAAAGTCCGTGCAAGGCTGAAGCTTGGAGCTCAACTACAACATGTTAACATAAATCGCAAAGAATGAAGCTGAGAAGCATAATTTACCTAACCAAGCCTGTGTCCTAAATTACGAAAAACATATAGGTTTTCATAATAAATAATATTTTTGATAAAATAAAACAGAAAAATACAGCCATCCGCCATGTTATATTGAATACCATCATAGCAGAAATTACGTCATGAATGACTATACCCCTCTTAAAAACAATCAAAAATATTTTTTCACTATTGGGTCAAAAAGATCGTCTATATTAATAATCTTATCTACACACGTATCATAAACTCTCTATACTGCGTCCAAAATCCGCACAATAAGACCAGCATAATGTTATACTACTTGATCAAAACGAATTCCTTATTTGAATATAGAATTATATTCATTCAAATTTCGAACGCTGACAACCGTCTGCGTGCCGCCCCTAGTTTGTCTGTGAAGTTGGTACTACTGAACAAGCTAAACAGTGCAGAGCAATTATCAATGCCACAATGCCGGTCGAACATACGGTTCCTGAACAGATAAAAGAGAGCTTATGATATGTGTGTAGATAAACTAGTCTATGTAACTGTACGTAATTTAGGCATTAAAATTCTCGAGTGATATTATTATGAAACTCGTCTTCGGCTCGTATCATAAACCCTCTTTCGAGTTTTAATGCCCTCCATTATGTATCAGTCACACAAACTACAATAAAGACTCTAGCTATAACCTTTAGGCTAAATCTAAATCCTATGTGATAGACGACAGAGGACGGACGGACACGTGAGTGACAACAATAGGGCTCCGTTTGGACCCTTTGGATACGGAACCCTACAAAATGGGATATGTCAAGAGATATAGGATCAAGGAACTCGATAAAACGTAGTTATAGTATAGTCCGTTAGTCTAGTTAGTTACAGACCTTTAGCGCACACCCATCCGACGCCCGCTTCCTTCGCTTTCTTTATCGCCAGGTCCATGCAGAAGTGCCCAACCGTTGCACCCAGCGCGTCTCGTCCATCGACCCAGGCTGTTGCAGCAGCTTCTTTCAATATGGCTGGCTGAGCCGCTGGGTTGCACGCCCCTGACTTGATGTCGTTTAAGTACAGACCTGGAATTAGTGATATAAAGTTTTAATTAACCCCGCAAAATGATAATACGACTGACAATTCCATAAAATTTTGTTTTTTTTGATAACACATTGCTTTTATTTCTGAATACATACTGTTCCTGACAGTTAGCCTATTAGCATTTTGCGTAGTTTATATACCTTTGGTTAGCTGCCAAGACGAGCCAAGCGAAGCCCAAGGGCACTACTGTCCTTTCCCGAAGCGCTTCGACATTTTTTGAACCCTAATAACTTGGGTTTGGATTATACCAGATAAAAAAAATGTCGAGATATATTGTCAATAGTGCAGATATTAAAGATATTCCGTGTTACCACAAAAAATATTGAACATCGTTTAACCTCAAAACAAACGTCAAATTCCATACGTTTTCTTTTTTAAACAGGTGTTGAACACTCGTTTATTTTTTTGTGGTAAGGCCCATTAAGTTTTAATTGCACAGCTCTTTAGATTTTTTTGTTATCTAATAAATCCTGATTTCGTCACTGACTCACTGATGATGATCAAAATTCTAAGGGTACTTCCTGAAGTCCTAGAAAGCTGGAGTTTGGTATCTAAACAAGTACACAAGCAACAACAAAATCGAAAACATAGAACTTTTACCCCCCCAACCCCTATAACTAGGAGATGCTCCTACTGTACTGCGTTTTTGCGAATCAAATCTATAAATATTCTGACGTAATATTGTAACCCATCTACTGAGCATCTGATCTCCTCAGAAATTGAGTTGGAACCGAAATTGACACAAACTTGAAAGTAAGAACTTCAGAATACAACCTGAAACTTAATGGAATTATTTAGAATATGACAGCTGTCGCCGAATTCCTACATACTATCTATCCATACCATGGTCTATTGTTCTAAATAACAGGAATGTTTAATGCAGGTTTCGGTTGTAAAGTCTCTACATTTTGTTGAGATACAGTATTTAATGCATTTTAAGTCGCATAAACAAATCGGTACAAAATCGGTCGCTATAAATAATATTTCGGAAGTTGCACTTTCTCACTTGACTGTACTTATTTCTTAACTTCGGGGGGACTCGAAAATATAATTAAATTATATTCTTTTGATTAGTTTCGGGGGGAAACGAAAACGGGGGAATTGCAGGTAACCCGAAAGTTTGTACAAGACTTCCACAAATTTTGATGCTAGAGGTCTGAAATTTGTTCCTTGTTATAAATAATTAAATACGCAAAACGCCTAATGTTACCCGAACATTGGACTAAGAATGATGTCTAATCGCGAGTGCGGTGCATTAGGATTTGGATATCCCATTGTAGGGGTCGCGATTTTGAATGCTAATAAAATTCAAAACCTATAACGGGATTTTGGGTACTCAGCGTACCCAAAGTCAATCGAGCGGACAAAAAGAAGTGGATTCCCACAAAAAACCTTTTCATGTAAAATGTTGCCAAGACTATAAAGCCAAGGTTCTAACTCTACATGCCCTAACTCTACAAGCCCTAATTCACAAACTCTACATCTAAGTCAAAATATGTCCGTGGTGAATATCATTAATACTGATTTGCACAGCTAATAGCAGGGCATATTGCTGCGGTAGCTTAGGTGAAGGATAACCGGGGTGAGCGAAGCAAAGCCCCCTTCGTGTTAGGTTGAACATGTAATAACAACAAAAAATACTTAAAACATAAACTTAAGCACAGATAAAATATTTTACAGCTATCTAATAAAAAACCCTGTCCAATACTGTGCATTATAGACAGACAATACTCAGAAGAATTAAACCATATGTGAAAAAAGAAAATAAGGGTGTCTTATTATTTCCATCTTGGTGAGTATTAATAATAACCGGTTAAAGTAGTTAATCGGAATGATTTTGGCTATGTTAGTATTACATTCACCAAAATCAGTGGTTAGTATGAATACTTACCGGTAATTAATTATGTATACTAACCGGACCTATTGAGTTGACCGTAACATATACACTTGTTCATTACTTTTCTGACATATTGTAGTAAAAATGAATGTTGTAAAAATCATATAGATTTTTTTATTCGTACCTAGAAAAACAATACTAAACTAAAAGTTTTTTTTTTATATTTCCATTTGCAAGATTTGACAGCAGGATTAATAAAGAATTTGAACAAGAGACATTGTTTTCCTCACATTGTGGTGTCAGAAGTAAAAAAAGTGCTTAAAATGCCTACAAGGAGCAAGGCCAAAGAGCAGTGCAGTGATAAAAGTGTGGAACATGGATCGGTGTCTACAAATTCGTCATCAGCTACAATTCAGGCCCCTGAATTCGCCGCAGAGGCGGAGCACCTGCCACGCATTGCAGACATAGAGCACGCTGGACGTGAGCGAACTTTCCAACCAGTTTCCAGTTTCCAACCTGCCGGAAGGTAACCGACAAGTCGTCTTTTCCAAAATAGCAACTGCTCGTTTAACAATCTCCGTTAAAAAAAAAAAAAGGACAATGTTTATGCTGACGCTAGCGTGATAACATAAATTCAATGAACCAAAAGGTATACGCATAGCCATGCGATGACCGATCAAAGTCCAGCATAACCTGGTACCAGCATCATGTTGGGGTTTGTCCCCGCAAAAGCGCAAACTTAGAGTATAGCACGACGCTGCGACTATGTAATCAAACGTGAGTCTAAATACACTGCTTGTTTCTGGGCCAGATTCGCTACAGCCACTTTTCTCGATTTTAATGAGATTTAGAGAGGAAGCCCCTCCCTCTGGCAAAAATCAGGCTGGAAGATCGTGATGCGCAAAGGTTCCTGTTGCGACCCATCGCAACCGCTTAAAGAATTTAGAATGTCGTCAATAATTTTCGGAGTTCCAGCCCGTTTACTGCGTTTACTTAAAAATCGCAACGCTGAGGAACATAGAGAGGCTTTCCCTGCAGCGGTAGATGCCATAAATAACGACCATTACATGGACGATAATTTGGGTAGCGTTGATTCGGTTGATGAGGCAGCTCAATTACTCTCCGACATTGTCGGTGTTCATGCTAAAGCGTGTCTGGAAATGAGGTATTGGGTCTCGAACTGACCCGAAGCGCTGTCATCAATACCGACGGACTTATGTACGCCCAACGCTGCCTCTGTAGTTGTCCGTATACTAGGCGTTTCTTGGTCGCCCAATAATGACAAGCTCAGTTTTTTACGGCTTGTGTTTAAACGATTATTTAGTTTTACAAATAAGGAGTCACACACACAGTCATAGATCTCTCTGTCACTATGTCTGCACACTTCAGGTGGCAGATATCCTGACAAAACCACTAGTTAATTCAAACAGTCCGCTTTTATGAAAATGTTAGGTCTATATTGGTCGCTCACTTGGACTTTATTTTTTGTGTAGCATAGGGTAGGGTGAAGGGTATCAATGAAGAACAATGCAAGATTCTTAATAACATCGAATTCGATGTTCTTATTGCATTAAAATTTCAAATATCTCTGAAAAACAAAGCAATTTGATTTGATCTAATATCAGTCGAGATGACGTTATATTCAAAATTAAATGTCAATGCCGCAATGCCGGTCGTACCATGCAGTTTTTTTTAAACATCATAGAAAGCTTATAAAACAAAGCAATTTGATTTGATCTAATATCAGTCGAGATGACGTTATATTCAAAATTAAATGTCAATGCCGCAATGCCGGTCGTACCATGCAGTTTTTTTTAAACATCATAGAAAGCTTATAAAACAAAGCAATTTGATTTGATCTAATATCAGTCGAGATGACGTTATATTCAAAATTAAATGTCAATGCCGCAATGCCGGTCGAACCATGCAGTTTTTTTTAAACATCATAGAAAGCTTATAAAACAAAGCAATTTGATTTGATCTAATATCAGTCGAGATGACGTTATATTCAAAATTAAATGTCAATGCCGCAATGCCGGTCGTAACATGCAGTTTTTTATACATCATAGAAAGCTTATAATATGTGGGTAGATAATGCAGTGAATGCCACTGTATATAATTTACTGCCTATTAAAACACTCGTGTGATGTTATTCGGCTCGTTTCATAAACCCACACTCGTATTTTAATATCTTTCAATATGTAACAGTTACATATTTTTTTTTTTGATAATTCCTTTTGACAGTATTATTTTTATTAAAACGTTTTCATTCAAGTTCCTTAAATGTATAATTTTATATCTGCCAAACCGCTAGGCATGTTTAATCTACTGTTATTCCTGCGTAAAATATAGCACAACAAACACATTATGGTGTTTTTGTTTCATAATAGTAGTTTATGTGACTGCTACGTAATGGAGGGCATTAATACTCGAGAATGGGTTTATGAAACAAGCCGAAGGCGAGTTTCATAATAATATCACTCGAGAGTTTTAATGCCTAATTATGTACAGTTACATACACTAGTTTATCTACACACATATCGCTCTCTTTGATGTGTTCAGGAACCTTGTGGCATTGATCATTGCTCTGCAGTTGTTTAGCTTGTTCTGTAGTACCAACTTCACAGACAAACTAGGGGCGGCACGCAGGCGGGCGTCGGCGTTCGAAATTTGAATGTCATAAATTCACAAATTTTCGTACATTATGGTCATAATGATCAATATTCAGATAAGAAATAAGTTTTTGTAACGTAACGTGTGGTTTTTGGACGCAGTAAAGAGGGTTTATGATACTTGTGTAAATAAAAGTTTAAAACGGTCTGCTCACTTAATCTATTGACCCCGTGGCTGTTATGTCCCACCGAGTCTGCGTATATGAGAAGCGCCGTATGCTCCCGCGCCGCCGCCGCCGGAGCCCCGCTTCGCACCAGGCAGTCCTCCGTGAAGCGAGTCACTTCACTTACCGCAACCACCGGCATGATGGCTGAGGAACATACAATAACCACTGAGTTACTATTTATTATGAGTACCTATATATTCTAGCAACCCAACAGTTGGTCGATGTGAGCTGGAATTGTGATCTACTAGCTGATGCCCGCAACTTCATCTGCGTGTTCCTAGGAATTATCTTTTACCGAGATAACATTACCCTCCCTCTGGTGCAGTCGGACAAAAAGTATCCTATTTTCTAGCTCATAAACTATCTCTGTGGTAAATTTCATTCAAATCCGTTCGGCCCTTTTAGCGTGATTGAGGCACAAACACACAAACATCCAAACATCTTAACATCGCTACTTTCACATTTATAATATTAGTTGGATTGTAGAATGAAACTCATACCGATGAATGTAATGTAAAAAGGGCAAATGAAAGTTCTAGAATCTAAAAAAAACTTCCACTACGAAAAAACTCTGTTAATTATTTAGCACTACCGATGCGGTCTAGATTTTCAGGGCTTTGATTCTTCTAAATATTGGATTATTGTCCAATTTAGGCACGAATTATTTCACGATTGCGGACACTATTCCTGTTTCTTATGTAAGAGTTACAGCTTACTAGGTCTGCTCGTAATTCTACACCGAAGCTACTGACGAGAAATAGGAAGTAGTGCTCTTATAAGAGATGTGAGATAAATGAAGGTGGGAAACGTAGATAAAGGGTATATCCACTATCCATGTGATTAATTATAATTGAATGTATAAACTGAGCATGATTCGATTTATATATATTATGCTGGCAAAATTAGCTATTACCTGCAGATTACGAGATTAACTTGACACTTAACAACTAAGCCGAATTGTTTAAATTCGTAGATTTATAATGCATAATGCACCAAGAGGAAACTGTCAAGCTGCATGTTAATAACTTTGTTAATAAAGTTAATACCTATAGTCATAATTAACGATAGTTTGTAAAAATACTTAAAAAATGCTTGATTTTTATCATTAGAAACGTGGACACGGGACGCTAAGTTCTGTTGTAATGGTTGTCAAAGGTCAAAGATTTCCTATCATTGTATTAACAAGATATCACTGTTTTGTATCACCCTTTGGACACGGATATCTATCTGTTCTCTGATGTTACAGTGTAAACAGTATCTTACTACACCAACGCAACCTTATCCTTAATGCACACACACAACTTCTCCAAAAGATAAGACCTCCCTAATCTTTAACTAAATATGGAAATAAGGCTCTTCTATCGGTAAAATTAGCGACTTGATTCGTGGCGGTTGAAGTTTTCAACGCAACCACTTAAACTTAATCGACCTATATTTTTAACATAGGTCGCTTAACAATCTTTCTCTTTAGTATACCTCGCGCCACGAGTTATGAGCGGTGGCCTTGATTGCGCAGAAAGTCACTTTTCAATACATGTGCATATGCGCAGTAATTCCCGCCAACCTCCCCCAGCGCTCCTAATTCGTGGTGCGAGTTATACTGCTTTTTTGATGCAATGCCGGACTTGCATACTTATAACTAAACAAACATATTCACCGTATTTCCTTACATGATAGGAGGCAAATCTATCGGTAACCAAGTGTGGCTATTGAATCACTTAATATTTGAATAATATTTTTTACTCACACAGGCGTATTTATTAATCAGTCAACGACTTCGTATGAACACAAACTTTCCGTCACAAACACATGAACTCATTAAACTTAATGAATTTAAAAATAACACATTAATGTCGTACGTAGATGCCTTTTATATTCCTTATCGGTGATTACTGTATCTACTCACAAAATAAGAAAACATCTTTTAAATTATATAAATTATCATCAACAATTCGATTCGATTTCTCGGCACAAGTTTCGAGAATTCTCGAGAGCAATTTCTCGAATTTTCAAGATGTTCGAGATCTTTTTTTAAATATAAAAAAACAGTGTTTAAAAATGTACCTATATACAATTTTGAGAAGTAATTCTGAGCGGTTGTGATCTTCTATTTATTACATACACCTCTCGCCTGCCATTCATATGGAATAAGTAATTTATTTTATTATTATACGGATTATACGGGCTTTATACGGATGTTTCATCTCCGGATGGAAAACATCGTAAGAAAACCTTCATATCACAAAAAAGAAAAAGAAACACTCACAGGGTCAATTCGTTGCCCGTCTTTTCGTCTGTCTGTCCATCTGTCTGTCCGTCTGTCAAGACCTATTTTCTCAGGAACGCGTGGAGTTATCAAGTTTAAATTAATATCGATTCATCAGGTCTGTGGTCTCTTCAATGTGTAAAAAAATATGTATGTCAACGCAGACAAAAGATACCGTCGTTGATGTTACAGTTTTGCTAGAATTGCTTGATGTTCGCGAGGGATTCAAAACTAAGTAAAGGGTACGTCCCGTTGACCTCGAATCATGAAATTTGGCACGAAGCAAAGTAAAGTAATAAACCAAGAAGGAAGCAAAGTAAAAGAATTATAGCACAAGTAAAGGAAAAACCGGTCAAGTGCGAGTCTAAATCGCGCACGAAGGGTTCCGTACCACCGTTCAATGGAAGCGATGGTGTGGAGTGAATAGTTTGGATTTTACACAGCAAAATATTGTTTACAAAGTTATTGGTGCGGTTACTTTCACACTACATGTACGTAACCAGGTGCATCCATAAGTTTGTATGTGGTATTGTTGTATGGGAGCCCCCTTAAATATTTATTTTATCCTGTTTTTTAGTATTTGTTGTTATAGCGGCAACAGAAATACATAATCTGTGAAAATTTCAACTCTCTAGCTAGCTAGGTTCTTGAGATACAGCCTGGTGACAGACGGACGGACGGACGGACGGACGGACAGCGAAGTCTTAGTAATAGGGTCCCGTTTGGAACCCTTCGGGTACGGAACCCTAAAAATCTTGAAACCGTAAATTTGTAGTTCCTTCACAAAAAAATGCGCTTTGTGCGGAACTTAGCCGGTTTTTCTGTTTATTTATGGCAATATAATAGTTCTTTTAAAATCTTGAATTGATATTTAATTCCTTTGTCTATAATTGTAACAATTGTTGATTTCTTTTTAAATTTTTACAGTAGTACGTAGGGCATCCTTTTAAGTACAGAAATATGTAATAATAAATAATATATAATATTTGTTAGCTAATTCGTATCTTGGTAACATTAACAAGCAAACATGAAGTAATGTCAAACCTTTTCCCATTCGGGAAAGCAGAGGCATAGTTGTGCCCGTGTCTAGTCAGTTATTCAACACTCCGTTTTTGCGTGCCAGGGGGCTAGCCCATTGTCGCAGCTAGAGTATCCTCACGATGTTTTCCATCAACCATAACAAAGATGCTGGGTAATATCAAATATAATAATAATAATATACCTTGGACACCATTTACACACATTGATCTAGCCCCAAACTAGGATTCCCTGTATCTTGGGTACTAGACAACGATACACATACTTATATAGATAAATATTATACTTAGATAGATAAACAACCATGACTAGGGTACAAACATCCGTTCTCATCAAACAAATATTTGCCCCCACCGGGACTCGAACCCGGGACCCTTGGTTTCGTAGGCAGCGTCACTGCCGACTCGGCCATTCGGGTCGTCAAGAGGGGCATCTTTGAAGCGTTATTCTTCCCAAAGGAGACACTTTTTCAAACCAAAAAATATATATTATTTATGAAGACATCCGTTTTCTTTAATCATAGAGTTTGTGAATAAAAAAATAGACATTTTACACCTAACGTCCGTGTCCGTGTGTGTCCGCCTGTTTCCATGTGTGTCCGGTTTTGATGGGGGGGGGGGGGGGGGGGGCTATGTGTATACGGACTAAAAACATCCCCTAAGTTGTGTTTGAGTACAGTCATCGTCAGATGTTACTGCGAGCCATGGCCTCGGTAAATGCTGAAGGCTTTCTAAATCTGTGTCCATTCTCTACTTTTGTAGATCACCTCAAGATTCAGATAAGATGAATATCAATTTGTAGGGACATGCTTATGTCAGCAATATGTAACAGTGGTAGCGAGTGCGCTCTGCTTGCGAGTCAGTCGTTCCGTAATCGCGTTCTAAGTAACTTGTCTCTTCTGTGTTATCCCAGGTGTACCGTGTAAAGCTGAACTGTAATAAAGGATCTATACTAAAGACTAAGTGAATATTATTGACACTCCTAAATTGGTGACCCCGACTCTTTTTTTTTCTGGGAATCAGTGCAGTGACAAGTGTATACCTACCTACGAACGAGCGGCGACGGGACGACTCCCGGCTAAGTAACCACGACTTGGCCGGAGTTTCAACGTGGAACAATGAGTAAGGGAGCGGGCCAAGACAAGGCTGGAGCCGCCGCCGGACCCAGCAAAGAAGAGCAACCATCTGAAATGGCGTCAATTTCGGTGTCGGCGAGAATCCCTGAATTCTGGCAGGAACAGCCGCGTTTATGGTTCGCGCAGTTCGAGGCGATAGTCAGCCCCCAGAAACAAGGTGACGAATATAAATACCAACTGGCAGTGTCAAAGTTAAGTAGGGATGCATTACAACAGTGCTCAGACATACTTTTTACACCACCAGCAGAAGGGAAATATAATTCACTCAAAGAGAGGCTTCTCAAGGTGTACGAAGAGTCTCCAGAACGACAATTTCAGCGTCTGGTCGGTGAAATGGATTTGGGATCACAGAAACCCACGCAGCTGCTACGAAAAATGATGACTTTAGCAAGGAACTGCCAAGCGAGTGATGAAACAGTTCATAGATTATGGATGGCACGACTACCGACGCCTGTAAGAGCGGTGTTGACAGCGAGTCAAGATCAGACATTGGAGAACCTGGGGACAATTGCAGATAAGGTAGTGGAAAACATAACGAGTGTGAACGAGGTAGCGTCGGTAAGCAGCGGTGCAGCAAACTTCGCGATGCAAGAGATGATGACAGCTATGAACAAATTGGTCCTGGAGGTAGCTTCTCTGCGCGGCGAGATACGTGGCAGGTCACAAGCAAGGTACCAGAGTAGGGGCAGATCAGCGTCAAGGGGCAGATCGCCATCACCTAACAGAACTCCAGAGAGTCCGGACTGGCTCTGTCGGTACCATTTCCGATTTAGATCAAGAGCGACTAGATGTGAGAAACCCTGCGCATGGAAACAACCGGCGGAAAACTAGAAGCAACGGCCTCAGGAGACGTAGGAAATACCGTGCTGCGAGAAAATCGTCTCTGTGTGTACGATCGTAAAAACGCGTTGCGGTGGTTAGTGGATACTGGTGCGAACATTTCAGTTATTCCAAAATCAAAAGTGAACAAACATTTGCGACGTGGGAATGTATCTTATAAACTATATGCGGCAAACGGTTCGGAGATACAAACCTACGGAACTGTGACTTTAGAATTAAATTTAAGATTAAGAAGAGCATTGAAATGGGTGTTTGTAATTGCCAATGTAAGCAAACCAATCTTGGGAGCAGATTTTTTAGAGCATTATAAGCTGTTAGTTGATGTAAGTGGGAAATGTTTGCGAGATAAAATTACTGACTTAAAAACAATAGGAATTTTGGTTGATGATGGGGCTACTACAGTGAGCACTTTCGATGGCGGAAACCCCTGTAGCGAAATTTTGGCTAGATACCCAGACATAACCAGGCCTTTTAACCTGAAATATGATACTAAACACGGGGTACACCATTACATTGATACAAAGGGCCCACCTGTTCATGCAAAGGCGAGACGTTTACCCCCAGATAGGTATGACAAGGTCAGGGAGGAATTTAGGAATATGCAAGAATTAGGTATTTGCCGTCCATCGAAGAGCGAATGGGCAAGCCCGCTTCACATTGTGCCCAAGAAAGATGGGCAAATCCGACCCTGTGGTGACTACAGGCAGCTGAACGCGGCGACCAAGCCGGACCGTTACCCCATCCCAAGACTGCAGGACTTCACATATGGACTTTCAGATCTCATCTGCCCAGAGCCGTGGAACAACAGCAGGAACTGAACAAGTTTCTGCACAACACTAAGAAAAGAGATAAGACCAGAATAACGTGGACAGAGGAGGCGAGTAAAGCATTTGAACAATGTAAGGTGAGCCTTAGAAATGCTATTACCCTAGCTCATCCATTGGAAGGCGTTCCTTTAGCACTGATGTCTGATGCGTCTGACTCGTGTATCGGCGGAGTACTACAGCAGTGGGATGGTAAGTCGTGGAGACCGTTAGGATTTTACTCAAAGAAACTTTCCGGTACTCAGACTAAATATAGTACCTATGACAGGGAACTTTTAGCAATATACTTATCAATCGAACATTTCCAGAACATGATCGAAGGCCGACCATTGATAATCTTCACGGACCATAAGCCGCTATCATTCGCATTTACAAAGCCCGACAACGGCAAGGAATTAGCTAGAAGAATTAGACAATTAGCATACATAAGTGAGTTCTCAACAGATATACGACATATAAAAGGCGACCTAAACATTGTAGCTGACGCCTTGTCCCGTGTAGAAACAATAGAATGTCCCACTGTGTTCGATTTCGCAGACCTAGCAAGAGCGCAGGAAGCCGATACTCAGATTACATTACTGCTAAATGAAGCGAGCGATAAAAATAGTTATGAATTGAAACAATGTAGCATGCCCAACTCAGACAGCAAGATTTATTGTGAAGTAACTCAGAAAAATATTAGACCATACGTCCCGGAAAATATGAGGAAACAAGTTTTTGATGCGATTCATGGCATCAGCCACCCAGGTATTAGGACAACAAGGAGAATGGTAGCTAAGAGGTACTTTTGGCCAGGTATGAATAAGGATGTAGGCCTTTGGGCCAAAACTTGTATCGCCTGTCAGCGAGCCAAAGTAGTGCGTCATACCAGCTCCGGGATAGGACAATTTGAGAAGAAAGAACGTTTCGAACATATTCACGTCGATATAGTTGGCCCGCTACAGACAACTCAGGAAGGGTACAGGTATGTATTGACAGTTATAGACAGATTCACCAGGTGGCCTGAGGCTTTCCCACTGAAAACAATAACGGCAGATATAGTTGCAAAAACGCTATACGAGGGCTGGATTTGTCGATTTGGAAATTGCAGGGTAATAACCACAGACAAAGGCCGGCAATTCGAGAGTGATTTGTTCACAAAACTGATGCATATGTTAGGGGTAAGTAGAATCAGAACAACCCCATACCACCCCGAGAGCAACGGCATGATAGAACGCTGGCACCGTAGCCTTAAGGCGGCGTTAATGGCAAGGTTATCGCAGACCTCGTGGGTGGACGAACTTCCAACGATCCTGCTTGGGTTGAGAACAGCCATTCGTAGTGATTCAGGGATAAGTGCCGCAGAACTGGTATATGGACAGACAATCACTTTACCAGGTGAAATGTATGTACAGAGTCCTCAGAGATCGTTAGATGAACATGAGTACTTGGAAACACTGCGTAAGTCAATTGCACAGAATAGGCCCCAGCCCAGTTCACACTCGAATTCTAGAACCGTGTTTGTTCATCCGGACCTGAAATTATGTGAGTATGTATTTATTAGAAATGACGCCGTACGCAAGCCTTTACAGCCACCGTATGACGGATCGTACAAAATAGTAAGTAGAACAGACAAATATTATTCGATACAGTTGCCCAACAGAATCACGCAAGTTTCTATAGACAGGCTTAAACCGGCGTATTTAATTAGGGAAGACGAAGATACATTAGGCAGAAACCCAAGGGTAGCATTGAGAGTTAGGGGACAAACAAACCAACAGACAATAGACATGCCACCCCCCTTTTCAAATTTCGAGCCAGCGGCAGATTTAGTACCCGCCAGCGAAAAGTGCACACGTAGCGGCCGCGTCGTCAAGCGACCCGTGCGCTTCATTAATTGAGCACACGCAATAGATATAAGTTTTGAATAGAAAATAATATAGTTTAAATACGGATTTTGTCAGATGTTAAATGACGGATGTTGTTGTAAGAAAAATGTTTACCTCAGCGGTCAGCACCATTAATTAGAATAGTCAATAGTTTAAATATAGCTGTGCGAGAGTAAATCGTCATTATTACCGCAATATTGATAAGAGTTACTTATCGGGCCCATAGCGCATCAATTGTATCGAGTTAACAAAATTGCTATTTTTTGGAACACAATGGGTGGAAATCAAAGCAAGCACGAGGAAATACTCATTGCGCAAAACGGAGCTAATAACGCGAGTCCGCGCATCACAGAGGTAGAAACAAAAGTTAATAGTAATTTTGTGATGTTGATGGTGCTGACAGTGGCTGTAGTGCTTATGTATTTGTATGTGGCCTTCAGACTTTACAAGAATCATCTAAGAAAATTGTTTAGAAAGGACATGAATGCAGCATCCCAAAGTGTGTAGCGATTACGAAGTAGTCTCGTAAGTTTTTTTTTCTATTGATTGTATTTGCAAAGTATTGTATTGTATTGTATTGCAATGTATTGAATTTCAAGTCGGGCATTGAAACACATGTACCGCATATGTATGTATCGTTGGCTTGGGGACACAAAAATGAATAGGTGTACGTTTATTTTTGTGTCACACAAGTTAATATGGAATGTACTAAAGTATTTTATGTTAGACTTAAGTGGGTTATCCTCAGTTCAGTTTTGTATAACTACAGTATTTCGTCCCAAGTAAGTTTGATAACGTATTGATTGATATACAACTTATGTGTAATTGTTGGAATGAGTATCAACGTAGGACTTTCGTGGGATTGTGTACTTAGTATGACGCCAAGGAGGTACTCATTCCAACAAGTTTTAACTAACGTATTTAATTGCAAGTGTAATTTCTAATCTTTGAATTAGAAAGGAATACATGTAGACAATGTTTTGTTAAACGGATGTAGGCATAAGTATTGTTATAAATAACAAATGAAACACGATATATATTAACAGAAGGTATATTTCATCATTCAGAATCAGAATACAGTTTTGCATTAGTGTTTATCATTGCAGCGTTGCTCAGAACTTAGAGTCAGCAGAATCATTACAGATAGTATCAGGTATTTTTGCATTGTATTGGACGTTTCAAAGTACAGTCAGTCAAGTAAGTTTTTGCATAATGTTTTGTAATTGTTAAAAATTTCAAGTAAAATTTTTGTTTTTTAAGAGGGGGATGAGTGTAGGGACATGCTTATGTCAGCAATATGTAACAGTGGTAGCGAGTGCGCTCTGCTTGCGAGTCAGTCGTTCCGTAATCGCGTTCTAAGTAACTTGTCTCTTCTGTGTTATCCCAGGTGTACCGTGTAAAGCTGAACTGTAATAAAGGATCTATACTAAAGACTAAGTGAATATTATTGACACTCCTAAAAATTCATTAATTATGCAACTGCCCGCTCGTATTTTTCAGTGAAAATTAGTTTACATTCCCACCTTTTATTGTTGGGAAATCATTCAAACATCAGTCGGAACGATCTAATTACAAAAAGGATAAAATGTAAATTTTAATCTATACAATTTTAAATATGCCCGAAATTTGACGGAACACCAAAACAAATATGTGCATAGAACGAATATTCATTTATTTAATTCAACATAACATCACAGCGATGCTGTTTCATATTTCAACATGGATAATATTATTCGTTACTATCTAGCATATTATTTATGCGAAGAAGCTATAGTTGGTATAACCAAGTTCAACTTAACATCAGCTGTTTTTATTGAACAGACGAATCAGAAATCTGCTTGTGTTAGGCAGGTATCCATGACATGGGAATTCACCGGTAAATAATACTTTGTATGCAACATTGTAATTTGTTCCTAAACATTTAAGTTAAATTCTAAGACAACAGAGGAACACTTTGGCAAACACGATACTATCAATAGGAAACCAAATCTAAGCCCGCCCACACACAACAATATGCATGGCATGACCGGCAAAGAACTTACTTACTTATGCATTACTGAAAATTGGTTATAAAAATATAAATCAATGTTTTGCTTCAATAATCACCAACATGCAAGCTCTTTCAATCGAGAGAAAGCCATTCGGGGCGGCTCTATGATCCTTATTTGGAACGATATAAGGTTTAAAAAAAGAGCAGACGTTCATAATTATTTATCGAACACAGTTATTTAAAAAGATACAATAAGCGAAGAAATATGAACAAAGGCGAGCTTATCTCTAAAAAGATATATCTTCCAGCAAACCAAGGCCTGAAAGGAAAAAAAATCATAAAAGGGTAGGCAGTGCACAATATCTAATTTATAATAAAATACACATAAGTAAATTAAATATCTTTAAAATACGGAAAATAAAATTCATGCTCGTATACATATGTACCAAACTTCTAAATAAGTGCCAATACATACACAATATTTAATAACATATAGTTTACATATAAGAGTAATATACATACTACAACTATCACAAAAGAGAGAGGAAGTGCTCTTTTACCCGGTTTTTGAAAGTGAAAAGAGTGGGACTGTCTCTTATCCTACAAGGAAGTGCGTTCCTCAGTCGGACCGCCTGCAACCTGAAGGTTTGTACATATGCGGTGGTATTATGCCTTGGAGTGGCTAAAAGTGAGACCGTGTGAGATCTCTGGTGCTGATATCCTGAAAAGAGATACTCAAAGCGGTCTCGAAAGTAGCTGGGGAATCGCGGATTTTTTAACACATTGAAAAGATAAGAAAGTATATGAGAGCCTCAACGACGGAATCGGAAGCCAACCCAACTCTTTGCGATGTTGAGAAAAATGGTCGAATTTGCGCAGCTCGAAGATAAACCGAATCCAGAGATTCTGAAATCGTTCGAGCTTGTTCAATAGATATTAGTTCGCACACGCCCAACAGATATCAGTGTAGCCGATTCAAAGTTCAAAGTTGAAATGTCTTTATTACTGTAGATATTTTATTTTATTTTATTATTTTGGGGAAACCTAAATTAAAAGAAAAAGAAAACTTAAATTAAATAACAATAAGCCAATAACAGGTTTCCACATATAGAACCGGATTAATAGTTATTACGATCACACGTGAGCAAAAGCAACTTAAAGTAATAAAAAACTTAATGTACCTATCTAATTAATTATACCTAGCGGCATACAAAATTTAAAACAAGTTGAACCAATTCAGCGCACAAAAAGAATAATAAGGTAAATTTAACCATCGGGGATAGCAACATGGTCAGCTTCCGACTTGCTTGGACATGGGATTTATTGAATATAACAAGATCTAAATATTTATTAAGAATATTGAACTGCTTACACGCTCGCAATAAATATGTATTCTGCCTATAATTAGGTTTAGATGACTCAATATGAAAAGGTGCATAATAACGTGACCCACTAAATGGGAACAAATAAAATAATTCAGGACAGTCAACCTCATTAGAAAATATTTTCAACAAAAATATAATATCAGCAATGTTTCGTCGAGCCTCCAATGAAATTAATATTTTTACATATACTTAGCAAACGTAATTTTTGGCCTCTTTTCTACATTGTACCACTGTGAGAGCCAAAGGGCGAAGAAACTCCCACAGATTGATGTTTTGATCTTTTTTAAAAATTGGTTGTAAACTAATACAGATATTACAATATTTATTTTTATAATTAATAAGCACGAATAAATAATTACATTTTTTTAACAGCAAGTTCTGTGTTGAATTATATTAACCCCATATAGTCCCATGATTTAAGTAATCCCTTTTTGACAGTCACTTTTACATGGTTTTAAATTTGTTTGGTTTCAAATGGCAATTTCAAAATCTTGTAGTAGAGAATGCACTGACCCTTGAAAGAATTGCTAAGCTTCGCGAGTCTAAACCGGGGCGCAACTAGTCTGTTATTGTTTCTTAGACAGCTATGGCTAAGTTTGGAAAATAGTAAGGTTCTTGCGTACATCCAACTAATATTATAAATATGCGATGTTAAGATGTTTGGCTGTTTGTGTGTTTGTGCCTCCATCACGCTAAAACGGCTGAAAGGATTTGAATGAAATTTAGCACAGAGATATTTTATGAGGTATATTAAAATATAGGATATTTTTATCTGATTGCACTAGAAGGAGGGTAACGTTATCTCGGTAAATGAAAATTCCTAGGAACACGCAGATGACGTAGCGGGCATCAACTAGTACATAATATTTTTGAAAATAAATTGACTTGTTACAGTTAGTATATCAAATGATTAGCGGCAAGAGAAGGTACTGAGCAAGCTTGATTTTGGTCTGCCGCGGCAAGAAGTACTGCAGACGCCGGGGGAGTGAATAGACGCACAGACCCGTCTGCTGACCTCGTTGACATGTGGAGACCAAGACAGCTGGTTGTCAAAAATAACCCCAAGGCTTTTCGCCTTGTCTATATACTCTATTGTGGTGCCATTACATGATACAGGAACAATGGGTTTTTGTAACAAGGAAAGCGTTTGACGTTGTGAGCCTCTCTTTCAGTGGGACGTTCCATTGAGATAACTAGATAGATTGAACTTGAGCGTCTTTATTCTATTAAGCCTATACAGGCCTTCCGGCTCTTGATTTGATTTATTTGAACAAATCATTTTGAAAGATTGTTGAAAATTGTAATAAAGACGTTGTGGTATGTGGAGCTTTAAATGTTGATCTACTTGCGAACTGTAATTATACTAGTAGAATAAAGTCCTTATTTCAGAGCTACAATCTGGTAAATATTTTCCTTGAGCTGACTAGAATTACTGCGTCCACCGTCACGGGTATTAATAATATTTACACGAACTTGACTTCAAGTATCCATTATCAATCAACTAGGTGCAGATCACTGTGGCCAGACAAATGGTCTGGCCACAAGTGAATTCACTTGGGTTAAATACTATATTGTGAAGCCTCAAAGGAAAGAAATCCACTTTGTTCCAATTAATAAGGGTCACCTTCAGCAATTTCAAACTAATGTAATACCTAAATTGCTCGACTTGATGATTGAAATACTCTGATGATCCTAACAAATCATGCACCTCCTTACTCAGATTACTAAAAGATGAGCAGGACAATGTATCTAAATCTAAAACTATAAAGCCTAAAGATAGATTGATGTTCAGCATTTTGAAGAAAAATCTTTAATCATAATTCATAATTCTTTATTTCACTCACATATTAAATTTTATCTACACACGTATCATAAACCCTCTTTACTGCGTTCAAAAACCGCACGTTACGATCAGCATTATGTTAAACTACTTGGTAAAAACTCGTTTCGTATCTGTAAAACTACACATTATGGACATTATGTGTAGTATTTCTACATATAATGACATTCAAATTTCGAACGCCGACGCCCACCCGCGTGCCGTCCCTAGTTTGTCTGTGAAGTTGGTACTGACATTCAAAGTTCGAACGCCGACGCCCGTCTGCGTGAAGTTGGTTCTAAAGAACAAGCTAAAAAATTGCAGAACCACAATGCCGGTCAAACATGCGGTTCCTGAACACTTCAAAGAGAGCTTATGATATTATATATATATATATATATATTATGATATGATTATTATGAAACTCGCCTTTGGCTCGTTTCATAAACCCACTCTCGAGTTTTAATGCCCTCCATTATGCAGCAGTCACATAAACTACTATAAAAGATTACAATAAGAGAAATCATGTGTACAAAGGGGAGTTTATCTCTATAAAGAGATTTTTTCCAGCAAACCTTTCATGATACATTTCCTTTTCATGCCTTAAAAGGAAATGTATCATGAAAGGGTAGGCAGTGTACAATATCTAATATCTAATTTATACTAAAATACATATAATACAAAATATGGAAAATAAAATACTTATATACCAGACTACTAAATACAATACAGTCATATACCAGAAAATATAGTTTATATATTATAATGATTTACATACTATAACTCTCACGAAAGAGAGAGGAAGTGCTCTTTTACCCGGTTTTTGAAAGAGACAAGAGTGGGACTGTCTCTTATAGGGCAAGGTAGTACGGTCCACTTCCACCATCTTTGTTAAGAGTTTGGTGACTATGTCAGAAATTATTATAAAAAAATCGCAATTGATTGTGCGAAAGGTAAGTCGGAACACAATCGCAAGAGGATCAGCAATAGTACGAATGTCATCAAAACTACATGGCATATAGTTAGTTAACGGGGAAACTGGAAAGAATAAACAACGCTTCATCGACTTCAAATTGAGAGTTAACGACCACTTGTTAACGGAAGAATTTGTTTTCATAATAGATTGCATCGCCCCTCATTTAGCTTGTTTTTTTAACCAATGTATTGATAGTCTCACGTTTCCTGACTTGATGTAAGTCATTCCTCTTTTCAAAGCTCATACATCCAATCCCAATAATTTCAGACTGATTGTAATTTTTCCCGCCCTTAGCAAAATCTTCGAAAAAATAATACTGGATCAATTAAGTAATATTTTTTATCGCCATAATTTTATGAACTCCAAATAAAACGGAATCACCCGCGGTCGCTCAACGGCCAACGCTGGAGCTGAACTTGTTAAAGATATATTCAGTGCTTGGAAAGACTCACATGACGCAATCGGCGTTTTTTGTGATCTTTCCAAAGCTTTCGGTTGTGTAAATCACGATATTTTTGTCAGGAAGCTAGGATGGTGTAAAGGATAACGCACTTGGGCTTCTGAGTTCATATATCAGTAACAGAACATAAAAGGTGGTAGTAAATGGCAAGAGGTCATGGGTCTCGTCGGTGCGCATGAGCGCTCCACAGGGCTCAATATAAGGTGCGTTCCTTTTTCTTATTTATATAAACGACGTACCCCATTATGGTAATATTAAGCATGAAATAGTACTGTCGCGGATACTTCCTTACTCTTTAAAGTTAAAAGACAAAAACAATGTGATGAAAAGAAAACCATATTTGTGAAGTTTTCTCTACCCAATGTGACATTAATATAATTTAACCAGTAATATTATTAAAAAAAAAAAACTGAGCCTTATGGATAAAACTGTGTTTTTTGATATCACCATCGACTCAAAGCTTAAGTGGGGACCTCATCTGTATGCACGAGCGGGTAGACTGAGTTCTGCAGCATACGCCATAAAAATAATCTGACGTATTTCGGATGTAGACACCGCGAGATAAGTTTACTTCGGCTACTTGTATGTAGCCGAAGTAAACTACTAAAAAGCCATCATTTACGTTACAGTGTGAGCTGTTATGAACTTTATTTTTTTATGGTTTCGTCCAAAATTTCAACCCCCAATGTTCAAGTTTAATTTGTCCAAGCCTAATGAAAAATATACTCTCTCCAATCCTGCGTACATAATAAAATAAGCATATTTTTGATTACAAATGACAAAGATGTTGGGGTTTTAAGGTTTCAACATTAAAGAATATACTTTGTATATCTCATTTGTATTACTGTTCCGAAATATTGGCAAATCTCTTATTTTCTGTTTATTACCCGCCCAACTTCTTCGTCGGGAAGCTAGATAAAATGCTAGTTTTAAATTAGTTTGCGGATTAATTTCTGAAGTTCTCGAGTTCTCGATACTATTTTTCTCGTCTTTAGCGGATTCATCGATTTTTCTCGCTTCGTGAATTCTCAAGCGAATCCCTATAAACAACACATCTTCTTGACCTTTCTCAGTTCTTGTATTGATTATTAAATAACTGATATCTAAGAGTAGGTACTTATATATCAGAAATTTATCGTAATAACCCACTTAATAAACCAATATAAATACTTATGACGTAACTCCTAAACTTACTTTTATTGTGTAGAAGATTGCTGGAAAGCAGTCTTATGCTTAAGTAGGTAATGCTTGTAATATGCAGCGATGGACGAGCCCCCTGTCATGCAAAAAGGAGTAAGTTTTGAAAAATAAAAAAGTGGCCAAGTGCGAAGCGGGCTCGCCCATGAAGCGTTCCGCTGTAGCAAGTAATTATGTGACTGGATGGTTGTGTTGTAACTTTGTTTTTCATAGTGTTTGTATGAATGACAAAGTTATCTTGGCGGATTTTAATAAAAGTTTTATATCGTAAAAACTGCTTATTTTATTTTGTTCAAACCAATTTTCAAAGTGTTTATTGATAAAGGGGGCTTCACTTCGCTCACCCCCTTTACCCTTCACCTAAGCTGCCGCACCACTTCGCCCTGATATTTGCTGTGCAAATCAGTATTTTTGGTCTGCGGTTTAATATTTCCCAATTAAATCTAATTAAGGCCCAAGATCACACAAACCCACTGAAGAGCGCTTTGGCAAAAAAAATACACTAAATTCATAGGTCTCAAAAAATATATGTTATCCACAAAGAGATAATCTAGTTTAAATACTATGCCGTTACGTGATTGGATGAATTTGCCTCGATCGTAAAAATTCCTGAACATTGTCTATATTAAAAAGGAGATACAATAATTTTAAAATAAAATAACTGATTTTTCTCATAATTTTGATGCCTACATTTTCGTCTTTTAATTCATAGGTCTCAAAAAAAAATATGTTATTCACAATGAGATAATCTAGTTTAAATACTATGCCGTTACGTGATTGGATTAATTTACCTCGATCGTAAAAATTCCTGAACATTGTCTATATTAAAAAGGAGATACAATAATTTTAAAATAAAATAACTGATTTTTCTCATAATTTTGATGCCTACATTTTCGTCTTTTAGAGCTCCTTATCAATCCTTAAATTTTATCAATTAGCTTACTTCTGTTTTTCAGTAAATTCGAAAAAACACCTAATTTTTAACGTCGCCGGGCGGTCCGACGCTATTCCGTGCCGCCCGCTACCCCGCCAGTTCCGCTACCCGCCAGAAGAGGACGGGCGAAGCGGCGCCCTTCACCTCACAGTCAGAACTTGGCCTTAAAGCCTCAAACTTTTCATGTATAAGTATGATTCTTGCTTTAGCAAGACGTCCGCGTTTTCGCTTTATGCCAATAACTCTTTATTCATCTGTGGCCAATAGGGATTTTTTATATAATTTTCATAAAATCAGATAAAAAAAAACAATTAGCTATAGTAAGCTTTTTAGGTACAATAGGTAATGATAAAATTATTAAATATAATTTGGTAAAGTAAACATGAATCAATGAGGTGCAGCAAAAGACTTGAATTTTAGAAAATCCGTTATACTTATAACGGATTTTCTATGATGGAGAAGTATGAATGGAGAATTTTGGGTGCAAGTCAGTATTTTAGTTTGACTAAATTATTTATTATAAAATATTTTTGTATCGAACACGCAATTTGTGTTCGAAAAGCCAGATATTTGTTGTGACCTTTGTAAGAAAGATTAGCATGTTTTGATAGGATTTAAGATTTAGTTGATGGTGCTTGTTTTGTTAATCAAATGGATTATTTGTAGAGTAGTCAGTTTTTCGTCAGAATAAGGCAGGTTGATCAGTGAAGATAATTCGTTTGCATTATATTATTTTGAGCTACAGTTAAATATACAAATTTTATATGTAAATTCAAATTTGGAATCGGGTTATTGGTTCAATCCATGCCGGCATATGCAAAGTCGTAATCAAAGACAGCCCGCGTGAAATAATCGGGTCGTAAGTGTTTAATTTTTCAAAGCGATTAATATTCCTAGGTGTCAGAATTACATGATAAGGCTACTGAGTACGACAGTCCCTTCGCTCATGTTATCATAGCACAGTCTCTTGCCCGGGAAATAACACTTAATTTGAGCAAAAGTCTTTGTGAATGCGAGTATTTTCCTAATATGTATTCATATTACGAAGTATACTGTTACAAAATCTAACAAGTTCAGTGCCACTGTGCCACTGTTGTCAGTCGCTATCTAACCGTCGCTTCATCCACACGAGTAATTGCGTAGCAGCAGCAATTGTACAAACATAAACTGTATTATAGTTTTAGCCAAACTCTCAACACTCTTCTCTCACTCCAGGTAAGTACCTTAAGAACTTCACGAAACTGGGTATTTATCCTGCTATCAGCCATTTGCTAGTGTTTTATCAATGAGATACCGTAGTGATGTCGGTCAATGAATGGCCCTGCCCTATGTTTAACAAGGTCGTTACAGCCAGTAAGTAAACAACCAGTTGTGAATTTTAAACGGCGGCGGAGACGTTCACAGTTACATAGTGGGTAAAGCGAATAAACGTGGGCGCATCCAGCTGCCACCCCATATGGGAAAAGACGTGACGCTATGTTGAAATCATTTCTGGAACGAGTTTCATTCAGTCACAGCCACCACTGACCAAAGATTGGTGTTCACTGAATTGAATGATTACTTAGCGAACGATTTTGTATTCAAATTTAGAAACATATTTATCTTTCTTTAAATGACTCTGAGTATGGCGTTTAGTTAAAATCCCGGGCCGTTAACTAATGGACGGCATTCAATCAAATGGCTAAAGGTATGTCGGGCATAACGTAATGAAACATTTAACGAGTTGCCTAAACGTGCCTAGGCAAATGATGCAACACATGACGGATTGGCCTTGCACCATGGAATCGCCTCGCCGCGCTAATATTATATAAATTGTGATTGTGACCTAATACAACCTTACTTTAGTAATCGGCCAGAAAGAGCAACCTACGTATTTCGGCTAACTTGATTCTGAAAGATGGTGCGTTAGCGCCATCTTCCAAAAATAAAGTAAATAATAAAAACCGTCCAGTGTGAATCGGACTGGTGCACAATGGTATTCATGTTCCTTGCATGGGGATTAGAAGTCTTTTATTTTCCTGAGTGTTTAAATAACAAAATGTTGTTTACCAAGTAATTGGTGCGGTGCGGTGCGTACTTTCATACTCCATCTATGTAACCAGGTGCATTTATAAGTTTGTATTTGGTATTCAAAGGAATTGTGCTCTCTCTATTTAAACCTTACATTTCTCATTGTATTACCTGTAATATTTAAATAAATACCGATATTTCTTTTTTTTTATGTAGTTGGGTGAGTAGTATCGGGGATGGGGGGAGTCTTTTTTGCCTATATTTGTATTTTTTTAATACATTTCAGGTATTAAAAAAATTTGATCTTAGTAACAAGCTCTTTCATTAGACATGTCACACGAGACAGTTTAGTTTCTGATTTATCCCCCAAAATTGCCCCCATATTCAAAATGTATTTGCTGACGTAACACGTTCGTGTTTGGGTCACAAAAATACTTATGTGAAGGTACTAATTAGACAGTACACAAATTTTTTACTTATTTTGTTTGGAATTCGGTCGTTTAATCTAGCTTTTATACACCTAGGACCGACACACGGGTGATCCTATAATGGTTCCGTTTTTCCTTTTTAAGGTACGGAAACCTTACAACTAAATAAAAACAACTGCAGTACTTATTAAATTTCATTGGTCCCGCCTGCATTTAAATTTAATTTGATTTGACCCAGCACTATAATAATTTTTCCGAATCTCTATATATATTTTTTTGTTTTTAATTATTTTATTTAATAGCTAACATTACGAAAAATCTCTAATACTCAGTTGAAAACTAAGGTTCGATATTTATAGCTTGTGGAAGTAACTAATTCCGTACTCGCCTTTTAAAATCCTTTATTTTGATACACCACTGGAGGATCTTGAAAAACTTTTTTTAGGCCGCACATTAAAGCGCATAAAACCCGACATTTTGTTTTATATCTAGTTTTGTAATACTCGCGCCATCAAGACGAATCTACTGACGTGTTGTTTATTAAAAAAGGTTGAGTCGTTGAGTAGTTACGAGAGGACTTAATCAAAAGACTGTAAGGATGTTTGTTAAACGTTTCCAACGATGCTTTATTTTAGTAAAAAGGCTAAAAGGCATTTGCTTGAACGCTGCCGGTCCTGAATCGACGGCCCGGGCTATTAATTAAGTGCCGCATTAAAACACATTTACATTACTTGTCGTAACATCCAAAGTGTAACACTGGCGGAAATTTTGTGGCAAACCACGATAGAAGCCATAAAGTAAACAACTTTTATTGTGCCCTCTCCAGCAAGATGAGCAAAGTTCGTCCAGCAGAGGCTGTCAGGTACATGGTGGATTGCCTGAAGGCAGTTGGCGCCAACTCGGCGGCTGCTCAGCATCAGGCAGAACTCCTCATCCAGGCAGACAAGATGGGGCATCCAAGCCACGGATTGAATAGACTAGGTAGGTCTTACTGATATATCAACATCATCTTAGATCGTCAAGTCCACATGGGCTCACTGGATACTATGTTAAGTGTACCGTGAAGATTGGCGCTTCAGAGAAGAGGCATGAGGGCTGGGCGTGATTCCGCGTGATACATATTTTTTTTGTTACAAAACGTATATCTATAACCGAGGGCAGTTCGCTGCGGGCGCGGTAGATGGCGCGTCGGAGAAATCACACAAAACAAATTCATTGAAAACATGCTCGCCACTAACTTAACACCCCTCCGGTGCTGCATTCTCTTCTTAAGAGAATATATATTGCTCCCAAGAGCAGCAGATAATGAAGAGAAACATATGCTTCTTATTGTGCCTCTCCAAGTCTATCGCATATTCGGGGAGAATATACCTCCTTGGTGGGTCTCCCGCCTTTTCTCGTCAAATGCTTCCCAGCCACCTTTAATTATCGAATGACCTTCAAGCTGGTGGATCGAATTATTGAAGCGTTTATGCCGCCATTTCTGTTCCTATGTGTTGAGGTCATAGGTGACCTCAATACATCCATGTGGGGCCAAGAGGCATGTGTCTTAATTAGGAAACCAGCCAAGTGCGAGTCGGATTCGCGCACCAACGGTTCCGAACAAATCACATTTTTTTTTGGGATGAGACTACAAAAAATGTAGCCTGTTAATGTCCCCACCGAGGGGCAGAGGCCTTTACCCGGATACGAGTAAGATATACCGAATATCAAGCGAGTTCTACAAAGCGGCATAAACGGCCGTATATTTTAATGGAGTTGACGTAAAAAAATTAAGAGTATACAGACATAAATTGTGTAATTAATATTAAATTCTATTTTGTTCGTCCACGTGTCCCTGAGAAAAACCGGCCAAGTGCTTTTCAGACTTTTATTCCGTATGAAATGAGAGTATTTCAAAGAAAAAAAAAATGATTTAAATTGTTATTTCTTAGTGAAACTTACGTAATAACAAACATTTTCACCAAATTTCAAGTTTTCAAGTAGTTAAAAATTCATCGAAACAAAATTTTGTAAAAAATGCTGACTTGGTGGCTCCTCATTCCCTTGTTTCCCAATATTTTTAAAACAAAAAATACGGTTTTGTATCTACTCAATCACTTTTAAAAACACAATATCCCACCAGATGGGTATAGTTATTTTTTATCTGTATGGGAGCCCCCTTATAAACATTTAAGAAAAAAATGACAATTTGAAACTGTGAAAATGTAAAGACTGGAGCTCATAATGTAGCATTCATTATGAGCTGTAGATGTACCATTCATATCCCCACCGAGGTGCAAGGGCCTTTACCCGGATACGAGTAAGATTGAGCCATACTCGACCACGCTGGCTCGGTGGGCAGTGATGGAGAGGTGTCGGGCTAGTGGCCAACCTGCCCTCACTCTGCCTCAGCCTCTGACCAGCTTTAAGACTACTGCCACCGAGAAGTAGTAGTAGATAGTAGCAGGGACCTACAGCTTAACATGTCATCCGAAAAAACCATAAGGCTCCAAAACCTGTGTGACGCTGACGATCAATCAATCAATCAATCAATCAAATCTCTTTATGCTGTAGATTTACATATACTTAGCAATCGTCATTTTTTGCCACTTCTCTACATTGGACCACTGTGGGAGGAGAGGACGTGTAAACTCCCACAGATTGATTTTTAGATCGAGATTGATTAAACATTGCTTGTGCTTAACTAATACAAATATTTCAATATGAATAATTATAATTAATAAGCAGGAATAAATAATTACAAAATTATTAACAGCAAGATCTGTGTTGAGCCAGATTAACCCCAAACAGTATTGTCATTTAAGTAATCTTGAACATTGTGATATCCTTTTTTCGACAAAGACGCTTTAACAAGGTTTTTAAATTGCTCAAAAAGGACGGACGGACGGATGGACACGTGAGTGCAATAGGTCTTCGTTTGGACCTTTCGGGTAAGGAATCTTAAAAATATAATTGTTTGTAAAGACACCCTTTACAGACAATTAGACGAACGGACGGGTGGACTGAAATACAGACGGCAACTAAGTGATCCTATAAATAAGGGTGGATGGAACAAGCTCCCCAGTGCCATCAGGGACAGTCCGTCACTTAACGTTTTTAAGATTCGCTTGAAAGATCATTACCTCTCTCTTCCATAGAATGTATATATAATTTGTATGTGTATGTTATGTATGTATATAACTTGTATGTGTATGATATGTATGTATGTATATAATATTATATAAATTAGGTGTAGTAGTAGTATTAGGTATATGTACCTACTTATATTATTATTATGTATGAATTATTTTGTTGTGCAAATAGGTTTTACTCTCATAATCCACTTTCCTTTCCTATCTGGGTTTGCTGGTACAAATCTCTTTTACAGAGATAAGCGCGCCTCTCGAACATATATTTTTCTTTGTATATCTCTGTATGTTTGTTTTGTGCAATAAAGTATTCATTCAAGTATTCATAAGGGTTCCTTTTTCATTTAAGGTACGGAACCCTAAAAAGAGTGCAATGTTCATGTTTCAGAGTTCTACGTAAACGATATCCAAAGCGGGGCGTGCAAGCCCAACAATCAACCCATGGTCCTTAAGGAGACTGTTTCCACAGCCTGGGTGGACGCGAATCATGTCCTCGGAGCCACCTCCAGCCACTTCGCTATGGACTTGGCTATCAAGAAGGCCAGGCAGACGGGGGTGGCCTGGATATCAGTAAAAGGTACAAACAGGTTAATTTTCTTCAAGTTTCTCAAGTTATTTCTAGAAGTAATATTGTGGTTGGCTAGCATTATTCATTCATCATGAACTCCTCTGATGTAAGAAATCCCCCATAGTTTACCACAGTTTTTCTTCCTGCGTGATTTTCATCTTGCTACCAATGAGTGTGAGGTATGTATGAGATGGTGCGTGACCGCTGTTACGTGAACATTTGCTATTTGCTAATCTCATGAGGATTTCAGAATGGATCCTTAGAACGAGGTAGAGTCACGCTTTTTCCAGTAATTCAATTCTCCATTTTGCGCGATAGGTGGCTAGCATATCACCGTTAGAACTTGCGAATACTTTAGTGTGATGGCTCCTAGAGGTTTTCACATCATGTATTACAAGGTTAACATTGATTTTCCAGGAGCAAACCACTTCGGCATGGCAGGGTGGTGGGCGCAGAAAGCCTCAAATCAAGGACTTATAGGCATGGCCTTCACTAACACATCGCCCTTGTTAGCGCCGACTAGGAGTAAAAAGGTAAGAAACTAAACATTGAGATACGTCCAAAGTCTCAACTGTTGCAAGATGGTCGGACGACTTAGCCAGGATTGCTAGAGATCATTGGATACGGTTTGCGCCGAGCTGAGTTGAGTGGGATACCAGGCAGGCTGTATGTGATGATGATGACTCAAAGTTAAGCGGCTAACTTATCCACCTTAACTTAGCTGTTACGAGTACGGTACAAAATATGCCAGTAAAGCATTCGCACTTCTACATGAATCATCATCATGGCATTCCAACAAACTCGTTTTATGTAGAGAATTTAGAGAATTATGACAGAATAAATAAAATGAAATTATCCATGTTTCTTTTCAGGCAGCATTGGGAACAAATCCTATAGCGGTGGTGGCTCCAGCTTCCTGCAATGAGACCTTCTACCTAGACATGGCAACTACTGCTGTCGCTGTGGGCAAGGTCCGTTGTGTGACTTGTTTGACGCTGCAAATTGGTGTCAAATAGGTTGACGCTCTGTTTGTGCCTACATACAGAATAGGTCCTTAACAACCCCAGTAAATATCACAACCCCTTTCTGTTAACAGTTTCGATAGGTACCACTTTATTTGTCACTTGACCATACAAATCAGCTGACCGAACCGGGCCAAAAATTCATAATTAAGCAAAAATAGTTGTGGCGGACATTCTGAACAACTGTCACTAGGGTATAATGTAATGCTAACGTAATGATAGTTATATAACGGTATGACGTCACCGATTGTTATACCCTGTAGATCTGTCTGATTTAAGTGCACCGAACCTTCCCGTTATTGCGATAGTTTTCAATCTATTTAGTATACCTAGAATATGATGTTGGCTGCAGCTCATGGAAGAACTTTGACAAATAAATATAGGTAGAAAAATGATTCAAATTACGTTCAGGAGCACCAATTGAAAAATATTGGCTCAAAAGTATTAACCCTTAATTAGGCAAGGAAATGTATATTTTATTTTGCATTTTCAACCTTCTGACTTGTTAATACAGTCGAAAACCAATGAAAAGATCTGCATGCTCCTATTAAAGGATAAAATTAATTTCTCTACCTATATATCCAACTCCGCCAAACTGCTCGTTCTCAGATTGAAATGCAGCAACGGAAAGGAGAGCCGATACCAAGTGGCTGGGCGCAAGGGCCTGATGGCAAGGAGACCCTTGATGCGGATCTGGTGAGTAACCCAGTATAATCTAATAAAACCCATCGTTTAACGTGGTATATTCAACAAGGTATGGCCCTCTCCATCGTGCCTAACTCAAGTAACGTTTCTTACTGTACTGTAGAACCTACAGTACAGTACAATATAAACAATCTGAACCTAATTCTTGCACACCCCCTTCCTAAACTCAAATCTTAATGCAAACAACACCCTCCTAACTAGTCCAAAACCAAAACTAAACAGATATCTCTTCTACGTTTTAGGCTTTCAAAACAGCGTGCCTGATGCCCCTGGGTGGTGGAGAGAAGACTTCAGGGTACAAAGGCTTCGGTTTATCAGCCATGGTGGAGTTGTTCTGTGGAATCAGTTCAGGTAATTAAGATAACTAATAATATCTAGATCGTCTGATTTTGATCTAGATGATAAAATTAATTTCAAGATTGTCAGTTCTTTTGACAGACGTAACTGATATTGACATATCCTTAACTTAGTCTCTTTACCACTTGCCTGCCTACGTCGACCTTCGTCACACCTTTACCTTACTTACTTACTTCTTACTTACTTCCTACGGTGCTACAACCCTAGGTGGGTCTTGGCGTCCTCCACGATATTTCTTCATTTGTGTCTGTCCCGTGCCTCTGTCCTCCAGGATGTTTTCTTCTTCATTCTTTTTAGATCTTCTTCGACGCAGTCAATCTATCTCTTCTTCGGTCTTCCTCGGGGACGTTTCTGTTGAGGTCCAGCCAGTCAGGACCTTCGCTGCTCTGGTCTACCCCATCCTCGCACCTTAAACGCTTCGACTTAAAGAATCTGACTATTGACTCCTTGTGGATGAGTGCTTCAAGTTCGTGGTTCATTCTGGTTCCGTGTTGAAGAGGGGAGGGGATTATGGTTCCTCTTCAACATGGACCGGCCTAACCTCTTGAATACCACCAGCGCCACTTTTCCGTTAAAGGTTTTAACGACCCGTCCCAACTGCCCTCGGTTTTTGAGATGTTAAAGTCCACGAACACATGGTGAAGATTGAGGTCGTACACCTTTACCTATGTTCTCAAATAATTCCAGGATCAAAATACGGCAACCACATCCGTTCGTGGTCTCACGCTGGTGACGGTAATCCAGCGGACCTGGGGCACTGCTTTGTAGCACTGGACCCGTGTTGCTTCGCGCCGGGATTCGGGGACCGTCTGGCTGATGCAATGGACCACTGGAGGAAGATGGAGCCGGTATTCTCACTTGGCTAGGAGGGGCGGCAGTTGATTGACCGAGACGGTGACTTGTGTCCTGGGGAAGCCCGTAGACCGCGACACATTGGCAGACCGATGATCGGATGATATCCACACTTCGAGTGTTCGTAAACAACAGTGTGGAGTGACTGTTATTTACGAACACTCGTTCAGGTTAATGGAAATCCGACTGTGGCACGCACTTTCCTTTGCTATTAGGGAAAGTCCATCGAAACAGAAGCGAAAAGTGGAGTCGTTGTTAGAGCTTTTATTGGTAGGGATCTAGTATCGTTTGGAAGGATAATGGGGGGAGAGGGGGTGGAGGGGGAGGGGGGAGGTTCCCCATCCCCGTGAAACTACTCCCGTTACAAGGTAATGCACCGTTCTTGAATAAATTAACTTTTTTAACCTCATTTTTGAGGTTATGTTTACATAATTTTGTTACGAAAGTGACCAATTTCGCATTATTATTTCGAAATCGCCTTGGGGGGTCCCCCCATCCCCCTGAAGCTACTCCCATTAAAATGGATTGAACCGTTGTTGAGAATATTAACTTTTTATAACCTCATTTTTGAGGTTATGTTTACATAACTTCGCTACGAAAGTAGGTATTCCTATTTCGCATTATTATTTCGAAATCTCCTTAGCTCCTACCTACCTACTAAGGCTCATAAAAAAGGCAAGGATTTAATCGCATATAAAAAATACTGATTTTCACACAAAAAAAATCTGCAAAAACACTTTTTTTGTTTTAAGTATTTTTGTTGTTCTTACATGTTCAACCTAATACGAAGGATAAAGGGGGCTTCACTTCGCTCACCCCCTTTACCCTTCACCTAAGCTACCGCAGTATTTTGCCCTGATATTTGCTGTAAAAATCAGTATATTTTCTGTGCAAATCAGTTTTATTGATGTGCAGTTTAGTTTAATAATATTGAACATTCACCAAACTCGAGAAGAAACGGAATTAATGAACGAAAATTCTCGTTTTTTTCGTGACATTTTGGACCACAGACATGTTTTACAACACCATTTTAGTACTCAATTGCCCATTTTTAGGGTTCCGTACCCAACGGGTAAGAACGGAACCCTATTACTAAGACTTCGCTGTCCGTCCGTCTGTCACCAGGCTGTATCTCAAGAACCTAGCTAGCTAGAGAGTTGAAATTTTCACAGATTATGCATTTCTGTTGCCGCTATAACAACAAATACTAAAAAACAGGATAAAAGAAATATTTAAGGGGGCTCCCATACAACAATTCTTTCAATACCACAGAAAAACTTATGGATGCACCTGGTTACGTACATGGAGTGTGAAAGTAACCGCACCAATAACTTTGTAAACAATATTTTGCTGTGTAAAATCCAAACTATTCACTCCACACCATCGCTTCCATTGAACGGTGGTACGGAACCCTTCGTGCGCGATTTAGACTCGCACTTGACCGGTTTTTACATTTCGTTATCGCTTTTATCTGATTTGAGGTTAGAAACTATTTTTATTAAAACTCGATAAATATGCATTACCTTGTAATAAGAGTGGTAGAGTTATAATCAGGGAGCCAGTCCCTACCAGATTTAACCCCTTTTACCCCCCTTCTCCTGCCAAATGATTCTAGACCCAAGCCCTTTTATTTTTTGGGACAATAATTTGTTCTAGTTTTGGGGTAAAGTTTGAATGTATTAAAATAAATCTCGTAGTGTGCTAAGATATTTTTTGAGTGAATATTTAATAAATTTACGGTCAAATAATAAAATTATATTTTGTTTTTTTTTTCCTCTCAATATTGATAATAGTGAAATTACTTTTTTGGCTTAATGGATAAAGAGAAAACATTTTTAAAGTTAACATTGTTATAGCAAGAAACGTGACATAAAAGAAAAAATAACTTACACGTGGACTCTAAATAACTACGTACATTTATTGATGTCTATATAAGATATATATATATATATATATATATATATATATATATATATAAGATCTCTAACTCGACGACTCCACTTTTCGCTTCTGATCCTCGAAGTTTAGGTTAATAAGCCCTACCTATTCCTATCACTGCTTATTATATACCGTGCAACATGTATATTGTCATCTCCAAGACTGCTGGCCAACAGTGGACGAGGTGAAGAGGATGCCTATACTCATCAGAGGGTGCAGGAGGCTGAATAGATAAATAGATAAATGCACACTTGGATCGTGAACCAAAGAAGTCGTAGAATGGTGCCCAATTCTGCTAGCACAATGACCGCTCAGTGACAACGACGCGACGACGACGCTTGACTTTAGTGTGTCTTTATTACTTAAAGAGTTCCCTTTATTTCTCCATGATCCCATCATCTGATCCTAACCTAATTTGATAAATTGTTGAAAAGCTCTCCTGGTACCTACGTCCCCATTAATCCAATAGCACCAATATCATTATACCGAGCATACATTACTGACCAACCTGAATAAAGTCATCGTATCACAACCTATGGAATACCTACTATGGAGCAGTTCCGGTGCCCATCTCTGGTCTTCATCGTCAGTTAGACTTCACAAAATGATGCTTCTCGAGAGCATCGAGTTATTATGAGAAAAACACTAAAATCGCTATAGGTTTCTTGCCTAAGTTTTTTGAAGAGTAGATACCATCGATTTCTCAATGGTCCTATCATCAGATCCTGACCTGATGTGAATGGCACTAATCTGAAGGAAAACCTTTTCAAGCAAAAAAACTATTTTCCAAATATAGAAATAAACAACTTAGTCCCGACGAATTGTAAACATCTTCCTTTTGTGAAGTCGGTTAAAAAGACGCCTATATCCAGCAATAGGTTGAGCTGATGTACACTGGAAAGTAGACGAAATAACAAACAGATTCTTTAAACCGACGCAGCCATAACATTGTCGCCTTAGAATATCCTGTGTAAATACTGAATAAACTACAAGTGAGTATGTCTTTCCCAGGCGGACCCCAGCCTGCCAGTGCTGGCGCCAGGTGACAAAGAGTGGGCGGCTCTCGAGGCGACAGAGGCAAGCGACACAGTCACCTACATACAACAGCAGATCCAGTCTAGTGCGTCCCTGGCAAAGAGACTATCCGTCAAACCTATGGAGATACAGAAATAGGTTTACTGGGCCTCTTCTTCATCGAATCAGATACAGATACAGCCTATTCACTATCACTAGCTGCAATCTACAGTCTAACCAGTAAGGTCTGACCATCCGCTGAAGATCGGGTGAAGATCGTACATTTTTGTAATTAAAATATGTCCAAAAATCAAAGCAGTTGTCTAAACTAACCGTTGCCTGCGGCGTCACTCGATTGGCGTGGTGTAAGAATAGTCAAGTGCGAATCGTACTCGAAAACAAAAGATTTTTAATAACACCTACCTATCTCAGATAACCACATCATCTCCTAAAACCTTGAAAGAATTACCGAACCTATTACCGACAAATTATCCTAAAATGTGCAAATTTTCACCCTCATGGAACAAGTATTTTTAGGTGCATACAAACTCCTTTGACAAAATCTGACGTTTCGCACCTATAAAGTATAACACTGCAAAATGTCAGCTTCATAAGTCTAGGGATGAAAGGATGAATTTAGCCAAATCCCTTCTTTGTACTACCCTACGCTATAGTATATAAGACACCCCTGTAAAGACTCTCATGGCTCAATGTCCACCGGTTTAAGCTGTGCGTTGTCTGTCAGCGAGCCAGGATTGCGTTTTATTATATTTCATATTTTTCATATTTCATATTTATTTATTGATAACGTCAGTTACAAGTCATTTTGTAAATATAGTTAGTTCAGATGAATGTCAAATAAAAATTACTTACATTAAAATTAAATTGTGTCAAATTAAATTAAAATAATAACAATAAATTATATTGAATTATATAAAAATATTAAAAAAAGAATAATTTACTTAATTAACACAAATGTTGTCTACCTAGTTGGGTAGGTCTAGGAATTCCGAAAAAGAATAGAAGGTTTGCTCGACAAGCCAGCGCTTCAGGCGCAGTTTGAAAGTGCTTGGATTGGGAGCATCGGTTACGTTGGCGGGAAGACGATTATATACCGCCGGACCCATGACGTGAGTCATCTTCGATGACTTCCCCAATGTGTGGGGGACCGTCGCGAGTTTGTGACCGTGGCGGTGTGTTTTGCGGAGCGTGCGGAATGAGTCCAGGTTTTCGCGCACGTAGACGGCCACTTGCAGAATGGTGACGGACGGCAACGTCAGGATCCTGAGCGCTTTGAAGTGAGGCTTCGCGGAGACGTCCCAGCGGACCTGGACTATAGCTCTCACGGCTCGCTTTTGCATCCTGAATGCCCGTTCCCAATCTGCTGCGCATCCCCACAGTTCGGCTCCGTACTGCACCAGCGAATGCACTGTAGCGAAGTAGCACGACTTCACTATGTCGCGCGGCACCGTGCGTGCCAGCCGACGCAGCGCGAAGCACGCGCCGCTGAGCCGCGCACACAGCCTGTCCACGTGCGCACTCCACGTGAGGCCGCGGTCCAGCTCGAAGCCCAGAAACGTTGTCGCCTCCACCTGCTCGACCCGCACTCCGCCCACATGGACGTTCAGCGGGACGAGATGGCGGCCTGACAGGTCGAAGTGGAGAAAGTGGGTTTTTTTCAAGTTAAGGACGAGGCCGTTGTCGCGGAACCAGTGAGACAGTTCGGTTATTGTATGGTTTAGGCTTAGCTCAAGGCCTCCAATCGTTTTGTTCGTTATAATAAAATATATTAAATGCCATTTTGTCAAAATTTTCGGATGTTTTGAGTAACTGACATTGCAGGACTTCGCAGAGGTAACAAGAGGATAAGGAGCGGGGAGAAGAGTTTGAATGGACATGGTGCCTAATTCTTAAGCGATGCTCAAGAATGGGGACATTGTACGTAACGATAAAATGATACATAGGACATGGTCCCTAATTCTTAAGCGATGCTGATGAATGGGGACATTGTACGTAACGATAAAATGATACATAGGTCATGGTCCCTAATTCTTAAGCGATGCTCATGAATGGGGACATTGTACGTAACGATAAAATGATAATAGGACATGGTCCCTAATTCATAAGCGATGCTACTGTATGGGGACATTGTACGTAGCGATAAAATGATTCATATATCTACATGCATACCTACATATTAACGTGTAAAATAAAGAGAATATAAAACTTTTGGTTAATTTTTCAATTAAGTAGTTACGTTAGCGTCTCAAGTTACACAATCTGAAGCTGTTAATTTTTACTATTTTTTTTACTACTTATTTGTGTAATTTGGCCTGAACCTGATTGTACCTACTTACGTCTTCATGTATCTAGCGCCCTTTAAAGTGTGGCCGCTGAGATGATGCGATCCTGACAGCTTAAAACCCATATTTTTTACATCTACAATGAAAAATATTGCTTAATAAGTACGCATTAAATAAATGTCACAATCGCATTCTAAAAACGGCCGAAGTGTAGTAACTTACTGGTTGTTTCCGTAAAAAATATATCTGAGTATAGTAAACGTAACAAAACCTGGTGGTGTAATTGAGGATAATACAATTGATAGCAATAACATCGTATTGGTCAATACTATCGACACTATCGAAGGTGAAGGCTCGTCGTGCTACGGTAGGCTGCTTTAGTGAAACTAGACGAAGTCTTTATGTCCAGACTACCACAATGCCTGAAGACCAAGGTGTAAAACTGCCGAAACATGCTCATTAAATAAAAATTATGCATAACATTAAGGTGGTCCAAAGAGCAATGGAGCGTTCCATGTAATCATAATTTATTTATTGCACACAAACAATTGAAAAATCAAAAAGTACATAAAATTGTGTCCAAAGTAAAGCTTATCTGTAACAAATAAGAGATCTATCCCCACACACAAGTTCTGATAAGAAAGGTTGCTAGTGTACCTACATAAATAGAAGGTATATATGTACCTAAATCCTTAACATAAATGACAAATTAATGATATATATATATATATATCGACGGTTGAAAGGTAAAAGGGTATAAGCGACATATACCAAAATGTTCAGGAGAGCCATTTAAATTTAAGAAATTTATTTCCTAGATTTTAAATATAATATTCTTATAATGCTTGTTATGTGATGCCATAACTATTTATCATAATAAAATAATATTCTAGAATTTAGATGTGGGTTACGCAAATTGACCTTAAAATCAAAACAGGAAAAAGGGGGTAAGCTTATATTACAGAGACTATTAAAGTGAGGTAAAAAGCCTTAACCGCAATAGTTATTGAAAAAACATACAGGAATAATTGGATATATCATATTTTTGGTAATAACAAAAGCAAGTAAAAAAATGTAACTTACGAAATCAATTGAAATCTAAACCATGCAAAACGTATGAAGCGGAACTTATTACCAATTAATTTGCCCGCAAAAACTACCAAGAGACACAACACCGTGATTCTCTCGGCAGCATAAATGTCTTAAACTGTTCTCCTGCTTACTGTTAGGTATAATAAGATGCGACAATAAGCAAGTAAAAAGTTAATGAAACAAAGGATGCACGTAAAGTTATGCTTTATTTTATTAATTCAGGTAACACATGGTCTACCTACATCCTAAGTTACATAAAAATCAGTTTCAGTCTCAAATAATCATATTTTTTAAGAATAATACTGGAACAATCGAATATTGCAAATCTTCAGAACGGCCAAGCCGTCTCGATGATACACACATATTGAGGTATAATCAGGATAGTAACATACATTAATAATAAAATAACACATATCGAGGTAGTATCAGCTTAAGTAACTAAAAAGTATAAATAATAAGGTAACAATGAATATACCTTCAAGTTAAAAACAAAGAAAATAACAAAGTATTTTTAAATATAGGTTTATATCCATTTTCTTTACTTAATGTTCTACAGACGGACCATACAAATTAATCGGAGTTTTATAGCAACAAATCGTAAAATATTCTAGTTTAAAAGTGAGTTCTTAATGGCAAGCAACCGCATAAGAGCTGTCGCAGTTTAGGTTTTCAAGTAATTTTAGTGTGTTTCACAGATGGGCTTTGAAGATTGTGAGTTCAAACTATACTATTTATTCGTCACAATCTTCAACGTCAGTCTGTGCAAGTATGTCTTTCGCAGAAGCAGAAGTTGGAAGGTTCGCGAATTCTTGATGGAAAATTGTAGGTATGACTTTGCTTTTGCAAAATTTATTGAGATATCGTATTTCGCCTTTGAAATAGGTAGCAGATTTTTATAGCAAGCAGGTAGTGCTATTCTGTTCTTAGACTGAACCTCTACAAAATAACTGGCTTGAGATTCATTCATAGAGTACTTTATGGAAATTTTTGATAGATCCTTTTTCTTGAATGTGGCCTGACCCTGATCTTGCTTATTTTCCCCGTGAGATTTCCTTTGAAGTATTTGTCGCTTCCAGCATCCCACTGCAGAAAATCTTTGAACGTGAGTATCTCGACGTTGTATGGCATTGGTTTCTGTCTTGCTGTGGAGAATACCGTGTACCACTGCGACGGGGCATATATTATGCAATTTTTCAAGTTGTTCTCGATAACTGCATGAACGGAGTCAACGGGCATGTAGGTATGCCCTGTCAGCAAAAAAAAAATGTAGCGTTTCGATCTTTTTGCACGATTGCAGAGTCGAGTGAATCATGGCAAGACTGTTCTGTTTCGGTTTTGGCCAGGGCAGCAGTCACAGTACAACAGCAATTTTTTTTATTGTTGCCCTTTCATCGACCATATTGATGTTCATGTTCAATATAGAAGAGCTCTCATTGGCACCATGTTTTCCATTCACTTGATCCCAATAAAAGCATTGCACTATACGAGTATTGCTTTCATAGAAGCACAGGTTGTAGACACTTAGCTTGCGAGAATAATACAATAGCATGCTTTTGCCATGAGGAGTATTCAAGACCTTCTCTAGATCGAAACTGACGCACAAGGTACTTGGGTCAGTTTTATTTATTTCCTGGTGAGATTTGAATCTGTTGAAAGACTCTATCTTTTCTGGTTGAAAATATCTCGGAATACCCTTTCACTCACAACGTCGCTACCTTTCTCAGTTAATTGATCTTTGTATATTTTATATACATTGGCCAAATTTTTGTACTCTTGTGATAAATACAGTCGGTTCGAGTCCTTGCGGCAGTAGTGCGAAGGCACAGCTGGAAGAATTTTTATGTAGTTGACCGCCATTTATTTCGTTGATTCTTTTGTTTTATTGGGTGGCTCGCATTTGCCGCGTATATCCTCTTTAGCACTCCCCAAATCTGAGTTCCTCAATGTGTAGTACATTAGTTTGTGAGACACATCTATAGTTGCAGACAAAAACTGGAGACAAACTTGTCTACTCCCTTCGCCTTCGTTGATGAAATATCTGTAAGTCACGTTTCTCTTTTGGGAGTCAGAGGTTCGCTTGCGTTTAACAGCAGTTTTCTCACACAAAGATTCAATCCAGTCTTTACGGCGATCTTGTAAAAGTTTCCAGTAAAAGGTCAAATAAACTCTGACGCTTTTCTTCAGTAATAGCGCCACAATTATTGCCACATTTCTTGCCCTGGCAAGGATTTGGTTGCATCTTTCTTGACTCTACTCTTTTTCCACTTCCTGTGATGTATTCTGTACCGTTATTGTTACATTCTTTTCTCGTCCTCCTAACGTTCTTTTTCTTTTTCCTAAGCCCTCTATCACCTACGATACCATCTCCATCTTCTCTTTGGTTGACAGTATCAGTGGTGACGCTATTCGGAACCCATACATCAGAATCATCGTCAGAATATTTACCAAAGTAGTTTGCCAACAACATTTCATCCTCCGACATGTAATCTAAATATTGTTTATTAATTTTGTGCTTTCGACGGTTACGACGACCACTTTTGGTAGACCGATTCTTGTTGTTGCTTGGTATAACTGTATCTTCGGGCAAAACGATTGCTGGGCTGGTATTGAGACATTCGGGTACCTGCGATGTTAAGTTTTGTTCGGTAGAAACTTCTGGAACCGCATTCTGACCGTAGGAATTTTCAATAAGAATATCCGTGGGGGGTTTGTCCAATGGCATCAAATTGACATCGTTTGGTTGTGAACCTGTAAATAAATTCATTATTTTTATTTATTTGAAAATGAATAAATTTACCCAGCAGTTGGACATATGGGCTCATAATAGTTATAAAACGGTTATAAAATTATTACATAACTGTCAGTCGAGAAAGATTAGGTACATACCTATTTTTTGAAGTTTTGATGATGAAGACGAGGCGATGGATGTCTGCAAATCGTGAAACTTTTCTGGTTCATCGTCCTGATTGCATTCGATTCCATCAGCGGAATCCTTCTGTAAAAAACAGCATTTAAAACAATTCCCGAAAAAACAATCAAATGGAACAGGTGAGTCTTATAATAAAAGCTTCAAAAACTTTACAGTGATGAAGTAAGTTTGCTGAAGGTAGGCACTTAAGACAGGTATAGGTACTTCTCGTCACGTAATAACTTTAGCATAAAAAAACCACACCAGATCCAAAGACAGAACGAAATACCAACTTTCACGTTAAACTAATAATTAACACCCGTTTTTTCTTCGTCTTGCTCTTCGTGCTATTAATTTAATTGACTATGTCACTAAACACTTACCTTGAGATCACCGAAATGAAGCCTCCTGCGGGCCTTATTTTCGATAATGCCAGCCGTTTGTAATGATAAATTTAAAATTCGGTCTTTTCTATTCATGATTGCTGAAATCAAAACAATGATGATAAGTAGAAGTAAGATAATAATACTCTCTATCAGAAACATGCGAGAAATATACAGTTTTAAAGACATTAACCATTAATTACTCACTTCTTTAGCAGCGCGCGCGACGCTTACATGGATCCGTGAGCCGCACTCACGTGTCGGTTGAATCACGGCGCGCGGCAGCTGACGCAAGAAAATGGCGTTTGGCCTACCTATCATGCGCTTGCGAGTGTGCGTAAGCTACATTTTAATAATTGATTTTAGGAATAACCGCCACCATTTGCGATAGAATATTGGTGTAAGTGTGAAAACGGTAGTAAACCCGATTCAGGACAAGGAGACTAAAATAAAAAATGTATTAAACAAACAGATAGGTTAAACCATCTAACAGACAAATAAATAGAAAATTGCTATCAGGCAATTAGGCATAAGCGCCAAAATTTGCCAACCCGCATTCAGGTAAAAAAGGATAACCGACAATGTTTTCACGAGTAATAATCAGGATAAATGGTTTTAGCTCAATATTTTTCTTGTACAGATGCAAGTAAAACGTAATAAAAGCCTCTGAATTTTTATTTTAAAACAGGCCAAAAAGGATAACGATCATCAATTACCTGATCTCTTATCAAGTAAAAGAGGATAAATGCGAAATAGCAAATATTAAGGTAAGGTAAAACGTCCTTAGTGGATTTTTATAAATTGTAACTGTTATCTAATAGCCAAAATTTCTAATTTACTCAAAATAAGTGTCGCTAAGATAAAAGACCTTGGGTTTATTTCACTAAATTGCCTATGGGATAAGCGAGAAAAAAGTCGTCAGATCGACTTGAAACCTAGCTCAATCGACGCAGAAAAATCAGGCGGGTCCAACCGTATATATCAATATCGCAAAAAGTGTCGCTTAAGCCCTTTTACCTTTCAACCGTCGATATATATATATATATATATATATAATTATTAACCTCTCAAAGACTGAGGGTAGTTGGGACGAGTCGCGATTTTGAACCTTATGCCTCAGTAATAAAATTTAAATCTATAACGGTAAAGTGGCGTTAGCTAACGCCGGCGGTATTCAAGAGGTTAATAAACACATACAAACTACATGGGTATCTGTAATTCTAAAGTGAAAGGTAACGCTTCTTCACGCGACTTTAAAATGTATTGAGAGTTGGACTATCCCTGATGGTGCAGGGGAGTGCAGTACACAACCAAAAGGCGCGGAGTCGAAACGCGTGCTCAACTCAAATAAGAATCAAATTAGCTGGCTGAGAAGGAGGAGACGTTCAGGGATCTGAGAAGCTCAACGAGAAAGTCAAAATCTACGCAGCTGAAGGCACTACTGAAAAACCGTTGGCGGTCCATGACTAGCTGGATGGTATCTGTAACTTTCAGCAGAGCCTGACGGCTATGACCCGGTCTGACTGGAACATATTTAGGAGGTTGTTTGAGAAGACTTAGGAAGAATAGGAAAGCTGTTTATGGACAATCGTTTCAAGGACTTTTGAGAGGATGAGCAGGATTGAAACGAGACGATAGTCTTTGAAAGAGGCGGGATTAGAAGTTTTAGGTACCTAATGGGATTACTAGTGATTTTTTCCACACTGGGGAAGACGCCATTCGATATGGAAAAGTTTATGAAGTGTTTTGTAGATGGCACTAGTTCGTCTAGGATTTTAAGGCAAGTTTTGGCATCGCCTACAGCTGTAGTTGACTGCTAATAATGCCCTTCTTGACCGCGTGTCTTGTTTGACAGCGGGATCTATCACAACAGGTGAGGCAGAAAGGAATTGGTTGAGACCATTGAGATCCACGTTACCAGAAGGCAGATCCTGGGACTTACCTACTCCAAGCGTTCTTAAGAATTCCCACACTTGAGCTGGTGTGTAACTCTCAATGCATTCGTGGATGTGCCGACGTTTATCATCGAGATAGAGACGGTTGCAGGGGTTGCAAAAATATTTGTAGGAAAATAAATTGTCATCTGTCGGATTTTTGCTGTATCTATGTCGGCAGCCGATCGTCGAAATGCATATCATATCGTTTCAAGACCAACGTTCGACGATCTGCCAGCCTATAACTCGGCATATCGAAAAGTTGGGTGACTTTATATTTGGCTCGCAAGGTTGGGTTAGGTTAGAACGTGTATGTGCAACCAGCGGAGCGAGCTTGCGACGGAAAGTAATGAAAAGCCAAACTTGGCAGAGTAGGTTATTGTGGCTTAATTTCAGTTGTGTTATAGGTTAGGTTGGAACTTAGAAGAAGCAAAACCGGAGCGTGGCGAAGCGGGGCGGAGCGAAGTGTTTGCAAATAAAAACAACATTTAATAATGAGGATAATAAAAGACTCTAAAATATCAAAATCGGATACCCATTACTAGTCCACCGACTCCCGTGTAATGGTCATCCTACTTTTCTTGATTTGGTTCATAACCTAAAAAATATTTATGGATAAGTATTTTTTTAAATATACAGAAATAGTCATCTAGCATACGTGTAAACAAAAAATATATTGCAATAATGAAATAGATTTATTTATTCGTAAAATTTTATCCTTTGGCCATATCATGCTGTGGCGAAGCGTTTACTGGGAATATTGACATACGTTTGGTTCTCATCGATCTGCCCGATTTTGGTTTGGGCACATCACAGACAACGGCGTATTTAAAAAAACACCGCCATATCTTAATATGGCGCGTCACATCATGATGTGCCCAATTCTACAATCGACCGCCGACATCTACACAATTCGACGGAATACCACCGTCGAAGATGTCCTTCACGACCCATCCACCCACCAGACCACCCACTACGACATACCACCAGCAGACCGACACACCCTTGACCGTAGACAGAGCATGAGTTCATTATGTGTTCACGCCCTTGACCATTTTGGACAAAAGACGATCAATTTAGAGCAGGTATTATATATATAACGCCTTTTCCCAGATGGGGTGGCAGAGGCACCACTACATTTTTTTTTGACAGCTGTCAAACTTAAAACTATCATATCTCGGAAACTTCACATGCTAGACCACCGGTTTGTTTGGAGATGTGACAGCTCTCGGCGAGATCTTCGTTTCGGATGACAGCTGTCAAATTTAAAACGGTAATATCTCGGAAACTACACATCCTAGAACACCGGTTTGTTTGGAGATGTGACAGCTCTCGGCGAGATATTCGTTTCGGATGACAGCTGTTAAACTAACGGCCTCCACCTACTACACGCTAGTTTAAAAAAAAACATCCATCTCCATAGGATTGTACAGATAAGATCTATTGATTGTTGTAGATGCGGGATTGTACAAAATAGTGTACAAAGGTGAGCTTATCCTTACTAAGAGATCTCTTCCAGACAACTTCACATTCACATTATGTTTTTGACAGGTGTCACTACTTTGACAGGGGTCACTATTTTGATAGCTGTCACTACTTTTGACAGCTGTCACTGTTTTTGACAGCTGTAAAAAATAGTGACACCTACCAAAACTTTGTGCCATCGGCCAAAAAAATTAACAGACATATCTGTCAAAAACAGTGAAAGCTGTCAAAATCAGTGACAGCGTCAAAAACAATGACAGCTGTCAAAAACAGTGACAGCTGTAAAAAAAAGTGAAGTGGTGCCTCTGCCACCCCATCTGGGAAAAGGCGTTATATACACAGTCAGGTCATAAGTTCTGTCACACAATAAAAACTTTTGAATTTAGAACGCTGGCCACAGAAAAGTTTATTGAATTCGAATTTCGAATTTTTCATGAAAATAAAAATGTGTACTTTTTAGAATTTTCATCATTTTTAAATATGGAGTGGACACTTAAAGAAGACAGTGTCGCAGTTATTGCGTTGCATCGTTGCGGTTACGCGCCAATTCATATTTTCGACTTACTGAAAAAATTGAATATAACCAAAAGATTCGTTTATCGTACCATAAAACGATACAATGAAGACTCTAGTGTAGATGACAGGTCAAGAAGTGGTCGCCCTCGCTATGTTAGGACTCCAGCAGTGATAAAAGCTGTGAAGGCGCGAATTCAAAGAAATCCCATACGTAAGCAGAAACTGTTGGCCCTTCAGATGGGGTTAAGCAGGACCGCGGTGAAAAGGGTGTTAAATGAAGACTTAGGGCTTAGGGCATATCGAAGAAAAACAGGACATCGTTTGGACGCTCGTTTAATGGACCTGAGACTGAAGAGATGCCGCGCTTTGTTGAAGCGGTACGCGGGAAAAAAGCATCGGGAAATTCTTTTTTCGAATGAAAAAATTTTCACCGTGGAAGAGAGCTACAACAAACAAAATGATAAGGTGTACACACACAGCAGTGAAGAAGCGAGCAACCGTATTCCGCGTGTCCAACTAGGTCATTTTCCATCCTCGCTCATGGTTTGGTTGGGAGTCTCTTATTGGGGCTTAACTGAGGTACATTTTTGTGAGAAAGGCGTAAAAACGAATGCAGTTGTGTATCAAAATACAGTCCTCAAGAACCTTGTGGAACCTGTTTCTCATACCATGTTTAATAACAGGCACTGGGTATTCCAACAAGATTCTGCGCCAGCTCATAGAGCGAAAAGCACACAAGACTGGCTGGCGGCGCGTGAAATCGACTTCATCCGGCACGAAGACTGACCCTCCTCCAGTCCAGATTTGAGTCCGTTAGATTACAAGATATGGCAACACTTGGAGGAAAAGGCCTGCTCAAAGCCTCATCCTGATTTGGAGTCACTCAAGGCATCCTTGATTAAGGCAGCCGCCGATATTGACATGGACCTCGTTCGTGCTGCGATAGACGACTGGCCGCGCAGAATAAAGGCCTGTATTCAAAATCGCGGGGGTCATTTTGAATAAACTTTATTACCATAAGAATCTATGTTTTATTAAGTTCATTTTGTTATATAAATGTTTACACAAATAATAAACATGTCTAAATTATTTCATATTGCACATGTGACAGAACTTATGACCTGACTATGTATATAAATTGATCGTCTTTTGTTCAAAATGGTTAAGGGCGTGAACACATAATGAACTCATGCCCTGTCTACGGTCAAGGGTGTGTCGGTCTGCTGGTGGTATGTCGTAGTGGATCCACGGGTAATTCAAGAATTACCGCTCCACCCACCAGTGGGTGTTCTGGTGTGTGGACGGGTCGTGAAGGGAAGATGTATGTAAGAATGGATAACGAGACAGGTGGGGATAGGTGACTAGACGACGGAGACGGTGAACCAAAGCAGAAAGGGATAGTTTCGACCGTCGCGCACACGGATCTCCACTTCGCCGTCCCGCTACAGTTCACCCGCCGCTTCGTGCGAAGCGAACGTGTGCAACACGCGCCCGTGCGCGCCGCGATCGCTATACCCGCGCCGCGAGTGTTCACGGAGGGGATTACCACATCGGGACGGACGCCGGCTCTGCCTAAGGTCGTGCCTGGTGTGTAACCCTTTCTGTGACGCCAGCTCGTCCATAGCCCGCCGCTATGGACGAGCCCAAAAGCCCTTCTAAGGGCTACAGTGCCAGTGACATTGTGAGTGTGTGTGCTAGTGACAGTGACGATGCCGTGATAGCGAACAGCCCGCCGCTGGGTGAAACCCCGCGCCGGCGCCGCGCGCAGCGATCGGCATCACTAGAAGGCCTGCTCCCTATCTCCACGTCGACGGAGTACGGGTCGCCCGTGGTGCGGCGTCCTGTGTCCCCGAGGTCAGAGCTTGAGCTGGACGAATTATATTTAATTCGGGCCGCTCAAGCCAACCTGTTTTCGGCGGGCCTACTTCGTGCCATGGAGGCATACGTCGCCGCAAGCCGCGCTGCCCTGTCGGGCAAGCCCACGGCTTGTATCGACGCCGAGCTCCTCGACGCGCAATTAGTGGAGCAGGCAAAAACGCGGCCTTTGGTGCTGCCACCAACCCGCGGGACGAGGCGCCCGCGTAGCGAAAGCCCGAGCGACGAGCTGCGTCTCCGAGGAGATGGAAAGCGAGTCCAGCTTGCGGACTCGCCGACCCCGCCACCGACGAACCAGCCGCCGCCGAGGAAGACGGGCCTCGACATGCCGTCGCTGTCGCCCTGGACGGGCGCGCTTCAGGCGGCCGCCCCCGCCCCTGGACTGTCCGCCGCCGCGAGTGACTATGAGAGTGCTTCAAAACAAACAGGTACGAGTGTTTTACCTAATAAGTGCTCTCCTACAGTGTCGTTTGCCGCGGCGGCCGCGACCGCATCCACCGTGTCTGGGGCACCGCGCCCCAGCACCGCGTCCCCCCCCCCGTTCAGTGAGGCACCCGGTGCCGCCAACCGCGCGTCCGCCCGCCCCGTCGGCGACCACGTCGCGAGTGCCCGCCCGCCCCACGCGCTCCGCCGCAGCGCCCGCGATAGTGCCCGCCCGCCCTACGCGCCCCGCCGCCGCGCCCGCGAACCCGCCCACCGCCGCGACTGTGCCCGCCCGCCCTACGCACTCCGCCGCTGCGCCTGCGAACCCGCACGCCACCGCACCCGCGATAGGGCCCGCCCGCCCAATGCCACCCGCCCGCCCAACGCCGCCTGCCATTGCCGCCGCCCAAACCGCAGCCGCGATTGCCACCGCCACCGCCGCCCCGTCGGGAGGCGCTGCGCCACAGCAGCCCCGCCAGCCGCGCTATCCGCCCCTTATTGTGGAGGTCCTACCCAACTGGGCCGACCACTTCAGGGCGATAGCCAGCGAGCTCGGCCGGGCTCCCAGCGCGCGCGCCTACCAAAAGGGTGTGCGCTTTACCCCAACGGCCGAAGACGAGTACCGGCTTGTGCAACGTTACCTGTGCAGGCTGGAGAAGGACCACGGCGTGAGGTGGTTCTCATACTCGTTGCCGGCCGACAAGACCCAGAAGGTGGCGATCCGCGGGCTGCCTTCTAACACCGCGCCGGAGGAGATAGTCGCGGCGCTTGCAGAACTCGGTGTGGAGGCCGAGTACTGTAAGCAGATCCGGGCGCGCAAAGGAAGACCCGGCTGCATCTTCTTCGCCAGCCTGAAGAAGAATCCAGACCGTGCCCCCGGCGCTGTGTACGAGATCACGGAGCTCTTGTACATGCCGGGGGTGAAGATCGAGGCCTGGCGCTCGAAGCAGGGCCCGGCCCAGTGCCACAGGTGCCAGCAATTCCGGCACTCGTCGCATATGTGCCACCGCCCCCTAGCGTGCGTACGTTGCGGCGGTCCCCACTCGGCGCGGGAATGCCCCCGCCCGAAAGACCAGCCGCCGACGTGCGCCAACTGCGGTGGCCCGCACACGGCAAATAATGCGACGTGCCCCGTGTTCCGCCAGGAGGCGCGGAACAAGAAGGCCGGCACTGTGGCGCTCACCAACGCGCCCGGGCCCAAGAAGGTGCAGCCTCCCCCTCTGCCTCGTCCCGATCTGCAGGAACCAACGGCGCCCGCCTCGCTCATGGCGCAGGCGAACGACGGAGCCCCCAGGCAGAAGACGAAGCGGGGGGGGAAGAAGAAGAAGAAGGCGACGGCTCCACCTGCCGCCGGCGCCGCGGCGGCTACTCTCGCCGCCAGCGAGACTGCGGCCGCCGCTGGCGCCGCCACTCCGGCTGCGGCGATAGGGCAGCAGGACTTGGGGCACCTCACAGCCCTGCTCGCCCTCCTCAGCGACCCCACTGCCCTGGGCAGACTCACCGCTCTGCTCCGCAATGCATGAGCCGCTCAGGGTCGTCCACTGGAACGCGCAGTCGCTGACAGGGAAGAAGCGGCTGCTCCACGTGTTCCTGAGGGACTACCGCGTCGACGTGATGCTCATCAGCGAGACACACCTAGCCGGTAACGACAAGCTGTCGCTGCCCGGCTACTTCGTCTACCGCAAGGACGAGAAGACCTCCAGCGGCCGGACCTTTCGAGGCTTGGCAGTCATCGTCGGCAGGAAGATCGTCCACCAGCTCGTCGACGCCCAGGAGTATTCATCCCTGTATGCTTTGGGCGTCGACCTCCAGGTCGCCGGCGAGGTGCTGCGACTCTACGCCGCCTACAAGCCCCCCAGTACACCAATCCGCACCGCCGAGCTACGGGGGCTGCTACAGTCGCCGCACCCGACACTTGTCGCCGGCGACCTCAACGCCAAGCACACCGCCTGGAACTCCACCAGGGTGTGCCCAGCTGGACGCGCCATCCATGCCGACTCCGTGAGCCACAACTACGACGTCATCGGTCCCGACGAGCCCACCCACTTCGACACGCGGGCCGGATGGGACATCATCGACGTCGTGGTCGTCAGAGGTCTCCGGACACCGCCGAGCCAGGAGGTTCTCCCTGACCTCCCTTCGGACCACAGGCCTGTTCTTCTCGTCCTGGCGGATCTGCCCACCCGGGTATCTCCGCCAGCATCACGTCGCCGCTACCAGTGGGGCGCCTTCACCGCCGCCTTAGACCAACCCTCCACCAGTTGCCCCGTCAACCAGCCGGAAGACGTTGACCGCCTGGCATCGCTGCTAACTACCCAGATCCGAGACGCGCTCGACCTATCATCGCACACCGTAGCTCGCGGGGGGAAGCCCAATCCTCTTCCTGCTGAGCTACGCGCACTCATCTGCAATAAGCGCGCTCTCCGGAAGCAGTGGCAGCAGACCCGCTGCCCCACGATGAAGACCAGGCTCAACGCCATGACGGCAGAGCTGAAGCGCCAACTTGATCTCCACGCTGAAGAATCTTGGGAACGCCACGTCGAGTCCATGGGTGACCACGTCCCCTCCGTGCATCGCCTATGCCGGGCTTTGTCGACCACTCCTGCTCCTGTTCGACCAATCCTGGGCAGCGACGGCCTACCAAGATTCCGAGCCCAAGACCGCGCGGAGATCTTCGCCGAATGCCTCGAGAAGCAATTCAAGCCGAACCCAACGGATGATGTGGAGCACGTCGCAACAGTCGAGAGACACCTGCGAGAGTACTTCGCCACGCCGATAGCTCCCGAAGAGGACCCCATCGTCGTCACGCCCGGCCAGATTGTGCGTGCATTCCGACGTACCAAGCCCAGAAAAGCCCCGGGCGCAGACCGAATACCCAACACGGCGCTGTTACATTTGCCGCCACGCACTGTGGCGGCCTGTAGGGATGGGCCTATGGGATGTAGTGAGAGACGTGTTTGTTGGTTCAAAGACGGGCGTTTATTCACTAAGGATGGACACAGACATTGGTTATTATAGAGACTTATCGGCTAAAGGTGGTGACACACTACACCTTCCACCTTTTTTTTAAAGAAAGAAAAAATTTGGTATCTTATTTTTTCTAACGTTAAAACAAAATTTATTTAAAAATCTTAATATAAATAACCTATACAATCCAATGTGACTTTTTTATCTTTTAATTTCAAATATACTACTTTTAAATAATATGCTGTTATTTATTACAAATCGAATAACATCAACAAACTTTGCAAAACATCTTACATTTCATTTTAACATTTTAACCATCTGATAACTTTTCATCTGATATCTGATAACTACTTATACAAAAAAAAAAATACTGAAATAAAAACATATCCAAAACATCAACAGTAGTAAAGTATAACTAAAAATCTTTATTTTAATTTTAGAATTTATGAATATTTTTTTTAACATAAACAATGACAACTTGTCAAATATAATTTTAATTAAAATAATTATCTTTGCATTTTCAATTGTTTTTTTTTTTAAACAACACCGCCATTGCAAAAATATAGGTACGAAAACGATACATGTTTATTGTTAATAATATAAAAATTAACCATACAGAGGTTGTTTACTATTACTATGGATATAATGTGGGTTATAATCCACCATTCTAAAAGTAAAGATACATGATAGGTAAATAATTAAAACCTACGTCGATAAAAAAGATTCAAATACTAAACACAAACTGTTGGTAAAAAAGAATTTGTAGTAGGTAGTATAGGGTAGGGTAGGATAGGGTAGGGCTGGCGACAATAACATTTATTTATTTTTGCTTTCTCTTTCAGCAATATTTAAACTCATTCATTTTCTTACTTGCATACCAGACAACAAAAACAGACTTTAATCTCTACTTAAGTACATGCTCTCAATAACAAAAACAATACTTCTAATTTACTACCATACTCTCAAAATTTTACAAGAAAATTATAACTTTATATCCTTTGACATTCTTTATAACTCTTTGTCTATGTTTTATTCAAACTTCTTTTTTTTTTTCATATATCTAGTAAATACCATTTTTATATTTGTCATAAATCTCATTATTACTTTCTTATCCAAAAAACACTCTACATAAACATAATATAATAACCATCTTTTCAAAACCCATCAAAATGTACTTTTCTTTTCATAAACAATCTCTTTCAAACAAAGTCTTTATTATAATCTCCTTATCACTTCATATAGGTACTTTAATTATCGGGATCCGGACCCTTAATATTCACATGTAGTGAGTGCACATTTATAGGTACTTTTTATACACACTGGTATTTACTTTATAAGGTACTTTTTATAATAATACTTAAATACATAGACTAATAGTACCTGGCTCGCGAGCTTATTAGGTCATCGATATCCAACTTTCTCACAAAGGAAACTCGTCCACATCATGATCGAAGAGGAAGGATTCGTGCCTTGTACCTTGTACCTTTGAGACTTTGATGAAAATACAATAACATATCGGACTCGCCAATAGTTACGTACCATACTAAAAACATAACTTATACTCAATCAATACGAATCCTTCGAATTTTAAGATATTCTGTAAAGATTGGATGATCATTCCAACTTTTCTCGAAAACTTAACAAACGAAGTGTTCCCAACTAACTTGCTCTGTGGCCTAGAGTAACAATCCTGCACATTCCACACCTTCTCTCAAATTCATACTTTTTATTCCTAAACAAAAACCAACATTCCCAAATCCAAACAAAATCAACTTTCCTATGTAATACTATCATAAAACTCAAAAATATCAAATATGAAATAAACCTTCATAACAACGATTAACTTTTAATTTAATTCAATTTCCATACTTTTCAACTCTCAATATAAAACAAGAAGAAGTGACCATATCCGCTGGTCAGACTATAATTCTATTAATAGACTCGATTACACTGTATCTGTAAAATAAAATAAACGTAAATGCAATCTCGAAACAATCTTTTGTATTAAACTAACGTAAGTAGTTCCGTCGTTAGTAATGTATTTTAAATCTGAGGTTAAACTACTTTATCTGTAAATTATTCAGAAAACTAATGAAACATAAAAATCTGAACACACAAAAAAAATTAACTCTAGTTATCTTCTCTCTAAGACGTACTTATTTAGCGTACTAAATATTTATTACACACACTCAACTGATTTTCATACATACTCATACTATTAAAATTCATTTCTTACTGTAATTTAAAAAATGGTTCCATACTTTATCTCTTTGCGGTACCATAAGCTTGCAATCAATCATTCATCGCCTTTTACGTATCTCCCATATTAGTCAATTGAAACTAAAATCTTTCGCTCTATACAAGTCGAACTGTCGTAACATGAACTTATAATAACAATTATTTTTCGTCTGTAATCGAAACAAGTGTTCTACCTAATTTGGATTCTTCTGCAGTGTTGCATGTCCATATTTGGATTGCCTGTGAACACTATATTGAATTACTTGGAATAACTGTGACTGTTACCAAGTCATGAAACATTTATGTACTTGATTGTACATTTGGAGTAAATTTGAATTATGAGGCAAATATTTAATAAAATATTAGAACGATTATAAAACAACAAAACTTTTATCTTCCTACTTCACATATTAAACCACATTCTTCTCATATTTCTCAAAATCGTCTCCTCCAAAAATAAACTACTATCAAAATCCTCATCCAAAATAACTCGTGTCAAACTAATTCAATTTACTTTACGGCCTTCATAAATATCTCCATTCCCAAAAAAAAACAGTTATCAAACATTTATTCATACTTCTCTTGCTAACTGTACTGTACTACCTACTAACTTTTCATTGTATGTATTCTTCCAAATATTCTTTACTTTATGCAATCATCCTCGGAAAAAAAATTGGTATATCTATTGATATTGTTTTGTATCGTCACGATCCATTTTTGTCAGAACTAAAACAAATTCTCGGTGGTCCCCTAATTTGGTACTCTGTTGTTAACTGTATTGTATTGCATCGCGTTACATGCAAATATGGTTTGAATACGTATTAACTGGATATGTTACTAAGGCAACTATTGTAAATAAAATTATAAATTCACTGGAAAAAATACACACGAACATACGCCACAAATTCAATGTCATCCTTTAACTCATTCATCATCAAACTAAATTATTTAAAAAAATGTAGTTCTTGTCGTCAACCCTTTACAAATTAATCTGAATTATTTATTAAGTACACCATATTCAGGGATGTAAAGTAAATACTACAAATCATTTATAAAATACTTACTTAAATATTCAATTTCTATTCCATCATTATTTTTCTTTTATATCCAAATTAACAATTTCCGTCATTATTATTTAACACACAAAACAACATCTGATAAAATAAATCAAATTAACTCGCATAAAATGTATAATTCATTGACATGGAATTGGAAAAAATTGGTCACGACTCACTCATGAAGACTTCACGTGGTGCCTATCATTCTTACTGCGTGGTGCTGCAGCTCATCACTCCGGGACAACATCTCCCAGCTGCTCCTCATCGGACCCGTACATTGTGCAGCGTACAATTCGCCCTGCGCCCTGCATCGCACATCATCTAGGCTTGCACAGATCACCCGGCACCCGGCAGGAATCCTCTTTATAATTTGGGTTTTTAGGTTATTTTGTTTTTTAATTTGGTCACTGGTTCTGCTTTTGGTTCTAGTTTTATTTTGCGGTCTTCTTAATTTTGTAGGTATATAATTTTTATGTAATTTTAATCTTCATTTAAATGTCCATTATTTTATCTATTTAAGTAGTTCCTGATATATTGAATCTATTAACAGTTTATTTATATGTATAAAGGTATAATTTTCTTACAGTAGTTATTTAGGTATAATTTTAGCACTTTTTGTCCTTTTCACATTTTATTTCACATTTAGTCCAAAATATCATTTCACTTTACACGAAATATGCCATTCGGCGCAGCACTGCCTTTTAGGGCAGGCTGGCCTGGCTAGGTCGCCATGTAGGGATGGGCCTATGGGATGTAGTGAGAGACGTGTTTGTTGGTTCAAAGACGGGCGTTTATTCACTAAGGATGGACACAGACATTGGTTATTATAGAGACTTATCGGCTAAAGGTGGTGACACACTACAGGCCGTTACGCGCCTGTTTAACGGTATCTTGCGCACGGGTCACTTTCCAACCCAATGGAAGGAGGGCTTGGTTATCATGTTGCCCAAGCCGGGCAAGGACACCAAGCTGCCTGAGAGCTATCGGCCGATCACCCTACTGAGCACCATCTCAAAGGTGTTTGAGAAGCTCCTGTTAGCGAAGTTACTGCCCCACATCCAGCCGCGCCCGGAACAGTTCGGCTTCAGGCCCGAGCATTCTACGACGCTTCAGCTCACCAGAGTACTGAATGACATGACGGTCTGTTTGAACAAAAAAGAATACACTGTCGCAGTACTCCTGGATATGGAGAAGGCGTTCGACAGAGTATGGCACGAGGGGTTGCTGTACAAGCTGTCGACGTCCCCTGCCCCAAGAAGAACGGTCAAGACAATCGCCTCTTTCCTGAAGAATCGCCGCTTCCGAGTGATGGTGGAAGACGCCGTCTCCGAGGAACATCCCGTCGCAGCCGGCGTCCCCCAGGGCTCCTGCCTGTCTCCCGCCTGCTACGCCCGATACACGGACGACATCCCCGTCGGGCCGGATGCCCAGCTGGCACTCTTTGCAGACGACGCAGCCTACTATGCGTCGTCGTTCCAGGCTCCGCACGCTGCCATCAAACTGCAGCGCACCCTGGACATCTTGCCCGACTGGCTCGCCAAGTGGCGACTGTCCGTCAATGTTGGGAAAACGCAGGCGCTCATCACAGGCCAGAGTCTCCTTCCGCCATCGCTCCAGCTCCAGGGACAGCACATCGAGTGGTCTTCGCAGGTGAAGTACCTGGGAGTGACCATTGATCGCCGGCTCACCATGAAGCAACACGTCGACAACGTCGTCAGCCAGGTCAAGGTGGCACGCGCCAAGCTGCGTCCACTTTTCGACTCCAGCCTCCCTCTGAGGGCGAAGCTTGGGATCTACAAGACCTACGTGAGATCCCGCCTCACCTACGCGGCTCCGGCATGGTACGCCCTGTGCTCGGAGACGAACAAACGGAGACTCCGAGCCCAAGAGAACCTCTCTCTGCGTACCATCGTCGGCGCCCCCCGCTACGTGAGGAACGCGACAATCCAGAGGGACCTAAGATGGGAAACCGTGGACCAGTTTGTCCAGAGGCTGGCGAAGGGCATGTTCGCGCGTGCGGATGCATCACACCTTCCGCACATCGCCGAACTGGCGCCGCACCACGCGCGCCCGCCCGACCGCCGCCGCCTGCCACGCGACCTGGTTGCCTAGCCGGCGATCACCCACTGCACACCAGCGCCACAAGAAGACCACCGCCCGCAGGGGCCATCCGATGACCTGTCCACAGGAGTGGACAGAGGCGATTCTTCGGGAAGAGGTCCGTCGACCTGACCCCGACTCCCCACGCCCCAGAAGGGGTGCGTGAGATGACTATGAAGAAGAACCAAAGCAGTCACAGAATGGTGGCCAAGCCGAACCATACGACCAGTGGGCATACCAGCGGCCCGATCGATGGTCTGAAATTGTCAAGTCGAAGGATCTCAATGGATACGGTTGGCACAAGGCCGTGCGGATTGGAGCTACAGATAAGAGGCCTATGCCCAGCCCACAGTGGGCATAGAGAAACTTATTAATACTACAGTGGGTTAATGTGGGCCAAGTATAATGATGTGATGACTATCGATACTATAGCTAAGGCTAATCATTCCCCATAGGGGAAAATGCGTGACGCTATGTGTGAGTGTGTGTTTGTTTGCTAATAATCAACGCATTGCGAGCACTTATCGAGCGAGACTATCGATAGTATCAACAACGGACGGCAACACTGCAAAGTAAGTCGCAGTGTCGCAGACCGGGCAAACGAGCAAGAGCAAAGCTACGTTTTAATTTTAAGCGCGCAGGCGCGAAATAAACTCTGGAGTCTGGGTTTTGTTTTCGCAAAAATTGGCGTTAAGGAATTTAATAAGTTACAATATTTTAATAATTCATAAAGTATTCTTCTTATTTTTGAGTATCCCGGCCAAAGTTCTCAGTTACCTAATTTTTGTTCCACAAGTTGAGGTTAGTTATCGTTTAGATTTTGTTTGACAGATGCCTTGTTTTGATTTCACAAGATAGGTATAAAAAAATATTCGTAGATTTTATCCTTTATCGCCAGCCAGCCAGTACCGGGCAGTAGGTACCTACCTATGTAACCAGAAAGCAAAAACAATTTATTACTAACGTTGCTTAATTGTGATTGCATATTCGTGCAAGGAAAATCGTGAAGTGATATTGTGTTGTGATTGTGTTAGTTGTGTTCTAACTTAAAAAAGATTAAATATTTGCTCGGACTAAGCGAATTAGATAATTTTAGAAACATTTTTACGTGATTTATCATTTGTACCACTTCCCCGCAACTTGATACATGAAGAACTCAAGAGACAATTCACCCAAGTAAATCAATAAGAGTTCCTCGTCACGGAAAACAGTCTGCAAAGCTAAGGTAAAATTTCACTTTCTTGTTCGTCCGATTACTTTCCTATCTATCTACATCTGGGTTGCCGTAACATTCTTCATTTCACTCCATTCCATTCTGATCCAGAGAAGATTACTTAAGCCTGTGATGTGTAAGATTCCCAATTAATCCCTGCTAACTGTGAATATGGCTATCCGCCTTGTTAAAGTGAATGTTGATAGTAATTTTTGCTGACATTATCAAGAACTGTCCCTACATCAGTACTCATGTCTACACTACTCATTGTATTTATGTTTAAGAACCACTATGCTAACTAGAATATCTGTAACCTTATTTCAAGGGCTCCATGTCTCGCAATCAATTTTATATGCGATGTAGGTAGATATCCAATATAGCTGTGGTTTTTATTTTTCCTAGATTAAGATACAATGACATTATCGAGAACTGTACCTACATCAGTACTCATGTCTACACTACTCATTGTATTTATGTTTAAGAACCACTCTACCATTACATTTTCTCTAGTTATTTTTAACAGATGTTGACTTTATAACTCCTGTTATAGAATCACCAAATAATTTTATTTTAATCATTTATCTCTTGCTAATCCTATTATTATTTGCTCAAAGTATTTTGCTTTTTAAATTTGAACTGGTTCATTGAGATACAGGCTTAGCCTAGTGCGAAGACCTCTGGTAATTTCAAAGTTTTTAAGTTAATGTTGCACAATGCTCATAGTATTTTTAAGTTTTAACTGGATCCAAATTTTTATGTGCAATTGTGCAATTTATAAAAAAAATACTTTACTCAACTAAAAACCATGTTGTGTTTTTAAAATTAACAACGGAATGGGTTGGTAACACCGTCATAAAAATTGTAATGATTGCAAACAAATTGCGATATAAAAATTAATTGTGCCTGATAAAAAATACTTAGAGGTATTTTTAAATGCAGTAGTAATATTTTTTTAATGAATCAGCCATGTTAAACAATGGGCCAAATAAATATTATATTTGTAGAAAATTGACATTATTGATATGAGCAAAAATTAAGCATTTCCTTCAATGGCAGGTGCAACTTTTCTTTATTCATAAGGGCTAATGTTGGTCTTACTAGAAAAAATTAGACTTCTGTTCTGTTCATGCCATGTCCAAAAACAAAATGGTACTGAGTTGAATGTTTGTTTAGGGCCTATACTATGTTTTTGTAGTAGATTGGTTAGGCTTTTGACCTGAGCGATGACAGAAAGGGACTGATTTAGCCGTGGTGGCTTCCAGATTTAAAATGAATACCAAAAAGATGCCTAGCCATTCCAACTTGGAGAAAATAAATCCATGCAAATTTTTCTGTCATGTTAGGCTTGGGTAATTAATTTAAAAAAAACAATCAATTATTTTGATTATTTTTGATATTATTGTTGCAGATATTATATTAACAGAACAGGCCAATATGAAAGCCATACCTACTGTATATTCCATAAGTTTCACTTTGCTATTAATTTTGTGTTTAAGTTTGTGCCACAGATATTGGTATGGCACTAACTCTTGAACATTATTTAATGTTGAGCAATATATAGAAAAAAATATGAATGAATAATATAGCAACAAAGTGATGAAACACTAGGTGGTAATCAATATTTCATGCCCATTGTGGTACCTTATTAATAAACTAAACAATAAAAAACAATCAGAATTGATTTGGTCTTATGGTTTGTTTAGATTTTTGATCAATACAGCCCAATGTCTTCATATGTTTGTTTTCATCAAATTGTCAAACCTTTTTTTTTTAAGTAGTTACAAACATTATAACAGAACTGCTTAGAAACTTAAAAACTGTAATAAATTGTCCTGGTTAGTTCTGCTTTTGATATTTTGTGCCTTGATGCATATCTGGGTTTCGTGGCGAGCGTGCGAGCGAGGCCACTATATCTCTCTAGCCTATGTATGCATCTCTCTTACACCCCCTTCAGGCGGCACTCAGGCGCCAAGAAACTTGGCGTCAGGCATAGTTGGATGAAAGAATACGTGAATGATGTTTTTCATAATTCATAATTCTTTATTGAACAGAGCTATTTAAAAAGATACATTAAGAGAAAATATATGTACAAAGGCGAGCTTATCTCTAAAAATAGATTTCTTCCAGCAAACCAAGGCATGACAGGAAATTTTATCAAGAAAGGGTAGGCAGTGCACAATATCTAAACAATAATAAAATACATATAAGTAAATTAAATATCTATAAAATATGTTAAATAAAATACATACTTGTATATACCAAACTAATAAATAAGTATCAATACATACATAAACCTGTACATATAGTTTACATATAATAATAATATACATACTACAACTATCACAAAAGAGAGAGGAAGTGCTCTTTTACCCGGTTTTTGAAAGCGAAAAGAGTGGGACTGTCTTTTATCATACAAGGAAGTGCGTTCCTTGTACAATATATTTGCTAAATATATGTAAATATCTACAGTAATAAAGAACTTTGATTGGTTTCATACAATATATTGATTGCGAAAAGGTGATTTAAGAACAAATTAATGAAATACACTATTTTACAACAAAAATACCCATGCATGAAGCCAATGTATCTGTATAATACCTAGTCGGTCCTTAAGTTCTGTCACAAGGTTTTTTATAGATAAAACTCAGCAATAAACTTTTTCTTATTCGTATTATACATGATTAAAAAGCTTATTTTATACGAATCAAATTGCAATACAATACATTTTGTACGATTATCGCAATATGACAAAAAACCTTATAACTTGAGACAATCGCGAACCCAAAACACGCCGCAACTGACAAAAATACCACTTACCACAAATTTAATAAAAAAACAGTGTTCCAGATAACCAACAAGCTTTTTTTTATTTATTCTGAAACCTCGATTTTAGACCATGCTTAACAAGTAGCATTTGATTTTCTGTTAGCTTTCAGTTCCAACTGCTCCCAAAGAGAACTTTACGTACTTTTTACGTTTTCAGAAAAACGTATAAAAATGATCTTGTGGGCAACAAGTACACTACGTAAAATGTGAATATGAAAATTAGTTTTACTCAGACTTAGTTATCTTATGCTTCAAAATTTAGGTAACGGGTTCACAGAGGGTTCTGACTAAAATCTCACGTAAGTTTGAAAGGTTTTAAGAGTCATGGAAAAAAGATAAAGTGAATCACGTCCGTATTTTTGATTGGTTAAAAAAGTGCAAAATCTCTAAAGAAACTAGCATTTGTGTAATATGGCTTTAAGCATTTAAATCCAATAATCGTTCTAATTTATTAGTATTTAATGAGCTATCAAACCATATATAGTATTAAATAAAAATAAAATTGGTATTATTTACTATGCGGCAAAATATTTGTGACAGAACTTATGGACCGACTAGGTACATGTATTTTTAAAGAAAGTCACCCTTAACCCCATACTGAAATCAAGACATAATGAGAACCTCTAGTTTTAAAGATATCCTCACTGAATTTCGGGGTGTACATCTCGTAATATATGTCATACCTACCATGTTTTGTTTGTTACATAGCCCTTAAAAAAGGCACCACTTTCAGCCACTGGTTTGTCAACCCAAATTCTCATCCATATTTCGATTGTCTGATCACGGCTAAAAATTTGTTATAAGTCCCGCAGAAAAACAATGCACGAGACAGTTCCCTTCAAAGTTATTGACGTCATTGACATTTAAAGTGTAAACCATGAAAACGTAGTAAGGTTAGCAACGATGTTGGTTGAGTGTGATCGCGACTGAAAGAGAGAGAGAAAGAGAGAATGTTTTGTGATTTAATGAGGCACCTATTTGATATAATTATCACCTATGAATATATTAAATATTGCATAACCATGTTAAATTTGTGAGATATTTTACTTCCTAGTTTTTACCAGTGCTTCGGAATCACGCCGTAAGAGAGGATATCACCAAGAAACTCTACGGGGATGCCTATTTTTTTTCAAACGACTTAAAAAGTAGTAGGTTCTCAATTCGTTTTTTGGGTGTTTTCTTACGTGAGTACTCCGTCAATTATGAACCGATTTTGATGATTCTTGTTTTGATTGGTAGAGTGTTTTGATACTTCATGCTGATAGAGATGATCCCATACAAATGTTATAAAAATTTATTCAGCGCTTTTTGAAAAAAGCAATAAATACAAAAATATATATACAGATGATGTTTTGGTTTGTGGTTCCGTGCAGCAAAAGTTTTGATGAGGACTTAGCGAATTATGTATGCGTAACATAATTCGCATCCCGCCTGGGGAGGAAGAAATAGAGCTTAAACTTGAAGTCGGTTTTTTTAAGGTTTTGTTGGTAACTTGGTGAATTAATTAATTTTCGTCTTTTTATGCAACTGTATATGAGCACAATATAAAAATAATCTAATGACAATATTATAACATCGTATCTAAAAGTGCAAATAACAATTTTAAACAAATAGGTAAGAACAAACAAAAGCTGTAATTACTTACATTACATTTAACTTATGAGAAACCAGACTGGACCCAAGCAGCAATCGTTCACGAGTGTGATTTGTGGGAGCAACCCGCTACACAGATCCGCCGCAAGCAGACATTTTAGTGAGCATGACCATTTGATCATAAACTCTGGCTTCTTGGTAACAGACTTGGATTCTATATTAAAACTAATAAATTGTTATGAGTCACCTCACATGGCACTTTTGTACACTTAAATGTATTACCAAGACTATTAAAATACATTATTGCATTTGTAAAAGTTGCGTTAATTATTATTATCATCGAGCTTGGGGCATTGAGGCCATACATTTTTGTCTTAAACATAATCATTCATAGTGCCATAGGCTTTATTTACGATATTAACCTTAATAAATGTTTTAAGTCTTTACATGGGTAATTGATAATTCCCTCTGGTAACTTATTACAAAAGCGTATACAGTTCCCCATAAGTGAAGCATTATCCTTCTGCAACTGTAAAGTAGGTTGTCCAATGTCCAGGGCAGGGACATAACAGATTATCAGTTGTTACTGTGGGCTACAAGTACTACTTCTATGGTTACGAAGTAACCTAGTAATATCTCACTTTTGTTCTTGCCGTAGGTAGAGAGGTGCCAAGCTACACCTTAGCAAAAAAATCAAGAAAATAAATGATGGAAAAATTTGCAGACTACTGCGAATTTTTAAAGACATATTTGGTTTGTCTATTAAAACATAAATCTAATATGTCACTTATTTTGTATTTTTTAGGGTTCCGTACCCAAAGGGTGAATCGGGACCCTATTACTATGACTCCGCTGTCCGTCTGTCTTTCTGTCTGTCCGTCTGTCACCAGGCTGTACCTCATGAACCGTGATAGTTAGACAGATGAAATTTTCACAGATGATGTATTTCTGTTGCCGCTATAACAACAAATACTAAAAAACAGAATAAAATAAATATTTAAGGGGGCTCACATACAACAACTATTTCAATACCATATCCAAACTTATGAATGCACCTGGTTACGTACATGGAGTGTGAAAGTAACCGCAGCAATAACTTTGTAAACAACATTTTGCATGTAAAATCCAAACTATTCACTCCACACCATCCCTACCATTATCCCGTGGTACGGAACCCTTTGTGCGCGAATCCGACCCGCACTTGACCGGTCTTATTTTATTCTATACTTTTTCAGTTCTCTGTTGAGTTTGCTGTCGCTACAAAATGGAACATTGATTCATCTGCATCGTCCCCTCAACCTAAATCAATACATATCTATCTATACCTACTTGTCAATCTTTATGTGTCAGATGTTTTATGTACAAAGAAAGATACAGTTCGTCATAGAAATCAGAGCAAATAACTATCACAAAAGCTAAGTTTATAATTTCATATTATTGGTATTCATTACTGATTGATACAGTGGGGTGGTTAAATTAAAGTAAATAGGTAAGTTATGGATGTTGACTAAAATATGTAAAAAGGTAGCTATAGTAAAGTTACCATTTGTATTAATTGTTAAATTGTATCACTTGTGATTCTATGAAATGAAATGATGTTTATTTGCTTGAAATGTGGTACAATATATGGTAGTAAATGTAAAAAATGTAAAAATGCTCAGCACATTTCACCTGTCCAGGTGTGCAATTTTTTTTTACCTAAATCTTAAATATGTCATTTGAAGTCTATTTACATTATATTAATATGTCATTCCTTAGATATAAATAATTTTAAGATTAAGGTATTCATCTACATTATAGAAACATTCCTTCAAGAGCCATCTTTGTAGTGTGGACTTAAATAGTGTCAATGGCAACGTTTTAATTGACTGTGGGACCTTATTGTATATCTAGATTACGATGTAATCAATCCAAAATACTAGTCACTAATAGGCAAGGGTGGGGGTCTTAACAGCAATTAGTTTGACAGTTACAGTTATACCTGCACTCATATCATGCGGGCTTTAATACGTGTGGTATAGAAAGCCTCTCTATGGAACGAGATAGTTATCTGATGAATACAGGCAGCGGCCTGGAGCTCTATTTTTGAATCGCTCGCGTGGTATAATATATCGCATGAGACCTGTCACGTTCGACTTACAAGTCAAATGTCACATATTTGAAGTTTTGGATTCGAATTTGAAAAAACGCGCGAAAACAGCAAACTCTGACACTTCAAATTGTTGACATTAGCTTTGACGAATTTGACGTTTATTCTACTATTCGACTTGCGCAACGAGTGGTGCTGACCAGGCAGAATGACTGAAAAAATACGAACATTCGGATGTCGAAGGAAAATCAGTAGAAAAGAGCGCTCACGTGACATAAAAGTCATACGAGCGATTCAAAAATAGAGCTGCAGAGCGCGTACGCCGGGCGGTCGGTAGCAGTAATTGATATGCTTCCTGTTTCACACGCGGTACCATTCGAAATTATGTGATTTGTAATAGAGAAGAGATGATAATATCAATGTTACAAATGAACGATTTGACTGCTGCTACTGAGTTGAGTAGGTAGCTATCGGCCAAAGCCAGAACCGCTGTCACTTGTGTGAAATGGACCAGATGGACGGCGTATTTACTTCCCTGGAATAAATCTCTTTGAAACTAAAGCTAAAACCGCCTTTGTGATCAATCAGTGAGGGTAAGCAATCAACTGCTTACTTAATTTTAACTTAGTATCCCAGTTAGGGTTTCGGTTTTCCCGGACTTTTTTCATTCCCGGGCGCCGTTAACAAAAAATTCCAATTCTATGGGATTCCCTCGTCCCGGGAAATCATAGAAACCCATTGAGATTGCTTTTATTACCTAACAAAGCTGCTTTTTAGGGTTCCGTACCTAAAGGGTAAAACGGGACCCTATTATTAAGACTCCGCTGTCCGTCCGTCCGTCCGTCTGTCACCAGGCTGTACCTCATGAACCGTGATAGTAAGAGAGTTGAAATATTCACATATGATGTGTTTCTGTCGCCGCTATAACAACAAATACGAAAAAAATATATCTGTATACCACATACAAACTTATGAATGCACCTGGGAGTGTGAAAGTAGCCGCACCAATAAAATTGTAAACAACATTTTGCTATGTAAAATCCAAACTATTCACTCCTCACCATCCCTACCATTGTACGGTGGTACGGAACCCTTCGTGCATGAGGTCGACTCGCACTTGACCGTTTTTTTTTTCTTTCTAATAAAACAAACTAAATAAAACAACGTGTCAATGAATTAACGCATATCTTAACACCCCAACTTATTTTTAATAATCAAAATTTTGAGAAAGGAAATCAAATATTTGCCAAATATTGTAGAAAATATTTCAGACTTAAGTTGTTGTGTCATTTCTAACAAATTCACAACTCTGTGGTGCACTCGTGCCGCGATCCTCCGCCCGCGAGTTAAACTTGAAGTTAAAACTTGTTGATTATTTTCCATACGGATGAAGAAAGTAAGCGACCTTACGAATGTATCCTTGCGTTTTGCTTAGTAAAGTAAACGAAGTCAGGTTTCATTTTGGCAATGATAAGCCGGCGGGTACCGGGTACCCGGCGAGCCGTATGCACTTCTTTTCAACGTGAGAAGAGTATAGGCAGGGGTCAGTTAAACTGAACGGTCGCACCTAAGTTAGCTAGCAATAAATAGACAGGGCAATAAAAATTACATTTTTCCTTCAAAAATATGAACTATATATAAAGTCAATGAAATTTCTCCTCACGATTCTGAACAAACTAGTTTCTCATTATGCGTTTATTCATTGACACCTTGTATAATATAGTGGCAGATGCAATGGGATTGCCTCCAAGGACGTTTATTAATAATTTTCAATATAAACAATTACAACGCCAAATATAAATAAATCTATTTTGTCGATTTTATCATGACAAATGCCTTATTAATAATAATTAATTCCCAAAGAATCAAAGTCAAAACCCACGGATGAGTGAAACTCTTTGCTTAGCATACTTACTCTGTGTGAAAACCCGACAAATATTATCTCATACGTAAGCCATCGTTTAAATCTGTTACAGATGTAGTGAATAATCCTTTCCTTTCGTATTTTCTCGGAAATGTTCGTTTTTGTCTTACTACTTCACTTCTTTGACATTGATAAATAAAGTATGCGATTTATTTGATACCTACACGTAATTTAATAATACAGTAATTCATAGACACATCGGCACCATTCGGGTGTTATCGTTGTTCCGAGTTTTGCCGATAGGAAAGGATTATTCACTACATCTGTACTGTTTGTCTTGTTCATGTATTGTGAGTAATGTCCAGGAGTTTAATTTAAAAACTAAATTTCAGCGACTAAAACCGAAAAGTGTCGGGCTTAAACGATAAAAAAATCGTACTGTACGTACCTACGTATACTTTAGATTTACGATTTCGAATATTATTCTGAAGTCTGAACAGGTAAAAACGAATGAACAAATAAATCAGTGGTTACTTACTCACCACACAATCAATACTTCGCGATTAGCTCAGACACACTGACACACATATAAGTCGATACTTAAAGACCAAACTAAACCTTGTTTTTTTATAAATTGAAATCTAAGAAATCAACAAAAACCTAACAAAAAAGTCTTATCCGAAGTAGGCTAGCTGAACTACCAATATGCTAATGAAATTTTTATTGTTCTTTAACGTTTTCGTTAATTTAACCAAGCTTTATTGTTTTTTTAGAGCACCTAATCATATCGTCAAGAATTCCCGGGAATCACCAAAATTATCCCAGCATCAGGCTTTACTTATTTCCCGAGAATTCTCATTCACGGGACCCCAGGTCAGATAATAATAATACAAAATCAACGGTGACAGCGTTATACCTACTTTTAACACGTTTAGTGAGGGCTATTATTATTCGAACGACTACCTACACAAAAGGCTCTTCGTCGCTTCTTTGGAAAAATGTGCAACAAATAATGCGCGTTACTATGCCTATACTTTTGCTGTTTATTACAACACATCATTTGTTTTTAATAGTTAACGTTTGACTTATCTAGGAATGGTCCCTACATAACAACTAACATAAATGTCGTATCTTATCAGCTGGCTAGCAACTTCCTTTGACTGTTACGAGGTAGGTAACTACAGTCATTGTGGAATAACTAGACGAATAACCGACCAACCCAGTTTGCTGCAAGTGAGCGGTACATGGGACACTACCTTCTGGGTCCCTTCCCCGCATACTTTCTTTGGTTGCTTTACCTTGATGTAGGGCTACGTAGGAAACGCCGACAGAGTCCTCACTACACTCTGTCCTGGTTATATTGAAATTGAAATTGAAATTGAAAAATCGTTTATTCAACAGACATACATTTACTTAAGTACATTGCACATCTTAGTATTATTGCAAGTAATTAATTTATTACAAATGGTTGTGGTAATATTTTAACACATTGAATAGATACATTTTTTAAGTGCATATCTGACACATATAAAAGTAATAATCTGCAATCGTTGAAAAGGTGACCAGCACAGCTAATGAGCGCAGACCGTGATCTGCGATCGCTGATTTTAAGTCAGTCCCTATACTCAGTAATTCGATATATATTCCTACCGATAGTCACCAGATCTATAATATACATTTATACATACATCAACTATGTTGTTGTAGATTCAAACGTACTTTTACGGACACCGAAACAATAGGTACATGTTGTCATGTTCTAAAAAACTAAATACTTACCTATACATTATAAAACTATAGCCGCATTTGCCTGACATACATAACGATATTTTACAAATTAATTTGTGAAAAGGTTACAGAAAAGTTACATCTAATTGAGTATCTTGTAGCAGGTTTTGTTGGTCGTGCAGACAAGCCTTGTACATTTTTTTGAAGGAATAGATTGAGGATGCATGCTGTATCGGCGGCGGCACATTGTTCCAACACCGCGTCGCCGCATACCGGAACGATCCCCTGAAGGCGGCGCCGCGATGTTTCGCTACTACCAGAAGTTTCCCGCCCGACCTCAGTCTCCTACTCTGCGACCTCCACTTTAGCTCATTAAATAAATATTTAGGGGTTTGGGTTTTTATTATTTTGAAAACTAGGCATGCAAATGCCATTTTTCTTCTGTTTTTCATATTGAGTATCTTATTTTGATTGACTTGATTTTATCAAACGAATTGTACCATTCTGCAGCCAGACATATTTATAGCCGTTATCTTTGGCAAACTGTCTTGCTTTGGTTAGCAGAATTTTGCGCGGGTAATTTTTTGAATGGTTCCAAATGAATTGAGGGGGAGGGGGGAGGGGGGGGGGAGGTGGTTTCCCCCCCATCCCCCCAATATAGTTATTGAAGATCGGAAATGTATACTTTTTGAGATATGAATTTTTCAAATTAATTAAATTTTGAGGTTAGGTTCACCCAAAATGATCAGAAAATAAAAAACAAACAATAAATTTAAAGGGGGGGGAGAGGGAAATGAAGAAATACACCATATTTAAAATCACTATATATATTTATTCTATTTTATAGACATATCTTCCTCCGCCACAAATACTCCATAACACTGTCTTCAAAATTTATTGTGTTACTGTAGTTACCCTTAAAAAACCTTTTAACCACCCTCCACTGAGATTCAATCCGTTGTGTATGGACTCCATCGGGGGCTATGAAAGGATTGTCTGGGTGACTATGGTTTACTTTTTTATGAGTAAACCCATGGTCACCCAGACAATCATAAGCCCTCCAATAATCTGTGTGGATTATGGACCCTTCAGCCACATGCTGTTTAATCAGTGGTACTAAAACCTCTGATGTCCTTAAATTATTAGGACACACTTCTAAGCGTAAATCCTCACTGTTATCTGCGATCATCCCCAACACCCAATGACCTTCAACGCGTCGACCTGAAACAAACAAAACAATGTTTAACAACCATTTCAGTTTTGTGAAACGAGATGGGGTCGCCTCGCTCCGCTCCGCTTCGCTCGGCTCTGGTTCTTTCATAACGTTGTGACCTAACACAACCTATCTAGATTAGAATAGAATATAGAAAGTGACCTAAAACAACAATTTCAGTTTTGTGAAACTAGATGGGGTCGCCTCGCTCCGCTCCGCTTCGCTCGGCTCTGGGTCGTTCATAACGCTGTGACCTAACACAACCTATCTCTAGTATTTACACAGAAAGTGACCTAAAGCAAACATGTCTACATACCTTTGTTATATTTTCTTTTTCCGAATTTACTTTCGTCTATTTGCACCACTATACCCGGGCCACCAATTTTTCCTTTGCCAGCTTGTCTGTGACGTTGGTATTTCACCACCACTTCCCTGCATTAGTTAAACCAATCCACTATGGTAACCCGGGACAGACATTTCTCTCCGACTTCATAATTCATAATTTCTTTATTGCACACAAATCAAACAAAAAAACAAGAGTTACATAAAAAAGTGTACAAAGGCGAGCTTATCTCTAATAAGAGATCTCTTCCAGCAAACCAGGCAAACAAGGGAAAAGTTGATGGTTGAGCAGGGGTAGACCTATGTGTACAATATATAAAATATTAAATTAAATAAATTAAATAATAACTATAATAATATACTAAATACTTATTATATACTACAAATACTATTTTATACACTATACTAATACATACTTACATGCATACTACCTATAACTCTAAAGGGAGAGGTAATGTCTCTTCACACGACTTTTAAAGATATTCAGATTAGGACTGTCCCTGATGGTGCAGGGGAGTGCATTCCACAACCGAATGGCCCGGGCTCTAAACCCGTTCTCATAGTAAGCGGTGTTATGCTGTGGAGTTGTGAGCATGGAAACTGCGTGAGTTCTCCGAGGTCTGCTGGAAGAAAGAAATTGAAAACTGTCCCGTAAGAAAGTTGGGTAGCGTGGATTACGTAAAATGTTGTAGAGGAAATTGAGGATGTGTGAATCCCGACGAAGACGAATCGGCAGCCACTTCAACTCCCTGCGATGTTGTGACACATGGTCGTATTTGCGCAGCCCGAAGATAAACCGAATCCCGAGATTTTGAAGTCGTTCGAGTTTGTTCAGTAGTTCTTCGTTAGCACTGACCCAGCAGACATCAGCGTAATCGATGAGGGGTAGAATGAGAGATTGAGCAAGAGTGATTTTGGTATGTCGAGGCAAAAAGTACTGAAGTCTCCTGAGAGAGTGAAAGGTAGAAAATACTCGGCGACTTACCTCATTGACATGCGATGACCAGGACAACTGGTTGTCGAAGATTAGACCCAGGTTTTTAACTTTATCGCTATATACGATTGTGGTACCATTAAAAGTGACAGATGGAATGGGATGTTGCTGCAACAAGTTAAGAGAATGTCTAGTACCTATTATCATGGCCTGGGACTTGCTCGGGTTGACCAGGAGTCCGAAGGATGAAGCCCAACTTCTTATTCCCTCAAGATCAGCGTTGAGTGCCTCCACAGCAGAGTGTGCATCGTTGAGAGAGAAGTGGCGATAAATCTGGAGATCATCAGCGTAAAGATGATATGAGGAGGACAGGACGTCCGAGATGGTGTTGATAAAGATCGAGAATAGAAGAGGAGAAAGAATACCACCTTGAGGGACGCCTGTAGAGAGGTCACACCATTCAGTGGATATCTCTTCCGACCTGATACGCTGTTGCCGATCCCTCAAATAAGAGTCGAACCAGCTAGCAGAGAAGGAGGAGACGTTCAGAGATCTGAGAAGCTCAACGAGAATGTCAAAATCTACGCAGTTGAAGGCACTACTGAAGTCAAGTAAAGCAAGCACGGAAAGCTGTTTGCGGTCCATGGCTACCTGGATATCATCTGTGACTTTCATGAGAGCCGTGACGGTGCTATGACCCGGTCTGAATCCTGACTGGTACATGTTCAGCAGATTGTTTGAGAGAAGGTAAGAAGAGAGCTGGGTATGGACAATGGATTCAAGGACTTTGGAGAGGATGGGTAGGATTGAAATAGGTCGATACTCTTTAAAAGAGGTGGGACTGGAAGTTTTAGGGAGCGGGATGACTAATGCTTTTTTCCACATGGTGGGGAAGATGCCATTCGATAGGGAAAAATTTATAACATGTGTAATAGCTGGCAGTAGTTCATCCAGGATTGTTAAAAGCATTTTAAGGCAGATTTTATCATCACCTACGGCTTTAGAGCTCACTGCTAGTACCACCTTCTTGACCGCATAGATTTCAACATTGCTCAGGTTGAATGGTGTGGTGTCGGGTAAGGACTTAGAGCGCAGGCTCTGAAGAGTGGCTTGTTTGACAATGGGATCCATCACAACAGGTGGGGTAGAAAGGAACTGGTTGAGACCGTTGAGATCTACATTACCAGCATGAAAGTCCTGAGTCTTACCTATGCCAAGTGTTTTTAGAAACTTCCACACCTGAGCTGGTGTATAACTTTCAATACTCTCGTGGATGTGCCGACGCTTAGCATCACGACAGAGACGGTTGCAGCGGTTGCGAAGACATTTGTAAGAAAGGAAATTGTCATCTGTCGGATTCTTACGGTATTTACACTTGGCTCTGTTCCTCTTGGCCATTAGACGCTTAATAGTATCTGTTAGCCAAGGGGCGGGTAGGTGTTTCACTCTCACTTTTTTTATAGGTGCATGCTTGTCGTAGAGACCTAGGACTATGATATTGAACTTGTTGATTTTCTCGTCCATGGTCTCGCTGGATATTACAGGGGACCAGTCGATCGACAAGGCATCCGACCTAAGAGACTCTAGGTTAATATCCCTAAAGTTACGAATATTAAGAAATTTTGCCCTGCTCTTGAGAGGCCTGATCTTATACGAAAGATAGATAAGGTCGTGAAACGAGAAAGGAGAGTTGAGTTGACCATGTACAGCAACCTTATCCAAGTTAGAGACGATCATAATATCGAGGAGAGAGGGAGAGCAGTGAGGTTGGAAATGCGTGGCATCAAGAGGCAGAATATGCAGATTGAAAGAGTTGACTATAAACTTGAGTTTGGTAGAACGGGAGTCGTTTTTGAGGAGACAGGTGTTGAAGTCACCTAGAATGAGGGTATCGTTATACAGAGGTGAGAGTTCATTAAGGAGGGATTCTAATGTGTCGAAGTAGTCGATGCGAAGAGAGGGGCTATAAAGAACACCGAGGAGGACCTTACTATGGTGAAGAGTTATTTCGAGAAAGAGATGTTCAGCAGACTCGGAGTACTGGCTAGGGGACGCGCTGATCACCTTGCACGGGATTTCCACTCGCAGATAGATAGCGACGCCCCCATCGGCTTTCCCGACTCTGTCGTTCCTGTAAAGCCTGTATCCTGGAATGGAGTATGAAGAAGATGACAGCGATGGCTTTAGGAACGACTCAGAGACAAGAATGCCGTCCACGCATTGGTCACTAAAAGCCTCGAGCAGGTCCGGATAGCTGGAGTGAATACTTTGAGCATTGATATGCACGATGTTTAGGTTATCCTCCACACCACCGAAAACAGTCCTAATGTTAGCAGAAAGGGGTTCCTCCGAAGCGGAGGTGTTGCTTTCTGCACTCACAAAATCGTCAACATCGTCGTTTGAAGAGCAGGAAAAGAAACTTTGATTGATAATATCAGGTAAATAATTCATATATATATATATATATATATATAACTAATTATAATACACTCTAAATATATATTTATATATAAATATTTATTCAATTAATATCTAGTTATCAAGCGTTATTAACTGGTTTGAATGAGCGCCTTACTTACACCTAGACCAACCATAAATGGAATGTTGATAGTTATATTTATCTTACAAAAGTAACTCAATACTACATATATTACATCAAAAGAACAAGCACAAACTAAAGACTCTGCAAACATACGAATTCAAAGTGGTAAGGTGTGTACTTGACACGAGTCAGATTGTATAAGCTAAATTCGGAACGGACACATTTTACACAAATTAATACTTAACATGAACACAACAAAGTGACAGCTGACAGAGATAAGGAAAAAAAAAAAAAAGGAATGATTGGATTTGTTGTGCCGATTCACGAAAGGAAAAAAATATACACTGAACTTTGGACTGTAAATATTGTCGACTACCTCACAGTTCATAGTGGGAAGCAAATGTTGGAACACATTCAACTACACAAAGAGTGGAGATTGCTGATATGTGGTGAATGTGCGATGGCCCAACCTCACTTCTTCTGAGCACCCTTCCTAGTCGTGACGCCCTTCTTCGAAACAGCAGCTGCGCCCGCGTGTAGTCCTCCCAAATAACTCTCATAGTATCTAATTTCTGCGCGAAGCAGTACATCAGGTAAAAGATTGTTGGCATTGGAATCTTTGCATTTTCAAACCAGGTTCCAACGGACCTGGAGACACAATTTTTGTTCAAGCAGCTTCCCTTGTTACATATAAATGAACCAGCTGTCTTGTTTTTGGTGTACACCACTTTCATTGGTGTGCGATGTTTAGCACACAATTTTGTTGTTCGGATTAGGCGTTCTTGTTCAGCAAAAGTCAGACACTTTTCTCTCGTGTCCAGTCTCTGCACCACTTTGACCAAGTTCCACATCGCGGTTACTTCAGTGGAATACAAATTCCGCCGAACAAACGGTTCTTCTTCGTCGGAAGTATAATCCGTCGATGATGATGAGACAGCCGCCTGCGCATCTTCTACCTCTAAACGAGGCCGGATTGCAGCACTCGTTGATGGTTGCTCACCATCTAGCACCTCATCGTAGAGCCGCCGTCGAGAAGTACCACTCGTCGAAGGTTGGTCCATTTCGCAAAGCAAATCAATGTCCAGGTTAGAAGCAAAGGTCAATCGTAATTGCAAGCAGGGATCCAGAATACACGCAGAGGTCGGTCGGTTATAGAATTCACTAAAGTCCAGGGGGAAAGCCAGAGTCGTCGTAATTATCAAGAGTAACAAGGGAGAGCACATTCGCGTAGCTTCAACAGAAAGATTAATTTTCTTTGGGAATAAATTTTTCAGTGAACGGAATGAAAATGCGCCATTTTTCGACCACAGATATACAATAATGACAATATCACAGACAAAACGTCTTAATTTTGTCTGTGAATGGTACTTATAACGTATTGTTTTGCCGATTTTAGTTGCAAATTACGTTTTGATCACAGAAAATTCGCAATTTTAACTTTCAATTTCCAGAAAAACTGTGCATTTCCGACAAAAAAGAAAAGCACTTTGGTATGAAAAGTAAGTGCCAGCTATCTATAAAAAATATCATTATAATCAAATTAATTTGGAACCATTAAAAAACCAACCCGAGCTGTATTGAGCGGCCTTACTTGACGCGCTTTCCGAAGGAACTCGTCGCGCTTTGCCAGATTGTTGAACCGCACCTCGATAAAGGGCGCCTGGGATGCTGGCGCCGGCTTGGCGCCGTCAGCCGCAGCTGCAGCGGCGTCTGGTCTCGGTGCCGATGAAGGAGGTGAAGCAGATGACGGGCGCGGTCCCTGTAATGAGATGTCGCTAGGACTAATGTTGCACCCTGCCACGTTAGATATAGTTTTTACATCGTCATGACGTCCTCATCTGGGGTCACCGGTATACCCTTAATCTCGACGTTGCAGTCCCGATGATCCTGCTCGACCTGGTCGACTTTGTTTGTTAGAGCCACTATTTCTGTCTTCATCTCGTCTCTTTCCTTGATGACTTCGTCTGACATCTGTAGCTTCTTGCCTCTTTGGGAAAGGCCTTCTCGAAACAGTCCAGTTTCATGGCCATTTTCTCCACAGCAGCGGTAAGCCTTCTTTGTTCCTGAAGTAAGGATTTGACGCTCTTCTGCAGCAGCTGGATGGCACGGGAAGTCTTGTCCTCACTCCCCGCATCGTCGTCGTGACCGTCGCTGTCTGCCTTATCTAGCTCCACGATGGTGCTGTTCATCTCGCAGTCAGGGCAGTGCCAAGATTGGGGTTGCGCTTTGGCAGCGTTGACTTCCTCGGTACTCAGGTTAATACATTTGAAGTGGTACCAAGCACCACAATCACCGTTGCAGTTTGCGCCGCCTCTGTTGGTCACGTTTTTATCACAACTGCACAATCCCGGCATCTTTCCGACAGCCGTTGGCGGGTTCTAGGTTAACTGTCAAATTTAGTGACGCGCACTTATCGTCTATGTTTTAGGTCGAAAAAACACCACGATTTCACTGAATTTTGTACACCACACCTGCCCTGGCTTCCAAATTATAGTTTGTAATAGTGTTACACTCGTTTTTCTCGAAATAACAATGAAAATAGATTAAAAATGTGCAGAGCTCGCCACTGCGCGTCTGTCCGGTTCGGAAGGTAGGAGGAGAAAAAAAGTCCATATCCCTATCCATAATTACTTGCTTAACGTACTGATTTGATCGCGGAATGCTAACTATAACTTAGGTACTTACTTATATAAGGTAGTTATAGTACCAAGTTTCTTTGTCTCTAAGCTGTAACCTCTCTTTCACCCTACCTTACCTTAGGCAAGAAACGAGGTCACAGCTCGCTCAGAACCAAAGAAATTTATACTCTTACTTTTTTATAAGAGATGGGCAATGACACCATGGCAGCTATGTCAGCCTTTGCTCCCGCTGGGTGGCGCTGGCGTGGTTGTAGGCAGAGTTTATTGAATTCATCTGAGGTTAGGTTCAAACACACATCACGTGATCTTTCAACTACACCAGACACAGATAAAATTAACATCAAATGAGCTTGGCGCGCCATACATTCTTCATCTATCTTCTATACTTATAATATGTATTGCTGTAAATTAGTGTTACAAAATATCGAAAATGGTCCGATCGGTTTGTATAATTCCTATTTGGTTGTATTCTCCTCAGCCTAGAGGAGGTTTAGATAAAAATGAAATTAGGAAAAACGTAAAGAAACAGCAAAAAAATAGTTTTTTTTTTTGGAGAGTTCAATCTCTTTAGCTAGATGGGGAATCCACCAATGATCTATCATTGATCTAGCATCACTCAAAATCATTTGTCAAAATCAAAATAAGGAATAGCAAAAATACTTTTTATGTTTTAGGTATTTTTGTTGTTCTTCATGTTCAACCTTATACGAAGGATAAAGGGGGCTTAGCTTCGCTCACCCCCTATACGCTTCACCTAAGCTACCGCAGTATTTTGCCCTGATATTTGCTGTGAAAATCAGTATATTTGCTGTACAAATCAGTATTATTGATGTGCAGTTTAATATTTCCCTTATTTTATTTACTACATTCAACCTCTTTCTTAGTAGCGGAACTTATGTTTGACAGTGCGATGCATAAAGTTTGTATGCAAAGAGTTAAGTTAATCTGAGGTCTGATGCGTATAATGCTCAACAACGGGCCGATAATGTCGATATGGACTTCAGAAACCTATGAACGTGCCTCTAAAATGATAAACGAATAGTTTTTTGACAGGGAACCATGAGAATACGAAAACCGCGTTGCGAGCAGGGCAGCTAGTAAGAAAGAAGTAAATACTAGTTCTGCGAGAACAGTTTAGACCTCGGGAGCTCACTTATAACCATTCAATAATTTTCCTTTTCTTATGACTTAGAAAGCCAGTTCAGAGTTTTATATATGTGAATATATGTCACCGTAAGATTGACAAAACCGTTTGTTTATAATCTAATGTTTTCTCTCTCGATGGTTTACAAACTATCGATAAATTGTAGACTGTACCGTACTGCTTGCGATATGACGCATTTGTTTATAATAAAACAGTTAAATTGTGAACTGATTTAAACTTGAATTGCAAACGAAATATCAAGGCAAACACTGCGGTTTAGGTGAAGACTAGAGGGGGCGAGCGCAGCGAAGCGAAACCCTGTTGGTCTGGTTTACAATTTGTCGATAGTTTATAAACTAACGGTTTTGACAATCTTACGGTGACATATATATAATAAAGCTATATTATAGTATAGGATATACGCAACGCCATCTATTGATCATATAGGTAAACATTAAACCTTATAAAACTGTCCGGATTAGTGCATTGATAAATATAAAAAAGAGAGCTGAAATTCCTTTATGTTTTTATGTTTCCTGGCTCTGTAGACTAAACATTACTCTTGTTTAAAATTTCAAGCTTGTGGGTGTGCTAGAATTACATTTAAATATTGATGATCGAAGATGAGTCAGTCAGTGACAAAATGACGGAACTTTGAACGGCTGTCGTTTCCAATCTTTTGGTTCAAATTGACGGAATTTGCCTATTCAGAAAATTCAGGTGTCTAGCATTATATACAACATAGTTACAGTCGAAAATAACACGAAGAGCTTCCCCCTCCTCTTCCCCCTTTCGTTTTTTTCCCAACGTCTTGAGAAGAATGAAGTCCTTAGTGTGCCCCTCAAATTTGATTGAAATCCGTCGGTAAATAACGCTACAGCAAACTTCTCCCCTTTCCCAACGTCTTGAGAAGAATGAAGTCCTTAGTGTGCCCCTCAAATTTGATTGAAATCCGTCGGTAAATAACGCTACAGCAAACTTCTCCCCTTTCCCAACGTCTTGAGAAGAATGAAGTCCTTAGTGTGCCCCTCAAATTTGACTGAAATCCTATGGTAAATAACGCTACAGCAAACTTCTCCCCTTTCCCCTCCTATTTCCCCCCAAGCGAAAATTGCGATCGACTAAAAATTTATTGAAATCAAGGAACTTGTGTGCCAATTTTCGTCAAAATCGGTTGAAAAATGCGACCTGCAGACATTCGGACAAAAGCATTTTTGGGCAATCTCGAAACTGGAACGCTTCGCTGCCTTCGCTCGCTCGGTTAATAATTTGATAACTGTGACTGATAGACAGCCTCCTGCACCAGCGCCATCTGCAATGAGCTTTTGAGATTAGGTGACATTGCGGCATTGCCTCTAAATTAAGACTCATAATCGAGTCACTGACGAATTCAATGCGATACGGTTATGGGAAATGGAATTGTTTACATACCTAATAATGATCACATGTGGAACTAATATTCATTACATACGATTATTCATGGGTATTGTAAGCAATTATTGAAAATGCACCTGGAAATTAAAATGTCAATGGTCTCCAGCACATAAATAAACATTAGGGGCCTTACCACAAAAAAATAAACTACTGTTCAACACTTGTTTAAAAACAAAAACGTATGGGATTTGAAGTTTGTTTTTAGGTTAAACGCTGTTTAATATTTTTTGTGGTAACACGGTAGCCGTCTTCTTGCCACCTACCTTTTTTGTACTGACCTGTGTTGTGTGAACAAATATAGTATATGAGTTTATTATGCTTATTGTTATGAGCTAAGTATATACTAGTTAGCTGCGAAGAGAGACACAATGGAAGACGTTTATAATTACTTAAGTTTAATTGACTATAAACTCGCGTAAACCTTGTGGTCTTGTCATCAAGTCAGTTCATTTCTTGTCTAATTAATCTCCATCTTGGATCTTTCTTGGTCATTCATGTCACATGAGTCACGAATCATTACGCTATACCTACATTCTAATGAGACATATATACATGATACCTACCTAAATTAAATTTGTTAGTTACCTAGGATGAGTTTGCGTCAGCCAAACGCTTTTTTGTGTGATGGATGTGTGAGGTTGAGTTCTGCCATTTCGTAATTTATTATATTCTGTGGTTCTGCTAATTATCTATTGTAATATAACTTATAATAATAATATCATCTAGTACCTAGTGCTTCCATCTACTGAGGCGGTTTGAAACGAATGCACGTGCAGCTAGGCCAAACCCACCCTCGTTGAACTAGGCTAGATAGAGTTGGCTAGTTACGACTTTAGTAGCGAGATGGCAGCACCATTGAAAAGTACAAAGAAACGTTATATTAAACCTATTAGATGTGCCGGGAATGGCTGGTAAGCATGCACAGCTGCACACTAAAGTATACCATAATTAGCCGCAAAAAAAAAACGTTTTACCGTTGTAAAATGTATAGGTTACACTCGGTAGTATTTTTTAACCGTTAATAAAAGACTCGTGTCACCAAAAACCATATTGTATTCCAAAGTTAATAACGTTTTACAACTTATACAAGAGAAGAATAAAAAAAATACCAACGAAGCACACGCATTTTTTTCCCAAAAGTATTATTTATTAGGTATGTGCTACAGTTGCATGTGATTTTCTCATTTTCTGTTGCTTTATCTAAATAGAGTTGTAAACTGCGTCGATTCGGAATGAGCGGTAACTATACCCATTCACATAAAAACTAAGTAAACTGACAACATCAAATGTCAACTCTTGAAATAATGTTGCCATGTACAGTTTGATAGTGATGTTCTCATTCATTGTAAATGGAATGAAAAGCTGTATATTTTGAATAGAGTGATTCTTTACAATCAGAATTTGTAATGAATGTTTGTCACAATTTACGCACTGACTAATGCTATTCTCCCTCTCGTTAACCGCAATGGTATAAACACATTTTGCTTTTGATTTTATTCATAGTATAGCTTGTTCAAACTAAGTGCAGTCAATAAGATATAATTGAGACAATAGAATGAACTACATCATTCTTAACTCCATCACTATTTTTTTCTACCAAACAGCGGTAACACTGGAACTGTCATTTTACTTCGTTGTTATGTAAAAAGGGTATAGGAAATATGGTGACTGCGACTGACTTGGTGCTTTGTATTGTAGCCACACTGTGTCGCGAACTTATATAATAATAATAAAACATTTAATTCGGACAACAGTAGATCCATATATCGTTAGTATTACCATATTAATATCGTAAGTATGTTAGTACGTTACTTATGAGCGTTAAGACAAGTCTGCTTTCAGGTGTCTCAAACCGCGGATAAAGATTATGTTTTCACTAGTGGGACATGGATGGGAAACACTATCGTTATGTCAAACCTAAAGCCGCAACTAATTATGGGACACTACACCTTGGGGGCCGTTCATTAATCACGTGATCTACACACAACGGTGTGCCACAAATGTCACAAAACGTCAGCTTAGAGAAACCAGTGACGACACGCCACCAACAGCAACAAATACAACAATAAATCCATCAACCACAGAAGGTGAACAGCAACTTGAAACTTCAACTTCTGGAGAGGCCATTGTGCTTGAGTTTACAGAGGAAAAAAGGCAACGACTAAAGAAACTGCTTGCTAAGGTAATATATCTCACTGGCTCTCCTCTGTCCACGGTTGAGCAGTCCTCGTGGAGTGAATTTTTCTAAGAACTGTAGCCACTTTATGTACAGATTACCATCAAGAGAGGCAGTGTCGACCACTCTTTGACAAACTGAAGAAATGAGATCAGCGACTCATTGACATCTCCAATGCGATGGGTGGACTAATAGACGGAACGAACGAGTTATAAATTTTGTGATTTCCGGAAAACCGGACCTGTTTCTTGAGTTTTGCTACGACTACTCATCGTCACACAAGCGAATACGTGAAAAAGGAAATTCAGGAAGTAATGGAGACCTACGGCACCAATAAGTTTGTGACATTAATTGGAGAAAACGCGAGAAACGTTCAGAAAGCGTTGGATTGGATTAAAATCCAGCTGCCTCACGTGACACCACTAAGTTGTGCGGCACATACAATTAATTTACTGTGCCATGACTTAATGAAATCGGAGATCATTGAAGCTTTCATGTCATTGACCGTTGACACAATAAAAGCTAACCGAAGAAGACACGATTTTAAATTCTTTACTCAGGCAGATCATTGCAGGGAAAGGGTCAGGGCAGATGTCCTTACTTAAGCTGTCTTGCAAAACTCGGTGGGGCAGTCTTTACTATGCCGTTCGTAGTTTACAGAACAGCAAGGCTGCTTCGCAATGCTTAGTAGTACATGAAGATGCAACAATGATCCCAGCTGATGTCAAATCAAATTTATTAAGTGATCAATTTTGGAAAATGGTAAATGAGGCTACTGGCATTAAGAGCCAATAAAAGATAACATATTAAAACTGGAAGGGAACCAAGTACACATAGACGATGTTTAGATGGCATTCAAGGACATAAAATCGCGATTCATATTTATTTCCATAACCTGGGTGTGGTCCAGCTTCTCTACATGGCGCTAGTGATAACCAAACTTGAATCTAGCTCGGTGGTTTGGAATCCGCACGAAAGCTCCTACATACTTTTGCTCGAGAAGGTACACAAAGCTTTCCTACGATACCTATATAAGCGGAAATTTGGATACTACCCTTGTCTTTATCCATCCGCTTTTATATTGGGTATGCTCGGATACAACTCACTAGAGGTCAGACGTAACACCGAGCAGCTTCTGACTGTGTGTCGATTGTTGCGAGGCGACAGTGATTGCGCCGTGCTTGTCGGTACGGTATGCGCGCGATACGTGCCCGACAAATATCTCCGCGCGCGTAGGCACCAGCTGTTAGCGGGCGGCACGTACCGCATGGTGGCGCGCCAGCAGTCTCCACTGGTGCGGGCGCGGGATAGCCTCAATGCTCTGCTGGCTGCAGCACCACTGACTGATCTGTTTGGTGATGAGTGGAGGCATATTGTGCGAGAATGTGGCAGGTTCTGCGAGATGAAGGAGTGAAAGTGTTGTCTTGGTTTTTTTTTTTTTTTGCATTGACATTTTATTTCAGTACCCTTGACATACCTAATAATGTTTAATACTATTTGAATTTGACCTGAATTTAATGTTTAACGTAATTTAATATGTAGTATTTTCTACGAATTTGTACCCTTTGTTCCCTACCTGTGAAATCGACTTACCTAAAGTGATACTGACATTGTTTAACGATGTGACTTTGTACAGCGCATTGGGTGTATACTTGTAATGTTGTATATCGTACTTGTATATTAAATAAATAAATAAAAATATGCTCCCGGGTTTTTTTACCACAAGGAGTAGAACTTGAAGAAGAGGAGGAAATAGTAGCCATGGATTTCATTTTTGAAAAAGGGAGGCAACTAATAATAATAATAATACCTTGGACACTACTTACACACATTGATATAGCCCCAAACTAGGATTCCCTGTATCTTGGGTACTAGACAACGATACACATACTTATATGGATAAATATTATAAAGTCAAAGTCAAAGTACTTTATTACTGTAGATATTTACATATACTTAGCAAACGTAAATTTTGCCTCTTCTCTACATTGGACCACTGTTGAAGAAGCAGGGCGTAGAAACTCCCACAGATTGACTTCTCTACATTGGACCACTGTGGGAGAAGTAGGGCGTAGAAACTCCCTTAACTATTACATATATGAAAAATTTAATTATTATGATTAATAAGCAGGAATATTTAGATAATAATATACTTAGATAGATAAACAACCATGACTAGGGTACAAACAACCGTTCTCATCAAACAAATATTTGCCCCCACCGGGACTCGAATACAACAATACAAGAATGTTTATTTGTTGAATGTGGTTATATAGGGTTGTTAATGATAAAGATATCGTTCACCACACTCTACCCTAAGGGCGTACAAATATAAAATATAATATAATTAAATTAAAATAAATATGAAATTTTCTGCAATTAAATGTTACAATATAAATATACAAAAATGTTACAAAATTTCTATTAATAGATAACTTTTTACTGTCCGTTTAGGAATACTAGTAGCCTTTCTTTTGCAAATGTTTTTTCAAACTTGATTTAAATAAATTGTATGGTACAAGTCACGTTCCACTATGAGAAAAAAGGAAAAGTTTGGCATTGCGCTGAAGGCAATTTATTACTCAAGTTGATGCCATTTTTGAAGAGGAAAGGAAGAATTTAATATTAACAAAATTGGTGCTAACTTGTCTACAAGTAAATAAACACACGAATAACTCTTTATTTTAGACTTCTTACTAACTGCGTACTAACAATATGATGATTTTAACGAATACACTAACTTAACCATTTCCGCCACCAAGTACATTTTTCGTCAACAGTACGAAGAGCTTCCCTGAGACGTCATTTTGTAACGGTCAGTGACGGCAAACTCTAAATGAACGCGTAGTAAGTCGAATCATAAATCGATTGCCGTAAAAGGGGTGACGGTAAAATACCATTTTCCCGGCCCGATCGATCCTCGTGTGTGATGTTACGACATCTTCGGGCCCAACATTGACTTGGCGAAGTAATCAATCAGCTATTAGTGCGATACCACGGAAATGTGGAGTAGGTCACACATCCACCTTGTAAGTTACCTATGACTTATATTATAACACTTATTCGCACTGAATAATTTACTTACGTTTAAACAACAACAAAAAACAACAACTAAATAATTTTTCAATTTTTCAAACTTTATCCAGTAATTATTTGCTGGTGGAAGAATGATAGTGTACGTGAAGTAAGTACTTTCCTAATTTATCTTTTTGGCTTATGTTTTACATTTGTAACGGAACGCTAAATGTGCGAAGTACGACACGCACTTGGCCGGTTTCATTTTAATGTTTTATCTGGGCATGAGAGTGCAGAATTTTTCATTTGTTTCGGATACTAAGCCATAAGGTTGAAAATCTGGTGGGATGTTTAACCCTTTAGACTCATTAAGGGTTAACGGGGGCTCCCATATAGCTCAACGGAGTGCGAAAACAATATATTACTGACCTACCCTACCGAGTGGGGTATCGTTGTGTAGAACTCGTTGAGTAGATAGATACTGTATTTTTGTTTAAAAAATATTGGAAAACCAAGGAATGAGACAGCCACCAAAGTCAGCTTTTTTATAAAAAAATGTACTGAAGAAATTCTTGACTTTCCATTAACCTTAAAATTTGGTGATAATGGTTATTATTACGTTTATTTTACTAACAAATACCGATATATTATTAAATCAGATATTTTCTTCAACATTCCCTCATTTTCAGGCTGATATTCCACATTTGTTACGGAACTCTAAATGTGCGAAGTCCGACACGCACTTGGCTGGAATTTTGTATAGGTATTTTTGTTATTGCATAATAATTATTATCTTTTTCTTGTTTTATGTCATTATTTCTTCTGTGGCTGTGTCCCCGAGACAGTTTTGGTCGGTGTTTATAAGTAGGAATCTTGTTAATCAGTGCAGGTACTAAATTATAGGGTATCCCTTTGCTTCACATAATTTTGTATCCTAATTTTTATTCGCCAATGAGTTGGTTACAACTTTAATGGCCTCATGATACTTTCTTATGACAATACTTCGGCCTACTGTTTTGGTTGGCATAACAAGCTTTTAGTATATTTTCTCTTGGACTAATATAGAGTCGTGCAATGGATGTTTTACATGTTGTTAATTTTGGATAATAATGATTTATGGCATTTATCAGAAGGCTTCTTTCTTGCTGTAGGTCAAAATTTATGGATTCTGGTTCAGTTATCTTGTCGGTTTTTTTCTTTGCTGTTTGTTTTAAATTTATATGCTGTCCGAATACTAAAGTTAGGTTTCTTAGGTCACAACTTTATAACAAAACCCGGGGCCGAAGTGAAGCGGAGAAGAGCGAGGCGAACCCATGTCGTTTAGTATAAAATATGGTGTAATATTTTGGTGAAATTAATTAATTTGGGGTCAAAATGTTTTTTTTTGTATTTGTATTTTTTTTAATAAATTTGGTTAACAGTTAAAAATAAGCCATACTAATGGTGCAATTGCAATTTGACGCTCGGATATAATTTAAATTGGATCGTGCAACCAGCCCAGCGAGCTTGCCACTGAGTAACGAAAACCCAAATTTGGCTAGAGTAGGTTATTTCAATTGGGTTATAGGTTAGGTTAGAACTTAAAAAAAACGGTCAAGTGCGAGTCTAAATCGCGCACGAAGGGTTCCGTACCACCGTTCAATGGAAGCGATGGTGTGGAGTGAATAGTTTGGATTTTACACAGCAAAATATTGTTTACAAAGTTTTCATAATTTCTTTATTGCACACAACTAATATATGGACAACAAGACTTACATAAAAATAGTGTACAAAGGCGAGCTTATCTCTAATAAGAGATCTCTTCCAGCAAACCAAATTAGGATGGGAATGGTCGATTGCTGAGCAGGGGTGACAATGTGTACAACAATATAATTTAGTACATATCTAAATAACTAACATATGGTTAGATATATGTTATATCTAAATAACTAATATAAAACAATATTAACTAAATATACGAGGGCTTACATAAATATCATATAATATACTCGTACATGCTAAACATAAATACTATATAAATATATATAATTTTTAAATAAATATACTAATAACATACATACTACCTATATTTCAAAAGAGAAAGGTAATGCTTCTTCACGCGACTTTTAAATATATTCCACAATTGAATGGCCCGGAATCTAAACCCATGCTCATAGGACGCGGTGTTATGCTGTGGGGTTGTGAGCATCGAAAGCGCGTGAGTTCTCCGAGGCCTGCCGGAAGAAAGAAATGGAGAACGGTCTCGTAAGAAGGTTGGATAGCGTGGATTGCGTAAAATGTTGTAGAGGATGTTGAGGATGTGAGAATCCCGACGAAGACGTATTGGTAGCCACTTCAGCTCTTTGCGATGCTGTGATACATGGTCGTATTTGCGCAGCCCAAAGATAAACCGAATCCCGAGATTTTGAAGTCGTTCGAGTTTGTTCAGTAATTCTTCGTTAGCACTGACCCAGCAGACATCAGCATAATCGATGAGAGGTAGAAGGAGAGACTGAGCGAGAGTGATTTTGGTCTGTCGAGGCAAAAAGTACTGAAGTTTCCTGAGAGAGTGAAAAGTAGCAAATACTCGTCGACTGACCTCATTGACATGCGATGACCAGGACAGCTGGTTGTCGAAGATAAGACCCAGGTTTTTAGCTTTATCGCTATACACGATTGTGGTACCATTAAAAGTGACAGGTGGAATGGGCTGTTGCTGCAACAAGTTAAGAGATTGTCTGGTGCCTATAATCATGGCCTGGGACTTGCTCGGGTTAACCAGGAGTCCGAAGGATGAAGCCCAGCTTCTCACCCCCTCCAGATCAGCGTTCAATGCCTCCACAGCAGAGTTTACATCGTTATGAGAGAAGTGGCGATAAATCTGGAGATCATCAGCATAAAGATGATATGAAGAAGACAGGTTGTCCGAGATGGAGTTTATGAAAATCGAGAATAGAAGAGGAGAAAGAATACCACCTTGAGGGACGCCTGACAGGAGGTCACACCATTCAGTGGATGTCTCTTCCGTCCTGATTCGCTGTTGCCGATCCCTCAAATAAGAGTCGAACCAGCTGGCAGAGAAGGAAGAGACGTTCAGGGATCTGAGAAGCTCAACGAGAATGTCGAAATCTGCGCTGTTGAAGGCACTACTGAAATCAAGTAAAGCCAACACGGAAAGCTGTTTGCGGTCCATGGCTAGCTGGATGTCATCTGTGACTTTCAGCAGAGCCGTGACGGTGCTATGACCCGGTCGGAATCCTGACTGGAACGTGTTTAGCAGATTGTTTGAGGAGAGGTAGTAGGAAAGCTGGTTATGGACAATGGTCTCAAGGACTTTGGAGAGGATGGGCAGGATTGAAATGGGACGGTACTCTTTAAAGGAGGTGGGACTGGAGGTTTTGGGTAGTGGGATGACTAGTGCTTTCTTCCACACTGTGGGGAAGACACCATTAGCTAAAGAAAAGTTTATAACGTGTGTTATTGCTGGTAATAGTTCGTCAAGGATTGTCAGTAGCATTTTAAGGCAAATTTTGTCATCGCCTACAGCTTTCGAATTGACTGCCAATAGCGCCTTCTTGACCGCATCGATTCCAACATTACTCAAGTTGAATGGTGTGGTGTTGGGTAAGGACTTAGAGCGCAGGCTCTGAAGCGTGGCTTGTTTGACAGTGGGATCCATCACAACAGGCGGGGCAGAAAGAAACTGGTTGAGACCGTTGAGATCTACATTACCAGCATGTAGGTCCCGGGCCTTACCTACACCAAGCGTTCTCAGGAATTTCCACACCTGAGCTGGAGTGTAGCTCTCAATGCATTCGTGTATGTGCCGACGTTTAGCATCGCGACAGAGACGGTTGCAACGGTTGCGAAGACATTTGTAAGAGAGGAAATTATCATCTGTCGGATTCTTGCGGTATCTACACTTGGCTCTATTCCTCTTGGCCATTAGGCACTTAATAGTGTCTGTTAGCCAAAGGGCAGGGTGGTGTTTAACCCTCACTTTTTTTGAAGGTGCGTGCTTGTCATAGAGACCCAGGACTATAGAATTAAAATTGGCGATTTTATTATCAACAGTCTTACTGGTAGTGACAGGGGACCAGTCAATCGACATGGCATCAGACAAAAGGGACTCATGGTTGATATCCTTAAAGTTCCGGATATAAAGGAATTTCGCTCTGCTCTTGAGAGGCCTTATCTTATAAGAAATATAAATGAGGTCATGATCAGAGAAAGGAGAACTTAGCTGACCGTGTATTGCGACCTTGTCCAAATTGGAAATGATCATAATGTCGAGAAGCGAAGGAGAGCAATGAGGTTGGAAATGGGTGGCATCAAGCGGCAGAATATGCAGATTAAAGGAGTCGACCATGGACTTGAGTCTGGCAGACCGTGGATTGTGTTTAAGGAGACAGGTGTTGAAATCACCAAGAATGAGGGAATCATTATAAAGTGGTGTCAGTTCATTGAGGAGTGATTAAAAGGAATCGAAATAATCGATGCGAAGAGAGGGACTATAAAGAACACCAAGGGGACCTTGTTGTGGTGAAGAATGATTTCGAGAAAGAGATGTTCAGCAGACTCGGAGTATTGACTAGGGGACGCACTGATCACCTTGCACGGAATTTCCGCACGTAGATAGATAGCGACGCCCCCATCGGCCTTCCCGACTCTGTCGTTCCTGTACAGCCTGTAACCTGGAAGGGAATACAATGAGGATGGCAGCGAGGGCTTGAGGAACGACTCGGAGACAAGAATGCCGTCCACGCCTTGTTCACTAAAAGCATCGAGCAGGTCCGGATAGCTGGAATGGATGCTTTGTGCATTTATATGTACGATGTTTAGATTTTTCTCCACACCACCAAAGACAGTCTTAATTTTGACAGATAGGGGTTCCTCTATAGAGGAGTCATTGCTTTCCGCACTCAAAAAATCATCGTCGCTAGAAGAACACGAAAGGAAACTTTGATTAATAAGATCAGGTAGAATATCCATATATATAAATATACTTATCAATATAAAATATTATATATACCTATTAAGTTATAAATATTCTAAAATCAATAGTAAACTAATTAAAATTTCTAATCAATAAGCTTCATGCTTAGACCCAGACCCACCCTAGGATTGAGGAAAGAGATTGTTTGTTATATCATCTCACAAGTAACAAATAACAATAACTACTACAGATAGACGAATACAGAGATTTAAATCACACATATAAGTTCTGGATTCTGACTTCTACTTATCACGAACACAGCATGGCAAAAATATATATATTTATTTAACAAACAAACAAGACCAAGAATGGAACCGAAACGCAACCAATGGCCGCGGCCGTCCGGTCCGTACATCCGAAAATGAAAAGACACAAACCACGAACCGCACGTCTTTGCTTCAAATTGACAGATGACAGCTGATGAAATAAAAACCACAGAGAAAGTAAGCACTACGTTTGGTCAGAGTGTCGAAACAAAAACTTTACACACACCGATGGAAATGGATTGGTTGGACAATGGATATTGCGGACTACCTCACAGTTGTCGGATAAAATAGTCGCCTCGTGGAATGATACCTGTGATATAAGTGGTCTTGTGAAGATGCGACCACCTCACTTAGCTTGAGCACCCTTCCTGGTCGTGACGGTCTTGATGGCGCTGGAGTTCACGCTCGCTGCAGGCTTCTTTGCCGAGTCGGATGATGGCGGCAGGACGTCCTTACTCGGATACCTAGACGTCAGCGGCTGTAGGTCACCCATGCACTCAACTTTGTGACGTGACTTGTCTGGCAGCGCAACGATGATCCTGCCTTCGGAGGTCCAGACGCTGCTCATCCCGAAGTGCCTGCGCGCCGCTGCGAAGACTTGGTGGCGCGTTTTTGTCAGAAATTCGGTCACAGTTGTGCCCGAACCCTTGAGCGCCTTTTTCAGTCCCCACACCTTGCTACGGGCTGCCACTGTTGAGAAGCGAACAAGCAGGGGTCTGGTTTTCGCCCCCTTAGCACCTAGCCGGTGGACCACACTGACAGCACCAATGCACTCGTCTGACACCTTAAGTTGGTCAGTGAGTAATAACCTCAAAACAGCTCCTGGCTCTTCATCAGCTACTTCAGGCACACCATGCACCAGCAGCACCTTCCGCCTGGAGGCTGTCTCATGCCGGTCCAATCCCAGTGTCAAGAGCGCCAACTGTGATTTTAGCATGGCAAGGCACTTCCATATGAGGACTTTGAAATTTGAAAACTCATATTCATATTCATATTCATTTATTTGCATATAACATGTACAATACACACTTGCCAGGCTAGCCATGTTCTTCGGGGCAGGAGCAGGTGTAGCTGCATGCAGCTCATTTTCATATCTTTCCATCCGCTCTCCGAAGGACTTAACAATGTTTTCCATGTTTTTTGCCAGCTCAGCATGCAGATCCATTGTTGCAAGGATGTTTGTGTTATTGAAGCCTTAATGTAAGATAAATAATTGAAAATGTGATTGGTGAGAGTCAAGGTCAGTATTCTATTAATAAATATTCATACAGATTACTTATTGTATTTTTAATGAATTTAAAATTAGGGAGCTACTAAATATGACTTGTAGTTAGGAAAGTTATTGGTGCGGTTACTTTCACACTCCATGTACGTAACCAGGTGCATCCATAAGTTTGTATGTGGTATTGAAAGAATTGTTGTATGGGAGCCCCCTTAAATATTTCTTTTATCCTGTTTTTTAGTATTTGTTGTTATAGCGGCAACATAAATACATAATCTGTGAAAATTTCAACTCTCTAGCTAGCTAGGTTCTTGAGATACAGCCTGGTGACAGACGGACGGACGGACAGCGGAGTCTTAGTAATAGGGTCCCGTTTGGAACCCTTCGGGTACGGAACCCTAAAAAGGAAAACCAGAACGAAGCGAAGCTCATGCAAATAAAAACAACGCTTAATTTAATGATACGAATATTAGCTGATATATGAATATATTGTGAAGTTTACTCGGTATTTGAGTGTTTCCTTTTATATCTTTCTCTACGATGGTAATGATTGCTGTATAATTGTAGTCTTTGTAACGTTTATGCTTCCTATGTTTATTTATGACTTAGAATATTATGCGTAACCATTTAGGCTTAATGATTATTGGTGTATACAAAAGTTAAGGTGATACGAAAAAATATAAATAAAAAAAGGAATATGAATGTAAACGAAAGTGACAGCGATAATTAATGCAATGCAATAGTGAACCTTTCACAAATGAGTCTCAATTATTACTAGTAGCTGTAGGTGAATGTATTTATTTTGGTTATTGTCACCTTAATTAAACACGAGTTTTCCATTTAGGAAAGTGCGTCACGTGGTTTACGATACTGGGAAACTATAGTATGTTGATGGAAAGTGGCGAAGCGATTAATACCGATTAGTATAATGTCATTGGCAGGAATAGAAATAGAAATACTAGAATCAGAAGAACAGAAACAGAAGAATTGAGTTACTTCGAATTCGTTTCCACTTTTCGACCGCCGCGTAATTGAAGTCAAAAGTGGAACATCATTTGGTTTACTGTACCTCTTATTCGTGCAGCAAGTTAAGCAAATGTTTAGCTAAAGACCGAAATGACTTCAGCATATTGTACGTACACATGCACACAACACTTCCGTTTGTAATTTAAGATTCGTCAGGCATTCGTGATAAGCACCATTTGGTTCCCATCACGCGTGCTATTTTGGGCTAAGGTACTTCGCAACAGTGTATTGTACGAGTATATAGGTCGTACATGAACCTTTGTACAGGGACTCCATATATAGCGTACGATAGCACAAAATGAAAATGGTTAGTACTTGATGTGCAGTTTACTAATTCCCAATACAAATGGGGGTTTTAAATTTGTATGAAACTCAAAAGCTACTTGACTTGAGATGAAGCTGAGATTTTGCAGGTAGTTAGTTTAAAGGGTGTCACCGCAAGTTTGTCAAAACCGTTAGTTTATAATCTAACGTTTTTTCTCGTTCATAAACTATCGATAAATTGTAAACTGTACCGTACTGCTTACGATATGACGCGTTGGTTTATAATAAAACCGTTGAATTGTGAACGGGTTTATAACTTGAATTGCAATGGAAATACCAGGACATACACAAAAACAAATTCATAACCTGTAACGGGAAAATGGCATCTTAAGTTGCCGTGGGCCTTTGAGAGGTTAAAGACACAAAATGATCTCTTCTTAACACTTTTAACGCCAATTTTCGAAAAAGTTTTTTTCTTATAGTTTTTTAGTCTGGGTGAGGTCACCGGTGACCTACATAGCATTTAACGTGTAAATTTACTCCGTCCTGTGCAAAACTCCTACAGTATATGAATCGTCACTACTGAAACATTGTCCGATTTTTGTATTTTTCTCAAGTTTCCCATGCCCCACAGAGATGCGACCTACGTCATTTTAATCAATAGTCAATTCATGAAATACGTGAGTTTCGTCTCTGTTCACTGTGGCTCATTCAATATACCTTGCCGTATCTCCTTTTACATAGCCAGTAAGTAGAGTAATGAGAAAGCAGAAATCCCTGTTAGAAAGGATGGCGCTAGCCGCCCCTGAAGTTTATTTAGCTTAAAATTACTGGTTACTCGACAAAGAAAATAAAAATTGGTTGTTTGTAAAGTAGGTTTACGATCGAGATGTTTACGTGATAAGCCTCCGCTCGTGAGGATTCCGCGTGACAAGTTTCACGGAATGACTGGCAGCGCTCGAGATGAGACGGGAGATCGGTCCGTCTCTCTCTCGTTATACCTGCGATCGCGCTCGTGAGGTTTTGGTGTGACACAAGTTTCTGAACATGTCACCCGACTAAAACGATTTTAAAGACGTTATCACGTCAAAAATTGTCTCCAAATTTAAAAGACAATCTGCCACTCTAGGCTGGCGCGGCGCATACTCAGCCTATTGGTAAATCCAGGGCTGCGAAATTTAAAAACCTGTGTATTTAGATGTCAGGTAGGTAAAGACTATAGAGGCGACGCCATGGCAATCGAGGGTTTTAGCGACAGGGCTGTATTGAGAGCGGGGGGAGGGGGCTTGAAGCTTGGTTGGGCTGGACATTTATTTTTGAGCTTGAGCAAGCGAAGCCGCGTTCAACGGCTAGTAGTTGATAAACTAACGGTTTTTCTTCTCGTTAGTTGGTCAACTATCGACAGATAGTAAACTGTAGCATACTGCTTACTGTATGACGCGTTAGTTGATAAACTAACGGTTAAAACCGTTAAATAGTAAGCTGGTTTGAACTTGAATTGCAAACGAAATACCACGGCAAACACTGCGGTAGCTTAGGTGAAGACTAGAGGGGGCGAGCGCAGCGAACCCTCCGAATAGTTTTCGTGTTAGGTTAACATGTAAGAACAAAATAGTCGGTCTGGTTTTCTATCTGTCAATAGTTGATCAACTTCTTTCTACGATGTCTCTCCTTTCTACTCCTCGGCATAACACTGCCGCTTACAAACACTCGTTTAGGTTAAGGGCGATCACAGCACTTCACACACACACACACTGCACAGCAATTCCCTGCGCCATTAGAGATAGTCCCTAAATTTTCTCTTTTAAGAAAATATTAAAAGAGCATTTCCTTTCTCTTTCGTGATAGGTACTTTTAGTATATGTTTGATAAATATTTTATTTTTGTGCTTTTGTATTTTAGTAAGTATGTATATATATATATATCATTTATTACATTATCATGTTTTAGTTGTACACAATTAGATGTATACAGTTTTATTGCGCACTAGGACTCTCCTGCTGCACAACTTTTCCTGTCCTGCCTTGGCTTTCTGGTAGAAATCTCTCTTTAGAGATAAGCTTGCCTTTGCTCATAAAATGTTTGGTTACCTTACTATTAAGATTTCTGTGCAATAAAGAATATGAACTAACGCGTTACTTTATCAAATAACGGTTTTGACTATCTTACGATAACATATATAACACCGTTACGAATGCCTTTTTGACTAGTAAATTATTTTATCTCCACACGTATCATAAACCCTCTTTACTGCGTCCAAAAACCACACGTTACGACCAGCATAATGATAAACTACTTGGTAAAAACTCATTTCTTATCTGAATATTGATCATTATGACCATAATGTACCAAAATTTGTCAAATTATGACATTTAAATTTCGAACGCAGACGCCCGCCTGCGTGCCGCCCCTAGTTTGTCTGTGAAGTTGGTACTACTGAACAAGCTAAACAAGTGCGCTCTGCACTGCTCTAATGATCAATGCCACAATGCCGGTCGAACATGCGGTTCCTGAACACATAAAAGAGAGCTTATGTTATGTGTGTAGATAAACTAATGTATGTAACTGCACATAATTAGGCATTAAAACTCTCGAGTGATATTATTATGTAACATAAACCCACTCTCGGGTATTAATGCCCTCCATTATGTAGCAGTCACATTAACTACTATAAACTGTTCCTTGCAATGAATAACGATACGATACGATAAGAATGTAATGTCTCTTCATCATATGTTGAATACCGTAATAACGTGTTCAATTATACTATACGATTAAAATCTCTCTCAGCAGTCTCGGCACCTGCGTCTTACTGTGAAAAGGTCACTAATGATGTGGTTTGGTTACCTACAACTTAATTTGGAATAACATGAAATACACCAACGTTGTCTAATTGCAGTTCTATAACATTTTAAATGTTGACTGTTGTCCTGCGCTTCCAAAAGACTATTTCCTAATTTGCTGGCGGTCTCATACAGCGACAGGGCTGCGGGCGCCATTTTGAAACTAGTTTTATAATTTGCGGCGGCCAAAGAGCAATTTTCAGGAGCACTAGACGAGACCGAATGCTATGTGGACCCGACCTCATTAGACACGGGGCACAGTGCTGCTTGGACATTATGGCCCTGTTAGTTGCGAAAATAAAACATGTCACTAAAAAAAATAATTTAGAATCGCTAGGACTGTGGAGGGAAACATACAGGAATAAGACGTATACCTGATGCCAAGTTTGTTGACCCCTGAGGGCCGCCTGGAGGGGGCAGCGGGGCGGGGAAACAAGATAGAATATGCATGGGAAAGAGAGAGAGGTGGTAGCCTCGCTCAGGGCCCAGAGACCTTTTTATTAGAGATGGGCCGAAATTCGTCATGCATTCGGTTTGACCAGCAATTCGGCAGCTTGAACAGAACTCCGGCATTCGGCTGAAATTCGGTTTAAATACATTCGGTGCAAAAATAACAGTAAAATACTCACTTGCATTTTGACTGAAATCAATAGAATAGAAATCATACTTATCATAATAATCGTAAAATAAAATTAAGCCTATATTCGTCGTCATTTATTTTGAAATTAAATTAGTTATAAATTTTTGCCTAAACGAAACAAAATAAATTTGGTATTTTTAAATGCCTAACTGCTGCGTAATTTAAACTATAAAAAAAAAAACAAAAAAGAAACACTTCTAGTTCGGCGGGGTGCAATGTGCATCTATTCATTTCGACAATTCATGTAAGTGCGTAAACAAATCATGGCGTGTCGCTCTCGAGAAATCGCGGCAAAAACCACATTCGGCCCATTTCTACTTTTTATACCTATATTTATTTATCTTAGTATACTAATATTGTCGATATCGGCAAGCAATTCACGACAATGAAGTGGGGGTGTGCAGGACACTTGGCAAGGAGAGGTAACGGAGGGTGGACCGAAGCGGTTAAAGAGATGCTACCCAGAACTAGACCAGTGGGCAGACCACCAGCCAGATGGACGGATTACATCAAGCCACAGCTGGGAGGCAGTGGCTGCGGGAGGCTCAGGGTCGGAGTGGATGGCGTGGTGAAGAAGAGGCCAATTCCCAGCAGTGGGTGAATGTGGTCTGATTGATGATGATGATCATGATTATTCTCAAATTAAAATCGATTGAAAAATCAAGGAAAAGTGACCGTTTTTCGAAACCCTACACGCCAATTTAACGCTTACTAGGTACGTTGATTTTCCTGTAGTTAAGGGGGCGGTCAATTGCAGTGTCCGTACCCGAAGGGTGCCAAACGGGACCCTATTACTAAGCCTCCGCTGTCCGTCCGTCCGTCTGTAAGTCTGTCCGTCTGTCCGTCTGTCCGTCCGTCACTGGGCTCCACCGGATCAACCGAAATAGGTAGAGTGCCGAAATTTTCACACAGGGTGTGTTTCTATTGCCGCTATAACAACAAACAATTGAACATACCGGTTTTTTTTAATTGAAAGAAGTAACCATACAAGAAATTGTATGGCCAGTTTCTTAGCCATTTTGTTTTATTTGTTTATCGGTGAAAACTGGACTCTCCCGATCTTAACGGAAAAGATCTTTAATTGCAGGTATTGAGTTTTTTGCTTAGTTATTTGTCATTATTCGGTTAATAATTGCTCATTCGTATTATAATATACAATATTAAGTTTTTTATCATACTTGATTTTATATCTGTAAATAAGTTACTCAATTTCTATCCACTTCCGGTTTCAATGTGCAAAGAGTTTCGTTAACATACAGTACATAGTACATAGTACAGTACATAGTTCAATACATTAAACTCTTTTTTCCATGTTTCGATATACAGCAGTGAATGTAGTCCTACCTAGTATTTAATATTTTATTATTAAAAATTATAAAGGCGTACTCGTAAAAAAGAGCTCCGTGGTCTAATGGGTTTCACGCTTGCTTCCCACAGTAGATCCAGGTTCGATTCCTGACCATGTACCAATGAGATAAATAATTTATCTTAAGTACATTATACGGACGATCTAACGGTGATGGAAAACATCATTAGGAAACCTTCTTTACTCCATAGCGGCGATGGGCTAGCCCTGTCACGCAAAATGGAGAATTGAATAACCGGCTCAAAGTGAGCACAATTGTGCCTCTGCCACCCCGTATGGGAAAAGGCGCGACGCTATGTTATGTTATGTCGTAAAAAAGACTATAGTTGTACGTTTTCCCGTATACAATTGTACGGAACCCTTCGTGTGCGGGTCCGACCGACGTCCTACTCGCACTTGACCGTTTTTTTTTTGTGTGATATTCCTAGATCTAATTTTGAGTTACTTTTCTCATATAAGGCTTATTGCTATTTGGGACCAAATATCAGGATTAATTTACGAGCGTCAAGAATTATATTTGCTGACTGTGGGAACGGATATTACATACAAATGTAATATCGAAAAATGTCTATCGTATGGTGTAGCTACCGAGTATGAACTTGTTTATATATTTCAGACCAATTCCAGCGCCGTCACATGTGAACCGACTATACATGTAGACCATTACTGTCCCTACCGAGGTCCACAGGGCCTTGACGCGGATTCGAGTAAGACTGAGCCATACGCCACCACGCTGGCTCTGTACGGGTTGAGGCAGGTGTGTCGGGCTAGTGGCCAACCCGACACTTTCAGACATTTTCAACTTGCCATAATACAACACAACACACACAACATACAAGAACAACAACAACACACAACAACAACAACAACACACACAACAACAACAACAACACACAACAACAACAACACACACAACAACAACAACAACACACAACAACAACAACAACAACACACAACAACAACAACACACACAACAACAACAACAACACACAACAACAACACACACAACAACAACAACAACACACAACAACAACAACACAACAACAACAACAACACACAACAACAACAACAACAACACAAAACAACAACAACACACACAACAACAACAACAACACACAACAACAACAACAACACACACAACAACAACAACAACAACACACAACACACACAACAACAACAACAACAACACACAACAACAACAACACACACAACAACAACAACAACACACAACAACAACAACACACAACACACACAACAACAACAACACACACAACAACAACAACAACACACAACAACAACAACACACACAACAACAACAACAACACACACAACAACAACACACACAACAACAACAACAACACACAACAACAACAACACACAACAACAACAACACACACAACAACAACAACAACACACAACATCAACAACAACAACACACAACAACAACAACACACACAACAACAACAACAACACACAACAACAACAACACACACAACAACAACAACAACACACAACAACAACAACACACAACAACAACAACACACACAACAACAACAACAACACACAACAACAACAACACACACAACAACAACAACAACACACAACAACAACAACACACAACACACACAACAACAACAACAACAACACACAACAACAACAACACACACAACAACAACAACACACACAACAACAACAACAACACACAACAACAACAACACACAACACACACAACAACAACAACAACAACACACACAACAACAACAACAACACACAACAACAACAACACACACAACAACAACAACAACACACACAACAACAACACACACAACAACAACAACAACACACAACAACAACAACAACACACAACAACAACAACACACACAACAACAACAACAACACACAACACACACTACAACAACAACAACACACACAACAACAACAACACACAACACACACTACAACAACAACAACACACACAACAACAACAACAACACACAACAACAACAACACACAACACACACTACAACAACAACAACACACACAACAACAACAACAACACACAACAACAACAACACACACAACAACAACAACAACACACAACAACAACAACACACACAACAACAACAACACACAACAACAACAACAACACACACAACAACAACAACAACACACAACACACACTACAACAACAACAACACACACAACAACAACAACAACAACACACAACAACAACAACACACAACAACAACAACACACAACACACACAACAACAACAACAACACACAACAACAACAACACACAACACACACTACAACAACAACAACACACACAACAACAACAACACACAACACACACTACAACAACAACAACACACACAACAACAACAACAACACACAACAACAACAACACACAACACACACTACAACAACAACAACACACACAACAACAACAACAACACACAACAACAACAACACACAACACACACTACAACAACAACAACACACACAACAACAACAACAACACACAACACACACTACAACAACAACAACACACACAACAACAACAACAACACACAACAACAACAACACACAACACACACAACAACAACAACAACAACACACAACAACAACAACACACAACACACACAACAACAACAACAACAACAACACACAACAACAACAACACACAACACACACTACAACAACAACAACAACAACACAACAACAACACAACAACGACAACACACACAACAACAACAACAACAACACACAACAACAACAACACACACAACAACAACAACACACACAACAACAACAACAACACACAACAACAACAACACACAACACACACAACAACAACAACAACAACACACACAACAACAACAACAACACACAACAACAACAACACACACAACAACAACAACAACACACACAACAACAACACACACAACAACAACAACAACACACAACAACAACAACAACACACAACAACAACAACACACACAACAACAACAACAACACACAACACACACTACAACAACAACAACACACACAACAACAACAACACACAACACACACTACAACAACAACAACACACAACAACAACAACAACAACACACAACAACAACAACACACAACACACACTACAACAACAACAACACACACAACAACAACAACAACACACAACAACAACAACACACACAACAACAACAACAACACACAACAACAACAACACACACAACAACAACAACACACAACACACACTACAACAACAACAACACACACAACAACAACAACAACACACAACACACACTACAACAACAACAACACACACAACAACAACAACAACAACACACAACAACAACAACACACAACAACAACAACACACAACACACACAACAACAACAACAACACACAACAACAACAACACACAACACACACTACAACAACAACAACACACACAACAACAACAACACACAACACACACTACAACAACAACAACACACACAACAACAACAACAACACACAACAACAACAACACACAACACACACTACAACAACAACAACACACACAACAACAACAACAACACACAACAACAACAACACACAACACACACTACAACAACAACAACACACACAACAACAACAACAACACACAACACACACTACAACAACAACAACACACACAACAACAACAACAACACACAACAACAACAACACACAACACACACAACAACAACAACAACAACACACAACAACAACAACACACAACACACACAACAACAACAACAACAACAACACACAACAACAACAACACACAACACACACTACAACAACAACAACAACAACAACAACAACACAACAACAACACAACAACGACAACAACACAACAACAACAACGACAACAACACAACAACAACAACGACAACAACACAACAACAACAACAACAACAACAACAACAACAACAACACAACACAACAACACAACACAACAACAACACACACAACTTTACGACTTCTATGCCTCGCGCCACGATATATGAGCGTTTACCTTGAATGCGCAGTAGCCACTTCAATATTTGTTCATATGCACAGTAGTTCCCGCTAACGTCGCCCAGCGCTGTTAATTCGTGGCGCTAGGTATACCACCGAGTAGCGACAGCAGCCGGGACCAACAGCTTAACGTGTCACAAATGTCACATAAAAACCGGTCACCCATCCAGTACCCGTCTCGGCCAGATGTCGCTTAACCGCAAGATGATGTGAAAATAAAAATAGCTAAACTAATTATAAAAAGAGTTCTACAATAGAACCTGTAGCTTAAAGTGCTTAGCTCAAGGGCTGCCGGATTTATAACAATCAGTTTAGTTCGCCAGTTAGTTAGTTCTGACGCCATCAGAATATGTCATAGCCCTTCTGGAAAATAAAAATAGCTCGATTAACTCTTATCTTTACTATTAATCATCACTGTTATGTAAACTTTACTATAAAATATCAGATTTCATCAATAATTAATACACATTTAACTCGGTTGCAAATTTAATGGATCAAATTACTGTATCTAATCGTCATTTGCTATAATAGCATAATGTTTTTTATAACAAAATTTTTATTTTTTGACGCTGTCATAATTTTCTTGATTTATCAGGTGCACTCTAGGACATCACGTTGCATAGTGTTCGGCCTAATCAAATAGTTAGTAAAATATTACAATGATTTCGAAACAAAATAACTCGTTGCTACCCCGATTACAATTTTAGCTCAGCCTATTGATAACCCCGATATCGAGAACTGCATTTAACAGTTACTACCCAAATGCGCATTATCTAATTAAGCCTACATTCGTGCTAATTCCAAATAGGATTCGCTTAAATCCACATATATTCGAGTTCCACCGGCCTTGGGGCACGTTAATCACTTTGCGACGGGTATTGCGGGAAATGGATAAACTTTTAACTGCTAATTAGGTGGAGAAGTGATAAGGCAAGCGTCGCCACTCGCTCTGGCTTGTTTGGCGGCAAATGTTTATTAAGATAATGCCTGAAACTAAAAGGAGTACTGGTGATCCCGTAAGAGAGTGAAAAATACAATTGAACAAGTTAATAAATTAAAAATAAAACCGGTCAAGTGCGAGTATAAATCGCGCACGAAGGGTTCCGTACCACCGTTCAATGGAAGCGATGGTGTGGAGTGAATAGTTTGGATTTTACACAGCAAAATAATGTTTACAAAGTTATTCGTGCGGTTACTTTCACACTCCATGTACGTAACCAGGTGCATCCATAAGTTTGTATGTGGTATTGTTGTATGGGAGCCCCCTTAAATATTTATTTTATCCTGTTTTTTAGTATTTGTTGTTATAGCGGCAACAGAAATACATAATCTGTGAAAATTTCAACTCTCTAGCTAGCTAGGTTCTTGAGATACAGCCTGGTGACAGATGGACGGACGGACGGACGGACGGACAGCGAAGTTTTAGTAATAGGGTCCCGTTTGGAACCCTTCGGGCACGGAACCCTAAAAAACGACTTCCAGCCCTATTTCTTGTCTTGTCCATGTGTACACAAAAATGAGGTTACGAATGTCTTCTGACCGTAGAATCCACAGAAACGGCATAAACGAGTATACGCTTCTTATATCCAGAATTCATCTCATGGTAATAACCGTAAACACTACAGAAACCTCACAGGAAATCAATAATACGCAATTTTGTTTACCTGGTTGACATCATAATTCAATTTTATTATTTATTTAAAATATACCGGACCGATTTCCAATTGAAAAACATGTCCTAACTGGAAGATCACCCCACCCATTCAAATAAAGAATAAAAGATGGCTTTCGGTTCGTTAATAATACCAGTTTCGAGTACACAATAAAAATGAAACACATTAAAAATGAAAACAAATACAAACGAATTGAGAAACCCCCTTTTTTTTAAGTGGAATGTAATACATCATTTCGAGTTGACGAAGGAGTTTATCGTTTTACTCTGTTTTCGTTTTATCACTGTTGGCAACACATGTAAGCCTCTTACCACCAAGCTCTGTTACTTAAGCGGTGGTAAGCAACGCCTGTCCTCGTGAATACGGACTGCGAAACGCCAGCGACAATCCCTATTGCGAGACTTTCACATAATCGAAGCTATGCGTGCCAGCGAGTAACCACAAGCTGTTGTACATCCTGCTGTCGAATGGCGAGGATAGGGATGCTGCAGGAGACGCCGGCGGCGAGGCGGACCTGCGCTCCCTTCATGACATAGCAGAGAGAAACGAGGTGGACCTGCAGCCTTATGGCGTAAGTCGTCTGAGCTATGAACTTCATAAGGCCTTTTTCGTTTGACACCTTGCACCAGCTTCATCTGTCAAGTTGGTATCACGCAAGTAGCATCACAATGGAGGCCAAACCCAAGCTCATTGAATGAAGCCTAGACGCCTTCGGTGATACCCCGCAATCGATGAAATTGTATGAGCATGAGATGAACCATAGACACACGCTATGAACTTCAGAGAGTTACGCCATAAGGCTGCTGTTCGAATGTTCTTTGACGGGATTCGCAAGGGTCGCCTCTTCTTGTCTATGTTTTTTCTAGGATCTATGTTTAATATCGTGTAAGCTGTCCTTATGCTTTTGTCTGTTTGTTGTGATTAACTTCTTGGTGTGATGTGATAAGCATGTATGCTATAATAAATAAATATTTTATATCAACTCTCCCCAAATTCCTACAGTCTAGGAATAGACAAATTCGTGATTTTTAGGAGCTCGAGAATTGGTTTGAATTGTCAATTTAAAAATCCCGCGATGCTCTCTAGCTAGCCTAGTGGATGCTTGATGCAGGTCGATTTGCGAACGAGCAGTGAAGAGCGCTGGGCAGGACGGGCCCCGGGCCACGGCTACGCTTGTGGGCCATTTATTCTCCGCCAACCAAACCACTCGAATATATTTACGATCGGCATACGAATACCACGTAGGTCGACCGCGGGTGATGCATGTGCCTACGCTTTTTGCTTTTTAATTGAATGTGGCTTTCCACACAGATAAGAGGACCCTATCTACTAGCCAGTATGGCTGTGTGTTATTCCAGCGATTTGTGGTTTCAGGCTCAATTATATTTCCATGACAATTAATTATTATCATAACTATTCGACGAATTGTGTGGCTGGTTGGTTAAACGATGGAGATACGAAAACCAACTGACAAGTTAAATCCTTCTGTTACAGTTTCCGGCATAATGTTGGCAATAATGGTAACATTAAATATTGATTCTAAAACGACCCATGTCTGATCTTTATGCATAAAAGTTTTAAACATAGTTTAGGTAACGCTTGCACGCTAGTGTACCATCATCAGCAGTTGTGGGAGACCACTGTAAGGGCTCTTTTCCCATGCAGCCCAACACTTAAAAGTCATAAAACAAATGGGTTTTGAAATTCGAAAAAACGTTTAACAAAAACAAGAGCTTACCCATGCTAGCTGCAAGAGTGTTATTTTTGGTTATTGTTATTTTTGGTTATAATTGTTATTTTTGGTGCAGGTGAATCTAAATTATTGAAATTGTGTGTCAGTCCCTCCTCTGTGTGATCCCCACGATACAGGCTTGCCTAGTGTGGGGATCACAAGTACTGTTTTTGTTTTTACACATAAGTCGTCACATAATATTTAAATTATAGTTAAAATTGTTTGCTTTTTGTGAAATAAATAAATATTTGATTTGATTTGAAGAGAAATAGGTTTATGGGCTTCCACTTCTGCTACTGATAGTACTTGAGCAAAATTACAAAATCAAAATCTTGTCAAGTTAAGCGCCGGAGACTCTATACCATTCACCAGGAATGTTAAAAATTGCTTGTAGTCCCAATTGCATAAACGGAAACATTTTATTATAGGGCAAACCCTTTGATTGGCCCTTTCAGAAAAGTGGTCACATTGAACGCATATTACTCTGAACAAGGGCTTCCTATTGATTAATAATCTATGTAGGGTCTTTCAAGAACCAATAGAAAAAAACTTAAATTAAACCACAATTTTCTCAATTTTAGAAGAAATCACCCAAGGCATTATTATTTCCCCCCTTAAATACAAATAATATAATGAAACATAATCAAATATGATAAAAAACTTAAAATTATTTATTATTAGCTGATGCCCGCAACTTCATCTGCGTGTTCCTAGGAAGTATCATTAACAACGTTACCTTCCATCTGGTGTAGTCGGATAAAAATTATCCTATAAAACTATCTGGGGCTAAATTTCATTCAAATCCTTTTAGCGTAATTGAGGCACAAACACTCAAACATACAAACATACAAACATTGCTACTTTCACATTTATAATATTACTAGCTGTTGCTCGCAACTTCATCTGCGTGTTCCTAGGAATTAGCATTAGAGATAACGTTGCCCTCCTTCTGGTGCAGTCAGATAAAAAGTATCCTATATGTTAATCTTGCTCATAAACTACCTCTGTGCTAAATTTCATTCGAATACGTTCAGCCGTTTTGGCGTGATTAAGGCACAAACACACAAACATCCAAACATCTAAAAATCTTAACATCGCTACTTTCACATTTATAATATTAGTTGGATACTTTGAATGAGCAATTATTAATCGTATAATGACAAATAACTAAGCACAAAACTCAATAACTGCAATTAAAGATATTTTCCGATAAGATCGGGAGAGTCCAGTTCTCACCGATAACCCTTTACTGCATACTAACCCATATGGCTTCATAGGTTTAGAGCTTTATTACCAACCAATAAGGTTGAAAATCACGATCCATTTTGGGTCAGGCCATGCATTAAGGGGTTAAGCAAATAAAACAAAATGGCTAAGGAAATGGCCATATACCAATAATGTTTGTATGCGTACTTCTTTTAATTCTTAAAAACCGGTATAATAATAATAATACCTTGGACACTATTTACACACATTGATCTAGCCCCAAACTAGGATTCCCTGTATCTTGGGTACTAGACAACGATACACATACTTATATAGATAAATATTATACTTAGATAGATAAACAACCATGACTAGGTTACAAACATCCGTTCTCATCAAACAAATATTTGCCCCCACCGGGACTCGAACCCGGGACCCTTGGCTTCGTAGGCAGGGTCACTGCCGACTCGGCCATTCGGGTCGTCTGGTATGTTTCATTATTTGTTATAGCGGCAATAGAAATACACCCTCTGTGAAAATTTCAGCTCTCTACCTATTTCGGATGATCGGTGACGGTCGAACGGACGGACGGACAGCGGAGGCTTGGTAATAAGGTCCCGAACGGCACCCTTCGGGTACGGAACCCTAAAAACTAATACATATCTCGTAATAGCATAACCTGTCATACATATGCAATATGTGGTTAATTAATGTGCAAAATACCTAAATGAGGTATAAAAGATTGTTTAATTTTATTTAAAACCTCTTTAGTATTCAGAATTCTCCTTGTTTGTGTCGCCCTCAGAAATATGATTAGTAATATTATACACATGATTGTATAACCTGTCATACATATGCAGTAGGTGGGTAATGCATGTGCAAAATACCTAAATGAGCGGAGTACAAGCGCCAAACATGCCTGCTTGAGGAATTTCCTCTCGTCTCTGAGCCTCTCGTAAGGCGCTTACCAGCACAGGGATGGTGTCACCAAGTGCCCTGTCGGTAAAGTAAGGTTTGTGTAATACTGGTTTATGTGACTGATACATAATGCCTAATTGTGTACAGTTACATACACTAGTTTATCTACACACATATCATAAGCTCTCTTTGATCTTCAGGAACCGCATTTTCGACCGGCATGGTGGCATTGATCATTGCTCTGCACTTGTTTAGTTTGTTCAGTAGTACCAACTTCACAGACAAACTCGAGGGGGGCACGCAGGCGGGAGTCGGCGTTCGAAATTTGAATGTTATAATATGTCGAAAATTTACACATTATGGTCATAATGTATCAATATTCAGATAAGAAATGAGTTTTTACCAAGTAGTATAACATTATGCTGGTCGCAACGTGCGGTTTTTGGACGCAGTAAAGAGAGTTTATGATACGTGTGTAGATAAAATGTATTTATATCTGGCGGCAGTAGCGTTGATATCATTGATAAAATGTCTGATGATGAATTCAGATTTATTATTCAACTTGATTAAGCAGCGTGGTGGCGTTTATGAAGAGAATTGGAGCAGCGGCCTTTTGCAATAGCTGGTTTCCGTCAACATATGTCCCGTTGGCAAGAACATATCGCTTCGAAGCGCCCTTCCCCTAAAATCGCCGGGTTAAGCGTCATGAGTGGAACTAGTCCTCGGCTTCGCAAAGGGATGCCGGGCATTGTTCAAGACTTGTTCACACTTTTCTGTTTCAGCACACTCAGAGATCATACTAGTTTCATCTAGTTTTCTAGCCATTTGGCATTTTCTGGCTTACAAAACCTGTCAAGGTTAATTTCGAAGATAGGTAGCCTTAATTCTTGTTCGTAATTCGTAATTTCTTTATTGTACTACACAAAACAGACACACAGATAACTTATGGTAAAAAAAATATCTCTAAAAAGAGATTACTTCCAGCAAACCATGATTGATGGATAGGAAAGGTAAATGGTTGAGCGGGGGAAGACCTGCGCGTACAATAAAATACTTGTTCGATGAGTTACTGATGAAATTCCTGATTGCGTTAATATTACCTGAAAATATCTTGCCTACTTATTGTAACCTGCCTTTTCTTTAGTTTGGGATGTCCCTCGCCAATAAAAACATTTACTGGTGGTCAAAGTGGTGGTTTAATTTCAGCTTAATCAATACAAAATAAATGGTCCTTTTTTTGGTGGGCTGGCTTAACTTAAGGTCTTACAAACTAAACTTATATCAGACACAGACAACTCTTCTGAACTGTCACAGCGTCACAGCGTCATGGTGGAGCGACCTGCGTCGGTGACGGGACTACGGGACTACGGGACGCCAGTTGTTGTTTCTTATCTTAGACGGCTGGCAAGACCGGTATGCTTCCTGGCCACGACCCGAGTGGCCGAGTCGGCAGTGACGCTGCCTACGAAGCCAAGGGTCCCGGGTTCGAGTCCCGGTGGGGGCAAATATTTGTTTGATGAGAACGGATGTTTGTAGCCTAGTCGTGGTTGTTTATCTATCTAAGTATAATATTTATCTATATAAGTATGTGTGTCGTTGTCTAGTATCCAAGATACAGGGAATCCTAGTTTGGGGTTTGATCAATGGGTGTAAAATAGTTTCCAAGGTGCTATTATTATTATTATCTCGCGGCCGACAACTCGTGGCTTGTGTTCACAACGCGGCTAGCCCTTCTCGAACCACGCTATCGAATTCCTCGTGTACGAACTAGCGAGTGTCTCCACGCCTCGTTTGAATTTCTTCTTCGGTCAAGGATCGCTGTAAAGAATAAACTGGTTGAAAACCCGAACCCACACAACAACAAACCCGTAACCTCAAAATCCCACGAAACTCCGCACCTTCCATGGCTTCGGGTCAATATGGCCGCGAAACGCACCAAATTTTCTAGAAGGCGGGTGAAAACCGGACAAAAACAGAACCGAGTTTACATCATCAAAAATTATATTAGGTTATCTCAATTTTCAGTACAAACATTTTTGTTTTTTTTTAGGAAGGACAAATCCTAATTTTATAAACTCACTGTGTATATGAATGAGACAACATTTAGCTAACAGAAACTTGATATAATTTTTAAAAAGTGTTAGCTGTAAAAAAATATTACGAATTTTATCATGAAAATGGATGACAGTTAGGAGGCACTGATTTTGAAGACAAAATTTTAGTTATCAAACTGAAAAATAAAAGAAAATTTAATAAGTAGATGTAAAACTTTGAAATTAACTTTTAAACAATAAAAAAATTGTGGAAGTAGCTATTGAATTACACGAATTATAAACTCCTGAATCTGTAAGAAACGCCAATTTCATAGGTAAATACCCAATATTACTAAACGAATGCCCAGAGGGTTGTTGCTGTGCAAGCAAAATATTAATCGATATAAGTAGGGCAGACCCTTCAAGAACTTTCCTTAAGAGAAAGATATAAGGTCAGTTTTTGTGTCGGAACTTTTTGCGTAGTTCCCGAGTTGGCGGCGGCAAGACAAAAACGTCCATCTTGTGACTCGTGGGTACTGGACACTTAGATTAAGGCGTGAGACGTGTGTCCCTCGTTTCAGTAAGTATCTACCTAACTTACTAATTCGACAGTATGGGAAATATTAAACTGCACATCAAGAATACTGATTTGCACAGCAAATTTACTGATTTTCACAGCAAATATACTGATTTTCACAGAAAATATCAGGGAAAAATACTGCGGTAGTAAAGGGGGTGAGCGAAGCGAAGCCCCCTTTATCCTTCGTATTAGGTTGAAGTTGAACATGTTAGAACAACAAAAATACTTAAAACATAAAAAGTATTTTTGTTGATCCTTTTTTGCTGTGAAAATCAGTATTTTTGCCGTGCGATGAAATACTAGCCAATAAGTATTACTTATTCTTTGGTTTCAGTACCGCATACCGGTATTTGGTCTTCGGCGATTTTGTGCCAGCTCTTTTGCCAGAAAAGTCCAAAAGGTATTGATTTAGATATGTAGGTAAGAATAAACATAAACATTTATGTGTATACAGGCACATACATTGATTCTGGCCCCACACTAGGATACCCTGTGTCGTCGCAACCATAAACAGCGACGTCACACACATATAAACATCCAAGACCAGTTATTTTTAATGAATGAATTCGAAATGGGGCCAAGTAATAAAACTATCTTTCAGAGGACGACGCGTCTGAGTTCAATCCTATTAGTGCATAATTCGCCAAGTTATACCGACACCTATACACGCGCGGACTCGGCGAAGCCCAGATAGGACGTCTATATGTACAATATGATTAAAATCAGTTAAAGATTCGGCTTTTCTCGGATATCATCGCCTATCCAGTTAAATCCGGAGACGGAAATGACACGAAATATATAACCGGGATTTCTTTTAGGTAGCATTCAGTTTGAAGTATAATAAACGCATTGTATAGCACCTGCCAAGATGACATTACTAACATTTGAACATTATTAACATCTGTTTTTATTGACAGTAAGAAGACAGACTGTCAAAATAGTCGATTATTTTTCTTATTTCAACATATAGGTTGTGTCAGTTTTGAGCTACAAAGGAGGGTTTGTTGCTCATATCGTTCTTGTATTGTATTCAATAAGACAACGAGTAATATAATTAAAGGTCGTATCTGTAAATTGATAACTCTATGTGAGAGACGAGGGATTCACTTCACGACAATTTCCGAGGTTGGCCGAATCGTTAACAGATTTTAATCGTATTGTACTTACGAGCAGTAAGGTTAGCAATAATTTATCAACTTTCTTATCTAGCTAACAGTATGGGTAATGTCGTTGTCTGATAATCAGATAACAACCTGCCATTTGGTGTAATTGATGAGAAGTTACCAACAAAAATTCATTTTAAATACTTACATAAGGCCGACTTTTACCAGACTTTTTTGACAGACCCTACATACAGTTTGAACACAAGTTAAATACAACAGGGCTATGTAAGTGGGTACCTGGCTAAGGCAATAAATAACTGTGCCGTGATTGACCACGTAACTTGATAGTGTTTTACTTAAGTTGTACCTATTTTTTATATATTCTTTATATTTATGTATTTATGGATTGTACCACGCCGCGGTCTGGGACGCTCGCGAGGTAACACTTGGCGCTGACTGAAAATCAGCGTTGAAGGCCTGGCCTTCAACATAATGCTGAGTCAGACGCCACTTATAATGACAGTGACACACCACGACTGTCATTTCATTTCATATCATGTGTTATTGTCATTTTTCATCTCTGTGTTTCGTTTCTTTGTTGTAATTGTAGTGTGTTTACTGTCCTTATAATAAATGTTTCTTTCTTTCTTTCTTTCTTTCTTTCTAAGTTGTGTTTAAATTATATGTAGCGGCTGTCATAATTCTGGTGAAAGACGCCCTAAGCCTACATTTTACTCCACTTCATAATCTTATCTTAACGCTACAATTCTGAATAGCTGCATAAATATTTGTTCCGCAGATAAGAAATTTCTGTGGTTATAGGTCATAGGCAATCACTCGCACCACAATTCGATCTTATCTATGGGCGAATGGGAACGCAAACCGCTTTGTTTCCTGCATCATCACAGCCGGTAACCTGATTTGCGGTCAACTTTGGCATTACCGCAGACCATATGCCTTCCGGCCAAAGACGCCGCGACCTCGTAAACTGTGTGTCCACCAAGTACTGCAAATAGGAGGTATGCTTGTCAGCCGAGAGGTGAATACTCGGAGGGGACAAACGACAGAAACCATTGTAGTCAGCGTTTGTCGCCTGTAAAATTAAGGTATGCCACCATATTTTCGAGCAAGTGACACTCATGTACCGTACAAAATGCAACTCATTTTCATACATAAAACATAAATTTATTTCAATTTACACTGTCGCGCGAGACTACATTGTACAATTCGTTTTGCAGATATATAACGTGTCAATGAATAAACTCATAACCTTATACACCCCAACTTATTTTTTTATAATAAAAAATTTTGAGAAAAAAAAAACAATATTTTACCGATATTGTAGAAAATATTTCTGACAAATTCACAACTCTGTGGTGCATGCGTGCGTGCTCGCTGGGCCAGCGAGCACGCACGCATCAAATTATCCATCACACAGCAAATTATCCATCACACACACTTTTCCATACTTTAGACTGGCAACAAGTACCCAGCAAGTAGGAAGGTCAGGTAGGTTCGTTTAGTTAGGTTACCATACCAATATTATAGTAAGTACCTATTTAGAAATAAAACAATGGAAAGATGATGTAAAACAAACATTTAGGTTTGGTACCTACTAACAATAAAACATCGCAAGAATCTAGGCACTTCGAATTCCTCGCCCCCGCCCTCACTAACCGTACAGTTCGCGCCAAGTTTATGTGGCTCTGAGCGAGCGGGGACTCTCTTTCACTCATAGGATAAGGGAGGGGTGAGTGAGAGAACGGTTTCGCTCGCGGCTTGTATGAAACGGGAAGAGAGCGCGGGACACGCAATCGTTTCAAACGCCTAGATGATTTCCGACGAATTGTACTTACTGCATTCCAAAGTTGTACTGTACTGTACCTACGAGCTATGTTTGTGAAATTACCGTAGTAGCTGCTAGCATTGTTCTGTGCGACACTCGTACCCCGATTCGCTCAAAGTACATCGACACAGCTTGATTGACACTGCCGTTACATCACCATCTCAAAATATTCATTCCACATACCCTATGAGTGAAAGAGAGTCCCCGCTCAGAGCCACAGAAACTTGGCGCGAACTGTACGGTTAGTGAGGGCGGGGGCGGGGCATTCGAAGTGCCTAGATTCTTGCGATGTTTTTAGTTAGTAGGTACCTAACCTACATTTTTGTTTTACTTCATCTTTCCATTGTTTTTTTTTTCTAAAAACTACTTACACTTACTATAATGTTGGTATGGTAACTTAATTAACCTGCTTTGATTGAACGCGCGGGCGGAGGAGCGTGGCATGCACGCACCACCGAGTTGAGAATTTGTCAGAAATGACACAACAACTTAATTCTCAAATATTTTCTTCAATATTGGGCAAATATTTGTTTTTTCTTTCTCATTTTTTTTTGTTATTAAAAAATAAGTTGGGGTGTATAAGGTTATGCGTTTATTCATTGACACGTTGTATATATCTGATATTGGTGTCTGGAAAACGTAATGTACATCAGCCTCGCGTCGCGAAAGTGTAAGGCGGCCATAACAAAGTATTTTTAGAGCTTATCCTTTATAATATACGCTTCATTTTTTATCAGCCTACCTTATTTTAGCAACAATGGTATTGCCAATTTTCTATACCGCTGCACTGAACAGCTGGTCGGAAGAGACCAGATTTAGTGCTGGACATAAGAGATATACAGTCGGCCGCACATCAATCTCCAGCCGGGACTTGGTAGCTTTGCTCCGTTCTTATATAATGTCATGCGCCAAAGAAATGTGTAGTAGTACATTGTAGCAATGACAAGCATGCCAACGAAAAATATTACCGTGTTGCATATGTCGAGCGGCATGGCAAGTACCGATGAAAGGAGACAGAGACGTACTGTGGCAACGGCACTCGAGAGGCCGCACGTCATGCTGCTCGTCGTGCCCGTCGTGCGTCGTTTGTAGGTTCGCGCCACACCAAGAGACCGGCAGTATCGGCCACGTGGGCCACGTCGCCGCACCATGTGCACTTTGGACGGTAAGCGTCTTATAAATCTGTTTCATTGTGTAAATACATGTTTTTTGTACGTTATCTTGAATATAAACCTTTCAACTGAAACAGCATTTGTTATTTATTAGATTGACAATATTAATCTAATAAATAACAAATGTTGTTTCAGTTGCAAGATTACATATTCAAGATAAAGTACAAAAAACATGTATTTACAAAATAAAAAATTCTAGTAAAAATTATAGAAAAACTATATGTACTTAAATTATTTTAAGCCTACTATCATGAATTCTTAAAAGTAAAATATAGGACTTTGATGATAAAGAATTAATTCCTCCAAAAACTCGCAAAAGTTACTCAGTTTGCTTAGCTTACGAAACGGAGAAGTATTTCGAAAAATAGAGTAGATTTATTCCTGCTTATTAATCATAATAACTAATATTGTATTAGATAAGCACTACCAATTTTTAAAAGAGGTTTAAAAATCAATCTGAGGGCGTTTCTACGGCTTTCTCCTCCCACAGTAGACCAATGTAGAGAAGAGCCAAAAAATAACGTTTGCGAAGTATATGTAAATATCTACAGTAATAAAGAACTTTGACTTTGACATTGCACTTCATTTCTTAGTAAAAATAAAAAATAATACAATCATGGTTACATAAAATAAAACACAAATAATATTAAATATATTAAACTATTAAGTAATAACTGGTAATTAAGTAGCGTAAATAAATCATTCGCTTACCTATTTAGGGTTAATAACCCTAAGGTTACATCGTGTGAAATGAAATTACATGATTTAAGACCATTTTACGCAAATAAAGTTTCTTATTTCAAATATTCTGACATGCTGAAAAGAAAGGCAATATTTGATTTATATTTTTCAACTCTTTTGTTCGGTATCATTAACACCGGTTATCCTGAATTCGTATCTGAGAATCTACCCTGGAGAACCTCGCGCGCGCCGCCACACAAACAGAACCTCCAGCGCTCTGTCCGTCCCCCGGTCTCCCGCCACGGGACTGCGGCGTTTTGTGGTAGCTCTAGATATCATGCCACAAAGTGTTGGAATAATATACCCCCCCCCCCTCCACTTCGAGAGCGAAATTTATCCTCGACATAAAAAAACCCGAATATGACTGCATAATCTCTTGCATCAAAAATAGTTATTCAGAAAGTTGAAGAAACAGGCTTTTCAAAAAAGTATAAAACCTGATAAATATCGTACACAAGTTAACACGCCTTGATAGCGTAATGTTACATTTTTACAATGTATATTTGAACTAATAATTAAAATATTAAACGTACCAAGAAAAAATAATAAGCCCAGATATGAAATCCTTGTCTATTCGACTACCAATAACCATAGAAACAGACTCCCAGAAGGACGACTTTAGTATAAACCATTTATTAGATGGTCTTGAAACACAGGGTTTGCAAAGTGCGGCGTCGCCATGAAGGGCCAATTTTCTGACAACTCATAAAAATGAAAATAAAGTAGTACCATATTTGTTATCAGATATCGTTAGCGGGAAATGTTATTTGTTCATGCCACTTGCCAGTTCAAAAGAGATACCTTGGAAGAAAATGCTATTTTGATGATCATTGAGTTAGACAAAGCTGGTGTGTTAGGAAACCGAAGAACATGAATTGTCGCTTTTCAACAACAACAAACAAAATACATTTTTGTTTTGTTTATATCGACAACGTTCTCTTTGCGTTATCCTTTGTTTTGTGATTATTACGACCATTGACCTCAAACTCTTAGGTTACGACGACCCTAGCTATTCTTTCGGAACTTTTTGACTTTTTTCCTCGACCGACTTTGAAAAGAAACACCGTGCGAAATATACGCAAATCATGGAAAAAAAACGGTCAAGTGCGAGTCTAAATCGCGCACCTTCGTGCGCGATTTAGACGCGGTGGTACGGAACCCTTCGGTTCCGTACCACCGTTCAATGGAAGCGATGGTGTGGAGTGAATAGTTTGGATTTTACACAGCAAAATATTGTTTACAAAGTTATTGGTGCGGTTACTTTTACACTCCATGTACGTAACCAGGTGCATCCATAAGTTTGTATGTGGTATTGAAATAATTGTTGTATGGGAGCCACCTTAAATATTTCTTTTATCCTGTTTTTTAGTATTTGTTGTTATAGCGGCAACAGAAATACATAATCTGTGAAAATTTCAACTCTCTAGCTAGCTAGGTTCTTGAGATACAGCCTGGTGACAGACGGACAGACGGACGGACGGACGGACGGACGGACGGACAGCGAAGTCTTAGTAATAGGGTCCCGTTTGGAACCCTTCGGGTACGGAACCCTAAAAATCATTACCCTTTGATCGTTAAATTCTGTAAAAAAAGTTCTAAGTTCTCTCGTTTTCCCTAGTGATGACCTCGAAGATTAACAAAGGGTTAACTTGATCCTAAAACCTTAAAATTATATAAAATTATATGCCGGCATTGCTGAGTGTTGTATTGGGATCCTACATCCTATCTAAGGGCTAGAGCCTTACCATGCCTGTTGCCTTAAGTAACTCTGACATCTAAGAAATTACATCTTTTGAAAAATGGACTAATCACATCACGATTATTTCAGACGAGAGCTGTCTTCTATATGCGACATTGTTTTTTATTCGATGTTCTGATTGGTCCTTTTTTCAAATGGCTATAAGGCTACAGACATGATAAGGCTAGTTTAGGTAGGATGTAGGTAGGTCTCTACCAGGTTCTAAATAAAACGTTCGGCAACGCAAGTATATATTCATCTTACCTAATGGTATTCCCAGGTACAAAAACAGAACACAACAATAAACAATTTCAGTAAGTGCATCGCGTACATCGCGTCATATATTCCTATATCCGAAGTGATTGGTGTTTATGTTTACATCTCGCCCCATTTCCTCGTGGTCTAACGGCAATTCGCAACTCCTCAGCAAGTTTCCGATTGAGGAAATTATTTTCCAACTACAGCACGGCTGCATTATTATTGCTGGTGGTAGATCGAAGGAATGTGAACATCTAAGAACATTGCAAAAACCGCGGTCGTGTGACTATCAGGACTCCCGCGCGCATGTTTATTTACCAGAAAGCAACGGTTTATTTCGTTTTGAAGAAAAGCAAGCGACTTGTTTGGTTTATTATTAAATCAATGAAATTTCTTTTTACCGTGTGATGAAGGGTATATGATGATTTAGAGTTGATTCCAAGTGCAAACTGGTATTTTGAATCTGAAAATTTGCGCATGCAATCGGAAAGAAACATGACCAAATGATAGATATTATTTTCCATATGGTCCTTACAATATACGTAAGAAGGCAATATTATCACGCAAATATCACTTCATTCATCTTCGCTTGATACGTCTGTGTGAAACAAATACTGCTTTGACTGAGCAGGAGACAATTGATGAAAACGTCATTCCCGGTTATTACTACCACAGGGTGATCGTCCTACACAGATTAGAATAAGTAGGCCTTAGTTATACAGAGATGGCGCTGGGAGTTACGATTTTAATCGCCATGGTTTTAGTCAAAATTCTTCTAGATCACGCTAGAAATCGGTTAGTTTTTAGTAAAAAAAAAACATCCCATTTATTCGAAAATTGACGTTTTTTTCCTCGATTACCGGGTTTCTCCACTAGACTTTTTAGCGGGGGGGAATTAGTTTTGAATTTGGAATATGAATCGTTTATAGAAATCGAACGCAAATTGTATGAATTCTTGGGTTTACGTTGCCGTTGGCAGTACGGCACGGCGCGCCAACATAATAATAATTAAAAAAGGGCGCGAATTACGATTGTTATGAAAAATGTGTTGGTGATTGAAAAATTAGTGAAAGTAGGTATCTATTATTTAGTCCAGAAACTATTAATATAGAAGTAAATATTGTCCTACCTGTTTACTCACAAAAAGCCCAGAAAATATAAATAAATCGACAATAATATCGGTCCTAAATAAAACGGTGACTATAAATTTTAAAAATTGCGCTAGTGTGTCAAATGTAAATATAAGTTTGTAATTGGTATCGGTATCATACATTTTCGCGTTCATATGTATTTTTTTATGAATTAAACTTATTCATTATTACTTTAAAGCGTCTCTTACTTATTTTTTCATAAAAGGAGATGAAAAGTTGAGTGTATCACTAGGGAGTAAAATTATTTTTTCCTCGGGCGAAGTACTTTGAAGTCTTCGCTAACTCACGTTTCTATTAAAGAACCCCTCGCTGATCGCTCGGGGTTCTACTATAGAATCGCTCGTTTCGCTCTGAATTCAACATAGCGCCCTCGCCGTAATAATAATATTTTGCTCCCTTGTTATACTATTTAATCTTTATAATCTATTAAATGTAAATAAAAGCGTCAAAGAAAAATTGGTTGTTGTTGTCTTGAAATTGCGCCATCGTGTTATTTGCAACATTGCAGTAGTGCTGCACCAAGCGATATAGGCCTCGAACTAAAGATGCTTTCGTAGCATCAGAGATTATGCCAATGACATTATTTTGTTCTTCGTGGAATTTAAAGATGCTATTAGTATAATGTATAATATTATCATAATATTATAATTACTGTATCTGTGATACAACTAAGAATACGATTAGAGTCTCTCTTGGCGCAACCTGCTCGTATAAACACTCAAATAAAGTGCATCTCAAATGACATATCGGTGCAATCAGTGGTGGGTGGATTTTTATACAGTGGAAGTTTTGCACTTTATAATGTATTATTATCATATTGAGCTTTATGCGCCCGGACAGGTGGGCGAAGATCGCCACTGACTGAGTGCCACATGACGGCTTCCGGCGTAGGGGCAGGCCAGGGCGGAGATGGCGGGACGACCTCGACCGGTTTCTGCTGGGGTGGCCGGAGGTGGCACTGAGCCGGGATGTATGGACTCAAAGGGGGGAGGACTTTGTCCAGCAGTGGGACACTAACATATTGGCTACATTAAAAAATAGCTTTTATTATTATCATAATTATCTCTCTCTGAATTTTTATCGTTCATGTTAATTATTATGCAAAGCATCAGCAATAATATCAGTCAAGTAGTGAATATCAGTCTCGTTTTCATACACAAACACATCTAACTCTACCAATGAAATAAAACGACATGTCAGTCGAACAAAAGTAGCCTCACAGCCGAGGTCAATGAACATGCTAACAATGGTAAATGCTAACAATAATATGAAATATTCACAAAAAAGGCATCGCATTGTAATGTTTGTCGTATTGTGCCTGTTAATGGATTTATAATACTGTCCATTATTTGCGAAGATTAACTCGAGAATGCTTCTTGAGTGAATTCTTCTTGTGCTCTCTTTAAGCTACAGCGCGTCTCCGGTACATTTGCTATATAATATTTTCAACATTCTTTCAATGCAATGACATGGAACAGTGTTGTGTATCTCCCTCCTCGGTGGAGCTATGACGTCTTCCATTCAAACGAGAGTTGAATGACTCGAATGGCTTCTCCACGATGCACAATGGCAATTATGTGGTACCTTCTTTTCTTGTCAGCTTTTGTCTCGTTGCTATTTAAAGTTTCGCCGCCAGAATGTACTGAAACTTGAGAAAAATGTATCTTGTTTGTGTTGACAAGACAACTAAGTAGTGTCCGAGTACTCAGCTCACGTTATGTGCAAACTTAAATTTCATACTTGCGTCACTCCGTAACTATATGACTGAAACTCAGCGGGTAACTTTCAGTTGGTGGTTTTGCATGTCGACCTGGATGTGTTATAGTTTTCATTATTATGTCGCATGGGTATTCCAGGACTGAATATACTTTTCTTTGGCAACAAATATAATGATCACCAAAATATTTTTTTCCTACCTAAAATGGATAAATGTACACCAAAAGTTGCAAAAAATGTCAGGGCAAAATACTGCGGTAGCTTAGGTGAAGGGTAAAAGGGGTGGGCGAAGCGAAGCCCCCTTTATTCTTCGTGTTAGGTTGAACATGTAAGAACAACAAAAAATACTTAAAACATAAGCTTAAGTACACAAAACATAAAAAGAAGTTTGGTGATCATTTATCCAAACACAATTTGGTGGACATTTATCCATTCTGGTAGTCATTTAGAATTTATTGGTAGTAAAATAGGTGCGTTTTTGGTAATCGTTTAAACATAAGCCATACAAATCTACAGTCTTTAATACAGTATTTAATATAAAATTGATGTGCATTCTCTATAGAAAAGGCTGCGACCTTTCCAACTTTAACTTCGTCCGCCGACTGGCCCTACTTAACTACTAAACATAAGCCCTTTAACTTCGTCCGCCGACTGGCCCTACTTAACTACTAAACATAAGCCCTTTAACTTCGTCCGCCGACTGGCCCTACTTAACTACTAAACATAAGCCCTTTAACTTCGTCCGCCGACTGGCCCTACTTAACTACTAAACATAAGCCCTTTAACTTCGTCCGCCGACTGCTACTTAACTACTAAACATAAGCCCTTTAACTTCGTCCGCCGACTGGCCCTACTTAACTACTAAACATAAGCCCTTTAACTTCGTCCGCCGACTGGCCCTACTTAACTACTAAACATAAGCCCTTTAACTTCGTCCGCCGACTGGCCCTACTTAACTACTAAACATAAGCCCTTTAACTTCGTCCGCCGACTGGCCCTACTTAAACTTCGTCCGCCGACTGGCCCTACCTAACTACTAAACATAAGCCCTTTTCTTTTACAGATCAACATCCAGAATACAAGATGGAGAAATAGAACGGTAAGTGTCCATCCAACCAAAAAGTACCGGCAGATATGAAATCCGGCATGCCGAAAGTATTCATTTTTGAATTAGCGGCGCATTTTCCGTGCTTAATCTCAGTTTGTTGGCTGAGTACTACTCAGTGAGTAGTGGTGTTTACTCGACTCTGGCCAGCTCTCCAGTTACAGCGAAGGGCACTCGGCCCCGCAAATGTGAGTACTGGCTGAAAACTTGAACGAGGTACAGAACAGATGTAAGCAATTAATAGTGCAAAAACTAACGAACATTATGTCAATGACATCAGGATTTTGGCATGGCATAATCTATCCTACTTGTGTGTATCTCTTATATCGCATATATCTTTGGAGAAACATCTCCAAAAGATATATGCGATATATGTTTGGGTCACATAAGTAAATGTGTATATCTGGGGTAGGGCCTTACACAGATCTATTATGTATAATTCCCGCGTCACAAAGAACGTGTTCATCGTTATTAAATAATGAAAATCCTGTTCTCAAATTACGAACGTGTCCATTTATGGATCATCTCCAATGATTGCGGTTGATAGGATTATCATACCATCAATCTGTGGGCATTAGGAGTAGGCAGAGTGGATTATGGTAGAAGCGTCGATCATATAGAAATGAATAATTATAAATCCTGAAAATATTGTGAAAAAATACCATGCTTGAGTTGAAACTTTTTATCAGATATGTAACACATTTTTCACGAATTGTCTTTGGCACCCAACACGGGCCTGATGGCGGAGCGGCAATGGCGTAGCTGTCAAGATGTATCAATAAACCTTTTATTTTTATAAGCTTTTATTTATTGATTTAAATTCCATGTTTCAGAAGGACCACTGCTAAAACTACAAACAAAGCCTTTGATTGAATTTAGGCCGTTAGGCGAACAAAATAAACAATCCTTATAAATATTTATCAACAAAACAAAACATTTACGTCGCAACGACAACAAATCGACTAGAATCACTTGTCCGAGATCAGTTCGACGATGACTTCACTTCAGTGACTTGGGTGGGCTGCACTGAAAATTATAGAATATGTCATTACATATCTCTTGTAACTATTAACTGTGTATCTATTACTTTGCATGCTTATACATAAGCTGAAAACACTGAACATATTCTATTTTTAAGATCTTAATGCCCTGTTTTCTTGCTGATAAAATTTATTTCATTTCATTTAATGAAATTTTTTAAGATCTTTAAGATTTTTAAGATCATAATGTACTGTTTTCTTGCTAATAAAATTTATTCCATTTCATTTAATGAAATTAAATTAAATAAATTTTATTAGCAAGAAAACAGTACATTATGATCTTAAAAATAGAATATGTTCAGTGTTTTCAGCTTATGTATAAGCATGCAAAGTAATAGTTACACAGTTTGAATTTATGTGTTAGGGCATTATTAATCTAAATAGTTGTTCATTTAATTCTCATTTATATAATTAAAATTAAAATGACATATTTTTGTATAGTTTTATACTTATAACCTGGCTTTCAGTAATACCGACAAGAAAAGACAACTTCGACTTATCACCCCACGAATTTAGAGATGCCCTGGCCATAAGATACCACCGCACACCAATCTCCATGCCTTCGACTTGCTACGGCTGCGGCAATGACAACTTCAACGTGGACCACGCCTTGTGCTGCAAAACAGGTGGCCTTGTCACACGCAGACATAACGAAATAAGGGATCTTTTCTGTGAACTGTGCCAGCAAGCCTGGGGAAACGTCACGAAAGAGCCAGTCATCTCCGAAGGCGATACTGAGCTGCGCGGAGTCTTGGCTTCTCGTGGGGTATGGATTGCCCAGAGGGAGGCGTTATTTGATATCCGTGTCATAGACACCGACGCTCCCTCCCACGCATCACGTCCCGTAGCGGCTGTCCTTCGTTCAGCTGAAGAAGAAAAGAAAAGGAAGTACTGCGACCCATGCGAGGCGCGCCACACCACCTTCAGCCCTTTAGTAACCTCTGTCGACGGAGTTTTTGCTCCACAAATGATATCATTCACTAAACGGCTCGCCGAAACGCTGGCGGACCGCTAGAACCGGACCCCAGCCACAATAATGGGCTGGCTACGAGCAAGAATTCAAACCGCCATCATCAGGGCTAGCAGTATGTGCATCCGCGGCACCCGCCATAGGTGGAATCGCACAGGCCTATATGAGGATGGAGCGGCAGTCCCACACGTACTGTCTTGAACTAGAATCAAGTATCTTATTTATATTCTCTATACTTATTTTCATGAATATTTTGCTTAATAAACGTTCTATTCATTTATACTTATAAATGGTTAAATTTTATAATCTAAATATACCTTAATGCTATAAAAACAATGTTGTAGTACATAGCCACTTTGTGAGATTATTTTTTTAAAGACTTGCTATTCATTATTTTAAAGTCGTCAGGCATCTTGTTATACAAAATAATACACATTGAATATATTTTTCCTATATATGTCCTTAAATCCAGGAGGTTGACATCGTAGGTTTTAGGACCAGTGTATTACTTCTTTGTCTTTGGTGTCCTTCGTTTCTGGTTCTCCAGTATTCACGATGAGAGGCAACAAAAACACAAACATCTCTAATGTAGGCACATGGTAGGGGCAAAACGTCATTGAACATTTTAGACAATTACCATTATGATCTGAACTTAAGCTGTAGCATCAATATCGGCGAAGTGAATCACCAGCAAAAAGCTTACTTTCACGACACTCGTTTAAGTTCTCGCCATTTCACCAAAGTGATCCTTATGTATTAATAACATTGGTTGATTCCAACCAGCAGCAGGCACATTTGATATGCAAATCGATACTAACCTCTACTCTGCCACAAAATACACAAATTGCGATGTTTGTTGATGACATTTGCAGACAGGCGAACTCGCTAACTTAATGAATTTCCATCAAATCCCAAACATCGCTGGCCCGCATGTTACTCACGATCATTTTGATTGACTCTGGGCCTCATTAAAACAATTATAATGCCCAAAACTCCATTATCGAGTATCGAACCGCCATTTCAAGCACTGTTAAATTAATAATATAATAAATGTAGCCCATTAATGTCCCCACCGAGGGGCACAGGCCTTTACCCGGATACGAGTAAGATGAAAGCCATATTCCACCAAGCTGGCTCAGTGCGGGTTGATGGAGGGGTTTTACGAACACCACCACCACGTAGCGATAGTAGCCGGGACCTACAACTTAAGGTGTCACCCGAAACACATGTACATGGTCAGGAATCGAACCTGTATCTCCTGTGTGAGAAGCAAGCGTGATACCCATAAGACCAAGGAGCTCTTCTCCTCTCTTCCCTTTTAAAATAATCTTTAATTTTCTCAGCTTTTAGTAACGTTATATTTTTAGAATTTACTTTTGCAACCGACGACGCTGCCATTTTCGAAAGCGGAATAGAGAAAAATGGCGGAAACCGTAATGCCGGTGACAAGGAGGTTAAGTTCTGCTAAGTCTTTGTGTCACACTATATTCTGTTTAGTTGGCGTCCCGCTGCTTTTTAGTTAGAAAGAAATTTTCCATGAGGCATGGCTAAACGTAAACGCAGATGACTGTTTAAAAAAATACATTGTACATTAGAAACGTGGTGTTTGCAGTCAATAACAATGACTTTAGTGATTGAAAAATTCTATTGAAACGATGTAAGGGAATCTCAAGAATTTTCGTAGTTAAGGTAAACGCAGACGACTGTTTAAAAAAAATACATTGTACATTAGAAACGTAAAGTTTGCAGTCAAAAACAATGACTTTATTGATTGAAAAATTCTATTGAAACGATGTAAGGGAAGCTCAAGAATTTTCGTAGTTGACGACGGCTGAATAAAAACCGCATTATTTGCAAAGTTTTCCAAAGAATACGGGAAAGTGGTTACTGGTCACGTGCAGTCTTGTCGTCGGAGTTAAATGGAGCACTCCTGAACTGTCGTTTTGAATACAAATAAGGTGCCTTACACTTTTATTAATGTTTCTCCGTCGCGGTAGTTCCTCTAAAACATAAAAGGTGGCATGGCTTTTAGAAGCGAAGCGTGTGAAATACTGCTAAAGGAAAGTAATAGTCAGAACGTTGACTGTTAACCAAAAATTTCATTGTTGGAGGTTCTCGACTTAAGAGATAGACAAAGCCATTTTGAAACGTTTTATCTGGTACACTCGACTACTCTACACATTAATATTAATTTACGCACAAAGACCAAATATTTGCGCTTCTAATTTTATAAAGGGAAATATTATGCTGCACATCAAAAATACTGATTTGCACAGCGAATATCAGGGCAAAATGCTGCGGTAGCTTAGGTGAAGGGTAAAGGGGTTGAGCGAAGCGAAGCCCCCTTTATCCTTCGTATTAGGTTGAACATGTAAGAACAAAAAATATACTTCAAACATTAACTTAAGTACACATAAAATATTTAAAACATAGAAAGTGTTTTTGTTGACTAAGATGACCTTATTGACATGGTGCTTAAACTCTCAGGCAACATCGGATGCCAATTGGTGAAATCTGACATAAAGGACATCTACAGAGTGAGAGGAAGTAAGGAGAAAACTTATAACACCCCGATCATTATTGAACTGATCTCAACTTTAACAAAAACTGAGATGCTTAGAATGTGTAAGTCTTTTAACATTAAGCACAAATCCAAAATATGTGCCAAGCACCTGGGAATACGAGTTGATGGAGACACTCCAGTATATACACTTCGTCGCCCGCTAAATCGAAATCATATAAGTACTGCTGGACTGCTTACGGCAAAGTATATGTAAGGCAAGAGGACACTACCCCGATAATCACGATTAATTACGAGGCCCAGTTACAACAACTCATGCAAAAGTGACTAGCTATAAATAATATGTTACATTTGTTTATACTGTTATTAAGCGTCAACCTCCTACCTACACACAATGGTCAGTATATATCATTTGTATTATTATTTCTGCACTCAGTGTACCTTGTAATAAATGAATTGTATTATTATTACATGATAATTACCATATATATATCTAAACAAAACTTTAACTTCGATTCATACCTTATTCTGATTACAACACACACACACAACTCATGCACATGCATCATAAAATGTCAAATAACTACACTACCCAAGATGTACTTACATATTATACTACTACGTACTCAAACATACTCAATCACAGTACCACACTCAATCACACCCCACCAGTACGCTATTACACACACAATACCTACACGTTACAGCACTATCATTATCAAACATGCACACCTCAGTAACTATGCAAACAAGTTATACAAACAAAACCCAGTCTGTTTTAATAAATATAAACAAACATACATTATATTATTTTGTTTGTTCATGCCCTTCGCCAGCCTCTGGACAAACTGGTCCACGGTTTCCCATCTTAGGTCCCTCTGGATTGTCGCGTTCCTCACGTAGCGGGGGGCGCCGACGATGGTACGCAGAGAGAGGTTCTCTTGGGCTCGGAGTCTCCGTTTGTTCGTCTCCGAGCACAGGGCGTACCATGCCGGAGCCGCGTAGGTGAGGCGGGATCTCACGTAGGTCTTGTAGATCCCAAGCTTCGCCCTCAGAAGGAGGCTGGAGTCGAAAAGTGGACGCAGCTTGGCGCGTGCCACCTTGACCTGGCTGACGACGTTGTCAACGTGTTGCTTCATGGTGAGCCGGCGATCAATGGTCACTCCCAGGTACTTCACCTGCGAAGACCACTCGATGTGCTGTCCCTGGAGCTGGAGCGATGGTGGAAGGTGACTCTGGCCTGTGATGAGCGCCTGTGTTTTCCCAACATTGACGGACAGTCGCCACTTGGCGAGCCAGTCGGGCAAGATGTCCAGGGTGCGCTGCAGTTTGATGGCAGCGTGCGGAGCCTGGAACGACGACGCGTAGTAGGCTGCGTCGTCTGCGAAGAGTGCCAGCTGGGCACCCGGCCCGACGGGGATGTCGTCCGTGTGAGACGGCGTCTTCCACCATCACTCGGAAGCGGCGATTCTTCAGGAAAGAGGCGATTGTCTTGACCGTTCTTCTTGGGGCAGGGGACGTCGACAGCTTGTACAGCAACCCCTCGTACCATACTCTGTCGAACGCCTTCTCCATATCCAGAAGTACTGCGACAGTGTATTCTTTTTTGTTCAAACAAACCGTCATGTCATTCAGTACTCTGGTGAGCTGAAGCGTCGTAGAATGCTCGGGCCTGAAGCCGAACTGTTCCGGGCGCGGCTGAATGTGGGGCAGTAACTTCGCTAACAGGAGCTTCTCAAACACCTTTGAGATGGTGCTCAGTAGGGTGATCGGCCGATAGCTCTCAGGCAGCTTGGTGTCCTTGTGACCCGTGCGCAAGATACCGTTAAACAGGCGCGCAACGGCCGCCACAGTGCGTGGCGGCAAATGTAACAGCGCCGTGTTGGGTATTCGGTCTGCGCCCGGGGCTTTCCTGGGCTTGGTACGTCGGAATGCACGCACAATCTGGCCGGGCATGACGACGATGGGGTCCTCTTCGGGAGCTATCGGCGTGGCGAAGTACTCTCGCAGGTGTCTCTCGACTGTTGCGACGTGCTCCACATCATCCGTTGGGTTCGGCTTGAATTGCTTCTCGAGGCATTCGGCGAAGATCTCCGCACGGTCTTGGGCTCGGAATCTTGGTAGGCCGTCGCTGCCCAGGATTGGTCGAACAGGAGCAGGAGTGGTCGACAAAGCCCGGCACAGGCGATGCACGGAGGGGACGTGGTCGCCTATGGACTCGACGTGGCGTTCCCAAGATTCTTCAGCGTGGCGATCAAGTTGGCGCTTCAGCTCTGCCGTCATGGCGTTGAGCCTGGTCTTCATCGTGGGGCAGCGGGTTTGCTGCCACTGCTTCCGGAGAGCGCGCTTATCGCAGATGAGTGCGCGTAGCTCAGCAGGAAGAGGATTGGGCTTCCCCCCGCGAGCTACGGTGTGCGATGATAGGTCGAGCGCATCTCGGATCTGGGTAGTTAGCAGCGATGCCAGGCGGTCAACGTCTTCCGGCTGGTTGACGGGGCAACTGGTGGAGGGTTGGTCTAGGGCGGCGGTGAAGGCGCCCCACTGGTAGCGGCGACGTGATGCTGGCGGAGATACCCGGGTGGGCAGATCCGCCAGGACGAGAAGAACAGGCCTGTGGTCCGAAGGGAGGTCAGGGAGAACCTCCTGGCTCGGCGGTGTCCGGAGACCTCTGACGACCACGACGTCGATGATGTCCCATCCGGCCCGCGCGTCGAAGTGGGTGGGCTCGTCGGGACCGATGACGTCGTAGTTGTGGCTCACGGAGTCGGCATGGATGGCGCGTCCAGCTGGGCACACCCTGGTGGAGTTCCAGGCGGTGTGCTTGGCGTTGAGGTCGCCGGCGACAAGTGTCGGGTGCGGCGACTGTAGCAGCCCCCGTAGCTCGGCGGTGCGGATTGGTGTACTGAGGGGCTTGTAGGCGGCGTAGAGTCGCAGCACCTCGCCGGCGACCTGGAGGTCGACGCCCAAAGCATACAGGGATGAATACTCCTGGGCGTCGACGAGCTGGTGGACGATCTTCCTGCCGACGATGACTGCCAAGCCTCGAAAGGTTCGGCCGCTGGAGGTCTTCTAGTCCTTGCGGTAGACGAAGTAGCCGGGCAGCGACAGCTTGTCGCTTCCGGCTAGGTGTGTCTCGCTGATGAGCATCATGTCGACGCGGTAGTCCCTCAGGAACACGTGGAGCAGCCGCTTCTTCCCTGTCAGCGACTGCGCGTTCCAGTGGACGACCCTGAGCGGCTCATGCATTGCGGAGCAGAGCGGTGAGTCTGCCCAGGGCAGTGGGGTCGCTGAGGAGGGCGAGCAGGGCTGTGAGGTGCCCCAAGTCCTGCTGCCCTATCGCCGCAGCCGGAGTGGCGGCGCCAGCGGCGGCCGCAGTCTCGCTGGCGGCGAGAGTAGCCGTCGCGGCGCCGGCGGCAGGTGGAGCCGTCGCCTTCTTCTTCTTCTTCCCCCCCCGCTTCGTCTTCTGCCTGGGGACTCCGTCGTTCGCCTGCGCCATAAGCGAGGCGGGCGCCGTTTCTTCCTGCAGATCAGGACGTGGCGGAGGGGGGGGGGCTGCATCTTCTTGGGCCCAGGCGCATTAGTGAGCGCCACAGTGCCGGCCTTCTTGTTCCGCGCCTCCTGGCGGAACACGGGGCACGTCGCATTATTGGCCGTGTGCGGGCCACTGCAGTTGGCGCACGTCGGCGGCTGGTCTTTCGGGCGGGGGCACTCCCGCGCCGAGTGGGGACCGCCGCAACGCACGCACGCCTGGGGGCGGTGGCACATATGCGACGAGTGCCGGAACTGTTGGCACCTGTGGCACTGGGCCGGGCCCTGCTTGGAGCGCCAAGCCTCGATCTTCACCCCCGGCATGTACATGAGCTCTGAGATCTCATATACTGCACCGGGGGCACGGTCGGGATTCTTCCGCAGGGACGCGTAGAAGATGCAACCGGGGCGCCCCTTGCGCGCCCGGATCTGCTTGCAGTACTCGGCCTCCACACCGAGTTCCGCAAGTGCCGCGACGATCTCTTCCGGCGTGTTGTTGGAAGGCAGCCCGCGGATCGCCACCTTCTGGGTCTTGTCGGCCGGCAGCGAGTAAGAGAACCACCGAACTCCGTGGTCCTTCTCCAGCCTGCACAGATAGCGCTGTACAAGCCGGTACTCGTCGTCGGCCGTGGGGGTGAAGCGCACACCCTTTTGGTAGGCGCGCGCGCTGGCAGCCCGGCCGAGCTCGCTGGCTATCGCCCTGAAGTGGTCGGCCCAGTTGGGAAGGACCTCCACAATAAGGGGCGGATAGCGCGGCTGGCGGGGCTGCTGTGGCGCAGCGCCTCCCGACGGGGCGGCGGTGGTGGTGGTGGCAGTGGCAGGCGGCGTTGGGCGGGCGGGCGGCATTGGGCGGGTGGGCCCTATCGCGGGTGCGGCGGCGTGCGGGTTCACAGGCACAGCGGCGGGGCGCGTAGGGCGGGCGGGCACAGTCGCGGCGGTGGGCGGGTACGTGGGCGCGGCGGCGGGGCGCGTAGGGCGGGTGGGCACTATCGTGGGCGTGGGGCGGGCGGGCACTCGCGACGTGGTCGCCGACGGGGCGGGCGGACGCGCGGTTGGCGGCACCGGGTGCCTCACTGATCGGGGGGGGGGGGGGGCGCGGTGCTGGGGCACGGTGCCCCAGACACGGGAATTGCGGTCGCGGCCGCCGCGGCAAACGACACTGCGGGAGAGCACTTATTAGTTGAAACACTCGTACCTGTCATTTGTGTTGTAGCACTCTCACTGTCTCTTTCACACGCGGCGGTCGGTCCAGGGCCGGGGGCGGGTGCCTGAAGCGCGCCCGTCCAGGGCGACAGCGACGGCATGTCGAGGCCCGTCTTCCTCGGCGGCGGCTGGTTCGTCGGTGGCGGGGTCGGCGAGTCCGCAAGCTGGACTCGCTTTCCATCTGCTCGGAGACGCAGCTCGTCGCTCGGGCTTTCGCTACGCGGGCGCCTCGTCCCGCGGGTTGGTGGCAGCACCAAAGGCTGCATTTTCGCCTGCTCCACTATGAAAATGGGTGCCCCAAATAATAGGTGTTTAGTTTTATCTGAAGATATTTAATTCGGTTTGTACAAGGTATTCGCAGCTCGGGCTCTAATGCGAGAATGGTGGTTAAATCGAGTTGAACGGAATTTATAAGATATGGTTAATTAGCGCCATCTAGCCTTTATTAGTCGAACCACCTCTAAAGGTATTGATTTAGGGTATAGTTGTGGGTGAGGTGGTTCGTACTATGGAAGACTAGATGGCGCTGTACATTGATGCTATGATGTCATTTTGACATACTCCAGAGCGCCTAAACTCTACTAGGTATACAAATATAACTGTAATTTATGAATGTGACTAGCTAATTTATTAATAGATTTATGTATACTCCTAGCGTTCTGTTTTAGTTACCTACCTAGAAAGATTCTAGATCTTATGAAGAAAACACAAGAGAAGTATTTTTTTTATTAAGTAGGCAGTAGTTAATTAGGTTACATTTCACTTGTTTGTGTAATAAAGTGATTAATTAATTATATAGTCCCTGTCGACCTACACTGATTACTTAGAACTAATAGTCGGTATCTGACAGAGAAATAGGTAAGGGGCAAATATTATTGAAGGCTCGTTTGATAAGGCCTTTTGTTGTTTGGATGACGGCGACCCTCGTTTCGCCATCTTGACCGTCTTGTGTCTTCGCGATGCGTCCCAACTTCCACTGGCAGGGTGGTAAGCGATCGTCCTTCACCAGCACGATTGAGCCGACGGTGAGGTTAGGTCCCTTTGTGCTCCTCCACTTGCACCTCTGCTGTAGGAGACCCAGGTACTCTCGAGACCACCGCTTCCAGAAGTCCTGTTGTATCTGTTGGAGTTGTTGGAAGTGATTTAACTTATTCCTTGATACATCTTGGTATTCGTAGTCCGCCAGAGACGTGTACGATCTACCGATCAGAAAGTGAGCTGGCGTAAGAATGGGAAAATCATCATTATTAGCATTAGGTATGGGACACAATGGGCGCGAGTTTAATATTGCCTCAATTTGAGTAAGAACCGTAGAGAATTCTTCAAATGTTAATAAGGCTTGACTTAATACCCTCTTAAGATGAAGCTTACAGCTGCCAATTGCAGCTTCATGTAGGCCGCCTAGATGCGGGCTGTAGGGGGGTAAGAATTTCCAGGAAATACCTTCGTTTGCAAGGAAGTTGGTAAGTTCGCTAAAATTTTCGTTTAGGTATCTGTATAGTTCTACTAAATCATTATTTGCTCCACGGAATGTGGTCGAGTTGTCACTTACCATTTGACTTGGTTTACCTCTTCTGCATATGAATCGCCGGAAGGCGGCAATAAAGGCTTGTGATTCTAAACCTGAAACCAACTCAATGTGAACTGCCCTTGTCGATGAGCAAACAAACATAGCTATCCAACATTTGTAAGACTTGAAACCACGCCCCCTTCTATCTCGAATTGAATAGGGCCCAGCATAATCACAAAATGTTGTGTGGAATGGCGGTGAAGGAGTAGTTCTTATTGTAGGTAGTTGATGAATCGCAGAGTATAGGCAAACACTCGCGATAATTTTTTGTCGTTTGAATATTTATGAAACAATTTATCTATGAAATTATTCTCGATGTTTGTTGGGTTAACTAAGGATATAGTTTGTTCTGTGTCCTTTGTTTGTATTTGTGTGTTAGTTTGATTGTGCAGAGGCCACTGCGCCGTTTGACCAGATAGCCAGGCGGGACCCGACCACCACAGATTGCTCTTTCTTAATATATGAGGTTGAATTCCTCTCGATATAATGTCAGCTGGATTTTCAGCCGAACACACCCAATGCCAGTCTTCGATCTTGGTTAATCTCTGAATTTCCGCTACTCTGTTACTGATGAAAGTACCTAGTTTAGGTGGCGGTGTTTTTATCCACGCCAATACCACCTGTGAGTCAGACCATAGGTATATTTTACTGACTCGTTTGGCAAGGTTATTGCCTTGTGATTCCATTACTTGTGATAACAATACCGCTGCGCGTAATTCTAAGCGGGGTATTGTTTCCTCTCTAGCAATTCTAGACTTTGTGCATAACAAATGCACCTGTATATTACCTAAATTATCAATGGAACGTAAATAAATTGCAATTCCGTAACATGTTTTTGAACTATCTGCAAACCCATGCAGTTCTAGTGTTACGTAATTGTTTATGATTGTGCGTCTCGGTATGGATAGATTGTTTAAAGAAAATAGACTCCTATAGTAAGATATCCATTCTCTTGTTAAAGCGGGCGATAGGGTTTCGTCCCATGAAGTTTTATCCTGCCATAGTTTTTTAATAAAACATTTAGCTGTCACTAAAACGGGACTAATTAAGCCCGTAGGATCATAGATAGCTGAAATTATAGACAGGACCTTTCTTTTCGTAAGTCGATCTGGCATTGGTTGTTCTTTGAATGAGAATTGTAAACAATCTGTGTGGCTGCACCATGTGATACCTAATAGTTTGTGTGTGTTATTTCCGCTCTCGGTCGGATTTGTTGAGGTGTTACATACCTTTTTTAATATGGTTTTTGAGTTCGACTTCCATTTTCGTAGATTGAAGCAGGCTGTACGCAGGATGGCCGCTACTTGCGTTGCTGTCTCGATTAGCGCTGCTTCGTCGTCGCCTCCATAGATCCAGTCATCGTAGTAGAATGAACCTTTTATTGCTTCGGCTGCTGTAGGGTATTTACCTTCGAATTCGGTTGCTAGCTGTAGTAGGCATCTCGTGGCTATGTAGGGGGCCGCCTTCAAGCCAAAACTGAGAGTAGTTAATGTGTAGGTACGTAGAGGATCGGTTGAGTTTTCCCTCCATAGTATATTTTGTAGGTTTTGTTGTGATTGATCAATATTGACCTGGCAAAACATTTTCTGTATATCTGCATTTACTACAAATTTGTAAGTTCTAAATCTTACTAGTATATTGATTAGGCTATCTTGAAATATCGTACCCTTATATTGAATATCGTTAAGCGATTTTCCAGTGTCTGTTGGACATGATGCGTCAAAGACAACCCTCACTGGGGTTGATAATTTTTCGATATTAATTACCGCGTGATGCGGTAAGTAGACTTGGGGTCCTACATTGGAGTATTCCATCTCTTTCATGCGGCCCGCTTGTTGGAAATCTCTCATGAATTGGACGTATTGTTTTTTATATTCTGAATTTTTACTAAATTTGTTTTCTAATGACAGAAATCTCTTATAGGCAATGTGTCTTGATCTACCTAAACTTGAAGCAGGTTCTTTTAGAGGTATTTTTACGACAAACTTTCCCTCAGAATCTCGATTATGCGTCATAAAGACACTTTCGCACTCCGTGATATCATCATTGGAAGGTGTGGAATTTTCCTCAGTTTCGAAAATGCTTCTCATTTGTTGTTGAATGAAATGACATCTAGTTTGCTGGCGTACTGGCCCCGTCGTCGAGCCAGTCACGATCCAGCCCAATTTGGTTTTTTGCAAAGTCGGTAAGTTAGTTCCTAATTCGTGTCGGTTTACGCACAATAGGTCATAGAATTTTTCGGCGCCCAGTATCATGTCGATTTCGCCGGCTGAATTGAATCCATCATCAGCCAGTCGGAATCGTTTAGGTATGATAAGATTTCCTATATCATAGTTAGGTAGGTTGCAGATTGTAGGTACAATATAGCAAGATAGATCCACAGAAAATGGTTCGGTTCTAGAGTGAATAATAACGTTACAATAGTGTTTAACGTTTATTATTGTGTTGCTGATACCCATGACATCGGTATCTGTGTTGTGTACAGGTAGGTTTAGTTTTTTGTGTGCCCTTTCTGTTATGTAGCACGATTGCGAGCCGGAATCCAATAGGATTCTCATGCTTTGTTGTTTGTTTTCGTGATCGGTTATGTTTACTACAGCTGTAGATAAGAAAACATGCTTGTTTTGCATCGGCTGTGAACAAGCATTGTCATTTGACGTGTTGATTTGCTTAATATGCAAGTTTATAGATTGATTTTCGGATGTAGATTGTTGTTGTGGGGTGTATAGCGTCATAGGACGAGATACGCTCGGTTGTGTAGGTAATCGCTCGGGATTATAGGTAGGACGAGATGTGTTCGGTTGTGTAGGTAATCGCTCGGGATTATAAATAGATTGCTCGTTCGCTGGAGTAGGTATAGTAGGTATGTGTAACAAAGTATGATGTTTACCTGAACACTTGGTACACTTGCTGGCTCGGCAGTTCGGCACCGCGTGATTCGATCTCAGGCAGTTAGTGCAGAGTCGTAACCTCTTCGCAGCTCGGCTGCGAGCTATAGGGCTAAGGGCTAGGAACTGTGTACACTGATTTAGGTAGTGGGTGCCCTTGCAAAAGGGGCAGTGATTATGCTGGGTAGTAGGTGGTTTTGTTACCTTGTTAGCTTCCGGATTGTTGCGGGACGTGGTTATCATCGCCTTTTCAGTTGTATTACTCGAATTCCGGTTTGTATTTTCAACAGCTTGGTTGCTGTTCATCGACTCCAAAAGGTCAGCTCGGGACCTCAAAAAAGTCTTGAAATCCTGTAATGTAGGAAGTTCACGTGAGTTGGATTTTTCTTCCCATTTTAGTTGTAGTGACTTTTCTAGCTTGCTAGATAAAAAGAAAATTATCAATATATCCCAGTTTTCGGTTGCTATATTTAAGCTTCTTAGGGTTCTAAGGTGTTTCGATATGTTATCACCCATGCCCCTTAGTGCCATTGGATTCGATTGTACGCTATCGATGCCGAAAAGCGCTCGCAAATGATTGTAGACCAATACTTTTGGGTTATTATAGCGTTCGCAAAGTAATTGCCATGCTATGCTGTACCCTTCCTCCGAATATTCCAGCGCTCCTATAACTTCCAAAGCACTGCCCTTTAGACAACTTCTCAAATATTTATATTTTTGTATGGGCTTCAGGTTACCCTGATTTATAAGTGCGTCGAAAGTATCTCGGAATTCGATCCACTGTGTAATGTCTCCATTAAATGAGGGTAGGCTAATATCTGGGTACCTAATGGAATCGCTAGCATCTGAGCTATGTTTGCAATGATGTGTAGGTTCTTGTAAGTCGGTCTGGTCTGTCGCTTTTTGATTTAAAGTGCCTTTGGCTTTAGCTATGTATTGATAATACTGAGATTCGAAGGAGTCTCTTTCGAGTAACTGCTTGTCAATATCTGAGCAGAGGGTTTCGATATTACTTTGTATTTTATCAAACTGTAAAAACTCGAGTTGCATTTTGTCTGTGCGCAGCCCAAGCTCGATTATTTGTTCGGCAGTCATCGTTTCGGGTTTTATGGATGCTATAAATTTGACAAATAGGGTCATTTTCCCCTTTATAATCCCTCGCTTTCTTATTAGTTCTGATATGCTCTCAGGTTTAGATTTCTCTACGGTTGCCACGTCGTTATTGGGCATTTTAGCTAATGGGAATATTTAGATAGATAGATATAGATAGATATTGTTTGATAGGTAGATTAACGACGAATTTCCTCAGAGTCTCGTTTGTGCGTCATACAGACACTATCGCGTTCCTTGATATCATCATATGGAAATGTCGAAATTTACCAATAATTTACCTACTAATAACGGTATATAGATAAAATAAATGGGGGGGAAATTTTGTGCCAACTCACGTGATCGGTAGATACTTATGTTTTTATGTCTCTCGTCTCTGGCGCGCCTTTCGTCCAACAGCAGGGGCGGCTCCTCGGCTTCCGACGGGTCTCGAGTCCAGTCTCGGCTGGACGCTCCACCGGGCTTCGGATATGCTGCTCCTTGTATGTCCGTTGGGTTTCGGCTGCTCGGTGATTTGATTCTCGGCTGATGGTCTTCAGATGTTGGGGGGCACACGCGGGACGCACGTGGTGATGTCTTAGTGTGTTTTCCTGGGGTTTCGCCTTGCAGGATCACTTTCTTCGACGCCTCGTGGTCGCTTTTACTTGTTCTAATGCAGGAACGAATTTCAGACGGCTGTTGAAACGAATACGCGGCAATAACGCGGCAATACGCAAGATGGCTGCGACCATGTGCTCGCGCCTTTGTCCTTGTCGCGGGCGGCGCGGCGGCGTATTTGCAGGTTTCTTCCGTCCAATTTCTTCACTGCGTTATTTCGAACGTCGGGGTCACCATGAAAATGGGTGCCCCAAATAATAGGTGTTTAGTTTTATCTGAAGATATTTAATTCGGTTTGTACAAGGTATTCGCAGCTCGGGCTCTAATGCGAGAATGGTGGTTAAATCGAGTTGAACGGAATTTATAAGATATGGTTAATTAGCGCCATCTAGCCTTTATTAGTCGAACCACCTCTAAAGGTATTGATTTAGGGTATAGTTGTGGGTGAGGTGGTTCGTACTATGGAAGACTAGATGGCGCTGTACATTGATGCTATGATGTCATTTTGACACACTAATTGCGCGTCGAGGAGCTCGGCGCCGATACAAGCCGTGGGCTTGCCCGACAGGGCAGCGCGGCTTGCGGCAACGTATGCCTCCATGGCACGAAGTAGGCCCGCCGAAAACAGGTTGGCTTGAGCGGCCCGAATTAGATATAATTCGTCCAGCTCAAGCTCTGCCCTCGGGGACACAGGACGCCGCACCACGGGTGACCCGTACTCCGTCGACGTGGAGATAGGGAGCCGGCCGTCCAACGAAGTTGATCGTTGCGCGCGATGCCGGCGCGGGGTTTCACCCAGCGGTGGGCTCGCGGTCACGACTGCACTTGCACTATCATTGTCACTGTCACTAGTAGCACTGTAGCCCTGAAAAGGGCTTTTGGGCTCGTCCATAGCAGCGGGCTATGGACGAGCTGGCGTCCGTCCCGATGTGGTAATCCTCTCCGTGAACACTCGCGGCGCGGGTATCGCGATCGCGGCGCGCACGGGCGCGTGTTACACACGTCCGCTTCGCACGAAGCGGCGGGTGAACTGCAGCGGGACGGCGAAGCGGAGATCCGTGTGCGCGACGGCCGAAACTATCCTCAACTAACTCGCTCTCTCTTCATAATCTTCTCACGCACCCTTTCTGGGGCGTGGGGAGTCGGGGTCAGGTCGACGGACCTCTTCCCGAAGAATCGCCTCTGTCCGCTCCTGTGGACAGGTCATCGGGTGGCCCATGGCGCGAGTTAGTTTCATCAAAATGAAACTAACTCGCGCCGGCCGTCGGCGCCTTTTATATCCCGCGGAGCCGCTCTGGACACATTGTCCACACATATCGCGAATATTCTAGTAAGGACCAGCGTGTGGGCCGAGAACATTCGAGACCATATATGTCTCTCTCTAATGGTGCACTCTCTCTGTCACTCCCTTCTCGAATGTTCCGAGTATAGCTTATAAATAAATAAATATATAAATATCTTCGGACGAAGCACACAGCGCCATCTAGCGACCACACTAAGTACTCAGAGAGACTTGTGTCGTGATAACTAGATAGTTGATATATTACATATCTCTTTCTAGTAGTGATATCTCTGTCACACACTTCTCGAATGTTCCGAGTATAGCTATCTCTTTCTAGTAGTGCTATCTCTGTCACTCCTACCGGATATTTCGCCATATAACGATTTGTGCTTCAGAGGCCCATAAGGGGTCCTGAAAACGCCTGAAAACGGGTTTTCAGGTTATGGCGTCATCTGATAGAGGGTGCCCTGAAACGGGCTGAAAACATGTTTCAGGCGCCTGAAAACGACGGCAACTTGGGTGAAATTTCGATCTTTAGATATGTGATAGAGTAACTTCTGAAACGGCCTGAAATGACTTTTCAGCCCGCTGAAAACGCCTCTGCAGCACTGAAATTGACGTTCAATGTTTTTTTGACCTAACCTACCGGCGTAACACTACCCCCTCCTAAGACATGCTCGTCCCGAGCATCATTATTTCCGTGGTATCTGGCCAGCCGGTCAACATGAACAATCTTGCTCGGACTACGAGGATTCCGCTGGATTCGATACGTGACGTCGTTTATTTTGGTGACTACCTTGTAAGGCCCTTCCCAATTCGGAGATAGTTTCGGGGACTTTCCTACTCGTCGCATAGGGTTATGTAGCCACACCAACGAACCTTCCTCAAAACCCACTTGATAAGACTTCCGGTCATATCGGGTTTTCATCTTTATGCTAGCGTGGAGCCCGTGTTCACGTACCAGGCTGTGAACATCATCAATCCGATCTCGCAAATCACTTGCATATTCCGTGATGGTCCTTGGGGTATCGGGCGGACGTCCAGTCAGGAGATCTGCAGGCAGACGGAGTTCTCTTCCAAAATTCGCATACGATGGAGTAACCGCCAACCTCCTTCTCCCGAGCTACTGGAACTCTCCGAGGGCGCTGTCGGATAGGCATAGTTTCCCCAGTGTCGATCTCATGCTGAACCACTCCAGTTCTTCCAATGTCATCATCATGCGAAGAAAAGACGTTGCGATATCGTAGCAGTAAGCTACGCGCCTTAAGGAATTCCTCCTCGGTAAGGTGCTCCCTGGAGTCATTTAGTAATTTTTCATGATTCGACCAGCGTTCCTTTATTGAGGACGCATTCCGTGTTGCTTGGATTAAGGATCCTTACAAATGCTGTAGATGCCGTGGTTACCAATGTACGGGCTGTTATCCACGGTTTATCAGCATCCAACCGCTCTACCACCACACAGCGGTGAGATTGCGGCCTTGTGGAGTTCGGCAATTTCACTGGAACTAAAACCTGTGACCTTGGTTGAAGAATGGTTCTCCTGGTACAGTAAACATTTCCATTTACTCCACCTTGTATAAGAATCTCATCAACTCCAAACTTTAGAACTCCAACCTTCAAGTAGATTTTACAGTCATGTCTCCTCATAAAATCCAATCCAATAATGCAGTCGTCGACGATGTTAGCAACGATCACTTTATGCCAGTATTCTTTTTCACCTATTTTCACAGCTAACTCTCGTTCTCCTTGGACGGAAATGTACTGGCCGGTAGCAGTTTGCAGCTGGAGATGCCTAGGTCGGACTAGATGATCTCTGGTCAGGTGTCTCAGTAGCCGAGAGCTGATCACAGTCCGAGAAGCTCCGGTGTCTATGGTAAGGAGACATGGTATTCCACAGATTTCTCCATTGACAACCAGACTATTCCCGTCGTTTGCCTGTGAGATCATAATTGGGACATTTCGACCGCCAGCCAGCACTCGTCCCATAGTCCTGGCTTTTATTCGTTTCCCTGTTGGGGCTCTGACTCCACAGAGCCTATTTTCCTCGCCATTGGAGCGGTGTCTCTGTCCCTCCTAGTCCTTTTTGGACAGCCTGACTGCAGGTGACCACGTTCTCCACAATGGTAGCAACGTGGCCCAAATTCGCGGCGGGAATCTACTGGGTTCGTAGTCGACACTTCTCGCACCCTGAAAGGCCTGGATGAATCCTGTCGTACAGCTTCCACCTCGAGAGCGTGGGCCACTGCATCCTTTAGGCTGCCATGATGTCCCAATCGCACGGCTGCCCTCACTTCCAGATCCCGGATCCCATCTATGAAGGCCTGCACCAGCATACTGTCCACAAAGGATGCTGACGTACGTTGATAGGCCTTCCTAACCAACTTCTCGATTTCCAGGGCCCACTGTTGTAAGGACTCGTTACGTCCTTGTGTCCTGTCCTTTAATTGAGCTCGGTACACGTGCTCCAGGTGACTGTCACCGTATCGTGCCTCCAAGGCTTCTAGAAGGCGGTCGTACGTCCGGTCGTTTCCCAGAGCCTCTAGTATGGTAAGAGCCTCGTCGCGCAGCGCCAACGTCAGTGCTGTCCTGGCTTGCTCCTTACTCCAACCATTAGCCTGGGAAACAGACTCGAACTGCAGCTTATAGGCAGTCCACGATGAGATACCGTCAAAGGGGGCACTTTGAACCTGCCGCCTCCGGACACCGATGCGTCGGGTACATAGGTACTTGGACCATTAGCCACTTTGATCTCAAGTTTTTGGAGACGGCTCTCACAGGTCTCAATTTTTTTATCGACATCATGGACTCGACTCTCCAGTTTTTCATCCATATCGGCCAGTTTTTCCTGGACCTCGAACAACTCTCTCTTCCATTCGGTCGTGGACTCATGTACCTCACGAAGCATTCGTGCCTGTACCTCCTGGTGATCCTTTTGTTCCCTAAGCTCATTCTGGAGGATTAGAGTCTGTTCTTCCTGTTTCCTGGCCTGTTCCTCCTGTTTCCTGGCCCGTTCCTCCTGTTTTCGCGACTGTTCCTTTAGCTCTCTCGCTTGTTCCTTTAGGAAGACGAAGATAACGTTGAGGTCTACTCCTTGTGCAGCTGGAGCAGGAGATTCCGACGTACCAGGCGTCGAGTCTCCAGACCCAGACGTTTGGCTTCGCGTCGTCACTCCTTTTGGCTCGGTTTCTCGTGGCATTAACGGCATTTTCTATCCCACTTCTGACACCAAATGTTACGAGCGTGGGGTTCGTATTTGATAGAAAAGCACGAATTAATCCACTAAATAAAACACTTACTTTATTACCCAAATTACGCACTTACAATTCACACGAACTGTACTTAAAATCCACTAATTAAAACACACTCACTATTCACACGAAGAGTCTTTCTCTCCGATTATCCTTGTACTAGCACTCGATCGTAGTTAAAATGAAACTAACTCGCGCCGGCCGTCGGCGCCTTTTATATCCCGCGGAGCCGCTCTGGACACATTGTCCACACATATCGCGAATATTCTAGTAAGGACCAGCGTGCGGGCCGAGAACATTCGAGACCATATATGTCTCTCTCTAATGGTGCACTCTCTCTGTCACTCCCTTCTCGAATGTTCCGAGTATAGCTATCTCTTTCTAGTAGTGCTATCTCTGTCACACACTTCTCGAATGTTCCGAGTATAGCTATCTCTTTCTAGTAGTGCTATCTCTGTCACTCCTACCGGATATTTCGCCATATAACGATTTGTGCTTCAGAGGCCCATAAGGGGTCCTGAAAACGCCTGAAAACGGGTTTTCAAGTTATGGCGTCATCTGATAGAGGGTGCCCTGAAACGGACTGAAAACATGTTTCAGGCGCCTGAAAACGACGGCAACTTGGGTGAAATTTCGATCTTTAGATATGTGATGGAGTAACTTCTGAAACGGCCTGAAATGACTTTTCAGCCCGCTGAAAACGCCTCTACAGCACTGAAATTGACGTTCAAAGTTTTTTGACCTAACCTACCGGCGTAACAATATGTTACTCTAGCTCAATCTATTACTACATATTGCATTCCAATATGGGGCGGTGCATTTAAGACGAAATTTATAGATATAGAAAGATCCCAAAGACATTTAATAAAAGTAATGTTCTTTAAACCATAAAGATTCCCGACTGATAAATTATATAAAATGAGTAACCTATTAACAGTGAGAAAATTGTATATCCTGTTTACTATTTTGCGATTACACAAAAGGCTAAGTTATGATACCGCTATTTTAGGAAGAAGAAGGCACCATACAGTTGCACCTGTCCGTCTAAACTTTACCACTTTTGCTAAGAAGCAGTAAAGTAATCAATCAGCACATCTATATAATCAAGTTAACAAACTGCTATGCATATACACAAAGACCTCTTGTGAAACAAAAAAAATAATTACTACATGGATTAAAACAATAAACTATGAAGAAACAGAAAAGCTGTTGGACTATACTAACTAATCTTTTATTATATATGCAGATTTTACTCATAGGTACCTTTACACACACACCCACACACACACATACACACCCTTACACACCCTCACACACACACCCACTTCACATAATCTGTACTTAATTAAGTTTATTTCTGAAACTGAATTATTTCAATGTATACTTTGTTATGGAGAGCGAGACCTTCTGGCACAGGTATTTTATACTTAATAGGAGGTCTTTACCTTGTATTAGTTATAAGTAAAAAGTTTTTTGAAATAAACAATTTTGAATTTTTTTTTTGAAGTTGATCCTTTTTTCCTTTGCAAATCAGTATTTTTGATGTGCGATTAAATACCAGTCTTTTATAAATAACGCGTTTATAAGACAACATATTACGGCCTTATCCGTCCCGCTACTTGCCATAAAAAGTGATGCTTATTGAACTTTATCTTGACTTCCCGAACACTCCTTCACGTATTACTGATCTAACATACCCTACTCAAGATCTTACCGAGAACGCTACGTTAGCAAAAATAAGAGTGAATTCAACTCCGCACTGCTTTGGTGGACATTTGGACTCATTTAAACATTGACTCAGCGAATTCTCGTGTCTTAGTGAAGAATCTCCTTGAGTGCTGAGAAGCTGACGAGGATCGCAAACGGGCGTGCTAGCATTGCCGAGTGGCTGACCGAATGCCCAAACTCAAGTACAGTGACACTTAGATGGAATACTGACCGTGTCACACCTAACGAAAGGCAACGCAGGTATTCTTCTAAGGAAGACTAGCTAGAAGGCAGATTAAGACTCAACTCGAGTAAACTTTGACAACTCCATACAAATTTATATGGAGATGTCAAAGTTTACTCGAGTGAAGTCTTATTCCGCTTGCTAGCTAGTGGCAGTAAGTGCCAGTCAAACCTTGAGTTGGTGGTTGCGTCGAGCCTGAAATCTAGATTTTTAGATCTATTTATTAGATATATATTGCTATTGTTGGTAAGCTGGATCCTTGAATTAATAATACTTCTATCAGTCCATTGTCCATGTACTGGCTATCATTAACTGGCTATAAATCATTCTCGGGAGTTTATGACGACCCGAATGGCCGAGACGGCAGTGACCCTGCCTACGAAACCCAAGGGTCCCGGGTTCGAGTCCCGGTGGAGGCAAATATTTGTTTGATGAGAACGGATGTTTGTACCCTAGTCATGGTTGTTTATCTATCTAAGTATAATATTTATCTATCTAAGTATGTATATCGTTGTCTAGTACCCACGATACAGGGAATCCTAATTTGGGGCTAGATCAATGTGTGTAAATTGTGTCCAAGGTATTAATTCTGGCCACTTAGTGTAAGTACTAAACCACTTTAGCATGAATCCCCATAGATCAGCTTACTTTGCATTAATTACACATTCATTTATAGAATATAATCAGTGAGCAAACTCTCTTAAATTTGGCAGAAGTTACCAGTCAGGTTTGAGCTCATCCAGATCTCTATAAAGTGAGAGATAGTCAGTTAGACAGAGTAGACAACAGTCTATGGTTTATGTATTTTAGAGTCCAAGTCCCGTACCAAGAATCTTCACGTAAATTCCAATCCAAAAATCACCGTCCTCTCCCGTTTCACTGGCTCTTAACCCAACCACATAAAGCTTACTTTCCCTTGCTTGAAGGGTTATCAGGTCATAGAAGGCATGTAGTATATCCGGTACGCAAATGAGTGAACTCAAGACATTGAGGCGATGGCTGAAGGATTGTTCAGAGATTTAGAGGCCTCTTGTTCTGAAGACTTCGGTGCATTGGGAGGGGAAATACCTCTTCGAGGGAGGAGGAGGAGGGCGTGAAAGCTGGAAGTAGTGCTACCGGTGTTTGTCTTTAGGACACAATTCACATTCACGATCGAACAGAAAAATCGAACTATTACGCAGAGATAAGGATCTAAATGACCAAAATTATGAGTGTATTTTTGTCGTTGAAGGCTTTTTTGAGTGTATCTAAGATGAATTTTCCGAAGTAATATTTTCTTTGTGTTTTTTTTCCTTTCGCGTTTTTTCCCACGATTTATTTTTGACGTGATACCAGTAAAAATCGTGTAGAAAAAGAAATGGTTGTCTGTAAATTCGGTTTATGGACGATAATTTTACGTGATAACGTCATAAGAAACGCTTACGCCGATCTTGTCTCTCTATCGCTTGTTCCGCGCTCTCGCTGGCACGCTCGGTGACTCTTTTTCGTGCGTGCAGCCGGCGTTCATTGATTTATAAAATGTTAACACGTCAAAAATAAATCGTGAAAAAAACGCGAATGGAAAAAATAATGCAAGGAAAAAATATTATTTCGGAAAATTCATCTACACACTCCTATTTTTACCCGATTACAGCGAAGTCAAAAGCAGGGATTTGTTTGACTGGTATGTATGTATTTGTCAACGTAAGATTGTCAAAACCGTTAGTTTATAAACTAACGCGTTAGTTTGTAAACTATTGACACATTATAAATCAAACCGACAGGGTTTAGAATTTACGTTTATTTTGTTCTTACATGTCATCCTAACACGAAGACTATCAGCGGGCTTCGCTGAGCTCGCCTCCTCTAGTCTTCATCTAAGCTACCGCAGTGTTTGTCCTGATATTTCGTTTGCAATTTAAGTTTAAACCAGTTCTCAATTTAACGGTTTTATTATAAATTAACGCGTCAAAAAACTCACAACATTTATTGCAAATAGGCAAAAATAATGCTCTTTTACAAGTCAAACACTTATATGGATAAAATTTAAAAATAAATCAAATATGATCAACTAAACTAATGAGTACATGACTGATTAAGGTTTGAGTTTGAGTTTGAAAAAGGAAATCTCCTTTTCAAGTGGTGATTCATGGCTGATCTCGCACAGGAAAAGGAAACTCCATAAACTCTACCAGTGCTTCGGTACTTCCGAAGTACGCCCGTCAGAGCAACAAGAAACTCTACGGGGATGTCATTTTAAATTTACATCACTTTTTTTATTATTACACAATGTAGGTACAATATACTAATAATGTAATCTAATGACAATATTATTTAATTTAATATTAATATTATAACATCGTAGCTATAAGTACCAATAAGATGTCTCAAAATAATCTAACATAATAAATAAATAAGAACAAAGACAAAAAAACAAGACTGGACCAGTCCCCCCAAGCAGCACCCGTTCATGAGTATAACTCGTGCACCAGCCATCACCCCCCTCGCCATATTTGAGGGAGGGGAGCAGACCGCTACACAGCCGCCGCAAGCAAAGACATTTTAGTGAGCATGACCATGAACTCTAGTTTCTTGGTAACATACTTGTATTCTACGTTAAAACTAATAAATTGTTATGAGTCTCTTCACTTAGCACTTTTGTACACTTCATTTTATTACCTTAACTTTATTAGACTATTATAATAGTTTATGTGACTGATACACGTTATCAGTTTATCAACACACATATCATCAGCTCTCTTTGATGTGTTCGAGCAGCATGGTGGCATTGATAATTGCTCTGCACTTGTTTAGCTTGTTCAGTAGTACCAACTTCACAGACAAACTAGGGGCGGCACGCAGACGGGCGTCGGCGATCGAAATTTTAATGTCATAATTTGTCGAAAATTGATACATTATGTATTAATATTAAGATAATAAATGAGTTTTTACCAAGTAGTTCATATTATGCTGGTCGTAACGTGCGGTTTTTGGACGCAGTAAAGAGGGTTTTTGAAAATAAAATTACATTATTGCATTTATAAAAGTTATCTTAATTATTATTATCATAATCATGGAGCTTGGGGCATTGAGGCCGTGCATTTTGTCTTTAACATAACGTCATATCGTAAGCGGTCCGGTACAGTTTACAATTTATGGATAGTTTGTTAAGTAATGAAAAAAAAACGGAGTTTAACTAAATTTGGCACAGAGATAGTTTATGAGCTAGATTAACAAATAGGATACTTTTTATCCCACTGCACCGAAGGAGGGTAACGTTATCTCGGTAAATGGTACTTCATAGGAACACGCAGACGAAGTTGCGGGCATCAGCTTTGGTTATTATGCATACTAACCGGCTATTATTCAGCTTCGGCTTGAATGTGGCTCTCACTAGCTGATGGTCGCTACTGGTTTTGAAGTGTGCTAGAACGGAAACATCGGTTATGTTTGACTTGTGTGAGCTAAGTAAGTAGTCAATTTCATTTTTCGTCCTACCATCAGGGCTAGCCCAGGTCCATTTTCTTGAGGGTCGCTTTTTGAAAAATGTGTTCATGGCGTTAAGGTGATGGTGCTCTAAAAAATTAACCAGGGTTTGCCCTCGGGGATTTCGACTACCTAACCCATACTGTCCGACCCACGCTTCCTGTTCTGCTTGGGGTCCTACTTTGGCGTTGAAATCGCCCATCACTAGCGTATAGTAGCATGGGCTCTCTCGACACGCCCTCTCTATATCCTTGTAGAATGGCTCTACGTTTTCATCATCTTTACGGTCCGAAGCAGTACACTTGTACGACTTTGATCGCATATCTCTTACTCAGCGTCAGATTAACATAACATACTCGTGGAGAAACACTCGTTATGTTTTTAACTGTCGAGTAGAGACTCTTATGGATCAAGAAGCCGACACCACCATATGTGGACTCTTCGTGACCTCTGTAGTAAAGCAGATGACCAGATGCTAGGCGCGTTTTGACGCGCTCTTATACAGTACAAATATAATTTATATGTTTTAAATTATCGCAGGGGGGACAAACTAATGACACAAATATATTTCATTGATATCTAGTAAATGGTTTTGTCAATGTTCGATTAATTATAGATACCTACATTACAGTATTTTGTGGATTTGTATCCCCCGCGCCTGCAATAATTTAAAACATATAAAAATATATTTGTAATGCATTGATATATATCTGTTATTTATGTAGGTACCTACTAAAACATGGAACACGGTCCTCTGTATTTCTCTTTACACTAAATTATAGAGCTTGTTTTTCTTTGTGGTTATTATATGCAGTCGGGTTTTTGTTTTATTTGAATATATTTTTTATTTCAGACTTTTTCTTAACTAATACGATGTTATTTCTATTTAAGTTTAAGGAAATACTCCGAAGAGTTGCGGTACACACCCTGTCCAATACTGTCCATGGCCCTTCGTTGCATTTCTGTGCGCTGATAGTGATTTCCGTTAAACTTTTACCTTTCCCTTGAAACTTAAACTGCAAGTTATATTTGGAATATTTGGAATCGCTATTGGAAACCTTTCATTTTGCTACCCCACTCGATGGGTTTGGTGAAAAAAAAGAACTGGACTCACAATATGGCGTCTAAAATCTGCCCTTTTGTTTTTTATTATTTTTAATGTACCCAGTATCACTCGTGCTATCAAAACTAATCTAACGACACCTCATATTTTAAAATCCTTCGAGCCGTTCAGGCTGTAGCAGGGAACATAGAAATCTCCACCTCTACCCACATACATACATACATACATACATACACTCGAAAAACATAACCCTCCCTTCTGAAGGCAGTCGGGCAAAAAGGAACTTGTGCTTTTCATAGGATGTGAACTCCAATACCTTGCCATAAGATTAAAAATCGCGATGCATTAATAAAATATGTCAGCGAATGTGTAAAAGGATTAAGGGTGGGTTAAGTAAAGGTTAAGTGGCAGTCATGCCAACACTCTATTTATGTATTCATTAGATTTGCTTTCAGGAAATGCAAGATGAGATTTCCCTGGCCGACTGAGTCGCAGTGATTCAGGCCCAATCATGTATCAAATCGTATCTCAACTCTCTATTGAATCGAGCAGCCATCCGCGAATGTTAGTTGGCTTAATTAGATTCTAAAACCAATATCATACTATATCTGTTTATGGAACTGTGTAAACATAATTACGTCTGAATGCTGTTAATGTCCGAGTTTATATAGATATAGGGGATCTAACTGGTACAACTCCCGCGTTTCAATATCGATCGAGGAAAATAAAATGTTTATAGGCCTAATGAGGCCAGGGACAATAAGCGTTTGCCTGTTTACATAAGGCCCTTCGAAGTCAAAGTTATTCAGAAAAAAGTATTGACTCTCTTTCATAGTGGTGGGTATATAAGTCTTTTTATCTACACTCGTATCATAAACCCTCTTTACTGCTTTCAAAAACCGCACGTTACGACCAGCATAATGATATACTACTCGGTGAAACTCATTTCTTATCTGAATATTGGTACATTGGACCATAATGTATAAATTTTCGACAAATTTTGACATTCAAATTTCGAACGCCGACGCTCGCCTGCCTGCCGCCCCTAGTTACTGCACGAGCTAAACAAGTGCAGAGCAATTATCAATGCCAACATGTCGGTCGTGCATGTGGTTCCTAAACACATCAAAGAGAGCTTAAGATATGTGTGTATGATATGTGGTTATCAAATGTGGAATTACTTTTATCAATTACCAAACAGTTTGGGAGTTTTTGTTACATCTTTAAAATACCCAAATGGCTTAATATCTCCCTGACAAAGAAACGCAATATCAAACGAGAGACACCTAATGATACATCTTACTCAACATTATCACTACACCGAAGTGCAAAAGACTAGGATAAGCCGTTTCACCAAAACAACAACTTTTTTTGAAGAATTTGGACGATAATATTTGGACTCCAAATATTATCGTCATAAGATGAATCTACTATATGTAGAAATTATCAGCATTTGGTCTAACGTGATCCTAGCAGGAAATGGAATATCTCTGAAACACACAAAATTGGCTTTTCGGTAACATTGGTAAATGGTAACTCACGTAAACTAAGTGGTAACTCACGACACACTAAATGCCCACATAAGTGAAATATTTCGATTTCACACATTCTTGCTAGGATCACGTTTTGAAACGTGAAGTGTTTTTGTGAAATATTTCACCCCCCGTGTACAAACAAATTTTGAAATTTCTTTCATATTTATATCTAACACATATTTAATGTGCAGAATCACAATCTGTCTGCATCGTACTTTCTTGCTAGGATCACGGTCACATTTTCACAGAAGGTGTATTTCTATTGTCGCTTTAACAACAAATAATGAAACATGCCGGTTTTTAAGAATTAAAAGAAGTACCCATGCAAGAAATTATATAGGTATGGCCATGTTCTTAGCCATTTTGTTTTATTATCACGCTTTCATTAGCTTCACCTGTATGTTTGTTTGTTTGTTTGTATGTAACCGACTCCTTTGGACTCGATTTTGACCCACTTTAAACGGACAGATTCAATTCAAACTTTGTACACTTATCAAGAATCAGCGACAATGTAATAATTTCATAAGTTTATCTCATTGTCCTGATTAGGATCGCCAGGATTAATGAATTTCTTGTATTTGGGGGATTGGTAAAACAGTCTACTTACTTTCCGGCTCGCGCACACGAACTAAAAAATAAAAAATAAATATAGTTAAAAAAAACTAAAAAACACGCTTTTAAAGCACTTCGAACTAAAGAGTTAAAAATAATTTTATTATATACCTTAAAACAATAATGAATAAAAAATACTATTATTATTGTGAAAAAAGCGTCGGGCGCTTTGTTCCATATCTTTTATACATCGAGCGTCCGACGCTTTTTGTTTCACAATAATAATAGTATTTTTTATTCATTATTGTTTTAAGGTTATATTAAAATTTATTTTTAACTTTTTAGTTCGAAGTGCTTTAAAAGCGTGTTTTTTAGTTTTTTTAAACTATATTTATTTCTTAAAAAACTCAAAGCCGTTCACGAGAACAAAACATACAAATATTCCTCGTGTAATGGTATTGGCGACGCGTGGCCTATACGCCCTCGGAATATTTTTTCTATTTCGCATGGCAAAGGCAGATAATTGTACCCACTTTTTTCTAACAACATACATGAGTGTTCTATTTTTAACTTGTTTTTTAATCAGTTGAGTGTGTACCTATTTTAATCGATTTTAAAAGTCGTACGCCGCTGACCTAGATACTCGTACATTTCCTATTTTTCCCTATTCAGATATCGATACTACGTAATATCAGTGATTGCTGCGGTTTCAGAACGCAAATAGGATTGGATGTAACCGATATTCAATGAGATGTTTTATTGCTTCGATACAAATATACGCAAATAGTGGGTTTATATCGTAGTGATGAAGAAGGTTGTGATAATTTACTCTGACAACACACTAAATATAACGTAGCATGCGAGTTTCTGTATGGTGAGTTCATCCCACTTGCCGCGGCGACGGACAGCCCCCCTGTCGCAACATTGAGCATCGAATTACTGGCTGAACGTGGTCATTACTTTCCCATATGGGAATAGTAGATTTTACAACAAGTGCACAAAACGAACCTCGACATTACTATCAGCCCTCGCCTTCGGCTCGGGCTGCTAAAAGTCTCGGATAAAAATGCTTTTGTGGACGAGTTATAAACTCTGCTTTTCACTTCGATTGCGAGAAAATAAAACAGTAACATAACGTATTAACATTTCTTTAATTAACAACTTAAAAGAACACTTTCAGCGAATGTATTCACTTGTTTTTCTTTCCGCCAGCTTAGAAATTTGTCATAAGTTTTCATATATATTTGCCGAGATTTTGGCGGCAATATTTCTTGCACCACTTTTTGTGCGTTTATTTCCATTAAAGTATTAGGAGTAAGTACTAAATCTTCTTCTTCACTTGACATTTTTAAAACTTAGCCAATTCAACAATAATTTGAGAAAATTCAATACGAAAAGTTCACGGCTTCTTTCCCGCTACTTTACTTTTTTTAATTTTCCTGCATAATTTTCGGGCAAAGAAAAAAAATATACAGCCTATTCTTGAATTATTTTGGAATAATGTTTTTTTTTGTGGTAAACACGTTTTGATATTTAGTTTCTTTTTCGTATTATCTTATTATAAATCAAAAATGCAAATAGGGATGGAAATATTATAAATTAGCAAGTTTTATCCATGTACAATTAATTGTTTTTGGCTGTATGTGCTAAATGGTCACTGCCTTAGTGTAGACACATTTAAAAAGCTACTTTTATGCACAAGAGCATAAAATTCAACTTTATGTCGCCTAGATCCTGCATAAAGTAGTACTTTTTCGAGCATGAGAAGTGAAATAGTAGATTTTACAACAAGTGCACAAAACGAACCATTTTTATCCGAGACTTTTAGCAGCCCGAGCCGAAGGCGAGGGCTGATAGTAATGTCGAGGATAAAAATGGTTTTGTGGACGAGTTATAAACTCTGCTTTTCACTTCGATTGCGAGAAAATAAAACAGTCATTTTTAAAACTTAGCCAATTCAACAATAATTTGAGAAAATTCAATACGAAAAGTTCACGGCTTCTTTCCCGCTACTTTACTTTTTTTAATATTCCTGCATAATTTTCGGGCAAAGAAAAAAAATATACAGCCTATTCTTAAATTATTTTGGAATAATGTATTTTTTTTGTGGTAAACACGTTTTGATATTTAGTTTCTTTTTCGTATTATCTTATTATAAATCAAAAATGCAAATAGGGATGGAAATATTATAAATTAGCAAGTTTTATCCATGTACAATTAATTGTTTTTGGATGTATGGGCTAAATGGTCACTGCCTTAGTGTAGACACATTTAAAAAGCTACTTTTATGCACAAGAGCATAAAATTCAACTTTATGTCGCCTAGATCCTGCATAAAGTAGTACTTTTTCGAGCATGAGAAGTGAAAAATGTATTTTTTGCATCTCATCTAGAGGGTATAGCTTGGCAGGAAATGCTAGAAAATAAATGATGGCAACATTTGCTGACGAAGCGTCTCCGTTTCAGCTAGGGCACAAATGATTTCGTATGTCTGGATTTATGTCGGTTTATAGGTCGCATTTCTCAACTGGTTCTCGTGAATTTTTGGTTCGTGAATTTTTTTGCCGATGTAGATATTACAATTAAATAAATAATCTAAAAAAAACCGGTCAAGTGCGAGTCTAAATCGCGCACGAAGGGTTCCGTACCACCGTTCAATGGAAGCGATGGTGTGGAGTGAATAGTTTGGATTTTACACAGCAAAATATTGTTTACAAAGTTATTGGTGCGGTTACTTTCACACTCCATGTACGTAACCAGGTGCATCCATAAGTTTGTATGTGGTATTGAAAGAATTGTTGTATGGGAGCCCCCTTAAATATTTATTTTATCCTGTTTTTTAGTATTTCTTGTTATAGCGGCAACATAAATACATAATCTGTGAAAATTTAAACTCTCTAGCTAGCTAGGTTCTTGAGATACAGCCTGGTGACAGACGGACGGACGGACGGACGGACAGCGAAGTCTTAGTAATAGGGTTCCGTTCTTACCCGTTGGGTACAGAACCCTAATAAAAATGTCAAGTATCCGCCTAGAGCTTCTTCAAAAACTAAATAAATCAAAAAGTCAAAATTAAATTAGACGTAAGAAAATAGACCGCCCCTTGGGATATCAGATGCAAAGGTGATATCCCTCGGGGATATCACCTTTGCATCTGGTGAAAGGTGATGCTTTGAAAGTTGATATAGATTAATTACACTTGCCGCGTGGCCACGCTGCACCGCAAGGGAGATCCTCTGCATAAGGTATGACCCAGAGCGACGACGGTCATACATAACCCCGATCCCTCGCAATTGTCGATTCAGTTTTTGGCTTTGGACATTTGGGGTCGAGGGCGGTCATAACGCCTCTCCCTCAAGCAATTGTCGATTCAGTTTTTAGCTTTGGACATTTGGAGTCGACGACGATCATAATGCCTCTCCCTCAAGCAACTGTCGATTCAGTTTTTGGCTTTGGACATTTGTGGTCGACGACGGTCATAACGCCTCTCCCTCAAGCAATTGTCGATTCAGTTTTTGGTTTGGACATTTGTGGTCGACGACGGTCATAACGCCTCTCCCTCAAGCAATTGTCGATTCAGTTTTTGGCTTTGGACATTTGTGGTCGACGACGGTCATAACGCCTCTCCCTCAAGCAATTGTCGATTCAGTTTTTGGCTTTGGACATTTGTTATTGAAAATGAAAAAAACACAACAGCCCGAACGGCTTAACAGATTTTAACAAATGAGGTGTCGTTGGATTCGTGGAGACCGTGAGAGTGACATAAACTATATTATTTTAGTCAAAAGTCAATAGGTTGGGTTGAGCACAAATGTAGTTAACAAAGTTCAAAAGTGGCTAATTTCATACTCAATGTAAGTAACCAGGTGCATTCATAAGTTTGTGTGTAGTATCGAAATAAAATGCAGTCGGGTTAATTGTTTTCATAACGATTCCACTTGTTCATCCGATGAACCACAATGGGTCGGAAGTGTGGGGTTTAAAAATAATGAAAAAATAATGCAAATTTCCTGTGTCGTCTGTGAGGTCTACATACAGCTCACAGAGACACTAGTAGGTAAAATGTACGTAGACATGAGTATCACTAACAAGAGATTTCTTCCTTCTTTCTTTCTTCTTTGGGCTGAAAAATATTTTGACCTAGGGGGCGTGAAGCGCGAGCGAAGCGTCTCCTTCAGCTTGTGCAAAATTGCCTTCGCATGTCAGTCCTGATTTACGGCTGTTCTCCTCTACAGGTCGCATATCAAAACCCATTCTCGTGTAATTTTGTGAGCAGGCTCAATCATTAATATATGTTTTTTTTGTCGATTCAGTTTTTTGGATATTTTCGAAATGGCGGAGATATGGGGGTGGAAAATGTAAAAATGTAAAAAATAACCCCAAAACGACTTCGCGGATTTTAACAAAGGTTGAGGTGTTGGATTCGTGAAGACCGTGACAGTGGCGTAGGCTATATAATTTTGGTAAAATAATAATACGTTAGATTTTAGATCGCAAAAAGTAGTTAACAAAGTTATCGGTGCGGCTACTTTCATACTCTATGCTGGTAACCGGGTGCATTCTTATGTTTTGTGTTAGAAGTCCAGCTTTCCACCAACCGACTCTCGAGGTCTGCAGCTCACAGAGCCGCTAGCCAACTATCACAGGAACCCACTTGTATCGAACCCGGGTAAAAAAATTACACATATCAGTGTAACACATTTATTCATTGATCCACCTACCGCTTATATCACTAATGGTGTTAAACTTCCAGTTGTTTTAAGCTCGTTTCACAGAGACTAGCATTATTCAAGTTAGCGAACTATGTTACGACAACTACCTCTGATACCTCGCCTCATGTAAATGGCGAAATAGTGGTTTACCATTCCGGTCCGCTTGCAAGACATTCGCTAAATCAGCAGGCTTACCCCCAGTTTCCGTAAGAGTTGTCAAATGTAACAAGCGATTAATCGATCATTAATTCAAAATAGCGGCATGCGTTTAACAAGTTGTAACAGCTAATTTTCCTTTCAGAAACCGGGAGTTATTATGTTATTCTGACTTCTGGGAAATTTTATTACAATCACATATCGGCCATTCAAAAGACAGCTCCTTTAAAATAATCGTGTTCTAATTGCTTCAGCATCAGAGAATGTCAGGGACAGGATATGGCTACTACAGTTTAGGTAGCTCAGTTGATTTTACTTTGACATTATTCATACGTTTTGAAAGATGCTAAACCTATTAAAGAATCTTGAAGTGTGACGTGAATGTCTTGCAGTGGACCTCAGGCAAGGATACACAAACGACACAACCAGGGCTAAATGCCGCGCCACGTGAAATTCCAAGCCACAAATGCGAAACAAATACAAATTATCCGCTGCTATTAGTTTTTCTAAAGACCAATTTAATTGCTTTTAAGTTTGACATTGAAAGTCACGTGACTTCAGCGAGAGACAGTGACAGCATTATAATTTCTGTTCGCGGACCGACAGCGCCAGTATTACTTTTAAGCGGCACTTAATTTGATCAGCAGTATGTGCATTCGAGCATTAGATCGGGACATAATTTTTGTAGTATAGACATACTTTGTATGTCGTATAATAGAATAATAGAAGATATAACTAGACAGTTATTCTAATTATTATGATAGTGATGACTAGCTACAGTCTTTTCGGGTCAGCATGGTAATAGCGGGCATTGACTCCTATCCACCACTGTATGCTCGTGATCGGGCGAGCGATACTTACTAATTACAAGCAACGTCCTAAATTATTGTCGTTTAGCTTGTCATGGTAGCGGCCGCCGGTTGTTACCATGGTTACCGACCATTACCATGTTTACTATCTGTGATTCGGTTCGCAGTAGCAGTGACCGCTATGGCAACAACTAATACACAATCGCAACGCGAACCTACTATAGCTGAGAACGCTAGCCTTGCATCAACCAAGCATTACTCTACTATCTACGTACAGTTCGTACAATTCAAGTCACACCTTAATAGTAGTCGCGTGAAATAAGTACGTTGTCAAGTCAAAAGTAGTTAAGAGATATATATAAAGAGAACGCAACTAGCTATATACAGTAGTGGGTCTACATATTTTTCTTATGGATTTTTCCACTAAGGAGTTCATTAATCACGTGATGTTTTTTTGGAAATTTTATACCCCTCCCCCTGGTGTGGTTTTAGGCTAACCCCCCCATGGATTTTGAAACGCTTTTGAACAGAGCAGAATAAGATAAAAATAAAGTTGTTAATGAAAATGTTTATAGTCAGAGGAAACAATATTAAAACATAAACATTTATATACAGGCACATACATTGATTCTGGCCCCAAAAAAAATATTTTTTCTTATTAATATTATTATAAGCCAATTCTTATTCATGTCTTCGTTTCTATATTTGTGGGTGTCCGTAACGAAAATTAAATACACGTGATATCTCAATAAACACCCCCCGCCCCCTTACTACTTTTTGAGGTATTTTTCTTTTCCTGATTCTCCCCCCCCCCTCCCCCCACCCTTTCGAACCTCACGTGATTAATGAACGAATACTACTTCTATTTTACATAATTGACAAAAGCTTTAAATTCAAACAAGGCGGTATTTACTTTAAGACCCTACAAATATCGCACATGTATTCATGTACAGGATTTATGACATGTATTCATATTGAGATATCGATTATCTCGCTTTTGCATGCCTTTAAATATTTCGAACAATATAAACAAAAGGACAATTGAGACTACAGTGTTATATTAGGTCATAACAATGTAGTGTGCTGTGCTTTCGATTTTATGAGTAATCTTTGTAACGAAATTAATAATTTAGGCTAGTGTTAACTATTTACTCACTTGTGGAGTATATAAAACGAATGTAGTGTTTGCTGTAATGGATATGATTTTCTGTGACATAAAATTGATAAAGAATATTGTTAGGAAAAGTAGTTCAAAGGGACGGTACAGAAATATTACGTTAAAAAATGGGATTAATTCTGAATAATTACGAGTATTTTAGGCCTCTTATAGTTGAAAAACTCGATTGATATTTGAGATGCGATATTTTCTCGACTTGGAGCTTCCTTTGCTGTTTAATGTTTTATAACAACAAACTAATTTTTTTGTATATTTATCTTATCTTTCATAAGATTCAATCTAAACCTTTAACTAGTCATAAGATTTTAATTTTCCACATTCGACATTTTATTTACAGTTTTACATCTTCTAAACCACACTTGCAGCTAATCTTTCTGTGAAAATGGTGTTCATTACAGTCTAGAATTACATATTACAAATGTATTCTATAGTATACATATGTTCGGCGTACACATGTATTCTATATACATATGTACGGCGTACACAATAAATCGAGAATTAAAGCAAAATTATACATACTTCATTAAAGTTGTAGGTACCTAGATCATTGGTCGCACTTCCTCATTATGAGAACATTACAAAGCATTGCATAAATCGCCGCATAAAGCAGAACGCCGCTAAGCATAAAAATCCTTAGGATCATAGATTGACTAGGTACCCCTTCACTACATCATCATTAAGTATACACTCAAACCGATTCTAGAGGCGTCACAACATAACTGAACTAACTAAACCAAGTTTGCAAATAGGCCTTATGGCAACCGGACAAGAGCTGTCGGTTTATCTAATTAGTTCGTTTTGGCGCCTTCAGAATAGCACAGAGTGTGTCAATTCCAACATTGAACTTAAGAGGCATCTCAACAGAGTCAAGGCTTTTGAAGGTGATCAACACATCACATATGGTCATGGACTCTTAATTATAATTTGGTGTCCCTCAGCATCACAGCAGCCTCGTACGACGGCAGCTCTGCGTCCGGTCTGTCTGGGGCCTTCGAGTAATGGCCGCAACGCTCTGTTACCACTTCCTGGAAAAGAAAACTAAGGTTAAAGCCAAAAATAGTTAAATCGTAAACAGGTCAGTGTAGACGACCTTTGTGGCGCTGCGGTTGTGGCATGCCTATTGCCTACCCTGCGAGAGGTCTTGGATGTTTATATGTGTGCGTTGTCGCTGTTTCTGGTTCCCACGACACAGGGTATCCTAGTGTGGGCCAGAAGCAATGTACGTTCGGTAGTACGTAAAGTTAACTTTAGTATTTGGACAGAAAATGACCTATAGCAACCAATTTGACTCTTAATTCTAGTATAAACAAGGCGCGGTGAAGAAGCGGACAGGGCAAAAAACAAAAACTGATATGTATTTTTGCCCGTAACTTGAACATACTTGATCGATAAGAAGTATAAATATTGAACAACTAAAATTAGAAAATACATAGGCGCGTTATAACATTGTAGCGCTCCGGTTTTTTTAAATGAAGCTAATTCACGAAAAGCCAGAGGGACACAACGCCGCCTGCGCTATACCCCACGGGCTATTCAGACGATGAATAGTCGATGTGAGCGCTGAAAAACCCCGTGTGGTACCGCTGTAGCGCTCTGGGTTTTCGAGCGGTTCGAAATTCTGAAAATCCCGTGGGGCACGCGGTCCGCCTGAGCAACCTGTCAACTTAAATTTTTACGGACTCTGAAAGTGATGCTTGCTGTCTCTGGTACTTGCTCGGGTAATGACAGTGCCGTTGCTATGGCACTTTATTTGAGAATTGTCCATATTTTTGGTGTTAAATGTGATACCGCATTTTTATAATTTTTCTCCAGAGCTATCTATTGCCCGCCAGGTACGACATTTTCATAACACGAAGTACCGTTCACAAATACTTAATGCCTTTGCCAATAGTGCAACAGTTGAAACCACATGCTGTTCCTATGCAATAAATTGATTGCGTTCTTTTTTTTCATCAAATATGCATTCGTTTGTATCGATTCGTTAATATGTTCGGAAAAATAATCATGATACAATTTAAGCGGCACTGAAATTGAGCAGCACTCGAGTATTTCACCATCAAAGTCATATGCAATGTCCATGTGTATCGTTAACAGCCCCAGTACGTCAATTAGACTATACTCAACTTAACCAATATAGCTTGTGCATTAGGCGATTGGCTTACCTCTAACAGATGGCCACCCTTATTTCTGGATTGATCTTCGACCACTGAGTCGTACGCCGGTGGAGGCTCCGGTAGGTCAGCCCGCAGCTCTCGGATCTGCCAGTAGGCACACATTGACATTAACTTAAAACTTAAATATTCATAAAGGTGTCCCTTAACGCCTTAACTCAAGCCAGGAAATAGGCCTGCAAACAGGGTCTGGCAAAAATATAAAAATTCCTTTATAAATGTAGCCCATGAATGTCCCCACCGAGGGGCACAGGCCTTTAGCCGAATACGAGTAAGATTAAGCCATACTCCAGCACGTTGGCTCAGTGCGGATTGGTTGTGCGACCACTACCACGTAGCGATAGTAGCCGCGACCTACAGCTTAACGTGTCATCCGAAACACGGAAGCGCCTGACAATGTACTTAAGGTAAATTAATTATCTCATTGGTACATGGTCAGGTTTCGAACCTGCATCTCCTGTGTGAGAAGCGAGCGTAAAACCCATTAGACCGCGGAACTTTTTTTTTATGATAGGAGTTTTTTTATATAATATATTTGCCAGACCCTGTTTAAACAGGCCTTTCTCCAGGTAATCGCTTGGCGTTGAGTTATCTATTACTATCTGTAAACAGATACAAACATTGCTTGTGACCCACACAAGGTTACCCTGTTACGTGGAAACCTGAAATAGTGACGTCACAAACATATAAATATCCGAGACGCGGTATTCAGCCGCGGACAATTCTTCCGACACACATTGTATCTCGAGGGTATAACATTATGTCGTCATGATTTTAGCCCTATAAAAAAATTGGTACGAGTTTTTGCGTATGGAGAGTTTTATGCAGACCTGTATATCAATAGGCGTTATTGTAGCTTTTTTTTAATACCAGTTCTCCGTGCCTCCGGCTCATAAAAAACACTCTAAAGTTAGCCACAAGGCTGCCTACAGAGTTGGGTGCCCTGCTCGGTACGGATTTTCTATTCAATTCGACCTAAAATCGTCGAAAAACCTGGAAATACATGCAAATTTTCATGCAAAAAAATATACAAAAATTTGTACAAATAAATTCAATGACGAATTTTTAAGCTAGAATTTGATTTTATAGCCGTCCGGATGTTGAATCTCTAAAATATATAAAGAATCCCCTAAAGTAACTAAATGTGCCGCCGATTTATCAATTTTGATACTAAAATATTTATCGGTAGCGCTGAGTTAAATTTATTGTTGTTTGTGAATAATGGGCGCTGGGTGTTTATTACTCTGTTGCGGAAGTAAAGATCGAAGGTACATTCCAACTCATTGCTTGCATACTAAAAAGACGCTAGGTTGCAGGTGCTAAAGAAAACTTTTGTTGCCGCACCTATATTATACCTATTTAGTATTTAAATAAATTTAAAACTAATATAACATATGTTTACTATTTTTAACAATGGAAATAAATTGAAACAGTTAAGGTAGCCGTCCGTAGCCTAGCGGTACTCGCACATCGGACACCATCGTGCGGGTAGCAACATCTAGCCGAGACGGGCACTGGATGGGTGTCCGTTTCTATAAGGCATGCGCTTCTGTGTGTTCGGATGGCAAGTTAACCTGTAGGTCCCGGCTACTATCGCTGCTCGGTGTTAGCAGTCGTAAAGCTGTATCAGAGGCCCTCTTAAGGCAGCTTGATAACTTCTGACAGTCGAGTAGACCACTAGCCCGACACCGAGTCTGTGATAGCAAGAAAGTACCACACATTAGACAGATTCAGATTATTCACATATTTAGTGCGTTGTTAGGTAAGCTGCCCTTAGTTACTTATTTTAGTTTGGTGAGATTAATTTAGGTGCGGTGAGATTAATTAGGATCACGTTTCGTAACGTGATTCTGGCAGGAAGTGTTTTGTGAAATATTTCAGCCCCCGTGTTCAAACAAATTCTGATATGTCGTTCACATTTATAACTAACAACACTCTAAATATGTCCATAATCAGAATCTGTCTAAATCGTACTTTCTTGCTAGAATCACGGACTCCCCGACACCCCTCCATCCACCCCCCACTGAGCCAGCCTGGTGGAGTATGGCTCATTCTTACTCGTATCTGGGTAAAGGCCCGTGACCCTCAGTGGGGACATTAATGGGTAACATCATTTTTTTATCTAAGGTACAGTATGCAGCTTTAAATAAATATTCTAATTAGAATGTACTCAGGGAAGAGTTGCCTGAATAACTGGCTCGGACAGAATCTGGCCAAGTATACATTTTTATTGCTCTATTAGATTACGTACTGATTAACACTGTGCTTATAATTATCATTTCATAAGTCATAGTCTACCATTGTATTAAACCTCACAAACAGGGGTGACATAATTACCTGACCATATTTTGGGGAATGATAGTACCCATCAATATGAAAAACTTTCCTCGAGAAAGTTGTTCATAGTGATAACACCCAGGGTAGTAATCATGTAGTACCCATAATTATGAACAACTTTCTGAGAAAGTTGTTCATATATGATATCGTGCGTGTGTGGGGAACCTGAATCATCGAGGTTAAAATCCAAGACCCGAGTTTTTAGAGTTCTGTACTTTAAAACAAGCAATTAATATTTTATTTTAAATAATCTTTGGGTATTTCTGGAAACGGACAGCATGTTCCGAAAGGTAATAGATTAATAAATACTGTATATAGAAACGAATCTAGTACCAGAGTACTAGTCAAGTCAAATCCGACGAGCCCAGACTCGATGGGGCTGTGACGTTTCATTGCAAACTTCCCATGGCCACCTTCCGGCTCCATCATCAGATCAGCTCCAAGTCATAAAAATATTGCATTGTCATCCAATTTACATATATACATATATGCAAGCTAGATTTCAGCTCTGTCGGAAACCGGAAAGTTGGCCAAATTTCACTTGCAAGATTTGATTACAGTCGGACAGCCAAACGGGGCAGGCGAAACTAAATAAAAGCTTGTAAGCTTCAAAAGGGCCCTTCCTGAAAAACACTTCCGGTTGACCTAAATCATGAAAATTGGCACCACGCAAGGTCTTTAGCACAAGTAAAGGAAAAAATCCGAAAACTAAAGGAGATGGCCGAAAACTACCCAGGACGTGTATTTATTATTATAGCATTTAAAAATTTATTAATTAATCGTCTTTATTTATTTTAAAGAACTTCTACTTAATAATTGTATAATTAATAGTTGTAAGATTTATTGAAAAAGGTTTATTATCTTACAAAAGTAGAGACATAAAAATGACATTCTTTTTTAGGTTTCTTACCTAGAAAAGGAAAAAAGGCACCACTGTGGGATAACTCGTATGCTCAGTAACATTAAGCGACCGAATTCTGAAACCTTTAAGTTGAAATTCGGTACACTAATGTATTTTGTGTCCCAAACACGAACGTGAATTGGCGGGGGCAGTTTTGGGTGGATAGATCAGATTTTTTTTTTCAAATTTTCTCGTGTGACTTGTCTAATAAAAGGGCTCGTTGCGAGGAGGATCACATTTCTTTTTTATATAAGAAAATAGGCAAAAATGTCATTCCCGCCCCTCTATCTCCGAAACTACTGGTCCTAAAATTTTGAAATAATTACGTCATATAGGTCATCCCCTAAATATTACAAAAAAAGTATTTGAATATGGACAATTGGGGGCAAATCAGAAATTAAAAAAGTTTTTCAAACTACATCGTGTGACATGTCTAATGAAAGGGCTTGTTACGAGGACCTCAAATTTATCTTTTACATAAACCCGAAATGCTTAGTTAAAAAATAGGCAAAAAAAGATTCCCTCGTTATCTCCGAAACTAATGATCCTAAAATGTTGAAAAATTTATGTAATATAGGTATTTGCCAAAATATTACAGAAAAAATAATCGTTTTAATAGGGAGGCACTTGATTTCTTCCAACACCACATATAAACTTATAAATGCACCTGGTTACATACATGGAGCATGAAAGGTGCGGCGATAACTTTGTAAACAACATTTTGCTATCTAAACACACAGAAAATTAAAGATACCTAATCCCCGTGCAAGAAACTTGAATACCATTGTGCGTGGTACGAAACCCTTCATGCGCGGGTCCGACTCGTACTTGACTGTTTATTTGAAATAATCGGTCATATAAACGACTCTTTAAATAAATAAACAACTTAATTCACAGATTTTAAAACAATTGTGAAAATCTGATAAGTTCCTGATACTTTTGAAACATGAAATACTGATGTTCAGCCATTCAGAATTGTGTGTCGCTAGGTACAATGCTTATACATCTCTAGGGCAGTCGTCTATACGTCAATGAAGCCATGTCCTTTGAATTCCTTCACAAAAAAAGCGATTTGTAAGGAACCTCGGTGCGCGACGCCGAATCGAACCTGGCCGGCATTTATCTTCCTTCCCTGCCCGGGATTCGACCCCGGGTACTCCCGCTTGTGAGCCAGAAGCTCGGTCCAATAGAACTCTAGTGTATTTGTAACAGTTGTAACATTACTTGCAGTACGCATCGTAAATACTTCCAGGCAGTCAGGGAAAAAGCAGAAGGCAAGTCTGGGACATAGTGTGTGAATACTCTACGGATTCTGATCAATGTTCCCCGTGATATCAGCATCGTGAAACATTTATCAAAAATAAATAACTCTTTGTGCATATTTTAGAAGTTATTTCGCGAGATGGAAGATGTATCTGAAATAAATGGCAGGAGAAAAAACGACTGGAAAATTTTGCAATAGTTGCTGCCAGTTCTCGACTCTCTTCGATCTAACTTCTGGAAAACTGATATAGCACGTATTTCTGGTCAGAGGAAACCAAAACTTTGGCTTAAAAATATTTTTACATACTCTCCAAGCCTGCCGCATCAACAAACAGTAGAAGTTATCATATCTTTCTTTCACTCAGGGCCGAAAGAAAGAAAACGAATCAGAATATCAAATAAACAACTGTAGTCAAGACAAGCAGGTATTTAAAAGGGTATTTAAACGTATGACTGTAAATCCAGTTTTTACTTGGCAAAAATATTGGTTTTGCCTGACTGAATTACTAAAATCAGCGCGACCAGAAATCCTGGCATGACAAAATTACTGAATTGCGCGACTAGAACCCTAAAAACAGCAACTTGAAAACCTTAATTCGAGTAATATAAAATACAAAACGAGAGTTGGATTTTGTTGTTCTTACATGTTGAACCTATTACGAAGGATAAAGGGGCTTCGCTCACCCTCTTTATCCTTCACCTTCCCTTCACTTCGCCTAGACAATCTTTTTATCCCATAAGTCGTGGCTGAACTATTCAGTAATTTAGTCGCCCATTCAGTAAATAATTTCGTCGCGCAATTCATAATTTTTTTCGTTCATTTCTGGAAATTCCGCCGTTCATGGTCATTCGCTCAATTCGTTTATTTATTCGGACGTTTTATTATTTCCCTATTTAAAAGACAGGCGACAGTTTGCGCAGATTCCGCAGGCTACAAACAAAAATAAGCTAATCTACGTAAAAGCAATCTATTTTTGTTTTGACGCCTTAATAATTCTGACAACTGTCACACATCTTATTGTTTGTTTACAATCTTTTAAATACCTACTTGTCTTGACTATCTATAGCTATGTATATTAACTTATTATTCTTTACTTTCAGATGTCAAAGCGAGAAGACTGCATTACGTAATCAAATCGAATCATCTAGTAATATTGCGATGGTGAGTTGACTTCAATGTTTGGTAAAGAAGGCGAGACCTGTGGCTCAAGCAGGAATAATTGAAAAAAAAGTGTTCGAGTTCAGATAAAATGAACCTTATGTAATTCTACATAAGAGTCAAAGACAGTTCGATTCGCATACTTTTTCGACACGTAATTATTCCTGCTTCCTACACTGAACACTGCGACTGTGTGCGTGCACGGGGCCGGCCAATGGGCTACATGACAAGAGCACACAACACTGGCGGAACTCACATAGACACATCTCACACTTCGTCGTAGTCTTATACGTGTCGCAGTTAGTTGGTTAAATCAGACAACTAACTCTCCCCTGTTTTGCCCTGATATAAGCTGTGCAAATCAGCTGTTATCGTGACGCCATCTTGTTTTCCAACACGCCGGCTTTCGGTAACACAGATTGTTAAACGTTTTCGATGATGCTTTGACTAGTGACGTGGTTAAACGTTGGCATTTAATAACGGTCTAGAGAGTTAGTTAATTGTCTAATTTAACCAACCAACTGCGAAATCCGGATGGAAACACTCATACAAAAGTATTTCTCAGGTCTCGCCTTCTGGACTGTACCGTGTTGTGATGACGTCACAAGGCAATTAGGACCCGGGTCTATAAATAACAACAGTTTTTATTGAACTGACAACACGAATGTGAATTAAAAGCACGATGATCGATGGTGACAAAGCTTTTCATTTCACGCTGAAAGCTCCTTGAAACGCGATACCAATCAAATGACTCTGACGTCTGGCAAATCTATTTATTTGTCCATAATTACTACTGACTGTACGAGGAGAGCTGATAAATATTATGAAAGTGTCTCTCAGTAGCTACTGTCGTTGCAACGGTAAAACGCAGAGAGTTTATAGGTGGTACGGCATTTGTTAGTGGTACGAACCTCACAGGTCTTGTCGTGCCAACACAGGTAAAGACAAAACGTACGAAATTGTTCCGTAACCTTTTAGTTTGTATCGCATTTAAAACTATGTTTTGTTTATCAATTTCTTTTAAATGGACGGTACTGATAAGAAATAAATAAATTTATGACTACATAATTACTAGTTACCAACCTGGTAATTATTATGCCGGGTACACAATACAGTTAATGACTGTAGAAGATTTTCAGAGTCATCGAACGTAGACCAAGAGAAGTCGTATCAACAATGTAAGCATTTCCGCTTGAAAACAGCTTAATACAGTACGCCAATCGATTCTCTTCGATTCAAAAGTTAAAAGTGCGATTCTCGTCGACTCTTAGCAAACTCCAATATTATGTGAGACTGCCTGATTCATGCCATTTGGCACTTGATGACTTCTGTGGCGCTGCGGTAGCGGCTCGCCTGCCATGCGAGGTCCCGGGTTCAATACCCGGCTGGGGATAAAGGGAAAAAAAACCCCAGGTCTTGGCTGTTTATATGTTCGCGACGTTCTGGTTCCTACAACACAGGGTATCCTTGTGTGAGACCAGAAGCTATGCATGTGTCTGTATTTAAATGTTTCTGTTTATTTATTTCTCTACGAGCGTGCTTTTGGAGTCAAACCGGAATTGCAATCGATTTACTGAGGGAAGGTATCCGGGCACTCCAGCTCAAGCCGAGAAGGCCTTTACCCGGTAGTGGGACATGGTACTATTGAAAAAATAGTAATTTAATTTTTGTATGAAAATTGACAATATTTCACGTTTGTCATTTTTTTAAAGAATAAATATAGCTTTTAGAGAACTGATATCATAGTATATTTATTCAAGAATACATATAAAAAAAATCAACCCTAAATTTCAAGAAACAAAATTTATGGATTTTTGTGATGGATCGCACGGTCTCATCCCATAGTGCGGCGTTTGCCTATGCGGCATCGAGAGCAGACGAGGAGTTGACGGGAATTAACAGCGCGACGACTGTACTGTATGTGATGACATAGAAGAGAATTGATAATGAAAATCGTGACGCGAACCAGTTGGCTGTGTCGATATAGAAGCACTGCAGGTGATACGATCAATAATATTACGTCAGCGATAGGCGTTCTGTAGAGTAGGTAATAAATCACAATAACAATATAAAAACTTGTGTATTGTAACAATTTCGGCTTGATCGGAAAGCGGCCCGAACCGGCCTTTACGTCTATCATGTGATGGGGTGGGTCACATGACATGACAGCGCGATAAATCATGTGAAGTTCGTACTTATTACCAAGACCGAAAAGAGCGGCCAAAGAAACGCAAGTATTTTCGCCCCTGAGGAATAAAACCGCTAAACATTACCCAATTAGGATGCGAGCTCTGTTGACTCGCGATTCAGTCGCACGTCGGCGGTGGCGCGAAAGCAATTACCGCAAATTCGATTTTTATCGCGCTATTTCGTCGATCGCTAAATCTATTAGAGCTGGATCAAGCCCCGCGCGGCTACAAGCTCAGCTGGGCCCGGTCGCCTATTAGATAGAGATTTACCTTCCGAACCGTACACGGCGCAAGTTATTAGTCAACCCTTGTAGGTGCAGCGTGATGAAAATCTAATCGACGATTAATAGTGATATCCTGAATGGCCTTTTTAATAGATAGTTTATAAATAAATAATACCTTGGACACGATTTACACACATTGATCTAGCCCCAAACTATTCCCTGTATCTAGGGTACTCGACAACGATACGCATACTTATATATGTAGATAAATACACTGACGAGCAATGAAAAAGTTCCACCCACAAAATGCCGACAAACACGTTAATATCTCCTAAGACATAGAACCTAGCTTCATAAATTAAACATTACGTTTTTAATTGGTAATATTCTGATGCTCTGTTAAATGTACTTCAATATTGCAGACGGCGTCATTAAGCTAGCCTTTCCCGTTTAAGAGTAATTTGGTGCTATGTCACTGGAACTTTTTCATTGCTCGTCAGTGTATTATACTTAGATAGATAAACAACCATGACTAGGGTACATACAACCGTACTCATCAAACAAATATTTGCCCCCACCGGGACTCGAACCCGGGACCCTTGGCTTCGTAGGCAGGGTCTCTGCCGGCTCGGCCATTCGGGTCGTCGTTATAAATAATTCATATGCGTCCTCTTCTAACGCTGATAGCTGCTTGCCTAGCTGAGGTAGTTTTTAATTCTCTGCTTTCTAAGGCAAACAAAATTCCGTAAACATTTTCCCATTTGCTCAAACCTAATCGATAGATTTTGTAGGTTTTGATGGACAAACCCAACAGGAAACCTAGATAGTTTATTTATCCTTTAAATACTGACTTTATCCTATTTATGGACCGTCACAAAACTCATCCGGTTCAAATGGTTAAAACGCTTTCCTTGCCCAACCGGACCTACCGTTTATTTGGCAGCGCTAAAGAGTTGACAGTTTACGGCGCCGCTTCAGCCAACGTTGGTTTAAAGCAAACCGTTGTACACTTTATTCTCTAGGGGTTTATTTTATAGGCGACACATATTAAGAGACTATCTGCGAGTATACGTCGACGGTGGGCACAATGTTGAATTTACCGTTACTGTTGTTTAAGGTAAGGCGATGTTGTCCTTCCAAATGAAAAAATATACAACTTTCGACGCTTGGTATCAATAAATGTTATGTAAAATCCTCTGATGAGAAAAATTGATTGATGGTTTCTATCTCCTGGGGACACTGTTCCCGAGAAAATCCCTGACTGAGAAAACAGAGAAATGTTACGTGGAACAAATATTTTTATCGGAAACTTTTAATGAGTTTAGTGCTCGCTTCGTCCTTGTTGATAGTAGATTGTTCAATAACAACCCATAGATTGCAGCTATTGCTCTGATTTAGATTTTGCTATGAATAGCTATGAGTTGAAACTTTATATAAAGGGTGAATTATGGGAACATCTATTTCTTACTGCATCTTAAGTTGAAGATTTGGAATAATTTCATGATGCAATTCATTATAATAACTATAAAAAGTGGAAACACCCGAAAATAGTTGACAACAATTAATTCATGGATACTCGTCCCCAAGCTTTCTGACGAGTTATTTTGGTGACAATACCAAGTTAAACTTTAGACAAATTAAGTCTTTGTTGACTAATTGTGATTGCCAGTAATCCGAGCATGTAACAACTCAAGCTGTGATCTATAGTCATTTAATTTTTCTTCAAAAAAAAAAACAAAACTTTGCTCAGGGCCGAAAGTTAAAAGAAAAATATTAGACATTTGATATCAACAAACCGAATATGAGATGTAGCGATACTTTGCTTGGTAGATACTGCATTGTGCGGATAGCAAGCATCGTTCAGCGATGGATTAAACTTCGCAGTTCGCCGACAGAGAAGACTTGGCCTGCGAGGACCAACTTACATCCTGGTTACAATCTAACTTCTAAGAAATTCACAAGTATCTGTTGGCAGTAACTTCAAATATTGGAATTAGCACAGCTGCGGGTAAGGGTTGCATTTGTCGCAATCATTAAATTGAATATTGTATTTTTGTTCAAGGGCTCCCTGGTCAAATGCGTTCCACGCTTGCTTCTCGCACAGGAGAAGCAGTTTCGAATACTGACCGTGTACCAGTGCAATGAGATAAATAATTTATCTTAAGTAGTTAATCGGACGTTCCGTGTTTCGGATGAAACGTTAATCTGTAGGTTCCGACTATTGCTACTTGGTCGTAAAACCCCTCCATCAATCCGCACTGCGCCAGCGTGGTGGAATATGGCTTAATCTTAATCGTATCCGGGTAAAGGCCCGTGCTCCTCGGTGAGGACAATAATGGGCTACATTTATTTACGGCTAGTCTTTAATCGCACATCAATGATACTGATTTTCACAGCAAAAAAGGATCAGCAAATACACTTTTTATGTTTTAAGTATTTTTGTTGTTCTTACATGTTCAAACTAATACAAAGGGTAAAGGGGGCTTCGCTACGCTTACCCCATTTACCCTTCACCTAAGCTACCGCAGTATATTGCTGTAAAAATCAGTAAATTTGCTGTGCAAATCAGTATTATTGACGTCAGTATATTTCGCTTTATTTATTTATTTTATTGTATCAGTCAATCCTTAGTCATAATCTGGGGGAACGCACGGTACGGCCAAAACTAGATGGGCAAGTTTAACTAACTACCTACCTTTTTGTCAAACCGTCATCCTTAGTTGACCGAGCCACGAAGCGTCTCCGGTTCAGCTTGGGCAAAAATGCATTTTCATGGCCGTCTGTCCGGATTTCCGGAAATTTTGTGAGCCGGAGTTTGATAATTGACAAGTATGACGTTATGGGACTGCATGGGGTTAATCTAACTTGACACAGAACTCGCTGTTCTGATTTTGTAATTATTTATAGCAATTAATATTGTGAGACCCATGTGGAGATGGATGACCTGGACAAGTTCCAGTCAGAGTGGGCCACTATAGCGGCTACAAGAGATGTGTGGGCTCGAAACGACGAGGCCTTTGACCAGCAGTGGGACACCCAATAGGCTATATATAAAAATTTAAAATATAAAAAAATATAAAAGTACTAGATAAACACAACCAATTTTTAGAAGAGATCTAAAAATCAATCTGTTGTAGTTTCTTAACCCTTCTTCTCCCACAGTGGTCTAATGTATAGAAGGGACAAAAAACGACATTTGATTAGTGTACGTAAATATCTATAGTAATAAATCATTCTTGATTTGATTTGAAGTATTTGTTTTTTTATCGGTTCAGTTTTGGCAAATTTAAAAAAACCGGTCAAGGGCTAATAGGACGTCAGACATCCAGTCCATACATACATACACACACGGAAAAACGGAAAACGACAGTCTTTTGTTGTACGAGTATATCTTTTTATTTTTTTTTGATAAAATATTAAGTAAGGTATGTAGGTAGATACATTCAAGACCGAACATCGAAACATTAAAAAATAGTTTTGTGTATATAGTATGTAAGTATTAAACTATGTACTCAGGTTAACGAAACTCTTTGCTCATTGAAACCGGAAGTGATAGAAATTGAGTAACTTATTTACAGTAATAAAAACAAATATGATAAAAAACTTAATATAATTTATTATAATTCGAAAGAGCAATCATTAATCGTATTTTGACAAATAACTGAGCAAAACACTCAATACCTGCAATTAATGGTAATTTCCGATAAAATCGGGAGAGTTCAATTTTTACCAATAAACAAATAAAACAAAATGGCTAACAAAATTGCCATACCAATAATTTATTGTATGGGTACTTATTTTAATTCTTAAAAACCGGTATTTTTCATTATTTGTTGTTATAGCGGCAATAGAAACACACCCTCTGTGAAAATTTTAGCTCTCTACCTATTTCGGTTGATCCGAAAGAGCCCGGTGACGGACGGACGGACAGACATACGGACAGCGGAGGCTTAGTAATAGGCACCCTTCGGGTACGGAACATGAAATAGGTGGAAACATGGGGTTACAAGGTTATTAGTGCGGCTACTTTCATACTCCATGGACGTAACCAGGTGCATTCATAAGTTTGTATGTGATATTGAAAGAAAATGCAGTCCGATAAACTTCTAGAGGTCGGGGGTTGTAAGGTGAGGGGGAAGAAAATTAAGAAAAAAAACGCACATTTCCTATGTCTCTCGCGATGTCTACTGCTCACAGAGCCAGTAGTAATAAGTAGAGACGTAGAGACACATATTATTCTCAGAATTTCCTCAGCAGTTTCACGTCGGAGATAAAATCCACTCGAAGCGGCGATCTCACTGAGCAAGCGATAAAGCATGAAACACTTTTTCTACGAGTTCGGAGACGAATTGAAGAATTTTATCGCTCAAGTTCTATTCAAACTGGGATTTATCGGTTTTAACATTTATGCCCTCTTCTTAAGAGCACTATTCGAGGAGCCGTGCCTGTGCCAGAGGCCCTAATTGAATATTTTTCTTAACGGCAGTGGAATCAAGCAAAATACAATTACCTTTCTATAGAGCCGGTGCTCCATAAAGGCGCCTGTTGTATGACACAGTATTTCATTGTCGTAGTTTGAAATGTAACATTATTTATAGCGTAATTGATGAATTTAATTTAATATATTTTATATTTTTATCATAATTTAATGTATTTCCAATGACATGGTAATTTACAATTTATTGAATTTAATTTAATCAATTTTATGACATAATTATTAAGATATTGTAATAATTTTATGAATCCTGTGTAATACTACACTATGATTTCATGTATAATTTATTTTACCTTGCACGACTTGTAATGAATATTATTAATAAATGTTGTCTATGTCTGTGTCTATGAAATCCCTAATTATTATATTATTTAACTTTTTTTTTCAAAGATAGCCCAGCTAATGACATACAGCCCACTGACTGACGACAGCGAAAGCTTATTAAAAGGGTCCCGTTTAACAATCTTCGGGTACGGAACCCTAAAAACATATGATGAGTCACTTTCATATGAACGCATGGTTTCTTTCAGTTTTCTTCTGTGGGTCCGAGGTGACCAGATAAATTGTTCACCCATCTAAATAAGAATAAGAATATGTATATTTTATTTAGAAAAATGATACTTAAAGCTAGGTTGACAAAGTGATATCACAAAGGAGATATTAAGTTACAGCGATAAACTGCGGCCCCACACTAGGCAAAACCTGTATCGTGGGTACCATTTTACGGTTAAAACAATGGGTCTTAGCTAAAAACATTGTAAAAGGTTGGTTAGTACTTTATTTATATTATTAATAACTGACAGAATTACACAAAAATAATCACAAACAGGAATACAAAAATATAAAATATAGTATTAACACGAATTTTAATTTTGATTTAAAGTTTTAAAAAATCTCAATAGCCATTTATTTAGAATGATCAAGTCGATAGATCTATCTGAGAACTATTAATATTGAAATAATAGAACTTGCACTTTCAGCGTTCAGCTAACAGAACGGTGCAATGTCCGATGTGTGATGGTTCGATGTGCATACGTACAACTTAGGGAACATATTTTTTTTTTTATACCTTGGACACTATTTACACACGTTGATCTAGCCCCAAACTAGGATTCCCTGTATCTTAGGTACTAGACAACGATACACATACTTATATAGATAAATATTATACTTAGATAGATAAACAACCATAGGGTACAAACATACGTTCTCATCAAACATATATTTGCCCCCACCGGGACTCGAACCCGGGACCCATGGCTTCGTAGGCAGGGTCACTGCCGACTCGGCCATTCGGGTCTTCGAAAACATTGCCGAACGGAAGGTGGATATCACCGCTTCTGTTTACTACGATAGTTAGTTAGACGGATGACAAAAAACCTTTTGGACCTTACCACATAAAATAAACGTCTGTATGGGATCTTACGTTTGTTTGAGGTTAAACGCTGTTTAATATTTTTCGTAGCAACACGGTTTGTTTTTAAAAATGATTTGCGATAGAGCCGGCTTAAAAACGGCTTATGTTTAAACGATCACCAAAAACGCACCTATTTTACTACCAATTAATTCCTACAAATTAAACGACCGCCAGAATTAGTAAACTACCACCAAATTATGTTTGGATAAATTATCACGAAACTTCTTTTTATGTTTTGTGTACATAATTTTATGTTTTAAGTATATTTTGTTGTTCTTACATGTTCAACCTAACACGAAGGATAAAGGGGGCTTCGCTTTGCTCACCCCCTTTACCCTCACCTAAGCTACCGCAGTATTTTGCGCTGATATTTTCTGCAACTTTTGTTCATCATTTACCCATTTTGGGTAGCATATTTACTCATTTTGGGTAGGAAAAAATTATTTTGGTGGTCATTTGGTTGGCCACAGTCAGATGATCAACCAAGCCATACTAAACACGTATGCCTGCCTCGATTATGCACGATTCGAAAGGCCCAGGGGAATAAATAAACAGTTATGTCTAAGAATAGATAACTAATTCATTTCCTAATTCGGAGAATGTGCCTTTGCATTATAGAACAGTTGTTTCGCGAAGATTTCCCCAGTTCACAATAATCATTTGCACTTATGGCGCGGTTTCAGTCTTTCGTGGCTGCCGCGAGATGGCGCTACACGGACATCTGATAAAAATCGTATTAACCCTAATTGGCTCAGTTCAAGTGGAATCAGCCGCGCGACTTTATGGAGGTTGAATTAAAAAGGTCAGATGTGGACATGTTATCTTTGTAAGATGCCTAGACTCCAGCCGTAGAGAGAATCTGCGAAGATTCTTCTCAGAAGTGCAATATTAACATGGTGTTAGATTTGCAATAAGCTCTAAATAAATTTTGTATTCAATAAGCATATTTGCATTGCCCATGGAAAAATGAACGCAATATTTTTCATGACATGACATGATAAATGTTAGTCCACGCAACGTATACGTGGAGGTCATTTGGAAAGGGAAATATTAAACTGCACATCAATAATATTCATTTGCACAGCAAATATTCTGATTTTCACATCAAATATACTGATTTCCACAGCAAATAACATGGCAAAATACTGCAGTAGCTCTTAGGTGAAGGGTAAAGGGGGTGAGCGAAGCGAAGCCCCCTTTATCCTTCGTATTAGGTTGAACATGTAAGTAGAACAAAAATACTTAAAACTTAAAGTATTTTTGCTTATCCCTTTTTTGCTGTGAATTTTTGATGTGCGATTAAATACTAGCCTTTTGGAAATGGATTTGCGTAACATTCCTAAGCATTCCTTTTATTGCTTCAGCAAAAGTAGTTCTAAGAATTCTCCCCCAGAAACAGCAACATACTCGTGCAGTGTCACAAACCCTAAGTTCTAATATTTAAAAAGTTTCACTCGAGCGTTAAATGGCCCCATCGACACTAGCGCTGCGGCGTGCGGGGCGGCGGGAACCGGAAACGGAACTACAATCCCGGGCCGGAAACGCCCGCCGCCGCCGCCGCAGTCGCGGGGTTAACGACGTTACTGCACCGAGCTAACTGGAACATTTACATCTGATCTTTTAAAATGTGAGTTTTTTTTTGCTTGGGCACAAAATAAGTAATATAATACCAAGTTCATAAATAGGTTTGACCTCGTTACCTTACTACCTTTACCTTTACCTATTTAACATGTTTTGCCATTGCCGTTTTTTTAACAAAGATGTTTAACAATGAGGGTGAGCTGGGTGTTATTTTTTATTTTTATACAATCAGCCTAACCTGTACTTCAATAATTGAATTAAAAATATTCACCTATCTTATCAAATAATAATAATAATAATAATAATACCTTGGACACCATTTACACACATTGATCTAGCCCCAAACTAGGATTCCCTGTATCTTGGGTACTAGACAACGATACACATACTTATACACATACATTCATAGTCAAATGAATTGACTATGAATTTCTGACGATCTCAAAACAGGCCACGCCCCATTCTCGTCTCGCCCGGTCGCGGAACTGTCGTCCTACGTCATGACAATGCAATATTTTTATGACATGGAGCTGATCTGATGATGGAGCCGGAAGGTGTCGAGTTTGGGCTCGTTTGATTTGTCTTGACAAGTACTCTGGTCCTAGATGATATCCAGGATCCGATGATGGAGCCGGTAAGTACCCATGGGAACTATGTAATAAAATGACGCAACCCCATCGAGACTGAACTTATTTGATTTGTCTTGACAAGTACTTCGGTCCTACATTAGTTGTTTGATCGTCGTAAAATCCCTTTGGGCGAGGCAAGCCAGATTCTACTTGTGCCAGTTGAGGTTTATAGGTGTAAATCGGTTTAAGTTTGATTCTCTTTAAATCTGGTTAGTAAATGTTTTTTTTATTAACCAGGTTCTCAGTGAGTGCCTTTCTAATGACGTTGAATTCTGCGGACGATAGATATAAGTTAAAGTTAAAAAGTTAAGGTACGACTATATCTTGCCTTCTAGCCCTCTGATCGTTGTACTACCAGGAAAACGAAACCCTTTTATTTTTAGGTAAAAATCGGGTCTTATCTTTGCCGCTTTTGCACCGCTAATTTCAGCACTGGTTTGATGCAAAAACACCTGCCATCATTATATTATCTATCCTTGGCAAGTTATCAGATTGACCACGGTGAAAACCTTTCACTATTATAAATTACACCACTCAACAAGACTAGAAACGACCGATTGGCTGCTTTTAAAGGGCTAAAGTTTAAACGTTTACCAAAAACGCACCTATTTTACTACCAATAAATTCGAAATGACTGCCAGAATTAATAAATGTCCACCAAATTGTGTTTGGATTAATGATCACCAAACTTCTTTTTATGTTTTGTGTACTTAAGTTTATGTTTTAAGTATTTTTGTTTTCTTACATGTTCAACCTAACACGAAGGATAAAGGGGGCTTCGCTTCGCTCACCCCCTTTACCCTTCGCCTAAGCTACCGCAGTATTTTGCCTTGATATTTTTTGCAACTTTTGGTGTTCATTTATCAATTTTGGGAAGGAAAAAAATATTTTGGTCATCATTATATTTGTTTCCCTTTTAAAGTATAATTTCTACGATATTGTGTTGTAGAAATGCTACTATAAAAGCAGCCATTCTCTACGCAAACACAGCGTTGACTGACCTAGCGGAACCGAGGTTAGGAATTTTCTAGTTCTACGCGATGATTTCATTAGTTTTCATTTTGTTAATAACTCCGGAAATACGTATCGTGTTGACTTGAAATAAAAACTGTTGTACCTGAGACAGTGTGTAAGAGGATTGTGTAATGTCTTAATTGTGATTAGTTTGTAGTTTTTAATTTTCATTGTATTCACTCTGTTTCATCGCTTATTTCGGCCCTAAAATAACATAACATAATACGTGTCTTAAGACAACAATAGACTTTGAGCTGTTACAAGCGGAACATAGGAGGTCACATACTAAATTGTGACTGTGTTAGTGTGTGTGGCGGATGTATCTGTATATCATGCCCAACTTAGTAAATCATTCTTAGTGTCACCAGTGCGAAGGCGAGTCAACGACTTTGAAGACTCCTTAGAAAAGGGTTAACGTTTTTGTATGCAGCCTGGAATTCCGTATTAAACCGATGTACATCGATAGAGTAAATAATTAAAACACATGACGACCCGAATGGCCGAGTCGGCAGTGGCCCTGCCTACGAAGCCAAGGGTCCTGGGTTCGAGTCCCGGTGGGGGCAAATATTTGTTTGATGAGAACGGATGTTTGTACCCTAGTCATGGTTGTTTATACATCTAAGTATAATATTTATCTATATAAGTATGTGTATCGTTCTCTAGTACCCAAGATACAGGGAATCCTAGTTTGGGGCTAGATCAATGTGTGTAAATAGTGTCCAAGTTATTTGTTTTAGAAATTTATAATTACACACGTATGTTTGTAAAAAAATACTCTATCGATCGACACCCGTTTCGTCACTGGCGATCATGATTTTTCGACAGTTAGCATGCCGAAAATGTTACATGCCCTTGGTATGGGGTTGATAAAGTTATTCAGAGAATAGTGTTGACTCTCCTTCGTACTATTGACTCGTAGTCTTATTCGCGGTTGCGTTAAACATCTGCCCGGTTGACTCCATCATATCGAGCATCGTGTTTGACCGTACGTAACGATACAGGTTGCTAAGTATATTGATGAATATAGACCAAGTTTACATATTTTGTAACGAATATGTAGCAAAAGCTTGAAGTTGGGTTATCAACGATAATGGTGTAATATCCGTTACATGAAATGACCTTAAAGAGTTTTTAAAACTGTTATAATTAAGATTGAGCTCTACTAAGTACCTATATCGTTTACGAAGGTTATATATACTAGGACATTCTAGCTTGCTACGGCTTGAATATTACCAGCTCCTGCACCAACATAATTCCAGGATTAAAAACTAAATCGAAAGTATAACCCTGAAATAATGAAATCCCGGGAATTCCCACTCGAGTCAACGTAATTCAGAAAATAAATGCTTAAATCGCCGTCGAGCAAGTGGGCCTTGTTCATCTGTTATCCCAACGCACAGCCAAGACGGTGAATCATTGATGGCTAAACAGCATACAGTTACCAGCTGACTGTTTGATTACGGACAGCGCACTGTTGTATTAGACAAGCCATTGTTAGAATAATAATCAGTGTCTCGTGCTCTGAATACAGATAATCTACCCTTCCCGACACGTTTCCAGGTGACGTCATTGGTATAGATGAGATTTGTTTGCGTACATGTGGTCGTAGTCAATAATAACCGTGCGTTGAATTCTCCGATAAACCATCTCTATAATTCCACCACGGCCTTTCTAGTCTTAAGGATTTCTCACGAAACCTAAAGTCTGGAGACCCCAGGCTAAGAAACTAACATTGTACAGAAGGCCAGACTTTGTCACATCTGCTCGACTTAAAAAACTCATATTATTACTCCACCGTTCATTCATTGCATTCAGTTGATTAAAATCGCGTAAGCAAAACGTTCCACCATCGCGCCCCACTTTCCATGGTTTCGGAACCAAGGTCTTAATTAAGCCTGATACCGTCATCCAACCTTGGATGGTTTCCACAACCTTGGAGGGTCTTTCAAAGGTGAGGCATATTTATTTATTTCGCCCATTGACCTTCTGAAACATTGAACAGAGCACGCAGGCCGCTTTATGAAACGGACCATTTTGTATGGTTTTATGTTTTTGTTTGTTTGGTCAACAAATTGTTTCAACTACTTTGAATTTAAATGCCGTAGATAAATGCCGGAGGTCCCGGCTTCGATCCCCGGCTGGGGTTAAAAAAAAAACAAAAAAAACCCCAGGTCTTGGATGTTTATATGTGTGTGACGTCGCTGTTACTAGTTCCCACGACACAGGGTATCCTAGTGTGGAGTGTATATAAATGTTTATGTTTATTTCCAGCTCATTTTCAAATTAGACAGTCTTTCAACTCATACAAGAGATGTCCCACAATTTCTTTCTCTCTCCTTCGTGAACATGAATTGCGGTACTTATTTAGTAGTTTGGTATTTTTATGTATGTGGCTGTATGTAAATGTTTATGTTTATTATGTCTTTGCAGCCATATGTTTGTTCCTGTGTGTTAATGTTTGATGATTTATTTATTAGATTGCATGAAACAACTATCCCGGTGCCCGATTAGGCAAGCTTGGCATCCCAAACTATAGAAAACCCTTCCCCAACAATAACAAATGTAATATTAACTTCTGAAGGAGCCATTCTAAAGACGAGTGGAGTTGAATAGCCATTGAAGTTGTTATGCTGTTCCTTGTTGCCCTGGATTCCCGTTACGTCGGGCGTACGGGGAAATTGATAGCGCTCAACCTTGATGCGATTACGAAGGGAATGCAGGGCTCGCTAGATGAAGACTTCAGCATTCAGCAGGGCATTCGTTGCATTGTTGACCCTATAACTTGGGGCACGGCGCAGTGCGACCGCTAAGTAGAGCAAAGTCGCGGTCGTACCTACCATCCTTTTTCTAGAAGCCATTAAATATATCAATATCAATATAGGTACTTGATTATCTCTAACAAGAGATTTCCACCAGTAAACCTAGAAAACAGACGGAAAAAAGAAACTAGAGGTAGGCCTATGTGCACAACAATGACATTTTCGACCCTCCTGTAAGTTTGCAGCTTATTATCTTTCATTTAGAGCAGTGGTTCCCAATTAGTTTTTGCTGCGTACCACTCAAAGAAAGAGCTTCGACTGCCGTACCCCTTATTGCAAAAACGATCAATTAAAAACAAAACCCGTTTTTTAACATTTATTGCCATCAAAATAATTAAATGACAACCAAAATCACTTTAATACAGCAGATTCTCGTTAATATAACAAATTTGCACGTATTTCTTTGCACAACTCTGAAAAACTTAGTTGCTCTTTGGTCAACTTCAGTCTCAAGTTTTCTTCGATTTGTGTACAACTCTGTGACAAAAAAATGTTTAGTTTTTAAATTTGTCATAGCTCCATGAAATAAATCCACTCTCGCAAAGGTAGGTCTGCAAAATGGTAGTAAATATTTTATTGCTGCTTTGCTGACACGAAAAATGTCTTTTACGAGCCAAAGCTCACCCACTGATTGCTCTTCAAAACGACTATTGAGTCTTCTTTTGCATGAGATTTCTATTAATTCCTCTTGATCAGAAATGCAGAGATAACTGGTCGGTAAACTTTCGCAAAAGAGATTGCTCTTCAAAACGACTATTGAGTCTTCTTTTGCATGAGATTTCTATTAATTCCTCTTGATCAGAGATGCAGAGATAACTGGTCGGTAAACTTTCGCAAAAGAGATTGCTCTTCAAAACGACTATTGAGTCTTCTTTTGCATGAGATTTCTATTAATTCCTCTTGATCAGAGATGCAGAGATAACTGGTCGGTAAACTTTCGCAAAAGAGATTGCTCTTCAAAACGACTATTGAGTCTTCTTTTGCATGAGATTTCTATTAATTCCTCTTGATCAGAGATGCAGAGATAACTGGTCGGTAAATTTTCGCAAAAGAGATTGCTCTTCAAAACGACTATTGAGTCTTCTTTTGCATGAGATTTCTATTAATTCCTCTTGATCAGAGATGCAGAGATAACTGGTCGGTAAACTTTCGCAAAAGAGATTGCTCTTCAAAACGACTATTGAGTCTTCTTTTGCATGAGATTTCTATTAATTCCTCTTGATCAGAGATGCAGAGATAACTGGTCGGTAAACTTTCGCAAAAGAGATTGCTCTTCAAAACGACTATTGAGTCTTCTTTTGCATGAGATTTCTATTAATTCCTCTTGATCAGAGATGCAGAGATAACTGGTCGGTAAACTTTCGCAAAAGAGATTGCTCTTCAAAACGACTATTGAGTCTTCTTTTGCATGAGATTTCTATTAATTCCTCTTGATCAGAGATGCAGAGATAACTGGTCGGTAAACTTTCGCAAAAGAGATTGCTCTTCAAAACGACTATTGAGTCTTCTTTTGCATGAGATTTCTATTAATTCCTCTTGATCAGAGATGCAGAGATAACTGGTCGGTAAACTTTCGCAAAAGAGATTGCTCTTCAAAACGACTATTGAGTCTTCTTTTGCATGAGATTTCTATTAATTCCTCTTGATCAGAGATGCAGAGATAACTGGTCGGTAAACTTTCGCAAAAGAGTTGTGTACCCAGTTACATTGTGGCGATATTTCTTGGAAAAACTGCGTTACGCCGCCGACAGCTTTTTCAAGTGGGATTTTATGGCTTATTTAATATATTCATTCACTCTAGAAAGGTAGTTTTAAAAAAATAGTTTCGGAAACTGGTCATATTTACATTAATCAATCAAATTTATCCAGTGCTCACTACCAAGCTCTTTACCAATATGTGCAAAAAATATTGTGTTTACATGAATTAAGTTGACAAATATAGCATTTTTAAGTGCAACGTCGAGCTGGCGTAACTATTAGACAGGCGGCGACGAGTGAGCGATGCGCGGAGATCGATGTATTTTAAACATCTCGATCACGATCATTTAAATATATATTTTGGCAAAATGGTTGCTTGCGTAACTAATTGTTTTTCCCAGATTGAATTATCTTGGTCAAGTCATTGCACACTCACGTACCCCTTGATTGAACAACGTGTACTCCTGGGGGTACGCGTACCACTTATTGGGATGATTTACAGGTAAAACCCCAAAGTTAGACCGGCTTACTATCGCTTGCTTGTGTGAAATGTTTATTTCAGATAGTTTTCTAAGAAAGTCAATAACAAAGATAAGTTTTCTAATAAATTTATAAATCACAAAGTTATTTATGCCACAACCTAATAACTACGATATTTTAGAAGCGCTATTTCTATCGGTTTTCGCGTTGACCTACCTGGTGCACATGAGCCCTGGTCCGGATGTCCGCGCTCACGGTGTAGATGTCCCTCGGGTGGGCGATGACGTCATCTGGCTTGCCCGCCGGCGCGCGTGGCCAGCAGGCAGCACATACCGCGACCAACACGCCGCATAGTGTGGCACTGGGGAAACAAGGGTGGGACCAGTAATTGTGGGGCCAAGAAAACAAGCAATTAAACAGGGATTCCTGAGATTACACGATAAGTCGCCACATTTAACCTGGGGCTAAAAGGTAACTTAATAATTGACTCATTGCCATACAAAAAGCAAGTCGCACTTATTCAGATATTCATAATTATTTATTGCTCAAAGATATTTAAATAACCGGTCAAGTGCGAGTCTAACTTGCTCACGAAGGGTTCCTTAGCGAAGGGGTGAATAGTTTGGATTTTACATAGCAAAATGTTATTTATAAAGTTATTGGTGCGGCTACTTTCACACTCCTTGCACGTAACCAGGTGCATTCATAAGTTTTTATGTGGTATTGAAAGAATAATTGTATGGGAGTCCCCTTAAATAATTATTTTATTCTGTTTTTTAGTATTTGTTGTTAAAGCGGCAACAGAAATACATCATCTGTGAAAATTTCATCTGTCTAACTATCACGGTTCATGAGATACAGCCTGGTGACAGACGGACGGACGGACGGACAGCGGAGGCTTAGTAATAGGGTCCTGTTTGGCACCCTTCGGGTACGAAACCCTAAAGGCACGTTAAGAGAATACTTATGTACAAAAGCGAGCTTACCTCTAAAAAGAGAAAATCTAATATTAGTCGAATATAAAAATTAACATGTTTGGAATTGACCTTTTTCTTTTCTTTGTACACAATGGTCGAAGGTCAGCTATAAACCTAGATAACCAAATGCGTGAACCAACTAAAATATTGACACACTTAAGCCATCTACTTAATATCCGCTTTTAGCACTAAATGCAACGTTTAAGTGGCACCGGAGGCATTAATCTGAGGATGCTTGAAGTTATAGCAATGACGCTGGGGCACGGGATAAGCCGGTGATAAGTTGATGCGCCGTTAGTTAAGCGCATACTTAATTTATGACACTTTCTTTCTCGATTTAATTTGATAAAGGGCGGGCTTAGACTTGGTGGGTGGATGGGTAAAGGCCGGAAGATAGACAGCGAGTTAGCAAAAATCTCGTGTGAACTTTTAAATTCTTTAGATTTTTCCCCGAATGCAGCGTAGCTGAAAAGAGGAGGGTTATGTGTTTGAACTATATACATGTATGTATCTGTCTGACCCTGTGTCCCCTTATAACTACTCAATGGTCCAAATGATTTTGATAAAAGATTTTTCTGCCACGTGAGGCGTTTAAAGATATCAAGGTAACGCCAATTCTGTTGGCAGCAGTTGGCGCATGGAAACAAGAGAGATGCATGCGTGGTCGAGAGGGAGGTGGTAGCTGGCTCAGAGGGCAATAAACCGTACCTATTACAATAAGTATTAGAACGCGCTAATTCAATCACTCAAAAGACCCCATATTACATATATATTTCGGCCTTCAGCAGTCGCCTCAGACTCGAGAACTTAGTCTTTCACGACCATTCATTTCAGGTGCAGGTGCATCTTCCACAGCTCCAGTTAAATAACAATGGCTGCTTAAAATAACAAAGTAAAATGTCATTAACCTCGGCGGTCGCTTGGAAGAAACGGCGGCCGGCCGCTCGGTCGCACCTGAGCTGAAGCACGATCTTAGCAGGGGTAGTGCTGAAGGCAAGGATTCTGTTCAGAGTTTACATTGTTCTTATGTTTAAGGAATCGTTCTGAACGCGGCCAAATTCATGCCTCTGTTGGCCCGTACTGTAAAGGGGTGATGCTTTTAAGGCATTGTGTAAACTTTTACATATAGTCACATACATTGCTTCTGGCCCCACACTAGGATGCCCTGTGTCGTGAGGACCAGACACACCCACGACACACACATATAAACATCCAAGACCTGGGGATCAGCACGATCTTCCTAGGGGTTCTGAAGGCAAGTATTCAGTTCAGAGTTTACATTGTTCTTAACTTTTAGAAATCACTCTAAAAGCGGGCACATTATTTCCTCTGCTGGCCTGTACAGTAAAGGCGTGACGCTTTGAAGACATTATGTAAACATAAACATTTACATTTAGGCACTTACATTGCTTCTGACCCCACACTAGGATACCCTGTGTCGTGAGGACCAGAAACACCGACAACACACATAAACATTCAAGACCTGGGGATTTTTTTTCTGTATCCCCAGCCGGAGATTGAACCCGGGACCTCTCGCAAGCCACAACCGCAACGCCACAGAGGTCGTCGTTAAATAGGAATATTGTTGTGTCACTTTGTAACTGTTGTATCCTACGACGCCCACAGGCTGTTGTTGCTGACGGTTTTTAAACTGTGAGGCCATTTAAAATAAACTGTTAACCCAGAGGTTAATAGATAGGTACCTCGATAATACTGTGAGTATTGGCTTGGCCCGACAGTCCTTTGACAACTTCATATAAATGTGTATGGAAGTTAATCCGAGAAAGGTGCTAACCCGCGTTACATCTTTTGGGCCTTATAGTATGACAAAACTTATCTTACCTTTACCTTGTTACCTCCTTATTGCAAAGTTTTTAAATATCACTGTAATCAAGTCAAAACTAAAAGACCAGCTTTACGTCAAACTCCAAAGCCTCCTATTAATATCGGTATCTCGCGATAATATCGGGATTTCTCGATAATATCGAGATCGGAGATTGCTGATAAATCGATCATAGCGGTTCGGTTTTGCATCTCCCATCTTGATGGACTCATTAACTGCTGGAGTGACGTCATCATATCAGCCCTTAGTCTGATACTCTTTTGATCAATACTGGCAACTTTAAAACTAACAAGAATATTGCACCTTTTTTGTTCGTTTCTTTTCATTCTATTTTCAAATTGAAGATGATTCAAAGATTCAAAGATTCAAAGCTTTATTTGTTAAACATAGGTACTATGTATAGATTTTAAAGTAGGTATAGTAGAATCTCTATGTTTAGCCAATGGCATACAAATATTATTAGTTCATGCAAAATTATTATTAAAATGTAAGATACAGGTCAATTTTATATTACTGCAAGATAAAAATATACCTAGATTGATGCAACCGGACGGGTAACGTACGAACTATACTAGTGTTGTTGTGTGTTTAGTGTTGTGTCATCTAAATATTCTGTTATTGAATAGTATACCTTATTAACTAGTAGTTTCCTTAGTTCTTTCTTGAATTTTTGAATATTGTCCATGCTACGTATATCGTCGGGCAAATGATTAAAAATGGTAGGCGTCATGCCGAGTATACTGTTCTTAAATAGAGCAGTTTTATGACTGGGCATAACAATTTTTGACTTGTGACGTTTACTGGTATACTTTGAAAATATGTTAGTGTTTGTTTTGACAAACATGGCTAATGAATTCTTAGAATTTATTCATTTGCTTTTAATGTACTATCGAAACATGAATGTTAGTTTCCCGACGCAAAAACAACACCCCTCGTCGTAAGTCCGTATCGCAGCGTCTGTGTGCCTGTCTGTGTCATCTTGAATCAGTGATAAGTGTCTGTCTGTATGTTAATTTAATACGTTTAAGATCTGTCGTGACTCGATTTAGTTGTGCCACTGCACACGTATATTATCCGTCCAATTAGAGAGTGTCGGCATATCTCCGCCATTTAGTTTGAGAACCACAGGGGATTAACTCAGTTGATTGCGGTCAAACTTACTCAAGGTGTAGAGAATTGAACGTTAATGTATCACTACCTGTTTAGTATATACGTTGTTTAAAACAACAACAAATTTGTGCCTTTTTGGAAGAAATCTGAAAAGAAGCACGACGTGCGATAAATAAGAAAATTAAAACCTTTCAATGGAATTTGTAGAAAATGCAAGGCGAGGGCTCGCTACGAAATTCGTAGCACGTGCTACGCGCTACGAGAACTGTGTAGCGCTTTGCTACGAGCTACTTGCATGTTGGAAGAACTTCAATTGTTTAACATTTTATAGTTTTTATTGATGGGTGGATCAATGACGCTTTAGCTAGAGATATCTGGTGAGGCCTATGCCCAGCGGTGGGACACCGTGTAGGCTATATTTTTGTTTAAGTTGTTTAGGAACATATCGAGTCGACTTTTTGAGGCTCTTTTGTGCCGACGTTCAGCTAGTAATATTAGTTACCTTACCAAACTTATTTTCATGCAAAAAAAACTATTATATCCCATATATCACAAAGCAATCACGGTTTTCATTCGACCGCATCGTGGTTACAAAACCGAGTAATATCGACTGTTCTGGAACTTTTTCACTAACTACAGAACACGCAGGGGGACAATTTCCGAATGGATAGCCATTCATGTGTCGATTTACAACCATAGTTTGATTCGGTAGCGAGTTTGAGAGAACGCTGGCCACTAGTGCGGAACTAGTACAATGAACGAATCTAATGAACCTATGTGCAAGTTTCGCAGACCAAACATTTTGCGACTACCCCTGTGACGTAGCGATGCGAGGCTGCGCCGCCGAAACGAGCGGTCCTGAGCTCGAATCCCGGGCGGGGAAAAGAAAAATCCCCAGGCCTTAGATGTTTATATGTGTGTCACGTCGATGTTTCTGGTTCCCAAGACTTGCCTTATATAAATGTTTATATTTTGCTACCAAGTTTTTTATAGTTCCAAAATAAATGGTGGTTACAGTAGTTCGATTGTCTACGGCCTACAACAATCGGATCGCAATCAAGAATGTTCGCCGACTTTAGAGCACATTTTGATTGTGATTGCGACTCTTGTTGAACCTTTAGGTCCATCATGATCACTTCCCACTATTAAAAAGGTTCATCGCTGGCCCCACAGAGTTATTAAGTAAAGAGAGAGAAAGTTGGTTAAAGACAGACAAAAAGCTAAAGTGAATAGATATTTACGTATACTTAGTAAACGTATTTTTGTTTTGCCTCTTCTCTACGTTGGACGGCTGTGGGAGAAGCAGGGCGAAGAAACACCTACAGATTGCTTATTAGATCTGTTTTTAAAAATCGTTGCGTTTAACTAACACAAATATTACAATATTAATTATTATAAATAATGTGCAAGAATAAATTATTACAAAATTGTTACCAGCGAGTTGTGTGTTGAGTTAGATCAACCCCATGCACTCTTGTCATTTAAGTAATATAGAACTCCTTTTTAGAAAAATTCGTTGTTACACATAGTTTCCAGGGTTCCGTACCCGAAGGGTGACAAAAGGGACCCTATTACGAATCCTTCTTTGTCTGTTTATCCGTCCGCCCGTCAGCGGCCTTAATAGGTATAGAAATGAAATTTTCACAGAATGTGTAATTCTGTTGCCGCTTCAGCAACAAATTATGTAAATTAATGGGGTCCCCAATAGTCCCCATACAAGTGAGTTAGTAGAAGTGGTTCAACACCACCCACCATGAAAAAAGATAACATAATTCAAATACTGTGGTGGCGCAATTGGTTTGGTATCGGTTTCGCAATCTTAAGGTTCTGATTTCGTATCCACATTCAGACATAATATTATAATTATTTTGTTTAGTTTTATTAATTTTAGTGGTTAAGTTTTCTTGTGCGATAGTTCGTGTGCGAATCCGACTCGCACTTGACCGATTTGATTACATACCTCCCTAGGTATCTTGTATCTTTTTGTAGTAGAGAATGCACTGACCTGCATTAGCATCCTGTGCGGCTTCCCATGCAGGGGAAATATACGATACAAGGGTAATGCCTGCATCAGAGTCGATTTTCCCCCGGTTATACCGTATTGTTTGGCGTCGAGTTGTTTTGTACGGTTGAAATTTACATTTGATTGAGTTTATAAATCTTTTAAAATATTTAACTTATTGCTGGAAGTACAGATATTGGTACATAAGTATCAGTTTACTATGTGTCATGAGGTCTGGGAAAACTCCATCATCAACACATTTATTGAATACATAAGCTAAATGGCACATTTATTGAATACATAAGGCAAATTGGACTCAAATCCTTCCAGAAATAATATTTACACTATATTTTTCCAGCCCACAGACCCTTCCGAAATCTTCAAAATAATTCTATCTCTTCGCAATACAAACTCTGTTGGTATTGATAACATAAATACTAAATTACTTAAGATTATCGCACGACATATATCAAGTCCCCTATCTCATATAATAAACCTGTGCTTGGAGCGAGGATGCTTTCCAGAAAAATTAAAATTTTCAATTGTATTGCCTGTGCACAAAAAAGGCGACAGACAAGAACTAAATAACTACCGACCAATAACTCTGATACCAATTTTCTCAAAAGTAGTCGAAAAGACAGTATATAAGAGAACAATGGACTTTCTGGAAAAATATAATATTTTGACAATAGAACAAAACGGATTCAGAAGAAACAAGTCAACAACGCTAGCAAGTTTTAACTTGATGAAACACGTAATAATGGGCCTCAATGACAGGTTCCCAATGGTAGCATTATTTCTTGATTTAAGCAAGGCCTTCGATTTTGTTGACCACCGTATTCTTCTAAATAAGCTCGAAAACGTTGGTATAAGAGGTACGGCACTGAATTTCTACAAAAGCTATTTAACTCAACGTTCTCAAATAACTCGGATAACCAAATTTGTAGACGAAACGAACACGGTGAAATCTTTTGACTCTTCACCAGAGATGATATCATGTGGTGTTCCACAAGGAAGTATCCTCGGACCGCTCTTGTTTTTAGTGTACGTTAATGACCTACCTAACACGCTAAAATGTGATAGCGTAATGTTTGCTGACGACACTACAATTATTGTAAAGGGAGAAAATATTGACACTTTTGAAACTGACATAAACCAAACCTTAGATAATGCTCTAATGTGGCTTAAGAGTAACAATCTAATTATAAATTCAGATAAAACAAAGTACATTCAATTTACAACAAAGAAAAACCAGAAAGCTAAACTAAATATAGCAATAAATAATAATAAAATACAAGAAGTAAATCAAACAAAATTTTTAGGCATTGTCCTTGATGAACAATGCACTTGGAAACCACAAGTCGAAGCAGTATGCAATAAAATAAATAAATTCGTATTCGCTATAAGAAAAATAAGGCAAATTACGTCAGTAGAAACTGCGCTTCTAGTATATCACAGCTATGTCTGCGCTACTTTGCGATATGGTGTAGTTCTGTGGGGAAATTCTACAGAAAGCCACAGAGCTTTTGTTGAACAAAAAAAATGTCTTAGGGCTATATGGGGCATGTCTTGGAGAGAATCATGCCGACCGATCTTTCAGAAATATAAAATTCTCACTTTTTACGGCATTTATATTCTTGAAGTCTGTAAATTTGTTAAGAGAAACCTGGAGCTATTCAAATGCATAATAATGAAAATAAAAGAACAGTGAGGCATAAAACGTTAACCTATCCTAAAGTTAGACTCGAGCTTGTTAGACGAAATAGTCATTACATGGCAATAAAAATATTTAATTCCCTGCCGAATGACATAAGTTCTCTCCCAGAAAATAGATTCGACAAAGCGCTTTCTAACTGGTTGGTTAAAAAATGTATATACAGTATAAATGATTTCTTTAAACCATAATGAATTTCAAATCCAATAATGACATCTTAAATTCTTGACATTGTATAATAATTTTGTAAATAATATAGCTTCTAATTTTAAATCATTATATTTGTATACCATATAATGGTGCTACACGCTTGTCCGTATTTATGTATTATATAAAACCTACATGTACCGTGTTTGCTGACAAATAAAGACTTGAATTAAATTGAATTGAATGTGGTGCTATAACCAAGAATTACTGAACCAACCACAGGCCTTCAGAATTGTATAAGTTAATTAATGTAATCGTAAATCTAAAATTAATTTAACATTACCCTGGGGATATACATGATCTCGTCTTCCATCCCCCTCACGTACACGCCATTCAACCCGGTCCCGTGCGACCTGCGACCATTATTTTCCTGCTATCCCCGCTATGTCGGCAGGTGGTCTTCCGAATGATCTTGTAAAAACGATAGTCTCCAACCAAAGTGGCATTCCTGCGAGAGTGAACACGACTACTCCCCAGTTTCCCGGTCGAAGTTTCGAGGACAACTTTCCGAGTTGTGGACGTTCGCGTGTCGTGCCCTCAAATCTTATCTGGATCAGAAGTTCGACCAATTATTGAGATGTGGTATAAAATGAGCAGATTCAGTGCCAGTTTTTAAACGTTAAACTTTCAGCGAACTAAGTGTTTACTAAAGCCTTAACAACCTACATACTCTACTTCGAGTATACTGGTAAAACTTTGCTATTTTTTTTTTAGTTTTTCATTTTAAAATATGAATATTTACATAATACGGAACAGGCACATTAAAAGTTTATAAAAGTAAGCAGTCTCCCGTAAGTCCACTAGAGAGTCATTAGCACGTTTTTTTATGAAACTCGTTCCTCCCGTATGGACTTTAAACTCGTTGAAAAACAAACAAATTACTTACTTACAATAACTAAGGCATTACACTCATGTACGCAGCCATAAAACTAAACCTCAACCAGCCATATACATAGCAACTCATAGCACACATACTTTATAGGACGATTCATAACACACTTCCACAACAATAATCAAGCAATTTAAAGACCCCCCCATCCCATTCCCTTGGCCCTTATATCCTAACCCATCCATACGGCTCATCAGGTACTTCCTGCAATAAATCCGCGGGTCCAAGACATGGGTTTATGACTCCATAAACCGAATCTCTGTGCAGCTGCCTGCAGTAAAGTATTTCGCGGCCGACCCATACACGGGAATACGATTTGATCATCGTAAAACTGTTATGATCTACTCCCGATGTAGGACTCGTTAGGGGGACGACCTAGATATATATGACCAGTAGCTACGATAACAAGAGAGCGGAGACGTCAAATTCGAGGAAACCGTGTACAAAGTTCAAAAGTATGTAGCTACGGCCACAGGTTATCTGTGTAGGAAGCAGGAATAATTACGCGTCGAAAAAGTATGCGAATCGAACTGTTTGAGTGAATCTTATGCACAATGACATAAATTTATTTTCATCGGAACTCGTAAACTTTTTCACTCTGGTATTTATTCCTGCTTGAGCCACTGCTGTGATGACACGCAGGCGGAGGTCTGTGAGTCAAATCCTCGTAATGCTCTTAATAATAATAATATAATATTTATCTATATAAGTATGTACATCGTTGTCTAGTACCCAATATACAGGGAATCCTAATTTGGGGCATCATAAATAGATCCACACATTGATCTAGCCCCAAATTAGGATTCCCTGTATCTTGGATACTAGACAACGATGCACATACTTATATAGATAAATATTATACTTAGATAGATAAACAACCATGAGGGTACAAAACGGATGTTTGTACCTCATCAAACAAATATTTGCCCCCACCGGGACTCGAACCCGGACCCTTGGCTTCGTAGGCAGGGTCACTGCCGACTCGGCCATTCGGGTCGCCTAAATACCGACTCTCATAAATACTCAAATAAATACTCTTGATACCGACGTGTACTACGGTGCGGTGTACTACGACTGCGGATAGGAGGTTGATTGACTTAACTTTTTTTTAGAACTATAGTTATGTAGGTATGTACTCGTTATACTCAAATAGTGAAAACTTTGTCCAATTTTACTATTTCATTATTTTACTTTTGACATTTCCTTATTCAAAAATGTAGCAGTCGGCGGACAAAGTTTAAGTTGGAAAGGTCGCAGCCTTTTCTATAGAGAATGCACATCAATTTTATATTAAATAAGATTGAATTTAATGTCGACTGTAGATTTGTATGGCTTATGTTTAAGCGATTACCAAAAACGTACCTATTTTACTACCAATAAATTCGAAATGACTGCCAGAATGGATAAATGTCCACCAAATTGTGTTTGGATAAATGATCACCAAACTTCTTTTTATGTTTTGTGTACTTAAGTTTATGTTTTAAGTATTTTTTGTTGTTCTTACATGTTCAACCTAACACGAAGGATAAAGGGGGCTACGCTTCGCTCACCCCCTTTACCCTTCACCTATGCTACCGCAGTATTTTGTCCTGATATTTTTTTGCAACTTTTGGTGTTCATTTATCCATTTTGGGTAGGAAAAAAATATTTTGGTGATCATTATATTTGTTGCCGATTTGTATTACCATCTCAAAGTACACTAAATACAATGTGGAGGTGGGCAATAATATTCTGATGGACCGACGAAAATAAAGTTATACGATACTGGAAATCGTGACGCACCATCTGAAAGCTTCAACATCAATAGCATGATTGACAATAATGTTTACTTTACTTTATACATTATTTCACAAGATAATGTAAAACAGACAAATAATAAAAATGTAAAATAAAAATATTCTATGGGATGCTAACCTGATAAAGAAAACCGACACGCTATACTGCGTCGCCTCACTCTGAACCACGTCGGGCTGCGTCACGTTGTAGTACTGCCTCGCATGCGATACTGCCGCCACGGCAGCCATGCGGTGCGTGCCCATCGCCCAGCCGAGCGGGCTCTTCTGCGCCGCGACCGCGCCTGCGCCTGCGCCGCCCAGCAGCCACCAGCGCGCCACCACGCCGCCGCCGCCGCGACACTGACTGCCGCTGGCGCGCACCACGCGTTCCAATTTCAAAATATCACGCAATCGATTACCTTTTCATGGCTGTCTCTGAGCTCAATTGTTCAAACTTTCGTTTACTCAAAATATTGTTTAATTTCTTTCAGCTAGATTTTATCATGTCTGTCACTGGCCAGTGTCACTGAGTATCTGAAAACAATATCCTCGTCATTTATAGCTGTTTATCTTGGAAACCAAGAGCAGAGTAAATAACCAAGTAATTCCGAAACGCTTAAGTTATTCTGGCGGCGCAGCTTAGACTCAATTTTCATCGGAAACCATTTTGTTTCCGAACTAAGTGGAATTGAGCATTCCTTGTTCTATTCTACGTGATGGAACTGACAACCGCGTAGAGCAAAAAAACTCTAATTAAATTAATTCTAATTAATTCTGAAAACCACGTTCAGACGAATTTTGAATTGTCTTTTAAGTAACGAATGAGTACTGTATTCCCTATTATTTACCGAAACACCGAAACGAGTGTTATTTACCGAAGTTATTGTTATTAACAATGCCCTTTCGTTGCTGATTTGGTTGTGATTGGACTTCGTCTTAAATGTCCTACAACTTGTATGCGGAAGCCGTAGATTGTGGTTTATGGTGTCACTGCAGAAGATATCTACGTGTTGGGTGTACTTATACGAGTATGTACGGGCTTGTCCGGGCGCGGGACAGCCTGAATGCTCTGTTGGCGGTAGCACCACTGAACGATCTGTTTGGTGATGCATGGAGGGACATTGTGCGAATGTGTGGCAGGTTCTGCGAGATGATGGAATGACAGTAATGTCAAATTATAACATTGAATTTGGTTTTTTATTAATTGATTTAATTGATTTATGATTGATGACATATTGTGAATTTTAATTTGGATTGTAAATATTTTATTTTATTGGTATATATCTGTAATTTATGTCGATTTGGCCTCGGCTGTGAAGGCATAGATAAATTATGTTAATAAATAAATAATAGGTAAAGCGCGTTGTAAACTTATCTAAAATATCGTATGGCTTCCAGAATAGGATGGTATATACGGCTGTGACGTGCCCCCAGATCTAATTGGGTAGTAATTAAACGTATTTAAATCCAGTTTTTGCTTGGGGACAATTGGTTTTGCCTGAATGAATTACTGAATAGCGACAAAAAAGTGAGCGCGATTAGATATAGTGGCTCGTCTGACAAAATTACTGAAATGCGCGACTAGAAATCTAAAAACAGCCACTTGAAACGTTAATTCCAGTTACATAAAATACAACACGTAGGATAAAGGGCTTTGCTTCGCTCACCACCATTCTCCTTACCTACCCTGACCCACCACTTCGCCATTCAGAAATTTTGTCGCGAAAATCAGTAGTTTTTTCGCGAAATTTAGTTTTTTTTTGGTTTATTTTAGAAAATTCCGATGTTCATGGTTATTCGCTAAATTCGTTTTTCATTCGGTCGTTTTATTATTCCCCAATGTGATTCTAATTTGTCTAATTCTCCTGTCTAAGTATACTTTTCCCATCGTGGTTGTGTGAGACGTTAGTTCTGGCTACCCCTTGTTCATAATACAACCGTGGGCTTACTGAGCAGCCGCGTATTAACTTACGTATGGAATTACATTCTTATCGTAAATCTTTTTTGTAATCCTCACTAACTGTTTTACTTCATGCAATTTCCCATGTTTTCCTTTCAAGTTAAATCTTAAGATAGTGCTACTTCTCCGAGTTTCGCAGGTGGCTCAGGCTTTCTGTGTAAGTACAATTTATGCTTAAGCTCCCTGCTTTAGCTAAAATAAGCTCACTTGAAATGCATACATTGTAGTTTTGGTCTTTTACCCAGTGACACTCTGGCCGAGGTCAAGTTAGGGTTGACCCAACCTTTTAATATTAAAAAGCAATTAACATCGAGCACATGAAAATAATCGAATCACATTGGAGAATAGTTGTCCTACGTCGTTAGTCACCCTGAGCCAGCGTCGATTCAGATTGGGCCCCTGGATTTATTAACATTAATGAAATATTCCACAATTAAAGATGATATAACCAAAAGATCTTTAGAGTGATGGGACTTTATCCACACTATGCCACAGGTCAAGCTAACCGTTTTAACTCAACAATACAATTTCATGCGCGGGACTGTAACTGAAAACGAGCCGCTTTATTTGAGGTGGATAGTACTATGTAGTGGGTTGTGTGCGTAAAAGTTGCTGTTGCGTTACATTACCAGTTTTGGGCAATCTTAATAAGATCGTTTGTCTTTGGGGCTGTATTTCACAACCGGCTTACCCTGCCTACGAAGCGGACGGTCCTGGGTTCGAATCCCGGTAAGGGAAAATACTTCTGTGATGAGCATGAATATTTGTTTCTTAGTCTTGGCTGTTTTCTATCTATTTACATAAGTATTTATCGCTATTAAATGTACCCATAACACCAGCCTTATTAAGCTTACTTTGGGCCTTGTTCGATTTGTGTATTCTTATATTTTGTTGTAATTAAATAGTCGTTTTATTTACAATAATTTACATACCATACTACCCATTCGAGTTCAATATTATAGTCAGTAGGTAGCTCAAAAATATAATTTGTCAAATAGAATTGTTGGTTAGCATCTAGGAATATTTCCAGACAGGATCTATGAAAAAATCTACTAAATTTAAAATATTATGTCTAATTGTGCCATGTTTTTTGCAATTTGTGATTGTGACAAAATAAGAAATAAAAGCAACACGGAAATTAATTTGAGATCGATTTGTTTAATTACAATTATTTTTATTGCGCCAGGCAAACGTAGTTTTTATTTTGATTTTCGTAACTGTGCACAGTACTTTCCGCTCGACACTTCTCGGTTTTAGTAGCTGAAAGTGATCAAGGTGACCTCGAAACTTGTAATTTGTCACAGACGTGTGTCATGAAGAGTATATTAAGGGCAAAATTTGAATATAGTTAATTGATTAACGATTTAAAAAAAGCCGGAAGTGTCGAGTGGTAAAGTTTAAATAATCGTACTGTACCTGCCTATAATATTAAACATATAAGTTCACACATTCGGCGTACACAACATAATTCCGAAATAACTTACATTATTAATGTTAGTTAAACATGAAGTCTATCGTAATTCGTAACCACAGTTTCGATTTCACAACAAAAAAGTTCAACACTTCACTGAAACAAAAAACGTTTTTATCAGCGTCAACTTGTGGAAAAGTTTATACGGCGGAGGTTGTATAGGATTTGAACAAGCGATCGCTGCGTAGTAAGCGCGGCGCGCGAATGCAGGACTCTCGTAGACTCCCGCCCGCCCTAGCCACTCCGCCGCCCGCCCTCGCGACGTAAACCGCCCGCCAGCGCCACGAGGTTAGTACTTTATTAGAGTAGTCGGCAAACGTCAGTGAGCTCACGCAAACGTATTCTAAAAATACAAACAGAATTGGCCCAAAAATACTTAAATTTTGAGAACTCGTTTAGATAGTTTGCCCACTTGCGTAAAGTCGTTTACCCAGAGCTAAATATTTGTCTTTATCTGTAGATTATCGAGATTTTTATTTGTAAAGTTAATAAGTATAGAGTTATATTTACTTTAAACTTATTGCTTGGTGTAAATGGGCCTATGAAAATTACTGTCTCTTTAAGCAAAGAAAATATAAATTGAGAATGACATTGTTAATAATGTATGCTGTTACGTAAATAGATTTATGACGTCACTGAAGTCGAACCGAAGACGTCACGTCTCGCATGTCGTATTATTTTGTTTCGTAACTATTAGACGTATGCAACGAAGACGGGTTTGGAAATCCAGATGTTTTGATTCTCAGATATTCATGTAAATATGTAATTATTCCGACCGTTGTAACATGTATTATTTCCTTTGCTACTCTATGGAAAAATGTACGATTTATTTATCCAACAAACCCTCTGAAATTATGTCTGAAAGACCTATTTTACAGAAGAAAAGAGGTTCTTGGCCTCAATATCTAACGGTACTCATGATCTCAATATCAACACCACTCCTTATCCGAAATCCTGAAGAGATTCCGAAAATCTGTCGGACAATTTCTCACGAAGATGCCCATCGTCCCCTCCTCGTATTGTCAAGCGAAAAATCGGAACTAAACTCATTTATTTGAATCATAGGTGTCATCTCTCACTCTCCGGACACGCCAAGACACTTTCGGACCCTTGTAATGACTGTTATTGTATAACAACAAAGGGACATTACAGAGTACGTGACGAAGGAAGTTCTGTTTGATCCGATATTTAAATCAAATATGGCAGTTTTGTTAGACACGTTCATTTGATATTATGCACTGACGAGCAAAGAAAAAGTTCCACCCACAAAATGCCGACAAACACCATAATATCTCCTAAGACAGAATAGATAAGAGTAGATTTACGTTTTTAATTGGTAATATTCTGATTCGCTGTTTAATGTACTTCAATATTGCAGACAGCGTCATTAAGCTAGATTCCCGTTTAGGAATAATTTGGTGTTATGTCACTGGAACGATTTCTTTGCTCGTCATATCAAGTGTCTACTAATGTCATAAACTCAAAAATTCATAAGTATGGATATGGATAGTTGTATGACTATGACGCCGGTGCGTGAACTACCATCCGGCCCAGTGGCAATCGAACGTACATACGTACGTACATCTCGTACTTTTGCCAACGTCAAGTTATTTTTTTTGTTTAAAGGTTAGGAAACTAGACATTTTAAAAGGAACGGAATAAAATCGGAATGTGGAAAAAGGAAAAGGAATTAAAATCTGTCTTCTTATAATCTTAATAATCTTAATCTTAAATAATAAGATTATAAGAAGACAAATAAATAGATTTCACTAAAAAGTGTCTAAATTCTGCTTAGAAATAACATTGTTTCCCAAAATTACTTCCGACGAAAATCTGATCAGCAAAATGAGAGACATATCGTTTAAGAGATGGGGGCGAAGTAAATGAAAGAACAATGAATGAAATACGCGAACGAAGGGTTGATAGCTAATGTTTTCGGCGTTTAGTGCGTTTTCTTTTTTGTTTCCTAAATACACAGAGGACCCTTTTTTATTTCGAAGACAACTCTATTTTTCCAGGTCGGATATCGATTTGTTTTTTGTTTAAGACAGAAATTAACTAGAATTATTTTTTTGTGGAAAAAATCTGTAATGTGCATAATTTAGAGAAAATTTAAAAAAAAATGTAAAGAAAATTATTTATATGTCAAATAGTGTTTTTTCGGACTTTTTATAACAGGTCCTTAGTCAATCTAAAATAATTCATTCATTCAACAATCGATTCTATCAGATCTCGGCAGTGCATTCAGTAACGACCGGCTTAACCTAGTGGGTCGAAGACGGTCCTGGGTTAGAATCCCGGTAAGGGTAAATGTTTGTGTGATGAGCATGAATATTTTTTTCTTAGTCTTGGATGTTTTCTAGGTATTTAATTTACATAATATCTCTATTAAATATACATATTTATCTCTATTAAATAGGTATATCGTCGTCAAGTACCCATAAATAAGCCTTATTGAGCTTAGTACGGGCCTTGTTCGATTTGGGTAAGCTTGTCCTCTAATATACAAAAAAAAACACACTTTGAAATGTCACATTTTATTGTAGCGCCGTGTTTGTTATTGAAATTGACCAAGGCAAAATGGATAGAGGCACAGAACAAGTAGAAGTAGTACAGATAGAACACTTCGCAAAGATATTTAAATATTTTACTTAAATGTTTAATATTTTACGTAAATTTACTTAGCTTTAAAAAAAGCGCACCTGCGCTACGTCCAATAATCGCTAAACACCTAGAGATTGGGTTCGCGCTACGCCCGAGGACTTCTTTTACTCTGACATCTCAAGGTCGTCCTGACAACTCCTGTCTCTCTCGCTCACGGTAGAGTTACCTACGTGCGATTTGTGTTGTAAATTTTAGCTTACTGTGTGCAAAGAGCTTTAATGATGCACTTACATTTTTGGAATAAAAAAAATATAATGTCGCTTCTCATCCTTGTGCTTCCTTTTACTGAGACACCCGTTAACACAACAGTAGGTTTTATTCGAAATACCATACTTTTACAAATACTTTTTTGTGATTGTTTTGAAGTTATTGTTCGTTGCAAACATCTCAGAAAATATGCTTACGGGGAAGCGGCTACCGTGCGACTAACAGCACAGAGAAAGTAGTATTACCTACTTGACTGCGAGCCAAGCGAGTGGCAGCCTAACTGCAATCCGTCGGACGGGTTGTATTGGCCGGACGAATGTACAGACCCTCCTGACAGAAGTACATTGAAATAGACAGATATACATATGAGTGTATACATAAATAGGCCGACCCTCCCTAAATCATAAATGTTTTTATCTACACACGTATCATAAACCCTCTTTACTGCGTCCAAAAACCGCACGTTACGATCAGCATTATGTTAAACTACTTTGTAAAAACTCATTTCTAATCTGAATATTGAACATTATGACCATAATGTGTAAATTTTATACATATTATGACATTCAAATTTCGAACGCCGACGCCCGCCTGCGTGCCGCCCCTACTTTGTCTGTGAAGTTGATACTACAGAACAAGCTAAACAACTCAATGCCACAATGCCGGTCAAACATGCGGTTCCTGAACACATCAAAGAGAGCTTATGATATGTGCGTAGATAAAGTAGTGTATGTAACTGTACATAATTACTGTACATAATCAGTCACATAAAGTACTATTTCGATGTACATAGCTGTCTCAAGACGGTAAACTTTCATGAACTGGATAAGGTTAAGGGTGAAGTGAAATAAAATTTAAACACGTTTTACTTATTAAAGGTTAATTTGAGATTTGAAGTCGGATCTTTTTTAAAGGTCGCCGCATTAATCATTCCTAATCCTGGAAACTGTTGAAGTAAATTCAGCTAAATGCGTACAGCATTCTTATTCGCGGTGTGTGTTTAACCTCCAAAGATTAGGCCAGAGGGCATCGATCACCGACCGACGCTACAGGGAAGCGAGAACGAACAAGATTAGGCCAGAGGGCATCGATCACCGACCGACGGACGCTACAGGGAAGCGAGAACGAACAAGAATTTCCTTAGCTAGTTTAGATAGTATTTTGTTTTGTTTTTATAATAACGTAGCTGACCCGGTGAACTTCGTACCAACTAAAATTTGATTGTAAAATAAGTAATATGGTACATACCCTTAAGTGTCACATTGGCTAGAAAATTAGTAATAAAATAGTGGATCGTTAAATAAAAATCATTAGTAATTTACTTGTAGGTAAGTGAAAATGATCCGCTACTAACGCCATCTATCCTTTGCGTAGTAACTATACGCATCGCACAACTGTGGAACATAGAGTCCGCTACCAACAAAGAGGATAAATGTATTACCTAACAATGGCAAAGGAGTTCTAAGACCTTCTACGGCTACCTACACCATCTAGCGATAAGAAGCCGAGACTTGTCCGCTTCCCATACAAAACATTATTGTTCGTTGCGTTGATTTTTTGGCAGTTTATCTGCGCTTTTCTTTGTTTTCTTTTTACCTAATCCTCCTGCGCGAGAATAAATGTGAAAGGAATTATTTAAACTGCGGCCATTTGAGAGATTTAGTAAGACTGACGTACAGCGATTCATTTTTATAAGGATAGATTATTATGTATCTCTAGTTGTAAGGTATTTATAGATGTGGGTTTTTGTTAACCTGAAATAAAAAGTATTATTATTATTAGGCGTTACCGAATGATTCATTAATACATAAGTGTCGTAATTATTTATCTAGTTACGGTGCAAACTTTGCAACAAAAACTATTGTTCAATATAACAACGAAAAAAATACTAACAATAAAACATTTTTACCTATAAACTTAAACAGGTCTACCGGTTTCCTTTTCTCTCTCTCTTTCACTCTATTTCACTATCTCTCTCTCGCGCTCTCTCTCTATTCAATGTAAGTGTAATACAACAATCGTAACGTAATCGTTGTTTTTACCGACTTCAAAAGAGGAGGGGATTCTCAATTCGGTTATATATATATATATATTTTATTAATATTTATTTTTATTTTTGTTACCTCAAAACTGGTACTATTTATGTACCGATTTCAAAAATCCTTTAATAATTTGAAAAGATGACTTCCAGTTTGGTCCCATTTTTGAAAATTAGAAATCGTTCCAGCAGTTTGTTTGCAGCAAAAATACTGGAATTATGATATCATCCAGGCGACACGTTGCGTATTATTTACGCTTTACTGTGACTTATCAGTGGTGTTTAAGGTCATTGTTATAAGATGGATTCTGTCTATAAGTACCTATCGTATATTCGTTTATGTCGTGGCATATGCGTGGACTTGATTGTCAGACAGACAGATTTCGCAGCCTTGTTTTCGCGTATTTTGACAATATTCGCTTACGGAATAAATAGGGCTTCGTTTTTTTAAAGTTTTTAACTTGGTGAATTATTAGTGGTGAATTATTTTTTGAGATGTCTTTAGTGAAGTGACTAATTTCAAAGTGTCGGTGCGTGTTGTCAAAGTCAAAGTCAAAGTACTTTATTACTGTAGATATTTACATATACTTAGCAAACGTTATTTTTTGCCTCTTCTCTACATTGGACCACTGTGGGAGAAGAAGGGGGTAGAAACTCCCACAGATTGATTTTAGAACTCTTTTAAAAATAGGTAGTGCTTAACTAATACAAATATGAAAATTTTCATTGTTATGATTAATAAGCAGGAATAAATAATTACAAAATTATTAACAGCAAGTTCTATGTTGAGCCAGATTAACCCCATACAGTCCTGTCATTTAAGTAATCTTGGACATTGTAATATCCCCTTTTCGACAAAGTCGCTTTAACATGCTTTTTAAATTGCTCAAATGGCAATTTCAAAATCTCCAGAGGTATCTTATTGGTGAATTATTTTTTTCATTTATGTGCCATATAGTATTGTATTCAGTAGACAGGTTTCGTAGTATCTTTTTCGTGGGTATGTATGACGACCTTCGCATCCCGACCGGGAGGGAGAAAAAGGTCTTGAAGTCGGTGTTTTTTGTAAGTTTTTAACTCGTTGAATTAATACGTGTAATGATATAATGTTATACTAGTATAGTAGTATCTGTGGTGTAATATAATAATCGGTAAATCAATTTCGAATCCAACTAAAGATCTTTACTTATCTTTTCTATGTATATAGCATATCTGTGTAAAATTCTAAACCATATATCTAGCAACAGTCTACTCCTTCCTCATTCAACCTCTTTGCCTGGAACTGGAAATAGACCGAGTAGGAAACTGTTCAAGAAAACGCTTTCACGTATTTATAAATAGATCTATATTTTAATGCAGTTGCGGGAAAGGAGTTTCGAATAGGTTCAATCAATACTACTTGCACAGCGTAGCTATAAATAACATTGTTCGACTTTTATGAACGTGAGTCACATTATAATGTGGCCGTGGACAACAATGATGGAGAGTTTGATAACCTACAGCTAGTGTACTGGCATTTACAATCTGCACTAAAAATGTGTGTTAAGGGTGTTATCTAGTAAAATTCCGGCATTCCCGAATTTAAGTTCTGAAGAAGAACTGTTTCGGTTACAGCTAATAAAAAATGACACGCATTTAAATCTAGTTTACAATTAATTATCACCTAGAAAATAATTCCTGAAATGGAATCTCGAAAAACGCAAAAAACTTTCCTGTTCACTATGCACATATTTGTTTAGGTATTTACAATATACTTTACTATACAGGGATGAACTCCCTGTTAACGTTATGCGAGAGTAGCTTTACTTAGATATTTATAGATCTTTTTTAATTAAAATTAAATTAAATTAAATTAAAAATATTCAAACTTTTACCGAGCGAAACTCTTACACAAATTCGCGAACGCGACATCAAATCAACGCTATGGGTTCAGTTGCCCACCAGACGTCAGAGTGAGTGCCCGTCGCTTTTTCGTTGGTTCGTGACTTCAGCGTATCGACACAAAGCACTGCCGTGCAGCATGTCCCTAAGTAAAAAGTGTAACCAACTTCTAATTTGCCACTTCACTAATAAATCGCCAATTTGGTCTTCGTACCTTGTCCGAAGGCTCCATTCACACCCGCTGCATATATCTGTTTCGTCAATGTTCTTTTATTCATCCTTTCAACGTGACCAAACTATCTATATAAGCTGACCTATCTCTATCCGTGAAACTATATCTTCTTTCAATCCACAAAGTTCCCTTATAGTATGTGTGGAGTAATATTGAATATAGATTGAAGAATGAATAAATATTACTTTTAATTATTTTCGGAAATCAAAAACGAATAACCTATTTCTTAGGTAGGTATACTTATCTAAACTGGTTTAGGTCTTCGCACCTGATAATAAATACTATTTCCTATTTCTATAACCTGAAAATTGTGCTGTAAAATATGTCTATCAAATCAGTATCATCTCGATTGCGCATTGATTGAAAACTCATAGACCTCACTTCAGATCACTTTTTTACTAGACACGGGGTCTCGATCACTTCAGTACTAAGTCAGAATTAGTCCGGCTGTGTCACACTGTGCGGCTCGTACGTGTGCGTGAGCGCAAGTGTTTTTGTGTGAGTAACGCTCTAATACCAATAAGCGACGCCCCGGCCGTCGGGCGGTGAACAGCCTTAACTAAACTCGTACAGAACGATTATTTTAACTTTACCGTTCTACACTTCTCGGCTTTTTGATCTTTTTAAGGCCCAAGATCATACAAAACCACTGAAGAGAGCTTTGGCAAAAAAAAAACTTCCAATAAATTCATAGGTCTCAAAAAATTATATGTTATCACAAAGAGATAATAGTTTAAATACTATGTCGTTACGCGATTGGATTAATTTGGCTCTATCTTAAAAAATCCTGAACATAGTCTATATTTAAAAGGAGATTCAATAATTTTAATATAAAATTACTGATTTTTCTCATAATTTGTATACCTAAATTTTCCTCTTCTAGAGCTCCGTATAAATCCTTAAATTTTATCAATTAGCTTTTTTCCGTTTTTCAGTAAATTCGGAAAAACACCTAATTTCTAAAGTATCCGGGCGGCCCGATGCTATTCCGCGCCGCCCGCTACCCCGCCAGTTCCGCTACCCCGCCAGGAGACGACGGGCGAATGCGGCGCCCCTCACCTCAACAGCTAGAACTGAGCCTTAAAACGTAAATCAATTAACAGTTTTCAGGACATCTTGATCACTTTCAGAGACTAAAACCGAGAAGAGTCGAGCAGCAAAGTTAAAGTAATCGTACTATACAATGGTGTGCGTATACTATGTATGAGTTTAATTCTCTGTTTGAGATCAATTTAAAAAGTCTCCAAAATATTCCTAGATTTTTCCCAATGATTTACAATTAACACTGCCTCACTGATGGTCAAAGTGAAAATTTATTAACGTAATAACGAGGTTCCAAGCTTGGAACAGCAAGTACTGAGGTACTTGCTGTTCTCAAAGGATATAGTCAGCCAATCTCAAGAAAAGTGTCGAACTATTAAAGGCAACCCTCCCTAATCGTTGGAGCCACTTTTCATGAGTTTAGCTTCACCGATAGTGTTGTTAGCGGCAAGCCACGCGTGTCACAGCTATAGACCCCTGTGATGTATGGCCGCGCGATCTGTAAGGGTGGGGTAATCTACACTGACGAGCAATGAAAAAGTTCCAGTGACATAGCACCAAATTACTCCTAAACGGGAAAGGCTAGCATATGACGACCCGAATGGCCGAGTCGGCAGTGACCTTGCCTACGAATCCAAGGGTCCCGGGTTCAAGTCCCGGTGGGGCCAAATATTTGTTTGATGAGAACGGATGTTTGTACCCTAGTCATGGTTGTTTATCTATCTAAGTATACTACATATTTATCTATATAAGTATGTGTTTCGTTGTCTAGTACCCAAGATACAGGGAATCCAAGTTTGGGGCTAGAGCAATGTGTGTAAAGTGTCCAAGATATTATTATTATTATTAATAATGACGCCGTCTGCAATATTGAAGTACATTTAACAGCGCATCAGAATATTACCAATTAAAAACGTAAATATTGTAAACGTAATATTGGTTCTATGTCTTAGGAGATATTAAGGTGTTTGTCGGTATTTTTTGAGTGGAACTTTTTCATTGCTCGTCAGTTTATTTCTATCCGATAAGAGGGACGGGGATACAAGGATGAGTCTATCATATTTTATTTTTATTTTATTTTATTTATTTATTTAGAAGACCAACAAATGATACACTTGTAACATACATCTAGACTTCGCATCGCAAAACCGGCCATTCGTCACCTAATTCTAAACTATAAGTTTAGTTTTAAAACATTACTCGTACGTATTTGAAGCTATGGAAACTAAGCAGCATCACTCCTATTACCATACGGGGTTGCAGAGGCAGAGTGCGTTTAGCCGGGTTATTCGATAATCCATTTTGCGTGACAGGCGGCTAGCCCATCGACGTTCATGTCATACTGAGGATGTCGTTTCCCGAACGGGAGACGGTCTGCGGTCTGTGTGTGCATTATTTGCCCGACTACAGTGAATCCAAAAGGAGGGTTATGATTTTAAGCTGTATGTAATAGTTCGCGACAGGTTTGGATGGCACTCGATGGCCCGTCCACTTAATTCTCAAGGCTGAACGGATATGAATGAAATTTGGCACAGAGATAGTTTACGAGCTAGATTAACATATAGGATACTTTTATCTGACTGCACCAGAAGGAGGGTAACGTTATCTCGGTAAATGATACATCCTAGGAACAACCAGATGAAGTTGCGGGCATCAGCTAGTTAGATAATAAATATTTTATATTTTTTCCTCTGAATAATTAACATGTTTATTTACAACTTGTGACAATTATATACAAATTTTATAAATACTCCTCATTTCGAATCGTCGCCTTAAGAAAATTCACATCAAGACGCGTGGCGCGACGTTGACGCTCCGTTGCCAGGAAACCATTTCATTTTTGTGCTAATCAGAAACAAATCACTGTGCATCATTTACCTGAATGTAATAAGTTTATTCTCTCAAAAACCGACGGTAATTAGGTCGGGTCGCGATTGTGAACCGTATGCCATAGTAATACAATTTAAAACCCATAACGGAATAGTGGCGTTATCTAACGACCGTGGTATTCAAGAGGTTAAAGATAATGCTCTGATTGTTTTATAGATATATAGGTATAGGCTATATAGTTACCAAAAAGTAACGTGATTTAGGCGGGGAGCAGGTGGCAGTATAAACCCTCACCACGTCTTACCAGGGATGAGGGGGGCATTAAAAAGTTGCTAAAACATCACGAGATTAATTAACAGCCCCTATCCTGCTTAGAACATATCAACTTTCATGCCAGATTTTGACGTATTTAATCAAGAAGCATTTGTTCACTTTAATTTAATCCATTTTATTTATTACTTTCTCTCAATTTTACAGTTTTTTTGAGGGACAGAAAAACGTGATAATTGCCGAGCAATTTGTCCGGCCGGTGGTTATAGGTTCTCTGCACTCTTCCGTACTCTTTAGAGCACGATGTTTTAGTATTCGGGTGTTAGTTTGTGAACTTGTAGTCTTATTACTGAGTACATCTAAGTACATACAAGTATAGTTTACTCATAGTTAATGCATGTTGATGTACCTCAGTACAGTCACTGACACCATCTATGACGTTGTCGCAAAAGTTAAATTTGATACTAATTGTGAGTGCACGAGGGACAGGTCACTGGTGAATATAGATAGATATAAGGTATGGATGACGCTGTATGGTGCAGGTATTATTAACGTCATTGTCTACTGAAATGAAGTCGCCCACCTCTAGTGGGGCTTTAAACCCGTGCCACGCTGTTACAATCAAGGCTTCCACAAGCGTTTCCACAGGGGGTTTAAAACTGTGTAGACGCTTGTTTGCACCCAAAATTCGTTTGACCTTTCCACAACCTTTGTGGAAGGGCGTGCGTTGCCAACCACGTGTGGGCCGGCGTTTTCCAGAGTGTAGACAGGGGGGTCTCACTGTACAGTTTAGGTACGTTCGACCGGCCAACCCGACGGGCGGAAATTCAGTTATGGTGCCGCTCGCTTGGGTGGCAGTCGCTTCGGGCCCTAGCTGCTCCTCATAAGCAACTTTTCTGTGATTTTTGCAACAACAATGACTTAAATACCTAACATTTTAGGGTGTCTAAAGGAATTGTTCACAAATAAAATTCGATTCCTTTTTAATTGAATACCTTTTTGTTTTATGAAAACACTTTAGACCCAATATAAAACAAATGACAATTACATGAGTAAGGAGGTAGGTACCTACCTAGCCTTAGAATTTACCAATAGTACTAAGTAAAGTACTAATAACACCTCTCTTAGATAGAGTAGACTAAAATTCACAAACACAAATAATCGCACGTAGGTAACCCTATCGTGATCAAGCGAGACAGGAGTTTACAGGACGACCTTGTTATGTCAGAGTAAAAGAAGCTCTCAGGCGTAGTGATGCGGCGCAATCTAGCCTGCACGGGCGAGGCAACCGATTCTGTAGGTGCTTAGCGATTGTTGTACGTAGCGCAGGTGCGAGCTAGATTGCGCTTTATTATCGCGCAGCGAGAGTAGCTATTTATTTAAGTGTATTTGAGGAGTAATCTTTCTGTACATAGTTAGTACTATTAGGTATTCTGTGGTGTAGACGCTTGTTCCACCACACATGGTGGTCAGTTGCGCAGCGGCAGTCTGTGCGCGCGCATGTCTTGTTAAATTCTAACGTGTGAAATCATTAAAATGGCGATGCGGGAGGAATAACAAGCTCTAACCGAGTTTATCGTGTTATATAAAGACATGACGTGTCTCTGGGACTTATCCTCCGAATCATTTATTTATATTTCCCTTTATAACTACCATTATAGGCTTAACTTAACCTAATGCGGTAGGTATATTTAATATTATTTATCTAAACGTATCATAAACCCTCTTTACTGCGTCCAAAAACCGCACGATTCGACTAGCATAATGTTAAACTACGTGGTAAAAACTCATTTCTTATCTGAATATTGATACAATATGACCATAATGTACATATTTTCGACAACTTATGACATTCAAACGCCGACGCCCGCCAGCGTGCCGCCCCTAGTTTGTCTGTGAAGTTGGTACTACTGAACAAGCTAAACAAGTGCTGAGCAATTATCAATGCCGGTCGAACATGAAGTTTCTGAACACATCAAAGAGAGCTTATGATATGTGTATAGATATACCAGTGTATGCCGGTATAAATATACATAATTACTAGGCATTATGTATCAGTCACATAAACTACTATTAACGAAGTATTTACATATTATAAAATCTTTATATCATACCGAGACAGGCCCAAAAAAAAGTATGCTCGAAAATGAAAAAGTTTGCCGCCAGAGAAATTAAAGACCAAAATCGACCACTTAAAATTTGCCCCCCAAAGGGAGGTGCTTCACCAACTTTCTGAAAATTTGATAGGCACGGAGCCATATCGCAATGTGTACATATTTACGCAGGGTCGACGGCACAATGAAGTTGTTGTAAACCTGTGTAGATGGAAACACCAACCGCGGGGACTACAAGCCTCCCACCAAGGTCACCCTTGTGGAAGCCTTAAATAACAGTGTGGCACACGTTTTAAATAACAAGGAAAATCTATCAGAATAATTTAGTTACGACGTCACTCGCATCAAGCAAAAGGCTAGTTTAATGGTTGTAATGCCCAACAGAGAGAACGCGAGCTTGCGCTATTCTCAGATTATCTTTGACAACTCTTTATTAACCTGTCAAAAACCGAGGGTAGTTGGGACGGGTCGCGATTTTGTACCTTACGCCATGGTAATAAAATTTAAAACCTATTACGAAAAAAAGGGGCGTTAGCTAACGCCGTTGGTATTCATGAGGTTAAAGAGAACCATCTTCTCAACAGCGACGGAACCTATGCCATTTGATTGCTCTTAGAATACTTAGAGTACAATAAGTCGGAATCGAGCGCGAACACAGTGTTTTTGTAGATTTTGCGCCAAGCGGCCTACCGATGTGTTTGGAGAAGTGAAAAATAATGTTGGTCTGATCAGATCGGTTTATTTGTGAAAGTTCTTCAGGATCATGTCCAGCCCCCTAAAATATTACTACACCTTATATTATTATTACAGCCTGTATACTATAACAAAGTACCACATACATTTTTCCAATTCTAAGATTATTTGGATGCTATTTTTGTTTGTATATTATGATAATAACAGTAAGGGGTAGTAATGGACATCATTATGAACAACTTTCAATAACATTTTTGATTGAATGACAGATTTGATACGACCAACTTGTTTTTTCACTTCTCCATAGTATTAAAATCTTCAAAAAATACGATGGTTTTTTAAAAGGCACATACATTACTTCGGGCCCCACACTAGGATACCCCTGTGTCGTGGGAACCAGAAACAGCGACACACACATATAAACATCCAGTTATGTATAGTATAATAGGATCATGTTTGACACACTTCGGATACGGAACCCTACAATGCTATTTTATTAGTGATTCAGGCGCTTAGGCAGGCATTTTCGACGCTACAATACGTTTAACGCACATTTTACTTATAATTTATTATTTTATCTACACACTTATCATAAACCCTCTTTTTACTGCGTACAAAAACCGCAAGTTACGATCAGCATAATGTTAAACTACTTGGTAAAAACTCATTTCTTATCTTAAAAATTACACATTATGACCATAATGTGTATTTTTTCTACATATTATGACATTCAAATTTCGAACGCCGACGCCCGCCTCGTGGCGCCCCTAGTTTGTATGTGAAGTTGGTACTGACATTCAAATTTCGAACGCCGACGCCCGAAGTTGGTCCTACAGAACAAGTTAAACAACTGCAGAGCCACAATGCCGGTCAAGCATGCGGTTCCTGAACACATCAAAGAGAGCTTATGGTATGTGTGTAGATAAACTAGTGTATGTAACTGTACATAATTAGGCATTAAAACTCTCGAGTGATATTATTATGAAACTCGCCTTCGGCTCGTTTCATAAACCCACTCTCGAGTATTAATGCCCTCCATTATGTAGCAGTCACATAATATACTATTAAATTGGTGCCACTTTTCAGATTAAAAGCAATAACTTTATAATGACAAAGTCAAGGCGTAAGTTGTATACAGATGTACAAAGCTGGTTAAGTGAACAAGTTTTTGAAATAATGTTCCACTTCAATGTGATGCTTTTTTTACAGGAGATTATTTCTCATTCTGGGCATCTGAAGGCAGAAGAAATAATATTTCCACTCGGGGTTATTTTCTAAGTTTTTTAAGGGTTCCGTACCAAACGGGACCCTATTACAAGCCTTCGCTGTCCGTCCGTCCGCCTTTCACCAGGCTGTATTCAATGAATCGTGATAGTTAGACTTATGAAATGTTCACAGATGATGTATTACTGTTGCCGCTATAACAACAAATACTAAAAAACAGAATAAAATAAATATTAAAGGGGGCTCCCATACAAATATTCTTTCAATACCACATACAAACTTACGAATGCACCTGGTTACATACATGGAGTGTGAAAGTAGCCGCACCAATAACTTTGTAAACAAAAATTTGCTCTGTAAAATCTACGTAAAATGTATCTTAGGGAAAGTTGTTCATAATGATGGTTAGTATCATTTCCTAAAATATGGTCAGCAAGCACGAAACGAGCAGAGAAAACTTATTGAGATTCGATAAAATAATTATAGTACAGTGTTAAATTAACTTACAAATACAAGCGGAACCCATGTTATTGGTCCCGCCCGCCTCCATTCAAATTTATTTAAATTACAACTACTATAATAATTTAATCGAAAATTGATAGGTCTTTATCTTATTTTGAGCTTTTTAGCGTACCGCAGTCGGGTTCTTTTGTTTTTTAAAAACGTCTTTAATTTCCAGCTTTTCAGTACAAAATTACGAATAATCTTTAAATGCTTAGTTTAAAACTATGTAAGGTGTTACCTACCTTCTACAAGATTATTAAATGTTTACGTACTCGCCATTAAAAGCCCTTTATTTTGATACTCCCCACACCCAAAAAATTCGCCATTTTTTTTTATTATTTTATTTATCCAGTGACACAAGCGCCATCAAGACTAATCTAATAACGTAACATTTATCAAAATCGGTTAAGCCGTTGCGTAGTTGCGAGAGGAGTTAGGAAAAAACATACATACAGGTCAAACACATGACCCTCCTCTATTCCGCTTCGCTGCAGGCGGTTAAAACGAAAACTAAAGCTATTTTGTTATAATGTTAACAAACGCGTATGGGCCCTTATACTCATTTTATACTCACAGAGGACTTCACTTCCAGAGTTTATTATATTCTCATTTCCCACATCACAACTCCCAGAGCTGCAGTCGAAAATTCCCGACCCAATACCTTCTGATCAAGTCCCCCCCCCTCCAATACCCCTCTGATGCAGCTGTAGGTACAGGCCCCGCCAGGTTTCTTGTTTTTAGAGCGAGCCGTCACCTCTCTCTCTCTCTCTCTCTCGCACAACCTTACCCTATGCGAGCCAGAGAGAGGTGATAGATGGCTCAAACGCCGAGAAACCTGGCGGGGCCTGTAGATGTGAAGCGACGAAGCAGATCTCTCGGTCCCTTGAGCTAGGCCATAGTTAGCATATGATTCAGATAGGGATATAATATAAGGTTTGAGGGCGCCACTATTTAGGCATTGTCCCTGCGCGCTAAATAAAACCTTTCGACGCATAGAACCATATACGCGGAACACCAACTCGAGGTTTTGTGGTGTTTTTCGGATTAGTGGAAATAATTACGTCATATACCAACTACGGACAATTGCACAAACGCAAACCACCACTATTTTTGTTGGTGGAGTCAAATTTTATTTTCGCCCCACCTGCTCGAAAATGACACTTTATCTACGCACTTATCATAAATGCTCTAAAATCGACTCAGAAACCATAGGGAAATGACCTGCATTATGACACAGCGATGCGTATATGGCAAATTACAGAGAAACAAATTTTACTTTATCGCATCGATTAATAAAGTAGTATATTAATTAGGTCCTTACATATGAAATTGGCGTTTCGGCGTACTGGCCACTTTGATCTCAAATATCTCCTCTATGGTTAGGAATTCCAAATTCAAATTTATACAGCTATTTACTCATGTATTTGTGTTTCTAAAATTATAATTCATTTGTTTTTTCCTCAATTGCTTTTTTTCTTGCGTCACTCAGCTTACAAAATGGAAAACTTGAAATATCGCGTTATTTACGAGTATGAGTTCTACCGTGGCACCAGTGCTGCAGAAACGACTCGAAGGATTAATGATGTGTATGGCGACGGTGCCGCAATAGAAAACACAGTGCGTTTTTGGTTCCAACGTTTTCGTTCTGGAAATTTCGACCTGCAGAACAAGCCCCGTGGACGGCCGGAGACCAAAGTTGATAATGAAGAATTGAAAGCTATTGTGAAAGCGGATCCATCGCAAACCACGACCGAGTTAACTGCAGGCTGCGTTGTTAGTGATAAAGCTGTTTTTATCCACTTGAAGCAAATTGGGAAGGTGAAAAAGCTTGAAAGGTGGGTACCTCACGAACTGAGTGAAGCAAATCAACAAACGCGCGTTGACTGCTGCGTTGCATTACTCACCCGGCACAATAATAAAAGGATTTAAAATCGAATCATTACCTGTGATGAAAAGTGGATCCTGTACGATAATCGGAAGCGCTCATCGCAATGGCTGAACCCTGCCGAACCAGCCAAACCATGCCCCAAGCGAAAATTTACTCCAAAAAAGTTACATGTGAGCGTTTGGTGGACTAGTGCTGGTGTCGTTCACTACAGCTTTCTTAAATCTGGCCAGACGATTACGGCAGATGTCTATTTTTACAAGCAACTGCAAATCATGATGGAAAAGCTAGCTGCTAAATAACCGAGGCTGGTCAATCGCTCTAGGCCACTGCTGCTTCATGATAACGCTAGACCACACACTGCACAACAGACGGCTACCATATTAGAGGAGCTTCAATTGGAATGTCTAAGACATCCACCGTACTCTCCGGGCCTTGCTCCAACAGATTACCATTTTTTTCGAAATTTGGATAACTTCTTGAAAGGGAAAAAATTCAACTCCGATAGGGCAGTCCGAACCGCCTTCAAAGATTTTATTGATTCCCGTCCGAATGTTTTTTTTAGTAAAGGGATCGAAGAACTACCTATGAGATGGCAAAAGTGTATAGATAGCAATGGTACATACTTTGATTAAATAAATATATTATAATTTAAACAAAACGACTTTATGTTCCTCCCATGCAAAACGCCAATTTCATATGTAAGGACCTAATATAAATATACGGAATGTAATACCGCATATTAAATAAATATTATAAATAAACAATACTGCATATTAAATCCCTAAGTTTACAAAAGAGAAAGATAATGCCCTTAGACGATTCTAGAAGATAAATACAGAGGGACTGTTTTGTGTCACTCGTGGTTTTTACGTCACGCCTTTTCCCTTACGGCGTGGCACGCCACAGTTGGGCATTGCCATGGTTAGCCAGCAATATCTATTTCATTATCTAAGCAATGCAGAAGTATTTATTTGTTAACATAGCTAACCTTAGGTATACTCTGTCCGCCGAATGGCTTTACTTTTGACTGACCCATACATTTTGGAAATGAAAAATATTGCTTACCTCAATGTGGCAGGGCGATGACAGGTTTGATGCGACCGTGGGCGCGGTAAGTGCGTCTGCGCAGGCGGGGTGAGCGATTCACCTGTAATCGAAAGTGAATTTGGGTTTAGGTTGATTTTTGGTACGTAATAAGGAAATGTTGAAAGTAAAATAAAGGATTGTACAATCTATAGGCCCATGTACGTAGCGAGGCACGTGAGGAAGTGGCATGAGCTGACTCTCCAATTTTCTGTCACTTCACTCAGATAAGCGCCCGGCCTTAGGAGGCTTCACTTATTTTTATTTATTTTTTATGATTTTATTTCACTAAGATAAACTTTTATACGCGGAAACATCTAAGTGGTTTATTTGTTACTTTATTTAGGATTTGCCAGTTATATTGTAAACCGTTTGTTTCCCGAATAAACTAAATAAAATAATCACGTTACGACGGGTTATGGTGAGTATCCCCCGTAATGGAAACCTAAAGAAAGTAATTTGGCGGAGTAGAAGGGTCCTAAAGAAATGAAAGAAAGAAATTATAATGTGTCCGTAGAAGTTTTCCTACTATATACTAAATTGACCTACCTACATAACTTTATATACAAAAAGCTAGAGACTGACACCTGGGCGTCGTGGTGGTTGGTGAAGGGAGTGCAGAGCCAGTAGACAGGAACGTCGGCGGTCGATCAGCCTTGTGGGGTCCGGAGACGGTGGTGGACAGCGGTTAGTGGTTAGACACCACTAACCGGCCGTGTAAGCGGTGAGGTGGAAAAGGATGGTAGGATGTATGAGTTCAATGATTGCTTTACTTCGCCCAGTGGACGCACAATTTTCACTTTTAGGCAGAGAGAGAGTAGGGAGTACTTTTTCAAGATACTTTTACGCCCGGTTTCTGAAAGGAAAATTAGCTTTACAACTTGTTAAACGCATTTCAGCCAATCACATGCCGCTATTTTGAATAAATGATCGATTAACCGCTTGTTACATTTGACCACTCTTTCGGAAACTGGGGGTTAGTTGTTGTTCTCTCTTCAGAGCCTTGCCTTGTTTTTTCATTTTTGAGGAAACCTCTGGTCGATTCCAATATTCCAAGATTCAATAGTTATTTGTGTCACAAGGGAGCAAAATGATGAATTTACGGCGAGGGCACGACACCACAGATAAAATATTCCTGTATACTTTTACTAAATAAATAATAGCATCGAATGTTAAAATGGTTTCGGATATCAATATTCATTATATCATAATAACAGTCATCGATAGTTTTGATTTCAGTAAAACGAATAATTTATTGTGACTTTTTTTTTAATATCATGAAAAATTCATAAATTTTCATATAACGTTGTTAAAGTTAAAACTTGAAACATGTTCGTTTTTAATCGACTACGTCATCGTAGTCGATTTTAATGTAATTTCATAATTACATTCGATTATTTTAATCTGTGTTCAATAGGTACATTGCCTAAACGCTTCATGCCAATGAATAAATTAAAAAAGTAGCTTGAACAGAAAAGTAGCTTTTTGCTCCCTCTCATCGTGGAGCAAAACTTACTTTTCCGAATGAAAGGTGTGAAAAAATATTTTGAATTGACGTTTAACATCTCAAGGGGCCAGCAAAACCATAACTAATAACTCATGGATCGTATTAAAAACATAGATCAGATAAAATGTTGCCAAAAAACAAAAATTAAGAAGAAGATAGAATGCTCTAAAAAATGTAAACAAACGATTTAGTAGTTATACCTATAAACGAAATTGGAAATCAAGTCCAGTACATAAGTCGTTTGCAAGGCCGGACTCGAATTCTCAAACCTTGACCAATTTGGTGGGTCATTTTAGAGTACAGCGGTAAGTGTAGAGGAGAGGACACCCTACAAACTCCGATTTCTGAATTGAGAATATAACTTATCAAATACAGTATTGTTCTGTCAAAAACAACCCCTACTTTCCTACACCCCGTCATCAAAGTTTCGTAGATATTTCATGAAGATATGACGCCGGCGACGACGTAATCACTTTCCGTGACGTTTATAAGTGACTGCTTCATAAATAGTTTCCAAGACAATGTTGACAGTGTGAAGCCATTCTTATAATTTACTGTCTATTACATTTTGTAGATCGTCTTGCTTGGGCTGAAGGTTACTGTTAGTCCATTTATTTCTTCTGTATTTTTTTGAGTCACTTGTACGTCTAAATATTTTAAATTCTAATTCTAATATTTTAAAAGTCGCTTAAAATAAAACTATCTGTTTTGATATATAATTTATTGTATAATATTATGTATTTATGTACATATTAGTAAGTAGTTTATTATTTTCTTATTTTAACGTTGTGCACATAGTCTACCTGTTCTTTCATGTATTCTGTCCATATTAGGTTTGCTGGAAGAAATCTCTTTTTAGAGATTAGTTCGCCTTTGTACACCTAGTTTCCATTTTGATGTATCTGTATCTTCCGTTTTTGTGCAATAAAGTATAAAGTGAAATATGAAAATAACACTAGATATTGAATTAATCAAGAGTTTTTACTATGGTTGTCATGTGATTTGCAAAAGCCACATATCAACCTAAATATTTATAGAAATCACAACTCATTACAGACAGCATGGCTCAATTATTGATTAGCTTTTGATCGAAATGCTTGTATCTCGGCCACTCGGATTTACGCTAGATCCCGAACCGAACGTTTTGAAGCAAGGAGGTACGTGGGACCAGCTCTTCTGGCTACAGCATCCCTGGATCTGGCCTCGCATGATCAGTTGTTCACTCTTCCAAACTTCCAATCTTCTACCATAATCCATAATATCCAATACAAAACCATAATCTCTTACGGCCGATCCCAATAACCTATCTCTATCCATGATGCAGATTACGCGTTACATTTCACAGTTGCGCTATGGGATTTATGTCATATTTTACACTAGCAGTTTCAAATCTGCAGATTATGGATAGAAGATAGGTTATTGGGATCGGCCATTAGTTAGTTACTACATTTTAGCCAGTTTGTGTCACTTTGACGTTGAGTGTATGGGAAACTGACGCTCTTCCATAATTTTCGGTCGGATTTGAGCTAGTGGATAAGGCGGCGTATCTTAGATTGTTACTATTAAGGCGCATGTATCGACAAAAATTGTAACTCGACTGGGGGTGGTTAAAATTTTGGACCAAACCACATTTAAAAAAGTTTGTAACTCTGCAACATGGCGGTTACGACTCAATTATTGATTAGCTGTTGATCGAAATGCCTGTACCTCGGCCACCCTATTTAACAATTACCTGCCACTAGTTCTTCCAACCAACACAGGAATATAGTTTAAGTTGTCCATTCGCCGTCTAGTACAGTCTAGTTAGTAATCGATTCACTGAATAATGTAGTACTCGATACTCGAAGCCATTGGTCCACGTCGACGCTGGCTGATTGATGGTGTCAAATCATTTTAAACCTTATTAGCGAAGCAATAAGTGGCTGGAGTTAAGCTTGGGAATATTTCTAACTGCTACGGACTGTCGAACTACTGCGTTGTTTTTATTTAATTGATTAAAATAATTAATAAAGTTGATTGAATCAGTATTTGGCATTAAAAGTAACAATTACACTGCCATTTCAACTACCTAGTTAGGTAGTTGTGAAATGGCAGTGTAATTGTTACTTTCACGTCTGTTATAATATTATCAGAATTCTGTTTAGTTTATTTTGGTTAGTTAAAAAATATTACAACTAAAGTCGCTTGCTGACGACCCGGACACTGTGTCCGAACTGACACGTTTTAATTTTAATGCGTTTTTACAGACACCATGATAAATAATGATTTTGTGCAGTCAGATAAAAAACTTATGATGCCAAAACCAATACAACAATAACTTATTGTAGAAATCCGGCTAATTAATTGGATGGTACTATCATAGAGTTATATTTATAAAGAAGAGTGTCCATCGCCCTACATTGCACCGTAAATCGAAAAGTAGTTAATTTTTAACAGCATAGATGTCGCTCATTAGTAGATTTCATACCAGTACGCAAAGGCGTAAATATAAGTAAATAAATATTTACGAACCGAGAAGTTTACGGCACGAGCCGAAGGCGACGGTCGTAGTGAGGTTCGTAATTTGTTGTTATTTTGAGGTTAGAATTCGGAAAAGTATATTTTCAGCATTAGATCATAATTAAAATGTTCACCTATGCCTTCTGTGGGTATGATTTATAATATATGAAACATAGTTAAAAAATATCCGACAAATGACAGGGGCCTGTTTATTTTTCATTTGTTTGAGTCACGTTTGAGTGAAGTTGTTGATTGTTCTAAGATGTTTGTTCTCTTAAGTTCTTTATCAGATCTATAGCGGATAAATTTCAACACATTCTGACGAAGTCGAATACTCCTTGAATAATCAAACGACCTGCATTGCTGCGTGAGCCGGACCCGATACCTCCCTAGGGTAATTGCTCAGCCATGTTGAAAAATTACCAAAAACTGAACTGAACGTCTAAACTTGGCCAAACAAAAAGTCTTTTTTGCTGATAAGTTGTGCTTCTACAATAACCGTACTAGAAATATAACGTACGTAAGCACCGTACTAGAAATATGCTTAAATCTTGGCATTACGTGATGACCCAAAAATAAACTTGTAAACCGCATAATATTGCCCAATTTTTGACATTACAATATTATTACAAAAGAACGACAAACTTTAACTTCCAACAGAACAAAAAAGTCCGGAACCACAATTGAGTTCAATGAAAATCTTATTGTCATTGACCGAATTTAGAAAAGGAGAAATAAATATTGAATTGTGCATAGCACGCCTTATTATATAAATAATAGAGTAGTTTATGTGACTGCTACATAATGGAGGGCATAAATACTTGAGAGAGGATTTATGAAACGAGCCGAAGGGGAGTTTCATAATAATATCACTCGAGAGTCTTAATGCCTAATTATGCACAGTTACATACACTAGTTATCTACTATCTACACACATATCATAAGCTCTCTTTGATGTGTTCAGGAACCGCATGTTCGACTGGCATTGCGGCATTGATCATAGCTCTGCAGTTGTTTAGCTTGTTCAGTAGTACCAACTTCACATACAAACTAGGGGCGGCACAGAGGTGGGCATCGGCGTTCGAAATTTAAATGTCATAATTTGACAAATTTTGGTACATTATGATCATAATGTACAAATTTTCAGATAAGAAATGAGTTCTTACCAAATAGTTTTACATAATGCTGGTCTTAACGTGCGGTATTTAGACGCTTTAAAAAGGGTTTATAATACGTGTGTAGATAAAAGCTATTGAAATACTGGGTGACATCGGGGTCGTGATCCCAACCATTGTTTTCGGACTCAGTAAATGATTGTGTGCTACATTTATTATTATTACATTTCAGACAATAATAATTCGTTAATTTCTTTATAAATCAATTATTATTTCTTATTTCGTTTCAATATTATTATTTTTTCAATAACAAATTTGATTTATTACTTTTAAATTACCATGTAAATATTTTTATCTACACACGTATCATAAACCCTCTTTACTGCGTACAAACACCGCACGTTACGATCAGCATAATGTTAAATTACTTGGTAAAAACTCATTTCTTATCTGAAAAATTACACATTATGATCATTATGTGTAGTTTTTCTACATATTATGACATTCAAATTTCGAACGCCGACGCCCGACTGCGTGCCGCCCCTAGTTTGTCTGTGAAGTTGGTACTGACATTCGAATTTCGAATGCCGACGTCCGCCTGCGTGAAGTTGGTACTACAGAACAAGCTAAACAACTGCAGAGCCACAATGCCGGTCAAACATGCGGTTCCTGAACACATCAAAGAGAGCTTATGATATGTGTGTAGATAAACTAGTGTATGTAACTGTACATAATTAGGCATTAAAACTCTCGAGTGATATTATTATGAAACTCGCCTTCGGCTCGTTTCATAAACCCACTCTCGAGTATTAATGCCCTCCATTATGTAGCAGTCACATAAACTACTATTATCTACACACGTATCATAAACCCACTTTACTGCGTACAAAAACCGCACGTTACGAGCAGCATTATGTTAAACTACTTGGTAAAAACTCATTTCTTATCTGAAAAATTACACATTATGACCATAATGTGTAATTTTTCTACACATTATGACATTCAAATTTCGAACGCCGACGCCCGCCTGCATGCCGCCCCTAGTTTGTCTGTGAAGTTGGTACTGACATTCAAATTTCGAACGCCGGTGCCCGAAGTTGGTGCTACGGAACAAGCTAAACAACTGCAGAGCCACAATGCCGGTCAAACATGCGGTTCCTGCACACATCAAAGAGAGCTTATGATATGTGTGTAGATAAACTAGTGTATGTAACTGTACATAATTAGGCATTAAAACTCTCGAGTATTAATGCCCTCCATTATGTAGCAGTTACATAAACTACTATTTTATCGCATGATTTAAAATATTATATGTGTACTGGAGTCTACCGTTGTCTCGGCCGTTTTGGCTGTGGCAGAATACCAGCTTCGCAGACTCGTCTCTGACATTGCTGAGTCAGGTCCATTTCATAGCCTTGTTACAATCACATTAAGACTATGTTCTCCGTACTATTATCTTGTTTTACTTTGATGTTATACACAGTCAGGTCATAAGTTCCGTCACACAATAAAAACTTTTGAATTTAGAAAGCTGGCCACAAAAAAGTTTATAGAATTCGAATTTCGAATTTTTCATGAAAATAAAAATGTGTACTTTTTAGAATTTTCCTCATTTTTAAATATGGAGTGGACACTTAAGGAAGACCGTGTCGCAGTTATTGCGTTGCATCGTTGCGGTTACGCGCCAATTCAGATTTTCGAATTACTGAAAAATTAGAATATAACCAAAAGATTCGTTTATCGTACTATAAAACGATACAATGAAGACTCTAGTGTAGATAACAGGTCAAGAAGTGGTCGCCCTCGCTCTATTAGGACTCCAGCAGTGATAAAAGCTGTGAAGGCGCGAATTCAAAGAAATCCCATACGTAAGCAGAAACTGTTGACCCTTCAGATGGGGTTAAGCAGGACCACGGTGAAAAGGGTGTTAAATGAAGACTTAGGGCTTAGGGCATATCGAAGAAAAACAGGACATCGTTTGGACGCTCGTTTAATGGACCTAAGACTGAAGAGATGCCGCGCTTTATTGAAGCGGTACGCGGGAAAAAAGCATCGGGAAATTCTTTTTTCGGATGAAAAAATTTTCACCGTGGAAGAGAGCTACAACAAACAAAATGATAAGGTGTACGCACACAGCAGTGAAGAAGCGAGCAACCGTATTCCGCGAGTCCAACGAGGTCATTTTCCATCCTCGCTCATGGTTTGGTTGGAAGTCTCTTATTGGGGCTTAACTGAGGTACATTTTTGTGAGAAAGGCGTAAAAACTAATGCAGTTGTGTATCAAAATACAGTCCTCAAGAACCTTGTGGAACCTGTTTCTCATACCATGGTTAATAACAGGCACTGGGTATTCCAACAAGATTCTGCGCCAGCTCATAGAGCGAAAAGCACACAAGACTGGCTGGCGGCGCGTGAAATCGACTTCATCCGGCACGAAGACTGGCCCTCCTCCAGTCCAGATTTGAGTCCGTTAGATTACAAGATATGGCAACACTTGGAGGAAAAGGCCTGCTCAAAGCCTCATCCTGATTTGGAGTCACTCAAGGCATCCTTGATTAAGGTAGCCGCCGATATTGACATGGACCTCGTTCGTGCTGCGATAGACGACTGGCCGCGCAGAATAAAGGCCTGTATTCAAAATCGCGGGGGTCATTTTGAATAAACTTTATTACCATAAGAATCTATGTTTTATTAAGTTCATTTTGCTATATAAATGTTTACATAAATAATAAACATGTCTAAATTATTTCATATTGCACATGTGACAGAACTTATGACCTGACTATGTATAATTATACTATTCAACATTTTGTTATATTCAATCTGTTAAGTACTCTCAACTTGCTGGTTCTTGTTTTAATAACGAAAACGCAGATAATATTTAATTACGTATTTATTGCGGCATATATCGCCATTACAATCGAAAAGAAGTGAAGAATATAGAAACTCAATGCTAGAGGGCGCTGCGCACGCGGCTGCGTTCTGAAATGCGCTGCTGGCGCTATCACAATCTATTTCGATTGAATTTTTGGGCGATATTGTTATTTTTTTCATTTAAATGATGTGTCTAAACTATGTTTAGTAAATAAATAAATTATTTATCTATCTATCTACCATTCTTAACTGTTTCCACTATAAAAGCTATGATCTTACCAAACATAAATACATAATTGTTTTTGCCCCTGCGAATGACCAAATCATCATTCAAATATCATCGCTTACTCGCGGTGCCTATCAGACTGTATAGATGAATTCCCCAAAAAAATTTTTTCCAGTATTTTAGTTCCATTTTTCCCCATTTTCTTTATTATCTATACATTATTTCTACCAACAGATAATTTTGTCACACGAATTTTTTTCTAGGCGTTCTTTTTGCTGCACGCTCAGCGTTGTCGGATCCGCAATGTCCGCAACCCGTCGGGTCCGGTATCAAAATCAAGTTCGGACATATGTATTTTTTTATTATTATTATTCTTTGGTATTCTTTCTTTGCGTTTTTTGTACACGGAACTCTTTTTGTGCGTGTCTGAACCGTACTTAACCGATTTATTGAAAGTTTCCGTCGATAAGAGCCTTCCTAAGACTTCAACGAATTGGTTAAAAAAAGTTCATCCATGTTGTATTTGCGAAATAAACATTTAAATTTAGCGATATATTTTTTAATATATATATGTATATAGATGTGGTTTCCGAACACCGGTTTTGCTTTTATTGACTTTTTTCCGGCTCCAGTAATTATTTTGGTTTCGTGTTTTCTAAAAGTAAATGAAAAGAATCAAAGTAAAGACACCCCCCTACTCCTCCCTATCAATCTGTGGTAAAGTAAAGACACTCCCTTAATCCTCCCTATCAATCTGTGGTAAAGTAAAGACACCCCTCTACTCCTCCCTATCAATCTGTGGTAAAGTAAAGACACCCCCCTACTCCTCCCTATCAATCTGTGGTAAAGTAAAGACACCCCCCCTACTCCTCCCTATCAATCTGTGGTAAAGTAAAGACACCCCCCTACTCCTTCCTATCAATCTGTGGTAAAGTAAAGACACCCCCCTACTCCTCCCTATCAATCTGTGGTAAAGTAAAGACACCCCCCCTACTCCTCCCTATCAATCTGTGGTAAAGTAAAGACAACCCCCTACTCCTCCATATCAATCTGTGGTAAAGTAAAGACACTCTCTTACTCCTCCCTATCAATCTGTGGTAAAGTAAAGACACCCCCCTACTCCTCCCTATCAATCTGTGGTAAAGTAAAGACACTCCTTTAATCCTCCCTATCAATCTGTGGTAAAGTAAAGACACCCCCTTACTCCTCCCTATCAATCTGTGGTAAAGTAAAGACACCCCCCTACTCGTCCCTATCAATCTGTGGTAAAGTAAAGACACCCCCCTACTCCTCCCTATCAATCTGTGGTAAAGCAAAGACACCCCCCCTACTCCTCCCTATCAATCTGTGGTAAAGTAAAGACAACCCCCTACTCCTCCCTATCAATCTGTGGTAAAGTAAAGACAACCCCCTTCTCCTCCCTATCAATCTGTGGTAAAGTAAAGACACCCCCTACTCCTCCCTATCAATCTGTGGTAAAGTAAAGATACTCCCTTAATCCTCCCTATCAATCTGTGGTAAAGCTAAGACACCCTCCTACTCCTCCCTATCAATCTGTAGTAAAGTAAAGACACTCCCTTACTCCTCCCTATCAATCTATGGTAAAGATAACAACCTACACAGAGCAGCATGTTTTATGGCTGCTTTGTGCTTAGACTTTCTAGGACATCGTGATGCACTAATAATAAACATAGATTTTATTGCCTTTTTAACGACAAACTCGTGTATTTAAAATAAATTAACCGAAAGGAGTAAAATCTAAGCCCTAAATTGCATGGATGAAGAAATATGATTGATGATGATGCCGTAATTTTAACTATCACTCAAAGTGAAGAGGCTGTAGATACGCGTTAGACCAGGTAACCAAATGATCAGATTTACGCTAGATCCCGAACCGAACGTTTTGAAGCAAGGAGGTACGTGGGACCAGCTCTTCTGGCTTCAGCATCCCTGGATCTGGCCTCGCATGATCAGTTGTTCACTCTTCCAAACTTCCAATCTTCTACCATAATCCATAATGTCCAATACAAAACCATAATCTCTTACGGCCGATCCCAATAACCTATCTCTATCCATGATGCAGATTACGCGTTACATTTCACAGTTGCGCTATGGGATTGCGGATGGGCGGGTACTCGCGATGGGGTTGCACCTTTTCACATCGAGTGTATAATTAATGTAGCCACTCAGAGCCGCTACCGCCATGACTAAGGGTAACAATCACAATGCGTAAGAAAACTTCATAATATAATGCGATACAATGGAAAACTTGTACTGTACGGCTGAGTGAACAAGAATCGTGATGGCAGGTCTTCTATTTAGTACTTGTAGCATGTTTGTCTAAAAATAATACACTAAATAAGATATATTTGCACTTGCTTGCGTCCGTCCCCAGGCCTGCAGCCTTATGACGTAAGTCGTCTGAGCTATGAACTTCATATAGACTTTTACGTTTGACACCTTGCACCAGATTCATCTGTCAAATTGGTATCACGCAAGTAGCATCACAATGGAGGCCAAACCCAAGCTCATTGAATGAAGCCTAGAAGCCTTCGGTGATACCCCGCAATCGATGAAATTGTATGAGCTGAGATGAACCATAGACACACGCTATGAACTTCAGAGAGTTACGCCATAAGGCTGCAGATCTCGGTAGTAAACAACAAAGTCGGTGATCCAAGATACCTCTGATACAAAGACAAACATTCAACATATTTTGATTAGTTCATATTAGGGAACAATAAAACGAGCGGATAAAACACTAACTGAGCGAATTACCATGAACAGCGGAATTACCAGAAATGAGCGAAAAAAATACTGAACTGCGCGTCATAATTACTGATTTGCCGCGACAAAATTACTGAATGTTTTAGCCAACAACACTTATTGGCTAAATAAAGACTTTCTGGGTGAAGTGGAGGGTCCTTTATCCTTGTGTTAGGTTAAACGTGTAAGAAGAACAAAATCCTCGTTTATATTCATCGAAGTAAGATTTTACAAGTTGCTGTTTTCCATATCTCTAGTCGCGCAATGCAGTTTTTATTTTTCAACAAAACCAGTATTTGTTGTCGCTGAATTCAGTAATTTTGTCAGGCAAAATCCGTATTTTTGTCATGTAAAATCTAGATCATATTTGCTAACTCCACCTAGGTTTTAGTTCAGCAGGGTTACGAACAGGACTTTGTGCCGTTCTTAGAAAAGACACAATGGTTTATTGAATAACGCCTGTGGAAGTCTGAAAAGGTTACACGTCCGAGCTTTGTGTGGCCGCTTTAAAGCTCGATGTATGCCGTGTACGTTTACCCGGAGTCATACCTCACTTAGGTATAACCTCACTAAGGCCTACTTCTTACGAACAATTCTCTAAATAACTGACAACTCCATATGTGTTGACTCGCCTCCATAGTAAAAAAATTCTTATCAATTTATGAAGATGCCTTCATAATATCTGCTGCGGCGATGGCCTAGCCCCCTGTCACGCAAAACGGAGTAGTGAATTCCAGACTAAACGTGGACACATCTGTGCCTAACACGTAGAGATAAGCCTTTGAAAATTATGTATCTATCATAAGATATCTGCACCTATATGTCTGTCATCATTTGTAAAAGTGATATTTCAAAATTATAATTATGTAAAACTTACGTAGGTAATCTAGCCAAATTACTACAATTTACTACAATTTACCTTTAGATAGTGTAGGGGCCACTAACTTGGACAAGACCAAGGACATAAATTTGTTATTTCACACAAATTACATTCTAGCTGTTTGGGCAGCTTCGTCTGAGCTATGTAAGTTCATCAAACATGCATAGTAACATCCACTCAGTTACAAATTACGGGATTATTCGGACTAATGGTATTAAAATACTGTCCGATCGTATCATAAGGTGATTATAAGTTATTCATATCAATTCCATTCACAATAAGCACAAATGTGGTCGTGTGGGCTTTGATTTTGCTGTATTTGTATTGCATTTACGAAGAAGTTGGGGTTTTTAATAGCTGGGGAAACAAGGGGCCGCAGATCTTAGTGTTTTTGATATTTATTCATTTCAAACTGCGTGCAGACCACGTACGTACCAGTCGGATAAGTGATTTACCTTACATCCAACGGAGATGTAAAACATCGTAATGTTAAGAAACGTTCATATCTACAAAGATGTGGCGATGACATTTTTTAGTTTTTTTCACTTCTTACTTTATTTTATGAAACTTTAGCCATTTTTAAGAAACTTATTTTAATATTTCAAGTAAGAGATGTCTGTCTGAATACTTTTTACATAACGTTTTAAATAACACCAATCGTGACGTCGATTTTATTTTATGAAATTTTGGCCTATGTTAAGAAACAAATTTTTATATTTCAAGTAAGAGATATCTGAATACTTTTTTAAATAACACCCCTCGTGACGCCGATCAATCATAAATTAATCATACATTTTGAACGATTACTTGTGGCTGGTTATTTCTGAACGAAAAAATCAATGTCACTCACATCAACAACATATGTTGTTATATATACTGATATCAGTATTGAAAATTCATAGCAACAAAAACATTTCAGAAAATAGAGCAAAAGTCGGACAAAAATATCTCTAAATAAAATGATGAACCAATTACATTATTTTGCAGTTTTTACGTAAATTTGGCAGAGGTTCTAAATAATATAAATTGTAAAACTATAGAAAACTCACGATGAGTGCTGCCGAAATGTTAAAGATTTTAGGTGGCTTATTCGACTCCCTGAGTGGACCTTGAACATATTTATTACACTAGACATGATTACCTCGTTATAATCTTAGGATTTAACTAAGACTTTATTATAATCTGAGATCTCATACAGTGGTATAAAAACAAAAAATATATATATTATTTATATATATTTGTTTAAGTACTGATTGATAACACACTTGACATTGTGACAGTTTTACAGTAAAGCCAACTTAACGGTGAAGGAAGTTTGACCCAAAGAGTTACGTTCATCAAAGATCTGATTAAACTACGTTGTAGATGACAAATGAAGGACATTCTGTAACTTGAAAATAGAGGCGTCACAGGTCAGTGCCTGGATTGGTTCCAAAGCTATTTGACAGGTCATGTGTCACACACAGTCAATGTGTAAAGGTAGATTCCCATCTTAGTGATCCCAAAAACATGTTATTCGGGGTACCACAGGGCAGTATCCTTGGACCCACACTTTTTCTAGTGTACCTGAACGACCTGTCTTACGACTCTTTCATATACACCAAGCTGAAATGCTGAACTACGCTGACGTCACCCCGGTGATTTTCCACGGATCGGACTGGCCTTGTCGGCCTTGGACAGATTGCGAATCGGTTTAATCTTAACTTACTTAGTCTGAACATATCCAAAACCAACTTTGTTTGCTTCCACAAGACAGCAGGATCTGCTCCGCCCGAAAGCGCAATGGAGATCAGAATCCACTCGTGCGCAACTGTTGCTACACCTCAAGTTCCTGCAGCTGCCAAAGTATTTCTCGTGTTGAGTGCACAAATTACCTCGGAGATATAATGAATGAACGACTTTCCTTCAGGCATCACATCGTTTCCTTGGCGTAAAGAGCAAGAAAACTTATTTACACCATGAAACTTCTGAGAGATGTGGCTAGCAGTAAACTTTTAAATACTGCCTACATCGCTCTGTGTCAAAGTATTATCTCATACTAAATATTAGCATGGGGAGCAGCGGCTACCACTGTACCATGTTAGGTTGACATGTAAGAACAAAAGTCGTGTGAAGAAGCATTATCTCTCTCTCTTTAGAATTATAGGTAGAATACATATAAGTATTTATTAGTATATAATATAGTAGTAGTATTTTATAAGTAATTCGTTTTAGCATGTATTTATATACTACTCAAAAGAAAATAAGGGCCACTTACATATTTCTGTTTTTGAGTAAATTTTTAGATGTAAACTAATTAATAAGTGACTAATTAATGATGTCCGGCCTCCTTCAGTATCCAACCTCTTTAATGCTGGTGTTTAAGTCTTACAGCTGGCCAGAAATTGAAGCAAATTAAATAAACGAGTTTCAGGTCAAATTCCTTTCAGATGGAATCACAATTTTATTCTGTTAAAAAACTATTTCTGTCCATCTTTTGCTTCTTTTAACATCTTTTGTTAATAATGCCACGTCAACGAAGGCATATGGATACCATTACTGCAACCAGAGCCGTTACATTGATTGCTGAAGGTCATTCACAGCGGTCTGTTGCTTTTTCGTTGGGTTTCTCTCGCCGAGCCATCCATAATGTGTGGGATCGGTTCCAAGAGACTGGCAGTGTTGCAAGAAGGCCTGGATCGGGCAGGGTGCGAGCGACTACGGCACAAGAGGATCGCTTCATCCGATTGAGTGCCCGTCGAGAGCGCTCTGTGACGGCACCTAAGTTACAAAATCGCCTACGGTTGACAACGGAGACTAGTGTTAGTGACCAAACGATACGTAATCGACTGCATGAAGACCAGCAAAGGTCCAGACGACGAGTAGTACGAATTCCTTTATCTAGGGTTCAACGTGGAAATCGTTTAAGTTTTTGCCGCGAACATTCAGATTGGAGCATGAATCAATGGGGTATGGTGCTCTTCACAGATGAGTGTAAAGTGAAGCTTTGTAGTGATGATCGGCGGATTAGAGTATGGAGACGACAGGGTGAGAGATTTTCCGATGTCTGCATCAAGGAAATTGACCGCCTTGGAGGTCCTAGTGTGATGGTTTGGGCTGGGATTAGCTTACAAGGCAAAACTGAGCTGGTTTTCTTAAATCAAGGCACAGTAACTGCACAACGGTACATCGATGAAGTCATCAGGCCTCATGTGATTCCATTCTCACAGAGAGTGGGGCCAGGGTTCTGGTTAATGCATGACAATGCCTGCCCACACACAGCTCGCGCCACTTAGACTGTACTGGATGACTCCCATATTCGTGTCCTACCATGGCCAGCGTATAGTCCGGATTTAAATCCAATAGAGCATATGTGGGACCAATTAATAAACGAAGGGTTAGGGAGCATGAGCAAGAGGTTCACAACCAGCAACAGCTTATGGATGCTCTGTAACGTGCGTGGGATGAGATACCTGATGAAAACATCAGAAACTTAATCGAGAGTATGCATTCACCCGTTACTAAACCATTAAAAAAACAGCTTGTGTCAGTTTTTGTTTTGTTTTGCAAAGAGTTTCTGTTTAGTTTTTGCTGTTGACAATGGACTAATTTCATGTTAATTGAAATAAGTGAAACAATTGACTACACAATTAAATGGTTATTAGCATAAGTTAAAACAAAAGCCTTGTTACAAGTTATTTTAATAAATATACATTACTGTTTACTATATTTTTCACGTAGCAATCAAAATACTTAGTGGCCCCTATTTTCTTTTGAGTAGTATATATACATGCTAAAACGAATTACTTTGTTTTTTTATTTTTTGTGGGCAATAAAGAAATGATGAATTATGAAAAAAAGAAACGTAAATTCTAAACCCTGTCGGTCTGGTTAACAAATTGTCGATAGTTTACAAACTAACGCGTTAGTTTATAAGCTAACTGTTTTGACAATCTAACGGTGTCATATAAATGAACACAATTATCTCAAAATGGTTTGATTTGAATCTCTACGTGCTCTTAATAAACATGTGCGGGAGGTTTACAGGGGGGAAGGTCGCTCAATTCATTTGCTATGAAAATAAGTGAAACAAAATGCAAAACAAAACTCGTATTACTGAGACAGAACTCTGTCGCAACCCAGCCATGTCCCAGCTTGGTTGCCAGACTGTGCCTATATCAAATATTTACTAAAAACTTCCTCCGACTTGGAAATAGCATTGAGTAAGATGGACAGACGTGAATAGAGGTGCCTTGGAGAAATAAATAATGAACCGCTTGCAAGGGACATTGACCCGTCGTGGTCCTGAATTCCGGGCACAGGGTTTGTACAGGGTGTAGTTACTGATTAGTTTTCGTTTCGTTTCACCTATAAAACCTAATCGATCAAAGCATTTTTTTATTAATAAACTATTTGGTCGCCGGCGATTGGAATTAAATTGTTCAAAATGGTCCCTAACACCCGTTAAAGTAACTGTTACAGTGAAGTATGACTCGATTCCGAATCTGGGCCTGTGCCCCTCGATGTGGATGTTAATATTTTTCCCATTTACTAGTTGTAAAATAGGCATCCCTGGATGCAGCTTTATGATACTCAATATCGTACTACTGAAGAGGATGTGTCTTATATTAGGGAAATAAACTTCAGTTCATGGCTACACGTATGTGAGTTACTTTTATGAGTCAATAAATATAATTTTGCATAAATACGGACCATACTCGCACCGCAGTGGGCAGGGGTTGCAAATAAGTCTATATCGAGTTTCTGAAATATTGTCAATTTATCAATTGAAGTCAGATTTACGAAAATCGAAGTTTAAGTAGATTGATGCTGAATTGTTCGAAAAATCATTAGGACTCTTATGATTAAATTAGTTTAATCACCACTTATTTCTTCTCATATGTTTTGAACAACTCAGCATAAGTTTTATAGCTGGAGTTTTAACATGTCTATGATTTTTATCAGATGGATGGAATACAATTACAGAATATCAGGTTCACAGAACCGCACTCCTTTCTAGTTAATTTAGCGGAACAATCGTTGAAAGGCGGTTATTAAACCGCTCGCGACACTCATAGATGCCAGCTGGAGCATTATAATTAAATCACGTAAGCATTGAAATATTCACATAGTATAACAGTCACATAACCTTTATTAATGAGATGTCACGTATACCCCGTCACACTTACCGCCCAAGAGTTGCACGTTACACTTAAAACAAAAGCTAGAAGCGCGGCGCGACAAAGTTTAGACTTCCTAATCACTTCCCGTATGTGACAACCCTGCCTCGGTAACTTGAGTGAAGTGACCTAAAAGGCTCCAGTGAGAAACGCCTTTTAACTTGCCTCGCTTCAAAAATAGACGGTCTCCTAGAGCTTGTAATGGAGCAGCCGCGAATAGACTCTCTCCTAGAGCTCGTAATGGAGCAGCCGCGAATAGTAGCAGATGGGACTGAAACTAAATCCGAGTGAGAGGTCATTGTTTTATTTGTCGATGTCTAAACTTTCCACCAATGATATAATAGAAGAGCATAACACCTTTATTTACAATCAAGTGTAAAGAAGTCCTATGTTTTGCACTTGCGTATGCTCTCTACTTGTTGTGAGCTTATTATTATTGTACAGAAAGAGAATATAAATCTCGCTCGTATACTCTCTTTGCAGATTGACTGTCATTACTGGATTTTCATACTCTTCTATGATAATTGATAACCCTACTTCCATGGGATTTTTTGTAACCTTGTCTTTCTAACAGAGTTCCTTTTCGTGGCCAGGTATAACCGGGCGGCATGTGGACGTGGAGGCGCGAGCTCGCCGGCGGCGGCGTGGGCCGGCTGCGGCGCGCGCTGCTGCTGCTCGCCGCGGCGGCGTGCACGGCGGCCGCGCTGCTCTACTGGCGGCAGCAGACTGATGACAACGCGCACCGCCCCATGCAGAGCTCCTACGCGTAAGTATCAATGTACTGTTTTGGAAGAATTGCTGTAACCGGACGGTCAGATGTGAAGTTGTAAATCATCTGAAGACTATAGAGATTGTCTTTGTCTTCATTTTAACAAGCTGGAATGTTCTCATATTGCAGGGGTGCGGTGCCACAATGGTCATGGATTTGCCGAAACGAGCGATGCGAGCGGCTCCTCGCGTCCGAAACGCCAGTACTGCAGTCGCTGGAGACATGCAACATGCTTTGCTCGTCGACGCAGCTGTGGCCGCAGCCGACAGGGCCGGTGAGCCTCGCCAGCGCCGCCGCGCCCGTGCGCTCCGACCTGTTCCGTCTGCAGGTGCTAGCCTCGCCCTCGCAGGACGTGTCGGAGCACCTGCGCGACGCCTTCGCGCTCTTGAAGGAGCAGCTGCGCGAGCTGGAGCGGCGAGGCGGCGGCGGGGGAGCCACGCGGTCGCACGACGCCGGATCCCCGCACGACGTGCTGGTGCGCGTGGCGGTGCGCGGCGATGGTGACGCGCGGCTGCGGCTGAGCACCAACGAGAGCTACCACCTCGCCGTGACGACGGACGGCGGCTCGCTGCATGTCGACGTGGCGGCGCCATCGTTCTGCGGCGTGCGGCACGCATTCGAGACGCTCGCGCAGCTCGTGTGGTGGGACCCGTACGCCGGCTCGCTGCTCGCGCTGGAAGCGGCCAGCGTGGCCGACGCGCCGCGCTTCCATTACCGCGGCCTGCTGCTCGACACGGCGCGCAACTTTTTCCCAGTGCCCGAGCTGCTGCGCACGGTGGACGCGATGGGCGCCGTGAAACTGAACACGTTCCACTGGCACGTGAGCGACTCGCAGGCGTTCCCGCTGCGACTGAGCAGCGTGCCGGAGCTAGCTGCGCACGGTGCGTACGGGCCGCGCGAGGTGTACACGGCGGACGACGTGCGCGCGGTGGTGCGGCGCGCGCGCCTAAGAGGCGTGCGCGTGCTGCTGGAGGTGGACGCGCCGGCGCACGTGGGCCGCGCCTGGAGCTGGGGGCCGCGCGCCGGGCTCGGCGACCTCGCCTACTGCGTCGAGGTGGAGCCCTGGAGCGCCTACTGCGGCGAGCCGCCCTGCGGACAGCTCAACCCACGCAACGCACACGTGTACGACCTGCTCGAGCAGATCTACGCCGAGATCATCCAACTGACGGGCGTCGACGACATCTTCCACCTCGGCGGAGACGAGGTCTCCGAGCGCTGCTGGACGCAGCATTTCAACGATACCGACCCGATGGAGCTGTGGCTCGAGTTCACGCGGCGTTCGATGCGCGCGCTCGAGAAGGCGAACGGCGGCAAGGCGCCCGAGCTCACGATGCTATGGTCGTCGCGGCTGACGCGCTCGCCCTACCTGGAGAAACTGGACGCGCGCTTCGGCGTGCAGGTTTGGGGCGCGTCGCGCTGGCCGGAGTCGCGCGCCGTATTGGACGCTGGGTACCGCACTATCATCTCGCACGTGGACGCGTGGTACCTCGACTGCGGGTTCGGCTCGTGGCGGGACAGCTCGGAGGGTCATTGCGGCCCGTACCGCAGCTGGCAGCAGGTGTACGAGCACCGGCCCTGGAGCGAGGAACAGCCGGCGCCGCTCGGGAGCGGCCCGGCGGTGCCCGGCGCCGTGCAGCCGTGGCGCGTGCTAGGCGGCGCCGCGTGCCAGTGGACGGAGCAGCTGGGCCCGGGCGGGCTGGACGCGCGCGTGTGGCCGCGGTCGGCGGCGCTGGCGGAGCGGCTGTGGTCGGACGGCGTGGACGGCGCGACGCCCGACGTGTACCTGCGACTGGACACGATGCGCACGCGGCTGGTCGCGCGTGGCGTGGGCGCAGCGCCGCTGTGGCCGCACTGGTGCACGCATAACCCGCACGCCTGCCTCTAGCTAGAGCCGACGCCGTCTCGCTAGACTAGATACCTACAGGAACCGACTTCGTAGGACTCGTATGACACGGTCGTGTTTCGCCGCGAAGTGATCTCAGTCAATTCAATCGAGTTTGAGCCCAAAATTAGCATATAATTCGTTGGAGGTACTTCATTCGTTCGTTGCGCTCGATGACTGTTTATAGATACGTTTAATTAGGAATGTAAATTAAATACTATTCGTGTCTAAATAGAAAATACCCGCCTTTAGTTCAGTTGCGCGTCCACCGACTTATTGTGGTCAGGCAGGGTTCGTTTTGTGGCGACGACGTTGAGTCTTCCGTGTGCGGCGACGCTTATACTTACCTCCGACGATGACTTTACTATGTATAGATACCTGCTTCGATCACCAGCCCTATGACGAGTCCGGGTTCTGTTTGACGACTAATCCCTAGACAATTTTTATTGTGATTTTAATGAGCGTTCTCTAGGTATAACTACGTTTGAATTAAAGTGTTGTAACAAGTTCTTATTTTATATATTTATATATATTGAATAGATTCATGACACATGATTTCCATAGTTAAGACCTAATAGTGTTCAGTATTCATATGACTAACTATGTGTTTGTGTTCATTTGTATGAACCGGTTGTATACTTGTATTATATTTAAATTTTAAATCGTTACTCTCGGGCAGCCCATAAATTATTATAGGTTAGTTACAATTGGATATTATTTGTTTTGCATACTAGCTCTTAACTAATTATTTTGACTTTTAATTTAGCATAGCTATGGAATTGTACAGAATAAAATTACATACTTATTAGATCTACTTAAAATAATGTAGTTAGTTCGAAGCCCTGTAAAACGCGTATTTATTTCTGAGCCATTAATACTCATAATGATGGTTTATGTTGTTAAAAGTCGAACACCACAATCAATCTTAGATATAAGTCACAAAATATTGCCTATTTTTTATTTGTTTTAACATTCATTTACACGTAAGGTCACAAATTATTTAAGGAAAAACAACCAAGTTCAGGTCAGTTTGCACCATTGCATGCAGTACAATCGTAACCTTATTGCGCATGAAATAAGGAAGGTATCAAATCCAAAAGATATAATTCGACTAGAACGGGATGTCCCTCAAACGTATAATTGTAGGTAAATTTCCGTGATATTATACCCAATATAATTTTTGTCAATTTTCCTCAATCCAATCCGAAGGTTATAAACTATAAACTGTATTTGTACAGTGATAAGTAAGTAATTGCAACTGTTTTGTCGCGAGAATCGGTTGATTGAATCATTAAATCATGAGATTAAAAATGTTGTACCAATATTTTAAGTGTAAAATGATAAGTAGTTGACAGTAATTCATTTCGTTACCTTTTACTTTGTACTAGCTAATATAGTTAACTAATAAGATCGGGCAGAAATACTCATCCTGGAAATAGGCACATTCTATTTTGTGTGTTTGCATAGTAGAAGCATAGGTACCAGGTATATCGAAGAAGCTCTAGGTCAAATCTACGATATGTCATCTCGCCTTTGTTACCAGTGCTTCATTTGCTTCTACTATGGTGTTTTGTAAGTAGACTCTTCAAGTACCTACCGAACCACAATCTTAACTGACCCAGTTGGCAAAACGAGAACCAGTCGACTGTATGAAATGTCATTCGCGAGGCGTTGATATTAACGAAGCCATCACGGGGCCAGCTAAGTTTTTGTTGTTGTAGCCCTGTATCTACATTAAAAAATAGCCTACATCTGAACAATCATCCCCTAGTAATACAGAGAATCAAGAAAATGAGGTAAAGTTTACGCTCCGAAACCCATAAAATTGTGTTATTTTGTGTTAATCGTGCTTCTTGTTTTGGGGATTGTTCTTCAGAGTTGTGGGCACACACAAAAGAGGAATACTCTCCTAAAACGTATTATTTCAATGCACACAAAGTTTGGACCGAATATAAATTGTAACCACGCTGGATGATGTCTTTGTTACTAAGACGGTAAACGATGAACAACTTTATAGATACTCCTGTTCCCCCATATAGACAAATTAAGTGGAGTTTATTTTAAGGTAACTTAAGTTACTTAAAAAATAAACTCCTCTTCAACACTTACCAAAAACGTATGGGATTTGACGTTTGTTATGAGGTTAAACTGTGTTTAATATTTTTTGTTGTATCAAGGTTAAAGTCGTAAACGATGAACAACATCTGAAAATGCATTAACATTTGACATTTGCCGTGAAAGTCACGCGAATGTCAAATACCTGCTAAACATTTTGTGTTATCTTCGAGCGTGTTACGGCTAGTGAAAAAGTAACTCATGATATAACTTTGTCTATAGGGGGCTGATAAGATGGCGATGGTTGATGAGTTGAGTCCATACAAATATTTTGGTTGTAACCAGGGAGCCATATTTCATTGAATACCTATTGAATTGAATTATATATATATATATACAGGGTGATTACGGGGTCGTGGAGCAAGAAAGAAGCATTTAACTTACTTTCTCCTAAGGATCACGATAGGTTAGGACTAACAGTACACCAGCGACTTATTTTAGTCAGCAAAAAAAAACTGCGATAATTCGAGATCATGGTCACCCTACTATTTCCCAAGAAAACTTATGTCAAGTGCATGGACTTAACAATCGTTGCAGTAAGGTTGTTATGACGATACCACGCAAAGTAGGGTGACCACGCATTTCTAGTCAATAATAATTTTTAAATAAAAATACGTAAATAACGAATCATCTTTGTTTCGATTAAAATAAAAACAGGTAGCATCGCAATCATTTACTGAGTCAGAAAAAAATGGTTGGGATCACGACCCCGAAATCACCCTGTATAATAATATGGGAGTGATCGAAATTAATACAATAATCGCTCTCATCGTAATGTCTCATCGCAGACTTGATTTAGGCTTGATCACTCGTTGAAATATGGCTACGCGTTTATATGACCATCTGTCTAATCGACAAACTTATACTGATATTGGCGGACTCGAGTTAAAACGTTAACCGTGTTACCACAAAAAATATTAAACAGCGTTTAATCTCAAAACAAACGTCAAGTCCCAAATACTTTTGTTTTTAAACAAGTGTTGAACGGTAGTTTTTTTTTGTGGTAAGGCCCTATGCCTTTTTGGCATCCGTCATTAGGGGCAAAACTCAGCCAGCATCTAATTTCTTGGCGTCTTTAGGTATATTTTTTATTGAAAGAGACAATTTATTTATAATCATAGTAATCATGGAGACATGTTTCAGTATTTCTTCAGTCAGCATAATGAGAATAAAATGTGCACAATTTTATACACTTGTATGTAATGTATGGTGCTACAATGATTCATGGTGTACTTCTATTAAAATAATAATCAAATTGAAACTGTATTTTTTATTCAAATTCCCAATAACAATCCAATAGTAATATTATCTCAAATTACTCCAATAATAAGAATTAGTGTTTCGACCATGTCGTACTACGTTTATAGAGTAGGAAAAGAAAAGATAAATTTGCCCGGACGGACATAACAAACCTCAAGCTAGAAATTGGTCGAAATATTAAAGAATAGTTTTCTGATTGATCTTTAAATCCGCCATCTTGAAAAAACAGAATTTTAAGCAAAGCAGCTGAACCGAGCAAAACACTAAAATAATAAATAAATACCAATTGTTGCTTGGAAAAAAATCCCCACGTCCCGACAGGGCCGGACTCAGACTATGAGCTCATGAGCTAGAATGAAACAAAGTTTAACCATGGGGGCAGTAGGAACACCGGCAATATGCCGAGCTAAACTACTCAAGAACCCCCGGGGGTAGTTGGGACGGATAGAGATTCTGAACCCTATGCCGTGGTAATAAAATATAAAACCTTTAACGGAAAAGTGGCGTTAGCTAACTGAGGGGTTAACCTAACACAACACCTTACTGGTGACCTCAACCCTCGAGTTACCCAGCTTTTGCGGGCGAGCCCAGAATTATTAATTCGAGCAAGACGAAGGTCCACTCATCTCACAACTGCACCGACATCCGACCCAGCATCGTAGCCCACGAGCATCAATGTTTTCACGCAAAAAATACAAACTGTAAATGCACATCACTAGAGGTGGTCCAACAACACAAGTACCTAGGACTGATTATAGATAAGCGCTTCAACTGGGAACCGCACATACAACATGTGAGTCATGAACTGCGAGCGTTACAGTTTAAGCACCGTTTAAAATATTACAGAAAATATTTTTTTTTACAGAGCCCATTCTGTGTCCCACTGCTGGGAAAAGGCGTCCGTCCCTTGATCGTACCCACAAATTCCTAAAATCACGGAAAATCATACAAAACATATTTAGAAAAGATATATAAACTTGAAAGTGAAGTTGCTTGACTACCTGTATACTACATTCTTATTTTCATATCTGAGGTTTCTTTTCCTTTCTTTTTCCTTTCCTTTCCTTTCCTTTATCTACAAGCCTCTTCCACTGAAATTCTTTATGGCGAACCAGTAAGACTCCCAAGTGAGTTTTTCGAACATGGCGACACTGATGCCATCGATTTAACCGAATTCCCCACGCGCCTTCGTTCTTTTGGCCATAACTTACAACCGGCTCCAGCTTCACGCCATACCAAAGGGTAATTATATATATATATATATAAGGTACCTGCGTGTAGTAAAGGCCACAGTCTATTAAGGGCCACTCTCAGAAAAACACACTCTCAAACGTTTTACATGTTTCAACTCACGCACACTTAGAAAGGACAAATAGCAACGCTAATCTTATAGGGCACGTAGCCCACGGGCCGCCATCTTGTCAGTTGCCACGCATTCATCGCGAGCGTTAGACGAGCGTTACCGTGTTACTATAATTTTTTTGTGAAAATATAGAAATATTGTCCAAAATACGCTGTTTTCTGTGTTTTTCAACATAAAACAATAAATTTAAGTTAATAGTATTGTCTAATCAAGGTAAGTTTTGACTTTTCATTAATAAATAAAGACATTTTTAAAGAGTCTCGCATGATTCGTTGCAAAGCCTAATAAGGGCCACATTCGTGGCGGGTAAATGGGCTGGCTCTTATTAAACATATGAAAATATTACTTTCCAATCACACTAAGATAATTAATTGCTTAGAATACCTGTTTTTTTTTTCTTTTTCATTTGGTTTAGGCGTTTGGGAGACAAGATATATTTCATTTCTTTTTATCATTTCTTTGTTGAAAGTTAAAAAAGTCAAGTATTAAAGTTTCCAAAAAAAGGGTCAGAATTCGTGAATCTCTAATTATGTTTTGCTTGCTTGATATCTTTTGCAAAAGCTTATTTTGCTTATACAGGATCATGGAACCACCTCCTAAGAAGAAACGAGGTTCGTGGACACTGAAACAACTAGAAGATGCTATGACTGCCGTCCGGGGAGGAATGTCACAACGTGCAGCAGCCGCGCGTTATTCTATTCCCAGAAGAACTTTAGTCAATCATTTGAAAAGTGGCAAAGTCGAAAAGCAAATTGGGCGTCGTACAATTTTAACAAAAGAGCAAGAGACTGATTTGGCCACGCGAATAAAAAGACTTGCTGCTGTAGGCTTACCGTTAAAACCAAAATCAATTCGACACCAAGCTTACGTTTTTTGTGACGAAAATGACATTCCAAACAAATTTAATCGCTCCAAAAAACGAGCAGGAAAGGATTGGTTAAAATTGTATTTGAAGCGAAACTCCGATATATCAAAGCGAGTACAGATCTTAAATCCAGGAAGGGCTCAGAAAGTTAATAAACCAATCGTAAATCAGCACTTTAACGAATATAAAAAAATATACGAAGAACTGATTAGAGAGAGCCCCGGACGTCTATATAATATGGATGAAAAAGGTTGTAGGTTAACCATACATAATCAACCAGTGGTCTTAGCAGAAAAAGGGGCTAAAAATGTGCCCTTGGTTGCACCAGAGCACGCAGAAAACGTAACTATTGCCATGTGCGTAAATGCAGTAGGCACTGCTATCCCGCCGATGATACTGTTTAAGGAGAAGAGAATGAAGCCAGAATTCAATGATAATTTGCCATCTGGATCATTGGTACGAATGGCAAAAAAAGGGTCCATGGCAACGTCTCTGTTCACAGAATTCATCCATCACTTGGGAAAGTACAAAACTCCCGGCAAGTGTTTACTTGTTTTTGATGGCGCTTCTTGCCACTTAGATTATAGTATTGTAGACGCAGCGGAGAAAGAAAATATAGTTTTATACTGTTTGCCATCCAACACCACTCACTGGCTCCAGCCACTTGACAGAAGTGTCAACAAATCATTTGAGGTTTACTGGGATGAAGAAGCTTTATCATGTCTGTACCAATACCCCGGCAGAACAATTACCAAAGCCAGATTCAATTCCATCTTAAGCAAAATATGGTCTAAATGTATGACCCATACCAATATTGTCAACGGGTTTAAAGCTACCGGGCTTTATCCTTTGGACCCAAATGCCATTCCAGATGAAGCCTATCAACCGTCAATACCGACCAATCACCCGATGCAAGAAAACCAGGTCGGAGAACTAGACCAGTCGCAAGTGTCTCCGACTCCTGGCCCTTCAGGCTTGAGAGCCCAGCGCGCAACACGGAGCCATAGCAGTGATTCGGACGAGACCATTATTGATGGCTCGCCGTCTTTAATACAAAACTATAGCCTACCTTCTCCTGTTAGCAGTGTTGGAGTAAAGAAACGTTTGGTTGACTACACCACAACAGATTCTGGTTCTGAAGAATCTGAATCAAATACGCCTAGCGCGGCAATCAGAAGACCGATTACTTACAGCTCCGATTCTTCCGTCAAAATGACGTTTTCGCCTCATAAACGTCAGCCGCTATATAGCCAAATATATAGCTCTTCTGAAGATGACGATATCGTGGCTGCGGCGCGAAGAAAAGAACGTACTCCCATTAAACCTGTCGATGTATCTTCATTTGTAAACATCAACAAAAGAAGGCGGGAACATTCTTCTACAGAAGACGATTCAGAAGACGAGGTTCCATTAGTCAGGTTGAAGTCTCAGAAAAGCACTAAAACTGAATTCCGACAACTAATACCGACACCAAACATAGGTATCGTGAAGAATACACCAAGGCGTAAAGCCATCAATTATAAAGCCCGGATAGTGACGAAAGATTTGTTTACAGAAAGAGAAAACAGAAAAGACATCCAGAAAAAGAAAGTAAAAGAAAACGAACAGAAACGTAAGGAAGTAAAAAGTAAGGACAAACCTAGCAAGAAGGCAAACTCAAAGAAAGAATGCACAAATAAAAAAGGAAAGGCATGTCAAACGTAAAATAGTGGAGCTATTAAAGGTAAAAACAAAGTGACCCATGCAGATGATAAATGGTACTGCTATGCTTGTTTCACAGAAAATTTTGAAGACATGCGACAATGCCCAACATGCCAAAGATGGTACCACGAGGAATGTTTGGGCCTTACGAATGATGACGTTGATTTTGATTGCTTATTCTGTAATTATAATTAGACATTTATGATCTGAATGACTGATCCGTTTATAGAGAATCATCCAAGGAAGGACAGACTGATCTCATTATTTTTTATGTGTGATCTCAAAATTACTTTTCATAAGTGTAATAAGGGCCAGTATCATCTTTCCAATGTTTATTTTTATTGTTTTTGAAAAGATTTAAAAAGAGTTGCCAATAGTTTGTTAAAAATGTAAATTCTTTGTTTAAAATATACATGTTTAAAGTGTTTTCGAAATAGTTTTGTTTCTGTGAGTTTAATAAGGTCCATTATTTTGTTTTTCTGTTAATTAAACATTTAATTTATATATTTTTGATGCCAAAAGTTGATGTATGCTAGAAAAAAGTAATATTTTGTATTTTTTTCTTGATTTCATATCTTAAATTATAAGTTGGAAAGTGGCCCCTTTTAAAATACCGTGGTTTAATAAGGTCCACAATAAGCTTTTTTTAAAAGGACTAAATTAAATTCACATCTCATATGTTTCACCAACATTTGTACTTTTTCTTTATCCCAATAAAGCAAATATTCTTCTAAAGACTTGTTTTTATTCATAATTTCATTAGTAATATTAATACATTATTTTTTAATTAAGGTGGTCCTTATTTACCGCACTTACCTTATATAAGGATCTCGCTTTCTCTAGTCACTTTTTGTCAATATAAGAGAGGCGGTGCGAGGCTCATTAAATTCTCCTCACACAGGACCACACGAGGTGATTGACAGGGGGGACAAATATTTTAAAGTCCTCGTAAAGGAGAAGGAAAATACAGTAACGATAGACCGCCTTAAGCCGGCCTGTAATATTGTCAGACCAAACCGACCAGACTGAACCCGAACCACCGGTTGACAACTCCACCAAGCTGAGAAAAACTCGTTCAGGTCGTCAGGTACGATTCCCGATTTTTTATCTCCCGCTCCTCACCCTTACGTATTTATATTATGCTTATACATATTACACATTTACAACTACACAATTATTATATTTATTATCTCACTATTATACATAATACAACAATAAGATATTTATACAAAATATAAACAAAAATATAATTATAGAATACATTTGCATAACAACATAATATTACACATACTCAAATATATAAACAACACTGATACACAATAATGACCGATGATTGTCGCGCCACGCACGATACACCCCGTGCGGAATGCGCGTTATGGAAACAACGGTAAAACCGGCTCCGGCGCCGCAGCCCGTCGTCGCCTAGCCCACGGAGTACATTATTATTGGCCTATTATCTCACCGTTAGATTGTCAAAACCGTAAGTTTATAAACTAACGCGTTAGTTTGTAAACTATCGACAAATTGTAAACCAGACCGACAGGGTTTTGAATTATCGCTTTATCGGTAGTTTGTAAACTAACAAGAAAAAAACGTTAAATTATAAACTAGCGGTTTTGACAATCTTACGGTGAAATATATCCCATAATAGCAAAAAAATAAATAAATGGATCCCCAGGTCTCGGATGTTTATACTTGTGTGTGACGTCGCTGTTTCTGGTTCTCACGACACAGGGTATCCTAGTGTGGGGCCAGAAGCAGTGTGCGCGCCTGATGTCGGTATGTGGGTGGGTGGAGGTGGGTAAGTCCTGTACGTAAATGTAAATGTAAAAATAGCTAGTAAACCAGTTTATTTGTTTATAGTAAGATATACTTAGTCGTAGATACCATTTTATTTTAAACAAACCAAAACGAGTTATCAAATGAGTTTCCCACGACACTTAAATTGATTCTGCAAACAAATATTTTTTTCACTTTCATTATCCATCAATATTTATCATTCCATGTGACACTTTAATCTTGAAAATTAGTTTTTTCAAAGTCAAAGTCAAAGTTCTTTATTACTGTAGATATTTACATATACTTAGCAAACGTCATTTTTAGCCCTTCTCTACATTGAACCACTGTGGGAGAAGAAGGGCGTAGAAACACCCACAGATTGATTTTTAGATCTCTTTTAAAAATTGGTTGTGCTTAACTAATACAAATATTAAAGATTTAATTATTATGATTAATAAGCAATAATAAATAATAATAAAATATTAACAGCAAGGTCTGTGTTGAGCTAGATTAACCCCATACAGTCCCGTCATTTAAGTAATCTTGAACATTGTAATATCCCTTGTTCAACAAAGTCGCTTTAACATGCTTTTTAAATTGCTCAAATAGCAATTTCAAAATCTCCAGAGGTATCTTATTGTAGTAGAGAATGCACTGACCCTTGAAAGAATTGCTAACCTTCGCGAGTCTAAACCGGGCGCACATAGTCTGAGATTATTTCTCAGGTTAACAATGTTGTAAGGTTCTTGCGTACATACATTATATTTTCGAAAATGCATTGACGAGCTAGTTAGTATGTCAATTTCTTTAAAACGCTCTCTTAAGGAGTCTGTTCGTTTTAAATTATAAATTGCTCGAATAGCTCCTTTCTGTAAAATAAAAATAGTTTGAATATCCGCTGCTTTCCCCCACAACAAGATACCATAGAAAATGACACTATGAAAGTAACTAAAATATACTAGCCTAGATGTAGCCACATTCGTGTTTTCTCTGATGTTCCTAACAGCGTAAGCCGCAGAACTTAATTTACTAGCTAATTTATCTTTGTGGGGTTCCCACTGCAATTTACTATCAATAGTTATTCCAAGAAACTTTGTATCATTTACTACATCTAACATGTTGCTGCACTAAACTGGTCTCAACTTGCCTGACATTTGGAAGTGAGAACTTTATACACTTGGTTTTACCAGCGTTTAACAATAAATTGTTAACTGTGAACCAATTCAAGGTTAAAGACCACCACCACCAAAGACACCATTAACATCATCAAAATCTTCTTTTTGTCTTTCAATTTTAAGACCATTGATGTATCATCAGCTAACAATACAATGTGAATCAATTTATAATAAGGCCAGGAATAAGAAAGGGCCTAATATGGAACCTTGTGGAACACTAATTTTCACACCCGATCCAATGTATTATTCACATTCACATTCACATTCACATCAGATTTAACCGTTGACTTCTACCTTTTGAATTCTATTGCTTAAATATGATCTTAGTAGATCCAACGCTTTACTTCTAACTCCGTAATGATTTAATGTCATTGATATTGTATTATGATATTAAGTTGTGTTTAAACTGTAATAAGCGGCTGACTAATGTGTTGTGCAAGTTGGCCAAAATTAATTGAAATAAAAAATAAACAACCTCAATTGTATAAAGGTAATAAATTAATAACTTTATTATTTATCATTAATGCGAATATCAACACACATCTGCAAAAAAAATAAACAAACATTCATGTCACTAGATAATCACTAGTAAAGGCAGATATACCCGTCTTTGCTCCCGCTTGGTGGCGCTAGCGTAGTTGGTGGCAAAGAGTTTCATTCATCTGAGGTTAGATTCAAAAAGTAGTCACGTGATCTTTCAAAAACACTTGACACTGGCAAAATGAACCTCAAATAAGGTTAGCACGCCATATTTTATAACAAATAAATAGAATTTGACAACTTTGACAGATCGACAGCCTCCAACTACACCAGCGCCATCTGCAATGAGGTGCAATTGCCACTTTACTTCTTGTTTCTGAAGATACTCAATCTTCTACGAGGGGTGCCCTGAAAAATAAAAATAAAAAGGTTAAGTGCGGGTCGTACTCGCACACGAAGGTTTCCGTAGCACCGTACAAGAAAACTTAACCACTAAAAAGAATAAAACAAAATAGTAGTTTATGTCACTGATACATAGTGAAGGGCATTAAAACTCGAGTGTGGGTTGATGAAACGGGCCGAAGGCGAGTTTCATAATAATATCACGCGAGATTTTCAATGCCTTATTAATATCATTAGATACAGCCCGCTGACAGACGGACAGCGGAGGCTTAGTAATAGCGTCCCGTTTGGCACCCTTCGGCTACTAAACCCTAATAAACACATTTTAAACAAGCCAAACCTACAGAGACAGTAGGAAACTATCATCTGGCGTTTGGAAAATCTCACTCGTTAACCCCTAGACCGTCCCAGTAGGCACTGGCCGACAGCTGAAAGTCGTGCCATTGGCGCCACGTCGGCAATAGCCGACACCATTTTTATGTTAAAAGAGATCTTATCTCGTATGAATTAAGTTGTATTTTGCTTAGCATAGCAAACATGATTGGCGTGTGAGTGACACATTTTGTATTTGATGTATGGCGGCTAAAATGTTAATTATTAAATCAGTAAATCTAGTCAAGCGATCCAATAATCAGATATCTAAATTGGACCACCGTTCTATGCGTTCCATTGGAGAAGTTTACGCAAAACTTTTTGGAAGGGGCATTTTATGTTTGTAACACAAAGAGGTTCATTCGTCTGAGGTTTGCAACTTGATATAAATTGTCAATAGCAACAAAGAGTTTCATTGATTTGTTTATAAATGCGCTTTACTTACTTTTACTCTGTATTTACAGTCGTGGTCAACTAATTAGGGGCATTCAAGATAGTGAAGAGCTATAACCGGTTATGTACATATAATTATAAAACCCTATTGATTTCTCAGCACCTATTGTTTGCATAATTTGGTCCGATTATTATGCTATAAATGGCTGTAAATAAAAGATTAATTGAATAGAAAAAAGTATTTAATATCAAAGGTTAATCATGTATTAAATTTTAATGAACAATTGTGTAGCTGGACATTTAATTAAGGACAGTAAATTATAATGTAAAGTATAGTGAAAAAAAGAGTTAAACAAAACTAATAATCTGTAGTATTATAATATTTTTAGCAGCTCCATTTTATAACGTGTAAAATCAGTACCCAGTAGCAAAACCTTTGTTAGTAATTACCGCTTGACACCGATGTGGCATAGACATTATCAGTTTCTGACATGTTTCAACAGGAATGTTTGCCCATGCCTCACAAAAAGCTTCATTAAGTTCATCTAAAGTTGTGGTACGATAAGTGGCAACTTTTTTCTTGATTTCGTGCCAAAGGTGCTCAATTGGGTTGAGGTCCGGGCTACTTGCTGGCCGATATTGACTGACTGTTAAGAAACGAGTTGACTGAACGGGCGGTATGTTTCGGGTCGTTGTCCTGCTGAAACGTCCATATAATAGGGAGATGCTCCTCAGCATAGGGAATCATAATTTCCTCCAATATTGCCTTGTATTGATGTTGGTCTAAGTTACCCTGAACTTTCCTCACAGGTCCCACTCCACGTCCAGAAAAGGCACCCCACATTTTAATGTTTCCACCATGTTTTACCTGCTTTTTTGTGAATCTTGGATTCATTTCCGCTTTTACAGGACGCCGTACATATTGCCTTCCATCTGAAGAAATCAAATGAACCTTGGTCTCGTCAGAGAACAATACATGTTGCCATTGGGCGTAGGTCCAATGACCATATTTTTTGATTGAGATTGTCCCTAATTAGTTGACCACGACTGTATATGCCACTGTAAGATTATCAAAACCGTTACTTTATAAACGATTGCGGTAGTTTGTAAGCAATCGACAAATTGTAAACCAGACCGACAGGGTTTAGATTTTTTTTTTTTTTGTTCTTACATGACAGCCAACACGAAGGCTATTCGGGGGCTTCGCTGCGCTCGCTCCCTCTAGTCTTCACCTAAGCTACCGCAGTGTTTGCCCTGGTATTTCGTTTGCAATTCAAATTCAAACCAGTTCACAATGTAACGGTTTTATTATAAACTAACGCGTCATATCGTAAGCAGTACGGTACAGTTTACAATTTATCGATAGTTTGTAAACTAAAAAGAAAAAAAAACGTTAGATTATAAACTAACTTTTTTGACAATCTTACTGTGACACCTATATAGTTTAACTTCATTAATAAGTAAGCTCAGATGCACGAAACTATTAGCTTACAGACTTTTCCTGTATTTATTATCTACAAACATCTAGCGCCCTCTAGGTAGAACGAATTTGACAGTTTGCTTCCTCATTGAATCCTTTATTTTATTTGACCAGCCCCCCCCCCCCCCCCCCCCCTCATCATGTCTCCCCGACATCTCGGAATTTCTATCGACATCGCTTTCAATTTGACAAATCAACCAATCAGAACACAATTACTTTCAACGTGCTGTCTTTTGATTTATCTATTTGTCAATTTTAAAAGGATTCTGAAAGAAATTCCTGATTTCAGAATAACATAATAAGACTACCTGATGGTATGAACGTCTATAGTCAAAGTCGCTTATAGACGCTGCGCCAAACTAAGTGACGTAACACTGTTATGTCAAGTAATCTATGGGCGTGGCGTGGTATGGCACGAGATGACGTGCCACCTTACTGTGTCTCTGTCACTTCACTTAGACGGGCGCCCAGCCTTAGGCCAAGCGCTCATCAGACATTGTAGTGTGTCCCCACCTGTCACGTCCTGTCACGGTCGCCAGTAAGATGTTTTGCAAAGTTTGTTGATGTTATTCGATTTGGCATAAATAACAACATATTGTTTAAAAGTAATATATTTGAAATTAAAAGATCAAAAAGTCAGATTGTATTGTGTAGGTTATTTATTTTAACATTTGTAAATAAATTTTGTTTTAATGTTAGAAAAAATAAGATACCAATTTTTTTCTTTCAAAAAAAGGTGGAAAGTCACCACCTTTAGCCTATACGTCTCTATAATAACCAATGTCTGTGTCCATCCTTAGTCAATAAACGCCCGTCTTTGAACCAACAAACACGTCTCACAGTACATCCCATAGGCCCATCCTTACACCTTAAGTCCACCACGCTGGTCCAGTGCGGGTTGGTGGGTTTGAGCCTTGTTAGTTGTTCAGCAGGATGACGAAGAGCAGCTAAGGTTGGCTTGGGCTCAGGGCATTTAGGGCAAGGATTAGTGGCGGAGATGAATCAACGACGCACTTCTCAACTCACAACAAAAACAGTAATGACGGTTGCCGGCCGAGCAGCGTGGCATCACTGCACCCGCACAATACAGATGCAGTAGATCACGGATTTTTGCGATGCGACGCCGCAACGCTGTTTTGTGGCTGGCTCTTTAGGCGCAATGTCTACTGAAAGGACACGACACAAACGCATACAAAGGACAGAGCGACGTTTCGCGGCTTTGATTCGTCTCCATCACCTATGACACTTCACTGTCACACTACGCGATGACGTACCTCGTTGGTGTCGGTCCGCGAGGAGCGGAAGAGCTGGCGCAGGCGCGACGGAGTCGACGTCTTCTTGACCTGCTCCGACGGGTCGGGGCGCAGCGACTCGCGCAGCTCCGAGTCCTGGGGAATGAGGGTCTTCGTGTCAACAGATAAGACAAGACGATAAGACAAGACGATAAGACAGACCTGGGTGGTTACCACAATCTTTTTCCGATTAAAATTAGGTACTAAACAAGAACATCACCATGGCAACCATTTCCATTCTAATTCGTCATAATAGGCTTTACACCCGTTTGCACTAAACATAAGAATTGCCTAAGTTCTTTCCTAACTTGTTTAGGCTGCTACTAGCAAAAAAACACATTGCACTAACCCTAAGCCATTCCTAAGTCCAATCTGTCAGTGCAATGCTAGGCTGTTCTTAGGCTTAGGAGAATCTTTACTAGGACAAGCCTAACTTACGTTTAGTGCAAATGAGCTATAGTCCTAATACCAAGACTTGTTTTAAGACGATCACGGTAATTTTGCGGATCAAATTAGGTTCCTAATCTGAATCGGCATAAGACGTTGTGTTAAAACCCCCCCGGATGCTGGCTTGATATTATTTAAATCACATGTTAAAATCAGAGATTTAAATCGCGATTAAAATCAAGGTTTATTTTGAACAATGATTTAAATCAATATTTTTTTAATGCGACCAAATAAGCCACACAACGATCCCAAAACGGAGCTTTGCAGGGAAAAATGTTCTTTTACCAAAGAATGTTCAATAAAATTCTCTACAACTTTAATTACATATACTTTTTTGAATTCTCAACTGATTTTGAGTTAAGCGCTCCGGAAAAGTGAAAATTTTAAAAATAATTTGCATCGTCGACCGCAGTGGTTTTCAACCGATTCGTCGCGACTCTTACGTGGGGCGGAGGCCTCATTTAGGGGGTAGCAGGATTTGAGAAAGAAGTGGTTCCCTTTGGGTGCTTAGGCTTAAAAATTATGTTAGCATTAAACATAAAAAAACGGCCAAGTGCGAGTCAGACATGCGCACAAAGGTGGAACCCTACCCTACCACCGTACAAGGAGTGGAGTGAATAGTTTGGATTTTACACAGCAAAATTTTGTTTACAAAGTTATTGGTGCGGCTACTTTCATACTCCCTGTATGTAACCAGGTGCATTTTTGTAACTTGTTATTTGGTTTACAGATAAATAAAAAACCTTTGCAATTCTGGGTAGATTTTTCTGAAATCTTTAGCATAAGTTTTATAATCTGTATTTTTTAATAATAATCATTTTAGACTGTAGTTTCGGAGATAAGGGTAATTTTCGGCACTTTTTTGATCATAACTTTTAAAAAAATTGTCATTTTACCTCCTCCACATTTTTGTCGGCAATATTTTTTCATACTAGACATGAATTATGTTGCATGATAAGTTTTTTTGCAGAAGATTTCAAGACTATCTCTTTTTATTCCTGAGAAAAGTGCCTGTGACAGACAGACGGACGAAAGGACACGCGAGAGATCCTATAAGGGTTCTTGCTTTTGAGGTAAGAAACCTTAAAAGCAAGGGCGTGGGAGTTCAAAAAGCGCTAAATCAATTTTGATAAAATTTGTATGGGACTACCTCTGAAGTATGATCTACCAACCAAAACAAGATTCATCAAAATCGGTTCAATCTTGACGGAGTAATCGCGTAATAAACACAAAAAAACAGACGAATTGAGAACCTCCTCCTTTTTGAAGTCGGTTGAAAAGTAAGTTCATCTACTATTAGAGACATCAGGAGAATGGGAAACTCCCCAGGCCACCGATGATGCTGATGTCCTTATAGTAAGAATGCTGTGTGTGAATCAATCCACTCACAGTTCTGTGGCTGGCGTTAGTGAGGATGTGGACTTCGCTGCCATTTTGATAGCTTCGACTCCTCCTACCCAAGACATCGTGCTGCTGAAACCCGGCCGAGTGAAAACCAAAACAATCGCGCTGTCCACCCAAAAGATGCATATTATACAGACGCATGGATATTAACACATCCTGTCCTTACTTATTTACCCGCTGTGACACAACATCTGCATCTTTCAAGAGGAGCAAGGTAGGCTTCTTAAAATTGTACATTAATCGTCCAGGAAGCGCCAGCGTTCTTTTACAACCCCTCTTTCAGTTACGGCGAGGTTGAAGTGCCTGGACAGATATGCTTTGTAAAATGGTATGGGGCACCAGTAAGATAGACCTCCTTCAACCAATATCGCTTCCAGTCGCTCATGATTTCAGTGGTAAATATTAGGTCTGACATCATCTCCCTCCCACCAACTGAGGAGCACAGCTAAACAGCATTCCTGGGGCACCTACCACCAAGTGCAGCAGTGGCTCGCAAATGAGCTGCCACCTCAAGAGTGTGGATGGAAACATGTAGGAGACCACCCCAGTGCCAATCACACCAGAAGATTCACCAGCACCAGATGACCTACTGGAAACAATAATTTGTCGCTGCACCTAAGATTGTGGTAGTAGCAAATGTGGATGGCAGAAAAAAATACTGAATTGTTCTGCCGCTTGCCTCTACTGCCAAGGGAATGGCCTCAACCTAGTGCCTGTTGATGAGGTCGACGCTTCATCGTCGCTTCACCCGTACAACAATAACCACCCACCAATGAGGATGAGGATGCAATGGACGAAGAATCTTTGCTAGGACCCTCATGGCCAAAGAGGATGAAAATGTAAATAAGGTGTTTATTTAGAACTTTTTGTCGTCTTAAAATACAAAGGATAAATATCCAAAATTGAATTTTAAGACGACAAAAAGTTTCAAGAAACATGGTTTTTATTTACTGCATTAAATAACCCGCTTTCTATAGCTGTCAGAAGAGCTGGCATGGCATAAGGGGTGGCGTGATATTTCTCATGGCTAGCATGTCGAGTAATTAGCATTGAGCAACCCTCCTTGGATCTGCGCTTGGTTACCCTCTACACTCCCATGCACGTTTTTTTTTCATATTAGAAAGATTTAATGCAAAAATAATTTTTATGCCTTCGCACCTAAAGGGCACCACTTTTCTTTGTCAAATCCTGTGACCCCCTAAATGAGGGTTCCGCGCCACACGGAGTCGCGACTCTCCGGTTGAAAACCACTAGTTTAGACGGTAGAACTTATTTTTACAATTTTCACTTTTCCGGAGCGTTGAACTCGAGGTAAAGTTGTAGAGAATTGTGAGCATTGATTGGTAAAAGAACATTTACTTACTAAAAGGGACTATATAATGCGAGTAATATCAAAATGAATAATATCTACAGTAGGATGACCAAACTTTCGATAAGACTACTAAAAACATCTATACTCTGTAAAAGTGGGTAGGTAACAGAACGTCAACACAAAAATGTATGAAGTGACAGAACAGTCAATCTACGCAGTGCAATGTCGCTCACCGTGGCGGAGAGTCGGCCTGCCTGCTTGCTCGGAGTGGGCGGGCCTGGCTTCTTGTATGCCGTGATGCCGACCTCCTTGCGCTGCTTGCCGCCGACCGAGCTTGCACACTGCAAAAACCAACCATTTACTTAGGTCTTAGGTGTGTGAATGCATGAGTAAATTAGCGTAGTATTTAATGAATGCTACGTTCAAATCTGGCAGCGCAGCTCGGACGGGCACCTCTAAGCCAGCGCCACCCCCCAGGAGAATAACCTGATGTCGTCCTACTACATCGCCGCGCGAACTGTGTCTCGGCCGGGTTGCATATACATACATTTAGATTTACATACAGGCACATACATCCCACACTAGGATACCCTGTGTCGTGGGAACCAGAAACAGAGACGTTACACACATACAAACTCTCTCTCTCTCTCTTGCTCAGCTCCGGAGATGCGGCGGCTGCAGCGAGTTGCGCCAGCGCAGGTCGGACAGGCGCCTCTGTACCGGCGCCACCCCCCAGGGGACATTACCTTGATGTCGTCCTCCTGCAGCGCCGGCGCGAACTGCGTCTCGGCCGGGTAGCAGCTCCGGAGATGCGGCGGCTGCAGCGAGTTGCGCCAGCGCAGCTCGGACAGGCGCCTCTGTACCGGCGCCACCCCCCAGGGGACATTACCTTGATGTCGTCCTCCTGCAGCGCCGGCGCGAACTGCGTCTCGGCCGGGTAGCAGCTCCGGAGATGCGGCGGCTGCAGCGAGTTGCGCCAGCGCAGCTCGGACAGGCGCCTCTGTACCGGCGCCACCCCCCAGGGGACATTACCTTGATGTCGTCCTCCTGCAGCGCCGGCGCGAACTGCGTCTCGGCCGGGTAGCAGCTCCGGAGATGCGGCGGCTGCAGCGAGTTGCGCCAGCGCAGCTCGGACAGGCGCCTCTGTACCGGCGCCACCCCCCAGGGGACATTACCTTGATGTCGTCCTCCTGCAGCGCCGGCGCAAACTGTGTCTCGGCCGGGTAGCAGCTCCGGAGATGCGGCGGCTGCAGCGAGTTACGCCAGCGCAGCTCGGACAGGCGCGCGGGGTGTCCGGGGTGCGGCGGGGGCGAGCGGCTGCGGGGGGTCTCGAGCGCGCGTAGCCAGCGGTTGTCGAACACTTCGCCTTCCTCGTCCGACATGTGGAGGGTGCGGCCTTCTGTTAAGTGCAAAGGTCATATAATGTAGTTGATAATTGCGATTTTGTGCGTGTGTTTATGACAAATGCTTTTACTCGCTTGCTGAGGTTGGCCAAACACCCGCAAGCCCCAGGCCCCGGCAAACGTCAATTGTGCGGCGGGTGTCAATCATACACGAGTGCTGAGCTTGTACTGGTTTTTATTATGATCTCCTACCCACATATATTCAATATCCAACATCCCTCTTCTTATAACGAATAAAAAGAATAATAGAAATTTAAATAATTCCAAATAATTGTTACACAATAATATGACACAACAGTACCATCTCTTTAAACATGCATAATATAATTCAAACTAATCACTAACACAATGACATGTATTAAATTAACTTAGTAGGTAAATACACAATTCAACAACGACAGTTTATCTTTCTCATAAAATGGTTGGACTATAATTATTAATTATTGATCATTATTATTCATATATGTAACATGCATTGTATTGCAAACAAACAAAAACAAAAGAAAATAACATGCTTAAAACTTGTAGATAGTAGGTACCTAAGTAATTTTGTTTAGTCCTTACGAAGACATTCGATTTAGACAATAGTAACAGAACATAGAACATGTAACAATGTAGGTAAGTACTTAAGTACCACAAATTTATTCTGTACATAGGTATGCTTAGGTATATTGCATAATTATTAGGTACATAGGTAGGTATGTTCTCACCTCTTGCCTACTTGTGTAATAAAGGTATATTAACAATCATTATTCATTAGTTCATAACGCATTTCATTACATTAGATAATATATATATAACAATTATAAATTATACGACATAATATTTACTAACAAAGATCGGCAGTATACTTGAAATTCTTTGTAAATTATAAAAAAAATTATAACTAAATTATTCATTTAATAGTAATTCATTTAACATTCGCATTAATTGATATTAGGTACAATTTATTCTATACAGATAATAATACTTGAAAATTTTAAACTAATTCCTAGCTGTGGTGGATGGTGCCGCGGGGTAGCCGTAGCGATCAGGGGGTCTCACCGTCCTGCCATAACGAGTTATGTAAGAATCAGCTGTTACATTAGGTATAGGTGTTCGCAGTGGGACACTGGGGCTGCGCGGGCGCGGGGACCTAGCACTACTCGGCTGAGTCATCGTCACGATATCATCATAGCAATAGCTATTATTATTATACGAATGCGACTCGGGACGGCTAACTGAATCTTCTATTAAATGTCTACGATTCCGCACAATTACACTACCTGAGTACATTTGTATTTCGTACGATCGTGGTCCTTTTAAACCGCAGACAATACCATTTTGCCATTTGTTATTTAACCATGCTTTAACGTTTTGACCTACTTGCAATAAAGATAAATCCTTAGCACTTTTGTCATAATAACGCTTCTCTTTAACCTTACGATTTTTTAACTTCGAACATATGTCCCTATGTATTTTAGGTTGTAATAAAGTAGGTAAGCATGGCACAACACTTCTAATTTTCCTGTTATTAAGTAATTCGGAAGGTGAAGGTAACACATTATCAATTGGTGTATTTAAATACTCCAATAGTGCCAATCTGAAGTCCGAGTTATCATAGGTAGTCTTTTTTAATATATTTTTTATCGTTTGAATCGCTCTTTCTACCTGGCCATTAGATTGCGGATACCTAGGAGATGACGTAACATGTTTGAAGTTCCATTCAGCAGAAAATTGCATAAAAAATCCGCTTTTGAACTCTGGGCCTCCGTCAGTCATGATGACGTCAGGAATACCGTTTCTACTAAATACAATCTTCAGTTGCTCAACCACGGACTGTGACGTCATCGACTGAATATTGATAACTTCCACAAACTTGCTGTAATAGTCAACAACCAAAAGATATGTTTGATCCCGGTAGTGAAATAAGTCCGCTGCTATTTTAGACCAAGCCCTGTTAGGAATCTCGTGTTGTAACAATGTCTCTTTACAATTGGCCCTTCGGTAGGTTAAACATGCTTGGCAGTTAGAAATCATATCTTCTAGCTGGGAGTTCATGTTAGGCCAATACATGGTTTCACGCGCTCTCAATTTGCACTTTTCTACACCTAAATGTCCTATATGTATCTTACGCAACATCTCTTGTCTCATACATTTAGGTATAATAATGCGAGTACCTTTCCAAACTAAACCGTATTGAACGGTTAACTCGTCCCTTACACACCAATAACACCTAATTAATTCATTAACCTCTTTTTTATGTGTAGGCCATCCGTTTTTTATTACCTTTATTAATAATTGCAACTCATTGTCATTACGAGTGTACTTTTGAATTTCAAGGAAATGTGAATCAGTGAGAGGATTATTAATGGCTACCGAACACACCTGCGCCTGCGCATCGAGGTGATCCCGGGGCTCAAGGTCACGGTCAACGCTGTTGCTATACGAGTGGCAGGCGCGCGATAGCGTATCCGCAACATATAGATACCTACCCGGCTTATATACCAGTGTGAAAGTATATGGCTGTAATCTCATTAGCATTCTCTGCAAACGGGGAGGCGCATTTATTATAGGTTTGTTTATTATGCTAATGAGCGGTTTGTGATCGGTTTCTATCGTAATATCCGTACGGCCATATATGTACGTATAGAACTTTTCACACGCAAATACACACGCGAATAACTCCTTTTCAATTTGCGCGTAAGCTTGCTCTGTTTTATTTAGAGATTTTGAGGCATAGCAAACAGGTAGCCCGTCTTGCAATAGACATGCACCTAACCCATTTTTACTAGCATCCACTGATAACGTAACTGGTTTATCTAAACTATAGAATTGTAATATAGGCGGGCTCGATAAGCTCTGCTTTATAGCTTTAAAACAAGCCGCGTGCCTGTCATTCCAGTGCCATTCGATATCCTTTTTAAGTAACTCCCTTAATATTGAGGTTTTTTCTGACAGATGTGGAATAAAACTGCCTACATACGTTACAAGACCTAAAAAACGTTCTAAGTCTTTGACATTTTTTGGCTCCGGCATGTTTCTTATTGCCAACGTATGTGAATCATCTGGCAATATACCATTCTCACTAATTTTGTGACCTAAATATGTGATTTCATTTAACCCAATTTTACACTTTTCTCTATTTAGCTTTATATTAATCTTTCGGCATCTTTCTAATACTTGGTGCAAACGTTCATCGTGCTCCTTCTTATCCTTTCCATATATCAATAAATCGTCCACGAACTGACAAACTCCTTCAATATCCTCAAAATGTTCCAGAAGAGTTTTGTGAAAAACTTCAGATGCTGAGGATATACCAAATGGTAACCTTAAAAATTTGTATCGTCCGAACGCCGTATTAAAGGTGCAAAGGTCTGTGCTATCGTTATGTAATTTATACTGCCAAAAACTCTTTTTTGCATCTAACGTACTAAACACTTTTGCACCCGACAGTTTCGCTGTTATTTCGTCAAGTGTTGGCAATTTAAAATGCTCACGACGTATTGCTTTATTAAGGTCTTGCGGATCTAAACAAATCCTAAAGTCCCCGTCAGACTTTTTCGCTAACGTCATGCTGCTAACCCAATCTGTAGGTCCTTCTACTTTGGCTATGATACCTTGTTTAACCATTTCTGTCAATTTATCTTTAACCTTATCCTTTAATGCTATTGGTAACTTTCTCGGCGCATGCACTACCGGACTCACATTCTCTTTAAGTTGTATTTTATAGCATCCTGGTAAACAACCTAAACCTTCAAACACATCAGAGTATGTATCTAAAATATCAGTATTTCCTTTATTTTTGGATAACGACAACACGCGTCTTACTAAGTTTAGTTCCTCACATGAACTTCTGCCTATTATTGGTGGAGAGTCGACATCCGCTATGATAAATTTTATAATATACGTATTATCTTTATGAACTACCTTCAAGTTGCATTTACCTACCACTTTGATGATATTTCCTGAATAACCTCGCAATTTAATTGATGTTTCAGTTAGCTCACTTTCTGATACTCCAATTTGTTTTAAAAATCTTATAGGTAATATATTCACATCAGCCCCAGTGTCCAACTTGAACCTTACAGCACAACCATTTACAAATAAAGTTGAACACCAGTCATTTTTGGAACTAACATGATAAATTACCTGGTCAGACGATTCGCCATCTATAGCATAAACTTGTCGCCTACACATTTTTGAATAATGATTGTAACGGTTACAATTGTTACACTGCACTCCATAGGCCGGGCACTTGTATAGCTCGTGATTTAGACCGCACTTTGAGCATTGGGTTTGCACTTTATTTGCATAATTATTAGAACCGCTGTAGGACGGGGTGGCGGTGGCGGCGGCAGCGGCGGGCGGCCCTCGGCGCCCTCGGCCGCGCCCGCGGCCACGGCCGCGCCCACGCCTGCGACGGTCACGCACGTCTTGCGTGCCGGAGGCGTGCTGCGCCTGCGCTGCTCCACATCGACAGCGCCCAGACTGCACCCAACTGACTGATCCTTCACGTGCTCCTGGCTGCTCCAAGCAATCTCCGTGATGATGATTTACCTCGTGTATTGACTTCTCGCTTTTAATACTGCCGGCTTGTGCACGCGACATCTCCGCTAACCGACATATGTCGAGGGCTCTGCTCAATGTTAAATCCTGTTCTCTTAATAATCGCTCACGTAGTGCACCGTCATTAATGCCACAGACTAAACGATCTTTAACCAGGTCATCGCAAAGATCTTTGAAATTACACGTCGCCGCCATCTTGTTCAATTCGTACACGTACTGTTCCGTTGACTCGAATTCCTTTTGCTCACGTGTAAAAAATTTATGTCTTTCCACTGTGATATTCTTTTTAGGCAAAAAGAAATCATCGAACTGAGACAATACCTCCTTTAATGTTGCACTTTTTTTTACTAAATTGTTCGTAAACTTCCTGACACTTTGGACCGATGACGTGTAACAGAATGTTAATTTGAACAGTTTCTGTCTTTTTTGATAATTCACACGCTTCAAAATATACCATAAAAGATTTTTTCCAGTCCTTCCACGACTTGCATAGATTACCAGATGTAACACTCAATAAATTGTTATCAAATTGAAACGCCGACGGCGGTTTCAACACCGCCTCCATTTTTCTATTAGGTGTAAAATTTAACTTTCACGGATATTTAACACTTTATTGTTTACTATTTTAAATGAAATATTAGGTTTTCGCGTTACAGGTAATCGTTTTTTAATCCTACCGGCTGCGCCATGTCAATCATACACGAGTGCTGAGCTTGTACTGGTTTTTATTATGATCTCCTACCCACATATATTCAATATCCAACAGCGGGTGGCACAACAAACAGCCGCAAGCCCCAGGCCCCGGCAAACGTCAATTGTGCGGCGGGTGGCACAACAAACACCCGCAAGCCCCAGGCCCCGGCAAACGTCAATTGTGCGGCGGGTGGCATAACAAACACCCGCAAGCCCCAGGCCCCGGCAAACGTCAATGTGCGGCGGGTGGCACAACAAACACCCGCAAGCCCCAGGCCCCGGCAAACGTCAATTTTGCGGCGGGTGGCACAACAAACACCCGCAAGCCCCAGGCCCCGGCAAACGTCAATTGTGCGGCGGGTGGCACAAAAAACACCCGCAAGCCCCAGGCCCCGGCAAACGTCAATTTTGCGGCGGGTGGCACAACAAACACCCGCAAGCCCCAGGCCCCGGCAAACGTCAATTGTGCGGCGGGTGGCACAACAAACACCCGCAAGCCCCAGGCCCCGGCAAACGTCAATTGTGCGGCGGGTGGCACAACAAACACCCGCAAGCCCCATGCCCCGGCAAACGTCAATTGTGCGGCGGGTGGCATAACAAACACCCGCAAGCCCCAGGCCCCGGCAAACGTCAATTGTGCGGCGGGTGGCACAACAAACACCCGCAAGCCCCAGGCCCCGGCAAACGTCAATTGTGCGGCGGCTGGCACAACAAACACCCGCAAGCCCCAGGCCCCGGCAAACGTCAATTGTGCGGCGGCTGGCACAACAAACACCCGCAAGCCCAAAGCTCCGGAGAACTTAAATTGAGCGGCGGGAGGCACAACAAACACCCGCAAGGCCTAGGTCCCGGCAAACGCCCTACCTAACAGTTACTAGGTTAATGTGCGTTGTGAATACATTTCCATAACTTAATTATGCAAGCCCCGGTCCAGTGGCGTAGCGTGCCTTGTCGGGGCCCCGTATAAAAATTTTTTTGGAGGCCCTTATATGGAGGTAATGATTTTTCACAAAAGAAAAAAAATATTGTGAGAAGTAATATTTATTTATCACATAATTTACCCATTTTACAAATAAAAATCGAATTTTAAATATTCACTCTCCTTGCCTTTTTATCGGCAAACTGATTTATTAAATCATTTATGGCTGATGATGATTTTAGTTTTTCTAAAGTTTCTGCCTCTATGGACAATAGTGAGATGTCTGACAGCCGTTCTTGTCCCATCGAAGTTCTTAAGTAATTTTTTATTAGTTTTAATTTTGAAAAACTTCTTTCTGCCGTTGCGGTTGTAACTGGAAGGGTCAAGAATAAAAAGCATGCTGTGATTACCTCGGGAAAACTGGAGGCAAGACTATTGAATTTTACTAGCAATAATTCAATGAGTTCTTTAATGGGATAATTTTTTTTAATTTCAGAATTTAAGCATGTTTTTAGAGCCTTTAATTGGTCACAAAGATTAAGTGAGATGTCTTTACTGTATTTAGCAGAGAGTTTTCCGGAAGCGTTTAATATCTCTTCGCTTGAAGAAGATAGGAGTTTCTCCGGTTGTAATATTTCGAATATACTACTCAGGTTGCAAAGGCTCTGAAATCTTTCTTTAGTTTGAGAAATTAATATATCTAAACAGCAATAGTATACATTGACTTTGAAATAGGATTCCGGGTCGGAAATTCTCTCATCTTGTGATAACTCATCAAAAAAACGCTTCGTTATCTTTCGCCTACTGTTTTTAAAAACAGTTGTTACCCCCCACTTTTTTGCTAAATCTTTGGATTCATTTAGCAAACTATTAAATGAATTCTGATTTCTTAATTGGCACAGTCTATTTAAAAGATTACTTAATAAAATACTAGATTTCTGTAAGTCATTATTTTCATGCTGTAGAGCTTTAGAAACAGGATTAATAATTTCAAATAGTGAAGAAAAAAATGTAACGAGCACTAAGAAATCAAAACTCTCTAAAATATTAATTATACTTTTACATTCTTCACGTTCATCTTTTTTATTTGAAATTAAATTTAGTTGGTACAAAGTTTTCATGATTAGTAAAAAAAAATTCTTTACTGCTAATAAAGCGTCGTTCCTAGAAGACCATCTGGTAGGACATACATTTTTAAGGGTAATCAAATATTTTTCAGATGAATCGTCACTTAGCATAGCCCAGCGTTTTATACTATTGCCAAAAAAAGTATATATTTTTTCAAAATTATCGAAAAAAGTCGATACTTCACGAACATGTCTCGCAGCATCGTTCAAAACCAAGTTTAAAGCGTGCGCAGCACAATGAACATAATCGGCATTTGGAGCATGCTCTTTTATTAGGGTTTGTAATCCACCATACACACCCGACATAACATTTGCTCCATCGTATCCCTGTCCTCTACATTTAGTCAAATCAATTCCATATTCTTTAGTCAAATTTAAAATGACAGTTTTCAGACCTGCAGCACTGCAATCGGTTACTGCTATGAATCCTAAAAAGGACTCACAGATTTTTATTTCTTTAGGCACATTATCATCATTTTCTGTAACCGAGATATATCGAAAAACTACAGATAGTTGGTAAATTTTTGACAAGTCTTGTGTTGTATCCAGAATTATTGTCAGAAATGGAGCTTTTTTAATTTCTGAGATAATACTGTTCCTAACGTTAGTACCAAGCAAACTAATAATTTCGTTTTGAATCGTAGGGCTTAAATAATTTATTTCACCTTTCGGTTTTAGAAAAAGTTCTTTTAAAGTTGCATCATACATAGTCAGGTCATAAGTTCTGTCACATGTGTAATATGAAATAATTTAGTCATGTTTATTATTTATGTATACATTTATATAGCAAAATGAACTTAATAAAACATAGATTCTTATGGTAATAAAGTTTATTCAAAATGACCTCCGCGATTTTGAATACAGGCCTTTATTCTGCGCGGCCAGTCGTCTACCGCAGCACGAACGAGGTCCATGTCAATATCGGCGGCTGCCTTAATCAAGGATGCCTTGAGTGACTCCAAATTAGGATGAGGCTTTGAGCAGGCCTTTTCCTCCAAGTGTTGCCATATCTTGTAATCTAACGGACTCAAATCTGGACTGGAGGAGGGCCAGTCTTCGTGCCGGATGAAGTCGATTTCACGCGCCGCCAGCCAGTCTTGTGTGCTTTTCACTCTATGAGCTGGCGCAGAATCTTGTTGGAATACCCAGTGCCTGATATTAAACATGGTATGAGAAACAGGTTCCACAAGGTTCTTGAGGACTATTTTGATACACAACTGCATTCGTTTTTACGCCTTTCTCACAAAAATGTACCTCAGTTAAGCCCCAATAAGAGACTCCCAACCAAACCATGAGCGAGGATGGAAAATGACCTCGTTGGACACGCGGAATACGGTTGCTCGCTTCTTCACTGCTGTGTGCGTACACCTTATCATTTTGTTTGTTGTAGCTCTCTTCCACGGTGAAAATTTTTGCATCCGAAAAAAGAATTTCGCGATGCTTTTTTCCCGCGTACCGCTTCGACAAAGCGCGGCATCTCTTCAGTCTCAGGTCCATTAAACGAGCGTCCAAACGATGTCCTGTTTTTCTTCGATATGCCCTAAGCCCTAAGTCTTCATTTAACACCATTTTCACCGTGGTCCTGCTTAACCCCATCTGAAGGGCCAACAGTTTCTGCTTACGTATGGGATTTCTTTGAATTCGCGCCTTCACAGCTTTTATCACTGCTGGAGTCCTAACAGAGCGAGGCCGACCACTTCTTAACCTGTCATCTACACTAGAGTCTTCATTGTAACGTTTTATGGTACACTAAACGAATCTTTTGGTTATATTCAAATTTTTCAGTAAGTCGAAAATCTGAATTGGCGCGTAACCGCAACGATGCAACGCAATAACTGCGACACGGTCTTCTTAAAGTGTCCACTCCATATTTAAAAATGAGGAAAATTCTAAAAAGTACACATTTTTATTTTCATGAAAAATTCGAAATTCGAATTCAATAAACTTTTTTGTGACCAGCGTTCTAAATTCAAAAGTTTTTATTGTGTGACAGAACTTATGACCTGACTGTGTAGTTAGATAGCAGACGTGAAATTGCCATAAAATTGCCAGAATCAGAATCATGCCCCCTCAAAGGTAGATTACAAGATACTAAAGTAATTATAACATTAATTATACGATGCAGTACATCTCTCCAGAATGTAATTTTACTATCGATTTCACTTTTCAATAGAGTATCGATGGTATTTCCTTGCAACCAATTATTATAAGAGAGTGAGGCACTAATATGCTGCTGTGACTTTTCATGGTCAAGAATAGTTTGTGTGAAATTGCTTCTAACCGAAACACCGTTAACCCAAGCAGAGGAGTACGATTTGTTTTGACGATCTGCTAATAACCAACAGAAGTGACAGTACGGTTTGTTTAAAACGTTAGAATAACATAACCATGGTCTTATAATTTTTATGCCTGCCTGATTGAAATATGAATAATAATAAGCTGAAAAAGGTCGGTTATTTTCTGAAACTTTTGGAAATGGTCCTTGTGGTTTAAATGGACCCAATTTAAAAATTATTTTTCGTTCGCATTCAGTTAAATTGTCACCAAAATTTCCTCTATCTGATGAAATTATATTACAATCTGCATTATCTGCAGATATATCAGAATCGTTGACTTGGGGTTCCTCGATTTCTGGATGGACATCCGATAAAGTATGTGCTTGGCTTTCTTCTATTTCCGAATGGATATGTGACGAAGAACATGCTTCAGAAGAATCTAAAAATAAACGAGTAATTGTTAAAAAATCAATACGAATGCTTTGATACTAAACTAAAAAGAGTTATATATAAATAAATAACGTTACTAAGGGTCACAGTTAGAGAGTGTTCAGTTCAGACGCACACAGATTCTACGCGGATTGTGCTCGTACCTATTAGTAGATACAAAATCACCTGCAGCACGTCCGTGCATTACTATACACCTGCGTGCTATTTAAACGCAGCGCGTAGTGTAGTGGCCATACAAAACGAGAACCCGAAAGCGAGTCTGCACATCTGAAGTTCTCAACACGCAATTAACGATACGATACGGACTGATAAACAAACAACAAAACAAATCGATCCTATAGATAAGTTAGAATTTTGTTTTTTTTTAATCAAGGCACGGAACCCTAAAAACAGTATAATTGTGAAAATCGAGGGGGGAGACAACTTTTTGTGACGGACAGATGGACAGACCGAAATTAAAAGATTTCCTTGTTTATCACTACGGGCCCCTAATAAACGGGTTGGGTAGTAGTGTAGTACTTATCTTTCCAATCTAAATCACTCACAGTATCTTGTCTCTGAAAAAATGAAGAAATTTTGGGCACTTTTTTTATAACCTCGTCCCTTTTCTGTTTAATTTTTCTTTTCTCAGCGCCGCTGGGATAATCTCTTTTCCTTTCACTCATTTCTTTTACAAATCGTTACTAATACTGCTAAACCAGAAGAACAATATTGTTTGTACTGAATTACAATGTAATGCACATTTATATAAAGCGCGTAAATAAACAGTGCACTGCACTCCGTGGTTTAACATACAATGCAAAGTACAACAACGTACACGTACATCGCGATATCGATGAAGGATTCCCGGGGATTCCCCGCTGAGTTGAAGATGAAGTAAGTAAAACGGGGAAGTCCCGCAGCCCGCCATAACGATGTAGTGTTGCCAACTTTTGAACGCACGCTTAAGGCGGGAAAAAAAGGAATTGCTTTATAGAATTTTGTCATTAGTAAAATAAAATAAATTAGAAAGTTTTTATTCTTTTTCCTTACACACTTTGGGGGCCCCCGTGGCCCGGGGGCCCCGTATAATTGATACGGCATATACGGCGGTAGCTACGCCCCTGCCCCGGTCATTAATTATGGAATGGTCATGTTAATCACAGAGGAAAAAGAGGAGTCTTACCTCTATTACTGCATACTTATTCTTGTATGTAGTGAAAGAACACCTAAGATAATTGCCCGAAGCGGCAACAACTCCAGGCATTTAAAGGATTATTATTCAAAAGTACTGAACAGACGGTAATGAACGATTTGGAGCCTGATGTTCTAATCGTTACCGTCAATTTGAGATATTAACGAAAAGTCTGCATTTATTAGTTCTCGAAATCTGTCTGGGGTTGCTGTAGGCCGGCGGACGCCAGCAACCCCACGGATATTGCCTTGTACCTCGTTTAACCTTCAGTCTTCGAAGTTGTAAATCCCCAGCAAGCCCACGGTTTTTAGCTTATAGCCCAGCTTCTATTGAGGCTCTAATTCAGGCATTTGACTGTCAGCGTGCTCCATATGTGCTCTAAAACCTGGTGTATGTGCCATGCTCCTCCGTTCTTTCGGCTTTCTGGAGGCACGCTCACCAATTTCACATGATCAATTACAAATACACCATAGACCAAAGAGTACATCCTTTGCTTCTCAAAATCCATGCCAAGCTATACTGAGACTAATTACCATTAAATAAATAACAAAACCCTAATCTGTTGGGTTCAGTAAAACAATTTGATTAGCTAAAGGCCTTACCAGATTTCTTGGGATGCACGGGGAGTGATCGCAGCGAGCTGACATCGGACGGACGAGACGGCTCCTCGGGAGGCATCAGACCAGACTGGTAAAGACGATGAAATACTTGTTAATACAATACTATTATTTCCTACACCCATAGCGCTTAATTTGGCCTTTAGGTCCATTTTCCCATTATGAAAAGGTTTATAATGACAAGTAGCCATTTTGAGTTACCCAATTTTAGCCATTTTACCAATTTGGCCACTTTCCAATTTGACCACCTCCCAATGGAGCTTGCCGACGAGTTACGAGTGGTCAAGTTGGGAAGTGGTCGAATTGGGATATGCTCAAATTCGGAATTAGTCAAGCCGGCGTCCCGCAAGGATCCTGTCTCTCATCCGCCTTCTACTCCCGGTACACGGATGACATCCCAGTTGGCCTCGGTGTCCAGCTGGCCCTCTTACCTGACGACGAAGCATGAAGAATCATGAAGAACTTGGTCATACAGATAAATCGTCGAATTGGCACCAAAAGAAAAGCAGACTAAACGGGAAATAGTCAAAATAACTGAGTATAGGTTCCTACTCTAGTAGAGGATTGCGGGAGGGCAGACATTAGTCTCGCGCCATACAGACGTCACAACAACGTCACAACTCTTAAGCAAGCATCCTATGTTTGAAATTTGATTGCAAGTTTATTTAGCATTGTTTCTGAGCTATCACTATAATTATACACCAATCGATAGTTTCATTCTATCATTCGTCGGCAGTCGTCGAATGGCTGGCCCCACACTAGGACACAGCAAGTGGAGTTACCGAATGGACATGCTGCAGCGACTGAAGGGAAGGCGCTCGCTTGTTCCTCAGCCAGTCAGCTTCTTCCTTCTTGACAAGGAATTTCTCTCCAACTCGCCACAACTCTGTAGTGAGACTCTTGATGTGCTCTTCGTACGAGCGACTTGTCTCGGCGAGTTTATCGCGCGCCTTTGAGAAAAGAACGGCAAAATTAGAGCATAAATATAAACAGATATAGACCATTAGTCATGAAGCGATTACCGCAAGTTTACGAAAAGAAAATTAGCTGTGACAACTTGTTAAGTCTCTTGTTAAAATAATTTCAGCCAATCAAGTGCCGCTATTTTGAATTAATTCGATTACAAATGAATCGAATGCCTGTTACATTTGACCAGTCTTTTAGAAACTGGGGGTTAGTCTATCTGATATATAAGACATATCTATCGATCTAATATTCAAATCTTGATGCAGTCGTATTTTTTTACCCAAGGCTGGGATTAGGTTGAGAAGCTTGATCACTACGCCATTTTAGTCGGTAAATAAAACAGAGAAACAAAAACGTCAGTGAAATTCTTAGACGTCATTAGGGACACCCGAAGGCACAATCATTCTTAGCACCTTTCGATATTTCTTTTTTTTACCTTTTGTACCTCTCGCTCTAGCACAGCAATCTCTTCTTTCTGCTTTTCGCGGAACACTGATATTTGTTCCTGGTAAAGTTGTTTCTGAAAACATAAAACCTTATTTATAAAACGCTATCTTGAAAATAAATAAACAAAAATTTCATTTTCTTAGGTACTATTTAGGCCCATGTTAAAATATAGAGTATATAAGCTATAAGCCAAGCGCCTACTTAGATACATAATTCAAGTAACATGCACAACATGCATCTAGCAAATACATGTTTACCTTTTTGTTGAAACACAATACAAATGTTTTAATGTGCACTCCAAAACACTACAGTCCATGCTATCAGAAAATGAAACAAAGTTACCCATTAAAACATCGTTTATTCATTCAACTAAAAATAAATAAATAAAGGCTTTTTTGACTTAAGATAGTCTTATTCATAACAAAAATCTGTAAAAAATAATTGCAGAAGCCACACCACTCAACCATCCAAATGGAGATAGACCCACCACACTACTTGATACAGCAATATCAATAACACTATGGGTGCAATACTGACCATTTTAGCTTTCATTCTATTAAGTTTGTCTTCATACTCCGCCCTCACTTCCATCACAGTGACAGACTGCGCGTCCATCGCCCCCTCCCCTTTCGGAGCTCGAAGGATATCTTCCAGTATCTTCTGGAAGGAACGTTCCAATTCCTCCAGCTGCACTTCCAGACTAGTGTTCTGGAACATTCCGGATGACAATGATGCGCGTTCCATTTCGTTCGCGAACGCTTGTTTGATTTTTTCTGCTGAGATCGTGCTGTCAATGCAGCGTTCCACCCATCGTTCTAGGTTCATAGCGCATTCGGCCAAATCCTGCATGACAGCGGTATAGCCCCGTTCCAACTTGCACATCGCCCCGTCTGTTACACGACCATCCAAATTCAGTATCTCCCGTCTGACGGTACGTTGCAATGAAACGATCCTGCTGAGACGTTGGGCGTAAACTTCCTTGACGGAACTGAACGTTTTGAACATAATAGATAGTTCTGTTAGGAACTTTTTCATGTTGATAATCTCAGATTCGTTGATTCTGTTGACTTCGTTGAGTCTGTCTCTCTCTTTCTGCAGAGCGATTTGTTTTTCTGAACACCGTTTGAGGTGACGGTCCGTGGTTTCCAGGAAGTTCTCCAGATCCTCCATGGTGACGTTTCCGGCCATACTGCGTCTTTCATTCTCGTTATTAGCCGAGTTGCCGAAATTGGTGAGCTCCTTGAGTATGGTGTTTGACTTGATTTCTGCTATACGCTTGAGTATTATAGCTTGGTATTTGGCTGAGACCTTGATTATTTGGCTGGCACGGTTTTCTGTGGCGCTCAATTTCGAGACTTGCTTCATGAGGTCGGCAAGCTCTTCGTTCTTTTGATGGACAATCTTTTTCAGCTGGTTCGACAATTGGAGACAGTTTTCTTTGCTAAGCTGTAGCTCTTTTGTCATATCAAGTAGATTATTCTCTGATTCTGCCATCAGAGTTTTCATATAAGAGATATCGCTCTGCAAAGTTGTAATGGTTCGATTCTTGTCGTGAATAATCTTTTCTAGGTCTGAGATGGTTTTGATGCTCTCTATGGATGAGTGTGTGGTGTCTGATGGTGACATATCTACCTGGTGATGGTAGTCGCGTGGTTCGTGTTTCTTATTGCAAGACGATCCCTTGTCCTGGCTTGTGGCGGTAACTGTAAAAAAAAATATGTGAGTAGCCTGATAAATGTGGAAGTAACAATATTTTCATTACCCATTACATACTTTACATAAGTAATATGTAAAGTATGTAATAAATAAAGTGAATTTGTTATAATGAAGGAAAAACGTACATGTCTCTCTCTGGCCAAGAGCTCTGACCAACTGTTCATTCTCCATCCTCAGATCCGACAGAGCATTCTTTTCGCAGACCATATCCGCCAACTTCTTCTTAACTCCATCCAGCTCCAAGGCCTTAGCCTCCAATTCCAATTCCAACCGTTCCCTTAGATTTTTCTCTTCCACTAGTTCCTTGCTGACAGTACTTATCATGGTGTCTTTTTCATTCAATTGGTCTCCTACAGCAGCACTTTCGATAGTTGCTCTATAAGTATTGATTTCGGTCTGCAAAGCAGTGACCTCTTTACGTCGCTGAGCTATTTCTTGTTCGGCCATGGCTTGGTGCTGCTCTAGAAGTGAGCATTTGTTGACGAGCTTTAGTCTCTCATCGCCATCCTCTTGTCGAAGTTGCAGACTTTCTTCTATCTCTCGCTGTATGAGCTGTTCAAGGTTTGTGATTACTGGAATTATAGGTATAATTAAATTAGTTATAATATCGTCAATTGATGACGTTTGAAATAGTTCTTTAGCCATTTTATACATATGTACTCTAACAAATTTGATTAAACCTTCACCAAATTTATACGACTGTAGGTCATTAGAGGGATTCAAATCATCCTATCACCAGTAAGCATATTCGAGTCAAACAATCTTTACCAGTTTCATTTTCTTCCACAATCTTCACAAGGTGTGCGTTTTCCTCCCTCAACTTATTAATTTCGTCTTTAAGTTTGCTTTCATTAACTTCAAGTGACGATTTCAATTCCTCGACTTTCTTTAAATATTCATCTCTCTCGTGTTCCAAAGTTTCTTTCTCGTGTCTTAGTTTAATAACTTCTTCGTTGTATAAATTTAGCTTCTCTTCAGTACTTCTAATTTTATCTTTTGTGTCATTTACTTCATAGTGTTTTGCTTTCACTTCTTGTTCTTTGACTTTAATCTGCTCTTCAATCTTCACAAGAGTATCCTTCTGTTCTTTGATAGCGTTTTCATATTCGAGTTTCTTATCTTGTAACGTATTTTCTAAAATTTCTTTCGTGTTTGCCAATTGCGTGTGAATTTCATTCAAATGTGTTAGATCTGAAAATATATTTGGATATTGTAATACTACGTAAACAACATTTTTGTGCTTATCATGTCGGGATCCCGAATAGCTCGCAAATGTGCATACGCATGTACCCCTCTCACCTTATCTGGGAAAAGTAAAAAATAAACTCCCATATGGGAAAATGCGGTACGCTATATTTTTTAGTTTCAAAATTTATATGAGAACAATGGTTTACAGATTCAACGTCAAAATTTGTTTACAGATTATTAAAATAATTGTGAATTACTTACCCTCTTTGTTCTTCTCCAAATCTTCTGCTAATTTTTTGGTGTGTTTTTCAAACATTTCTATTTGCGCTGCCTTTGCTTTAAGATCTTCATGCAATACATTAACTTGCTTCTGCAGTTCCTTTTCAATTTCTTTCTTTGCATTCTTTTCTTCGGCTAACTCTTTCAACAATACTTGGAATGTCTTATCTTTGTCCTTCAAAGCCCCTTCGGCGGTTCGTTTTTCATTTTCAATCGTATCTTTCAGTGTTTTGTTCTCTTCTTTAAGATATTCGCAAGTTGTTACATAGTTGGCTATTTCCTTCTCAAGTGTTGTCTTTTGGTCTTCCATCACTGATTCAGTAACTGTAACCATGTTCTTGAAGACAAGTCTTTCTGAATCAAAGTCAGTCAACAGACTATCTTGCTTTTGTTTCTGCATTTTGATTTCTTCTTCTAGGGCCTTGATTGCTGTAAGAAAAATGTCGACGTTAATTAGTTGTTGAAACTGATATATAGCTACCTCAGCAAATTATTGAAACTATCGTTACCGTTTTGGTTATTCATTATAATCTGTTCCATCTTATCCTTCTCCTTGCGAACAGTTTCCAGCTCCAAAGTCTTGTCCTTCAAATAGTTACTCAATTTGGCAGACATAATATTCAAATTCTCAATCTGGCACTCATACGTTTTCTTTAGCTTATCTGTCAGATGTTCGTTATCTATGAGTTTTTCCTTCAGTGAGTGTACTTTGACCTCTAGTTGTACCTTCAGATCCGTTATTTCGCTGGTCAGCGATTGGTTCTCTTGTTGCACTTTCTGCATCACCCTGACTTTCTCTTCAAGACTCGAAGTGTAGATCTCATGTTGTTTTGTGAGTTCTGAAACATTAAGAAAATTGAGAAGATATTACATACTCTAAGAAATCTTCAGCACCAAGCAGAAGGCTGCCAACTACTCAAATCTTAGAAAACGCAAAGACCGGTTTGTTCTTTACATACAGGTGACTTTTCATTGGCAGACTATATTTTGGGGAATGACAGTACCCATCATTATGAACAACTTTCTTAAAGTCGCATTTTTTACAGGTAACTATGAGGGACCCACATTTTTTTGTTCATTCGTGACTATTGTTTTCAGGGGAAAGTTCTTCATAGTAATGGGAACTCATTTCCCAAAATTTGGTCAGCTTATTAAACGTCACGCTGTATTAATATTATTTAATATAAAAACAATTTTCAAAAATGTTTACGGTAAGAGTAAGGTTCTCTTAACCAGTCGCCTGTGGCGGCCATTTTGTAACTTTCGCCGTGTCGGTGGGTACCGGAGCGGGAATCCCACACATCAGGAATTCTGAGCGCCGATGTTTAGTTTTTGATGAATTTCTCCTATTCTAGTTAGAATTAAGATTAGTTCTAATTAGAATATTACTCTAATTGGAATTCTTTACCCTTTTTCCTTTCCACAACGCCTTTATTTCAGTTTAATTACAGCTAATATGTGTTACATAATATGAAGCTCCCTAAGTTGTACTTATTTCTGTATTATTTTAATAACAAAGCAAGATTTAGGCCTAATGTTTGATTTTATTAATGCGTTATATTGTATAGAACTCTAATAAACACAAACACATATAGTCTTCATACATTTATTTATCAAAATAAAACTTTTTCAAAAGTTACAAAAATAGGGCCTCATAAATGTCAGCCAATATTAGGTATACAATTTAGGACTGTTTCAAAGCACCCTTGGCAATATTGACCAATATTCTTCGGTTTACAGAAACTAAAGCATATGAGCTATCAGTAACCAAAGCCTCAAACTTGTAAGATAAATAAATAACGAGCAGAGAATCTACTAAAATACCACTGTAATATGACACAAAAAATAGTAGGTAAGTAAATCTTAGGTTATGGTTGAAAGGTAGTAGTTATCTTATTAAATATACATTATCTAATAACTACATAGAACAAAGTATTGGATTTATACATAAACCCAAGACCTTTCATACAAATATTTAGAGTACCATGATGATAAACATTGCAAATAATCATCCACTTTTGTGCCATGGAGGTGAAGATAATATGGATGAGCCTTGTGATTTTTCTCGGGACAAAACTTTTATATTATATTTTGTTAAAATAACATAGGTACCTAATATAAAAAGCGTAACGCCTTTTCCCATTCCGGTGGCAGTGGCACAATGGGCCCACAAAGGATATTTAAAATATGTTCAAATTAGATGAAATTAATACGGCTCAACAAAATCTGTCATTAGACATAGTGCCTTACGGGGTCAAATGCAATGTAAGATATTAAATTAAATAACTTTATTAATATTATTAATTTATTTTGAGATAAAAATACAAATTTTACAATTATAAAAACACAATCAATCAGACAACACCGATATTAAATTAAAATGAAATCAATTGGTAGGTATTATACACAGCATACAAAGACATTAACACATTTTATTATGTTTGTTTGTGTAAGTACATTTTTTTGTTTATTTGTTCATCGATTAATGTTATTTTCATTATTTGCCATGTAATATAAAAAAAAACAACTATATGAGCAATTATACATATCAACATACGGGATCGTGGAGGAAAATTGTTGGTTTGTAATTTTACTAGTGATAAAATTAGTGAACAATACAAAACATTAATAAGAAGTGTTCCAAGCGGCATAAAAAAAACACAAAGCTACATTAAAAACTAAAGAAAGTAGCCTTATTGTTTATCTCGCAGTCCCAGTCGCATAATCCAGCAAAGCAGGGCATTGTCGTATTAAAAGAGAGAGAGAGAGAGAGAGAGTATTCTGAATGGTATTTTTTTCGATTTAACATTATACAAAAATCAGCTCTTGTCAAATAGCGAATTTCGACAGGTATTGCTATCGATATGCAGACATACACATTAAGGCTACAAAGAACAAATAAATTGCGATCCAGATGAAGCTTTAAAGGCCTTACATGCGCCAATTGCCTAAGACATAAAATAAAACGAGGCAAAATTCCGTCAAAATACAGAAAAAAATATACCCATATAGGTATGAGAAAATAATGCATCAGAAAGTACTTTACTTTACTTGATACTTTCTTACACAAAAAAAATATAGTGAGCTTATCTCTAACAAGAGATTTCTTCCAGCAAACCTAGGATAGAAAAGATAAAAAAACACAAACAAGGTTTTCACATAACAAATATAAGGAAACAAAAATACAAATTGACGCATGTTTAGGCCTATACTACTACTACTACTCTACCCTGTATGATACATTCTCACAATTAAATAACTGTCTCATTCCACTGTAGGTAAAGGCTTATTCTTTGAATTAAGTATGAAAGTCTTCATACCACTGTGGGCAAAGGTCTATCTTCCGCTGGAATAAGAAACAAAGAAAACATAAAGACAAACTAAAAGACAATTAGAGAAACAAAAAAACAACAAATGTATGCCGATACCATTTGGATGTTATTGTTATTGTAAATTGTGAATTTAAATGGAATTGAAAATAGATAGAGCTTTTGAATACTAGCGTGTGTGTGTCGTGTTACTGTATGTAGTGTATGTGTTTTGTGAAGTATTATTGGCGGAGAGAACTAATGTGCGGCCTGAAGCACGTGTAGCCACATACCGGAATCTCACACTTTTCACAGTATGTGATTGACCGTTTGCGGCAGACCACACACACTTTGCGGGTACGGTTTTTCGCGCTGACTATTGGCAAGAGCTTGTAAAGTATCGGGATATGGTAGAGAGTTTCGTTGTGTGGTGTATCAGGTGTTTCGACTATGCGAGCGTGGGTTTCAATCAACTGTGTCACCAGAGTTTTGCGAAAACTCCGGTGAACCATTGGATTGGCGGATGTTTCTTTGTGCAGTATGAATGCGTTGAGTGTGCTAGCATTCAAAAGTCTTCGAAACAGCTTCTTGTACCAGACCCTGTTACGGCGGCGTTCCAGGGGGTACATAGACAGCATTTGGTCTTTCTTGTCTACCCCGCCCATGCACACGTTATAATCGGGGACCATGGACGGCTTCAGTGTTTGGCCGCAATTCACAGAGCAGAGTCCGTGGTAAGTGGAGATAAGAGCGACGCGGTTCTTATCTCTCCATACCAGGATATCTACATCGCCTGATGTGCAGCCCACCACCTGACCAACCACCATTTCATTCTTCTTCAACTGCGCCACATTGGTCGGAACGAACTTGCGGTTGGTCCGAAGCGTCCCCACACAGTCGAAACCCCGGCATTTCAACTCGCGTGCAAGGGCGGGGGAGTTGTAAAAATTGTCCATCCAAATGGTATATCCTTTATGCTCGAGACCAGTCAAAAGTCTGAGTACAAGGGCAGGCACGATTCCAGTTATTGGACTTACTTCATGTTCGTCTGTGACATCGTGGCCAGCATGGACCTCAAAGCGCCACAAGTAGCCGGTCTTTGATTCACAGACTTCGTAAGTTTTTATTCCTACGCCAGCTGCTTTATTCTGGATGAACTGGTTAATATCTAACCAGCCCTTCCACATTGTGAGACTTTCATCGAGCGCAATGTTTTGAGACAATTTATATAATTGTGAGAATTTAGCATTCAGGTGGTCCAAAATGGGACGTACCTTAAAAATCTTAGCTTCGGATCGTGTCATTGTTGCCGGATCGCAATTTACATTGTCCTCGAAGTGGAGACATGTGCTCAGCAGCCGGAAGCGGTCATACCTCATCACTTTTGTGAACCCCGGGGTGCTGAAGATATCGACGCATTTATTCCAATATTCCTCTAGCCGTGATTTTGCCACAACTCCTACCGCCAGAATTATGGCAAAATACACGTAGAGCTCATCTACCGTCGTATCAACCCATTTGGTAATTCTGCTGGAGGGACAGATCGATCCGTCCTCCAGCATCCTCGCTGCCGTCTGCTGAGCATACCGGTTTGTCTCCACTGCAATGTGCTCCATAATCGGGCGATCCCATATGGCAGTAAATGCATCATATGGGGTCGCACATGAAACCTGCGGACCACAGTTATTTTCGGAGAAGGGTTCCCTCCTCAGTTCAGGTGGAATCTGAGTTGTTGGGAATTCTCTCCAGTTAAACTTAAATTTATCTATATTTTCGCTCGGGGTCTGGAACTCGGGCTCAGTTTGCGGCTCGGGACGAGGCAGGGGCTCGGGTTCAGGCAGGGGCTCAGGCATGATCACTGACAGACCGTCAAGGTTCACAGCCTGAGCCAGAGCCAGAGCCCGAGCATCTGGCGCCCCTTCATTGTCATCGTCCTCGAACCGCCGCGTGGCCTTTGGGTCCTTTTGCCTTTCCACATCGTCATCGTCATTGTCGACGTCGGAGTCCTCTTCGCTACCTGATTTGAATGGTTAAAATAGAGTTAGACGTCTGAGGTGTGAGTATTACTCGTATCCGATGGAGATATATATTTTTATTCTTACTCGTCTGAGGTATGGAGGAAAAGGTTTGACGTTGAGTTATGACTTATGATATAGGTATTCAGTAAACGCATGTAAAGGAATATTCTTTTAAAGACTGTATTTTTTTTTCGTAAAAATCCGATTTTTTTATCAGATATATATACAATGAAAAAATTATCTTTTAACATCACATAATTAGTTTATACTGACAAAGTGAACAGGTTAAATGATACATTTATAACATAGCGTCACACCTTTTCCCATACGGAGTGGCAGAAGCAGAATCATGCCCACTTTTAGCTAGTTATTCAGAGCCAACAGTGGCCAACACTCCAATCAGCGAGACAGGAGGCTAGCCTTACTATGTTTTCCATCAAATATGAAGGTTTATAATTTAATGTTTATTTTTTTATCAAGAAAAGCAACACGATATTGTCATAATAAAAAAAAGAAAAGCAATACGATATTGTCATAATAAAAAAAATACAACAATAAGTGTCGAAATCGATATGACTGAGTCAAAAAATCGTCAAATCCCATACATTTTTGTTTAGGTAATAAGTTATTTTTGTGTAGTAAAGCCCTTACAATCTGCTAAATTTATAGCCCAGAGCAAACACAAATATCATGACATATGGACCTCTTCCTAAACGGGGTAGCAGAGGCAAAATTGTGCAAATTTTTAGACAGATTTATCCATTTCTTCATAAAAAAATAAAATAAAAATCCATTGATATATATCCATTGAAACATATATCGTGATATTTATCAGCGAACCCTGATTGAAACATATATCGTAATATATCTGCGAACCCTGGTATTTAGCGAGGTTTATTTCACTTACCGTAACAGAGTAGGTTTTCAATTTCTTTCTCACGAAGAGGACGCACGTTCGCCGACGACGACGATGACGATGGGATACTGTAAAATATAATAATGTTATCATCCTCAAAAAGTATGAAATAATGGAAAAATCTAAAAATAATATACTTACAGGCAACGTTTTGCCCTGGGAGGCGGGCACAGCGGCAAGATACCTTCTTCTATCTGCCTGTAAAAACATAGTAAATTGTATTACGTAAATAAATAAAGAAATACTACAATGCAAGTTATCTCGAAATTAAGTATACTCACTCAGGTCTCTTGAGGCCCCTGCGTGGGGTAGGCGTTGAAGCCCCGCTACTGCCGCCACATTCTAAAAATCTAAAAAAAAAAACATTTTAATTATGGTTTATTAGGTATCAATGGACATAAAATATGGTATGATATGAGGAAGGCCTGTGTCAAATTTTAATTAAGTCAATTAAATCAATACGTTAAAGACACAAAGTACTCATTTCAATACTTACACAGAAGGTGACGGAGGTGCTGAGCACGGGGACATGTTTAAAAGCCTGTCTCCCTCCTCATGGGTGACCTCGATTGGCAGCTCTTCAAACAAGGAAGACCAGAGTAGTAGAGATCTAAAAACAAATAAAAATTGATATTTTAACCTTATGCCTTGGAAGTAGAGTCCAAAACCTAAGAAAATCAATATGGGGTGGTAGAGCTAACAATATTTTGAAAATATTTACCCTGGTGACTGCCTGGCATCGGGAGGCAACTCTCTGGTCTTCCTTGTATGAAGGCTGCGCTCCAGCGACTGCACTTGAACCGGCAAGTCGGTAATATTTCTCATTGATCTGAAATACATGATCCTACATTAGTTTTATTTCATTTGAAAACATGCAATTATTAGTAAAGTTAGTTGTTAGTAAAAGCTGTTATTTACAAAGAAGATGCAGATGGCCTCTCCACGGCCCCACCGCGAGTGCGGACTCCGCCCCGCGCTCGTGCGCCGCCGCCACGCGTGCGCCCGCCGCTGCCACGCGATCGTACAGCGGCTCCACGATTGCCCACGCCGCCACCACGAACGCCCAAACCATCAGCACCACTCTCATCCTCCGCGTTCACACGCCCTCGGCCTCTTCCAGTTCTTGCAGCACTTACAGAAAGAAAGAAAAAGCATGCAAAAAATGCCAACCAAATAGTGCAAACCATAATATATAAAAACACACAACACATAAACAAGCTCGAGCAGTGTATGCAGCATCAACATTTATTTTTTATGAAATCAGTGAAGGGTGCATTGCGTTAATTAATACAAACATATTTTGTGAAATTAACTCTTTCCCGTGTTTCATTTTCATATTCTTTATTGCACAGAAACATTAAAAATACAATCACATATTCGAGTGTTTCTTTGACATAATTGTTTATTTGAAAATTATTTTTTCTTTATTTCCTGAAATAATTTAAATCTAGGGCTGATTTGGTAAAATAATTTCGGCAAAATTATTGACTTGAAAGAAAAGTTTATATGACTAGAACTTATTTTATTTATTGATCTTTAAAAATCCACTGTTATTTATTATTTATTTACGACCCATAATAAAGTCCCATCAACAAAAGAACAAATATACGAAATAACAAAAATGTTTCGTTTTTGTCCGGCTATCGTCATGCACACACTGTTGTTAAAATATGCAAAAAATCACCCGTGTTAATTAAAAAACATCAAACCAATCAAGCTCAAAACAAAATAAAAGTAAAAAGGTAAGATTATATCAAAACACGGAAAAGCTTGTCGACATATCCACACCATTGTGTCGGCCATGACCAACCGCAATTGCCCGATGTGTGAAATTCCGTCTGCGGTACTGGGACTCCCCCGCATTTGTTTTGATGAAATTTCGCATATTTCTGAATGAATACATGTTTTGAATAGTAACCAATAGGAAATAAACAATATGTAGAGTCCTAGGATGATAAGCACGTTCGGTTTCTCTAATGAAATTTGTCTATTCAGATGAAAACCAAAATCATGTTCCGTTGAGAAGAGCGAGGTGAAGTTGTTTTGGACAGTTTTTTACTCACAATGGTATAGATAATCGACATTAGTATTAGTTAAAATTAAACTTTACTTACCGTTGCATATTGGATAATCAGCAGCAGGCACTCCACTTAGCACAAATAATTAAAATATCTATGTGAACACTGAGAGACACAAACGCGAAGTAGCGGTTGGGATGGCGTCTTTGAGTGAGTTTTATTGTGCAAACAGTGACCACAGAGTATAAAACCATTCATTAATTAGATAGCCTGTTCTTTCTTGTGCAATTTTAATAGGTTAGAAAGAGATCGGACTAACATGAATGCTGCAACGGAAGCAAAATAAAATCCTTTACAGCAGTACCGGAGACGGTCGCGCCACACACAGGCGCCAGAATGACAGTACCGGAGCGGGAATTTTCACACACAAGGGGTTAAATAATGATTCACTCGAGACTATTTCCCAAAATTATTTTAAAATATGAAGACGGCGAATATGCCCAAAATGAAAGTCGGACAAAGTACATGGAGGGTTCTATGCTAGACATCAGACTTCAGGATCGTATTCGCATTACAGAAATAACACGTCATACTAAGAGTGTCGATGTCGGCAAGCGAATTACGAGACTGAAATTGGGGTGGGCAGGACACTTGGAAAGTTATATACCTTGGACACTATTTACACATATTGATCTAGTCCCAAACTAGGATTCCCTCCCTGTATCTTGGGTACTAGACAACGATACACATACTTATATAGATATATATTATACATAGATAATATTTATCTATATAAACAACCATGATTAGGGTACAAACATCCATTCTCATAAACCAAATTTTGCCACCACCGGGACTCGAACCCGGGACCCTTGGCTTTGTAGGCAGGGTCACTGCCGACACGGCCATTCGGGTCGTCAAAAGTTTTCCCTATAACGGAAGGTGGACACCCAAAGGGGTTACAGAGTGGCTACCCAGAACCGCACGACGAGAGGGCAGACCACCAGGGGCCTAATTCCGGTAATTCCGGTACAATGACTGCTCAGTGACAAGGACGCGACGACGACGGTCAACTTTATTTATATTTAAATTGACGGTTTTGTAATACTTTTTGCTTTATTACCAATTTATATTATTAGCAAATAACGTCACTTTCTACCAATAATTGCTAAAAAAAAAGATTGATGGATGATATAATCGCCACAGCTGGGAGATAGTGAGAGGCTCAGGACCGGTAGATGGCGTGGTAAAAAGGAGGCCTATACCCAGCAGTGGGTGAATGTGGGCTGATTGATGATAATGCTTTGAAAATTTGTTTTATATAAAATCCTCGTACCAGATTTAGCATTCGTGAGACTTTGCTGCAGACTCTTATACTCCAATTGTGACTCATGTAGCTGCATCTCCTTCTGCTTGAGCAGCTCTCTCAACTCACTCATCGCTGAATTTTCATGCTGCAATGCTTTCTCTAAGTTCTTTCTCATAGCGAGTTCTGATGTCAAAGTGTTCGCAATGTTCAACAGAAGGTCACACTGCTGTACCGTTGTTTGCGTGCCCTCAAAAAATATTAGTTTCTGTAGTAGTTCGTTCTTGATCTCTTCGTTTTTGAGGTTTTGGATAAGCTTTTCCATGCCAGTGTTGAGTGTGGTGGTAATATTGTTGATGACTTCTTGTTTCTCTGTGGAAATAAATATAATTATGTAAAGTTGATGAAACAAGTACTGACAAGAACATGCAAAGATTTCAATTTCTGAATAATATTTGGATTGTATGAAATCACCTTGGAAGTTATTTCTCGTAGTTTTCAATTCATCGACCAAAACTGTTATCTCATTACATTTGTAAGTCACATCTTCTTCATATTTCTGTCTTAATTCTTGGATAATGTTCCCTTGTTTCTCTTTTTCATTTTCTATCTCGTCTCTAACTGCCTTTTCTTCTGTCAGATTCATAACGAGAGATTCCTTTTCTACTAATAGGATGTCTTTTTCTTGTACTAGGACATTATGCAGAGCTTTTTCATTTGCCACCGATTCAAGTAAAGTTTGGTTCAATGCAACCAAATTTTTTTTATCATTCAGAAGCTTTTGTTTGGAACGTCTTTCTAGATTTAGTTGATGGTTTAAAGATTCCGTCTCGTTTATCAGGTTCATTTTTTGAGTTTCCGTAATTTCTTTTTCATGCAAGAGTTTTTGTTTCAGGTCTTCTATTTCATTTGTTAATATTTGGTTTATTGTGGTCAAAACATCCTTTTCGTTTTTAATTACCTGTCTGGTGGCATCTCCGTCAATACACGTTTGCTTTAAAATTTCTTTTTGATTATCGTGGTCTTTAATTAGATTTACTTTTATCGTCTCTCCTTCCTCAATTATCTGACAATATTTCTCATTTTCTTTCACTAAAATTTCATTTTGTTGTTCAATTGCCTCCAAAGCCGATATGGTTGTAGTCAAGTGTTGTTGGACAGCATCTTTTTCTGCAGTCAACTCTAATTTATCTTTGTTTAAGATATCTATGAATGTTTTCTCTTCTTCTAATTGAATGGACAAAGTCTTCACATTTTCAATCAATGTTTGATTCTCTGTTAGTAATGTTTCAACAATAGCTTTCTCTTCAGATAATTGTTCTCTCACAACGTCCCTCTCATGATAAGCTATATTGAGCTTATCTTCATTTTCAATCATAATAATCTTCAGCGACTGTTTTGTTCCTGCAAGAGTTTTATTTAGTTCAATGATTTGTGCTTCCTTTGCTTCCAAGCCTTGTTTCATTTCTACCTTTGTATTATTCCAAAAAATACTCTCATCTTCATAAAATGTCTGTAAGGCTGTCAGTCGAACTGAAATGTCCTTTAGTTCCTGCTCGTATTTTTTTATTACGTCGTCTTTTTCTTTTACCAAACATTCACGTATACTGATTTCTTTTTCTTTAGTATCAAGCAAGTGATTATTCTCTTTCTGGAGAAGTTCAATAGTTTCTCGTATATCCTTCATATCATTCTGGAGAACATGCATAGATTGACGTGTTATCACCAATTCCTGCTGCAGAACTTCAACTGTTTGGCATTTATTATCTTTATCTTTCTGCAAAACTTGAACAGATTGTCGTGTATCCTCCAACTCTTTTTGTAGATCTTCAAAAGCTAGCATTTTATTCTCGAAGTCTTTCTGTTTATCTTCATAACACTGTTGTTTACTCTCTAGTTCTGCCTGCAGAACTTCATAGTCTTGACATTTACCCTCATGCTCTATCTGTAGCACTTCAAAAGTTTGATTTTGTTCCTTTAACTCTTTTTGCTGTTCCTTCATCAAGGCATCGCAATGGGTTTGTAGTTCTTTTACATGTCTGTTCAAAATGTTTATTTCAGACTCTTTTTCTGAAATGGTAATTTCTTTTTGTTCAGCTTGCTTGTAAAGAGCTTGTTCAATATCTTTCAGATCTGAAATCAAAAAGTAATTAAATAAACCGACTTCAAATGAAATTAACTCAAATGATACAATAATATTACATGGGGTCTATTTTTTCAGGTCGGTGCCAGCAAAGTCATCAAATATAAAACTTAATAAATTTACGTAGTTAGTGAACGTAATAATCATTTTCTTAATCAAATATGGTTTATTAAAGAAAAAATAAAACAAATAGTTAAATTCTTCTTAATATTGTCTGTCTATAATACACAGTATTGCAGAGGGTGTTTATTAGATAGGTGTAAAATATTTTATGTGTACTTAAGTTGATGTTCTAAGTATTTTTTGTTGTTCCTACATGTTCAACCTAACACGAAGGATAAAGGGGGCTTCGCACCCCCTTTACCCTTTACCTCAGCTACCGCAGTATTTTGCCTAATATATTAGCTTTGCAAATCAGTATTACTCATATTCACCAATGACGTGTGGTGATTATATATACTAACCGGTTAATGTGATAAATCTTGCTGTATTAATTACTTTAACCATCGATATTGATAAGTATGAATAATAACCGGTTTATATTGATTGTATATCTTAAGCAATATAGGAGGATAAATAGTTTATAAATAAAGCAACAGTTTATTTATCCTAGCTTGTTGATCATGATGTCTCCCAAAGTTATCACAAAATCTGTTTTTCACAAAAAAAAAAAAAACTTTCAACCTGGCTGAGACAAAGTTATAAAACATTACATACCTTCACTCATATTTTCAAGTTTCTTCAGTAAGCGTGCATTATCTTCTTGCAGAGCAGTAATACTGTGACTTTTTCCAACTATCTCCATATTTAGTTGTTCCTTGATATCTTTAATCATTGTACATTTATTGTCATACTCCTTTTCCAATTTCAGTACTAAATCATCCTTGGCCGCAGTTTCCATTTTCACTTGGTTAGCCAACATTTCCTTTTCTACCATAAGTGCTTCTATAGCTGTTTTGTGTTGGTATATCGTTTCCTCCAGGCTAGCCACTTCCATGGTTAGTTTCTTAATTTCGGCACTATTATCTTCATTGGTTTTATTCAACTTTATATCAAAACTTTTGAGAATCCTTTCGGTCTCGTTGATTCTATTGTTGAGTTTGGATGTGTCTTCATCATATTTATATTTTAATTCGTAGTACTTATTTTCTTCTTCTTTCAAATTTAGCGCCATGTTTTGAACATCTGAAAAGGGTGATATTTTAAAAAAAAATGGAGAATCTTAGAATATAAAGTTCATGTATTTTAATTCAAGACGAAGATTACCTGTTGCATTATCTTCGATGGTTTGAGACAGCTTAGTGTTCACTGACAAAACCTCTTTACGTAATATGGAATTATCTATGTTCAATGCTTCAACCACACTGTTTAACTCTTGCTGACTGGTCACTTCACTTTGAAGTTCACTTCTCAGTGATTCAATCAACTCATCTTTTTTGCGAATATTCTCTGTTCGATCATTCAGTTCTTCTTTCAAAGAACTTATTTTCTCATCTTTTCCAGATATTTGTTCGGATAACAAACTTAATGTTTCGTTCAGAGACTCGCACTCTAGCTTCAGTTTGCCACATAAATCTTTTTCATCATTTAAGTACATATCCATCGCTTCAATCATCCTGTTCTTCTCTTGAACGTCTGCATTTAGTTTTGAAAAATCTCCACTTAGTTTGTTTACTTCTTCAGCAAGAGCGTTTCTTGCTTCGTGAAGATGGGTAACCTCGATTTGAAGATTAGTTTTTTGGGTAATTTCAGTTTGTACTTGTAACTGTAGGGATTGAATCGTCGCTTCTTTCTCGTCAACCACATGACTCATTGCTTCTCTCTGCTTATCTAAAGCAACCTTTAGATTCTGGGTTTCTTTTTCAAATGCCTCTAAGCGCTCGTCACGGTTTTCAATTTCATCCATGAGTTTTCTTTTAGTTTCATCAGACATTCTCAAATCTTCTTCCAAGCTCTCATTAACTTCCTTTAGAGTCTCCAACTCTTTATTTAGATATGCAATATTTTCATATAATTGTTTTTCAATACGTACAATTTCATCTACCTTTTCTTTTAAAGAGATTTCAGATACACTTTTTTGTTTGTTAAGGATAGCTATTTCATCTTGCATTTTGCTGTTAAGTTCATCCTTACTTTCTTTTTCCTTCCTCAAATTCCAATTGAGCAGTTCTATCATCTCACTCTTCTCAGATATGTTATTCTGTAGCTCAACCAATTCGTTGTTTCTGTTCAATACCTTTTCATTCAGTTTCATAATATGGCTGTCGGCATCTTCTTTTATTTTCTGTTTAGAATTTTTCTCAGCATATAATTCGGTTTGTAAACTCTCTATAGTATGTTCATGATCTTTAATTAGAGTCTCCAGTTTAGTAGTTTCATCGTGTAGGCTTTCTAAGAGCGAGAGTTTTTCCTCCTGCAGAGTTACTATCTCTCGCATTTTTCCGTTAACAGTTGTAGTGTAAGTGTCATGATTGTCTTTAATTCTCTGTTCCAGTTCGTTTATTTCGTTATTTAATTTGCTACATTCATTGCTGTAGAAACATTTTACATTGTTTTTGTCTTCTATCTCTTCATTGATTCTGTGCTTTAGGTTCATAATGTCTTCGTTTTTGTCGTGAACTATATTTTGCAAAGATGCTTTTTCCTCCTCTGCCTTCTGGTTCAATTGATTTAGTTGGTCCTGTTAACAAGATATACTTCAATGATACTCTTTTTAATAATTATACATGTGGCTCGATAAACATATTTTTGCAAACAAAAGTTAAAATAGCTATAAAAATGAGATTTTATAAATAGCATTTTACCTATTACAAATAAAACATTTACTAAATATTTTGATGATATTAAGATAAAGTAGAATAAATATTGATTTTACATTAAAAGCTCAGATGAACCTCGAAATTTTCGCTAACCAGTCTAAAAAAAATCTAAAAGAAAGAGCATTTCTTTTTTTAAACTATATCGAAACTTTGTTTTCCAACCGAAAGCTAGTATAAATTTAATCTAAAGTAGATTTTTTAATTTCAGGACAAATATTAGAGAAAAATATTGTTACATCGATGATTACGATTATTGAGAAAATATTATATATTTCTTTTCATCTCTGTTTTAAAACTTCTGAAATAACTAGTTAATAATTCTAAATAACTAATTAATAAATAAATTATTCAGACAGATTTTTAAATAGATGTCAGATGCATTTTATTTTAAGGCAAATAGTTCTTTCCGGCGAAAAAAATATGGTACTTGCAACACTAAAGAGGTTCGTAACCTTTTGATTCTTTTTTTTCGGTTGAACTTATATAAAACGAATCTGCCAAAACAAAAAAAAGTCACGCGGACGCCATTTTGCAATCTGATTAGGCTGTCCTTCAGCTATCTGACGTCCCAAATGAGGAGAGGTTGAACATTATTTATAAGAATATTATATCAACACAATTCTTTCATTAAACAAAACAAAGTCGCTCCTCGCTTCTGTCTGTCTGAATATCTGCTAACTCCTAAACCACGCAACCCATTTTTATGGCGGTTTTTTTATTTGAGGCCAAATATGTAAACAAAGGTGTTACCATAAGAGAAAATGTATGCTAGATCGATGGTTACTATTATTGAGAAAAAAAAGTTGCTATAATTTATTTTCATCTCTGTTTCATCATCAAACTTCTGAAACAACTAAACATACTCAGTCAGACAGATTTGTAAATAGAAGTAACATTCATTTTATGTAAAGGAAAACAATTCTTTCCGGCGAAAGGAAATATAGTGCTTGCAACACTAAAGCGGTTCTAGCCTTTAGATTATTTTTTGAACTTATGCTAAATTAATCTGAGATGAGTTGCACTTTCCTTTGCAGGACATGAGTAGTGGCGCGGTCTCTATTATTGTTCTTAGGATGCTGTCACATGGCTGTCATTCGGTAAGATCGAAAGAATCGGATCGTAATTAAAAAAACATGAAATTAAGGAATTGAGTATTGTTTGAATATGGGCTAATCAGTACTCACTCATCAGGAAAAAGCGTGACGCACGCTTATGATAAGATATTGATTAGGAAAGGAAACAAATACCTAGTCGGTCCGTAAGTTCTGACACAAATATTTTGCCACATAGTAAATAATACCAAGTTTTATTTTATTTAATACTATATATGGTTTGATAGCTCATTAAATACTGATAAATTAGAACGATTATTGGATTTAAATGCTTAAAGCCATATTACACAAATGCTAGTTTCTTCAGAGATTTTGCACTTTTTTACCCAATCAAAAATACCGACGTAATTCACTTTATCTTTTTTCCATGACTCTTAAAACCTTTCAAACTTACGTGAGATTTTAGTCAGAACCCTCCCTGAACCCGTTACCTTCATTTTGAAGCATAAGATAACTAAGTCTGGGTAAAACTAATTTTCATATTCACATTTTACGTAGTGTACTTGTTGCCCACAAGATCATTTTTATACGTTTTTCTGAAAACGTAAAAAGTACGTAAAGTTCTCTTTGGGAGCAGTTGGAACTGAAAGCTAACAGAAAATCAAATGCTAGTTGTTAAGGATGGTCTAAAATCGAGGTTTCAGAATAAATAAAAAAAACCTTGTTGGTTATCTGGAACACTGTTTTTTTATTAAATTTGTGGTAAGTGGTATTTTTGTCAGTTGCGGCGTGTTTTGGGTTCGCGATTGTCTCAAGTTATAAGGTTTTTTGTCAAATTGCGATAATCGTACAAAATGTATTGTATTGCAATTTGATTCGTATAAAATAAGCTTTTTAATCATGTATAATACGAATAAGAAAAAGTTTATTGCTGAGTTTTATCTATCAAAAACCTTGTGACAGAACTTTAGGACCGATTAGGTATATACAAAGATTTTTATTAGATGCAACTTTATCAAAATCAAATCAGTTAGTACATATTACTACAGGAACATATATAGCATATGAATGGTCAGAGCCCAATTGCTGGAAATTGTAAATAGACAAAAGCACATATATCAAAAGCAAGTGGTAGGTAAGTTGGCTGCTGGACATGGTATCACCATATTCCGACTGCCCCCCCCCCCCCCCTATCACTGTGAATTGAACCCTATAGAACTGATCTGGGCACAGGTAAAGTGGCATGTCGGAAGGAATAATAAAACCTTCAAAATGGCAGAAATAAAAGCCTTATTTCATGAGGGATTACAAAATGTGACACCACAAAAGTGGAGTGACTGCATTAGCCAATAAAACAATAAAAGTGTTACTGTGGTGGGGGTACAATACAAAAAGTTAATCTATGTGTGCGTTACACGTTAGCGCTTTATCTACCTAAAAGCCCAGAAATGGTGCAGCGTCGACTTGTTCAATTTGAACGCCATCCACTTCGACAGCCAGGTTAGGTCTTCGATGCCCGGAAAAAACAAATTTAATAAACTGTGTTTTGGTCGCATTCAATAATAAGCCATTTTGGCGAAACCGGCGGCACATCCGGCTGGCCATTGAGTTAAGTTGTATGTGCAGCATTGCTATTGTCGGTGCAGTCACTACTGCGGCTACATCACCGGCAAATAAAAATATTTCGAGTCCGACAACCGCGCTGGGCTAGTCATTAAGAAGCAGGGAAAATGCAATGTTCGAAAGTGACCTCGAATATATACCATATCTGATATTTACGATGCAAAAAAATATCAAGCGACGGCTATCACAAACAAAACTTACGGTCACAGACCGAAAAACGGAGCGTTCCAATTTATACCACTAGCACTAATAGTGACGAAATTGCGGTTAGGTACCGTTCGGTTCTAAGCAGTCGAGGTGTTTGGATCAGCCCTGAACGTGCTGAAACCGCACAGTTCGTGTCCTCCCTTTTTGCTCTTTCGGGAATTGTACGTAAACAAAATATTTGTACCTGTCAACTCAGGTATTGAGCCAATGATTTCAGTACCTGTCAACTCAGGTATTGAGCCAATGATTTCATGTGTACTCGTTAACTGTACCTGTTTAAATATTAACTAACTATAGCAACAGTGTGACCATCTTGAAATTGGAAATCCTGCCATGCTAAAGAGGAAAAACTGCCAAATTGTGCCACACACTTCGAATAAAGTGCCGAAAAAATGCCGACTTTTTGAAGACTAGAATCTAAACGTTTCATTTTGACTTACAAAAATGCTAAAGAAACGACTTAAAAAGGAGAAGGTTCTTAATTCGCCTTTTGTTTCTTTTTGTATTTTTGTTACGCGATTGTTCCGTCAATTATGAATGGATTAGGATTATTTTTGAAGTAAAACTTCTATACGCACGCTTGACTTGGGGAGTAAGCTGGTGAATGCGTGACGAGAGCGTTACGAAAAGTGTGATCGGGCGAGGCGAACAAGAGGTGCGCGGGCTCATTTTCTTTCTCTCTTCCTCTCATAGCCAGACACAGTGCAGGAGTTGTATTTTTGAAGTATTAGAGCTAAAGATTATTTCAGTTGTGTGGTCTAAAGCACACTCTTTTTTTTTTTGATCGGTAGGTCATACTTTGGAGGTAGCCCCATATAAATTTTATTAAAGTTTATTCAGCGCTTTTTGAAAAAAATCAACAATATCAAAGGCAAAATAATTCACAAAGTTAAAAAAAATAAAAAAATTGGTTGTCTGTGACGTGATAACGTCTTATATATCGATGAACGCCGGCTGCTCGCATGAAAAATTATGACTTATTGTCACATTCCGCCTGAGCCGAGCGTGCAAGCTAGAGCGCGGAGCAAGCGGTGAAGAGGCACGATCGGCCTAAGCGTTTCTTAAGACGTTATCACGTAAAATTATCGTTCGTAAACCGACTTTACAGACAACCAATTTTTTTAATATTTAGCTTGGGGAAATATTTTGCCTAACAAAATTTCCTATTTTAGTGCGAAACTTGAAAACTTTAATTCTTCCAACTTGAAAACATAAAAACAAAGTTTCAGTACGTTGTCATTAAAGTATGTCTGTCTAGTCTTCAAAAATTGGAAAGAAGTATTTTTATCATCCGAAGTGAATAGTTTTGAAGAAGTCAGAAATAAAAGTAATTAAATATTCTGCAATGTTTTACTAAAAAGAATAAACTGAATAAAGATTATTATGAACATAATGTTAATTACGTTACGTTAGGTACGTATAGTTCATAATTGAATGAACTGTAAACACAACAAGTAATAACAATTTACAAAGATGAGTCCCAGTCCCGGACCACAGGTTTAGTGGATGTAGCCATTTAAAATTTTAGTAATGCTTTCCCTTATATTTTAATATCTTGAAATACTGCCAAAAACTGCCAGTTTCACAAAACGTGACCATAATCTGCCAGTGGTTAATTACTGGACTTAAACTGCCAAAAAGGCAGGAAACTGCCACATATGGTCACACTGTATAGCAACCAATGCGGTTCTGTGAATCTACATGGAGTCCCCTCGCTCCGCTCAGCTCCAGATAAAATCATACCTTAATTTATTAATTTTATATATTTTCAATGACATGGTAATTTCCAATTTATTGAATTTAGGTTAATCGATTATGTGACATAATGATTAACATATTATAATAATTTTACTTTAATTATTAAATTTATTTTAATACTACACTATGATTTCATGTATAATTTATTTTTCCAAGTCTTTAAGGTATGGGGTTAATCTAGCTCAACACAGACCTTGCTGTTAATAATTTTGTAATTATTTATTATTGCTTATTAATCATAATAATCAAATTTTTAATATTTGTATTAATCAAGCACAAATATTTTTTAAGAGATCTAAAAATCAATCTATGGGAGGTTCTACGCCCTTCTTCTCCCACAGTGGTCCAATGTAGAAAAGAGGCAAAAAATTATGTTTAAGTATATGTAAATATCTACAGTATTATAGAACTTTGACTTTGACTTCAAGATTGAAAGACAAAAAGAAGATTTTGACTATGTCAACAATATTGTCTTTAACTTTGAATTGGTTCACAGTTAATAATTTCTTGTTAAACGCTGGTAAAACCAAGTGTATTAAATTTTCCCTTCCAAACATAAGGCAAGTTGAGAGCAGTTCAATATTACACTGCAACACGTTAGAATTGGTAAGTGGGCTCTGTGTAGCGGGTTGCTCCCCTCCCTCAAACATGGCGAGGGGGGTGATGTCTGGTGCACAAGTCATGCTCGTGAACGGGTGCTGCTTGAGGGGACAAGTCCAGTGGTTTCTCTTAAGTTATTTTCATTACAGCTCCTCTTTGTTCTTATTTATTTATTTTGTTAGATTGTTATTTTGAGACATCTTATGGGCACTTATGGAAACGACGTTAGAATATTAATATTAAATTTAATATTATTGTCATAAGATCTGATTATTTGTATATTGTCAATTGTATAATAACAAAAAATATGAAAAAAAAAACATCCTATTTTCTTGGTGCTATCTTCTCTGACTGTCGTATTTCCGAAGCACTGGTAGAGTTTATGGAGGGTCCTTTTCTTGTGGGAGATTCAACCATGAATCACCAATTGAAAGGGAGATTTCCTTTTTCAAACTCAAACTTTAATCAGTCATGTACTCATTAGTTTAGTTGATCATATTATGAGAGACTTAAGTATTTGACTTGTAAAGGCGCATTATTTTTGCCTATTTGCAATTTAAAAAAATGAGTTTGAGTTTGATATGACATGAAGTTTCTTGGAACCTTGATAGTAAATTGCAGTGGAAACCCCACATAGAAAAAATTAGCTGGTAGATTAAGTTCTGCGGCGTACGCTGTTAGGAACATTAGACAAACCACGAATGTGGCTATAAAGCAAGGCTAGTCTATTTTAGTTACTTTTATACTATCATGTCCTATGGTATATTGTTGTGTGGGAAGGCAGCTGATATACAAACTATTTTCATATTACAAAAAAGAGCTATTCAAGCAATTTATAATTTAAAACCCACAGACTCCATAAGATAACTTTTTAAAGAAATTGACATACTAACTATAGCAAGACAATTTATTTTTGAAAACATAATGTACATATGCACGGAAGAAGCTTTCAACATTTTCCAAAATTAGCGATAACTGTACTGTTAACCTAAGATATAATCACAGACTAGATGCACCCCGGTTTTGACTCGCGAAAGTTAGCAATTCTTTCAAGGGTCAATGCATTCTCAACTACAACAGGATACATCTGGAGATTTTGAAATTGCCATATGAGCAATTAAAAAAACATGTAAAAACCAGAAAAGAGTGCAGGGTGTTAATTTAACTCAACACAGAACTCGCTTAATAATTTCGTTAATTGATTCCTGCATATTATTCATAACATGTAATGTACTAGTCAAGAAAAACCCCATATTTAAAAAAATCTAAAATGATCTTTGATTGATTGATATCTCTGAGAGTTTCTTCGCCCCTTCTCCCACAGTGGCCCTATGTAAAGAACAGGCAAAAAATGACGTTTTCTAAACATATTTATTATTTACAGGAACTAAATAATTTAGAATTTGAATTTGCCAACAAAATATATAAAAATCTATGGTCAGCTGTCACGTCAAATAGACATATTTTTCACAAAAATACTTCATTTTAATATTATTTCCTTTAGACCCATTTATTTATCAACAAAATCCCTTGTTTTTATTAATCTTACCCTTATCCGAGAGCTAAACAACAAAATTATAGTGCAAATAGCTCAAGTAAGTAAATACCCACCCATATGTCACAAGCTGACACCGAATGCCCGCTATGCCCCAGGAAATTCAAGAAAAATGGGCTCCAGCGTCACATGAGATCAGCACACAACGATGTACTAAACCAATCAGCATCCGCTACTCTTAAAACAACCACCGATGGGCAAACACCAATGTCACCTTTGGAAGAAGCCTTCGGATCCCCATTCCTGAATGCCATCCAACCCAAGTCTGGCATCTGGCAAAGGCATTGGGACAACGTCTGTAACCTTCATGGCAAGTTATACGACCTCCCATGCGGTACTGCCAGTAGAAAATTCGTACACTCTGGCCGACGAAATTGAGCATCTAACCAAATCAACCTACCCCTCTGAACGCGTATTAACCTTTGCTGCGGTCATACTGCAAAGAGACAAAAACGTTAGAAAAATGAAAGATATACTGAGACTACTCGATCGGCGCCTAAAACTCTGGGCAGACAAACGTTTCGAGGAACTCATCACGGAATCCACCAAAGCAGATAAATCTATATGGAATACAAGAAACCGGAAACAAAACAACAATGACCAAGAAACAAAATTATTCACACGACTGATACTACATGGAAAAACGCGGGAAGCGCTCAACTGGCTCCTCACAAAAGACACGAGCAAAGTTTTAAACCCAGACACTGAAGTTGATCCATCCGGTAAAACCGTCAGTGATGTGCTGAGAGAAAAGCACCCCCCGCCTAATACTCCAGATCCCGCTTTATTCACTCTCCCCAAAGACGTCACAAAACTCCCACCACTCCTTGAAATCGAAATAACTTGTGACCATGTCGAAACAGTTGCGAGAAAACTACACGGCGGCGGAGGCCCCACTGGATGCACAGCCGAAAACTGGAGAGATTTCCTACTCCGCTTCGGCCAAGCAAGCGCCCATTTAAGAGAAGCCGTAGCGCAGCTCACAACGAAACTTAGCAACGAAACCATACCCTGGACCCAAATATAAGCATTAATGTCAAGCCGACTTGTTGCTTTAGACAAATGCCCAGGCGTAAGACCTATCGGCATCGGCGAATGCCTACGAAGAATATTATCCAAATGCATGATCTTAGCAACAGGCTCTGAAGTCACTGAAGCATGCGGCCAGTCACAGCTCTGCAGTGGACTGGGCAGTGGCATCGAAGGCGCCATTCATGCCATGACCGATGTCTTCCAAAGAGATTGCCAACCTGGTTCAAACTGGGGAATGCTCCTCGTTGACGCGAACAATGCTTTTAACGGCGTGAATAGACAACTAGCCCTCTGGCAAGCAAGAATATACTGGCCACACTGCGCCCGCTTTCTTTATAATACTTACAATGGCCACGCTGAATTGGTATTTCGCGATTCTGATACAAGACTATATAGCAGAGAAGGCGTAACCCAAGGAGACCCACTCGCAATGCCACTGTACGCGCTTGCAACACTACCAATAATTAACAAACTTAAAACCGAAAACACAGTCACACAATGCTGGTACGCCGATGACTCCTCCGCGCAAGGCACTTTCCAAAGCCTACGACAATGGTGGGACAACTTAAACAAAACAGGACCAGCATACGGATACTTACCACAAGGTAAAAAATAATTTCTAATAGTGTCAGAAACTGACAAGTCTACCGCAGAAAAGACGTTCTCTGGTACCAACGTCTCCATAGTTACCGGCTCCCGCTTCCTAGGAGGCTACATAGGGACAGGAGGGGACGACTTTGTAAAAAAGAATGTAACCGAATGGATATCTATCATCGAGAAACTCACAACAATCTGCAAAAACTCACCTCAAGCCGCTTACACTGCCCTAACTAAAGCAGCTCAGTTTAAATGGTCCTTCCTACTACGTGTCTTAAAAAATTCAGAAGAACTTTTTGAACCCTTAACTAACACATTACACGACAAATTCATACCAACACTAATCGGAGGCGAAATCACAAAACTTGAAACCCAGCTATTTACCCTCCCAGTCCACAAAGGCGGACTTGCCCTTTCTGACCCCTTCAACACACCAAACCGTGCATACCAAATCTCAAAACAGGGATCTACAATACTTTCAACAGCCCTAACCGAGATGAAAGACATAAACCTGGCTGAACACTACAATTCTTTGCGTGACGCAAGAAAGGAAGGAAACAAGGAAAAAGAAACATACGAGAACGAAACTCTAGAAAGCATTCTAACAAAATTACCATCCAAAAAGAAAAGAGCAATAGAAAGATCAATAGCGACAAAAATGAAAACAAAAACATCAACATGGCTTTCAGTAATACCGACAAGAAAAGACAACTTCGACTTATCACCCCACGAATTTAGAGATGCCCTGGCCATAAGATACCACCACACACCAATCTCCATGCCTGCGAATTGCGACGGCTGCGGCAATGACAACTTCAACGTGGACCACGCCTTGTGCTGCAAAACAGGTGGCCTTGTCACACGCAGACATAACGAAATAAGGGATCTTTTCTGTGAACTGTGCCAGCAAGCCTGGGGAAAAGTCACGAAAGAGCCAGTCATCTCCGAAGGCGATACTGGGCTGCGCGGAGACTTGGCTTGTCGGGGGGTATGGATTGCCCAGAGGGAGGCGTTATTTGATATCCGTGTCATAGACACCGACGCTCCCTCCCACGCATCACGCCCCGTAGCGGCTGTCCTTCGTTCAGCTGAAGAAGAAAAGAAAAGGAAGTACTGCGACCCATGCGAGACGCGCCACACCACCTTCACCCCTTTAGTAACCTCTGTCGACGGAGTTTTTGCTCCACAAATGATATCATTCACTAAACACCTCGCCGAAACACTGGCGGACCGCTGGAACCGGACCCCTGCCACAATAATGGGCTGGCTACGAGCAAGAATTCAAACCGCCATCATCAGGGCTAGCAGCATGTGCATCCGCGGCACCCGCCATAGGTGGAATCGCACAGGCCTATATGAGGATGGAGCGGCAGTCCCACACGTCTTGAACTAGAATGAATATCTTATTTATATTCTCTGTACTTATTTTCATGAATCTTTTGCTTAATAAATGTCTTATCGTAATATGATCAAATATATAAAAAAGGCAGAGTCAGTCACTACCCGCTAGGCTAAACCGGTCGTCAATATATCGTATTTGTTCTCGTATATATCGTGGTTCATTTACACTCGCATAAAAACAGATAAAACAGGTAGTTCAAGGAACATTAATAATTATAATCATTCCAGGATTGTGGAAATTTGTAAATGTTGAATATTAATTTAAAATTATATGATTGAAATATAAGTCACTCAGTGATGTTCCAAACCTCATTCGAATATTAATTTGAAATCTTTCATAGAAAATAACAAAATTTCAGTTCTTCAAAAAAAATGTGAAAGGGACATACATATCCAATTTGTGGGGGGTTTCGTCCCCTTAGTAACCTTTTTTTTAAATAGAATGTATATTTAAACGTATTTTGAATTTGTTTAAGTAATGAATGAATGAATGAATGAATGAATTAATTAATTAATGAATGAATGAATGAATGAATGAATACTTTATTGCACAAAACAAACATACAGAGATATACAAAGAAAGATATATGTACAAGAGGCGCGCTTATCTCTATAAAAGAGATTTCTACCAGCAAACCCAGATAGGAAAGGAAAGTGGATTGTGAGAGTAAAACCTATTTGCACAACAAAATAATTCATACACAATAATAATATAAGTAGGTACATATACCTAATACACCTAAATATAATATAATATACATACATACATATCATACACATACAAGTTATATACATACATAACATACACATACAAATTATATATACATACTATGGAAGAGAGAGGTAATGATCTTTCAAGCGAATCTTAAAAACGTTAAGTGACGGACTGTCCCTGATGGCACTGGGGAGATTGTTCCAGAGCCTGATAGCACTGATCCTGAATCCTTGCCCATATGCGACTGAGTTGTGTTGAGGAGTTGCAAGCAGCGACCGAGTGTTTGATCTCCGAGACCTATCCGAAGAAAGAAAATCAAACCGATCACGCAGGAAGCTGGGGTAGCGAGGGTTGTGCAGAATATTGAAGAGTAGAATGAGAACATGGGTATCCCGGCGAAGACGAATTGGAAGCCACTGCAGTTCCCTACGATACTGGGAGACATGGTCATACTTACGCAGTCCGAAGACAAACCGAATCCCGAGATTTTGAAGTCGCTCGAGTTTGTTCAGTTGCTCTTCGTTCGCGCTGATCCAGCTGACATCTGCGTAATCAATGAGAGGAAGGAGAAGAGACTGGGCCAGAGTAATTTTAGTATGACGAGGCAGAATGTTTTGAAGGCGCCTGAGGGAGTGAAATGTGGTAAAGACTCGTCTACTAACTTCGCAGACGTGAGCAGACCATGAAAACTGATTGTCAAAGATAACTCCTAGATTTTTTGCCTTAGTACTGTACGGAATTATGGTTCCATCATAAGTTACAGGAACAAGAGGCAGATGCTGTAACGCACTATGGGAGTGTCTGGAGCCGACAATCATGGCTTGCGACTTACTGGGATTGACAAGTAGTCCATGAGACAGAGCCCAGCCCCTGATGTTCTCGAGATCGGCATTTAATGCACCCACAGAAGAAATCATTTCACTTGGAGAGAAATGGCGGTAGATTTGCAGATCATCGGCATAAAGATGGTAAGAAGAAGAAATGGCATCCGAAATGGAATTGATGAAGACGGAGAAAAGAAGAGGGGAAAGAATGCCTGTTTATCAAACTTATATAAAAAAAAATAAGACCGTAAATGGTATTACGTACTTAATTTGACATGTGCATAATCACGGTGCACCCTTTTTGCAGGAAAAAGTTGATCAACCCATGCAAGAAATCTACTAACCACAATACCACATACATACCTGCAAATCCTGTATTTTTGTTTTCAATTCAGAAACTTTGGCCTTTTCCTCTGCGAGTTGAACTTCAACTACGTTTGCGCAAGCCTCGCTGCAAATCGCTGAAATAACAAGTACTCTTTAAAATTAATTATTCACTTTACCTATATTATGATTAAATAAAGTAATAGCTTCATCAAATTTAAAATACTCGGGATTGGTTGGTTTAACTTACCAAACCCTTTTAAATTTTGTATAATTAGTTATTTTTTGGAAGCGTACATTCTTGAATACAACGGCACCAAATATTGGCTTATTGGCTAATTTGGCGACCTGCTGCATAGGTATTCTATTATCACTATTTAATAGTAGTATTGCACCATCACAATAATATCCTGTGAGCTAGGCAGGCTACAGCCACCTCCAAACGACTCGTTGCGTTCTGATGTTGTATTTCATGTGAAGTGCTTCCCTCAAATTAAACCAACTTTCCTAAAATTGCAAATTCCTACACAAAACTCACACAAGTTATGTGCCATAGACTGAATGCTGGTGTCGGGATTGTCACACTCCAGCTGACTGCCATCGAGTCCGTTGTGTCGGTTGTGCTGACGGAGTTCCGTAACCAGCTCCCGAAGAGACTCCACATTCCGCCGCTCAACGTCCAGTTGCTCCGCTAACTCGGTTTTACGGGAGCTCTCTTGCTGACTGAAGGACAGCCACTTGTCGCGATCGATTTTTAGCTCCTCTGCCTGTGGATCAGGTTGTTGTTTTTGTTACTTATTGGTGAAAGAAAGACACCATCTTACCATTAATCAGATAATCAAAATGTCCTACAAACGATTAGTCATCATCATGATTGAAGCATAGGAAGGACATATAATTAAGTCAATTTCTCACTCGGGCCGCCCCAAGTTTTGGATTAGTTCTGATTTTTTACATTTTTATGTTTTTTGAGGTGTTGAATCCGAATATATGGTTTCTCAACAACTACAAAATCTCGAGACGCAACATTGATAAAAATGAAAAATCTTGATTTTTTGACAGTTTTTATCTTAATACTCGGAAACTATCAACTTTTCGTAAATTACTCTAAATTATTCTAATAGAAATTAAAGTAATAAAATTTCCCCAGTGACTGGTGTGATATTTTCGTCAGATCTTTAAGTTTGGTAGTCTATTCGAAATTGTCGGTAGATTATCCAGATTATCTACATTCAGAAGTCTGTGAAATGTACCGCGTCCAGGATGTGTTCCCTACCAAACATCAGGAAATGTACCGCGTCCAGGATGTGTTCCCTACCAAACATCAGGAAATGTGGAGAATATCCATGTGCTAAGCTGACATGACTGACGCTGAAGTTGTAGTTGATGGGCTAATTCTTCATGAGCAGCTTGATAAAGGAATTGGAAAATTGCAGGAAAACCCCTCAAGAATCGGTCTGATTTATGGCTCCAGATTCAACACCATAGTTTCTCACTCCTACGAAAAGTGAAGAGTCCTTGAGCGATGAAACAATCATATTCGGCAGATGGCATTATAGTTTTCAAGTTGTGCATGTCCTGGATTTGAAAAAGTGCATTTTGCTGAGACCGCCGAAATATGCCAATTTTCAACTAGCGCTTGAAACCAAACGGTTCTTTGGAAAATAAAGGGTGAAGTTTGTAGCGAATTTTAGAACTTTAATTTATAAAACTGGCAAAAAATCGAGATTGTTCACTTTTAATGCATTTTTATCAATTTTGCTTCACAAAATTTTGTTAGCAAACCTGAGATTCGGATTCAGCAACCCAAAAACATATAAAATGGAAAATATCAGAACTAACCCATAACTTTTCTAGTAAAAAACACAACTTGACTGGATTCATATTTATTGTCAAACTGATGAATGATTTCTTTAATAGTTTGGATAAATTGCGGATGGCACAGGACCGTGATGATTAGCGCAGTAGAGTATAGAGTCCTATGCAGCAGGGGGTCAATGGGCAATGGGAAATGGCAATGGCTCATGATGATAAGATGATTAAGAAGATAAGATTAACATAATCCTAGTCCATTAGATGAGGATTATGATAATGTTCCAGTATATAAATGTTCATGTTATGTTTATGTATTACCTTGGTTTTGTACGTCTCCCGCTCATACACCGCGTTATCCAGCTGCTCTCTGGTGTCAACCAGTCTCAGCTCCAAGTCCTCAATCTGCCGCAGCCACTTCTTGACGGAGCCATCAGCGTCGCTGTCTGGTATGGCCTCAGCCTGGGTGCCACAGCAGGACGATATCTTGGCTTTGAGGTTCAGGATATCAAGTTTGTGCTGTTCTTTCTCAGTCACTGCAAATTAAATTGTTATTGAAACCATCATCACAACATCTCAGAATTATTTTTTAGTTTTTTTAATTTATTTATTATTGGCAAATAATCCAATCAGTAAACGCTAAGCAGAATATCAACCCAATTCTCCACCTGGGTGCGAGACATACTGCAGGAAGGCTGAGTGGAACCGCTCGGCGTCCAGCGCCGTCTGCAGCTGCCGCACCTCGCCCTGCCTCTCCGCGATCGTGACGCACTCGGGAGAGCCATGGCCTTTTTGTTTCTCTGACATCTATGCAGATTCTTTTCTAATTCACGTTTTGAAGGATGTTTCCCAACTTCAAATTTTCTTTAAACAAACATTTACATACAGGCACATACATTACTTTGACCTATCAGAATGCGATTTTTTCACACAAGCAGCCATTTAAAGCGATTCCTGATCGGTGAAACATTATGAAATGAATCTTTAGATGTCAAGAGATACAGAATCTTGCTACAGGACTATGTGGAGCTGATCGCCAAACTTAACAGTGGCATGTATGAAGAACTTACCAAGCCTCTCAATCTTGGCCTGGGTGCGGGCCAGCTCCTCCTGCAGGAAGGCCCGGTCGAACCGCTCGGTGTCCAGCGCCGCCTGCAGCCGCCGCACCTCGCCGTGCAGCGAGCGCAGCGCGGGCGGCGTCTCTGCCACAGTGACGCGTTCCGGCGAGCCGGAACGAGCCATGTCCTGGCCGCATGACTCTGTAACAAAAAATATAGTATAGGTGCATTCATAAGTTTGTATGTGGTATTGAAAGAATTATTGTATGGGAGCCCCCTTAAATATAAATTTTATTCTGTTTTTTAATATTTGTTGTTATAGCGGCAACATAACTTTATTTTTCGTCTACCCGCGCTTTTCTATACACTTGTTTCGTAGTTGCTCCCAAAAATTTAATTGAAATTAATACGTAAAACGCGCTAAATAGCAGTGAAAGTGAAGTAAATTTGCAGAAATATACCAATACTTAATAGTGTTCAACAAATATACCCACCAGTCTAACTTTAGTGTATCAAATCTTGCTCTAACCTTAAAAGTGCAGACTCACGATATAAAATGGCCAACTGTTTGAAGTGTACCAAGCAAATACCTAAGTTAAATGATAAAAATCCGAAAATAGTGTGCCACGGCTGTGATAGGCAGATCTGTGTTAAGTGCAGCGGGTTACTTGTGACAGAGCTGAGAGTGATTGCATTGCAGTCGCCGACACTACAATATTTGTGCCCCGATTGTGAGCAAGGAGTTCGCCAACTGCCCGCCTTGAGGAAGTTAGTGGATGAACTCAAGACCGAAGTGGATGACTTGAGGACTAGCCAACCAGCAGTCAATGTTGAGGCCATCACCGATGAGATAGGGGAGAGAAACCGAAGGGCATCAAATGTCATTATGTTCGGGGTGCCGGAGTTGCATGCGGATGGGGATGAGCCAACTTCAGTAGAGGCTCGGAAGATTTTTGACCAGGAGCAGGTGGAGAAGGCATTGGCCTCACTGCCCGAGCCAGTGGCACCTGTGGCCCTCATACGCCTGGGAAAGCCCCAGCCTGGCTCGGGCCCTCGGCCCATCAAACTAGTACTGCCAAACAGGAAAGCAGCGATCCAGATACTAAAGAATGGTAAAAAGCTTAGAGGGGGTATGTCGGCCAAAAATGACCTCAACCCGTGCCAGCGCGACCACCTGAAAAATCTGCGACGAGAACTCACACAACGAATCGAAAAAGGTGAGGATAACCTCACCATCAGATATGTTAACAACAAACCGATCATAACAACACACATCGATGAAACCACAAAAGTCTTAACTAATGGTCAGACGCAAGTAACGTTTTTCTACACGAACTTGGCATGTTTAAAGGCAAAACGAGATCTATTCTTATTGGAAATTGGCAAAACAAACCCTACTTTTATCATTATAACAGAGACCCCAACTAAAATCCAAAATTACAAACAACTTGATAGACATTAGGGGATATACGCTTTTTAGACATGATAGAAGCAACGACAGTGGATATGGAAGAGTAGCCATATATATTGCACACGAACACAACAACAAGTCAAGTCAAGTCAAAGTACTTTATTACTGTAGATATTTACATATACTTAGCAAACGTCATTTTTTGCCTCTTCTCTACATTGGACCACTGTGGGAGAAGAAGGGCGTAGAAACTCCCACAGATTTATTTTTAGATCTCTTTTAAAAATAGGTTGTGCTTAACTAATACAAATATGAAAAATTTAATTGTTATGATTAATAAGCAGGAATAAATAATTATAAAATTATTAACAGCAAGGTCTGTGTTGAGCCAGATTAACCCCATACAGTCCTGTCATTTAAGTAATCTTGAACATTGTAATATCCCTTTTTCGACTAAGTCGCTTTAACATGTCCATTTCAAAATCTCCAGAGGTATCTTATCGTAGTAGAGAATGCACTGACCCTTGAAAGAATTGCTAACCTTCGCGAGTCTAAAACGGGGCGCACAAAGTCTGTGATTATTTCTTAGGTTAACATTACAGCTGTCGCTAAGTTTGGAAAATGTTGTAAGGTTCTTGCGTACATACATTATATTTTCGAAAATAAATTGACTAGCTACTGTTAGTATGTCAATTTCTTTAAAAAGCTCTCTTAAGGAATCTGTTCGTTTTAAATTATAAATTGCTCGAATAGCTCTTTTCTGTAAAATAAAAATAGTTTGAATATCCGCTGCTTTCCCCCACAACAAGATACCATAGGACATCACACTATGAAAGTAACTAAAATATACTAGCCTAGATGTAGCCACATCCGTGCTTTGTCTGAGACATACCTATTGTAACTAGTTTACATCCAAACTTCAACAACTTACATGAGGTGGAAGCCCTTTGGGTAAACATCACCTATGGCAATTTTAAATTACTCGGAGGAGTCTACCGTCCCACAGAGTACAGCTATAAAACCTCAGATCAGATCAACTACTGTTCGAAACGATACAAAAAGCAGCTGATGCAAAACAAAACCTCTTAATTGCGGGAGATTTTAACCTTCCTGACCTTGAGTGGCCCTTACAAAACCTAGATGGATACAAACCGCTTCATGAAAAATTTGTGGATATGTTTACCAATAGCAATCTATACCAATTAGTAACAGATATTACACGACAACGTAACAATGAAGAATCATTGCTAGATCTTATACTAAGCAATGATGAAAACCTATGCACAAGCATTATTCATCATCCACCAATAGGTAAAAGTGACCACATGGTTCTAATTGGTACACTGCAATTTGAGAGTGGATTTTTATCAAAATCGTTGAACAAGCCCCGAGAAGAGTTTTTTTGGAGCTAACTATGAATCTGTGTCGTCTATGTTGGCTTCTAAACACATAAATAGTCCTAGTCACAACGACACACAGATGTGGTTTATCTAGACTATGAGACAGCGTTCGACCGCGTTCCTATAAAAAGACTAGTCTCGAAACTGCAACACTTTGGAATTCGTGGTAACCTTCTAATGTGGATAGAAAACTTCCTCAGCGATCGTACCTTTAGGGTGAGAGTTGGGAATTACCTCTCAGATTCCTACAACGTCCTGAGTGGTGTCCCACAAGGATCAGTGCTTGGACCAATTTTATTCTGCGTATACCTAACTGACCTAAAGGTAATAATAAAGTCTGGACTTTCACTGTTTGCGATGATACTAAAATCATGGGAAATCCGCTAATATCGCACAATATAATACAAGACTTAAACCGCATTTTTGAATGAACACAGAATTGGCTAATAACCTTAAATCCTGGAAAGTTACCATACAACATTAATATGCAAATACTGGATCCCGTTACAACACAAAGAGACCTGGGGGTCGCAATATCAACTGACCTTAAATGGGAGACTCATATACTTTCAATTACTAAGAAAGCCAACTCGCTAACATATATGATTCATAATCCTTTGATTATATCGACAAAGAATTATTCTTGAGACTTTACTAGACTTATGTCAGACCACTCCTTGAGTATGCTTTCCAAATATGGAGCCCTTACTTCCAGAAGGACAAAGACTTGCTGGAGAAAGTCCAAAGAAGAGCAACCAAGATGGTAGTAGGACTTCGTGACAAGCCTTATGAACAGCGACTTGCAGAGCTAGGATTGAGCACTATAGAGCAACGACGTAAACGTGGAGATCTCATAGAAACATATAAGATTCTAACTGGCTACTATGATCTATCGACTATGAAAGAAATGTTTACGATGAACCAGAATCACCGACTCAGAGGACACGCACTGAAACTCCAAGGGCTCTCGTTTACAAGTAACCCACGCAAACACCTTCTATCTATCAAACCGAGTGGTCCGCGAGTGGACCATACTTCCAGAAACTGTTATTAGTGCACCATCAGTGAACAGTTTTAAAAACCGGTCAAGTGCGAGTCTAAATCGCGCACGAAGGGTTCCGTACCACCGTTCAATGGAAGCGATGGTGTGGAGTGAATAGTTTGGATTTTACACAGCAAAATATTGTTTACAAAGTTATTGGTGCGGTTAGTTTCACACTCCATGTACGTAACCAGGTGCATCCATAAGTTTGTATGTGGTATTGTTGTATGGGAGCTCCCTTAAATATTTATTTTATCCTGTTTTTTAGTATTTGTTGTTATAGCGGCAACAGAAATACATAATCTGTGAAAATTTCAACTCTCTAGCTAGCTAGGTTCTTGAGATACAGCCTGGTGACAGACGGACGGACGGACGGACGGACGGACAGCGAAGTCTTAGTAATAGGGTCCCGTTTGGAACCCTTCGGGTACGGAACCCTAAAAATAGACTTGACAATTCTATAAAACAAGTGCAGTGAAATGTGAACTGATATGCACACACAAGCTTTAAGCTGCTTGTGCATTATAAATAATAATAATAATAAATACATCATCTGTGAAAACTGTCTTACTATAACAGTTCATGAGATACAGCATGGTGACAACGGATGGACGGACGGTCAGTGGAGGCTTAGTAATTGGGTCCCCTTTGGAACCCTTCGGGTACGGAACCCTGAAAATAGTATACTACCGACTACATGTTCCGTTGGCTCTGAGCGAATTGTGAGTGACCTCTCTTTCTCGCATAGTGTCAGTTGGGCTGGCAGGGGTAAAAGCTCGCTCGGAGCCAAAGAAATACAAATATATATAATACTACCGACTACCTCAAGCAGCCTGTGCTTGTGTTTACCTAACATTCTATTGATTGTCGGTGTTTTTAGATGCGGGGGTGAGGCAGGGCTTCTCGGCAGCAAACGTTAGGCCTCGCCCAATAGTCGAAATTTCTGGCGTCAACAGGGGCTTAAACATTTGGCCACACCCATTAGTCAAAAATTACTAGCCTTAACAAGGGCCTTTACGTGTCAGGGGTATTTTAATGTATAATTTATACAAGGTGACATTTAATTAGCTGACCATATTTTGGGGATTGATACTACCCATCATTATGACCAACTTTCCCCAAGAAACATATGGTCGCAAACGAAAAAATAATTTGGGTCTCCCATAGTAACTTGTAATCAGCTGATCAGGTCAATGTACTGAGGGATGAAATATTTTTTTAATTTGCGACCATATGTTTCTTGGGGAAAGTTGTTCATATTGATGGGTACTATAGTTTCCCAAAATATGGTCAGCTAATTAAATGTCACCCTGTATTTATTATATTTTAAGTTCTGTATCTGCATGTCCATGGAAATTACAAAAAAAAAAAATTTTTACATCTTCTCCATGCAATTTGGACTGGGCGGTCAGCAGATTTGTATGGAAAATAAACGAAGATAGACACAAAAAATAAAGTTGATGTGATCAAATTGAAAAGAATGACGTCCCTAACTGCCCTCGAAAATAATGAATACACCTTTATGTTACACCCTACCAGAAATCCTGAGATTCATACCAACAAGTTTTATATACTGTGAGCCGTGACCGTAACTAAAAACATTCAACTGAGAGTGTAGAGCACTTTTATTACATTTACCAACATTTACTACCACATTTCAAGCAAATAAACAATTCATTTAATTTCTGATGATAGTGAACTTTCATCCAAAACAAAGGCCCTTTAATTTAATGACCAGTACTGTAATAAATCAGCCAAATGATAGTGATCAGAAATATTAGGGCCTATGAGTATTGCTTAGTTTAATTACTCTTATTACAATACTGCAATTTAGTCTTAGGAACCCTGGATAATACATAGTCTGAAAGACATTTAAGTCGGAGCCTTACCCAAAATAGCATTTTCCACTTCCTTGCAGGTCACAACAGCATAGCTCATCAGAGTTTTGTTAAACTTCAGTATAGTCTCCTGATCAGCCCTGCTAAGTTGACTGCACATAGCACTCTTGAGGTCAACATCCTTTGAATTAACACAGACAAAGAATAATAACAACGAAGCAACAATATACAGCTCATCATCAGATACCGGCTCAACAGTGCCAGTCTCAAATACAAAGTTAGGGTATTTCTCAATAATGAACTCTTCAAGAGTGTGTGCTTCAAGTATGGACTCATCCAAACTGAGGTTGTCTCGTAAGTGTGTGATGATGTTCAGTAGAGATTCAAGGTTGACGGATTGGTTCTTCTTGGTCTTGTCATTTAAATAACAGTTTATCTGAAATCAAATGATGTTGTAGTAAAATACAGAATATATGGTCATGGATTGCAGGACATGTACAAACTGCTTAAAACCACATATATAATATGGATCTTATGGGAAAATTTTAATTAAAGTTTGGTTGGAGTTGGGATAATGTTGGGTGTAGTTTTAGCTAGTATTTAATTGCACATAAAAAATACTGATTTGCACAGCAAAAAAGGATCAACAAAAACAATTTTAATGTTTTAAATATTTGATGTGCACTTAAGTTGGTTGGAGTGTAGATAAGGGGGCGCCAAGGGAAAAAAAACTTAGTGGGGGCTTCCACCCCCTTATCGACACTCTTTTAAGTATTTTTTGTTATTCTTACATGTTCAACCTAACACGAAGGATAAGGGGGGCTTTGCTTCGCTCACCCCCTTTACCCTTCACCTTCACATACCGCAGCATTTTGCCCTGATATTTGGTGTGCAAATCAGTATTTTTGATTAGCAGTTTAATAGCTTCCGCCCACTTATCGACACTCTGACCCCCTCTATATTCAAAGTAGAATATGGAAACCTAGCTGGCGCCGTGGAAGCAATGGCTTTCAGACATGAAATGCATTGACAGACGATGACTTTGAAGAGTCATGGCCTAATATGAATGTATAGTAGGAAATTATGTGTAAAGGGCATTAAGTCCTTGCATAAATTCTTCAAAACTGCGCGAAGCCACAAAGCATCCGTCTGATACTAAAATGTAAAGAAATACATACCCAGTTTGTTAGAATAGATTTCCATTTATCCAGCATTATGGAAGATATTCATTGGAACTTACAACTGGTGATAATTGATAACTAACTTAGTATTATTTACTCGGCTTTTTCATCGACTTTTTAGACGTTTTTAGAAATTACACACAATTTTATAAAACTCCACTGAAAAATTGTTGTTAGTCGCCGTTGCAATTTGAAATTTTGTTTTCTTGTGAGTGAATAGTGAATGGTATTTAAGATTGAAAACATTGGTGTGAAAAGCCATAGACAACTTATAGAGGATGGAAGCCGGAGGAAAACGGCACTGGGCGTTTGTTACGTTGCCTAAACTGTCTTTATGTCAAAACTTCAAAACAGAATCCATGTTACTGTTAAATGCAGAAATTAGTTTTTAAACAAAGCGCCCGTTAACAAAGAAACAACAATAACTTGAAGATATAAAGTGAACTTTATTTATTTGCTGGGTAGGTTAAAGTTGAAGCAATCTTTCGGTAAAAATTTAGAAACTTCCCCCTTAATTGTGGGAGGGGGGAGTTGTGGGGGGAGGGGGGGGGGACTCCCCGATCCTCCTGGTATAGTTTTTTTTAGTGAGGGAATGGATCCTTTTTGAGATATGATTTTTTTAAGTTTATTGAAATTGGAGGTTACGTTGACCTAATTTGATCGAAAAATGAAAAAAAAAACAATAATTTTGGAATATGGGGGAGGGGTAGGGATATACCTCAGTATAGTTTTTTAAGTGAGGAAATGTATACTTTTTTAGATATAAATTGTTTAGTTTTGTTCAAATTTAAGGCTATATTTACAATGTTATTTTATTAGTAACAAAATTATTATTATGCAGAACGAAAGACCCCTTATTCACCTGGTAGCCACAATAACCTACTCTAGCCAGTCGTTTTTGTTTGAAAACGCTTCGCTCCGCTCCGCTCCGCTCCGGTTTAGCTTCTTCAACGTTCTAGCCTAACCTATACAAAGTCATGCTGCACGCTGCCGCGAGGGCTGCACCGATCACCGTTACGTGCATCGCACCGCACTCCAACACGAGTGCCCCGCTACTCGCCTCCACTCGTTTAACGCCAACTACCGAAATAAGTGCTCAGATAAAAACAATAGCAAACAAAAAAACTGTAGTTTATTCAGACAAGTTAGTTGTATGTTGTAGGTTTTGGTACGTTTTTGCATTATGGCCTTAAGCAACAAGTGACAAAAATTTGTTGTCATAATATTCCTGGGTATTTTTTCCAATACGAACTCATTCGTATGAAGTTGAGGGGGGGAGGGGAGGGAGGGGGGGGGGGAGGAAGTAACCCCCCTCTAAAATATCCAGTCTAGGAAATGTATGGTTTTTTTGTTATGAATTTTCAAAAATCAATTTTGAGGTTATTTTTTACTATAGGATTTTTACAAAAAGTCATTGTTTGTAGTATTGATGTTCGAAATCGCCTTAGCTCCGGCTACTAGGGCTCATAAAAAAGGCAAGTATTTAATTGCACATCAAAAATACTGATTTTCACAGCAAAAAAGGATCAGAGAACACTTATTATGTTTTAAGTATTTTTGTTGTTCTTACATGTTCAACCTAATACGAAGGATAAAGGGGGCTTCGCTTCGCTCACCCCCTTTACCCTTCACCTAAGCTACCGCAGTATTTTGCCCAATAGCACAAAAAAGTACCTAATAGTATCCTATCCTAACTTGTAGGTTTATGAATAAAACATGACAAAATCAGTATTTTTGATGTGCAAGTAAATACTTGCCTTTTTTATGAGCCCTAATAGCCGGAGCTAAGGCGATTTCGAACATCAATACTACAAACAATGACTTTTTGTAAAAATCCTATGGTAAAAAATAACCTCAAAATGGATTTTTGAAAATTCATACATACCATCATTGTTATTATGGTAGAAAACCACTCGAACATTAGTCGGAGTGCATTAAACACCGGTATAGACGTACTGCTCAATTAATATAATAAGACGAAGTGCAAGTTTATTCTATGTAACTTTTCTTATTGCTCTAATTTATCGGAGAAACATAATAAAACGGTGCATAGAATGAACATGCAATATAACTTGTTATCATAGTGACGCTATATTATATCTGACATTAATAATTTTATTCATAACTTTACTTTGACTCATGACCTGTCTAAAATAAATATAATAATCGTGTAGCTACTACATTGTCAACGTATAATATATTCGACAAAGTTGTAAATTCTGTTGATTTAAACTGATCGCGAAGACAGTGGAAAGGCCTGGCAACTTTCATATTTTCCATCAGAATATACAGGGTCTTTCTAGCAAAGCACTTGAATTAGAATTGTTTTAGAGTTTAGTAAAGTCGATATTATGTGTATAACTGGTTAAGGTACATGTGCCGGAGGATAAAAACTATGACTCTTACCGAATGCAAATACCGAAACGCAAGCTGTCTTTATTTGACGAAGATTCACTTTGGCCCGAGGATATATTTTTTAGGAGATACTATATTTTTAAATATAGGTCGAATAATAATCATTTGACTATTGAAAACCCCACACAAAAAAATGGATAGTACGAATAAAATATGATAATTATCTAAGTTGATTACTTTTAACTGTAAATCGGTTAAGATATCAAAAGAAAGTATCATAGAATTATGTAAACAATGTGATGTTTTATGTCTTCAAGAAACATGGCTTATGTCTCACATGAAACTCAAATGCTTGGGGACTTACATCCGGATTTCGGCTTCACCGGTAGCTCAGCTGTGGCATACTACGTGGTAGGCCCTACGGTGGCGTTGCTTTACTATGGCGAAAAAATGATTTTCCCAACGTAACAGCAATTAAGTGCAAGAGTGTGCGTTTAGTGGCAATAACCATCGATATATGCGAGCGGTCTTTGCTAGTGTTTTCGGTATATATGCCGACTGACTGTGCGGATAATTTAGTGGAATATTTAGAATGTATGAGTGAAATAAACGCCATAATTGATAAATGTGCTGTAGAATCTGTATACATACTAGGTGATTGGAACTCGCACCCAACAGCATTGTTATGTTATGTTAGATTTTTGCTCGGAACAGAACTGGTTGTGTGCTGATATGGAATTACTACCGACTGACACATACACCTATATCAGTGATGCACACCAATGTTGGCGATGGATAGACCATTGTGTGGTCACCCGTGCAGCCTGGCAGTCTGTGGTAAGTACCAAAGTGCATTATGACATGTTCTGGTCCGATCACTTTCCTCTGGAACTGGTGTGTAATATAAATAATATAAAGCCGAAAATTTCGGCTCCTAGTCCTACTCAAAGCAAGGTTATCTGGGGAGATAGGGACTCTGTACAAATAGAAAAATATGCTGAATGTTGTAATCATAGACTCAGGTGCATAGATTTTCCAAAAAAATTACTACATTGTTGCGATTACATGTGCAGTGATGCAAAACATCATAGTATACTAGATGTAATGTATAAAAGTGTTATATCCATATTGAGTGAGGCTGCAACCCTAAGTAGTGAAGAAGGGAGAGCGAGAAAAAAACGACGCATCATTGGCTGGAACAAACATGTTCATGACGTTCACAGTGAGGCCCACCTCTACTTCAATATCTGGACTGAAAACAGAAAACCTCGAGAGGGGCGCGTCTATGGCGAAATGTCTCGGAGTAAAGATAAATTAAAGTGGTGTCAAAACAATGAGAACCAAATTAATTTAGCAAATTTTGGACGCATACACACATATTAAATCCTAGACCGGGCCTACCTGTGAGCGTCGACGGCGTGTGCGATCCTAAGGAAGTCGCAAATATGTTTAAAGATCACTTAAGAACGGATTCGCCGCTGGGCCCAGGGACCGCTGGGGGGCTCGATGCGGGGTCCCGATGCACTGCTGACGAGCTTGTATGTGTTACTTCTAACCAAATGCTTAAAATAATCAGATAGATGACTAGGGGGAAATCACCAGGCGATGACGGCCAGCACCTCCAAAACGCGGGTGCCTAGAGTATTGGCGATGTTCTTTACCTTTTGTATCCGACACTCTTATTTGCCTGGAGATTTAATTAAGACAATCGTGGTTCCAGTAATAAAAAACAAAACGGGGGCTGCCTCAGATAAGACTGACTATAGACCCATCTCGCTGCCAACTATCATAGCAAAAGTTATCGACGGTGTGCTCGATTCCAGACTGCAAAAACATAGTAAGTTAAATGATGGTCAATTTGGGTTTCGCCCTGGGCTGTCCACTGAAACTGCGTGTTATGTCTTAAACACACCGTCCGCTATTACACTGATAGGAGAACACCTGTTTATGCATGTTTCCTGGACCTTTCCAAGGCATTTCATCGCGTATCATACGATATCCTATGGGATAAACTTCGTCATGATACCGATCTGCCCGCTGAACTGACTAAGATCTTTAGATATTGGTACCTGAATCAGGTTAATAGAGTGAGATGGGCAGGGTCTATGTCGGATGAATATGGGCTGGAGTGCGGGGTAAGGCAAGGGGGTGTAAGCTCGCCAAGGCTCTTCAACATCTACATGTGCCGGTTGATCGTTGAGCTCAGTGGTTCCAATGTTTGTTGTTCTGTTGATGGCAAATTTATTAATAATATTAGTTATGCCGACGACATGGTGCTGCTGAGCCCATCAATACGTGGACTTCAAGCACTATTAAAAATCTGTGAGGAGTATGCTAGGGAACATGGACTTAGATACAATGCAAAAAAGAGTTTAAGCGTGAAATTCTTATATTTAAAGCGGGTAATAAAACCTACTCTTTGCAAGGTGCAAAGTATCTAAGTTCAAATACCTGGGGCATTGGGTAACCTTGATATGGAACGGGAACGCAGGGCGTTGTCGGTGAGATGTAATATGTTGGCTCGCAGATTTCCACGGTTGTCAAAGCCACTCTATTCAGGGCGTCTATGGGTTCCATATACGCAGAAATCGTACAATGCCCTGCGTATCCAGTATAACAATGCCTTCAGGGAACTGTTGGGGCTGCCCACGATTTTGTAGTGCATCAGGAATGTTGGCTTCCATGCAATTATGCGTAGTGGAATAGCGTCTATCTTATGCAGAACTCGTGGCAGCGCCAACGGTCTCCTGGAGATAATAGCAGATAGGGTAGACAATCCCTTTATGTGGCATTAGGTTGCAGCTCACACACTGCCAGTCATAGATTCGCGCCTAAATTAGAAAAAAAAATGGTTTGCTCTGCACTGTATTGTGTTTATATTGTACTACTAACATAGATTGTAAGAATAATTATTTACACTTCTATATGGCCTTGGTCTGAAATAAATGATTATTATTATCATAAATTCCCATGATACTAAATTTTTAGAGTACATAAAACAATATTCAAAGACATTCAAATCTGTGTGCTATACTTCAAAGTTCCTTTACCTGAGTAGGAAAATTAAGCAAGCTGAAGACAAAATTAAAATAACATGGAAAATAATCAATACCGAAACTGGCAAAATTAAACCTCGGGACCGGACATTTGTTCTAAATACAGAGGATAAATTGTTTTGTAAAGATCGCGAAGCAGCCAAAGCATTTGAAAATTTCTTGTGTCTATAGATAGGTCTTTAAAAATGAGGTTGAGGTTACTGAAACCATTTTTTCTCAAACAGACCCTTCCAAAGTTGAAAAATGTGTGTCCCCCCTCGCTCTAACTAAAGATAACTTTTTCATTCAAACAAACACTATGAAAAACAAAGTTACAACACAAGCATAATTACTTGCTAAAACGGAACCCTTCATGGGCGAGTCCGACTCGCACTTGGCCACTTTTTCAGCATTTTTCCGGCGAAAAGTTAGCATTTTTCTAAATTATAAAATAGCAACACTGATTTACAGCCTCTGTACGAGATCGAGAATAATAAAAATCTCGAACGCTTTTGTAGATTTCTTTGAATTGGCCAGTTTAAGTTTTTGCATAGGGTCACGAATGAAGAAGTTCTACGGCGCTCCAAACGATCCCGAGAACTCACTTTGATCATTAAAAAGAAGAAAATAAGTTACTTTTGTAGATTTCTTTGAATTGGTCAGTTTAAGTTTTTGCATAGGGTCATGAATGAAGAAGTACTACGGCGCTCCAAACGATCCCGAGAACTCACTTTGATCATTAAAAAGAAGAAAATAAGTTACTTGGGACATGTACTTCGACCTCAAAGACTTCGACACGAACGGTAGGTACCGACTTCTTCAAGTCATCATTGTGGGCAAGGTCGAGGGGAAAAGACGCGCTGGCTGAAGGAGGAAATAGTGGCTCCGCAACATTAGAGAATGGACGGGAGTGGCCAGCGTAGAACAGCTGATGCGCTTGGCGATGAACAAGAAGGAATATGAGGAGCTGACCGCCAACCTCCAGTAGTGGAGAGGCACAATAAGAAGAAGTTTTTGCCTCATGCAAATGACTGTTAACGAGTTTTCAGTACCTAAAACGAATTAAGTGACAACAGACCTTAGAAATCGTGTGTACGTCGCTCTTTTAGCTGCCGATAGCGCTAAAGGCCCAAATTGCCAAGGAAATTACGTAAATTTCGAACCCTTTACACTATAAAAAAATACTAGAATGATATCTGCAAATTATAATAAAAACAAAACGATTTTACCAATATCCCTGACATTAAATAAATATAGTTGATTAAATAGATAACAACATTAACCCTTCCGCTCGCCACGCTCTGTTTTGATTGTTGGTTTTCGCGTTACGAGCTGTCAGGGCGGCGCACGGAAATTATGCGACGCTGTGTCGTAAATGTAGGATTGCTTCTATTGTAATAGGTCTAAAGCTTTGAAATAAAAAGACAAAACATGTTTATTGACTGTTTTATTTGATAGTGTGATTCTAAACCCCATCCCATTATGCCTCATATATGTATACGCTGTCTAAAGTACAGATGTGAGGAAAAATATACGTTTCATGACACTATATGATTTTTGTTTCTATAACTGAGAATAATTATGTATCATAATTATGACTGTTATTATCCTAAATATATACCATATCAATCCATATATTCTTTTACTATGCCTCCCATACATTATCACTATCAAAAACGAAGTCAAAGTTTGTGTGCAAAATGCGAGATTGCAGGCCAATTCTTGAATGAATACAGATTTGTGGTCTATTGGCACCTCCGATTTGTGATTGCCAACTACCAAAAAATAAAGGAACATTCAGAGAATTTTGATAAAGGCACATTTTCACTGTCCAACCATACCGTCATGCCAAAATTCGGAGCCGTAATGGACCGTGTTGTTCTAAGCACTATTTTGTGCTTCTGCGAGCGAACAAGTTAACTGCAATAGAAGTAGTAAGTATATAAATTCATTTCATACTTTAAGTGTACATTTTTTATAGATATGTAACTTAGTAAAATTATTAGAATATGAATCATATTTTTTTTTGAAATCTCTGAGCGCAACACGTAATAGATAAGTAGTCCGAAATGTGGATATTACGTGTTTTTTTACAAAGTACCTACGAGATTATGTATTGAAAGTAGGTACCTACGAGATATTTGGCTTCCCTGGTACGAGAAAAAAGTCCAGCATCTGGCAACCCTAGTTTATAACAGTCCGAAACGACTGTAAATAATAGCCGTGACATGAAAATACTGATTGTTACTTTTAACTGTAACACACAGTTATTGAAAACAAAGAAATATGTTACTGTAATTTTCTAGTAAATTAAAGTATGTCACATACCCGTGCAGCAGGATTAGTTATATTTAGGGCTACAAGTGAGATACAGTTCTTGTTACTGCAAACTTCCTATGGACAACATCACTGGACACCGCCAAAAGGTATCGAATAAATAAAGTTCTATAATTTTAACCTATAAATATTTACCATTATTTAGTCAGGTAGGTACTACAACTAATCTATTACTACGATTTAGGTCATGTAGATCCTGGAGAATCTGACTGGGTCACAGCATTGAGAGAGACCAAGGAAGAAGCTGGATTATCAGAAAATGAATTGGAAGTAAGTCATAAAACCAATCTATAATTCAATTAGATTTTGTTGTAAATGAGATTAAACCTACAAATCAAATATCTGATAAAATAAATGTAGAAAATAACAACACAGAACTTAGATAGCAAACTAGAGATAGGTTTTATAGGGTACCATACCCGAAGGGTGCCAAATGTTCCCCTATTACTAAGCCTCTGCTGTTCATCTGTCCGTCTGTCAGCAGGCTGTATCTCATGAACCGTGATAGTTAGATGAAATTTTCACAGATGATGTATTTCTGTTGCTGCTATAACAACAAATACTAAAAATAGAATAAAATTTATATATACAGGGGCTCACATGAAACAATTCTTTCAATACCACATACAAAGTAATGTCTGCACCTGGTTATGTATGTGAAGTGTGAAATAGTCGCACTAATGACTTTGTAACAACATTTTGCTATTTAAAATCCAAACTATTTACTCCACACCATCCCTACCATTGTAGGGTGGTACGGAACTGGTTGTGTGCGAGTTAAACTCACACTTGAAAGTTATTTTATTATAAAATGAATCTTATGTTTTTTAACTTATTTTATTCCAGATATACAAAGATGTATCAAAAACATTGAATTACCAGGTCAAGGGTAAACCAAAAACAGTGGTCTACTGGCTGGCGAAGCTTAAAAATCCAGAACAACCAGTTAGATTGTCTGATGAACATCAAGATTTAAAATGGTTAGCCCTCGCTCAAGCTCAAGAAATATCAGGTTTTGATGACATGAAACAGTTATTGGTCGAATTTCATGAAAAAGCAAAGAAATGTAATTAAAATCTGAATTAATATAAAAATATTTGTGAGTTTGATTTGTTTATTTGCCATTTTCAGGGTTCCGGACCCAACGGGTAAAAACTGGACCCTATTACTAAGACTCCGCTGTCCGTCTGTCTGTATGTCCATCTGTCACCAGGCTGAATCTCATGACCCGTGATAGTTAGACAGTCGAAATTTTCACAGATGATGTATCTTGTTGCTACTATAACAAAATAAAAAAATATTTAAGTGGGCTCCCATACAACAATTCTTTCAATACCAAATACAAACTTATGAATGCTCCTGGTTACGTACATGGAGTGTGAAAGTAGCCGCACCATTAACTTTGTACACAACATTTTGCTATGTAAAATCCAAACTATTCACTCCACACCATCTCTAGCATTGTACGGTGGTACGGAACCCTTCGTGCGAGAACACTGTAGGTAATTTTTCTACAGGCAAAAATCAAGTTAATTTAATGTAAAATGAACGCAGCCTTTGTGAAAAGAAAAGATAATTATGAAACGCAAACGGCTAATAGCGCCAACTCTCTGTCTGTCACACACCATCCCCAGTTCCAACTAGGTAATTGGTATATGAACGAAAATGTTATACAGTAAACGGGCTTGTGTAGCGGCGTCGTGGATTCTACGGGGGAATGTCCCGTCATAGACTAGGGAATTATTTCGTGGTTTTAAGGTGCTACGAAAAAAAAATAGGTTTTTTTTCGAATCAATTTACTCCACCATGAGTCATCTACAGATTTGATTTTTGGGTTAACGTTTATTGAGTATTTGATTAAGATTTTCACTAAAACAAAAATGCGATTGGATGAAATTTTCTCGATAGAATTTAATTACGAAAACACCTCTAAATTGTTTTTTTTTTTCTTGTAATTCTGAAATCCTAACTAATTTCATTCTGGAACTGCGTTCAAAATGTAGATATTATGTATTCGCAAAATCTCCTTAAAAAACTTATTAACAAAATAGCGTAGTTTATTTTTAAACAATTATTCTGTGATTTAGCGCTACGTTTTTTCATTTTTTTTCAGTAAAAAAATAGTTCTGAAAGCTACGGCAAGCGGCGTTTGATTCGACGTGGCTTTCAAAAATGGATCTGTGATCGGTGACTTCATTCAATAATTTGTGTTCTGTGGCTGATCATGTTGTCTAAATTCAAGCCGTTTCTCCTGTGGTTACGCGATGTTTTGTTTTCCTGTTCTCCTCTGTTTTGTGACTATTACGACGACCCTGGCTATTCTTTCGGACTCTTACAAGAGTCCGAAAGAATAGCCAGGGTCAGTCGAGGGAAGGAGCTACAGCTCCTTCCCTCGACTGACCTCCGCGTGCACCCTGGACATTTGCTTGCCATTACGATTGACCCCTGCCTGTGTATTGGACTTCGATTTTGTCATCATGAGTTTTCCAGCACTGGGAAAGGATTACGGTTCTTGGTCTCTGACAGACCTGAAAAACGAGCTTCGAAAACGAAATGCGAAACTTTCTGGGAAAAATGCAACGCTCATTCAGAGGTATGGGACAGGCTCAAATTCTTAGCATCGTATCACAACGGAAATTACAACGGAAAGTGTTACACTGGAAAAAATGTAGCACAGTGGAATTTATAAAGCTATGGACACATGAATAATAAAGATCACCTACTACACCTACACACTCAAAGAATGGTAGGTAAGTGAGGTTTTTAGTAACTTTTCACCCCCCCACTACCTGGTGATAAATGACGTCAAATACACAAAATAAAAAACGTTAGGTAAATATTATAATTATATTTTATTATATTTAATCTACAAAACTAAAAATAAATTTGGTCAGAAGCATCTTTCAAGTAATATTCTTTGGATTGTAAATGTTGACAGACATGTATTTTCTTGAGAATCGAAATCTTAGTAACGACATCAATATCTTTTCTTTTTGGTATTTTAAATTTCAGTTCAGGTTTCTTAATGGTTTTTAAAAACGGTTTTCACGGTACTTCCGACACCGTTCCGCTGCAGTCAAAGGCCTTTTCTGTAAATACAATCAAAAATAAAAATACATCACAGACACAAACTCTCGCTTTCATTAATAGGTAATATTATTGAAAAGTTTAAAGTACACCTAAAAATAACAAAAATACAAAAATGTTGAATGGGAAGAAATTTATTGAAAAGTTTAAAGTACACCTAAAAATAACAAAAATACAAAAATGTTGAATGGGAAGAAATATATTTGTTTTTAGTTGAAATTTTTACGAGTCATGGGTATAATCTGTGGTTTGAGATTATTTACGGGTCTTTTTGTAACATCATTTACACGTATTCATAAGTATGCAGGTAGGTACCTGAATTCATGAAGAATGGGATGTGTACATACCTTTACTATTTTCCGTTGTGACACGTCGCACAATTTCGTGTCATTCGTCGCACAACGGAGTGAAAATCTCGACGAACTAACCTAAAAACATTTACAATTCGTAAATAAAACTGGTAAATAGAAGCATGCTAGTATATTTCAATACTGGAATAAATAAGCTTTTAGATTTATATGTCTAAACTTACTTAGATGGTCAAGAAACAGTTGAAATATCCAGGTAAACACACGAATTTATAACGACACGATGTGACACGAAACTTTTTATCTCAACTAGGCAGTTAAAAAACATGGCGGCAATAACCTGAAGTTGGTTTCGAGTAAAGCGAGTGTTGCCACAATAGATAAATCAAAATACTTTTCGTTACCTATTGAAATACTGCATCTATGGTGTCGCACACCGGAGTCGCACAACGGAAACATTTTTAGCACACATTTATAATTATTTTAATAAATAAAACTGTTTTAAAGAAGGTAATCCTAATAATTAAAATGACTTCTTTGTATCTTCAAGACTATAGTAAAAATTAAACATATAGCACTATGTGTAATTTTTATAACAAAATCGATTAATGTTTCCGGTGAGCCGAAATGGGACAAAAAAAAACAACAAATTGATGACAAGAATTTGAGCCTGACCCGTATGTAGAGTTTGTATCTACAACAATAAATACTCTTCGTGTTATGTCCACCGAGCGAGACACCAGTTTAACGTTGGCCAAGGTTGGGCATTAGGTGTATGTAGCACAGCCACACCATATTGGCCTGGTCACTTTACAACTTTGGTCGACCGGTGTCTGGCGAGTTGTGGCCTAACCTATAATGGCAATCTTGTTTTCTTACATGTGAACCTAACATCTACGTCGCACCTATTTTTTGGCTTTAGTGAATTTCCATACTACACTTGGCGCCCCCTTATCTTCAGTCCATATACATATATATATATATATATGTTACATAACTATACTATTCATTGTTGCAGACTTGAAGATTACGACAAACTCTTTGGACCTCTTGTATCACTTTACAAAATCACTGTACCAGCACATCAACATTTCCGAGACGTCACCAGTAACTCTGCAATGCCGGCACTGAGTTCAGAGGACCTAAAAATCTTTTGCCAGGTCACAGAAAGAGACGATGTAGTAACATCGCACAACATGTACCAAGAATACTTTCTAATGTCGTGCCGTATAGCTATAGTGGATAATGATTATTATTTCACTGAAATGGTTGCTTCAGAGATGAGGAAAAACATTACCTATAATGTCTCAACCAAATTGAAAAATCACCTAATAATAGAGGCACAGTGTGAATGTGCTGCTGGAATGGGACCATATTCCCAGTGTAAGCATGTTTTGGTGGTGATCCTGGGCATAATAGATATGAGTGAAAATAAAACAATCAAAACTAAATCAAGCGTTACTACCAATATTCAAACATTTCATCGGCCAAGTAAAATACATTCCGGAGATCCTTTCAAGGCTGAAGATATCACACTCAAATTCAGAGACGAAAAATATAAGAAAATGGCAGTGTTTGATCCAAGACCAATAGCGGAATCTGCAGAAAGTTATATAAGTAATTTTAAAAAGAAAATTGCAAACTTTTGTGGCCAGTCCAACAACACATCTACAGTGACTATGCCAATGGCTCAAATAATGAAACCTGCAGACAAACCCAGCATTTTCGGGGATCATGATTACCTAGAAAAAACTACTGAAGAGGCATTCCTAGAAAACATGATCCTCACAGAAGAAGGAATCCAGCAAGTGGAAGAAAAGACAAGACGAAATAAAAACGAATGGAAAAGAGAACGACTCACGAGGATTCATAGTTTTATTTATGGCAAGATAATCAAAACCTGCAACAGCAGTATGAAAAACCTGGCTAAAACTTTAGTAAAAAATGTGGATGTGGCAACTGCAGCAATCAAACATGGTCTGAGATATGAAGCTGAAGCTGTGCACCAGTTTGAGGTAAAAACAAATCTGGTTGCAAGGAAATGTGGCATTATAATTCATAAAGAAAAACAGTTTCTAGCTTCCACACCAGACGGATTAGTGGGCGCAAGTAGTGTACTGGAAGTTAAGTGCCCATACACAGCACGCAATCAAAAGATTTCTCCAGAAAATGTACCCTACTTATACCTGTGTGAAAAGACAGGATTATTAAGATTAAATGAAAGTCATAATTATTACTACCTACCAAGTACAGGGGCAAATGATGTGCAGTGGAAGAGAAAATGCATACTTTTGTGTTTATACAATAAGTGATTTTAAAGTAATGATGATCCAAAGGAACAATTGTTTTATAGAAAGCATGTTAGAAAAATTAGAGAAGTTTTATAATGACTACTTTAAGGAAGCCCTTATTAATAAATTTCTGTATAATAAAAAATAATGACCCTAGTATTATTACCTCTTTTTTTGTATTACCCCTTTTTATAGGACAAAGCATAACAGCAATGCAGAGAAGAGGGTGATTTGTATCTTAATCCCTAGTGCCTAAACAAAACGTAAAAGCTAAGTACAAATAAGTGTAAAGGAGACCTTCGACACATCATTGATGTTGCTTAATAAAACTTCATTTTACCTATTCATTTAAGCATCTTTATTTATTATGCTAGACCTAAAATTAACCAACATTGCGCATATAAACACAATGTCGCTCGACAACACAATTTCTGTTTGATTCAAAGATTGAGTCAAAATCTTATATGTCTTTAGCAAGCCAATAACCCTTTCTACATGAACCCTTTTGCTTGCCACTTTTCTGGAGGAGCTAAGTGTCTGAGGTAGAATTTGATTGCCTTTTTTGAAGAAAGATGGCATGTTCACTTTGACACCATAGGGAACAAAAATGTCTTGGACATTTAAGCCTTTATCCACCATTATTTCATCATTGTAGTCAAATCTACTAAGTATTGTATTGCGTTCTATAACTTGCCTATCAGTAGCAGAGCCGCCATAGCATGGAGACACATAACTAATTAAGCCACTAGGGGTAATTCCAATAAGGATCTTTAAGGTGTTCATGTTTTTATAGGAAGAGAATGTGACTTGCTGCGCAAAAGGTAGTTTAGGTTTTTTAATAGGGATTTCTGTCACATCAAGTATAACCCGTGTTGATGGATACTTATCATGAATATTTAAAGGCATGTATGCTCTTACGCTATCTCTGTCTAACCACAAGTCCAAATTTTTCCATTGCAGCGAAATGAACCTGACCCAAGTGATAGATATATTATAGATTTGTTTGGTTTTTACTTGATACATCATAGCAATTTCTTCGAAAGGTTTATGTCTCCGTACTATCACAAACATGCTTAACAAACGTATCGTGCGTCTAGCTGGAGAGTCCCTGTCGGCGGAGGTAGTGCGGGGATGCCCGCAGGGAGGAGTGCTCTCCCCGCTTCTGTGGAATCTGGTCATTAACGACCTGATTACCAAGCTTAACGCTAATGGATACTACACCGTAGGATACGCCGACGATTTGGTAATCCTCATCACAGGTAAATTTGCGAGCACAGTATGCAACCTTAAACAAACAGCTCTTCGCATCGTGGAGCGCTGGTGTTTAGAATATGACCTGGCGGTTAACCCAACAAAAACGGTAATGGTCATGTTCACTAACAATAGGGCTCTTGGTAGGTATACCCTACCTAAGCTCTTTGGAACGGAACTCCAGCTAGCAACTGAGGTGAAGTACCTGGGCATAACCTTGGACAGCAAGCTCAACTGGAGTAGCCACATCGACAACAAACTAAAGAAGGCGAGTATTGCTTTCTGGCAGTGTCGGAGAATGGTGGGGAAAAAGTGGGGACTTTCTCCCAACATCATTCTTTGGCTGTACGTAACGGTGATCCGTCCTCTTGTCTGCTACGGAGCTGTGGTGTGGTGGACCAGGACCAAACTAACCACAATGGTAAGCAAACTCCAAAGCTTCCAAAGGCTGGCCTGCATGGCTATCACAGGTAGTATGAGAACTACTCCAACAGCAGCAATGGAGGCCATGCTGTGTCTTCCGCCACTCCAGCTGTATATTAAGCAGGAGGCCGCGTCATCTGCGGTGAGACTCAACACCTTAGGACTTTGGAGAAAAAACAGGACCTCACACACCGCCATCCTAGGGGAAATTTACAAAAAAATTCCCATCTCTATGGCTTGCAGTGACAGAATCCCTAAACAATTTGTTTTTGACAAAAAATACAATATACAGTTACATGAAGACCATCGGGTTGAGGGGCTCGACGTTAAAGAGCTCAGAATTTTTACCGATGGTTCAAAAACTGAAGCAGGCACTGGTTCAGGCACCTTCTCGGAGGACCTAAACATCAAGATAGCCATTCCACTGGGTGCCCATAATACTGTCTTTCAAGCTGAATGCATGGGCATCATCTCGGCCGCTAATGCCATAGCATCGAGAAAGGTAAGAGATTCCTCCATTCGAATCCTCTCGGATAGCATGGCCGTCCTACAAGCCCTAAATAGCAACACTATTAACTCAGGGCTAATCTACGAGTGTCACAAACGACTAATGGAGGTTTGTCAACACAACCGCGTAATCCTTCAATGGATAAAAGGACACAGCGGATCAAGAGGTAACGATGCAGCGGATGAGTTGGCGCGTAAAGGATCTAGCTTGACAGCGTATGGTCCCGAACCTATCATCCCTCTTCCCTTCAAGATGGTACGCTCATTTCTGAGAGAGTCGACCAGGAATGATCATGCCACTCTTTGGACAAACCATGAGGAGTGCAGGCAGGCTAAGCTGGCCTTGCCGTCCCCTAGCGCTAGGCTGGCTAAGACCTTGCTTCGACTTAGTAGGCCGCGCATGCGACTGGTAACTGCAGCACTTACTGGCCATGGTTTCTTTAATAAACATCTATATGTCCTAGGTGTTACCGACAGCCCCCTTTGCAGAGCCTGCTTGGAGGCAGAAGAAACGGCTGCTCACGTCCTCATGGAGTGCACAGGAGTAGCGGACTACAGGGCTAAACACCTCGGTCAATCGAGGGACCTTCCAGGGATAGTCGGTAACGTAAAGGGCCTACTGGCGTTCCTGGAGGAGTTGGGTTGGCTCGAATGATGTCGCATTCCCACCCACACGCAAAATAGGCGCTTTCGTCGTCGAGTTGCGGAAACCAGCCCGTCTTACAATTGACAATTGACATTGACTATCATTAAGGTAATGAAAAATTGCTCGAATGCATTGAGGTTCTTTGGTGGATGTCCATAAAAATAGCTAAGATTATGAGCACATTGCCCTAAAGTGTCAAACACAAGCATCACTTTTTCAAAATTCTCTAGGCCAGTGTAGAAGTGTACAACTTTATCATTATTTTTGTACAAGTGGATGGTAAAACCAGAGACACTACACTCATGAGTTTCTACTGACTCATCTTTTGAAGTTGAGACACTACACTCATGAGTTTGTACTGACTCATCTTTTGAAGTTGAGACACTACACTCATGAGTTTGTACTGACTCATATTTTGAAGTTATCTTATCATCTCTCAATGATCCCTCCTGCACCAACTCTTCATGTTGAGAAATCTCTAACTCTTCTGCTATATCATTGTGCAGTTCCACAGCAATATCGTCTTGCATGTCATCGTTGGGATTTGCAAAGACAGAGTCTGCATCTTCTTCACTCATGTGTAAGGGATCTTCATTTAAACTACTATCCACAGCGACCAAATATTGTTGCCCTTCTACAAATAATATTGGACACACTGGAAATAAAAGAAAACATATTTGAATCTCTAGTTATATTTTTACATTTACATACAGGCACATACATTGCTTCTGGTTTCACACTAGGATACCCTGTGTTGTAGGAACCAGAAACAGCAACATCACCAACATGTAAACATCCATGCCATGTTTTTTCCTCCCGCCCCACCAGGACTCGAACCCGGGACGTCTCACTTGTAAAGCACAGCCCCAACTGCAACGCTACAGAGGTCGTCAAACAACATTAAGTATACCTACCTACTTGCAATGCAGCATTTCTCAATGTTTGTCACAGTATCTTGTTCATATTCCTGTCTGCAATACGGCCAGCTAAGCAGGACAACAAGCCACAGAACAATATTACTGTGCAAAGGACTACAAGCAGTGTTCCGAGTTTACAGGCCCTGTGCAGGATATCAAATAACTGCACCTGCATGGTATCAAATATTATGTTTTTTGTGACGGTATTTCTATCCACCTTGCAGAATTATTCTGCATGCTTCGCAGTCCTGCAAGGCTCAGTGCAAGACAGAATATTGAATTAATTTCTTTAGGCTATAGATAACAACTTTAATTAGGTGACTTACTTCGTGCATAGGTTTTTTCAACTTTGGTTAGGTTAAGAATTAGCGAGTTTTGTTCTTCAGACGTTGATGGAGATTGTTGAGGAGTTGTTTTCCATGAAAACAATGAAGGAACAGAGGTTTTCTTCAAAGTTTTTGGAGCAATATCTATAAAAAAAAACACATGTTAATAAGGACATTTTAGTAGCTATTTAATACTATTCGGGCTAGGCGAGCAGTTGATGTTTGCATCTGCCACCTGTCAAACGGATTATGTGTAAAGATAGGTACAGATTGGGCAAGATCATTGCTGATAAGCTTGCTCGCATAAGCACTAATTAGTGCAAAAGATGAAATCACACCTGACTCGCGAAAGTAAGCACTCATGAGCACGGGTATGGTGCATACTAGGCATACTCGGAAATCTTTAGGTAAACTTACCTGGCTGTAACAATGATAACGGTGTTCTATTAAAATCGGATGGCTTGAAGTGATCGGAGCATATCCTGCTATGCTTTCCTAGGGTAAATCCAGGCTTTGCTGGTTCAACAGCTTGAACCCATAGTGAACGTCGATGTTCATCACTAGGGAAACGGTGAGTACCATTTTTTTTACAAAACCTAACAACGCATGGATGATTAGGCTTTTTTTCCATGGTAACCAAAGTCTGTCGAACAGCATCAACACAGGGTGCTCGCGAAGGTATCGTGATGACAAAATCGAAGTCCAATACACAGGCAGGGGTCAATCGTAATGGCAAGCAAATGTCCAGGGTGCACGCGGAGGTCAGTCGAGGGAAGGAGCTACAATAGTTCGAAAGAATAGCTAGGGTCGTCGTAATAGTCACAAAACAGAGGAGAACAGGAAAACAAAACATCGCGTAACCACAGGAGAAACGGTTTGACACATCACAGACCAGCCACCATCAGCCACAGAACACAAATTTTTGATCTGGCAACTGGCTGTGAAAGCCACGACTTTTCAACGACATCTATTGACAAATTTGGAACTTCTGAAGTTTTTTTTTTTTAAAAATCCCTCATTGGTGGGTCAAGCCTTTCGGCTGAAACATAAATATACGTTTTTTACCCTTCGGGGGAAAAATGGTTCTATTTAGGTGTTCAAGCCTTTAGGCTTGACCCACTGTGAGATGTTTAATATCTGCCGGCGCTGACTTTGCGTATTGTGACTATATGTGGAGTGAGGTCCACATGATAATCAATATCCTTTAGGGGTAGAAGAATAAAAATATTCTAACCTTATAAACAATTTGTATTTATTGTGTAACAATAATATTGGTTTTTATAATATTCTACTGACAAATGTGAACCTTAAATCATTCTTTAAATAATCTGAAAATTGTCAGAGACAGTCTGACTCGTAACAATATTTCTAGGCTCTACTTCTTTGAAGTAGTGTTTCAAGAATATTGTGGCGCTACGTCAATTACCTTTGCGTAGTAAGTCGTCAATATCCAAGTGTTTGTTCTTCCAGTTGTCTGTAGCTACAGCTGATCTGAAGCTTCCAGGAGAACCGTTAATTTTGGCATCCTTAAAAACTAGTCTCTGCCAACCTGCTATCACTGATCTAGATGCAGCTTTCACTCTGCCTCGAGTAGCAATAAATAAGCTAATGTAGGTTCAGCTTTTCTATGTTCTTCTGATTTATTTATTAATGTCGGTATCCAGTGGCAAAGATAAAAAATTAGGTCATTGTTTTTCGATAGGCAGCACCCGGACTGACGGTAGTTAACGTTGTCTGTTTTTGACCGAAAGACGGCCAGAAGACAATTTGATCTTGAGTTATTAGACACTGTTCCGGTCATCATGGACCCGGCGACCTGTAGCTAGAAGTAATAAGGTTGCTACGTGTTGTGAGATTTGGAAAAGGCTCGCGTTATCAACTCTTCTTTTAGAAATCCATGTTATAAGATCGGCTACGTTCCATATAGTGGAGTTAATTTTTGGGGGGCTTTTCAATAGGATTGCCTTTACAGTTTTTTGAACTAAGGGGTGATTGCTAAGAGAAAAGTTGTTACAGGGTTTTGTGAAAGTAGCGACAGCTGATTTATGGACAAGTATAGTTTTAGGAGCTAATTTCTTATCGTTGTGCAGGTAGATTAGGTATCTGGCCAAATCGCCGGGGTTTGGCGATTTTGGCGATACGTTATTGTCCGCTGTACATTTGAGCCAGGTTTTCCAAGCCGGTTTATAAGTTTTTAATGTAGATTGCCTCCAAGCTGATTGCTATAGAGAGCGTTCTGATTCTTTCCAGCCCGTTACCTCATCGGACCAGCCCGTACTTTCCATACCTCCAAAGACAAGTTTAGAATATTCCGGGATGGTCGATTCGTTCGTAAATCGCGCAGGTGATTTATCAGGTGTCGAATCCGGAAAGGAGGGCATATTGCTCTCTTTTTTATTTCGGCTCTCCAAAATGCCTTCTCCCACTTCGGAACCACTAGGAGGTAAACTCCCTTTAAGCCATTATTATTTATATATATAGGTGTCGGAGTAGCGCTGGTGGTGGAAATACCCAAGCTATTTCGTAATTCCATGGTTTGCTGAATGCATCCGTGTACTCGCTTGTCGTGTCCTTGTGGTCCTCGCTCACATATCTCGGTACTATTGCTGAGGCTTTGCTTGCGTAAAGATCGATTTCTGGTGTGCCCATGTTTTGGAAAAAATATTTCGGTCGACAAGTCGGACTGCCATTCTTGAAAGGTTTTCCCTCGTGATAGGCTGTCGGCCATCCCGTTGTATCTGCCCGGCAGATATTTGGGAATTATGGAAATATTGTGCGGCTCAGGATTTTTGATGCTATGCATAGAAGTTTTTGAGACTTTGTGCAACCTTGCTTCCTTATGTAGGAGGCTGCTGTCCTGTTGTCCGTTTGAAATAAGATTGTTTTGCCCGAAACTACTTCTAATCTTCTTTGCAGTACTTCGAATAAGGTCCATAATTCCTTTTGATTGCAATGCCAGTGATTTTGCGTGGTGCGCCAGTGGCCTGACAATTTCTCGTCGTTTATCATGGCGCCCCATCCTATGTCTGAGGCATCGGTAGTTATGAAAATTGACACAGGAGCTATTTGAATGAGCGATGTTTCTGAGAGATTTTGAAGCCACCAATGTAGATCTTGTTTCACTTGGGATGGCAATGGGAAAATCTTTTATCTTTGTGTGTCCGGGAGTGCTGAGTACCTGAATGCGCCTGTAACGAAGGAAGCCTAAAGGTATTACGTTGGCCGCAAAGTTTAATTTGCCAAGTAATTTTTTAGCGCCCATCAATCTCCAATTACCCTTGGATTATTAAGAATTAATAATCCAAGGGTAATTGGAAGACCAGAAGAATTGTGTCTTTAATATTAGCAATTTTTGCAAGAGGTAAGTTTTTCCTATTTTCTTTTGTGTCCCATGTTAGACCCAGATATTCAATCCGCGATTTAGGTATGAGGTCGGTTTTATCTGCGTTTACTTGCCAACCAAGCTTCTTAAGAAACGCCATGGTCCAGATAGGGTGATCCGCCAGTTTATCAGTATCCTGATTCATGAGTAGGAAATCGTCCAGATAAACAATAACTCTGATTCCTTTTTCGCGTAACAGTGACGCTACCCAGTTAGTGGTTTTACAAAAAATTGACGGAGCGCTTGATAAGCCGAATGGTAGGCAATTCATATTATAGATTTTGCCGTCAAAAGCAAGAGACAGATATCTTCTATGTGAATTCTGGATGGGAATGTACACATTCGAGATGTCAATTTTTACTAAGTAGACCCCTTGTTGTAAAGTTTGAGCTACTTTTGATAGGCTTATAAGCCTAAACTTTGGGGAATAGACATATAAATTTAGTGAGCGTAAGTTAAAAATAAATCTATGGGAACCGTTAGGTTTTTGTCTCAGAAAAATTGGCGACAAATAACCGTTGTTGAAGGTATTAATCGAGATCGCATTCATATCTAATAGGTTTTTTATCTGTTGAGACATGATCTCGGATTTACTTGGTTCGTACAATTTAGTATTGCAGTTAATAAATACGGTGTTAGGAGGTTTCCGAATGAACGGAATTCGATATCCTCTTAAGACATTTAATATTGTTTCTGGAGCTCCTAACGATTCCCATAGGTCTATCCCTAACTTAAGTTGACCGGCTTGAAATACCTGTGGATTAGGATTTCTTTGTAGTGGCTTGCGTTGTTTATTGGCCTTGTTGAAGCCCGCCGTGCTGTTGTCTTGTTTTGAGCGAAAGTCACGAAAATTGCGCGTTGGTTGTTTTCTGATTTTGTTGCCATATTCTCTATGACCCTTATGTGCTTTGGGTACTGAAATTTTCTTTCCAGTCTTATAGGCAGAATTGGTAGCTCTCTTCGGGAAAAACTTATGTGCCCCCCCCCCCGTACCTTAACTGCTTCCGATAGTTTTTCTTCGGAGAAGAGGTGAGTATCAGAGGGTGGTATGTCATGGAGAATGTCGCTCAAAACTTTATTCGCTGGCTTATAGGTTTCTCTTCGAGCTTGAACGATTTCAGCTCTTCTGCCACAGGTATATTGCAGGAGTCCATCTGAGACTTTCTTAAAGGTGCAATCGGGAGCGAGCATATGTTTCCGAATTTCCGCTTGGAGCTTGGGATCCATATTGTGACAGGCTTCCCGAAAGGCTTTTCTTTGGAGCAGCATCTCGTATGTTATGGCACCCAGAGTCATATCAGTTTTTTTCTAACCTGAGATGTTGAATTCCAGTTGGGTGTTAGTGTCGCGAGGTGGCTGTTGACCTTAAGTGCAGCGAAAACTGGAGTGGCATGAAACATTTTTTGAACGTCCGCATAACGTATATTTTTCCAGCCTTCCTCGTTAAAGCTTTGACACTTCCTACCTTGATCGGTAAGGTGCGGATCCGCCTTCACTAACTTAGCCTCGGCTTCTGTCGGGTGCGGTAGAAAGTCGCAGTCGGCGATAGCTGGCTCTGACGTAATTGGTGCTTTGAGCGCGGCCAATTTCCTCTGGGCTTCCGCAATTTGTGCGGTTAGCACGGTTTCTTCTGATTCGATGACAGGTGATTCAGCGGTGGTGTTTTCTTTACATCCTATGTCCAGGGAAGGAGCTCCGAATTCCTCATCGGATCCCTTGCTGTCCGGCATTGAATCAAAGGATTTGTCCAGCTCTGATTGCTCACTTGTAGATCCCAGGGTGGAAATCTGGTTTGTGACATTTTCAATAGCCTGTGTTTGTTTGGTGAGTAGTTCCATTATTTTTTCTAACAGAATGTTCGAACCAAATACCTCGTTAGTTGCTGTGTCTCCAGATGGTTCCCGGCGCGGTGTCTTGCAGCTGCGGGAGCTTACGGGTGACACAGAGGATCTTTTTTGCGTGATGCTGTTGGAAGTCACGTCTCTGGAGGTCAGCCGTGGTTTCAACAGTCTAACTGTGTTCACGAATCTTTCGTAAGACTTTTCATGAATCTTTTCCATGATGCCATGAGGTGCGTATAGTAGGGCTCTTCCCAGAGACCATTCTAACAGTTTCCTTTTAATCAGACGATACTTCTTCTCCGATAGCGAGGGGTCGTCTGGAGAGTATGCTACTGCATACGTCGGAAGCGCGAACCTCTACTTTGCTTCTATTTTGGCTTCTATTTTCTCCCCAAACAGGTCCGTGTAGGAAAAGTTCTGGACCTCCCACAAATGCCAACCCAAGGGGTAATTGTCTTTCACTATTTGGACCACCCGGTTGAAGAAGTCCTGGTCTTCTTGTGGTATTCTGCGACACAGCTCTTGCATCCATATGAGATCGGCTTTGCTAGAGCCACTAGAGAATAGGTAGCATGGATTGATTCGACTTTTGTAGTGAATCGTAGTTTGTCGGGCGCACTATGCATGCAACTCGACGACTCAGTTGAGGCGGCCGGACGTATCGCTTGATTCGACGAGTCGTCTCGTTGATACGACCAGGGCGTATCGATTGACTCGACTAGGCGTCTCATCGATGTGACCGAGACGTATCGATCGATACGACCGGACGTCTTAGTTGATACGACTGGCAATGGAAATGATTCCAATGGCATTCTAGGCGCAATTCTGTCGAATACGACGGATTGTCCTTCATTGCCAGAAGACAATTGCTTCGATGTTTGAAGCACTTTGTTATGATAATAATTTACAAAGTACACGAATGCCTGAGCAACGTGTTTTGCACCGCTTTACTTACACGAGTGTTATCCCTATCTAACTAAGGACACTCATGTAAGGAGGTTTATTTGTAGTTAATAAATATATAGAGTACTTACATTTGAGCAACTTCGTTCCTAGAAGTTGAATTTGACTAACGACGCTGAGATTCAAAAGCGTACTGTTCACAAAATGGCTACCTGCCCGTGCGCTGACACCCCACTACTAACCACAGAGTCAATACAACTACAACAACCTATATTGACTCCGTTGTGGGATACTAGATGGCGCTGATGTTCTGAAGGGTTATCTCACAGTGGGTCAAGCCTAAAGGCTCGATCACCTAAATAGTATTATCCGTGTGCTAAGATTAGTAAGAAAGTTTTCAAACCTATTGGGACTGGGACCAACTTAAATTATTATAATATTTTTTTATTGGTTTCGTACGCATCCCCGACAGCGCATTACAGATTTATTTGGCTCGTTCGGTGAAAGGTGGGATTTTGGAAGATTTGAGAAATAAAAATGCCTAATTTATCGATGATACTAATAAACATGACCAAAGTGGACCATCAACACCAAAAAAATAAAAAAAACTTCAAAACGTTACAGTACGATTAAAATCAGTTAAAGATTCGGCTTTTCTCGGATATCATCGTCTAAATCCGGAGACGGAAATGACACGAAATACATTACCGCGATTTCTTTTAGGTAGCATTTAATTTGAAGTATCATAAACGCAATGTATAGCACCTGCCAAGATAACATTACTAACAGGTAGACCTAAGAAATTTATTATGCAGAAGCGACATGAATTTGAATTAATCTTTAGGTGACTGATCTGAGAGCTTGCCGTTTTCCTTCAAAATTTTTAACACGCTGCTTTTCGAAACTCCGGTTGCTTCACAAACCTTGTCCATTTTTTTGATGATATTTACTTTCTTCTTTTTTAAATAAATTAGCTCCTTTTCTAAAATAGTTATATACATTATTTACAATTTCACGAGATTGAGCAACAATTTTTTTACCACGCTTTAATTTTTTTGAAGCCATGATACATAACTATTGTAAGTTAATTTTGATAAAATTTGATAGAATCGAATATTTTCACGAATGAAATAAGCGTTCACAATTCACAATTCTTTTTTGCACAGAATATTACAACAAAACATTTTACAAGAAATTAAAAGGCAAAGGCGAGCTTATCTCTCAACAGAGATTTCTTCCAGCAAACCTATCAGTATATCCAGATCCTTTTCAGTTTATATCCATACATATAAACTGAAAAGGGTAGTCTAGTGCAATTATAAAATAAAATATAATATTTACAATAAACATATATATAATAAAAGAAATTGTAGATAAAATAAAATAAACAAATAATAATAATAAACAGATAAATACAATTACATACTTATATATACAATGCCTTTGATGAAAGAGAAAGTAAATGCTCTTTCAAGTGATTCTTAAAGGAGAAGAGAGTGGGACTGTCCCTAATAGTGAAGGGAAGTGCGTTCCACAGCCGAATGGCCCTCAGCCTGAACGAGTGCTCGTAGGCGACGGTGTCTTGCTGCGGAATACATAGAATAGACACCGTGTGAGATCTCCGCTCCTTGCCTCTGGAGAAAAGGAACTCAAAACGTTCACGAAGGTAGGAAGGATATCTGGGGTTTCTCAAGATGTTGAAGAGTAAAGCCAATATGTGGAAATCCCGGCGAAGACGAATCGGGAGCCAACCCAGTTCCTTGCGATACTGCGAGACGTGGTCATATTTGCGCAGCCCGAAGACGAACCGAATCCCGAGGTTCTGAAGTCGTTCGAGTTTATTCAGTTGTTCTTCGTTCGCACTCACCCAGCAATCATCTGCATAGTCAATGAAAGGAAGTAGAAGGGACTGGGCTAGAGTGACTTTAGTATGCCGTGGAAGGAAGTATTGTAATCTCGAAAGAGAGTGAAACGATGTAAAGACTCGTCTGCTGACCTCGGAGACATGGAGCGACCAAGACAGCATGTTATCGAATACAACTCCGAGTTTTTTAGCTTTATCACTGTATTTGATTACGGTTCTGTCAAATATTAGAGGAGCGATTGGAAGTTGTTGTAACAGGTTAAGAGAGCATTGGGTTCCCAAGATCAAGGCCTGCGACTTGCTCGGGTTGACCAGAAGCCCATATGAGAGGGCCCACTTCCTAATATTCTCGAGGTTAGTTAACATTCAGAGCCTCCACAGCCGGAGTCACATCACGCGGAGAGAAATGCCGGTATATTTGGAGGTCATTTGCCTAAAGATGATATGAAGAAGTAAGTACATAAGAGATTGAGTTGATAAAAACCGAGAACAGAAGGGGTGAAAGGATGCCACTCTGAGGAACCGCAGTGAATAGATCGCACCAATCGGTGGATGTCTCCTCAGAATTGATGCGTTGTTGTCGATCTCTGAGATAGGAGTCAAACCATAGGGCGGAATGAGAGGAGTGAATGGAGGATCGCAACCAGGATATCAAAATCCACGTAGTTGAAAGCGATGCTGAAGTCAAGCAGTGCCAGCACAGACATCCTCTTCTTATCCATCGCTTGTTGGATGTCATTTGTCACTTAGAGTAGAGCCGTGGTAGTGCTGTGACCCGACCTACAGCCCGATTGGAAAGGATTAAGAAGATTCTTGGAGGAAAGATAGGTGGATAGTTGAGTGTGTACAATGGATTCAAGGACTTTGGGTCATATCTCTAAATTGATAACTCTATGTGAGAGATGAGGGATTCACAAAAATTTCCGAGGTTGGCCTAATCGTTAACTGATTTTAATCGTATTGTATGACAAAGTGACAGTGGATTAGGTATTCAGTACCTTCTTGTATTTTAGTTTAGGTATTTAGTATAGTACCCATTTTTATTTTAGTTTTAAGTAAAATTTTACAATAAAAGTGTCTGAAGTCTACTGTAAAATCCACTATATTTTGTTTTTTTTTTTACTTTTAGAGTAATTTTGTCGTGAACACACTGAATTTGAGCACCAAACACTGTAATCTCAGTTTTCCTATCTGGCAAAACTGATGTCATGTCACTATTAGAGATGAGATTATTGGTTATTTTTTTATTGGTTAATGGTTAATTGATAAAAAAAAACCGGTCAAGTGCGAGTATAAATCGCGCACGAAGGGTTCCGTACCACCGTTCAATGGAAGCGATGGTGTGGAGTGAATAGTTTGGATTTTACACAGCAAAATATTGTTTACAAAGTTATTGGTGCGGTTACTTTCACACTCCATGTACGTAACCAGGTGCATCCATAAGTTTGTATGTGGTATTGAAAGAATTGTTATATGGGAGCCCCCTTAAATATTTCTTTTATCCTGTTTTTTAGTATTTGTTGTTATAGCGGCAACAGAAATACATAATCTGTGAAAATTTCAACTCTCTAGCTAGCTAGGTTCTTGAGATACAGCCTGGTGACAGACGGACGGACGGACGGACGGACAGCGAAGTCTTAGTAATAGGGTTCCGTTCTTACCCTTTGGGTACGGAACCCTAAAAACATCGATAATTTTGTTGGTTGAAAATATTAGTTAATATTTTTATTCAAGTAGGTACTAAACAATCATTCACTTCACTGACTGAAATATCACTTCCTTTTGTAAGAATAAAAATACCTTGGGCACTATTTACACACATTGATCTAGCCCAAACTAGGATTCCCTGTATCTTTGTTACTAGACAACGATACTCATACTTATAAATATTATACTAAGATACATAAACAGCCATCACTAGGGTACAAACATCCATTTTCAACAAGTAAATATTGCCCCCACCGAGACTCGAACCTGGGACCCTTGGCTTCGTAGGTAGGGCACTGCCGACTCGGCCATTCGGGTCGTTGAAATTAATTGAGCTCTGATAGGTTAGATTAGGCTCATAATCATTCACTGAATCATTATTTTTAGGTAACATACTAAAATGAGATCCTGATATATTTAATTTTGGTTGCTTATTATTTTATCACCCACTTTGGGCAAGTGTGTGACGTAAAGAACCAAATAAAGTATATAGCGAAAACCTAATATTAACAACATCTTCGCGGTGGCGAAACGTTTCATGTATCAGTATCGTCAGTATCGTTCTATTTCTTGGGGTGGATTTAGGCATGGAAAGAACACTAAATAGGCTAACTATTATGCTTGTTAAAATAATAATTCTGTTAGCACCATGAGTACATGGGCCAATGAGATGACATAGGGGCGTAGTCTTGAATGAGATTTGGCGATGTGATTGGTCGAGACTGGAAGGGTAGGTAGTAGAGTAGGTAGGGCTGAGCCTACGCCGAAAGGCCAGATATTTGACAGAGTAGGGAGACCGAGTTTAGACACGGAACAGGGGAGTCGACAGCGAGGAGGACTTCATCAAGCGGAAGAACAGGAAGTGCGGGAGTTTTTCTGGTGCCGGGCGCGAGAGGCGAGACTGCGGCGTCAAAAGACCTTCGCCGAGTGGTGAGTAAAGGTACACGTGGTAGGCATCGGCTGTCCAGTGAAGGATAGCACAAAGTGTATTTTATTTTGTTACATTTCAGAGATGTGGAGAATTATAATTACATAGCGTTACGCCTTTTCCTATGCGGGGTGGTAGGGGCACGACTGTGCCCACTTTGAGCTGGTTATATCATGCTCCGCCTTGGCTGACAATTAGCCCATCGCCGCAGCTATGGAGTGATAAAGGTTTCCTCGCGATGTTTTCCATCACCGTTAGAACGTCCGTATAATGCATTGATTGTCGCATTGGTCATGGTCGGGAGTCGAACCTGCAACTTCTATGTGAGAGGCAAGCGTGGGACCCATTAGACCACGGAGCTATTTATAATTAATCTGATTCGAATCCAGAGAACTGATTATCATCCAGTAGTTATAGTTAATAAATTTATCATTAAGTGGCTAGTATGTCGTACATCGGAGTCGAACCTGCATCTTCTATTTGAGAGGCAAGCGTGAGGCCCATTAGACCACGGATAATTATAATTGATCTGGTTCGAATCCAGATCACTGAGTATAAATCAATAGATGTAGTTACTAAATTGATCAACGCTTTTAGATTTATTTTAAAATATGCAAGACGCATTTCTTTGCCGTTAATCATACTTATTGATCTGATTCAGCTCTAGAATGATTAAGTTTATTAGGTTTAACAAGCTCTCGTGGTTGACAGAGGAATAGGCCTAAGCCCACTTTGTCAAGTATTTATTATAATCCGGTGACGTGTGCCTAATCTTGTTTGTATTTGCTGTGATTTATATTTTACTGTTGTTTATATATCTATCTTTACGTTACGCGTAATTTGGAAGAATCGGGTTCGCGACGTGAACTTGCTTAAAACTATTTGCTATTACGTATCACTCATTTCGTATCGGGCGGACATTTCCAGGGGCTGCTCTCGCGCTTGTTGGATTAGCAACGCCCCAAGTAGCACAAAGGTTCTGTGTAACAGCATTTTTACAGTACACCTTGGACACAATAGCTGTTAAAGATTGCTGTATATCAGCATTATATTCGCATATAATGCTGATATAACTCTAATTTGGGCACAAATTACGTGGCACATTGCTGTACAACTGAATTATAATAGCATTATGTATAATAGCATTAATAAAGGCAACAGCTACTCCAAGTGCTGAACATTGCTTGAATAACGAGGCACGTGGTACTCATTATAGTTAATATGCAGCCATTCTCATAATCATTCGCAAAATTGGAATAAGTGTGGTCATCTTAAATGCTTTTCATCTTATCGAAGCTAAAAGTAAATTATCAGTGAAATTGTGGTATGCAGAAACGCATTTTTTATCTTTATTCCTTACAAGAGTGTTGAACTGCAGAAAATAATATTGTGCGTGTAAATGTAAATGTTTAAATGTTTTGGTTGCCATTTTGTAGATAAATAATAAAGTTAATGTTAAGTTAAACTTTGAGTTATTTCAATTATGTGTTAAATTGTATCGGGAATGTAACTTTAGTGTGAAATACCATACATATTTAGGTAAAAATTTTCACGCGCTCTCATAATATCCACAAATACGTGAAAAAAGTTCAAAATAAAATAAGCTATTTGCAAGTTTTTTTTTACATATTACTTTTATATGTAAGCACTGTTTACATATTCATTTATTTTTGATATAGTTCAGTGCAAGCTGATATTTTCTGATATAAAATAAATGGATAGAAGCTAAATGTTTGAAATAATACGCGTTACGTACTTAAAAATGGCGGATAAACGAGTGGTCAGTGTTAACTTAAATTTAATGCCAAATCATTTTTAAATGTCCACGCTTGACTTATAATGGTAAAATAACTCAACCAGCAGTCTTAATGCTGAATTAAATTCCATTATTCAGCCCAGGTCTGAATTGACGGTCATGATGTACAGATTTATAGCAGGGCGCTGCTGTGTAACTGCATAAAAGGTCACACTTGATACAATATTGGCCTATATTAATGCTGTGTAACGGCACAAAGCTAAGGTCGAGCCGCCGCTATCAGTAGCTATGATCGTCTATTCTATCTATCCCAAAATGAGAGGACCCGATTCAGCCGTAAGATTTGTAAGTTAAGAATGATAAGTCTGAATTCCTCGTTCGTTGAGAAATTCGTTAGGCGTACAATAGTCGAACGAAGTTTGGTTCAGGAAGTTACAGTTTCAAGTTAGACAGAGAAAGCATATATGTCCGCGAGCCGGTAATTCACATCAGTCAGCGGTGTATTGCGCCAGAACGATCGTTGTTATATTTTATGTGATGGCACCATCTGGTTTTTGTATATATGAGCGCATTGGAATTTCTTTTGTTTTAGTGGTCGACCACGGTTTATAATATTTGTTTGTGATATCGTATAGATATCCGTCGTAGTTTTACGACGTGAGTACTCAATGATATTTCATGTGCTCGCTAGTAGCGGCTTGTGGTGGTTCCAATTATATATTTGGTTCACGGCAATAACGATCCGAAAAGACCGGTTTACACAATTGCGATTTGAGTTCCGAAATGGGTTCTGAACTAGCGGTTACCTCAAAAGGTCCGTAACGTTTTGAAACCTTCAACTCTGCGCAATTTGAGCTGGATGTTATCGAAACGCAAGCATTATTGTTTTAGGAGATCTAACCCACACCATAGCGAAGTGCATAGTTCGATAAATACCGAACTATGAATTCCACTAGCCGCAGCACGTCCTGGGCTGAGCCAAATCATATATACCGACTCAGCTTACACATTAGACCTCCAGCGAAATTTACATTTAATTTAAAAATGCAACTTGAATCCAATCTGACCCAAGGCAATGCAAAACACCTACCCGGTCCTAAACAATGAACTTTAGACTGTAAATTGATCTCTTCGCGCGTCCCCGACAACACTCAAATGTCAAAATATCAACAGGATATGTTATCTGTGTTGACACCGGTTTAACTTTGTTCTGAATTTGTTATTTCCATCCGCGGAACCTCATCGATCAAACAGTCTCCCTATGCCCTGCCAACCTAGGTTTAGCCGCAACTAAACTCCTGTCTAGCCTAGTCTAAAAACCTAGTGTTATACCACGTCCATTATCGACACCACTCGAAAATGGTTGAGTTTGATTTGAATGTGCTTGAATGTTTAACGACTGTGTGTGTGGGAATTACAAAACTCGCTACTCGAAAGGAATGAGGAGAGGATTAGCCCGCGAATATCCTAAGAGCCAATCCAGGAACCCTATGATGAAGGAAAAAGGAATTTAGGGTCGCTCCAAGCCCAGACTCAGATATTTGACTTACAAGTTCTTTTCTAACGACCCAAGGATAGTTTTGGAATTTGGGGGTTGGTTGATATAAAGGTAGGAACCGAGGTATATCTCGGCGCTTCAGACACTCACGAAAACCCACTGAAACTTCGCAATCACAAATTCGTATAGTTCTGACGCGTAACACGGCAGACAAAAACTGTTTAGAACTCGTGAAAGACGACTGTCACAGTAGCTAGACGCTGAGACTGAATGCCCTCCCCTCTCATGCTCTGGTATTTATATGCGTCCTTTGCGAACACGCTCTGCCCAAGCGAAGCTTCTTATCACTAACTACACAGGGTCTAATTTCAACCATGCCATGCAGATCCGCCGTTCTACAAATTTGTGATCCGTAGGTGATCACTCAAATCATTTGGTACTGCCGATACACAGAATCTGTTGATCGCTGACCAATAAAAGCTTGTTGCGATTAATTAAGCATTCCCGACCGCTAGGGCGCGTAGCTAAGACCACCAGAATGCTATCAAAATCAAAATCAAAATCAAAAATCATTTATTTCCATAGGATGTTGTTACATCACTTAGATCCGTCATTACATTTTTTTTGGTGAGTTCACTAACCCAATGGCGGAATCTGTGGAGAAGAGCTCACCGAAGAAACTCCACAGTCGTCGCATCTTTTGCGTTTCCTTTTTTAAATAAAATATTGTCAAATTACAAAATGAATGCTAATTATATATCGAAACAGCCTGTTACTCAAACAATCTATTCCCATGGACATCTGTCCTCTAAGTAATCAGATATCCTGTAGTAACCTTTTTTATACAATTTCTGTTTTATTATTATTTTAAACTTGTCTAAAGGTAAGTTTTTAATATCAGTAGGGACCTTATTGTAATAGCGTATACAATTGCCTTTAAAAGAATTACTAATTTTATGTAGTCGGCTTACATAAGCAACCAACTTGTCTTTATTTCTAGTATTAAAATTGTGTATATCACTGTACTTCTGAAAATTAGTTATATTTCTTTTTACATACACAAGATTGTCATAGATATATTGAGACACAAATGTCAGAATATTGATTTCTTTAAACTTTTCCCTCAGTGACACTCTAGGCCCTAATCTATAAATTGCACGAACAGCCCGTTTCTGCAGAATAAATATACTATTAGCATTCGCAGCGTGACCCCACAATAAAATACCATAGGTCATTAGACTATGAAAGTAACTAAAGTAGACTAGTCTAGCGGTGTCTACGTCGGTAAGAGCTCTAATTTTTTTAACTGCGAACGCTGCCGAACTCAGTCTGTTCGACAATTTATTTATATGAGGATCCCATTGTAGTTTGGCGTCTAAAGTAATGCCCAAAAAGACAGTCGACTGCACAAGGTCCAATCTCTGTCCTTTTATAAACATGTCTGTAGTTACCGGGTTCACATTGGGTAACACGAATTTAATACATTTAGTTTTCTTTTCATTAAGTAATAAATTGTTAACAGTAAACCAGTTCACTATACTAGAGATAGCATTGTTTACCTCGTCATAATTTGATTGCTGTCTTTTAACTTTAAATATCAAAGAAGTATCATCAGCAAACAATACTAACCCATGTTTTGCTTTAACAAGGTAAGGTAAATCATTAATATATACCAAAAACAAGAAAGGACCAAGAATTGAACCTTGCGGTACGCCCATACTTATTGAAGACCCAGGTGATCTTTTCCCATTAACATCGACCATCTGAACCCTATCTGTTAGATATGACTCCAGAAGGCCAAGTGCCTGATATTTTACACCATAATGGCGTAACTTCCTGACAAGAGTGTCATGATGGACGCAATCAAAAGCCTTGGATAGATCGCAGAAGACACCTATTGCATCCATTGCGTCTTCCCAGGCATCAAAAATATTGTCGATTAGTTCAACACCAGCATCGGCTGTTGAACGACCCTTTGTGAAACCAAACTGAGCAATATGAATAAAATTATTGAGATAAAAATGACTTTGCAATTGATTAAGTATGAGTTTTTCAAATATTTTGCTAAGCGTTGGTAGTATCGATATGGGTCTAAAATTGGTGGGGTCTGATGTACTACCAGCTTTGAATAAAGGTATAACTTTACTTAGTTTCATCAAGTCAGGAAACACACCACTATCTATACATTGATTAAATATACAACAAAGGTGAGGTGCAATACAATCTACAATGGAACTAATAATTTTTACTGATAGACCATGGGCGTCAGCTGTCTTTTTCATTTCCAGGGATTTAAACGCTTTTACAATGTCTTCATTATTTACGTGCCTAAATTTAAAATCTGTTTTACATTCCTCAAAGTTTTGTTTAAGTATAGATTTAGCAGCAGCGGGAGATGAATTTAAAGACTTGGTTGTTGAAACTGGAATGTCCGTAAAGAAATTTTCGAAAGCTTTTGCTACTTCTAGGTCTGTACTTAGCAATTGATTATCTATCTTAAGCTTGAAGTTATTATGTGTAGCTTTGGCCTTTCCAGTCTCTCTGTTTATAATTTGCCAAGTCGTTTTCATTACATTGCTACTAGATTCAATTTTGTTTTTAATGAAATTAGATTTAGCTACGGCACAAACGCGTTTAAACATTTTTGAATAACTACGAACATAATCTAGAAAGGCCGTATTTTTGTTATATGATTTCTCTTCATAGAGTTCATATAATCTTCGTCTGCTCCTATGAATTCCAACTGTCGCCCAATCACTAAACAAAGCTTTGTTATTAACTTTTATAGTTTTTGATTTAAATACCGTATCATAATCATTTTTGACAAGGTTAAATACTGAGTTGTACAACAAATTTGGATCGTCACTGTATGGTATTTCCCATAGTTTATCTAAAATATTATTCCTGTAGTGTTCAAGCCGAGTGTCACTAACGGGCACACATGTAATATCCTCTTTTTGGTCCTTTTTTATTTTAATATTGAATATACCTATCTGACCAGAGTGATCAGAGGTTAATTTATTGATGACCGATTTGAAAATGGGCGTAATGTTAGTAAATATATTGTCAATGCAGGTAGCATATGTTGCAGTAATTCTAGTAGGCTCCAAAAACAGATAGTTCATGTTGTGACATAAAAATAAAGATTTTAATCTAGTACAAATATTATTATCCTCTAACAGATTAACATTAAAATCACCACAAATTATAAAAAAATTGTTTTTATCGCTGATTTTAATCAACACTTCATCCATTTTCTTTTCGAATAAATCAAAGGATGAATCTGGTGGTCTGTATACGCTCATTACAATAAGTTGTTCAAGTTCAATACAGGCTATTTCCATGGTACGCTCAACAGACAGGCTCACTATGTCAACTCGTTCCTTATATTTAAAACCATTATTTACAAGTATTAAGGAGCCACCGCGATCAGCTGTTTTTCTGTTGAACGAACTAGCAACGTGGTGGTTATTAAAGTTGAACATGAACTGATAACTCTTTAAAAAGTGCTCTGTTATACATAAAATATCAATATTATTACAGTTCATGAATAACTCAATTTCCAGTTCTTTACTTAACATGCCCTGTATATTTTGATGAACCACGTTTAAAATATTCTTACTTTTACATTTTTCATTACTAGTAACTTGATTTAATGGGCAAGATGAAGGTATATTTATACAAATATTAATATTACTGCCAGAGTTACTCTCTGTTGTCCTATGGGTTAATTTAAAGAGCTTGGAACAGATTCCAAGGAGTACATGTCATTATTATTACACTGCTCAATAGAAGCAGGCGTTTCATTAGTCAAAAACTTGACTGAGTTCAAAATAAAATAAGATAGTGACTGTGCTATCTGTTTTGTATAAAACCTAGATAGGTAATACCTATCCTTAGTCAAATAAAAATATTTTCCAATACAAATATTGGTGTCTATGAAATGAAATTTTTCAGTATGACGACATGTCAATGTGTGTATAAATGTATTATAATCATGTCTTATATGATTTTCATGTTGTGACAAAGATTGGCTGAAGGGAAACGCAAACAAGATTATTATATCTACATTTTGTAAAGAATTTAATTTGGAAAAGTATTTAGTAACTAGTTTTTTAGATACATTTTCCCTTCTACCAATTAAAATAATTAGGGTGGTTGGTTCTAAAAACTGCGATGACAACACTTTGTTCAATATTTGTGAATATGTGGCGCCAGGCATACAGTTATTTAATATTGCCTGGCCCACGCGCTGACTAAGTTGACTAAGTTGTCCAAACTAGCGGTGTCAGACCCTCCATATCATACCTCAATCGCAATTGTGTATTTGCAATCAACATAATAGCTTTCTCCGTTCCATAATAACCTTTCATTATTTAGTTATTCATAATTTTATTCAACGCGCAGCCAAATCGGCTCTGATCTCTACACATCTCGCAGGAATGCGACAAAAAAAACCTGACCTGAACTGAACTTCCACGAATGAACCCACGCGTCGGCTCTGTTGTTTTTTTTTTGCTAACTTTGCCAGTAAGCTACGCAAAACCCCCAAACGTTATCTGAACCGATTCTCGTATTCAAAACAGCGCGGCGTTGGGCTAGCTCTCTACCACGCAGAATGAAGTATCAAATGTACCGAATCTCGTGTACCATTACAGCCCCCTCCCAGACCTTGAGACACTGTTTATCTCAGTTAACATGGCGCAAGGATCTCATTACCACTATGCTATCCATGCTTTGTACATATCTACTCTATATGTACGGACATCTCAAATCATGTACACAGACCGATGAATCTATCAATTATGTATATAATATTTACACAACTCGATTGAGTTCTCTCCTGTCTTATCTTATTTATCTATCTAACTATACAACCTCGCTTACCCGCAATTTATCCTAATTCGTATTACTATATATATATACAAATTGTTTTTTTTTTTGTTTTTTTTTTTTTTTTTGTTTTTGTTTCCAAACCATGCAAGATCCTTAAATCTACAAAGTAGTTACTCAAATTTACAGCTTACAGCTTAATTATATAACTTTTATACACTATCTTATTTATCTACGCCCTTATTCGTCCTCACATAATACCTGGCTATATTTATAGTATTGAAGTTACCCAATATCTCATTTGAACCCGGATCTACTAACGTATAACAGTTAGGATATACCACTGCCGAAATAACATAAGGCCCTTTATACAACAACGAAAATTTCCGCATGATTTTATGTTCTTTATTTGAACGCACAAAAGTCTTAAGTTTCACATAATCACCTATACGATAGACCTCTAACTTACGCCGTTTGTCCGCCTGTCGCTTACGTCGTTCACTAGAACTTTTAGAGTTTTCTATCGCTACATTTCGCGCCTGTTCCGTATCCCGCACACTATGGCCTAATAACCATTCATCGCCTAATTCCTTGTCAATAGTTAACGGTTCCCGCCTACCAAACGCTAACTCATTAGGCGCAAAGCCTGTGCTTGTGTGTTCGATATTATTATAGCAATTTTGAATGTCCGGTAACACGTCGACCCAACTACGATTACTTCCGCCGCAATAAGTTCTAATCAGTCGACCTAGCTCGCGATTCACTCTTTCTACGCTATTAGAATTTGGACAATACACCGACGTATGAGTGACTCGAATCCCTAGCTGTTTGAGTCCAAATTCCCAAACTTTCGATATGAACTGTGGTCCTGAGTCCGTAATTATAGTTTCGATAGGTATTTCCCTATGAAATCTCTTTGTACAAGCGAGCACGCTCCTACCTGTCGCTTTTCGCATTGGATATAATTTTATTACTTTACTGTACACGTCTTGAATCACATATATATATTGATATCCGAATTTACCTACGGGCAATGGCCCATAAAGGTCCGAAAAAACTTTCTCACCCAACCTTTCCGCCAACACCGGTGTACAAGGACCAACGGTATTGTTAGTACTTGGTTTGACCTTTTGACATATGTCACAACTTCTTATCACCGCGCTAATCACCCTACTCATATGAAGAAAATAATATCTGTCCTTCATCAGTGCTAATATTTTATATCTGCCGTAGTGACCTATTTCTTCATGTATGTGTAAAATTAGTTCCTCCTGTAGTGATTTCGGAATTACTAGCAACTGTACGTTCCGCTTCGGCACGTGAAAATATAACGTATCACCTACTAGCTTATAATTTTCAAAACCTCTTGTCCCCGTATCTACTACATTACGTCTGATACAACCGCTAATTCGATTTAACCGCTCATCTTCGCTTTGTAATCTCGCAATGTCCCGTAAACTCGAAATAACACTTGCGGTATTCGATGCCTGAAATCAGAATATCCCCGGCTGAACATTTGTACTGTCAATCATACCTCCAGGTCCCGCTATTTGCCTGCTTAGCGTGTCGGCAATTTGATTATCAGTCCCTCGCACAAATTCTATGTCGTAATCGAATTGCTCTAAAAACATAATCCACCTCGTTACGCGTGCCCCTAATAAAGTCCATGACTTAATGAACGTCAAACTTTTATGATCAGTTCTAATAATAACCTTTTCTCCCCGCAAATATATCTCAAATCGCTTTAAAGTGTATATAACTGCATACATTTCCTGTTCACTGATAGCCCATCTCGTCTGAGCACCCTTAAATGCCTGCGAACAGAACCCTATAATTCGTTCCTGGCCCGATTCATCTAATTGATAAACATAGCCCCCAATTCCAATAGCGCTGGCGTCACATTGAACATAATATGTTTTTCCCGCCAATGGCTGACCCAAAATGATACTTTCTGAGAATTGGTTTTTTATCTCGTCAAAAGCACTTTGCATCTGCGCATTCCAGACGAACTTGACTCCAGACCGTAATAAATTGTACAAGGGCCGTGTTAACGTTCCAAAATTTTTTATAAACCTCCGAAAGTAATTTATGAACCCCAAAAACGCCCTCAATTGCCTGACAGTTCTGGGTGACGGATATAATTTAAGTGTTTCAATTTTGTCCGGGTCCATCTGCAAACCTTGTGTAGACAAAATATGCCCCAATAACTTGACCCTTTTTTGTGCGAACTCGCATTTTTTTAGTTTGCATGTGAAGCCCGCGTCTTTCAATTTACTCAGAACCGTGTCCACTTGAGACAAATGCTGTTCGAAGTCACCCTCAGTTAAAATTGCCAAATCGTCAACAAAATTTAAACAATATGACCTAACCTCTGGCCCTAGAATTAAATCCATCGCCCTCGAAAATGAACCCACACTGGTTTTCATCCCCTGAGATAAAACGTTGTAAACATAACTTCTGCCTTGATATTCAAAACCCGTGTATCGTTTAGATTCGTCCGATAATGGTATAGAAAAATACGCATCTTTGATATCAATAACTCCTATGTAGTTTATTCGGCGCCCGGATTGCAATATCTCACTCATTAAAGGTGTGGTTTCAACCTCCCCAACCATTCCCGTGTTTAATTGTCGTGCATCTAGCAGAATACGGACCTCTCCTGATTTCTTTAATGTACAAGTCAATGGACTGCTGAAATCCGTAGATTGCCTGCTAATAATACCTATCAATTCTATTTCTTCCAAACGTTTTGTTACTTTATCGCGATATGCGAACGGTATGGGATAGCTTCGTTTTACGAAAGGCGTTTCATCTCTCATTTTTATCTCATGTATATATTTATTTGTCCGACCTACCCTATCGCTAAACAACTCTGCATGTTTATTTAACACCGGCAATAACTTTGTTTTGTGTTCAACAGGTATTGATGAATTATTCACATATTCCTCTATCATATTTCTACAGGTATCTTGGTTCTGTACTTCCATTGTACAACAGCAAAAATCCTGATTAGGGCCAATACCTAATGGTATTTCACACATCCGCCCGGCGCTTCGTATAATTAGCCTCTTATTACCCTCACACATTAAACTGGCTCGCGTCTGTTGTATAAAATCAAACCCTAAAATTAAATCTTTAGGCACCCTTGTTAATACTAGCATTGGAGTATCGATAACGCATTCACATATTGTTAATGGTAACGTTACTAATTTATCAACCCTTTCCTTACTGACTCCAAATGCTCCTGTGATTCTCAAACTTGGAATCGGTATTTCCGTCGGTTTTCCCAATTGTCTGCACACTTCTTCGTACACTCTCCGACTTATTACGCTGATTTCGCTCCCCGAATCAATCAAACTCCTTACAACAATATTCCCAATACGCACATCTATCTCAGGTAATGTCAAAGTGCTACATAACTCGCGCCCACACTGAGTCGAATCGTCGTCTCTGAATATCGTATGTAAACGTCTGTCATTTCGATCTCTACAATTCCATCTAGATTTTTCCTCTAAACACACGGCATATCCGTGCGCTTTATGCGCTAGTAATTGAATAAATTCATTCACACCCACGTTCGAATCCAAATTACACAAATCATACAGTCTATGTTTTTTCCCAATTTGATCGGCTGTCCACCCGAACCGTAATAAATATCTGAGCGCGAACGACCCGCGCGAGTCCACTAGTTTTTTGAATTCTGACTTATCGCATTATTCCTGTCACTTGAACTTTGCCCTGCCTCTGTATCTCCTGAACTATCATTGCCCCTCTGGAACCCTATTGCCTTGAAGCTAGGCTGAGGCTGTCTGCCTCTACCGCGAAAATAACCGCGACCACGCGTCCCAAATTCGTTTCGCGCCTTCGTTACCGCGTTATAATTATTCCTACGACTCATCGCGTTATAACGTAACGTATTTACCCGCATAGCTCGATATTGCCCACGCATGTAGCTATTCCGCCTTACATTATTCGTATCCATAGGTTCCGAACCATGTATCGCACTTAATTCCCCATCGACATTCCGTTCTAAATGCCGAAGGAAGTCGACCGCATCTCGTATCGTCATTGGCTCCTTTCTAGCAAAAACGCTACCTGAATATCACGCGGCAACTGTCTGAAAATCGTGTTGATTTTCTCCGTATCAGTAAACGGTATCGTAAGCTCATATATGCTATTCAATTGAGAGGCAAAGAATTCTTCCATACTTTGACCTTTCTTAGAATCAAACTTCGCAGTTAGGAATCTTTGCTTAATTAATTCCTGTTCATTATCACCCCAGAATACCTCTCTGAAATCTTTTTCAAAATCCGAATAGGTTCGCCATGAGTCTCTGTATATGCTCATTCGAACTTTCGCAATTCCTACCAAACTATCCGTTGCCAATATCAAAGCCCTAGAACTATCTCCCGAGACTTTAATATAAGCCTTTAAATCTCTTAAGAAAATCATCGGATTTTCCGAACTCCGCCCATCGAATGTCGGCAACTTCTGAGTCATTTTCACAATGCATGATTGACGTTTTTCTACCGATTGTTCAAACGTCTCTAGTTCCTGTCTGTCAGTCTGTCTGTCCGAAGTCCTACTAGCATTGCTCGTGCTGGAACCCCTTTCCAAACTGTCTAATCTATTCACTATTTCAGATAACAATTGCGTCACCTGCCCTGACGCCATTTCACTTGTGTGTGAAAGTAAATTTTGTGCTACCCGACTATCGTTTTTTCTACGCCGGCCGGCCATTATTCCTATTAAACCGCCGTAGCTCGTACAAAGAATTGTGAAAACAATGCCCCTTTTTTTGCTTATTTCTTATTTACTTATTTTATTTATCCTTCGGTCTCGGCACCAAAAATCTGTAACGGCACAAAGCTAAGGTCGAGCCGCCGCTATCAGTAGCTATGATCGTCTATTCTATCTATCCCAAAATGAGAGGACCCGATTCAGCTGTAAGATTTGTAAGTTAAGAATGATAAGTCTGAATTCCTCGTTCGTTGAGAAATTCGTTAGGCGTACAATAGTCGAACGAAGTTTGGTTCAGGAAGTTACAGTTTCAAGTTAGACAGAGAAAGCATATATGTCCGCGAGCCGGTAATTCACATCAGTCAGCGGTGTATTGCGCCAGAACGATCGTTGTTATATTTTATGTGATGGCACCATCTGGTTTTTGTATATATGAGCGCATTGGAACTTCTTTTGTTTTAGTGGTCGACCACGGTTTATAATATTGAAACCTTCAACTCTGCGCAATTTGAGCTGGATGTTATCGAAACGCAAGCATTATTGTTTTAGGAGATCTAACCCACACCATAGCGAAGTGCATAGTTCGATAAATACCGAACTATGAATTCCACTAGCCGCAGCACGTCCTGGGCTGAGCCAAATCATATATACCGACTCAGCTTACACAATAGACCTCCAGCGAAATTTACATTTAATTTAAAAATGCAACTTGAATCCAATCTGACCCAAGGCAATGCAAAACACCTACCCGGTCCTAAACAATGAACTTTAGACTGTAAATTGATCTCTTCGCGCGTCCCCGACAACACTCAAATGTCAAAATATCAACAGGATATGTTATCTGTGTTGACACCGGTTTAACTTTGTTCTGAATTTGTTATTTCCATCCGCGGAACCTCATCGATCAAACAGTCTCCCTATGCCCTGCCAACCTAGGTTTAGCCGCAACTAAACTCCTGTCTAGCCTAGTCTAAAAACCTAGTGTTATACCACGTCCATTATCGACACCACTCGAAAATGGTTGAGTTTGATTTGAATGTGCTTGAATGTTTAACGACTGTGTGTGTGGGAATTACAAAACTCGCTACTCGAAAGGAATGAGGAGAGGATTAGCCCGCGAATATCCTAAGAGCCAATCCAGGAACCCTATGATGAAGGAAAAAGGAATTTAGGGTCGCTCCAAGCCCAGACTCAGACTCAGATATTTGACTTACAAGTTCTTTTCTAACGACCCAAGGATAGTTTTGGAATTTGGGGGTTGGTTGATATAAAGGTAGGAACCGAGGTATATCTCGGCGCTTCAGACACTCACGAAAACCCACTGAAACTTCGCAATCACAAATTCGTATAGTTCTGACGCGTAACACGGCAGACAAAAACTGTTTAGAACTCGTGAAAGACGACTGTCACAGTAGCTAGACGCTGAGACTGAATGCCCTCCCCTCTCATGCTCTGGTATTTATATGCGTCCTTTGCGAACACGCTCTGCCCAAGCGAAGCTTCTTATCACTAACTACACAGGGTCTAATTTCAACCATGCCATGCAGATCCGCCGTTCTACAAATTTGTGTGTACGCATATTCACTATGATCAACCGTAGGTGATCACTCAAATCATTTGGTACTGCCGATACACAGAATCTGTTGATCGCTGACCAATAAAAGCTTGTTGCGATTTATTAAGCATTCCCGACCGCTAGGGCGCGTAGCTAAGACCACCAGAATGCTATCCAAACTAGCGGTGTCAGACCCTCCATATCATACCTCAATCGCAATTGTGTATTTGCAATCAACATAATAGCTTTCTCCGTTCCATAATAACCTTTCATTATTTAGTTATTCATAATTTTATTCAACGCGCAGCCAAATCGGCTCTGATCTCTACACATCTCGCAGGAATGCGACAAAAAAAACCTGACCTGAACTGAACTTCCACGAATGAACCCACGCGTCGGCTCTGTTGTTTTTTTTTTGCTAACTTTGCCAGTAAGCTACGCAAAACCCCCAAACGTTATCTGAACCGATTCTCGTATTCAAAACAGCGCGGCGTTGGGCTAGCTCTCTACCACGCAGAATGAAGTATCAAATGTACCGAATCTCGTGTACCATTACAGCCCCCTCCCAGACCTTGAGACACTGTTTATCTCAGTTAACATGGCGCAAGGATCTCATTACCACTATGCTACCCATGCTTTGTACATATCTACTCTATATGTACGGACATCTCAAATCATGTACACAGACCGATGAATCTATCAATTATGTATATAATATTTACACAACTCGATTGAGTTCTCTCCTGTCTTATCTTATTTATCTATCTAACTATACAACCTCGCTTACCCGCAATTTAACCTAATTCGTATTACTATATATATATACAAATTGTTTTTTTTTTTGTTTTTTTTTTTTTTTTGTTTTTGTTTCCAAACCATGCAAGATCCTTAAATCTACAAAGTAGTTACTCAAATTTACAGCTTACAGCTTAATTATATAACTTTTATACACTATCTTATTTATCTACGCCCTTATTCGTCCTCACATAATACCTGGCTATATTTATAGTATTGAAGTTACCCAATATCTCATTTGAACCCGGATCTACTAACGTATAACAGTTAGGATATACCACTGCCGAAATAACATAAGGCCCTTTATACAACAACGAAAATTTCCGCATGATTTTATGTTCTTTATTTGAACGCACAAAAGTCTTAAGTTTCACATAATCACCTATACGATAGACCTCTAACTTACGCCGTTTGTCCGCCTGTCGCTTACGTCGTTCACTAGAACTTTTAGAGTTTTCTATCGCTACATTTCGCACCTGTTCCGTATCCCGCACACTATGGCCTAATAACCATTCATCGCCTAATTCCTTGTCAATAGTTAACGGTTCCCGCCTACCAAACGCTAACTCATTAGGCGCAAAGCCTGTGCTTGTGTGTTCGATATTATTGTAGCAATTTTGAATGTCCGGTAACACGTCGACCCAACTACGATTACTTCCGCCGCAATAAGTTCTAATCAGTCGACCTAGCTCGCGATTCACTCTTTCTACGCTATTAGAATTTGGACAATACACCGACGTATGAGTGACTCGAATCCCTAGCTGTTTGAGTCCAAATTCCCAAACTTTCGATATGAACTGTGGTCCTGAGTCCGTAATTATAGTTTCGATAGGTATTTCCCTATGAAATCTCTTTGTACAAGCGAGCACGCTCCTACCTGTCGCTTTTCGCATTGGATATAATTTTATTACTTTACTGTACACGTCTTGAATCACATATATATATTGATATCCGAATTTACCTACGGGCAATGGCCCATAAAGGTCCGAAAAAACTTTCTCACCCAACCTTTCCGCCAACACCGGTGTACAAGGACCAACGGTATTGTTAGTACTTGGTTTGACCTTTTGACATATGTCACAACTTCTTATCACCGCGCTAATCACCCTACTCATATGAAGAAAATAATATCTGTCCTTCATCAGTGCTAATATTTTATATCTGCCGTAGTGACCTATTTCTTCATGTATGTGTAAAATTAGTTCCTCCTGTAGTGATTTCGGAATTACTAGCAACTGTACGTTCCGCTTCGGCACGTGAAAATATAACGTATCACCTACTAGCTTATAATTTTCAAAACCTCTTGTCCCCGTATCTACTACATTACGTCTGATACAACCGCTAATTCGATTTAACCGCTCATCTTCGCTTTGTAATCTCGCAATGTCCCGTAAACTCGAAATAACACTTGCGGTATTCGATGCCTGAAACCAGAATATCCCCGGCTGAACATTTGTACTGTCAATCATACCTCCAGGTCCCGCTATTTGCCTGCTTAGCGTGTCGGCAATTTGATTATCAGTCCCTCGCACAAATTCTATGTCGTAATCGAATTGCTCTAAAAACATAATCCACCTCGTTACGCGTGCCCCTAATAAAGTCCATGACTTAATGAACGTCAAACTTTTATGATCAGTTCTAATAATAACCTTTTCTCCCCGCAAATATATCTCAAATCGCTTTAAAGTGTATATAACTGCATACATTTCCTGTTCACTGATAGCCCATCTCGTCTGAGCACCCTTAAATGCCTGCGAACAGAACCCTATAATTCGTTCCTGGCCCGATTCATCTAATTGATAAACATAGCCCCCAATTCCAATAGCGCTGGCGTCACATTGAACATAATATGTTTTTCCCGCCAATGGCTGACCCAAAATTATACTTTCTGAGAATTGGTTTTTTATCTCGTCAAAAGCACTTTGCATCTGCGCATTCCAGACGAACTTGACTCCAGACCGTAATAAATTGTACAAGGGCCGTGTGAACGTTCCAAAATTTTTTATAAACCTCCGAAAGTAATTTATGAACCCCAAAAACGCCCTCAATTGCCTGACAGTTCTGGGTGACGGATATAATTTAAGTGTTTCAATTTTGTCCGGGTCCATCTGCAAACCTTGTGTAGACAAAATATGCCCCAATAACTTGACCCTTTTTTGTGCGAACTCGCATTTTTTTAGTTTGCATGTGAAGCCCGCGTCTTTCAATTTACTCAGAACCGTGTCCACTTGAGACAAATGCTGTTCGAAGTCACCCTCAGTTAAAATTGCCAAATCGTCAACAAAATTTAAACAATATGACCTAACCTCTGGCCCTAGAATTAAATCCATCGCCTTCGAAAATGAACCCACACTGGTTTTCATCCCCTGAGATAAAACGTTGTAAACATAACTTCTGCCTTGATATACAAAACCCGTGTATCGTTTAGATTCGTCCGATAATGGTATAGAAAAATACGCATCTTTGATATCAATAACTCCTATGTAGTTTATTCGGCGCCCGGATTGCAATATCTCACTCATTAAAGGTGTGGTTTCAACCTCCCCAACCATTCCCGTGTTTAATTGTCGTGCATCTAGCAGAATACGGACCTCTCCTGATTTCTTTAATGTACAAGTCAATGGACTGCTGAAATCCGTAGATTGCCTGCTAATAATACCTATCAATTCCATTTCTTCCAAACGTTTTGTTACGAATTATTCACATATTCCTCTATCATATTTCTACAGGTATCTTGGTTCTGTACTTCCATTGTACAACAGCAAAAATCCTGATTAGGGCCAATACCTAATGGTATTTCACACATCCGCCCGGCGCTTCGTATAATTAGCCTCTTATTACCCTCACACATTAAACTGGCTCGCGTCTGTTGTATAAAATCAAACCCTAAAATTAAATCTTTAGGCACCCTTGTTAATACTAGCATTGGAGTATCGATAACGCATTCACATATTGTTAATGGTAACGTTACTAATTTATCAACCCTTTCCTTACTGACTCCAAATGCTCCTGTGATTCTCAAACTTGGAATCGGTATTTCCGTCGGTTTTCCCAATTGTCTGCACACTTCTTCGTACACTCTCCGACTTATTACGCTGATTTCGCTCCCCGAATCAATCAAACTCCTTACAACAATATTCCCAATACGCACATCTATCTCAGGTAATGTCAAAGTGCTACATAACTCGCGCCCACACTGAGTCGAATCGTCGTCTCTGAATATCGTATGTAAACGTCTGTCATTTCGATCTCTACAATTCCATCTAGATTTTTCCTCTAAACACACGGCATATCCGTGCGCTTTATGCGCTAGTAATTGAATAAATTCATTCACACCCACGTTCGAATCCAAATTACACAAATCATACAGTCTATGTTTTTTCCCAATTTGATCGGCTGTCCACCCGAACCGTAATAAATATCTGAGCGCGAACGACCCGCGCGAGTCCACTAGTTTTTTGAATTCTGACTTATCGCATTATTCCTGTCACTTGAACTTTGCCCTGCCTCTGTATCTCCTGAACTATCATTGCCCCTCTGGAACCCTATTGCCTTGAAGCTAGGCTGAGGCTGTCTGCCTCTACCGCGAAAATAACCGCGACCACGCGTCCCAAATTCGTTTCGCGCCTTCGTTACCGCGTTATAATTATTCCTACGACTCATCGCGTTATAACGTAACGTATTTACCCGCATAGCTCGATATTGCCCACGCATGTAGCTATTCCGCCTTACATTATTCGTATCCATAGGTTCCGAACCATGTATCGCACTTAATTCCCCATCGACATTCCGTTCTAAATGCCGAAGGAAGTCGACCGCATCTCGTATCGTCATTGGCTCCTTTCTAGCAAAAACGCTACCTGAATATCACGCGGCAACTGTCTGAAAATCGTGTTGATTTTCTCCGTATCAGTAAACGGTATCGTAAGCTCATATATGCTATTCAATTGAGAGGCAAAGAATTCTTCCATACTTTGACCTTTCTTAGAATCAAACTTCGCAGTTAGGAATCTTTGCTTAATTAATTCCTGTTCATTATCACCCCAGAATACCTCTCTGAAATCTTTTTCAAAATCCGAATAGGTTCGCCATGAGTCTCTGTATATGCTCATTCGAACTTTCGCAATTCCTACCAAACTATCCGTTGCCCATATCAAAGCCCTAGAACTATCTCCCGAGACTTTAATATAAGCCTTTAAATCTCTTAAGAAAATCATCGGATTTTCCGAACTCCGCCCATCGAATGTCGGCAACTTCTGAGTCATTTTCACAATGCATGATTGACGTTTTTCTACCGATTGTTCAAACGTCTCTAGTTCCTGTCTGTCAGTCTGTCTGTCCGAAGTCCTACTAGCATTGCTCGTGCTGGAACCCCTTTCCAAACTGTCTAATCTATTCACTATTTCAGATAACAATTGCGTCACCTGCCCTGACGCCATTTCACTTGTGTGTGAAAGTGAATTTTGTGCTAACCGACTATCGTTTTTTCTACGCCGGCCGGCCATTATTCCTATTAAACCGCCGTAGCTCGTACAAAGAATTGTGAAAACAATGCCCCTTTTTTTGCTTATTTCTTATTTACAAACTGAACTGTTTAAAATCGTTTCTACGTTGTGTTATTTTTAAAAGTAACGCGTTAGACCTTGATTCTTTTAGAATATCTAGGTATCAGACTATCTAGGATATCCTTCGGTCTCGGCACCAAAAATCTGTAACGGCACAAAGCTAAGGTCGAGCCGCCGCTATCAGTAGCTATGATCGTCTATTCTATCTATCCCAAAATGAGAGGACCCGATTCAGCCGTAAGATTTGTAAGTTAAGAATGATAAGTCTGAATTCCTCGTTCGTTGAGAAATTCGTTAGGCGTACAATAGTCGAACGAAGTTTGGTTCAGGAAGTTACAGTTTCAAGTTAGACAGAGAAAGCATATATGTCCGCGAGCCGGTAATTCACATCAGTCAGCGGTGTATTGCGCCAGAACGATCTGTAGCGGCCCCAGGGCTAAGGTCTGAGCCGCCGCAACCAGTAGCTATGATCGTCTATTCTATCTATCCCAAAATGAGAGGACCCGATTCGGCTGTAAGTTTTGTAAGTAAGAATGATAAGTCGGATTTTCTCGTTCGTCGAGAAATCCGTTAGGCGTACAATAGTCGATGGTTCAGAAGTTACAGATTCTAGTTAGACAGAGAAAGCATATATGTCCGCGAGCCGGTAATTCGCATCAGTCAGCGGTGTATTGCGCTAAAAAGATCGTTGTTATATTTTATGTGATGGCACCATCTGGTTTTTGTATATATGAGCGCATTGGAACATCTTTTGGTTTAGTTTTAGTTTTAGTTTTAGTGATCGATCACAGTTATAGTATAGATATCCGTCGTAGTTTTACGACGTGAGTACTCAATTATATTTCATGTGCTCGCTAGTAGCGGCTTGTGGTGGTTCCAATTATATATTTGATTCACGGCAATAACGATCCGAAAAGACCGGTTTACACAATTGCGATTTGAGTTCCGAAATGGGTTCTGAACTAGCGGTTACCTCAAAAGGTCCGTAACGTTTTGAAACCTTCAACTCTGCGCAATTTGAGCTGGATGTTATCGAAACGCAAGCATTATTGTTTTAGGATATCTAACCCACACCATAGCGAAGTGCATAATTCGATAAATACCGAACTATGAATTCCACTAGCCGCAGCACGTCCTGGGCTGAGCCAAATCATATATACCGACTCAACTTACACATTAGACCTCCAGCGAAATTTACATTTAATTTAAAAATGCAACTTGAATTTGGATTCAAGTCAGATTGGTCTGACCCAAGGCAATGCAAAACACCTACCCGGACCTAAACAATGAACTTTAGACTGTAAATTGATCTCTTCGCGCGTCCCCGATAACACTCAAATGTCAAAATATCAACAGGATATGTTATCTGTGTTGACACCGGTTTAACTTTGTTCTGAATTTGTTATTTCCATCCGCGGAACCTCATCGATCAAACAGTCTCCCTATGCCCTGACAACCTAGGTTTAGCCGCAACTAAACTCCTGTCTAGCCTAGTCTAAAAACCTAGTGTTATACCACGTCCATTATCGACACCACTCGAAAATGGTTGAGTTTGATTTGAATGTGCTTGAATGTTTAACGACTGTGTGTGTGGGAATTTCAAAGCTCGCTAGTCGAAGGAATGAGGAGAGGATTAGCCCGCGAATATCCTAAGAGCCAATCCAGGAACCCTATGGTGAAGGAAAAAGGAATTTAGGGTCGCTCCAAGCCCAGACTCAGACTCAGATAAATTGACTTAAAAGTTCTTTCCTAACGACCCAAGGATAGTTTTGGAATTAGGGGTAGGTTGATATAAAGGTTAGGAACCGAGGTAAATCTCGGCGCTTCAGACACTCACGAAAACCCACTGAAACTTCGCAATCACCAATTCGTATAGTTCTGACGCGTAACACGGCAGCCAAAACTGTTTAGAACTCGTGAGGCGACTGTCACAGTAGCTAGACGCTGAGACTGAATGCTCTCCCCTCCCAGACCCTCGTATTTATATGCCCCACATGCGTCCTTTGCAAATACGCTCTGCCCAAGCGAAGCTTCTTATCACTAACTACACAGGGTCCAATTTCAACCATGCCATGCAGATCCGCCGTTCTACAAATTGTGTGTACGCATATTCACTATGATCAACCGTAGGTTATCACTCAAATCATTTGGTACTGCCGATACACAGAATCTTTTGATCGCTGACCAATAAAAGCTTGTTGCGATTAATTAAGCATTACCCGACCGCTAGGTGCGTGTAGCAAAAGACCTACCAGAATGATATTCAATCCAGAGGTGTCAGACCCTCCATCTCATACCTCAATCGCAATTGTATATTTGCAATCTACATAATAGCTTTCTCCGTTCCGTAATAACCTTTCATTATTTAGTTATTCATAATTTTATTCAACGCGCAGCCAAATCGGCTCTCATCTCTACACATCTCGCAGGAATGCGACAAAAAAACTTGACCTGAACTGAAATTCCACGAATGAACCCACGCGTCTTTTTTGCGAACTTTGCCAGTAAGCAACGCAAAACCCCCAAACGTTATCTGAACCGATTCTCGTATTCAAAACAGCGCGGCGTTGGGCTAGCCCTCTATCACGCAGAATGAAGTATCTAATGTACCGACTCTCGTGTACCATTACAGATCGTTGTTATATTTTATGTGATGGCACCATCTGGTTTTTGTATATATGAGCGCATTGGAACTTCTTTTGTTTTAGTGGTCGACCACGGTTTATAATATTTGTTTGTGATATCGTATAGATATCCGTCGTAGTTTTACGACGTGAGTACTCAATGATATTTCATGTGCTCGCTAGTAGCGGCTTGTGGTGGTTCCAATTATATATTTGGTTCACGGCAATAACGATCCGAAAAGACCGGTTTACACAATTGCGATTTGAGTTCCGAAATGGGTTCTGAACTAGCGGTTACCTCAAAAGGTCCGTAACGTTTTGAAACCTTCAACTCTGCGCAATTTGAGCTGGATGTTATCGAAACGCAAGCATTATTGTTTTAGGAGATCTAACCCACACCATAGCGAAGTGCATAGTTCGATAAATACCGAACTATGAATTCCACTAGCCGCAGCACGTCCTGGGCTGAGCCAAATCATATATACCGACTCAGCTTACACATTAGACCTCCAGCGAAATTTACATTTAATTTAAAAATGCAACTTGAATCCAATCTGACCCAAGGCAATGCAAAACACCTACCCGGTCCTAAACAATGAACTTTAGACTGTAAATTGATCTCTTCGCGCGTCCCCGACAACACTCAAATGTCAAAATATCAACAGGATATGTTATCTGTGTTGACACCGGTTTAACTTTGTTCTGAATTTGTTATTTCCATCCGCGGAACCTCATCGATCCAACAGTCTCCCTATGCCCTGCCAACCTAGGTTTAGCCGCAACTAAACTCCTGTCTAGCCTAGTCTAAAAACCTAGTGTTATACCACGTCCATTATCGACACCACTCGAAAATGGTTGAGTTTGATTTGAATGTGCTTGAATGTTTAACGACTGTGTGTGTGGGAATTACAAAACTCGCTACTCGAAAGGAATGAGGAGAGGATTAGCCCGCGAATATCCTAAGAGCCAATCCAGGAACCCTATGATGAAGGAAAAAGGAATTTAGGGTCGCTCCAAGCCCAGACTCAGACTCAGATATTTGACTTACAAGTTCTTTTCTAACGACCCAAGGATAGTTTTGGAATTTGGGGGTTGGTTGATATAAAGGTAGGAACCGAGGTATATCTCGGCGCTTCAGACACTCACGAAAACCCACTGAAACTTCGCAATCACAAATTCGTATAGTTCTGACGCGTAACACGGCAGACAAAAACTGTTTAGAACTCGTAAAAGACGACTGTCACAGTAGCTAGACGCTGAGACTGAATGCCCTCCCCTCTCATGCTCTGGTATTTATATGCGTCCTTTGCGAACACGCTCTGCCCAAGCGAAGCTTCTTATCACTAACTACACAGGGTCTAATTTCAACCATGCCATGCAGATCCGCCGTTCTACAAATTTGTGTGTACGCATATTCACTATGATCAACCGTAGGTGATCACTCAAATCATTTGGTACTGCCGATACACAGAATCTGTTGATCGCTGACCAATAAAAGCTTGTTGCGATTAATTAAGCATTCCCGACCGCTAGGGCGCGTAGCTAAGACCTCCAGAATGCTATCCAAACTAGCGGTGTCAGACCCTCCATATCATACCTCAATCGCAATTGTGTATTTGCAATCAACATAATAGCTTTCTCCGTTCCATAATAACCTTTCATTATTTAGTTATTCATAATTTTATTCAACGCGCAGCCAAATCGGCTCTGATCTCTACACATCTCGCAGGAATGCGACAAAAAAAACCTGACCTGAACTGAACTTCCACGAATGAACCCACGCGTTGGCTCTGTTGTTTTTTTTTGCTAACTTTGCCAGTGAGCTACGCAAAACCCCCAAACGTTATCTGAACCGATTCTCGTATTCAAAACAGCGCGGCGTTGGGCTAGCTCTCTACCACGCAGAATGAAGTATCAAATGTACCGAATCTCGTGTACCATTACAGCTGATATACGAATATACTCTATCAGTGAATAATGACGTAAAAGTCCCAAGCATTATATCTTTGTCAATAGACTTCACATCGTGTCTGTTTGCGTTATAGAAGTTCGTATGTTCTCTCTTAAAATGCAAGTGTTTTAAGGGTACATCTGTGAACCATTATTCAGAAAACTGCACTATTTGTGTCCACAAAATGCGTTTTTGCAACTGATAGGGTACAACTCTACTAAACGCTGAATAGCAGTGAATCTGTGGCGCCTTTGTAGCGCTTAATAGAATCGCAGTACCGAATATTGCATTATATTGGGCCTCGATATTTCCTATGCAGCTATTGCAGTCCGAGTGAACACTAATAAGTCGTTAATAGTAGTTTATGTGACTGCTGCATAATGGAGGGCATTAAAACTCGAGAGTGGGTTTATGAAACGAGCCGAAGGCGAGTTTCATAATAATATCACTCGAGAGTTTTAATGCCTAATTATGTACAGTTACATACACTAGTTTATCTACACACATATCATAAGCTCTCTTTGATCAGGAACCGCATGTTTGACCGGCATTATGGTTCTGCAATTGTTTAGCTTGTTCTTTAGTACCAACTTCACGCAGACGGGCGTCGGCGTTCGAAATTTGAATGTCAGTACCAACTTCACAGACAAACTAGGGACGGCACGCGGGTGGGCCTCGGCGTTCGACATTTGAATGTCATTATATGTAGAAAAACTACACATAATGACCATTATGTGTAGTTTTCCAGATACGAAACGAGTTTTTACCAAGTAGTTTAACATAATGCTGCTCGTAACGTGCGGTTTTTGAACGCAGTAAAGAGGATTTATGATACGTGTTTAGATAAAAGTGCTAATACAACCGATTTGGACCTTATGTGGAATTATATAATGCAGCTTTGTGCTACTTGGGGCGCGGCTGTAAATGGCCATCAGCCGGCTGATCGGGTGAGCTTTGACCTGCTTTCGCGCGGCATCTCAGCGCGCCGGGGACTCCTGTCTGGTTTGATGCACAGTTTACTTAACCTAATTTATTGATTGCTCTTCACTTTAAATACCGGTACCGTGTATTGTCAATATTGTCGTTGCTTGTCCTTTTTAACTGAACACCACAAGGCAGTGTCAATATAGTAGAGGTTTCGGTCTTAGTAGGGGCGTATATAATTGTTACTGGAACTATGAGTTAATTATCTCGACTCGGACTCCTCATTATACTTATCTGAATAACAAACGGAAAATGTTACGTAGGTACAAAGCGTGTAATGATAATCCATAATGCGTAGCACTGTCGTTCGCCTATTTAAATAGCTGTGTCGACATGAAATGCGTGTTAGTTGGTTTTCAAAACTGATTAAGGTAGATCTGTTGTCGACTATATAGCCGCTTAGGTAGGCATTCCCCATCCTTATATCCTGAACTATAATTACAGTTGAGTTCTTTGTCAATTAGCTCATCCTGTAATAATCAAACTGACGGATTAGTTTATTTCCCTTCCTTTGTGTTCTAAATTTCTGTAAAATTAAGTTACACAGGTAACACTTAGTAGTATTGCGTTAATCTACTTGGCACTTGTATTTATTTACTGGTTACATTTTTCTCCACCTTCCGTGAAGTTTTTTTAACTATACCAAATTCTTACGAATGATAGAGCTTGCAATAGCGTTCTTAAAAACCTACATACATATACTTAATTTATTTAGCCTGCTTCAATTGAAAATTGTTATTTATTATGCTGTCGGTTTGGTGTTGATTAAAACTTAACTACCTGGTAGCCGGAGTGCCTGTTGGCTATTTGTATTGTATATTGAACTGTAATTTATCCTCTTGTGTGATGTGGTGGTTGTGTCATATTGCAAACTTGGGCGAATAATAGGGATCTGCCCCTTTGTAGGTGGTGTGATTTCCTGACAAGTCTTACAGGGTAGGGGATGTACAGATGTAGTGAATAATCCTTTCCTATCGGCAAAACTCGGAACAACGATAACACCCGAATGGTGCCGATGTGTCTATGAATTACTGTATTATTAAATTACGTGTAGGTATCAAATAAATCGCATACTTTATTTATCAATGTCAAATGTCAAATTGCCCGTTTGACGTATATTACACTGAGATGTTAAAACCACCACGATTCTAACATATAAAGAATTCGTTAGGTAAACAAAAATATAACTAGTTACTGAGGACGTTTTATTTCAATAAAACGCACTGATAAAAACCAAATTCCGGTTGGGATGATCTAATGATTCTATAAGGATTGGAACCCCAAAAGTCTAACTATAAGTCAAAACTACAGTAGGAGTTTGCAGACCTTTTTTATAACAATAAATTTTTGTAATTAATTAAAAATACTATGACATAACAAAAAAGACACCTCAACATAAAACAAAACAAACCAGCAGTGAAATTAATATAAATAAATATGATTTTCTGATTGGATGAACGACTTCGATTATGACAGCGGGATAAGAGGAGGAGAAGCGGGGTGGACAGTGTGATGCGAAACAATACTTCCAACAACTTCCATATCACAGTCAGAATCAGAACTATTTTCTGGTGTATCATCGTCAGAGTTTTCATGAACGGTGATTACAAAACTAGCCATATAATTTTCCAACTTAGGTTCGTGTTTTCGGTACTCGTTTTCGCATTTGATGGCGTGGTCACATACTTTGGCCAAAACATCGGAACCAATCATATTAACCTTTTCCTGTACCAATTGTTTCACAGTAGTGTTTCATATTCATACTGATGTTTCTTTTGGATACGTATCCCTTTATTTGAGACCATATGTTTTCAATCGGATTGAAATCAGGATGATATGGTGGCAATCTTAGTACGCTGTGTCCATATTCGTTCATAAGTTTATCTATAGAGTATTCTACAAAGTATTGTTTGTACTTGCAAAAAATTTCATATATTTCAAGTTTTGTTAATGACGGATCAATCGGAACGTTGTGTTTGGATAGCCAATCAATCATGTCTTGCTTCCTGTTATTTGAATTAGGAGGTTTTTCTACGTACTTATGCATATAAGATATGCATATAAGATATGCAGCATTATCCTCTTAGCTCCACATTCGGTACTACTAGTACCGAATGTGGAGCTAAGTTTGGAATGAGTTGATTACGAAGCCATTTTTCATAGTTTTCATTGTTCATCGCGTTGTGATAGTCACCTGTTTTATCAGTAGACTGATACATTAACAATGCCCCAAGTATAAACCCCTTTCTAGTACCAGCGTGCACTATTATAAGACGTAGTCCTTTAGAAATTAACTGTTTCACTCCGTTTTCTGACGAGTCAGCCCAGCTTTTACCTGCCAAATGTGAGGTATGGCTGTATGTTTCATCCATATAAACAATCTCTCTCCCTGTACTTTTTTATGGCGGCTAAAAACTTTACTCTTTTTAAACGAACATCATCTTTCTCGATAAGTAATTTTCTGTTGTTTTCAACTTTTTTATACCGAAATCCCATTTTTCTAAGAATTTTTCTCAGCGTAAAGTCACATCCCTTAAAATTTATGGCTTCGGATAACTTGGACTTCAGGGCTTTAATTGTAGGTACTTGTTTGTATATCAAATGGAAATTATACACTAATCGGCGTATAACGTTGTAGTCAAAATCGTCAAGACCTAGACAAAATAATTTATTTGGTCTACCCAACTTTGCCGACTTCGGACTATTGGAGGTGGATTGATTTATGTATTCTTTTTGCAATATTTTATTTACCGTTCGTTGAGAAATTCCACTGGCCTCCGAAACTCGTTTTTGGACTTTACAAAAGTAAGCAGTATAGTTGGTATGTTTGAATTTATCATTTTCAGTTAAGAAATATAAATAAATATTGAAAATAACTTCGCAGGCTTGCCGATCTAAACGTTTCCCTTTTCTTAGTGCTTTCGGCATGTCTGTTATAAATTGTTAATGTGGATCGAATCAAATCAATGTTTATTATTTACAAAAATGACAGACAAGAGTGAAATGTAAAGTCAAAAAAAATAATAATAGGTAGCCTGCATTAATACACGAGTCCATGAAGTTTATCACAAAATCTAACATAAATATCAACAAAATATTTCTATGGTATTAACTACTCTATGTAGATACTTCCTCTTGCAATGCGACCGTTCCCTACGTTGTCTCGATGGGTACTGAGTGCGGTGAAGTAGTAAGACAAAAACGAACATTTCCGAGAAAATACGAAAGGAAAGCATTATTCACTACATCTGTACATATTGTCATGGCGAGTAGTAGTGGTGCCCGATGACAAGGGAGTAGGTCACGCCGTTACGTAAGAAAGGATGGGAATATGTCTTCCAAACCCCGCGAATTAAATTATTGCTGGCCGGTTCTCGCGGTTGTCTGAGTGAGACAGTTGACCGCGAATACTTACGAGTTACGTGGCGTTGTCACAGTTTCATACTGCGGGAATGCTAACGAATTAATATGATTTGCATTCGGTCGAGGAAACACATCCGTAGGGAATATCAAAATAGCTCCAAGTTTGTCATTTGACATGAGTACATGCGTCACTTAGAGTCCGTTAGGCCCTATTGTAGCATCCTGTGCCAAGCTTAGGGAAATCCTTACTCCTCATTAAAGGGAATTCAACAGATCTCGCAACTAGATGTTAATCTAGATGCGAGATCTTTCATTTAGCAACGATGGTTGGAATTCACAGGTAGATGCGAGATTTGGGGCATCTTCCACTCCCCTCCTTCCCCAATTTTTTTTATGACAACAGCGACAGAATCTAGATTTAGGGAACTGTAACTACCTTCTTTAAGCTTATAATTATTCGATGTTTGCCTCGTCCAAGGATCTTTCCAAATCTTTCTAACCAAATTTTTATGACCAATTACATCACCTCCATCTCAAACTATTAATTTCTTTCTCATGGATTTCTTTACCTATTTCATGCCTCTAAAAGAATCTGGGATTGCTGAAACAAAAAATTACACAACGTAGCAAGTCCTACCACAGTAATACGATCACATTTGGCCATTACACTGAAAACAATTAGTATTGAATATTTCTGCAATTAACAAATGCTTAAAAGCGTTTTGTTAAGTATAGGTTAAAATATGAAGGGAAGAATCTTTACAATTTCAATGAAAAAAGGGAACAAATGTGAGAAAATAAAAGTTCCTAAACTAAGAAAACTACAAAGCGAAATGAATGTTATGCCAAAAGGCTAAAGAAAGCTTCTGAAAACATAACGTTCCACAGTGCAATGAGAAAATTCACTACCCTTGCTGCATTGTTTACTCTGATGCAATTCTGGGAATATGGTATGTCTGTCTGTAATTTTACCTTTATTTAGTTTTAAACTTTTTTCTTGACATTAGTTTTAATGTGCTTAACTGTTGCAAACCGCTCACTGCTAAACCATGCCATAATGACAATGACATGCAAACTTAGGTAGGTACACTATCTTACTCATATGCCCAGAATCAAAAAAGTATTTTAATTGTGTTCTAGTTTTATGCATTAAGCTTATACAAACAGGGTCCAAGGGCATACAGATGGCTGAGCAAAATCTTTATTTTACCGTCTGTTCTTACACTGAGCAGACGCATTGCAAGAGCTGGAATAAAGCCAGGGATCAACCCTAATATTTTTTCCTTACTCACAAAGCGAGAAAAGAACATGACAAAACTCGAAAAACTGTGTATTTGTGTATGTGTGTATTATAACTATTTGATGCGATATCCTTGACTCCGCATTTTGACTATAACCGAAGAAAAGATGCTACAAGTGGATTTGTCAATCATGGACATGGAACTAAGAGAAAAGTAGCAGATCATGCGCTTGTCTTTATGATCCGAGGGGTGATCAAAAACTATAAACAGCTAATATTTTGCTGTGGAAACCACCCCTAAGGATGAGTTAAAAAAATTGATAAAATATATTATTTCGACAGTACAAAGACTGGTAGTTGAAGCCAGTGTATGCGCCCAGGGAGCTACTAAGTTAGTACCATCAATGATATCATCAAAGAGACAAGAGAAAAGATAAGAAAAGAAAATAAAGAGCACCGAAACCAAACATTCCATGTGAACGGAAAATAAATTGTACCAGTGTTTGATACACTGCACCTTATAAAAGAGATCAGAAATAATCTCATAGCAAAGAATTTAAAATATACCATGGATGTAGTTGAGAAAACTGCAAGCTGGGACCACATACAGCAAATGTATGAAGAGAACCCAGCGTACAAAGGTATTCGACTGATAAAGAATCTTATAGAAGCGCATGTAAACCCTAAGAAAAAAAAATGAAGGTGAAATATGCAACACAAATATTTAGTCGAACTTTCGCGACCAACGTGGGACATTTGGCAGGTAAATATATTATTTTATTTTTTGTTACAAAAGGGGTATTGGCTCAGATACTGTGAGGTGGTTAGAATAAAATTATCTTGACTCAATTCTACTGTCCACCATAAAATCTTATGTCGCGAGTGTCTTCCACTTATAATACATTAGTTAGCAAGCAAAGCCATGTGTTATGGGTTTGCTTCAAACATACAAACAAGTAGCACTGATTGAAACGGTTTCATATTTAAAGTAAGAACGATGTATCTAAAAAATAGTGTCAAAGCAGGTTTTGGTCAGTTTCCTTTACACGTTTCATAATAATTATATTTTTTTACATAAGGGGATTATTCCAGGAAAATGCAAAGAGACCGCAGATGTACTGTTATTTTTTGACGAATTATTTGATTCAATGAATGGAAGCTACAACAACAGTAAAAAGAGATGGGCGAAGAATTTGTTGGGTCCAGTTATGCCAAGTTCTAGTCATAGAAAAATATGGCTAAGAGGCAAGAACACATTAAAAACAATGAAGTTTGTGACGAAACGAGGAAAAGTAGGTACTGTGCCATCAATAAGGAACCTGTTACGTAGCATTGAAAATGTCGAGTATCTATGCGAAAAAATATTTTGTCAATTTAAGTTGAAATCTATATGGATGAACCAAGATCTGTTAGATAATTTGTTCGGCTGTACCCTTGTACCCTTCAGGGTTCGAATCTGCATTCACATCCGCATTCACATCCCTGTTGGTCACAAGCGTCAACGGCATCCATTCATGAGGATCTAACTGTGAAGAAGATAATTGTTGAATGGACGCCATGACACAGCTTTTTAATAAAGAGGACCAGCAGGAGATTGGTCAAGCAGTGACAGAAGTCGATTACAATGATTTAAGTATTTTGATTACTGATTTTAATGTTAAGAAAAATAACGCAAAAATAATTGCTCAACTAAGTTACGTTACCGGGTACATATTGAGAAAAACTAAACAAAATGTTTTTTAAGGATTTAAAATATGTAATGAAAATCTATATAGCGACAGAAATCCTAAGGATTATCTGATTAGGCGAGAATATTTTAGATATAAGAAATGTCTAACTTAAACAACTCAAGAATTGGTTGAAATGTTTTCAATGATTCAAGACATTGTAGTTAATATTTTAGATAAGAGTAGCAATAAGACTGATATAAAAAGTTATTGTAAAACTGTAATTTCAATATATGTTGATTTTAATCATATAAAATGCAACAATCATAAATTAAAAATTATTGAATATATAACTGATTTAATTGTAAGATTTTTATATGTAACTGGTGTCGGGATGTCAATAAAATATTGAACGGCACCAGGCTGGCTGAAACGGGTGATGATGTGATTAAACAAATCGCAAGTGCTTATTATAAAAGAAAAAATAAATATTTGAAGTAATCGCTCTATTGTTTTATTATAGTTCAGTGAAAATGACTGATAATAAATGAAGCCTACAATCATCTCTCTACAAATTAAGTTTGGATGATATCCACACAAATAATATTAAGTGGTATCCATATAAACTCAATTTTGAGATTGATGATTGTAGGTTTCCTTCCTACATTACATTACACTGCTGCAGCTATGTATAGCTAGTCTAGGGATGATATAGCTTCAGGTATGTTGGTTCTTTCACTCGCCGCCAGACCGCTAGTAATTGTGTTCTGTGCTAGCCATTAAGGCAGACTGATGTCTCTATAGCAAGACTAATAATGTACCTTGTCGGAAAGCATTAGTTTTCGAGTTTTTTTTTCAAAATGCCAATTGCTAACATTCGGGACGGTGGGGTTGACGGAGTATTAGGGTGGGGAACGACGGATTTTAGCCACAATAACATAAGTACTCTAGCTAAATTTGGCTTGATTTTAGAATCGTTCCCCTTAATTTAATTATAATGAGGTGTGTCGATAACTGGTAGTCACTATTCGTAACAAAGGGCTTTTCTTTAAGTGAGGAAATGCGTAGTTTAAAAAAAAAAACAAAGATGAAAATTGGACAATTTCTGTGAACGAAGCCTAAAAATTGACGTAACGAAATAACGTAAAAAATAAGACCATACATAATCAATATTATGACATATTGTCAATATTATTGTCATTATTGTACGTTTGTGGGTGAAAAATGACCAACCAAAATAGCCGCGTTCATGACGCCATTCCGTTCAGTTTCAAGAATCTAGTAATTTCAAAAACAACTGGCTATAGCAGGTTATTGTGGCTACTTTGCAAACACTTCATTCGTCTCCGCTCCGCTTAAGCTTATTCAACGTTCTAACCTAACCCTTAATCTAAATGAAAATTAGCCACTATAAGCTAGCCAGTCGTTTTTGTTTGCATACGCCTCGCTTCGCTCCGCTCCGGTTCAACGTTCTAACCTAACCTATAACCCGATTAAAATTTAGCCACAATAACCCTCTCTAGCCAAATTTGGCTTACCTTTGCATACGTTCCGCTCCGCTACGCTTCGGAGTTGCTTCTTCTAAGTCTTACCTAACCTGTGATCCAATTAAATTTAGTCGCAATAACCTACTCTAGCCAAATTTGGCTTATCTTTGTAAACGCTCCGATCCGCTATGCTCCGGGGTTGCTTCTTCTATGTTCCAACCTAACCTATAATAGCCTAAATTGAAATGTAGCCATAATAACCTACTCTAGACAAAGTAGGTGTTCTAAGCGATTCAAACGAAAAGAAACTATGTTCTCTGATGCGAATGCAAGCAATGAAGGCCTTATGCGAATGCGAAGCAAGCAATGAGGTTATTATTGTGTGTTGTATTATTGTGTTTGTCATACAAAAAGCAAAATTTTATAGATTTTCAAAATATCATTTGTGAAAAACTATTGAGTTCTGACACCTGAAACTTTTAGACCGTGTTTAAAATGACCCCCAAATGATCTAACAAAAAATCACGAAAGCAATAGCAAAACGCCCCTAACGTCCCTTTTCTAAAGTCTAGCCTAAAAAATACGAATTGGCTGTATAGTCGACAGACTTTTGCCTGCCCCCTGTGAAAGAACAAGATAAAAAAAAAACATAGATAATATAAGGCCGTAGAATATAAACGAATATAAAAAGTAACAGCGTCGTCCGTCACAGGGTGACCATTTGTGGCAGATTTCTGCCATTTGGGCAGGTTTGGCTCCCAAATTTTGACTTTAGCAGAAAGTGCTGACGAATTAAAAATGTGGCAGATTCTGGCAGATTTTAGGGATTCTTATTATATTTTAACATAAATCGCAAACTTTATTATTTTTTTCATACTTTTTTAATATGAACCCACTCTAAACACTCCTCAAGCTAAAATTACCTTTGAGTCTATGTTTGTTATCGTATCCTTCTCACAGATGGCGCCAGTTGTAGTCTAACTCGCGGTATCGAAGTTTTTATGCCATCCTATAAAAGGCTCATGGTAAATTCCAATAAAAGACACATATAAACGCAAACTTGTGTTTCATTTTGGTTCTCGAAGCTCGCCAAGGTATTTTCATTGGTCCTTCGAACCGGATCGTATAATTGACCTGCCAGTGTTTAGTGCGACTTTTTGCTCCAAGCACCAGAGGCCTGGCGGATCGTCATTCGCGGTGCGCACCGTGGTGGGTGCTGAATTACCAACTAGAGGTAGTTGGTGTACAGGCGGCGACACAAACGGGTGGTTGGCGAGAAGTGGGTGGAGGTACCTACCACTACCAACCGAGGTGGAGCAAGAGGGGCGTACCGGCGTACCTACCTGGCGGCAACCTGCAATTTGGGACTTTTTAAATTTCAAGTAATTTGCGTACTCACTTAGACTTCGAATAATTTTAAGAAAAACGTACAGACGGGGAATCCATGCCCGATTTCCGAATAAATGCCCAAACACTTGTAAAAATTTTAAATATTTTTCTGAGACTTGTAAAATTTTGTATCTTGGAATTTTGAACATTTTAAAGTTAAACGTGTATATTTCTTAGCGAATCCCAGAACACTTCATCTTCTAGGACATGTAAAAATTTCTTTATTCTTGAAACGTATAATATCACGATAAAAATGGACGCATTGATCAACAGTCAAGTGGCTGCCAAGCAATTTAAAAAGGCATCGAAAGACCGTTTATCAAAGCAAAGCTATTTATCGGTGAGATTGGAATCTTTCGACGAGCAGGGGAGAGTGTTTGTGGCTTCGCACAGAAAACTAACCTTAGAACCAACGTTGTTGCAAACAAATTATTACATAGAGAGTGTCTTTGAAAACACTCAAGAGCTGTACATAAATTATAAATCGGATATAAAGGAAGCGCTGGCAATGTGCTCTTCTTCGTCTGGTTCAAATTCTAATAGTTCTCCTCCAGACAATAAAGTAAAATTGCCGAAAATAACCATCGCAATGTTTTCGGGGACCTATGACGAATGGACGACGTTTAAGGACTTGTACATGTCCCTTGTCCACAACAACGCATCTTTGGACGACGTGCAAAAAATGCACTACCTCAAAGGGCTCCTCAAGGGGGAGGCGGAGCAATTATTGAGACATGTTCCCTCAACGGCTCTAAACTACGGACAAGCCTGGGGCCACCCTTAGTCATCGGTATGATAACAAAAAATATATTTCAAACTGTTTGTTAAAACGGTTCATGAACATGCCAATCTTGTCAGTGGAGTCAAGCAAAGGCATCAAAGAATTGCTAGATGCCACCACTGACACGATGAATGGATTAAAGAATTTAGGGGTAAACGTCAGTTCATGGGACACCATAGTTATTTACATAATTCGGTCGAAACTGGACTCTGAATCACGAAAACATTAGGAGGAACATATTAGTTCTTCCGATGAACTACCGACGTACGACTCTATAAAGACCTTCTTGGAGTCGAGATTCCGATCGTTGGACTTTTTAGACGGTGCTAAGACGGTTAACAAACCTAAAGTGATGCATGCGGTGTCTGGAAGCTCCAACGACCCAGTCTGTACATTCTGCCACAAACACGTTCACAAAATCGGAACGTGCAAGAAGTTTGCTGCAGAAGGTGCGGATACGCGACGTTATTTTGTCCAATAAAAAGGTCTCTGTTTTAACTGCTTGGGTAAAAACCATTCAGCGAATGTTTGTCGTATCACGGCAAAATGTCGAATTTGTCGAAATAAGCATCACTCGTTACTTCATCCGAAGCCTGCTTCAGAGCCAACGGCTAGGCCTAATTTGGAACAACAAGTAATCTCATCGGTGTCTGATGTGAAGACTTCATTGAACAACAATCAATCGAGTAACAACGTCACATCAAATTTCACCAAAGAACAGTATCCATCACAAATACTCTTGGCGACGGCCATAGTTAAAGTGCAAGCCAACAAAGGTTACACTCACCAGTTGAGAGCCTTGCTTGATCAAGGTTCTCAAGCGTCGTTCGTCACTGAGTCAGCAGCGCAACTTCTTGGATTGAAAAGAATATCAACCAAGACTGTCATTTCTGGTCTAGGTGGTGACAGAAGCCCACTGGCTTCAAAAAGCATTGTGGCGATAAAAGTAGAGACCCGCCATGATCCATTATTCATGGTCGAAGTACGTGCACACGTACTGACCACCATAACGAGTCTTCTCCCAGCCGAGAGAGTGACTTACCACAGCTGGCCAGAATTGGCACACATCACACTGGACGATCCATAGTTTCACACACCAAACAAAATTGACATCTTGCTAGGTGCTGATGTCTATGGTCGAATCATAAGAGATAGACTGATAACTGGTGGTAGCGGATCACCTACAGCTCAAAACACAGCTCTGGGTTGGATATTATCTGGTCCCCTAACGACCAATAATCCTACTGGCTCACAATCTTGTCATCATAACGTTGTTGTGAGCATGCCTATAGGAATGAACGACGTAATGCTCAAAAAGTTCTGGGAGCTCGAGTCCGTTGGTAGCGAACCACAACCTAAAATGCTCACTGACGAAAAACAGCGCTGTGAGGATTTTTACAAGGAAACCACACGCCGCGATGATGATGATTGTGCGGCTTCCATTTCGCGAGGAAGACCCCAAATGTAAAGACGGTCATTCGAGAGACATTGCGGTTAGCAGATTTCAACTTCTTGAGAAGCGTTTCAAGAAGAACCCTGAGATCAAAATGCGATATGCTAAAGTCATTCATGAATACCTCGACCTTGGCCATATGGAAAGAATACAGAACGCAGATGATCCTTAACGATCTGAAGCAGTTTACTTACCTCACCACGCAGTGATACGTGAGGAGGACAAGTCCACTACCAAGGTCAGAGATGTGTTCAATGCATCAGATCCAGGATCCAACGGAGTGTCTCTCAATGACACGTTGATGGTCGGTCCTACACTGCAACAAGATCTGCGCCACATAATAATGAGATGGCGAATGCACCCCATATGCTTGAGCGCAGATATTGTAAAAATGTATCGACAAGTCATAGTCGACAAACCCGACACGGATTTTCAAAGACTAGTGTGGCGTGATAATCCAGAATCTGAAATAGAAGATACAATCTGAATACAGGCTGTTACGTGTCACCTTTGGGACAGCACCAGCTCCTTAACTAGCGGTGAAATCCCTCCAGCAACTGGCCATTGACGAAGGTGCAGAATATCCTATGGTGTCTGAAAAAATAAAAAATAAAGATTATTACGTAGACGATCTGATGACGGGATGTGAGACAGTGGAGGAAGGAAGAAAAATTCACAAGGAAATGATGGAAATTCATGTCAAGGGAGGTTTTCAACTACAAAAGTGGATGACAAACAATAAGGAACTCGAAAGAGAGATTCACGGCGATAAAACAGGATGACGTGATCAAGGTGTTGGGTCTTTTCTGGGACAAGGAAACGGATTCTTTCAAGTACCGTGCGATAATCCCTGATATACATGAGACCATCACCAAGAGAAAGGTGATATCAGAGATAGCTCGTCTCTTCGATCCACTAGGATGGCTTGCGCCATATGTGATCACAGCCAAGGCAATTATTCAAAAACTTTGGTTGGCTGGAATCGATTGGGACGACGAACTACCACCCGAACTGCTCCTGGAATGGCAGACTTATTGTGATAATCTCTCCAGTGTACACCTGTTTAGTGTACCAAGATGGTTGAAAGTAAATAAAAGCGATCAACGGAAGGAACTTCACGGATTCTGCGGCGCGTCGAATTTGGCATACGTAGCTGCAGTTTACTTGCGAACAATAGATGTAGACGGAAACGTGCATGTCAACATTGTTGCTGCTAAGACTAAAGTAGCCCCAGTGCTACAAGTGTCCATACCTCGACTTGAACTAATGGGAGCTGTATTGCTAGCCAAGTTACTGTGTGAAACCGCAGGGGTACTAAAGATTGAGAAAGCCAACATACGTGGGTGGTCAGTCTCGACCACTGTGCTGAACTGGCTTAGTAGTCATCCTTCGCGATGGCTCACATTCGTTGCAAATCGCACGTCTGATATCCTCACACACATGGATAATTCGCAGTGGGCACACGTGCAATCCGCAGACAATCCAGCTGACACCGCCTCGAGAGGCATGTCACCATCAGATTTGTCACAATGTAAATTATGAATGTATGGACCATCTTGGTTGAGCAAGCCTGAAGTCTTGTACACAAGACCAAAGGGTACTCGTACAGCTCTGGAACAAAGAAAGGTCAATTCACATTTCACAAAGCACGAAATTTCAGAGGATTCATTATGGACGAAGTTCTCCTCACTCAACCGGCTGACTCATGTTGCTTATTGCTTTCTGCCGCAGATTCCTGAAATTAAACGAAAATAAATTAAACAATAAAAAATTTACACCTTACCTGACTGCCGAAGAACTTGATGAGGCTCATGAAGTTTGTATAAAGCACGCTCAAAACGGACTTGACCAAGAAAAAGCGCGATTAAATTCGTTGTGTCCGTTCCTTGATGAGAAGGGCATTTTGAGGGTGGGCGGAAGAATTGAAAACTCAAATGTCCCTGCAGACGTCAAACACCCTATAATCCTTGCACACAAAGGTTTTTTCACTAATTTAGTGATTGATCAAGCTCACAAGGCGACGTTACATGGTGGTCCAACACTGATGCTTAACTACTTACGTAGTAAGTATTGGATCATTTCTGCAAAAAATCTAGTCAAAGCTCAAGTCCGTAAGTGTGTGCGTTGTGTACGGAATCGTGCAACCACACAAGCTCAACTTATGGGTCAATTACCATCTAGTCGAGTGACTCCGACTAGACCATTTCTGCACAGCGGTGTAGATTTTGCTGGACCCATTCATATTCGAGTGTCCAAGGGCCGTGGCAACAAATCATACAAAGGTTATATTTGCCTTTTTGTGTGTATCAAAGTCAAAGTCAAAGTCAAAGTCATAGTACTTTATTACTGTAGATATTTACATACACTTGGCAAACGTCAATTTTGCCTCTTCTCTACATTTGACCACTGTGGGAGAAGAAGAGCGTAGAAACTCCCACAGATTGATTTTTAGATCTCTTTTAAAAATAGGTTTTGCTTAACTATTACAAATATGAAAAATTTAATTATTATGATTAATAAGCAGGAATAAATAATTACAAAATTATTAACAGCAAGGCCTGTGTTGAGCTAGATTAACCCCATACAGTCCTGTCATTAAAGTAATCTTGAACATTGTAATATCCCTTTTTTGACAAAGTCGCTTTAAAATGCTTTTTAAATTGCTCAAATGGCAATTTCAAAATCTCGAGAATACACTGACCCTTGAAAGAATTGCTAACCTTCGCGAGTCTAAATCGGGGCGCACACAGTCTGTGATTATTTCTTAGGTTAACATTACAGCTATCGCTAATTTTGGAAAATGTTGTAAGGTTCTTGCGTAGATACATTATATTTTCGAAAATAAATTGACTAGCTACTGTTAGTATGTCAATTTATTTAAAAATCTCTCTCAAGGAGTATGTTCGTTTTAAATTATAAATTGCTCGAATAGCTCTTTTCGGTAAAATAAAAATAGTTTGAATATCCGCTGCTTTCCCCCACAACAAGATACCATAGGACATCACACTATGAAAGTAACTAAAATATACTAGCCTAGATGTAGCCACATCCGTGCTTTGTCTGATGTTCCTAACAGCGTAAGCCGCAGAACTTAATTTACCAGCCAATTTATCTATGTGGGGTCCCCACTGCAATTTGCTATCAATGGTTATTCCAAGAAACTTCGTATCATTTACTAATTCTAACGTGCTGTTTTCTAACACTAAACTGGTCTCAACTTGCCTGACATTTGGAAGTGAGAATTTGATACACTTGGTTTTACCAGCGTTTAACAATAAATTATTAACTGTGAACCAATTCAAGGTTAAAGACAATTGACATCATCAAAATCTGCTTTTTGTCTTTCAATTTTGAAGACCATTGAAATATCATCAGCAAATAACACTATGTCAGTTAATTTCTCCACCATCAAAGGCAGATCGTTAATATATACCAGGAACAAGAAAGGACCTAATATGGAACCTTGTGGAACGCCAATTTTTACACCCGATCCATCATATTTAACGCCGTTAACTTCTGCCTTCTGCTTAGGTACGATCTTAGTAGATCCAACGCTTTATTTTGAACTCAATAATGATTTAATTTAATTAATAGCGTATTATGATCAACACAATCAAACGCCTTCGACAGGTCGCAAAAAACTCCGATAGCATCCTGTGTGGCCTCCCATGCAGAATAAATATGAGATATAAGGGTAATACCTGCATCCGTAGTCGATTTACCCCTAGTGAAACCGTATTGTTTGGCGTGGAGTTGTTTGGTACGGTTGAAGTGTGATAGCATTTGATTGAGTATAATCTTTTCAAATATTTTACTTAGTGTTGGAAGAACAGATATTGGTCTGAAATTTGAAGGATCACCCTTATTTCCCGATTTGAACAGAGGTATCAGTTTACTGTGTTTCATGAGGTCTGGGAAAGCCCCATCGTCAACACATTTATTGAATATATAAGCTAAATGTGGGGCTATAACTAGAATTACTGAACCAATTTGACTTTGACTGATATACCCCACAGGTCTTCCGTATTTTTTAAGTTAAGTAATTTAAACGTTTTGAAAATGTCCTGGGGATATACATGATGAAATATTAAATATACCTTACTGACGCTCGTGTTATTTTTTAATAAAGTCTCTGCTTCATATGGAGATGAATTTAGACGATCTGTTGTCAGTAGGGGTACATTGGTGAAGAATGTTTCAAAAGCTCGAGCAACATCATCGCTGGATTTAACAACATCATCACCTATCTTAAGTCAGAAATCATTGTCCCTTGGTATAACTTTGCCAGTTTCTCGGTTTATTATTTGCCAAACTGTTTTCATTCTATTATTTGAATTTTGAATTTTTCTATTAATGTGTAAAGTATTTGCAGTCCTACAAACCAACTTGAAAGTTTTGGAATATTTTTTAACATAGTCATGAAATTTTCGATCAAAGTTATAGGTTTTATGATCATAAAGGTCATACAAGATAACTCTACTTTTACGAATTCCAAACGTTGCCCAGTCATTAAATTTAGATTTACCGTTGTAGTCACTTTCTTTAATTTAAAAACTTTATTGAATTCTGTCTGTATAATGTTGAAGAAGTCTGAGTAGATTTTCTTTGGGTTCTGTTCATTAAAATCCGGTACTGGCAAATTTATATCTAAGTTTTTCGTATATGTTTCTAGTCTATGGGATGTAATAGGCCTATAAAATGATGGAACAGTCTTATCCTTAATAGCAATTGGGAATGAAACTGTTTGACCACTGTGATCGGAAGGTAAGCAGTTAATTACACTTTTACTTGTGAATGCACAGTCACAAAAAACGTTATCTAAGCAAGTTTGGCTGGTAAGTGTAAATCTAGTTGGCTCTAAAAATACATGACATAAGTTAAACGATTTGAATAAAGTTATTAATCGTTGTTTCATTGTTGTTCCTACAAGCAAATCTACATTAAGATCGCCACATATAATTAACATTTTTCTGTTATTACATCGTTTAGAGAGGGCTTCCTCCATAATTTTCTCAAATATTTCGAAATTGCCATGGCCTTTTTCATCCCTCGGTGGCCTGTAGACACAAAAAATAATATGGCTATCCAACTCAACACAGGATACCTCTATTTGTCTTTCAACAGTAAGTGCAAGAATATCTTTGCGTTGTTTCACCTTAATATTATTTTTCACTAAGATTAAAGAACCACCTCTATCAGCAGTCTTTCTATTGTAACAACTGACAATTTTGTAATTATTTATGTTAAAAGACATCATATTTTGCTTCAACCAGTGTTCTGTAACACAAATAATATCAATGTCAGAATTTTTTAGAAATAATGTATGTCCACTAAGGCCTTACATCTTGAAGTCGTCAGCGACTTAACTGCGGAAGGCTTCATAGCTGCGTTTAAGAGATTAGTTGCTCGCCGTGGGCATGTAAGTGACATGTGGAGCGATAATGGGACAAACTTTGTCGGAGCCTCCAAGGACCTCAGTAGATTGGTTGCTGCTGAAGAGTCATCCATTGCAATAGAGATTCGTGACTATCTAAGCAACAATGCATGCACTTGGCATTTCATCCCTCCTCATGCCCCAAACTTTGGCGGCCTCTGGGAGTCGGGAGTGAAATCAACAAAATTTCATCTCAAGCGCGTCATGGGCGAGTCCACTCTCACATTCGAAGAATTGACAACTGTCCTGACTCAAATTGAGGCTTGTTTAAATTCAAGGCCGTTATCGTCGTTGCCTAGTGACAATGGTGATGATCCGTTGCCATTAACCCCTGGCCATTTCTTGATTAGTGAGCCGCTAATCACCGTTCCTGAACGGAACTATGAGCTCAATAATGTCAGCAGCCTCAGGAGGTGGCAACTAACCCAGAGAATGTTGCAGGATTTCTGGCTTCGGTGGTCGAACGAGTATTTGGGTTATTGCATGCAAAGATACAAATGGCAACAAACCATACCAGAACCAAACATTGGTGATATTGTTTTGGTTAAAGAAGACAATTTGCCTCCAACTCGTTGGCTAATGGGAAAAATTGTTGATAAACACCCCGGATCTGACAAGATTACTTGAGTAGTAACCTTAAAGTGTGGCGGCTCATTGTTAAAGAGGCCTACCTCAAAACTTTGTTTATTACCTGTAGCAACCTGAATAACTTGAATGTTATTTTTTTATCCGTCTTACTACAAAAAATAATAAAAACACGGTATGATCACTTGTTTAGCAAAATCATCATCTATCAGTAAACAAATGGTTAGCAAGCTTCTAAATTTCGTTACCACAAAAAAGTGTTTAGTGAGTATCTTACTAAAAAACGGCTAGATCATTCAGTTAATTTCGTTCGTTCATCAACAGGCCTCAAAGGACTGAATTTCCAGGGCCGTACAACACAATATGAAAAAATATTTAAAAAAATGTTCATAGTTTCATTTTACGCGAATAACATAAGAATGAATACATAATTTGATGGAAAATTGTATGCTTTATGTAATTCCTAACTTAGTAATAGAACATGGTTAAGTAAAGTAGTGGTGAATCCTTATTTTTGTGTAGAAAAACCGTTCACTTTAGTACTTTTATCAAACACGACTAAAAAATAAGCAGCGAAACGGAACGGAACGACACACGGAACTGTCACTGTTCACTGATAGTTCGTCAGACAATTTGTTTGTTTTGGTTCGGGATATTATCATTTATGCTCAGGAAAGGAAATTCTTGGATCTTACTGCCCGCCCTGCACTTACCCTGGTTAGTGATGACGATCAACAAAACAACATCTAATTTTCCAGGATTTCGAAACAGAAAAGGTAAGAAATCTTCATAATCGTTTTCAAATAATAGAATGAAAACATTCTATTATTTGAATTTTGAATTTTTCTATTAATGTGTAAAGTATTTGCAGTCCTACAAACCAACTTGAAAGTTTTGGGATATTTTTTAACATAGTCATGAAATTTTCGATCAAAGTTATAGGTTTTATGATCATAAAGGTCATACAAGATAACTCTACTTTTACGAATTCCAAACGTTGCCCAGTCATTAAATTTAGATTTACCGTTGTAGTCACTTTCTTTAATTTAAAAACTTTATTGAATTCTGTCTGTATAATGTTGAAGAAGTCTGAGTAGATTTTCTTTGGGTTCTGTTCATTAAAATCCGGTACTGGCAAATTTATATCTAAGTTTTTCGTATATGTTTCTAGTCTATGGGATGTAATAGGCCTATAAAATGATGGAACAGTCTTATCCTTAATAGCAATTGGGAATGAAACTGTTTGACCACTGTGATCGGAAGGTAAGCAGTTAATTACACTTTTACTTGTGAATGCACAGTCACAAAAAACGTTATCTAAGCAAGTTTGGCTGGTAAGTGTAAATCTAGTTGGCTCTAAAAATACATGACATAAGTTAAACGATTTGAATAAAGTTATTAATCGTTGTTTCATTGTTGTTCCTACAAGCAAATCTACATTAAGATCGCCACATATAATTAACATTTTTCTGTTATTACATCGTTTAGAGAGGGCTTCCTCCATAATTTTCTCAAATATTTCGAAATTGCCATGGCCTTTTTCATCCCTCGGTAGCCTGTAGACACAAAAAATAATATGGCTATCCAACTCAACACAGGATACCTCTATTTGTCTTTCAACAGTAAGTGCAAGAATATCTTTGCGTTGTTTCACCTTAATATTATTTTTCACTAAGATTAAAGAACCACCTCTATCAGCAGTCTTTCTATTGTAACAACTGACAATTTTGTAATTATTTATGTTAAAAGACATCATATTTTGCTTCAACCAGTGTTCTGTAACACAAATAATATCAATGTCAGAATTTTTTAGAAATAATGTATGTCCACTAAGGCCTTACATCTTGAAGTCGTCAGCGACTTAACTGCGGAAGGCTTCATAGCTGCGTTTAAGAGATTAGTTGCTCGCCGTGGGCATGTAAGTGACATGTGGAGCGATAATGGGACAAACTTTGTCGGAGCCTCCAAGGACCTCAGTAGATTGGTTGCTGCTGAAGAGTCATCCATTGCAATAGAGATTCGTGACTATCTAAGCAACAATGCATGCACTTGGCATTTCATCCCTCCTCATGCCCCAAACTTTGGCGGCCTCTGGGAGTCGGGAGTGAAATCAACAAAATTTCATCTCAAGCGCGTCATGGGCGAGTCCACTCTCACATTCGAAGAATTGACAACTGTCCTGACTCAAATTGAGGCTTGTTTAAATTCAAGGCCGTTATCGTCGTTGCCTAGTGACAATGGTGATGATCCGTTGCCATTAACCCCTGGCCATTTCTTGATTAGTGAGCCGCTAATCACCGTTCCTGAACGGAACTATGAGCTCAATAATGTCAGCAGCCTCAGGAGGTGGCAACTAACCCAGAGAATGTTGCAGGATTTCTGGCTTCGGTGGTCGAACGAGTATTTGGGTTATTGCATGCAAAGATACAAATGGCAACAAACCATACCAGAACCAAACATTGGTGATATTGTTTTGGTTAAAGAAGACAATTTGCCTCCAACTCGTTGGCTAATGGGAAAAATTGTTGATAAACACCCCGGATCTGACAAGATTACTTGAGTAGTAACCTTAAAGTGTGGCGGCTCATTGTTAAAGAGGCCTACCTCAAAACTTTGTTTATTACCTGTAGCAACCTGAATAACTTGAATGTTATTTTTTTATCCGTCTTACTACAAAAAATAATAAAAACACGGTATGATCACTTGTTTAGCAAAATCATCATCTATCAGTAAACAAATGGTTAGCAAGCTTCTAAATTTCGTTACCACAAAAAAGTGTTTAGTGAGTATCTTACTAAAAAACGGCTAGATCATTCAGTTAATTTCGTTCGTTCATCAACAGGCCTCAAAGGACTGAATTTCCAGGGCCGTACAACACAATATGAAAAAATATTTAAAAAAATGTTCATAGTTTCATTTTACGCGAATAACATAAGAATGAATACATAATTTGATGGAAAATTGTATGCTTTATGTAATTCCTAACTTAGTAATAGAACATGGTTAAGTAAAGTAGTGGTGAATCCTTATTTTTGTGTAGAAAAACCGTTCACTTTAGTACTTTTATCAAACACGACTAAAAAATAAGCAGCGAAACGGAACGGAACGACACACGGAACTGTCACTGTTCACTGATAGTTCGTCAGACAATTTGTTTGTTTTGGTTCGGGATATTATCATTTATGCTCAGGAAAGGAAATTCTTGGATCTTACTGCCCGCCCTGCACTTACCCTGGTTAGTGATGACGATCAACAAAACAACATCTAATTTTCCAGGATTTCGAAACAGAAAAGGTAAGAAATCTTCATAATCGTTTTCAGCACACATCAACCCACTTCTGGGCATAGGCCTCTTGGTTAGTGAGTCAAGTCGATCAAAGACAAGTCTCTTCTATCGCGCCATTCTCCATAGTTCTTTGCCAACTGCATGCAGAGAGATGTTGACTTGATAATATCGTCGGACAATGCCCACTGGATGGCCCCTATCTTTCCCCTTGTATTTTCTATCGCTACGGTCCACTGTCCGTCATCCCCTCTAACCAATTGTTTCATCCACCTCTACCTTAGCATTTTGGTATAATTTAATTGAAATCTTGTCTTTTCAGCACCAGCAAAGCCGCCATACATACTTGAATCAAATATGGAAATAAAAACCCACAAATGTGATAGAAGATGAACATGAATTGTGGTATAAACATTAATCCCTCAGTTAGAAACATTAATAATGGAGATAGAAAATCTTTCAAGGAATTGGCGATATTAATGAAATTGTTAATAAACAAATTAAAAATGTTGATATCAAAATGTGGTGTTATTACTGCTTCACTTATTTCCTTTCATTCCAGGGGTCCTTAATGAATAAAGCCAGCTTTTCACTATGGGATACAATCTAATATAAATTACATCTCAAGATGTAAAATAAATATTGCTGAACAGGCACTAGAAAGACTGGCAAGCAATATTTATTTCACAACTTGAGATGTTAAGCTTGGTTTACCCGAGGGCAGTGCTGGCTGGCTTGGTGTTGGCCTTGTAAAAACTTTGTATTGGCCTTATAAAATCAAGCCAGTCCCGTGCTGTCTGCGAGTGCTGGGGTGAATAGAGCACCCGTCTAGCTAGATTTACATGAGGCAGTACTGGCTACCAGTCTCACTGGCACCGGCGCTAATGTCTTAGTGTATCTGCCTGCATCTTAATACATAATTCATTACATCCCATAGTGAAAAGCCGGCTTATCTCCTTCACAAACTGGCCTAACTCCTGCACCAACTCCAGCTTGAGCGACCGCCCTGGATGGTTGAGTGATCTTAGGCAGATGAAACTTCTCCCAAGATTGCTGTGGCTTGCGGCTAGTATGGTTTTTATAGTGGATGGGCACACCGGTAGCAGATGTACAAATTTCATCCCATAGTATAAGTAAGTTAAGAGCGCTGGGCGACGTTAGCAGGAATTACTGTGCATATGTACAGCTATTGTAAAGTGACTACTGCGCTTTCAAGGCCACCGCTCATAACGTGTCGCGCGACGTATACACCGTCTCCCAGTAGCCCACCATAAATTTCATCATTGGATGATATATAGTTTTATGCTTTTTCGATACGTGGTGGCAGAGGCACAGTTGTGCCCACTTTTAGATAATTAAGTCCATTTTGCATGACAGGGGGATAGCCCATCGCGGCCACTAAGGAGGTTTCCCCACGATGTCCTATGGATATATGAAGGTTTCCTCACGATAAAACTTGGACTTTAATGGAGTAAAAACCGCTTTTTCGTAAACAAAACCAACACAGCAGAACAGCTGGTCAATAATTCCGCCATCTTGACAAACAAGACAATCACTAAACAAGCTTTCTCGGTTACCTAAATTGATCACATAATATAAGCCATGCCTATCCCTGCTAAGACGCTAAAATCAGTTTTGTGGTAACGATTTTTATAATCATGTGTTAAATAATGTTTAAAGTTTTTTGTGGTAAGACGAAAGTGTACAACCTCATGTCGGAACTTTTGTTGTTAAACCAAAATTTGTTGTTGTTTTGCTTCTGTTATACTTTAAACTAAGTCTTACGGTGTTAGCTGTTATTTTTTGTATTTCTTTAGGTAGTACCTGTGGTTTATCTAAAGAACGAAAATTGTCGTTCTTGGTGGGCGGAATGTATAATATGAACCCACTCTAAACACTCCTCTAGCTAAAATTACCTTTGAGTCTATGTTTGTTATCGTATCCTTCTCACAGATGGCGCCAGTTGTAGTCTAACTCGCGGTATCGAAGTTTGTATGCCATCCTATAAAAGGCTCATGGTAAATGGAAGCTCCATCTGACGAAGCTCGCCAAGGTATTTTAATTGCTTGAGTCAATGTTGAATCTGAGCATGAAGCATCCAAACTTCCTTCAGAGTTTGGATGCTTCATGCTCAGATTCAACATTGACTCAAGCAATTAAAATACCTTGGCGAGCTTCGTCAGATTCAACATTGACTCAAGCAATGAAAATACCTTGGCGAGCTTCGAGAACCAAAATGAAACACAAGTTTGCGTTTATATGTATCAATGTATGTGTCTTTTATTGAAATTTACTATGAGCCTTTTATATGAGGCTTTTTATATAGAGGATGGCATGTGTAACCTTTCAGGTAGGATATTTTTTTTCAAAGCTGGTCACATTTTTTCTCATGAATATAGTACGCGGAATTCGCATTTATTCTATTTCTACTTATGTATGCTTTATGATTATGAGACGTAATTAGACAGTTATAAGGTTTATTTTTATTAACAGTTGAGTTCGGCAGAATTTGGCAGGTTTTTTTGCCAGAGTCCGGCAGATTCGCCTTTTTTAAAACGGTCACCCTGGTCCGTCACGACTCACGTCATGTTGTCTTGTCAGTCATGTTCACGGAATGTCATGTTGTTCGTCGTGGGTGTAGTCACAGAGTACATTTGGTGTAGTGTAGTATTGTATTGTTTTGATTTTGAAGAAGCTTCTGTAAATATTTGATTAATCTACTTAGTGTAGTGTAGCTAATGAACTTCGTGGTTTAATTTACCTATGCTATGAGCTATGGATTCACCCGTTGAATCTAAGAAAGATGTGGGATCTCCAGCGACCACGAATGCAAGTGGAAGTTCACCGTACAAACCAAAAACTCGCGCCAGAAAAAGAAAGAGGTAACTTAGTGCTGCTCCAAAACTTTCCTTCCTTCCCAGTAAGTCGTAGTAAAACGACCACTCTCAGCGGTCTCGATCTTGGACGATAACTCAGGGTTGGGGTGTTTCCGCCTCCTTATCGACACTCGACCTAACTCAAGACAAGTGCGCTTTCTATGTCGTGTATTTGTAACAGTACCCGCATGCGGGGACAATACCTCCGGTCAATCCCGCGTGTGCTGAAACCCGCATGACACTGAAAAGGCCGTTTAAGGGATATTACTATTGTAGGTATTTCATAAGGGTCCCCTTACTAAGCCCTTACTAAGAGATGTGTAATATAAGAAACATTTACATTTTTACATAAGGCAGTAAGGATCCCTAATTAGGACGAAAGCGGAATGGATTCCAAATTCCAAATGTCTTTATTACTGTAGATATTTACATCTACTTAGCAATCATCATTTTTTGCCACTTCTCTACATTGGACCACTGTGGGAGAAGAAGGGCGTAGAAACTCCCACAGATTGATTTTTAGATCTCTTTTTAAAAATTGCTTATGCTTAACTAATACAAAATATAATATTTAGTCATTATCATAATTAATAAGCAGGAATAAATAATTACAAAATTATTAACAGCAAGGTCTGTGTTGAGCCAGATTAACCCCATACAGACCGATCATTTAAGTAATCTTGAACATTGTAATATCCCTTTTTCGACAAAGTTGCTTTAACATGGATTTTAAATTGCTCAAATGGCAATTTCAAGATCTCCAGAGGTATCTTGTTGTAGTAGAGAATGCATTGACCCATGAAAGAATTGCTAACCTTCACGAGTCTAAACTGGGGCGCAAGTAGTCTGTGATTATTTCTTAGGTTAACATTACAGCTATCGCTAAGTTTGGGAAATTTTGTAAGGTTCTTGCGTACATACATTATATTTTCGAAAATAAATTGACTAGCTACAGTTAGTATGTCAATTTCTTTAAAAAGCTGTCTTAAGGAGTCTGTGCGTTTTAAATTATAAATTGCTTGAATAGCTCTTTTCTGTAAAATAAAAATAGTTTGAATATCCGCTGCTTTCCCACCACAACAAGATACCATAGGACATGACACTATGAAAGTAACTAAAATATACTAGCCTAGATGTAGCCACATCCGTGTTTTGTCCGATGTTCCTAACAGTGTAAGCCGCAGAATTAATTTACCAGCCAATTTTTCTATGTGGGGTCCCCACTGCAATTTGTTATCAATGGTTATTCCAAGAAACTTCGTGTCATTTACTAATTCTAACGTATTGCTGTCCAACACTAAACTGGTCCCAACTTGCTTGACATTTGGAAGTGAGAATTTGATACATTTGGTTTTACCAGCATTTAACAATAAATTGTTAACTGTGAACCAATTCAAGGTTAAAGATAATACTCTATTGACATCATCAAAATTCTTTTTGTCTTTCAATTTTGAAGACCAGTGAAGTATCATCAGCAAACAACACTATGTTAGTCAATTTCTCCACCATAAAAGGCAGATCGTTAATATATACCAGGAATAAGAAAGGGCCTAATATGGAACCTTGTGGAACGCCAATTTTTACCCCCGATCCATCAGATTGAATGATTGATGAAAACTTCTGCCTTTTGAATTCTATTGCTTAGGTATGATCTTAGTAGATCCAACGCTTTATTTCTAACTCCGTAATGATTTAATTTCATTAGTAACGTGTCATGATCAACACAATCAAATGCCTTCGACAGATCGCAAAAAACACCGATAGCATCCTGTGAGGCTTCCCATGCATAATAAATATGAGATATAAGGGTAATACCTGCATCCATAGTCGATTTACCCCTAGTGAAACTGTATTGCTTGGCGTGGAGTTGTTTTGTACGGTTGAAGTGTGAGGGCATTTGATTGAGTATAATCTTTTCAAAAATTTTACTTAGTGCTGGAAGAACCGATATTGGTCTGAAATTTGACGGATCACCCTTGTCTCCCGACTTGAACAGAGGTATAAGTTTACTGTGTTTCATGAGGTCTGGGAAAGCTCCATCATCAACACATTTATTAAATATATAAGCTAGGTCGTATAACAAGTATTATTGAACCAATGACCTTGACTGACATACCCCACAGGTCTTCAGTATTTTTTAAGTTAAGTAATCTATATGTTTTGACAATATCCTGGGGAGATACATGATAAAATTCAAAATCTACATAGTGCTAGTGCTGTTTTTTAACAAAACCTCTGCTTCATATGGAGATGAATTTAGACGCTCTGTTGTGAGTAAGGGTGCATTGGTGAAGAATGTTTCAAAAGCTCGAGCTACCTCAGCGTTGGATTTAACAACATCATCACCTATCTTCAAGCAGAAATCATTATCCCTTGGTATAACTTTGCCAGTTTCACGGTTTATGATTTGCCAAACCGTTTTCATTCTATTATTTGAATTTTGTATTTTTCTATTTATGTCTAAGTTTTTGCAGTTCTACAAACCAACTTGAAAGTTTTGGAATATTTTTTAACATAGTCATGAAATTTTATATCAAAGTTATAGGTTTTTTGTTCATAAAGATCATACAAGATAGCTCTACTTTTACGAATTCCAAATGTTGCCCAGTCATTAAATTTAGATTTACCGTTGTTGGCACTGACTTTCTTTAATTTAAAAACTGTATTGAATTCTGTTTGAATAATGTTGAAGAAGTCAGAATAGATTTTGTTCGGGAAACCCATTGCTTCGTTAATAAAGCGGAAGCTGAAGTAGAAATTAGTCCACTTCGCAGGGATATCATCCTTAAAAGCACAGACAATAAAAGCGACAAAGTGTTCAAGCTCATGGACCCTTTTAAATACAATAACGTATGTAGCTATTCCCTCATCATTAAAAAAATTTTGGGTCATGATATCTATGTGAACGTGCTTTTTCTCAACTCAAAAGTAATTAAACTGTTCAGGTAAGCTGACTACTATATCTTAGTTTTAATATGGAACACATCGGGCTGTTCCATCTGTCGCAAATGTAACAATATTTGACGTATGCGGGTTCCAATTTGAATGAAAAAATATCGTTAGAATTGGCGTTAGTCTGCATCAATTCAAATCAGAACACCTTTGTCTGCTGTCGCGAAAACATCCCTTTTCGTCTGTCGTGTCGCGCAGTAGATAGAATCACTCTCACATCTGTCGTTTTGATAGTATAAAAGTGTGTTTTGGCGGTCAACTATTTGCCGAGTCAGCTTAACCGAACCAGCAAGAAGCAGTGGGACTTCACGCCGCCGAGCCGAGATCCAGGTAGCGATCGTGAAGAGGCTTGCAGAAGCAAAGCAGAGCTGATGTAGCTTTCCAAGCGTGAGTAGCCTGACCCAGGAACGGAGGTAAGTAAAGCTCTCATCTCTCCTTGTTGGGCCTAGAAGTCTATACTGCCACACAACAAACTTACCTTCACAAACCCTTTTCGTTATCGTCATACAGTCCACTATATAGCTCACTCCGATCGTACATTTGGTCCTTCGAACCGGATTCATGAAATAGTACCTCTAGGATCTAAATAATCTACATATTGCTGATAGCTTCCACTCAGCACCGATAGGGTTGTTATGCAAGATTCCTTCTGAGTTGCGTAGTTCTGAGATGCGCTATACACATATCTTTGAGGGCAAAGCCAGGTCAGTGCGGACTAGGTTAGCGGTACTCCCCGAATTTAATGGCACACCGCTGGTGAAGAATTGTGAACCAATGGAAGCGAACAATGAAGAGTTGGTCTGTGCCATTAGTTATCCGGAGATGTCATCGGGTGACTTGAATGTTACCGCTTGGGAGCTTCTGACCAAGCCAACGGTGACAAATTCTTGCACTCAGAAGCCAAACAGCTGTCCCTCCTGTTCCCTTTCTCGTAGTTGTGACGTCCAAACGACTTCTGAGCCTGACGATGACGTTTCTTGCTTTCGTTGTCGTAGTCATCTTCAGACTGGTCAGTCCGGCGGGCTATTCTGCCGCGCTCGTCCTCGCTCACGCAGCTGTCATTCTCAAAGTTGTCGATCACGTCCTGACTCTCACTGCCGTTCACAGAGATGTTGCTCAATTTCTCGGTCTCGTTCTCGAGATATCCAGAAGATCTCAGATCAGTCTGATGATGACATATGTCGCTGTCGTTTTCGTCGTCATCATCAGGCTGCTGATTCTGATGAATTAATATATTGTTCTCGGTCTCGGGATATCGATCAGACATTTCAGTCTGGCGACCATGTACGTTGCTGTCGTTTTCGTCGTCGTTGCACTCAGTCTGATGGAGAAACCCATCATCATTATCATGATACCCAGACTTGTCTCAACATCAGTCCGTCTTTTTCCAAGTCTGATGGTGAAGTTTCTCGTTTTCGTTGTCATCATCAGACCGCTGTTGATAGTCGTTGTTCCCGTCTTCGAGATACCTCAAAGGCATGTCGATGTCAGTCCAGTGACGGCTTTTGTCGCTGTCGTTTTCGTTGTCATCAGCGGATTGCACGGCCTGAGAGAAAACTCTGTCGTTCTCGTGACGAGCAACAGCTTTCTCAGTTTGATGATGGCTGTTGTTGTGATGAGCAAGGGGTCAATTGTCGCTTTCGTGGTCATGCTGACCTTCCTCATTCGGTGGCTGAAACTGCCCCCAATCAAGTTGTCGTCAATGGAAGCACGAATGGTGGGCGGGGCCGGCTACTGGTTTTGTCGTTGCCGTTGGGAGTAGCACGAATCGATGATTCATTGGGCCTTGTCGCCCCGGTTGCGATTGGTGCAAGATATCTCACCCACTTTTTGATCTCAATTGTTAGTCGGGATGAAGATTCGTCTGAAACTCTAGCTGCTTATTGCATCAGCCTTAAAACCCAGCACCATGGCTCCTGCGCTGAGGTCTGTTATCACGTCACCGATTGCGGCAAGGTTAGGATAAGGATTTCAGAATCTTGCACGAAGTCCTCGATGGGGCTACTGGCAGCGCTATTTAGCCATAGTTATCGTATTCTGTCGTATTATATTATATTTTGTCGTTTTGTGGTATTTCTCGTATTTATTATATTTTGACGAAATTGACATCTGTCGTTTCTTTCATTTTTCATTTCATGAATAACATGATGAAACCTTTCTAAGTTTGTCAATAAGGAGTTCTCTTGAGAGTGGGCGGTCGCCCCTCTAATATCCCTTTGATTATGATGCAGGTCATCATTAATTTTGTTTTCGTTTAAATAAATTATCGTTTTCGTTATTTGTTGTTAGCTTACCTTCCGTCATACGTTAAAATACACTGTATTTTGGTGGGCGGAATGTTCAGGTAAGCTGACTACTATATCTTAGTTTTAATATGGAACACATTGGGCTGTTCCATCTGTCGCAAATGTAACAATATTTGACGTATGCGGGTTCCAATTTGAATGAAAAAATATCGTTAGAATTGGCGTTAGTCTGCATCAATTCAAATCAGAACACCTTTGTCTGCTGTCGCGAAAACATCCCTTTTCGTCTGTCGTGTCGCGCAGTAGATAGAATCACTCTCACATCTGTCGTTTTGATAGTATAAAAGTGTGTTTTGGCGGTCAACTATTTGCCGAGTCAGCTTAACCGAACCAGCAAGAAGCAGTGGGACTTCACGCCGCCGAGCCCAGATCCAGGTAGCGATCGTGAAGAGGCTTGCAGAAGCAAAGCAGAGCTGATATAGCTTTCCAAGCGTGAGTAGCCTGACCCAGGAACGGAGATAAGTGAAGCTCTCATCTCTCCTTGTTGGGCCTAGAAGTCTATACTGCCACACAACAAACTTACCTTCACAAACCCTTTTCGTTATCGTCATACAGTCCACTATATAGCTCACTCCGATCGTACATAAACCAAATTCTGTTTGAAGTGTTGTAAGTGTGTGTATATTAACATAATAAATAAGAAGTGATGTATTTTTATAATGTAGTTTCCTTTATATCACTTATGTTTTTTTTTTAACTCAGTGGTGCCTGGGTTGGAGTGTAGATAAGGGGGCGCCAAGGAAAAAAAAACTTAGAATTTTTTCTGCGTTTAGATAGCGGTGCCTGTGTGGAGTACCGGGATTTTCAAAATAGCCCTTGGAGCAATACCACTTGGGCACCACTAGGCTACACTTATTATTTTTATTAAGTGGCATGATGTCCAGCCGCTCCAAGATTCACTCACTGCCTGAGTAAGGGCACCTAAATCGGTGCAGTGTATTTATATGCGTTTCTAATCAGGGGCCAAGGGCACCCATCCATTGAGGACCGTGATTCAGGGCAATGTAACACCCCGTTTATCACTCATGTTCTGAAGGGCTGACGCTGTAGACCCGAAATTTGTTCTTGTCCTTCAGAGGCATTCCTTATTATTCACCAACTTCTGTAGATTTCTATATGAAGATTCATGTTTGCTTTAGCTGGATGGGTGTTGCATGAGCAAAAGTAAATACAAAGATGAGTGCCTGGCATGCCTATAGGCATATTGTGTCTCCACCACCAAACCACCTGTTAATTACCCTTACAAAAGATCCTGTTAAGGGAATGTAGGATATGTAATACAATACTGAACATGCCAAGTGTGTTATGAAAATTATTTTCAGAATATCAAGTGACAGTAGCATTGAAGATGTGATGCCGGAGAACACACTAGAGATGGAGAAGATGCTGTGTGCTTCAGCATTAAAAAACAATCTAGATGATGCCAGTGTGAAAAAGATACTCAAGGTATGCTCTTTATCTTTCATTTAGTCATTTACCTCGTACCACCTACAATTTGAATTAAATATAATTAAAGTGGTACATACCCTAAAGTGTCGCGTTTAGTTGATCTTTACATGTAGGTATGAAAGAGATTCGCCACTAAAACCATCTATCCTTTGTCTAGTAACTTTATGAATCAGACAGCTGTGGAATATAGCTGAGTAATAAAGATTTCCTCACGATGTTTTCCATTACCGTTAGAACGTCCATAAAATGTACTTAAGATAAATTAATTATCTCATAAGTACATGGTCAGAAATCAAACCTGCACCTCCTATGTGAGAAGCAAGCGAGAATCCCATAAGACCAGGAAGCTAGAGAATACAATTTTAAAAACACTGATTCTTGGCTTCCATGAAAGTGGCAACATCTTCGCGTCGAGCGACGTGTGGCATTTACATATGCCTCAGGTTTTCACTTTTTGTAGAAAATAATACTTTGTAAAAGCTACCTACAATACAACTAAACTTAAATTACTAATCTTATATTTTTTGTGTAAACAAAGAATCACATTACTTAGTTTACAAAGAAAGATAAGATTAGTAATTCTAGTTTGTTACATTCATGAACTTGAAAAACCAAATCCTTTACATGTGTAATATATGCGTACATACAGTATTACCCAACTGATATGGCTTGCCGATGTACCTGCGCAGAAGTTGATTTATTTGAAGGCGGGAAATGCTGTTGTCCATTCAGCATGCTTGACGCGTCGCGCGTCTTTTCCCTGTTCTTCTATTGGTCACTAGGTGCCGCCATGCTAGCGCAAGCGCGTACCTCATCACATGTTAGCCAGCCACACCATACTTCTGATCGAGTGCACGCGTAGCAGTACCCTTAGTGCCAATAAAAGTGTTTTATTTTTTTGTGATAAAAAATGAGTTCTTTAAAAAGAGGACGACCACTTAAAAGACAAGCGAGGGAAATAATTTTTAATGAGCACGAGTTTATGAAGAATGAATTTCAGGAGTCTAAGAACACAACATTTACAAAAGATCGATTTTCGAAAATATTGACCGAATGGCCGAAGCGACAAAAATTACAAAAAGGAAGAATTATAAACGAGACGGATCAACCTTCGAGTACAAACACTGCGGGCCCTTCCTTTAGAACGCCAAAAAAGGACAAATTGAAAAAAACTCATTGCAAGGATTTAGATGATTTTTCATATCAAGCGATACGCAGGAAAATTTATGATTTCCACAAAGAAGAAAAACAGGTGGTCACAGTGAAAGCGCTATTGGAGAAGTTAAAAAGAGACATTTATTTCGGAGGGGGCAGAGAAACTCCGCGCCGCATTGTTAAAGAATTAGGATTTAAGTTCAGGAAAACTCAAACTCACCATAAGTTGCTGGCGGAAAAAGGCGAAGTTAGACTATTAAGAATATTGTTTTTTGGGAAAAATAGAAAAGTATCGGCATGAAGGGGAGGCCTAGTGTATATGGCGACGAGATATATATTCATTCGACCCACACCAGGGAATAAGCGTGGTCCGACGAACAAGGCAAAGGCATAAAAAAAACAATTTCGAAAGGCCCGAGGTTGATTATAGTTCATGCTGGTGGTGCTAATGGATTTATTCCAAATGCTCTACTTATGTACAAATCGGCTCAGACCACAGGAGACTATCATAGTGAGATGAACAAAGAAAATTACGAGAAATGGTTGCAAGAGACATTGATTCCCAATTTCCAACCAAATTCTGTGTTCGTCATTGACAACGCGTCATACCACAGCACAGATCACCCCCAATAGATACCGTATACAAGGCAAGCGACGCGCACCACGCATTAGCTCAATGGGTATTATACGAACAAAGCTTGAATGCGCTTCTTCAGTCGCGACCAAGTGTCAGACCTGTGCGTATTGTCAAAAATTAAACCTTAAAAAAATATTTTCCGAAAAAAACAAACATTTCGATGCCGTTTTGTAGTGTAAAGTGGTGTGGGAAGTCTACTAAGACTTCAAACTTCCAAAAAGATGGTATAAAATTCCACTGGTAAGTAAAATCCTCAAAAAAACATATTATATTTTACTTATCATTAGGTGAATCAATAATAGGTTATGGACTCAGTAGTTATGGTCGAACATATAAAACTAACATTGACTTAATATACAAACTTCAACTAAGCATACTTAAAACAATTATCCCAAAATATTTAATAAACAAATATAAAGAAGATGAAATAGGGTTGTTGAAGCACTGCAGAATTATGTCAGCTTACAATAAAATTAATTACCAAATAGTACTTGAGGAATACCATCACATTGAGTCCCTAACTGCTAGAGCTAGGCATAGTAAACTGCGCAAACTAAACAGTACACCAATGTTTGTTCTACCTAAATATAATAATGAATATGGTAAAAGGACGTGGAAATATACGCTACCCAACATATTAAACAGGCTTCCGCATACATTGCAAAACAGTATCTTAAAGAACTACAAGACCTGTAAACATTTATTAAAAAAACACTATATATTGGGATCAAGTGGACTTTATAATGCTGTAATGCCACTCATTCGTGCAAGCATAAACCTCAAATAGGTTTAAAGCGCGTCTAGTTTATTTTTTTTAACTATTGTATTGTTATGTGATGAACAAATAAAAAAAAAAAAAATATTTGCCAGTGAAGCAAAGTTCCAAGATACAACGGTTCATAATATTCAATAATTAATAGAACTTGCACTACCCGTTGATGTCTTTTGAAAATGTCTCTTTCTCACCTGCGGTGATGAGAATTACTTGTCTTTTTTTAGCAAAATCATGCGATATCACTAGTGTTGTGTGGTGTTTCGCGCTCAAGTTTTTATCGATCTTTTTATATAAATTGATGTTGGGATTTCGCCAAGTAAGTTATCTTAGTTTGAAAGTGCTAGATTAATGCGAAATAATTGTATTCGTTTGTTTTATTAATACCTTTATGGCGCAGCGATTGTGGCTCTGCCTACCATGCGGTACTCAGAACTCATATTAGGTAAGTTGAGAATAGCTACTAATATGTATCTTTGTACCCTCAAAATATTATCTACACAGTTATTTTAAGTGTGTTTTTGATATAATTATGTAAATAAATTGCTGAATAAAATCATTTTTACTTTCTAGCATATAATTTATTTGATTTTTTAACATAACTTATACTATTATATATAAATATAATGTTAAATCTGTGACTTTAATTGTGGTTCAGAAAATTGTAGGTCTTATGTCGGAATTGATTCAATGTCACTGACTGACACCGTATGTATCGATAAGTGGCTATTTCAGTAATTTCGATGTCGCATCACTAGATCTTCGGTGCTTTCTAGCGCGACCTTGAATTAGCCAATCACAAGCCCGCTTGTTTGTTCCCCGCACACCCTTCCTTCCTCCGAATTCGGTGAGTTCGGTCCAATGCAAATGTCTCATCATGCGGTATCTATTGGGGGTGATCTGTGTACCACACAAAGCACATTAGAGGAAAGGGCACAGAACCAAAAGTCTCGAAAAAAGGTGATGCAGGGCTTTGAGTAATAAAGTATAAATACTAGAGACGCTAGCTCGAACAAAATATGTGCCCGGCCTCTTGAAGAGAGGGGTACGCGCGGGGCGCGGGTTGAGGGCGGGCGTGTCAGTTGTCATAGATAGAAAATCTTTGCGCTCAGATGCGACTTGCCGTAATTCTGTATGGAGACGTACTACCGTCACCTTTGCCCAAAAGTTACGGGCAGCCGATCTATTATGTGTATGAGCCCAAACTCGATAGGTTTTTGTCAATCACTCCTTCTCTCCATCTCCATCATCAGATCTTATCAGATTGGATGAAGACGTCTCTGTATATATTCTGTATTGTACAGAAATCTTAATAGTAAGGTAACAAAACATTTTATGAGCAAAGGCGAGCTTATACCTAAAGAGAGATTTCTACCAGCAAACCTAGGCAGGAAAGGAAAAGTTGTGCAACAGGAGAGTAGTAGTGCGCAATAAAACTGTATACATCTAATTGTGTACAACTAAAACGTAATAAATGATGCATATGTTACCGGCCAAACCCGATTTCAGGATAAACTAGTTTTGGCTAGGATAAACTAGTTTGCGCAGCTTATATCAGGGTAAAACTATGCGGTAGCTTAGGTGAAGGGTAGAGGGGGTGAGCGAAGCGAAGCCCCCTTTATCCTTTGTTTGTAGGTTGAACATGTAAGAACAATAAAAATACTTAAAACATAAACTTAAGTACACATAAACTAGTTTATCCTAGGCAAAACTAGTTTGTCCTGAAATCAGGTATGGCCGGTAACATATATACTAAATAAAATTCAAAAGCCTCTCATCAGTACCTACTACGATTTCATCTGTGTTCGTATCATGACATGCTTTCTTGTATTTCTGCGCAAGGGTCTAGCTCTGCTATGTAGGGACGTTCCGATACCGACGAAGTATCGATACCTACTCAAATGAGTAGTACTCAAAAAGTCTTGCGATACTACTTATTTGAGTACCTAAAAAGTATCGATACTTACTCATATCGATACTTTATTCAACTTTTTTAGGAATTAGATGTAAGGAAATAAGCCCCGCAGAATTGCAATGCATCCATGTAACGGCAGGCACGTGAACTTTCTGACATTATTTATTCAGAATTATGAGCCATGTTCTATCAATAAAACGAAAATGTATGGAACCGTCAAGCGCATTAGCATCCTGCGGGGCTTATACTTATACTACCCATATAACTAACCATAAAGTATCGATACCTACTTATATCGATAGGATTTAGGCCGTTTTTTAGGAATAATAGAAAAATAGGTTTTCTACGCCGACTTGTTCGCCAAACAACAACAAAGAATGTCAGAAAATAAATATGGCGTAATATCTGGCTTTCTGACAATCGAACCAATATGGCTGGCTCAACCAAACAAATAAATAAATGGATGCTCTTGGCTGGTTGGTGACGGGCAATGTCGCGCCGCGGCTTCCTGAGCGAGGTCGAGAGAGATAGAGAATAATAATAACAACAAACAAGGGCGGTTGGAAGGGATTGCGGCGCGTTCATAGGTCGTAATTGTAAGATGCGTTCAAAAAACTAGTTCCGTCCCTTCGTACAACAAAATTGGTTTGATTCGATTCGATTCAAGTACATTTGTTTCGATACCAAGTAGGTACTCGCTAGATTGATTCGATGCTAAAAGTAGTTGGTATCGAAACAAACGTATCGAGTACAATACTCGTATTTACTTGAATCGGAACGTCCCTACTGCTATGAAATTTATCCTCAACATCTTGGGCATGCTGGAAGAAATCACTTGTTAGAAATAAGCTTGCCTTTGTCAATGTCTTTTCCATAAGTTTGTAATGTGAATTTTCTTGTGCAATAAAAATATACGACGTGCATAACACGTTGGTATTCGGAAATGTCACATCTGCATGTCAAAACCTTGTTACTCTTTGATTTTCAAAGAGAAAACATGTCGCTTTGTTGATTTTTGTAATTCACAAAATATTGTTGAATATGCGTATTTACTGATAGTACTTACGTATGAAAAGTTATTCCTTGGCTTTTTTGTATCTTAACTGTGTAGTTTTTACAGTACCGCAGAACACACGACGGCATTATTTAGTTGCTTACTCTCGCAATCAAACACGTCACGGCTCGGCAAGCGCTTGGCACAGACTGAATTGGGGTTAAGTGAATTAGCTCTACTTATAGCTGCAAAAAAGTCAGTTTGCGGCGCCTACTCTACTATTTATACATTATTACTCAAAGATGCAGGGTTGGTTAAAAGAGAAAAATATACCTTTCGATATCAAAGCATTTAAACCCGAATTGTAGGATAAAGTCAACTGCAGAGATAAGATCAATGCCACAATGCCGGTCAAACATGCGGTTCCTGAACACATCAAAGAGAGCTTATGATATGTGTGTAGATAAACTAGTGTATGTAACTGTACATAATTAGGCATTAAAACTCTCGAGTGATATTATTATGAAACTCGCCTTCGGCTCGTTTCTTAAACTCTCCAGTATTCATGCCCTCCATTATGTAGCAGTCACATAAACTACTATTAAATTGTAAAATGTATTCCAGAAAGTGGTGACAAATGACCATGTTCTTGCTTTGGTCAAACTCCGTGAAGAAGAAGAGGAGGATGAGGATTCGAGCACTGAAGACAAACTGCGGCCAAAACTAACACGAGCCAAAGCTAAGTGAGTAGCCTGGAGTTACATCTCTCAAGGAAAAAATAAACGGTCAAGTGCGAGTCGACTCGTGCACGAAGAGTTCCGTACCATTGCGCAATGAAATTCAAGTTTAGTTTATGGGGAATAAGTATCTTTAATTTTCCTGTGTGTCTAGAGTCGCAAAATATTGTTTACAAAGTTATTGGTGCGGCCTACTTTCATACTCCATGCATTTATAAGTTTGTATGTGATATTGAAAGAAATTATGCCAGCCTATTGAAACCTTACATTTTTCATTATTTTTCCTTTAATATTTAAGTAAAGACCATATATATATAATATATATATATATATTTTTGGATCAGTACTTTCGGACTATGTTCTGTTTTGCATATTTTCTTTAATATTTTTTTTAACTAAGCATGTCAGGTTTAGCAGGTTATAGCAGTTTTACATGACATTAACATTAGGTTAGGATCCAGTGAGTGATTGATACAAAGTTTTTTATTAATACACCCAAATCCCAACCAACCGTACCAACTGCAATCCGAAATTCACTTCTTCCAGGGAGCTAATGAAAGTGTCACCGAAATCATCAGCACCATGGAACCTGGAGAACTTGGAGCTGACTCCGATCAAGCATATCCCGGTGAAGACCCGGCCGGAGGTGCAGGCCCTGATCGACCAGGAGTTGCTGGAGCATGATGATGATGAACATGACGAGGAGTATCGTCCGGCACAGGATGAGGCGGTGGTATGTGGTACAGTTTCTAAGACATAAACAAGCGATGGGCTGGCCTCCTATCACGCAAAAAGGAGTATTGAATAAATGACCAAAAGTGGGCGGCACAACTGTGCCTCTGCTTCCTCGTATGGGGAAATACGTGACGCTGTGTAGTAGTCAATGTAGGTCCATAGTTTCTGCCTACCTAGGGGTATTCTGGGAAAGGATGTGAGTGTGAAATACGTATTGTATTATGTCGTAGCCAGCACAGAAATTATCATTTCATGATCTTCCCGACCATTTTATGAAATGGTCAGAAAGGGTGGAAACATGTCTTTTTAAAAGCATTTTTATTCAGTACTACCTAATGTTTTTTGTGATGTGTTTACGACATATACACAAACATTAATGCACAGCACATACATCGCTTCTGGTTCCACACTAGTTTACCCTGTGTTGTGGCAACAAGAAACATTGACAACACTAATATTGGGTGCTTACCTATGAAATTGGCGAATTTTTCTTCCAGATCAGGAGTTCATAATTCGAGAAATTCAATAACTATTTCCATTTTTTTTATTGTTTTAAAATTAATTTCAATATTTTACATCAACTTATTAAATTTTCTTTTAATTTTCAGTTTGATAACTAAAATGTTATCTTCAAAATCAGTGCCTTTTTTACAGCTGACACTTCAAAAATTATATAAAATTTTCTGTTAGCTAAATGTTGTCTCATTCATAAACACAAAGTTTATAAAATTAGGATCTGTAATTCCTAAAAAAATACAAAAATGTTTGTACTGAAAATTGAGTTAACTTCAATTTCTCCATACAAAACGCCAATTTCATATGTAAGGACCCTAATATAATCATCCAAGACCCGGGGTTTTCTTTTCTTCTTCCCCAAACGGGATTCGAACCCGGGACCTCCCGCTTGGGAGGCTGAGCCTCCAACCGCCACGCCACAGAGGTCGTCTCACTTATTAAGCTCCGTATAACTGGCGTCATCATATGATGACATTTGCCCGTTATAGGTTTTCAATTTTATTACCATGGGCCTGAGGTTCAGTCGCATGCCTCATAACTCATAACGGTATTCAGGGCTCGACCGGGGCCATAAGGCTATTGGTGTTTGGAGATTCATTTGGGATTGTGACTATCCCAATGTCTCCAATCTTCAGGTCACTGCCACTAGTGCTCAAGGCTTTGGGCATCTTTTTTTTTTTTTTTTTTTTTTTTGTTTTAGACTTTTGTCTTTAAAAACTTTGCCTTGGGGGGCGGAACAGATAGTCCCCGCCACAATTGTTCTGTTTCACGTGAGTGCGTGCCCTACCGGGGGAGAGGCCCAACCTGGGAGGGTTGTGGTGAGTGGTGTGATTTAACGTAGCCGGGCACAACTAAGGTGTGTCGCTGCGTCTAAGTGTGACTTGTGCCGGCGTAGAGTGTACGGCGTCATGTGGGGTGCTTTCGGCTTGTGCAGTGTCTGGTGCGGGTGTTCTTGTTAGCCGCCTCCGCCTGCGCGTGCGCGGGCGGTGGATGTATAAGGGGCGGGTGGGAAGAGTCGGGTCGGGGTTGTCTGTGTCCGGGGGTAACAGTAAATTTAATTGCGCCGTAATGGCGTCTTCCGGGTCTAAAAGGATGTTACGGGGGCGTCTTCTCGGTTGGGTTGCCTCGGGGTTTGCAGCGTAGTCAGCCGCGAAACGAATAAGGGGGTTAGAGTGATGTTGAGCTCTATCGAAGTATCGAGTAGAAGCTTTCTTAATGAAGTCGCGGATGGTAGGCACTTTCAGGTCTTTGTGGAGATCATAATTTCGCACAAACCACGGGGCACCCGTGGCTCGACGGAGAAATTTATTTTGGAGGGTTTGGAGAGTATCTAGGTGGGTTTTGGCCACGTGCGCAAACACCACACTAGCATATGTAAAAATAGGACGGACGCAAGCTAAGTACAATCTTAGCTTATTGCGTAAGGAGAGTTTGCTCTTGGATTGAATAAGCGGGTTAAGCCGGCTTAAAACGAATTTGGCTTTATTCCTCACAATTCTTATGTGCGGTCCGAAGGTGAGACGGCTATCCAGTGTCACTCCAAGGTATTTCACTTGGCGAGTCCATGGAATAGCCCGACCAAACAGGGAGATTTGTGGTAAACGAGACCACTCACTGAGTGGTGTGAAGCGGGAGAAGAGTGGGCATCTACTCATATCAGCGATTCAATTCTAATCATTAAAGAGAAGGCCAACCAACCATCTGTGTTCATCTTATCTTACATAGAACACCTCCAATTTCTAAATTGAAAAAATTAACTTAAGTTAATACTTAAGTATCGCGTGACATCTGCAAAGGCAGAACAGCCGTTACTTATGTAGGTATTTGATTAATTAAATTCTAAATTCAGAAATCGGATGAATGGATCTTAGAGTTCTTAGTGCGCTTTCAGTGTCCTGCGTATTTGTCACGCTGGACGCGGGGCGCCGTACTGACAGCACCCGCATGCGGGGTCGATCCCATAGCAAATCCCACGTGCGTGATGAAACTGCACGACACTGAAAGAGGCCTAACACACGAGCAGCATGTGTGTCGGCAGCAGTCGACCGCAGCCTTAAAACGTGTCGACGAGAGCCGATGAAAAGGGGATAGCACCTGCCGTCGACGCGTAATAAATCGCGTCGGCAGCAGTCGACAGCAGCCGACGGCAGCCTTAAAAAGTGTCGCTGCGTCTGTCTTATGTCGACACGTTTAGACCGGTTAACGCCCACGGACATCTAAAGATGCCACTTTCCCGTTATAGGTTTTGAATTTTATTACTACGGCATGGGGTTAAAAATCGCGATGCCTCAACCGCAACCCTTTAAATCAAGTGAAGTTATCTGTATGCCTGTTCTGTGCAGTACAGTAAAGAAATTATGAAAATTACTTAATCCTCAAACCTCAATCCTTTAAAGGGCAATTTCAAAGGTATCATGATCATCAGGATTAATGTACAGGACAATAAGCTGATGGACATATCCTACCTCCACCCACTTATTCCGACTCTATGGCACTATGAGGCAAATGCGGAGGAGCAAGTCTACGGTTCAGATTTTGAAGTCTCCAACTATTCAACGCAAAATATCTGTTGTTTCGACAACCTCTGTGGTTTTGCGGTTCGAGGGTCTGTGGGGTCAGAAGCAATGTATTTGCCTGTATATATATATATATATATATAGTGGTGGTCATATAATTAAGAACGACTATTTGAAAACAAGCTTTTTTCAAACTTACGAGAATAACACTTATTGCATATCGTTTTGTATCTCTCTCGGTATCGTAAAACTGTTTTACACAATCGTAGCATACAGTTATAATATGATAAATTCAACAATATTATTATATAAGTAAACTTTTTGTATATAATATATCTTAACATGTTATTGCAAACTTACTGGCTGGCCACATAATTGAGAACGCTGGATAGTTTATTTTTTATTCAAATTTAAATAGAGAACACTCTGTAACTAGGCCACTATTCGAGTAATTTTGGCGCCATTTAGTTCTGTAAAAGTCAAAAAGTTGATCGTTTCATAATAAAAAAATGGGAAAAAATAAAAGTTGTGATGCATCTACAAGGGAAGTAATAATAAAACTTCGCGATATGAATTGGTCATATAAAAAGATTGCCAATCATTTGCAGTGCTCAAAAACGATGATATTCCACGCTGTGAAGCATTTTAACACACATCAAACAACTTTAAATATTCCTCGTGTACCTAAACAGAGAAAGTCATCTCAGCGAGACGATCGAAATATCGTGCGTTTGGGAAAACAATACCCTTTTAAGGGGTCTAATGAGTTAAAAAAAGAATACTTTGGTGAAAATAACCCTTCAGCGATCTCAGCGCGCACTATCCGAAGGCGATTGGTAGAAGCGAAGTTGAACGGAAGGATAGCAAGAAAGGTGCCCATGTTGAAACAGTGTCATGGCAAGCCCGGCTTGCATTTGCTAGGAGGTATGAAAGCTGGACAGCAAGACAGTGGAAAAATGTTATTTTCTCTGACGAAACAAAAATTAACAGAGTATGTTCTGATGGGAAACGATATGTTCGACGCCCTCCGAATACAGCATTCGACCCCAAGTACACAAAAATGACATTAAAGCATGGTGGTGGAAATGTGAAAATTTGGGGATGCTTCTCTGGTCATGGTGTTGGACCTGTTAGACTGATAGAAGGAAACATGGATCAATTCCAGTACAAAAATATACTCGAAGAAACTATGTTACCATATGCTGAAGACGTACTTCCGATTATTTGGACATTCCAACACGACAACGATCCGAAGCACACTGCACGCACCGTTAAAGAATTCCTCACATCTCAATCAGTTTCTGTCTTAGAATGGCCACCGAACAGCCCAGATTTAAATCCCATAGAGCATCTTTGGTGCGAAGCCAAGAAAAAGGTTTCAAATCGACGATGTGGTAACCTAACTGAGTTATATAACGTTTTTTTAGAAGAATGGCGCTCTATTTCTCTTGAAAAATGTCAAAAATTGATAGAATCAATGCCTCGTCGGTGTAAGGCAGTTATTAAAAGCCATGGTCACGCTACAAACTATTAACTTAGAATAAAATGTATTAAATTATAATTTTTAACATTGTCACTGTCTTATTTAATGTGATTTGTAAAATCTAAGTATCTACGGAAACAACTCTCGAGCAGCTTAAGAATCGTTCTTAATTATTTGTCCAGCATTTTTACTACTTGAATTTGTAATTATCGATAATCAATTAAATTTGTAAATAAAATAGTAAATGTTTTAAATATTTACTCCTAATCCCGTTTACTTTATCGATGTAGCTATTTGATAACACAACTAATTACTTTTAAGAAGGAACTTAAAACTACACATAGCATAGTTTTGGAAAAAAATATCTGGTACTACAAATCGTTCTTAATTATATGACCACCACTGTATACATTTATATATATATATATATATATATATATATATATATATATATATATAATGATATATATATATAATGTAGCCTCGGTGGGGACATTTACTGGCTACATTATATATATATAATGTAGCCAGTAAATGTCCCCACCGAGGGGCACAGGCCTTTACCCGGATACGAGTAAGATCAAGCCATACTCCACCACGCTGGCTCAGTGCGGGTTGATGGAGGGGTTTAACGACCACTATCACGTAGCGATAGTAGCCGGGACCTACATATTAACGTGCCATCCGAAACACTCAACGTCCGATAATGTATTAAGATAAATTAATTATATCATTGGTTCATCTCCTGTGTGAGAAGCAAGCGTGAAACCCGTTAGACCACGGAGCTTATTTGCCTGTATATAAATGTCTATGTTTTATGTTTTTATGTCTGATGTTTACAGAGCGATGACGAGCACACAGACATGTCTTACAGTGATATGGATTCGCAGCCCCGCACCCCGGCCACGCCGCATAGTGTCACGCAGAGCCCCGCTGTCGTCAGGGACGGGCCTTTCAAAGTGCCACAGGTAACTTTAAACATTGCTCTCTAGGGTTCCGTACCCGAAGGGTGAAAGACAGTACCTTATTACTAAGCCTCCGCTGACCGTCCGTCTGTTTGTCTGTCTGTCCGTCAGCGGGCTGTTACCCATGAACCGTAATAGCCAGAGAGTTGACATTTTCAAAAAATGTGTATTACCGTGGCCGGTACAGCAGAAATCTATTGCGTCTCCATACGAGATACTTTCTTTTTGGGCGATTTTTCTTGTATGATGCTACGTAACCTTGGTGTTTGAGAGGGATTTTCCTCCAATTCCATGGTTCCAATCTCAATAAGATTATATACATTACAGACGAGCTGTCTGTTATTGCGACTGCTTGTTTATGCGATGTTCTGCGACATATTTTTAAAAGCGATTTAAAATTCTACGGCCTTACTAATATAAAAAAGTTATTCACGGTTAAACTTATACAGTGTTTTGTCCTTTTCTTACGTCGAGTAAATGTCAAATGTCAAAGCAAGGCAAAACACCGTATAAGTTAAATCGTGAATAACTTCTTTTATTAGTAAGGCCGCTAGTTGCCAGAGTAATACGATAAGGCTACATTAGCGTTATGTATTTCTGACATCAATTGTAACAAACAGGTTAGATGATTACATTAAGGGAAATAAGGTGAAGGGTAAAGGGGGTGAGCGAAGCGAAACCTCCGTGTCCTTCGTGTTAGATTGAACATGCAAGAACAACAAAAAGTACTTAGAACATAAACTTACACATAAAATATTTAAAACATTAAGTGTTTTTGCTGATCCTTTTTTGCTGTGCAAATCAGTATTTTTGATGTGCGATTAAATACTAGCCTTACATTAATGACAAAGAGGTTTGGAGCTCTGATATTCCAGCGCAGTACTAGAACCACGCACACGTTTGTAAAGCGCACGGTTCGCTTTTGCGGAAATCGATGCTATTCAAGCATTGCGTCAAACGCACACAAGACCTATTTTTGAAAAAAAAGAATATATAGAAAAAATAAAAAAATAAAAGTTGGCCGTATTGCATTGTACAAGTTTCTTTCACAGCTTCTTCTCCGCTGCCGTAACACTTTTCGAACCGGTAAAAGTTTGTCTTGCATTACATAGATTCAAATAACGTTCAAAAAGTGATCGTAAAATCCATTTTGAAATAAATATTTTAACGTTTGAAGTTTGAACACCATTCAAATTGATCATCAAATCAGAACACGATTATTTTACTCGAGATGTCATTTCTTGCGGTGTGGATAACAGAAATACATAATAAAACTACCGGTCTACCTTCGTCCCTTTCTTACCCACTGATAATTCAATATAGAGCAGCAAAAAAGAAACCTGCCAAGTGCGTGTCGGACTTCTCTCACATTTAGTAGAATATAAGCTAAAAATTAAGGAAATATATTGGTATTTGTTAGTAAAATATATGTAATAATATCTTACTCTTCCATGATAAGTATGCGTATTTATTTGTATTTACTATTTATGTATATGTTAAATATTCATATATAGCATTATTTTTAGTATTATATAGACATTGGTAAGTAGTATATTATTTTATTAACATTTTTATTGTTGTGCACATAGTTCTAACTTTAGTTTCTTGTTTTCATCTTCATTCTAGGTTTGCTGGAAGAAATCTCTTGTTTGAGATAAGCTCGCCTTTGTACATGTTTTTTTCCTTTATATTTGTTTTGTTTTCACTGTTTTGTGCAATAAAGTATTAGAAATTTTTTATATTCATCCACAGCAAATCAAGACCCCCCGCCATTTAGTGATGGATGACGAGGAAGCTACCATCGCGCTGCGCACGCGGTCCAAGCTGTCGCTCTCAGAGACACCTATCGAGCACATTGAGAGTTCCTTCATACCGCCGGATGAGGTACGTAACCTTGCCTCCGGCTCCACAGGAATGATAAATCTGCCGTAGTGGCAGAAGTCACAGTCAATATTGGGGGACAGATTGAATCCCTCGTTGAATACAAGACAAACGATACGGGCGACATTGAATCCCTCTTGTAGAAAGAAAGAAAGAAAGAAACAAACATTTATTCACAAACACACAGGACACGCATATTAAACAAAAAATAAACAAAAAAAACATATAACAAGTGTGTCTCTGTGGCAGTGAACCGGACACTGGCTCAACATTATGCTGAGATGTCAGACACCTACAGCGCTGATTCTCAGCCAGCACCGTCGGTGACTCACGGAAACGTCATACCAAAAGAATCTATAAAATACCTAGATTTTTGGGACAGGCGAAAGAGAAATAAACATAAATACCATCATATTAAATTAGATTGCTATAATATATATTGCTATAACTTTCCTTCATACTTGTTTGAAAATGTTTTGTGTGTGTTTTGTGAATTGTGAAAACACATTATCGGTCACTGTACTATTTATTTACAAACACTACTGTAACTGTCTAAAACACATCGTTCGTATGAACACCGGTGGCATATCAGACCGTATGTACATCAGGGGGTCCCAACCCGCATAATAGGCCCCTCGCTGTCCCGGTACCCGACCATACCGGACTGTGAACGGTGTGCCCGGTGGCCACCGTGGATGGAGGGGGGAGAGCGGATCCAACCTGGGGCGCTCTAGGAATGGGGGCGACATCCGACTGTTCGCCTCCCTGTTCGCCTCCCAAAGCGACGGGCAGGGTGGCGCAGAAGGTGGTGGGCTCCCAGCCTTCGCGCCACTCATAGGTGCCATCTGACACCCGCCCGTAACACGCGGTGAGCCAGCGGCCCGAAGTCCTCGCTGACCCTGGACAGCGGCGACCGAACCCCGGCTATCCCGCCTGTTACCCCCCGCGCTGCCCCCTTCCCCTCGGGGGGGTCCCGTCCGCGGGTACCCCAGTCACCCCGTTGGTGACTCCCGTTGCCCGGAGGGGGACTGGGTCCGGCCCTGGTTGGGCCCTGTGGCCGACCAACCTGAGTCCGGCCCTGGTGACCGTCCGAAGGGCCTCACCGGTTCAGGCACAACACGATGTGGTGCTTGCCACCGCAGCACTCACAGGGGGACGCGCGTGAGCACTCGCTCAGCGGGTGCGGCCCCAAACAACCGAAACACAATCGGTGGCGGAAGACCACCTTCCTGCGGGCAGCCACACCGAGCGCCTTAAAGTTGGCGCAACTGGTCACTTCATGACCGGCACTGTCGCAGTGCACACAGCCGTCACCCGACGGCGCGGCACTCAAAACGCCAAACTGTTTTGACCGCCCACCCCCCCGTGGGGGTGGGGGGCGCGGCCCCTCCCGCATCCGCGCGGGTTGGCGCTGCACACTGGCCTCCGTATCCAATGTGTCGCATCGCCTGCATTCACCCTCCAAAAAATCCGTTAATTGGACGAGTGTGGGCAGTTCCGAGCTACTGCCCCCATGCAGCTGTTCAAACCGACTTTGAACAGCTGCAGGCAACCGTGACAAAACCATATACAACACGATATATGACCATTGGTCTACCGGCAGACCAAGGTTCTGAAGGGCCTTAGTGGCTACCAGCACAGGGTTGAGCACCTGTTAGGTGACAGACCAACTCCTTCGGTTCACCCCGCAGTGCCATCAATAGTTGGGCGAACTTGTAGTTGTTGTCCAGGTCGTCCCGACCGTGGACCAAACTATCGAACAAATTGATGAATGCCGGCCACTCATCAATTGCCCCACCGAAGGCCGGAATCTCCAGGTGTGGCAGCCGTCCAACAACACCCTTAGAGGGCGGGTCTCCGCTAGCCTCCTCGCGGTCATTCCGTCGCGACCGCTTAATTTTCTCCGCGCGACGCTCGATGTCGCCCAAGCACTCCATCGCTTGGTCAGCATCCGCGCAGAGCTGCTTCACTGCAGCCACCGAAGCCTCATCCGTAAGCCCGAGGGCTTCAGCCTCCGCAGCCAGCCGACACACCTTCCCGACGCATGTCATTGCGTCCTCCACACGCTTGAGCAGGACATCGTCCATGTCAGGTCGCTCCACATACTTGTGAGTATGGGCGAGCCATCTCATCTCCTCACGGACACCATACCGCAGTACCGTCAAGGGCGAAGGTGCCATGGTTACCGATTCAATTGTTTCTGGTCCTATGCTTCACTACCGAACTAAGCACAGCCAGAGACCAGCACTTGCCCGTCAGCGCTGGGCACAGAAATTAAAACTAAGTTGTAAAAACCAAGGCAACCACTAAAACAATTAAATCCTAAACAATATTTAATATGGTCGCCCTGTGGACAAACACCTTATAAATATACACTCTAAATCAATTAGAGAATGCCACCATAAAACACAATACAAAAATAACCCACAAAACTGGATTCCGAAATCCAAGCTATTTTTAATATAATGAAGGTAGCTGTGACAATGCATTGTATGCATTGTATGAGGAACGACGGTTCAACATGAGTGACGAATTTAAAGAACAAGTCAAACAGTTCTCCAAACAATTTAAATTAGACTGTCATACAGCTAAACGTAATTTTCTGAGTAGTAAAATTAAGAATAGTTCCGATGTTATAAAAACGACTTGGAAAATAATTAATGAGGAGGCCGGTCGAAGTAAAAAAGCGAGTCACGATTACGAACTAAAAATCAATGGACAGCTTACGAGTTCTAGCTTAGAAGTTGCAACTGAATTTGAATCGTTTTTTACTAATGCACCGGCTTCCACGACTAAGTATTTAAATTCGTCACCTTTGTCTGCTGTTGCAATATTAAAAGATAATGTCTCAGAGTGTGCTTCATACTTGAATTTTAAGCACGTCACAAGTTCAGATGTCGTAAAGGCATTTAAATTGATAAATGTTAAGAAAACGAATGATCTTTGGGGACTCTCTGTTCACGTCGTTAAATCCCTGATCGAATTAATTGCACCTGACCTAGCGGTCATTTTCAACAATTGTATAGACTGCGGTGAATTTCCTGATTTAATGAAACAAAGTAAGATAATTCCCCTCTTCAAAGCAGGTAGTACTCAAGACCCCACCAATTTCAGACCTATATCAATACTACCAACTTTTAGTAAAATTTTTGAGAAATTAATCTTATCACAGCTATTACATCATTTTGAATCAAATAAGCTAATGCATAACAAACAGTTTGGATTCACTCGCGGTCGTTCAACAACAGATGCCGGAATTCAGTTCATTGAAAGTATTTTTGATGCCTGGGAAGAGTCACAAGATGCCCTAGGCATTTTTTGTGACTTATCTAAGGCTTTTGATTGCGTTTGTCATGAAACATTGATCAGGAAATTACATCATTATGGAGTTAGAGACACGTCATTGAATTTGTTAAAATCTTATCTGAACGGAAGAATACAAAGGGTAGACGTAAACGGAGAACGATCACCAGGATCATTGGTTTCTTTGGGCGTGCCACAGGGCTCAATATTGGGACCCTTCCTATTCCTCATCTATATAAACGACTTACCCTATCTAGGAAGGGACTGTCATGATATGGTACTGTTTGCTGATGACACCTCACTTATTTTTAAAAAAAGCGAAACCAACACGCTACTGATGATCACGTGAACAATACCATATCAAGAGTGGTAAATTGGTTTAATGTTAATAATTTGCTATTAAATGAGAAAAAGACTAAATGTGTTAAGTTTCTTACTACTAACGTTAAAAATAATCAGACATGTATAACAATTAAAAATGAGGAATTGGAATTGGTAACCAGCACAGTGTTTCTAGGTATAACGTTGGATTCCAAACTCCAATGGGGTCCACATATTGATAAGCTATCGAACAGACTGAGCTCTGCAGCTGTTGCATGCAGGAAAATCCGTCACTTGACAGATTTAAAAACAGCCAGATTAGTTTATTTTAGTTATTTTCATAGTATTATGTCCTACGGTATTCTGCTCTGGGGCAGTGCTGCTGACATAAATACTATTTTTGTGCTGCAAAAGCGGGCTGTTCGTGCGATTTATAAAATGAATAATAGAGATTCTCTTAGAAATAAGTTTAAAGAAGTAAATATATTGACAGTCCATAGTCAATATATTTACGAGAATATTATGTATGTCCATAAGAACATTGTTAATTTTCGAAGAAACTGTGATATACATAACTTTAATACTAGAAACAAGGACAAACTTGCAGTGCCCACTACTCGGCTCCATAAAATAAAAAACTCGTTCAAGGGTAATTGTGTAAGATTTTACAATAAACTCCCAAGCACTTTGACAGATCTATCAATTAATAAGTTCAAGAAATACATCAAGCAAAGGCTTATTTCTAAAGCTTACTACAGTATTAAAGAGTACATAGACGATAAAAATGCTTGGGACTGAATTGTTCTAATTAATTGTGAGCATCCTCACTGCCAGAGTTTCTTTTACTGGACACTTGGAGGCCTTTTACACCTCCAAAGATTAATTTAATTATACAACTCTTGACTGTGGGGACCATTTACATCTCCTATTATCATTGTATTATTGACTAAAGAGACTATACATCTCTGTTATTTATATTTTAATTATTTTATTATGACATTTGAGACTCTTTACATCTCTCAGAAACAATAATTAAGTACTTTTTTTTTCTGATAATATGATAATAATACCAAATGTTCTGTAAAAAATGAAATGAAATGACATGTGAAAGTGCCCTTGTGGCCTATTTACAGAATAAACGTTTTGAGTTTTGAGTTTGAGTTTTGACCTTCTAGAAGTGGCCCCTCCGATATGACCCACACTTCTACTGAGGTCAGCAAAATCAGCTTAATACCCCTTAAATAGCCTGACCCTGCTCTGTAAACCGAAATAACACTGCAGTACTAAAGAACCCGACGTTCTACCGCAAGTAATACAATCTAGTTACTTCGCAGAATGACTGTTCAATCTTTTATGCGCACAAACAGTAGTTTCCGACTACAAATTTATAATAATTGTTAACTAAATTGACACTTATACATTCACTAACCGAAAATGAACTTTAATTGTGGTACCGACCACAGACTCATTGCCGACTTGCCGGCCAATCTGAGATATTCTTTTCTCCCAACTACAATGTGGCAAAAAAAACAACCCTACAACCGTGAATCGATGATTTCCCACTAGAAAAGCGCGCCTGCTACCAAAATGATTAATTCCACGCCTCAACCGAACGGCGCGGAATCTTGAGGGGCTGGGTTTTTGCCAGCACGGGAGAGAAAATCTTGATTGTTACTTTACCTTGTCGTCGTAGACCGGAAATTGAAAGTTCGATTCGGGGCAGGAATACGGGATAAGGGCACAAGTTTGGGTAGGATCAGGAATGAATCTCGCTCTTCGCTGCCCGACGCTGTCGCCGGCGTGCTGCCTGCCGACACGAGGAGTCGCCGTCCGATACGACGATGTCCAATCACAACACGGATCACTCAACCGCTGACGCGAATCTACTTATTTCCCGACGATGTGGTAGATTAACACTCCGACCAGGCTCGACACCTGTATTAGACGATTGTTACACCGAAATACAATCAATGGCCCGATGCCTGAGCAGACATGTTTTTTCTCCCGACGAGAAAAGATAACCTCTAATTTCTCATCTCGTTTCGATACGAGTGACAGCTGCGGTTCCGTTTCCGTTCCGAGTCGCGCAACAAGAGGAGGTGCGTTCCGAAGCATAAATATTAAACAGCGGGTTTCTGAGCCCCGATCGCGAATATTTCACAGATCAACGTTAGCGAGTCCAGATTAAATTATCTTATGGCCGTCTTGAAGCAGAATTTTGCCAGCCTCTAAATGGAGAAAACACAACTTAAGTACAACAAGGCCAAGTTACGTAGTCAAGCAAACTCAACTCACTCAACATGGCCGCGTTGTATCTATTTTACGTTTAAACTCCATTTAGCGGGTGTCAAAACTCTGACAGAAATATAGAATTGAAGCGGCACGTCATGTGGTGCAGATGTGTCACGTTGCTCAGGTGGTATGTATGACACGACATGACGTACCACCTCTATTTTGTTGTTTATGTCACGTCCCTTGGATGGCTCGGCCTAAGTGTGTCGATACACCATACCGAAATTCAGCGACCGAAGTTCGGCGTGTTAACGCCTGCGATGCTATTTTGATTATTAGCAAAACACTTGCCGGCATTGCGTCGCGTTTTGGCGTGCAACCTTCGGTCGGGCGTAATTGGCAGCAACGCATCGCTATACAGTTCTGACATTTTTGTCGCTTAATTTCGGCATGGTTTGTCGACGCACTAAGTGGTCGTGCTTATATACGGATCGCCCCCCCCAGGTGCCGCTTCCGATAGTGGACGACCTGTGGAACCAGTTCCTCGAGGAGTGCCTCAACCCGGCGTCGACGTCGCGGCACGAGGACGATGACGACGCCGACCCGGACTTCGCCGCCGACCCGGACGCTCGTGAGTACAAACAAGCATACGATAAGCTGTCTAACTAAGCCGTCCGGGTAGGTGGTTGCTAATGAGAGGAGTGAGGCCGACCCGGACTTCGCCGCTGACCAGGACGCTCTTGAGTACAAACAAGCATACGATAAGCTGTCTAACTAAGTCGTCCGGGCAGGTGGTTGCTAATGAGGCGAGTGAGGCCGACCCGGACTTCGCCGCTGACCAGGACGCTCGTGAGTACAAACAAGCATTCGAGTAGCGTACGTCAGCCGTCTAGCTAAGTCGTCCGGGTTGGTGGTTGGTAACGAAAGGTGGTCCTTAATGCCGACCCGGACGCACGTGGTAAATTTCATAGCTCTAACTTTCCTATTCTATTCATCAACTCCTTAGCTTTACGATGCTCCTCGTCTTCCCAAAACTCCTTTACCTCTTAACTCCTCTTCATCCTGTAGCTATTCATCTTCAGCAAACTCCTCATTAATCTGATGCTCTTTAGAATTTTGAATTTCTCTTCAACTTCTTCAAACTGCTCATCATTCTCCTGTATATTGTCTTCAAACTCCTCATCTTCCTGATGCTTTTGATCTTCTGCAAACTCCTCTGTTTATTCTGTTTATCTTTTCTAATCTACTCATCATCAAGTACCTTTATTGTATTGAATTGACTCATCTCCGACTAAGCGAGAGACATATGTCAAGATTGTAGTAAGTGGAGGTCTTTAGACTCGGTCTCTTCTTAGGGCATATTATTTATTTATGACTAATTCTAATTTCCTGTTCCATTTGCAGATGAAGACGAAGAGTCACTAGAGAACAGTCTCATAAAGATATCCAAGAAAGAGCTAAACGACCTGGTCACAGAACTGTTTCATATAATGCCCGAAGAGCTGTCAGGCAAAAATGGCAACACTCCCACGCCTGGCAAGAATAACAACAGCTACAATACTACGAATAGTTTGAGTTATAATCAGAGTTTGAGTGTTAGTGTGAGTGGGCATTGGGAAGGGAAGCAGGAGCCTGCGTCGGATGAAGAGGTAGATATGTGACTAAATAATAGAATGATATAAAGTACGGTGGCCGAGCAGGAAGAATTTCGTACATTGACCCCTAGCTACTCTTCTCTTTCGCTCACGCGTAAATTATACTGGCGACGAGCTCGCACAGTTCAATTGTGAGCATGACGGCTATATCATTTACGCGCGAGCGAAAGAGACAAGAAGCTAGGAGTCAATGTACGAAATTCTTCCTGCTCGGCGACCTTACTTGAGGCTAGGGGTCAATGTACGAAATTCTTCCTGCTCCGCGACCGTACTTGAGTATGAGAGATTTCAAAAGAATATGTTATCATTCCAGAAGTATGTGTAGTCAGAATCAGGTTAACGAGCATGTGAGCACGCAGGCTACTCAAATTCAGGGTGTTTGGTAGATGGTTGCCAAGATTTAAAGCGAAGCTATTACAGACAAAACTGCCAAACATGCATATTGCTAATATATTTATAATAAGTTTATATTTTTTTGATGATTTATTGTTTTTGCCGAAAATTCTCACATTTTCACAGTTAAACGATAATTACTGCAAAATTAAACAATGATCGGATTATTTTAAAATCAATTGTCGTTATAATAAATCTTGACTTGTGCATCTCATACTTCAGACTTGCTTTTTACAGGCCTTTGAAGACACGAAAAATTTAAATCATCAATAAAACTAGTTTTTGGACTTGATTAAAAAAAAACCGGTAAAAGCTTTTTATTTGCAAATATTTTTAAATACATGCTTTGTTATTGCTACATATCATTTAAGGTATCAGTTACAGGGATTCCGTACACATTCTTGAAATTAAGATCTTGATATGAACGTTATTAATTAATTAATTAATTTTATTCTTGCTCTAAATGAGAACCTAGGTTCCTCATACAGGCACGAGCCCGCCTTCTGACTTCTGTGGCATTCATTTTCAGCATCATCTCTCTCAAAAGTCAGTCTTATTTTTGAAACCGACTCCCCTTCGCGTTGATCGTTTGGTTTGAATAGACCAGTTCTTTGGCCCTGCCCCACATAAAAAAAGACCATTGGGACCAGCCAGCCGACGAAGGTGTTGTAAAAACTCTGAAATTCGGTAGCCGGCGGTTTGGGTAGCGCTGTTCGTACATCCGTCGTGTCAACGCTCCGTTGCCGTCTGCTCTGCCATAAATGAAAACAATGTCGGCATATTCTTCTTTAGAAAAAGTAGCCATAATAGTCAACAAACATATAAACAAGAGGTTTCATGAAATCCAATCCAATTAATTTGAATATCGCCGGCTGTCCAGCGCATTGTTCAATGGAGATACAAATTATCAAATTAGTTTCACGTAGAGGGCGCTAAAATTTTAAGCTAATAATTACTAACTAATAAGTTAATAAAAGCTAATAAAAAAACAAATAAGTTATTAGATATTGTGCACTGCCTAACATTTCATGGTAAACTTTTGCTATCAAGCCTTGGTTTGCTGGAAGAAATCTCTTTTTAGAGATAAGCTCGCCTTTGAACATATGTTTTCCACAAATGTAACGTTTTATTTATCTTTGTGCAATAAATAATTATGATATGATGATTATGATGATACTCTGTGTTCATTATCCTTTATTATTATCCATTGTACTTTAGCGTAGTAAGCAAAACGTTTTGTTCGTCTCGGGTTACAAATTAATCACAGAGTAATAGTAAAACATGGACGTAGTATTCTAGTATAACAGGACTTCACTCTTCTCAAATTAGTAGTTACAAAAAACAACGTCATCCCCCCCTTTTTTTTTGAAAGTCCTAACCACAAAGTAAAAACTAGTGGTTCTGTGAGAACAGTACACCACGCGAGCCCTTCGCCATACGTACATACTTAAACATATTATCACGACACACGGACAGAAGGCATTATTATAATGTGATACAAGTTTATTTTGCGCAACAATTTAATGAAGAAAGTCAAATTTTAAATTGAATTTCAGGTGCTTTTCAAGCTTTTTCCAATTACTATGCAGACTTGTGCGAAATAGGGGTAAAAGTTTTGGCGATTACTCGCGTTTCCTTCGTCCCAGGAGGTCAAATCTGATGTCTACGGGTTCGCTCGTGAAGGCGGCGGGAACTGCGTAGTCTGATTAGGTATAAAGCTTCCGAAATCAAATAAAAATCTGAAGTCGTTAAAGAATAATGAATACGTTTGCTACAGCAAACTTACCTCCCCCCTTTCCCCCTCCACTCCCCCATCACACCCCCGACTCCTTGAAGTTTATCGGATGAACAACTGGAATTATTAAAATAAAATAACCCGACTGCATTTTCTTTCAATACCACATACAAACTTAGGAATGCACCTGGTTAAGTATATGGAGTATGAAAGTAGCCGCACCAATAACTTTGTAAAGCCATAAGTCCGCCATAAAAAAACCGACTCGACAAAAAAAAACTGTATAATTATCGAACCTGCTCACAAAATTTCACGAGATTCGGTTGAGAAATGCGACCTGTAGGCGAGAACAGACAGACAGATAGAAGGACAAATGCATGGACCTGAAATATGTGTTAACCCTCTTATTTTGAATAATAAATTATTCTAAAAAAAAAATGAATATCTTGCGTGTTTACTTATATCTGATGCTGATTGTATCTTCATAAATAGCACGATAGAGATGAGCTTCAAATCTTCAATCTGATTTCCACCATGTTTGTATATTTGTATGCATCTCTATCTAACTCAATACCCTGGTGAACATTTAGGAGCTGGGCGTCGTTTCCACTATTTAACTTACACACTGCCCGGTCGTTTGCTCTCTTTGCCCAATGTCTCTTGCGAGTCTGATAATTGACCGAGCAAGCGAAGGGCTCCATTTCGACAAGATTGGAGGCCGATTTTGCTTTCCTCTGTCTCTATGTCTCCGTGTCTGTCAGTTCCGGTCTAGGGGCCACGGTTTTCAAGCGATCCTCACAAAACTTGGCACACGTGTTCCTTGAATTAAAAGTTGTTTTTGGTTGAGAGATTTTCTCGATTTTACCCTTTAGGGGGGGGGGGGGGAGTTATGACGTCATTAATTTTTGTATGGGTTTTTTTTCTTTCTGAAACCTGTCGTGTGGGGTATCAAATTAAAGGGCTTCACCTCAAATTAAAGTGCTTCACCTTTCGGCCGCCTGTTTTCTAAAAATCCAAGAAATTAATAAAGAGGATCTATACACAGACCATGAGAGTAAGTGAAACAGACTAACTATTTTCGTGAAAAGTCAATAGATTGTATTTTAAATCACAAAATGTAGTTTACAAAGTTATTGGTGCGGCTACTTTACTACTTGAGTTTGATTGAATCTAAAATACTTACCTATAAATTGGTTCACAGTCCCCCCTGTTCCCCCAGTCCACTAGAACATATTTCACACTCAAATCTTTAACCCACAACAGGGGTAGGCAGCAACGAAGGATATACCATAACAGGGGTAGGCAGCAACGAAGGATATACCATAACAGGGGTAGGCAGCAACGAAGGATATTCCATAACAGGGGTAGGCAGCAACGAAGGATATACCATAACACCATGGCCTCACTCTTTTTCCCATACCGGGTGGCAGAGGTAAAATTGTACCATGTTTTAACCAGCTATTCGATATATCCGGGGTTCGTATATGCAGTGCAAGCAGTGATTACTGATGACGCCTAACTGGACTTAATAGCCATGTGAAATTTTCCGACTTAACATGGGTTGCCCATGACTCAAAGCCTCTGGACCACGGAGCTCTTAACTGTTACATTTAATTCCATTACAGGTCCAAGACAAGGAGAATCATGACGCGAGGAATGGTCGAAGACCGTCGGTAGTGTCTATTGGGAAGAGCGAGCCGTTAGATGATGTAGACAATGCGGAGAGTGAGAGGAATGATGCCGCTGAAGTGGCCAAAGATAATGGCTTTGAGTAAGTTTTAATCAGTTTTCTTTGTTATTTTCTTAATTAATGGCGTAACGTAACCTGTTCGAGGCTGATTTTGATTGATGTGATCACTAATATTAGCACTACCAGCATCATGATGTAGTGTGGGAGCCAGGTGCAAATAAATACGCGCGGGGTTGGTGGTAAGACTCCTTGCTTTATTGAATATACTAATTATTCTAGGACAATGCCCCCTTGATGGTAGGTTCAGTATAAGTACACGTGTAGTGTCCTATGACATTGGTCTTATTACTAGTGCCCATATATGGTTCGGTGTCTTATGACGGGTATCGCCATGGGCGGTCGTTACAATGTTTACCTGTACCTACTTACTTAAGGTGGTCACACACTACAATGGTGTTACTGAAATAGTACTGAAGAGATTATTATGAAAAGTTTTCTCTGCCGATGACGTGAGTAACAATCCCTTTCTCTTTGTCTTAATGAGCCAAAGCCAACTACTTGACAAGTGTAGTCAACATAGATTCTTTTCAGGGTTCCGTAGAGAAGGGTGCCAAACGGGACCCTATTACTAAGCCTCCGCAGTCCGTCTGTCCGTCCGTCCGTCAGCGAGCTGCATCTCATGAACCGTAATAGGTAGAGACACAAAATATGTATTTCTGTTGCCGCTACGACAGCAAATAGTTAACTATACTACAGTTTATAATTTATAATCCCCATACAAAAGACGTGTTCCAACACTCCCAGCGATATAGCAAACCAGTATCATGATTCAAATATCATCAGTACTTATCCCATGGTTGTGGTGGCGTAACTGGTGTTATATTGGTCGCGCAATCTTTAAGTTCTGAGTTCGAATCCACGTTCAGACATAATATTACTTTATTTTTATTTTTGTTTTATTATTTTTAGTGATTATGCTTTCTTGTACGTTGGTACGCAACCCTTTTAAGCTCATAAACTAAATTGCTGAAAAATTTACAACTCTGATATCGACGAGCCATTTTGTTTATGATGCTTCAACGTCTCACATTATTTTTATATGGCTAGTATTTAATCGCACATCAAAAAGACTGATTTTCACAGCAAAAAAGGATCAGCAAAAACACTTTTTATGTTTTAAGTATTTTTGTTGTTCTTACATGTTCAAGCTAATACGAAGGATAAAGGGCGCTTCGTTTCGCTCACCCCCTTTACCCTTCACCTAAGCACCTAAGCGCTAAGGTATTTTGCCCTGATATTTTCTGTGAAAATCAGTATTATTGATATGCAGTTTAATATTTCCCTTTTAATATTTGTTAAGAGAACCCAGTAGCCAAGTTGTCAGAGGCATTGACAGTCGAGTAATCTGGGTGATATTGACTTAGAAGTGGTTTGTTGCAGCAAATCAAAGGTTCAAATCGAGAGCACGGAACGCAACATAGCCACCACCAGGCCTCAACCGAAACCTTTGCCTGTGCCGTCATTGCTGAAAGAACGACTCTCTAAAGACACCGTACCGTACCGTACCAACGTTGTCATTGAAATGCCAGACGATAATAAACCTACAGTAAGTTGATATAAGGCTACTATCCGCCGAAGTAACGAGGCTCCGCTGTGGCGAAGCGCTTGTGGCTCTGCCTACCATGCGAGAGGTCCCGGGTTCGATCCCTGGCTGTGGGTAAACAAAAACAAAAAAATAGCCCCAGGTCTTGGATGTTTGTATGTGTGCGATGTCGCTGTTTCTGGTTTCCACGACACAGGGTCTCCTAGTATGGGGCCAGAAGCAATGTATGTAAAAAAATGCAATATCCCCTCCCTCTATCGCTCGCTCTCGCCCTAGACGCGTCAGTAGGACAATGACCGGACGCTTTGACGTCATCAGAGAGAGGTGCCATGTTGACTTTGGCATGTGGTACCTTGATAAATACAATATCCGTGTAGGAAACTGTGTAGGAAGCAGGAATAATTACGCGTCGAAAAAGTATACGAATCGAACTGTCAGTGACTCTTATGTACAATGACTGTTCAGGCTTCTCAGCACCTAATGACCTCGTAGGGTCCCATCAGCTACGAGGTAGCGTGACGATCAGGTGCCAAGAAGTGATGAACGTCGGCGATTCACCGAGCTGAAGTTATGTGGGGTAGATCTAACCTGGTCTGTGCTTCTGACCCATCAACCTCCTGTCTCTCTGCAAGGCCCGGGCGCGCCCTAGGCTCTTCTTGGTAGACAGGTTCTTCAGCCAACCAGGTATGACTGGCGGGCCAGCGTCAATGTGCACAGTGTTCCAACACAGGTTATGTTCTACGTGGTAAATACAAATCGGGCACGAAAATCCGAACTTTATCTGGTTCGAGAGACAACAACACACTCAGCTATATTAACAATCCTGAGGGAATCCCGAATACATTCCAGATGTCCTGCGATTTAATTTCAACCCCTAACCACAACGCGTTTACATTGCGAGGGCTTTCGTCTGTCAGTTGTCAAAACTGCCTGATTGACAGCTAACGTCAAAATTAAAATGACCGTTCAGAAACCATCGATCGAATATCGATTTGGAATCGAACAATCACCCGCCCGGACAGGCACCCACCTGTCCCCTAATCTACGGGCAGCCGAGACAACGTTGCTACCGCTCGTTTTAGAACCGAGCCTCCTACTAGAACCTCTGCAGACCGGGGGGTCCCGTCCTTACCAGGGAACAAGTTAACAATGCGCCCCCTGCGCCAACGTAGTGGCGGTAGGTTAGCATCCTTAACCAGAACGAGGTCACCAACACTAGGGGGGCTAGTTTTGTCAGTCCACTTAAGGCGCTGTTGTAAGATATGCAGATACTCGAGCGACCAACGCTTCCAGAAATTCTAAGTAAACTGCTGCAACATCTGATACCTTGACAACCGATACAATTTCACTCCCTCGAAGGGGTGCTCGGGCAACGCGTTAAGTGGCTGTCCTATCAAGAAATGGCCTGGGGTCAGAGCCTCCAGGTCATTTGGATCCGAGCTGAGCGGACACAACGGTCGCGAATTGAGAACGGCCTCGATCTTACAAAACAATGTCGCGAGCTCCTCAAAAGTCAGCGCGGTCTGACCTACTATATGCCCCAAGTGCGTCTTAGCTGACTTAACTACGGCCTCAAAAATCCCACCCCAGTGGGGGCAAATCGGTGGGCTGAAGGTCCACTGTATACCCCGACGGGAGAGGGCCGTTCCAATATCCACTTTATTTACATTCAAAAAGTTGACTATCTCTCGTAAGTATCGTTCCGCACCGATGTAGTTAGTGCCGTTATCAGAGCGGATCAAAGTTGGAAGTCCCCTTCGAGAAACAAACCTATCCAAACAAGCAATGAAAGCCTCTGTCGAGAGATCAGCAACGAGCTCGAGATGTACCGCCTTGGTGGATAAACAAACAAACACACATAGGTACGCCTTGTATTGCTTAGCGGTACGCAATCGTGAACTCTTCACCATAAACGGTCCTGCAAAATCCGTACCAACACCTGAAAACGGTCTGACCTCATTCACACGATCAGGGGGCAAGTCCCCCATGAGAGGTTGCATCGTGGCAGCCTTAAGTCGATAACAAGGCATGCACCGAAACACGATGTTCCGTATGGCACGGCGGGCAGATAAGATCCAAAACTCCCGCTGGAGCGTGGCCAACAACGCGTTACAGCCGGCATGCGCGTTTTTAATATGACGATCAGTCACCAGCAATTCAACTAACTGTCCCCCCTTGGGGAGCAGAAGTGGGTGACGAGCCGAATACGACAGATTCGCATTGCGCAATCTTGCTCCTACCCGAAGTATCCCGGTCGAATCAACAAAGGGGTTGAGACGCGCGACGGCTCCCTTCAATTTCGAACGTCCACTTCGTATAATCTCCAATTCTGCCCCAAACTTCGAGGACTGTACCAACCGGACCAAATTCAACAGCGACTCGTTTCGCTCTGCCGGAGTCAGAATAGGGTTCAACGTTCGCTGATCGCGAGGAGTACGACAATTTGGAGCGAATCTCCTAATCCAAGTGGACACGTTTATCAACTTGTCAAGTGAGCTATACCTGTCCAGCAGAAACCCGGCGTCAGGGTCCTCAGCCTTCTGGGTAACATGCACGGCCGCTCTGGGGCCATGATCCGAAGATACTACTACATGGCTGTGGGGCCAGTCCGATTCTCTCTTGGCAAGCCAGGGTGGTCCCCACCACAAATGGTGTCTAACGAGTTCAGGAGCCCGACATCCCCTGGATGCACAATCAGACGGGTTCAATTCTCCTGGTACATGTCTCCAGGTCAGTGGGACCTCAGACGACACAATCTGGGAGACACGGTTCGCAACAAAAACCTCTAAGTTATGGACCGAAGCCTTCAGCCAGCACAAAACAATCTGGCTGTCCGTCCAAGCGTACACCGTATCCTCCAAAACCACTGACCCACGATTCAAAAGTTTGGTCAAAAGAGCAGCCCCGGACAGTTCCAGTTTTGGAATCGTCATCCTTGTCCGAATAGGCGCTACCTTGCTTTTTGCCAAAACCAAACGCACGTCGACCTCCCCGGTGGAGGTGACGGTTCGCAAATAAACCGCTGCCGCAAACCCTCGTTCAGAGGCATCACAAAACCCGTGAAGGGTTGCCCTGTAATCCCCAGCAGGGACCAATTTCCTCGGCAGCGATACATTATTTATGTCCGATAGCGAGGTGAACATTCGCGTCCAATCAGTCAACAAATCACCTGAGAGGTGGGTGTCCCAGGTCAACTGAGCCGCCCATAGCCTTTGCATAAAACATTTGAGAGCAAAGGTGACTGGAGAAATCCATCCATTCGGGTCGAACGTTCTCGCAATCGTTGACAGTACTGACCGCTTCGTCCAGGCCTTCGGTGTTTCTAAAACCACCCGATAGGTAAACTCATCATTGACGGGCCGGTACTGAATTCCAAGCACTGACAACATGTTAGGGTTGTCAGGATTCTCAAAAACGTGCGGGAATTGTTGAAACTCATCTGGGAGACCAGACATCAACTCAGGGGAGTTGGACATCCACTTGCGTAGTTCATAGCCGCCTCGTTCCAGCAATTGAATGAGCTCGTCACGTCGGTCCAGAGCTTCCTCTACACTGGCTGCCTCTGTGCAGACGTCATCGACGTACAAATCTTGCTCCAGGATAGCGGCGGCTCTAGGATAGCTCACACGGTCACGCGACGCCAACTCCCGCAGGGTACGCATCGCCAAATACGGGCTAGACCGTAACCCATACGTGTTCGTTTTTAACTCATAGACCTTGACTGGCTCGGCCGTGGTCTCACGCCAAAGTATCAACTGATACCTTCTGTCAGCCGGATGAATTACCGTTTGCCTAAACATCATCCGAATGTGTGCGACAAATACAATCTGGTGTCTCCGAAAGCTCGTGAGAATATCCGAAATATCACGACTCAACTTGGGTCCCGAATGTAGACACTGATTCAGGGACATCCCGTTCGAGGTAGGTGCTGACCCATCAAAAACAACTCGAATCTTGCCGGTAGGGGTTCGCAGGACGGCATGGTGTGGAAGGAAACAATGATCCTCAGATCTCCAGTCCACACCCGATACCGACATGTGTCCTAACGACTCATACTCCCTCATGAAATCGACGTATTTTTGTTTAAATACGGCGTCCCTTGACATCCTACGCTCCATCGACATCAATCTCGTCTCAGCCATCTTCCTAGATTCTCCTAGTGGCGGTCGATCGGCCCTGAAAGGCAGTCGAGTTACAAAACGACCAGAACGAAGGCGACCAGTACTATTCTGGTAAAACAACACGCACTCTTCTTCGTCTGCGTCGACTCGACGAACGGTGGGAGGTTCCTCTATCTCCCAGAAACGTTGGATAGCGTCTGACAACGCTGAGCCAATAAGTATGCCATCTGACTCGGCAGGCCTAACCATTGGCAATGCCGGACCCATGATCACGTGACCAAACTTAGTATCCACAGCAATCAACCCGTCCGGCTGAAGAACTCGCCGATCCGACAACAGAAACCTACCCAGAACGTCTGCTCCCAGTAGCAGGTCGACCGGGGCTGGAGTGTCAAAATTGGGATCCGCCAACTTGAGTCCTGATGTCAGGAATCGAACGGCCGGATTCAACTTCACCAAGGGGTGTCTGCCCATGACATGCGTCATTACTAAAGCTTGCACGGATGTTTTTGTCAAAATGTCATAACGTGGAGAGAACGTGATCACCGATTGACCAACTACATTCGTAACCGTAACATTCCCCACGCCCCGTATTGATTTATTATACCTATTTACCTTGAGGCCCAACCATTTTGCGAAATCATTCGATACAATGCAGCCCTGAGCTCCAGAATCTAATAAGGCGCGAACGTATGTTGGGTTGCCCGCCAAATCCCAAACAAGCACAGAGGCGATCGGTAACACCACCGTCTCCGGTTGGGGGGCAACAAATGGTTGGGCCGCAAATTCCTAGCGAGGGCCCCCGGGGCCCCACTCTGCCTGTAACCGATCAGGTATGCAGCTATACGCCAGAGGGTCCCATTGTACAAATGGCCCACGCGCCGGTTCCATTGCCACCCTACGATTCCCCGTAAAGGGGGGTGGGCGTGAATTCAACCGTGGCCGCTCCATGAGCGGGGGGGACATCACATGTGACCGACGAGGACGAGGCGACGAGCGGGGCGACAACTGAGGCGGCGTCCGAACCGCACCCGCATAGCTCGAAGGTGTCCCATGCCACCCGCCCGTTACGGCCTGCTCAACACACCCAATGTCCCGCTGAGTCGGATGCTGAGTCGCAACCGAAAACTCAGGGCCCCCCATGTAATGATCCTGAGTGCGGCCCTGCACCCTAGTACTGCCCTGTGCACGTGGGGACGTTGGCCCCTGAGTTGCGCTCCGAGTCGCTAACGAATTCTCAGGGCCCCATGCCGTGTCACCCTGGGTACGGCCCTGTGGTGGCTGTTGGCCGGACCGGTACCTGCACAACAGATTGTTGTGGGGCCCACCACAATATCCGCACATTTGTGTGCGCGTGCAGTCCCTAGCCATGTGTGGCCCGATGCACAGGAAATACCAGCTCCGCTGCTTGGCCATCCGGCGCCGTCCCTGAACCCTAAGTTCCCCGAACTTATTGCAATTGGCCACAGTATGGCCAATCTGCCTACAACATGGGCAGTTCTCACCATGTGGGGTCAATTCACTCACAGTCCCATACGACTGCCGGTTGGTGCGGTCCTTCCTCGTCGGAGGGCCCCTACTCACAGCGTTCCCGGCAGCTCTCTGTGGCTCCGAAGGATGGGTGACCGTCAACCCCAAATTCTCTGCCCGTCGAGCCTCCTCTTCCAAAAATCCGACCAAGTCGGAGAAGGCGGGCAGGTCCTCGGCCGACCTCCCGTGAGACTGTTCGAAACGAGTCTGCACGTCAGCGGGTAGGCGGGAAAGTACAATGTACAACAGTAAGTACGACCATCCACCAACCGGAAGTCCAAGATTCTCTAGAGCCTTGGTGACGGACAACAATGGGTTCAAAACCTCCGTCTGTATGGCCCCGACCTTGTTCACAACCGGGATACTAAACAAACGGTTCAGTTGGGCATCGGCCAACCTCCGTTTGTTGTGGTAACGTTTGACCAACAATTGCCTGGCCGTTTCATAGTTACCCTCCGTAACTGTCAAATGAGCGACCAGCTCCCTAGGCTCACCCCTCAATGCTGCCACCAGCTGAGCCATCTTGACAGACTTGGTAATGTCCGATCGCATGTGCACCAAACTGTCGAACAGATTGATGAAGCTCATCCATTCACCGGACACGCCGTCAAAAGTAGGCATAGTTATGGCAGGTAACCTGGACCCCGATCCCTGATGCGGCAGAGGTGCTTCAATGTCACCATCATGGCTGGACTCGCGCTGTCTACGTATGTCCGCAGCCTTCTGCGTGATAGCAGCTGCCATCTCCATACATTGGTCGACATCCCCTATCAACCGTGACAGCCTGTCAGGTGCACAACCATCAACTGATTTCGCCTGCGCGGACAATTCGAGCACCCTATTGTAACGTTCCTTAACGTCCATAGACCGCTCCAATACCACATCATGCCTATCTAAACGGGCTATCAGACCGTGTGCGGAGGAAAACCATCTGAGTTCCTTAGAAACACCCTTCTGGATTTCAGATAACGACATGATCGGAACGATACTTACTCACAATTTGCAGTAACTCAATTTTATTGGACCCTCCAGTCTATAACCCAAACGAGGGAACCCTAAACTATAACTTAAACAATGTTGTTTTCCTTAAACAATAGGAACCGAGTTTTATATCTATATAAATTCTGTAAATAACAATTTAGTCTCCCTTTATCACTACAACACACACAGATAGTCAATATGAGTTCAAGTTATAAATTGCTATAAACTGAAAACAATGTAATAGCCTGCTATCAATAGATGTAACTACCTATGTTAACCAAAACATTCATTCAATAGCATTACTAGACCACTAATAGATTGACTACTGGTAATTCAATGCAAATTTCAATTCAATATCTGTCTGTCTACTACCAGCAATAGACTTATAGCTTACAATACTACCAATCTATGTGGATACAGGAACAACCAAGTTACTTAACCGCCTATACCTACAGATTGATAGTCCCAAATCGTGCCTTCCTGGAGCCCTTGACGGCTGCAAATCTCAGGAAACCACGCTCTGCTACCAAAATGTTCAGGCTTCTCAGCACCTAATGACCTCGTAGGGGCCCATCAGCTACGAGGTAGCGTGACGATCAGGTGCCAAGAAGTGATGAACGTCGGCGATTCACCGAGCTGAAGTTATGTGGGGTAGATCTAACCTGGTCTGTGCTTCGGACCCGTCAACCTCCTGTCTCTCAGCAAAGGCCCGGGCGCGCCCTAGGCTCTTCTTGGTAGACAGGTTCTTCAGCCAACCAGGTATGACTGGCGGGCCAGCGTCAATGTGCACAGTGTTCCAACACAGGTTATGTTCTACGTGGTAAATACAAATCGGGCACGAAAATCCGAACTTTATCTGGTTCGAGAGACAACAACACACTCAGCTATATTAACAATCCTGAGGGAATCCCGAATACATTCCAGATGTCCTGCGATTTAACAACCCCTAACCACAACGCGTTTACATTGCGAGGGCTTTCGTCTGTCAGTTGTCAAAACTGCCTGATTGACAGCTAACGTCAAAATTAAAATGACCGTTCAGAAACCATCGATCGAATATCGATTTGGAATCGAACAATGACATAAGGTTCATGTTTTCTGAACTCGAACACATTTTCGCTCTGGTTATTATTCCTGCTTGAGCCACAGGAATAAATACGCGTCGAAAAAGTATGCGAAACGAACTGTCAGTGACTCTTATGTACAATGACATAAGATTCATTTCATTTGAACTCGAATACTTTGTGACTCTGGTAATAATTCCTGCTTGGGCCACAGTACGATTTGGTCACACTGGAGTAGGTCACACTCACATTCGATATACTTCATAATTTCTCTATTTTTCACTCACATATACCTATACAAAAGCAAGCTCGTCGTTATACTACGAAAACCAATTATCTCGAAATTTTGCTTAAAATTACTTAACATTATGATACTACTTCAGTTTTCGCGCTCTTTCGTCTGCTATTTTTGGACGCAGTAAAGAGGGTTTATGATACTTATGTATATACATGCTTTGAGATTGTGGTGGAGATTGAAATTTTAATAAAGTGATGAAAAAATACTATGAGCGACATCTAGGTTGTTACCAATGAACTATTTTTCGATGTACGGTGCTTTGTATGGCTATGTACGGAAGAATATTCTTTATATTATTACTCTATGGTGGTGGTTTCTCATTCCTTTTTTTTTCAATGTTTTTTAAAACAAAAGATACACTGACCACGAGAGCTCCGGTGGCTGCGTCCGCTGTGAATATTAGGTCCGTAAAAGGGAGATCTCCGCTGCAGGTTGCTACGTCTGGGGACCACTGGTCCAAGACCTTATGCTCGGACGTTCTACATATAGTTAGTAACCGAAGAAACTTCTCTTGCGCGATGCAGGATCGATTATCAATTGTGTCTGCGATTCGTGATGACATCTGTTGACAACTTCTGTCAATTGCTGCGTTTAGATGATTGACATCCACCTTGTATGTTAGTATGTAGATAGCCTAATAGGTGACGCCACAACAGTATTTATCTACTCAACATGCTCTAAACAATTTAATTTATTTTACCTTGAGACAAATACTAGTTAATGCATTATTTCCTCAGATATTACCAGAGCAGATACTTATACTCGAGCAACAGCTACGCCAGCACATTCAGTTCGCGACCTCGAACTTCCTCCAACTGTACATACACCCGGAGCACTGGTCCATGGCTCCTACTTATAAGGATTTTCTTGTAAGTATATTCAATCATTATAACTTAGTTTATTAGTATGTGGGATTGACTGCTAATGTCGAGTAACGCATGTCTGATCAGATCACTCTTACAGACTAGTTCGCCAGGATATGTGGCGGTGTGTTCCGATTAATTGTAGATGTCGTAGCTATATTGTAGAATTTGATTATTTCATGAAATGGCCAACCATGGATTGATCATGAAATAGCCAACCATAGATTGACTATATCATGAAATGGCCAACCATGGATTGACTATCATGAAATGGCTAACCATGGATTGACTATATCATGAACTGGCCAACCATGTATTGACTATATCATGAAACAGCCAACCATGGATTGACTATATCAAGAAATGGCCAACCATGGATTGACAATATCATGAAATACCAACCATGGATTGACTATCATGAAATGGCCAACCATGGATTGACTATATCATGAAACGGCCAACCATGAATTGCCTATATCATGAAATTATCAGGAAGGCTTAAATTTCACTAAAACATGTCTTTTTAAAATAATTTATATTCAGTACGACATGGTGTTTTTTTGTGTTATACATGTGGATCTAACACGAAGACTTCGCTGCGCTCGCCCCTTTTAGTATTCACCTAAGCTACCGCAGTGTTTTGCCCTTAAATATTTCTTTGTTAAATGATAGTTCTAATTCAGCCATGGTTGGCTATATCATGATATAGTCAATTCTACTATATTTTTACGATATTGACATTAGATTAGCGCTAAATTTGGCGATGCTATTGGGGCTCGTTTAGGGAGACGCGGTGCGTTGCGCGGCCAAATCAAACATAATATGTTAATTTAAGGGAACGTTTATGCATAGGCTAGTATTTAATCGCACATCAAAAATACTGATTTTCATAGCAAAAAAGGATCAGCAAAAACACTTGTTATGCTTTAAGTATTTTTCTTGTTCTTACATGTTCAACCTTATACGAAGGTTTTGTATTCAGTACTACTTAATGTTTTTTGTGTTATACATGTAGACCTAACTACCGCAGTATTTTGCCCTGATATTTGCTGTCATACTCAGTATATTTTCTGCGCAAATCAGTATTTTTGATGTGCAGTTTGATATTTCCCTTATGCATATTGTTCGCGCGTCGTCACAAGCGTTTTGTTAGACTACTGGCGGCGCTCACGGCGCACCCTGACGCCACAGTCGACGTGCCGTGTGACGTGTCGCGTCCCCTTCAACGACACCAGACACCGCCGCACGCGTCTCCCTAAATGGGCCCCTAACCGTCTAAACTTTTTTACGGTTTTTTTTTTCACGCCTGTTCCCTTACGCAGTGGCAGTGACACAGTTGTGCCCACTTTTAGCCGGTTCAATATATTATTTCTTTTTTAGGGTTCCGTACCCAAAGGGTGAAAACGGGACCCTATTACTAAGACTCCGCTGTCCGTCTGTCTGTCTATCTGTCTGTCTATTTGTCTGTCTGTCTGTCGGTCTATCACCAGGCTGTATCTCATGAACAGTGATAGTTAGACAGTTGAAATTTTCACAGATGATGCATTTCTGTGCCGTAACGTCATAACAACAAATACTAAAAACAGAATAAAATAAATATTTAAGGAGGCTCCCATACAACTATTCTTTCAATACCACATACAAAGTTATGAATGCACCTGGTTACGTACATGGAGTGTGAAAGTAACCGCACCAATAACTTTGCTATGCAAAATCCAAATTATTCACTCCACACCATTCCTACCATTGTACGGTGGTACGGAATCCTGCGTGCGCGAGACCGACTCGCACTTGGCCGGTTTTTTTACATACAGGAAAATACTTTGCTCCTGGCCCAACACTAGGTTACCCTGTGTCGTGGGAACCAGAAACAGCGACGTCACACACATAAACATCCGAGACCTGTTTTTTTCCTGTATCTCCAGCCGCGGATCGAAGCCGGGACCTCTCGCATGGTAGGCAGAGCCACAGAGGTCGCCGATTAGATATTGACATATTTCCTTACCCCCACAGGAATCACTAATCAAGATCCACGAGAAGAACGCCAAGTCTGTGGTGAACGTGTGCAACTTGCAGCCGGCGCTCGAACTGATGCGCTCGTGGGAGCAAGCCGTCTCGCAGGACACGCCGGAGAACAACAACATGGTCGAGTAAGTATCGAAGGCCTGATGTCCTCAGACGAGAACACAAAAATACCCTGAAAGTTTCTTCTTATTCTTCAGCGTGTTCGTGTGTGGACACGAACAGCAGCAGCATAGTATGGTGCTGGACATATGCCTCCCCAATCGACCGCCAATTCGTGCGACCCTGAGAGTTTAAAATGTCAATTTGGGGACCCAATGTATATGTATGAGAACGTAATAGTAATTGTTCCAAAATGAAGCCTGTTCCAAAACTAGATGATTAGTTAAATAATAACAATAATAATAATACCTTGGACACTATTGACATATTTGATCTAGCCCCAAACTAGGATTCCCTGTATCTTGGGTACTAGACAATGATACACATACTTATATAGATAAATATTATACTTAGATAGATGAGCAACCATGACTAGGGTAAAAACATCCATCCTCATCAAACAAATATTTGCCCCCACCGGGACTCGAACCCGGGACCCTTGGCAGTAGGCAGGGTCACTGTCGACTCGGCCGTTCGGGTCGTTCGATTCGACACGACACGGAGTGGCGGTTAGTTTGTTTTTGGGAAACGGTAGTTAAATTACGTGCTTTGTTTCGTTCAAATTATAAATCGCGTTTATTGTTACAGATTTCTGCAGAAAGAGATTGCTACACAGTAAGTAATGACTTCTTTATTTTTAAGGGTTCCGTACTTTTAAAGGAAAAAAGGTCCGTGGTAGGATAACTTCACTTTTACTCAGGAACGCGTGGCTACTGTCCCATAAAGTTGTGGAAAAATCAAAGTACTATGCCAACGCAATCAGAAGACATGGGCGCTTATGTCATTATAAAACTTTTAACATTATAAATCCTGTTGACCTACAATCATAGAAGGTCTAGCACAAAGAAGTAAAGGAAAAATTTCAAAAACCGTCAATTACTTCCTTCACAAATAATGCGATTTGTGCGGAACACTCACTGCGCATGTCCGACTCGCAGTTCGCTGGTTTCTTTTCTACTCTTAGTGTCGTGCGGATTTCATCACGCACGCGGGTTCGACCCGGTGTTCATGTCGCAGTTGGTTGGTTAAATCAGACTCCTCGACCGTTAATTGAATGCCGACGTTTAACCAAGTCACTAAAATTCCGACAGACAAGTGAGCGAACAAATTGTTTAACGAGTTGTCTAAACGTTCCTAGGCAACAAGACATATAAAATAGAGACGTTTTACCTGAAAATAAAACTTTTATTAAATACTTACCATATTCAGGGCCTAATTAAAAACATGAGAAGACATCCTTGATTTTCAGTGCTAAACTAGTGACGTATATCCGGTCCGTCCGTTCCCGCCCGGATGTTCGGTTAAGCCGCGTGGTACCTTGTATGCGCGCGCGCCCCACCACACCACCGAGGCAGTTCGGATTGTTGAATTCGAATTTAGCTTCATTGGATCTCTCATGTCCACCAGGCAGATTTAAAAAATATTAGGCCCTGAATATGGTAAGTATTTAATAAACGTTTTATTTTCAGGTAAAACGTCTCTATTAAATATCTTGACCGATATTCAGGGCCTAATTAAAAACATGAGAGACGTGTTTGATATCGCCTGGTGTTGGTGGACGCTAATGTGATTCGTAAACATACATATTTAAATAAAAGTAGGTATGTTTATGTTGTGACATACTGAAATTATGAATGATTCAGGTATTGTGATAAACATGTAAGTATCTATCTATAATTTATTCGGACTGATCGATGATCCCATGAAGAAACCTAAAGTTTACATGTACTGTATGACTTATGACATTATTGTATCTGTTCTGTATTACTTTCTGTTAAGATGAAATGAAATGAAATGAAATAGTTTATTTGTGTTCTAGAGAGTGATTACAGTTCACTTGTTATACATACGTTAAAAACGTTATAACAGTGTCAGAGTGACTTTAACTCCCTATGGTAGGGTTTCCCCTGTGTTATAGGATAAGTTAAAATATCTCTTCCCTTTTTGTTTGTACATATAGTATATGTAAACAGGTTAAATATTACAATTTAATTTTACAAAAAGAAAACATTTTAAAAATTAAAATTAAAATTAAAGATGAGGTGATTAGTGTGGTTTAAGGAAATAAAATTAACTTGTAACTTATAAACAGGTATTATTATTCATCTTGATAGAACCTGCGTAGAAATGGTACCAAACCAGTAAATAAATTAGGTAGGTATGACTAAAATCAGCAAATATAAATCAAACTTTGGAATAAAGTATTGAACAATACATAATTGTCTTAATTACTCGACAGGGGAGAATAGATTCGTAATCAATGACTGTCTTCTATCTCCAGATTTTACTTCTCTTTGATAAAAAATTTGGAAGGTATTAGCAGACTTCCAGTTGCCTCGGGATAGTACACTCGGCGCCACGAATAAAGAGCTCTCGGAGAAACTGGCGGGGATTACTGCGCATGTGTACAGTCGCGGCATAATTCCGAAGTGCGTTTTTAGGGTTAGTGTGAAGGAATGAGTGTTCAGGACTTTCTTCACTTCTATTTTTTCTCTGTTTGATATTTTGTTGATTGGGATATTAGCCGATGTAAATAATGGACTTTGTGTCAAATAAACTATAGGTACTCTCTATTGACAACATTTGTTAACGTCAAGGTTGAAACCTATATATAAATAACCCCCTAGCATAGAATGCCCCTAGTCACTAGGGCCTAGTGAATATAGATACTTGTAGTAATAGTCCTGCACACTCTTTTCTTCCCGCTGACTAATAATTTGTAACAATTAAACCACAATTAAGTTGTAACCACAGTAAGTCGCCAGTTTTAAATCAGCAACGATTTCATCAGACTCTTTTTTGATATAACAGTTCACATCGTAAACCATTTTTCTAGCTTGCCTAGTCAGTACTTTATTTTTCGGCATTTTCGACCGGGGCGAAAGATAACGTTGGGTAATATTGTATGCGACTGTACTCAAGAAGCTTCGAGACGTGCTTTCGGTGCGGGCATCGGGAAGCGACTGATCAACGAATCAGGTGCCGGCGCTGACTACCGCCTCCGTCGCTCCTCACTTCCCCGCGCCAAACACTTGTGAAAAGTGACTACTGCGCATTCAAGGACAAAGCTCTTTAGTCGTGGCGCCGAGTATATGTCATCAATGGGAAAGTGTTCGATCCAGTTTTTGGATGCAACAGCTGATCTGAAACTGCCAGGCGTAGCATTGATGTTTGCATCTTGAAGTAGTTTCTTCAGCCAGCCCCCTATGATTGTACGTGTAGCAGCTTTGGGGTCGCCTGTAGTACTCACAAACAGATTATCGCACTTAGCAGCAATTCGCCTAGGTTTCCCCAACTCAATGAGGCGGCGTATCCAGTAGATAGGATCCAGTGACTTGTCCTTATTCTTATTTAGCTTCCATCCCGATTGTTGATGGGTAATGGAGTGAGTTTTGGAACCAAAAGATGGCCATAAGATTATGCTGTCATCTGAAATAATACAGTGTTCCTGAGTAACGGTAAGTAAAGTTAAATCGTGTACACGTCTACCCGAGCATAGTAGGAGTAAAGCAGCCGCTCTTTGAGAGGTGGCAAATAAACTTGATGAATTGCAGGTTCTTTAGAAAGATGGTTTACAAGGGAGTCTATATCCCAGATGGGGGCTTTGATAGGTTTAGGCTTAGCTAACCCAATGGACTTTAGGACTTGTTTTACAAGTGTATGTGAGCTTAGCTTATTACTTTCACTGGGATCACAAAGAGTAGACACTACAGATTTATGAACAAGGATAGTGCTGTATGAAAGGCCTTCCTTTTGATGTAGATCAGTGAGGAATCGGGCCAGGTCTGAGCCTGTAGGTTTATGTGTATGTACCTTGTGAGTTATGGTCCAGTTTCGCCAACGGGTCCAAGCTGGTTTATACGTTCTAAGAGTGGATTCACGCCAGCTCGAACGGAGCAGAGCTTTTGTTCCTCGCTCCAGTCACTTAGGTGTTCTTGCCAACCCCACATCTCCATATCTCCAGCGTCATCTCCGATATGTTGGGGGGCGGACGTCCCGTCGTTACATCGACTAGGACCTGCGACAGGTTCCTTATCGTGAATGGGGGTGACAATGCGCGGCTCTTCAGGTCTGGTCTCCAGTAAACTTTGTGCCATCTCGGGGCTACGATCAGGTACACACCCAGTGCATTGTTTAAGTGCGTCAATACTCTGGGAATGAGATAAGGCGGCGGGAACAGCCATGCCAACTTGAAATCCCACTTGCTGCCTAGAGCATCGTACATGCTCGCCTGGTTGTCGGTTCTGTCCAGTGTACAGTACGTTGGAACCACGTGAGCTCTCCTGGAAGCAAAAAGATCGATTACGGGTGTTCCCCACTTGGCAAACACGACATTTGTTATGTTTGACAGGAGATGCCATTCTGGTGGGTCTTTGAGACGTGATAAATGGTCTGCTTCGCAGTTGTAGTTCCCTGTTATGTGATAGATGGACATGTGAATGTTGTTTTGGTCCAGTACTTGTAGCACTTTCATTGCCAGCTCCGTAAGGGCTATAGATTTCGCCCCTCCCTCTTTTCTTAGATAAGAGACGACAGTTTTGTTGTCGCACTGTATAAGCAGCGACTGTGAGCTCAGGAGCTGATAATGATGGCGTAAAACATTTAATATGGCCAACATCTCCTTGTAGTTGCAATGAAGGTTCTGCTGTGAGGGTAGCCATGAGCCTGTTATTGAGATTTCGTTTAATTTGGCCCCCCAGCCGATGTCGCTGGCATCTGTTGTTAGGTAATGAGACGATAGTGGGACATGAAGTAGAGTACTCTTCTGACAATTCAACTGCCACCATTCTAACTCGACTAGGGCTTTCGCAACTAGAGGAAATGTTTTTGTCATCTTTAGTTTCAAGGCCTTGTTGGCCTGTAACTGTAAATACCGGTAATTTAGACGACCCCTCGGTACAGCAAAACTGGCAAAGTTCAGCAGGCCAATGAGACCTTGTAACTCTTTGACGGACGTTGTCCGTGTTGTCAAGATTTTGGATACCGTGCAATGTATTTTTGCTACTAACCTCTGAGGAATGTATTTCGCGTTCTGCCATGTGTTCCACACAATGCCCAGGTATTCCACTGCCTTCTGTGGGTTGCAAACAGATTTGTCTGTGTTCACTTGCCAGCCTAGGTGGGCGAGCGTGTTCAGTGTCAACAACACTTGATTTATGAGAGTGGCTTTGTTTTGATGAGCCAGCATAAAATCCGGATACCGTGATCGCGGAGGTATTGTGCTATCCAGTTGGTAATTGAGGCGAATATTCTCGGTGCTGAACAAAGGCCGAAGGGTAGGCACGTCATTTCCAGTATTTGTGGGTTTTTGTCGCCGTACAGAAGGCGGAGAAACCTTCTGTGGCCTTCGAATCAGGGACATGGAAGTATGCCTGGTGAATGTCCACTTTGGCCAACCAATCCTTGGGTTGTAGAAAATCCGTTACCCGATGAACATTTATTAGTCTGAAAAGTCGGGTGTTGACGTATTGGTTCAGATTTTTTAAGTTGAATATGTGCCTCCATGTGCCGTCGCTCTTGAGGCGCATGAATATCGTGGAAATAAAGCTGGGCGATGGGCGCACCTTTTCTAGCACACCCTGCGAGATCATGTTTTTCATTATTTTCGACATTTGTTCTGATTCTGGTGTTTTCACACTGCGACTGTTTGGAATGTGCAATGGTGGTTTCAACACAAAAGGAATGCGGCATCCTTGTATAATTTTTAGAATGTATGTGGGAGCTCCCAACTGTTTCCAACGATCGTAGTACATGCGGAGTTGTCCGGCGTGAAATATTGCATGCATGTGCATGGCATAGTCAATATTTTCGTTTATGGGTTTGGTGTCTCCTATCCCGGTGGGATGAGGGAGAACGTCTGGGTTGATAATCCCTTCCTGACCTGTCGGGGAGACCACGGCCGCGTGAACCCCGCGCGCCTCGCCCGCGAAACGAATTATTATTTATCCTGCCTCGGGCCGAAGTATGATCCTGGCTGTGATTATGATATTGCGCGCGATTGTTATAAGTTGCGGCCTGTTTCTGCGTCTGACTGCGGGTAGAAGTGGAAGGCTCGTACTGTGGCGCAGTATTGTAGCGAGACTTTCCTTCCACCCAAAACACATTTTTAACTCCACCCGCTTTTTCCAATAAAGCATTAAATTTGTCGGCTTCAAATAGATGAGAGCCTGACGGCGCAATTTTGCGTAATGTATTTTTGTGGTACTGGTCTTTTACTGATGAGAGTATGCCTTCTCTGCGATATCGAATAAGTTCAGCCCGGTGTCCACAGACGAGCTGGAGAGCGTCGTTTGAAATCTTGCTATACTCACCATTGGCCAACATTTCTTTGAGCTTTGTATGGATATCGTCGAATCGTAGGTTTTCGACCTGATGCGCCCAGGCTAGAAAGGCTTGTAATTCACTCAAAAGCGCGTCGCGCTGTTTGAGCAATGCATAGGAAATGCCGACAAAAGCCTTTTCCATGTTTAAGGTAGTTTTAGATGTATCGTACCTCTTTATCTCGTCATTAGCTTCAAGATTAGTGAAACCCGGTGCAAATAAATGGTGTTTTTGGACGTCGGCATATCGGACGTTAATCCAGTCCTGGCTATTGGACTATATGGACTCCTCAACATGACCTTCGTAGAGGTCTCCACTAACATTAGGGTCAATCAAGTCATGCCGTGGTTCACAATCATATTCGTGAAATTCCTGTGTAGCAGCAAGTTGGCTTTTAAGATCTTTAATCTCGTTAAAAAGAAGATCGAACTTACGTTCCTTGATGCGTTTGCGCCGTCGGTACCGCTTCCTGCGATCGTCGCTTTCCGAGAAACTCGACGAGGACGAACTAGAATTGTCGGAGTCCGAAGAGCTCACCGGTTTCCGCCTTTTCTTGCCTTTATCCTTACGCACCGCCACGTGCTCCACACTGGACGGAACCTCCGGGGTTTCTTGCTCCATTTTACACAAACGAACGGTCACACCGTTGGGAATCTTTTATTTGCCTGCAATAAATCAGAAAATTCTAAGAAATTCTTTAACGAACAGTTGGTTATAATATGCAAAAGAAGTTCTCACGTCACGATGTATAGATTTTTGGCGGGCCGTACTCAGGAGCTGAGTAGCGACTGTGCCGTGCGAAAATCAAGACGCCAATGAAGCTAAATTCGAATTCAACAATCCGAACTGCCTCGGTGGTGTGGTGGGGCGCGCGCGCATACAAGGTACCACGCGGCTTAACCGAACATCCGGGCGGGAACGGACGGACCGGATATGCGTCACTAGTTTAGCACTGAAAATCAAGGATGTCTTCTCATGTTTTTAATTAGGCCCTGAATATCGGTCAAGATATTTAATATAAATATTTTTTATGTGTACTTAGGTTTATGTTTTGAGTATTGTTTATTGTTCTTACATGTTCAACCTAACTCGAAGGATAAAGGGGGCTTCGCTTCGCTCACCCCCTTAACCCTTCACCTAAGCTACCGCAATGTTTTGCCCTGATATAAGCTGTGCAAATCAGCCGTAGTCGTGACGCCATCTTGTTTTCCAACATACTGGCTTTCGGTAAGACAAGATTGTTAAACGTTTTCGATGATGCTTTATTTAAATCAAAATGCTAGTGACTTGGTTAAACGTCGGCATTTCATTAACGGTCTACAGAGTTCCAACCAACTGCGACATACACGGCGTTCTTAATTAAACGCGGGCCACTCCCGCGTGCGTGACGTAACCCGCATCTCGTCACACCACACATTTCCAGCCAATTCATTCGACATGCGAGTACTTATGTCCCGGATTGTCTCGGGACACCTCATCTCAATTTGTCGCGCAGACGTCGCCGCGTCATCCACAACGGCTACTACGTCGGCCAGTTCCACGAGACGTACCTGCAGGTCATCGCGAACAGCTCTGTGTTCCTCTACCCGCACCTGCTGCCCTCTGTGCCGTACCGGTGCGACAACGTGAGGCGCATAAGCTACGCGCCCTCTGAGGATGCGTAAGTTTTACTGCTATTGATATTGTTTCTTGGAGCGGGCGTCCTTACTTTGCGTTTTTTGGGACCCAGGTGATTTGGCCGACCGGGCTGGCTCCAAGCGACTGCTGTAGGCTTAAACCCACGAGACATATCTAGAGGTCATCGCGAACAGCCCTGTGTTCCTCTACCCGTACCTGCTGCCCTCTGGGCCGTGACGATGTGACGGGCGGCGGGCTGGCTACACCCTGTCGGAGGACGTGTAAGTTATACTGTGGTCTTGTCGAAGTCAAGCCCAATTAATGAGCCTGGCCACCTGAGATTATTCAGTATATGTATGTCGCAGTTAGTTGATTAAATCAGACACTTAACTAACTCTCTAGACCGTAAATTAAATAATAATCATAATCATTTATTCATAACAGTATGTTACATGTCAATTGATTGACGCACTTAAGAGTTATGCCAATTAAATAATATCTTATTAAGCTACAGGGAATACTAGTTTGGGGCTAGATCAATGTGTGTAAATAGTGTCCAAGGTATTATTATTATTACTTTATTATTATTAAAAGTAATTTTCGTACGTATGTATACAGTTTTATTGCGCATTAGGACTCTCCTTTTTCATAAACACTCCTGTCTTGCCTAGGTTTGCTGGAAGAAATCTCTTTTTAGAGATAAGCTCGCCTTTGCCTATAAAATTTATTGTAACTGTCTGTTTATCTATGTTTTCTGTGCAATAAAGAATATGAAGAATATGAAGAATATTATAATTACATTTAACATATAATTACACACATTAATGTATTAATTAAATTACAAATAGTAATTATTACATGAATTAATTAATACCGACGTTTAATCATGTCAAAAATCCCGTCAGACAAGTGAGTGAACGAAACGTTTAACGAGTTTTTCTAAAGGTTCCTAGACAACAAGACATTTTTTTTTTATGTGTCCTTAAGTTTATGTTGTATTTTTTGTTATTCTTACATGTTCAACCTAACACGAAGGATCAAGGGGGCTTGGCTCGCTCACCCTTCTCCTAAGCTACCGCAATGTTTTGCCCTGATATAAGCTGTGCAAATCAGCTGTTGTCGTGACGCCATCTTGTTTTCCAATACGCTGGCTTTCGGTAAGACAGATTGTTCAACGTTTTCGACGAAGCTTTATTTAAATCAAAATGCTAGTGACTTGGTTAAACGTCGGCATTGAATTAACGGTCTAGAGAGTTAGTTACGTGTCTGATTTAACCAACCAACTGCGGCATGTACATTAACGGTGTTCTCACGTGCGACAATGGCAACATTGCCCACATGCACGTCCACGAGCGGCTATTGAAGTGGTCGCCTTGCCCGAAATTGGCTGGAGATTATTTTCATCAGTCTTGGTTAAATGAGTTATGCTGCAGTCTTGTTTAAATTAGACTGGCGCACTAAAGAACAGGTTTACATCGAGCAATGGATTTGTATAGGCTGAAAGATAATGATAGATACTGTGGTCTTGTCCATTCAATGGGATATTTTCAGAGCAGGTTTTTTCAAAATCCAACAGATGGCGTTGTGGACGGCCCTAGGTTTTTTTTCCTTTGACGCATTATGAATGTGATTAATTTGCGTAGAGGCATATATACTATCATATTATACTAATACTGAACTGAAGACTACATAGAGCAAAATATGTCACCGGCGTGATCAGAGATGCTACGATAGCATCTTTAGTTCGAGGCCTATATCGCTTGGTGCAGCACTATTGCAATATTGAAAATACCACGAGATGGCGCTAGGAGATTAAATTTCAAGACAACAACAAGCGATTTTTCGTTGACTTTTTATTTACATTGATTATAGAGATTAAACAGATGTTCTAATAAAAAGGGTTTCGTACCACCGCGCTTATGGTATTCAAGTTTCTTGCATGGGGATTAGGTATCTTTATTTTGTGTGTATGATAGCAAAATGTTGTTTACAAAGTTATTGGTGCCGCTTCCTTCATACTCCATGTATATAACCAGGTGCATTTATAAGTTTGTATGTGGTATTAATAGTAGATTGTTGCAACAAGCACAAAGTAATGTATTATTGCATCGAGTGCTTTTTGGAGCCCGAGCGCTAGCGAGGAGTTCAACCCGCAGATTTTAGAATAAAAACATCCTGTACTTTTACATCATTCGATAGTGTTGCATATAAAGATACATTTCTCGGAGGTAATGTCGGCTAAACTGTGGAAAGTGTTAATTTTTTAATAAAATGATTCAATATCCATGCGAAATATGGGAATGTCAATGGTCCACTCTATATGCGTAGTACAATACTTTCAACACTAATAAACTGTGTTGTGTATTACCAAGAAATAATAATCCCACCAAAAATATTTTCATGTAAATGTTGCCAAGACGATATAATCCTAAAAGAGATATTTCATTATTTATGACAAGGAGTCCCTTTATAAATTTTCAGACCAGAGCATCAAACTTTGCGGAAGTCTCATACAAACTTCCATCCCCTAGTTTAAGGGGTTGGGGGGTGAAATTCCAAGTTTTAGACTTTTGTGGTGTTTGTATAGTAATACTAGCTTTAATACCAAATTTAAGCTTTCTAGGACTTTAGGAAGTACCTCAGAATTTTGTTGATCATCAGTGAGTGAGACAGTGACGAAATCGTGCTATTTTAGATATCAATAAAATCTAAAGTATAAGAGCTATGCTATTGAAACTTTCTATGTATATTAAACTCACTACTGACACCATATCCCGAAATTTTTGTTCAACTGCTACAATCCAAACCCAAGTTGAGATGGTTCAAAAAATCGACGAAGCGCTTCGAAAAAAGGTAGGTTGCCCTTGCGCTTCGCTTGCTCGTCTTGGCGGGGGCACTGCCGTGCCCCCAGATTTTGTGTCCCTACTGAGAAAAGCGAACAATAGTTCTAATTTCCCTACTATAGGGAACATTTTTACTCTTATTATTACATACTATTTTATATGCGTTTGTGTGCGTGCCAGTTACATGACGTTTACGCCCACATGAATCCACTTTTTGCCTCACTTTGGAGCGATCGGTTCAAAGAAACCATCATTCTAGGCGCTATTATGATATTGATTATATATTATTATATAATCATTTGTTATATATTATATATATAACAAAAATGTTACAGAATTGCATTCTGTAACATTTTTATTTTTACATTCAAAGACTAGCGCCTAGCGCTATCTAGAACGATGTTTAATGAAACAATGGCGTTTAACACTTTATTTACTTAAAATAAGCCTTTAACCTTTCTCTTCCCAAGAAGACATTTTCCCGTTATAGGTTTTGAATTTTATTACTATCGTATAAGGTTCAAGATCGCGATGCCTCCGTAAACTTGTTTTACGTACGCGCCAAACTCGCATCTAGGGTCTCTTGCTTTACGCGCCAAACTCGCATCTAGGGTCTCTTGCTTTATACTCGGCGCCACGACTAAAGAGCTTTGTCCTTGAATGCGCAGTAGTCACTTTTCACAAGTGTTTGGCGCGGGGAAGTGAGGAGCGACGGGGGCGGTAGTCAGCGCCGGCACCTGATTCGTTGATCAGTCGCTTCCCGATGCCCGTACCGAAAGCACGTCTCGAAGCTTCTTGAGTACAGTCGCATACAATATTACCCAACGTTATCTTTCGCCCCGGTCGAAAATGCCGAAAAATAAAGTACTGACTAGGCAAGCTAGAAAAATGGTTTACGATGTGAACTGTTATATCAAAAAAGAGTCTGATGAAATCGTTGCTGATTTAAAACTGGCGAAGACCACATCAGCCACCTCTTCCATCACACTACAAAACTTGTTAGAAGCCACAATTCAAAATTTAAATGAAGTTAGAAACAGGTCAATAAGTGTTACAGACCAAAACATATTAACCGAAATTTGCCATAACTTGGAGCAAAATCGCGAAGAATTTGGACAAGCTATGAATACAACTAGCTTAAAATTGCAAGGCATTATTAATGTCCTAAACCAGGGTCAGAAAAGAACAGCAACTGCTACCAAAACGTCTGTTGCAACTGTAAAAAGGCTTTCGAAAGAAGCACACAATTCAGAGTTACTTGCAGTCTTTCGAACCCCTCGTAAAAAAAGACCGCGACAAAAACCAGTGACCTTATTAGATAATTTTGACCAAGGTGTCGTAAAAAGGTGTATTTACAATTACCACAAAACTAATAATGAACTTCCAACAATTGAAAAATTGAGAAGAAAATTACAGGAGGATATTAATTTTGATGGATCCAAAACAAGCCTCCGACGCATAATCAAAGCATTAGGTTTTAAATGGAAAAGAACTGAAAATAACCGAAAGGTTCTAATTGAATCTTCAAATTTACGCCTGAAACGGATTGAGTATCTGAAAAAGATTAAGCAATACCGCCAAGAGGGGCGACCCATAATATATACAGACGAGTCATATGTAGATTCAAGTCACTCGATTCCAAAGGCCTGGTCGGATGGCTCTACAAAAGGACTTAAACAGCCTATATCAAAAGGCCAACGTGTGGTAATCGTACATGCTGGATCTGAAACAGGCTTTGTCCCAAATGCGTTGCTTACTTTTAAAGCGGGTTCTAAATCAGGTGACTACCACGACAATATGAACTTCGAAAACTATGAAAAATGGCTGCAAACACAATTAATTCCAAATTTACCTCCTGGTTCTGTCGTGGTAGTTGATAACGCTTCCTATCATAATAAGCAATATGACCTCGCACCCACATCTAATTCAAAAAAAGCCGAAATGCAAGCATGGCATTCTGAGAAAGGTATAGTATTTGATGCAAAATTGTTAAAACCGGAATTGTATAAATTAATTAAAGGCCATAAAGAAAATTTCAAGTCATTTTCTATCGATAAAATAATGGCCGAACAAAACCACAATGTGTTAAGACTACCACCATATCATCCAGACTTAAACCCAATAGAGATGGCCTGGTCTACAATAAAACAATATGTAGGCAGTAAAAATGTGAAGTGGAATCTCAATATTGTTATTGGGCTTATAAAGGAAAAGGTAAATTTAATGGGAGCACGAGAATGGGAGGTGTTGTGTAACAAGGTGAAAGCAGTAGAAGAAGAATATACTAAAAGCGACCACGTCGTGGATCTAATGACAGAACAATTCATTATAAGGGTTAGTGATGATAGTGATGACAGTACAGACAGTGACGATAATGGAGATGTGGATGGCGAATCTTCCAATGACGATGAACAAGTGCCTTCTACGAGTGCCTCCAGCATCCAACAGCAGCCTTGTTCCTTATCGCAGGATGATTTAATGGAAGGAATATCATTACTGTCAGATGAATAATATTTTTTGTGTTAAAAACTTAATTGTGGTTTAATTGTTACAAATTATTAGTCAGCGGGAAGAAAAGAGTGTGCAGGACTATTACTACAAGTATCTATATTCACTAGGCCCTAGTGACTAGGGGCATTCTATGCTAGGGGGTTATTTATATATAGGTTTCAACCTTGACGTTAACAAATGTTGTCAATAGAGAGTACCTATAGTTTATTTGACACAAAGTCCATTATTTACATCGGCTAATATCCCAATCAACAAAATATCAAACAGAGAAAAAATAGAAGTGAAGAAAGTCCTGAACACTCATTCCTTCACACTAACCCTAAAAACGCACTTCGGAATTATGCCGCGACTGTACACATGCGCAGTAATCCCCGCCAGTTTCACCGAGAGCTCTTTATTCGTGGCGCCGAGTATACGCGCCAAAGTCGCATCGCATTGCTTTGACTCGGATGGCGCGCTCAGCGGGTGGCGTGCCGCGCGCCCCGCGCTGGATTCTAGACTTTATCTCCGACCCTACTTAATTGCAAGGAACGAACGATATATATTTGAAAACTACATTAAATCTCCTTTCCACGGATGTAACAAAGGCCAGGATCGGTTCTGTAGTATATTCGGTGGTGTCAAAGAATGTATTCTAAGAATTGGGAATTTTTCTTCAAGTTTAGATCATCGATATTATTGTAAAACAACGTACAGCAGTAAAGATAAATGCTAATTACTTACACTTCTGGCCTTTTAATACGACAACAGAATACATCCACCCACGAGCGGAATGTAATATGACTCTAGGTAACGCAATATTTCGGTTTGCTTTGACATTTATTGACCTTTATCAAGAATTGAATACGGTCTGAAAGTTCTAATACCTGTCTCGTTTCTTTACGTAACGAATTAATATTACTGTCCTTGTCACACCGCTCCCCAGTGCAAGGAATACAGTAAGTAGTGCGCGACTTTGCCTCTGCATGCCGGTCAATGGTAGATCAGAAGCAAGTAGGCCCTATTGAAGTTTGGTCTGTGGTAGACCGGCAAGAAAGCCAGGGGATATCCAGTTCCAGGTCTCCAGCAGTTAAATTTGTATTGTGACTCGCCGCGCCATATCTGGATTACAAAGAGATACTAAATCTAATCTGTATAGAATGAGCACTCTGTGGTAGAGGACACGTAAAGAAACAAAAAATGTTTGTAAATATTTAACCTAAATTGTCACGATACAACATGGCTAAGAATTATTTTACTGAAAACCGCATTAAAATCCGTCCACCGGTTTGAATGCTGGAGCGCCACGGACAGGCGCCATCAGTTTGATTTTGAAAAAAGCCTGCTCTGAAAGTATCCCATTACAATCCGTCCCCTTACTGCAAAACGTGGCAGATTTTGCAAATTGACTTTCAGGCTATGGGAGGAAAAAACTGTGCCTTTCCATGATCCCCGATCCATTTGCCACGCACTTCAATGCAGTGCCCATATCCGTTACAGACTATTAGCCCACGGCCTCGACATGTTCTGGGACTATGTAGAGGGCAATCCGGACATATTCAAACTGAAGCACAAGCGGAACCATCCCACCGCACGCCACGGCTTTTCCGCGACCGTCTCCCTCATCACCAAGCACATGATGCCGTGGCAGGGTGAACGCCTGCTGGCCAACCATATCAGCAGGACCAGGAAGATCCAGGACCCCGATAACCCCATTTATGTAAGCGTTCAATGAGCGGAATTAATACAGAAAAGTGTCTGCCATTGGAAGAAAATTCTTATTATTTTTATGTTTGCTCATATCAATCTGTGGGAGTTGCTTCGCCCTTCTACTCCCACAGTAGTTCAATGTAGAGGAGAAGCAAACAATTACATTTTATAAACATATTTTATTATTTACAGAAGATGAAGAAATTTTGATAGATTGAATAATGGGCCGAATTAATTAAGTGTTACCTTTTGCTTCCAATATTTGAAGGAAATTTATGCTTTTAGATATAAGCGAACGTCAAAAATGAAGCACTTCCTTCTAATGACAAGTCAGGTTATACTTTACTTTATTGATTCGACGCAATGATAATTCTCTTTCAAATATTACAAGTAAAATTTATTTTTAGAAAGACAACCTTTTGCAAGTATATGGTATTAAATGTCCTTTTGGAAAGACATTTTAAAAGCGCATAGCAATAGTAGTGAATGATCTTTTAAAAGATCCAAGTGGTGGAGTATGGTTCGATCTTACTCAAATTATAATTATTACCTACAAAGTATTTAAATACACAGTGATAGTATAAAAGGTTTTTATATATTTTTGAGAAATTCCAATCACCGCAAACCAAGCTAAATTACTTTACTCAGCGCCACGCCTTTCCCATACGAGTTGGCAGAGGCTCAAATAAACAAATTGTTTACGAGACTCTTGGTAAGAACGGCGTGGGGCAATACAGCTTGTGGCTGCTTGGTACCGTACTGTATTTTTTGGTACAGGTTGCCAAATGTAAAGTTTGATACGAAGTCAAAGTCAAAGTACTTTATTACTGTACTTAGCAAACGTAATTTTTTGCCTCTTCTCTACATTGGACCACTGTGGGAGAAGTAGGGTGTAGAAACTCCCACAGATTGATTTTTAGATCTCTATTGAAATAGGTTGTGCTTAAGTATACAAGTAGTATAACCGTTATATGTGAAGCAAGGCTTAATTTAGCTGGACGGCTATTTTCCTCTAGCAAAGAGGAGGTGGGGCGATAAGACAATCGTGGTTCTGACTAGTAATGTATAATTTTGCTTGACAGCCAGCGTCTCATAATTTTTGACCTTTGCAGCGCTTCTTCAAATCCCGCGAGATAACTCCGGTGAACCACAAACTGTTGCCGTACAACAGCAACATCAACCTGTATCAGCAACCGGTGACGGAAATCCCTTATATCTGGCTGCGGTACATCGCCCGGACCAGCCAGCGTGCTAAGGTAAGTGCGACCATCACAATTATATCGACGTCTGTATTGAATATTGAATCTACCACATTGCAATGATCTCTTTCGAACTTACTGATGGTTCGCAGTTATTTTACCTCTGGCATTTGTCATCAAAACACAGGAAGTGTCTCTCCTCCTTCTCTTTCGCTTAGAAAAGGAAAAGGAGACTTAATTGTGTTTTGATGACACTTGTCAGAGGTAAAATAACTGTGAACGAAGTATACTTAAATATGTATGTGCATACTGTTGTATAACTGTTGTACTTGACAATTCCTGCTGTCAAATAAAAAAAAACGACCATGTTGGGCTGGCAATCGGGAAGACATTATAAATTATGATTTAAGTAAGTTGTGGCTTCCCTGTCGTCCTCACAGTGGGATGTAATAGTGTGTTAACATGCAAATGAAGTGGATGAGTAATCCGCAATGGGGCGACAAACACATTTGTACCATGTCTTTCTTGAGCGCCATCCCAACCTGTCGCAAACTATAGATACCAAACGACATCGGGCTCTCTTCGAGATTTTTATAATCAATTTTGTCATTATTTCGCAGAGATTCATGATGAAGCGAAAATCTAAATATTACGCAGCAATCACGCCGGAAGGTTTCGAAGTAGATATAGGAAAATCAATAGAACTACCCACTAAGAACCCCCTACCTGAGGACTTCACCAAAATAATCAAATACCGCAGCAAACTACCGACGCCTCGAGAGGAGCTTGTTGAGAAAATTGATATACATGTCAACACTCTTATACCGACTCCAAATACCGTAAACCGCGCAAATACAGATAGTGCAATAAGCAATGGACTTTCAGCTATGTTCAGGGTGGAGAAAACAGGCAACGGCGCCTATTTAGTCCCACTGCATTCCCAAAATGACAGGCAACTAGACGAAGATGAATTGCCATACAATGAAGAGGATATACAACCAAGTGAAGAAGACATTAAAGAAATACAAGAAGCTACAACACATTGTAAATGCTGCCAAATACTCAGAAGCCTGGATAAAACGAGACAGACAACCATAGTCGAATACTTTAAACCGGGGAGTAAAAGTAATGTCACTTGTCCATGTGCCAAAAGAAAAAGACCAAAGATTACGAACAGATTACGGATATTGTTAAGCTTTTATAAAAGTCGGGATAATATAGCCCGGGCTGAGATGGAGACGAAGATCGGGGAGATAAATGGACGGTTTGTAGAAGATGAAGATGTCGACAGCAGTGCGGAAGAGAATAATAGAGGTATGTTCACCCATAATGTTAGCTGTAGGTGCATGTGGTATTGTTTCGGCGCGACATTACTACGCTACCAACACAACTAGGCGCATGACAGGACTGCGCTTTCGGCGTCTGTACCCCTCCTAGAATACGTAAGTATATGTACCTACGAGTCCCTAGCATTTACAAAGTATGTACTATATGGTATGAATTATCGTTCCGGTGTTCCTCTGTTATTCCAATGAACGCTTAGCTGTCATGCGCCTAGTTAAGTTGGTCGCGTAGTACATGCTATGCCGATCCCCTGTTGAAGTCTGACGACCTCAAGAAAACCGTTATACTACCGCAGGAACCATACTTATAGTAGGAGATCAGGAACCTACAAGTCCCTAGCATTTACAAAGTATGTACTATATGGTATGAATTATCGTTCCGGTGTTCCTCTGTTATTCCAATGAACGCTTAGCTGTCATGCGCCTAGTTAAGTTGGTCGCGTAGTACATGCTATGCCGATCCCCTGTTGAAGTCTGACGACCTCAAGAAAACCGTTATACTACCGCAGGAACCATACTTATAGTAGGAGATCAGGAAGGTATTTCGTGAGTAACTCTAAAGCGTCAGATTAGGATATGGGAGATGCCTGACACCCTGTTTAGTGACACCAAATCTGAGCTTTCAGTAGGATTTACTAGAGCGCGTTAGATTAGTCATTAACTCACCAAATGGCCGAGTCGGCAGTGACCCTGCCTACGAAGCCAAAGGGTCCCGGGTTCGAGTCCCGGTGGGGGCAAATATTTGTTTGATGACAACGGATGTTTGTACCCTAGTCATGGTTGTTTATCTATCTAAGTATAATATTTATCTATATAAGTATGTGTATCGTTGTCTAGTACCCAAGATACAGGGAATCCTAGTTTGGGGCTAGATCAATGTGTGTAAAAAGTGTCCATGGTATTATTATATTATAATGATAGGATTACTTTTCGATATCGTTAGATTTGAGTGTAACGCGAGGAACTTTTTTATAAAACTTTGTGACCCACCCACCCATGTTACGTCCACGTACTCAAATCGTCAGATTGATTGCACTTATCAGCATTTCCCATATCATAGTCTGACGCGCCCGAATAAATCCTACTTGTATATACTTATTTTTTGTTGCCCTAGCGGCGCGGCTCTAGCGCTAGAAAAGCTCAGATTTGGCTGAGTTACTAAACAAGGTGTCAGTTATTTCCCATATCTTTATCTGATGCGCTCGAGTCACTCACCAAATAGCCTCGCCTCCCGGACTATAAAATATATTAAAAATAGTGTGTAGTTTATGTGACTGATACATAATATTGATTTACAACAGAACAACATCGTGACAGCGACTGGGTCAATATAAATAATCTGCTGTCTTCCAGCCTTTGCCACCGCCTACCAGTTCAAACTGCTCAGCCGTCTCTCCACGGCGCCGGCGTCAGCTCAGAACGTGAAGACGTTTGTGAACTACGTATTCTCCAAGTTCAACCCGCGCAGTGACTGCCCCAAGCAACTGGCGAGGCAGTTGTATAAGGAGTTCGGAGGGGAGCTGAGCGAGTTGTATAAGGTACGGTTTGCGCCACATTTCATGGGCTCTGAGCGTGTCGTCTCCTCTCTCACCACACCTTAACCCTAGGCGAGGAAAAGAAGTCAGCTCGCTCAGAGCCAAAGTAACTTGGCGCTTGTCATGTAACTTGACAGATAGTGACAAACGTAATTAACGTAAAGTAATTTTTTAAATTACTGAAAAACATATCAATTATATAAAGCATGTTACGGAGAATCCTTAGTTTTTTTCTGTGCGGGTATTCAAAATAACAAAAATTTATTGTTAGTGCAAGAAAAAATATAATTTTGAAAACTACCAAAAAGGTAATTTTCGTGAAACTTACCTTAGAAAGGGAAGCTTTCAAGGTAATTTTCAACTCTAGTCATGCTGAAGCAACATTTTGCGGGAAATGTCCCTAGTTTATATTCGGCTTGATGATAAACTCACCATTGTGTGTTCTACCTTGATACTCGTAGGTGGAACATACAACATGTAATTCTAACTTATAATCGCTTTTCCCAATCACAATACCATTATTTCAAATGGGCTGTCTTTTATGTTCTGATTGGTAAATTTTTCAAAGGCGATTGAAAATCCTATATGTTTATCAAGAATTACTTGATAAACATAAACATATACAGTCACATACATCGTTTCTTCGGTTAAACGTCGGTATTTAATTGACGATCTAGAGAGTTAGTTAAGTGTCTGATTTAAACAACTAACTGCGACATATATAGAGGTACACCGAAACAGTAATTCATACTATATAATACATACTTAGTACATGCTAGTGACTTGTACGTACAGGTACGTGCGTATACTAGAGTACTGTAGGAGGGGGAGGTGGATTTACAATGTTGTCGAAAAAATCACGTTGAGGGCATAAAACAATAAATATGGCTCGATTATCGTAAATTTTTTACCTTTTTAGGCTATTTACATTGGATGCTTACCTATGAAATTGGCGAATTTTTCTTACAGATTCAGGAGTTCATAATTCGAGTAATTCAATAGCTATTTCCAGTTTTTTTTATTGTTTTGAAATTAATTTCAATATTTTACTTTACTTTATTAAATTTTCTTTTAATTTTCAGTTTGATAACTAAAATGTTATCTTCAAAATCAGTGTCTCCTAAATGTCATCCATTTTCATGATACATAATATTCGTAATATTTTTTTACAGCTGACACTATTCAAAAATTATATAAAATTTTCTGTCAGCTAAATGTTGTCTCATTCATACACACAAAGTTTATAAAATTAGGATCTGTCATTCCTAAAAAAAATACAAAAATTTTTGTACTGAAAATTGAGTTAACTTCAATTTCTCCATACAAAACGCCAATTTCATATGTAAGGACCTAATATATCCTTTTTTTTAAAAGCGCCTTAACCCAAATATCCCCAGTCATATTTTTTTTTATAATAAAACTTATATCAAAATCATTACCAATTGTGAAAAAAGGGACTCTTTACTTACTAGCGGACGTATAAGATAGATTATAATTTATGATTTGCGTTTATCCATATTGTATATATTTATTTCAAATTTCAAAAATTCTTTTTCGATTTGAATGGGTGACCCATAAGTTTGGTGATTTGTTGGTCAAATGTTTTGAAAAATTGGTAACGGTCCAGTAGTTAAGTTTATATTTCTAAATATAAAAAAAATACTTAAAAGTATGATGTCATCCATGTAAACCAAATTTCGTTTGCCTTCCTTTGACTTTTCAGTGGTGTTTTCGGTCATTGTCATGATATGAATTCTGGTTGTAAGGAAAGGACTGTAAATTCGTTTGTGTCGTGTAATATGTAGTAGTGTCTGTGTTTTTATTGGATTCCCTTTATTTGTTCTGAAGGAATTCCTCGGCTTTCTCACGGCTGATCAGGCCGAAGAGATTGGCGGTTTCAAGGACCACTTCTTAGGCTACTGCATTTCCGGACTTCTTAGGAAAATTGATGTAAGTATTGCAATCAATGTATTTAAAATAATAAAATAAATAATAATGTAGCTACCGGGGAGCACGGGCCTTTACCCGGATACGAGTAAGATTGAGCCATACTCCACCACGCCGGCTCAGCGCGGGTTGATGGAGGGGTGTCGGGCTAGCGGCCAACCCGACTGTCAGAAGTTATCAAGCTGCCCTATTAGGGCCTCTGACACAGCTTAACGTCTACTTCGATGAAGTAGTGATAGTAGCCGGAACCTAAAGCTGAATGTATCGTTCAAAACACGGAAGCGTCCGAAACAAATGCCAAATAGAAACGGACACCCATCCAGTACCCGTCTCAGCCAGATATTGCTACCCGTACGATTGCTTCCGATGTGCGAATACCGCTAGGCCATGGACGCTTCGTTTTTATTATGTTTCTTTGACAAATCACTTCTAACAACAATATAGCCCAGAGGCCCAGTTTTATCCACGCTTAGCCATTTATCCAATACTCCAATTTGCGCGACAGGGAGCTAGCTCATCGCCTTAGCTGTTAAGCTTGGAAGGTCCCCGCACGATATTTTCCATCATCATTAGTGTCGAAATTCCGTGACCGAAGTTCGGCGTGATTACGGCTGCAATGCTATTTCTATTACCACGACACTTCCCGAAATTACCTTCACAATATATCCACGTGTATCCAATGTCTTTCAGGAGGAAATGTCAGACAAGCAGCTAAAGCTCGGTCTACTAGCCGTGCTATCCGACATGATGTCACGTGATATCCGGCACTCTTGCGTCGCCTGCTGCGATCTGCTCAGCCACGTCACTCATCTGCCGAACCTGGCGCGGTATGTGTTCGGATTGTTTCCGCACACACGAAGACTCAGGTATGGGGATGACAATCTTCTTCTTTAGCATGTTCTTGCCCTTTGTTGGACATATGCCTCCTCAATTGTAGCTGTGTGTAGATAATACTATACTACTTGGTAAAAACTCATTTCTTATCTGAATATTGATACATTATGACCATAATGTACCATTTTTCGACAAATTATGACATTAAAATTTCGAACGCCGGCGCCCGCCTCCGTGCCGCCCCTAGTTTGCCTGTGAAGTTGGTACTACTGACAAGCTAAACAAGTGCAGATCAATGCCACAATGGCGGTCGAACATGCTGTTCCTGAACACATCAAAGAGAGCACATGATATGTGTGTAGATAAACTAGTGTATGGGACTGTACATAATTAGGCATTAAAACTCTTGAGTGATATTATTTCCTCGAATTTAATGCCCTCCATTATGTATCAGTCCATAAACTACTATTAATGTCATCTGAATATCTATGCAGTGTGTTTTTACACATCATCTTTTTTGTTAACAAATTACATTACCATTACATTTCACAACATTCCGAAAGAATCACTAGCTGCATACTTTGTCCACTATATTAATGGTTTTTTGATAAAAATCCCTACACTTTTGAAATCTGCATCGAAAAATATAGCAATTTTACCTGAAAATAAAATTGTTATTATACATACTTACCTGGCTTTAAGCCTAATATTGAGAGTAGCATACTTGACTTCCTTTCCGGTGCGACGAAATTAGCCCCAAATAGCTCACTTCCTGTTTAAAACTCCTAAAATACATGTCATATCCGTTTTGAACCTCAGCAACACTGCGCGCGCAAAGTTTCAGAAATGGCGGCAATTGTAGCCAGCGTTATTGTGCGCGCTCAATTTTCAGGTCATTGGCAACTCAATAAAGAGCTTATCGTGTCTAAGAATGTGTCACGATCATGCAATGCACAGTAATGTGCACAGCAGGCAGCGATTTACCTAGGCTTAAAGCCAGGTAAGTATGTATAATAACAATTTTATTTTCAGGTAAAATTGCTATATTATACCTGACGTTACCTGGCTTTAAGCCTAATATTGAGTAGTGTTTGGTATCGACTGCTGAGTTAAAACCGCCAATGTGATATGACTAGGAGTTCATTTATGGAAACCTTATATAAATTATGATACTGAATGTGTATGCATCATCGTGTACGTGATGCAAAGATAGGCTGCGCAAATGCAACTCAAAAATAAGGCAAATAGATAGAAACAAACACAGACTTAAGAAAGGTCTGATGAAGTCATCTTTTGAGGCCAGCCGAGTTTTGGGCTGGCTAGGTTAGACTTGGTTAGTTAGTTTCTGGCTATTAAGACACATCTGATCTATATGAATCTAAGAATATGCAAAGCTTTACAGTAGGTTTTCCCTTCAGTCAGCACTTAAGTACAAGTTCACCGAGATTGGTGCTCGGTGGTTGGCTGCTAGCTCGCCATTCACCTCGACGACTACCAAGACTGCAGTTGTGAGGTCAGGATATCAGGTCGGTCGCCTGACCTACGAAACTCGGAGCTAGAGACGTAGGCGTGCCGAATCGAATACATGTGAAAATGAGTTATTATAATTTGTACCTTGCACAGACAGGGCCAATCTGATTTAAATACAAAAACATTAATGAAATTAGTGATTAGCAGTAGGTATAATCAAATTACAATTGCTGTATTTTGAATTGGGAGTGCGCCTCCTGGATGCATTACCACTGATTATGTACTTCCACATATGATTGGTCTTTGCAAAAGACTGGCGAACAACTCTGTAATCTGACTTTAATGATAAAGTTACTCAATTAATCTAAATACCTTTTCCTATCACTTCTGAGAAGAATAGCTAGATGTGGCTGATTCTATTACAGGAGCTAGTGTGGCTATCTGACTCAACTGAAGATGCTTCTACAGTGGGCAAGCATAGTGAAAAAGACAAGTTTACGCGTAATAAGCATATTTGTAAATGCCTACAGTGATAAAGAAGTTTATTATCCATCGTATTCAATTATCATTGATCAGATACCTAATACAAGTATCTGAACGCGTTTTCATTATTACCCGCAGATGTGTAGACAACATTATGTGAAACCATGTTACCTAGGACTGAACCATAAAAGTACATGCTTCACTGGGATAATCCGGCGTGGTCATAACATTCATTAAAATAATAATGTGTAATGGATAAAAGTTTTGAAAAACAGTTCACTGGTAGAAATACCAGGTTGGTGTCCTAACATAACATAGCGTCACGCCTTTTCCCATACGGGGCGGCAGAGGCACAATGGCGCCCACGCTCAATATGCTAATGTATATCATGCTCAGTCCGATATTCAATACTCCATTGCTACTCACTTTATAATTATTATTCCTTTACTATGTAGGTACTGTACGGAACAGCTGTAGAAATATTAAGAAACTCTGCTTGTGGGCTGTATGCCGCACCGGCCACATCCAAGACACATTATGGTTAGATTACCTCGATTTCGTCGACTTGGTTAAAGCTGCCTTTGCTGTTCGCTTGGGATATGTCGAAGTAAAGCGACTATTGAGAAACAACCAAATAAATAGTGGAAGTGAAAAAAAAAATTATCACGATATATAATCTCAAATTTATACTAATGTCCTGAGAGACTCGAGGACTGTCATCAGCTCCTTTTGGCTAATATACTGAAAAGTGCATTCTTACAGCCACTTACCTAGTGAATTATGAAGACCTGCGCGGTCCAGTGACACTTAGGTCATTTGTGAGAAGTAATGTAGATAATTTCTCTATATGGCTCCGACAATATCCTGGTGGATAACTGTCTGAATAATATTAGCAGACTATATCTTTGGATAGTGAATCTGAAAGGTGACTGCTACAGTGATAATTGTCTGAAGCAGTGAAGTAGGCATATTGCCGACCATATCCTGTCGGATTGATGAAAGTGGTCGGGTTGAAAAACGACGGCTCTGTTGTTAGATTGTAACGCGTTGTTATATTAGGGGTTGGAGGAAATCAACTAGGTAGGTACTCAAAGTTCTTTAAAAATATGGTTTAACATATTAAAGGTAAGTCCAACACCACAATAAGAGCAGTTTATGATTACCCTTTTACCCTTTGAGTATTGTATTATAAAGTAAAGTAAAGTAAAGTAAAGTAAAGTATTATTTATTTGCATGAATATAGGTTTACAACAGTTCTTACAGAGAATGCCACATAGAGTTTCTCTATATTTTGCCATGTAGACATACAAATTTTGTATCACATATGTAATTAAATAAATTAGCAAAATTTACATATTATTAACAATTATTATTTTAGTACAATATAGTTATATAACAAATGAATTATTATAGTTAATATTAGTACATGTCGTAATCATTATTCAATATTTTATTTTAATGCATTGTCAATTTATCATCTAAGAACTCCTGCACACTATAGTAAGCCTTTTCGACCAGGAAATTTCTCAGTAAAGCCTTGTATGAGTGCAGTTGGTTAGCATCCCTATTTGATTTCGGTAACTTATTATAGAGCCTTGGCGCCATACCTAAAATACTATTATCATAAAACGCAGTGGAGCGTAAAGGAGCACTTAATTTGACCTCTCTTTTACTATTCATTTTCTTAAATAATTGCCAGTTTGTCTTTACAAATAGAGCAGTCTCATATATATATAATGATGGCAACGTTAATAATTTTAATCTTTTAAAATGAGGAATGCAGCTATCTGTTGGCTTTAGTTTACAGATTGACCTTATGCACCGTTTCTGTGCTTTTAGCGCCTTATTTTTGTCGGTAGAGTTCCCCCAGAATATGATCCCATATCTTAAAGTTGAGGCGACGAAGGCATGGTAGACTGTTAGTAAAGCCGATTGTCCAGTTACTTTTGAAAGGATGTAGAGTGCATAAGAAAACTGACTTAACTTTTTACATAAATGATCTATTTGTGGTTTCCATGTCAAGTGTGAATCAATGTAAAGTCCTAAAAATTTTGTTATATTTGCTGTGTCGATTATCTTATTATTATAGTGTATGTCAAGATTATTATTCGTCGATTGATTGTAATTATTTTTAAATGTCATAATGTTTGTTTTGTCAAGATTATTCAAAAGGTGATTACGTTCTAGCCATCCAACAATGTTTTTTAGAGAATTATTAATGTCTGATTCATATGTGTTTTTGTCTTGACACTGAGCAATCATGGTACTGTCATCTGCAAACAATACCATTGGATGAGATACCGATGCAGGAAGATCATTGATATAAATAAGGAACAATAATGGTCCCAACACGCTACCCTGCGGCACTCCATATTGTACAATTCTCGGGTCTGACAAGTACTGAATTTCTGTTTTCGTTTTAGGGTTGATTCTGGAGATCTGAGTTAACTGTACTCTGTTGCTCAAATAGCTTTTAACAAGTTCTAGCACATTACCCCGAACACCATAAGCATAAAGTTTGTTTACCAGTATGGCGTGGTCAACGAAGTCGAATGCTTTAGTCATATCCATGTATAACGCGGACACAGGGATCTTTTTATCCACATGTGTTATCACCTGTACCAAAAAATCATATATAGCTAGGTCTATCGTTCTTCCCTTTCTAAACCCCTTCTGTTCTTCCACAAATAGCCCTTTTTTCTCGAAGTATTGATAAAGAGCATTGTAAAATACTTTTTCAAAAACTTTTGATAGGATGGGGATCAGCACAACCGGTCTATAGCAACTCATGTCTTCTCGATCTTTCTTCTTAAACAGAGGTCGTATGATTGAGGTTTTGAGCTTTTCTGGAAATATGCCTTGCTGGATTGATAGGTTAATAATACTGCTCAAAACTGGTGCTATCAGATCCGCCACATATTTGATAACCTTTGTTGACAAGTTGTCATACCCAGTACTATTAGTGTTTTTAGGTTTATTATTATTTTAAATATCTCGGTCCAGCCACATACCTAATGTTTAGAACTCCCTTTTAATCCATTAAAAGCAGCAGCGCTAAAATGGAAATTATTGATTTCGAAGCAAAGAAAGTTACATAAAGTAATTAGTATAAATGGAATATAAAATAGTGTTGATTTTATATTTCTTCACTGGTTTAAAAAGGGTTAAGATATCACGTAAATGAGTAAAATGAGTAAAAGTATCACGTAAATGAGTTACAATAAAACTGTAAGAAAATTGTTTGCCTCCATTCTGTCCGTTCTACCAACATCAGGCGATGTTTCTGTATGAAAATGTCGCTTTGAACCTTGCACAGTGGAAACGTTGCAGAGACTGAGTTAGATCTCAAGTTTCGCCGGGATACTAGAAATGTACGATAACCAGCCATCAGATATCTACATCTTTGCGCAAGATGTTTAATTGAACCGTCTCGCGTAGACTGAGTCATTTCATACTCACACGAGCGTTTAGTAGCGATGTCCCCTTACGCGCAGGCACTACCGGCATAACCGCGAACGGCTGACGTAACTGCATGTCAATGTCGCTTTAAACCTTGCAGGTGGACTAAGTTGCAGAAACTGTATCAGCGGTATATTACCATCGAAGATTGATCAACAGGTCACTTCACGAGGGAATTTTAATTTCTCTGTAGCCAAGCTGCGCTGATTGGTGTACTTATGGCGCTCAGACTGGGCTGCGGCACCTACATTTGGCTGCGGCTCGTAGTCGCCGCGTCGTCGTTCGCCTCCTGCCTCCCCTCCGCGCACGCACCAGCCTTGCGCAGGCTGGCGGCCCGGAGCGCTCGCCGTATGCCGGCTCCGGGCGGCGGGGGCGCGTCACCGCTGCGCGCGGGCGCGGGCTAAGTGTAGCGGGCAGCCAGCAGCGCAAGGGCTCACCTTCTCTACTCGCCTTGCTCTGGAGGTCGAACTCACAAAAATGCACGCAGTCGCCGTGTCGTCGTTTGCCTCCTGCTTCCCCTCCGCGCGCGCGCCAGCCTTGCGCAGGCTGGCGGCCCGGAGCGCTAGTCGGGCTCCGGGCGGCGGGGGCGCGACACCGCTGCGCGCGGGCGCGGGCTAACAGTTGCGGGGAGCCCTTTGCACAAGGGCTTGCCTCCTCTGTTTGCCTTGCTCTGGAGGTCAAACTCACGAAAAATCTCCAGGTTTCACCTTCCTCGGACATAAAATCTGTAAAACTGGGATTAGTTATGGAATATCCACCGAGGGCAAAATCTTGCACGAGGTTACCATTACGCGATGGTCGTGAATGCATTGAGTATAGATTGAGTAGAGATCCACTCGTCTAACGTCAATATTTCGCAATTGATAAGAATCGATTTTATTATATTCCCCCTCGGAAGACATCTTGTTGATTGTATTACATACCTTATCCCTGTAGCCGGAATCTGCTTGGTGCTCAACAAGCCAAGACATGACCGTCGAAAATATCCCTTTTACGCCTCCTTCTGCTTGATCAAACGGCGGCGGCGGCGGTCACTTCGTTCCCGCCAAGTATGATTGCCATCTAAGGATTTGGCGCACTCGAGTTCATTGAACTCCAGCACAGAACAATAAAAGTTTGTATCTCATGCGAACGGCAAATACCTAATCTGATTGGATTGGATTTACTTATGATTTTCTCGGCGTGAGATTCGGATGAATGCAATGTTTGTACTTTCGAGGGTAGTTACAAATAGCTACTTATAAATTTCACTCATATATCAAAGGGTATTCCTAACAAGTTCAATGTCAGAATTAAACATATCTTATTGCGAGATTGTGTCAGTTACTAAAAATTGCATCACTCGATCTGTTTACATACGATCATGCATTGCCGAGATGTTACTAGCTGAAACTTGGAACGATTTTTCCAGATTACTTGTCCTTGAATTCTTTCTTACTCCCCCGAAGTCTTCTCCATCGGCTGCTCCTCTCCTCCGGAGACGTGGAAGTGTAACTGCTGTAGCGATCACTCCTCGATTATTCACTACGCGGGGCTATCTACCGCGGTTTTTATTAAACGGATTATTTTTTGCTGTTACACTGAACAATTAACACTATAACCGTAACAAAATTCCAAGGATATTTCGAAAAGTAACTTGGAATATTTTAAAATTTGTTAAACGCGTGCGCACGGAAAAAAATCCAAAACGCCAATGTCCTGAAAATTGAGCGCTCACAATAACGCTGGCTACAATTGCCGCCATTTCTGAAACTTTGCGCGCGCAATGTTGCTGAGGTTCAAAACGGATATGACATGTATTTTAGGAGTTTTAAACAGGAAGTGAGCTATTTGGGGCTAATTTCGTCGCACCGGAAAGGAAGTCAAGTATGCTACTCTCAATATTAGGCTTAAAGCCAGGTAACGTCAGGTATAATACGGCTTATTCTGTACGCAATAAGGAAATGTCAAAAGTTCAATAAAGGATTGGACAGAGTTGTCGACACTAGTTTAAACACAAATACACTAGATTGCACTAAAAACTGTTCTAAATTCTGCTTAGAAATAACATATTTTTCGCAAATTGTAAATTTGACGAAAATCTGAACACTGATTATCAAAATGAGGCAGTTAGTTTGTCATTTCGTGTCTTTCATTATTTTATCTACACACGTATCATAAACCCTATTTACTGCGTACAAAAACCGCACGTTACGATCAGCATAATGTTAAACTACTAGGCAAAAACTCATTTGTTATCAGAAAAAATAATGTGTAATTTTTCTACATATTATGACATTCAAATTTCGAACGCCGACGCCCGCCTGCGTGCCGCCCCTACTTTGTTTGTGAAGTTGGTACTACTGAACAAGCTAAACAAGTGCAAAGGAATTATCAATGCCACCACGCCGGTCGAATATGCGGTTCCTGGACACATTAAAGAGAGCTTATGATATGTGTGTAGATAAACTAGTGTATGTAACTGTACATAATTAGGCATAAAAACTCGAGTCATATTATTATGAAACTCACTCTCGAGTATTAAAGTCCTCCATTATGTAGCAGTGACATAAACTACTATAAATATGCGGAAACGAAAGTTGTAACTAAATGAGTGTGCATGATTTATTTAATGTCTCCTAACGACACCTCGCATGTTGAAATTGAGTATCGTCCAATATGTCCAAATTTGGTCAACATTTTGTTGTTTGAAATAGCGTCACGCCTTTTCCCATACTGGGTGGCAGAGTCACAATTGTGCCCACTTTGAGCCGGTTATTCAATACTCCATTTTGCGTGACAGGGGATTAGCCCATCGCCGCAGCTATGGAGTAATGAAGGTTTCCTCACGATTTTTCCATCACCGTCAGAACGCCGGTATAATGTACTTAAGATAAATTAATTGTCTAATTGGTACATGGTCAGGAATCGAACCTGCATCTCCTGTGTGAGGAGTAAGCGTGAAACCCATTAGACCACGGAGCTACAAGAAATAGAAATACATTATTATACCACAGAATTAATTTCATTCATTCAACATTAAATTATATCAGCTCGGCCATTCATTTAGCACTATGAAATGTGACATTTGATTGATCCGCTATTGTTGTTATTTGGCTCAAGTTGTCAAACATGGATTCTACATAAAGGATCCTTTAAAAAAGGAGTCAACTCTATGATTGAAGTACAAAATACATGTGTTACTTTAATCTGCTTTCATAATAAAATAAAAAGTTAACGACGGTCAAAGACTTCCTACTGGTGCTTAATAGTGACGTTACGTAGTTTCCGCCCGCGATCAGGTTATAATGGGTGGTATAATTGCTGTAAATTAAAAAAATAAGTATGTTATTACGTTTTATTGTTCTACTGGTGACTCTGCGTCAGGATATTCAACATTGCCACGGGTTTTGAAACCACCCTGATATTGATCAAAAGCAAAAAAACATTATTAAACCCTTTAAACATTTAAATTCAACGGGTGTAGTTTTGGCCTTATGTTTTTAATCATCTTTTTCTTCCAATCCAGTCCGCCATCGGCTACGGAAGTGACGTCATTACCCAACACTACGCCAGCCGAAAAGACTCTAAAGCCACACACGGAAGGGAATGACGTTATAGTGCTAGATACTGTGGAGGCAGCGAACTATGAAGCTGATCAATCGTCTGAGTGAGCACGTCTTTATTATACAGGATAGGGGAAGCACAATCGACAACTCAAAGGAGGATGGGGAAAATTGTATAAAACTTGGTACCCCTCCTATAAAAATTACATTGATTTTGTTGAAGGAACAGTAATTGCTGCGGCATTGATTCAAAAAAGTCGTCAAAAAAATTTCCAACGCAATCTGTATTAACGCAATATGTATGTAGAATTCTGGTCTGAGATAGGGGAGGCCTTTGCCCAGCAGTGGGACACCATGCATGCTAAATAGAAAAAATAAAAAAATTGTATTCTGACAAAGGCCACACATAATACACGACGAACGGCGTGCTTACGGTTATGACAATGACCGTAAGCACGCCGTTTACATGAATGACATTAAAGTTCCAGTTATGTTGATTTGAAACCAAACTACTAGACAGTTTGAAGTTATTAACTTGCTGGATATATACCATGGCAATGCGTTCTGTGCACATGTAAAATATTCGTAAAAAAATACGTTTGTTTCGCCATACATCTGCTGTGTTTCTCGGTATATCTCGAAACGGAAAACTTTTTCGAAACTGGCGTCTCAGTAAAAAATATTATATGTAACAAGACACTTTCATTGATGTCATGGATACGGGTACCAGAACGCCCATCCTCCTTTAACGACACTCTTGCTATCTCGGACTGTCTGTCTATGACAGCGCCAGTATAAGCGGCAGTTAATTAATTTGAGCTGCTGTCTGTGCATTCGGCCAAGGGTGCTTTCATAGCACAAATTATATTCGTATCATGTGAACTTATGTTTTAAGTATATGAGGATATATTTAATAACAATATTTCATTAGAGAACTGTGCGATCAGAGGAATGTTTTTCCCTTCACGCGTTAGCTGTAGTGTATTTTTCACAAGATACCGATGCGTAAAAATGCATTCTTAATAAAACCAATTGGAAAAAACCGGTCAAATGCGAGTATAACTTTCCGTACCACCGTACAATAGTAGGGATGGTGTGGAGTGAATAGTTTGGATTTTACATGGCAAAATGTTGTTTACAAAGTTATTGGTGCGGCTACTTTCACACTCCATGTACGTAATCAGGTGCATTCATAAGTTTGTATATGGTATTTAAAGAATTGTTGTATGGGAGCCCCATTCAATACTTGTTATATTCTGTTTTTTAGTATTTGTTGTTATAGCGGCAACAGAAATACATCATCTGTAAAAATTTTAACTGTCGCGGTTCATGAGATACAGCCTGGTGACAGACGGACGGACGACAGGACAGCAGAGGCTTAGTAATAGGGTCCCGGTTGGCACCCTTCGGGTACGGAACCCTAAGAAAGCATTTCTGATAATTAAATCATATGAAGTTTTAAATGCTAACCCATTCATTTCTGTTTCAGTGGCGAGGACGATGATGAAAATGGTGATGATGAACAGGAATCGGAGACAGCGCCAGCGCCAGCGCCGGTCACGCAAATGATAATCGAGCAGACAGCAGACGTAAGTCCAACTAATAACACTGTTCATTACAAACCAATAGAGAATTATTTATTAAGAATATAAATATTATTCACAAATATCTTGTCGAATAGTGATCTATTCGCTTGTATGCTGTATCTATGTAAAGCTTGTGATCAAGCTTAACAAATAATTAAAATAGTATAATTTATTGCCATTTCTCGCAGGTCAAGGACAGACAGACAGACAGAGCTATACTTCAATCTCCTTCTTCTTTAGCTTAGTGACAATTAACTAATGTGTTATCACTGGACGCTGAGTGGTGTTTTAACCTTTTGACTGCTACAGTCGGCTCTATGAATCAAGTTTGACATGCTTGGCGTGTGAGTGACATATTTTTTAATTGATGTATGGCGGTCAAAAGGTTAATCTTTCACGTTAATTTAAACAGGCGGGGGACACTCCGCAAATTACAACGCTACAAGTAGATAGGCCACGCCGTGTGCACGCACACCGTCGGCGGGAAATAGATTCTAGGGTTGCACGTGTCGTGTGTGTCCGCGCCCCGCTGCCGCCGCGTGTTTTTTTAAAATGCCGTCGTAATATTGCAATGCATTTGTTTATTTGTGTATGCCTAAATAAGTATAAGAACAAAAACCTGACGTTTTTCTCACTCCGAAGTAGATATGGTAAATTAGTTATCTGGCCATTACGTAAGTAGGTAGATAGAAATATTATAAATGTTGTTGTTCACAAACGGAGAATAATTAGTAATTGGTTCGTAGTTAGTTGGTTAGTAAATCAGTCCATTTATTTATCACAAGGAGACAACCCTAAAGTTACAAGGGCCGCGAGACGAGATAGAGTTACGCGACAGAAAGAGAGGCAACTTGTAGATGAATATGCGATGTCCGTGCGCCGGCTTAACAGATGTTAAGTCCACCAACGTTCACATGTGCATAAAGTAAATATATTTATATACTAATATAGATACTACTCACAGATAGCTAAGACGTCATTGGAACTAGGGAGGGAACTATAGACTTGGGTAACTCGGGAGTATGATAAAACTACTTATATTAACTGTAATAAAACGTCACGCCTTTCCCATAAGGGGTGCAAAACTTGGGCACAATAATGGTTGTGCCCAAGGGGCGGAACGGGGGCTAGCCCATCGCCGCACACAACCTACCTACTTTTAGGAATCCAGTGAAACAAAACACTCAATTCTAAACCAATAAAGTTTATTTAAAATTTACAGAGCAGACAGATTGCATGCATACATACAGAGATAGATATTACAATTTACACATTACACTTAATTAGAGCTATCTATGCTACCCATGCCGAGAGATAGTACATAAGTTGTTCAGTTCAATGTTAAGTCACACCACACACCTAACTAGTCACCAGACACTGCACTTGACATTATCGCTTACTTTTAGCAGTCATAATACTATCCATAATGATAGCTAGATAGATACCTAGTTAGGTATACCTCGCGCCACGAATTAAGAGCGCTAGGCGACTTTGGCGGGAATTACTGCGCATATGTACAAGTATTGAAAAGTGACTACTGCGCATTCAAGGCCACCGCTCATAGCGTGTGGCACGACGTATACTACTATGCACACACATTACTTACATTACAACTGAACTTGTCGTTAACGAGTTCGAGTTAGGTAGGTAGGTACGTTAAGCATCATAGCGCTATGGAGGCCGTCTTATAACGTTATAATTCCAAAACGTTATACGGCCATAACATTATTATCTTAGTTTTGCAGGGCTTTATTCAGTAGCGCTATGCACAAAAAGCGCTATGTTATCATAACGTTATAGGACATCCCTTTCACGCCCACACTCCGTCGTTATAGTCCATCTTTTTCATTCATCTCGCGCGTAAGTAGTGTAGGTACCTAAACAACACACAGCAAACATAGCGTACGGCAACAGCGCAATAACTTTATTCATAACGTTATTTTGATTTCGTTATGTTTCTCTTACAGTTTTGTTATCATAACGTTATTATAGCGCTACAATACCAAACGAATTGATACGTTACATAACACAATATAGCGTTATTTTTTATAACGTTATGAAGGTCTGGGTAGGTAGCAATTTGGATATCTATCAGCTGTCACGAAGAAGGTAGGTATACTGATAGGCTTCAGGCCCCTACGTAGGTAAACGTGCAACGTACGCTCGGTTGGCACGATGTAGGGCAACAAACCACGAGCTCTTCTTCAGATTTTCATAGGGTAGTGAGTGATGTCTTGAGGAAGCGAAAGGCGCTGTCCGCGGGGCTGGTGCTAGACAGGATAGGAAGGGATTTGTATTGTGGCACACCGCTGCGCGTGCGGTGGGGTGGCTAGGTGGCGAGTACTTCTGTCAGCAGTACTGTGGCTCAAGCAGAAAGAACACCAGAGTGAAAAAGTGTTCGAGTTCAAATAAAATTAACCTTATTTCATTTGTTCATAAGAGTCACTGACAGTTCGATTCGCATACTTTTTAGACGCGTAATTATTCCTGCTTCCTACACAGTTCGTTGTGTCGCTCGCTCACTTGCTGTCGGGCTCGGGCACGTCGTCGCGGGCGTCGGCAATTTTCGCAATATGTCCGTTCTGTTTCTAACTGCAGTAATTGATATTTGCTTCTCGCTCGCTTTACAAAATGGTTGACTTGAGTTTATACCTTTCAACGTATTTTAATTTAAATTTATAGGTGTAGAATTTATGACGACGATGATTTATGCTAGAGAAAAAATAAAATATACTGTTTTATAACATAACGGTTTTTGACAACGTCGGAAATTTACCTGAACTAACCCTAAAATTTGGTCATGTAATTAAAAGTCTCCCTGTATATGATAAAAATCTTAACTGCAGCTTCTCTATTCAAAAACACTTATTTCGCTTGGCTTAGCTGAATAATCGAACCCCGTTCACTAGCCCCTAACATTCATGTTGGAATCTAAGTAACGTAAAGTGTTACCAGTGTCCAAGGATTAGAATTCCCGCTGGCGTTCCTTCAGAACTGCACTCTGCGAGTGCTTAATTTATTTGTCCCTTTCACAGCTGGCGCCATACCAAGGGATCGACACCCCGGACTTGACGATCACCAAAACTGAGATCCAGGACGAGAACCATTCCGACTCCGAGATCGAAATGCTCATTATGTCGGAAGACGAATCATTGAAAGAAGAGCCCACGGAGGAATGGAAGAAAGCGGAAGACAAAGTCTTGTTGGAGATACTAAAGGAGTATCTGGCTTCGGATAGCAAGAAAAATGGGACTGTTCTACAAGCGCTGGAACATATGAATGTGTATTCAGTGCTGGGGGAGAGTTTAACGCATAGAACGGAGCAGGAGATAAGGGAGAGGGTGGCTTATTTGTTGGAGCTGATTGGCTTTGGAGTTACCGAATAAATGTTTTGTTTTTATGTAACTGCATTTTTGGTTTCCATTATAATATATTATATATAATTTGGTTTCGATGGCGCGGCCAATGCCTTTTTTTTTCGCGGCCACTGCCTTTTTTTTTAAACTGCCAAGATTTTCAAAAAAATTGTAAATGTTGATTTCCAAGTTTGTCAAAGTTATGGTTTAAAAGTTACAAGCGTTTGAACGTGGCCGCGCCATTGAAACGCCGAGAACCGAGCGGCCACGGGGATCTTTAAAACTAAGTGTTGCCAACCTACCTGAAAGTAACGCAAACAACGGATTGAATTTGTAATCCTAAGATATATTTTAGGCCGTCCGGCTCAGAATGTTGAATTTGCAAAATGTTGAATTTGCAAAATGTTGAATCCCAAAATGTTGAATTTGCAAAATGTTGAATTTTCAAAATGTTAAATTTGCAAAACGTTGAATTTGCAAAATGTTGAATTTGCAAAATGTTGAAAGTTGGATGTTTATTTCATTTCGTTTGCACGAACAATGCCATAAAAGCAAAATGCCATAAAAGACCAAGATTTGTACCGTATTCTGTATGGGACATGGACTTGTGAAAAATTTGAAAAAAAATACTTTCCAGATGGGGTGGCACAGGTAAAACTTGATTTTTGACAGGTGTCACTATTTTTGACAGGTGTTAATTTTTTCTAATGTGTCATGACATGATTTCTATCCGTTATCACTATTTTTCACAGATATCATGATTTTGACAAATGTCACTATTTTTGACAGCTGTCAAAATTATAACAGCTGTCAAATGTTTCCATTCCCATAGTTACCTACCGCGATATTACGACTTTCAGATAAACTCTATAGACTTGCAGAACGTGCTTAAATCTAGATTTAGCGACTTAAATCGATTTAGTATCTGTCAAATGTATGAAATATGTCAAAGTCAAATCGATCTAACCTGCCTAGTGGTTTCTGCACAAAATAGTGCTTGACTTTGACAGTGGGTGCCAAGATGTCAATTGGTGTCTATTGCAAGGGGATGAAAGCTTCATTTTCCCTAATTTTAATGTCAAATATTTTTCCTTTTCGGCCAGGAGAATGATAGATTTAAGTGACTCTGCAAGCAGCCCTATGATCTGTACGCTTACACCCGTATCTACAGACAAGTAAAAGTAATTACTTGTGTAAAAGTATTTACTTTAGTAACGATTTGTATTCTATAGTTAAGTAATTCATCAAAGTTAAACTGTCAAAATTTAGAATTCTCAGCCAAGTAATAGTCGCCATTTTCTTTACTTGAGCATTACTCTGTTGACTTCAGTGAGGTTATTTTGGTAAAAAAATGGAAACTTTAGATAGCATCGAAGCTGTTTTTGCTGCTGTAGACAATGTGGATGATAATATATTAGAGGAGATAGAATTAGCTGAACCGAGAAATCCCAAAGTTTACTTTCGTGATGTGGATCCATTTCATGACTATTCGGAAGAATGTTTTAGAAAGAGATTTCGTTTCTCCAAAAGTATTGTATATATAAAATATTGAAAATTACAGGATGTTATCAACATTTTAATAAAAATGTGTGGAAAAAAGCCAAAGAATTAGAGATAACCAAAAAGAGTTTATACACATCTGAAAGGAACATTGTCCGATTGTGCTCCTATTTTGTTCTACTATATAGTAGATAGAGTATAGAGTATAGAGTATATACCTTCAAAACATATGCAAAAGACCTGGGATGAGATTACTGAAAAAGCTCCTGATACACCGAAAATGAATTTGTTTTTGGAATATTTTGAAAAACAATGGTATAAAAACGATCACAATTTTCTAAGCTGTGCAAATGATATCCACAGAACAACTAACGTATGTGAGGGATGTCATCGCAAGTTGAATTCGAGACTTCCGGTAACACCAAATATATTCCTCGTGTTCAAAACAATATCAGAAGAAGCTCATTACTTTGATAGAAAAATAGAAAGAGCATTATTTTTCACATATAAAAAAATCGGAGAACGATGGATATAATATTTGATCAAAAGTATGAAAGACTATTAAGAAAACTGGAGAAACAAAAACTTTCGTATTTGCAGTTTCTCAGAAAAATAGTCTTCATCAGGCTAACGCTCAGTTAATGGCATGTATATTTTATAGTTTATTGTCTTACACATAAGAAGAAGAATATATCGTTTTTATAGTTACCTAATTGTCTTGGTGTCGCCGCACACGGGCTTCTGGCCACAACCACAAACGCTACGAGAAGCTAGAATCGGCCACTTTAGGAAGATGGCGCGCATCAGCCACTTTTTTAACACATGCGCGCCTTATCATAATATACATAAGGTGGGGAATCAAGCGATGACGTGTGGCGGCGTTTTGAAGCGTGTGGCGGCCACAAGAAGCCAGCAGCGTGTAAAAATAATTTTGTTTTTATAGTTAAGTTAAAGAAATAAAAGCATACACGTCAATTTTACAAAGTTTATTTATTATGATTGGATTAGTTGATTGTTCTGAAGCGAGGCGGAGCGACGCACTGTGGGACAGATTTGGAAAAAGCGGACATTCATTTTTTTTTAAAGATATCATTATTCTCTTTTTAGCAATCGAGCAGTCCCCACCGAGATGCAGAGGCTTTTACCCGGATACGAGGAAGATTGAGCCATACTCTACGCAAAAAATATATATCATAATATAATACTAGAGGATTTATTAAGTAGATTTCCAATTCAACATTTTGGGATTCAACATTTTGCTAATTCAACATTTTGCAAGTCATTTTGCAAATTCAACATTTTGGGATTTATAGTTCAACATTTTGCAAACTCAACATTTTGCAAATTCAACATTTTGCACATTCAACATTCTGAGCCGGAAGGATTTTAGGGAAAGCACTGACACTTGTAAACACAGATTTGAATTTTTCAAAATTTGTAAAAATACAACAGAAAATCCTAGGTTATCTAAGACAAAAACCCCTGGGCTGCGCCATTGAAAACGCTGAAAAACACGTTATCGCCGATATATCTCTGAAAAAGCATCGCAGAGGTCTGAAGATTTTTGTAAAACCTAGATTTGAATTTGTCAAAATTTGTAAAAATACTAATAAAAATCCCTTTATTCCTACTTAAGAAATAAGTCTTGCTTATCTCTCAGAGAAAGTATTAGCGAGATATGTTTTTCTAAACAACTCCATTAATATGTAAGGTTAAGGTTAACAGAAAAATTTCCACCTAGTTTTAGAAGTTATATCTCCAAAATTCTAAATTAAAATTGAAACGTTAAGACGCAAAAACATATGTGTATTTCTTTAAAAATCTATATAGGTATTTCTTTATCTACGCACTTAACATAAATGCTCTAAAATCGACTAAGAAACCTCAGGGCAATGACCTAGATTATGACACATCGATGCGGATATGGAAATTTACAGACAAACAAATTTTCTGTAAAAAAAAATATGTTTGATCGTCGAATCGTCAAAATTGACATTTGTCTTGATGTCTTGTATATTTTTAATATTGTTATTAGCTTAGTTTATCAGGGTATGCATGAGTTCATTACAAGGGTTATTTTATGTACAATACAGGGTGTTCTGTAATCTTACGCCCGGCTCAGGGTGATTATTTACATGATTTATATTTAAAAAAGATTTTTTAGACAAAAATAATTAAAATATCATGAAATTGTGGCCTTTTTTCTTCTTTTGCTCTCGCCGTGCGGGGTAGGAAACGTGCGGTGCGGAGAGGGGGGCAGGTCTGCGCACGCGGGGCGGCAGGCTCCACGCACCACGCACGCCAGTCAATCTGCGAGGCTCCGAGCTACCGGGACGGCGAACGGGTGAATACGCTTCACTCGTGTCCGTGAATACCTAACCGTCCTGCGACTACGCTAAGAAGAAATGCAACCCAGTGAATCCTAGTGTGGGGCAAGAAGCAATGTGTGTGCCTGTATGTAAATGTCTAAATATTTGCTTTGTGTCACCTTTGATCCACACCGCCAAATAATTTTTCGGGGCATTGAGAATTAAAGATCGTTTCTGCAACTAAAGTGTAAGAGTTGCCGTGGGGTAGCCGGGCGGGGTTTGGTCAACCGTAATGTTCCTACCTACCTAGTCTGCACATATGGACAGCAATAAACAATCGGAAATCTACCCCATAATGGAATTTCGCTGAAGCACTAAGGGAAACAGCAGAAATCACAAGACAGTAGAATTTATTCTGACAGTCAGGCAGCTTTAAAGGCGCTTAGGCAACCAATAAATCTGCACTAGTCAAACAGTGTAAGGCCAGTCTTAACTCTTTGCGAAGAACATCAGAAATAATTATCGCATGGGTCCCCGGTCAATGAAGGGAATCACGGTAACGAAAAAGCAGACGGCGCTGATGAGTGTTTTATTGGACCAGAACCAAGATTACCTATTAAGTAGTCTGTAAATTTCCATATCCGCATCGACTGTCTCAAAGAACATCTTAAACATGATAGCTACGCGAGATGCAAACCAAGTATGGAAGAACACCAAAGACTAGTAGGCAGTCTAAGATTTTTATCTTGAAGAAATACCCCAAAAAGGCTAAGTATTTATTTAATCTTAGTAGGGGAAACTTAGCAATACTGGTTAGTGTGGTGACAGGTCACTGCAAACTAAACAGACGCCTATCATTATTAAGGCTGGTACAGGACCCATCATGCCCTCACTGTAGCTTAGAGGAAAGTAGCCAGCACTTCTTGGGAGAATGCGTAATGTATTCAAACATAAGAGGGCGAACCCTAGAGATGGATAACATTAAAGCAGATGATTTGTCAAACAATCGTCTCATGTCATCTCGGTCGACAAAGACTCCTTATATGGTGATTTGTGGGTTCATGTCTCCGATAGTTTTGACTTGATATTTAGATCCTTGTATCATATATTTTGATTTATATCATATATATATATTTGATATAGTAGGATTTAAGTCTAGGGCGTTTTTGGAAGACCAGGATGATATCTGTTTCTGGTCCGCATTTATGCCCCGGACAGCCGAAGGAAAAGTGTCTATGTTTACATCAATGTATAACTGCAGATCATCAGTGTATATATGGTATATGCAGTGTGAAATACAACACGAGTGAGGTCGGCACAGTACAGGATGAACAACAGTGGGCTTAGTATAGATCCCTGAGGAACACCTCGACTGGTGGTGACATTTTCTGACTGATCTAATCGAACCGTCACTATTTCTTAGAGCTTGATTGATAGAGGTTGATTGCGGTTACCAAGGTAACTTGCGAACCATCCTATTGCACCCAGATCGAAACTATTGTAGCTCAACTTTGACAACATCATATCCATATTGATGGAGTCGAAGGCTCTAGAATAATCAAGCAGAACAAGAAGTGTACCATTGCCGGAGTCCTGAGAAGCAAGTACGTTATCCACTGCATCAAGAAGAGCCGTCGTTCTAATACGATTCATTCTAAAACCTGATTGATGCTTTGGCCTTTTATCTCTGCAAACGAAATTACTTAATTGTATACAATTTTTTCATGAATTTTAGATAGATATGGTAGTATACTTATGGGTCGGAGATCAGATATGGATTTGGGGTTGCCAATTTCCACTATGCTGGAAAGGTGGAGGAAGTCAAGGATTGGTTAATAATAAGAGTAATTACTTTCAGAGTTTGTGTTAAGGTCAGTATGGTTGTCATACATCATCATGTGACACAGATGATCAATTAGAAAAATATAAAACATCAACGAGGTTTTACACTTCAACAAATATAAAACTCCAGAGTGGTTTTACTCTCTTCAACATGAACATTCAATGTCATTCCCTCATCTGACATCATCCATAGATACCGTGTTAAAAGAGGCCATAGATTTTTTTTGAACATTTCGCTAAATTGTCAATCCTGGTCCCAAGTAACTCTTCCCATTTAATATGACGGGCTGGGTATTCGCTCCACTAGCGACCTGGCTCTCCCTGCTTTTCTCTCATCTGTCCACAGCACTGTTGCCCTCATCGGTGGTATCCTTCACGCCCACTGATGTATACTTTCCCCACTCCTATTCTCGATTTTCATTAACTCCATCTCGGATAATATTTATTTAGATTCAGGATGTACATTTTATGTATGTAGTTTATTGTGTTGTAATTTAAGGTAGTTGTACACATAGGTCTACCCGTGCTCTGTGATTAACCTATCTCATCCTGACATGGTTTGCTGGAAGAGATCTCTTGTTAGAGATAAGCTCGCCTTAGTACACTATTTTATTTTATATCTTGTCAATATAATTATTTGTGTGCAATAAAGAAATTATGAAATTATGATGTGGTAGATGCAGAGTCAACTTGGAGAGCCGATTTCCCCAGAAAAGATCTACCCTCGGAAAAAACCAGCTAAGCCGCCTGGGACCTGGTAAAAGTAAAAACAATGTACGATTCACTTTTAGCAAACTGTCCAAATCCTACTTAACGTGCTCGACTGTTGGCAATATCCGAACCTGACCGGGGCTTTGGCTACACGCTTTGCCGTCGAGGAACATTGGATCCCATTTGGACCCGGCTTCCCTGATTGTAGCGATATGCCTCAGGCTTGGTCTCAAAGTTTGAGAACCACACCCATGCTGCCGCTGCGGTAACCCAGTAGACAACCTTAGGCGCCACGGACTTTACTGCCAGTCGAGTGCCGGCCGATATTACAGGCACACGACACTAAACGACCTTTTTCGCAGAGCCCTTGGGACGGCAAACATACCATCTACCCTGGAGTCGGCTGGCTTGTCTGCGGCGGACGGGAAAAGACCTGACGTTTCCACGCTTGTGCCCTGGTTTTTGGTTTTCGGCCCGTAAGCCGGGGTCTGCCGCAGATGACGTCCAATTGGTCAAGTGCCGCAAATATGCTTTTTTGAAAAGCAATTACATATTTACGGCACTTGCAGTAGAAACGTTCGGGCCATGGTCGTCAGACACTAAAGGAATAGTGAAAGATATATGTAAAAAATTAGTGTGTCTGGCGACCTAAGGGCAGGTTCCTACTTCGCCCAAAGGCTGAGCATGGCAATTCAATGGAAATGCGGCCGGCGTGCTGGGGACAATGACTAGCCTAAGTTTCTTAGAATCGTTTTAATGTAACTATTTGTTTGTAAACAATAATAAATAAAAGTACAAATCTAACTACACTTGACAGCTTTCTATAACAGGTTACGTTCAGCCATTACACAACCTTTTTACCCGACTACGGCGACCGCCAAAAGGAAGGGTAATGATTTTGGCAGTCTATGTATGTATGTGGGTGGGTATGTATGTATGTCCACTCGTAGCGCCTAAACTACTGAACCGATTTTAGTAAATGAGGTGTCAATAGATTTGTAATAATTCTGCGGGTGACATAGGCTATGTAGATCTGATGTGGCGCCCTCTAGCGGCCATGAAAAACTCTGTTTAGTTAGGTAAATGTTTGGTACTCATGAACTATGATAGCTAGAGAGTTGAAATTTTCACAGATGATGTGTTTCTGTTGCCGCTATAACAACAAATACTAAAAACAATAAATAAATAAAAATATAAGTAAAAAAAAAACTATAACCCGACTACGTGAGTTAAGAGGTTTAAAAAGTGCGAAACAAGGAAATAATTCAGAAAAAAGTCAAGAAATGCGAAGGTACAAAAATGGTCGAGGTAGAGCCGTGGTCTCGTGGAGAATGAGAATACAGTAGGTGCGACCACGGCTCTACCTCGACCATTTTTGTACCTTCGCATTTCTTGACTTTTTTCTGAATTATTTCCTTGTTTCGCACTTTTTAAACCTCTTAACTCACGTAGTCGGGTTATAGTTTTTTTTTACTTATATTTTTATTACCGAACATTCTTTCAGTGGTTGCGTACCTCTATCATCTGACATCATGGAATCTCTTTGCATAACATATAATTTACTCTATGACCAAAAAACAGGCCGTCTACAGCGCCATCTGTTGGATTTTGAAAAAAACCCTGCTTTGAAAGAATCCCAATAAACAAATAAAAAGTGTCATAAATAAATTGATAACAGCTTTACAATATTACCATTAGGCTAATTATATGTTTAATAATTCATTGTCTTAAAATCTTAACGTAATTTCGTATTGTACGAAATCGATAATCTAAAAAATAGGTGTAACTGTTTTGAACGTTACATACAAGTGGCAAAGGGAGATGCATATGTGAATCTGTATATCGCTATTTCATTCTTTTTAAATGACAGCTAGCAGACCAGAGACAAGCTAGCTAACCGTTCACCTTGCGGATAAGCAGGGCAACGGTGCCTCACCTTTAAGACCGTCATCATAGAGAAACTTATTAATACACCGTCATATTACGATGTTATGCTGACCTGTTTAAGGCTTGCCTTTCAACTGCACGGAATTGGGATGGTTTCTTAAAAGTTGGTATTAGGCCTCCTGCTAATTGTTGCCCATAGTACGAAAACGTAGGGCGGTTCAGGACCTAAAGGTCCTGCTATAATAGTTGGTATTAGGCCTCTGGACCTGTAAGCGTCACGCGGCGGCGGCCGTACGTGCAATCCGGGTGGCGCCCGGTAACCCTCTAATCTAAATGGGCCTTGCGACGCCCATAGTGAGATCTATTAACATAACATAGCTGAAATTAAATTGCCCGCTGCGGGCAGTCGCCGCTCGAAAGGGTTGTTTGATTGACCGGATGTTTTTCAGAGAAATCCATCCTTATAACCGGAAGTGCGTCAATCCAACCCCCATTTATTTTATTGTCTGTGACTTGACTGGAACTAATATGACAACTCAAATTGGCAAATATTGGAAGAGTTTTGTTGATGTTTCGTCTTGGTTTTCTCAGTTTTATTCTAAACCTTAACAGACACAAAATGGCACGAAACACAAAGGAGAATAATGGTGACAATATTGATCCTGCCTCAATCGCTTCACAAGTTAAAAGCTCGTTCAAACCCGTGAGTTTTATCAAGCTTACTGTAAAGAAAAATAAAAAGCTTTGTTTATAAATATTGGGCGATTGCTAACAACCCTCGCTATTTACAGGAGGTGATAAAAGAGCTCTTGAACGGCTCTTTCCAAGACAACAAGACGAAACTTGGAAATGATGCGTTATCATTGGTTGTTGAAGTTGCGAAGTGTCTTGTGCAGGAAACCTGCCTTAGGGCTTCAAGCCAGGCCCTACGCGACGGCTCCGATAAAGTAGACCTGGAGCATGTTGAGAAGTGTTTGCCGCAGCTGGTAAGCTATCCATTCTGGTCATTTAGACACAACTGATCTGTAAAATGATGCTGATAATTCTGTCTAAATATAAGCGCACTTCTGGGTTGGAGTGTAGATAAGGGGGCGCCAAGGAAAAAAAAACTTAGAATTTTTTCTGCGTTTCCCCCTTATCGACACTCTGACCCACTTCTGTACTCTTATTATCGGGTAAACTATAGATATTTTTCACCTTAATTTGGGAGGCGGGAGTGGTGGGGAGGGTAAAGGGGAGTCCCTTGTCCCCCTAGTATAGTTTTTTTTGGAGGTAATGTATATTTTTTGAGAAATATATTATTTAATTTTGAGGTAATATTTACATAATTTTTGCTACAGAAGTGACCACTTGGGGACAGTACGGAACTACCCTCCTTTTTTTTGAGGTTGTTAAAAATTGCCCTAGCTCTGGCTAGAGCATCTACCCAATAAAAAAAACTATTCATATCATAATATTGTTTTTATTTGGATTTGCTTCGCTCCGGTTTTGATTATTCTAAGTTCTAACCTAACCTATAACCCAATTGACATTTAGCCACAATAACCTACTCTATTCAAATTTGACTTAATAAATATAATGCTACTTCAACTCAGTCTTCACAGTGTTTATTTTTTTAATAAATGGCAGAATTGAGTTTAATTTTGCGGAAGTCTGAATTTTAATTTTAATCATAATTATATTAAATTGAGTCTGCGGCAATAAAAAAATAGGAACTCTAAAATGCTACAAGACCGCATAGAAAGCTCTCCTCCAACCCTCTACGGGTTGCATACTTGCATCATGTCACTTTCGTAGCAAATTATGTCAACATAACCTCAAATTTTAACAAAATTCGATTTTTCTTCCTCTAAAACTTTACATTTCCTCGCAAAAAAACTATACTAGCTGGACAGGGAAGCTCCAAATATCCATTAATTAAAATTATATGAACGATATCTATAGCCAACCCTTATTCTCCATCATATGGCTAATGTAGCATACCTTTATTTTCAGTCAGGTCTGTGTATGAAAGATAACCTAGATGTTTCTGTGTTTGCATTTTGTGGCTATTCCAATTGCCATTACTTACACAAAAATTACTACTCAAAATCACAACCCTATCAATATGAACCATTAAAAAAAAACTCATTTTTCTTTGCAGATGCTGGATTTTCCGTAAAATATAGAAGAAAATGGTAGGATTATGTTAAGATGCTCTCTTCATATGTGCTTTCTGAAACTAAAGAAGCTTCAGTTTTTTAATTGGATTGTTACATGAATATGGGCTGGCCCCAATCTTCCAATAGTCACTAAATCCAATATTTACTAAATCCAATATTTACTTTGTAAGTTAAATGTAAGATGGATATTATTTCAGCATTTTTATGTTAAGGCTATTTATTAGATGAGTAATAAAAATCTGTCTACTGCTGTGTTAAATGTGTAGCAGGAATGGATTCCGAGATCTAAAGCAATAAAGATGTAATATTTTGAGAATTTATTCATTGCTTTATTTTAGATTCTTGTATAGTTCCTACAAGCTACCTCATTTATAACTAAATTAATAGTAGATTATACTTTGTATATGCCCTCTGAGGGACCACACTGTTTTTTTTTTTAGTTCCAGACCTATGACGATTTAGTGAAAGATTCCAATCAATTGTAAATTGAAGCTTAAATTTGTAAAAGTTACCAATCAAAAGTTATAAATGGTTAAAGCTGGTTCCTCACGAAATGCGTAGATTTTCATATCTCCGAATGTTATAAAGATATTATGATGAACTAAACGCCAATATTTAGTAAAGAATTTGTAAAAACTGATTAGTTCAAAGTTTTATTTGTAGAAGTTACCAATCGAAAGTTATCACTTGTTAAAGGTGGACCCTCAGACGAAACGCTTTGCCATCCTTTTCGTGTAATTTTCATGTGATATAATGCATATATTCAAGTGAAACTGTTAAGATATGTGACTTGCTTTGTCCAGTTTTAAATAAGCTCTTTGGTTGGTTAGGCTTTACGTCAAGCTAGTGTCAGATGTAGTTTGAGTTCTAAGTGACATGTAATGTAATTGTCAATAAGGATTTCACAATATTTTTGCGAAAAGTAAACAGCGTATTTCCAACAACAACTCTTTATTTTATTCCTTCGGATCCAAGATCCTCACGGCAGACCTCTGAACATCATCTATTAACAGAAACAATATCGTTCAGTAAAAAGTTTGATTGATTTTTACAAAAATACCTACATGATTTTTATTTTACCCTGACTACGCTTGTTAAGTTAGAAAACACAAATACAAAAGTCGTAGGCAGAAATGATGTTGAGGATGACCAAACGATTGGCCAGTTTGCTCCTTTGCTCCCACCTATTCTGTTGAGTTGTTCTGTCGGCAGAACTAGGTACTGGGTTTTTTTTTACCATTAGTTCTGTGATTTATAAGACTATGCTTTACACCCTGCTTCAATCTCAGATATTCCCATCTGTTCTGTTGAGTAGTTCTGTCGGCAGACCTACTGTGATTTTTTTACCATTAGTTCTGTGATTTGTGAGACTATGCTTTACACCCTGCTTCAATCTCAGATATTCCCATCTGTTCTGTTGAGTAGTTCTATCGGCAGACCTACTGTGATTTTTTTACCATTAGTTCTGTGATTTGTGAGACTATGCTTTACACCCTGCTTCAATCTCAATCTCAGATATTCCCAACTGATATGTCCCGTGGTGTCTATAGCTATGCGGTCGATTAGGTCCAAATGTCAAAATGCACGATCAACGTATTGACCTAATCTCAAAATGAACTTTTTCCAAAATGACTGATTTTCATAATGACCTTTTTTACGCTTGTCCTAATTTCAGAACGTCTGACAGAAACAGTACAGTCAGCCGGATTACAAATCTAACACATTTTAATGTATCACTCTGTCCCTGTCTCACGCAAAATCGTGTTTATCGAAATGTCAAGAGTTCACTACTGGTTTGCTTCGCAAGAGGTAATGTAATAATCTTTGAAACAGTAGCAACAATAGATATTTAACCCATATATGCCCAAAGGGTCATTTCCGGTAACATACTCCGTGATATAAAACCTATTTTGTGAGTGGTTCACCACTGGCCACAACTTTGTCTTTATGGCACTTTTTCTTGTTGACAGATATTTTATCGTATGATGAATTTTGAGTGATGCAGAATTTCCATTTGTTGTAAAAAATGAATTTACTGCGATTTTCAGAAAATCAGAAAGGGTGTCCTACTCTAATTAACAATGGACACAGATATAACTTGTCCAACAAGAATAAATCAGGAACAAGCATGTGGAGGTGTGTCAACCGACAAGAACGTTCAGCTTCGGTAACGTTAATTAAATGAAAACTTGGATTACATAATCCGTCAAAGTCCCCACGCGAGCCGAAAACGAAGAGCACATATTTACTGCTCTTCGTTTTTGTTGTTGCAAAAATGACGCCAGTAAAAAAAGGTTTCGAAATATGTCTCTCCGAACGTCCAAGTTCAAGCCAGGCAATCATTCCTCCGTACGAAGAAAAGAAAAGTTCTCTATATAGATCAAAACATAAGGCATTGAAACAACATAATTGTTGAAGCAAGGAGTATTTAGTGACATATATACATAAATACTCTTTAGTGCAACTTTATACTTTCTTTATAAATGTATGACGTTTGATAGGCTGTCATCTATGTTTATTGTTTTTCTTTGTTTTTTTAGTTGTCATAAAGAAAATACATGTTTTGAAAAAACATTATTTTATTATTTTATTCCACAATATGTTCTGGACACGCGTACTCGGGTATTAATTGATAGCCAAGTTAAGGGCTTTATCAATAGGTTATGGGCCGATAGCATAGTGGATGCCAAACATAGAGCAGGGTAGAAAAGACCCTGGTGGAAGTGGAGACAACATTGAGAATTCAGTCGAAATGGCAAGTATTGGTGGAATAAGTATGCCACAAATGGCAAGACTAGAAGGTAGCTCCAATTACTCGACGTGGAAAGTCCAAATGGAGATGGCACTTGTCTACGATGATCTTTGGGAGTACACTAGTAAGGAGCCAATTACAACTGATGCGGTAGCTGTAAAAGCAGATAGAAAAGCAAAAGCCAAGATAGGTATGATGCTACATCCTGAATGTCTTGTGCATATACGCTATGCGAAGTCTGCAAAAGAAGCTTGGGAGAAGCTTAGCGTGACGTTTGAGGATAAAGGCGTAAATAATCGCTGCCGCCTTCTATCCAGATTAGTCAGTCTGAAATTAGAACAATTTTCAACGGTACGTGCTTACGTAACAGGTGTGTTAACAATAGCTCAGGAGCTAAGAGACATAGGAAAGGAAGTTGATGATGATCTATTGGCAGCCTTACTCCTACAAGGTCTAACGCCGGAGTTTCAACCTTTGAAAATCACTATTGAGAATAGTCATACGTCAGATTATGTAAAAAATAAGCTGTATCAAATGGAGGATACATACACAGCTTCAACAAGTGGAAGCCAGACGTCAACGTCAGCTCTACTGACTAAGAAAGGAGAAAACAGAAAAAGCAAAAGCAATACTGGCAAATCTGAAAAGAAAGTATTGAAGTGCTACATCTGTGATGGCCCTCATAAATGTTACCAATGTCCAAACAAAGAAAAATCAAGGAAGGAAGCTCATCATGCCTTTGCTTTCGGAACTGCGTATAAGTCTGAACCTGTAGAAGATTGGGTGATCGACTCTGGTGCTTCAACGCACATGACGAAGAATAAAGCTTGGCTGAAAGATTTGAAGAAGACTCCTAGACCTTTAAGAGTTATGTGTGCGGATGGAAACGAGGTTTTGGGTGAAAGTATTGGTATGGTTGTGTCTGACAAGATGACGGTAAACGATGTTACTTATGTTCCAAATTTAGCATCAAATTTATTGAGTGTGAACGCAATAGCTAAGAAAGGCTATGTATTAGTGTTTACAGAGAAAAAATGCGATATCTTTAAGAGTGACGGATGTGAGGTCTATGGCGAATATGTTGGATCAGGTGTGGAAGAACGGGGTATCTACAAAATCAAGGACTGTTCATACGGTTCTGCACTAGTAACAACAGACGATAAGCTAGATGACCGGGTTCTATGGCACAGAAGGATGGGACATCTGGGCGAGAGAAACCTGAAGTTACTAAGGGACAAGATGGCAAGTGGGGTGAGTTTTAAAAATTGTGATTGCAAACTTGAATGCGTTTCTTGCATTATGGGAAAACAAACGCGACAACCTTTTTCAAAAAATGGTTCGAGGGCTACTGAGGTCTTAGAATTGGTACACTCGGACGTGTGCGGACCTATGCGTATCCACTCTATTAGTAAAAATATTTATTTTGTTACGTTCATTGACGATTTGACACGTAAGACCGTCGTATATTTTTTAAAACAAAAGAGTGAAGTTTTTGCAAAGTTTCAAGAGTTTAAAGCTTATGCTGAAAATCAAACAGGCAAGAAGATCAAGATTCTGAGATCGGACAACGGCACAGAATACGTCAAAAAAAGGATGAATTACTTCCTAAGGACGAATGGAATTCATCATCAGCTGACAGTTGACTACACGCCAGAGCAGAATGGAGTCGCGGAAAGGTCTAATCGCACAATCTGCGAGAAGGCAAGGTGTATGCTACAGGATTCCGGACTCCCACAACGATTCTGGGAGGAGGCTGTCCATCATGCAGTATACCTCAAGAACAGATCACCAACCATTGCGGTGAAGAACATGACGCCGGAAGAGAAATGGACTGAGAAAAAATGTGATCTGAGCAAGCTGAGGATCTTCGGGTGCAAAGCACTTATGCACATTCCGAAACAGAACCGAACCAAGTGGGATGCAAAGAGCATGGAATTGGTTTACACGGGCTTCTGTGATAACGCCAAAGCGTATCGTCTTATAGATTCTGCAACAGGAAAACAGTTTAAGGCCAGAGATGTTATATTTCTGGAAAACAGCAAAAATACAGACGCAGAAGAATCAAGAGAGAATGTGGTGGAATTTATGATATTTCCTGATTGTGAACAAAAAGATGTAACTGTAAATTTGCACACACTTCCAGAGACGAATGGTAATGGAGTTGCAAATCAAAATATAAACGAGGAAGTGGCAGAGTTTAGATCTGAGATACAAATATCCGAAGGAGAGGAAAGTGGTGAACCAGTGATTGAAACAGTGATCCAGGAACTAGAAAACGAAGTTCAGGAACCAGAACCTGATGTTGCAGAATCAGATGCAGAGACATTTGGAGACTGTGAACTGGTAAATGAAGACTGTGATTTGGTCAACGAAGACTGTGAATTGGTTGGTGTTCCTGAAAATGTTCAACAGCAGAATGAACGCAGATATCCACTGAGGGATAGAAAACCTAAGAAGTTCCCTGACTATATTCTGTATCAAGCAAAGACGGAGCAAGATCCAGTAACGGTGCAAGAGGCACTATCAATATTAGACAGCGAAGAATGGAAACAAGCTATTCAGAAGGAGCTTGATGCGCTGAAGTCAAATGGAACCTGGGTTCTCGTAAAGCCGCAAAAGTCATGTAACGTCGTTGATTCTAAATGGCTATTTAGAATCAAAGAAGAGGCGGGAAATAAACGTAGATACAAAGCACGACTTGTTGCTAGAGGATTTAGTCAACGGCATGGAGTAGACTATGATGAAACCTTCGCGCCAGTAGTGAGACATAGCTCACTGAGAGTCCTTATTGCTCAAGCTGTGAAACAAGGATTGAAGATCGATCAAATGGACGTCAAGACAGCGTTCCTAAATGGGGAACTAGATGAGACTGTCTATATGAAACAACCGGAAGGCTTCGAAGAAAGAGGAAAAGAAGAACACGTTTGTTTATTGAAACGTTCATTGTATGGGTTGAAGCAAGCCCCTAGGACATGGAACACAAAACTTAACAATGAGTTAGTTCAGTTAGGATTTATAAGGTCCAAGAATGAACCCTGCGTATACACGAGGTCAAAAGGCAACAATGTGATCATACTAGCAGTGTATGTTGATGACATGTTGATTTTTCGGAACAACACGGATGAATTACAAAAGGTCAAGAAAAATCTTATGTCTAAATTTGAGATGAAAGACTTAGGGAAAGCAGAACTGATCCTGGGAATGCAGATAACACAGAGCGATTCAGGGATCAAAGTAGATCAATCAAAGTATATCAACAAGGTGTTAAAGAACTTTGGAATGGAGGACTGCAAGCCAGCTGCTACACCTGCAGTTACGGGTCTCAATCTAAGTAAACCTGGACCGGAATATAAACCAGATCCAGACATACCATATCAGAATGTGATAGGTTCCTTGATGTATTTGGCTGTGTGCACGAGACCAGATATTGCGTATGCTGTTAATTATTTAAGCCAGTTTAATAGCAACTACGGTGAAGAGCATTGGATTGCTGCCAAACGTGTACTAAGGTACCTCAAAGGAACAATCGATTTTGGATTGATGTTTAAAAAAGGAACATCAAATGAAATTCATTGCTATGCAGATGCAAGTCATGCCTCCTGCTATGATAAGAGATCATATTCGGGAGCAGTATTCTTGCATATGGGAGCTGCTGTCAGCTGGGAAAGCAAGAAGCAGAAGACAATAGCATTATCTACAGCAGAAGCTGAATATGTTGCAATGTCAGAAGCTGCAAGAGAGGCAATATTTTTAAAAAGATTTGTGTCTGAAGTAACAGGTCAAGCCGAGTTGCCTTTGAAGATTTACAGTGACAGCCAATCTGCTATTGCAATTGCGCACAATCCTGTGCACCATCAGCGAACAAAACATATCGCTGTACGCCACCATTTTGTGAGAGAAGCAGTTGAATGTGGGCATATCGAGTTGGAGTATGTTCAGACAGAGCTTATGGTTGCTGACTCATTGACTAAACCTTTGCTGAAACAAAAGTTTACGTGGTGTACATTGAGCATGGGCGTTGTATGACATTATGTGAAAGTTGTATGATTTTATATGGAAGTTGTATGAAGTCAAAGTTGAGGAGGAGTGTTGAAGCAAGGAGTATTTAGTGACATATATACATAAATACTCTTTAGTGCAACTTTATACTTTCTTTATATATGTATGACGTTTGATAGGCTGTCATCTATGTTTATTGTTTTTCTTTGTTTTTTTAGTTGTCATAAAGAAAATACATGTTTTGAAAAAACATTATTTTATTATTTTATTCCACAATATGTTCTGGACACGCGTACTCGGGTATTAATTGATAGCCAAGTTAAGGGCTTTATCAATAATAATACTGAATTCAATCGATTGGCAGATATTAAAATTCCGGAACTGTTGTCAAATAGTTTCTTCGTTATCGACGATGGTGACGAAGAGAAGTTTTTTGCCTTTTCTACGACAAACGCACTAAGATTCATCGCTAAAGACAATCAGAACACTGTGTTTCATGGATATGGAACCTTCAAACGCACTCCCAAACCGTTCTATCAGCTCTTCACCATTCACGCCGATATCAGCACAAACAATAGAACAACGAATGTGGTGCCCCTTGTGTATGTTCTTCTACCGAAAAATACCCAAATAATGTACGTAAGAATATTTTCGATGCTGAAAGAAAAACCTAAACATTAATATATTCAAGTGCGATTTCGAAAATGGTCTGATAAATGCCTTGAAATCCGTTTTTCCAACGACAGAAGTACGTGGTTGTTACTACCACTTCAACAGGGCCGTGTGGAAGGAGGCAAAGAAATTGGGATCGGTAAGCAATTACCAGAACAGGCGACTAGTAAGAATGTGTGCAAATCTCTCACTACTCCCCAAATACGAAATCCCTGGCGCATGGATGTCTATAGAACCCCTTTTTCCGGAAACACCGGAAATGGAAATTTTCAGCGATATTTCATGAAGCAGTGGATGGCAACGCGCACTGACTATATCAGTTACTCCAAAGATAAGCATCGGACAAATAACCCCATAGAGGGGTGGCACAGAAGGCTAAATACTCGAATGCCCCACAAGCCAACCTTGGTGAGATTTCTGTACAAACTCAGAAGTGAGTCCAAGTACCGGGATACCAGGTTGAAGAATTCTCTGTTCAGTGGAGCTAGCAGAAAACGGCGTGACCTGCTCTACGAGACAAATTAAAGGAAGCAACTTCAAAGCCTAGCAGCCGGAGAAATGTCTAAAATTCAGTTCTTACTAAATATCGACATCCTAAAACAGAGGATGCACTTAATTCGTTTGCAAAAACTTCCAGATTTATTGTTATTAGGAATGGAGTTATGTTTTAAAATATAGTTTGTCGGACTGTGCACTAATTTGTCAGTTTTATTTCAGTCATTTACAATCAAGTACATAATTAATTTCAGTCATTTTGGGAAAAGATCATTTCAAGATTAGTACATTGTGTTGACTAGTACATTTTGACATTCGGACCTAATCGACCGCATACGTCAGTACCATTGATTTGTACCATCAATGGTACAAATGACACTACTTTGTGCCATTAGTAACATTGAAAAATATACTAGTTTATCCTGTGTATTTACTTGTGAAAAAAAAACAAATTATATAGTTTATATACTTGTGAAATTAAAAATATGAAAAAAACAATAAAAACAGCTGTAAGTAATCTAATTAGTTCTTAGGTAATTTATTATTAACGCATCGTAACATAAACAAAAATTAACACTTATTTCTTCGATAACAAAAAATTCTACCTACATAGACTTGTTACTGTTACGGATTAAAAAAATATTATCGTACTTTCTCTAAAAACAAAGGTATCCCAATGTCACCGTTAAGTAATTGCGTTGGATCTACTAAGATCATACCTAAACAATAGAATTCAAAAGGCAGAAGTCAACGGCGTTAAATCTGATGGATCGGGGGTAAAAATTGGCGTTCCACAAGGTTCCATATTAGGCCCTTTCTTATTCTTGGTATATATTAACGATCTGCCTTTTATGGTGGAGAAATTGACGAACATAGTGTTGTTTGCTGATGATACTTCACTGGTCTTCAAAATTGAAAGACAAAAAGAAGATTTTGATGATTTCAATAGAGTATTATCTTTAACCTTGAATTGGTTCACAGTTAACAATTTATTGTTAAATGCTGGTAAAACCAAATGAATCAAATTCTCACTTCCAAATGTCAGGCAAGTTGGGACCAGTTTAGTGTTGGACAGGAATACGTTAGAATTAGTAAGTGACACGAAGTTTCTTGGAATAACCATTGATAACAAATTGCAGTGGGGACCCCACATAGAAAAATTGGCTGGTAAATTAAGTTCTGCGGCTTACGCTGTTAGGAAACATCAGACAAAACACGGATGTGACTACATCTAGGCTAGTATATTTTAGTTACTTTCATAGTGTCATGTCCTATGGTATCTTGTTGTGGGGGAAAGCAGCGGATATTCACACTATTTTTATTTTACAGAAAAGAGCTATTCGAGCAATTTATAATTTAAAACGCACAGACTCCTTAAGACAGCTTTTTAAAGAAATTGACATACTAACTGTAGCTAGTCAATTTATTTTCGAAAATATAATATACGTACGCAAGAACCTTACAAAATTTCCCAAACTTTGCGATAGTTGTAATGTTAACCTAAGAAATAATCACAGACTACTTGCGCCCCGGTTTAGACTGGCGAAGGTTAGCAATTCTTTCAAGGGTCAATGCATTCTCTACTACAACAAGATACCTCTGGAGATCATGAAATTGCCATTTGAGCAATTTAAAATCCATGTTAAAGCGACTTTGTCGAAAAAGGGATATTACAATGTTCAAGATTACTTAAATGATGGGTCTGTATATTAATCTGGCTCAACACAGACCTTGCTGTTAATAATTTTGTAATTATTTATTCCTGCTTATTAATTATGATAATGACTAAATATTATATTTTGTATTAGTTAAGCATAAGCAATTTTTACAAAGAGATCTAAAAATCAATCTGTGGGAGTTTCTACGCCCTTCTTCTCCAACAGTGGTCCAATGTAGAGAACTGGCAAAAAATGACGATTGCTAAGTATATGTAAATATCTACAGTAATAAAGACATTTGGAATTTGTTACACTCTGATCATCACGTCGTTTTCGACCTGCTGATTTGTCCTTCGTTTGGCTGTTTTCTTGAAATTTGCCATTTGGATGGCTTTAACAGAAAAAAAACGATGCATCTTCTTCTATGTTTTTCAGGAACTGAAAAACAGTCGCTGGCCTGGTTTTGAACGTGCCGTTAATGGCACGATGCCAGCCCTCAACAACATTAGTTGTGCGATGTTGCCGACCAAAGGCAGTCCATGACTTGATGCGCCTAGGTTTCATCCAGAAACTCATATATTTCATAAACTTATCCAACTCCAAGACCTGTCACTAAAATCCAGCAATTGGGATTTTATATATTGCCACCCTTCCATAACACGTTCTTCGGGCAATAGTGGAAGAACGCTGCACAAACTTACGATTCTTATCTTGCGTTTGTCTTTAATGCCCAATTGCTTTGATTTTCTCTACAGTTTATTTGAGAAATGATAGTAACATCCCTGATGATCGGCATTTGGGAAAACATCAGCAATGGCTTGAATGGCGGCTTCCTCGAAATCACTAATGAAAATGGAAGGTTTCCAATCTGGAATCTGTCTGTTTATTAGACTGAAAAGTGTGGTGTAGGCTTTTTTGGTTTTGTGACTAAGAAGTGCATTTATTAGAGGCATCACACTGATAGTATCTTCAGAGCTTTCGAGATCTGCATGAATAGTGTAAACTTCTGTGAAAGGTACCGGGCGAATTTTGAAAGTGCCGTCTGCAAGAATATTTTTTTCACGTAGAAGAGTCCTTGCTTCCTTAGTGCCAAAAATTATCAAACGGACGCCCTCGCCCTCGTCATTGTAATCTGCCAACATAAATTTAGAAAACGGCATAGGTATTTCTACTGCATATACAGTTTCATTTAGGTAGCTCATTTTCTGAACTTCATTTAATTTATTTCTCCTGTGAATCGACGACTTAATTTGGTTGAAGCTGGGTATCTCTTTAATGAGATCTATTCCCGTGTCTTTTAAAGCAGCCACTGTTTTCTTGTACACTGCCGGTACGGTTTCACTTACTATCATCATTTCATCAACACTTTTGTGGATTATAACGGACATGACTTCTTTGTTTGTATCAGGAATGCAGGCAGTGTCATGGTCGACATGTTTAACTATTTCCTTTTCATCCTAGAATTTTAAAAAATGCAGTAAATATACAAAAAACCCTTGTGTGTGAACTTCGGTCCATACCATATCACAACTTATTTAAAAAGTAATTACTTCGGAAGTGGTTACTGTTCCACTGCATTTGGTTTTTTTGTAGATGTCACATCTCCCTATCGTTTGTAAATTTTGATATTTAGAGAGCCGGTAATATTCGAAGCCATTTTCGAGCAACACGCGGCCGCAGCCGCTTTTTATCATGTTAAACTCACTCATTGAACAAACAACAACCCTTTGCAATATATATGATTAATATTATTGCTCCCTTGAAACCCTTGAAACATGATTTTCATGACGTTGTCATCAGGAAACAAATAAATAATAGATACTTACAGATGTAGTGAATAATCCTTTCCTATCGGCAAAACTCGTAACAACGATAACACCCGAATGGTGCCGATGTGTCTATGAATTACTGTATTATTAAATTACGTGTAGGTATCAAATAAATCGCATACTTTATTTATCAATGTCAAATGTCAAATTACCCGTTTGACGTATATTACACTGAGAAATTAAAACCACCACGATTCTATCATATAAAGAATTCGTTAGGTAAACAAAAATATAACTAGTTACTGAGGACGTTTTATTTCAATAAAACGCACTGATAAAAACCAAATTCCGGTTGGGATGATCTAATGATTCTATAAGGATTGGAACCCCAAAAGTCTAACTATAAGTCAAAACTACAGTAGGATTTTGCAGACCTTTTTTATAACAATAAATTTTTGTAATTAATTAAAAATACTATGACATAACAAAAAAGACACCTCAACATAAAACAAAACAAACCAGCAGAGAAATTAATATAAATAAATATTGAAAATAACTTCGCAGGCTTGCCGATCTAAACGTTTCCCTTTTATTAGTGCTTTCGGCATGTCTGTTATAAATTGTTAATGTGGATCGAATAAAATCAATGTTTATTATTTACAAAAATGACAGACAAGAGTGAAATGTAAAGTCAAAAAAAATATAATATAGGTGGCCTGCATTAATACACGAGTCCATGAAGTTTATCACAAAATCTTACATAAATATCAACAAAATATTTCTGTGGTATTAACTACTCTATATAGATACTTCCTCTTGCAATGCGACCTTTCCCTACGTTGTCTCGATGGGTACTGAGTGCGCGTGAAGTAGTAAGACAAAAACGAACATTTCCGAGAAAATACGAAAGGAAAGGATTATTCACTACATCTGTACCTCAAGTGGCCAGTACTTGATAATTGATAGCAAACTGCATAGAGAAGTAGTTTGTTCGTGAACTGTGTTCTGTGAACAGAACCAATGGTAAAAAAAATCCCAGTAGTTCTGCCGACAGAACTACTCAACAAAACAGGTGGGAATAAAGGGTTTTTAAGGAAGGAAGGAATGCGTTAACTAATTTAACCCGTTCCTTAAAAACTGGCCAAACTTAACTTTCCGATAACATTAATTCTGGAATCTAAATAGGTAACTAGACCAAAATGACAATTTGTGGGTTGCTGCTCTAAGTTAGAAAAAAATAGTGAGGTATGTAGTCTGTCGGCCGATACACAAGATTTTGGAAAGAAAGTGTACTTCTCTCAAAGAGAACTCGTCTAGAACTGACAAATAAAATGGTGATTACTAATAGGCGGACAAGCCATGTCAATCGACTCTTTGATGATGATGTTGAGCTTCCTCCGGAATACTAGGAAATCAGAATATTGCATCAGCTCTACTCTGCGCTGAGACAAGGACTTCACCGTTCTGGATTGACATAACTCCTCCCTCCTAAAGTTCGAAGTTCTCTTTTGGAGAAGGAGAAATTTGAGCTCCAAGTCTTAAGAGTTTAGGTAAATGCTTATATACTAGGATACACAAGAATAGAAGCAAAATAATTTAGAGTACTATGGTCCACTTTATGGTTTTCACTTTTCTTCAGCATGTATGAAAGAAACTTGATGTCCGAGAGGTCCACGTCTTCATTCAAGGTTTACAGGTTTCTGCGAGGTCTATGTAGAGTAGGTAGATTCACAATCGGCATCTTCGTGTATGCGGATTTTTCAGTAATCTTTTCGTGCATCTTTAAACTCATATTTACGAATTTTACTGCATTGTGCCATTTCTACTATAAAGAAACCATCGGTTACGTTGTATATGGTCAAGTTTTATTGAACCAATGACAATGGGAATCTATGTACAGTCAGCATCAGATATATGTGAGCAGGTTAGCTACTCAAAAAGATCTACACATCTTAACAATTCAGAAATATCGGTACAGTCAAAGTGACAAAGTTATGTCAACACCTCAGAGTTAACACATATATCTGAGCTGACTGTACGTGACGTGACTTTCTCTGCGTACGTCATTAATTCGGTGATGCATGTATCCTGATTGTATTGAGATAATTGGTCATTCTGACAAAGATAACTTGCTTCGTCAATTTCTTGACATGGACCGGTGAGTGTCATGATCGTTAGTCCTTTCAATAGGATATAGGGATATTTGGGTAGGATGACAACAGTTTTATCGGAGGTTAATACGGGAAGTGGGATTAATTTGTAAAATATATAATTGTCTTTTCCTACCAATGGAACTTCTAAAAGATAATTGAATTGTTCCGCCTGAGAACCCAAAGCGGAAAAGTTGCTATTTTGAGGTTAGAAGGCGGAATAAAATATTTTCACTATGGAAATGTGGCGAAAGATGGTCTGTAATGTCAAAACAATTGATAAGTATGATTGAACAGGCCAGAAAAAATATTATATATAAATAAATATTTCTAGATAGTGATTCAGAATAAGCAATATTTGAAATTAATGTATTCATTGTTTTATTTCATTTTATCATTTATTTTTATTTTAATATTAATTTTTTTCATCACAATGTTGATTTTAATGAGATGTCATTAATTTTTATGATTAATGGGCATTGCACAACTACTAAAATTCATTTTTTTGGGTATTGCTAGTACTAATATCCAGAAAATGTGTCTTATGATGTTTAAAATTTATATATTTTTCAATTTTTACCAGTTACAACTAACTAATTATCCAAATACATAGTCAGGTCATAAGTTCTGTCACATGTGCAATATGAAATAATTTAGACATGTTTATTATTTATGTAAACATTTTATAGCAAAATGAACTTAATAAAACATAGATTCTTATGGTAATAAAGTTTATTCAAAATGACCCCCGCGATTTTGAATACAGGCCTTTATTCTGCGCGGCCAGTCGTCTATCGCAGCACGAACGAGGTCCATGTCAATATCGGCGGCTGCCTTAATCAAGGATGCCTTGAGTGACTCCAAATCAGGATGAGGCTTTGAGCAGGCCTTTTCCTCCAAGTGTTGCCATATCTTGTAATCTAACGGACTCAAATCTGGACTGGAGGAGGGCCAGTCTTCGTGCCGGATGAAGTCGATTTCACGCGCCGCCAGCCAGTCTTGTGTGCTTTTCGCTCTATGAGCTGGCGCAGAATCTTGTTGGAATACCCAGTGCCTGTTATTAAACATGGTATGAGAAACAGGTTCCACAAGGTTCTTGAGGACTGTATTTTGATACACAACTGCATTCGGTTTTTACGCCTTTCTCACAAAAATGTACCTCAGTTAAGCCCCAATAAGAGACTCCCAACCAAACCATGAGCGAGGATGGAAAATGACCTCGTTGGACAAGCGGAATACGGTTGCTCGCTTCTTCACTGCTGTGTGCGTACACCTTATTATTTTGTTTGTTGTAGCTCTCTTCCACGGTGAAAATTTTTTCATCCGAAAAAAGAATTTCCCGATGCTTTTTTCCCGCGTACCGCTTCAACAAAGCGCGGCATCTCTTCAGTCTCAGGTCCATTAAACGAGCGTCCAAACGATGTCCTGTTTTTCTTCGATATGCCCTAAGCCCTAAGTCTTCATTTAACACCGTTTTCACCGTGGTCCTGCTTAACCCCATCTGAAAGGCCAACAGTTTCTGCTTACGTATGGGATTTCTTTGAATTAGAGCCTTCACAGCTTTTATCACTGCTGGAGTCCTAACAGAGCGAGGGCGACCACTCCTTGACCTGTCATCTACACTAGAGTCTTCATTGTATCGTTTTATGGTACGATAAACGAATCTTTTGGTTATATTCAAATTTTTCAGTAAGTTGAAAATCTGCATTGGCGCGTAACCGCAACGATGCAACGCAATAACTGCGACACGGTCTTCTTTAAGTGTCTACTCCATATTTAAAAATGAGGAAAATTCTAAAAAGTACACATTTTTATTTTCATGAAAAATTCGAAATTCGAATTCAATAAACTTTTTTGTGGCCAGCGTTCTAAATTGAAAAGTTTGTATTGTGTGACAGAACTTATGACCTGACTGTGTATATTAAAAAGACAGTACAGTAGTGAATAATCCTTTCCTTTCGTATTTTCTCGGAAATGTTCGTTTTTGTCTTACTACTGCACCGCACTCAGTACCCATCGAGACAACGTAGGGAACGGTCGCATTGCAAGAGGAAGTATCTATATAGAGTAGTTAATACCACAGAAATATTTTGTTGATATTTATGTTAGATTTTGTGATAAACTTCATGGACTCGTGTATTAATCCACCTATATATTTTTTTTTTGACTTTACATTTCACTCTTGTCTGTCATTTTTGTAAATAATAAACATTGATTTTATTCGATCCACATTAACAATTTATAACAGACATGCCGAAAGCACTAAGAAAAGGGAAACGTTTAGATCGGCAAGCCTGCGAAGTTATTTTCAATATTTATTTATATTTCTTAACTGAAAATGATAAATTCAAACATACCAACTATACTGCTTACTTTTGTAAAGTCCAAAAACGAGTTTCGGAGGCCAGTGGAATTGCTCAACGAACAGTAAATAAAATATTGCAAAAAGAATACATAAATCAATCCACCTCCAATAGTCCGAAGTCGGCAAAGTTGGGTAGACCAAATAAATTATTTTGTCTAGGTCTTGACGATTTTGACTACAACGTTATACGCCGATTAGTGTATAATTTTCATTTGATATACAAACAAGTACCTACAATTAAAGCCCTGAAGTCCAAGTTATCCGAAGCCATAAAAATTTTTGCTGAGTCAAAAAAATTTCCAGGGTCGGGGGGAAAACTACTTTTTCTACTTTTTCTACATTTTACTACATTTTCCCCCCGACCCTGGAAATTTTTTTGACTCAGCAAAAATTTTGATATGTACATTTTAGAATAAACCATAAAAACTCAGCTTTACAGAAACAGACATCACCAGGCAAAATCAGATATACCATCTCTTACATTCATCATCTTCATTCAGGTAAGGGTGGAGTTCACATTCAATGACTACCACTCTAAAAGTGTGTTTTCGAAAGGACATTCAGGCTTACTTAAGGAGTTGTCATCCGCTCCTGCGTGGAAAAAAATATAAGTGGAGGTAAAGAGAAACAAATTAATCCTAAGGTAGCTTTAGTCGCTTTGACTTAAGAAAATATTAAGAACGGCCAGAGCGGTAGGGCTCGAAGCCAGAGATCAGCAACATCGCCAACGAGATGTGTCTGAAATAAAGATAAAAAAAAGGTGAAGACTAACCAACGAAGATTCGAGGTCCTAAAGTAAAATGTGTTGAAGAACACTGGATTAAAGGAAGAAATAAAAATAATAAGGTGAAAATGATGGTGATATTTATACATATATACAAATTAACAGTTAATAAAAGTTAAGAAAATTTAAGATTTTATATCTTTAATGTGCCACTTGCCTCTAACTCCGTTAGGGTCTTCGAGAATGTATACTAATGGTGAAAGTTTGGTTATTATTTTACACTTAACATTAAATTATATTATATTAAAAACACCAATAGCCTTATGGCCCCGGTCGAGCCCTGAATACCGTTATGAGTTATGAGGCATGCGACTGAACCTCAGGCCCATGGTAATAAAATTGAAAACCTATAACGGGCAAATGTCATCATATGATGACGCCAGTTATACGGAGCTTAATAAGTGAGACGACCTCTGTGGCGTGGCGGTTGGAGGCTCAGCCTCCCAAGCGGGAGGTCCCGGGTTCGAATCCCGTTTGGGGAGGAAGAAAAGAAAACCCCGGGTCTTGGATGATTATATTTGGGTCCTTACATATGAAATTGGCGTTTTGTATGGAGAAATTGAAGTTAACTCAATTTTCAGTACAAACATTTTTGTATTTTTTTAGGAATTACAGATCCTAATTTTATAAACTTTGTGTTTATGAATGAGACAACATTTAGCTAACAGAAAATTTTATATAATTTTTGAAAAGTGTCAGCTGTAAAAAAATATTACGAATATTATCATGAAAATGGATGACATTTAGGAGGCACTGATTTTGAAGATAACATTTTAGTTATCAAACTGAAAATTAAAAGAAAATTTAATAAGTAGATGTAAAATATTGAAATTAATTTTAAAACAATAAAAAAAATGGAAATAGTTATTGAATTTCTCGAATTATGAACTCCTGATCTGGAAGAAAAATTCGCCAATTTCATAGGTAAGCACCCAATATTAGTGTTGTCAATATTTCTTGTTGCCACGACACAGGGTAAACTAGTGTGGAACCAGAAGCGATGTATGTGCTGTGCATTAATGTTTGTGTATATGTCGTAAACACATCACAAAAAACATTAGGTAGTACTGAATAAAAATGCTTTTAAAAAGACATGTTTCCACCCTTTCTGACCATTTCATAAAATGGTCGGGAAGATCATGAAATGATAATTTCTGTGCTGGCTACGACATAATACAATACGTATTTCACACTCACATCCTTTCCCAGAATACCCCTAGGTAGGCAGAAACTATGGACCTACATTGACTACTACACAGCGTCACGTATTTCCCCATACGAGGAAGCAGAGGCACAGTTGTGCCGCCCACTTTTGGTCTTTTATTCAATACTCCTTTTTGCGTGATAGGAGGCCAGCCCATCGCTTGTTTATATCTTAGAAACTGTACCACATACCACCGCCTCATCCTGTGCCGGACGATACTCCTCGTCATGTTCATCATCATCATGCTCCAGCAACTCCTGGTCGATCAGGGCCTGCACCTCCGGCCGGGTCTTCACCGGGATATGCTTGATCGGAGTCAGCTCCAAGTTCTCCAGGTTCCATGGTGCTGATGATTTCGGTGACACTTTCATTAGCTCCCTGGAAGAAGTGAATTTCGGATTGCAGTTGGTACGGTTGGTTGGGATTTGGGTGTATTAATAAAAAACTTTGTATCAATCACTCACTGGATCCTAACCTAATGTTAATGTCATGTAAAACTGCTATAACCTGCTAAACCTGACATGCTTAGTTAAAAAAAATATTAAAGAAAATATGTCTTGATAATAAATCAGGAACAACGTTATCCTTTCCTTTTTTATGTTTCAGGACAAAATTAAAGCATGATAAGCGTAGAGTCCAGCGAGCAAGTCTTCCAGATGGATTCGATAAGTTCTGAAACCATTTAAGTGCAGCGTGGTCAGTATATATTGTAAATTATTTACCATTGTCTAGGTAACATCGCCAATGTTCTAGCGCAGTTATTACAGCCAATGTTTCTCTTTCAGTAGTTGAGTAGTTTTGTTGATTTTTGTTTAGTGCTTTACTCATGTAAGCAATCACGACTTCTTTGTCATCTTGATGTTGAGTAAGCATTGCTCCTATGCCACAATTTGATGCATCACAATGTACAGAGAAGGGTAGTTCGAAGTTAGGGCAAACAAGGACAGGAGCAGTTACCAAAGCTTCTTTAAGTTTCTGGAAAGCAGCTGCAGCCTTGGAATTCCATAAAAATTTAGGAGCGTTCTTCCCGGAACAGGTTAGTTGGTTGAGTAGAGAGGCAATAGTGCTGAAGTTTGGAATGAATCTTCTAAACCAGCTGCAGGTGCCTATGAATCTTCGAACTTCTTTTCTGCAAGTAGGTACAGGATATTCTAGAATAGCTTTTATTTTATCTGGATCAGCACGTAGACCATACTCGTCCACTAGAAAACCAAGGTATTTCAGTTCTTTTCTGAAGAATTGACTCTTTTCAAAGTTAATAGTCAGATTAGCATATGAAAGTTTTTCATAAACTTTCATATGCTAATCTGTTAAGTTCGTTCCAAGTTAAGTTTGGATTCTGATTATATTTAAATCTGAACCAATGAAGGGCATTGTCGGTGAAAATTTCGAACGCCTGAGAAATCAACAAGTCCTTGGACAAGCCATGAGCTAAGCTATATTCTTCAAGTTTTTGAAGAAAGGATCTTGGACAGCTTTTACCATTGAAGGTGTGTCTTTTCAGATCTTTGAAGACGTTAGCTGGAGGGAAAGATTGAGGTGGTGGTGGAGAATACGGGGTATGGGTCTGGACAGAAGTTTGAGAAACAAGAGGGGGTTCCATGACAGTCGGGTCAGCAGGAAGGTCAAGTGATGGAGAGTCATTTGCAGTTGAAGGTGGAGTCAAGGATTCGAATTGTTTAGAAATAGCATCAAATTTCATCTTCAAAGTATCGAAACTAGCTTTAGAGTCTGGATATAAGTCAGTATCTATTCGCTCCAATCTGTAAAAAACATGATTAATAAAAGTTTCTATTAATCGTAAGTATTTGGTTTCACCTTGTAAAAATTTTTCAATTTTACCATCCAGGTAAGTCAGAATAGAACCAATTTGAGACAAGTCATCCTCAATCGGAACTGGAGAAGTCAGAATATCTTCAGGGTGAGAATTCGCAACTAAACGCAAAACCTGTTTTTTAAGAAGCAAAACAGTATTAGCTGGTTCCTCACATCTAATCTTTACTTCGTATTCGAGCTCGACCTTGTTAAGGAATTCGTACTATTAAGTACGAATTCCTTATAACCCGAATATAATTATCCGAATAATCCTTATAATCCGAATAACCCTTTCCATTGTTATAGTTAAATTGAAAATTTTACCTCTTTCCGGTTATCTAGAATAAAAATATTAAAGTGATGAAGTGAAGTGAAGTGAAGTGAAGTGAAGTGAAGTAATGTAAGTTAAATGTAGGCCTAAATATAATCCAGATGAGTTGAAAAACTAGATGAAGTTTTGTTTTAGAATTTGGAAAATATGAAAAGGATGAATAGATAAAGATTTAAGAGCGAAAGAGAAAGCAAATCAAAAGGAAAGAGACAAGGCGCAGAAAAGTTGAAGAAGGGTGAAGAACAACTTTTACGTTGGGCGCCAAAATGTCGTGTAGCGACAAGAACCTAACCAGAACCTAACAAGAAACAACAACCAGAATAAAATTTAGAAATGACTGTTTATTATGTTGATTTACAATGATTATTTTAAAAAAAATGATATGAGGATGAGGATGAATGAGGTGACACAGGTTTTAAAAGATACAGGTACAAAAGATATAAAAAGGGGAGCGAAGGACACGGAGAGTAGGAGGGCAGAACAGGGAGCACGCGGCGGTGGTGCCCGGAGCCTGGAGTAGTTGCGAGTAGTTGGAGATACGGAGGTGGTGTAGGAGGTGGCTTGAAGGCAGCAGCACGTCAGGGTATCGTTGATTGGAGACGGCAGCACGTCAGGGTATAGGTGGTTGGAGACGGAAGTAAGGCAGCAGCAGCAAACAGTAGGCGACTCAGCAGAGGCTCGCAGGATCCCGGGGCAGTGCGGCCCCGGGATAAGGCCTTTAGGTGATGCTTCCTCTTCAAGAGCTGAAGCGAGACTCCTCCCGATTTCAGCAATGTTCCGCTCTTATACCCTTTTTGGAGAGTTCTAAAAATTATTTAAATTAAAAGCAATTTTTGTGAATGGCCAAGAGGGAAAAAGTATTTTTGTAAAAGTATTGAAGTAAACATATCGGACCGCTAATGAGTTTGAATGGACATCGCCATGACAACCAGATAAACAACGATATCAAAATATGTCAGATTTTGATTTCAGGCTCGTAATAGAGAAAACAACAAGATAACAATGAAAATTGGGACATTATCGATATATAAAAAGGTAGCGCACCAGCGCGCACGAAGCCCGAGATTGCAGAGTTTCGGAGAAAGCCAAATACAAGGTCACCAAAGGTAAACCCCTTCGACATCGATTTAAAAGTGCTGATAGTGTGAAAATACGAAGTGAAAATGATTTGTTATTGTGTTCTTATAGTTTAAAACGTTACAGGGTCCTATGAAAATAAAGGTGATACGAAATATCCAGCTGTGAGATAAATGCAGACCATCAAAGCAGACTGGAAAATGGCATGTAAGTAGCATAACACTACAACGTTCCGATTGATCCGTCATTAACAAAACTTGAAATATATGAAATTATTTGCAAGTACAAACAAGACTTTGTAGAATACTCTATAGATAAACTTATGAACGAATATGGACACAGCGTACTAAGATTGCCACCATATCATCCTGATTTCAATCCGATTGAAAACATATGGTCTCAAATAAAGGGATACGTATCCAAAAGAAACATCAGTATGAATATGACTACTGTGAAACAATTGGTACAGGAAAAGGTTAATATGATTGGTTTCGATGTTTGGGCCAAAGTATGTGACCACGCCATCAAATGCGAAAACGAGTACCGAAAACACGAACCTGAGTTGGAAAATTATATGGCTAGTTATGTAATTACCGTTCATGAAAACTCTGACGATGATACACCAGAAAACCACCGAACGGAACGTACCGCCAACGAAGAAACATTGTTTACAAAATCATCTGTCTAAAATCTAAAGTTATTTCAACAAACTAATGTTTATTGGACTTGGAACCTACCAAAAAACAAAGTTTAATTTCCAATTAAGTGACTCAGTTATTGGTGCTTTAGGAACTGGTGTACTTTTTGTGTAATTTAGTCCTGAAATTATAAATTGACATTTACCTACCGATACCGGTCAGTTCGGCTCGCAGTGTAGTAAGGTGGAATTCAACGTTCCTATCCTCGCTAGCAGTACGAACGCTTCGGGCTCGCGGCTCGCAGTGTAGTAAAGTGGTCATTGCGTTTCAATCCTCGCAATATTATTTTTTTTACATCCAAAATGACCCTATGCGCTGCATGCAACTTGTCTACACGTAATGATGATAATATTGGCTGCACAAAATGTCGAAAAATATATCACTATAAGTGCCTACTTATGACAAAGTCCGACTTCCATAAAAAAATTACGATGGCGGATTGGCTGTGCCCCTCATGCTGCATTGTTACCAGAAGGGAGAAAGGTGACCATACTCCGGTTCGCAATCCAGGCACTAATCATGAGGCTAAATCTCCGCCGTCATCTTCCTGGGTCAACACAAAATCAAGGTCTACAGTATTGGATGACAGCTCACTTGTTTATGTCCGGGAAGCTGAAAACGAAACCCTGACACAGAAAGATATCAGAGATATCATCCAGTCTGAGCTGCGCAGTTTTTTGAGTAATGATATCGCCAAGGTGATCAAGCAGACTATGAATACCGAATGGAAGCTTCTTAAAACTGAGTTTGGCGCTATTAAAGCGGAGATTGCTTCGATGAGAGAATCTATGGATTTTATTAATCAACAGTACGAAGATTTTCGCGCCGATGCATCTGTAAAGACACAAGAAATACGTACCATCCAGAAAGACAATGAAAAGCTCCGCGCTTCCTTGAAAGACCTGAGCAACAAAGTTGATGAAATGGAACTGCACGCAGCTTCTAACATTGAGATTCAGGGAGTTCCTGAATATCGTTCAGAGAATTTGGTCTCAGTAGTTCAACAACTTGCCCAAATCGTCTCATGTAGTCTGAAGGAACACGATATTCAGCTGTGCACTAGGACCGCGAAGTCCAAACCTGATAGTGCTCGCCCGCGTAATATAGTGGTTAAGCTGAGCTCTCCCTTGCAACGAGATACTCTCCTCTCCGCGGTGAAGAAATTTAACAACGCCAATTCCTCCGACAAACTCTGTTCAAAACATATTGGTTTGGCGGGAGATAAAAAAGATATCTTTGTTTCCGAACACCTGTCTTCTCGCAACCGAGAACTGCATATCCTAGCCAGGCAGACAGCGAAGGAAAAACAATTCAAATTTGTTTGGATCAAGGGAGGTCGTGTCTTCATGCGAAAATCCGAATCTTCTAAAATATTCTACATTATGGATAAGGAATCTTTTAATATGATTTAGATTTAGGTTGTCACTGTTATACCATGAGTCTATATTTTATATCATCAGAATTCAGTATGTTAAATTGTTACTACCAAAATGTCAGAGGCCTAAACACTAAAACCCTGAACTTTTCTAAAAGTGTTTTATGCAATAACTATGATATAATTGTACTAACTGAGTCATGGATTCAGGGTGGTGTTACGGATAGAGAATTGTTTGATGATCGTTTATCGATGTGATAGAGATATTGACCGACGCGGATCCAAAAAAACAGGAGGTGGAGTACTGATTGCCATTAAAACCAAATTCAGTTCGTATAAAATTTGTCAACATAACGGCAACAGTATTGAAGATTGGGTTATTCTTGATCACAAAGATGGAAAAGTATCTAAAAAAATATGTATCTGCGTAGTTTATGTTTCCCCACCTATAAAACGCGACGATTATGAACAGTTTCTAGAGAATGCTGGTACACTTATTCTTGACTCCTCTGACTCATGCGATTGTTTAATTCTGGGTGACTTTAACCTATCCAGTGTCGATTGGTCTAGTGGCGTCGATGACAGTTCTGTCCTTATTCCTTCGGGCTCGGGTCATTTGTATACTAGTTTGACAGAATTTATGGCTCTTCACAACTTACATCAGTTCAACAGTGTTACAAACAATAATAACAAAGTCCTAGATCTTGTTCTTTCCAATATTGGCAAAATTTTGGTGAATTTATCTGACGATAGCCTCAGCACTGTGGATCCTCAGCATCCCCCCTTAGAATTTGAAGTTCGCCTTACTAGTGAGACTACCTTGCCGGCCACTACACAAAAGAGATTAAACTATTATAAGGCGGACTACTGTGCGATTTTAAACGATCTGAATAGTGTAAATTGGGCCGAAGGCTTCAAATATTGTTCAAATGTCAACGAAATGGTCGATAAATTTTATGAAATTCTAAGGATTACTATTAAAAAAAAACGTACCCCTTACCAGTAAACGCAAAACAACTCACCCACCTTGGTTCTCGTGCGGTCTAATTAGACTTCTCAAAGAAAAGTACAAAGTAAGAATAAAGGTGAAAAAATACAAAAATCCTATGGACAAATTGGCTTTAGATATGTTGAGTAAAAGGTGCAAAAATTTAACTAATGAGTGTTATTCAAAATACATTGAAAGGGTCGAGTCTAGTTTGTGTAAGGATCCCAAATACTTTTGGGCATACTTAAAGCAAAAACGCCAGAACAGAAGTCATCTACCGTCTTCGATGCACTTGAATTCTGAGATTGGATGTGGCAGTCAGGAGATCTGTGATCTTTTCGCGAAACATTTTTCCTCAACATATGGGCCTGGAACGGGTTGCAGGGTAGCTGATGATGAACTTGCCGAAATGGAATCACGTTCAAGTTGTTCTTGGTCTCTAAGCAGAATGAATATAAGCGAGTCTATGGTTTATCAGAAACTAAAAAGACTTGATGTGCATAAGGGTGCGGGTGCTGATGATCTTCCCCCTATCTTCATTAAACTGTGTGCCGAACCTCTGTCAAACCCACTAACTATGATTTTTAACAAATCACTTCAATCTGGTATATTTCCAACATTCTGGAAAATTGGAAAGATCATTCCGATACCTAAAGAAGGTGTGAGCAAGGATATCACAGAATTCAGACCGATTACACTGCTTTCAGTCTTTGCTAAGCTGTTCGAGGTTCTTCTGTACCCAGAGTTTAACAATCTTGTTTACCACCAGCTATCTGAAAAACAACATGGCTTCCTGCGCGGACTTTCCTTTGTTGACTGTCTTGCTGAGTCTGTGGATGCGCGAACTCAGGTAGACGTAGTCTACACGGACTTCAGCAAGGCTTTTTGACCACAGTTTACTTTTGGAAAAAATTGCTCTATTTGGCATGTCAGGATCTGTTCTTAAGTGGGCTTCGTCATATTTACACGGTCGATACTCTCACGTAGTTGTTAATGGGGATCAGTCCGCAACATTTGAGTGCACATCAGGAGTTCCTCAGGGATCCCATCTTGGACCACTATTTTTCCTGCTTTTCATAAATAACATTGTCGATTGTTTTGCCTATTCCGAACCTTTTATGTTTGCGGACGATCTCAAGATTATCAAAACAGTTTCGAATACTCACGAGGCCCAGCAATTGCATGACGACGTTGATAGACTGAATGAATGGTATGTTCATAATAGAATGAAACTTAATGCAGATAAGTGCTATCAGATATCTTTTACTCGCAACAAAAATGTAATTCCAACGCAGTACAGAGTTGGTGACACTGATTTAAAGAAAGTTGATTTGATACGGGATCTGGGAGTTCATATTGACAGCAAACTAACCTTTATTAAACACGTAGATATTATTATTTCCAAAGCCTCTAAAATGTTAGGGTTCATGCTCAGAAACTCAAAGCCCTTTAGACATACACAAAGTAAAATTGCTCTTTTTAACGCTCTGGTAAGATGCAACCTGGAATATTGCTCTCAGGTCTGGTACCCTTTTTATCAGGTCCACAAAGATCGAATCGAAAGAGTGCAGAAAAAATTTCTTTATCACCTTGCATATGGCGATGGACGGGCTCGTTATTTAAGTTCGTATGAGGCTCGATTAAAACATTATGGTATCATGTCGCTCACGAATAGGAGAAAACTATTAGATCTTACGTTTTTGCATGGTCTTCTTAGGAACAGAATCAACTGCCCTCAACTATTAAGTAGAATTGAAATAACTGTCCCCAATAGATTGCCCAGATCCAACGTATTCAAGTTATTTAGGCAGCGTCCTTGCAAGTCCAACCTTGGCAGTAACTCACCCTTGTTTAAAATGAAACAAATCTATAATGCACTACCTAAAAGCGAATTTGACATATTTCACGATGCGTTGAGGTCCTTCAAACAAAACTTGAAAAAGCATATTAACACCACTTAATTTTCACTTGTTTTTTTTTTATACATAAAATTTTAAATTTTTTGTTTCAATTTATAATGTTTACTAATGTTATTAGTACCTACCTAAACTTATGTAAAAAAGTTTAATTTAGTTTAGTTTAGATATTTTCTTTCAATGTCTCCTCGTTATAAAGATAGCTGTAAGTACCTATAATTAAGTGAACACTTTGTCTAGTATTCTATTTTAAGTCTAGATGTATGTTACAAGTGTATCATTTGTTGGTCTTCTAATAAATAAATAAATAAATAAATAAATAAATAAATAAATAAATAAATAAATAAATAAATAAATAAATAAATAAATAAATAAATAAATAAATAAATAAATAAAATAGTTCTGATTCTGACTGTGATATGGAAGTTGGAAGTATTGTTTCGCATCACACTGTCCACCCCGCTCCTCCTCCTCTTATCCCACTGTCATAATCGAAGTCGTTCATCCAATCAGAAAATCATATTTATTTATATTAATTTCTCTGCTGGTTTGTTTTGTTTTATGTTGAGGTGTCTTTTTTGTTATGTCATAGTATTTTTAATTAATTACAAAAATTTATTGTTATAAAAAAGGTCTGCAAAATCCTACTGTAGTTTTGACTTATAGTTAGACTTTTGGGGTTCCAATCCTTATAGAATCATTAGATCATCCCAACCGGAATTTGGATTTTATCAGTGCGTTTTATTGAAATAAAACGTCCTCAGTAACTAGTTATATTTTTGTTTACCTAACGAATTCTTTATATGATAGAATCGTGGTGGTTTTAACATCTCAGTGTAATATATACCTAGTCGGTCCATAAGTTCTGTCACAAATATTTTGCCGCATAGTAAATAATACCAAGTTTTATTTTATTTAATACTATATATGGTTTGATAGCTCATTAAATACTGATAAATTAGAACGATTATTGGATTTAAATGCTTAAAGCCATATTACACAAATGCTAGTTTCTTCAGAGATTTTGCACTTTTTTACCCAATCAAAAATACGGACGTGATTCACTTAATCTTTTTTCCATGACTCTTAAAACCTTTCAAACTTACGTGAGATTTTAGTCAGAACCCTCCCTGAACCCGTTACCTTCATTTTGAAGCATACGATAACTAAGTCTGGGTAAAACTAATTTTCATATTCACATTTTACGAAGTGTACTTGTTGCCCACAAGATCTTTATACGTTTTTCTGAAAACGTAAAAAGTACGTAAAGTTCTCTTTGGGAGCAGTTGGAACTGAAAGCTAACAGAAAATCAAATGCTAGTTGTTAAGCATGGTCTAAAATCGAGGTTTCAGAATAAATAAATAAAACCTTGTTGGTTATCTGGAACACTGTTTTTTTATTAAATTTGTGGTAGGTAAGTGGTATTTTTGTCAGTTGCGGCGTGTTTTAGGTTCGCGATTGTCTCAAGTTTATAAGGTTTTTTGTCATATTGAGATAATCGTACAAAATGTATTGTATTGCAATTTGATTCGTATTAAATAAGCTTTTTAATCATGTATAATACGAATAAGAAAAAGTTTATTGCTGAGTTTTATCTATCAAAAACCTTGTGACAGAACTTAAGGACCGACTATGTATATATGATATACGTCAAACGGGCAATTTGACATTTGACATTGATAAATAAAGTATGCGATTTATTTGATACCTAGGTACACGTAATTTAATAATATAGTAATTCATAGACACATCGGCACCATTCGGGTGTTATCGTTGTTCCGAGTTTTGCCGATAGGAAAGGATTATTCACTACATCTGTAGATAGTTTGTGTATTGTTAAATATTAATATTTTACTTAATTGGGGATTTCAAGAGTCGTTACATAGGTATTTACATTGGTAGCTCATCATTTGTACTACTTTGTTGTTCATTGAATTTAAGTCATTATGTTTAAATGTTTCTATGATACAAATATAAGCATAAAGAATAAAGGCATTAAGCCTTTTTATGGTTTTTAAGCGAATTTCACTTTCTTATATAGAACACAATTAATTTGAGTCAATGACCAGCCTATATACACCCATGTAAAGCTTGATATTAGGTAAAAAACCGGTCATGTGCGAGACTAACTCGCGCACGAAGGGTTCCGTACCACCGTACTATGGTAGGGATGGTGTGTAGTGAATAATTTGTATTTTACATAGCAAAATGTTGATTACAAAGTTATTCGTGCGGCTACTTTCACACTCCATGTACGTAACTAATTCATAAGTTTGTATGTGGTATTGTAAGAATTGTTGTATGGGAGCCCCCTTAAATATTTATTTTATTCTGTTTTTTAGTATTTGTTGTTATAGCGGCAACAGAAATACATCAACTGTGAAAATTTATCTGTCTAAACTATCAGTGTTCATGAGATACAGCCTGGTGACAGACGAACATGCAGACAGACAGACGGACAAGTTACGGACGGAGTGTTAGTAATAGGACGGAGTGTTAGTAATAGGGTCCAGGTAAACCCTTTGGGTACGGAACCCTAAAAACGAAAAAATATCCAAAAAATATTTGGCATTTGTTTAAAGATTTAAAAAAAACGCACGTTTGACCTTAGCATGAAGTATGTCAAAAAATCAAAAATAATTTATATATTGATAACCTAAGAGGATAGTAGGCACAATTCTGCGATTATGGAGATATCATCATGTATTGTGCCGACTCCATACAAATGTTTTCGAAAAAAACTTAGTGCGCTGTTTACGATTATAAACCTAAAAGTTAATTGTATTGACCGATGATATTCAGGTCGCCATGGATCAAAGGCAGCTCTCAGTGCTGGCTCTGCTGACTTCAGCAGTGCTTTTAACTGTGTTGACTTCGACATTCTCGTTGAACTTCTCAAATCTCTTAACGTCTCCTCCCTCTCTGCCAGCTGGTTTGACTCTTACCTAAGAAACCGAAAACAGCGTATCAAGTCGGAAGATGCTTGTACGGAGTGGTGTGACCTCTCCTCCGGTGTCCCCCAAGGTGGCATTCTCTCTCCTCTTCTGTTCTCAATATTTATCAATTCCATATCCGATGTCCGTTCTTCTTCCTATCATCTCTACGCGGATGACCTTCAGATCTATCGTCACTTCTCTCCTGATGATGTAAATTCCGCTGTGGAGGCGTTAAACGCTGACTTTGCTGGTATTAGTGGATGGGCATCGTCATTTGGGTTGCTGGTTAATCCGAATAAGTCCCAGGCCATGATTATAGGTACCAGACACTCTTTAAACACGTTGCAGCAATTGTCTGTCCCTTCTGTAACTTATAACGGTACTGTAATCATGTATAGCGATAAAGCTAAAAACCTGGGTGTCATCTTTGATAATCAATTGTCCTGGTCAATGCATGTTAATGATATAGAGGATCTCAGCGTTGCAATAATTAAGAATATTAAAACAAGATATTTTGTATATTTTAATTGAAATGTTAACTACTTGTGAAATGTTTTATCTAGATATTAAGCGAACAATTGTGATACCCTTTCAGGGTGCATGTACTTTTACTCTATATTTACACCCCCCCCCACCCACCTGTAACCAACCCCCGTGTACATGTTTGCAAATAAAATGAATATGAATATGAATATGAGGTCAGCAGGCGAGTTTACGCAACTTTTCATTCCCTCAGGAGACTTCAGAACTTTCTTCCTCGCCAGACCAAAATAACTCGCTCAGTCCCTTCTTCTCCCCCTCATTGATTATGCTGATGTTTGCTGGGTTAGCGCAAATGAAGAACAACTGAACAAACTCGAACGACTTCAAAATCTCGGGATTCGGTTCATCTTCGGACTGCGCAAGTATGACCACGTATCTCATCATCGCAGGGAGCTGAAGTGGCTACCGATTCGGCTTCGACGGGACTCTCATATCCTGTGTTTCCTTTATAATATTTTGTGGAACCCTCGTTACCCTAACTTCCTACGTGATCGCTTCGAATTTCTTTCTTCAAGCAGGCCTCGGAGAACTCATATGGCGTCTACGCTCAAAGCTCCAGATCGCTTCACTGCAGCCTACGAGCACGGGTTCAGAATCCGAGCCGTACGACTGTGGAATGAGCTTCCTTGCACTATCAGGGACAGTCGATCTCTAAATATATTCAAAAACTGGCTAAAGAAGCACTATCTCTCCCTTTCCAGTTAGATATATATCTATCTAAACACATATATTTGTATGTATTAGTTTATTATACGGTTTATTCATATTTTTACGTTGTATTTAAGTAATTGTGTATGCAGTCTATTTTTAGCAATTAGGGTTATCAGTATAATATTGTTTTTAGTATATATTAGTCGTAGAATTTATAGAGTTTTATTGTACGCGCAGGTCTTCCCCCGCTCAACCATCACCTCTCCTACCATCTTGGTTTGCTGGAAGAAATCTCTTTTGAGAGATAAGCTCGCCTTTGTACATGTTTTTTCTATTATAAGTTATCTGTATGACTTTTTTGTGTAGTACAATAAAGAAATTACAAATTGTATAAGGCATAAATCAGGTACCTATTCTCAATCGCGACCAAGCAAAAAAAAAGCATCACTTAAAAAAATATATTGATTGTCTATGAAACGCGAATTTCAGCCCACTGTGTGGCCCGCTGTTCATTGTTTCGACCCATCAGAACACGACTTGTGCTGCTTAGGACATAAAATCGACCAATCACAATGGCTGGCTATAAAGATCGGTCTCTTTACCGCCGAGCCTTCAAGCAGTCAAGCTGTTCCCTTCTTTCTTCCCCACTGCACAACTAGATTGCTCAACCAGAGCAAAATTGTTATTTTTATGTAGCCTATACGGTGTCCACACTCCTGCGCAAAAGGCTTCCCCGCTCCGAGCCTCGAAAATCGGGTGGTGTAAGAAAATTTAATTCTGTGGAATTTTTGATGATAAGTAGAGTTCGATCAGCGAATGGATGGTCGCGTTGACGCGTACCGAATTAGAAGAGGCTACAAAGTTAGTCGTAAGAAAATGTACTAAGAGAATTGTTTTATATTTATTCGCATTAATCATGAAAAGCACTATGCAATGTCTCGGATAAAAGTGCATTATACGGGCTCTCCTCCCGGAGGGCCTCGTTCACGGCTCGGCCTTCAACATCCGCTCACTCTTCAGTCTCTACAACAATGTACTAGGTGTACTTGTAATGACTGATTCCTCAGCGACGAACCAATATCACAGGTCTTCTGTGTCAATCAATCAAATTAATAATCCCATATGTCTGTAGATTACTCTTTTATTATACAAAAGTATTATGTAATATCTTAACATTGAAAGTACTGTACACATTTTACACTTGAGTTAGCAACTTTTCTGTAAAAATACAAGGCAGTACATTCTCTATTCCCATATTTTACACTTTCCTGCAATTTTACTTACATAAATCAAATTAAACCAGTGTATTTACACTGCATAGTACAAGCATAGTTCAGGCATTAAGTGTAAATTAGGTATATTTTATTGTCTACTGAATGCCTGACAATCACTGAATGCCTGACAATCACTGAATGCCTGACAATCATTTAAAAAGAAACATATTTATAGGCGGATATTAACAACATAATGCCCTTAACAAGTTTAAAATTTCTAAAATCATATAAAGTATACATATCTAAATACGGATCGGATACAAAACGCAAAATAAAGTGCACAAAATTTTGCGCCAAAATGAGTCTCATAGAAAATTTTAAATCTATTTTACTTATAAGTGTGCGAGAGTTGATGGAAACTTCTCATCGATGAAACTTCTACTAATTATATACAGGCACAGAATATACTTGTAGATGTGTGTTATATTGTTTTGCCTTGTCTCTCACTGCATGGTCTATAATGTTTCAACAAGTAGCTAGAACATCAGATTCTTATCTATAAAGAGTCTTATCTCTGTAGGCGCTAATGGGAATTTGAATAACGCCAACATTTTTACATATTTATTTGCCAGCAATTACGGATTTTAGAAGCTGATTCAATGCAGCAGTACATACAATACTCTAATAAGTCTCGTCTAAGGAATTATACATACCCACATAACACAAGCTCAACAATTTCATCAAACTTCACTCTAAACACAAAATAGGTCTATCCAAAAATTGACAAGTCTATTTACAGACTACAATGTTTCTACATCAACCTTATCTATCAGACATGTACAATAAGTATTACAATTATAAAAAATACATACATAATACACGAAATTAGCAGTTCTTTCAAATTCTAAATGTACCAAATTTTAGCATATGCAGTAGTAACATTTTAGACCTTTCAGTTGTTATGTGCGTGTGAGTTGAGTGACACTAGTATTTTTTCATTTCACTTGAATAAAACATTAACTAGAACAACATTACAATTTTAGTCAGTCATTTCGTATTTACCAAACTCTTAAAAACCTACCTCAAGTAGGCACTTTCCTTTAACAATTATGTAGAAAAATGTCCCCTTCACAGAGCGGCAGCTTGGTATCGGAGACGCATGATTACACCACTTTTCGGCAGTTTCACCAAAATTACCAGACTTCTTGCAACCTGCACACAACGTCCCGACTAATCAGATTAATAACCAAATGCACAAACGAACTCAAAAAAATTGCAACTTGAATATCTTTCCGTCTCTTTCCCCAGCGAGAGACAGCGCCATTTTTGACTGAGACGCATACTGAGTGAGTCAAATTTTGAGTCACACTTTGAGAGAGTATTATCGTATCTGTGGCTTTAGTCAGAATTTCCGTCGGCAGTCGCGTCTCCAGGCCTCACCAATATTTCTCCTGGTTCAAACCCCGATTTCTAATTCAATTCTAAAGGAATTCATTTGGAATTTAATTAGAAATCCGGGTTTACATTAAACCCAGCCCACTGCCATTCCTGCCGCCGGAAATATTTCTCAAAATGTCGACGGGATCGAGTGTTTTTAGGCGTATTCAGGAAAGAATTTGTTTCTCATAATGTACTGATTGCAAAAAAGGTGATTGATGAACGAACGAACGAGTTACAATATTTTATATGAAAAAAAAACCATGCATGAAACCTATATACGAGTACCTATGTCATTCGCGTAGTTCACCCTTAACCCCATACTGAAGTTGAAAATTTTGTTAAAAACAATACGGTATTTGACAAGGTATTCCAATAGTTCTAGAAACATGTCTCAAGCTCAACCTATTTCAACAAAAACGTTTCGATAATATCAGAACTGTATATTTACAGCAGCTGTATTAAATAAATTAAATTTTGTGTTAAAAAGACAGCATTTGACTGTGACGTCACATGCTAGTATTTCATAGAACTCGTGACCAAAATTACCGTTTTGACAGCTCCTAAAGAGTATCTATTTTGACTAGCAGTCAAATAACGTATTGGCACTATGTTTTGGGGTATACATGTCCTTCGATGTTTTGTTTGTTACTTAGTCTAGGATCGATATCGATTTGTCTAAGGGGCGCCGCGCGCGCTAGGTTAACTTGTTACAACTGGTGAACGAAAAAAACTAAACGGTGCTCTTCTATCTAAATGTCCTTCGAAAACGGTACCAGTTACTGAAATGCGCGATTGGTTCATCCTGTGTCATGTGGCACTGGGCCAGCCCTGATTGGCCAATCTATAAAGACACAGTGAACGACCATTGGAGCCTAAGTCATGTTAAACTCTAATTACAGTTTTCGTGGGGTCATTTTCAGCGCTAGTTATACTTCTATGTTTTTTTCGTTCGCTGGTTGCAACAGTCAGTGCAAGCAGTGATCCTATTTACTTGACTCGATTGCCATGTAAAATTTCGGAGGCGCCCCTTATAACAGATCTTATTGCTCGATAGCTATGTGTTTTAGGGATGGATTACGCCGCATCTTGTAACATTAATTTTTGTTTATTCTTTGATGGACTTGCTAATAATGTAAAATTCCTTGCGCCACCCCTAATCACATAGCTTTTTAGAGGCTCATAACAAAACTCCATGTGAAACTTCGGCCCTTATAAGAACTCATAACAGACCTTGTTAGTAAATCATAACTCGACTTGATAGCCATGTTCAGTGGCAGCTTGCGCCGCCCAGGGGGGTAATGCTCTACTATTTGACAAGCCTCTCACAAGCATATCACACGCTCTCTCCATATAGCAAGAACGTGAGATAGGCGCGTAATATGCGTGTGAACTGCGCGCGATAGGCGTGTGATAGGCTTGTAATTATTAGCATGGATTTGTTGATGACATTTTACGTTTAGGCTTCTTGTTCACTTTTTTGTACGCTTATTTTTTTTTAATATATATGAGAATATCGTCGATGAATATGTTGCCTTTTTGTGCACTTTTACTTCAGATTTTCTCGCAAAGTAAAGTGTTTACGAAAATCATTACTACACTCTTTTGCTTGTAACAATTTACTCTATCTATTAACACTGGTTTCATCTCTGCCCGCACAAATCAAGATGTTTCAATGGCGGAATGTTAGGTATGCCAAGAATGTTACAATATGCGCTTTGCTCTTTGTTTTTTTTATCGTATTAATATTACATTTATGTTCCGGTCCGTCGCCGGTGGCATCATAACTGAAACGTCTTTGTGGTCCTTACAAAAAAGGTCGAGGTTCAATGTTAAATGTTTTTAGAACAAACGCTCTACTAAAACATGTCCATATCGTCGTTACACATCACCTCCAAGTAGTCGTCGTCGTCGTGACCCTCCCGAGCGTCGCGGGGGGGTGCGGCGGGGTTGGAGGGGGAGTGCGGCGCGGCGGGCTCGCTGTCGGAGGCGGAGGCGGAGGCGGAGCCGGAGGAGAGCTCGCGCGCGTCCGTGGCGGGCGACGGAGGGGGGTTGGAGCCGTGCGGTGTGTGCAGCGTGTGTGGCGCCGCCTCGCCGCGCGACAGCAGGCAGGGCAGCTCCGACTCTGGGGAGAGACTAACTATTCAAACAAAAAATAATTATACAGGGTGGCCAAAAAGTCGTGGATCAAACGAAACAGGGAGATAAAGGAGGTAATTTCCAACAAAAAATCTTTCAACAGCATGGCCATAAATTCATTGCATGAAAAGTTATGATTTTTTAATTTTTTTTCAATGAAACTACCGATTTTTTTACAATTTAATCAATAAAAAAGTAAATTGATTGAAATAAATAAAACAAAACGTGTTGTATTATGACTCGATAACGTATCAATACTTCAAGAATTGTATTGCAGGTCTTGGTATCAAATTTAACGAGCAATTTTTTTTTTCCGTAAATTGTGAAGCGTTACGAAAAATTACTTCTCACTTTAAGAGCATCCTGTGAAAAAAAAATGTATCACAGAAAAGTGACCCTGTATTAAAAAATCTTGCCGATTTAATGCTGGTTCAAATGAAGTACAACACTTTACTGTTTGACCTTTAGTTTTGGTTTTATGGTCGTTTTGTCATATTAAGGTGCAAATTTATAAATTGGTAAATTTAAAGGAAAATTTAGATTTTTGCTCCTTTTTTCTGTTTTTGTCACACTTAGGATTTATGAAATGGACAGACACTCTATCACACCAACCATTTAATCCTTTGTCAAAAAAGTGTCTTAGTTCATTTAACGATTTATCTTTTCTAGGAAAAAAAAGGTCCATCACAACTCTGTGAAAATAAAATGGAGCCGATACGAAGAAATTGTGCCTCTCTTTCACACTAACCATTTAATCCTTTGTCGAAAAAGGTCAGAACACCCGTCTTAGTTCAGGTAATGCCGGGCGGAGCGGAGCCGGGGGGGAAGCGCGTGAGTATCTTTCTTTGTTTTGTTTAGTAGTGTCTCACTTTCCGCCTGTGACTACGCACACGGTATTTTTTGTGATCAGTTGCTTACCTGTGACCTGCGCTTCGTTTTTCGACTTGTAATTGATTGCCTACCTGTGACCTACGCTTCGTTTATGGACTTGTAATTGATTGCCTACCTGTGACCTACGCTTCGTTTATGGACTTGTGATAGATTGCCTATCTGTGATCTGCGCTGTGTGAATCGGAATTTGTGATCGCTACGGATTGGCTAGATAAACGAAAGATGGCTGCTGCGAGGAGAGCATACGCCCAACGGGAGTATGCAGAAATGCATTACCTCTATGGCTTTTGCGACGGCAATGTTCGGGCTGCTGCTAGAGAATATCGACAACGCTACCCTGACCGAGACCGTTTCCCGGACTACAGGGTCTTTATGCGCGTGCATAATGCGTACATGGAGGGAACCTTACCCGGTGAGCATGCTGCGAGAACAGGTAGACCAGTGGTACGATTTGACAATGAGGATCAAATACTGAGTCAGCTAAGATGCGACCCTGGTATTAGCCAATGCCAAATATCACGAAATCTCGGGATTCCACGCTCGACGGTGCAGCTCATCATTAAAAGAAATAAATATCACGCTTACCATGTGCAAAGGGTACAAGCTTTGCTGCCCACTGACTATGAACCTAGACTGAGATTTTGCAGAGAGATGCTTAGACGACACAGAGAGGATCCGCAGAAGAAGAAGAAGAATTTAGAAGAATGGGAATTTTTAACATCCACAATTTACACTTCTACTCCAGAGTGAACCCACATATCATCAGAAATGATCGATTCCAGCATATGTTTGGTATAAACATGTGGGCTGGAATAATTGACCAGCAACTTGTGTTACATGAAATTCCACCAAGGCTGAATGGTGCTCTGTATTTGAATTTTTTACAAAATAATTTGAACCAAATACTCAACGAAGCTGAGATTCCTGAAGATAGAGTGGCAGAAATGTGGCTGCAACAAGACGGCGCCCCGCCTCATTACGCTCGAGCAGTTCGAGGACATTTGAACGAGCGCTTCCCCAACCGGTGGATTGGTCGAGGCGGACCTACTGCATGGCCACCCCGGTCGCCCGACCTTAATCCAATCGACTTTTTTGTTTGGGGCTATTTCAAAGAAGTGTATCAAGGAGAGAACAACACCGAACAAGAACTACGACAAAAGCTCGAGTTTGCTAGGTTACAAATTCTTAATAACAGAGGTGCATTCCGCCGATTACGTGCGAATTTTATTAAGCGGTGCAAATTGTGCATTATGGTCAGAGGTAGGAACTTTGAACATTTAATGTAAAAATTTACATTTTAATAAAATTACTAAGTCATAATAAAATTGTTTTTTTTTATTATTTCATGATGGCTTCTGAAATTACTACATAGTATGTGAGCAAAAATCTAATTTTTCCTTTAAATTTACCATTTTATAAATTTGCACCTTAATATCACAAAACGACCATAAAACCAAAACTAAAGGTCAAACAGTAAAGTGTTGTACCTCATTTGAATCAGCATTAAATCGGCAAGTTTTTTTAATACAGGGTCACTTTTCCGTGATACATTTTTTTTCACAGGATGCTCTTAAAGTGAGAAGTAATTTTTCGTAACGCTTCACAAGTTACGGGAAAAAAAATATTGCTCGTTAAATTTGGTACCAAGACCTGCAATACAATTCTCGTAGTATTGATACGTTATCGAGTCATAAAACAACACATTTTGTTTTATTGATTTCAATCAATTTACTTTTTTATTGATTAAATTGTAAAAAAATCGGTAGTTACATTGAAAAAAATTTAAAAACTCATAACTTCGTGCAATGAATTTATGGCCATGCTGTAGAAAGATTTTTTGTTGGAAATTACCTCCTCTATCTCCCTGTTTCGTTTGATCCACGACTTTTTGGCCACCCTGTATAATAATAGTAGATTGCTACACAAGGGACGTAAGTTAGCTATTATAGAACAAGATCCAATTTGGCCCCCATGCGAGCGCAGTATATTGATACTGATTGGCCATACATGAACACTGTTTGAACTAAGTTTTGAGACTGACGCACTATCTTCGTTACGTGTGGCCTCATGCAATTTGGAAGGCCCTGGTTGCGGCTCTATATTATTTACGGGAAATATTAAACTGCATATCAAAAATACTGATTTGCACGGCAAATATCAGGGCAAAATTCTGCGGTAGCTTAGGTGAAGGGTAAAGGGGGTGATCGAAGCGAAGCCCCCTTATCCTTCGTGTTAGGTGGAACATATAAGAATAACAAAAAACACTTGAAACATAAACCTAAGTACACATAATATATTTAAAACATAAAAAGTGTTTTTGTTGATCCGTTTTTGCTGTGCAAATCAATATTTTTGATGTGTGATTAAATAGTAGCCATTATTTATAGACTCAGTTAATTGTTTTATTCTCAATAGAATCTTCGCTGTAACTTTCCGCAACTGTGGTGTCGGTAAAAGTTTTTTTACGACATCTTCTGCTTTGAGATGACAGAAATCAGGCGTGCAGGCCAGTTCTTCATCGGATGAAGTACTTGACATGCTGAACTAACACATTTAACTAGTAAAAACGTGTATTTACTTATTTTATTCCAGTCGCAAGTGAACAAACATTTAGATCAAATGTCTATTAAGTAAGTATGAAATCCCATTACATATCATAATATTTAAATTTAGAACTATAAAAGTGTCCAGTAAGTAAGTATGAAATCCTATTACCTACATATCGTAATATTCAAATATAGAACTATTTTTTTCTGCAAAGATAAACTAAGGAGGTTATTGGCAGTTAAGGGCCTTTAATATAAAGGAGGTACCATAGAGACGTGTCCGAACTGCACTTATATTGCACGATGTAAAATGGCGGCAAACTCAGTTCATTTGTATTTTTTACTATTTTGATACGAATTAGGAATTAGGAATTCGATACTAATAGAAGAAAAAGACGAATAAAATAAAATATTCACAATAAACATAAATGGTTTTATTTTTGATTAAAGCACTATACACGCCTCAACCATAAGTGCCAACCTGGCCTCGTATTTATATATAAATCATACTCGTCCAGGATGGCTTACTTACTTGTCTCTGCAGTTGTACTATTGCTAAGTATATGTAAATATCTACAGTAATAAAGAACTTTGACTTTGTGAAACATTATTGCAATATTGAAAATACCACGACATGGCGCTAGGAGATTAAATTTCAAGAGAACAACGCTTTTTCTTCGACACTTTTATTAACATTAATCAGATTATAAAGATTAAAAAGATTTACTAAAAACCAACTTATTTGCAACTTTGTAACATTTATATTTTTGCATTCTAAGATTAGCGCCTAGCGCCATCTAGAAGTATGTTGACTGAAGCTATGGCGTTTAAAAACAATCGTTATCCCCCGCGCCATCTCTGGACTACAAAGGGTTACTAATTTTAAACCGAATTGAATGAGCAACCTGTGCCTGGCGACATGTCGCCTGCGAGACAGCGATCGTACTTACGACGCGAGTGAGGGTGACAGCGTACCTACGTAATAACGCTCGCTGTCTGACTCACTCGCATTGTAAGTAATCTTGCTGTGTCGCCGGAGACATGTCGTCTGCAGTTGCGGTAGGTTACGAACTTGCACCTTAACCCTCTCCCACGCTCAGCTGAAAAATATTGAATATTGAAAAAAAAAAATACTTGCAGAATCAATGTACTTACTGTAATTTAACTATGATTCCCACTCTAGGCGTGCCTGAGCGTGGGAAACTCATTTGATAAACATCTTGAATTGCGTCATTTACGCATTACTTTAGTTGCAAAATATAGGATTTTTATCATTAATTTCAATGAGTACAAAAATATATATACTATAATATATATAAAATACTAGCTGATAGGAGCTTCATCTGCGAGTTCATAGGAAGTATCATTTACCGAGATAACGTTACCCTCCTTCCGGTGCAGTCCGATAAAAAGTATCCTATATGTTTGTAACGTACTACCTCCTTGACCATATTGGCTACTGGCGGATTAGCCAGTTAAAAACTAAAACTATAAAAATTCGAAAATTCGGGTCTGGAATCTCGTCTGGCAGCTGATTGTTTTTGTTTGGCAGACATTGTTTGAGCTCTGTAACGTGAGGTTGTATCTTCTGCATCAATAATTTTTAAGTCACGCCTTTAGTTGCGGCGATGGGCTAGTCCCTTTAGTACTGTAATGGAGCTGAATGTTTAGTTGCTGTAAAGTGCAGTAGTTGATAATTATGAAACTTCCCTACTATCCCCAATCCATGGGTAAGCATTGGTTCGTAGTTAGTCTTTCTTATTCTCGTGTATTTTATACTCTCTATGTATTTCCCTTTTCTATACAGTGTCTATTGGACTGCGGCACTCTTAGATCCTAATTACCCCAGGGCCCTCGTCGGAAGTCTCCGTGTGGGGAGCCGTCGCCTGATAGCTGGGCGCTGTAGCGCTTTTGTATTCCTATCACTCACACTGATCTCTTTCCAGGGTTCCACGCTGAGGAGTAATATCCTCCTGGCGCTAACGGAGCTCTGAATCGGTTCCACGCTGAGGAGTAATATCCTCCTGGCGCTAACGGAGCTCTGAATCGGTTCCACGCTGAGGAGTAATATCCTCCTGGCGCTAACGGAGCTCTGAATCGGTTCCACGCTGAGGAGTAATATCCTCCTGGCGCTAACGGAGCTCTGAATCGGTTCCACGCCGAGGAATAATATCCTCCTGGCGCTACCGCATAATCACTTGTTGACGTCTGGAGAAGTGGACCCGTTGGATTGAGACTACCAAGGAGCTGAAATCTACAAACTCCCGGCGAGTCCCTATCCAGCGTTTCAACTATATCACCAATATTCGACTCACGACCCTGTGATTAATAAATGTATCTTGAGCCTGCCAACAATCTTTTGGTCAGGTTAGAGTCCACTGTTTCAATGGCGCCCGGATTAAGGGAATATTGGTGATAGAGTTTTATGTCTGGTCAGAGTAGTTAGGCCATAAGAGCGCCGTAGAACGCTAGATTTCTTTCGTAGCTTGTATATTTTGTTGTGTTTATTTTTGTCTGACAGGAGTATATTTGATCGTTTATCTGGGTACCTACCTCATTTCTACATTATTTATGGTCGCAGTCTGACGGCCGTTGTCATATTATAATTGTTGATAAATATTTTCCTCCAAATTCTCAGTACGAAAAATAAATTAATAAATTGTGAAGATTTTAGTAGGGAAACTTTTCGGACTATTAAATAATAAATAAGGTTAGTGTTTAACGGCCGATTTCTCGTACATTTAATCTGTTGTTGACAGTCCTTTATCAATTTCAGCTGTCAAAACCGTAGATCAATGGCTTGATTTTGTACCAGAAACCGGGCGTTAGTCGTGTACTCTGCTTACTTTCATGTAAATTTGTACAGTTTACTAGATAGGTAGTAAACATGACGTTTCCTATAAAATATCTGTCGCTAAATAAGGCTGGATTGGAGTATGAGGTTGAGCTTCGAGGAGGTACACCGGGTACTGTTCTGGACCTCAGGAAACAGCGCTTGTACTTGTGCCGAGCGATCTGTGTCTGTCTGAGAGCACCTTCTGTCTGAAGATAGGCTGCGACAGCGTTCTGTCTTATTCAATAGTAGTTAATGATTCCTTTATGTATGTAATAAGTATTTTGACCCTTGTATTCTAAAAACCATCTATATCTACAGCTATGTAAAAGTTCTTTATTGTGTAACGTTACTCTGCAATGTCTGTTACTTTAGCTTATGGCCTCTTGAACTATAATTCTCTACTTTTTTACTCTTTGTTGTAGAATAGATATTCTACTCTATTATTATGTTCTGTACCCACTAACGGTGCAGGAAGTCTTGAACACTTGAGGGAGCTGCCCCTCATGGTTTTATTCTGCGTTACGATAGTAGCTAAGCTATCGGGGCGTTTATGTACTAAGGTTCTTATTTTAGTTCAAGGGATCTTGCTTATTTTTCAACTTCTGACAGTTAGTCTGGGTGTGCATTTGGCTATAATAATGGCACCCTGTGTGTAAGGCTGTGTTTACACGATGTTAGTGTGAACTCTTGTATGAACTTAGTATGAATTCTGATGTCTGATTGTTGGTACGAATGTGTGATGTTGGTATGTAGTTGAGCTAGACTGTTAGTTATATATTTCTCTGACATTGTAGATGGCGAGCTTTAGAGAATTTTATCTTAGGTAGTTAATTTGGTAAGTTAGTTTAGTTTAGTTAGTATCTTAGCGGATTTTATCAGGTAAAATCCTACCCAAACAAGACGGGTATGTAACGTACTACCTCCTTGACCATATTGGCTACTGGCGGATTAGCCAGTTAAAAACTAAAACTATAAAAATTCGAAAATTCGGGTCTGGAATCTCGTCTGGCAGCTGATTGTTTTTGTTTGGCAGACATTATTTGAGCTCTGTAACGTGAGGTTGTATCTTCTGCATCAATAATTTTTAAGTCACGCCTTTAGTTGCGGCGATGGGCTAGTCCCTTTAGTACTGTAATGGAGCTGAATGTTTAGTTGCTGTAAAGTGCAGTAGTTGATAATTATGAAACTTCCCTACTATCCCCAATCCATGGGTAAGCATTGGTTCGTAGTTAGTCTTTCTTATTCTCGTGTATTTTATACTCTCTATGTATTTCCCTTTTCTATACAGTGTCTATTGGACTGCGGCACTCTTAGATCCTAATTACCCTAGGGCCCTCGTCGGAAGTCTCCGTGTGGGGAGCCGTCGCCTGATAGCTGGGCGCTGTAGCGCTTTTGTATTCCTATCACTCACACTGGTCTCTTTCCAGGGTTCCACGCTGAGGAGTAATATCCTCCTGGCGCTAACGGAGCTCTGAATCGGTTCCACGCTGAGGAGTAATATCCTCCTGGCGCTTAACGGAGCTCTGAATCGGTTCCACGCCGAGAAGTAATATCCTCCTGGCGCTAACGGAGCTCTGAATCGGTTCCTCGCCGAGGAGTAATATCCTCCTGGCGCTACCGCATAATCACTTGTTGACGTCTGGAGAAGTGGACCAGTTGGATTGAGTCTACCAAGGAGCTGAAATCTACGAATTCCCGGCTAGTCCCTATCCAGCGTTTCAACTATATCACCAATATTCGACTCACGACCCTGTGATTAATAAATGTATCTTGAGCCTGCCAATAATCTCTTTTGGTCAGGTTAGAGTCTCACTGTTTCATGTTAATCTAGCTCATAAACTACCTCTGTGCTAAATTTCATTCAAATCCGTTCAGCCGTTTTAGCGTGATTGACGCACAAACACACAAACATCTAAACATCCTAAAATCGCTACTTTCACATTTATAATATTAGTTAGATATATGTAAGTATAAAATTGTCATATTCCATCCTGGCAGTAGTTTTTAATAAAAACTATTTTGAGTCACTAACAATAATTTTCTCAACAGCTTCGAAGCATAGATAGATATTTTTAATATCACAGCTGTTTAAAACCTTATTATAAACCAGAGTATTTACAAAACTACTGGAAAGGGAGGCGAAGGCAGTCCGTATACATGGCATGGGTATTCTAAACTCTCGTTTTACGAATAACACCGCGTGTTTTAACGGGCACAAGGCTCCCGCGATCCATTGCGAGTCTACTACCCCAGGAGGGCACAGGTGATTTAAAAGCCGGAGAAGAATCCCTCCCTGTAGTGGGGGGGGGGGGGGGTTTCTCAGTCCACCTCAGCAATTTTCGCGCCCAGAAATGCCGTAAAAGCTAAGCGTCAGGAGATTGGTAAGAGTCAGACGACGGAACAGCGTCCATCAAAGCGCCACCGCGGCCCGCAGCAGGCCGAGGGTAAACGTAGCTCTGCTAAAGAGCACCGTGGGCTAGCGGTTGCTTTGGCTCGTAATGATGGCCTGACAATGGACGAAGCTGTGTCTTCTGCGGTTAGGAAAATGCTGCAGAACATGGTTGAGGACGCTATGGAAGCCGGGGTCGACTTCAGGATGACAAAGTTTGCTGCATCGAGATTGGTGTCTGAAGGATTCTTCCTTGTGACACCAATGACCGACGAGGCAAGAGATTACCGACGAGGCTAGAGATTTGCTTCTTGGGGCCAACTTCGGTGTAAACATCATATCAAAGAAGATACAAAAAAAAGTCTCGGGTAGCAGTGTGGCTTCCAGGAAAACAAGGGGATCTTCCGAAGGATCATCTAAAGCTGATAAAATATCGGAATACGGAGAGGGTTGACCTGGGCATACAGGACTGGATGCTCATCAGCAGGCAGAACATGCCTTTGGGTACCCGTCTGCTGATGGGTGTGCCGTCTGAGTATGCCGAATCATGGAGCACAAACATGTTTTGGTTGTGCTTCCAGATGACGCAAGTCCAGGCCAGGCTTATCCGTGACCAGTCGGCGACTAAGGCAGAACCACTGAAGCCTGCCTGCCCACTAGAGGGGAGGAGAGAAGGCTCGAAGCGAGAAGAGGCCGGGTGAGGTCAGTGTGATGTGAGGTCGACACAGGACACTCAGACTGACTTCGACCTAACCCTGGAGCACGAGCCTTCTAATCCAGACCAAAACAAGACATAGAACACTACACAAAAACAACTTTTTAAAATGACAGACTCACATATCACACGAACACACACAACACAAACACACACACAAATCAGAATCTGTCAATTGAACATACACCATTGCAAGGAAAGTTTGGCATAGTTCAACCATTGCGAACTATGCCAAACCATAGTGGGCGACAAGATAGACATAGCCTTGCTACAAGAGCCATACATGTCGACGACAAAACGCGTCACGGGGCTGGGCTGCCTGGGTGGTTAACTCATTATGACCATTCAGGTGAGCTGGCTGCCCGGAAAGTATTTTGTCAACAATAAAATCAAAGCACTAGGCTGTATTTCTGGTACTTGTTCCAGAGATCTGGTCGCAACAGAACTTAATCTGATGGAAGCTGGCGGGGTTAGCAAGAAGGTGGCGCTCATTTCTAGCTACATTCCGAGCGAGGCAGACTTCGTGCCGCCCCCGCGAGTGGTAGAAGACATTGTAGAGAACTATAAAGGTAAAGACGTTCCATTCGTGTTGTGCTGTGATGCTAACTCCCATAATGAGGTATGGGGTAGAACCAATACTAACAAGAAAGGAAAATAATAATTAGATTTTATCACAAGTAATAATTTTGATATAAAGAATGTAGGCAATGAACCAACCTTTAAAACAAGAACTCGCAGAGAGGTCCTGGATATAAGATTAACATCGGGTGACATAGGCAAAAGAGTTAAGAATTGGAGAGTAGATGAGGAGGATACTCTGTCTGATTATAGGCGTATAACCTTCCAACTAAACTATCAGTTTGAGATACTAAAAATAAGAAATCCTCGGAAGACGGACTGGAGTATATTCTGCGACATCATGGGCAAATGGACTCCAGCCCGACAAACATTTGGAACTAGAGAAGATTTAGAAGAGGGGGCGAATGAATTAGGAAAAATACTGATATGTATATGCATACCACCAGGCATGCCCCCTTAGAAGAATTCCGGAACGAAAAAGGTCAACATGCAACAAGCAACTATTGTGGAAACAAGACTCTTCAGGTCTTTGTTCAGCAAAGAAAAAGAACTCGGAGAGCTATGAGCCTACCTAGCCCTTTCAAGGGACGATGAAGATAGCTGGGATGATTATAGAAGGGTTAGGAATGAATATAGCAAAACAAAACATAGAGAAAGTAGGAAAAGCTGGCGCCTATACTGTAAAGAGATGAGCACAAATTCAGATGCGGCTCGGCTGGTGAAACTACTAGGAAGCGACAAAACATGCCAACTAGGTAGTTTGAAAATAGATGGAAAACGTATATCTGAACCCCAAACAGTGTTGAAAACCATGTTGGAGACACACTTCCCGGGCTGCGAAGAATATAAAGAGAGCAACATATAGGATACTCAGGAAATATGGAAGGATCCACCAGATATAATAAAAGAAGAAAACTTAGGATGGGCCATAAATTTATTTGCACCATTCAAATCTGCGGGCCTGATGGCATTTTGCCTGCTGTGCTTCTATAAAAGGCCTATAGATTTATTAACAACCATCTAGCAGAACTATTTAGGAGTAGCATAGTACTTGAATATATCCCTCCTAATTTGACGAGAGTAAAAGCAGCTTTCATACCAAAACCAGGAAAGAAATCTTACCAGGAAGCTAAGTCGTTCCGGTGTATAAGTATTTCCTCCTTCGCATTGAAATCACTAGAGAAAATAGTGGACAGACACTTAAGAATAAAACTCAATGAAAGGGCCTCTCCCCTCCATAGCAATCAGAAGGGAAATCAACAGAAACAGCTCTACAGAACCGTGGAAAGAGCACTAGAAAACAAAGAGTTTGCCCTGGGATGTTTCTTTGTTGTGAAGGAGCTTTCGACAGGGCAAACTTCCAAGCAATAGAAGAATCCCTTAAGCGGGACGGAATACATGAACAGTTACTCAAATGGGTGGTAACCATGCTCAAAAACAGGGTGATCACTGCATATGTTGCTGGGACTAGCTACTCAATCAGAGCAAATAGAGGATTCCCACAAGGTGGATGCTTATAAAAATAATGAATCTTTTTATTTCAGGTTTTTATACCTTATTGACAAATACCTTAAAAACTAGAGAAACTTAACTTAAACCTAGCTAGGGATTTTCTTCCTCGTCGGTCTCGCCTCCCTATAGCGTCTGTATACGATGCCTTCCGGCCAGTAGTCCTTGGCCAGGAACATCTTCTTGAGTTCGGCCAGCACCCGAAGCTTAAATGACAGGAAGTCCTTTGGTCTTTCTGACTCTAAAGGACTCATCTGCAGCGTCGTCGTCTTAGACTTCACGGCGGAACCTGGACTTTCTTTATCCTTTCCTGGATGTGACGCTCAATGTCCTCTTTGGTCATATTCACGTCGAGCCTGGAAAGGTATATCTGCGTCGTGGGAGCGGCAGCTTTGAGGCTGCACTCGGCGACGGGGGCGGTGCCACGCTGATTGTGGCTGCGTCTGTAGCGGCGTTTCCGGTTTTGGACCAGGATAAATCCGTCTCCATCAAAGGTCGCATTCGGCGGGCCACGGGCGGGCCTGGCCAGCGGCGCGCGCGGCGCAGCCTGCAGCTTCTGTGGTTCGGCGGCGGGCGGAGCGGGGCGCGGGCAGCGGCGGCGGGCACGGCGGGACACAGCAGCATACGTGTCCTTCTGGGGTTCCGGTGTTTTGGATGGACCAGAAGAGACCGCATCAGGTGCTGGTCGAATTGGCTTCGTGACGTCACGAAGTGGTGCGGTATTCGTAAACGCGGGCTTAGCAGCCCGCGTAACTAGGTCAGTCGCTTGTTGGGCATTTTTGCTGACCGTCGCGTTGTCGGCACGCGCGTCGGCTATTCGCTGCGTCGGCAGCGAGGTATGAGCCTGACGCAATACTGACAACTCACGTTTGAGGTCAGCGCAGATGCCCACCGAAGCCTCCAACTTGCTTCGAATTTCCGTGACGTCACCCTAGAGCCGCACGATATCCTTCAGCAGCCGGGTGACATCGACGTGGTCGAATGTCACCGGCGGCAGCTTGTTGAGGTCGCGGGCAACGTAGGTCGGGATATCATCGGGTTCGGTCTCCTTGAACACCCGGAAGATGTCCTGGAGATCCTTCTTCCCGCTCGCAGCACCCGTCCACCCGACGAGGCGCACGGTGGTGACGGCGGTTTCCTGCAGCACTTTCTTGGCGGCGGCGATCTCAGCCTCCTTGAAGCTGGTCGAGCAGATCTGCTCCAGCGAGAGCTCGTCCATCACGTCCAGCTTCTGTTGGATGAAGGCGAGCAGCTCGTTCACCAAGATTGTGTCTGCGCGCTTGGCTGGTAGAGCCATGGTATTAATATTGCGAAACTAGGTAGTCGATAATTTCCCGGGCATCGTCACGGACACTGCTAGGAAGCGTCCGTTCGTGCCGGTGTCACAGTTGCAATGATGTGCAACTGTGACACCGGCACGAACTTATCTCCACTGATGTGGTGTCTTCTTATAACTCGCGTTGCTAACATGAATATGTACCTACAGGTATATACAGATGATGGGGCAATTGTTATAATAGGAAAAGTGCTAAATACGATACGAGATATTATCAAGAACGCAATAGGAAAGCTCTTACGGTGGTGTCAAGAAAATGACTTTGACCTAAACCCGGAGAAAACAAAGCTACTGCTCTTCACGAATAAACGGAAAAATATTGAAAAGCTTCCCAATACGTTGAAGGGCACAAGACTAGAAGTAGTTCGTGAGATTAAATAGCTAGGAGTGACCTTTGACTGCAGAGTTAAGTTAAGTGCACTCATGTAAAGTCACAGTGCGCTAAGGCCATTAGTCTTATTACAATGCAACAGAGCTGTAGGGAACAGATGGGGAATGATGCCAGAGATCGTCCATTGGATATACACGGCAATCATTCTACCAAGGATTCTATACGGATCAATTGTATGGTAGAAAAGAACAGAACAAGCAACGACGAAAAAAGAGCTTGGCAAGGTAAAAGATTGGCATGTCTTATGATCACAGGAGCCATGAGGACTACACCAACAGCATCCTTACTAACAATGCTCCATATAAACCCATTGCATGTAGAAGTAAAAAGGACAGCAACTGAACAGAATGTAAATGAATAAAGAATGGAAAGGCACAGGTCCTGCCTCCATTGTAGAAACGTCAGGTGGAAAGATGGCAATGCTGTTGGCAAATAACGATCTGATAAACAAGGAAATACGATTCGATAAGAAATACCGAATCCATATAGGAACAAGAGAAAATTGGGAAATAGAATCAGACCAACCGGTTGTAACTTGCTTCACGGATGGCTTAAGAAGAGAGAGCACAAAACTAGCAACTGGTTTTTTCATCATGGACATCATAAACAAGACAAATCAATTGCCTTGGGGCTATACGCCAGCGTGTTCCAAGCGGAAATCTACGCCATAATGGAATGAGCTGAAAGCCCAAGGGAAACAGCAGAAATCAAAAACAAGACAGTAGTAACTTATTCTGATAGTCAGGCAGCTTTAAAGGCGCTTAGGCAACCAATGAATAAATCTGCACTAGTCAAACAGTGTAAGGCCAGTCTTAACTCTTTGGGAAGAACATCAGAAATAATTATCGCATGAGTTCCTGGTCAAGAAGGGGTTCAGGGTAACGAAAAAGCAGATGAGCTGGCAGAAACGGTGCTGATGAGCGTTTTATTGGACCAGAACCAAAGTTACCTATATCAGCGATTGTCACAAAGAACGTCTTCAACATGACAGCTACGCGAGATGCAAATCAAGAATGGAAGAACACCAAAGACTGTAGTCAGTCTAAGATGTTTATCTTAAGGAAAGACCCCAAAAAGGCTAAGTATTTACTTAGTATTAGTAGGGAAAACTTAGCAATACTGCTAGGTATGGGGCTCGCTCACAATGCTGACGCTTAGAAGCATTGGCGATGATAGCACAACATGGCAGCGTTAATGATGTCATTCATGACGTCATATCAACCATTTTGGGCTATCGTAGTCACGCTAAACTCATTCGGTACGACCTCGTAGGCGCTATAACCGATTATGGTGCCACTCGGAACGCTATGCAAGAGTCGCGTATGATCGACGCGTCGGCGATGGTGTTTATTCACTTTTAAGGCTTTCTGCTAGGTTGCCGGTAACACAGTAGACATACTTATTACTATCAACAGTTAGTGAAGATTTTACTATGTACAAATGTGTATTTTAATTTTAGTTGAATAAAAACTAGAAAGCACCGTAATCAGGCTGTTTAACGGTACAATTACGCGTCAGAGAATGAGCCCGCCGGTAGCAAAATAATTTTACAAAAAAAATAAGGCAATATATAGCATACTATTTACCAATATCCTTCAAAACATCAATTTGAAAAGGATGTTGATGTCAATGATGATAGAGCGTCACTTTACATTCAATCTAACCACAGACCATGCATAGAAGTAGACGCCGTAAGCACCACAAAATGTATGCGAACTACCCGTGTTGATTCTTCAATAAAAACCAGTCATATGATAACAAATACACTTTTATCTATGAGTCATAAGAGCTACTGATCAGTGGCACCAGGGTGCTTTCACTCAGTAGAAACACTTCCACATACAAATTCTGCTTTTAGTCAGGCTGAAAGAAAAGTATCCAGAGCCGCAAAATAAAAAATAATAAAAAGAGGTTGTGATTACAATCCGTTCTACGCATATTTATAAGTCAAAATATTTTTTATACAGAACATATTAGATGTTTAACAATATAATTCAGCTAAAATATAGCTGGAATTAATGAAAAAACTTCTTTGTCTGCAGTCTGGTGATTGTAAATATTTTTAATTAGAATATTTATCCGTAGCTTACTCTTAATTTCAACTGTAACGAAACTCCGGTTGTCATGTCACTTTGATTGATTGTGCTTCTCTTCTTTGTGATTTTGTTATTACATCAACAACCTCTGCACCCCTGGACCTGGATTTTGGATAACGACAACTGCATTCAAACACTGACCCCTGGCTCTGAATTTTAACCTGACCCGCTCATTTTTGGAATCAAGCCTCAAGAATGAATAATGAGAAACGATGCTGTGTTCCTAACTGCAATACAACTACATAGTAAGTGATACTTTATTTTAAAGCGTGGTCTTGTAGCCACAAGTAGTATAAGTACAGACATTTGGTCAGTGTCGATAAGAGGGCGGAACCCCTTAGCTACACTCCAACCGATTAGACTCACTTAGGTTATTATACTAGTTCCTTAGGCTATCGCAAATATGTGTCGTACTAATAGAAGGGCCTTTCACTGTCTGTTCTGTTCACTTAGAGCTCCAACAAAATGAGAACCTCTCCTTTTGTGACAAACAAACCTTCCTTGTCTTGAAAAACTGATTTGAAGCAGTCATTATCTTTATTCATTCGGTCCATTATATGTACTTTTTTCGATTTACAGGTGAAGACCATATGTATACCACTGCATACATTCCCCAAACCTGCTAAGGTTCCTGGTCATGGCATGGACCATTAACATAGTGGGAAATGTATTGGCTCTTAAAGAGAAATTGGTATTAAAACGACAAAGAGTAAAACACTTTGAAGAGAAATATCAGGCTTCATCCAACACTCTTTTTCGGAATGCCATCCCAATAGTGCTACACCAGTATAATTATCGTAAAACTATAATTGCAATATATGTTGATTTTAATGATATTAACCCTCAATTAGTCGCGCTGAAATAGTAACATAAGGAGTCGCGCGGGCTGTCACACACCCCAATACGTTTATAGGAATAAAACACTATGAACATGCAAAATCTGACTTTTAGTAATGAGTATCTTTAAGCTTACATAATAATCAACTATAAATATCTTTTGTAACATATAATATATGTATCTATTATATGAAGTAGTAACTCTTAAAAATAATAGTTTTCGGTATCACAATTTTGGCAGACCACATTCATATGGTCATTGCACACATGTTTATCGCATTTGGAGTAGACAGTCTTTGTTTTTTTGTCCTTGGATCTTGGACAAGCATGACACCTTTTGTATGGAAGGCGATTGGCTTGCCCCAGAAGACGAATTATGGCCATCTTCTTGGTGACTCCGTTTTAGTCGTTTTTGCAACGATCGAGGCAGAGTGGGTATTCCTGCTCTTGACATTTGATGAGGCTTGAAATATGCCCTTCTGGATATACTGGGGTTAACTTTGGCCTTATAAATCACATAGGAGTTGATACCAGAGATGTTGAATTGATGAAATAATATCACCATTGGCCACCTTTTTGTGCGTCGTCCTACGTCATATGAAGCGCACATCTGATCATTTGTATCAACTCCACCTTTTGTATGATTGTAAAAATGAATAATTTCCGGTTTATGTTTATCACCCTCGATGTTGTTGTCATGGTCCATGGTAGATAGCAGCATAACTGCCTTGCCTTTCTTTGTTACGTATGAGCATAATGTTACATTTTTCTGGAACCCAAATAAACTTGAAGTTACGATATATAAGATATAAGATTTTTCAGGTTGGAAAGGCTATGGTATCTGTGGCTTGTTTTTACGCATCGTACCAACCATGGTAAGCCTGTGATCTTCTAACAGCGATTTAGCAAGTGGAACAGTAGTGAACCAATTGTCCATAGTGATGTTTCTGCCAGTTCCAGAAATAGGTTCAATTAGGCGCTTTACCAGACTCTTAGTTGTCAGTAGGCAGGTTGAATGGCCCATCAGGCTCTTTACCAACATATATTTCAAATTTATGTAGATAATATGTTGCGGAGTCAACGAGAGCAAAATGCTTGATCCCATATTTGGTCGGTTTGCTCGGCATATATACCACGCCTGAGAATCTGCCTCGGAATGCAGGCAACTGTTCATCAATAGTTGCGCACTCAGATAGATTGTACCTAACATTTTTGATAATTTTCGTTCATCAAATTGCAAAAATCTCGTATGGCCGCTAGTTTGTCCACTGAGTCTTGTCTTGTTGTACGGCAATCAAACCGTAGACATCTTAGAATGAACAAAAATCTTGTAGAAGGCATTGTGTTTGGAAAAAACTCTATCCCGGTACCATCCTTCGCCCAAAGATCTTTGAAATTCAAATGAGATGATTGAAGAACTCCAGACACATACAGCAGTCCAAAAAATGCCAGTAACTCTTCATATCTTACAATTTTGCAATCACGGTCTCGGTAGAACTTGTTCTGAATAGATGCAATGTATTCGTTAGTATATTTTAGGACAAGTTCTATAACCTCTTTAGAGAGTACGCAAAGAAACGCTTCGCTGATTGTCGTTACATCTGCCGCAGGTCCTTTAGGTCCAGCAGGCTCCGTCACAATATTGGCATTTCTGGCCCTAACTCTGGCAGACGGTAGCTGCTTCCACCACTTTGTGCGTTTATTTTTTCCAAATAAAAAGCGTCATTAGATTCTTTATTATTTTCTGAGGCCTGGCTTATATTCTGCAAAGGAATCTCATCCTCATCACTACTCCACTGATAATTTTCACTTTGTTCAGACTCACTGTTGTGGTCACTTGCTATGACTTCGTGCCCTTGTTCATTATTCCTTGGCCATCCAGTGCACGTGACATTGTGAAGATAACCTAAAACAATCACAGAATCACAAACAAAGAATAACCTCTAAAACCTTTTTTTCATTTATTTATCAAACCACAGATTAAGTTATTTAGTGCTACATGCCAGGGAATAAATCATCTATATGAAGTACTCATATATTTTAAATATGGGATTAAAATGTATCAAATACACAAAAACACATGTTACATCAATATTTTGTATCTAAGGGAGGTAAAGTGATAAACCTAATTGTTGTTATGCATAATATTAAAATAAACTAATAGATACTTACTCGAAAATTAGACTACGTAAACGCTCGCGTGGGGTGTCGCACACCCCAGACGCATTCTCCAAGCACAACCGCAGACAACCGAGCACCGCTCGCGACTGTTGTACGAAGGTCATGGGCTTTTACAAATCTACTAGAAGTTCCAGCGCGGTAAATTCAAAATCTAAACAGTTATAGACCTTTAATCATGGACTGGGGTGTGTGGCACCCCACGCGACTAATTAAGGGTTAAATGTGATATAAATTATATGATACTCATAAATTAAAAGTTATTGAATTATCACCCCATTTTTAGGGTTCCGTACCCGAAGGGTTCCAAACGGGACCCTATTACTAAGACTTCGCTGTCCGTCCGTCCGTCCGTCCGTCTGTCACCAGGCTGTATCTCAAGAACCTAGCTAGCTAGAGAGTTGAAATTTTCACAGATTATGTATTTCTGTTGCCGCTATAACAACAAATACTAAAAAACAGGATAAAATAAATATTTAAGGGGGCTCCCATACAACAATACCACATACAAACTTATGGATGCACCTGGTTACGTACATGGAGTGTGAAAGTAACCGCACCAATAACTTTGTAAACAATATTTTGCTGTGTAAAATCCAAACTATTCACTCCACACCATCGCTTCCATTGAACGGTGGTACGGTCAAGTGCGATATAGACTCGCACTTGACCGTTTTTTTTTATTTTAGTTCATTAAAAATTTATGAAAATAATCGAAGCCTACAATCATCTCTCCAAATTAAGTTTGTATGATGTCCACACAAATAATCTTAAGTGGTCATCAATATAAACTCAATTTGAAGATTGATGATTGTAGGTTTCCTTGTTACATTACTGCTACAGCTATGTAGAGCTAGTCTATGGTATAGCTATAGGTATGTGTTTGTTAGACTTGGTTCTTTCACTCGCCGCCAGAGGCGCTGGGCGTAAAGGCAGACTGATGTATCTATATCAAGACTAATAATGTACTCTGTGAGTGGCACATAGCACCTATCGTATGGACACATGTCAAGTTTAATGGCCATTTATCAGAGGTAGTCGATGTCGGTAGTTACCAAAAGGGTACACAAAAAAAAATATGTTGAATATTAGCACCTTTTTATTTAAAGTTCTATTTAATTTATCACTATAAAAATCAATTCCTTTACTATAATCGCAAGTAATCTTCGTTCGTCACTCTAACTTCTATTATAAAATCATCCATCTCTTTTTCTATTCCTTTATCACTTGATACTGGGTATTCATTTTCTAGTTCAATGCCATAATCTTAGAGTGTTTTTTTAACTAGTTCTCGTGCTTGACTTACCTTTTCATATAGACGTAGAGGTAGCCGATACCATATTAAATACACAAGTGCAAGCTTCAACATTTGCAAGATCGAAATTGACAAACATTATCGATGCGGACTTACGCAGCACTATCAGATGCGGGAGGTGTGCGGGATGTCACCCCTTCCGCTATTTCCTATTTCCCCTCCAGCCATCCATCCTGACATGGACTATAGGGGACTATAGGTGAAAGTTGCTGCACAATCTAGCTAGAGTAAGGCCTCTTTCAGTGTAATAATGGTCTCTGAATCTAACTCACCGGTGAGGCTCTGCTTCAACTGTTCCATGACCGTCTGCCGGCTCTTCGCCCGCGCCCGCTTGATCTTCCTCGCGGTCTTCTTGCGGTCTTCAGTGAACATCTGGTTAACCATGTCCTGAGAGACCTCGTCATCTCGCTTCAGCAGGAAGAAGTAGACTCCGCCCGGCGTACGGCGACGTGTGCCGTTCTGTTGGTTAATTGAATGTTACAAACAACATACGGAGTGACCTACAAGTCACCCAAGCGGCTCAGTTAATAAAGCATTGATTCATCATCATCATTTCATCATGTCACCCCTCAGTAGAGGTATAAGGCTCAGTACAGATTTCCATTTGATCCAATCTTGGGCCATCTGCTCTAACTGTTGAATCTTAGCTTACAATGGCGGCTTTTGTTTTGGGGCGACCTTCATTCCGTTTCCCCTTTAGGCACCATTTGAAGGCTACTTTCGACAGGCCTTAGTATTTCTATTTTGGTCGGGGTCGACTTTTATTTTAGTTAGAGTAATAGCCCCCATTATATAATATTAACATTATACCCCATTATAAAAACACTTACCATAACTAGCATCCCTCCATCAGCTTCTATCCTTTGTGTTTCTTTGTAAAGTTCAATTGCTTTACTGGCACCAAGCACTGTGACAATCCTTACTGTAAAAAAATATATTTTATTACTGGAAAACTATGAATTATTATTTCTTCGCAAATAATTTACTATTATATTATTGAATGCAGAGGAAAGCTCCTATAGCCTGTAAGAAATTTAGGAAGGTGTACTCAGGCTTTTGCTCGGGTAAGGATTCCCTCAGTACAATGGATTTTTTATAGGATTTGCACACTATTACTATGGCATAAGGACGAAATTTGTGATGTTTTTTTCAAGGTCTCCGAGCGAAAGGCATACAAAGGTGCAATAATGCCAATTGAAACTTACATAGCAAATCTTGTTTTTCCTCTGAAAGTTTCTCTGCTATATCTCTGGAAATGTCTTCTGGTGCATCCTCGGCAGCAAACCTTAAATCCTCTAATACTCTAGGTTCATGCCGCTCCTCATTCTGCTGATGACTGTTCACTCGCTTCCCCAGTCTTAGTTTCACATTGCCCCGGTCTCCATGTCGTCTTTTATTTGATTGGTTGTCTTGTTTTTGCTTACTGTTATTTGAAAACACTTTCTTGGAATCGTAATTGTCTTCTAACCTATACTTAATAGTGTAATCATAAGATTCAACCCCATAACTGTTATTTTTCTTTGTGACGTCACAACCTCCCATATCTTCTGTTAGAAGGTCCTCCTGTAATATTAAATTGCATATTTTTAAAGACCTATAAATGCGAACAGTCAAGGATTAAGTAAATAGCATGACAAAAACCTACAAGGGAAGGATTGATACACACCAAAACGAGCTGGCTTAGGCACTAGGCACTCTCCCTTTACAAAAAAGATTGGAGAGGAAGCACATATAGGACTGTATATGATCCAATTCAAACCATACTAGGCAACCCAACTATGGAAGGGACTGCCTACCACACCCTAAAATCAAATATAAAAACAGCTAATGGTGTTGACACCTTATAGTGTTGATGGTGTATGCGAGTACATGTGTGAGCCATTTAAGAAAAAACACACATAAAAGAAAAAAGGGAGTCCAGAAAACATCATCAAAATGTTGAGCCAAAAGTAAGGTTTTAATAGCTGTATAGCGAGTTACTCCCCTCCCTCAAATATGGCTAGGGTGGTGATGGCTGGTGCACAAGTCATACTCGTGAACAGGAGCACCTGTGTAGGAAGCAGGAATAATTACGGGTCGAAAAAGTATGTGAATCGAACTGTCAGTGACTCTTATGTACAATGACATAAGGTTCATGTTTTCTGAACTCGAACACTTTTTCGCCCTGGTTATTATTCCTGCTTGAGCCACTGTTCAAGCAGCAGCTTGGGGGGACTGGTCCAGTCTGGTTTGTCTTTGTTCTTATTTATTTATTTTGTTAGATTGTTATTTTGAGACATCTTATTGGCAGATAGATACAATGTTTTAATTAGGGATGCAACCGATACGATACCGATTCCGATATATCGGCGATATTTCAGGTTTGCTGATATATCGGCATCGACGATATTTTTATGGCCGATACAACGATACTTTTCAAATTTCACGGTTTAAAAATGTAATGTAAACGCGAGTGTTGTCTTGTCTATTTCGTTGCAAACGAGGCACGTTAAAAATGCAATGTAAACGCGCATGTTTTTTCGTCTATTTCGTTGCAAACGAGGCACGAACTACGCTCGGGGAAAACCCGCGCTCTATTTTTAAACAAAAATCTGATTAATTTTAATTACCTACTAAAACTGTACCAACCTGTCTGTATATTATATATATTGCCTAATAAAAATAATAACCTGACTTGTATTTTATCTATTTAACCTTCATTTTCAATTCAATAAGCGTATCGGTATCGGTATCGGTATCGCCGATATTTTTATAAGCGCATCGGTATTGGTATCGTATCGGCAAAGAGGCGTATCGTTGCATCCTTAGTTTTAATATTGTCATTAGTTTTTTTTAGGGTTCTGTACCCGAAGGGTTCCAAACGGGACCCTATTACTAAGACTCCGCTGTCTGTCCGTCCATCCGTCCGTCTGTCACCAGGCTGTATCTCAAGAACCTAGCTAGCTAGAGAGTTGAAATTTTCACAGATTATGTATTTATGTTGCCGCTATAACAACAAATACTAAAAAACAGGATAAAAGAAATATTTAAGGGGGCTCCCATACAACAATTCTTTCAATACCACATACAAAGTTATGGATGCACCTGGTTACGTACATGGAGTGTGAAAGTAACCGCACCAATAACTTTGTAAACAATATTTTGCTGTGTAAAATCCAAACTATTCACTCCACACCATCGCTTCCATTGAACGGTGGTACGGAACCCTTCGTGCGCGATTTAGACTCGCACTTGACCGGTTTTTTTATATTTTACTTTGTGTAAAAACAAAAAAAATGAAGAAAAAAAATTATCTCCATATAGCTTCTTGGTGCTATCTTCAATGACGGGCATATTTCTGAAGCAGTGGTAGAGTTAATAGAGTTTCCTTTTCATGTGCGACATTCAGCCATGAATCACCACGCGAAAGGGAGATTTCCTATTTTCAAATTCAAACCTTATTCAGTCATGTAATTTAATTAATCATATTTAATTTATTTTTTACTTTGTCCATGTATATGAGACTTAGCTATGTGCTTGACTTGTAAAAGTGCATTATTTTTGCCTATTGCCAATGACTTTAGTTTTGAGTTACAAAAATTACCTGTAACGCTGTGCACCATACATTATATTTATTTCTCTTGTCTTGCGCCGGCGCCGGCTGCGGGCGCCGCGGACGCACTTTGGTCCGTTTAGCGCGCCGCTGCGGCTCATCATCACTCCCCGAAGCAGTCGACTCTTGAGCCGAATCCTCATCACTCGGCTCATCCTGTATCTGCATGTTCACTAGCGACGGCGGGTTGAAAACCTCCGGACGTTGAAGCGGGATGTACGTTCCTTCTTCGACGTCTGAGTCTTCGAGCTGCAATTTTTGTGGATGTGTTACTAAGGACGCCCTTTGATGATAGCGATTTTTGACGTGAGGTTTTGGAAGAATTTTGGGTTTTGCAGTATGACTTGACAGTTGGACCTGATTTGTGGGTTTCACTGGCGTATTGAAGCTGCGTTTCAGCAGAGAAATAGTTAAAACATCATAGATATAACGGAGTGAAGGGAAAGCGCTCTAACCTCTCCTTCCTCTCTCTCTAGAGGCACCTCCACGTCCAGCTCGGCTTCCGTTGTGGACATCATGCTTGGAAAACGGTAAAAAAGATGTTGAAAGACAGAACATTAAAATGTACGGGCAAATATTTTAATTCCGCCTTTGCAAATCTTTTCGACAAATGGTTGGTTGACACTTTGACAGATGAAATGAATGAAATTCAATTCATAGACACGACAAAACATTTACATTTCGGAGACAAATGTCATTTATAAAGTAGCATACACACTAGCAGGCATACTACAGGGTATAAAATAAAAGTGCAGTACAGTTAGTGAGTGGCCCACCTAGCGATTGGGGATTCTCGAGAACATTATGGTAGCCAGAACTTTGCTGTTAAGTTCTCAGGAATATTCTCCGAAGCGACTAAAGCTGGGCATTCACGGTCAGTTTGATCGATCTATCAAACCATAGACCGTAAGTCACTAAAAGGGGATTTACACGATCAGTTCTACCGCATCCGTTCGCAAGCCGACGCATGGTGTAAACAGTCAACGCGCCGCCCTCAGAACGTATCGGCGACCGGATCGGTCGCCGCGCTAGGTGGCGGCGGCCGATTCGACGTCGCGTCGGTCGCTGATCCGTTCTGAGGGCGGCCGGATGCTTACTCGTTTACTTACTCATAGGGTAAATGCGCCTAATATCATAGTTTTTAGTTTCATCGTGAACGAAGAATAATTATTTGACCTCTATACTAATAAAAATGAATTTTTATTAGTATAGAGGTCCGAGCTAGTAGCGAGCGAGTAGATAGCCCGAGATGTCGCCGCAGAACGCAACGGCGGCGGCCGATGCGACGTCGAATCGGTCGCCGCTGCGATGGCAAGAGTAGTGTAAAGACCCATCGGGTGGCTGATCCGGCGGCCGTTACTAGGTAGAACCGCTGTGTGAATGATCCTTAAATCATACGTTGAAATTTTTCACGGACGCCAACCACAAGTTTCATTTATCTGAGCCAATAACGGATTTCCAGGCGCATCGTCGATCATATAGCTCGCGCCACGAACTAAGAGCGTTGGGCGATGTTGGCGGGAATTACTACGCATATGTAGAGGTGACTACTGCGCATTCAAGGCCACCGCTCATAACGTGTGGCGCGACGTATACTGACCGTGAGTTTTAAGCACAGAGCACTGAAACATCCCGCGCGCACCCCTACTAGAGACGGTAGTAATGACAATATTCGTGCAGTCAACTGCGGTGAGGAGTAGGACGGAAAAGGCCTTCAGAAAACTTCAGTTTCTATTTGCACGTTGTGGAGTGAACATTATCAAAAAAGGAATAGAAATGCTCTCGGCCTATAAGCTTGGTCAGCATTGCAGCCTTTGATGTCCGCGTTAATTCCAGCTTGTCCATCAAAGGTTGCAATGCTGATCGCGCTGTGTAGGCCTTGAGCTGCGCTGCGCTGCGCTTTCGGCCACAACAGTGCGACCAGTCACGCAGTCATTTCATTACAGACCGCGACAGTAATGTACTATCAGTTTCTTCTGAAAGCAAACAAAATTAAAAATAATATTCCATAATAAAATAACTCCATTTTGGGAACCCAATTGTGTGAAAATCTGCAATTACTAAAAAAACTCGAAAAAATCACTATTCATGGGAAATACTAAACTGCGCATCAAAAACACTGATTTGGACAGAAAATATCAGGGAAAAATGCTGCGGTAGCTTAGGTAAAGGGTAAAGGCCCTTTATCCTTGTGTTAGGTTGAACATGTAAGAACAACAAACAATACTTAAAACATAAACTTTTACACACATAAACACATAAAATATTTAAAACATAAATAGTGTTTTCTTGATCCTTTTTGCTGTGCAAATCAGTATTTTTGACGTACGATTAAATACTAGCCTTATTTCATAAACAAAGCTTAATGTTAGTTTAGGGTAAACCACGGATAGATGCCCCACTTTTCGGGAAAGCCTAATATTTAGAAAACTACATGTTCAATAAACCTATGAATATACCTTTGGTTATTTATCTTTCATTTGGACTTTGTCTTGTACTCCTAATATTTAGAAAACTACATGTTCAATAAACCTATGAATATACCTTTGGTTATTTATCTTTCATTTGGACTTTGTCTTGTACTCCTCTTTTTGTTTTGGGCGTCTATATCCCAGTGATTACGGATAGGTGCCCCGAAAAGAAAATTGTAAAAAGGATAGACGCCTGAAGCGCGGATAGATGGCCAGCATAATACGTATGTAGGGTCATCTATCCCAGTGTTATGCACAATTATAAATTATTATATTAAATGAAGATGATTATATTTTAAAATGAGGGGATTCTTCCCTCACGGGTACAGCTTGTCTGATATGTTAATAATCCCTTTAAATAATTTAAATAAGTGTAACTGAAAAAAGTTGACAAGCCGAATGAGGGTTGTCAGGGAAATCATTCTGAACTACTTTATGACAGCAACAGTTAAGAGCAACTTTATTTTTATTTTATTTTTTCTCCATACAAATCAGCTGAGCGCTTGGCTCAAATTATGAGGAGAAGTGATAATAAAGTTGCCCTATTCATATAATTTTCATAGAGAAAGTCGTTCAGAATGATGCCCCAATAACTCCCTTTCGGCTCCTTTCAGATACACTCTCTATAATAAATATATAGTTAAAACTTCGGAAACGGTTTTCAATTTTCCGCATCTTGAACAAAAGTATTTAAAAAGTGTACAGGTTTCATGCAGCCACTTCTGGCACATTATACACTGAATCCAGTCTGATGTTGACTTCGTCATTTTATAATTTTCAAAGCATTCTATACAAAAATCTTTGATTGTATACTGAGGATCTTCTCCTTCGTTTCTCTTGGATTTCTTTAATTTCTTTATTAGCAAACCTTTGGATTTCTTTCCTTTAGTTTCACAGTCGCTGTTGGGTGGGTTCTCTTCATCTTCACTATTCGAACTATATATTCTGATTCGTTTTCGAGCTCTAGCTGTTGTGTTTATGTTTTCCTTATCGCTCGTCTACTCGTCATTGTCGTCTTGTATAGTAGTTTCATCACTAGAGTAATTTAATATATTACTGCATCTTTTTTATTATTTTTGTCTTTGGCATTTTTACTTCTTTTCTTTAGTTTATTACTAAACTCAATCCAGTCATTATTCTGGTCCTCATTAGAGTTATGTTTATTTTCATGGTTTCTTTGGTTTTCATTTGTTTACACTTTTAATAATAATAATAATAATATTAATATTTATTTATTTCAGATATACATCCATAATTAAACACGGTAAAATGAAAAATAAATTGAAATAATGACACAAAACAAAAAATAAATTAATTGGTAACACAGAAAACAAGATCTAAGTATGTAAGTGAAGTCCACACACTCATTCGTCATTCTGTCATAATTATGTCTATTACACATCCATCACACAACACATTCACTTACTTCTTATTCCTGTTTAAGTGCACATCCACCCAGTGCTTCATCATAGGGCTGTCGACCCTATCAGCCAGCGTTCTGAGGATCAAGTTCGAGCTGCCGCGAGTCCGACTCCACATGGACGCTACTCTGTTACGCAGTATGGCGAAAAAATCGTTTATTCTTGCTTCCGCAAACATCGTCGACGCGCTACAGTATCGCGGCAGCCCCAACACAATCCTCAGCGCGTTATTGTATTGGACACGCAGGAAGCTGTAGGCCTTCTGCGTATAGCGAATCCACAGACTGCTGGTGTAGAAGGTTTGACAGTAGGCTCTAAACAGTGTAAGTTTCACTTCTTTAGTGCACCTTGCAAACCTGCGGGCCAGCATGTTACAGCGGACTGACAACGCCCTGCGCTCTCTCTCCATGTCCAGATCATCTGTGAGTGTCTCCGTGACCACATGCCCTAGGTACTTAAATTCCGAAACTCTGGACACGGGTATTCCACACAGCCGGACTGGTGGTACAAACGATGGTGATTTGGTGCCCGCCTTGAAAATGAGCATTTCACTTTTTTTTGCATTATACCTAAGGCCATGCGACCCGGCGTACGACTCACAGATCCCTAGTAACCGCCTGAGGGCTCTGATTGAGGGGCTAAGCACCACCATGTCGTCAGCATAGCTTATGTTGTTGACCATGATGCCATGGACTGAACATCCAACCTTGGTGTCGCACAGCCCCTCGATCAGTTTGTTCATGTACTGATTGAACAGCTTGGGAGACGTCAGTCCCCCCTGCCTCACTCCACAGCTCAGCCCGTATTCATCACTCAAAGAACCGGCCCATCTGACCGCGTTACTTTGATTTCCATACCAGTACTTAAACATACATATGAGCTCATCAGGTAGGTCAGTCTCCTTCGCCAGCTTATCCCACAGAATGGTATAGTTGATGAGGTCAAAAGCCTTAGATAAGTCCAAAAAGCAGGCATATACAGGCGTCTTTCTATCCGTGTAGTAACGGACAGTTTGCTTGAGGCACATGATGGCACTTTCAGTGGACAGCCCAGTTCTGAAACCAAACTGGGCATCGTGCAAGTTAAGATATTTATCAAGTTGCTTATCAAGCAAACTGTCCAATACCTTCGCGATGATCGTGGCTAGTGATATAGGTCTATAATTACCTTTATCACTAGCATCACCTGTTTTATTTTTGATAACAGGTACAACAATAGTTTTTATGAGCATTTCAGGCAGGTAGGAGTGTCCAATACTGTCGTTAATAAACAACTTCAGAACTCTGGGCAGATGTGCACCAGCATACCTCAAGTGCTCGACGCTCAGACCATCATGTCCCGGCGACTTTCCTCGCTTCATAGAACGGATGGCCCTCTCTACTTCTATAATGGTAAAACGAGTGCATTCACTCTCTACCGACCGTCGGGGGTGTGCGCCGGACACTACCGAGGCTGCAGCTGACGCGGATTCAGGCACCACAGCAAAATGTTCTCTGAACATATTTGCTATGTCCCCGTTATTGGTCAAACCGTCCACAACCACAGGCAGGCTCGACCTAGGACTGAGCTTGTTTGTTTGCTTCCAAAATTTTTTAAAATCCTTAGCCTCATGACTTGTAGCAATTATGTCCATTTTGATGCGTTCATTGTTATCTTGACACCATTTTAACTTGTTTTTAAATAATTTCTTTGATTGTTTCATTTTATCATAGATTAATCCAATTGTGGGTTTGCCAAACAGTACCCAAGTTTGAAATTTAAGTCGAGCCTCCCTATGGGCCTCCGCCACATACTTATTCCAACCTATAACATACCTTTTCTTATCACAACTTTTGCCTTGATAACTACAGGTAGCAGCCTCACTCAATATGTTGACAATACTGTTATACAAATTGTCTATAACTATCTTGTGTTCCACATTGGTACATATTTTCTCACTACAGTGTCTGAGCTCGAAAGGAAAGTCAATGTCACGTAACCGGCTATGACATGACTCCCTGTACATATTTATTTGTGCCTCATCTCTAGTACCCCATATAACTTTAGATGCAATCTGATTATATATATTTATTTTGGGCACAAGTATTTTGAAGTCACAATCAATCAGCAGGGGAAGGTGATCAGACCATGTCACATCATAATTCACCTCAAATCTTGTGACGGTTTGATATGCTACATAACTAGCGATTAATTTCCCACGCCTACCGAACGGCGTGAGAATCCTGAGGGGTTGTGCCTTTGCCACGTGAGAGAAAAGAAGTGATGAAATTGTTATTACCTTTGTCTCCGTAGACAGGAAATCGAAAGCTCGATTCGAGACGGGAATTCGGGAAAGGGGCACAGTTTGGGATAGGATAGGAGTCGAATCACTATCGTTGCTGCCGACGCTGTCGCCGGCGTGCTGCCTGCCGTGACCGTGGAGTCGCCGCTACCGATGCGACGATGTCCAATCAACCGGGATCACTTGGCTGCTGACGCGAATCTACTTACAATCAATAGCCCGACGCTATGAGGTAGATTTACACTCTGACCAGGCCCGATGCCTGTATGATAATTGGTACACCGAAATACCATCACGGGGCCCGAGCCGCCATGTTATTCTCACCGATGAGACAGACCAAGAGAAAAATTAACCTCCAATTTTACATCTCGTTTCCGATACGAGTGACAGCTGCTAGTGCCGTTTTCGCTAGTGATGTCTCGATTACTCGCGATCGATTCGCGCAACAAAAAACCGGTGCGTTTCCGACGCATAAATATTAAACAGTCACCCGCCCGGACAGGCCCGAACCTGTCCCTAATCAATAGGAAGGCGAGAAAGTGTTGCGACCGCTCTCTTGAGGACCGAGTCCCCCACCCTGACTTCTGCTGATCGAGGCGTGCCATCCCGACCCGTGTACAAATTGACGATCCGTCCTCGTCTCCATCTCAATGATGGCAGGTTCGCATCCTTAATCAGCACCAAATCACCGACTTGAGGGGGGCTCGTCCGGTCAGTCCACTTAAGGCGCTGCTGCAAGATGTGCAAGTACTCAAGGGACCACCATTTCCAAAAATCTTGAGCCATCTGCTGCAACATCTGCCACCTAGTTAACCGACTTAACTTAACATCACCGAATGGGTATTCTGGCAGGGCGTTAAGGGGCTGACCTATCAGGAAGTGACCCGACGTCAACGCTTCCAAATCATTTGGATCCGAACTGAGCGGGCACAACGGACGCGAGTTCAGTGTCATTTAAATTTTACAGAACAGCGTCGCAAGCTCTTCAAAGCGTAGAGAGGTCTCACCGATGATCCTCGTCAGGTGCGACTTAGCCGATTTAACCGCAGCCTCAAAAATTCCTCCCCAATGAGGACATCCCGGCGGACTGAAAACCCATTCAATCCCTCGTCGGGAGCAAGCCGTACCGATGGCGTCCTGGTTACCGTTCAGGAATTGAGTGACCTCCTGCAGATATCGCCTGGCTCCGACAAAATTTGTGCCGTTGTCCGAACGGATTAATGTCGGGAGGCCCCTTCGTGAGACGAACCGATCCAGACATGCGATAAATGCCTCCGTAGTGAGGTCACTGACCACCTCCAAGTGGACAGCCTTCGTGGCCAAGCACACGAAGACGCACAGGTATGCCTTCACTAATCTGGCGTTCCGTAGCTGTGAAGACTTGACCATGAATGGTCCCGCGAAATCCGTTCCGACACCCGCAAAGGGCCGGATTTCGTTAACCCTATCCGAGGGCAAATCGCCCATCTGGGGCTGCATCGTAGCCGCCTTGGCCCGATAACAAGGCAGGCACCGAAATACGACGCTACGCACTAAGCGTCTTCCCGATAGAATCCAGAACTCGCGCTGGAAAAACGCCATCAAGGCGTGGCATCCGATATGCCCATTCCGAATGTGTCGATCCTGTATCAACAGTTCGACTAACTTCCCTTTCCGAGGGAGTAACAACGGGTGGCGAGCCGCATAAGGCAGGTTGGCATTCCGCAGCCGACCTCCTACCCTCAGCAATCCTTGAGGGTCAATAAACGGGTTGAGCCGAGCCACAGCTCCCTTCAGTTGGACGCGTCCGCGTCTCAGAATGTCCAATTCGGACTTAAAGTGCACCGTCTGCACGTTCCGTACCAATGCGAACAACGCATGGTTCCGTTCCCGTGGTGTCAGGACCGGTGTCCGCACTCGTTGCGCCTCAGAATTCCGACAATTCCGCGCAAATCGGCAGATCCAGGCGGTCACATTGACCAGCTTGTCGAGCGAGCTGTACCGTTCCAGCAGGCTGAACTCCTCTTCCGGCTCTGGCTGCGTCGTACAGACACCGACCGTCAAGGCGCCGCTCGCCGTGCTAACGCGTGGACTCATTGGCCAATCCGATTCGGCTTGAGTCAACCATTTTGGACCCCACCACAAGGGATGTCCAACTAACTCCGAAGGCGACCAGTATTGTTCCGACAAAATTGTTCACACTCTTCTTCAACCGGGTCCAACCGGCGTACCGTAGGTGGTTCCTCCACCTCCCAAAACTTCTGTATCACCTCCGAGAGTACAGAACCGAATAAGAGGCTACGAGTCGCTAGGCGTGGGGCAGCCGGCATGACCGGACCCATTACCGCATGGCCCAGTCTGGTGTTGACCGAAACCAGACCAGTCGCCTGCAACACGTGGACACCTGGCACTAACAGGTATCCCAAGGCATCGACACCCAATAAAATGTCTACTGGGCCCGGAATATCGAACTCCGGGTCAGCCAGTGACAACCCAGCGACCAACTGTCGCACCGAGGGCGACAACCGTACGTTAGGGTGTGAGCCCATCACATTAGGCATGACCAATGCCGTGACCGTCAGATTCACCGATGAATCCACCCGTGACGAGAGAGTAATCCGACATACTCCCTTAACGGAACCGACTTCCGTGTTCCCAATTCCCCGAATGGAATGTGGATACTCCCTTACCGAAATGCCCAACCGTCTTACAAGGTTGCACGAGACTAAGCACCCCTGGGCCCCCGAGTCCAATAGTGCTCGTGCCACACAAGATTTGCCGTCCGAACTCCACGCTATCACCGAGGCGGTGGGGAGCATGACCGTCTGTGGAGTGGCGGCACCCTGTAAGTGGGCGGCGTGTCCCTAGCGGGAACCTCCGCGGGATCCGAATCCGCTCAGACCTCCGTCGGCCTGGTAACTCGGCTGCTGATATGCCACCGGTGGCATATCAGACCGCATGTACATTAGGGGGTCCCAACCCGCATCATAGGCCCCTCGCTCTCCCGGTACTCGACCATACCGGACTGTGAACGGTGTGCCCGGTGGCCACCGTGGATGGAGGGGGGAGAGCGGATCCAACCTGGGGCGCTCTAGGAATGGGGGCGACATCCGACTGTTCGCCTCCCAGAGCGACGGGCAGGGTGGCGCAGAAGGTGGTGGGCTCCCAGCTTTCGCGCCACTCATAGGTGCCATCTGACACCCGCCCGTAACACGCGGTGAGCCAGCGGCCCGAAGTCCTCGCTGACCCTGGATAGCGGCAACCGAACCCCGGCTATCCCGCCTGTTACCCCCCGCGCTGCCCCCTTCCCCTCGGGGGGGGTCCCGTCCGCGGGTACCCCAGTCACCCCGTTGGTGACTCCCGTTGCCCGGAGGGGGACTGGGTCCGGCCCTGGTTGGGCCCTGTGACCGACCAACCTGAGTCCAGCCCTGGTGACCGTCCGATGGGCCTGACCGGTTCAGGCACAACACGACGTGGTGCCTGCCACCGCAGCCCTCACAGGGGGACGCCCGTGAGCACTCGCTCAGCGGGTGCGGCCCCAAACAACCGAAACACAATCGGTGGCGGAAGACCACCTTCCTGCGGGCAGCCACACCGAGCGCCTTAAAGTTGGCGCAACTGGTCACCTCATGACCGGCACTGTCGCAGTGCACACAGCCGTCACCCGACGGCGCGGCACTCAAAACGCCAAATTGTTTTGACCGACCACCCCCCCGTGGGGGTGGGGGGCGCGGCCCCTCCCGCATCCGCGCGGGTTGGCGCTGCACACTGGCCTCCGAATCCATGGTGTCGCATCGCCTGCATTCACCCTCCAAAAACTCCGTTAATTGGACGAGCGTGGGCAGTTCCGAGCTACTGCCCCCATGCAGCTGTTCAAACCGACTTTGAACAGCTGCAGGCAACCGTGACAAAACCATATATAACACAATATATGACCATTGGTCTACCGGCAGACTAAGGTTCTGAAGGGCCTTAGTGGCCACCAGCACAGGGTTGAGCACCTGTACCCGGATGTCAACATCCCGGGTTACTCTTGGGATGCTGAACAGCTTCCCCAGCTGCGCATCAACCAACCGCCTTTTGTGTTGGTAGCGGTCAAACAATATGACCCGGGCAATCTCATAATTGCCCGCCGTAACCGTTAGGTGACCGACCAACTCCTTCGGTTCACCCCGCAGTGCCATCAATAGCTGGGCCAACTTGTAGGCGCTGTCCAGGTCGTCCCGACCGTGGACCAGGCTATCGAACAAATTGATGAATGCCGGCCACTCATCAATTGCCCCACCGAAGGCCGGAATCTCCAGGTGTGGAAGCCGTCCAACCACACCCTTAGGGGGGGGGGGGGTCTCCGCTACCCTCCCCGCGGTCATCCCGACGCGACCGCTTAATTTTTTCGGCGCGACGCTCGATGTCGCCCAAGCACTCCATCGCTTGGTCAGCATCCGCGCAGAGCTGCCTCACTGCAGCCACCGAGGCCTCATCCGTAAGCCCGAGGGCTTCAGCCTCGGCAGCCAGCCGACACACCTTCCCGACGCGTGTCATTGCGTCCTCCACACGCTTGAGCAGGACATCGTCCATGTCGGGTCGCTCCACATACTTGTGAGTATGGGCGAGCCATCTCATCTCCTCACGGACACCATATCGCAGTACCGTCAAGGGCGAAGGTGCCATGGTTACCGATTTAATTGTTCCTGGTCCTATGCTTCACTGCCGAACTAAGCACAGCCAGATACCAGCACTTTCCCGTCAGCGCTGGGCACAGAAATTAAAACTAAGTTGTAAAACCCAAGGCAACCACTAAACAATTAAATCATAAACAATATTTAATATGGTCGCCCTGTGGACATACACCTTATAATATACACTCTAAATCAATTAGAGAATGCCACCATGTGGTACAATACAAATAACACACAAAAGGTTATTATAAAAAAAATCTATTTTTCTAGTAGTGGCCCCTCCGATAGGAACCACACTTCCTTTGAGGTCAGCAAAATCAGCTTAATACCCCTTAAATAGCCCGACCCTGCTGTGTAAACCGAAATAACACTGTAGGACTACAGAACCCGACGTTCCACCGTAAGTAATACAATCTAGGCTTCGCAGAATGACCGTTCAATCCTTTATGCGCTGGTAACAGTAGTTTCCGACTACAAATGTATTAACAACTGTTAACTAAATTGGCACTTATACTTTCACTTACCGAAAATGAACACTTTAATCGTGGTATACCGACCACAGACTCATTGCCGACTTGAGCCAATCTGGGATATTCTTTTCTCCCAACTACAATGTGACAAAGGCAACCCTACCGTGAATCGATGATTTCCCACTAGGAAACCACGCTCTGCTACCAAAATGATTAATTTCCCACGCCTACCGAACGGCGTGAGAATCCTGAGGGGTTGTGCCTTTGCCACGTGAGAGAAAAGAAGTGATGAAATTGTTATTACCTTTGTCTCCGTAGACAGGAAATCGAAAGCTCGATTCGAGACGGGAATTCGGGAAAGGGGCACAGTTTGGGATAGGATAGGAGTCGAATCACTATCGTTGCTGCCGACGCTGTCGCCGGCGTGCTGCCTGCCGTGACCGTGGAGTCGCCGCTACCGATGCGACGATGTCCAATCAACCGGGATCACTTGGCTGCTGACGCGAATCTACTTACAATCAATAGCCCGACGCTATGAGGTAGATTTACACTCTGACCAGGCCCGATGCCTGTATGATAATTGGTACACCGAAATACCATCACGGGGCCCGAGCCGCCATGTTATTCTCACCGATGAGACAGACCAAGAGAAAAATTAACCTCCAATTTTACATCTCGTTTCCGATACGAGTGACAGCTGCTAGTGCCGTTTTCGCTAGTGATGTCTCGATTACTCGCGATCGATTCGCGCAACAAAAAACCGGTGCGTTTCCGACGCATAAATATTAAACAACTAGTTATACAATGATCAAGCCAACGACAACAGCCATGAGCGTCACTTATGTACGTATATGTGCCTGAGTCAATACCTAGTGATTCAATGTCCGCACAAATCCACTTTTGTTCCGCACAGAATTGGAGTAGTTCATTACAAAATAACTCACCTGGGTGAGCGTTAAAGTCCCCGAGTACGTACACATTATCCACGGTGCTGTCCTCGACGATAGCACTCACCTCTGCTAGGCATTCAGTGAATACTGGTAAGTTCTCTTTCGAGTCCGTAGGCATGTAGAAGGAGAAAAATATAGCAGACCGACTAGCCACTTCACACTTTATAGCCACCAATCTCACACTTTTACAATTGATAATAGTGACTTTATCAAACGCACTTTTACGCCACAAAATAGCTACGCCGCCGTAAGGCCTTCCTCGCACTACTCCCGCCGAAGTATCCACGGCCGACACTCCAGTCGCAGCGAAGTCAGGATGGATGCCACTCAGGTAAGGTATGTCGTGGGGCAGCAACCAAGTCTCCTGCAGCGCAATTACGTCCATCGATAAGCATAGCTCTCTGACATGGCCCGAGACTCTCATCACGGACTTACAATTGAAGCTTGCGAGCTTACAAGTTCTGCGGCTCAGTTTCTCTTTGAAGCCGAAAGTTTGTCAGCGTCTTTACTAGCCGTCCGGCTAAATATAAAATAGCTACGGAAAAAGATCCCGTCTGGCCATAGGTTGTCGTTGTAGAACACTGGAAGTTTGTCCTTGGGTATGTAGATCTTATAAGAGTTGTACTCCTTTTCCTCTTTCATACCTACTCGCACAGGAGACACAACAATCTGAGTTTTCTCCTTTATGTACTCAGCGACATCAATTTCAAAGGCTTCCAGAGAGACATTGTAGATGAAAAGGGGTATTTTAGGGGCCGCGGCTTTAAATTTGCATTCAGGGTCAACAGGGGCTCTTCCCTTTTTCCCCACAAAACGAGATTTTGATTTTCGTTTCTCCACCGTTATCCAGCCATCTTGCTCGGGTTGAGATTCTAGATTATTATTTCTAACAGCTGATACGGTTAATGTCGGAGAGCGCCGTAGGGCCTCACCGGCGCCTACTCGTTCCACAGTGTTCGAAACCGCGGTACTTTTGCCGGCCTCCACGCATGCACCATTCCCCTCCACCGCCGCCGCCGAGTCGGCCGGTTTCACGGGCACCGCAGCCTTTTCAGTCACCACGCTCGCGAAAGACAGAGACAGCGGACCGCGCGCCTCAGTCATACGCGAAGGTAATGTTTCCGTTGGCCTACCCTCCGGAGATGATGATGAGGATATTGATGATGCATGATTCTCATGAGTTTCAGACACGGCAAGGAATCCCATAGGGCCACTATTGTTTTGGTAACTGTCTTCCAAGCAGAATGCGCCTCTTTTCGTATTGACATTAGTAACAACGCACTGTCGTTTCATCTCGTTGAGTTCAGATTTAACTGTTGTTCAAATTGGTGAATAGTAACATACTCTGTCTCCGCCGCCACTGCGTATTTTTGCTGTATGTCACCAAGCTCCCTTTGTATCAAGACAATGTCTTTTAGAAGTCTAGTGACGTCTACATGGTCAAAAGTGACCGGGGGTAGTTTTGCAAGGTCCCTTGCCACGAAGATCGGCATTTCTTCAGGATCCGTTTCTCTGAAGAGGCAGATTATGTCGTCCAGGTTGCGTTGAGTCTTCCCATCACGTCTTCGAGTAGTTTTCTGCTTTGAGACCGACTCAAACAGAAGGCTTTTGGCATTCTCTATTTCGTCATCGGAAAAAGCCGTTGCACAAATCTGCACTAAACTTTCGTCGACCATAACATCCATTTTATTTTGCACAAACGCAAGTAACTCGTTTATTACAATGTTGCAAGTCTTGCATTTTAACACGTAAGAGGCCATCGCCCCTGAGGTTAACAATTAACAACAATAAATCACGGGATATCGACCAACTCCAATGAGCGAGCGCGCGCGACTGACTTTTGTCTTTGTTTTTTTTATTAGTCTTTTTAAGTTATCCTTTTTCTTTGGCAGTTTTAGTCTTCTTCTCTTTGTTACTCTTGGATAGTATTTAACTTTGTTTTCTTTCCGTAATTTCCTTCTTCAATTTTATGTTTTTAGTCGAGTTTAAAATATCCGCTGATTGCTTGGCCCTCTTAGCAATGGTTATAGGAATTTTTGGTATTTTTTATGGCTGATCTATTACTTCACTCAGAACATCATTTAGTATGCCATCACCAATTTCAAGGAGATCCTCTAAATCCTCAGGATTGATCAAGAGACTGGGAGATTCCTCGTCTACTGGCATTGGTATCAGATTTAGTGGTGTCGTATTTTGATCTTCCAAATATTCAAAATCGAACAAGGTCATATTTGACTGTCCGTTAATTTGAATTGTCTATATTGGATTCGGTGGTATTCTATTTTGGTCCTGTCCAGCAATGCTTTCTTTCTATTGAGTAGCTCTGGTGGTAGGAGTATCTGTGTGTGTTCTTCGTGTGAGTTGAACGGACTCACAAAGGTCGCAGTTTCTCTATCATTCAGTTCTCTCTATTGCCTTTGATATCAGAAACGTATCAGCTGGCAAAGCATTTATGGTTTTTGGATAAATCCCGGTTCCCCTAAAGCCACTTAACTGCATTTGAAGCTGTATAACCGTTGTTTAAATGGCCCGAATACCACTCGGCTGTAAGGCTGACTATAGGCTGACATATGTATGCTTTTTTATTTGGTGGGAAATCTGATTCTCCGAGCTTTAAAATTTGCTTTACGAGCCTTTTATCATGTTCAAAGCCGAAAAGAGATTGGTTTCCTAAAATTAAAAAAATATGGTATTATTTGATTATTGTACTGAACCTTCTTAATAAAATTATTAATAGTAATAAATATGTAGTTGAAAAACTTATTATGTAATCTAGTAGTAATAGAGAAGAATGAGGGGTAGAGAACAGTAGGATTTTCTTGGGGATACGTGCCCCGGGGCGTCTATCCTCGCAACACTGGAGCTACTATCCCAGTTTGTAATTTTATTTTACATTTTTTTAACATATAAACATAAAACATATATATTTACGATAGCTGACAAAAAATTTGATAATATTTTTAGATTATAATAATCTAGCCCCAAAAAATTGTTGAGGGGATATATGCCCTTAGGGGCATAAATCATTTTTGAGAGTTGGGCATCTATCCTTTTTGAAAGGGTTTAGAATTTATTTTTTAAATTAATAAACCAAAATCGAAAAGGCCGTTATTTTTACCTAGATACATTCTCGATGGACCAGTTTACCAGCAGAATAAAAAATATAACAGAATTTATTACTGAATCAAAACTTATGAAGCGGTTTACCGTTTTCCACGCAGCGACATTTTCGTGAGTAATTTATTACTCACGAAAATGTCGCTGCGTGGTTTTTTCCCCTTGTTTCGAGCGGTATCTCCCGCCATTCGTAGTACGACCGACTAACATCTTCACCCGTCGGGGTCAGAGGGGCGGGTGTATGAAGCTAAGTATAAATACTTAGCTTCATACACCCGCCCCTCTTAAGAAATTATAGGTTAAAACCTATAATTTCTTCGTTGCGAGTTTGGGAAATTAGGTATTTTGAAGGGACGGCACTTATTCCAGTGGGGCATCTATCCGTGGTTTACCCTACTTTGCCAGAGGCAATTATAAGGAGAGCAACATCTTCGGGAGTAAAGTAAAAGGCTTGAGGTGCGCGCAAATACGAGACTAGACTAGACTAATTTTATTATAGGAAATCCTAGCTTATATACTAGGTTGGTACATGTTATTAATGACGTACATAAGACATAGTGCGTGATGAATATAAATATACCTTATATGTGACGGTCGTCAACTTATCTTAACATTACGTGAAAATATGACTAACATAGTCGACCGGCACAGATACTCTCCCCTTTAGGGAAAAAATAAATGAATGTACTTATAACAATGGAAAAAATCTAAGTTAGATACTATAACAAACTTATATCGACTGCAATAATAACTAGTAGGATTTTAATAAATATAAACTAGATAGTAATTGTGCATACTTCAACTTAATCTAAAGGTAAATAAAGGTAATCTTACACGAATTAGAAAAATAAAGGAACTACGGTTATGTGAATTCTACATAAGTTTAAAGAATTACTTAATATTTACCTACAGGCAAGTCTTGTGTCTGGCCGCGCACTACATAAAATAAACTAAAGACTGGAAAACAGAAAAACACTAGGGAAATGGGGCTTCGCGGTTAGTAAACTAACCTAACCTATAACTGGAAAAGATCCGCAGGAGAGTCGTCTGATGCTGCAGCCGCCCATGTTTTTCAGGAATCGATGAGTCAATTTACATCGCACGTCGTTGAAGTTGTAATCACGGTTTGTTTATAATTGCGACCATACCTACACAAGGATGATTGTGCTGAATCAGCGTCAGCATTAAATCTGTAACCTTGGCTGTAGGCAGTCAATTATCTCGTACGTCATATGTACGTGCCTGCTCTTCACTCTTGAGTGAATATTACGTTGTCGATTGGTGACATTTGTGTGCCTAAAGACCTTGGGATTTGGCAACATAGGGCACATCTTGTACACCAATCGTTTATATATAAATATATATATCTCTCTCTCTCTCTTCAGTGATTTGATTATTCTTCGTGCGATGTTCTTCCTGGATGATTTCAATATTCGTTGAATTAGGTATATCGATGATGTTTCAATACTCTTCTGGGGGCTGGAACGGCTTCCTATGTCTTGAACTTGAAAAGCTGCTTGCTGTGAATGAATTTGCCGACGCGTTCGTTTCTGCTGGTGCGAGCTCCATTTTGATAAATCAGCAGTCGGCTGACTATCGGGTCATTGTTCTTGCGGTGTCTTGAGTTCGATGCGGGAAATCTTCAGTTGAAATCATTTGGCTTCTGGTCCGTGTTCAAATCTGGTCCGGTTATGGCTTGCTTGATGTCGTCTTGGTTGCCGAAGTCGGGGCTCGGCGATCTTGAACGAAGTGCTTCTTGCTTGCACTTCTAAGGTGGCAGCACACGGATTTTTCTTTGCGGCTGGGTCCATGCTGCTATTACCGAAGGTTGCTGATGTTCAGAAGTCGGGTCTCGGCGATCTTGGACGAAGTGCTTCTTGCTTGCACTTCTAAGGTGGCAGCACACGAAGTTTTCTTCGCGGCTGGGTCCATGCTGCTATTACCGAAGGTTGCTGATGTTCAGAAGTCGGGTCACCACTTTGCCATTGGCTATTATAAGGAGAGCGACATCTTCGGGAGTAAAGTAAAAGGCTTGAGGTGCGCGCAAATACGAGACTAGACTAGACTAATTTTATTATAGGAAATCCTAGCTTATATACTAGGTTGGTACATGTTATTAATGACGTACATAAGACATAGTGCGTGATGAATATAAATATACCTTATCTGTGACGGTCGTCAACTTATCTTAACATTACGTGAAAATATGACTAACATAGTCGACCGGCACACCTACAATTACCACTTTTCACTACGTGTCTACTACGGCAGCACTACGTGTCTTTCATCATCACGAATCAGTCAATTTCACTACGAAAAACCCTTCCATTCCGAAGGTAGATTTTTTTTTCGCACTTTTTACCCAGATAGCGCATTTCAATATTAAAATGGCTATAAAAAAATTGGGGGTGTTTTTTTTTGTCGATGAATTTCGATGTACTTCAACCCAGATCTTTATGTGCACTTTATGAATATTCACTCTGTTTAGTTGGACGTCAAAAATAATCTGTAGAGGAGGTCGGTTGTTCTATGCATTGTGCTATCCAGCCTTAGCCTTCAACGCGTCACATTTACCTATGTATTTTAATGAAAATGTCATCGTGATTCATGATGCCATAAATTCAAAACAAATACACAACATATTTAAAATTATAAACACAACCCTCAATTTGTAATTTGCAAAAGACGAAATACCTAACACACACGTTCATTCTTACCCTAATGTGCGTTACCGATAATAAATACCTAACTAAAACTTTGCCTGAGACGGCTTAAAATAATATAAGTTGGCTACAAAGCCAACCCGTCAGCTCGGCACCTGATTGTAGATTTAAATTACAGGTCCGCGTTTGAAAATGTCAGCAAGTTCAACGTGCATGTCAAAGAAAATGTCTTCATTGATATAAGGAAAGATCGACCGCCTATATTGTTTCCTGCAGCAGAAGATGACGATTATGACCCTCGCGATCACAGGCAACCGACGGCACATATTAGGTAGAAGGAAACCTATTATTTTCGAGGGAAAACAAAGATTACACCTTCACGCCTTCACTGGCTTTGACGTGCATTTGAATATTCCCTAAAACTACGAGTGAATAATAATAGCTAAAGGGCAAATTAGGCTGACCGAGGCCGTAAGGACCTTTGACGACCTGTGTGGCGCAGCGGTTGTGGCTCTGCCTACCAAGCGAGAGGTCCCGGGTTCGATCCCAGGCTGGGGTTAAAGAAAAAAACCCCAGGTGTTGGATGTTTATATGTGTGTGACGTCGCTGCAATGTTTCCGGTTCCCACGACACAGGGTATCCTAGTGTATGTGCCTGTATGTATGTGCCTGTATGTAAATGTTATGTTATGTTATGTTAAGCATCCTGGCAGCCCCGCAGCCACAGATTAGATAGCAGCGATCAGAATCCACTAATATTATAAAGAAAGTGTGTGAGTTGGATATGTGTTGCTCAATAACGCGACGCGATCAATAATTGTTGCTCAGTATCGAATTTGAATGAAAGCTTTTACAAATAGGATAGGCTGGTTTTATTGATCGAGCGAGCTTGCCAAAGTCTATTTCTGGGTTGGGAAAAAATGCTTTCGTACCTCCGGATACTTACTCGTATCCGGGTGCCCGCGCTCCTCGGTGGGGACATCAATGGCCTGCATTATGTGTGTCCGGAAGTTATCCTCTACAGGCCGCATTTCTCAACTGATTCTCGTGATTTTTTGTGAGCAGGTTCAATACTCAAATATATATTTTTTTGTCTATTCAGTTTTTGTAATTTTTTTAAAATGGCGGAGATATGGGGGTATCATGTTTTTAGTTAAAAGTCAATAGGTTGGCTTTAAGACCGCAAAATGTAGTTTTCAAAGCTATTGGTGCGGCTACTTTCATACTCCATGGTGCATTCAAAAGTTTATGTATTATTAGAAGAGTCACTCGCGAGGTTACAGCTCACAGAGCCACTAGTAGTAGTGTCGTGTATGGTAAATATCGTAAGAAAGTGAGAGACAGAGCAGAGATATATAGCGCATATTGTTATAAAAAGGCCTTGGTACTTGTTTCCCCTCCGGCCGTTTTTGCAACTGCGATTCGCAACCAGTTCCGAGTTAAGGATTTTTATTCCTTGTTTGCAACCAGTCGCGAATCAAGAGAAATTTTTCCTTAACCGCAACTTGTTGCGAACAAAGAAAACTTACGTTGTCGCGATGGGATGCGCAACCAGTGGATAAGATACTGAATAAAAAAATATGCAATTGAAACGAAAAATTGCAATGTCAATCTGCTATTTTTCCTGATAAAAACATAAAAACTCGACAAAATTAAAGGGTTTCTTCTTTGTTACATGAAAAAATTATACAAACTAAAATACATTATATTTTTCGAACACGTTGAAAGATTTGGCACATTTTTATTATTGTGAAATTACTTATGACGTGAGCATGTCGCAAAGAGTGCATAGTCAATATTAGATACCTAATAATTGTCTAATTGATCTTTATGTAACATAGCGTCACGCCTTTTCCCATACGGGGTGGCAGAGGCAGATTTGTGCCCACTTTTAGCCAGTTATTCAATACTCCATTTTGCGTGACGGGGCCAGCCCATTGCCGCAGCTATGGAGTGATGAAGGTTTCCTCATTATGTTTTCCATCACCGTTAGAACGTCCATATAATGTACTTAAGATAAATTAATTATCTCATTGGTACATGGTCAGGAATCTAAGCTGCATCTCCTGTGTGAGAAGCAAGCGTGAAATCCGTTAGACCACGGAGCTCTTTGTAGCGGACATTTTTGTAGTGGCCTGTAAAATCTTGAAAAGTTTGTAGGCAAATCAAAAAAATATAGTATCATCAAACTATTATCGAAAGTTGCTAATAAGGGAAACTACACTTTTTCCGCAACTGGTTGCGAAACTTAGTCATCAGGATGCTTAGTTGCAGTTAAGGAAAAAATTCTCTTGATTCGCAAATGTTTGCGAACAAGGAATAAAAAATCTTAATTCGCAACTGGTTGCGAATAGAAGTTGCGAAAACGGCCGGAGGGCTTTTTTCTTAGTTCGTTTAGGGTCCCGGTAACTGATAATTCCAAAGTCCACGTTGGCGAAGTAACGGGCTTTAAATATTATTTATTTATATAATTGTATAGCGAGGATTACTTAACTACTTGTTTTCAGTGAAAAGATGGCCATGTTCAACGTTGTAAGGACTCTATTCGGCGCTGGCGTACTGGGGTTGCCTCTAGCTACGAGCCAAGTTGGTATGGTGCTGGGCGCATTTCTCAATTTAGGCGTTGGCGTGCTATTAATACTTTCCTATTTGACGTTGGTATGGATGTTTCAAAGATGCTTGCACTACTTTCATATACTAGTAGGTATTACTTACCTACTAAACCATAAGTACGTATGTACCTACACTTTCGATTGACTTCGGAACAGCAAATATCTGGTAAACCACATAATGATAGCTAATAAAATTCTCTACACCTTGGATTCTAAACACTTTTTTAACTATTCCCCATATCGCTGTAGGATATGACAACGTTTTCAAGATGCAAGCAAAAAAGCAAAACGGGACCTTCTTTCTTTTTCCAGTTGTGGTCTTTGAACGAAGTATGCAGAAGACTGAGAATTCCTCATATATCATATCGTTATGGATTCAGGATGGCGCTTTTGAGCGGCCCACGGATTTTGAATTGTATTGGAGAGAGAGGCCCGTAAGCCGTAAGACCTATAAAATACAAATGATTCTAGATTCCAGACTAAGGCACTTGTTTATGGTTTCAAGCCGTGTTACCACAAAACATATTAAACAGCGTTTAACCTCAAAACAAACGTCGAATCCCATTCGTTTTTGTTTTTAAACTAGTGCTGAACTGTAGTTTATTTTTTTGTGGTAAGGCCCTAACTGTTTACCATATTGAGTGAAAAGTTACATCCAAAAATATTTTTTTATCCCAAATTAAAGAAAGTTCACCAACATTTTACATCCCATTTTAAACTTAACTATACCTCCCGCCACGAATTAAGAGCGCTGGGCGACTTTGGCGGGAATCACTGCACATATCTACAGGTATTGAAAAGTGACTACTGCGCATTCAAGGCGCACCGCTTTTAACTCGTGGCGCGACGTTAACATGGGATCGCCTCTCTCCGCTTCGAACCGCTTCGGCTCCACCGGCTCCACGTTGTGTTAAAAAGTTGAGAGCTAACAAACCTAACTTTAGTAGGTATTCGGACAGAAAGTGACATACTTATATATAGAACAGAGATATTAAGAGAACACTATTGAAAGCAACCAATTACGTACGGTTCTGTGAAACTACATGGGGTTACTAAATTTGGTGAACATTTTAACATATTTGGGAGTCAAAACTTATATGGTAAACAATATATTTGCGGCCCCTGTTTATTTCAGGACACTCGTTGCTGTCTTTATGTTGCTAAGTCAACTGGGAATCTGCACTGTGTTTGTAATTTTTACTGGGGATAGCCTTCGTGATGTTAGTATTTACTTATTTTAATTAATTATCAAATTATTTTGGTATTTTTTATTTTATTTCTGAAGGCATTTTTTGCATTACACTTGCAGATGTGTGACTGGAGTAATATAAAGCCGTCCCTCGCGTGTCTGATACTACCCTACCTTATATTGCAACATTTTATGAAGACTTTAAAAATTGTGAGCTATATCTCTATGATAGGTAAGAATTTTGATGTCATGAAATGTTGCCAATGATACCAGAAAATCTACCTATCAGAAATAGCTTTATTACAGTTGTAGCGCGGGACCCCCAGCGCCATCTACGCACAAGACGAGCACCTCGTAAATACTCTCCGTCGGACGCGTTCGTTAAATAAAAGCTTCTTGCTTGGAACGCATTCTTTGCACCCTCCCGGCGACGTCCGACAGAGTAATTTCGATATGCGAACCGCAAACAAATTGTAGCGTGTTTTTATATCTATAATAAGTAAAATCTTATAATAAACGGATTCAAAACTGTTAAACAGTTTTAATGATTTTGTATTATATTTGTAGGCTGGTTCTAGTAAATAAGTACTATATAATATAGCACTGGGAAAGCTCTCTCATTTTAAACATCGTTAGATTTGCTTATTTCATTGTAGAAAATATATTCCATATTGCTTTGAAATTTTCTCCATTCTTAAAATTTCAGGTAACTTATTGAATCTAGCTGCGATGGCATTAATATTATACCACATTTTCGCGGACCAAAATGGAGAGATCGTCATGTACAACTTCGGAGCACTTTCGTTTTTCTTTGCATTCGGAAGTTACTTGTTCAATATGAGTGCTGTGGGTGTGGTATGACTCATTGACAATTTTATTCAGATCATTTATAATATTCGTTCAATCAAATCACGCTACTCAAGGATGATCCCTCAAGCATTAATTACTAGCTAAATAAAACTATTCATTCGTAGCCTTAACTAACTAATATATGCATATCACCGCCTCACACCTACGTACGATGCGGCAGGGGCACAATTGTGTCCACGCTGAGCCAGTTATTCATAACTTCATTTTGCGTGACAGGGGGCTAGCCCATCGCCCCAGCTATGGAGATTGAAGGATTCCTCAAGATGTTTTTTATCACCGTTAGAACGTCGTTATAATGTACCTAAGATAAATTACTTTCTCATCGGTAGATGGTCAGTACGTTCACGAGCTGATCCGGGCCTGCAACTCCTGCATAAGAAGCGGGCGCGTGAACCACTAGACCACGGGCAATCTTCCTAATCTACTATTTAATATACAGCAGAAAAGATCTTAAAAATTCAAAATTAAACGCTAATGGCGCGTCAGTTCCACAAAATTTTGATTTTTTGAAAAAACATGGCTCTTATTTTTGAGTACATAACGTCCAAGTCAGTTCAGTCGCCTTGACGATACGCCCATTAGGGTATAATGGGGCTTGAAAATTTAAAGATCGTTCTGGAACTGACTGTTTACGATCTAACTACTATTTAAATATATTATTTTCAGATACTTTCATTAGACAAAGCATTGGCCGATCCAAAAGTCTTGACCAAGCGGTATGGTGTTATCACATTGGGATTTTCTATTCCGTGCATCATCGGTACAGTCTTCGGATGCTTGGGATATTGGTCGTTCGGTACTATGGAAGAAAATATATTAAGAGCACTTCCTTTTTCTGAGCTGTGAATATAATTTGATTATGCATTAGATCGTTACTTCATATTGAATTATACTTACGAATATATATCATCATTCAAGTCAGCAATATTATCTGTGTCGCAGCCAACTAGCTTAACCAGCCGTTCATTCAACAGCCTAGCCATTTAAAGTGGGTGAATCAACCTAACACGAAGCGAACCTTCGTGTTAAGCTGAACAAGTAAGAAAAACAAAATCGAAGACGATGCTGTTGCAGGCCTATTAAGCCTGTAAGCTAGTTGGTTGCGAATTATCATCTGTGTCTCGTGACATGATGTATAAACGCTTATACAGATGGTGTTTGATTATGATTACAAAATGTTAAATTGAACTCTTTACAGCTCAAGCATGGCGGCAATGGGGCTCTATATGGTTGCCGTCGCAGCCGCATTCCCAATTCAGACTTATCCAGCGATACAAATCCTCCTGGAAATATACAGCGCACAGTATCAGAGCGGACAGGCGTCTGAAAAAATTATGAATACTCTCAAAATTGTACTAAGACCATTGGTCGTAGTTGCTGCCTGTAAGTTGCAAGTATTCTCAAGTTTATTTAAATTTTTAATTTATTATTGCGCAAGTAACAATTTGTCGGCTTTATACATATTTCATAAAATTTATACATAAAATGCCATGGTTAACGAGCACGTTTTCCTCTTTCATCAAGATCTTATATAAGTACTTATATCATATCAATTATCATACATTATGGGTAAAAAAGGATTGAACTATAGTAGTTTATGTGACTGCTACGTAATGGAGGGCATTAATTCTCGAGAGTGGGTATAAGAAACGAGCCGAAGGCATGTTTCATATTAATATCACTCGAGAGTTTAATGCCTAATTATGTACAGTTACATACACTAGTTTACCTACACACATATCATTAGCTCTCTTTGATGTGTTCAGGAACCGCATGTTCGACCGGCATTGTGGCATTGATCATTGCTCTGCAGTTGTTTAGCTTGTTCTGTAGTAACAACTTCAAAGACAAACTAGGGGCGGCACGCAGGCGGGCGTCGGCGGCGTTCGAAATTTGAATGTCATAATTTGACAAATTTTGGTACATTATGGTCATATGATCAATATTCAGATAAGAAATGAGTTTTTACCAAGAAGTTTATCATTTTGCTGGTCGTAACGTGTGGTTTTTGGACACAGTAAAGAGGGTTTATGATACGTGTGTAGATAAAAAATAATAAAACTCCTGATTATGACTGAAAAATAACTTTATTCTAATAATCATACTCATCTCACAACTCATAGGTGTCATGCACAGAACAAGCTGCAAACAATGTTAGGTATATTATTTACATATAATTTAATAGGATTTTGGACCTAATACACAACACTTCTCATTTGCTCGTTTTGATTTTATTTAGTGGTAGGTAACGTGAAACGGAACGTGTTTTAAAACACCCAACAACGTCTAGTGACGTCACATCACTTTATATAAACATAATAATTATTTTTATATAGCCAATGCTTCTGGCTCCACACTTGAATATCCTGTGTCGAGGGAACCGTAGCCTTGTTCTCTTGTAAAGAAAGAAAGACATTTATTGCACACAATAGTAGTTTATGTGACTACTACATAATGGAGGGTATTAATACTGGAGAGTGGGCTTATGAAACGAGCCGAAGGCGAGTTTCATAATAATATCACTCGAGAGTTTTACTGCCTAATTATGTTCAGTTACATACACTAGTTTATCTACACACATATCATAAGCTCTCTTTAATGTGTTCAGGAACCGCTTGTTAGACCGGCATAGTGGCATTGATAATGCCTTTGCACTTGTTTAGCTTGTTCAGTAGAACCAACTTCAAAAAACAAAGTAGGGGCGGCACGCAGGCGGGTGTCGGCGTTCGAAATTTGAATGTCTTTTAGGAAAATTACATATTATGGTCTAATGTGTAATTTTTCAGATAAGAAATGAGTTTTTACCAAGTAGTTTAACATTACGCGGATCGTAAAGTGCGGTTTTTGTACGCAGTAAAGAGGGTTTATGATAAGTGTGTCGATAAACAAAAGAACACACATTACATAAATTAAAACGACAAAAATCAAACAGAATTATATATATAAAAACACATATCGCGTGCTTCATATCATAGGGGCGTATGCCCAAACACCTACTTTTCAGGAGAAACAAAAAACTGAATAACTCCTTAGGCAATGAAACTAGCGTGTTAAAACTTGGCATATAGCTTAGCAAAGCGAAGTTAATTTATGGCTTATGATCATTTTTCAGCTATCTCAGCTTTAAGATCAGTTTTTGGTATGTACGCCCATGTGACTTGACAAAAATTACTCAATTTTAGTCTTATTTTGATCATAAAGTGCATACGAAAAATAGGCGTATAAAAATTTTTTTTTATTTTGATAAATTATACCATCACTAATGCCTTTGGAAATATCGTGTTTTATCTACAATTAATCTCACAGTAACTTTCGTCCCAAAATATTATTGTTTCTATATTTTTCGATTTTTTTCGAATTTTTTACGTCCGTATGATATGGCACAAATTTAACTTGAATTTTATGAACATTTATACAGCTATGAGAATATATTTTATAGAGAAAATAGTTAAATTAAACACGAATGACGTCTTCGGCTTTTATTGTAAGGTATTATTAGTGTAATTATATCTATTTGAGATCAGAATGAACAAGAAATATTATTTTGTCACTTACAATCATAAAATTAATAATACTAAATGCACACTTCTTAACACAGGAAGTGATATAGCTCAACCACAAATATTAATCAGATGAAATATTTATCACAATGTGAAATACTCACACACGGTATGAGTCATTATCTCTTAAATAATAATCAACATCACTGCAGTTTTACTACAAATATTCATTAGACGACACATAGTATCTAAGGTGCATCACAAACGTAATCAAAATAAAATGAAATCGGCATGAATCACAAACACAAATATACTTTAACAAATAGTCCAAACTCTTTCATCATAAAGTTAACAATATGAATGAATGAATGAATGAATGAATGGTGCTTCTCCAGCCAGGGTTCTACACCTTTTCCGGTCTTTCGGCCGGCATACCAGAGGGTACAAGTTTTGAGGGGGGCGGAATGACCTGCTCGGTAGGAGAGGAAGGATAGTGAATTCAATCGACCGACTCTTCAGCCTGAAGCCAATATAGGATATGTGGAATGGGGAGGATGTGGGATTTGGAGAGCAGCTGTTGTTTTCTTCAAGTTCTTGTTTTCCTTCTATTTTCAGTTATTGTTATTAGTTGAGTTTCCTGAGTCGTGTTCGTTTGGGTTATCCGGTAAGTTCTCAGTTTCGCTTTCGCTGTCTGTTTCTGGAATACGGTATATTTGCCTCTAGGCCATCCAGAATTCGTCCCTGTTGTGTGATGATTCTGTCCAATAACTGTGTTCTTCACCGTAGTATTTGATGTCATGCTTAAAGAAATCTTTCCAGGTGTATATAAGTCGCCCGATTTTCTTCTTCCTTGCTTCATATTTGAATGCAGCGTGTAGTAAGTGTTGTTGTGGGCGTCGCAGAATATGTATAAACACATCCGGTGGTTTTTGATTCGTTTGTGGTCAGTCATGAATTTTGTGGTATCTTGGATAGCTTCTGGCGTTCTCAAACATGTCTCTGAGGATCAGGCGTTCATATTTTCTTAGTCAAGAACTGACTGTCAACTGTTTGCTTTGGTGAGGGTTGCAGTTTTTTGTCCGTATTTTATACACAGTGCAATGACCATTTTGTAAATCAGGCGCACTATATTCCAGTCCATGTTGGATTTATTTATAAAATGCTTTAGGGCCTTGGAATTGCATATGGCTTGCCGGCACCTCTTCTTTATTGTGTAATGTGAGATATCCAATACGATCACTTGTGGGTGTTTATGGTGTCTCTTATAAGAATTTTCTTCTTTCTACTTTTAAGTTTGCCATGAGCATTTCTCCGATGTTATTTAATTATTCACTTTTAGCTACTCCGCGGCATAACCTGCCTACTCTGGACTAGCTACTCCAGACGGTCATATAACATCCTCAGAGTACAATATAACAACGCCTTCCGTATACTGCTGCAACTGCCACGTCACTGCAGTGCATCGGGCATGTTCGCCGGCGCCAGGGTCCCTGACTACTTCGCTGTCATCAGGTCACGGATAGCCTCGTTCTGGGAAAGAGTGAGATCTGCCAGTAACGAGCTCATTAATGTTCTTAACGAAAACCCATACGAGAGTGGGATCATTAAACACTGGCTCCGCGTGCACCAGGAAAGCAACAGAAAGTAATATTCTATTGTTCAAGTACCTTATTTTAAGTCTTACTTACTACTATTATTGTATTTTTATGGGTTTTTTATTGCCTGAAATAAACAAATTATTATTATTATTATTATTATAACAATGCTGCGTATAAACGCTCTTTCAGGTTGCGGGCGGTCCGACTCTGGAACGCACTTATTTGCACTATAAGAGACTGTGCCACTCTTTTTTCTTTTAAGAAACGTATCAAAGGGCTCTCTTTCGTAAAAGTTATTGTATTTATATTATTATATGTAAAGTTGATGTATATGTCGGTAATTATTTCGTTTTTCCTATCTGTATTTGACAGGTATTTTAATTATTCCTAGGCATTTTAGTTATAGTAATTATTGTGCACTGCCTACCCTTTTATGATACCAATTCCTGTAATGCCTTGCTTTGCTGTTAGAAATCTCTTTTTAGAGGCAAGCTCGCCCTTGTACATGCATTATTTTTAATGTAACTTAAAATATTTGTGTGCAATATTGTGAAGGAGGTTTGTTCCTATAATTGCCTTTTTCCTGTATTTCTTTATATCGTCTTGTCCGATGCGAGCATAAAGATACAAGAGATAGTGTTTTGACATATATGCCATGTTTGTTTCCTGTATATAGGCTATGTGTATGTTTCTGTTAGTCAATTCCACATCAATGTTGAGTCTTTTAGGTATTTCGGCGCATCCTCTAACGTTCCAAGTAGCAATGCGCATACGCTCGCATGTGACTTTTGGTTTAAATATGGGGCTGTTTCGTATCATAGTATATCCGGTGTTGTCTGGGATGTCTTCTATTGATGTTATGGTTGACCCTGAGGAGGTCATGGGTGTTGCATTAAGTATCGGGGAAAGTATGGTGTTATCAGTTTGGTTATCGGTTGCTTGATCCGTGGGTAAATTTGGTGATTCAAGCAAGTATACGCTGTCGTAGTGGTGTCCTGTGATGTTGGGGTTGATAGATCTCACTGCATCCGCGGATTCTTGGGCGTGAATGTGAGCGATGGTGTATTTTGCTGGTGGATTGTTACATTAACTAGAAAGTATTCGGCAGCTGGTATTATAATCTCCTCTCCAGCCCAAGTGCCGTAATTGCGCAGATTTTAAATGTTGAGTTGTTTAGAATTTCTTCAGGCTTGGTGATTGCGAGCTTTGTTCTGTTCATCGCAGTTTTCTTCTGCTTATTTAACTAGGTCTTTACGAATGTGAGTGTGGTTGCATGTTAATTGACATAGGTGATTAATTTGGTCAGCAATTGCGTGGAATAGGCAGTTACCATCTCAGCATTGGTAAGGCTTCCATTAGGTTATCTTCTTGGGATGTTGTTGAAAGAAAGAACTTAGAGCTAGCGAGATTTATTTGAACTACCTATGTGTTGTTGATCGTACGGGTTGCGATTGTCAAAGTTTGTGAGTATCTTTGCGCCCTTATTCTCGGTAGAGAGCCGCTTAGGACAAAAAGTATCCGATTTTATTGTTGTTATTGTTCATCAGCGGAAGTCTTTTGTTAATTGCCTGTTTTATGGAAGATGGTGAAATGATCCTTTTATGATGTGCAAGTGTTGGCTGTTTCTAGCTGTTTCTCAGAATATGCAGTTATGTAGTAGACGGGCTTGCATTATTGTTTTATTTTTGTGGGCTTGTCGGACCGGATAAAGTTAGAAATAGTAAAGTTTTGTTTTACTGTGATTGGGTAGGTTCCTGCCTAATTTTGTATTTAGGTATACCTATCTCCTACCTACTGGTACGGTACTATGCCTATGGTATATTTTGGAGTTGGCGTAGTAATTTGAAGCGAGCGTGGTAACTGTTTATGAAATTGTATTTAGCATCACGAAGGGGGTTACCTGCCAGATATAGATTTCGTTTTGCCTTTTGATCTGAGTTATAGCTATCATAATCGCAGCGATCTCACCAGGTTGTTGCTCAGCTATTAGTGAGACTCATTGCACTGATATCACCTACTTCAATTCACTTCATTAGTTCATATTAGTTAGGTCCGTGACTTGGGTCGAGGTTCAGTCCCTGAACAAGGCCTTATTGTTAATTGCTCATTTCCTTAGCTCGTTATCCTGAAAAGGGTCTTATTGAACAAAAAATTATGTATTTGCGTCAACGTTTTGCAGCTGTGTTAGTTTGCGGAATGGTTTTTTGTCATAATTTATTTTATTTTGTTTCCTTTTGACTCTTTTGTTTAACTATCTCTGTCCAGTTTTGTATGGATTTTAGTGTTGTATTATATTCACGTGCCTGCAGGAAGTGCAGGAGGGAGCCTGCCTCTTAGCGTGGGATGACGCTACGAATTGCTGCGTAATTTTAGTCTGTATTGACTTACTTAGTGTTCATGATGATGTACTAAGCACCACGTGTGTGTGTGATGAAATGAAATAAGTCTGCTTCCCAGGCCGTCGCCGTTGAGAGAGCCCAATTTCATGGGTTTGGAGTCACTTAAGAAATACCTTAACCTCCTAGCGCCCAAAGACCTTTTAAAAATTCTTCTACGAGTTAGCGGTAGAAGCCCACGGTTCCGTTCCATTTAATCAGCTAGATGCCCGGGAGTTTTTTGATAAGCCCTCATTTTTAATTACGATTTCACGTGGAATGATAAATACTAGATTTCGAATGAAAGTGTCAAGTCTGTAGTTATTTATGGACAATCAAGGGTGTCAACAGAATCAAATTTTATCTGTGCTTTTTGATGTTCCTCGTAGTAACCTCTTAAACTTAGAAGACCTTAAACTTAAAAAGGTATTAATAGGTATACCTTAGATTTTTAAAAGACTTACGGGCTCCTAATTTCAGTAAGATGTTAAAAAGAATAGAATAGAATAGAATAGAATAGAAAGATATTTATTGTTTTTCATTTAGTTGCTCAATCTTATGTCTCCCTAGCGGAGGTGTGTTCTTACAAATTTTGTCCTGTGCGGGATCTGTTTGGCGTTAGTAATTTAAATTTAAATTATATTTCCAGAACATTGTGCGTCTGTACTTGATTAAATTATAGGTACCAGTCGCGCGGGGGTAGCGCTCGCTTATCAAGCGGTTTCAACCTCTCGGCTCTGGCGATCTGCGGTACGACTACTCCCCGAAGTCTGCTCGTAGGCATCAGTGGATTGTGCTGGTTGTGTCGTGTGTAGGTAGTACCGGCGCCGGCGTTGGCGAGACCCTCAATTTCAGCACAATGGGCCTTGGCGAGAAGCTCATTGTGAAGATCTGAGACACGGACGTGCCACGGATCCTCGTTCAGCATTTCCCAGACGATCTTGCTGTCGAGACAGCGGGGCATCTGGGCCGCGTTCTTGTAGGCTGTTCTCAACGTCGCTTCCAGTTTATTAAGATTTGTCCTGCTTACTCTCGGCAGCAGCTGCACTATCCCATAATCTAGAATAGGTGCTATGCAGGTCTTGATTACGAGTAGTTTAACATCCAGGTCAACTCTCGATCTCCAGCCGATGATAGGGTTCAGCATACTCCATTTGTTTTGCCTTCTTAGCCGTATACTCAGCGTGTACGTTCATGGATAGCCTTGTGTCGAGATGGACGCCGAGGTATCGCACACTCTTCTTGTACTCAACAGTCTGGTCTCTCAATCGCACGTGTGGCCGATATCCTCGCGGATTGGCTGGTGTTTTTTTCCGCTTCATTGTGAACATGACACAGTCAGTCTTGTCTACGTTACAGCGCAGGCCCCACTTCTCGTAGTAGTCAAGTATGCATTCTGCGGCCCATTCCGTCCTCGCCGTCGCAAGATCAGGTGTTTTCGACGGGTTTAGCAGACAAAGGTCCTTGCCTTGAATTCTACTCGTCTCGATCCTATTGCCTGGTCCAATATCCGACATGTATAAATTGAATAGCAGCGGCCCCAGTATCGAACCTTGTGGGACGCCGTGTGGTGTCTCTGAGCTAACTGTTGTTCTAAGCCTCCCCCGGATTTTTCTATCAGTAAGGTAGTGATAGATCATTCTGATCACTGAGTTTTTGATCCCAGCTACGTGTAATTTGTACACGAGCGCCTTGTGGTTAATCGAATCAAAAGCCTTACTTAGGTCGGTGGAAATCATCGCGACGCTGTTGCCATCCTCGAGTTCTCTGGTAATTTTCGCGACTGTACGGAGGATCTGCGTTCCTGTTCCCCTTTTACGTGTGAATCCATGCTTGTATTCAGGAATAAGATGGCTGGTCTCCCGTAGAACGATCTCATACATTACCCGTTCACAGATTTTGCCCATGGTATTCAGGAGCGTGATAGGTCTATATGATGAAGCTGATCGTGAGTTCTTGCCAGATTTGTGCAGGAAGATACACTCGCCAAGCTTCCATCTGTGCGGGTAGTAACCTGTCGAGAGAACATAGTTTATGATATACGTCAGCTTAAACCACAGACAGGGCCCGGCCGATTTGAGTGCGTAGCCTTGTATCTTGTCGGGTCCTGGTGCTTTTCTGTTCTTAAAGCTGAAGACAGCCATCTTCACCTGCGTCATCGTAACTTTGTAGTCGTTGACGCGTGGTCCATCTAAACCGATCGTCATCTGCAACGTGTTCGACACGTTTGATTCATGCACAATGGCCGCGTGTATTAGTGCTTCAAGAGTCTTCTCTTCTGTGTCGCAGCTCTCGATTTGTGGTAATTGTTGGCTTGGTCGTTTGAGCGATTTTTGCATAGCCCACATCTTTTGTCGGTTCTCCTTTTTACTCTCGAGCAGTTTGGTCCATGATGTCTCCTTGTACTCCTTAAGAGAGTCGGCAAAATCTCGTTTGGCTCGTTGGTACTGGCTTCTAAGCGTGAGGTCTTCTTTGTTGCGATAATTCATGACTTTGAGCTCGGCTCTGAGTTCAAGTTTGTGTAGTAGTCGCTCGGGTAGCATGTCACATGACTTAATGATTTTCTCCGGGTTGACGGCATCGAGCGCCTCGGTTAATAAGCGCTCCAGTGCTTGTATCGCGGTTTCGCACTCCGTATGTGATGCGTAGTAATTTTTAATATGGTCATCACGCTCCAATGCTTCAGCTATCAAACGTCTATAATGTTGTTGTCTGTCCGGATTTGGTAGAAGCGCACCAATATCTCTGCGCGCGGTCTCATCAACATCGTGTTGAATGTATATTGTAAACAGCCATGGCCGATGGTCTGAACCAATATCCTCAAGCTGCAGACATTTGGTGTTATGGCCAGATAGTGCGCCCGTAGTAACTGCAAGATCGAGTATTCCTTGGCCGCGAGAATGGGGTCTTGATGGGACGCCAGTGTTATGGATGGCTATCTCAGAGTTGAGTATTTTTGCATTCAGTGCCCGACCCGTCGCGCTATCTTTTCTGTGGTTCAACATGGTGGACTCGATGTTTAGATCGCCTATGGTGATTGCTTCTTCGACATCCAGTAACGCGAGTATTTGTTGCTTGTGCTCAGCTGCTTGATTGCACTCGAAGTAAACGGTGTTGATGGTAATCCACCCATGTGCGGTCTAAAGTTTTATAGTTGATCCTTCAACTCGTCGGGTGCTGTCGTCTGCGAGATCTGGCAGAAGTCGTATCCTTGCCCATCTTAGGTTCTGGCGTACGTATGTAGCAGTTCCCAGGTGGGGCTCGATCATATCGAAGATCTTGTCGTATCCGGGGATATCATATTTATGCTTATTCAAGTCAAGTTTACATTCGTTGACAACCAGGACATCGGGCACGGCATCGGCATCTACTAGGTGTTTCAGCTCGGAAAGACGCCCTCTTATTCCATTGATGTTGCTATGCAATATCGTAATTTTGTTGACAGTTTTTGTGTAGCCCTCCATTTTACCCAGCGAAGGCTGACAAGAATTTAACTAGTTTCATTACGATCTCGGGCGTAAGTAGTTTGCCGAGAAGCTCTAGGCTCTCTGAGGGGCTCCCAGCATATTTCTGTTGGTTATCAACAGCCTGTGCGTAGGATACCCCTTTCTTGATGGCGGCGTTATGTCATCAGTTATGGACCGCACGAGTTCTTCCTCAGTGTAGCCGGCTGTGCGGGCGCCCTTTGCGACGAATTTACGCGACGGCCAGCGTTCTTGTTTGGTCCCGTAGGTGAAGTATTCTACGTCTGGTTTAGCGGCGAGCAAGTCAAGCGGTTTTGTGCGCGACTCTAATGACCGCGGTCTAAAGAAGAATCTTTTTCTTACGTCGTCTACTGAGAAAGTGCTGTCGGTTTGTTTCGCTAGCATCGCCGCGGCTTTGTCGCTATCGATATAATTTCCCGCGTACACAACTACGGCCGGAAACCTTCTATCGGCCGGGCGTGATGTGTTCTGTGGTTTGTGCAGCTTGTCAACTTGCGCTTTTTCTGTGATGACGTCATTGCTTACGGTGGCGGGCTGTGAGCGCGATTCAAACTCTCGCTGTTGCCGGGCAGGAGGCGCGTGATTCTCGCTGGTTTCCACAGGATCTCTGATGCCAGCTGTTTGCTGAAGCGTCCGCTTGACTTGGCGTTGCTGGCCCGTTGCTTCCGGTGAAGTTGGGTTTTTCCTTTTGCCGGTTCTTGGCATTTGCGCTCGATCAAATGACGGGGCATCTGATTCGATGTCTGAGCTGTCGTAGTTCCCTTCATTGATGAGAGCTGAGAATTTATTATTAAGGAGTAACCCACTGTCATTCCTAGATGTTTGCCCGAAACGAACAGATTGATTGGATTGTTCCGTTCGCTTGGTAGTTTTTTTTTTCTTTTTTGCTTTGAATAATTGTAGGGTATTCGGAAATATTTCTTCCGATGGTCCATTCGGCTCCACAGTACGGTTCACCATCTCACATAGTTTATTGGTGCACTTGACATACTCGATGGTCACGAAGTCAGATTGTTTTACCATCTGCACGAACAACACTCTGTCACACTTTATGCACTGGGTACGAGAGCGCCCGCAATTTCACTCATCGGTAAAGTATTTATGGAATGCGGTTTGGATACTAAACTGTTCGGATTCCCGATTAGCTGCCCACTCGCACTTTATGAATGTTTTAATAACTTTAAATGATTTGCAAATGTCACACCTCACTTTATTTAGTGGATATTGATTGTCCCGAGTCAATTCACTTAGTTTGTGGATTAATTGTTTACCACAACACATCACTTCACACCTCGGTGTTTGGTCTTTTACCAGGTCGTATGGTAGCATAATTGCCTTGGGTGCCGCGCGTGGCGCGGCTATTTATTGTTTGTAGAACGAAGTAAGGTCTGAATGTTGTAAATTGTCGCGATAAACCACAATAACTTTTAACGAGTAGGTATACCGCGATCGCGGCCGGCTTGGTCGGAGTGGCTGCGCGCGAAACACGTCCGTCCGCTACGACTGCGCGCGGCTTCCCCGCGCTGTTAAAAAGCTTGTGGGTCACAATCAGTGTTACCAGATGAAAACTATAAACTGCCGTGTTTATCTGTTAAAATTACGGTGTTCAAGACTTAAATTACCGTAGAATCATTTGGAAAATACTGTGTAAATTACCGTATAAAATGCAACCGAAACAACCTTGAATTTAGATGTTTTTCATAATAATAATAATAATAATAATCCTTTATTGCACAGAAAACACAGTGGAAATTATAACCCAAACAGTATGCAAAGGTGAGCTTATTTCTAAAAAGAAATTTCTTACAGCTAACCTGTGAAGAAAAGAGAAAAATAAAATATAGAGAGGTAGTCCTAGTGTACAATTAAGAGTTAAAAGAAATAAATAAAATAAATATACTATCAAATAAATCACAATACACCCTACGTAATTACTATAAAATAAATAAATAGAAAACAATAAATAAATAGATATACATAAATACTATGAGATACCCACTATTCGGAAGAGAGGAGATGCTGTTTCAATTTTTTCTTGAAAGTGACCAAGGATTTGCAATCCCTTATAGCGCAAGGAAGTGCATTCCACAAACGTATTGCCCTTAACCTAAACGAGTGCTCGTAAGCAACAGTGTTGTGCTGAGGAATTGACAAAAGTGACACCGTGTGAGATCTCCGAAGTCTATCCCCTGAGAAAAGATACTCAAAACGTTCACGAAGATATGCAGGGTAGCACGGATTTCTCAAAATATTGAAGAGGAAGGAGAGAATGTGCTTATCACGACGAAGTCGGATCGGGAGCCAGCCTAATTCCCTACGATATTGGGACACGTGGTCGTACTTACGAAGTCCGAAAATAAACCGAATCCCGAGATTTTGGAGTCGCTCGAGTTTGTTCAGTAGATCTTCGTTCGCACTGGCCCAGCAAACATTTTCATATATGGCTGCCGTCATTTTTGATAACATGTTCTTAGTAGGTAAAAAATCAACACAGTTATGACCATTCCGGTGAATAGCTTGTTGAGCAAGTATATTTCCCTTAATGGTTTTCGGTATCAGCTTGTTCCTTTTCTTCGTTTTTATGTCGTCGATTTGACTGAATATTATTTCACACAAAAGTTAAAAAATATCATCGGATCTCTGCGACCCGATGTCGGCCTATTGGCCTATCTTCGATTTCAAACTTTTATTGTGTGTGCTACTTCCCTACAGGTAGTTAATATCTAAGAATACCGTAGAAAAAGACTCGGTAGTGGATCGCTACCGTAGACCGTGTATTAGCCAAAAATACCGTGGTTCTACGGTAATTACCGTGTACCTGGTAACACTGGTCGCAATAGGTGTTATATTAACGGTCAAGTGCGAGTCAGACTCGCGCACAAAGGGCTCCGCACCAAACACAGATTTAGAATGTTTTCATGTAAAAAATTTGACTTGAAATTAAGACTGTTTGGTAGAAGCATTTGTAATAGGTAATATGGGTAAGCTTTTAAAAGGCTTATGAGCTTCTTTCACTATATTGAGCTTTCTGAGCTTTTTCTATCAATAAATTGAAAAGTATTAACATTAAAGGATTTTTTCGAATTTTATTTACTAACACCTTAAATGTTAACGTTTCAGCTATTCATTGATAAATATATGATGCCACTCTGACTTAACATGAGACTAAGAATATCTTTTTAGCATTTGATGAACTGATATTTTAAAAAGGTTGTAATAGAAAATACAAAGTTATTTATTATTCAACAATTAATCCCTTGAGTTTCGTAAAAAACTATCTATTCCGCAGAACATACACTCAATTAACTAAAAAATATAAATTTTACATAAACCGTTTTCATTAGTGATTGCGACCCAGATGCCTTTTAAAAGGTTCTTTGTTTTTGACCTTTTTCCTAGCTAACAACAGTCTTTATCCATCATTTATTAATATAAAAAATCCCACATTAATACGCTCAGTTTTAGGTACATTTTCGAATGTTGTGATCTCGTGGCGTCTTCCATGCAAACCTTTTAAAAGTACTTTGGGCGAGTAGCATTACTAGGGCAAGAAAAGCCTGGGCGTTAGGGGATTATTTAATGAAGATTCTACGTCCTATCATGTAATCGTTTGTGTGTCCGGAGAAAGCAATTCATTGATTACGTTATTGCTGGGGTGTGATCCCAATGTTATGACACAATTATTCAAGTACTGAGCTGGATATGGTCGATTAATACTCCAGGATAATGGCGTATCGCTAGGCAGTACTGTTATGTACTGCGTGAGACGTAAACTCCGGGCTTCTTTTAGTAGACTAGCCTGTGGAGATAAATATTGGTTGCATGCGTTAGGACACTGAATCGGAACGGGCTCACCAGGCAACACTCGTTGAGTTGGCTCTGCTATGTGCGCCTATTGTCGTACACGATGGCTGTGACAGCAGCGTGGCGTAGCGCACTGTACTTTCACACTTGTAGCTATATTAGACACTCTCATATCATATCGCTAATATCACCACAATAAGGCAAGCCCGTTTTCGGGCATCCAGAGTCAACAAAAGGCGCGCGACGGGGTTGTAAACTATTGTTTGTTTAAATGGGTTTGCGAGGTCTCGGGGGTGGATGGGCACTATATAGACGTCCGTCCGGTCCGGAAACACAATCGCGACTCCTCTTTCATCATAAAGTTAACAATAGTATAAATATTATTATTATAAAATAACCATAAACATTTGCTAGCTTAGTTCAGAGCCTCTACATCTACACATCTGAATTCTTACAACATTGTTCCCTTGATGTCGAATGGCAGCAAGTCGAATAGCCTCGTCGTCATTTACTCAAACTGCTACTATGAATGAGTGTTGTAGATTCGACATCAAGGAAACAAATCCTCAACAACTTAGGTGATGGTACAAATATTCTAAGATGCTAACGTGTAAAATACCTAGCGTGTAAAAGTGTAAAAAATTTATCTTGGTCACATGCGTAGACGGCATTACCGAGAATCTAAGAAACAAAATTATTGTGAGATGTGTGTGCTTGACCTTAGTAGCTTTTCACAAATCCAAAGTATAGATAAAAAACAAAAACATTATAATAGACAACAATATAAAAACCTCTAAAAATTACACGTACGTAACTATTAAGTCTCAATGTCTTATTCACATCCTCAAAGGACGACGCCTCAAATACGATTGCCTGGTGGCTGCCAGTGCTAACTCATCGTCGGCATCGTCATTTGCTGTCCTATCTGCTTTGTTCCCACAACGGGTAGGTTTTGGTAATAGCTGTGGCAAGTTTTGGGAATAGTCCCATCTTGGCACATTGCTAACAAATCTTTATGCTTTACAGCTTTTATCATACTTTGTTCCGTGTACAGCTTTGGAATCAAAGGTTCGGAAATTTTTGAACGTCTTGTCGCGGGTATGTTTCGATACTTGACTTCTTTGAAATCTTCCCAGTATTCTTGACAGAAAAAGAAGGACCCTGGAACATCTTTTTTTAGTTGCAACCATCTGACATCAGACCATTTCAGAAAATATCCATCAGTAGACTTAATCTTAGCAGGGAACAACGTGTCACGCATTGGTCCAGGAAATCCGTATGTTCCATAACCTTGACTTTGTAAGAACTATCTTTACGGGCTAAGCGTACAACTTTTACCCAGTCTTCTGGAATATATATTTTTGCGTATTGTGATGCTCGTTCTATCGTCGAATGCATATTATCACACTCAATTTGCGTATGTCCCGGTTAGAGGAATTTGTAGTCGATCGTTTTTATTGTATTGTCCGGTGACAACATGATGTTCGCGAGCATTGACAAAACAACAGAATTTCTGTTCTGTCCAGGACAGCAGTCGGAATACAGGACTAGGTGATCCACGTCTCTGAGATGGGTAATATACCATGCAAGCATGTAGAGACTTCGTTAGAACCTCTGTTCCCTTCATATTCTTGCCAAAAATAGCAATATCCTTGCCTGGTTGCTGCGTTGTGTACCGTAAAATTCATGTTTCCCAATTTTCTTTTATAAAATACAGGTATACCTAAAACTAAAGGACAGTCTAAGACTGCCTCAAAGTCGAAGGTGCAGACATGCATCCTTTTAATAATTTTAGCTTTAGCAATGTCACTTTTTTCAGCTTTGGCATAGTCCTTTCTGTTTACATGTTCTTCAAACTCTTTCATCCTTTTAATTGTTCCTCTTCAGAAAGGTCCTCAAATTTGTGACACCAGCATAAATAAATAAATAAATAAATAAATAAATAGATCTTTCTTTGGCCTTAGAAAACCAATATTCTTGGAAATTTTGGGTTTGTTGTGTTGTAAACAATTAACTTTGTATAAATCATACATTTTTTCTTTGTTCAGCATAGATTCCAAATAAATCTTCTTTGAATCCTTCCGACACCAATGTGATGGTACAGCTGGAAAAGAGTCAATGTGACGATCAGCAAACTCTATCCGGTCATCGGAATGCTTAATTCCGGGGGGGGGGGGGGGTGTCGTCCACGCTTGTCTGGAGATTGCATTTGTCCCACTCCACTGTGTACTTTTTCAAGGCTGTGCGAACCAATTTTTCACTGATATTCAACGTACTCAGGAAAAAAATTTGGCACACGTTGACAATGTTGTTATTTACAGAAAAACTGTAAATATGTGTGAATTTTGTTTTGGAATTTGGAACACGACATTCTGTTGCTTTTGTTTTGGTCACATTCTTTCCTATGAAGTATCTCTGACGCTCAACACTACCCAATGCTCAGTATGAATTAAATAGACCTTGTTTAATTTCATCATCGAAATTTGTGTGGCAGGCTTTTTTGCATTTGCATGGAACATCAATGGTCTTACATTTTCTTGCAGATTTGGTATTTCCTCTAGCAGCAGTATATTCTAGGCCCTTATTTCTATTTGCTTTTCGTACGTTGCACTTCCAATCTTGCGATTTCTTTCTTTTATTTCTGCGCGATGGCTGCGTCAAGCCTTCTTCTTGGTGGGATCTTGATATCTGGGTCAACAGATGATGGAGCTTCTATTTGAATAGAGCGTGGAGAGCGTGGAGGATCTACACTGCCGACAAGCTGTTCCTCTTATTCAGAAGAGGTTGATGACCCAGGGCATAGCTGAGTTCTGGTCTCTAGAGGAACGTAGTGCGGATCTGCCACAGAATCATCAGAGTCTTCTGCGAAGACATGCTCAGTCATGTTAGATGGAGGTTTAGATCAAGCAAGCAGTGCCTCCAAGCCTCTATAATATGTTCGCCTCTGCGAGGTGATAATCATCTGGATGTGCGCTTATGAAATCAGACATCAGGCTAGTAAACTTAATAATACGCTGAGCCTGTTTACTCTTATCGGGCGGGATGTAAACCAACCCGATGCGGAGATCTCGTTGCGAACTAAACGATCGGCCGTCTATAGACACCCATAGACACTCGATGTCGTCATCCGCTGCCAGTCAGTGCGCAGACGTGCATTGAGGCGCGCGGCGCTTAACTTAAAAATTCCCCCAGCTCTCGTACCACGGTCGCGCCAAAATATGTTGTACTTACTCGTAGTAATCTCTAGTACTCCCTCCTGCAACCAGGATTCAGTAATAAGTACAATGTCGTGGTCGCAGCTTACAACACTGTTATGAAATGGCAATGTCTTAGTATTGAGTAAGACCACGATAATTTTAATAATTACATATACTGGCCGTCGGAGGGGATTTTAAAAAGGAGAATGAGATGATTGTCCTTTTATAAATTTAATGTTTGAAAGTTACAATATTCACTTAAAATTAATTACAATGAAATGATCTCGATTGATCGACTAACCTAATGTCCTTTCGCTATCGCGATTGAAACGTAAAGGCGACGAGAAAGTTGGTGACGGCTCCCTCCAAGTAAATGAAAATGCACCATCAGGGTTTTTGGGTGGCATCGCGTGATGTTCGGGAAAATTCCATAAGCAATCTCAGCATTTTCGTGGGTGGTCCGAAGTGACGATGAATACGAGTACATGGTGATGGGCGATGGATAATATCGTAACACCTCCCCTCCTAGATGAGCAACTATTTGCCAATGTCTACGGCGAATATTGCGGATCTTTTCTCTTTCGGAGACATATTCTTGATTGAAGTAATGTTCTGGGATGTTTCAGGTAGTGCAGAGAGTTCCAAATCGCGGACAGTCGATGCGTTCTCTTTCTTTGTCTTCTTATGTCGCAAGTAAAATGCAATTGATGCAACTGTGCAGAATATCACCAGTACATACATAGGTATTGTAGTATGGTAGGTGGTCAGTAAGTCCATGGTGACTGATTTCATTGGAATTTCCATTGTTATTTGCTTCTGGATGTCATGCAGTTTATTCAAATCAATTGAAGTAAGGTTGTAATGAATTGGTCGATTCTCGGAAGATAACTGTATGTTCGAAGTTGAGGGTGGAAACATACTGATTTCGACAGGTTGTCCACGAATTTTATCGTTGAAGTTGATGATGGTGAATCTCGGTGCTCGGATACTGCAATTTCGAGGAAGTGTTGCTAGAAAACTGCCTTCTAGGATTTGATGCTGTTCTGGTCCGCAGAGAATCTTGACTTTTGTAGGTTTCGGGAACGAAATAATGTAGTGCTGACTGTCAAGCTCCGTTAGAGCCTCCTTGGACAGAGAGATAGGCGTGGGACTACACGTTTCATCTACCTCCTGTAAAGTTATCAGCGTATCTATCAGTCACGTTGTGTGCGGGTCTGGTGGCTCAGCTGTTGCTCGCAGATGTACCAGGTGTCGACCTTCGGGCATTCTGCCTCTATGTACTCATACTCCTTAGAATTGGTTGCCAGGAATGGGAATGGTAGGATAATGACGTTATGGTGTTTATTTGGTACTGGGCAGAGTCTGTATAGATTATAGGATGATATGGAAGTTAAAGGAAATTTTAGGACAATTACGATCTTTTTATCTAAAAAATAACATCCTAAGCTAATTAAATCATAGTAATATCTCAAATCTAAACTCATAATTTGTTCAGGCTCATATAAAACGTTTAATTATCCTATCATGTAGGTTGTTCGATTCCAAATCGATATTCGATCGATGGTTTCGGAACGGCCATTTTGAATTTGACGTTGCTGCCAACCTAGCAGTTTTTTGACAACTGACAGACGAAAGCCCTCGCAATGTGACGCGTATTGATTTGGGCATTGAAATTAAATCGCAAGCCATCTGGAATTGTATTCGGGTTCCCCTCAGGATTGTCTATATAGCTGAGTGTATTGTGGTTCCCCGAACCAGAGAAAGTTCGCATTTACGTGGCCGATTGGTTTTTCCCACGTAACATAACCTGTGTTGGAACACTGTGCTCGTCGAAGCTGGCCTGCCAGCCATACCTGGTTGGCTGAAGAACCTGTCTACCAAGAAGAGCCTAGGGTGCACCCAGGCCTTGCAGAGAGACAGGAGTTTGACGGGAACGAAGCACAGACCAGGTCAGATAGATTCATAAGTATTAGCTCGGTGAATCGCCGACGTTCTCACTTCTTGGCATCTGATCGCTACGCTACCTCGTAGCTGATGGGCCCCTGCGAGGTCATTGGGTGCCGAGAAGCCTGATCATTTTGGTAGCAAGAGCGTGGTTTCCTGAGATTTGCAGCCGTCAAGGGCTCCAGGAACCCACGATTTGGGACTATCAATCTGTAGGTATAGGCGGTTATTAGCTAACTTGGTGTTGTTCCTGTATCCACATAGATTGGTAGAATTGTAAGCTATAGGTCTATTGCTGGTAGTAGATAGACAGATATTGAATTGAAAATTGCATTGAATTACCAGTTAGTCAATCTATTAGTGGTCTAGTAATGCTATTAAAGAATGTTTGGTTAACATAGGTAGTTACATCTATTGATAACAGGCTATTACATTGTTTTCAGTTTATAGCAATTTATAACTTGAACTAATATTGACTATTTGTGTGTGTTATAATGATAAAGGGAAACTAAATTGTATTTACAGAATTTATATAGATATAAAACTCGGTTCCTATTGTTTGGGGAAAACAGCATTGTTTAAGTTGTGGTTTAGGGTTCCCTCGTTTGGGTTATAGACTGGAGGGTCCAATAAAATTGAGTTACTGCACATTGTAAGTATCGTTCCGATCATGTCGTTATCTGAAATCCAGAAGGGTGTTTCTAAGGAACTCTGATGGTTTTCCTCCGCACACGGTCTGATAGACCGATTAGATAGGCATGATGTGGTATTGGAGCGGTCTATGGACGTTAAGGAACGTTACAATAGGGTGCTCGAATTGTCCGCGCAGGCGGAATCAGTTGATGGTTGCGCACCTGACAGGCTGTCACGGTTGCTAGGGGATGTCGACCAATGTATGGAGATGGCAGCTGCTATCACGCAGAAGGCTGCGGACATACGTAGACAGCGCGAGTCCAGCCATGGTGGTGACATTGAAGCACCTCTGCCGCTTCAGGGTTCAGGGTCCAGGTTACCGGCCATAACTATGCCTACTTTTGACGGAGTGTCCGGTGAATGGATGAGCTTCATCAATCTGTTCGACAGTTTGGTGCACATGCGATCGGACATTACCAAGTCTGTCAAGATGGCTCAGCTGGTGGCAGCATTGAGGGGTGAGCCTAGGGAGCTGGTCGCTCATTTGACAGTTACGGAGGGTAACTATGAAACGGCCAGACAATTGTTGGTCAGACGTTACCATAACAAACGGAGGTTGGCCGATGCCCAACTGAACCGTTTGTTTAGTATCCCGGTTGTGAACAAGGTCGGGGCCATACAGACGGAGGTTTTGACCGTCCCGTTGTTGTCCGTCACCAAGGCCCTAGAGAATCTTGGACTTCCGGTTGGTGAATGGTCGTACCTACTGCTGTATATTGTACTTTCCCGCCTACCCGCTGACGTGCAGACTCGTTTCGAACAGTCTCACGGGAGGTCGGCCGAGGACCTGCCCGCCTTCTCCGACTTGGTCGGATTTTTGGAAGAGGAGGCTCGACGGGCAGAGAATTTGGGGTTGACGGTCACCCATCCTTCGGAGCCACAGAGAGCTGCCGGGAGCGCTGTGAGTAGGGGCCCTCCGACGAGGAAGGACCGCACCAACCGGCAGTCGTATGGGACTGTGAGTGCATTGACCCCACATAGTGAGACCTGCCCATGTTGTAGGCAGATTGGCCATGCTGTGGCCAATTGCAATAAGTTCGGGGAACTTAGGGTTGAGGGACGGCGCCGGATGGCCAAGCAGCGGAGCTGGTGTTTCCTGTGCCTCGGGCCACACATGGCTAGGGACTGCACGCGCACAAAAATGTGCGGATATTGCGGTGGGGCCCACAACAATCTGTTGTGCATGAACCGGTCCGGCCAACAGCCTCCACAGGGCCGTACCCAGGGTGACACGGCATGGGGCCCTGAGAATTCGTTTGCGACTCAGAGCGCAACTCAGGGGCCAATGTCCCCACGTGCACAGGGCGGTACTAGGGTGCAGGGCCGCACTCAGGGTCATCACATGGGGGGCCCTGAGTTTTCGGTTGCGACTCAGCATCCGACCCAGCGGGCAATGGGGCCACAAGCACGCAGCCACCCAGGAGTGCAGGGCCGCACTCAGGGTCATCACATGGGGGGCCCTGAGTTTTCGGTTGCGACTCAGCATCCGACTCAGCGGGACATTGGGTATGTTGAGCAGGCCGTAACGGGCGGGTGGCATGGGACACCTTCGAGCTATGCGGATGCGGTTCGGACGCCGCCTCAGTTGTCGCCCCGCTCGTCGCCTCGTCCTCGTCGGTCGCATGTGATGTCCCCCCCGCTCATGGAGCGGCCACGGTTGAATTCACGCCCACCCCCCTTCGGGGGGCGTCGTAGGGTGGCAATGGAACCGGCGCGTGGGCCATTTGTACAATGGGACCCTCTGGCGTATAGCTGCCTACCTGATCGGTTACAGGCACAGTGGGGCCCCGGGGGTCCTCGCTAGGAATTTGCGGCCCAACCATTGGTTGCCCCCCAACCGGAGACGGTGGTGTTACCGATCGCCTCTGTGCTTGTTTGGGATTTGGCGGGCAACCCAACATACGTACGCGCCCTATTAGATTCTGGAGCTCAGGGCTGCATTGTATCGAACGATTTAGCAAAATGGTTGGGCCTCAAGGTAAATAGGTATAATAAATCAATACGGGGCGTGGGGAATGTTACGGTTACGAATGTAGTTGGTCAATCGGTGATCACGTTCTCTCCACGTTATGACATTTTGACAAAAACATCCGTGCAAGCTTTAGTAATGACGCATGTCATGGGTAAACACCCCTTGGTGAAGTTGAATCCGGCCGTTCGATTCCTGACGTCAGGACTCAAGTTGGCGGATCCCGATTTTGACACTCCAGCCCCGGTCGACCTGCTACTGGGAGCAGACGTTCTGGGTAGGTTTCTGTTGTCGGATCGGCGAGTTCTTCAGCCGGACGGGTTGATTGCTGTGGATACTAAGTTTGGTCACGTGATCATGGGTCCGGCATTGCCAATGGTTAGGCCTGCCGAGTCAGATGGCATACTTATTGGCTCAGCGTTGTCAGACGCTATCCAACGTTTCTGGGAGATAGAGGAACCTCCCACCGCTCGTCGAGTCGACGCAGACGAAGAAGAGTGCGAGTTGTTTTACCAGAATAGTACTGGTCGCCTTCGTTCTGGTCGTTTTGTAACTCGACTGCCTTTCAGGGCCGATCGACCGCCACTAGGAGAATCTAGGAAGATGGCTGAGACGAGATTGATGTCGATGGAGCGTAGGATGTCAAGGGACGCCGTATTTAAACAAAAATACGTCGATTTCATGAGGGAGTATGAGTCGTTAGGACACATGTCGGTATCGGGTGTGGACTGGAGATCTGAGGATCATTGTTTCCTTCCACACCATGCCGTCCTGCGAACCCCTACCGGCAAGATTCGAGTTGTTTTTGATGGGTCAGCACCTACCTCGAACGGGATGTCCCTGAATCAGTGTCTACATTCGGGACCCAAGTTGAGCCGTGATATTTCGGATATTCTCACGAGCTTTCGGAGGCACCAGATTGTATTTGTCGCAGACATTCGGATGATGTTTAGGCAAACGGTAATTCATCCGGCTGACAGAAGGTATCAGTTGATACTTTGGCGTGAGTCCACGGCCGAGCCAGTCAAGGTCTATGAGTTGAACACGAACACGTATGGGTTACGGTCTAGCCCGTATTTGGCGATGCGTACCCTGCGGGAGTTGGCGTCGCGTGACCGTGTGAGCTATCCTAGAGCCGCCGCTATCCTGGAGCAAGATTTGTACGTCGATGACGTCTGCACAGGGGCAGCCAGTGTAGAGGAAGCTCTGGACCGACGTGACGAGCTCATTCAATTGCTGGAACGAGGCGGCTATGAACTACGCAAGTGGATGTCCAACTCCCCTGAGTTGATGGCTGGTCTCCCAGATGAGTTTCAACAAGACCCGCACGTTTTTGAGAATCCTGACAACCCTAACATGTTGTCAGTGCTTGGAATTCAGTACCGGCCCGTCCATGATGAGTTTACCTATCGGGTGGTTTTAGAAACACCGAAGGCCTGGACGAAGCGGTCAGTACTGTCAACGATTGCGAGAACGTTCGACCCGAATGGATGGATTTCTCCAGTCACCTTTGCTCTCAAATGTTTTATGCAAAGGCTATGGGCGGCTCAGTTGACCTGGGACACCCACCTCTCAGGTGATTTGTTGACTGATTGGACGCGAATGTTCACCTCGCTATCGGACATAAATAATGTATCGCCGCCGAGGAAATTGGTCCCTGCTGGGGATTACAGGGCAACCCTTCACGGGTTTTGTGATGCCTCTGAACGAGGGTTTGCGGCAGCGGTTTATTTGCGAACCGTCACCTCCACCGGGGAGGTCGACGTGCGTTTGGTTTTGGCAAAAGCAAGGTAGCGCCTATTCGGACAAGGATGACGATTCCAAAACTGGAACTGTCCGGGGCTGCTCCTTTGACCAAACTTTTGAATCACACTCTAACAGTGTTGCGTGGGTCAGTGGTTTTGGAGGATACGGTGTACGCGTGGACGGACAGCCAGATTGTTTTGTGCTGGCTGAAGGCTTCGGTCCATAACTTAGAGGTTTTTGTTGCGAACCGTGTCTCCCAGATTGTGTCGTCTGAGGTCCCACTGACCTGGAGACATGTACCAGGAGAATTGAACCCGTCTGATTGTGCATCCAGGGGATGTCGGGCTCCTGAACTCGTTAGACACCATTTGTGGTGGGGACCACCCTGGCTTGCCAGGAGAGAATCGGACTGGCCCCACAGCCATGTAGTAGTATCTTCGGATCATGGCCCCAGAGCGGCCGTGCATGTTACCCAGAAGGCTGAGGACCCTGACGCCGGGTTTCTGCTGGACCGGTATAGCTCACTTGACAAGTTGATAAACGTGTCCACTTGGATTAGGAGATTCGCTCGAAATTGTCGTACTCCTCGCGATCAGCGAACGTTGAACCCTATTCTGACTCCGGCAGAGCGAAACGAGTCGCTACTGAATTTGGTCCGGTTGGTACAGTCCTCGAAGTTTGGGGCAGAATTGGAGATTATACGAAGTGGACGTTCGAAATTGAAGGGAGCCGTCGCGCGTCTCAACCCCTTTGTTGATTCGACCGGGTTACTTCGGGTAGGAGGAAGATTGCGCAATGCGAATCTGTCGTATTCGGCTCGTCACCCACTTCTGCTCCCCAAGGGGGGACAGTTAGTTGAATTGCTGGTGACTGATCGTCATATTAAAAACGCGCATGCCGGCTGTAACGCGTTGTTGGCCACGCTCCAGCGGGAGTTTTGGATCTTATCTGCCCGCCGTGTCATACGGAACATCGTGTTTCGGTGCATGCCTTGTTATCGACTTAAGGCTGCCACGATGCAACCTCTCATGGGGGACTTGCCCCCTGATCGTGTGAATGAGGTCAGACCGTTTTCAGGTGTTGGTACGGATTTTGCCGGACCGTTTATGGTGAAGAGTTCACGATTGCGTACCGCTAAGCAATACAAGGCGTACCTATGTGTGTTTGTTTGTTTATCCACCAAGGCGGTACATCTCGAGCTCGTTGCTGATCTCTCGACAGAGGCTTTCATTGCTTGTTTGGATAGGTTTGTTTCTCGAAGGGGACTTCCAACTTTGATCCGCTCTGATAACGGCACTAACTACGTCGGTGCGGAACGATACTTACGAGAGATAGTCAACTTTTTGAATGTAAATAAGGTGGATATTGGAACGGCCCTCTCCCGTCGGGGTATACAGTGGACCTTCAGCCCACCGAGTTGCCCCCACTGGGGTGGGATTTTTGAGGCCGTAGTTAAGTCAGCTAAGACGCACTTGGGGCGTATAGTAGGTCAGACCGCGCTGACTTTTGAGGAGCTCGCGACATTGTTTTGTAAGATCGAGGCCGTTCTCAATTCGCGACCGTTGTGTCCGCTCAGCTCGGATCCAAATGACCTGGAGGCTCTGACCCCAGGCCATTTCTTGATAGGACAACCACTTAACGCGTTGCCCGAGCACCCCTTCGAGGGAGTGAAATTGTATCGGTTGTCAAGGTACCAGATGTTGCAGCAGTTTACTCAGAATTTCTGGAAGCGTTGGTCGCTCGAGTATCTGCATATCTTACAACAGCGCCTTAAGTGGACTGACAAAACCAGCCCCCCTAGTGTTGGTGACCTCGTGCTGGTTAAGGATGCTAACCTACCGCCACTACGTTGGCGCAGGGGGCGCATTGTTAACTTGTTCCCTGGCAAGGACGGGACCCCCCGGTCTGCAGAGGTTCTAGTAGGAGGCTCGGTTCTAAAACGAGCGGTAGCAACGTTGTCTCGGCTGCCCGTAGATTAGGGAACAGGTGGGTGCCTGTCCGGGCGGGTGATTGTTCGATTCCAAATCGATATTCGATCGATGGTTTCGGAACGGCCATTTTGAATTTGACGTTGCTGCCAACCTAGCAGTTTTTTGACAACTGACAGACGAAAGCCCTCGCAATGTGACGCGTATTGATTTGGGCATTGAAATTAAATCGCAAGCCATCTGGAATTGTATTCGGGTTCCCCTCAGGATTGTCTATATAGCTGAGTGTATTGTGGTTCCCCGAACCAGAGAAAGTTCGCATTTACGTGGCCGATTGGTTTTTCCCACGTAACATAACCTGTGTTGGAACACTGTGCTCGTCGAAGCTGGCCTGCCAGCCATACCTGGTTGGCTGAAGAACCTGTCTACCAAGAAGAGCCTAGGGTGCACCCAGGCCTTGCAGAGAGACAGGAGTTTGACGGGAACGAAGCACAGACCAGGTCAGATAGATTCATAAGTATTAGCTCGGTGAATCGCCGACGTTCACACTTCTTGGCATCTGATAGCTACGCTACCTCGTAGCTATGGGCCCCTGCGAGGTCATTGGGTGCCGAAAAGCCTGAACATAGGTGATATCATTAAGTGATAGAGTAGAATGGTGCAAAGTGCCTGTGCGACTAAAAGCTAAAATATTCTCTAATCTATCTATCTCCGTACCTAAGTCTTGTACGTTTTCGCTAATCAAAGCGAATAACTGAGTCAGCTGGGTATAGTGCGTCAGTTGCACTTTATCTGAGGTAGAACTGTTTATGAAATATGATAAGACTTTCGCTAACTTTGCCTGATTAGTGGTTAAATTATTCAAAATCTGAGTTTGTTGGATCGTCATTTCCTTGTATACTACTCAAAAGAAAATAAGGGCCACTTACATATTTCTGTTTTTGAGTAAATTTTTAGATGTAAACTAATTAATAAGTGACTAATTAATGATGTCCGGCCTCCTTCAGTATCCAACCTCTTTAATGCTGGTGTTTAAGTCTTACAGCTGGCCAGAAATTTTCTTCAAATAAAAAAACGAGTTTCAGGTCAAATTCCTTTCAGATGGAATCACAATTTTATTCTGTTAAAAAACTATTTCTGTCCATCTTTTGCTTCTTTTAACATCTTTTGTTAATAATGCCACGTCAAAGAAGGCATATGGATACCATTACTGCCACCAGAGCCGTTACATTGATCGCTGAAGGTCATTCACAGCGGTCTGTAGCTTTGTCGTTGGGTTTCTCTCGCCGAGCCATCCAAAATGTGTGGGATCGGTTCCAAGAGACGTATGGCAGTGTTGCAAGAAGGCCTGGATCGGGCAGGGTGCGAGCGACTACGGCACAAGAGGATCGCTACATCCGATTGAGTGCCCGTCGAGAGCGCTCTGTGACGGCACGTAAGTTACAAAATCGCCTACGGTTGACAACGGGGACTCGTGTTAGTGACCAAACGATACGTAATCGACTGCTTGAAGACCAGCAAAGGTCCAGACGTCGAGTAGTACGAATTCGTTTATCTAGGGTTCAACGTGGAAATCGTTTAAGTTTTTGCCGCGAACATTCAGATTGGAGCATGAATCAATGGGGTATGGTGCTCTTCACAGATGAGTGTAAAGTGAAGCTTTGTAGTGATGATCGGCGGATTAGAGTATGGAGACGACAGGGTGAGAGATTTTCCGATGTCTGCATCAAGGAAATTGACCGCTTTGGAGGTCCTAGTGTGATGGTTTGGGCTGGGATTAGCTTACAAGGCAAAACTGAGTGGTTTTCTTAAATCAAGGCACAGTAACTGCACAACGGTACATCGATGAAGTCATCAGGCCTCATGTGATTCCATTCTCACAGAGAGTGGGGCCAGGGTTCTGGTTAATGCATGACAATGCCCGCCCACACACAGCTCGGGCCACTCAGACTGTACTGGATGACTCCCATATTCGTGTCCTACCATGGCCAGCGTATAGTCCGGATTTAAATCCAATAGAGCATATGTGGGACCAATTAAAACGAAGGGTTAGGGAGCATGAGCAAGAGTTTCACAACCAGCAACAGCTTATGGATGCTCTGAAACGTGCGTGGGAAGAGATACCTGATGAAAACATCAGAAACTTAATCGAGAGTATGCATTCAAGGCTCCAGGAGTGCGAAAACAGGAGAGGAGGACACACCCGTTACTAAACCATTAAAAAAAATAGCTTGTGTCAGTTTTTGTTTTGTTTTGCAAAGAGTTTCTGGTTAGTTTTTGCTGTTGACAATGGACTAATTTCATGTTAATTGAAATAAGTGAAACAATTGACTACACAATTAAATGTTTATTAGCATAAGTTAAAACAAAAGCCTTGTTACATGTTATTTTATTAAATATACATTACTGTTTACTATATTTTTCACGTAGTAATCAAAATACTTAGTGGCCCCTATTTTCTTTTGAGTAGTATATAAGGAAATATGGTTATTGAAACTTTCAGAAATATCATGTTCATTTTTCTGTAAATTTTGAAGTATATTTTCATATCTCAGGGCATCGCTATAGTCGAGATTGCCGGTGATACTTTTTATAAAAGTACCCAAGGGGTTAAACAAACCACGCTTAACTCTTTTAGGCTGAAAGGTATCTAGTTGCAAAGAAATTGTATCTATTTTATGAAAGATGCGAATAATCTGATATTTGAATAAGAGATAATTCTGATTATTAATACTATTCGCTGCGTCAGTGAGTTGAGATTTAGCAGTAGTCAGTTGTGTTTGTAAAAGGTTTAGGTCTATGTCTTGTAGGAAAGTATGGTAATGGGATATAATCTTAGTTGGGCCTAGTTTAAAGGGTAAGATACCAGGTCCTTCGTCTAGTCTTTCAAGTCGTATGTCTTGAGCTCGGGTCAGGTTGGTCAGGATTAGTATGGTCCTGCAGCAAATCAAGATATCTATATTTAAGGGTTCTTTTTAGGCGATTTTTGGCCATAGGTCCACGTTTTTTAGAGGTGTAAATGTGAATAGGTAAGTTAGAGACGACTTTATCCTGGGTGAATCTAGGCGCGAGTTTCTGTCTAGCAGCTGCTGGGTTCCGGATGAACACTTCCTGATCTGTACTATACTCTACTGCGGGTTCTCTACTCTGGTTACGTTGCGTCGTCAGCGCTTCACGGTCGGCTCGCGATGAGTCGTGTATTATTTGATAAACTGTGTCCATTTTATTGCGGTGTTCCAGTAGGTATTGTTGTAATAATCTTTCAGTTAAATTTAAGTCGGTCGGGTCCCGGGGGTCACAATGTCCAGTTATGAGGTCAAAAGGTCTGCATTTCGTTAAACTATGTACAGAGCTAATGTATGCTATTATAGCGTAAGGTAAAAGATGTTGGGCTGGGTCATTCCTGTGCTGAAACTTCAGCAATCTCAGGTGCTTTAGGAGTGTACTGCGTAATCTTTCTATCATACCATTTTCGTTAGGAGCATGCGCTGCGGTGGTATAGTGATGAATCTTATGCAATTTCAGGAACTCTGAAACGACTTCATTTGTAAATTCAGTTCCACGGTCGGTCGTCAAATTCTGGGGAAATCCGTAATGTGTGCTGAAAGTTAATTGGGACTTGACTATGCTAGGGGCAGTGCTGTCAGGTATTTTGTAAGCTTGTGCAAATTTGGAAAACGCGTCTATAATAGTAAAGTATTTCTCATGTTCGATAGTTACAACGTCTGCGTGAAGTTATTCGAATGGTTTTGTCGGTGGCGGAACAATTTTTAACTTTGGGTTTATAGGGTTACGGTCGTATTTTGCAGAACTACACACATTACAATTACTGAAAAATCTAGTAATAGTTTCTTTTAACTTAGGCCAAAAGTATCGATGGTACAATGATAGGTGTGTTTCGTTGATACCACGGTGATTGGTTTTTCCTTCATGATAATTTCGAATGATATTCTGTTGCGCCAAGTATTCAGGGACATTTTCAAGTTCGTGTTTTACTAGAACTATATTCATGGAAGAACTTTTGAAACTCTGTATTACTGGGACTATAGCACACATTTTTTTTGGGGGTTGCACTAATATGGCTGTTCGAAGTTTAGGGTCAATATACTTTTTTATAATATCAATCAATTTTTCCTCAAAATGTCTGGGATTTCAACAGAGACTCTCTGGTAGGTATCATAATTCATAATTTCATAATTTCTTTATTGCACACAAATCAAACAAAAAAACAAGAGTTACATAAAAAAGTGTACAAAGGCGAGCTTATCTCTAATAAGAGATCTCTTCCAGCAAACCAGGCAAACAAGGGAAAAGTTGATGGTTGAGCAGGGGTAGACCTATGTGTACAATATATAAAATATTAAATTAAATAAATTAAGTAATAACTATAATAATATACTAAATACTTATTATATACTACAAATACTATTTTATACACTATACTAATACATACTTACATGCATACTACCTATAACTCTAAAGGGAGAGGTAATGTCTCTTCACACGACTTTTAAAGATATTCAGATTAGGACTGTCCCTGATGGTGCAGGGGAGTGCATTCCACAACCGAATGGCCCGGGCTCTAAACCCGTTCTCATAGTAAGCGGTGTTATGCTGTGGAGTTGTGAGCATGGAAACTGCGTGAGTTCTCCGAGGTCTGCTGGAAGAAAGAAATTGAAAACTGTCTCGTAAGAAAGTTGGGTAGACAAAACCCTGATCACTTTATGTGATCAGGGTTTAATTTTATTTTAGCACCTTTTTTCAAGCACACTGTCATAGGTTTTGTTAAACGGGCGAAATCTGGAATGAATCGTCTATAGTAACCTAACAGTCCGAGAAAACCTTTTATCTGATTCGCGGTTGTAGGAATCGGATATTTTTCAATTGCTGAAATTTTGTCAGGGTTGGGCTTGATACCATTGGGGGTGATGATGTGACCTAAATAGGGAGTTTCATGCTTCAAAAGTTCAGATTTATCCATCTGGATTTCGAAGTTAGATTCTCGCAATCTCTGAAATATTTTACGCAAGTTCACGATGTGTTCCTGTAATGACGTTGAAAAGACTAAAATGTCATCAAGGTAAACAACGCTAATTACATTTTGAAGGCCTCTTAGCACGTTGTCCATGACGCGCTGGAAGGTTGAGGGAGAGTTCTTAAGTCCCATAGGCATGCGTAAAAATTCGAAGTGTCCGGGGGTAAAATCTACGTTGAATGCGGTTTTGTGAATACTATCAGGGTGGGTTTCCAATTGATAAAATCCGCTTGCGATGTCAAGGCAGCTGAAGTACTGGCAATTTCCTAGCTTATCTAGGATATCTGATATGTTAGGGATGGGATACCTATCGTCAATGGTCTTTTCATTAAGTTTCCTGAAGTCAACTACTAATCTCCACTTGATTTTACCTGAGGCGTCTACCTTTTTGGGTACTATCCAAATAGGGGCACTCCATGCTGAGTTGGAAGGCCTGATAATACCTTGCTCTAGCATTTTTTTGATCTGTGATTGAACTTCCTGCCTATGGACATGAGGATATTTGTAAGTCTTACTATGCACGGGAATTTCGTCAGTAGTCCTAATGATATGCTTCTCTTGGTTCGTGAAAGTCAATGGCTCGTCTTCGATGTAAAATACGTCAGCATATTCCTTGCAAAGCAACATTAAATTAGTTCTTTCTTCGACATTTAAATGCTCAGTCCGTAAACGCGATAGTACGTCTCGTGTTCGGTTAGTCATCGTGGGTGGTAAAATCGGTTCGCTAAATGTATGTGTCGGAATTGGTTCCGCAAGTGTGAATATGAGGTCATTATGAGATGGGTTTGATACTTCTACATAAGCTCGATTATCCTGTGATGTGGATAGACAATCATTTATCTTACAACCACATATAGTCTGCTGGTCTATAGAAATGTCACCATTGGGTACATTGGTGGGCACTCTAATTATTCGAGTGGACTGTGCTGGTACAATTATCTCAAGCAAATTTTTACTCCGTTGTGATTCGTACATTAGAATGGGATTCGTAGCGAATTCAGTTATGAATGATCTTGAGCCAATGTCTATTTCTGCTTTCCATTGTTCCAACAAATCACGTCCGATTAATCCATCGAAATAATTATGAAACCTGTAGACAGATAACTTTATCGGTGACTGGTCATTGAATTCGGGGAAGCAGGGAATCCTCATTGAGTAGTCGTTTTTCGTGGTAGCATGGATGTCCGTAACAACAAAGGGGTCATAGTCCAGGGGCGTATTAGGATAAAATCTGTCAACGGCTTCAGGGCTAATAAATTATTGGTTTGCTCCTGTGTCGATTAGTAATTTCAGTGGGGGATTGAAAATTTGTATGTAGGGAAGTTGTCTTCTATGCTGCAGGTTCAGTTCTATTCTGGGGTAATCATTTTCGAATCCTATCATAGTCAAACGTTTGTATTTCACAGTGATCGTTTGAGTCAGTCGGTACAAAGTCTGGGTATTCAGGGTATTCTTGGTAGTAATAATCATAAGCATTGGGGTCGTACATCTCATACGCTTTGTTACTGTGCATTTCTCTAGGTTTCGGTTGATAGGGAGCAACATTACGTGAATTCCAGTCCTGTCTCATCTGAGTTGGGGGTAGAGTACGGGCAACGGGGTAGCTTACACCACTCATTGGCATTGAAGTTGGTTGATTTTGAAAATACCTGGGCTGGGGTCGGGGTTGAATTTTGAAACCAGTGGTCATGTCAGAACGGGGTAGAGATCCGAAAATTTGTTGGGTCCTTGATGGTCCTTGATATGGGGGTCTATGTGGGTTATTAGATTGTGACAGGCTGTAGATGGGCCTGGGCACATTTTGCATTGGCATTTGGGGAGCAAATGACGGGCGGGGGGGCATAAAAAATTGTGTCGGGTTAGTCTGCATATACGGGGTGAAGAAATTTTTGGATTGGTCTTTATTCTGTAGGTACAGGACATTTAATTCCTCTTGGGCAAATTCTAATGCTTTCTCTAGTGTTGGGGGTCGCATGCACCTAATGCGTGATCCTAGTGGTTCCTTTAAACCCTTGAGGTATGTCTGAAGCGCTAACTTTTTGTACAAAGTTCTTTTCGCTTCCACAGTGGTTGAGACATTGTCATGCAATTCGACATAAGCCATAATCACACTTAGCAAATTTTGGACACGCTCATAGTAAACGTGCGGGGTATCGGTACCTTGACATAGTGTAGACAAATCTGTGTAAAGCGCAGATTCATCTCGATGATCTGAGAATGAATTTATCAATGCATTCCGTATGCCATTCCAGTCTGAAGGTACGCCGTTAGTTGCTAGGGTTCTGACGGCGGGTCCAGTTATTTTATTTAATATGCCATTTAGCATAGAATAATTGTTCAGTTCATGGCCAGGGGCTGGATTGACATAAGTTAGCACGAGTTGGTCACAAATATTTAGGAATCTGATAAGCACATTAGAGTTTTCATCAAACTCAGTAACTAATCTCAAGGCCTTATAAATTCTATCTGTCTGATCTATCTGAGGTTGAAGTGGAACCTCATTATTAGCGGCGGGGGCGGCATTCGCCAAACGCACTTGTGCATCATTCATTGTAGAACGATGATCTTCTAATGATTCCTCAATAGCTTCTAGGAGGTCTAAGTGGCGATTTTGGTCCTTTAGCTGTCTCCTAATTTCGTTACGATTGTTGGGTATTATACCCCTACTAGATCGTGGGGAAAAAATGTTGATGGATACTTAGGAACTAGCAGGTGGAAAAAATAACATATGTGAGGAAATAGCAACCAATGGGAATATTGCGTACTATTCTATAACTCACATGAGCATCAGCATCTCGTCTCGGAGCTTTTTCATCGATGTCTGGATAAGCGGCTCAGGAAATCCTCTTCTTTCCGGCTCTCGTACGTACGTAGGTTTGTAGATGTAGCTGTCGCGTGTCGTCCGATACGACTATCAGTGGTCCTCGATATTAGATTCACGCACTGACCAACTACCCATCCTACCGCCTGCGCCAATTACGACTACTGGCCGTCGGAGGGGATTTTAAAAAGGAGAACGAGATGATTGTCCTTTTATAACTTTAATGTTTGAAAGTTACAATATTCACTTAAAATTAATTACAATGAAATGATCTCGATTGATCGACTAAACTAATGTCCTTTCGCTATCGCGATTGAAACGTTAAGGCGACGAGAACTTTGGTGACGGCTCCCACCAAGTAAATGAAAATGCACCATCAGGGTTTTTGGGTGGCATCGCGTGATGTTCGGGAAAATTCCATGATCGTACTCGTATTCATCGTCACTTCGGACCACCCACGAAAATGCTGAGATTGCTTATGGATTTTTCCCGAACATCACGCGATGCCACCCAAAAACCCTGATGGTGCATTTTCATTTCATTTTCTAGTGTTGGGGGTCGCATGCACCTAATGCGTGATCATTAGGTGCATGCGACCCCCAAATCTAGAGAAAGCATTAGAATTTGCCCAAGAGGAATTAAATGTCCTGTACCTACAGAATAAAGACCAATCCAAAAATTTCTTCACCCCGTATATGCAGACTAACCCGACACAATTTCTTGTGCCCCCCCGCCCGTCATTTGCTCCCCAAATGCCAATGCAAAATGTGCCCAGGCCTATCTGCAGCCTGTCACAATCTAATAACCCACATAGACCCCCATATCAAGGACCATCAAGGACCCAACAAATGTTCGGATCTCTACCCCGTTCTGACAAGACAACTGGTTTCAAAATTCAACCCCGACCCCAGCCCAGGTATTTTCAAAATCAACCAACATCAATGCCAATGAGTGGTGTAAGCCACCCCGTTGCCCGTACTCTACCCCCAACTCAGATGAGACAGGACTGGAATTCACGTAATGTTGCTCCCTATCAACCGAAACCTAGAGAAATGCACAGTAACGAAGCGTATGAGATGTACGACCCCAACGCTTATGATTATTACTACCAAGAATACCCTGAATACCCAGACTTTGTACCGACTGACTCAAACGATCACTGTGAAATACAAACGTTTGACTATGACCAGACCGAACAGAATGAGCAGGATTTTCCCCCGGATTCGAAAATGATTACCCCAGAATAGAACTGAACCTGCAGCATAGAAGACAACTTCCCTACATCAGGCCTTCCAACTCAGCATGGAGTGCCCCTATTTGGATAGTACCCAAAAAGGTACACGCCTCAGGTAAAATCAAGTGGAGATTAGTAGTTGACTTCAGGAAACTTAATGAAAAGACCATTGACGATAGGTATCCCATCCCTAACATATCAGATATCCTAGATAAGCTAGGAAATTGCCAGTACTTCAGCTGCCTTGACATGGCAAGCGGATTTTATCAATTGGAAACCCACCCTGATAGTATTCACAAAACCGCATTTAACGTAGATTTTACCCCAGGACACTTCGAATTTTTACACGCCTATGGGACTTAAGAACTCTCCCTCAACCTTCCAGCGCGTCATGGACAACGTGCTAAGAGGCCTTCAAAATGTAATTTGCGTTGTTTACCTTGATGACATTTTAGTCTTTTCAACGTCATTACAGGAACACATCGTGAACTTGCATAAAATATTTCAGAGATTGCGAGAATCTAACTTCGAAATCCAGATGGACAAATCTGAATTTTTGAAGCATGAAACTCCCTATTTAGGTCACATCATCACCCCCAATGGTATCAAGCCCAACCCTGACAAAATTTCAGCAATTCAAAAATATCCGATTCCTACAACCGCGAAACAGATAAAAGGTTTTCTCGGACTGTTAGGTTACTATAGACGATTCATTCCAGATTTCGCCCATTTAACAAAAGGTGCTAAAATAAAATTAACCCCTGATTACATAAAGTGCTTTGAACACTGTAAAACTCTCTTGACTAATGACCCCATCTTGCGGTACCCCGACTTTACAAAATACTTCATTCTGACCACCGACGCTTCGAATTTCGCCCTAGGTGCGATTCTTTCACAAGGACCGATAGGTACAGACAGACCAATAGCATATGCTTCCAGGACACTAAATGACAGTGAAGTGAACTACTCGAATATTGAGAAAGAGATGCTTGCAATAGTATGGGCCACTAAATACTTCGGACGAAAATTTAAAATCGTTACTGACCATAAGCCACTGCAATGGCTTATGAATCTGAAGGAGCCGAACTCTCGCCTCACCAGGTGGAGATTAAAGCTAGCTGACTACGACTTCACAGTCGTATAAAAAAGGCAAAAATAACACGAATGCCGATGCCCTATCACGAGTCGAAATTCATAATGAGGAACTCGCCTCTATGGTAGTTAACATCTCTTCCTCAGGGTCGTCGACCATAACCGCCCCCGATGACAGACCATTTATCAGCCAATCATCAACTGATACCGCACCTAGTGAGAGACCATTACGAAGCTCATCTTCAACCATCACTGCACATTCTGACATAGATATCCAACCCCCTGATGAAGTTACAATTCATGTTGACTCGCCCGCTGAAACAGTTCACACCAGTGTAGAAAACCCCATACTTAATATACCCATTTTAGATGAACCCCTGAACAAGTTTCGCGAACAACTTGTGATAAAAATTGTCCCTACTTCCACCTGTCAGCGACCAAAAATTCAAAAACCCTTTGATACCTACCAGAGAGTCTCTGTTGAAATCCCAGACAACAATTTTGAGGAAAAATTGATTGATATTATAAAAAAGTATATTGACCCTAAACTTCGAACAGCCATATTAGTGCAACCCCAGTAATACAGAGAAATTTCAAAAGTTCTTCCATGAATATAGTTCTAGTAAAACACGAACTTGAAAATGTCCCTGAATACCGAAAAACCAATCACCGTGGTATCAACAAAACACACCTATCATTGTACCATCGATACTTTTGGCCTAAGTTAAAAGAAACTATTACTAGATTCATCAGTAATTGTAATGTGTGTAGTTCTGCAAAATACGACCGTAACCCTATAAACCCAAAGTTAAAAATTGTTCCGCCACCGACAAAACCATTCGAATAACTTCACGCAGACGTTTTAACTATCGAACATGAGAAATACTTTACTATTATAGACGCGTTTTCCAAATTTGCACAAGCTTACAAAATACCTGACAGCACTGCTCCTAGCATAGTCAAGTCCCTATTAACTTTCAGCACACATTATGGATTTCCCCAGAATTTGACGACCGACCGTGGAACTGAATTTACAAATCAAGTCGTTTCAGAGTTCCTGAAATTGCATAAGATTCATCACCATACCACCGCAGCGCATGCTCCTAACGAAAATGGTATGATAGAAAGATTACGCAGTACACTCCTAAAGCACCTGAGATTGCTGAAGTTTCAGCACAGGAATGACCCAGCCCAACATCTTTTACCTTACGCTATAATAGCATACATTAGCTCTGTACATAGTTTAACGAAATGCAGACCTTTTGACCTCATAACTGGACATTATGACCCCCGGGACCCGACCGACTTAAATTTAACTGAAAGATTATTATAACAATACCTACTGGAACACCGCAATAAAATGGACACAGTTTATCAAATAATACACGACTCATCGCGAGCCGACCGTGAAGCGCTGACGACGCAACGTAACCAGAGTAGAGAACCCGCAGTAGAGTATAGTACAGATCAGGATGTGTTCATCCGGAACCCAGCAGCTGCTAGACAGAAACTCGCGCCTAGATTCACCCAGGATAAAGTCGTCTCTAACTTACCTATTCACATTTACACCTCTAAAAAACGTGGACCTATAGCCAAAAATTGCCCTTAAAAAGAACCCTTAAATATAGATATCTTGATTTGCTGCAGGACCGTACTAATCCTGACCAACCTGACCCGAGCTCAAGACATACGACTTGAAAGACTAGACGAAGGACCTGGTATCTTACCCTTTAAACTAGGCCCAACTAAGATTATATCCCATTACCATACTTTCCTACAACACATAGACCTAAAACTTTTACAAACACAACTGACTACTGCTAAATCTCAACTCACTGACGCAGCGAATAGTATTAATAATCAGAATTATCTCTTATTCAAATATCAGATTATTCGCATCTTTCATAAAATAGATACAATTTCTTTGCAACTAGATACCTTTCAGCCTAAAAGAGTTAAGCGTGGTTTGTTTAACCCCTTGGGTACTTTTATAAAAAGTATCACCGGCAATCTCGACTATAGCGATGCCCTGAGATATGAAAATATACTTCAAAATTTACAGAAAAATGAACATGATATTTCTGAAAGTTTCAATAACCATATTTCCTTATACAAGGAAATGACGATCCAACAAACTCAGATTTTGAATAATTTAACCACTAATCAGGCAAAGTTAGCGAAAGCCTTATCATATTTCATAAACAGTTCTACCTCAGATAAAGTGCAACTGACGCACTATACCCAGCTGACTCAGTTATTCGCTTTGATTAGCGAAAACGTACAAGACTTAGGTACGGAGATAGATAGATTAGAGAATATTTTAGCTTTTAGTCGCACAGGCACTTTGCACCATTCTATTCTATCACTTAATGATATCACCTACATGATAAGAAAATTAAACGTTTTATATGAGCCTGAACAAATTATAAGTTTAGATTTGAGATATTACTATGATTTAATTAGCTTAGGATGTTATTTTTTTGATAAAAAGATCGTAATTTTCCTAAAATTTCCTTTAACTTCCATATCATCCTATAATCTATACATACTCTGCCCAGTACCAAATAAACACCATAACGTCATTATCCCACCATTCCCATTCGTGGCAACCAATTCTAAGGAGTATGTGTACATAGAGGCAGAATGCCCGAAGGTCGACACCTGGTACATCTGCGAGCAACAGCTGAGCTACCAGACCCGCACACAACCTGACTGATAGATATGCTGATAACTTTACAGGAGGTAGATGAAACGTGTAGTCCCACGCCTAACTCTCTGTCCAAGGAGGCTCTAACGGAGCTAGACAGTCAGCACTACATTATTTCGTTCCCGAAACCTACAAAAGTCAAGATACTCTGCGGACCAGAACAGCATCAAATCCTAGAAGGCAGTTTTCTAGCAACACTTACTCGAAATTGCAGTATCCGAGCACCGAGATTCACCATCATCAACTTCAACGATACAATTTGTGGACAACCTGTCGAAATCAGTATGTTTCCACCCTCAACTTCGAACATACAGTACATCTTCCGTGAATCGACCAATTCATTACAACCTTACTTCAATTGATTTGAATAAACTGTATGACATCCAGAAGCCAATAACAATGGAAATTCCAATGAAATCAGTCACCATGGACTTACTGACCACCTACCATACTACAGTACCTATGTATGTACTGGTGATATTCTGCACAGTTGCATCAATTGCATTTTACTTGCGACATAAGAAGACAAAGAAAGAGAACGCATCGACTGTCCGCGATTTGGAACTATCTGCACTACCTGAAACATCCCAGAACATTACTTCAATCAATAATATGTCTCCGAAAGAGAAAAGATCCGCAATATTCGCCGTAGACATTGGCAAATAGTTGCTCATCTAGGGGGGGAGGTGTTACGATATTATCCATCGCCCATCACCATGTACTCGTATTCATCGTCACTTCGGACCACCCACGAAATGCTGAGATTGCTTATGGAATTTTCCCGAAAATCACGCGATGCCACCCAAAAACCCTGATGGTGCATTTTCATTTACTTGCTGGGAGCCGTCACCAAATTTCTCGTCGCCTTTACGTTTCAATCGCGATAGCGAAAGGACATTAGTTTAGTCGATCAATCGAGATCATTTCATTGTAATTAATTTTAAGTGAATATTGTTACTTTCAAAACATTAAAGTTATAAAAGGACAATCATCTCGTTCTCCTTTTTAAAATCCCCTCCGAAGGCCAGTACACGTAATTATTGCAACAAATTATTTTTATTTCTTGGATCGTTTGGTATCCAAACCTAAGTTAGCGAAGTCGAAAGTAGGTGGCGTCGACTTTTGGTGGGCCAAAAACCTCGAAATGTTGTCGTCTTTAATTTATCAAAGCACGATTTTATAAATATGGAATGTTTTTGAATTAAAAGTGAAAAACTGGAATAAGTTCGAAAATTTCAAGGTTTTTGGGCCCCCACTTTCGCGGTCTCAAACTTAGGATTGGCATAGACACATAATAATAAACGGTCCTTAAAAAAATGCAAGCTGAATAGACTATTGGATTCTCTATATATTGGTATTCAAGAGAAATGATTTTAAAAATCTGAAGTCGATGTCACGTCCGACAGAATTCAAATATGTGCTTTAAAACTAAATTTGAACAACCTTGATAATGGCCAGTTTCTCGAATGTCAAGTGGGCGAACCACTTTATGTGAAAATTTAAAATTCTAACGTACCGTGTTAGAATATTTAAAGAATAATAGCTCTACAACTGATAATTGGATAAAAACTTTGTTAAAAGACTAAAAATTCAATGTGAGCTGTCGTAAATTTAAAGTAGAAATGTAATGGAACGTCGGCTCGTGCAAAATGTTTATGGTATATAGATTTAACACTGTCACTAATACAGGGTGGTCCAACTTCAGTGGTCTAAACACTTTTTTTAATAGAAATACACAAGTCCTGACCAAATGTTAGGTCATCATTGTCCAAAGAATTATTTTTACAATAAAAGTATAAATTTTTGAAATTTTAATTTTTACAATGCAAATTTTCGACTGTTATTAAAAAAAACTTAATTCAGTACAAACCTAGCTTTATCTAAAATTATCTGGACTGGATTCTTATAAGTGAAATCATTTTTTGGACCACCGAATTTGGGGCAACCTGTTTACGCCACGAACATCTACCTACATTTGCGATTATAAGAATTAATGGCATTTGCAACAATGCCAAAATACCACGAGCATCTATGCAGGGCCGATGGAATTTACGATCGACTTTTACTAACAAAACAGCGAGCAATTCAGCTTTAGCTACTACAGTTAATTGCACTGCAATAACCGACAGGAATATGTACCGTTTTATGGATTTAACATGCATCGTTAATTTAAAACTCCGTAATTGCTGATTGATTCTCTGCTGATTATGATGTTTTAATAGGTCTGCTGAATTTCACCCACATAACCCTCAATGCGGACTTTAATAATAATAAAAATATATTTTTTTCCAGAAATACAAGGTAACACACGTAATCTGATTTATCCTTACCTAAATTATCGTAATATCATCAATTTCAAAGTTACCGAACTCATACCCTAACTTAATTTATCGTAATCTAATTTATCCTAACCCAACTTATCGTAATCAATATACTTTATTGCACGGAAAATAATCAATAAAAATATATTATATAAACACTTGTGCGCAAAGGCGAGCTTATCTCTAAAAAGAGATTACTTCCAGCAAACCTAGACAGGATAGGGCAGATTCTATTGCTAGTAAGGGTAGTCTGGTACACAATAAATTAAATAATTACCCACTTAAATATAATAGTGGTTTATGTGACTGCTACATAATGGAGGGCATTAAAACTCGAGAGTGGGTTTATGAAACGAGCCGACGAAGGCTAGTTTCATAATAATAATAATAATAATAATGTCCTCCAAGCCGATACGGCTACGGCGACTGCCAAAGGCCAAAGCGGGCGTCGCTGGTGTGCCCGAATGTGGCTGACGTAGCCAATCTTGGCTTTAAACGTTTTTCCACAGGTTGCACATTTAAGTGTGCCGTTCTCATAATTATAGTTAATGGCTGAAGGTGTTCGAGCCGTGGCTTCATCTCGCTTCTTGTCCAGGTCAGCGCGACGCCGTGCTTCGAATTCAAAAATCTTCTTTTGTGCGAGATGCCTCCATTCTGGTCGCTGGGCTGCACGATCTTCCCAGGTGTCCGGGTCTATGTCGCAGCGCTTCATATGCCTCTTTAACACGTCTTTAAAGCGTAGAATCTGGCCACCTTGCTTGCGCTTGCCTTCTTGGAGCTCTGCATAAAAGACGCGCTTAGCCAGCCTCTCGTCGGGCATGCGGGAGAGGTGTCCGCACCAGCGCAGTTGTCGCCGTATCAGATAGGCTTCAATACCGCCAACATTCGCTCTGCGTAGCACCTCTGTGTTGCGAATGCGATCAGTCCATTTGATATGCAAGATAGTACGAAGACACTTGAGGTGAAACCTATCCAACGTCCGGATGTGCCTCCGGTACAAACACCATGTCTCCGCTGAGTACAGAAGATTTGGCAGCACCGTAGCCATGTACACTGCGATCTTAGTAGTCCGACTTATATCATGCGAATGGAACAACCTCTGTTCCAGCTTCCCGAAAGTCTCTGAAGCAGCGCCGATTCTGCTGTTGATCTCAGCGTCTAGGTCTCCACGAGATGTTATCGTGCTTCCCAGGTATCTGAATTTTTCTACTTGCTTCAGAGTATCTCCTCCTAGGCTTATTATTAGTGCAGGACTGGGCGTTTGAAGTGTTTCCAGGGACATAACTTCCGTTTTATTAACACTAATTTTTAGCCCGTACCTACAGCAAGCTTCACCGAGTTTAGTCATCAGCTCTTGTAGACCTTCTGGGGTAACCGCCACAAAACACAGGTCGTCAGCGTACATTATCTCTGTGATGATACAATGAGAGACTTTAGTGTGCGCCCTAAGTCTAGATAGGTTGAACAGCTTTCCATCCATCCGGAAGCGGATATAAATGCCTTCTGAAGTGTCTTTCAGGGATTCTCTAACCACCACGGCAAAATACAAGGCGAACAGAGTGGGTGACAAAACACATCCTTTTTTGACTCCACAGGTAACGGAGAAAAACTCTGTCTGTTCGCCATTTGCTGAAACGCAACAGGTCATGTCATCGTGGAGGAGACGAATGAGCCTTATAAACTTTTCCGGGCACCCATACTTCTCTAGCACCAGCCATAGGGCTTCGCGAGGAACGCTGTCGAATGCTTTCTCCAGATCTACGAAGCAGAGGTGGAGGGGTTGTCTTTGCTCTTTGCTTTTCTCTTGTAGCTGCCGCAGACTAAAGATAGCTTCACTTGTCCCTCGTTCTGGCCTGAAACCAAACTGGCTTTCTGGTAGTATTTTTTCGGAGATTGGTATAAGCCTATTCAGTAGGACTTTAGCAAAAATTTTCCCAGGAATACAGAGCAGTGATATGCCAGGGTAGGAGTTACAATCGGAGCGGTCTCCTTTTATTCTTGTACAGAGTACATATACGCGAGATCTTGAAGTTATTTGGTACAAGTTCTTCACTCCACACCAGAGAAAATAATTTCCAGAGGGTATTGTGTAGGTTCTCTCCGCCGTACTTAAGAAGTTCTCCAGGAATGTCGTCCACTCCGACCGCCTTCTTGTTTAGTTGATTTTTTATTGCTGCAACTACTTCATCAAGCGTGGGTGGTTCACTTAGTTCAGTTGCTTCGGGAAGTTTTCGGAGTCCTCTAATGTGCTGCAGATCAGCTGCCCGGTCTACATTCAGCAATTGATTGAAGTGCTGCGCCCACCGATCAAGAACGTCTTTTTTCGTAGTAAACCGCTGAGTACCGTTCATAGACTTCAATGGCACATTTATACGAGGCGCACTTCCGACTAGCTTCCTTACTTCAGCATGAAACAAACCAAGTCTATTGTGCTGGGAAAGCCAGTTGATGTAGTCAGCCTTCTTTTTCCACCACTGATCCTTCGCCTCGCGTGTAATGGTTTGAAGTGCCGCGTTACTTTTCTTTATCTCCTCTAAAGTCTCCCGTGAATTTCTGCCTCGCCGACGACGTAACAGAGTGCGGTGTTTTGCAATCGCTTTAGTGATCATTTGATCGTTCTCGTCAAACCAGTCTTCGTTAGTCCGGGTTGTTTTCCCTAACGTTTGAGTGGCCGCATCGATTACTTGCGTACACAGGAGTTCCTATGTCACCCGAAGTGCACCTTTTGTGTCCAGCGTTGAGATTGCGTTATTTAAAGCCTGAGAGTAATTTGCTTGGATTTCTAAGCTGGATAGCTTATTTGTATCAAGGCGGAGGGTTTTAGTTTTGTTGCTTCGGATCGGAGGGCGAAGTTTCAGTTTCATCTTCGTTACCACTAATTTGTGGTCCGTCCAGCATTCGGCACCACGCATAACTCTAGTAACAAGTACTTGTGAGATGTCGGCTTGTCTGACAATGGCATAGTCTATGAGGTACCAATGTTTTGACCTTGGATGCATCCATGTAAACTTATGCTTTAAAGGGAGTCGAAAGTAGGTATTGGTTATAGCCAAGCCAAATTGCACACAGAGGCTTAGTAACATTTGGCCATTACTGTTCATGTTACCAATACCATGCCGTCCTAGAACACGAGGCCAAGCATCAAAGTCACGTCCAACCCTGGCGTTGAAATCTCCGAACAGCAAGATTTTTTCCGTGGGACCAATTTTCGCCAGGGTATCTGATAGCTCTTCATAGAATTTTTCTTTGATATCATCGGTATTCGTCATTGTTGGTGCATACACACTGATTAAATTTAAAAACCTCTCATTGTCCATGTGAAGGCGCAAAGTGATGACACGGTCAGATGTGTATATAGGATACTCGCTTAGGTTCTTAGCGATGGAGGTTTTGATCGCAAATCCTACCATGGAGCGCCTTGTTTCAAAGGTGGGAGTCCCTTTCCAGTAAAAGGTGTATCTGCCTCCATGTTCAACTAATTGTCCTTCGTCGGCCAGGTGGGTTTCGCTAAGAGCGGCTATGTCCACGTTGTAGCGACGAAGTTCCTGAGCCACGATTGCTGTTTTCCTCTCAGGACACAAGTTAGTATCGCGATCCAATAGGGTTCTAACGTTCCATGCGGCAAATGTCATCTTAGATATTCTAGGCGTATTATTTTTACTCGTTCTTTTTCGACCACGTGGGTAAGGATGCGTAGACAGCCGTGGTTACTGACTCCTTGTTGTTTTTGGGATAAGCAATTTTTGGGACACCTTTTCTAGTCCCGCCCCCATTCGGGGCGAGCAGTGCTTCCCTAAATAGGGCTGCTCGGTCACCCAGAGTGCTGCCGAGCTCACGCTGTTAACCCTTTCAGCGCAAAAGCGACCAATCTCTTTGAGCCGCCTACGTGCAAATGTCAGACAAAGCCCGGTGTGCATTACAACCGAACCTCTCTACCTCCATTAGTCGCCGCAGGGCTTTTTATTATTCTCCGTGTACCAAGTCCAAAAGCAGTCCGATACGCAGATCATATTTAAGTGCACAAGTGGGCGCGCAACCACAGGTGCACTCTCTCGTCCTCCCTCTCCTGTATCCGAAGAAAGGGAACCGCTACGACCAGAGAAGAGTTTGGATGCAGTGTATGGCCGCCAGTTGCCTTGTCCTCTGCTGACGCCCTGGGCATTACACGCTGCCTTGCTGTCTCGCCGTCTCCGCCAAACCACTGTCGCTTATCAGCATTCGGGCTGCCATCGCCGCTGAACCAGTCTTTACGCGCTACGCGGGAGGAATCCGCCCCTTCGTTGCCTCTTCCGGCAGCATTGCCGTACCAAAGCCCGCCTTCTCCGCCGCTGCTGCCGTTGAGGTCTTCACCTGTAACCCTAGGCAAGGGACCTGTTGGTCCGCGGGAGGTATTTTATTTCCCTCCAGCCCTGCAGGTGTCCTAGAACAACCTGCCGAGCACACCCTATCCGCCACCTGGGGACGCGTTCCCTAGTGGTGATTCTTCCCCGAGAGAGTTTCATAATAATATCTCTCGAGAGTTTTAATGCCTAATTATGTACAGTTACATACACTAGTTTATCTACACACATATCATAAGCTCTCTTTGATGTGTTCAGGAATCGCATGTTCGACCGGCATTGTGGCGTTGATAATTGCTCTGCAGTTATTTAGCTTGTTCAGTAGTAGGTACTGTAGCGCTCCTGGTGCTAATGTAATGCTCCTAGCACTAGACGTCACTGCCTAATTGATAACCATGAATATAAATCATAATACTGTTTAGTTTAGACCGTTCTGTTTTATTTGATCTTTTAGTTATATACAGTTTTTATAAAAGGGATCCACAACTGGCTCGATAGCCATTACTCTAATCTTCACTATAACTTAGCTCAGTCACTGGCCGAAGCCTACGGTGAAGCGTGTCACATTGACTTCCACATCCAATCCTCTTTCTTTTTTTTAAACTACAAACAAGTAACGGTGCCAAAGTGACACCCACTCTAAAGAGGCCCGTATACAATATACAACCTACCTTACAATAATTCACCCATCCCTTCAAAAAAAAAAATCCAACGGTTTTTTTTTTTTTTCAAAGTGGCAACCCTAACTCAAAGTCTAAAATCTAAAATGACAACCCTATCTCAAAGTCTAAAATCTAAAAAACATTAAGTGTTAACTTTAAGTTAGTTTGCTATGCATGAAATCTAAAAGACAGTAAATATGCCGCAAGCAAAAATTTTAATAACATCAAGTACCCTAATCCTTATCTGTCCAACCATCCCATTTAACCTACTCAATTAAACATTAAATAACAAAACCAAACTACACTTAACGTGTAGGCTATGCACCTTAAAAAAAACCTAAATTATAACACCCTATGATCCCATCATACAATTATTCGCGGCTTAACACTAACCTACCTAACGCTAGAAAACTCTCAATTACAATACGAAGGCAAATAACTGAATCTAGCTAAGATTTAGCTTCTCGAATAGTTATCATTCGACAAACTTTCTGACAATAAAAACTAGCGAAAAACTTATCAGACAACCATAATACCTCCGTTCCTAAAATTAATATAGATAACAATTGTGAACACATTGTAAACTCTTTCCACCGAATGGAAATATTTCAAAAATTAACGCAGGCAAAGATCAAAGAAAAAAAAATATCATTTTCAAATATAGGAAACGTCAACCATATTAACAGGATTAATCTATAGAACCGTATTACTAAGCCACAGCCTAAGAATGAGTTCATTAAAATTCGTTCCAATAATACGATGAAATCAACTAGCTTTAAAACCGATACTACTACATACATATATCCTAAATAATCCGTTGGAATTCAGTAAACTATATTTTACTATTAACAGTTTAAGATAATCGCCGTGAGTTGCAACCAATTACCCAAGTAAAGACACTACAAATAATCTCGAACGTGTATCGAATACCCGAGTTATCCCACATCAGAAATTACTTTCATTGAGAAACCTTCGTTACCAACTTCGTTATACAACCCATAGTCTCCCCTTACCAAATCATCCCAACTCTATACTTTAAGAACGCGGGAACCAAAACAGAACCCTATGACGAATAGCTATTGCCTCGTCATACTGCTCTCAAAGATAAAACCAGGCGATCGGTTCAAACAATTATTCGAACTGTCGTTTATAAAAGTTTCTCATATAAAGGTAATCTACCACGGAAATCTAGTATGTTACAGATATTTCTTGGGTCTTTGGTGTACGGTCCTCATCAGACATCATAGTTCAGCAACAACATGAAAAGAAACACCGGTTAATAAACAATTCATAACCCTACCGCATACACAAACCACAAATCATCAACCGGGATAAAATTGTATTATATTCCTAATGTATAATTATTTAATGTCCTAATGTATAATTATTTAATATCAGACGAATTCCTCAGCGCAGCACAAAGCGTTTTAAATGATTTGTGTTAACAATAAACCCCGTGACCGTGAGTTCAGACGACGAATCAGCACATTAGACCTCCCAACGATCTCAATGACCTTGTATGGTCCTTGATACAGACGTGCCAACTTCGTACATCTTCCCGTTATCCGCCTTGGTACGTATAACAAAACGCTCTCGAGTAACACGCAAAATAGCCGAGTGGCCTCCCGGACTATTGAAAAATTTTATTTCATCCGCAGGTCCGCCTTACAATTTTAAAAATATTACCTACCTAACTTCCTTTCTTGACACGGCACGCACGAAGCTATATAACGCTCTATCTCCTTATCGGCTTTCGGCATGAAATATTTCGACCGAAAAATCTTCAACGTCTTTGCGAGACCCAAATGACCCCCTGTCCACGCCTCATCATGTAATTCGTTCATTACATTTTGAAACAAAGACCTAGGCAATCCTAATACCTCCCTAACTTCTCCATCTCTACGTACGCTTATATATAGTAAATTATTTCTCAAACAAAAACCGCTACGCCACGCTTCCGGACGTTCGCTCAACCGCGTTAACCATCTACTACAAAATTAATCGTTCTCTTGAACCACCTGTAACGACTCTACATTAATACTAAAAACTTCCAAACCATCTGTTAAATTCCACGCCTTAACCGACAGGGCGTGGAATCTTGGTAGGGTTGTTTTTCAGTGGAATGTCACAAAGCAGTACTGACCTTGACGCCGTCAACCGGATCGTCACCGACTTGAGGGGGGCTCGCCCGGTCAGTCCACTTAAGGCGCTGCTGCAAGATGTGCAAGTACTCAAGGGACCACCGTTTCCAAAAATCTTGAGCCATCTGCTGCAACATTTGCCACCTAGTTAACCGACTTAACTTAACATCACCGAATGGGTATTCTGGCAGTGCGTTAAGGGGCTGACCTATCAGGAAGTGACCCGGCATCAATGCTTCCAAATCATTTGGTTCCGAACTGAGCGGGCACAACGGACGCGAGTTCAGTGTCATTTCAATTTTACAGAACAGCGTCGCAAGCTCTTCAAAGCGTAGAGAGGTCTCACCGATGATCCTCGTCAGGTGCGACTTAGCCGATTTAACCGCAGCCTCAAAAATTCCTCCCCAATGAGGACATCCCGGCGGACTGAAAACCCATTCAATCCTTCGTCGGGAGCAAGCCGTACCGATGGCGTCCTAGTTACCGTTCAGGAATTGAGTGACCTCCTGCAGATATCGCCTGGCTCCGACAAAATTTGTGCCGTTGTCCGAACGGATTAATGTCGGGAGGCCCCTTCGTGAGACGAACCGATCTAGACATGCGATAAATGCCTCTGTAGTGAGGTCACTGACCACCTCCAAGTGGACTGCCTTCGTGGCCAAGCACACGAAGACGCACAGGTATGCCTTCACTAATCTGGCGTTCCGTAGCTGTGAAGACTTGACCATGAATGGTCCCGCGAAATCCGTTCTGACACCCGCAAAGGGCCGGATTTCGTTAACCCTATCCGAAGGCAAATCGCCCATCTGCATCGTAGCCGCCTTGGCCCGATAACAAGGCAGGCACCGAAATACGCCGCTACGCACTAAGCGTCTTCCCGATAGAATCCAGAACTCGCGCTGGAGAAACGCCATCAAGGCGTGGCATCCGACATGCCCATTCCGAATGTGTCGATCCTGTATCAACAGTTCGACCAACTTCCCTTTCCTAGGGAGTAACAACGGGTGGCGAGCCGCATAAGGCAGGTTGGCATTCCGCAGCCGACCTCCTACCCTCAGCAATCCTTGAGGGTCAATAAACGGGTTGAGCCGAGCCACAGCTCCCTTCAGTTGGATGCGTCCGCGTCTCAGAATGTCCAATTCGGACTTAAAGTGCACCGTCTGCACGTTCCGTACCAATGCGAACAACGCATGGTTCCGTTCCCGTGGTGTCAGGACCTGTGTCCGCACCAGTTGCGCCTCAGAGTTGCGACAATTCCGCGCAAATCGGAAGATCCAGGCGGTCACATTGACCAGCTTATCGAGCGAGCTGTACCGTTCCAGCAGGCTGAAATCCTCTTCCGGCTCTGGTTGCGTCGTACAGACACCGACTGTCATGGCGCCGTTCGCCGAGGTAACGCGTGGACTCATTGGCCAATCCGATTCGGCTTGAGTCAACCATTTTGAACCCCACCACAAGGGATGTCTAACTAACTCCGGAGCGTGACACCCACGAGACGTACAGTCTGCTGGGTTCATTTCCCCTGGAACATGTCTCCAGATTAAGGGAACCTCCGAATTCAAAATCTGCGAAACCGGATTCGCCACAAAAATCTCCAGCTTGTGAACTGAAGCCTTCAGCCAGCATAACACGATCTGGCTGTCCGTCCAAGCGTAGACCGTATCTTCTAACGCTATTGACCCACGAAGAACCGTCATCGTGTGGTTGACCAGAAGAGTCAGGAGAGCCGCTCCTGAAAGCTCTAATTTGGGAATGGTCAGGCGAGTGCGCAACGGCGCAACCTTGCTCTTGGCCATGACCAACCGCACATCAACCTCCCCCGAGGAGTCGGCCGTACGCAGATACACCGCAGCTCCGTAGCCCTTCTCCGAGGCATCGCAAAACCCATGCAGGGTGGCGGTGTATCGTTTGGTGGGGACCAACCTCCGTGGCAGTGAAATCCGATAGATGCCAGGGAGGGTCGAAAAGAACGATTCCCACTCTGAGCTCAATGACCCGCCGATCGGGTCGTCCCATTTCAGCTCAGCAGACCACAATTGCTGCATAAAACACTTGAGCTGAAATGTTACCGGGGTGATCCACCCGTTTGGATCAAATGTCCTAGCCACCGTTGAAAGGACGTTCCGTTTCGTCCAGACCTTCGGGGAGTCCAACTCGACCCGATACGAAAACATGTCTGACACCGGCTGGTACTGGACGCCTAATACCGACAACATATTTGGATTTTCCAAATTTTCAAAAATGTGGGGATCCTGCTGGTAGTCATCCGGAAGACCAGACAGTAACTCTGGAGAGTTCGACATCCATTTCCGGAGCTCGTAACCTCCACCCCGTAAGAGCTCAACTAGCTCGTCCCGTCGAGCGAGCGCCTCCTCTACGGAATCTGCACCGGTACAGATATCGTCCACGTAAAGATCCTGCTCCAGGATCGCGGCTCCTCTAGGGAAAATTAACCGTTCTCGGTCCGCTAACTCCCGCAGAGTGCGAATCGCCAAATAAGGACTAGACCGTAGCCCGTACGTGTTGGTGTTCAGCTCGTACACCTTGATGGGCTGATCTGGGCTCTCTCGCCACAGTATCAGCTGATACCGTCTATCGTCAGGGTGAATGACCGTCTGTCTAAACATCATCCGGATGTCAGCAACAAACACAACATTGTGTCGACGGAACCGTGTGATAAAATCCGCGATGTCATGGTTCAACTTCGGCCCTGAATGCAAACACTGGTTCAGGTTCATGCCGTTAGATGTTGATGCCGATCCATCGAACACTACCCGTATTTTGCCCTCCGGAGTCCTCAAGACCGCGTGATGAGGCAGCAAGCAGTGGTCTTCACGCTTCCAGTCGATACCCGAAACCGACATGTGGCCGAGCGACTCGTATTCCCGCATGAAATCGACGTACTTCTGCCGGAAAATCCCGTCACGCTTCATGCGTCGTTCCATCGACAGAAGCCGCGTTTCGGCTGCATGGTGTGAACTTCCCAGCGGTGGGCGATCACTCCGGAATGGAAGACGTGTGAGAAATCGACCTGACCGAAGGCGACCAGTATTGTTCCGATAAAACTGTTCACACTCTTCTTCAACCGGGTCCAACCGGCGGACCGTAGGTGGTTCCTCCACCTCCCAAAACTTCTGTATCACCTCCGAGAGTACAGAACCGAATAAGGGACTACTAGACGCTAGGCGTGGGGCCGCCGGCATGACCGGACCCATTACCGCATGGCCCAGTCTGGTGTTGACCGAAACCAGACCAGTCACCTGCAACACGTGGACACCTGGCACTAACAGGTATCCCAAGGCATCAACACCCAATAAAATGTCTACTGGGCCCGGAATGTCAAACTCCGGGTCAGCCAGTGACAACCCAGCGACCAACTGTCGCACCGAGGGCGACAACCGTACGTGAGGGTGTGAGCCCATCACATTAGGCATGACTAATGCCGTGACCGTCAGATTCACCGATGAATCCACCCGTGACGAGAGAGTAATCCGACATACTCCCTTAACGGAACCGACTTCCGTGTTCCCAATTCCCCGAATGGAATGTGGATACTCCCTTACCGAAATGCCCAACCGTCTTACAAGGTTGCACGAGACTAAGCACCCCTGGGCCCCCGAGTCCAATAGTGCTCGTGCCACACAAGATTTGCCTTCCGAACTCCACGCTCTCACAGAGGCGGTGGGGAGCATGACCGTCTGTGGAGTGGCGGCACCCTGTAAGTGGGCGGCGTGTCCCTAGCGGGAACCTCCGCGGGATCCGAACCCGCTGAGACCTTCGTCGGCCGAGTAACTCGGCTGCTGATATGCAACCGGCATATCAGACCGTATGTACATCAAGGGGTCCCAACCCGTATAATAGGCCCCTCGCTGTCCCGGTATCCGACCATACCGGACGGTGTACGGTGTGCCCGGTGGCCACCGTGGATGGATGGGGGAGAGCGGATCCAACCTGGGGCGCTCTAGGAATGGGGGCGACATCCGACTTTTCGCCTCCCTGTTCGCCTCCCAGAGCGACGGGCAGGGTGGCGCAGAAGGTGGTGGGCTCCCAGCCTTCGCGCCACTTCATAGGTGCCATCTGAAACCCGCCCGTAACACGCGGTGAGCCAGCGGCCCGAAGTCCTCGCTGACCGTGGACAGCGGCGACCGAACCCCGGCTATCCCGCATGTTACCCCCCGCGCTGCCACCTTCCCCTCGGGGGGAGTCCCGTCCGCGGGTACCCCAGTCACCCCGTTGGTGACTCCGCCCGGAGGGGGACTGGGTCCGGCCCTGGTTGGGCCCTGTGGCCGACCAACCTGAGTCCGGCCCTGGTGACCGTCCGAAGGGCCTGACCGATTCAGGCACAACACTATGTGGTGCTTGCCACCGCAGCACTCACAGGGGAACGCGCGCGAGCACTCGCTCAGCGTGTGCGGCGCCAAACAACCGAAACACAATCGGTGGCGGAAGACTATCTTCCTGCGGGCAGCTACCCCGAGCGCCTTAAAGTTGGCGCAACTGGTCACTTCATGACCGGCACTGTCGCAGTGCACACAGCCGTCCCCCGACGGCGCGGCATTCAGAACGCCAAATTGTTTCGACCTCCCACCCCCCCGTGGGGGCGGGGGGCGCGGCCCCTCCCGTATCCGCGCGGGTTGGCGCTGCACACTGGCCTCCGTGTCCAGTGTGTCGCATCGCCTGCATTCACCCTCCAAGAAATCTGTCAATTGGACAAGCGTGGGCAGTTCCGTGCTACTGCCCCCATTCAGCTGTTCAAACCGACTTTGAACAGCTGCAGGCAACCGTGACAAAACCATTTACAAAACAATGTATGACCATTGGTCTACCGGAAGACCAAGGTTCTGAAGGGCCTTAGTGGCCACCAGCACAGGGTTGAGCACCTGTACTCGGATGTCAACATCCCGGGCTACTCTAGGGAGGCTAAACAGCTTCCCCAGCTGCGCATCAACCAACCGCCGTTTGTGTTGGTAGCGGTCAAACAATATGGACCTGGCTATCTCATAATTGCCCGCCGTGACCGTTAGGTGACCGACCAACTCCTTCGGTTCACCCCGCAGAGCCATCAATAGTTGGGCCAACTTGTAGGCGTTGTCCAGGTCGTCCCGACCGTGGACCAAACTATCAAATAAATTAATGAAGGCCGGCCACTCATCAATTGCCCCACTGAAGGCCGGAATCTCCAGGTGTGGCAGCCGTCCAACAACACCCTTCGGGGGTGGGTCTCCGTTACCCTCCCCACGGTCATTCCTTCGCGACCGCTTAATTTTCTCCGCGCGACGCTCGATGTCACCCAAGAATTCCATCGCTTGGTCAGCATCCGCGCAGAGCTGTTTCACTGCAGCCACCGAGGCTTCATCCGTAAGCCCGAGAGCTTCAGCCTCCGCAGCCAGCCGACCCACCTTCCCGACGCGTGTCACTGCGTCCTCCACACGCTTGAGCAGGACATCGTCCATGTCCGGTCGCTCCACATACTTATGAGTATGGGCGAGCCATCTCATTTCCTCCCGGACACCATGCCGCAGTACCGTCAAGGGCGAAGGTGCCATGTTGACCGATTTAATAGATTCTGGTCTTATACTTCACTACCGAACTAAGTATAGCCAGAGACCAGCACTTGCCCGTCAGCGCTGGGCACAGAAATTAAAACTAAGTTGTCAAAACTAAGGCAACCACTAAAACAATTAAATCCTAAAAAATATTTAATATGGTCGCCCTGTGGACATACACCTTATAACTATACACTCTAAATCAATTAGAGAATGCCACCATAAAGCACAATAAAAATAACACACAAAAATTTATTATAAGAAAAAAGGCTATTTTTAGTATAATGTAGGTAGCCGTGAACCTTCTAGAAGTGGCCCCTCCGATATTACCCACACTTCTACTGAGGTCAGCAAAATCAGCTTAATACCCCTTAAATAGCCTGACCCTGCTCTGTAATCCGAAATAACACATCAATGCTATGGAACCCGATTGCAATACTATAGTCCGACCGAATGACTGTTCCTTATGCACACCGAGTTGTTTCCGACTACAAATTTATAATAATTGTTAACTAAATCGTCAATTATACGTTCACTAACCGAAAATGAACCTAAATTGTGGTATACCGACCACACGACTCACTCACAAAATGTACACTCACAATCTGAGGTATCCACCCTCTCCCAGCTACAATGTGGCAAAAAAACAACCCTACAACCGTCCGTGAATCGATTTCCTACTAGGAAACCGCGCCTCTGCTACCAAAATGTTAAATTCCACGCCTTAACCGACAGGGCGTGGAATCTTGGTAGGGTTGTTTTTCAGTGGAATGTCACAAAGCAGTACTGACCTTGACGCCGTCGACCGGAATTCGAAAGCTCAATTCGAGGCAGGAATACGGGATGAGGAACACCGGGGGGGGGACTCTCGTCGCAGCCCGCTGCTGTCGCCGTCGTGATGCTTGCCGACACAAAGGGTCGCTGTCCGAACGCGACGAATTGATTCCCGAATCACTTCAACCTTTCACAACACGAAGCACTCACTCCGATGACGTGAAATCTACTTATTTCCCGACGATTGTTCCGGGCTTATTATAATTGACATTAAACCAAGCTTCCCGATGCTGGCGCCGACTTTATCCCATGTGCAAAAGTTAACCTCTAACTCGTCATTTCGTTTCTATGCAAGTGACAGCTAGTGATGTCCCGATCACTCGCGGTCGATCCGCGCAACGAAAAAACCGGTGCGTTCCGAAGCATAAATATTAAACACCATCATCATCAGGTTCAAAACGAGAAGAAGTCTGAGGTCCTTCTGTTTCCCGTTTCCCTTCTTCCATAAGCGGATTCCTACTCAAAAAATCTGCCACTACATTGCTTTTCCCCGAGCAATGAACTATCTCGAAATCCCATTCTTGTATCGCTAACGCCCATCGCGCTAACCTACCAGACATATCTTTTTTCGACTGTAACCAACACAACGCGCTACGGTCTGTAACCACCTGAAAATACGATCCCCAAAGATAATGCCTATAGTGCCTTAACGCCCATACTAACCCCAGACACTCTTTCTCCGTCGTACTATTTTTTTTCTCCGCATCCGTTAACTTCCTAGACGCATAGGCAACCGGACTCATTTTTTCAACGCCCTGCATCAATACTGCACCCAACGCCTCGTTAGACGCATCCACATAAACTCTCGTAGTAACCGACTTATCCCCCGAATAGAAAGTATTGGCGCACTACACATAACCTTCTTAATATACTCGAACGAATTCTGCAATTCTTCATTCCATTGAAACTTTACCCCCTTTTTCAATAATTTAGTGAAAGGCAACGATATTCTCGCAAAATTCGATACAAATTTTCTATAATAAGAAAATAAACCTAATAATTGTTTCACATCCTTCGTAGATGTGGGAGTTGGAACCTGTTGCATAGCCTTCAGCTTTTTCTCACTAGGTTTTACTCCTTCATTCGAGATTAGATAACCTAGCATCTCAATCTCGCAAAAACCGAATTTACATTTGGATGGCTTGAAGGTCAAGTTCGCTTCTCTAAACCGCCCAAAAACCGTCTGCAACATATCGGTAAACTCCTCGAACGTTCTACCATACACAATTACATTGTCTACGTAAACCATAACCCCTTTAAATCTTAAATCCGCTAAAACTTTATCCATCATCCGTTGGAAAACCGCTTGACTCGTTGCCAAACCGAACGGAACAACATTAAATTCATAAAGACCCGTGGTCGTGACGAAAGCCGTTTTATGCCTACTTTCTGTAATAACTGTCTGCCAATAACCTGAATTGAGATCTAACTCCGCAAAATACTTGGCCCCGGCCAAACTATCGACAATGTCTTCTATCCGCGGAATAGGATAACTATCCCTACAAATTTTCTTGTTTAATTTCCGATAATCTATACAAAACCTCCATGAATCATCGGGTTTTTTAATTAACACAACGGGCGCAGCATAAGAACTAGTGGATTCCCTAATAACACCTAGTTTCAACATCTCCGCGACCTGCTCCTCAATAATTTCCCGTTGCACCGGCGAAACGCGATACGGGTGACAATGAACCGGCTCTTCATCATAAGTCTTAATATCGACCGACACTATCTCCGACCTACCTAACTGGTCAGTTGCAAACGCAAATCTATCCGCATACCTATCCAACAACGCCAATAATACCCGCTTATCATTGTCACATAAATCCTCATTTACGATAAACCGTTTATCTTCTACCCAAACGCAAATTCACACGAATCCGATAACCCCGAGAAATAAACGTAATCGCCCTTTCTTAACTCCTGAAAGTCGATAGAATTTATCACGTCACGATCCTCGATAACCGTGGTTTCCCCGAAGTTCACTTGTTTCTTTCTAGAACCGTCTAGAAAGTCCGACCCTATCTTTTGTTTTGAAAGAATCCCTACGCACATGACATTTCGTTTTACCGGCGTCGTGTTTTGTTTCGTATGGAAATTATTGAAAAACGGTATTTTTCCCTGGAAAAAGCTCAAACACGAATGAACAAAATCAATATTCATACCGTTCTTTATTAAAAAATCCACCCCTAAAATAATGCTACAATTTAAATCAGTTACTACTAAAAATTCCTGTGAAAAGCTAAAATTGTCCAAACTAAAATCTATAACACATTTCCCTACAATTTGCAGCAAACTTCCATTTACCGCCTTAACCCGTCTCTTCTCTTCTTGCATACATCTCGCACCCACTTGGTCCGCCACGGCTGGGCTGATGCATGAAGCTGTAGCGCCTGTATCTAAAAGAGCTACCACATTTATATTTGAAGAATTTAATAAAACTAATGGTCTGACCTGCTGATCCGCCTCGACTGCGACGATCTTCCCCATTGGTCGTTCCGCTTCCGTGCTACGCTGCTGAGCTCGTCTGAGGCCCTCATTCCACCGGTCAGTTCAGTTATTAGTACTAGAAACATTCGGCCTGTCTCCCCCCCCCCCCCCCCCCCCCCTATTGCTATGGGCCAAATTCGGTCCAAAAGTTGCCGGCTTCCTAAACACATTCACATTATCATCACTTCCCGGACTTAATTTCTCCACCAGTACCGTCCTTAGCGCTTTCTTATCTACAAAATGGCTCAACATTAATTTATTTCTGAGATGGTTTTGCAATCCTCTTAAAAATTGCGTTATAAAAATGTCATCTTTAGTAACTCTAGCCTTCCTCGCCAGGTCCCCTAAATAATTGAAGTAGCCCAACAAACTTCTTTTCTCTTGCTTGGCATTGTAGAACTTCTCTGCAAAGTCTGTGCCTCCAAACTCCTCATTAAATTTATTCACCACCTCGTCAAATGTCTGGGCACTGCCCCTAGTTTCCCTAAAAAAATATATGGCTCCACCTTTTAAATACGAAGGAAATAATAATTTTAATTCCTCCGACGATTTAAATCTCTTCCTCGATGCAGCATCTCTTAAGTCTTCTAGAAAGTCTTCAAAGGACTCCTGAGGACTCCCCGAAAAACAAGTTGACACCTCCTCCATCATGAAATAATTTCATAAAATTTTTCATAAAATGTCCGCCGCTATAAAACAATCTTCCCACAACATTTTTCTATTTGATTCTTCACTCGCTTGGCAGGTCGAGGTAATTCCTAAATAAAAAACTTGAGTACAGAAATATACTTCCCAATGCACATTCGATCCTTCCTCGATTCAGCAAGGTCTGGATCGACGATCACTATCCTCTTCCATTACGTCACTTCTTATGACGTCACCTTCCATCTGAAGCAGTCTTCCTATTTCTCCGGCCCGTTCGGCGCCTCCGCCAAGGTAGCGCTCCTGGTGCTACTGTAATGCTCCTAGCACTAGACGTCACTGTCTAATTGATAACCATGAATATAAATCATAATACTGTTTAGTTTAGACCGTTCTGTTTTATTTGATATTTTAGTTATATACAGTTTTTATAAAAGGGATCCACAACTGGCTCGATAGCCATTACTCTAATCTTCACTATAATTTAGCTCAGTCACTGGCCGAAGCCTACGGTGAAGTGTGTCACATTGACTTCCACATCCAATCCTCTTTCTTTTTTTAAAACTACAAACAAGTAATGGTGCCAAAGTGACACCCACTCTAAAGAGGCCCGTATACAATATACAACCTACCTTACAGTACCAACTTCACAGACAAACTAGGGGCGGCACGCAGGGGGGCGTCGGCGTTCGAAATTTGAATGTCATAATTTGACAAATTTTGGTACATTATGTTCATAATGATCAATATTCAGATAAGAAATGAGTTTTTACCAACCCGATGTGGAGATCTCGTTGCGAACCAAACGATCGGCCGTCTATAGACACCCATAGACACTCGATGTCGTCATCCGCTGCCAGTCAGTGCTCAGACGTGCATTGAGGCGCGCGGCGCTTAACTTAAAAATTCCCCCAGCTCTCGTACCACGGGGGAGTACTAGAGATTACTCGTAGTAATCTCTAGTACTCCCTCCTGCAACCAAGATTCAGTAATAAGTACAATGTCGTGGTCGCAGCCTACAACACTGTTATGAAATGTCAATGTCTTAGTATTGAGTGAGACCACGAACATTTTGATAGTAAACACGGAGGTTATTTGCGGATAGCACTGGGGATGATAATTATATCTAAGTGTATAGATAATATATATAGTAGGTCATATTGGAAGGTACCTAATCCCTGCGCATGCCGATGAGAATGGAAACATTTTAGCGTATATATTTTAGTAGTAAGTATGTTCCTAATTTTAATGAATGTTGTGTTTGTGTATGTAGTTTTTGCGTGTGAGTGCGTGATAATAAGTGTGTTAATATGGATTGTAGGTGAGGTAAGGCTATGTTGTTAAACATAGGAATTTAATGTATACAGACAAAGAGGTAATAATTACAGTGGCAGCGATAACAATCATTCTATTTTCTCTAGATCCGAGTCCTTTGAGATAAGAATGTAAGGCGGACCCTCGGATTTCCTGATGTAGACACGGCAGTTTTTTGTCCAAGTGGACTTATAGCCCTTGTCGTAAGCAGCCTTTTTGGTTTTAGAAAATAATAATAATAATTAACAGTTAGGTGCTCGTTAACATGCACTTTATGCGGTTCACCATCCATTCCCAAGTTCTTTGTGGTCATCCGAGCGGGACACTGACGGGAGGCGTAGATTAGGGCGTATTTAGTCGCTCGGTCGCGGAACTGCAGCACGATGGCCCGCGGGGTCCCCTTCACAGGGCGTCTGACCTGGACGCGGTGAGCAAACTCCACCTCACTGCGCTGCAGCGGCACCCCGGCGTAAGTAGCGACCTTCAAGACGATGTCGGGCAGAGACTCCTTGTCGCACTCCGGAACACCAACCAGCTCGACATTCTGCATCCTTGACCACTGGTCTCTCTTGAAGCAGTCCTCCTCCAGGTTATCTACTTTTGTCTCCAGCAGCTTCACGGCGTTCTTCAGCGCGACGTTCTCGGTTTGCAGCGTCTTCAGCTCCTTCGCCTGGCCCTCCATGCATTTCTTAACAGAATCGTAGTTGTCACTCACAAATTTGACAGATGCTTTGAGGTCTGAGATTGTCTGTAACATGGTCGCCTCAAATGATTTGAATTTCTCGTCCATGTATGTAAAGAGCCTGTCCGAGTCCATGTTCATAATTGATGTTAACGGGACTGTGGCAATGGATTGAATTGCGGCGTTGTCGGGTAAAAGTAGCGGGCTTACCGGATTCTTCTTCAGTGCTTTACATGTTGAGCACTTCCATTTAGGCTTATTCATGGGCAGAGCATCCTTTTAAAGTCTGTGTCGCTGTGGTCGCTGTAGTAGTAGTAGTAGTAGTAGTAGTAAGATTGTTCTCTCCAGTATTTTTAAGTTCATTTATGTGTTTGAAAAAATATTCAAAAATTCGATAGGATTGTCATTGTCCGCCATCTTTAATTTCATTAATTTTCTTTTGCATAATAATCTATTTCCACTACTTTTTGCCAGATATATCATGTCAATTTTTTTGATCATTTTAGCCGCAGTATTTTCAGATGATAATAATAATAATAATACCTTGGACACTATTTAAACACATTGATCTAGCCCCAAACTAGGATTCCCTGTATCTTGGGTACTAGACAACGATACACATACTTATATAGATAAATATTATACTTAGATAGATTAACAACCATGACTAGGGTACAAACATACGTTCTCATTAAACAAATATTTGCCCCCACCGGGTCTCGAACACGGGACCCTTGGCTTCATAGGCAGGGTCACTGCAGACTCGGCCATTCGGGTCGTCGATATAATTGTCTCCAAGTGAGTATCGCTAACACTATTCACAATGCAATTTTTAGCAACTAATTTTATCTTAGCCCAGTTAGCTTCCGTAATTTCTGCCGGTTTCGTTCCGTGCGCGATCACTCCATAGCATCCTTTTAGTTCCATATATGTTTTCAATCTGTATTTCCATTTATCGTAATTAATCAAATTAAATATTTGTAGGGCAAATTTTTCTTTTTGAATTGACATTTTCCTTTCAATCAAGTCACGTTTTTATGTATAAAATATTACGATGTTACTTTAATTTACTGCACGCTCTGCTACCATGTTCGTTTGAAAGGATATGCAGCAATCTCAAATACATTTGGAATACTCAATAAAAACTTTGACAGACAGTCAGTACTCTATTTTTCTTTTTCATCTAGTACCTAGCCAGTAGATACCATGAAGGTAAGTTTGTACTAAATCATAAATTCGTCTTTCAACAAATAGTTCAGTCATATGCTACATTCGAAATTGCAATAATTGCGGTAAACTTGCTTTTTTGATATGTTGTTTGGGTATTTTTCCAGTATTTTTCCAGATTTGCAGCACTCTGAAATATACGGGGGTTGAGTTATTGCTGAAAAACCACTATTTTTTTTACTTTTATGCAAAAATACCCTCAAAAGGAGGCTCTGACAAAGTAGGTCACTGTGACTTTTAAATAAAACAAAATTCCCGACACTTTGAGCTGTAATTCATCTTTCTAGGTCTTAAAGCTCTCAAGATATAGGGTTCCCAAAATTGATATTTTGTTCAAAAACGGCATGATAGTTTGTTCGATGACGACCATAAACCAAACACCTAAAAATTGAGAGTTATGGGGAAGTTACAATAAAATTACTAGAATTCTACTCAATCTGTTTAATATCTAGTTTTAGCTAATCCAAACTTAATTGAAGTAGAAAAAAGAGAAATAAACATAAATAATTATAAACGATTTATATTATTTTACTTGTAACTAGCTTATCACCGCTTTTGGGCTTAAATTAACGTTCGCGTCTTCTTTGAGGGCCCAGCAGTATCAATATCAACTTCGTCGATGGGGGAGATGTCAATGGGGAGGTTGGTGCCCATTTGAAGAACAAGAGAGACATCAAACACTTCTTCGTTAGCATCATCGGGGTCATCTCCATATTCTTCTACATCCTCGATTGGTGGGACATTCGTGCACTCACTCCCCATACAATATTTGCAGAGTGTAGAGCACTTCATCCCAGCCTTCCTGCAAGAGCAAGACCCAGTACAACCTTTCTTGCACTTGCAGGATAGACTTTTCAGAAGTAGTTGAGGGGCTGGAGGCATGGATGTCGTGATTGGCATTAAACCCGAGTCTGTTTGATGCCATCCCCAATCAGTGGGGGTCTTGTGCACCCCCAACCACTGCTGAACCTGGTGGTAGCTCCTGAATGAATGAAACTTAGCTGCGTCTTTGGTAGGTGGAAGACGAGCTAAATTAATTTTGATTCTCGCAGATGCTCTCACAAATAGGGTAAAGCGCAGAGTGTTGAGCGCTTCTCGGCCATCTCCGCCATACAGGGCAATCAAAAATGCCTCGCCTGCACTCTAGATTTCTTCTGGAAGGGAATCTGGCTGCAGGAACACTTGCAGCTATTGAACGAGGTCGGGGTTTTGTTTAAGGATATTGATGAATTTAAGTTTTCTTTGCCCAAAAAGGGCAGAGGTGGTATCACACCCACTGAATGCATGGAGGAAGAGCACAATGCCTGGTGGAAGGCCATCAACCCCACTATTGAATGAGGTGGAGAAAAACTGGGTGGGATCCGACCCTCCTCTGCCACTTTTATGAAGACGTACATTGGCATAGGTGGAGCCTAGTACATGGAGAATGCAGAGTAAATCAATGTCCTCTCCAAAAATTGTGATATTGGTGAACGCTTGACTTTTTGAAACTGCTGTCTCCACAATCAACACATCGGCATCCTCTTCTGCTTGCTTAGCTTCCACTCCGTGGCTGTGGAATTCATCCATCAACATGCTTATGAGGCGTTCCTTGTTGCTTCCATTGGACAGGAATTTCTCCTGGGATGCTTTGACTATGGTGTGAATAATGCAATCTCAAAGGTAGTCAATTGGTTTAGTGCTAATAATCTTTTACTGAACAATAACAAAACTAAATGTATTCGGTTTATACTCCCCAATGCCCACTAATACTCCCCAAATTGCAGTGGGGACCCCACACAAAAATTGGCTGGTAAATTAAGTTCTGCGGCTTACGCTGTTAGGAACATCAGACAAAACACGGATGTGGCTACATCTAGGCTAGTATATTTTAGTTACTTTCATAGTGTCATGTCCTATGGTATCTTATTGTGGGGGAAAGCAGCGGATATTCAAACTATTTTTATTTTACAGAAAAGAGCTATTCGAGCAATTTATAATTTAAAACGCACAGACTCCTTAAGACAGCTTTTTAAAGAAATTGACATACTAACTGTAGCTAGTCAATTTATTTTCGAAAATATAATGTACGTACGCAAGAACCTTACAAAATTTCCCAAACTTAGCGATAGCTGTAATGTTAACCTAAGAAATAATCACAGACTACTTGCGCCCCGGTTTAGACTCGCGAAGGTTAGCAATTCTTTCAAGGGTCAATGCATTCTCTACTACAACAAGATACCTCTGGAGATCTTGAAATTGCCATTTGAGCAATTTGAAATCCATGTTAAAGCGCCTTGTCGAAAAAGGGATACTGCAATGTTCAAGATTACTTAAATGATGGGTCTGTATGGGGTTAAACTGGCTCAACACAGACCTTGCTGTTAATAATTTTGTAATTATTTATTCCTGCTTATTAATTATGATAATGACTAAATATTATATTTTGTATTAGTTAAGCATATTTTTAAAAAAAGATCTAAAAATCAATCTGTGGGAGTTTCTACGCCCTTCTTCTCCCACAGTGGTCCAATGTAGAGAAGTGGCAAAAAATGACGATTGCTAAGTATATGTAAATATCTACAGTAATAAAGACATTTGGAATTTGGAAATTTGGAATGTTAAACAAGTCTCGGCTGATGTTAATGTTAAAGGTGAAAATTTAGATAATAAGCTTCAGTGGGGCCCACACATAGATAAGCTATCAAAAAAAACTCAGTTCCGCAGTTTATGCAGTTAAAAAAATCCGTCTTTTTACGGACGTGGAAACAGCTAGACTAGTTTACTTCAGCTACTTCCATAGCATTATGTCTTACGGCATACTGCTGTGGGGGAACGCTGCAGACATTAAGATAATATTTGTGCGGCAAAAGAGGGCTGTTCGTGCAATCTACAATGTGGGTCCCAGAGAGTCACTGCGTTGTAAATTTAAGGAAATTAACATTATTACAGTGCCGTGTCAGTATATTTATGAAAACCTAATGTACGTCCACAAAAATATTGATAAATTTCCTAAGAATAGCGACAGGCACAATGTCAACACTAGAAATAGGAATAAACTAGCTATACCTACTACTAGGCTCCATAAGGTTAATGTATCTTTTAAAGGGCTTTTTGTATTCGCTTTTACAACAAAATACCGACTGAGTTACAAGAATTGTCTGTAAATAAATTTTAAAATGTTGGTAAAAATCACTTACCTATGTAAAAAAGCTTACTACCAAATATCAGATTATGTAGAAGACAAGAAAGCTTGGGAAGGTGATTGCTCCAATTCTGTAAAAAATAACGTATAAAGCTGGAGGTTTCTAGTCGCCTCTTTGCCTCCAGCATCTAAAACATTGAGGTGACGGAATTCAAATTGAGTTCTATATTTCCCTGTACCTTAACATGTGTTAGTTTAAGATTTGACATTCTCCAAATGTTACCTAGGTGTTTCTTATGGAAATAAACTCTTTTTGAATTTGAATTTGAATTCAGAGTGCTGCAAATCTGGAAAAATACGTGTACGATATGACTAGCCTAAAAGGTCAAGGTGTCTTTGGTGTGCAAAAGGCACTTACTCAGCATTATGCTGAGGGTGGGGGCCCTCAGCGCTGATCTTCAGTTAGTGCCAGGTAGGTGCCGACCTCCATGCTCCGAGCTCCGTGGTCCGTGGAGATGCAGGTTTGATTCCTGACCAAGTACCAATGAGATAATTAATTTATCTTAAGTACAGTATCGGACGATCAGTGTTTCGGAGGATATATAAGCTGTAGGTCCCGGGTACTATCGCTACGTGGTAGTGGTCGTAGAACCCCTCAATCAGCCTATGGCTTGGCAGAGTATGGCTTAATCTTAGTAGTATCCGGGTAAAGGCCTGTGCCCCTCGGTGGGGACAGGCCTTTAATGGACTACATTTCAGGTAGTCGATATCGGAATCCGTTACAAATTGACAAATCAACCAATCTGAACACGATTACTGACCGAGCTAGAGAAGCGAGCGTAGCGTCTTCGTTCTGCTTGGGCAAAAACGATTTCGTATGTCTGGATTTCTGTCCGGCTGTTCTCCTCTACAGGTCGCATTTCCCAACCGATAATTCTTCTTCAAGCGACGATCTCAGGTTCGATAATGCAGCAGACGAGTTTTTGCATCGTTTCACTTTCTTCGGAGAGAAAGTCACTCTGGCCCAGTCCCTTCTTCTTCCTTTAATTGACTATGCCGATGCTTGCTGGGTGAGTGCGAACGAAGAACAACTGAATAAACTCGAACGACTACAGAACCTAGGGAATCGGCTCATCTTCGGGCTGCGCAAGTATGAACACGTCTCGCAGTATTTGGTTGGGTTGGCTCCCGTATACTCCCGATTCGTCTTCGCCGTGATTCCCACATAATGACTTTACTCTTCAACATCTTGAGAAAACCCAGATATCCTTCCTACCTTCGTAAACGTTTTGAATTCCTTTTCTCCAGAGGCAAGGAGCGGAGGTCTCACACGGTGTCTTTTCTATGTATTCCGCAGCATAACACCGTCGCATACAAGCACTCCTTCAGGCTGTGGAACGCACTTCCCTGCATTATGAGGGACAGTCCCACTCTCTTCTTCCTTAAGAATCGCTTGAAAGAGCACTTACTTTCTCTTTCATCATAGGTATTGTATGTATAAGTAATTATATTTATCTGTTTATTATTATTTGTTTATTTTTATTTTATCTACGATTTTTTGTTTATATGTATTTTTAGTAAGTATTGTATTTTATTGGTATTTGGTAATTTCATAATTGCACTAGACTATCCTTTTCAGTTTATACCTATCCTATCCTGATAGGTTTGCTGGAAGAAATCTCTGTTGAGAGATAAGCTCGCCTTTGCCTTTTAATTTCATGTATAATGACTTGTTATAATGTGCTGTGCAATCAATAATTGTGTATTGTAGTACATAATGATATGGCTTTATTATGTCGATTCAGTGTTTATTTTTTGGATTTTTATTGTTCCGCACCTTAAAATTAACTGGAATGAAAAAAATGGATTAAAATCGGTCAAGTGCAAGTCGGAGTCGCACACGAATGGTTCCGTACCAACGTACAAGATAAAAAACACAAATACACTAAATCCTAAATAATAAAACCAACACAAAAATAAAAAATATATGTGTTCTCTGGGAACCGAACCCGGAACTTCAAGATTGCGATACCGATACGAAACCGACTGAGCCATCTCAAAGTTATTAGGAACAGCGGAATTTATAGTGATATTGAATCATGATGTTATGAGGTATTTAAATAAGTAATAATTAAATTAATTTAAAAAAAACACTCACTTTTATGGGAAGCCTCTTTAATTTTTTTAATCGCGTGTAGTTCATTATTTGCTGCTTTTGCGGCAACAGAAATGCACAATCTGTGAAAATTTCACTCTCTACCTATTTCGGTTGATCCGATATAATAATAGGGTCCCGTTGGCACCCTAAAAACGGAACCAATATAGGATCACTCGCGTGTCTACCTAGGTGTGTAATAGTAATATTAAATGACCGAATTCTGAACCAATTAAGGTGAAATTGATTATTGACTTATTTACTTATCTATACACGTATTATAAACCCTCTGTGCCGGTCGACTATGTTAGTCATATTTTCACGTAATGTTAAGATAAGTTGACGACCGTCACAGATAAGGTATATTCATATTCATCACGCACTATGTCTTATGCACGTCATTAATAACATGTACCAACCTAGTATATAAGCTAGGATTTCCTATAATAAATTAGTCTAGTCTAGTCTGGTATTTGCGCGCATCTCAAGCCTTTTACTTTACTCCCGAAGATGTCGCTCTCCTTATAATAAGCTTTTTTACGATACCTATATAAGAGGAAATTTGGGTACTACCCTTATCTCTATCCAACCGCTTTTATATTGGGTATGCTTGGATATAACTCACTAGAGGTGAGACGTAACACTGAACAACTTCTGACTGTGTGTCGATTGTTGCGAGGCGACAGTGACTGCGCGACGCTTGTCAGTGCGGTATGCGCGTTATTTGTGCCTGACAATTACGTACGCGGGCGCAGGCACCAGCTGCTAGCGGGCGGCTCGCACCGCACGGTGGCGCGCCGGCAGTCTCCACTTGTCCGGGCGCGGGACAGCCTGAATGCTCTGTTGGCGGTAGCACCACTTAACGATCTGTTTGGTGATGCATGGAGGGACATTGTGCGAATGTGTGGCAGGTTCTGCGAGATGATGGAATGACAGTAATGTCAAATTATAACATTGAATTTGGTTTTTTTATTAATTGATTTAATTGATTTATGATTGATGACATATTGTGAATTTTAATTTGGATTGTAAATATTTTACTTTATTGGTATATATCTGTAATTTATGTCGATTTGGCCTCGGCTGTCAAGGCATAGATAAATTATGTTAATAAATAAAAAATAAATAAATAATTGCCTCTGGCAAACCGTCTTTACTGCTTCCAAAAACCGCACGTATTATGCTGGTCGTAACGTGCGGTTTTCGGACGCAGTAAAGTGGGTTTATGATACGTGTGTAGAATCATTTTGTCTGTTTTCAGTCGGCATCGCTTATTTCCTACCATTTCAAGCGCCCATCGTTGCTTTTGTGGGCAATCTTTGCACCACGCAACTTAGTGTCACTTTCCCTGCACTGATGGAGCTCAGCCTACTGTACCCAGATGACTACGGAAAATATAATTATCTTTTTTTTAAGAACATAATTTTAATTCTTATTGGATTATTGGGTTTTGCTGTTGGTGTTATACTATGTGGATATTTGATGTATATTCGCGTTATGAATATGTCCACTCCCGATAACGAATTGAACTAGATTACTAGGGTGTATACTAACTTGTCATCTTCCAATTGTAATTAAAACTTACAATCGAACGCCGGAGTTTTATTTATTTAAATTATCATCCCTTATTCAGTTATCGTCTGCAATCCACTTACCTGAGACGATCTATATCTTTTATACGTATAATATATAATAGCATTTTTAATAGCTTTTATAGCTTTTCTCTACACACGTATCATAAACCCTCTTTACTGCGTACAAAAACCGCACGTTACGATCAGCATAATGTTAAACTACTTGGTAAAAACTCATTTCTTATCTGAAAAATTACACATTATGACCATAATGTGTAATTTTTCTATATATTATGACATTCAAATTTCGAACGCCGACGCCCGCCTGCGTGCCGTCCCTAGTGTCTGTGAAGTTGGTACTGACATTCAAATTTCGAACGCCAACGCCCGCCTGCGTGAAGTTGATACTACAGAACACAATGCCGGTCAAACACGCGGTTCCTGAACACATCAAAGAGAGCTTATGATATGTGTGCAGATAAACTAGTGTATGTAACTGTACATAATCAGGCATTATGTAGCAGTCACATAAACTACTATTATAGCATTACTTCATGTCCGGTCTCAATAACGTCTCAGATATCGTAAATGATACCGGCTCCAGGGATCAATCAGTGTAGTGTGTACTCATGAGGCCAGTGCTGGCGCTAAAGCGCACAATAGATTTCTTAACAGTCCGATGAGACACATGTGCCTCATGAGTGGTTTCACTGATATTTCCATGCGGCACATGACGTGCTTCATGGCCACTGATGCAGATAATGCAGTCCTTTCGATTAATAATAAATTTAATAATGACGTATTATATTATATTATGTTTATTCAAGAACCACATTAATTTAATAACCAATCAAATTATACAGGCATGAGATGGCAAGCTAAATCTGAAATTCTTGATGAAAAAAGTTGTGACACAACCGCAACAACAATCCGCAACGCTTGTTCTGCGTGTCATTGTAATTGACACAGAATGACGAGTACTGGGACATTAAAGTGTTTTATTTTCAGGCAGACGATGTTAAATTCCTTGTTTAGCAATTAAAATTACCGAGAACGATATGAACTGAATTATTCTTTGGAGCAATCCCGGATGCAACGATTTCGCTTAGGGATGAAAAAATGTTTCCTGCAATCACCTGCCAAGAATGTGCAAAATCACTATCATTACATACTACCGACCTAGTGATATCATTGAGTGGCAACAATTATATTGCCGTTATTGTTCAGGAGATTTATTTTAAGATAAAGAAATGAGAAGCGTGTCGTAGAAAAAAACGGGCAGTGTAAGGGGACTGCCGATAGTAGTGAAAACTAAGTCCCTGTTTCAATTAAAATTTTATCGAAAAGATTCTGGTTGTCGGGCCTGCAATTTGTGGATTATTTATTTATTTATTTATTTAAAATTTGGAAAACCAACAGCTTTAAAACTAATTTCTTTAAAAACTAAAATAGAAATAGAAAGCCAATTACAGGTATTCACTTATAGAAATAGAACAAAAATTAAACATGGGAACACTCATCATATTTGTCACACTTGCCAATTAAAACAAACAGTGAGATATTGACACAAAAACCATATTAAAAAAAGATAAAAACTATGCACTAAAAAAGTTAAGGGTTAGGTTAAGTTAAATTATAAATTACTGGAGGTACAAAGGGCACATCTCTGGTGGACGGGCCTGCTATTTGAGAGCTATGAATGCTGTGTGGTACATTGTTCCGGTTAGATATATTTGGTGTTAGTAAATTTGATGTTCTTATTTTATCTCGATGCCGCTTAGAGTTTTGCGTTTGTCTGTCCTTTTTCCTTTTCATCAGCACGGCAGCGTCCATGGACAGCGCAGCGACCTCATTCGTGATCTTTTCTCTGTATGGTTTAAAAAAAAAAAACTTGTTTTTCTGATCCCCCGGGTAGGGGTGTGCTTTTGGGTTTCAAGGTCGACTTCGCTGCCCTGAACTCACTTGTGAAAGAGGGTAGCGCAGCTTTCGTCGCGTCTGCCCCCCGCTTTTAGGTGAGATTTTAAAGAGCGGTTCCGTTTGCACAGACCCAGCTCTTTGTGTAAGTGGGTGAGGTTCAGTTTGCGCCGACCCTGCACCTTGTGAGGACCCGTCACATTTCCCCTTCGTTTCCTGTGTCAATTTGATTTCAGATCGTTGTTTGACCATGTTTTCATGTGTGTTCTTTATCCTCTGGGTTCACTGCCCTCCACGGAACCCTCATCTTTGGGGATACCAAACATTGGCACCAGGGCTTCCCAGAAGGTATAGGTGCAGCGGGTTGGGTCTACATGCGCGACATCGGGTTCCGCAGGCAATACGGCTGGAGGTTTCGATCCAGTCAACCCAGTTGCTCCGTACGCTCTTGCTCCTTCAGCATGGCCGAGACCCACTGTACTCCCAGAGGACCCCACCGACCCGCGCCTGCGGCACTGTTCCCGTCTCTTCCTAAAAGGACTCGTGTCCATTACCTTGCATTGGATAGTTGCAAGGCTACCGTTTTGAATGAAATCCGGACCAAAGAGGGCGTGTTGTCTCCCAAAGGTAACTGACCCGACCCCGATCGACTCAACCCCCCAGGACACCTTCATCCTCGCTCACGGCGCTCAACTGCGCAGGACTAACGCAGGCGAGTGTAGTCAACCGAGGGCGCCTATAACCGGGCGCCTACAACCCCCCGTAGAACCAGGAGATCTTCGCCAACGTAGCTAACAAAGTGTTGGCAATACCCCCACTTTACTAACCATGTCGCCCAGGGTACGCCGTGATAGCTCGTTATTTACCAGATCCGGTTTTTTGGGGCCTCCCCAGCTGCCCACACTGGGAGGATGTTGCTTGCACCCCTCGAATTGCACGCATATACGATGTTATAATATTGTCATGAGATTAGTTTATATTTATATTGTGTATTGTGTATTAACAAAAAATGACGAAAATTAAAAAACGGCATGCCCATAGGTAGATTTATTGGTACAATCTTCTCTGACGGGCGTTTTCGAGTTTCCTTTTCCTGAGCGAAATTCACCAAGCCATGAATCACCACTTGAAAGGGAGATTTCCCTTGTCAAACTCAAACCATAATCAGTCACGTACTCATTAGTTCAGTTGATTATATTTGATTATTTTTTTATTTTTATCCATATACATGAGACTTAAGTTAGTGTTTGACTTGTAAAAGTGCATTATTTTTGCCTATTTGCAATAAATGATTTGGGTTATTTTTTTTTGGGTTTTGATGTTGGTTCGAGATTCCTGCCCTGCTCTAATTTCGTGGTAAATGCCAACATTTGGAAGTAAGACAGAAAAATAAGCATATCTGCGCAGATATGCAAAAAAAAATACTACTACCTATAATGCGCATCATAGGTAGTAGTATTTTTTTTATATAATAGTGGTGTTTATATATACAGTATATATATATATACAGTAGCAGAACTAATTAGCGCCACCACGCCACAAGTCACCAGCAAGCAACAAAAGCTACATCCGCTCATCAATAGATGTCGCTAGTATAAAACAAACAGTGTTGCATCTACTAACCAATAGAGGGAGTTACTCACCTGAAACAAGAAATTCCTGCTTGAAGGCTAACGTTGAAGATCTAATTACGAAAAGGACCTACTAACGTCAGAATGAGTTGCTCAGCATGTATGAATAGTGTAAATATTACCGAGAGGATAACATGCTGCTCTTTCAAAAGTTGCTTCCATTTCCAATGCTTAAATATAGAAAAGGAGTACTTTCAAACCCATCAACAAGATTACGATTATTCTTAACTATGTTCTAAATGCACAAAAAAGGACAGACTAACTAGAAATGAAAACACTCCAGCACGAAGCGCTAACTCGCCAATAACTACCAAGAAGCCAAGCGTATCTAAAGATGTCAAACGTCCAAATCAATAAACACACATCAAAAGCGCCATCGTCCACAAACGACATATCTACACTCGATAACACCAACGAATCATGTTTATTGGGCGATACGATATACCAAAACTCTCCGGATACCTCTATGAACAAAAACTCAGAAATAACACTTCAAACCTTAAAACAAATGATGAATGCGCAACCAAAAGATAACAACAAGACAATAATCGCTGAACTCCAGAGCACTATCCAGACTGAAATAAATAAGGCCATAGTAATATTAAAAAAAGAGACCATGAATTAAATAAATAATTTGACAACTGAAAATTCAAAAAGGAAAACGGAGATAAGTCAAATTAACATAAACATAGATCAACTAACAGAAGAAAATAAAACACTGAAACAAGAAATAAAACTACTACACACAAAACTTGAAACTATGAAACTTTCCAAACCTGAATCAACAATAAATGAAATAGATACGAATAAAAGAAATAAGATTGTTTTATACGGTTTACAAGAATTTTACGGAGAATCAGAAGACGATCTACACTACAGAATTGCTGAAATTTTCAAAGACACAATGAATAGGTATAGATATTTTAAGCAACATTGAAGACACGCACAGAATACGAAAATATATCAGAAACCATAGCCGACCTATTGTCATAGAGCTGTTAAGCAAACGAAAAGCAAAAGAAATATTACACAATACCTATCTGTATCAGAAGTTCTCGACCAGCTAGCACGACTAGAAAGAAGAAAAATGCGAGAAGAGATGTTTATCGCCAGAAAGAAGGGATTACACGCAACGATACGAAATAATCAACTTTTTATCCAAGGAAAAAAGGTAATGGAAAATACAAAAGAAACCAAAGAACATAAACATCAAGAGACAAACAATAAAAACAATGAAAATGCAGGACAAAACCATTCCTTTCGAAACTACTGATCTAACATACAAATTACTATACCAGAACCTGCAAAGCTTACAAAACAAACAACATTTAATAGAACAATTTCTAGAAGAACAAATCAAGCGATTTGCATCACAGAAAGCTGGATGAATAAAGAAAAACTAGATCTAATAAAATTTACTGGCTACAAGATTGCGGCATCATTCTGCAGAGAAAATAGAGTCGGAGGAGGAGTCTGCATCTTGCTCCAGGAGCATATAGATAGTAAACAACATGTCGATAGAATAAGTTATTGAAGCATGCGCTACTTACTTAATTAGAGAGGAGATCGTGATTGTTACCATATATTGGAATTCACGGGAAGAGAATATATTTTATGAATGTTTCGACTCTATACTAAAATACATTAATAAAAAATATCCAAAATCTAAAGTCATAATCGGAGGTGACTTCAATACAAATGTTTTAATCAGTAATAGTGCAAAAACAATAAAATTATTGGAAAAAATGACAGAGTACAATCAGACACAACATGTAAATCAACCCACTCATATAACGCCAACATCATCAACTTGCTTAGACCTCATATTCACAAACTTCGACAACGACATCGAAGTAACAGTTGAGGATTACGGATTCACAAATCACTTGGCCGCAACCATACAAATAAAAATACACAAACCCACAATAAAAACTGCATACCAAACATTATTTAATTATATTTAATAATTTAATGGTCCAATGCAGAGAAGAGGCAAAAAATGACGTTTGCTAAGTATATGTAAATATCTACAGTAATAAAGTACTTTGACTATTGACTATTGACTATTGACTATAAGATAATTAAGAATATTTAGTAAAAAAATATAGAGTCATTTAAATCACAACTCCAGCTAATTAATTGGAATGAAATTTTAACAGTAAATAACAATATAAATGAAAATTATAACTTGTTTCAAAACACATTAACCAACATTCTTGACTCTTGTATACCTAAAGAGAAAATAATAATTAAACCCGTTTCAATTCATTCAATTCAAATTTTTTCATCCGAAAAAATAATTTCGCGATGCTTTTTTCCCGCGTACCGCTTCAACAAAGCGCGGCATCTCTTCAGTCTCAGGTCCATTAAACGAGCGTCCAAACGATGTCCTGTTTTTCTTCGATATGCCCTAAGCCCTAAGTCTTCATTTAACACCCTTTTCACCGTGGTCCTGCTTAACCCCATCTGAAGGGCCAACAGTTTCTGCTTACTTATGGGATTTCTTTGAATTCGCGCCTTCACAGCTTTTATCACTGCTGGAGTCCTAACAGAGCGAGGGCGACCACTTCTTGACCTGTCATCTACACTAGAGTCTTCATTGTATCGTTTTATGGTACGATAAACGAATCTTTTGGTTATATTCAAATTTTTCAGTAAGTCGAAAATCTGAATTGGCGCGTAACCGCAACGCAATAACTGCGACACGGTCTTCTTTAAGTGTCCACTCCATATTTAAAAATGAGGAAAATTCTAAAAATTACACGTTTTTATTTTCATGAAAAATTCGAAATTCGAATTCAATAAACTTTTTTGTGGCCAGCGTTCTAAATTCAAAAGTTTTTATTGTGTGACAGAACTTATGACCTGACTGTGTATAATTTAATGTTTTTTTGAGTATGCTTTCATATTTTTTGTAGTAATCGCCTATAATTTTGTTATCGTTTTTTAATGAAAATGTTTTTAAAAGCCTTTTGTTTTTGCATGATTGTCTGCCACACTACTGCCAACTGCTTCAAAAGTAATAGAGAAAGCAATGTGTAACCATGTTTATAAATTTTGCGAAAAATACCAGATTTTTGATGAATCACAAAACGGTTTTAGAAAGAATAGATCAACAACATTAGCAGTTTTTAAATATGTACAAGAGATACTTAAAATACTTGAAAATAAAAAATATGCTGTCGGGATCATATTGGACATGACAAACGCATACGACAAAGTAGAATTTAGCATTATCTTGAATAAGTTACACAAATTTAGGGATTCGTCGTGTTGCTTATATCTGGTTCAAATCATATTTAACAAATAGACAACAAATCGTAGAAATTGAACACTTAGACCCCTGACTAAAGAAATAAAAATCGAAAGATCTGATAAAATAAAAATTAAAGCGTCGATACCCCAGGGAAGTGTGCTGGGTTGTTTACTCTTCTTAATTTATATCAATGACTTGCCAAAAATCATTTTCCCTGCTCACATCGTGCTCTAATAATGAAAATATAAATCAACAATTAGACTCCATTCTCTATAAATGCGCAGCATGGTTAAAAGAACATAACTTAGAAATAAATTTTTACAAAACGAAAATAGTGTCATTTTTTCCATATCAAAAGACCTCATTACATATAAACTATACGTTCAATGATACAAAAATACAAACGACCAACACGTTACACTCCTGGGCATTGACATTGATACCCACTTGAACTGGAAGTACAATGTCAACAAAATTAGATTAAAACTTTCAAAATTTACATACGCACCCCGTGAAATTAAAAAAACCAACTGATCTAAAGACTGCACTAACAACATACTACGCATATGCATATGCGTGGCTTACCTATGGCGTCATCTTGTGGGGTAACAGTACAGAATCCACTACTATTTTCACAGCACAAAAAAAGCTACAGATATGCGGAAATATCTCATCACGTACTATGTTTTATGCACGTCATTAATAACATGTAACAACCTAGTATATAAGCTAGGATTGTATTCCAATCAATAGACACGACATTAACTGAGCAAGCAGTGACAAGCCTTTTATTACGTCTCCCGTCGATTGCCACACTGTCGGCAAAGTGGTGACCCCGACAGTGAACATCGAGCAACCTTCGGTAAAATCTTCATCGAAGTGAAGAAATAGGCTGGATTCGCCTTTCAAAATGTTTCCGCAATGGAGACTTAGGCGCCAAGAAGACTGCATCATCGAGTTGCCGAGATATCGGTGAAATAGTTCCTGCCTTCGGTCGCATATCCTAAGAAAACGAAGCAGCAATGGAACATACGCAGCCCACCAGCAACCTCATAACCTCAACTGTGGACCGCAGGTCAATGATCGGTTGATAGCGAGTTATGAAGACACCCCACCACATAATATCAAAAATTACGGCGATATAGCCAAGAATAGAGAAGAGTAAAGAACAAGCAACGCTTTGTTCCATCGTTCCGAAACAGACAAACGTTCCACAGCCAGAAGCAATCATCATCATCATCAGTCATCAGTCATCTCAACGAGCACTTCGTCATGACAGAGTACAGTGACTAGTACATGGAGAGGCCTATCCATGACCGCAGACCCCTGCACCCCAGTCTATGATAAAAGAGACGACATTGAGAATACAACATACATACATACATACAACGTCACGTGCAACATCAACCCCATACGAGGAGCAGAAGATGGAGCAAGCACCAGGCAATCTACCTCGCATCCATGATAAATTTAGAACAAAATAGCCCCAAACCCCTACAAGAACAACTTTGGACATAAATCATCAAGTGAGGAGCGCAAAGTCAAGACAGCAATTGTCAATTGTCAATTGTAAGACGGGCTGGTTTCCGCAACTCGACGACGAAAGCGCCTATTTTGCGTGTGGGTGGGAATGCAATATCATTCGAGCCAACCCAACTCCTCCAGGAACGCCAGCAGGCCCTTTACGTTACCGGCTATCCCTGGAAGGTCCCTCGATTGACCGAGGTGTTTAGCCCTATAGTCAAGACAGCATAACTACATTCCTGACGCACGCAAGAAACGTGATTTCAATAGTAAGCAACTGGGCTGACATTGTCTAGCATAACATGCAACTGCTGAACTCGCAAAAAAAACGCTCGCGGTGTCTATATCGAATAGCATCACGTCTTTTAGAATATATAATTTTTTGTTATGTTTTGTATTTTGTAGTCCAATGTTTAAATTTTTGTAAAGGGGGGAGTATCTGTGCCGGCCCGTACGCCCGCCACAGATATGCGGAAATATCTCATCACGTACTATGTTTTATGCACGTCATTAATAACATGTACCAACCTAGAATATAAGCTAGGATTGTATTCCAATCAATAGACACGACATTAACTGAGCATGCAGTGACAAGCCTTTTATCACGTCTCCCGTCGGTTGCCACTCCGTCGGCAAACACACTTTATAGATCTAAAGGTCCTAAGCTTTCCATGTATATACATCCTAGAAACCTGCAAATTCGTTAGAAAATATCCAGAGTTTTACAAAATACGTGCAGAGATTCCGATGAACTATTCACTAAGACCAACCCGAATGAAACGATTAGTTGAAACAACTTCCCGACTCAAAACGTCCTCTACGGGTCCACTAACTATGTCAATTAAAATATACAACCACCTTCCCGATAATATAAAACAAGAAGAAAAATACCAAACATTCATTAATAAGCTAAAACAACTACTACAAGAAAAATGCTATTACTCAATAAATTAATACATAAACGACAAAATAACATAAGACTTATTAGTAGGAAAAGTGACTATTGTTACATAAAATTATTAATAAAGATACTTACCAGAACTGTTACCTACTTAGTATAGAAAATGACATTAATGTAAATAGATAATAAGTTTGAACACTCACATTGTAGTGCCCCCACGGGGTATCATTGTTAATGATAAGCAATAAATAAATGAATATGAATATGAATATGAATATTTTATGTTTCTACTGGTAATTTATTTTATTTAGATTGATTTCTCATTAAAAAAAATGAAGTGATCAAGTCGATTTGCTCTAATTTCGTGGCATTAGTAACTTTTTTCCATAATTTCATAGAGTGGAGGCAGAATACAGCTTGCTCATTGGTTCAATCAAATAAATTATACGATTGTGTTCAAGTGACTTCGACCTGATAACTCGTCAAGTTTCAAAGTTTGTCAATTAATAAAAGATGAAAATGGCACAAGTGCAAGTTTCATAATTACTTATGCTGGTAAAAATATGAAACTTGAAACTGAAAAAAAAGGGGGAAGGTGCAGTATATGCCCACATGTACGCACACACTCAAACCTTACCTCTATAAGCAACTCATATACGATATACTGATATAAGAGATTATGCTGTATCTTCGTCCGAGGGATTTCTTTAAATACCACATGTAGTATCGGGCCTAGTTGTCGCCGTTCCACACTAATTTGAGACTATTTTTTTTTATTTTTTTTTTTAAACTACCTACTACCACCAACTACCACAGGTGTCGCTTCATTCGCGTTAGAACGCGAATGAAGCGACACCTGTGGTAGTAAATAGTAGTGTTCGCCGTTTCCGCACGCGCTCATCGAATAAAAATAAAATTACTTGATATTCGTAGTTTTGAAAGGATAAAATGCCGAAAAGGAAGAGTGAGCAAGAGGATTTTAAAAGTTTACGTAAGAGAAGTTGGAACGTCGACTTCGCCGTGACGAAAGAAATGATCGTAATAGGCGAGATAGTCGTCAGGAATATGATTCAGCTAAAACACCCACCTTGTTTGCGCAGTCGGACAATGAAGGTTAGTTAAATAGTTCCATTATAGGTATGATTCTTGTTTCACCGTTTGTCGATGCGCCTGCGCATAGAATGTAGGTCAAGGTCAAAAGTGCAGACGACTTGTTTTGCAATACCTATGATTATTGATTATCATGATTTGGCATTCATGGAGGGGTTTGCGTGTCTCCCTTTGGGGTTACACTACCCAAAAAATCTCCATTATGTTTCTTTGTTTGTACCTCAACTTGCGTACCCCTCTTTGGAGATGTACTGGTTGGTTATGTTTTGCGAAACAATTCTTAGGATTGTTTTTTAAACATAAAGTCACCTACCATCAAGGCCATTGCCTGGATTTTTTCCAGACGCCCATCCAAATGTTCCTGACATACACGTCGTGGAAGTACACGCAGAGCATTCTTCTCGGGCAGCTCTGGAGGAGCCGGCCCCAACTACATCCGAAACACACGCCACAGAAGAGTTGGTATTCGACGATGATATCCTCGAGATCCTTGGCGCTGATCCTACTGAAGATAACGAATATGGGAAGCCATTAAACAAGGATGTTGCCGTAGGTCTGGAACATTGTGCAACTAACGGTTTATCGAAGGAGATACGAAAACAGCTGACAGATAAGTACCTAATACCAGAAAATTGTAAACTGATTAAAGCGCCCGCTCTTAACCTGGATATGAAGGCGGCCACTTCAGAACTGACATTGAAAAAGGACAAAGCTATAGAGGCAAAACAGAGGCTCCTTTCGACAGCTATGACTTGCCTGGGTGAGGCAACAACAATGGTGTCAACTTCACAAGAAAAACATCATGACCTTCTGAGGCTACTTATGGATACTGGTCGCTTACTAAGGGACTGCATGTACAGCGACTCCACCACCAGAAGGACCTTCATTCTATCGGCATTGAAAAAAGAAATGAAGGATCATATTCAATCTACCAAGGTTGACGAACTCTTGTTTGGTAAAGATCTGTCAGAGACGCTTAAAGCTGCCAAAACCGTGAATAAATCTGGTGCAGAACTAAAACCCCAGACCACACCCAGACCAACCGGGTCCGGACCCCGACCTTCAACATCAACTTCACAGGCAAAAAACTGGAGAGCTCCTGTCCCCCAGCAACAATACCGTCAACCATACCGACAACAGCATCCGGCAGGTCCACCGCGCTTCACGAGGCCAGCTGCGACGAGGAGTCGGCCGCCGCCATCATCGAGGACGTCGTCGCAGCATCAGCGGCCGCATCACAACCAGCGCCGCTAATACCGGTAAATTATGCTGGAAGTTTACCCCTATACTATGACCAATGGCTAAAAATAACTAATGATCCGGTTGTCCTGTCTTACATTCAGGGTTACAAGATACCTTTTGTTCAACCTGTTATGCAGCATAGCGTACCTCTTAATAATAATTTTTCTACTTTAGAAAAGAGTCAAATTAATGACGCAATCTCTGATTTATTATCTATAGGTGCAATTAGTAAGTGTGCACCGTGCACAGGCCAATTTCTGTCGAGCATATTTCACATTCCTAAACCTAACGGTAAAATGCGTTTCATCTTAAACTTAAAAAGTTTAAACACTTAAGGACAGCTCTGAAATTAATTTCAAGAGATGTTTATTTGGCAAAAATAGATGTGAAAGATGCATATTTCTTCATAAGTATCCACCCAGAACACAGGAAATACTTACGCTTTCAATGGCAGGGTAACAGCAGCTCCAATTCTAAAATACTGTACCAGTTTAATGTTTTACCGTTTGGTCTTAGCACAGCACCGTATGTGTTTACCAAGGTAATGAAACCAGTAGCTAAGCTCTTGCGCACTGCAGGCTATCTCTCCACCCTGTATTTAGACGATTGGTTCCTGTTAGGAAATTCTTTCACTCAGTGCTTGGACAACATTGAAAAGACCAAATTATTACTGACAGCACTTGGATTTATAATCAACAAAGAGAAAAGCTGCCTTGTACCCAGTAAATCGTGCATTTTCTTAGGATATTGTATAGAGTCAGAAAAACTTCAGGTAAGTTTACCACATGATAAAATCTGCCGGATTCAGAAAGAGATAGATAAGTTTCTTGGTCTACAGCGTTGCAAAATAAGAGAATTTGCACAATTTATTGAATTACTCATTTCAGCTTGTCCAGCTATTGAGTATGGCTGGATGTACACTAAATCGATAGAACGTCTAAAATTCCTTAGCTTAAAACCCAATCTTGACTATAACGCTTACATGAATATTCCCGATTGGATTAAACCTGATTTATACTGGTGGCAAAAGGCTGTAAGAACATCGGTTTGTAAAATTAAAACCGATACGTACTGCCTAGAGATTTTCTCAGATGCCTCAACTACGGGGTGGGGGGCGGCCTGTGGGGAGCAAAGAGCTAGCGGTCCGTGGTCAGAACAGGAGCGTAAATATCATATCAACTACCTGGAACTACTGGCAGCCTTCCTAGGATTAAAAACATTCACAATGAATTTAACAAACTGCCAAGTGTTATTAAGAGTAGATAATACCACTGCGCTGTCTTATATTAACAGGATGGGGGGTATCCAATACCCGCATCTCACTGAAATAACAAAGCAATTGTGGCAGTATTGCGAATCTAGACAATTATTTGTTTTCGCATCCTATATAAGCTCAAAAGATAATACACTTGCGGATACAGAATCTCGAAAATTACATCCTGACATTGAATGGCAACTGTCCGATGCAGGTTTCCAACAAGTTGTTACGAAACTGGGTACACCGGAAGTAGATTTATTCGCCAGTAGAACAAATAAAAAATGTGTACAGTATATTTCTTGGACTCGAGACCCAGACGCCATAGCGGTGAATGCCTTTACTGTCACGTGGTCTCGTTATTTCTTCTATGCTTTCCCACCCTTTTCAGTAATTTTGAAATCTCTGAGAAAGATTATTTCTGACCACCGGTATCATGGTGGTTCCGATTTGGCCTACGCAGCCCTGGTTTCCACTTTTTAAAAAACTTCTAGTTACGGAATTAATAGTTCTCAAGCCAGATAGAAATAACAGCGTTATCATTTCTCCCTCTTCCAGCAACCGTCAAGTTCACACGAAAATTACCCTGGCGGTCGGGGTCAATGTTGAGGAAAGGCATATCTCCAAATGTGGCGGATATAATGGTAGAATCGTTATCATTGAATTATTTTCAATACGATGTTTATTTAAAACGATGGTATGAATATTGTAAAATTCACAACATAAGTATATTCGATGCTACCATTACTTCTGTCGCCAATTTTTTGGCGAAGCAATTTGAAGAAGGAGCTCAGTACGGTACTCTTAATTCATGTAGATCTGCACTATCGCTTTTACTGGGGGATAACTTGGGACAAAACGAAACCTTAAAAAGGTTCTTTAAGGGCGTATTCCGCATGTGGCCTCCCATGCCACGATACAATGAGACATGGGATACTTCCATTGTCCTAAATTATCTCGCCACAGTGTACCCATATGAAGATATGTCCTTAGAAAAATTAACCAAGAAAATGATTACGTTGTTGGCTTTAGTAACGGCGCATAGGGTCCAGACCATGTCACAAATTACTTTAGACAACATATCTTTTGGAACCGAAAGAGTTACTATAAAGATTGTCGGATTAATAAAAACTTCTAGAAGTGGTTCGTGTCAACCACTTCTCACACTCCCTCATTTTCAAGAAAAGCCAGAGATATGTCCTGCCAAATGCTTAGAAGCCTACATTTCCAAGACAAAGACATTGCGGAAAGACATAAAAAATCTCTTTATTAGCCTTCGAAGACCCTATGTAGCTGTAACGTCTCAGACCTTAAGTCGGTGGATTAAGGACACATTGAGGAGCAGCGGAGTGGACGTGGAACAGTTCGGTGCGCACAGCGCGCGACACGCCGCCACCTCCGCTGCCCGTCGCACTGGTGTCTCCATTGATACCATTAAGAGAACCGCAGGTTGGACTGGGAGCTCAAATACATTTTTCAAATTTTATAATAGGCCTCTTTGCGATTACACAAACAATGATGAGTTTGCACAGGCAATAATCAATCAAAGTTTATAAATCTAATTTACTTTATTGTTTCACCTGATGATCTCTGATTCTGATTCACCAGAATAATTTTTTACTTACTTATAATAAGTAGATAAATTAACTTATTGATGGGTTTGTAAGATAATGTTCTTTTTGATTTTGCTAAAGATAAGTTTATTGATATATTTTGTTAAATAGGAGAGAATTTCCTTAAGTACAAATACATTAATTAAATTTCAATTAATTGAAAACATTTTTCTTTTGTTATATTCTCTAAATATCTACATGTGGTATTTAAAGAAATCCCTCGGACGAAGATACAGCATAATTAGTGATTAAACGAACTTACCTGTACGTGAAGTTCTATCATAATTATGCGAAGTCTTCGTCCGAGGGATTAGCAACCCTCCCTCCCTTTCCGTTGGTAACCCCTTGAAATAAAAATGTTTTCAAAACCGGCATTAGCTCTGAACTAAATGAAGCGACACCTGTGGTAGTTGGTGGTAGTAGGTAGTTTAAAAAAAAATAAAAAAAAATAGTCTCAAATTAGTGTGGAACGGCGACAACTAGGCCCGATACTACATGTGGTATTTAAAGAAATCCCTCGGACGAAGACTTCGCATAATTATGATAGAACTTCACGTACAGGTAAGTTCGTTTAATCACTAATAATATTATACAGAGACACTGAACATTCAACAACTCTTTTACTTTAACAACCCCTCTATCAAGGCTCATCCTCACCGCTAAACATAACAAAATGACTTGATGTTGCTGCGTAAGATGTTGTCCACCCTCACTTTAGCCGGATTTTTAATAAATCTCCTTAAATGGTCATTCCTCACTACCGACATTGAATATTTAGGCAGGGTTATAAGCATGAGTCAGGGGAGGCCGAGCCCTCGGACGGTCACAAACACTTCACCATCTACAACTGTGATGCAAGTTCGCCAACTCCTCGGACTTGCCGGGTACTTCCGGCGCTATATACAGGGTTATGCCACCAAAAGGATCGTCTTCAACTGGGTACCCGAGCAGGAGCAGGTGCGTCAAGACCTGATCCGACAGCTGAACAATGAGCCAGTTCTTTTTATTTTCAAACCTCTGTTCCTTAACAAAGTACATATGGCTACAAGCAGTGCAGGGTATGGAGTTGTACTTCTCAGACCCATCCAGATGGTAAAAAACACATCGTGGCCCACTTCAGCAAGGTTACTCAAGACGCTGAAAATAAATAACACTCCTACGAGCTTAGACGCTTGCGGTAGTGAAGGCACTTCAGCCCATTATCTTGTGGGCTCGAGTCAAGACACGTGTGCGAACCGACACAGGAAGTCAGTAATAAAGATGTCTTAGTCTACAAGCAACCTGAACTCGGGCATGCGCGGCCCATACAAAGTTACTAACGCGTTACCGAGTGGACGGTACACACTGAAGCTGCTGGCTGGAGGCTGCGGCAAGACAACACAAATGGCTGCCCAGTTCATGGTGCCGTGGAAAGGCGAGTTTTGTCTAGAGACTTGTGCCGCATTCTTAATTATTTGATAAAAGCGTTGCTGATTTGCTCGGTGCCATTCCCAAATCATACCCAATTCTTCTCACGGATTGCTGTAAATGGACCCTCAACTGCTCCGCTGCTCTTTTGCAGTAAAGTTCCTTGAACTACCATTAGGAAAAACATTAGGGAAAACGTAGGTTACGTTATGTGAAGAATGGTGACAAACGGTTCCGTGTGTATTGAATAAGATGGGTGTGCATATGTGAAAGACCCGTTTCTGCATATTTCACAACATTTCAAATTATTAACTCCGTAATTTTATAAGCTAATTCGAAAGTTGGCCGAGATCTCAAGTTCTAGTAAGGGTTTATTTGACCATTTTCCAAAATTTTGATTTTTCATATTTAAATAAATTTTTAAATCTTGAGTTTTTGGAAAAAGTTGATGTAGGCATAATGGACCATGTTACCTTTGCCAGAACATAAAAAAATGTCATTGTCAAGGCTTTGTCTTTGCCTGTCCCAGAAAGTAAAAAAAAACGGTCAAGTGCGAGTCTAAATCGCGCACGAAGGGTTCCGTACCACCGTTCAATGGAAGCGATGGTGTGGAGTGAATAGTTTGGATTTTACACAGCAAAATATTGTTTACAAAGTTATTGGTGCGGTTACTTTCACACTCCACGTACGTAACCAGGTGCATCCATAAGTTTGTATGTGGTATTGAAGGAATTGTTGTATGGGATCCCCCTTAAATATTTCTTTTATCCTGTTTTTTAGTATTTGTTGTTATAGCGGCAACAGAAATACATAATCTGTGAAAATTTCAACTCTCTAGCTAGCTAGGTTCTTGAGATACAGCCTGGTGACAGACGGACGGACGGACGGACGGACGGACAGCGGAGTCTTAGTAATAGGGTCCCGTTTGGAACCCTTCGGGTCGGAACCCTAAAAAAACAAAGGCAGCGTTCGTTAGTACCGGTACTATTAAGTATTCTGTGGTTCGGTTTAAACGTCTCAGTTAACGCCCGCCATGAGCCGGCGTAGAATTTGTATAGTGCTATTCTTCTGTTAGTTTTATGCGGGTGTTTCATTCTGAAAACACAAACAAACCGAAACGAAACGAGTGTCAGCTAGTATTTTTTTAATGCCAGGCACAGGTATTTGTAGTTCTTCTGCCTACATCCTCGATATCTGAATTATTTTCAAAGTATCTTTAAAACGAATGAATGGAAAAATATATTCAAATGTGTTTCGTAATAAGCATTAATATCGTAAGCGTAATATCTCAATGGACATTAAATCTTTTTACTTAAACAAAATTAAATGTTCTCAATTGCGTAGTCGGGATGGCGTGAGTAATATCGCCTTGGCGTGAGTAATATTGCCTTGGCGTGAGTAATATCGCCGTACAATTGGATGCGTGAGGTGTATTCGTCCTGTGGCCTTTGTGCGTGAGTCATATCACATATACAGGCAGCCCGTGGCGTTTATTCGCGAGAAGGGCATGTGCGTGTCTTGCACCATGATGCAGAGGGACTGTACTTGCGGTATGCTGCGTTGCGCTGCGTCTGGGCTTTGCTGTGGTCGCGACTAAGGCGTCTAAGACGTCTAAGGCGACTGAGTGTCAGTAGAGGCCGTGTTAGGGATTTCCCTCTAGTCCTCAAACTAATGTACCGTCGAGATACAGCCTGGTCTATAAAAGGCGCCCGCAACGGTGGCCCGCTCTCATTCTGATGATCTTCTATCATTACGACATCCGCCAACTGAATCTCATCGTTGTGGAATACCATAGTGGAATACAGTGCACGCGCTTCGTTGATATCTTTTGTATTAGCCGTCCCTTGGTGTACTTTTTGTAAACCCCATCGATGTTTGGATTGAAAAAAGTCATTAGTCTTTTTATATGACATTATAATAATATTGAACTAGTGCCACGTTTGTTGACGGTTGGGACCAATTCCAAATTCCAAATGTCTTTATTAATGTAGATATTTACATATACTTAGCAATCGTGATATTGACTTAACAATAATTTGCGTTGCCCTTTGCATTTGACGGCACATTTCACTAAGATCTTAAAATGTGCCGTCGAATGCAAAGGGCAACGCAAATTATTGTTTAGTGATTTGCATTGCGAATATCACCACGACAAACCCTTTCAGTCCGAAGTTATATTTTTTTTTTGCAATTGGTGCATGGTTCACGAAAATTTATAATCTGTAAAAAAAAATAAGGGGGTGGATTTTTTTTAAAACATTTTGTTGTCGATGAAAAAGGGTCCTCTTTAACCCTATCTAATATGTCCAGTTTATGAAGAATCACGCTGTATATAACTAGCGCTTGCTCGCTGCTTTGCTAGCATTTAATCAAATCGTTAGAAGCGTATTGCCGCCCGGTAGCTATAGATCTCACACAATTTATAGCGCGATGTTTAGTGATTGGGTTTTAGTTTATGATCATAAGTGTCTTTCAACCCCTTCTCACCCTTACCATTCGTTTCTCAGATTAACAATACTCTTTACTTACTTACCGTTTAGTCCACACTGTGGACTCCACAGACTACCAATATAGTCTACAGATAGTGGAAATTGTTATTGTTTTGATTTTTATAATGCCAAACCTTCAGTCATATCATAACGTAGTATCCCTATATAGTCTGTGAAAGTTTGTAATGATTTGCATTTACCAATAAAATAATCTTTCAGTTTTAAATGTCGCCCCCTAGAGCTAGGGTATATACATCGTTGGCACCATCGCATGGCGTGTTCCAAACATATTGTTATTGCAGTATTCATTGGTTTGATGCAACTTCTCAATTATCAAGTTGAACCAGCTTCAGACAGGTACCCACCACATATCCATTAAACTTGATAATATTGCAATATTCCTTGATTTCTTCATATTTTACCTGATTAACTTCAGGCAGGTCAGTCCGTGATCCTTCATCGACATTAAAAGGTAGAGCAACTTTAAAGCACTTTACTCAGTTTCGTCATGGGGTTCCTATATTCACACAATCTTGTTCTAGGGAAATCCTGCCATTGTGGTCCTGGGAATGTCTGACGAATAAGTGTGTGCAGGTGCGAATAGATCAACATAAACCTCTGCAATCCTTGACAACCTGCAACATGATATGCACTTCTATGCCGCTGTGGCCACAACCGACAGGAGATGTGAATATAAGCTCGGTGTACGTACCAGTTCGAGCTTCCTGGATCTATCTAAGAGTGGAGACGACGCCCTCGGTTCAGGTCACAGAGTTTTTCACTGAAGCTTTTAATTTGTTCCGTCTAGAGCTGCTGATGAAAGAGCACACCATTGCAAAATACGCCTGGCAACCCATTATAGTGCGGGTCTTTATCTACGAGAGCGATGATATTCGTATGTTGGTAGGGACTGACGAAACATATAGCCTAAATTTACGTCCTTCAGGTAATGGAAAAGAAATTCATGTTTATATCAAAGCTAGCTCATTTTGTGGCGCTCGCCACGCGCTGGAAACCTTATCACAGCTCATCTGGTACGATACTTATAAGAATACTCTATATGCGATGGCGACTGTGAGTATCGAAGACGCGCCTAGATTTAGATATCGAGGTCTGATGCTCGATACTTCAGACAGATACGTTAATGTCAGTGAGATCTTGGAATTGATAGACGGCATGGGATCGTGCAAACTCAACACCTTCCATTGGCATGCTACAGATTCGAAGGGTTTTTCGCTTCTTTTGAACAGCACACGCAGGTGCACTGAAGCGGCATGTGACGATTCGAATGCCGTGTATAGCGCGGGGGACGTACGTTCAGTGGTCAGGCACGCGCGTCTGCGTGGCGTGCGCGTGCTCGTCGAGGTAGAGGCGCCGGCGCACGTGGGCCGCGCCTGGAGCTGGGGCGCACGTGCGGGCTACGGACGACTTGCCTGCTGTGTTGACGCAGAGCCATGGAGCTTCTACTGCACCGAACCTCCCTGCGGACAGCTCAACCCCCGCAACCCACACGTCTACGACCTCCTCGAGCAGATATACGCCGAGATATATGAGCTGACCGGTGTCGACGACATGGTCCACCTCGGAGGAGACGGTATCTCCGAGTTTTGCTGGGCCATGCATTTTGCGACTATCGATCCTCAGCAGCTTTGGTTGGACTACTATCGCAGAATTTTGGAACGGCTACAGAAAGTTTACAAGAAAGTTCCCAGTCTCGTCATTATGTGGTACTCCAAAATGAATCAATTCCAACGTTCTGAATTGACGAAGTACGGCAGCGACTTAGTCATGCAGATGCGCGGAGCGACATGGACTGATAAGTTGTCCGACACAGTAAAGTCGGTGACATCACACGAGGACGTATGGGATTTGAACAGCGGGTTCGGTAATTGGTACGACGAGATCGAGATGCCTTTTAGTTCGTGGCAGCAGATGTACGAGCACCAGCCGTGGGGGCACGGTTTCGGGACTTGGGAGGGCGGCGAGGGCACGGTGTGGTCCGCCGGGCTGGGCGCGGCCGAGCTGGGCGCACGTGTGTGGCCGCGAGCGGCGGCGCTGGCCGAGCGGTTGTGGACGGACCCCTCCAATGTTGTCACTGAGACTGTACAGGCTCGCCTCGACATGCATCGCACTCGAATGCTCGCCAGTGGCTTAAAAAGTGCCCCTATGTGGTCAATGTGGTGTACACAAAATCCTCGAGATTGTCTGTGAAAGTCTTCAAGTATTATTCTCAAGAGATAACCATAATCCGCACACCTACCTACATATTTACAATGTGGTGAATTCGATAAGCAGATCTCTGTACATATGTGTATCGAGACGGGATGTAACTTTTATATAAATAAACATATTTGTTTGTTCCCGTATTCATTTTATTGTATTTCTTAATAATTGAAGTAAGTATTTAAGAATTTATTTTAAGTCTTTCTAAGTAATTTAAAAAGTAAAAGTTATTAGGTAATAATAATAATAATACCTTGGACACTATTTACACACATTGATCTAGCCCCAAACTAGGATTCCCTGTATCTTGGGTACTAGACAACGATACATATATTTATAAAGATAAATATTATACTTAGATAGATAAACAACAACCATGACTAGGGTACAAACATCCGTTGTCATCAAACAAATTTTTGCCCCCACCGGGACTCGAACCCGGGACCCTTGGCTTCGTCGGCAGGGACATTGTCGACGGCCATTCGGGTCGTCGTAATCCTTAGAATAAATTCGTATATGACGTAATCGTAAGTCCCACTACTTGTGGACTAATGCGAAAGGAATTTACTGGAACTCTGATTGAAAGTCGTAAAAGATTAAAATTATTATCGCATGTATAGCGATGAAATCATAATTATATTGATATCATCTTGGTATCTATCTGGCGTCCACTATGATCATTTTTGCATATGATGTGGCGTCCACCTGCTTTCGTAAATCGCTTCTACTCTTGTAGAACATCACAGAAATGTTAAGAAAAGAAATATACTCGGACGTCATTTAGTCCTTACTATGCCTTGATTGTACATCTCTATAGTTCTGCTATTTACCCCATCAAATTACAGTAGCGCCCCAGTCGGTTTCATGACTTGCCGCATTCGACGTCTGCTCGAAGAATGAGACCACAAACGTTGCCATACTTAGTCCATATATTCATTTGTTAACGGAGCTTGTTGAGTTATGTACCTACTTAGGGTTGCCAACTATTTTTACAAGAAATAACGTATTTTTTAATTTAGAGATAGTAAATAAAAAATACAGTGTCATAAAATAAAGTATTATTTATTTAAATGTTTAAACACATATTTTTAGTGCTTTTTGCACAATTTACCAGTGATTGGTTCTTTTTGAATGCATTGTAAGTTGAACTAAAGTCTAAATCAAGATTTAGATTTATAATCAATTCATTTTTAATTAATTTTAAAGATGCCATATTCCTCTTTGCCCGGCACTTTTCATTCATCACTGAAAACACTCTCTCAGTGAATGCTGAAGTGGCCGGAACAGAGAGTATATAACATAAATTTTTTCTTTGATAAAAAAAACATCAGGAAATTTTTTGAATATAACTTGCCATTTTTCAGAAAATTCTGCATCATCTTGCAATTTAACATAAAGGTCTTTTAAAATAACTATTTCCGAATATAAGCTGTCCATGTTTATAATCAGCCTTTGCAAATTTAGTTTTCCTTCTATTACTTGTTCTAGATGATTAAATTCAATATTAGTCTTTAAAGGTATGTTCTTTAGTGCATTAGCACTGGCTATTAAGCCAGTTATCATTGCTAAAATCAAACCACTTTTCTAAATATATCAAACATATTTGAATGAACAATGATAAATTTCTATTAATTGTATTAAACAGGATTCACAGATACAAACAGATGATTCTTCAATGGGCTTTAATTAACGTTTTGTAGCATAGCCAAAATATTTATCATTCTTTCTTTGCAATAATTCTGTTCTTAGATGATCCATTATGCTGAAAACATCTACTATTGTTATAGAATTACCTTCTAGAGCTTTTACAGCGCTACGGATCATTTTTTACCCAAGTATAGGTTTTCTCCCACTCATATTTGTATTTTTGAATCCTTTTGGTTTTAGATAATTTTGCTTTCTTAGGAGGATTTTCAGGACCAACCACACTATCACTACTTTCACTGTCCATATTTCTGGGTAAAAAATTAATCGCTTTCTTTCAAATTAATTTACGTAAAAGTAAATCCAACAATCTTCAGTTTTCGGTGTCTTTCGCACGCATGTAATTATTATGGCTGCGTTCTCATTTTATGAGAATCTCTATTATTGTGCGCACGTAGCGCCATCTCTTGATTGACTTTACAACTGCTAACTCCTTTTGGCTCGGCCTCTGTCAATTTACGTTTCATTTTACGCAATGTTGAAATAAAGTATTTTCGCGTACTTTATTGCTATTCAAAAGTATAAAGTACGAAGGCTAAAAATAACGTAAGATACTTTATATTAAAGTACGGTTGGCAACCCTAACCTACATGGGCACGCACAGTTTAATATTATTGAATATGATTTCGAAGTTTCCGTTAATTTTAGTGATGAGCCGATTCGTTTATTTTGATAATCGATTATGCCATCTGAGGTGTACCGATTATTGCAACTGAACCTTAGTTTCATGATAGCTGGACGAAAGTAATCATATCCAACCCAAACAAAATAGTTTTAGGATCTTCACGACTCTACAGTTAAATAAAAGTAAAGTTAATAATAATTTATTTTCCTTGGAAGTAATTGTGATAAAACATATAAATACATGTTTAGATATTATTTGCAATGTCTAGATGTTAAATGGCGGATCCGAAACTAGGCAGGGCCTGTCCTATGGGATCCTTTATGATACATTAAAAAGTTATACAAACAAAACGGTTTATTACATAGGTACCTAGAAAGCAGGGATAAAAGTAGGTTATATAATTAGGTGAAGGGTAAAGGGGGTGAGCGAAGCGAAGCTTGGGGGGACTGGTCGAGTCAAGAAGCACCCGTTCACGAGTATGACTTCTGCAGTGCAACAGCCATCACCAGTGGCGTAGCGTGCCTTGTCGGGGCCCCGTATAAAATTTTTTTTGGAGGCCCTTATATGGAGGTAAAGATTTTTCACAAAAGAAAAAAATATTGTGAGAAGTAATATTTATTTATCACATAATTTACCCATTTTACAAATAAAAATCGAATTTTAAATATTCACTCTCCTTGCCTTTTTATCGGCAAACTGGTTTAACATCCAATGCAAAGTACAACAACGTACACGTACATCGCGATATCGATGAAGGATTCCCGGGGATTCCCCGCTGAGTTGAAGATGAAGTTAGTAAAACGGGGAAGTCCCGCAGCCCGCCATAACGATGTAGTGTTGCCAACTTTTGAACGCACGCTTAAGGCGGGAAAAAAAGGAATTGCTTTATAGAATTTTGTCATTTGTAAAATAAAATAAATTAGAAAGTTTTTATTCTTTTTCCTTACACACTTTGGGGGCCCCCGTGGCCCGGGGGCCCCGTATAATTGATACGGCAAATACGGCGGTAGCTACGCCCCTGGCCATCAACTCCCTCGCCATATTTGAGGGAGGGGAGCAACCCGCTACAAAGAGCCGCCGCAAGAAAAGATATTTTAGTGAGCATGACCATAAACTCTGGTTTCTTGGTAACAGACTTATATAATTTGCCAATAGCCTGAGTAAGAAGTAATAACACCCCTCTTACACAGAGTGGACTAAAATTCACAAACACAAATCGCACGTAAGTAACCCTACCGGGATCAAGCGAGACAGGAGTTTACAGGACGACCTTGTGATGTCAGAGTAAAAGAAGCCCTCAGGCGTAATGATGCGGCGCAATCAAGCCTGCACGGGCGGGGCTACCAATTCTATAGGTGTTTAGCGATCATTGTACGTAGGGCAGGTGCGAGCTAGATTGCGCTTTATTGCCGCGCAGCGAGAGTAGCTATTTATTTAAATGTATTTGCGGGGTGATCTTTCTGTACTTAGTACTATTAAGTATTCTGTGCTATCGCTAAGTTTACAAAATGTTGTACGGTTCTTGCGTACATACATTATATTTTCGAAAATTAATTGATTACCTACAGTTAGTAAGTCAATTTCTTAAAAAAAATCTCGTATGGAGTCTGTGTTTTTTAAATTATAAATTTCCCGAATAGCTCTTTTCTGTAAAATTAAAATAGTTTTGAAATCCTTGGTGTAACATACGCAAAGCGCCGAAAGGGGGCGGAATTTCTACCTGAGTGTGTAGTACCTACCGTTTAGCACGGTGGAGGCAGCGTCATGATCTGGGGATGCATGGCAGCCTGATGGGGTTGGGGAAATCTACGTATGCGAAAGTTGGATGGACTCAACAAAATATATTGACACCTTGAAACGGCCTCTGCATCCACCATATTCGAAAATATTCGGCTAAATCATTATTGATGAGGTCAAGATCCAGCAAGACAACGCTCCTTGCCACTCCTCAGCCATGACAAAGAGATGGTGCAAGCAAAACAAAGTGGATCTCCTGGACTGGCCGGCGCAATCTCCAGATCTCAATCCGATTGAGCATATATGGAGGATTCTGAACTGTCAGATTCGGGAGCACAAGATAACCTCAAAGGAATCCCTAAGACTTACTAACGAAAATGTACAAGTGGCTAATGCTTTTGGCCAAGGCTGTACTACTTACTACCCACCTATTTTTAGAAGAGCGCTACAGGCTGCACTAAGTTTTTTTGGCTCTGAGCGAGCTGTGACCTCTTTCTTCTCGCATAGGATGAGTCGTGGTGAGAGATAGAGAGAGGTATTAGTGGGCGTTATTAGTAGTTACATATTTACGAAAACCTGTGTCGGTAGTGGTCACCACGTTACTGGTATCAAGACTAATAATGTAGTCTGTGGTTACTGGTTTTCTGAAAATCTATCAAGGGTGCTTTCGGAAACGGAATTAAAATTCACTCGGAGAAAGAAAAGAGATCAAGATAATGACAGAAGGAGAGATGAAATGCCATTATCGAACGCTAGCGCGAGAATCGTGTCTCCGACCGGGATAACTTGTCAATGTCAAACCAACTCTTTTTTTCTCCGAATGAATTTTCACTCTGTTTCCGAACGCACCCCTAATCTCTTAAACTCCTTTTCATGAAAGAAGTCCCGCGGACAATGTGGAACTAAAGACAGATGGGGAGATCGGCCATGTTGTCGTTTGTCGATGATATCAAGGTGCGTTTGTCGTGGTAGATATTTTGTGAGTTTATTATGGCAACAAATATAATGATCACCAAAATATTTTTTTCCTAGCCAAAATAGATAAATGAACACCAAAAGTTGCAAAAAATATCAGGGCAAAATACTGCGGTAGCTTAGGTGAAGGTTAAAGGGGGTGAGCGAAGCCCCCATTATCCTTCGTGTTAGGTTGAACATTTAAGAACAACAAAAAATACTTAAACATAAAATTAAAAAGAAGTTTGGTGATCATTTATCCAAACACAATTTGGTGGACATTTATCCATTCTGGCAGACATTTCGAATTTATTGGTAGTCAAATCGGTGCGTTTTTGGTAATCGTTTAAACACAAGCCGTTTGCGATGCCATAAATAATCCTTATAAATAAAAGTTGTAAAAATTGCAGGTCGAGAAATGATATTAAAGTTGAAGGAGTTCTGTGAAGCGGAACACAAGAATCACGGTGTTTTAATAAACAATGTTCGTAAGAGAGTCGCCGCCATGACAGGTAGATTTTGGGGCTGCCATATACAGATTTTTCCCGATTGATTTCTTACAGATTAGAATTAAGTTTTTTTAATGCATGATTTTTATTAAGGAAAATTTTAAAAGGAATTAACACAACACTACACAAAATTGTAAAGATATATTCAACAATAATGTAATTAAATACGAAAATAATCATTTTAACTTGTTCATTTTATTGCAGGTGTGTCAGAGAAAACTATAACGAGAGTTACAAAAGAAGGAGCAACAGCGGCGAGTACTTCTAAAGTTATCGTCACCCCAGGGAAGAGTCACCCGCATCCCAAAAAGTTCGACTTGGATGGATTTGATTTGTGTGCTATACGGCAAAAAATTCACAGATTGTATGTTGAGGAAGGAATTACTAACACTGGCTAAATGACTTGCAGCTTTGAGAGAAGACATAAATTTTCAAGGAAGCATCTCAATATTGCACCGTATATTGAAAAGTATTGGTTTCAAGTATAAGCGATGCCAATCGAAACGTCAATTACTTATGAAACGTTATGATTACCGCATGGCGTTCAAGATATTTGCAGAGAATCCGAAGAAAAAGCACTGTGGAGAAAAAACCTGTAGTATATTTAGACGAGACGTATATACACAACACTTATCATGCCAAAAGTTGCTGGCAAAGTGAGGAGGAGCCTGGGATGTTCGTGTCAGAGTCATCAGGGAGTCGTTGGATAATTGCTCATGCGGGAACTGAAAATGGTATCGTTAATGGCGCATTGTTAATGTTCAAATCCCAATCCAAATCCTCAGATTACCACGGTGACATAAACTCAACTAATTTTTTGAAATGGATGAGTGAAAAACTGATTCCTAACCTACCTGAAAGGTCACTTGTGGTAATGGACAACGTTCCGAATCACTGCACTCAAATAAATAAAGCGCCTACAAAGTCAAGTATTTAACGTGACATGCAGGAATGGCTGCGAGAAAAGGGAGTATATTTTGAAGATACTTGGACAAAAGCTGTGTTATTTGAATAAATTAAACGAAACAAAGGTCCACCTACATATACTGTGGATGCATTATTAAAATCTCACAATCATGAATTGCTAAAATTGCCGTCTTACCACTGCGATCTTAATCCGATTGAAAAAATGTGGAGCCTTGTAAAGAGACGGGTAGCGGATAAACACGTGGGCCAAGATCCAAAAGAAATTGTACGCCTAACAGAAAAGGCTTTTGAGACTGTTACAGCGGAGATTGAGCAGCTCAATGTAAATATCTACAGCATTTGGACGACGAATATTTAAAAAATAATGGTCTTATGGATTAAGAAATGGATCAATTTATTATGTCGACGGCTAGTGATAGTTAAACAGAATCTGAATCTGTTTCTATTTGCTCTTCTAACATGGATCATAGTATGACCGATAATAATTGTTCAATAAAACTTTTAAATGTTATTTTATTTTTCTAATTTAAAGTTGGTCCAACATCACCATTTTATATTTTAGAAATTACAGGAAGATTTACTTTTCACTTATCTGACCCTAAGGTATGGACATCAAATACCTACTACATTATATTAAAAACTTATTTTTTTTCTTATTTAAATATTCGAGTCGTAGTAGTTAATAAAATGAAAGTATTATTTCCCCTGACTTCCCCATATCTAACCCTGGCAACATTATGTCGCGCGAATACAGCGCTGCGTCTGCGGGACTTCTTTCGTGAAATGAACTTTACCTCGCGCCACGAGCTCTGGGCGATGTTGGCGGGAATTACTGCGCATATGTATTTCAATGCACAGGTATCGAAAAGTTGCTACCACAGAATACATTATATATAGGATAGTTGCTACTGCGCATTCGAGGCCACCGCTCATAACGTGTGGCGCGACATATAGCATGTTTTACATAAGTATTACGTGTAAGCCAAATTCAATCGCCATTTCGTTTATGAAGCGTTTCATAAAAAGGAGATTATACAATTTTCGGCGTTACATATCGGTATCGGCTACTCGACTCGGAGACGTATGGGCTAAATACACGGTACAGAACGAGACAAAAATGCACGAGAGCATTTTTCTCGGGTGCGATTGCGTCGGGTAAGTCCTCTTTTGCCACACTTTTGAATGAGTAGTCCCTCGAGCACACGTGGGTACTGTAGTACCCAAAAACCCATTATAGTTTTTAAATTTGATTACCATGGATGGCATAAGGTTCAATATCGCGACCCGTAAAAAAAATCGAGGGGGTAGTGGACTCACCCAGTGGATACATTCGGTCGGCATTTAGAATCCCCACCGCGGCGCCACTGTCGTCTTGCCGTGAGATTAACGTATTTAGTTTCACTTTCCGTCGCCGGATATGAGTAGTAATATTTAGCCATCGGAAACATTCGTGTCGTTTCGTTTTCGGCTAATCTCGGTGATTGGGTGACAGAGGAGGCGTACCGTTATAAAAGCCGGAGACGAACGAAACGTACGCAGGAAAGAACAACTAGATAGTTTCAGAAGCTGCTTTATGTATTTGGTAGCTGCTATCGTTTTGTTATTGCAAACTGCTGCTATGACCCACTGCTAGAGAGAGGTGACAGCTCGCTCAGAGCAAAAGATATTTGGCGCAAACTGTGTACCGTTTGAAACTGATGAAACATCGATATCGATAAACATAGGAAGTAAACAACCTAGAAAAGTAGGAAAAGGAAGTGAGTTCTAAAAAATGTGAGGAACTTTTACTTAAACTCCGTTCCAAAACCTAAATTTAAAAATAACTGTCAAGTATTCAATATATTTTGTGCCCAACTGTGAGCAAACCTCTCTTATTACTTGATTTAATTTTAACCGATATAGGTCGCCTCACGAATTAAGAGCGCTGGGTGACACTGGCGGGAATTTCTGCGCATATCTACAGGTATCAAAAATGACTTCTGCGTATTCAAGGCCACCGCTCATAATTCGTGAAACGACATGTATCTCACTCACCTCCTTGTTCAAAGTTCCAGTATCAAAGAATATAATGTGTCGAGTGTTTTCGAACGGATCTAGTAAGCAAAGCATCAAATAGTAGGAAACGGATATAGAGCAAGTTAACTATGGTATATTTAGTTAAAGTCTGTGTCATAGACTTTAACTACTGTGAGACGCGACGTTACCCTCAATTTTTGTAGGATTTTTCAGTTTTTTTCAATGTAATTTTTTACGGGAATTTCCACGTAAAAAATTACATTGAAAAAATATGCCATAATTAGAGACAAGAAAGTTAAAAAAGTACGTTTATGTTTAAACTAGGCTATGTTGTAAGCATCGATGCATGGCATAAAAATATTTAAAATATAAACTTATTGTCTATGTTCAACGTGGCGGCTGTAAATGCAGTGAGTGAACTTGACGCGATGGAGTTTTCCGAAAACAGTTTAGAATACCTAGCTCTATGAAAATTACTTAAATGATAGTATAAATTTACGTGATATTATGAGTAATATGAATAGATATTACGACTACGGAAACGGCATATCATGGTAAGAGTATTTCGTTCGCACCTTTACCACCCATGTTTGGTTTTTCAACTCACATTTTCTCCAGTTTGTTTACCCATTTCTGTAGCTATAGGTCACTTACCATGAGATCTCATGATGCTGGTGTCCCTATGCAATACGATAGGTGTCATTAGGATGACGACTTCAGTTCATGTTCACTTTATGTGGTCGACGGTCCGGTTGACGCGCCATGCCCCCCTGTGGTTGATCTGATCTGTTTCGGTTTGCCATGGTGTTGGTGCGGCCATAGGTTCGATTTTCTCGCTAATTTACTACTTACTAGAAATTCTGTTTACTTCTGCTACACTATCAATGTATCTATGGTACCTATTCTCTTTTAGAGCTTTTGTTGAGTTCTTGATAATCTTATAGTTCAGTATCGATTACTTTCCTCTATCCCTCCATGATACAGATAATCGTCATAAAAATCCGCTTCCGCCCCCTTATCGACACTCTGACCGGACTGAGAAATCTGTATGTTAAATGCTCCCAGGCGCATTATCATGATATTTACAGATACTACTGCTAATGGTGTATTTAAGATTAACTTTGTGTCTGGTCAATCAGAGAACCCCGAGGATAACTGTTGGCTAATATTTGTCATATTTCAAGCCCCTTCATAGGTCTCTGTCCAAAAGGGATTTTAAAGTGGCTTTTTGTTACTAAATGAAATATACCCTGTAATCCATTTACCCTTCTGAGAACATTGAAATCCCTGATCTGTCCAGTTGAAAAATGTAAGAATATTAGAATAGGTACTTCCATATCCAGAGAAAAACTTACTCCATTAAAATATTTTAGTTACAAGATGAATTTCAATGCTGTGTTTTGCATAGATACTGTAAATACTTGAAGGATTCCAGTATTTATTTTATTTGTAATGGCTTCAATTATCACCATGTTTTTAGACTTTATTTCCTAACATTGGATGGTGTGATTTGATATAATATTGGTGAAAGTTTATCCTTGGTCTAATTTGGTCCCATTCCTAGTCCAGAAATTATGAAATCAAGCTCCTCTCAGAGCTAAGCTTTGGGTGTTAAATATAAGCATATTCTGGAAAATTTCATTGATATGATAGTCTACTTATTTCTCTTACGATCTAGGTCCATGCATCTACAGCTGTTGATCACCAGCTCTGGTCATCGATAATTTACGTTTTCTCCCTAGCCAAGCTACTTCACAGCTGCAGTGGAATAATTTCTCATTCTAAATGCAAATGGGACCACCATCCAAATTTATATACACTTCGTATGAGGACTCTTGTGGTTTGTTATACATAAATGCTGAAAGACATGTTTTAACCATTGATGATGAATTAAATTTTTTTAATTATTCAATTGCAGATGTCTCTAGGAGCCCCATTCCCTTTGATTGTTAGAGTTCTGACGGCGTAAGAGAAATAAGAAGTGTCGCCATACGGTTTGCTGAGTCAATAAATTTTCCAGAACCTTTTTGTGATCTAGTCAACATTGTTATGATAGCTGCACTTGTCCGTTCCTTCGGACTCCTGAATTTCAGTTGACATGAGATGGTTGCTCCTCAACAATGGTTAAAACACGCTCTTCAGCAAGGGTAGTTAGCTCATCCCAGAGCTCACCTGCCCAAAATGGATCAGCTAGCGAACTTAGGAACCGGCTCAAAACGAATGGAAACCGCTCCCAAAAGAGCTACAATCCTAGGCAAGTGTCAGCACCTCATGTTGGTCAGCATGGTCATGGTTTACGTTAATACAGTGAACAGAAACCTCAATATTGAGACAATGAAATGGTGCCTGTTCTCTGTAAAATCCAAGAGTGTGCCAGGGAGGTAATAATGAATGGCTGATTGCATGAGGCTCAACAAGCTTCTGGTTTTGGGTGTCATATGAAAAGTGTATGTTTTTTATTTCAGACATAATTTGTTCACAGCACTCTTGTTTCCTAAGCATTCATACTTTGAATAAGCTGTGTTTTTGTTACATTTTAATGAATGGTTGGGTTATTTCATGCTAACATGTGTACACATCACCATATCAGAACAGAAAAAAGTAAAACAAGACGATTGATGGCTACAGTGTACCAACTGAAGTAATGAAAATCAGCGCGAATAATCGGAGTGCCCTCCGAGGGACCACACTGGATTTTTTTTAGTTCCAGACCTATGACGATTTCGTAAAAGATACCAAACGATTGTAAATTGAAGCTTAAATTTGTAAAAGTTACCAATCAAAAGTTATTAATGGTAAGGTGGCCCCTCAGACGAAATGCGTAGATTTTCATATCTCCGAATGTGCTAAAGATATTATGAGGAGCTGAATATTTAGTTATTACTAATTAGTTCAAAATTTAATTCGTAAAATTTACCAATCAAAAGTTATCATTATTATTATTTAATTTGTAAAAATTATCACTTGTATAAGGAGGACCCACAGACCTGCAAAAGTTATATTTATTATTATGATTAGGGATGGGCCTAAATTCGTGGTACATTCGGTTTGACCGAGTTTCAGCAGCTTGAACAGAACTTCGGCATTCGGCCGAAATTCGGTTTAAATGCTGAACATTCGGTGCAAAAAAAAAGTAAAATACTCACTTGCATTTTGACTGAAATCAATAGAATAAAAATCATACTCATAATAATCGTAAAATTAAATGTAGGCCTTTATTCATTGTCATTTATTTTGAAATTAAATTAGTCATATAGTTTTGCCTACACTGAACAAAATCAACTTGGTATTTTTAAAACTACTGCGTAATTTAAATGCGTAACTATAAATAAACAAAAAAATACATTTCTAGTTCGGCGGGGTGCATCTATTCATTTCGACAATTCATGTTAGTGCGTAAACAAGGCATGACGTATGTGTATTATGTCACATGGAAATGACATGAAAAGGGGGGCAAAGCGTTTCGTCTGAGGGGCCACCTTTAACAAGTAATGTCTTTTGATCGGCAACTTTTACAAATTAATTAAGTATTCATTTTGCAAATTGTTTGGGAACTTTTAATAAATTGTCATTGGTCTGGAATCAAAAAATTCCAGTGGAGAATAATAATAACAAATATGACTAATGAACGTCTGAGGTTCCACCTCTAACAAGTGATAACTTTTGATTGGTTACTTTTACAAATTAAACTGAACTAATGGGTTTTAACAAACTCTTTACTAAATATTGGCGTTCAGCTCATCATAATATCTTTACGACATTCGGAGATATGAACTCTACGCATTTCGTCTGCGATTCAAGGCGACTGTGTCGACCGACAAGCAATAACACATTTCAAAATGGCCGCCGACAATTCAAGATGGCTACCATCTGAACTTGTCATTGTCGAATCTCCCTACAGACTAGATATTGTCATGCGTGCTGTTCAAAAGCGGAAATAACCCGATCTTAGACAGGTTGAATTTATTTATAGAATTTTCGATGTAGGCACTGCTTTGTCTACTATCCCATCCCGCTAAACTATAATGGTGGATTTATGTTCCGGTACCAAATTTTCAACAAGCCATCAACTTTACTGGTAACTGTGACTGGATATAAATCCATCTTTGGTTTTTACTCAGAGATTAATCGATGTTTCAAACCTAGGTTCCCCGTTACGACGACAATATTTTAGAGGTTGAAATTCTGTTTGTCTCTGAGTAACGGCTCTTCCAGCGTCGTGCGGATTTCATCACGCACGCGGGGCTGTCCTGGATTGCGTCCCGCTTGCGTATGCCACGCACTTGTATGAAAAATTAAGGACTCTTGCGGGTGTTAAGGGCCAATCCAGCGTGCGAGATGAAATCCGCATGCTTAAGGGTGCGACGGGTAATTTTTTTTTCACCTTGACTGACAGAGCTATGCGTCTATCGCCTTCTCCTTGTTTCGCTTAGAAAAGGAAAGTTAGACTCACGCATAGCTCTGTCATTGACACGGTGACAAAAAAGTCACTCGTGTACGGGAGCTCTAAAATGGCCCTATCAGCCTATTTATACACCTACAGTGGGGCCACCAAGCGAATTATTAGGGCTGCTTGCCCTTATCATGGAAATTATTAGGGCGAACGAAGTTAGATTATTTTCTTGGACTATTTATGAAGAAACAAATACACCTCTAGGTTTGAGCTTTGACATAGTGATTTAAGTTCATGTTTAGGTTTGTGGACGAACATTGAATTCTCATTTTCTAAATAAAATTAAAGTTTAACGCCATCTCTTGTAGGATTAATAAATTAATCAGTGCGACTCTTCAGGCGTCAACATCAATTAATTTTAGAACTAAACTGACAACCTTGTCTACTTGCGACGACGGCGCAGGTCACGCGGCGCAGGGCAGGCGACGTCTTTTGTTTAACGCGCGGGTTTGTCCTGCTTTGAAAAATCTGATATGCGTGGCCTGGGTAGTGCGTAGCCTGCGTCGCCTGCGTACCATTCAACATACGCCGAAACGAAATCCGGCAGCTCTTGTGCAATAGCCATAGATTCCGTTTTCAAACCAATTTTAACTAGTTCAGTTGTGTCGCTTCCAGCATCGGCACCATTACCTTCCAAGTAAAAAAAAATAAGATTACTTACTAGATTTATTAGTAGCACCTTTGTCTCGGTGGCCCTACATTACCTGTAAGTGTAACACGTCTCCTGAACTGGCTTCCCATCTAGTCATCTAACGTCAAAGTAATTTGAGGATAGTGTCCGATACAGATCTTTTCAAGTTATTATATTAGCCTCGAAATTATTTGATGTAATGGTCTTCGATGGTTTGTCAATGCATCACAGGCGACCCATCGCCGTAATTATACTAACCGCTTCACTTTCAGACCCCAGCTATATTACCGGCCTTTGTCCAAGGTTCCGGCTGCTCAAAAGAGATCATACTCGTGAAGGTTTCTAATTTTCACAGCCCGAAACTTCGACATAGCCCGGCAATGTAGCCTTACCATAAAAAGTCATAAAAACTAGTTTTGTATCAGTACTCAGTAGTTCAGTAGTTCAGTACCACTAACGTTCCCCCCACTCTAGGAACAACCAGGCGATGGCGAGCGGCGCGGCCGGCTCCGGAGGGGGGCAGGGTAAGGACCCCCTCGCGCCTGCGCTCAGCAACTCGCGCGCTCTATACCAGCACCCCTCGGTGGGGGGTTATAACACGCAGGAGGCGAGAGGGCAGAATATGCCGGTCACGGTACGTGGTAGGGTGGGATCTGGTAACGTAACTGTGCCCAGAAAGATAAAAGGCGAATCTCAAACTTAAGTCGAGATAGGTTCTAACTCAGTTTCTATCTTTCGAAAATCGTGCTATAGAAGTTTTATTCGGCCTAGAGAACAAAAAAAAATACTGTCTAGCTAGACTATCTTCATAATACAAGTCTTGTTCAGGTTCTAGTTATTTTAATTTCCTGTATTAAGTTGTATCAAGAGTGTAAGATTCTCGAACATTCGATTTTAGTTTACTAACCCAACCACCAACTATCTTAACTAAATGTGGGTTTCCCAAATGGCGGGTCCAAACAAAGTAATTTCACGTTTTTCGCCTTGAAGACAATAAAACTATAAATAATAAACTAAGACAAGATCTTAAACGATGGTTAGCTTACCACGAAAAATGGGAGTAATGAATTACTGGCTTCACGTGGTCACAACTGTGCCACTGCCACACCCACGGGAATAGGCGTTATAGATGGGAATACTCCCAATATTAGGATTACAATCCCGTGAATGCTCCAATACCGCCCAAATGTCTGGACCCGCCACGAACGCCCACCTCCCCCCACCATATCGGGTACAGCTGTCTCACGCGCAGGCCCGGCAGAACCCGATGTACGCCGGCGGCATGTACCACGGCTACGGCGGCGTCGGCAACGCATCGCTGGCCGCCATGCCGCAACCCTCGCCGTCGGCGCCGCTGGCCAGCTTCCCGGTGCACCCGGATGTTAAGTTTAAGAAGTAAGTAGATTCCAGCGTCTTCACTATTGTGCCTATGCCACCGCGTGTGGGGAAATGCGTGTGCGAAAATGTGTTGCAGCAATCTCCGGCAGTCTGTTGTTGGAATTTTACTTATGGTATTATACAAAAAAAAACAACATCAAACAAAAATTGACAGCTTCACACAAACTTGTTCAGTCCGACACAATATGTGCGTCCAAAAAGTGCCAATTTTACTAACAGCATTACCGTAATCGAGATATACTGATATCAGAAATGCTCTGGAAGAAGTTATTGTGACATCATCGGTGCCCTCATAGCTTTATTCAATTCTATCCTGTGAGAAACCCGAGTGCAATGATGGCTATGCAGATGGATGGGTGACAGATTTCTTAGACCGTTCCTGGCCTCGAGTGCCTATGAAACCCCCTCCCCGCCTCCCCGCAGGCTTGCGTTTTACGACGTGCTGGCGGAGTTGATGAAGCCTTCCACAATGATGCCGATGCAGGCGGGCCGCATGCAGGAGGGCACGTACGTGTTCCACCTGACGCCGCAGCAGGCCACCGAGATCGCCTCGGGAAAGGACGTGGTGGGCGCGGGGAACAAGCTCGACTATGTCATACAGGTGAGTCAAGGAAACAATCATTAAGTATCTAGTTAGTTCGGAGCCGAGCGTAGTTACCTAGCGAGTGAACTTATAATTGCACATTCAGTACGTCTTCAGCATTTGTATGGCAACGCGTACAGCGCCTCTAGCGGTATCTTTGCTGAACTAAAAATTATATCTTTCTATCCTTGCCCTCATTATATAAAAGAAAATGATAGTGGCGTTGTTACTGCAATAGTAACTTCCGTTGCGTTTACTACGCCAACTCTTAATAGAGGTTACTGCTTACTTTTCCACCGATCTATAGAGGGCTAACAGAGCAACATAACAAATTCAAAGCCGGTGCGAAATTGTAAAAAAAATGAGAAAAACAGATTTTGTGATAACTTTGGGAGACTTTTCTATCGAGAAAAAATAATCAATATACGTTTATACGTGCACGAATCCCTGCTGACACTCAAGATCAACAAGTCAGTATAATGAAGCTGCTTTAATACTCGTATTTTGAATAACTTGAGATTTACAAAAGGCTGTTTTGCCTGTCGTGCTATAATGACATTTATCTACACACGTATCATAAACCCTCTTTACTGCGTTCAAAAACCGCACGTTAGGATCAGCATTATGTTAAACTACTTGGTAAAAACTCGTTTCGTATCTGGAAAACTACACATTATGGTCATATGGTCATGGTGTAGTTTTTCTACTTATAATGACATTCAAATTTCGAACGCCGACGCCCACCCGCGTGCCGTCCCTAGTTTGTTTGTGAAGTTGGTACTGACATTCAAATTTCGAACGCCGACGCCCGCCTGCGAGAAGTTGGTACTACAGAACAAGTTAAACAATTGCAGAGCCACAATGCCGGTCAAACATGCGGTTCCTGAACACATCAAAGAGAGCTTATGATATGTGTGTAGATAAACTAGTGTATGTAACTGTACATAATTAGGCATTATGCAGCAGTCACATAAACTACTATTAAGCTGCACTTTATTTGAGAAGCAGCCTGTGTGGCCATTAGAGTTCTGTCAATGTCTTTTCACATTCTGGTTTTGCCTATAAATAAGGTAAAGTCGAAAGCAAATGCCTATGTCAAGGTTAAATATTGTTGCATATCTAGCCGAAGGTTACCCAACCCGTTTGCGTTGCTTTTATTAAGTTAGTTATGTCGCTTCATCAAGGATAACATAGTTGATGACGAATTATATGGGATATCATAAGAAACCACAGTGAACTAAATCAATAAAGTAAATCGATTTCTACCTACATCGAAATATGGTCTACCTGTTGTTAATTATGTCCTTTCCATCCTAGATTTGCTGGACGAAAACTGTTTTTAGAGATAGGCTCGCCTTTGTACATATATATTCCATTTACCAGTCTGAAATATATTGTTTTTTGTGCAATAATAGCAGTTTATGTGACTGATACATAAAATTTTAATGCCTAATAATGTACAGTTACATACACCAGTTTATCTACACACCTATCTTAAGCTCTCTTTGATGTGTTCAGGAACCGCATGTTCAACCGGCATTGTGGCATTGATCATTGCCCTGCACTTTTTTATCTTGTTCAGTAGCACCAACTTCACAGACAAACTAGGGGCGGCACGCAGGCGGGCGTCGGCGTTCGAAATTTGAATACCATAATATGTCGAAATATTGATACATTATGGTCATACATAATGTATCAATATTCAGATAAGAAATGATTTTTTGCCAAGTAGTAGTATATAATTATGCTGGTCGTAACGTGCGGTTTTTGGACGCAGTAAAGAGGGTTTATGATACGTGTGTAGATAAAAAATGTAATTTTTTTACAATGTGATGTTTTATCCATATCATGATGTGGCGAAGCGTTTACTGGGAGTATCAACAAACGCTTGGTTCTCATCGATCTGCCCGATTTTGGTTTGGGCACATATTTTTTGTTCGATAAATAAGTAAAGTAAATACTAACTTAATGTAATGACCCTCTCAGACAAAAAACATCGTAGATATTTTAAATGTTTCCTTTGTCCCCAGGCACAACTCAGGTTCTGTTTGTTAGAGACATCATGCGAGCAAGAAGACTACTTCCCACCTAGTGTTAATGTCAAAGTAAACAACAAAATGTGCCCTCTACCAGTAAGTATACATACAATTACGTAAACTTTAATTTACATACAAACATACATATGCTCAAGACTATTTCCCGGAAGAGATGTAGGCAGAGACTAAAGACCTCCACCTGCTACAATCCGGCATACATCTCTCACTTCCTCAACATCCATAAGTCTCCTTATGCAAGCTGGCCTGTTACGGGTACTTCGTATGTGCCCCTGCACTAACAAATCGTCGATTTGGTCTTTATAGTATCTTGGGCATCCCCGTCCAACGGCTCCATTCACAGCCGCTGTATAGATCTGTTTCGTCAGACTTTAATTTCTAATCATTATTAAAAAGACTGCGTCAATGGCACAATAATACCATTTAATAACATTCCGATGTTCGCCACGTCACAATATTAGATCCCTACACACATTCTATTTTTCCACAGAACCCAATACCGACCAACAAGCCCACCCCAGAACCGAAGCGGCCGCCGCGACCCGTCAACATTTCCTCCCTCGTCAAACTGTCCCCAACCGTCGCCAACACGATCCACGTCACGTGGGCAGCGGACTTCACGAGGGCATACGTGCTTAGTGTGTTCATGGTACGCAAGCTGACCTCGGCTGACCTTCTGCAAAGGCTGAAGAACAAGGGGACGAAGAATGCCGACTATACGCGCTCGCTTAGTGAGTATTCATCTTCTTATATCAATCCTATTCAGTCTACTGCACTTCTTTTGCTTCGGTCTCCTGCTATAATTATTCTGCTTGAATGCGTTCCAACCACCTCACTCAAGTTTTAAAATATGGTGTTTTTTGATTATGATGCGCTCTTTCCGAATCAGTACTGTGTCACCTCGTATCTTTGCCGATCGCGACGCCACATTCGAAAAATGGCGCCTTAAATCAGTTTTTTGACGTTACTTCCTCTCCAACTCATATTTAACTTGCAGACTCGGGTAAACCCTAAAAAGGAACTTTTATAAAATTTACGCTAAGACGGGTAACCCCTAATAAGGAACCTCTGAGGCTGGGTTCAGAAAATTCCTTATTGTGCCGTTTAAACACCGTCTGAACGTGTATGGACGGTTTGGTCGGGTAGGTAGGTAGTGTGTGGAGCATAAAAGTCTTGGTTCAAGTGATACTGTCAACGAATCCACACGAAAGCTCTTACGTCCTTATGCTCGAGAAGGTACCAAAAGCTTTCCTGCGATACCTACACAAGAGGAATTTTGGATTACCCTTGCCTTTATCCACCCGCTTTTATATCGGGTACGCTTGGATATAACTTACTAGAGGTGAGACATAACACCGAACAGCTTCTTCTGTGTGTTGATTGTTGCGAGGCGACTACCCAGCGCTTGTCAGTACGGTATGGGCGCTGTATGTGCCTGACAACTATCTACGCGCGCGCAGGCACCAGCTGCTAGCGGGCGGCTCGCACCGCACGGTGGCGCGCCGGCAGTCTCCGCTAGTGCGGGCACGAGACAGCCTCGGCTGTCGACTCGACTGTTGGCGGCATCACCACTGAATGATCTGTTTGGTGATTTAAGAAGGGATATTGTGCGAGAGTGTGGCAGTTTCTGTGAGATGAAAGCATGATTATTGTCACTGGATTATTGTAATTTATTTTGTGTATTCCTGTGAATTATATATTATTGAAATTAATTTAAATTGGAATCTGAATGTCTAATGTTATTGAATTTTATTGAATTCTAATTTAACGATAATTTGAATTGTAATTGTGCTATAACATGTAAATATGTCGTGAATGTTTGTGTCTATCAGGTATTAGCTGTAATGGCACAAACAAAAATGTAAATGGTAAATAAATAATAATATAATAACAAAATCGGGCAAAAAAATCCCATTTCCGGCGAAACATTTCGCATTGCTCGCGTTTACTGGTCATTGACTCCGTTTTTGTTAGTGATGATGTATGGGAGGTATAGTAAAATAATCTATGCATTGATAATGTATATACAGGGCGATCAATCCAAATGGGTCAGTATGGGGGACTCAGAAACTATAAGAGATAGTGAAATGTGTTCTTAGGAACCATGGCGTTGATTTTAGATTGAATAATAATGACATTCAAACTTGTTTTTTAACTCTCATACATAACCGGGAATCGAGCCTGGTCAATATTCTTTATGTAATCGCGTGTAGTATTTGTTTGTATAATTCATCCTGAAAGTATAAGGACCAAATTTTGCTATGAAATCTTGTGTAAATTTAAATAATTTGCGAAATGTCGTCATTAATATGAATCGGTCATCATTATGAATCATTTATCTGAATAGACGACTTATGCATATCTTATTGGTATCGATATTTTATGCATTACAAATTGCGTTTATTTAAAATTAGAACGCAATCGCTCAGCGGGCGTGCCGATTTATATTTATTTAAAATTTGAAAATGGAACCCTTAATAACTTTATCTACACACGTATCATAAACCCTCTTTACTGTGTCTAAAAACCGCACGTTAAGACCAGCATAATGTAAAACTATTTGGTAAAAACTCATTTCTTATCTGAAAATTTGTATATTATTACCATAATGTGTAATTTTTCCACATATTATGACATTCAAATTTTGAATGCCGACGCCCGCCTGCGTGCCGCCTCTAGTTTATCTTTGAATTTGGTACTACAGAACAAGCTAAACAAGAGCAATGATCAATTCCACAATGCCGGTGAAACATGCGGTTCCTGAACACATCAAAGAGAGCTTATGTTTGTAGATAAACTAGTGTATGTAACTGTACATAATAAGGCATTAAAACTATATTATTATGAAACGAGCCGAAGGCGAGAAACCCATTCTCGAGCCCTCCATTATGTAGCAGTCACCTAAACTACTATTGTCTGTTCTTGGGATGAATGGTTTTAAATCAAACGAGCCTTTTCAAAACCTCTATGTTAATTTTAGATAACTTTCACGTGGGTTTTCTTTTAAATACTTAAACAATTTTACAAATGTGTTCCTTGTGACTTACGATTCGCACCATCAACAATAACAACGAAAAAACATGCAGAATTTATACCTAACATTGTTTACAGAGACTTCGACCAGGTTCGATTCCCGGTTATGATGTATAAGAGATTATTATTAAATTTCAAGTCTAATCCATATAGGATAATAAAATTCGTAAATTTGATACATAATAATCATCTGTGTTTGACAGTGGCGTGCGCTGGCCTATTTATTTGGGTTGGCATTAGTAGGAAGATAATATAATGTATGAAAAAAATATACCGACCTCAAAATTGGCTTCTGGCGGCTTCAGAAAAAATTTGGATCGTCGTGACGAATTTTTGCCACCTCAGGTATCTAGGTGATTGAGCAACATAACAAGTCGGTTAAAAGATATCCGAACACTGAAATCAAAATAACCTACTGGTGTGAGCACAGCCGGCTAGCTAACTATATCTATCGTAGGTACTGCATTGAAACTGTCTAGTAGCGTTCCCTTTCTTTCGTGTTAATTTGATTGCCGGAGTACACCGCCCTTTTTCAATAAAATTTGCTTTCATAGCGAAGGAAAGGGTTTGTGCCCGGTGGATACCTCATGATTTGACTGAGGCCCAAAAACTCCGTCGTGTTGAAATAGTTCAAAGATTTAACGGAGGTGAGGCAAATGCTTTGTTCGACATACTTACGGGTGACGAAAGTTGGATTTACTGATATGATCCCGAAACCAAAAGATAGTCTGCTCAGTGGGTGTTTCCTTTCGAGGAGTTGCCAACTATAGTGAAGAGAGGTCGAAGCGTGGGAAAAAAGATGGTGGCCCTTCTTCGGAAGGACCGGTCATTAGGCGACAGTTGTTTTAGAGGATAGAAAATCAGTTAGTGCAGTGTGGTACACTAAAAATTGCTTGCCACTTGTCTTGCAAAAAGTTCGGGAGTAACGACCTCGCAGTAGTATCCTCGTTCACCACGACAACGCCTCGTCGGGGGAACGATAGATTTGGCGACGTCAGACGTGGAATTACTAGGTCACCCGCCATATAGCCCCGACCTCGCACCTTACGATTTTTATCGACATATTTCCGAAGAACTGACACTTGCCATTTTTCCAATTTGGCGGCACGAGCGGCAAATATACGAGCTGGCAAAATAGACATTCTGTAAGAGCACATCAAAATCTAAAATAGACATTTTGTAAGAGCACATCAAAATCTAAATTATACATTCTGTAAGAGCACATCAAAATCTAAAATAGACATTGTGTAAGAGTACATCAACATCTAAAATAGAAATTCTGTAAGAGCACATCAAAATCTAAAATAAACATTCTGTAAGAGCACTTCAAAATATAAAATAGACATTCTGTAAGAGCACATCAAAATCTGAAATATACATTCTGTAAGAGCACATCAAAATCTGAAATATACATTCTGTAAGAGCACATCAAAATCTGAAATATACATTCTGTAAGAGCACATCAAAATCTAAAAAAAACACCAATTTTCAAAACTCCCGCGAAATTTACTTCGTCTGGATCGTAAGTATTTATTGATTAAGATCATCTCTGGGCGGTGGTTCTGTTCCTATTCTTCTGTTTTGTCTCATCAATCTTGAAAGCGTCAGTCCGGATCGGAGACTGACGAATTATAGTTGTTATATACCTGTCCATCCTTGATCAAGTAACAGTAAGAGGTCGACTGGTTCGCTCTTCGCTGGTTGACTAACAACGTTTTCAGTGTCACTGAATGAGTCGGCAAGCTAACTGCGTACAGTAGGCAATGTGTTAAATGAATATGGAAGCGAACCTGTCAGCCTAAATAGCAAGCCGACCTAATCATTAGACCATGCGATAGTTAGATTAGATTAGACTAATCCTTCATCACTCTGCAGTCAAAGAGAAGCTCTCCGAGGACTACGACAGCGAGATCGCGACGACGTCGCTGCGCGTGGCGCTCATGTGTCCGCTGGGCAAGATGCGCATGTCCACGCCCTGCCGCCCCGGCGTCTGCCCTCATCTGCAGGTACGCAGGACATACCCCACCTCCACCCACCCAACCTCATTCCGACTTCATGTCACTATGAAGGCCTCATAAGGAGCATGGAGCTGTTGTACACCGCAACTAATATACCAGCGTGCAGCACCCGTGGCAAGCCCCGTGCGAGTCTCCTTTATCAGGCAGTTATGGGCGTCTAAATGTCAATACGCCACTCACATGAGAGAGTATGTCTTGTATGAACAAGAATGTAACTTAAACGCGGTAGGTACAATGCGCGGTTAGACGAGTCGCGCTGGGCATGCTACGAGTGCTGTTCGTGCCAAGTTTCTTTGGCTCTGAGCGAGCTGTCACTGCTGTCTCCCCCACTACCCTACGCGAGAAAGAGATATAGTTCGCTTTACTTGAATGTATATAAGTCGGCGGCCGATCGTCAAATTTGGCACATCATGATGTACCCCGGCATATCACGATACGGCCTTGACCTGCCATGTTAAACCCGCCATATCGTTTCAAGACCAACGCTCGACGATCTGCCAGCCTACACTTCGGCATATCAAAAATTAGGGTGACAATAGATTTAGCTCGGTAGGCCGGGTCAGGTTAGAACTTGTATGTGCAACCAGCGGAGCGAGCTTGCGACGAGTAATGAAAAGCCAGATTTGGGTAGAGCAAATATGAGAAATACTCATCTAGCAGTGTAACAAAAAAAAATGTAAAATGAAATAGATTTGTTAATTCGTAAAATTTTAACTATTTTACTATGTGACGTTTTATACTTTGGCCATATCATGTGTGGCGAAGCGTTTACTGGGAGTATCGACAAACGCTTGTTTCTCATCGATCTGCCCGATTTTGGTTTGGGCACATCATGATGTGCCACATAGACAGCGGCGTATTTCAAGAAATGTCGCTATATCTTAATATGGCGCGGCACATCATGATGTGCCCAACCCGACAATCGGCCGCCGATATGTACATCGAATAATAATAATTCCGTTTATTCAAACTGTTATTTTAATAAAGCGTGCATTACATTTGCAGTGCTTCGACGCGTCGCTGTTCCTACAGATGAACGAGCGCAAGCCGACGTGGCTGTGTCCCGTGTGCGACCGGCCCGCGCCCTACGAGTCGCTCGTCGTGGATGGGTGAGTCTTGTCTTGGTCTCCACCACTGACGTCACTACGTCGTCGCTCTTCTTAGTGGATTAGTCATTTATGAACTTGTCCTCCTAGTGCCACCAGTACGAAGGCGAGACAACACTATTATCTGTATAACTTTTACAACTCCATATATAGTTTGCGTTGTCTAAGTTAATCCGAGAATATTGCTAACTCGCGGAGTACTTGCCGGGCTTTAGAGATAAAAAAAAACATTAATCTAACATATCAGCGGGGTTTGCTGTTTAATTAAAAGGCTACTTTCATAATTTATCTTAGAAATTTTAAGTATTGATCGAACTTCATACTTCAAGCGAGCAGCTTCTCAGTATTGTCATTTGTGTTGTCGCATCTCCAGCTACTTCCTGGAGGTGCTGACATCGTCCCGGCTCGCGAGCGAGTGCAAGGAGATCCAGCTGCACGCGGACGGCTCGTGGTCTGCACACGCACCGCCGCCCCGCGCCGCGCCGCCGCCCCCCGCCGCCTCCACGCAGCTTGACCAGTCCGTGACGCTCATCTCTGATGACTTAGGTGAGTGCGGGTGGAGAGAGGCATTCAAGCAGCGTCGGTCATCAATCAGTCCTTAAGGCGCGATGCCCACGATACGAAAAATTAAGATATATACGCGCATTTTTGTCTCGTTCGGTCCTGTGATTACGCCTAAAGTTGCAAGTCCAGAAGTCGTCTCGCCGAGGGGAGTGAGCTGGGGACAGAGAGCCTAGTTAGCTAGCGACTGAGCGAAACAGCGAGAGTGGTAGCTACCCACCACTGTCTCGGCTGACTCGCTAGGTAAATACGCTCGCCGTCTCGCTCACACACTCAAGCGACACGTTGCCTGCAGTTGCGATCGATTAAGAATCACCTTACCAGCTATGACGATAATGTCATCCGTTAGTTTGGGCCTGTGGTCCTCCATTGGACGTCTCGCGGTTTAGGATAGGTACTCTGTTCCATTTTCAACAGCCTTCTTCTATTTCACTTTTTCTATTTAATTTAAATTTTCCTCATAGTCGATGTGAAAAGTTGTATGTGTCACACAGGAGCAAAATTATTTTCGTCATGGGCGTTAACGCTTGAATCCATCGTTACGCTCAGGATTAAATGTACCGCCCTCGCCGTAAATACATCATTTTGCTCCCTTGTGACACAAATAAATATTATTTCACAAAATCATAAATTACAAAATGGACTGGCTACTAAACTAGGTTATATCCTGTATTTTAGAAGCCAGTTCTTCTCACATTGCTATTGTTCACAAAACATGCCTACAAATAGGTAAGGTTCAAATATTTAAAATAAAATTTTAATTGTATAGGTTAATATGTTGAGCTTGCAGAGAATATGAGTGAAATAATTAATATATTTAAAAAAAATGGGAACAGAACAAAAAGCTATTTTTCCTTGTCACTAAAAATAAACTTTATATCATTCATCTTTCATCATTTCATCAGTAAAGAATCTTATGTAAGACCAGCGAATTTTCTTAACTTTTACTGAATAACATCAACAAAATTGGGAAAACTAATGAGACATTAAAACACGGCGGCCGATATGTGCCCATTAGTTATAGTTATAGTTCATCGCGGGCCACTTTTCTGCAACTCGACGTTTTAAATTTGCGCCTATTTTGCGTGACGTGGGTTGGGGGCACTACTCCTGCAAACCCAGCTCCTGTAGGAGCCTAGCAGACATTATATTGGTGAGTTACCTTTGTGTTGTCGTATGATTTTCTTAAACCAGCTGAATGGCAATGGTATTATGGGTTCTAGTCCCTCCACCGTCTGTTCCGAACCCAACCTTGCCAGTGCATCGACTGCGTCGTTGCCGCGCGAGCCACTGTGTCCCTTTATCCATTACAGGGTGACAATACTGTAGTAGTATGCTACTACAGTATTGTCACCCTGTGACAGGGCTTGGTGACACTCGTATATAAGCCCAGAACTGATGGTGTTGCTTTGTAGGGCTTGCAGAACTGCTTTGCTGTCGGATAGTATGCGGATAGGGAAATCCTTTACCTCTCTTTCTGCAATAGCTGCAGTAGTCATTATGATGCCCATGCACTCGGCTTGGAAGACGGTGTTGTGGGCACCTAATGATGTTGATTTCCTCATGTTTAGATCTTCCGAGAATGCCCCGGCGCCTGTACCTGAGTTTGTTTTAGAACCGTCTGTGAAAATCCTTAGTTCTTTTTGATTGAGGCCCTCCCAAGGGTCTTCATGCAGTTGTATTTTATACCTTTTGTCGAAGACATATTGCTTAGGTATCCTGTCAGTCGCCGCTCCTTCTAATAGCGGCTCCTTACCTATGTACTCATCTAGTATTTCAGTGTGGGGTACCCTGGCATGTCTCCATAGGTTAAGTTTTTTAAGACGCACCGCAGTTGCAGCGGCTTCTTGCTTGATGAAGAGGTGAAGCGGCGGCAGATCCAGTATGACTTCCAAGGCCGCTGTGGGTGTAGTGCTCATGCATCCCGTTGCTGCCATGCAAGCCAGCCTCTGGAGTCTTTGTAGTTTATCTTCGACAGTGGATAGTTTGGTTCGTGGCCACCAAACTATCGCGCCGTAGCTTATTATCGGTCTGATGACAGCTGAGTATAGCCAAAGGGCGAAAACTACCCTTTGGCTATACTCAGCTGTCATGGGTTAATCCCCAGTTTTTACCTACCATTCTTCGGCACTGCCAAAATGTCACCAAAATATGCCCATTTGATTGCCACTGAATGACAATTCAAAATGAAGATCTCGTTGAGAGCTTTCATATCCATTTATACCAATGGCAGGGGTGTCTCACTGCACAGTTTAGGTACGTTCGAACGGCCAACCCGGCGGGCGGGAATTCGGTTATGTTGCCGCTCGCTTGGCTGGCAGTCGCGTCGCGCGCTAGCCGCTCCTCATAAGCAACTTTTCTGTGATTTTTGCAACAACAACGACTTAAGTACCTAACATTTTAGGATGTCTAAAGGAATTGTTCAGAAATAAAATTCGATTCCTTTTTAATTGAATACCTTTTTGTTTAACTGAAAGTAAATACTTTAGACCCAGTATAAAACAAATGACAATTACATTAGTAAGGAGGTAGGTACCTATCTAGCCTTAGAATTTACCAATAGTCTGAATAAGTAATATAAACACCTCTCTTAGATAGAGTGGACTAAAATTCACAAACACAAATAATCGCACGTAGGTAACCCTACCGTGATCAAGCGAGACAGGAGTTTACAGGACGACCTTGTGATCTCAGAGTAATAGAAGCTCTCAGGCGTAGTGATGCGGCGCAATCTAGCCTGCACGGGCGGGGCAATCGATTCTGTAGGTGCTTAGCGATTCTTGTAGGTAGCGCAGGTGAGAGCTAGATTGCACTTTATTGTCGCGCAGCGAGAGTAGCTATTTATTTAAGGTTATTTGAGCAGTTATCTTTCTGTACATAGTGCTATTAAGTATTCTGTGCCAGTGGTCTAGGATCAGTAGTTTTCTAGATATGTCAGCTTTTAGTTTTGACACCTGAAAAAATTCATGACACTTGTCAAAATTGTGACATCTCAATAGAGTCAAAAAACATGACACCTGTCGATATAGTGATACCTCTCAAAATAGTGACACCTGTCAAAAATTTCATAAAGGAGTGCCTTTGCAACCCCATATGAGAAAACGCGTAAAAGAAAGTAAATTAAAGTAGACAGAAGAGGACAGTAGACGGAATGGGAAGTAGACTGATTCGGAAGTTGGACGGATCGGGAAGTAGGCAGATCGTAAAACACCAGTAGACTGACTGTGAAACATAATATATTATTTTTCACGCCACTGCTCGGAAATATGGCCAAAGATGGATTCAAATGAGAGTAGAAAGTAGTTCTTAGTAGTACAATTCAAAAACAGTCAAACAATGTAGATTTGCTAAGTAAAATGTAGTGTTTAGCGGCCTTTTTTACTTTCTACTCTGCTATTGGTCGATTATTTTCGGTCGGCATCACACTCCATACCGGCCGAAATGGCACAAAATACTAATATAAATGTTCCGGGAAAAAACATTTCCTTGTCATTCCACAACTGCCCTAATGCAAATATCAATATTACTTTTAATTAAACTGTATATTATACTGTGTACTCAACCTGTTTTATTTCCTTACATTAGCCGTGAAAAGCACATAGTAAATGCCTCGGTAGAAAGTGCAATAGATGAACTAACTGGTCTATCTATTGCTTACTTTCTATACCTGGGCAACAATGTACTATTTCTTTATTATTCGAGTTCAATGTCAGCTAGCAGCTTAATTAATTTGTGGTAGCAGTAAATCTAGTAAGGAATAAACCAAAAGTTGATGCAGCGCGAATGAATTATTTAGGGCATAGTAAACCGGGTTACCGCAGTGCCGTTCGACGCTATGCGGATAAATCGAATATGACGACGACGCCATCGATACCGCGTGCTTCCCCCAGCCCCCGCCCACCCTTGTGCCCCGTGCGCACTGACTGTACGACGTTGACAGGGTATAGGAGTTAATGGGTTGCTAGAAGGTATTCAATCATTATCTCTTGTCATCCGTTCAACATAGTACCAGCGCAGGGTCTTCCATATAGTACCAGGGCAACAGACTGTTGCAGGAGGTTAATTCTTGATATTCAAAAGGCACAGACAGTACAGCAATGCCAGTCATAATAACATGTCTTTTCTCAGATCACAACTTCACATAGGTAGGTAATAGAAAAAAAATGACAGGTGTCATTATTTTTGACAGGTATCAAGATTTTGAAAGATGTTCTTCAAGAGCAGTTGAACAGTACGTTTTCGATTTTATAAGTCATCATCGGGCAGTTTACACTTGACGTGGATACTTTGGCTCCATCTGATGGTATGTCCATTGCTTCCCTTATGACTCCAGCAAAACTTGGAGGAATTCAGTTGAGCACTGGGACGAAGGTTTAGTTGATCAGCGGGTATTACCCACTGCTCAACCATTCATAGTTGAGCAATAAAGTTGAGTAAGGTAAGGTAGTAAGTTTTTAGAGGTATACAAATTCAAAATGAAATAAAACACGTAAAAATATTTTTTTATTATCATGGTATTCGAGCTGAATCGAGTCAAGCTGAATATTTTTTCCGGTCACTCACCGAACGTACGGCGCGCATAATGGTCGCGCGGTTTCAACTCTTGAAAATTGGACTTCCCGATTACGCTTCATTCGAGCCAGCCGCGGCGCCCATATACCCAAAATCTTTTTAAGCACTAATGGCATAAGAAAATATTTTAAATAAAACCTATACTGAAATAATGAAATGTATTTTTACGTTCATTTTGAATTTGTATACCTCTAAAAATACACCCTTTAGGTGAGCAGTCAAATTTATGAAGATGAGCAATCTAGTGGGGCAGTGGCAGTGGGGAAGAAATGAATGCTGGACTAATAATATACTATAAAAACTACAAAATAGACTATACCCAAAGCAGAATATAGTAGTTTATGTGACTGATACATTATGGAGGGCATTAAAACTCGAGATTCGGCTCGTTTCATAATAATATCACTCGAGAGTTTTAATGCCTAATTATATACAGTTACATACACTAATTTATCTACACACCTATCATAGCAGAATATGGTAGTGTATGTGACTGATACATAATGGAGGGCATTAAAACTCGAGATTAGGCTCGTTTCATAATAATATCACTCGAGAGTTTTAATGCCTAATTATATACAGTTACATACACTAGTTTATCTACACACCTATCATAACCTCTCTTTGATGTGTTCAGGAACCGCATGTTCGACCGGCATTGTGGTATTGATCATTGCTCTGCACTTGTTTAGCTTGTTCAGTAGTACCAACTTCACAGACAAACTAGGGGCAGTGTCATGAGCAAAGGTCACTTGTGCTGACGGCCTTGCGTTCACTTAGCGTACGAATCGGGATCGCGTGGTCCGCACGTCATCCGCGTGGTTAGAAACCGCCGTGTGCAATCTCCCTTAACTCACTTGTGCCGAGTGGTAGGCGGACCCGCAATAAACAGTTCCAGTGGTATCGAGCTTCTTTTGTGATTTTCAATAAAAAGCATCTCCCTCTTGTCACGCTCCATAGTTGGAGTCATCTCACAAGAGCCACAAGGAATCACCATCTTGTATAATTGTCCGATCGCAATTTTCTAATATATAATTTAACACTAACTTTGGAAATCAAGATAAACTCTTCCACTACATTCAACGTCCGGTGTGAGAATCCAGAAAAAAAAATTACAGTCACCATCATTTTTCCTGGCCATTACGAATTGTATGTACACGAATGAGCCAACCACATATCATCGTCAGACGTAATCCCTCTCGACGGCGGAAGTGGGAAGCGTGCAGCCGTCGGTGAGGATCGCGCTGCCAAGCCCACTGAACTGCTCGTCGACCTCACATCGGACTCTGAGGATGAGCAGCCGCTGAAGAGGAAGCAGCTGAAGCCGCCGCCCGTTGACTTGAAGATCAAGAGCGACGAGACTTACTCGTCGGCGAACCGTGAGTTGGGGGGACCATTACTCTAGGTAGACGCAGCTAATGCAACCACTTCGCGTGTTCTAAGATTCTGCGCCACTGCTCAGATGCTCTTATGAATGACTAGATAAGAGTGTATGGCTGTTCTAAACTTCTAACTGACAGACGGTTTCTTAAAAATTAACAAGGTTGTGTTCGCATTCACGTTGGGGTACTTGCGGCGTCTACTTATGTATAGTCTGTGGTGAGGCCGGTGATGGGGAACAGGATTAGCGACATGCTTTTGCGGTAGAGTTATTTTGCAGGGTAATTTTAAATGCGATAGCAGTCACCTTTTGGCATGCGAACGAGAGTTCAATCCCAATTTATTGATATTGCCGTTTAAATATGTGGCTTGTCTCCCACCTACGTCTTTCCCATCGGGTGGCCGAGGGTATTGCATGCACGTTTAAGGGCAGACATGATCGCTTTTCGTTATATCCATGCTATATGATGATATGACATGTCATGGCGTAATGATAGTGGTGACATTTTCCAACAATATTTTGAAACGTCAACACTTTCCTTCTCCTCGTTACAAAAAAATAACAATAAGATATCTCATTTGCATTCTCTCGGTGACTGGACCTTACAATCATCAGTCTACACTTGTCTTAGTTGTTTTTCTAAATGGTGTTAGGTGTACACATTATCGACATTTTTAAATCTAAAATTTATACATATTCCATGTTTCCTAAACTGTAAGTTCTTTCCTTACATACAAACACACCCTCCCCAATATGTGCACACCGAACACATTGCATTTATTGAATTAATTTTGCTTGGCTTACTTTAGAAACGCATGCGCTCAAACATTTCAGATGACCAAGGAAATAATAATAGTGGCACCGCAAGAGTAGCGCGCAAACGCAAACGTAACGCCACTAAAACGTATCAAAATACGAAAAAAAGAAAGACATAGGTAAAGCATGTTATTCAAACGCATTGAGTTACTGGTTACTGGAGAAGGCACCGCATCAACATTTTGTTGACAAACTTTGTAAAGTCAAACAAAGGTCTTTGCCTCTAGTAACGCTCATAGATCCACCCTCTCTACTTCACGGGGCGTGCAGTTTTGGTTCCTGGCGGCTTCTCTGGTATTGCCTGATAACTCCAATGTTTAAACTTTACTTTTTGGATACTACATTTTGTACAACGTCAACACATGCCACCCCGTATGGGAAAAGGCGTGACGTTATGTCATATTACATTTGTAAAGAGTCAGCCGGATCGTCTGATAGGGCTAATTTCTTTTGTTTTGTTGACGACTGCGTTTGACTACTTATCATCGGCATTTAATGTCCGATAGTATTCGTTAACACACTGTTCACTTCCTGGCCCTTATTCCCGATTTCTTCCCGTGTTCTGGAGGTAATTTAGGCTTCCATGCTTTGCCGGTATTTTTCTATATGTGTTCCGTTCGCTAGACAGAGTATAAAATCTATTACCTTAATCTGTATCGCTTACAAAAATATTGGTCGAAACGCGCGTCTTAACCATACTTTTCTATGCATTTGAAGGCTATTTATATTATCAACAAATAATATCTGTCCCGCGAATAGCTTCGCCATCGCAAATTCAATAGCCACCCTTAATAAGTCATTAAAGGCTTATATTTTACACTAGGCTGAATCAGGGTCCCTAAACCCTTAATAAGAGGGATGTAATAAGAGTAAGGTAGAAGTGGCCAAGGCCACCCTTCATTCAGGGCGCTGATTCAGCGTAGTGTAATAAGAGTTTCACTCTATCTCCCTATTAGACAACTCGCGTAATAACCAACTGACGCTCTACCCGTTTCCCCGCAGTGGAGTGCGTGTCCAGCAGCGGGTACCGCTCGCCGACCGGCGGCGGCGGTGGCGGCGGTGGCGGCGGCGGCGGCGCGGGCGTCATCTCGCTGGACTCCCCGTCGCCGCCCGCGCGCACGTCCCCGCCGCCCGGCGCCGACCCGCTGCCCGACGCGCCGCCCGCCGACCAAGCGGACCGCGGTGAGTGATGGCCGCGGCTGAACGGATTGAGACTGGGCAGCGGAACTTAGAATTACTTCTGCAGCTTACTTTTAAACTCCATTTCATATAACATTGGAGAAAGAAGCAGTGACAGTGAACAACTTTGCAATAGCTCAAAATATTAACCCGTCACGTGCAACGCCCGGCCAAGTAGAAGAGTTCCTTGTGTTACAATCCTCGCCCTTATGATATAAATTATATATAATTGGAAAAGGCAATATATTTAATACCGAAAAGTGTTAACTTACATTTTACTGAAGGTTTTTTATGCTTCTTTTCTTGTTTTTTTTTGTGTTTTGAATATTCGCCTGCCTGTGGTGCGGTGGGAACATATTGGGCCCTCGTTAAACGATTTTCTCCAACCATTTCACTACACACACTTTACAACGAAACTTTACACCCTCACGATTTTATTTTCACTTATTACTCTACATCAAACCATTATAACTAATCCCCAAATAAACTTTCTTTGCACAAAAACAATCGACGCCATGCAAAAAAACCGGCCGTTTTGCCGCCGCTTTTCCATAATTCAACTTTTTTTCAAACGCCCTCCTATTTTCCTTAGGAAATAAATTTATTTATTTACACTCTATTTGTCCTTAACTGTCTTAAGATGTAAACAAAGATGACGTGATTACAAAAACTCGATATTTCCCAAGGATCACTCGATAACGGTTTTCACAAAAACAAATAAATTAGAGAGATACGGAATAAGAGGTATTACATACGATTGGATAAAAAGCTATTTACAAGATAGGAAACAATGCACAGAAATATCTAAGACAAACATGATCCAAAACCAGTCAACCAAAAGAAGGTTTCGATCGGAATATAGAGTAAATAGTACCGGAGTGCAACAAGGAAGTATCCTAGGACCCTTGTTATTTTTGCTCTACATAAATGTTTTGCCAAGTTCTATAAACCACCAATGCATATTATTTGCTGATGATATGACGCTTATATTTGAAGGTACACAATTAGAAACATTACAGCAAGATATCAATGATTTTCTTACTTCTGTTCTGAAATGGATGGAACACAATAAATTAAAATTAAATATCAATAAAACCAAATTAATTCAATTCAGACCATACCAAGCACAAATTTTACCGTTGAACATCGAATATAATAATAATCAAGTAGATATGACAGAGACAACTAAATTTTTAGGAATTACCTTAGACCAACATCTAAATTGGAAAAGCCATGTAGAGTCAGTTTGCAATAGGGTGAACCGTTTTGTCTTTGCCATACGACGAATAAGAATTACTATCTCAGTAAGAGCATCTATCACCGTGTACCATGGGTATGTATCCACAGTCTTGGCATATGGCATTATTCTATGGGGAAACTCTGTCGATGTAGACAAGGCGTTTATAGTGCAAAAGAAATGCATCAGGGCAATATGCGGAGTAGGGTCTAGGCATAGCTGTAAAACTTTATTTAAAAAATTACGTATACTTATGTTACCTTGTCTCTACATCAGAGAAATTTGTACATTTGTAGTGCAATACAGGAACTACTTTCCAAAAAATTCAGATATTTACGTGAGACAAACCCGCCACAAAGATAAACTGTATCTACCTTACATGAGCATGGACTTGTGCAGCAAAAATGTGAACTGCATGGCCATTAAAATATTTAATAAGTTACCTGACGATTTGAAACAGTATGAAAGATGTTGTGTGTTTAAGAGCAAATTGACAAACTGGTTGCTGACTCAATGTTTTTATAGTGTGCTTGATTTTCTAGACAATAAACATTAATAAAAATGTAAATCACATGGCACTTAGGTATAGGTATTATTAAATTTTTTCACCCTCTGACATGTAAAATTAAATTGAATCGCCCCTGTATTGTTAAATTATACTTGATAACTTGTAAATATTTGTACACCGTACTATACGGTAAAATACACTGAACGAAATTTGAATACTTAGGTATTATAAATAACATCTATACCAAACGTGTATTTAAGGAAATAAACGATTTGAATTGAATTGTATTGAATTCACATATATACCATGGGCATCAAGAATAATTGAGTAACATGGCGATACTGACCCCGGCCCCCCCTTCTATTGTTATATCCCATCGAGGCACTCCTCGCCTTGGCCGGGCGTTGCACGTGACAGGTTAATATTTTGAACTATTGCAAAAAAAATTCACTGCCAGTGCTTCTTTTTTCCAATGTTATATGAAATGGAGTATAAAGGATAGAATCACCAAATTCTAAATCGACAAAAAATACATGTAATTATCGAACCTGCTCACAAAATTTGACGAGAAGAATCGTTTGAGAAATGCTACCTGTGGTCTTCCATAACGTCTTATGCCGATTCAGTTTACGAACCTCGACTGATCCTCAAAATTACCATTACCGTTTTAAAACATGTCTGGGTATTACGTAAATGATGGCGTTTTGGAATGGAAATGGTTGCCATTGTGATGTTATTATTTTGAACCTAATCTAAATCGCTTAAAAGTTGTGGTTACCCCCTGATAACCCTAACATGTAATTCTGACAGCTAGGCACTTTAATCGCTTTTACAAAAATACCAATCAGAAAATTGCATAAACAAGCAAAGTTTCGCATATTCAACTTCTGATTGGCTGTCTAGTTTAGCGATATTTTAAATTTGTGATGCCCTCATGTGTTCAGCGGGCGTCCCACCTCATCTTCTATCTATCTAGCAACCCATTCAAGTCCTCCATCTACCTGCAGTCAATGTTGAGTGCGTGTATCCCAAGATTTCTCAATGCTTCCATTCTACCCACCATATGCAATCTTGCAAGCAAGTACTAATTTATGAGCACCCATGCATTTATCACTGCGCCAACAGACAATTAGCTACGGCTGTCACGCAGGAATATGAGTGGAATGGTCATTAAGGCCAGAGTGGCCACTATCGACCGGACTGTGGTTAATGTGGTCATAGGCGTATGGAATATCTAATATTCGTTGAGTTTATTATTAAGTTTTGTTTGATTAGGATAGAATTAGTTACGGTATTTGCAGACATGACTATTTGAAATATGGTTCTAAAAGACCTATTCAAAGGGGCCTTCATGAATATACACCCGGCATTATGGCGTGTCGTTAATAAATAATCAGTTGTTACTATTACTAACCTACATCATCTCACTGCTGAGCAAAGGCCTCTTATTACTGTCACATAATTGCGTGGCTGCGATCTTTCCTGCAACTCAATTTAACTAGTATTTCCTATGAAATATTCACAACAATATCCTACGTTTTAATAACAGATTGGATATATCGATCTATGCTTCACGAATGTTTTGTTTGTTTTAACTCCCTACGGAAAAAGAGGGGTTTTAAAGGTTTGAAGGGTCTGGCCGCCTGTCTGTGTTTGTGTCTGTCCGTGGCACCCTAGCGGTCAAACCGGTAGATGGATTTTAATGCGGTCTTCTGTAAATGGTAGTAGCCTTCCCTGCGATGGTTCTTCTCCCATGTTTAATTAGAATCGGTTCAGTGGTTTGAAAGTTATCAGCTTCACAAGGAAATAAGCAAACAAGCCAAATTTTAGACTTTATGGCTTCGGCACACCACCGGCGGGTCGGCAGCGGGACGGGTGTCATTTTTTCCAAATGCATGGTCTAATGGCCATCACAGTGACACAACAACATCGCGGGCCGGCTCTCGAATTTAGTGGAGTTTATTATAATTGACACCCGCCTCGCCACTGACCCCCCCGGTGTTATTCCGAATCCTTTGTGTCGGGGATGTTTTTTATTTATTTATTTATTTATCTTCACACGTATCATAAACCCTCTTTACTGCGTCCAAAAACCACACGTTACGACGAGCACGATAAACTTCTTGGTAAAAACTCATTTCTTATCTGAATATTGATCAGACCATAATGTACCAAAATTTGTCAAATTATGGCATTCAAATTTCCATATTTCAAGTGCCGCCCCTAGTTGTGTGTGTGTCTGTGAAGTTGGTACTACAGAACAAGCTAAACAACTGCAGAGCAATTATCAATGCCACAATGCCGGTCGAACATGCGGTTCCTGAACACATCAAAAAGAGCTTATAATATATGTGTGTAGATAAACTGTACATAATTAGGCATTAAAACTCTCGAGTGATATTATTATTATATAAACCCACTCTCGAGTATTAACGCCCTACATTATGTAGCAGTCACATAATAGTAGTTTATGTGACTGCTACATAATGCCTAATTATGTACAGTTACATACACTAGTTTATCTACACACGTATCATAAGCTCTCTTTAATGTGTTCAGGAACCACATGTTCGACCGGCATGGTGACAGTGATAATTCCTTTGCACTTGTTTGGCTTGTACAGTAGTACCAACTTCACAAACAAAGTAGGGGCGGCACGCAAGCGGGTGTCGGCGTTCGAAATTTGAATGTCATAATATGTAAAAAAAATACACATTATGGTCATAATGTGTAATTTTTCAGATAAGAAATTAGTTTTTACCAAGTAGTTTAACATTATGCTGATCGTAACGTGCGGTTTTTGTACGCAGTAAAGAGGGTTTATGATACGTGTGTAGATAAACTACTATTATAGCCATGTTTTGTTTAAGTGATTGTAAAGGCGTGTGTTGTGTGCGCAGGGTCGGGCGGTGCGGATCGTGAGGACAGCGAGGCGAGCGCGGCGCACTGGCAGCCCTACGCGGACTCTGAGAGGGACAACCATGACAACTATCGGAGGTACACACACAGCTTTTAAGTACTGCTTAATACTCCTAGAGTCAGATAGACCAAAGGATTTCCTGTCATTGAAACTGCGGGTTCCGGCGGAACTCAAGAAGATTGTTCTAGCCAGAGACTTGGCCGGAGGGCGGCGTGTACCGACGCTAAAGGAAAGAGAAACCGAACAGGAAGAGAATACCCAGCTAGGCTTAAGTTTTTACTGTAGGATATATCTCTAGTTTTCAGGTATTTGTCGATATGGGTTAGGTACTTTACCTGATACAAAAAGCTATCGTTTTTATTATTAGTATGCGGTTCGCGCCAAGATTCTTTGGCTCTGACTGACATGTCACCTCTCTCTCCCCACCTTGCCTGAGCGCGTAAGAGAGGTGAGAGCTCGCACAAAGCCAATGTCGCCGCCGTCGTAGGCTAGAACTGATGTCCCGACATCGGATTAAAATTAAAACTGAACTGACCTCACCTGCTCAGGGGAGAGACGAGATGAGATGTCTTAATATAGTTGCTTATACTGTTACCCTTTCTGGACCTTGTACCGTGGCTTGGATCTTGACCTTAAACGTTTTCTGAAGTATTTCATAATTTCATTTAGTTAGTACCGCTCTTTCAGAGTGCATCTACCTAGAGACGTTCAGCCTCGATTATTTACATAAAATATGCTATCAGGTTGGACGTGATGCACTCCGGTGACAACTTGACAAGCCAGCACAGGCTGCCAAACATTGCGAAGTTTTGGGATGCCTAATTAATGAATGCAATGACTATTCTTTTAAAGACATCCGTAACGCGTGCCTAACAACATTTGGCAACATATTGTGCCCCTCAGCATGACATCCGCGCGGTCACAAACATGCATAGCGTCTGTCCGTCCGTCCCATGGGGGAGGCAGAGAACCAGTTATGTTAATACTCCTGCAATACCGGGGAACGCCGGGACCTGTCGCTGCCCAAGCAAGAGGCCCTGGCTTCGAATCCCGGATGGCGAGGAAGAAAAAAATACCTCAGGTCTTGGATGTTTACATGTTTGTGACGTCGCTGTTTTTGGTACACGACACACAGGGTATCATAGTGTGAGGCCAGAAGCAACGTTTTTGCCTATGTAAGTTATGTGAGTATTAATATATATTTTTATTCATTTTTTAATCGACTAGGAGTTAGGTTAGCTTAGACTTTTTTGTTCGCACCTGTAATTGCTATCCTTTTATTGTTCCCCTTTTCCGTGGTGGCAGGTACTGACTGCGGGAGAAGAGTGGCCGCCCCGCGTACACCAGCGACCACTCTTCCGACGACGAGCGCGACACCTACCCGGAGGTGCCGGTCCTCACGCAGTAGCCGGACTCCGCGACTCCGCCGTCACCGGCCTAGAGATCGACGTACAACCCGCTGAAGTGTCAACGCATACTAATAGTAAAGGCGAAACCCGCCCGACACAAACTGCAAACTGCTGTCTCAAAGCTCAAACGAAAACACCAGCCAAACTCAATGCTTTGAACTTGAAGCTTGGCTACGTAAGCCAGACCAGTCCTACCTCTGCCGCTACCGCGAGCTACAACAGACCTCAAATTCAGCCAGGCGCTTGGAATTCTGAAGATTATGGATGTTATTGGATTTCTGCTGCCTACAGCATCACAGCACAGAGATATCAATATATGTGTCGCAGTTGGTTGGTTAAATCAGACACTTAACTAACTCTCTAGACCGTTAATTAAATACCGACGTTTAACCAAGTCATTAGCTTTTTGATTTAAATAAATCATCTTCGAAAACGTTTAACAATTTGTCTTAACGAAAGCCGGCATGTTGGAAAACAAGATGGCGTCACGGCAACAGCTGATTTGCACAGCATATATCAGGGCAAAACATTGCGGTAGCTTAGGAGAAGGGTAAAGGGGGTGAGCGAAGCGAAGCCACCTTTATCCTTCGTGTTAGGTTGAACAATAAAGAACAACAAAAAATACTTAAAACATAAACTTAAGTACACATAAAAAATGTATGTGTCTTGTTGCCTAGGAACGTTTAGACAACTCGTTAAACTTTTGGTTCACTCATTTGTCTGACGAAATTTTAGTGACTTGGTTAAACGTCGGCATTTAATTAACGGTCTAGAGAGTTAGTTAAGTGTCTGATTTAACCAACTAACTGCGACATCTGTACAACCTGCTGAATACATGTCCTTCGAACTCGGATTATATCAAGAAGAAAATTGGCTGCATAACTTACTCCACATGCCGCCAGCCCACGAGGACCCAAATGGTTCAGATGCGACTGAATTAAGGCGCACTACAAAATCACGAATATTATCGATCCTATGGAATGGTTACGTACCCATGGCTTCATAGCCATGTTGTCATCGCACTATGTAGATGTTCGAGTAAACGGTGCGTATTGATAAAAGACTTCCGGCGAGGTAGATTTTGCATATTTTAATTGCAGTCAACGTTCAAAAGTGTGGGTTGCCATTTTTTTATTTCATATAAAAAACAAAATCCGAAGACTGGCAAACATCTAACAATCCCCAAAATCTAAATTTTACATCAGAAATCTTAAGTCTGTGACATTGGGTTGCGACAGTATGATGTCTCGAGATACAAAAGATGAATAACAATGAATATGTGCTCGGCTGTTTTTACGTTGTAATCTAGGCGAGTGACGGTGAAGGTTTCAGTGAAGTGATGGAATCAAAGATGGACACTGAAAAATTTAAATAGTGCTAAGAATAGTAAAATATATTGTTGCAGTGAAGACTATTTCCATTTAGAGTAAATGTGGTAAGAAATTAATTTACGAAATATTCCAGTAAACGAAGTTTGTCTTATAGCATTGTGACTAAAATCCAATAAGCTACAGACTAGTCCAATCCAAACTTGAATATTTTCTTATTTTACATTAATGAATGACAATGTGAATCAAGCCCAAACCTCTGTTGCTAAACAGTTAGATTTATGAGTTATGTTCGTTGTTACCCCAACTAGGTACCGTTTAATTATTTGTCTTGCTAATGTACATAACAATCTGCTTAATAAAATATACAGATGAATCTCTGTGAAACCAAACAAACTGAATTCAAAAGAATTGGTCGCTTTGTTTCTGACAATCTTGAAACTAAAAAATTAAGAAGTTTACAAAAGGTGCAATGGCAAAACAAATATTTACTGCTACTATGTGGGTAAAACTTATTTTTTTTTGCGTGTATAGGTAATATTTGATTTTAATTACGGCCAACCATGTTGGTACGAGCGTCGAATTAAGATGTAATTCGTTAATTTATTAAATAAAACCAATAAGATTTTGCGTATGGTTTGTATTATAATGATGATTATAGAATCTTCATTGCTGTGATGTGCATCACATTGCCCACCAACGACTGCCGATTGGGTAAATGACACTCTTGAGGTACAATATTCCACTTACTTGTATGCGGTACTGAGACTTGCTGTATTCAGCGGCCCTATTTGAGCATAACCATATTTTGTATCGTACCTTACGCCCTTACCGCTATTTCATCTTGTTTTAGGGTATAGGGCTCTGAATATTGCATTGTCCTAAATACTAGATCTATAGCGTAGCATACTCGAAAAATTTCTTAACTATGATTATTAGGTAAATAAACTTTGAAGATGTGGTAAGGTAATCTCAAGTAAGTGTAGTTTATTCATTATGGGCCTCTAAGATATTTCTTTAGCTTATAATATTAATAAATGTAAATACCAGTTTTGTGTTTCAATAACATCACATTGATATTAGATCTTTACTGATAAAATCAAGTCATTCATGTAATGAAGGAATCTTCTCTCAGATAGGCTAACCAAAATATAGTAAATTTAAAATACTTTGCAGAACAATAAGATTTATTTGAACTAGCGTCGACTAATTCTAGTAAGATAATTCAACAATTATACAGTTAATGTGGCGGTTAATAGGATGTAAAATCACACCATAATTCATGATGACAGGTAAATTAGCTTGTAGTTTTATATAAGCTGCAATATAGTTATCTTGGATCATACACCGATACTTTGCTGCGATAATAAAGCACATTGCAGAGGATTCATTATTCATAATTTCTTTATTGCACATAAATAATACCTAAGTACACAGACAACAAGACTTACATAAAAATAGTGTACAAAGGCGAGCTTATCTCTAATAAGAGACCTTTTCCAGCGAATTAGACTGAGAGGTCGATTGCTGAGCAGGGGTAGATGTACAAACAATATTATTTACCTAGTACATATCTAAATAACTAATATAAAACAATATAAACTAAATATACGAGTGCTTTTGTAATTGTAGTTGTAATTGCTTACATAAATATACTATAGCGGAGGATGCTATAGGAGTAATGCATTAAAAGGTGTAATTTAACCCTTTCCGTGCCAGCAACGCACTGTTTGTGTTTTACGAAGCTTCAAACACATGCCACCAACGCGAAAACAGTTGACTGTGATTTTCGGAAATGTTGTTTTGATTTGTATAGTGATAATTATTTCTGACAGACTATTTGTTTTACCTAATTGAAGGTAAGGCAAATCACACATAATTTGAAGGTTATTGTGTTATTTTATCACAAACACATAACATAACATTCAACGACAACCTTGCGTTCTGTGGCATAGGCCAATGAATCTCTGTTGTAAGGCTCTATACCTAACTCAAAGCCATTGTTTCCGTGGCATTAATAAAAACGTCCATTTTAAACTAAACACTTCAGGCAAAGGGCTAAGTGTTCTAAGGAAAAATATTTTTTAAACCACTGAAATCGGTAAAACCACACCGGAACCGCTGAAACCACAAATAGTTTTGTGTTTCGCGGGGTAAATAGACGCGGCAGTGCGAATTGCATAATATCATTCAACAATAAACGCAATAGTTGCGTCGAGCGAGTGGCAGAGTTCACTCTGTTTGCAATATGGTATAAATATGTATGTATGTATAGAATAGATTATTTCAAAATACAGTGCCTACTTACCTCCTTGGTGATCTGCCAATGAGGCCCTTTTTTTTTCATTTAGCAGAAAAAAAAAACAAATTTAAATTATATACTTTAATTTGTAAACCTAAACCTAAAGCAACCAATAAGTTACACGACATCGAAGCAAAAAAATTTGTAAAATAACTAAAAAATACCTAAAAATAATTAAATTGTGGCCTAACGCGTTCGTGCGGGGCGGGGCGTCGTGGGGGCCTGAGCCCGCGCGGGCCGGCTGGAATGTTCGATTTAATTATCATTACTTTTACTTTTTAACTGGACAAAATTAACAAAGAAGAAGGACACTGCCGGGGGTGTCCGCACGTTACGGTTATTTCAGGAAAAAAATAACATGGCAATTTGTGAATCAAAAATATGCGAAGGCAAAATAATAAATAACGTTTAGTTACAAGCCATACGTAAGCTATCACTCTTGAGTCGAGTGTAAATTATCAGTTTGGACCACCGAAGTTAGTCCACCCTACGTACGGTATATGTGCTTATGGGAACTTGTAAGTATGCAAATATAAAATCACAATAGCTCCTATGATGAGATTCATGTTTTTAAGTCACCTGCATAGTTCTCTTAATGTATAAATGATTAAAATCTGAACCTTGGGTTCTAGACTAGGGTGTAGACAAATACGCGTATGATCTATCCAAATGGTACATAATATTACACGGACACGTAACTTTAGCGCTGACCTTGGCAGTGGGTCTCTTTCCTTTACGTTCATTTCTATATTTCCTTCCCTCATTTTTAGCCAAAATCTACGCTAGATTAAATTCCGGCACCTATGCGTTAACTCCTCCTAAAGATGGTTTCCGCCTCCGTCTACATGCCAGAGGAGGATACTCCGCCCCCGCATGAGATGACGAGGTTGGTGACGCACTGTGAAGAAAACAACAACGACCGAGGTAAACTTCTCGTTGAATATCTAGTGACAACCAACCTTAACATTGTTAATATAGGTTCAGAACACACATTCGTCACCAGGCGAAGTAGAACAATAATTGATATAACACTTGCAACCGAAGAAGCGTCGAGAGCCATCTCAAACTGGCACGTATCCGGAGAAGCATCGTACCCTGATCACAGATGGATTCGATACGACATTCAGGTAAACTCAGTCGAGGCAACCCCAAAGCGCAATCCGCTCCGAACTGACCGAGAACAATACGGCAAACGGTCGGGTCAGCTCCTGAAACAGCAGGGTGTGCCGGTAAGGATATCGGCTGCCAAGGCTATATGTAGAACACCAACCTAACTGAGGCCATCACGGCCAGCTACCAACACGAATGCCCCTAGCAAATCCAGTGGCAAGGGTCAACGCCGGTAAATGGGCTGGAGAGGCTCAGGTCCCTAAGTAAAGTAAGGCGCTACTACACAGGGCAATGAACACAGCTGAGCTATAGAGGCTCAGAAGTAAAGTTAGGAGCCTACTACACAGGGCAATGAATACAGCTGCAGATGTTGACTGGGACACAACTACAGGGCAGCTAAGTCCCAGTATAAAAAGCGCCTACGATACAGAAGCACAAACTTGTGGCGCAAGTTGGCATTGAAGGAGCGTTCAACAAGAAAACTAAATTCACAAGCATAACAGCGGCGCTGGTAAAACACGGAGAAAATGCTGTTATGGTGGAGTGGATAGGTAATATGCTGAGTAAGAGAGCCATTAATCACTTCAGCCGAAACCCAACACGCATTGGTGGCGAAGGGATGCCCCCAGGGAGGTGTCCTCTCGCCGCTGCTTTGGAACCTGGTGGCGAACGACCTCATCACCAAACTCAACACCCAACACTATTATACGGTAGGATATGCCGATGATATAGTGATACTAACAAGTGGAACCGTCACAAGTACTGTATGTGATGTCTCCCAAGCACCACTGCGGTTAGTGGAGCGCTGGTTGCACAACAAACGAACTATCACTCAACCCAAATAAGACGCAAATGGTAATGTTCACCAACAAACGCAATCTGGGCAACTATCGCCCACCCAGGTTGTTTGGTAAAGAGCTACAATTTGCTGCTGAGGTAAAGTACTTAGGTGTAATACTAGATAGCTTAATTGGAGCAATCATCTGAATAACAAGATTGATAAAGCGACTGTGCAGTTTGGCAGGGCCGAAGAATGGTAGGTAAAATCTGGGGGTTAACCTCGAAAACTACCCTTTGGCTATACTCAACTGTCATCAGACCGACAATAAGCTACGGCGCGATAATCTGGTGGCCACGAACTAAATTATCCACTGTCGAAGCTAAACTTCAGCGACTCCAGAAGCTAGCTTGCATGGCAGCAACGGGATGCATGAGGACCACACCCACTGCAGCCTTGGAAGTCATACTGGATCTGCCTCCGCTTCACCTCTTCATCAAGCAGGAGGCGGCTGCAACAGCGCTGTGTTTTAAAAACTCAACCTAAAGAGACATGCTAGGGTACCGCACACCGAAATACTCGATGAGTACATAGGTAAGGAGCCGCTATAAGAAGCGGAGACTGACAGGATACCCACCCAAGCAATATGTCTTCGACAAAAGGTATAAAATACAACTGAATGAAGACCCTTGGGAGGGCCTCAACCAAGTAAGTGTATCGTTGTCTAGTACCCAAGATACAGGGAATCCTATATAGTTTGGGGCTAGATCAATGTGTGTAAATAGTGTCCAAGGTATTATTATCTATTATTAAAGAGAACTAAGGATTTTCAGAGACGGTTCTAAACCAAACTCAGGTTCAGGCCGGGGCATTCTCGGAAGATCTAAACATGAGAAATCTACATCATTAGGTGCTCACAACACCGTCTTCCAAGCCGAGTCATCATAATACATAGTCAGGTCATAAGTTCTGTCACATGTGCAATATGAAATAATTTAGACATGTTTATTATTTATGTAAACATTTATATAGCAAAATGAACTTAATAAAACATAGATTCTTATGGTAATAAAGTTTAATCAAAATGACCCCCGCGATTTTGAATACAGGCCTTTATTCTGCGCGGCCAGTCGTCTATCGCAGCACGAACGAGGTCCATGTCAATATCGGCGGCTGCCTTAATCAAGAATGCCTTGAGTGACTCCAAATCAGGATGAGGCTTTGAGCAGGCCTTTTCCTCCAAGTGTTGCCATATCTTGTAATCTAACGGACTCAAATCTGGACTGGAGGAGGGCCAGTCTTCGTGCCGGATGAAGTCGATTTCACGCGCCGCCAGCCAGTCTTGTGTGCTTTTCGCTCTATGAGCTGGCGCAGAATCTTGTTGGAATACCCAGTGCCTGTTATTAAACATGGTATGAGAAACAGGTTCCACAAGGTTCTTGAGGACTCTATTTTGATACACAACTGCATTCGTTTTTACGCCTTTCTCACAAAAATTTACCTCAGTTAAGCCCCAATAAGAGACTCCCAACCAAACCATGAGCGAGGATGGAAAATGACCTCGTTGGACACGCGGAATACGGTTGCTCGCTTCTTCACTGCTGTGTGCGTACACCTTATCATTTTGTTTGTTGTAGCTCTCTTCCACGGTGAAAATTTTTTCATCCGAAAAAAGAATTTCCCGATGCTTTTTTCCCGCGTACCGCTTCAACAAAGCGCGGCATCTTTTCAGTCTCAGGTCCATGAAACGAGCGTCCAAACGATGTCCTGTTTTTCTTCGATATGCCCTAAGCCCTAAGTCTTCATTTAACACCCTTTTCACCGTGGTCCTGCTTAACCCCATCTGAAGGGCCAACAGTTTCTGCTTACGTATGGGATTTCTTTGAATTCGCGCCTTCACAGCTTTTATCACTGCTGGAGTCCTAACAGAGCGAGGGCGACCACTTCTTGACCTGTCATCTACACTAGAGTCTTCATTGTATCGTTTTATAGTACGATAAACGAATCTTTCGGTTATATTCAAATTTTTCAGTAAGGCGAAAACCTGAATTGGCGCGTAACCGCAACGATGCAACGCAATAACTGCGACACGGTCTTCTTTAAGTGTCCACTCCATATTTAAAAATGAGGAAAATTCTAAAAAGTACACATTTTTATTTTCATGAAAAATTCGAAATTCGAATTCAATAAACTTTTTTGTGGCCAGCGTTCTAAATTCAAAAGTTTTTATTGTGTGACAGAACTTATGACCTGACTGTGTATAATAGCATCATAATGGCTACTGTAGCTACTACAGTTATCGCAGAAAGAGAGTTAAAGGATTTCCCTATCCGCATACTATCCGACAGCAAAGTAGTTCTGCAAGCCCTACAAAGCAACACCACCAGCTCTGGGCTAATGTACGAGTGTCACCAAGCCCTGTCAGAGGTATATAACCACAACACTATTACCCTGCAGTGGATAAAGGGACACAGTGGCTCGCGCGGCAACGACGCAGCCGACGAACTGGCAAGGTAATTATACCCTGGGACGATACAAATGAATTTGAGAATGAAATTAATACCACACTAAATAACATAATTAATTGGCTTAATAATAATAATTTAGTTGTTAACGTTGACAAAACTAAAATAATAAGTTTTAAAAATAATTATAGTAATGACAAAACAAAATTGGACATACGATATTCAGGTGAAAGCATCGAACAAACTATTCATACAAAGTTTTTAGGGATTTATATTGACAGTAATTTAAAGTGGAAAACACAGATAGACTAAATATGTAATAAATTGAATTCATTTGCTTATGCTCTGTACAAACTATCAAAAACCATATCTGAGGAAGCAGTATTGACAGCATATAATGATTACGTAGACTCGACTCTGAGATCCGTTATCATATTCTGGGGCAATGGAGTTAACAAAGGATCCGCTCTAATTGCACAAAAAAAGTGTGTAAGTTCTATTTGTGGTCTTTCTCGGAGGGACAGCGCCAAACCGCACTTTGAAAGGCTTAATATACTGACGGTGCCTTCTTTATATATATTTGAGATGGTTATATTTATAAGTCACCTATTTACTACTTATAATAAGTAGTAAACGGCATATGAATAAACTACGTATGCCCCAACACCAAACGGCACTATTCAAGAACAATATTTTTTGCATGGCACCTATAATTTGGAACCACCTACCTGACAGAATTCGTAACATAGTTAACATACTGCAATTTAAACAAGAACTACGAAAGGTCTTAATTAATAAAATTTACTATTCCATTGCTGCATATCTACACGATAAGAAAATGTGAGTTTCAACTGATTTTGGTCGCTAGCTTTGTTTATGATTTGATTACACTTGTGCCGTAAGATTGTAAAGATTAATATGAAAATGTTTTGATTTATTGTTTTTGAAAACATGCATATACATGCATGTTAACATAACTATAAAATGTTTGTATGCGTTTATGGCTAAGCATAGAGCAACAATAACACTACCTACCAACTTATTTTGACAAACAAATGATTTTGATTGATTGATTGATTGAAGGTTGGGTTCGGAACAGACGGTAGAGGGACCAGAACCCATAATACCACTGCCATTCAGCTGGATTCAGCAAGATTGTCCTCTTATATTTATTTATTTAAATATTTAGAAAAGATTATTACTAACGGATGTAGGCGTTTTTTTTTATTTCCGTAGTTGGTACAGCTAAACTAAACGGATTTTCGTAAATGTTTTTCAAGTAAATTTTTTACACAATCATTCCTATTTTGGACTTCATACAACGAACAGTTTACGAGATCTCGAAAACTCGAAAACTTACGGCCAGCAAAAAGTTATTTTGCTGTTCTTGGACCAATTGGACTAATTATGAAGTACCTGTGTACCAAGTTTCACCAGCCTACGATCAGCCGCTTGTTTTTTTTTTATGTATGCCCAGCAAAAACAGTTTTTCGTATAGAACTTCTTCTGAAATTCACTGACATTTACAGGGCATGTTGGACTAATTCTTCCATACACCATAAATCGTCGAGGAAACAACTTTATGCTGGGCGTATGCTCACGACGATCATTAAATAAAGATAATGGAAAACAAACGTAGAATGAAATCCATAACCATCAATGAAGCTCTCAATAATTGCAAAGGTCTTTGATTGAAATTTTATTCCTAAGATTATCTCCAAATAAAAAACACTTTATTAAAAAAACAAAATCCCAACTGCTGTACACTGCACAAAACAAGCAAATAAGACTACGTAATTATTGAGATTCGATTAAATTATTATAGTACATTGTCAACTTAACGCGGCGTGATCAGAGATGCTACGAAAGCATCTTTAGTTCGAGGCCTATATCGCTTGGTGCAGCACTATTGCAATATTGAAAATACCACGAGCGCAGAGACAATTTAATTTAATAGATAATTAAGATTTACTAAAAATAAACTTATGTGCAATTTTTATTTTTCATTCCATGATTAGCGCCTATAGCGCCATTAAGTAGCGCCCTGTTAAAGTTACAGGCGCCCTCATTGCGTTTAATTAATTAGGTTACTTTTAAATACAATTCAGAAAATAAACGCGAAAATAAATAAAATGTACATATGTTTCTACTTATTTTTTTTATTTATGTACTTGACTGTACTTGATAGATTTTGGAGGCGGAAATTAATAGTTTTTTTCTGGAGGCAATGGAAATCTGTTTATGAATTTTAATTCTTTGAAAACAATGTATTTCGGATGGCTGGGAATAACTGGGTACTCCGGGTATGGGTTAAATTCTCGGTGAATTCAAGCGTTCTTCTGATACAGTAATAAGCCGTAATAGCAGCCTGATAAATTATTGGGCTATAGCAAATGAGCGTACGATAATAAAAGGTACCTTGGGACCATATATAGGTTGCCAGACGTCCCGTATTTCCCGTAACGTCCCGTATTTTATGTATATTTTGAAATGTCCCGGTGGCGGGACAATCTTTGTCCCGTTTTTTAACGAGCATAAAATGGAGCAAAGAATTACTGCCATACTGCCAAATAAAGACAGTTTATCATGGGTGGATTAAGAGCTGAGACAAAATAATCAATTACCTACCAAGGATTTTCTACGGTACTACAAGAATTTCCTAGAATATTTATTATTGATAGATACGATTTTTCAGATAACAATAACCTTTCGAAGCTACAATTTTTAAATTTGACGTCACCGATAAATTACGAGCAGTTCCAAAAAGCTGCAGAAGTAGTGAAGATTGAAGGATAAACATGGTTTATACTAAGAATTTCAAGTTATTAAAAGATCCCTCGACATAGCGACGACTTTCCATGATAAGAGTAACGGTGCAATTCAAAAATGGAAGAAAATCATTGAAGCATTTTCCTATGATGATGTCCGTAATGTTTTTCGTATCATCTCATTTGTATTTAGTATACTTATTTCTAACTGCTTTGTATTTTTGATGTGCGTAACAAATGTGGCCCTCAATGCATAAAATGCGAGCGTACACTCTATTTGTCCTTATCTAGATGTAAACAAAGATAACGTGATTACAAAAACACGATATTTCCCAAGGATCACTCGATGACGGTTTTCTTAAAAACTCACAAAGACTACTTTAAACATAAATACACTAAATTTCACTAAAAACTTGTCGAAATTCAGCTTAGAAATAACATTATTTTTCCAAATTTCTAATTACGAGAAAAATTACACACAATTTAGTTTAGTTAAGTTTAGTGAAGGGGAAATGTGAATGATAGAACAAATTGAACGAATGAAAGAAATACAAGGCAACGAAGGTTGTGTTAATAAATTATGTAAAAAAAACAAATGAAAGTGGGCGTTAGCGCCGCAGCACATGCCGAGTTCCTGTGCAGCGGGGCTTTGTCATTGCAGGCACGTACCACGTGACACAATGGAACTTTTTTAGGTTCATAGACAGAGGTACCTTCATTTTTTAAACTCGGAATTTTGATCTGAGAATTTGTTTTAGGGCAGGTTTTATCTATACAAACAACATTTGTTATGTAGAAAAAATCTGTAGGGTGCATACTTATCGAGGAAATAAATATTGTAATATATAATGTATGGAGAAAATTACCTTTTATTTATTTTAGTTTATTATTAGTGTTGCTTTTTGCCATTAATTTAGGTCTTATACACTGATACTGAGTCACTGGATAGCTGCAGCAGTTTTTTTTTTTTTTCAAAACCGCAAGTTATTTTTTCAAAACCCTTGATGTGGTCGCGCCATATTTTTTTTTCTGTTGCGCATGATGTATTTAATTCATTATGATTAGTTGTTTTATTATTTTGAAAGTGTGTGATAAAGAAAGCAAATAGGAGTGATACTTATCAAGCCAACTTTGCATCGTCGGTGGATAAAATGCAAATGAGAGTATGTCTCACGAATTAAAGTGAATGTAAATAAGACCAAGTCCAATATTAATGATCGGCATATAAGAGGCACTGGACATGCTCTCTTTTGCACCCCATAATCACGTACTTTTATATCTTCGAAACAACATTACCTAAATAGCGTCACACCTTTTCGCATAAGGGGTGGAAGAGGCACAACTGTGCCCACTTTTAACCAGTGATTCAATACTCCATTTTGGGTGACAGGAGGCAAGCCCATCACCGCAGCTATGGAGTAATGAAGGTTTCCTCACGATTTTTCCATCACCTTTTAGAACATTCTGATTCATACGTTTTATGTTTTTGATTCATTGCCTTGTCGGGCGCATGGCATTCTGGCACAAGACTTTCTAGGGAAGCACAAGTCCCTACTAGACTTTAATCACGATACATTAACTTTTTGGACTGACGACAATAACAAAGTAGTGTTGACATTAACGGTTTCCAAATACAGAAGTGCATTGACCATTCCGCCCAAATCGGAGTCTATTCATTATGTTGAGACAAATATGACTAAAGAATGTTTGTTTTGCGCATCGGAAATTATGAAGGGAGTTTTTATTGCTAGGGTATTAGCGAGAATCAAAAATGGGAAGATTCCTGTAAAGATTCTGAATACGACTGAAAAGTACTGAAAAGGAAAGGATTCTGAATTGACTTTGAGTAAAATTTATTTAACTTTGGAGAAGCTTCGTTACTATGATATGACACACATATGTGTCTGATAAAAGTGAGAAGAACGCGGCGCGAGTTAAGCAGCTGTTTTCATCGCTGTACTTATAACATTTAAATAGGGAGATTTCTATTAAAAATGTATGCGTAAAGTTTCCTGATATTTTCTATTTACCTAATGACAAACTGTCTACTACCGACATTTATGAACAGTCGATATCTTTGAAACCAAATACAGACCCCGTTTAAGTAAACCGACTTCCCCACTCTCAGAAGCAAGAAGTGAATCGACAAATAGAAAAAATGTTAAAGGATGGCATAATCGAACCTTCAACTAGTGAGTGGTCTAGTCCTATTCTTTTATTTCCCAAGAAAACAGACAGAAGTGATGAGAAGAAATGGCGATTAGTGATCGATTACCGAAAATCAAATAACTGCATTAATGACGATAAGTTCCTTTTGCCCAAAATTATAGAAATTAAAGATTCACTTTCAGGTTGTGTCTATTTTAGCCATTTAGATTTGTATCAAGGTTATTATCAAGCCAGTTTAGACCCAAGTAGTAGAAAATATACTGCTTTTGCTTCAGGACAATATCAGATGACGCGTATGCCCATGGGACTCTAAACAACTCCTAACTCATTTTCGTATAATTTACTTAAGACAAATGATTTATCTCAATTTTAAACCACCATCCATATTTACCATATTCATAATACACGAAAGATAAAACCTAGGGGCGAACGGAGCGCGAAAGTATCTTATTATCATTATAATTAACGTAAGGCAATAAATGAAGACCTTTGCATCGGATATGACACGCATGTTACATGCCCTGCATTCACGGAATCTGCTGACGAGGTCTGATGACGACATTGCGCTTGCATAGTGATAGTTTTAGGTAGTAACTTATTAAATATCTTGACCGATATTCAGGGCCTAATTAAAAACATGAGAAGACATCCTTGATTTTCAGTGCTAAACTAGTGACGTATATCCGGTCCGTCCGTTCCCGCCCGGATGTTCGGTTAAGCCGCGTGGTACCTTGTTTGCGCGCGCGCCCCATCACACCACAAAGGCAGTTCGGATTGTTGAATTCGAATTTAGCTTCATTGGCGTCTTGATTTTCGCACGGCACAGTCGCTGCTCAGCTCCTGAGTACGGCCCGCCAAAAATCTATACATCGTGACGTGAGAACTTCTTTTGCATATTATAACCAACTGTTCGTTAAAGAATTTCTTAGAATTTTCTGATTTATTGCAGGAAAATAAAAGATTCCCAACGGTGTGACCGTTCGTTTGTATAAAATAGAGCAAGAAACCCCGGAGGTTCCGTCCAGTGTGGAGAACGTGGCGGCGCGTAAGGATAAAGGCAAGAAAAGGCGGAAACCGGTGAGCTCTTCGGACTCTGATAATTCTAGTTCGTCCTCGTCGAGTTTCTCGGAAAGCGACGATCGCAGGAAGCGGTACCGACGGCGCAAACGCATCAAGGAACGTAAGTTCGATCTTCTTTTTAACGAGATTAAAGATCTTAAAAGCCAACTTGCTGCTACACAGGAATTTCACGAATATGATTGTGAACCACGGCATGACTTGATTGACCCTAATGTTAGCGGAGACCTCTACGAAGGTCATGTTGAGGAGTCCGAGCCCGCCAACATTGACTCGGCTTTCGAGGTCGATCTTAACATTTTTACTGGTACAAAAACCAAGGAGCCCGCTGTACCGCAGGCGTCTCCCGAACTAACACAACAATTAAAAGATTTGCAGCGATTCAATAGCCAGGACTGGATTAACGTCCGATATGCCGACGTCCAAAAACACAATTTATTTGCGCCGGGTTTCACTAATCTTGAAGCTAATGACGAGATAAAGAGGTACGATACATCTAAAACTACCTTAAACATGGAAAAGGCTTTTGCCGGCATTTCCTATGCTTTGCTCAAACAGCGCGACGCGCTTTTGAGTGAATTACAAGCCTTTCTAGCCTGGGCGCATCAGGTCGAAAACCTACGATTCGACGATATCCATACAAAGCTCAAAGAAATGTTGGCCAATGGTGAGTATAGCAAGATTTCAAACGACGCTCTCCAGCTCGTCTGTGGGCACCGGGCTGAACTTATTCAATACCGCAGAGAAGGCATACTCTCATCAGTAAAAGACCAGTACCACAAAAATACATTACGCAAAATTGCGCCGTCAGGTTCTCATCTATTTGAAACCGACAAATTTAATGCTTTATTGGAAAAAGCGGGTGGAGTTAAAAATGTGTTTTGGGTGGAAGGAAAGTCTCGCTACAATACTGCGCCACAGTACGAGCCTTCCACTTCTACCCGCAGTCAGACGCAGAAACAGGCCGCAACTTATAACAATCGCGCGCAATATCATAATCAAAGCCAGTATCATACTTCGGCCCGAGGCAGGATAAATAATAATTCGTTTCGCGGGCGAGGCGCGCGGGGTCCACGCGGCCGTGGTCTCCCCGACAGGTCAGGAAGGGATTATCAACCCAGACGTTCTCCCTCATCCCACCGGGATAGGAGACACCAAACCCATAAACGAAAATATTGACTATGCCATGCACATGCATGCAAAATTTCACGCGGACAACTCCGCATGTACTACGATCGTTGGAAACAGTTGGGAGCTCCCACATACATTCTAAAAATTATACAAGGATGCCGCATCCCTTTTGTGTTGAAACCACCATTGCACATTCCAAACAGTCGCAGTGTGAAAACACCAGAATCAGAACAAATGTCGAAAATAATGAAAAACATGATCTCGCAGGGTGTGCTAGAAAAGGTGCGCCCATCGCCCAGCTTTATTTCCCCGATATTCCTGCGCCCCAAGAGCGACGGCACACGGAGGCCCATATTCAACTTAAAAAATCTAAACCAATTCGTCAACACTCGACTTTTCAGACTAATAAATGTTCATCGGGTAACGGATTTTCTACAACCCAAGGATTGGTTGGCCAAAGTGGACATTCACCAGGCATACTTCCATGTCCCTGTATTCGAAGGCCACAGAAGGTTTCTCCGCCTTCTGTACGGCGACAAAAACCCACAAATACTGGAAATGACGTGCCTACCCTTCGGCCTTTGTTCAGCACCGAGAATATTCGCCTCAATTACCAACTGGATAGCACAATACCTCCGCGATCACGGTATCCGGATCATCGTGTATCTCGACGATTTTATGCTGGCTAATCAAAACAAAGCCACTCTCATAAATCAAGGTCGTTGACACTGAACACGCTCGCCCACCTAGGCTGGCAAGTGAACACAGACAAATCTGTTTGCAACCCACAGAAGGCAGTGGAATACCTGGGCATTGTGTGGAACACATAGCAGAACGCGAAATACATTCCTCAGAGGTTAGTAGCAAAAATACATTGCACGGTATCCAAAATCTTGACAACACGGACAACGTCCGTCAAAGAGTTACAAGGTCTCATTGGCCTGCTGAACTTTGCCAGTTTTGCTGTACCGAGGGGTCGTCTAAATTACCGGTATTTACAGTTACAGGCCAACAAGGCCTTGAAACTAAAGATGACAAAAACCTTTCCTCTAGTTGCGAAAGCCCTAGTCGAGTTAGAATGGTGGCAGTTGAATTGTCAGAAGAGTACTCTACTTCATGTCCCACTATCGTCTCATTACCTAACAACAGATGCCAGCGACATCGGCTGGGGGGCCAAATTAAACGAAATCTCAATAACAGGCTCATGGCTACCCTCACAGCAGAACCTTCATTGCAACTACAAGGAGATGTTGGCCATATGAAATGTTTTACGCCATCATTATCAGCTCCTGAGCTCACAGTCGCTGCTAATACAGTGCGACAACAAAACTGTCGTCTCTTATCTAAGAAAAGAGGGAGGGGCGAAATCTATAGCCCTTACGGAGCTGGCAATGAAAGTGCTACAAGTACTGGACCAAAACAACATTCACATGTCCATCTATCACATAGCAGGGAACTACAACTGCGAAGCAGACCATTTATCACGTCTCAAAGACCCACCAGAATGGCATCTCCTGTCAAACATAACAAATGTCGTGTTTGCCAAGAGGGAAACCCCCGTAATCGATCCTTCTGCTTCCAGGAGAGCTCACGTGGTTCCAACGTACTGTACACTGGACAGAACCGACAACCAGGCGAGCATGTACGATGCTCTAGGCAGCAAGTGGGATTTCAAGTTGGCATGGCTGTTCCCGCCGCCTTATAGAGAGTATTGACGCACTTAAACAATGCACTGGGTATGTACCTGATCGTAGCCCCGAGATGGCACAAAGTTTACTGGAGAACAGACCTGAAGAGCCGCGCATTGTCACCCCCATTCACGATAAGGAACCTGTCGCAGGTCCTAGTCGATGTAACGACGGGACGTCCGCCCGCCAACATATCGGAGATGACGCTGGAGATATGGAGATGTGGGGTTGGCAAGAACACCTAAGTGACTGGAGCGAGGAACAAAAAGCTCTGCTCCGTTCGAGCTGGCGTGAATCCACTCTTAGAACGTATAAACCAGCTTGGACCCGTTGGCGAAACTGGACCATAACTCACAAGGTACATACACATAAACCTACAGGCTCAGACCTGGCCCGATTCCTCACTGATCTACATCAAAAGGAAGGCCTTTCATACAGCACTATCCTTGTTCATAAATCTGTAGTGTCTACTATTTGTGATCCCAGTGAAAGTAATAAGCTAAGCTCACATACACTTGTAAAACAAGTCCTAAAGTCCATTGGGTTAGCTAAGCCTAAACCTATCAAAGCCCCCATCTGGGATATAGACTCCCTTGTAAACCATCTTTCTAAAAGAACCTGCAATTCATCAAGTTTATTTGCCACCTCTCAAAGAGCGGCTGCTTTACTCCTACTATGCTCGGGTAGACGTGTACACGATTTAACTTTACTTACCGTTACTCAGGAACACTGTATTATTTCAGATGACAGCATAATCTTGTGGCCATCTTTTGGCTCCAAAACTGACTCCATTACCCATCAACAATCGGGATGGAAGCTAAATAAGAATAAGGACAAGTCACTGGATCCTATCTACTGGATACGCCGCCTCATTGAGTTGGGGAAACCTAAGCGGATTACTGCTAAGTGCGGTAATCTGTTTGTGAGTACTACAGGCGACCCCAAAGCTGCTACACGTACAATCATAGGGGGCTGGCTGAAGAAACTACTTCAAGATGCAAACATCAATGCTACGCCTGGCAGTTTCAGATCAGCTGTTGCATCCAAAAACTGGATCGAACACTTTCCCATTGATGACATACCATCCCGAGGCAACTGGAAGTGTCTGCTAAGACCTTCCAAATTTTTTATCAAAGAGAAGTAAAATCTGGAGATAGAAGAGAGTCATTGATTACGAACCTATTCTCCCCTGTCGAGTAATTAAGACAATTATGTATTGTTCAATACTTTATTCCAAAGTTTGATTTATATTTGCTGATTTTAGTAATACCTACCTAATTTATTTACTGGTTTGGTACCATTTCTACGCAGGTTCTATCAAGATGAATAATAATACCTGTTTATAAGTTACAAGTTAATTTTATTTCCTTAAACCACACTAATCACCTCATCTTAACAGAAAGCAATACAGAACAGATACAATAATGTCATAAGTCATAGTCATAACCTAACCTACATACAGTACATTTAAACTTTAGGTTTCTTCCTAAGGGATCATCGATCAGTCCGAATAAATTATAGATAGATACTTACTTGTTTATCAAAATACCTGAATCATTCATAATTTCTGTATGTCACAACATAAACATACCTACTTTTATTTAAATATGTATTTTTACGAATCACATTAGCGTCCACCAACACCAGGCGATATCAAACACGTCTCTCATGTTTTTAATTAGGCCCTGAATATCGGTCAAGATATTTAATAGAGACGTTTTACCTGAAAATAAAACGTTTATTAAATACTTACCATATTCAGGGCCTAATATTTTTTAAATCTGCCTGGTGGACATGAGAGATCCAATGAAGCTAAATTCGAATTCAACAATCCGAACTGCCTTTGTGGTGTGGTGGGGCGCGCGCGCAAACAAGGTACCACGCGGCTTAACCGAACATCCGGGCGGGAACGGACGGACCGGATATACGTCACTAGTTTAGCACTGAAAATCAAGTATGTCTTCTCATGTTTTTAATTAGGCCCTGAATATGGTAAGTATTTAATAAACGTTTTATTTTCAGGTAAAACGTCTCTATTATTTCACTGTAATTTTCCTGTGCAGCGTAAGCAACCCGTGTAACCTACATACTTTTATAGTGTATTCATTTTTAGTGCCTTTTCTTTTGTTAACTTTAGACTTCACTTCAATTCTAGCATCGATTGAATATAGACATAAGTTTTAATTGTAATTTCCATTCCTTAAAATAAAGGATTAAATTAATTATCGGTTTTTTTAAATCCATCGGTTGCCGATTCCTTATTTGGCGCAGCCGGTAGGATCCTTGAGTCAGTAGGCGCGCGGGAAACTAAAGGACTCCAGACATCGTTGCTCCTGTTGGCTCCGCAAGCCTCTGGTTGAGCTTTCAAGCCTTCATCAAGGATTCGACGAACGAAGACGAGCAGCCGGGGAGGTATCTAGACATTGATACGCGAAGAAAACCGAAGAAGATGATATATTATATGTAAGTCCATGCATTGTTCTTACTCTTGTGTTGCTTCCCTTTTTTTTCCCGTGTGTAATTTCCTCTTTCCACAATTTTCCGTCCCGAGAAATCTGGTGTGAAAACGTCCTCCATAAGACAAATACGTAAGGAAGGACTTTTAGATTCGAATAGGATTTTGGAAAGTGAAGATTTAGGTGTAGAAAATTTATTTAAGGACCCTAATAGTGATGGTGTTAGTTTAGTGACCCTGTCTTTGCCTAATATTAAAATCATGACGGCGCCGACTCTTGACGCTGACACAATTTTCAAGGCACTACGCCTAGTGCCCGAATTCGATGGTAACCTGAATATTCTTACGCGATTTATTAGAATATGTGATCAGCTAGTAATTCAGTATATGAAACCGGAAGCCGGTTGCGAGCTAGCGAACTTAAGTTTAATTAACGGAATATTGAACAAAATTACCGGTCCTGCCGCGAGGACAATCAACTCAAATGGAATAGCAGAAAACTGGATAGGCATCCGTACAGCCCTGATTAATAATTTTTCAGTCCAAAGGGATGAAACCGCCCTCTATAATGATCTCTCGATGGTGACGCAAGGACAAAGCACCCCCCAGGAATTCTATGAAAAATGTCAAACTGTTTTTAGTACGATTATGACCTATGTTAGTCTTCATGAGACTATCCCTACCACAGTAGAAGCGAAACGCGATCTCTATAAAAAACTTACCAAGCAGGCTTATGTTCGTGGTCTCAAGGAACCCCTTGGATCTCGTATAAGATGTATGAGACCCGACACCATAGAAAAAGCACTGGAGTTCGTACAGGAAGAGATGAATGTGATGTACCTCCAGGGCCGAAATGATTCACTTCCAGAGCGTAGAGCTCTCCCTCACTATCAACCCCCTATGCACATGAGAATGCCTATGCAGATGCCAACTGCCATGCCGAAACCTTTTAATTTCCCGAATATGCATCGCCCTGTACCTGTTTGGCAGCCAAACTTCCAGTCTCCACCTAATCAACCCCCAAGAATGTCTAATATGCCTTCTCGAACCCAGCAAATGTTCGGAGCGCCTCTCCCCAACTATAACCCTAGAAGTAACGTATTCAAATTACCCCAGAGACCCACATTACCGACTCAAAATTTAGGCCCCAAGCCTATGAGTGGAGTAGTAAACTACTCATCTAAACCGCTTCCCCCTTCTGGCCATGATTGGCGTAAATTTGGTAACCCTCCACCAATCAATTATTTTAAAACTCGAGAAATTAATTTCAATGAAACTGCCGATTATAATGACTCATGTTACTATTCTGAACCCGAATATTACTACGAAGAAAACAACTGCTACGCACCGACTGAGCAATACTACGCCGAGTATTCTCAAGCTGACTACGCCGACTATCCCCAGACGTACGACTACGAAAACGCACCCCATGACATGCCCAACATGATTGAGGCCCCTCAACCGTCTACTAGTAGTAACATGGATTTTCCCAAGGACAACCCCTCCACAAAACCAAGATAGAATTAAATTTACACTCTAAGAGACACCTCCGATATGTGCAAATTGCAAACCCCCCATTAAAATTATTAGTGGATACCGGCGCGAATCAATCATTCATTAGCCCCGAAGCTGTGCAAAAATATTTTTCGCACATTCCTCTTAACTACGACCCTTTCGAAGTGACCAATGTACACGCGACGACAAAAAATGACTATTCCATTACTATTCAAAACTTCCTCGAATTTAATGATGACCAGAATATTAAATTATTCGTGTACAAGTTCCATAGATATTTCGATGGACTGATAGGACTTGACATACTAGACGGACTCGAAATAGACCTAAAAAATAATTTGCTTATAACTAGAAATGCCAGAATCCCGATCATACCATATCAGAGTAACATGCCTACTACTGACTATGTAACGCACCAGGCCAAGGTCGAGCCGCCGCTATCAGTAGCTATGATCGTCTATTCTATCTATCCCAAAATGAGAGGACCCGATTCAGCTGTAAGATTTGTAAGTTAAGAATGATAAGTCTGAATTCCTCGTTCGTTGAGAAATTCGTTAGGCGTACAATAGTCGAACGAAGTTTGGTTCAGGAAGTTACAGTTTCAAGTTAGACAGAGAAAGCATATATGTCCGCGAGCCGGTAATTCACATCAGTCAGCGGTGTATTGCGCCAGAACGATCGTTGTTATATTTTATGTGATGGCACCATCTGGTTTTTGTATATATGAGCGCATTGGAACTTCTTTTGTTTTAGTGGTCGACCACAGTTTATAATATTTGTTTGTGATATCGTATAGATATCCGTCGTAGTTTTACGACGTGAGTACTCAATGATATTTCATGTGCTCGCTAGTAGCGGCTTGTGGTGGTTCCAATTATATATTTGGTTCACGGCAATAACGATCCGAAAAGACCGGTTTACACAATTGCGATTTGATTTTCCGAAATGGGTTCTGAACTAGCGGTTACCTCAAAAGGTCCGTGACGTTTTGAAACCTTCAACTCTGCGCAATTTGAGCTGGATGTTATCGAAACGTAAGCATTATTGTTTTAGGAGATCTAACCCACACCATAGCGAAGTGCATAGTTCGATAAATACCGAACTATGAATTCCACTAGCCTCAGCACGTCCTGGGCTGAGCCAAATCATATATATAGTGGTAAAATGCAACTTGAATCCAATCTGACCCAAGGCAATGCAAAACACCTACCCGGTCCTAAACAATGAACTTTAGACTGTAAATTGATCTCTTCGCGCGTCCCCGACAACACTCAAATGTCAAAATATCAACAGGATATGTTATCTGTGTTGACACCGGTTTAACTTTGTTCTGAATTTGTTATTTCCATCCGCGGAACCTCATCGATCAAACAGTCTCCCTATGCCCTGCCAACCTAGGTTTAGCCGCAACTAAACTCCTGTCTAGCCTAGTCTAAAACCTAGTGTTATACCACGTCCATTATCGACACCACTCGAAAATGGTTGAGTTTGATTTGAATGTGCTTGAATGTTTAACGACTGTGTGTGTGGGAATTACAAAACTCGCTACTCGAAAGGAATGAGGAGAGGATTAGCCCGCGAATATCCTAAGAGCCAATCCAGGAACCCTATGGTGAAGGAAAAAGGAATTTAGGGTCGCTCCAAGCCCAGACTCAGACTCAGAATAATTGACTTACAAGTTCTTTTCTAACGACCCAAGGATAGTTTTGGAATTTGGGGGAGGTTGATATAAAGGTAGGAACCGAGGTATATCTCGGCGCTTCAGACACTCACGAAAACCCACTGAAACTTCGCAATCACAAATTCGTATAGTTCTGACGCGTAACACGGCAGACAAAAACTGTTTAGAACTCGTGAAAGACGACTGTCACAGTAGCTAGACGCTGAGACTGAATGCCCTCCCCTCTCATGCTCTGGTATTTATATGCGTCCTTTGCGAACACGCTCTGCCCAAGCGAAGCTTCTTATCACTAACTACACAGGGTCTAATTTCAACCATGCCATGCAGATCCGCCGTTCTACAAATTATGTGTACGCATATTCACTATGATCAACCGTAGGTGATCACTCAAATCATTTGGTACTGCCGATACACAGAATCTGTTGATCGCTGACCAATAAAAGCTTGTTGCGATTAATTAAGCATACCCGACCGCTAGGGCGCGTAGCTAAGACCACCAGAATGCTATCCAAACTAGCGGTGTCAGACCCTCCATATCATACCTCAATCGCAATTGTGTATTTGCAATCAACATAATAGCTTTCTCCGTTCCATAATAACCTTTCATTATTTAGTTATTCATAATTTTATTCAACGCGCAGCCAAATCGGCTCTGATCTCTACACATCTCGCAGGAATGCGACAAAAAAAAACCTGACCTGAACTGAACTTCCACGAATGAACCCACGCGTCGGCTCTGTTTTTTTTTTGCTAACATTGCCAGTAAGCTACGCAAAACCCCCAAACGTTATCTGAACCGATTCTCGTATTCAAAACAGCGCGGCGTTGGGCTAGCTCTCTACCACGCAGAATGAAGTATCAAATGTACCGAATCTCGTGTACCATTACAGCTACACAATCGCAGCACATTCATCAAAATTGATTCGCATGCCCATCGATAGCCCCGACGGTGACGTAATGGTCCCCGATCAAATTTCCTGTAATTGCATTATACACGAATGTTTCACGACTGTGATTGACCGCGAAGGAATTGTAGAAGTAGAGAATATATCCGACAACGACATAATACTTTCATTTGACCGACCAGTAAAAGCTGAGCTATTTAATATCGGGTGCATGAGCACCGTACACGACCCGATTCGGACTCGTGAAGTGATATCACGTTTACGAACCGATCACTTGAATCAGGAAGAGAAAATTAACTTAGAGACTTTATGTTCCCGCTATCCTGATGTATTCTATATTGAAGGAGAACCACTGACATTCACTAACAAAATTAAACACAGCATCAGGACCCACGTCGAAACTCCCCTTTATACGAAAAGCTATCGCTACCCCTTTGTACACCGCCAAGAAGTTAGAGACCAGATAACTAAGATGTTGGATCAAGGCATCATAAGACCTTCTGATTCTGCATGGAGCTCACCTATATGGGTGGTCCCCAAGAAAGTTGACGCATCTGGAAAACAGAAATGGCGATTAGTGATAGATTTCCGTAAATTAAATGACAAGACCATTGACGACAAATATCCCATCCCGAACATTAACGACGTCCTTGACAAACTTGGCAAGTGCCAGTACTTTACGACCCTGGATTTAGCGAGCGGATTTTACCAAGTAGAAATGAGCCCTGACGATATACCGAAGACTGCTTTCAATGTTGAGCACGGGCACTTCGAATTTTTGAGAATGCCGATGGGATTAAAAAATTCTCCATCGACTTTTCAACGAGTAATGGATAATGTCCTCAGAGGACTACAAAACGAGATTTGTCTTGTATATTTGGATGACATTATTGTGTTTAGTACCTCTTTACAGGAACATATGACTAACCTAGAGAAAGTTTTCACACGACTGAGGGAGTCAAACTTCAAAATTCAAATGGATAAGTCCGAATTTTTAAAGTTAGAGACTGCATACCTTGGACATGTTATCACTAGGGAAGGAATAAACCTAACCCCGACAAAATTTCTGCAATAGATAAGTTCCCCATTCCCACAACGACAAAACAGATTAAACAATTCCTTGGTTTGATAGGTTACTATCGTAAATTCATCCCCGACTTTGCCCGCATCACTAAACCAATGACTAAACGACTAAAGAAAGGTAGTAAAATAACCCTTGACCCTGACTATACTGAGTGCTTTGAGAAGTGTAAGACCTTACTGACAAATGACCCCATATTACAATATCCCGATTTCAGCAGAGAATTCGTACTCACAACAGACGCTTCTAACGTTGCCATTGGAGCCGTTTTATCCCAAGGATCAATAGGATCTGACAAACCCGTATGCTATGCATCCCGTACTCTCAATCATAGCGAGATGAACTACAGCACCATAGAGAAGGAGCTTTTAGCCATAGTATGGGCTACTAAGTACTTCCGACCCTATCTATTTGGACGAAAATTCAAAATTTTCACTGACCATAAGCCACTTCAGTGGATTATGAACATTAAGGAACCCAACTCACGACTGACACGTTGGAGACTAAAACTAAGTGAATATGACTATACCATAGTTTACAAAAAGGGAAAGTATAACACTAACGCCGACGCCCTCTCCCGAGTCGAGATTCATAACGAAGAAACTGAAACATTTTCTATAATAGCTAACCCCTCGGAAAAGCCACCCACTGAAACAAGATCGACAACTGCAACTGCCCACACTAGTAATGAACACCCCATCCTCGAAGTTCCCATCACTGACGAACCCCTTAACAAATTCCATAGACAGTTATGCTTTTCGATTGTAGGTGATATAAAACGTAGACCGACTGCTACTAAGCCATTTGACACGCACACACGTACACTTATTCAGGTATCTGAATCAAATTTAGAGCAGGATGTTATAAAAGCCATTAAGGAGTACGTCAATCCAAAAGTGAAAACCGCCCTTTTTATTAATCCACCCCTAGGGATGTATCAAATCATTCCTGTTATTCAGGTCGCATTTAAAAGTTCCGCCATGAATCTAGTTCTCTGTAAAATTCAGTTAGAGGACGTAAAAGAATATTTAAGACAGCAAGAAATTATCAGACACTACCACGAGGGAAAAACCAACCATAGGGGCATAAACGAATGCTATCTATCCCTCTCCCGTAAGTACTACTGGCCTAAAATGAAGGACCAGATTACTAAGTACATTAATGAATGCACAATTTGTGGACAGACTAAATACGACCGTAACCCCATTAGGCCTCAGTTTAACATTGTTCCCCCAGCAACAAAACCCCTTGAGATTGTCCATATGGACCTATTCACAGCCCAGAACGAAAAGTATCTCACGTTTGTAGACGTTTTCTCCAAATACGGCCAGGCCTATCACCTGAGAGATGGAACTGCCATAAGCATCCTTCAAGGACTTCTTCAATATTGTACCCATCATGGGCTTCCCTTAACCTTAATAACAGATAACGGCACCGAGTTCACTAATCAGATGTTTTCAGAATTTACACGACTTCATAAGATAAATCACCTTAAAACCTTGCCCCATGCCCCCAATGATAACGGTATCATTGAACGCTTTCACTCCACCTTGTTAGAACATCTCCGTATCCTGAAACTACAGCAAAAAGACGAGCCTGTAATTTACCTCATGCCTTACGCAATACTTGCCTATAACAGCTCTGTGCATAGCTTCACTAAGTGCAGACCATATGACATAATAAAAGGACATTTTGACCCTAGAGACCCTCTTGACATCGATCTTACAGGACATTTAATGCAACAATACATTTTGACCCATAAGGAACAGATAAAAACCGTATACAATCTTATAAACGAGACCTCTCTTCACAATCGCACCAATTTAACTGAGAACAGGAATAAAGATAGAGAAACGGAAGTGGAATACCAACCTCAACAGCAAGTTTTCATTAACAACCCCTTAGCAAGCCGACAAAAGCTAGCCCCACGTTACACGCAGGATACTGTTTTAGCCGATCTACCCATTCACATTTATACGTCGAAAAAGAAAGGCCCTGTGGCCAAGTCACGACTCAAACGAGTCCCTAAGAATATAAAATTGTTACAGGATACTACTGGGACTGACGACACAGCTGACGCGAGCTCACGAGATAAGACTTGAGAGCTTGGACGATGGACCTGGAGTTTTACCATTCAAATTAGGAAAAATGACTCTGATAACTCACTACCATACTTTTCTACAGTACATTCAATTATCTGACATCGAAGAAAAACTTGACTCCGTAGAGGCTCAACTACAGTACTTTAGGAACCGACTTGATAACCAAACCTTTTCCCTTTATGAATTTCAGATCCTTTATCTTTCCCATAAATTAGCAAAATCAATGTCGCAGTTAAAAAGTTTAGAGCCAAGTCGCACAAAAAGAGGTCTAATAGACGGATTAGGTTCAATAATTAAAAGTATTACTGGAAATCTGGACTATGCGGACGCGAAAACGTATAATGATGCGATTAAGTTACTTGAAGGCAATCAGAATAAGATGTTATCAGAAATTAACGAACGCATTAGTATCAATAATGAATGGATGTCTCAACATACCACTATTCTGTCCCACATACCATATAACCAAGTCAAAATTAACGAAACTTTAATGTTACTTTTGGACAGAAATGCATACGCAGAGAATAACCTTTTAAAGTACGCAAAGTTTGCCCAGATGTTATCTATTATTAGTGAAAATATTGATGACTTATCATTAGAGTTACTTAGAACAGAAGATATATTAGCTTTTACACGTGCATCGAGCACACATCATTCTATGCTTAATATAGATACTTTAAGAAATATGTTAGATAGGCTTGGTAAAATATATAAACCAGATCAGATATTGGACTTGGAACTGAGAGAATATTACAATATTATTAAGCCAGGATCATACTTTTCAGAAAACCAAATAGTAATAGTTTTTAAATTACCTGTAATTTCCCCAGATTTCTTTGATTTTTATAAATTATCTATTGTCCCGAATAAACTCCATCAGACCTTCATTCCCCCTTATCCTTTTATAGCAACCAATGATAAGACTTTCATGTACATAGAGGCTGAATGCCCGAAGTTCGATCATCAGTATATCTGCGAAGCAAATATCAATCATCCCGTAAGAAGAAATCCTGACTGCATTCAACACCTTATTACCAAACAAACTCTGGATAAATCCTGCAAACCTACTACTATCTCTCTAACAAAGGGAGCCATGGAAAAACTAGACGACCAGCACTACTCACTTGCATTCCCGGAACCAACAGCGATTTAACTCGTCTGCGACCGAGAAGAATATATCACTCTACACGGAAGCTATCTCGCCATCATCCCTCACACCTGCCTTCTACGCACTGAAGAATTAACAATAATGAATGAAAACGACCTACTCAAAGGACAACCACTGAAAATCATGAAATTACCTAATAACACCGACATTACGTCACCAACCGTTCCTGTACCACATATCAAACTAAACTCTATCAACCTGAGAGGACTTCATAACGCTGAGGACAAAATCCTGCTTCAACCGCCTCTGCAACTGGACCAGCTAACCTCTGAAACACTATATCACACGACCATACCATTCTACGTGATATTCTGCTATGCCAGTCTAATCGCAGTAATCATGATCAGCCGCCGCTACTACACTCTACGCAGTACTTCAAATCCTGAAACTGAGTCTACATCGGATCCATTATATGAAGACCCTGGAAAACTAACGGCTAGAAAAGCCATACCAATAATCAAGGCTAAAAATGCAATTCCAGAGACATTTTCTCTCAATGTTCTAAAATAGTCACTGATCTTCGCGGGGAGGTGTTACATGCCCTGCATTCACGGAATCTGCTGACTGCTGCTGCTGATTTATCTCAATTTTAAACCACCATCCATATTTACCATATTCATAATACACGAAAGATAAAACCTAGGGGCGAACGGAGCGCGAAAGTATCTTATTATCATTATAATTAACGTAAGGCAATAAATGAAGACCTTTGCATCGGATATGACACGCATGTTACATGCCCTGCATTCACGGAATCTGCTGACGAGGTCTGATGACGACATTGCGCTTACATAGTGATATTTTTAGGTAGTAACTTATTATTTCACTGTAATTTTCCTATGCAGCGTAAGCAACCCGTGTAACCTACATACTTTTATAGTGTATTCATTTTTAGTGCCTTTTCTTTTGTTAACTTTAGACTTCACTTCAATTCTAACATCGATTGAATATAGACATAAGTTTTAATTGTAATTTCCATTACTTAAAATAAAGGATTAAATTAATTATCGGTTTTTTTTAAATCCATCGGTTGCCGATTCCTTATTTCGCACGAGGCAGAGTATTTCTTAATTTATTTATTTAACTTGTTAATATATATATGAGATAGTTTATCTGTGTTTATTATTTACCTATGTAATACATTTTATGACAATAAATATATTTTAAGCAAACCCGAAGTTGGTTTTATATCGTTCCATGTTTAATAACAAAAATTCAATAGAAATCGCTTTTTTTAAACAATATATCAGATCACTATTATAAAACAGCTAGTGAAATCAATAATAACAATTGAAAACTCAAATGCAAACTCAATCATGAAATTCCTGAATAAATTTCGTTCATTCAACATTCACTTCTATCAGATCTCGGCAGTTCATTCACTTATTCCCTTCACTACAAATATCAGATTTTATGGTTTGTAATTGAGGTTTGCCATCTAGGAACAAATGGACTGTAGTTATTTACGATCAACTATGATAACAATTGCATTGTTTTTTTTAAGTATTTTATATTTTAAAAGTAGCTCGATCTTCATTAAAATATAATAAATAAATGAGAAACATTCTGAAAACCGTTTTATTTCTACCGGGAATAAATTGGCAATCGCTTATTTTTTTCCACTGTTTCGGCTGTAGTCCCTTATAGACAAAAATAATATCTGGCAACCCTAGGCCATAATGTCACACTGTCGAACGTCGAACAATGTGCCAACAATAGACAAGACAAGACAACAGACGCGGCGGCGGCGGCGGCGGCGGCGCGCGGCGCGGCGGCCGGCATCGCGGTTCATAATTGTTGGCTAATTGTAATGAATGACCTAACGAGAAGAAAAATTATTGCCCCGCGGCGGCGCACGGCGGCGGCGGATCATTCCGGTACAGAGTGTAACAGAAAGGTGTAGTCATATTTCTGAACAATTCACGATGAAACCGATTTGATTAGACCAACTTTATTTTTCACTTCTCCATACAAAACCGCTGATCGCCCTTCCTAAACTGTATCGAGAAGTAAAAATTTAAGTTCCTCAGATCAAATCGAATCAGTTCCATAGTGAAAGTTTCATAATTTCATCATTGCTTTATGGTATACTGCAATGAACTCAGAAAACTTATAAATAAGATAAAAGTTTACAAAGGCGAGCTTATCTAAAAATATATATTTATACCAGCAAACCATGGTTAGACAGGAGAAGTAGATCAAGCGTGGGAAGAACTGAAAGTTGTTCAGAATGAGACGGTTCTAACAACCCACTAAAATATGACTACACTATCCTGTTACACCCTGTATAGAGGCCGGCCGCTGCGTTCCGTTTTACCGACGACACTACAATTTTTATGCCGACTGTGTGAGTTGCCATCTCGCTTGCGTCGCGCGCGTTCTGCCATGCGGTCGGTGTCGTGTTGTCTCGCTCCCTCGCGCGGCGACACCTAGAGCGTTGTTGGCGCGAGTTCCAGTGTGACCAGATTCAGTATTTTAATACTTTTTCAGTATATTTCATCGATTTTTCCGAACATCAGTATATTTTCAGGTATATTGCTGGGAGTCAGTATTTTTGGGTATATTATGGTTGACGTTATGGCAACACCGTAGTGAGTGATCGTCCTTGGGACAATGTTTGCGGAATTCCCCGGAACGCGAACATTGGCTGGGGGCTTTCCCGGATTTAGTTTATACATGTTATCTATGAGCAAAGATGAGTAAGTTACAGATATGACAAGAAAGACGGCCGTCGCCGGCGTTGTAGTATTGTAATACTACCTATACAATTATCAATCAATACGTAGTATAAATCAGAGTTGCACAATGTATGTTCGCCTAAAACTTTACAACTGCTGGACCGATTTTAATGCGGTTTGCAACATTAGATATAGTGTAATTTCCAGATTTCATACATTCAAATCCGTTTGTTTCATGAATATCAGTCTACCCGGACGAATTCGGGACGGACCGCTAGTTTATCTATAATTTTCAAAACAACGTCTAGTTTTTAAGTTTTCAGTTGCATGAATAGGTAGTAGTTAGACATAAAAGATACTTAATTACTAGTATTAAATCGTCTAATACGGTTCAAGTGAAATGATTGTCTCTTCTGCACTCGACTTAATCTTTGAGGACTTTCTTTCGATAATTCGGGAATTTCCCCAAAATAGGAGATGTTTTTGTCATCATATAAATAGATTGCGATTTTCGTTATTTTTATTTACTTAGTTGCATCCATCCGGACAGCATGTCTAGTTTTCAGCAAAGTTATTTAGCTAAGTGGGAACAAATTCCGGAATTTTCTTCGTGGCTTTCACGTTATAAAGATGATGAGTTCACCGCATTTTGTAAAGCATGCAATGCGAAACTGCAAAGTAGATTAGCATCTATAAAACAGCATGCAAATACTGAAAAGCATAAATCGAACTTGATAAAATATAAAGGACAGTCAAAGGTAAGCATAACTCGCTTTACTTACCTAGTTCAAGGAGTTTTGATATATTTTAATTCAAAGTTAATCATCCTGGTTTTGTTTCCAAAATAACCAAGTATTTTTTCATTTAATTTTCAGGTTGATACATTTTTCAAAAAGGCCCCACTGAAAGACGAAGTCAAGAAAGCTGAGCTGCGTTTATGCAGTTTTCTGTCGGAACACAATATCCCATTTAGAGCTATGGACCATCTTAGTGAAGTTCTAGTGAAGTGTTTTACCGATTCCGATATTGCGAAAGAATTTTCCTGCAAGAGAACCAAAGCAGCTGCTATAACTTATAATGTTTTAGGACCCGAATTCGAAAAAGATATGATTGAGGACATACTTCGTACTGCATCTCCTTCAGGTAAACCAGTATATTCAATTATAATCGATGAGAGTACAGATGTTGCGACAGTCAAAGTATTGGCGATAGTAATTAAATACTTCTCTGAAACTAAATGTACTGTACAAACCAAATTCCTTGATTTAGTTGATTTAAGTGGTGAGACCGCAGGTCATTTATTTAATTCGTTGTCATCAAAATTATCCGAATTAGGTTTAGAAATAAAAGACGTAATAGGATTCGCTGCTGATACTACGAATGTGATGTTTGGTCAACACTCTGGCATTGTTGCAAAAATTAAAGAAGTAAACCCAAAGTGCTTTTTCATAAAATGTGTTTGTCACTCTGCAGCATTAAGTGTTAGCCACGCCTGTAAAATACTGCCTAGAAATTTAGAACAAATAGTAAAAGAAGTATATGGATATTTTTCTCAAAGCAGCAAGCGTCAAAGAGAATTTGCTGAGTTCCAAAATTTCACAGACACTGAAAATCACAGAATCTTGCGTCATTACGACATAAGGTGGCTTTCACTTCATGCCTGTATTAGTAGAATAATTGAGCAGTGGAGGGCATTGCAATTGTTCTTTCAAGACCAATACTTGAGTGATCGCAATATGTCATCAGAATTTTTATATAATTCTTTTACCACTGATATAAACAAATTGTACTTTCACTTTTTGGACTACATTTTGCCGATTGTAAACAAATTTAACGTAATTTTTCAAGGCGACTATCCGTGCATTGATAGACTGTATGATGATGCATCTAGTATGTACTTGTCGATTTTGGGTTGCTTCATGAAAACTAATTACATCAAACATACAGAAAATGTATTTACCTTAGACCCAAAGTCACATGTAAATTATTTGCCATTGAAAGATATGTACTTAGGTATTCAAGTGGGCCAAGAATTAATCAAACACAGGGGAAATGTAAACATGAAAGAACAGATTGCTGAGTTTTTCAGAAGGTGCCAATCATTTTTAATTGAGCTAAGCACGCAATTGAAATCACGTTTGCCTTTTGAAAATCCAGTTTTTAAAGAACTAAAATTTCTTGACCCACACACTGCCGTGCATAAAGAATTTCGCAGTTTACGAAATGTAATAGAAACTTTCCCATGCGAAGTACAGCCAGAACAAATGCAGTTAATCGACGAAGAATATAGAACCCTAAAGTTTGATCGCGAAGTAAGTGATTTGTTACAATCTTCGAGCACTGGCTCACCCATCTCATGTGAACAATTTTGGGTGGAAGTTGGGAAAATTTCTAACAGTGATGGCATGTTAAAATACAAAAATATAACTAGTTTTAGTAAATCTCTGCTATGTATACCGGTATCGAATGCTGCATGCGAGCGCATATTTTCACAGATAAATTTAATAAAAACGGACCAAAGAAATAGATTTGTAAACAAAAATGTGTCAGCAATTTTAAAAACAAAGCAAGGTGTTAAGGATGAAGGAGGTTGTGTAAAATTTAATCCTTCGAAAAAGATGTTAAAATATAACTCTAACATTTATTGTGAAAATGAATAAATAAAACCTGTTAAGAAAATCAGTATTTTTATTGGTATATCTGTCCTATGTAAATCGGTATATTTCAGTATTTTTTTGAGGTGCCTCGGTATTTTCGTAAAATTTAATCTGGTCACACTGGCGAGTTCCGCGGTCGGCCGCCGGGACAGACGCGGCGCTGACGTGCGTACCTATCGCTGCAAAGCTAGCGCGCTACAAGAATCTCCTTGTTATTTGTTTATAACGTCACCCACGGATTTGATAGATTGGTATTGACTACCAACCGAGTGTTGCATACAAGACGACTGTGAATAGTGAAGGCAATCGACGACCTGCACCATTGGATCGGGTCGGCCGTGCTCTTTTATGTGTTGAATGGTGAATTTAAATTTGCTTTTACGAGCCGGGTGTCGAGAATCGGCCGTGGCGTATCGATCGTGTATTGAGAGACAAAGTGCTGGATTGTTTACCGGCGTTAACGAGGCTTCCACACAGAGGTATGTTGCCCAGTACATTAGCCCTTTATCTAACAGTGTTAACAGTCGTACAAATAAGTGCATCGCTGCACATGCCATATAGGACGAAGGCGAAAGCAGGCAACTGGTTGTCCGATGCGCTCGAAATATTTATAAAACGAGGGAACGGTTGTGTCAACATGCGATGTTTGCCTTCCCATTTAGCCGCGCAAGGAGTCCACAGATAAGACGGTGTCATGAGAGAAAGCCGCGCCGATTCCTCATACCTACATACCTACCTACTTACAGATAGGTACACACTCCTGTGATGAATATTTGAAACTGTCCGTCTCGTCTGGGGAACTTCAAAATGGTTTTTTTGAAGTTCCCCAGGTAGGTATGTAATGTAGGTACATTAAAGGACCTTAGGCAAGCACTACATATTGTTACTCTAAACCTAATAACTCTTTAAAAAACACTACTTATCTTTATTGACGCGTCTGAAGGAACTTAAATTCAACTCATAATCATAAGTAGGTAGGTATGTGGTGGATGGCACTTGAAATTGATAAGTGCCATCATCGGAAACGATGTAAAAGATTTAGGTAGGTACTTAATGTTCTAACACAAATTGCGAAAGAGCCGAGGCAAGAAAACGAAAATAAAGAAATCTGTCAACAACAAAAGATTATCATCAAAGAACTAAAACGCGGTGTGGTGGGACTGTTTCCGCCACAGACTAACGAAACGTAAACGTCTGAAAAGCTGCATAGGTAGGTAGCTTCTAGATGTGCAATGATTACACATAAAAAGAAGCATTGATAAAAAATAGGGGGCATAAAGATTAACCGTGTTACCACAAAAAATATTAAACAGCGTTTAACCTCAAAAGAAACGTCAAATCCTATACGTTTTTGTTTTTAAACAAGTGTTTAACAGTTGTTCATTTTTTTGTGGTAAGGCCCTAAGTATCTAAAGACTGCGTAATCTTAGTAGGTACTAGGTACGTACAGCTTAGAACAGAAACAAGAAACGTCAAATTATAGCAGAACCACGTCATTGACAAACCAAACTACAGATTACTCGTGTAAATTCCGTCGAGCATACAACATGTGGTTTTAAACTCGAAACAGATTGCTTATCTGATACTATTACGTGCTATTACGATTCAACCATGAGTTGCAACGCGGACAATGAAGCAATCGAAATAATATGCCGCGTGAGCCCACTCTGTTTGTTGTGCATCAAGAGTGTATTCCAAATGCTGGACTGGAACCAGCGGGAAATGTTTTAAACATCGGCCCTCATTAGTGCCGCGTCTCGCGCTCATTCGTCCAATTTGTTCAAGCCCACAAACTTATACCTACACCTTCAATATTCTTTATAAAGAGGCGTTTAGGGTTATTATCCCACTGCACAGTTTGGTCTCTGTATTTGCTGGAGAGTTGAGTTTTTTCGCCGTTCGCAGCGCCACGGGATCCGCGGCGGGCGGTCTGCGAAACACTACTCCCTTTGTGCAGCCGAGCGAACCTTCGCTATTCCCTTTCATGGAAACTGTTATTGTACACCGTACTTACTTATTGCCGTGCTCTTTGTGGCCCGATCGCTGTTTGGGAACCGAATTGCTATCGCTCGAAGAGGTTCAATCTGAGCTCGTATGCTATTTTCCCTGTCAATAGGCGACTATTTGGTCAGTAAGATTGCAGTGATTTGTGTTGCGTGATACTCAATTCAGATCATTGACTGCGGACTTTTGGCATTTAATGGAACTATTACCTACACTCAGAGCTCTAGATAGATATTCCAAATGGAACCTAGTGATCTGGCAATTAGGTCATTCCAAATAGTTTTTTGTTTCGGTAAATTAAATCGCAGTTGATAAGATCTCAGGCAGCGAGTTTAATTGAACACCTCAGTCGAGGCGTGCTCAATACAAACGGCTGCCGTCCCACAGACGATCTCTACTCCACTTTTATTTTTGACTCTGCAACTTTGGATTATTCATTCCTCCTCCAATGTTTTTCCTTTGTCCCTTCCCAGACTTTTCATATCCTTCAGCTTCGCGGCTGGCCGATTTTAATTTAGATCTACAATTTCAAAGGCCGCATCTTTTGTTTCTTAAATGTTTGTTTTTCTTCTAGGTGGTATCGGCATTTGTCAAGTCAGCCATCATTGTTTCTTTCCTGTGAGTCACATTGTTCTTCAACTTTTTTCGCTGAGCAGTCAGATATATGGCATGATGCGGACACTACCTGCCACCCACACAATGGTTCTTCTTCGAATCGCAACTCGTAATGGAATTGCCATTTGGAAGATAATTTAAACCTTCATTTCAACCGCATTATAAAAACAAAGCCAAGAATGAAAAAACATTATGTAGGTACTCATTTGATCGAGCGCTTTTATCGGCATGGCATCTGCTATGTGATTTCATCAAATTGCTTATATTATCTACCCACCTTTATACAGTTTGCGTGATCGTTAATCAACTTATCAATCACCTTCCTCCGACGATTTTGTTCAGGAATTTATTCAACGTCAACTTGTTTGCATTGAAAAGAAAACGTACATTTTATTTCTAGTCGAGTGGATATTTTCATCGTTTCATCATCATATCATTTGTATAAATAACGTTTTAATTTCACGCCGTGTTTAACTTAATTCCCAGCGAACATTATTTTATAGATAATCACGTCGACTCCGACGGCAACAAGATACTACTTCTCATTGGTTTCACATTTCCCCGGAGAAATATCTTAACCACTTACCAACAAGGCTTTCGTAATCACCTATAGCTACCTACCTTACTATCAGCATTTGAGATAAGTTGGCAATTAACAATACACCAGTGGTCCTTTTATCTAACGTCGATACCTAAACCTACGGGCTACGACTGTTTTGTCTAACGTCGATACCTAAACCTACGGGCTACGACTGTTTTGTCTTGTCTTACGAAACCATTTGTTAGTTATGCAAACAGATTTCTATTTACTCATTTACGCGTGTTTTACGAGTAAACCTTCGAGACACGTCAGTGAATACTAAAAATGTTAAAGTAATTGCGTAAAGAAAAATGTTTATTGAAGGAAACAGCATTTAAAGAAGTAAAATGGGTACTAAAGTCCTGCCAGTTGGCAACGGATATCATGGCACGCCATGTTGCTTGATTTAAACCAATTACGTAGAAGTCTTCACGCGATCATACTGCCACGAACGAAGACCCACATTTAGAAATTGATGCTCCTTTCATTAATTAGCACGCTTTAATCGACGAGCCATTTCCATATAGGAAAGCCTAATGACTACAGACGTCGCGCTTCATTTACAATTTGCACTTTAGCGGATCAAATTGACTGAGTGCGTTTGTAAAGACTGGAATTTGCTATCGGATTTACAATCTCCACAGAGTTTTTTGTGTCCAAAGATCAATAAACTTGTGAGAATGGATTGAAGCGCACACTACTGGTATCGACACGCATAATATAGATGACAAAGTCCTAGTTAGTTATAACATTGTTGCTAGCTAAACGTCTCTCAATTCTAACATTTTGAGAAGCACATTACATAAGTCAAACCTCGTGGTAAAGGGCCTTCGGCGTAAGATCTCTCTGATAGCGCGTCGTCTTATCGACAATACAAATTGACTGTCATTTGACCGGTTTTTTCCTCGTGTCGTGGCCGAACAATCATTCAAATGAATTGTTATTTTCTTTACTTAAGATGATTGTCTCCAATAACTGTTTTCTCCATTGTTCGTAATAGAATCATTTTCTGTCCAGTATTATCTTTCAGTGATTCATTTCATTATCTATACCGTGCCGGTTTTAATTGCAGCACGTCAATTGACACTTGTTGATCTTTATCATAGTTTGCGTCTCTGAAATGTTGATCAACGTTCAAGAATTTTTGTGAACCCTTGATTCGAATCAATCTGTGGCTGTGTGAGCAGGCCGGCATGAGGTGGTGGGAGCGAGACGGCGAAGGTCGATCGCGGAACCAGTTTGCTCGGTCGGACGAGGCAAGGTGCCGCCGACCGCGCCAAGAGCCCAGGTTAAAGCCACTCACTCTGTCTGTATTAGCGTCGCCGGCTGCCCTTTCATGTACTCCTTATACCTTGCTCCTACTGCCATTAAACGAGCCTATTGAATTTAGCTCGGAGAAAATTTCTTTAGATCTGTCCTAAGACTGCATGATAAGGTGGACGCCTCTTTCTAATGAATGCTATCTTTCTCCCTATTCAAAGTCTAGATTAGTCAGCATTCCTGCTAAATCTAACAGCAAGTCATTGAAATTTCCCCCCGCTCGAACTGTGTAGTCACCCTTTTTTTTGTTGGACATAGTTAATTCAAGTGTCCCCAGCTTAGTTTTGCGTCAAAATAAAACGTAAAGGAAATAATTATGCTTGAGAATAATAAAGCAGCATCCGTTGTCGTCGCCGTATCGCATGATAGATGACCGACATTAAAAATTCCCATAATTACATAGGTTCATGAGATTTTAATGTTTTAGTTAGTTATTCCGACTTTGACTAACGATACTGGCATTTGCGATCGTCCGACAGTTACCGGTTTATAACCAGACCCAGATTAAGGTGTTCAATAAATAAATCTGCTCAGTCTGTCTTGCTTGTCTCAACTTCTTAGAACTGATACCCGACCCAATAAAGTGGCATTAAATTTAATTACAACTAACTTGAGACTCACCACGTATTGTTGGCATTTCAGTGAGTAGTTATTATGTTTGGAGGTTCTGTATCGTGGTATTTGTGTATTTTGTAAGGCAACAAATATAGTGATCACCAAAATATTTTTTTCCTACCCAAAATTGATAAATGAACACCAAAAGTTGCAAAAAATATCAGGGCAAAACACTGCGGTGGTAGGTGAAGGGTAAAGGGGGTGAGCGAAGCGAAGCCCCTTTTATCCTTCGTGTTAGGTTGAACATGTAAGAACAACAAAAAATACTTAAAACATAAACCATAAAAAGAAGTTTGGTGAACAACTGATTATTTATCCTAACACAATTTGGTGGACATCTATCCATTCTGGCAGTCATTTCGAATTTATTGGTAGCAAAATAGGTGCGGTGCGTTTTTGGTAATCGTTTAAACACAAGCCATTTTGTAATTTCAGAATCACGCTATATCCCTGCTGTAGCCCTATCATACGTTTCTGACATCAATCGGAACAACAATCAGATAATAAAAATCGGGCAATCAGAACACAATTAGGTAGGTACTTTACATGAGCTGTATTTTCTTACGATGTCATTGTTCGATCCCGAGTTTGAATGGCGACTGACATCAGAAATACTAAGGCTACTGTTTCAACTACTTATGAAATAATGGACATCATTTAATACAAGCGCGTATAAATCTTAATGAACGATCCAACATTGATATAAATAAGGTTGAAGAACATTTAACTGAAAGTTATTCGTGTAATGTTTAACAAGATAATAACGACTAGGTCGATACGATAACAGAACCGGTTCGACAATTTATTGTAAATGCTACTTGTATTTCAATAACTGTTCACAAGTAACATAAATAACTGTTGGTTATACCTTTAGCCGGTATAGAGGTAATGAAGTTATGTTGGTACCTACTTAAAGAATAGAAATCAAGATAATCTATCTTATGTTGATAAAACATCTCGGTTCTTGTATCTATTTGCGAAGTCAACTTTTTGATAGTCTTTACTTCAAAAAGGAACTTTTCGACAATGGATCTAGGTTAATGGTTTAATCAAATCGAGTGTATCGTTATTAACAAATTAACAGATACAGATAGTTTTTTTTAAATAAAGATCATGTCAAATACTCAGAAATCATATGTTAGCTACAATGAAGCTTAAGCGCCTTCAAAATATCCATTGTCTCAAAAAAGTTACCGCGATGATCTCTCTTTGTTTGACTACGACAACCGACAAAATCTGGAGGCGGCGAGGGTAGCTACCAGGTTTCCATAACAACACGCGGCTGGCTGCCCCCCTCTTCTTTCCCCCGCGCGGTATCGATCGCGGCTGCCCCCCTCCCTGCCTCCACCAGCGTCGCCCCCCGCGGACCCCGCAACACTTCAAATCAAATTACAGGAGCACAAGCGAGCTCTCACTGCCTTGCCTGCCTGCCCGCGTACGACTTCGCCCCACACCACACCGACTCAATCAACTTTGTATCGGCGTAATAGTATTTTAATTCTATTGGCGCGCTTTTGACTGCGGTAGCTTGTTTGAAAATTACTCGACGCCGCTATTATGGCCAATTGGCGCTGCTAGTCACATTATTGACAGCTTATCAGCTAGTTTGCCTCCATTGTCTTCTTGTAAAGTAAGCTCTTTTCTTACCTACTGAATTTCACTTGCTTGAGCACTATAGTAGGTACTGAGCAAGTTGACGTAGCTTTCCTACTGATATAGAAGAGCACTGTGACGTAACGGTATTACTGCACCATCTGTCTTTGTGCAAGTGACTTTTCATCTTTCGCAGTTTGAACTAAAACATTGTGTTTCCTACGCTGTTGGAGTATTTCATTGAGAATTAAACCAATGCCAACGTTTGGCTCAAACAAAATTGTATTTCAATCGAACATTGCAGCTTTGGTTCCGGCCGGTAGTCAGCGAACAATGGCCCTCTGTTGGGAAGCGCCAACGCTCCTAAACTACTACTTTTAAAGTCGTTTGTTCCATATGACTCTGAATGAATTACTCTCTGTTGGAATAATACTTCGCGATTGATGCGATCCGATTGTGTGACGGAAATAAAACAAATATTCAGCGGTATTTACTTATCGCACTTTTATAGCTGTCGGCAATAAAATCGATTATCGTACCGAGTCGACACCGGACGATCGTCGACAATCGAGTATTCGATGCGAGGGGACGACAGCCCACAGCCACTAGGGATATTTTAATGAGGGTATGCCGTGATAGCGAAGTAAAGCGACGGAACATTCGTCTCCCTTCCCTTCCGACGAATAATGCGTTGCACTGAAAGATATATTTGTCAAATGCCCGTATTTGCTTGTTTATTTTATTCGGGACAGATGTTCGGGGTATTCCGCTGCATCGTAGTTTCTGTTTAGCCGACATCGCCAAATAATTATACATACCTAGGTAGCTGACTGCACCTCTACCATGCTTGACATCTTTTTTATGCTCAGCGTAAATTATGTTCTGATTATTAATGGTTGCATCATTAAAATGAGACTTAATTATCTTCTGCTGCATTGCCTTCAGAAACGATTCACCATGACAATGTTTGATCATATCGTATTCGTTTGTACAGTTATCTGGAGAAATGCCAGGGTTTCTTCGTACATTTTAAATTGTTTTACAACTACCGCCAGAACAAATAACGTTTGAAAATCAAACACCTCAGTTTGCAGCGTAACTACGAAGATTCTGCCGTTGATTCATAATGACTATAATGAGTGTTTGCTCTAAAATGGTTACTTCTTGGAGAATAACGCGCATAACAATTAATTTGCGATAAACATTGCTCATAATAATAAAATAAGGACTTAAGCCAGAGCTTAAGCAAAGAATACTCAATAGGTAAGTAGGTAGGTTACCTTCCTAGCTGCCTACCACAAATCACAAATATAGTTTCTTATTTCAAAGACAATGGAACATTCCAAGTTGCTGTCTCGTGGGTGGACTAAGTTCATTTGTTGATATTGTATGTAAGAGCGTAAAGTCCTTTGATGGAGTGTACAAGTTGTAAAAGTATCACATATCAGTAATTTAAAAATAATATAGTTTCCAGCGATGAATTGAGAAAATTCTGCCACGAAATGTTGGTCTGCAGATAACATTTGAATTGTAAATGGCCTGGATTTCCGCCAATATCACTGTTTTCGAGCTAACCGTCCAATTATTCATAACATGCTAAGCTTAAAAATGCTTCTGATAAAGTATTTTTCATATTTCATTTTAAATCATTTCCATCGCAGCTAATAACATGTCAATCCCACTAAAATCTCCTTTCAAGATGTTTACCGGAATTAATTACCTTGTTAATGGCCGGGTCAAGCCAATAGGAACAGAGAGGTCTTTGGTAGCATGTGTGAGTGCCTAGCTAGATCATAGGATATCAGCTGACCTCGAAGGGCCAAATCGAACGTCAGCCAATCGCCTCTCTTAGATGACCTTAGTACAGGGTGTAACAGAAAGGTGTTGTCATATTTTAGGGGGTTGTTAGGGACATCATTTTTCACGATAAAACCGATTTGATCAGAGCAACTTTATTTTTTGTAAATATTAAACTGCACATCAAAAATACTGATTTCCACAACAAATATCAGGGCAAAATGCTGCGGTAGCTTAGCTGAAGGGTAAAGGGGGTGAGCGAAGCGAAGCCCCCTTTATCCTTCGCGTTTGGTTGAACATGCAAGAACAACAACAAATACTTAGAACATAAACTTGAGTACAAAATATTTAAAACATAAAAAGTGTTTTTGCTGATCCTTTTTTGCTGAGCAAATCAGTATTTTTGATGTGAGATTAAATACTAGCCTTTATTTTTTACAAATCAGCTGACCGACCGACCAAAATGTATGAAGAAGTGAAAATTAAAGTTGATCTGATCAAATCGGTTTCATAGTGAAAAATGTTCAGAATGATGCCAATAACAACCCTCTAAAATATGACTATACCTTTCTATTACATCCTGTATAACATCTGATTTTTATCAATGTAGTTTTGAGAATTGTTTGAAATAGTCTCAAATGTTTCAATTAGAATTAATTACTTCAGTGAATAATAAAAAAGCTATAAGAAGGAAGGATAAAAGGCAAGGGATAATTAAGTTTCCTATTCACAGTCGTTGTTGGTTGGATCCTGCGATAAGAAAATAACGTATGCATTCGTAATTATGAATGTAAGGATGAAAATATTACCAGTTTAAGATGTGCGGAATTCAGGATGACTCGCCATATCCAAGACCGACATGATCGGACAATGCATATGACATAATGTAACAAGTACCTAAGTACCTACTGTAGGTACATACATGTGATTTAGTTCACGAAACCCAAGCCCCGAAGTCACAGAATCCGACAGACAATATCGCACACGAACGTTTTGAGTTCATTTTCTCCAAGGACAGGAATCGCAGATCTCACACGGTGTCTCTTCTCTCAACTCCTCAGCACTCTGTTGCTTACGAACACTCGTTCAAGTTAAGGGCAATCCGACTGGTACGCACTTCCCTGCGCTGTTAGTCCATCCATTTTTATTTTCAAGAAAAGATTGAAACTGCATCTCCTTTCTCTTACGTATTGAGTTTAAGCATGTAAGTATTATGTTAATATATACATATATGTATATATATGCTATACATTGATATATTTATGTACTATAATGTATTATATGACTTATATTATATTGTATTAGGTAGTTATTTAATTTATTGTGCACTAGTCTGCTCTTACTAGCAATAGACTTTCCTGTCCTGCCTATAGGTTTGCTGGAATTAAATCTCTTTAGAAGCTCGCCTTTGCGCATAAGTGTTCATTTGTTTGTACGGTATATGTCTCAATTTCAATAGTATATTGAAATTGAGACATGACCCTACCTCAAATGCGTGTGTCGCTCCGCACCTTGCATCCGAAGCTAGCGGTGTTTACAGCTAGTAACTAATAAACAAACATCTACAACTCAGCGCACGTACAACGCCACTTCGTGCGGACTCAAATTGCTTTTGTTACTTCTCCCGGCATGTACTTACTATGAGAACCTGTCGTAATGCTTCTAGATTGTTCGCCAGACGCTTGGCTTGATGGAAACACAATGAGCCCAGTTTTCTCCGATAATTATTGCGGGCTCTTAGCGGCACTAATAGTGGGCAACTTTGATTTGATTAAGGAGTTATGGAGGTTCAGCAACATCTATTATTACTTTGATTGATTGACGGAAACAGGCTCCAAGCCTTTCCCTTTTGTGCAGTGATCGTGTTCAGTGATAGACTTTGTTCTATATGAATATCCCTTGGGTTATAAATAGTTATAATATAAGTTTAAGCGTTGTAACACAATGGCGTCGTATTGGTTGGACAACCTCATTGGTACCATATTGACTTTCAGTAGCTGATCATCATTTTGATAATCATCACTATCTGCATCGGCATATTGTTTTCACACTTTTGTTCCAATTTATCAGATGCCATTCAGGATTGCTTTCCCCCTAATTTAGGACAAATTAAATAACCGTATCCTATTGGGAACACGGAAGCTTTCTAATCCGAGAGTTTTTTTCTTTTTCTTGTGCCTGAGAGATACCAGGATACCATAGCACTCAGGAGGGTGAACGATTTGGTTTTGTAATGTCGTTTAGAGCTGAGCTGTCGCGCGTGGGTGCACCTACTAAATAAACTGGCCCGGCCATCTCCTCCGTTAGTGTAAAAGGCTTGATATTGATAGCTCGATAGTTTATTTGGTTGGAATAAGTTTCTTGGTTTGCATATCTACCTCGGTTTAGTCGATGGTGATTTGCTTTACAGGACAAGAGTTAATGGAGCTAATCTAGCTCAACATAGAACTCGCAGTTAAGATTATTTTATTCCATGATAGTTTTGTAATTACTTATTCCAGCATGAATTGTAAAATATTGATTCATGTGTAAATTTTGTACATTAGTTAAACGCAACCTATGTGTAAAAGAGAATAAAAATCATATTGGTCTCTTTTAAACAGATTAATCCATACTCCACCACGCTGGTTCAGTGCGGGTTGTTGGAGAGGTGTCGGGCTTATGGCCAACCCGTCAGTCAGAAGTTATCAAGATGCCCTATTAGGGCCTTTGACACAGCTCTACGACTACTGCCACCGAGTAGCGATAGTAGCCGGGACCTACAGCTTAACTTGTCATCGGAAACACGGAAGCGCCCGAAACAAATGCCACATAGAGCGGACACCCATCCAGTGCCCCTCTCGGCCAGATGTTGCTACCCGTAAGATCGTTTCCGCTGTGCGAATTCCGCTAGGCCAAGGACACTTAAAACATAAACCTTGTCGTGGGAACCAGAAATAGCGACGTCCCACGTATAAAAACATCGAAGACCTGGCGAATTTATTTTCTTTACCCCTAGCAGGGGATCGAACCCGGGTCCTCTCGCCTGGAAATAATAATACAAAAACAAAAAGAAATATGTCCGAACTGGGTTGCGATACCACTGAAGACGCTGCGGATCATTGCCAAATTATCGATGATATTTGTATGATGATGATTTTGTAATTAGGGGCAAGGATATTGAAACACTTCTTTTTATGGGGACCCCCTTTAATTCATGAAATCTCGTATAGTTCATTATTTGTTTCTGTAGCGGAGTACACATTCTGTCAAAAAATTCCAAAACTACTATTTCGGTCCATGAGATACGGGCTGTAATGTAATGTATAATAACATGGACCGTAATATCATACAGCCCGCTGACGAACGGACAGATAGAGGGACTGACGAGGCTTAGCAATAGGGTCCCGGTCCACCGTTTGGGTACGGAGCCCTAAAAATAGGCATATTTGTGAATATCTGCAGTAAATAAGAAATTTTGATTTTGAGTTTGGTCTTGTGAGGAAGAGATTACAATTTTACATATAGATATCTGCTCAAATAAGGATATAACTATATTAAAGTGGAGCCAATCTTAGAAGTCGTATTTGACATCTGTCAATAGTAGGGACAGAGCTATACGTCACCCTCCTTCTCCTTGTCTCGTTTAGGGGTGATTGTTCCATCCCCGGATAAATAGTCAGATAACATTATTTGACATTTCACACATACGAATTCTGTCAAATTCCCCAGATAAATAGGCAATTGATCTTTATCTGAGGATAGATAAATCGGCCGTTAGAAAAGTATAACTTTTTTAAATGTCAGAAGTTATATTTTTATTTTAAATGTCACATTGTTTATACACTACGTAGTATTTAAATATGAAGCATTTATTCTAGTGGAAAGTAGCAGCAACTTATCCAAAAACACAGGGTTCGCCCTATTTTAGGGAGTAGCGATACATCCCTTGTTTACCCTGCTAAACGAGTTTGTAACATATATTTCGGAAAATAAACGATTATTATTATTATTATTATAACTAAACATGAAGTCAAATCGCAGTCCTATGAATAGTTTGTACTCGCTATTTAGTTACTTTACTTGTCAAACAAATACTAAAATTTCTAAAAAAATACTGTTAGTTTAAGACACTTGCCTTATTTATGATTACGAGTCTGTATATGTAGATACTTATATTTATAGTAGTTAATGTGACTGCTACATAATGGAGGGCATTAATACTCGAGAGTGAGTTTTTGAAACGAGCCGAAGGCGAGTTTCATAATAATATCACTCGAGAGTTTTAATGCCTAATTATGTACAGTTACATACACTAGTTTATCTACACATATATCATAAGTTCTCTTTGATGTGTTCAGGAACCGCATGTTTGACCGGTGGCTCTCCAGTTGTTTAGCTTGTTCTGTAGCACCAACTTCGGGCGTCGGCGTTCGAAATTTGAATGTCAGTACCAAGTTTACAGACAAACTAGGGGCGGCACGAGGCGGGCGTCGGCGTTCGATATTTGAATGTCATAATGTGTAGAAAAATTACACATTATGGTCATAATGTGTAATTTTTCAGATAAGAAATGAGTTTTTACCAAGTAGTTTAACATTATGCTGATCGTAACGTGCGGTTTTTGTACGCAGTAAAGAGGGTTTATGATACGTGTGTAGATAAAATTGTTAACATGTTAATAAGGAGGGCTCGACCGACACAAGCTTACCTAGGTATATGGAGATGGTCCGAATTGCATTAAACATTGGTAATGACTTACATATTTACGATAAAAGTTATTTGATTATCATAAATTAATATTCATCTATCGTTTATAATATCTATCAATAATAAGTCGAATAGGTTTCGTATAAGTGAACTGGTAATAGTAGTTTATGTGACTGTTACTTATTGAAAGGCATTAAAATGCGAGTGTGGGATTATTTAATGAGGCGAGTTTTATAATAACATCACACGAATATGTACATGCACTGCTTTATCTACACACATATTAGAAGCTCTCTATGATGTGTTCAGGAACCGCATGTTACGACCGGCATTGCGGCATTGACATTTAATTGCGAATAGAACGACATCTCGGCTGATGATATTAGAATTGAGGTCAAATCAAATTGCTTTGTTTTTCAGAGATGTAAAATTCGAATGTTATAAGAACAGTTTTAAAGATAAGCAATGTGTTCTAGCAAAACAGGTTATCTTTAAGCTGGTCGTGAGTCATACATAATTTGCGGTTTTCGAACGCATGATAGAGTGTTAATTAAATGTGTGTTGATAATAGTAGTTTAAGTGACTGATACATAATGAAGGGCATTAAAACTCGAGTGTGGGTTTATGAAACGAGCCGAAGGCGAGAGTTTTAATGCCTAATTATGAATATTTACATACACTAATTTATCTACACACATATCATAAGCTCTCTTTCATCGTATTCAGGAACCGCATGTTCGACATTGTGGCATTGATCATTGCTCCGCACTTGTTTAGCTTGTTCAGTAGTATCAACTTCACAGACAAACTCGGGGCGGTACGCGGGCGGTCGTCGGCGTTCGATATTTGAATGTCATAATATGTATTGATAACATAACATAACTATTGATACATTATAGTCATACCGCCTTATTCATAAAACGTATCAAACCTATGACAGCTAAAATGTGCTTTGTCCTTTTCTCACAAACACAAACTTCAAAGTGACAAGACAAACTAATTATAACGGCATTATAGTAAAAGTAGGTTTATTAGACGTTTATGAATAAGGCGGACAATGTATAAATATTCAGATAAGAAATGAGTTTTTACCAAGTAGTATATCATTATGCTGGTCATAACGTGCGGTTTTTGGACGCAGTAAAGAGGGTTTATGATACGTGTAGATAATAGTAGTTTACCTACACACGTATCATAAACCCTCTTTACTGCGTTCAAAAACCGCACGTTACGATCAGCATTATGTTAAACTACTTGGTAAAAACTCGTTTCGTATCTGGAAAACTACACATAATGGTCATTATGTGTAGTTTTTCTACATATAATGACATTCAAATTTCGAACGCCGACGCCCACCCGCGTGCCGTCCCTAGTTTGTCTGTGAAGTTGGTACTGACATTCAAATTTCGAACGCCGACGCCCGCCTGCGTGAAGTTGGTACTAAAGAACAAGCTAAACAATTGCAGAACCACAATGCCGGTCAAACATGAGGTTCCTGAACACATCAAAGAGAGCTTATGATATGTGTGTAGATAAACTAGTGTATGTAACTGTACATAATTAGGCATTAAAACTCTCGAGTGATATTATTATGAGACTCGCTTTCGGCTCGTTTCATAAACCCACTCTCGAGTTTTAATGCCCTCCATTATGCAGCAGTCACATAAACTACTATTATGTGACTGCTAAATAATGGAGGGCATTGACACTCGACACACTTTACATTTTTTTTATGTAGCTTGTTTTGTGTCCCACTGTTGGGCAAAGGCCTGACCTTTCTTAGTCCACTTATCCCAGTCCTGCGCTGCCCCCGCCTAGTCTGGCAGGAACTTGTCCAGATCATCCCGCGTCACGGCCTACCCCTACGCCGGTGGCCGTCGCTTGGCACCCATTCGGTGGCAAGTTTCGCCCAAATCTGGGGGTGCATGCGGAAAACATGTCGGGCTCAGTCCCATTTTAGGCTGGCGGTCTTTGCGCCTACGCAGCGTCAGTCTAACACCTGTTATGCTTCGCTCCTTAGTTTGAGCAACGTAGGTTAGGATAGGCAGGATACACATGTCGACGAGTTTGCGCTTCAATGAAAATGGAAGGTTACCCTTCGTCAGCACCTTCATGGACCAGTAGCTCTTCCAGGCATTCCATATATATTTATCGATTTCCTTATCCTGCCTGTAACTGCCGAACGATACTAACTGACCCAAGTAATGTCTGTGAACATTTCAACTCTACTCATGATAGGGTCCGTGATACAGCCCGCTCACGCACAGACGGGCAGCGGAGGCTTAGTAATAGGGTCCCGTTTGGCACCCTTCGTGTACGGATGGAACCATAAAAAACCATATACCACACATAATGACAAACGGCTTTTAAGTTTAACGTGGTTTCGTAACATGCATGTCGCGCTGAAAGGGGAGAGTGAGCTAACACGACGCAGGTGACATTTCATAATTATAATTTCTTTTTCCAGCGGTGGTGGCGCGGGGCGACCGAATTATTTGTTGTTTTGCGGCTTGCGGCGAGAGCGGGGCGGGCACGGTGTAGCGGGCGGGGGGGTGACGCTAGCAAAGCGCTCCCACAAAATAAATGTGTTGAGTGTAGGAACGTTTGTGGGAAACGACGACAGAGGGTCGCACGCAAAGCTGCTCTCCGCATTGTCCAAATTGCTTGGGGCGTTAATAATTCCTTCTACGCCTCAATTGATCGTTTACAGTTATTTTCATACCCTACAATTTTCATTTGATTTGAAAGTGGACATTTAGCGTAATTGCTGCTGTGAAAAACAACATGAACAACTGCCAGTCGGGGCAGCTGAAAAAGGTATTGAATGCTGATTACCGCTCGTTAAGGCGAAACGTGTTGAGAGCAGCGTTATAAATTAAAATGAGACATAAAAGAGATGCTAATCAGACATGCTGCTTTTGTTTATTGAATCAGTTATCCCACGCGCACCGATTGTGTTTTTGTTCTACAAATAAGTACCCACAGTGGTAGACAAGTATCGCAGTTGTATTTCAAACGGTTTTCATCGATGTGAACTCAGAAATGACTTGTTTACAGCACTAACGTTTGCAAAAAAGGTGTTTTCCGAACCATGTCACCAATCAGTTGAATTAAATGTTGCGATGTTTTTATGCACGTTTAATTAGATTTTTATAACACGTTTAAAAATATCGAGGCGAGCCGAGCCAAGGGTACCAGGGTGACAGCGATAACGCGAAATTGACACCGAGCAATCAATCACAGACTGCCATGGAGTGAGTGGGCCGCTCAGTATTTGGTATCGGTCGCGCGCGTTGCACTTACAGGTATCAGATACAAATTGCTGTTGGCCAAACCAAGTGACTAACAATGCATGACGGCGCGATTAAAATCTGTTCGTCAACTAGGTATGCAAGGGCAATCTTGTATTGCGATATCACAACTTAATTACAACGTTACCGAGACAATAAAATAAATAACCAGATAAAAAGAACAGCATTCCTTTTTGGTAGTGTCATGAAGAAACGATGAAGTGAACGATACTGTTGCCCAAACCATCCATGTAATTGGAAAAGAGCGGAAGACCTGGGTAAAAATGCGGGGACAAGTATACACGATTATGCCATAAAGGAAGTAACTATCCAAACGTGTCCGAAAGTAAGCCCATATCGATTATAGTTTCCGGTATCTCTTAGGCTCCATTGTGTGCATTGTGTTGTTGGATAATACCGTGCTTCAACCGATGGCTATAAGGTCTCTTCTCGGCAAGCCAGCTGTCGAAACACCCTATATTACTGTCTCCGTAGATTCGAGGCGCCCCGAGTTCACATTACAATGTCAATAGAAGCGGTGGCCATTGAATTGTTTCACTGCTTGGAAGTTGGAATCCCATGTTTTTATTTTGAGCTCGGAATCTTTTTTTGACTTTGATCGGCTCTTACTTACAATGTTAATGTGTGAATCACAGCACCGCGTCAGCTTCGATTAATTTTATCGTAGCTAACTCCGAGGATACAAAATCTCCTTAATTGATTGATCAGCATATTTCACAGGACCTTAAAAGCGAATGATTTTTGCGCCAGAAGGATTATATATATTTTTAAGTGACTTTTTCGAACGCCTTGATCATAGGTATATGTGTTTGCCAGAAAAGGCCAGTCTGTTAGTGTGCTTTTTCCCAACGTTTGTGTTGAAGTACTATATTGTAGATTACTTACAGCGATACCATACGCTCCGCATTTTTAATTTAGCCCTATTATTTCCTCCGAGTGTTGTTAAAATGTTTCACTTGTTCTTATTCAGTAAGTCTCCCTATAACTCAAACAACAAAGACTCAGACCGCCATCCCAGCAAAAGGAATATGAGAAATATCAGCGGCCGTACAATCCTCCCTCATCGCATATCGGTACTTCGGATATATTGCTGTATATTTTTTCCCTCTCGACTTCGATCTGAATAGCTGAAATCTCTCACATTTTGAACGGAAATTCTCTGACATTTCGAGCATCGCAAATATTAGTTCAAAAGTTGTACTTACTGAGTTTGTGCTATGGCGTGAATGGCTCAATGATTTTAATCTGGTTGTTACCTTGACATAACTCCTGTTTCTACGATAAAGTCATTCATAATTTAATCTCACTCAGATGTTGTAATTAAATTTCTTTCTCTCGAGAGGGCTCTTTGTCGTTAAAACTTCCATTGCAACACAAAGCTCCGTCGTCGTCGCCAACGGAATATTTATTTTAAAGAGGCTTAAAAGGGCTTTTCTTTAAATTAAATTATGTAGAGAGATGTTCTTCTAAGACTTTCACTTTGTTTCTGTAAAATAGGTAAGGTGGGCACAGGACTACTAAGTTGACGAGAGCCAATAAGCTTTGAATTAGGTAAGTTCCAGAAAAGAAGAGTCATTGATCCCAAATACGACCGGTTTAGCCTAGCGGGTAATAGTAACCCTACCTACGAAGCTGACGGTCTTGGGTTCAAACCCGGTAAGGGCAAATAATTGTGTGATGAGAATGAATATTTGTTTTTTAGTCTAGGATGTTTTCTATGTATTTACACAAGTATATATCTCTATTAAATATATCGTTGTCTAGAACCCATAACACAAGCCATGTTGAACTTAGTATGGGCCTAGTTCTATTTGTGTAAGATTGTCCTCTAATATGTATGAAAAAGAACCAAAAAATTGAGTAGCCGGTATTGATGGTTGGGCCACAATTAATGTTCTTGCTGGAATTGAATTATTCAAACTCTCGAATATATTAAAATTAAGAGTAAATTTGATAATTCTGAAGGAAGCCGCAGTAGTAATTTATGTGTTCCCGGTGGGTACTATAACCGCCCATAAAACGCTGTGTAATTATCAGTTTGTTTAAAGAATATACCTACAAATAAACTTTACGAGTCGAACGTACGGGCATAAATTTTTAATTATCTCACATGTTTCATGCGCTGGCAATGTTGGAATTCAAGGAAACTCGGGAAGGCTCGGAGCTACTAATCTGGTCTGGTGCTCAGCTAATGTGGTCGTTATAAAAAGCTCTTTAGAATCTCGGTTTCCAGTATCCCAAAGAGTTCCACAACAAGCATGTTATGTCAGTCACGTGCTTAAAAAATACGTCAAATAAAATATGAATCCATCAAGTTATGAATAAACCGCTTCAGTACAATAATGTTTCGTTATCCTGTTATGCATAAATGTTTGTGTAATATTTTGGAAGCCACGTTCCGGATGCCCCCCGCCCCGTTCCCCCGGGCTGCTGCCTCCCCCGCCCGGACCCTCCTTGCTGCACCGACTCGCAGAGCCCCATCACCTCTTCTCTGTCTCGCTTAGTTTCGTGGACACCGGCGGCCGACGCCGGCTCATCGCGTAGATTCTAGATTTCAGTAAAAACCTCTCTCGAGTCCGCATAGGTATCCGACTTCTTCACGTTTCATAGTTGTCGTTAATTAAATTAAATAACATTAGCTATTTTTATGTATTGCTGTTCGCAGCCTTATACGGCGGTTCACTAGTGTAAATAGCATACCTTTATCGGTATTTGTAGGTATGTGATTTTACACTTTGCTCTTCTACTTATTGGTGCGTGAAGTGATTTACTAGTGGAGAGGAAACGCCGCGATTCTGAATTCCGTTGCCGCTTGCCGCTCGCTCGTTCAGTATTCGCTGAGCGTGGATAAGCGATGCGCGTATCAGACGCACGCTCTTTGTGTTTACTCTACAAGATTCTGTGATTACAAATTTCGCCTATCAGTTAGTTTGTGTGTACTGATTGTGCTTTGTCTCTCCGTAGGTGTGGCGATCAGCAGTGCGCTCCAGGCTTGTCAGGATCAAGGATGTGTATAGTGATGGTGCATTAGTAGTGCATGTCGTGGTACATGGTGTTAGTGTTCTACAAGTGCTATATTAAGTGCTGAATGGATTGTGTAACTCTTGGATTTCCTCTGCGGCTCATCGTCACACCAAGTTGGGAACGGTAGGTTGTATTGTAGATGAATAACCTAGTATGAATGTGTTAGGTAGATAGGTAGCTAGGTACTGGCGACCTATGCTAGGCATGCACATAAATGTTAAGTATATTTCCTCGTTTATAAACTTTATTTGCTTGGCTTTACTGTTTCTTTGTATGTTTGATAACATGCTTATCTTCGTTATTTAATTGAAGCCTATTCCCAAGAATTAGGTATCTACGTGAAGAATAATTGTGTATAGGTACTAGGTATCAACTCATTACTTCAATGTTATAATCTTCAACATTTGTCTGCATAATTTAAATAATTATATTTGTACAAGTAGGTTGTTTAGTTACTCTCACTCTTGCATGACGTATGCATAAATAACACGTACCTAGTACCTACCTACCTATAAATATAATTTAAAAAAATACGTTATACTTACCATACATAAAAACGGTTAAGTACGAGTCGAACTCGCGCACGAAGGGTTCCGTACCACCGTCCAATGGTAGGAATGGTGTGGAGTGAATAGTTTGGATTTTACACAGCAAAATGTTGTTTACACAGTTATTGGTTGCGGCTTCTTTCAGACTCCATGTACGTAATCAGGTGCATCATAAGTTTGTATGTGGTATTGAAAAATTGTTGAATGAGACCCCCATTAAATATTTATTTTATTCTGTTCTTTAGTATTTGTTGTTATAGCGGCAACACAAATACATTATCTGTGAAAATTTCAACTGTCTAACTATCACGGTTCGTGAGATACAGTGAGAGCCTGGTGTGGTGACAGACGGACGGACGGACAGCGGAGACTTTGTACTAGGGTCCCGTTTGGCACCCTTCGGGTACAGAACCCTAGATAGCATCTAAGTTACATATTTCATACAGAACTGACAAACTATTTTATTACCTGCTGCCCTATATTAGCACTGCTTGATTCAGTTTCAGTTTGTCATTGCGAGTATGGTCTAAATTTCCTCTGACTCCCCGTTTTATAAGATTTTATCTACTCTCATATCGTCAAATTCGAATTAAAAACTTCAAAGCGAATTCATATCGACATACTTTATAAAAAAAAATAACGAAATTCAAAAATAAAATCAAATTATAACACTTTTCCTCAAACAAAATAATGTTATAGTAGTAGATTATGCACCAAGGGAATAAAGCACTGTTTTATATGACTTGTGCGATATTGAATCCTTAACGTAACGAAGGACACCAGATTTAACTCCCGAGCGAAGCGATGGTGTTGTGAGTTAATTCCCGAACGACGCGAGGGAATCAAGACTAAGTCCTGAGTGCAGTGAGGGATTCAAGTGTGCCCAAGACAAATCAGCTTTATCCCCTAGGAGCATAGTTTACTTTTCGCACCTGCACATAACTAGGTATTAAAAGACTCATTATGCAACAGTTTCATAAACTACTATTACGATAAAATCGTACACACTGAAAATCAGGGCCAGAACTATGCGCTAATAGTACGTCTCTTAGGTCGTACAATTTTATCGTAGACTCTTCAAACGGATCTTATTCTAAAAACGCGCTCGGTTTTTGTGGTTGTTCAACTAATTGAGTCATGCACACACTGAATTTATAGTCATAAGTTTAAATACGATATCAATATGTCGGCACATTAAACTACTTATTATTGGGTAGTTGTTGTTCTGCGGCTTACGCTGTTAGGAACATCAGACAAAGCACGGATGTGGCTACATCTAGGCTAGTATATTTTAGTTTCTTTCATAGTGTGATGTCCTATGGTATCTTGTTGTGGGGGAAAGCAGCGGATATTCAAACTATTTTTATTTTACAGAAAAGAGCTATTCGAGCAATTTATAATTTAAAACGAACAGACTCCTTAAGAGAGCTTTTTAAAGAAATTGACATACTAACAGTAGCTAGTCAATTTATTTTCGAAAATATAATGTATGTACGCAAGAACCTTACAACATTTTCCAAACTTAGCGACAGCTGTAATGTTAACCTAAGAAATAATCACAGACTATGTGCGCCCCGTTTTAGACTCGCGAAGGTTAGCAATTCTTTCAAGGGTCAGTGCATTCTCTACTACAATAAGATACCTCTGGAGATTTTGAAATTGCCATTTGAGCAATTTAAAAAGCATGTTAAAGCGACTTTGTCGAAAAAGGGATATTACAATGTTCAAGATTACTTAAATGACAGGACTGTATGGGGATAATCTGGCTCAACACAGACCTTGCTGTTAATAATTTTGTAATTATTTATTCCTGCTTATTAATCATAACAATTAAATTTTTCATATTTGTATTAGTTAAGCACAACCTATTTTTAAAAGAGATCTAAAAATAAATCTGTGGGAGTTTCTACGCCCTTCTTCTCCCACAGTGGTCCAATGTAGAGAAGGGGCAAAAAATGACGTTTGCTAAGTTTATGTAAATATCTTCAGTAATAAAGTAAAAAAAAAATAAAAAAAATATATATATTCTCGTATGCCCAAACAGCTTTTGAAAGGACAAAGCAAAAGTCTGCTCATGTTCAGACTAAGCATTTTTAGTGGATAGTTGTGATTTGCAAATCTTAGCCGTTTTTAGGGTTCCGTGTCTTAAAAAGGTAAAACGGAACCATTATTATAGGATCACTCGTGTCTATCCTAGGTGTGTAAAAGTAATGTTGAACGACCAAATTCTGAACCGATTAAGTTGAAATTTGGGACACCTAAGTTAGTATTTATGTGACCCAAACTCATTCGTGATGTGTTACGTAAGCAAGTACATTTTGCATTTGGGTGGGAATTTTGGAGGGCAAATCTTAAAATCAAATAAAAGTTTGTCAAACTATATCTCGAACATGTTGAATAAAAGGGAACATGTTTCGAGGTTTCCATACTTTGGAAATCCTTTGTTAAAATAATATTTAAGAAATAAGACAAAAAATACCATTGTGGGACTTTGTTTAGGTCATATTTTTTAATTGCGCCTTTTGTAATTATTGGGTCCTTTTAAAAGGTATAATGGGTTACAATATTGATACTGCAAATAGTCTGGGCCTTACGAGGATATATAATAGGACATCCCCAAGGATACAGAATACAGATTCAGCACCCACCAGACCCAAAGGGTCGCAATCGTAATATGGATCCACGTTTGCTCACAGAAAGAAAAGAAACCGTACCTATTCAAAGTAATACAGCGTGAGAATTCCATACGGGCAAACCTGGGGGCACGGCAGTGCCCCCGCCAAGACGAGCAAGCGAAGCGCAAGGGCACTACCTACCTTTTCTTGAAGCGCTTCGTTGATTTTTTGAACCCTCACAACTTGGGTTTGTATTATAGCAAATGAACAAAATTCTCGGGATACGATGTCAGTAGTGGCCTTAATATATATAGAAGGTTTCAATAGCATAGCTCTTATACTTTAGATTTTATTGATATCTAAACTACCCCGATTTCGTCACAGACTCAGTGATGATCATCAAAATTCTTACGGCAGTAGTAGTACACAAACAAAAAAAAAACATCTAAAACTTGGAATTTTTACCCCCCAACCCCTTAAACTAGGGGATGGAAGTTTGTATGGGACTTCCGCAAAGTTTGATGCTAGAGGTCTGAAAATGTATATAGGGACTCCTTGTTATAAATTATGAAACACTTATTTCAGGATTTTAGTAGATCACCCCCCCACCTTTTAAATTAGGGGATGGAAGTTTGTATCCGTTTTCCCATACAAACATAATTTCATGCTAGAGATCTGAAAATTATACAAGTACACAGACTTCTTATAAAAATACGTATTTCGGGCTTTAAAAAAACATCCGTCAACCACTTAAAGTAGGGGATAGGGCTCTCGTCAGGTTTCCGAATATTAGTACATGATTATGCGAATAAATAAATAAATCAATGTTATAGGACAATCTTACACAAATTGAACATGGCCCATAGTAAGCTCAATAAGGCTTGTGCTATGGGTACTTGACGACGATATATTTCATAGAGATAAATACTTATGTAAATACAGAGAAAACATCCTAGACTAAGAAACAAATATTCATGCTCATCTCACAAATATTTGCCCTTACCGGGATTCGAACCCAGGACCGTCAGCTCCGTAGGCAGGGTCACTACCCGCTAAGCTAAACCCGTCGTCTTTGGGATGAATGACTCTTCGTTTTCTGGAACTTACCTAATTCAAAGCTTATTGGCTCCCGTCAACTTAGTAGTCCTATGAAAGTTAAGGAATTTACGAAATGGATCGCAAAGGTGAAAATAATGAAACGATCAATTAAAATGTAATATTTATTAAAAAAAAAATCAGTAAAAAAAATATGATCTTTTTTTACGTTTAGTGCAAGTCTTGTTTAAATTGACGTCCGTCATTCGCTATATTAACAAGCTCAGCATCTGTTTCTAATTTCAACTGTTGTTGATCGTAGAAGCACTTCCTGTTTCATCGACTCGAACGCAGCATCAATACGATTTATCAAATCTTCCCGACTGAAAACTTCACTGGTGTAAACCAAGTCCTTGGCAGACGAAAAGTCAATAGGCAATGTCTGGCGATCGAGGGGCCAGGGAATTGGACCATCCCGACCAATCCATGCGTTAGGGAAAGCATTGTCAATTGTCAATTGTAAGACGGGCTGGTTTCCGCAACTCGACGACGAAAGCGCCTATTTTGCGTGTGGGTGGGAATGCGACATCATTCGAGCCAACCCAACTCCTCCAGGAACGCCAGTAGGCCCTTTACGTTACCGACTATCCCTGGAAGGTCCCTCGATTGTCCGAGGTGTTTAGCCCTGTAGTCCGCTACTCCTGTGCACTCCATGAGGACGTGAGCAGCCGTTTCTTCTGCCTCCAAGCAGGCTCTGCAAAGGGGGCTGTCGGTAACACCTAGGACATATAGATGTTTATTAAAGAAACCATGGCCAGTAAGTGCTGCAGTTACCAGTCGCATGCGCGGCCTACTAAGTCGAAGCAAGGTCTTAGCCAGCCTAGCGCTAGGGGACGGCAAGGCCAGCTTAGCCTGCCTGCACTCCTCATGGTTTGTCCAAAGAGTGGCATGATCATTCCTGGTCGACTCTCTCAGAAATGAGCGTACCATCTTGAAGGGAAGAGGGATGATAGGTTCGGGACCATACGCTGTCAAGCTAGATCCTTTACGCGCCAACTCATCCGCTGCATTGTTACCTCTTGATCCGCTGTGTCCTTTTATCCATTGAAGGATTACGCGGTTGTGTTGACATACCTCCATTAGTCGTTTGTGACACTCGTATATTAGCCCTGAGTTAATAGTGTTGCTATTTAGGGCTTGTAGGACGGCCATGCTATCCGAGAGGATTCGAATGGAGGAATCTCTTACCTTTCTCGATGCTATGGCATTAGCGGCCGAGATGATGCCCATGCATTCAGCTTGAAAGACAGTATTATGGGCACCCAGTGGAATGGCTATCTTGATGTTTAGGTCCTCCGAGAAGGTGCCTGAACCAGTGCCTGCTTCAGTTTTTGAACCATCGGTAAAAATTCTGAGCTCTTTAACGTCGAGCCCCTCAACCCGATGGTCTTCATGTAACTGTATATTGTATTTTTTGTCGAAAACAAATTGTTTAGGGATTCTGTCACTGCAAGCCATAGAGATGGGAATTTTTTTGTAAACTTCCCCTAGGATGGCGGTGTGTGAGGTCCTGTTTTTCCTCCAAAGTCCTAAGGTGTTGAGTCTCACCGCAGATGACGCGGCCTCCTGCTTAATATACAGCTGGAGTGTAGGGAAAGCATTGTTAAGACACTCCCTTACATCTAAACTCCAATAAGCGTCATGTTGAAAGACAATAGACAACAATCTTCCTGGAATACTTCTTCTAATAATTCGGGTAAATTATTAATTAAAAAATCTTAATAATTACGCCCATTGAATAGTTTCTGGCAAATAAAATGGCCCTATTAACCTATTATTGCTTCCTCCAGAGACAGCTTCCTCCACAAAATTATCTACCAATTTAAGAAGTAGGCTTTTTATGTTATTATGACATCTGGGAATCTCTATCAGAATCCCTTTATAATTGACAATTAGACCAATCAAAAGCCAGCTCTTAAAATAATTGTGTTCTGATTGGTTGAAAATGGATACCGGTAGAAAATCCTAGATGTCACGGAATACATGATAAGAGTAATGCTACTATTTGACAATCCTCGCACAAGCATATCGCAGGCTTCATCGACGTCGATCGATTGGTGTAATAGAAACTGTCGGTCGTCATCGACGGATCCATTCTACCGTCGATCGATTAGTGAGTATTTGGGAATTTTGAATTTTGGGAATTGGGCACATTTTTAGGGATTTTTAGATACATATACTACTGAAGCGAGGCGAGGTTTGTCAAATAGCAGCATTACCCCCAGGTAGGTTGTACGATTGTAACTACCTACCTACAGATTAGTGACTTTGTGACTGAATCACTAAACCATTCTAGTTCTGGTTTAGATTTTTGTCAATGCAATTTTCTGCTTAAAGCTACCTGTGCAAGTAACCCGACAAAACCGTAACACAAGTAGCTATGCAGGTGCCTATACAGTCCGCGCCAACTTTATTTATGACGCGTGTAATCAAGAAACAAATTAACTAGTGACTCTGTGAGCTGTAGACTCACGAGCGACACAGCATATTTGCGTTTTTTTTCCACATCTTTTCAGCCCCTCACCCCCCCCCCCCCCGGCCCCTTGTAGTTTATCGGATGAACAAGGGTTTTTTTTTTAAATAACCCGACTCTATTTTCTTTCAATACCACATACAAAATTATTCATGTATGTGGTAACGAACATGGTCCAATAATTTGGTAACCCCATATCTCCGCCATTTTGAAAAAATCTAAAACTGAATCGACAAAAAATCTATATCAAACCTGCGCACAAAATTTCACGAGAATCGGCGAATGCGACCTGCAGAGGAGAACAGCCGGAAATCCGGACAGGAATGCGAAAGCATTTTTGCCCAAGCTGAAACGGAGACGCTTCACGCGTTCGGTCAAAAACTTTTGAAGAAAAAATTTAAATAAAATTGTAATTGTAAAATATATAATTGGACCTAGTAGTATATTTTTAACCGTAAATGAAATACTCGTATCACTAAAAACCATATATATTCCCAGGATATTTTTTTATAACTTATCCAATTTTTTTTTTTAAACCGACGTAGTACACATATTTTGAATGGAAACTTAAATGGTATTAATTGGTTTTTACGTAGTGACAACACTGTGTTGTGAGACCGGTCTACACTGGACAAATGTGGCGAACGGAAGCGACTGACTAAAACAAAAAAAGTTTGTTTCCTAATTCTTAATATAATTATTTCGCTTGATAAGCGTTATCTTTTATTTAACAGTTATTTCGGTAAGCTCTGAAACCAGGTGAATTTATGAGTTTATGTGTGGTATTGATAGAAAATTCTGTTGGGTTATTTATTTTTATAATAATTCTACTTTTTTGAGTAATAACTTGTACTCATAGCTATGATTTATCTTGAGTAAATTATACGGACGTTCTTACGGTGATGGAAAACATCGTGAGGAAACCTTCATTAGTCCATAGCTGCGGCGATGGGCTAGCCCCCTGTCTCGCAAAATCGAGTTTTGAATAACTGGCTCACAATTGTGACTCTGCCAACCTCTTTGGGATAAGGCGTGACGCTATGTTATGTCATAGCCACATTTTGATTTCTTTCATTATTCCTTAACAAATAATTACCGTGTGATCTATGGATTATATGATTAACTTAGCAAGGATGAAACGAAACGCTTTTGAAAAAATGTTGATTAATGGCTTTGTGACAAAAAGGGGGTATTTTCGACTTTCTTACACGTTTTGACACCGGAATGTTACAATACAAACGATTGCTCTGTCAGGGAGGAGTTGCTCACGTCCGAAGGAAGTACTTGGTTCCTATAGCCCTTGACTTCCTCCCGGGTATTTCTCGGTTTGTGATACTAAATTGTGATCTTTCAAATACACTTGACACTGGAAAAATGAACCTCAAAGGAGGTTAACACGCCATGCTAAAAGAAGAAGAAAATAAAGATTGCTCTGTCAAATTGAAAATAACCTCTATGATCGGTCCGCTCCGTATTTTTTTAATTTGTAATTTTTTCGTTTTCTGGTTTATCTTTCGCTGTTGTTTACCTGGACTTAGATATCTGCTTACCTGTTTACCTCGGCATTGTCACAATGAATACTGTACCAGAATCCACTACTCCTACCCATTCTATATAATATAAATAAAATATATATTTATTTACACTTTTATGTTATTTATTGTTATTGATGTTTTGTATAAAATTGCAATTTACTTGAATTTAGAATACAAATCAAAGAACAGACACTGTAATTAATTTTGTTATTAGATGTTACACTGCTCGTAGCCACACTTATATGCATATGCAGCGCGTTATCTTCATCTTTAGTCTTGAATCTTGATATATTTGCACGCCATTCTCACAAAACCAAATCTAGGTTTATTTCTTTCAGATAAAGATTTTGTTTTACCTATATCTATATATTTCCCCACTAGCGCTCCAATAAATCGGTTGTATTGTGTGTGCTGTGACCTGACACTTCGCTGTGCTTCGGCCAATATATTATGCTTGATCGAAGATCATGCTTTTATTTATCACTCCTACGCATCCCATATCTTCTAGCTAACGCAATCAAGCAAGGATCGCAAGCATAAATAAACCACTTAATTTTTAACTTTAAACCGCTCGCCGCAGCTCCTAGTCTGCGTTTGTCCAGTGTGGACGCACCTTGTGTCAAATGTCGAAGTGGCATTTTTTTTTTTCGGCAGATGACTAAGAAATATATTGTAGTATTATTATTCGGGTAGAGTTGACTCGGGTCCCCTTCTCTCCCGGACGCCCGTTCGGTACGGCACGATGGTACGGCGCGTCTCGATCGCAGCCGATCCGGGAGTCCAAACTAGCGTCCTGGGATCGCGACGCTACGTCGTACGGGAGGTACTTACGTTACGGACAAAAGAACATGTCTGGACCCACCTTCAGAGCCAAATAAACTTAGCGCGGGCTGTAGTAGTAGTACCTACAACCTACTAGTGGTTCTGTGAGAACATTAGACCTCGCGACACCTTCGACATTACATACATATTTAAATATATTGTCACGACTGACAGACAAGGCTTTATTATAAGGCGATACAAGTTTATTTTGCGCAACAATTTAACGAAGAAAGTCCAATTTATTTTATTTAAATCGAATTTTAGGTGCTTGAATTTTCCAATTACATACTATGCAAACTTTTGAGCAAAATGGTGGTATAAGTTTTGGCGATTACTCGCATTTCCTTGGTCCTAGGAGTTCAAATCTGGCGTCTACGGGTTCGTCTCGTGAAGGCGGAGAGAACTGCGTAGTTTGTAGGTATACTCAATTCAATATTCAATAAACTAAATATACAAATAAAATCAAAAACTGAAATCCGCTACAACGAATATGTTTGCTACAGCAAACTCCCCCCCCCTCTTTCCCCCTACACTCCCCCCATCACAACGCCGACCCCTTGAAGTTTATCGGATGAACAACTGGAATTATTATAAATAAAATAACCCGACTGCATTTTCTTTCAATACCACATACAAACTTATGAATGCACCTGGTTACGTACGTGGAGTATTAAAGTAGCCGCACCAATAACTTTGTAACGCCCATAATTCCGCCATTTTAAAAAATATCTAAAAACTGACTCGTCAAAAAAAAACTATATAATTATCGAACCTGCTCCCAAAATTTCACGAGAATCGGTTGAGAAATGCGACCTGTAGGCGAGAACAGACAGACAGATAGACAGATTTTTGACCAACTCGAAACTGGACGCTTCGCTCGCATCGTTTTTTTTTGTTGGAGGGGAAGCAAATGGAATTACCCATGCCCAGGAGTCCCCTGCTATGTCGGGGTCTCTACACAATGAGCGGGCATCAGCTCGTGTAGTATACGACTAAAAACAACCCCTGTGTTGTGAAACAGTTATCGATAATCGATGTGACTGTGAGCCACAGGCATTCGCTCGCCTCGCTCGCTCGCTCAATGATGTTCAGTGAGTGTAATAAGTGTGAGTCTGTAGGTCAAAATACGTATCAAGTAAATGCCAAATCAGCTTTTGTATTGCCTGTCTGTGAGCAGGCCACACATATTTAATAATGAAACTGATACATCTACCTATAATTCAATTCAAATCTAGCTATCATTGTGGGAACCTTGCAGCTTGTACTTGTAATACCTAGTAACTATTAAGAAACACGCGATAACATGGCATGATGCTAACACTCAATAACATACATTGGGTAACTCGGCTTCTATTGTATTATAGGTAAACTGTTAACTTATTAGATGTGATAAGAAATGACGTAATCAGGCTCACGATGTAGGTATTGGCTTACAGGAAGTAGGTACCTGACCTACTATAGTTATCTTAAGGCTTGTCCTTCCACTACCTAATTTATAATACTGCGTGTAAATTTCATACGGTAATATATTTAAACCTATAATGAATGTATTATTAATTTTCTGACCAAAATTATTAAAAATTCGATTCTACTCCAAGTCCAAGGGGATTAAAGCACTGTGGGCGCGATATTGAATCTGGAACGTTAGTGAGCGTGCGAGGGTGTTATGGGTCAATTCCCAAGCAACGCGAGCAATTAAAACTGAGTCCTGAGTAACGAAGGAGTCCTGAGTGTAGTGAGAGGTTCAAGCGCGCCCATGACAAAAACTGCGTTATCCTTGAGGAGTATACTCTAATTTTCTCGCCATTAGCGAGACAATAAAAAAGCAATAGTTTCTAAAACAGCATTTTATTAAAGTAAAAGAGAGAAAATTGATGTTTGAAACAATTTTTATTAATTTCACTTTTTTTTAATCTTTGCAGTTTTACGTTGACAGTGTGATTTGCGAAATTGCCCAGAGGAAATAAAAAAGGGAAGGAGGCATTTACGACAGGGGTGAAAGAAGCAGTAACACAGTAGCACAATGACAGCTCCATGGCAATGACGATTACGGTCAACTTTAAATATTTGGCGTAAGGAGATCTTAATTTAGTTACTAAACAGAGGGAATTACAAAATCTTCAGATATTGGATATCTAAAGTTGACCGTAATCGTCGTGTGAATGTCATTGAGATGTCATTTTGTAACACGGTATTGGGGCATGACGATAACGGTCAAATTTAGATATCAAATATTTGGCGTCAGGAGAATATTTTTAGGCAATTATGGTAAATTGGAAAGCATAATAATTTAGTTGATAAACAAAGGGAATGGGATTACAATATCGTCAGATATTGGATATCTAAAGTTGACCGTAATCGTTATGTAATTGTCATTGAGCCGTCATTGTGTGCCGGAATTGGGCACCTGGCCTAGATACTTACATATACTTAGCAATGAAGTTTGCTAAGTATATGTAAATATCTACAGTAATAAAGTACTTTGACTTTGACTTTGGCCATTTTTACACAATTCCACGCGGTTGAAGCCTTGGGCGACTGCTAGTACGTATACAAAGTGATAAGTCAAGTGAAAATCCTGTTAAATAGATAATTTATGTAATCTTAAAAACACAATATCTACATGTAGTACTAAAAAGGGCGATATCATAAACCGTATATAAACTTATCATAGTGATAAATAAATACAACTTGTGCTTGTTGCCATTCATAGCATCTTCAGCTGAGCGTCTCGATTCTTAGTAACAACAAGTGAAGTGCTCTCTAGTGCTTGTCTGGGCTGAGCCATAACGCTGAGTTAATGCTATGCGCATGCGCACGCTGTTGGCGAGTCTGAGAGTAGTATGAAAGGGAGGTGATGTAACATGCATGCGTTCATTTACTACCTTAATGTCTGTCTGTTGAAAAAGAAAGACTTCAGTATGTATTTAAACAACTAGTTGTTATTGGGAAATATTGAACTGCACATCAAAAATACTGATTTGCACAGTATATATCATGGAAAAATGCTGCGGTAGCTTAGATGAAGAGTAAAGGGGGTGAGCCCCCTTTATCCTTCGTGTTAGGTTGAACATGCAAGAACAACAAAAAATACTTAAAACTTGAGACACATAAAATATTTAAAACAAAAAAAGTGTTTTTGCTGATCCTTTTTTGCTGTGCAAATCAGTAGTTTTGATGTGCGATTAAATACTCGCCGTTGCTATTTTAGTTTGGTATCATTTCTTACATGAGATGTTGCTAGCCAGCTTAGTTAGATGTATTAAAATGTAGGTGGATATTAACAAAGATGGTCAGTCTACTCTATTTATCAGGGAGTTAATGTGCTCAACCCTAAATTACCTAGCAAATTTCAATACAAATCCTGATGAGAAATCAAGGTTTAATTTGGGACCAAGTTAAAGAGGTTTGGAGAATGAATGAATGCAATAGTTAAGTTTGGTGGGACGACCGACTTCAAAAAGGAGGAGGTTCTCAATTCGTCTGTTTTTTTTTGTGTGTCTATGTTTGTTACGCGATTACTCCGTCAATTATGAACCGATTTTGATGATTCTTGTTTTGATTGGTAGCCCATACTTCAGAGGTGGTCCCATACAAATTTTGTCAAAATTAATTCAACGCTTTTTGAAAAAATCAACAAACAAACGTTTTGATGAGGACTTTTCGTGTAATACCATCGATTTAGTATACCCGGGTATACTAAATCGATGTGTAATACACTTCATTCGCATTCCGACCGGGGAGGAAGAAATAGAGCTTGAACTTGAAGTAGGTTTTTTGATGTTTTTAACTTGGTGAATTATAATTTTCAATTTGAAAGAACGGTCCTTCCAACAATGGGCCATGCTAAAAAAATACGGGACTATTTTTTATTTTATTTTTGAAATTTTAAGCCTATTTTAAGAAACTATATTAATATTTCGATTAAAGGATGTCTGTCCTCGCGTTTGCCTCATTATGACATGAAGTCTAACTAGATAATTTGGTGGAAATGGGATATGTCCTTCATAATGGATGTTTTTTAATATAACTCTCCTTTTCATGTCACTTGCTCACAGTTTTGTACTTGAGGCTGGTTGTTTCCGATCATAAAACTAAAAAGTTATAATATCAATATTTGTTTGCGTTCCGTCCGACTGACATCTGCGTTATCGACCGACAGGAAAACTGTTGATACTTACTTGACAGTTTTACAGAACAGCCAACTTAACGGCGATGCGAATTTGAACAAACTACGCCGTAGAGGACAAACGAAGTACATTATGTTTCTACGGATATTTCAATAATCCTGTTATCAGAGTTCAGTTAGTTTTTTTACATGGCCAATTGCATGCCGTCTCCCTCACTCCACCTACTGCTGTTTAATAATATCGTTATCATCGTTCAAAATGTCCAATGCATCGCCGCGAAGTGCCGATCGAGAGGGCCCTATTACCGCGTCTCATTATTGCCTCGTATAAAGCGCCGCCATTTTGCCGCGAAACAACAATTTTGTTGCTGGCTGATGGCCGCGTTACATCACTTCGCGAACGTGAGATAATCTCGCCAGCGCACGATCATTATCGACGACGGCACTACACTTTGGCTGTAAAGATTGGGGGCGCCCACTAATTACGTGAAGCGATTTTTGACCCCCTCCCCCGCCCCTGGTGAGATTTCGTAAGATTTGGCTCGACAGACTCCACCTTCCCCCCTAATCTCATGCGAGATTTTGAAAAGAATGTAAGTTGTAATTAAAACTCAATTTGCTTCATGATTTTAATGACTAGTATTTAGGATTGATTATACCGTAGTCTAGAATTACAGTGATAAAAATTATCAATAATATACAAATGGCGACGACATATTTTAGTCAAGAAACCATTACTTACTTTAAATTTAATCTAATTTTTCTCGCAATTTTACACTGCTTTGCTGATATTTGGCCCACCCGCCTGCTTCACTTGAGATTTAGCTTGACCACCCCCCTAAACACCTCACGTAATTAATGAACGCCCCCTTTATAGCTTGTACCAATGATTTTATCTGCGGTCTGCCTAATATGGAAAAAGTATCGATGCCTAATGCAGCAGCTGCAACTCAAATGAGTTCTTCAATATGAAGTTCTTATGACACAAGCAATTTTTCTCAGTAAAGTGTGCAACGTGTCTTGGGTTTGGTGCTCGGCATTGCGCCAAGTCGCTGCTGTATATCAGCTCGATGTACCAGGCGCACAGAGCCGTGCAGAGCTATCCAATCACGGCCTATTGACAAACATACGGCGAGCGGAGAATGCCTCTCAGTTGGATTTATAACCGATCCAATCCTAAGCCTTCTTGAAAAGCTTTGATTTACTACCACTCCACGGGTAATGGTAGTTTACGTTTTAACATGCACTCACATCTTCTGAGCTCCCAGTACGGGCGGCTATGAAATGTTGGACAGTTCATAAATTATTTAAAAGAAAATTACGCTTGCAAAACTTCAAAGAGCCCAGCCTTTGTAAGCCCCCTTCATAGCTGAGTTAACCCATTAAATATTTAAGTTTTAGAGCGGTCTCGGCTCGAATCAGTTCGAGTCGTAAACGTGGGAACGTTGAGCTAATCTCTTGACCGAATTGATAATTTCAACCGCCATTTTCTACCTTATTTATCTTACTATTTGATGTTCGAGATATTTGGTACCTACCCGCATGTTTTATTTGGCCGTTTTAGTACAGGCCGAGGGAGTTGTAAAAGAGTTACGAGGAGGTATCGAAAAGACATAAAGCTGTAGGATTACTACTTATTTACGTCATGAACTGGACTTCGCTGAGTGAGAATTTTCTCGGCATTACTGAATATTCAAAAGGACTCAACTCGTAGGCTAAAACTATATGTAGCTTAGCTTACTTTTTCTTAACTCCATTCCCGAAATATCAGCCAATGATAGCCACTAATGTACTCTGTAGCCGAGTGTAAAGACGAATTTTCGGAAATCATATTTTCCTTGTATTTTTTTTAAATTCGCATTTTTTCCCACTATTTATTTACTTTTTCTATACTTTTTTACTAGAAGTATAATTTAAACACTAGTCAGCAAAAGGTTCAATTCAATCTTGAAACGATTAAACACATTTGTACAGATTCCCAGTTCTACAGAATCCCATGTTTACAAATTCCCTTATCTACAGATTCCTATTTCTACTGGTTCCCAGTTATACAGATTCCCATTACTACAAATTACCATATCAACAGATTTTTGATTTAATAAAATCCAATGTTTGTTGATTTGAAAATTTCTCGAGCTCTATATTGATCCCGAATGGCAATTTTCAGGTTTTACTGAAAATTGTAATCATTATATAGTTAAGGACATCATTCTGAACAACTTTTTCTATGAAACCAATTTGATCAGGACATCTTTATTTTTCCCTTCTCCATACATTTTGGGCCGGGCGGTCAGCGGATTTGTAAGGAGAAGTGAATAACCCTCTTTTTGGCTTTTTGGATTGGATTCATACTGGATGTTGTTCAGAATGAGGTCCCTAACTACACCATGACTACACCTTTCTGTAACACCCTCTAAAATACCACGCGTGATCAATAGAGTACGAGAAACTTTAAAATCAACAAACATGGGATTCTATTAAATCGAAAATCTGTTGATATGGTAATCTGTAGTAATGGGAATCTGTATAACTGGGAACCTGTAAAACTGAAAATCTGTAGAATTGGAATCTGTTGAATTGGGTATCTGTATTGAAAATCTGTAGAATTGGGAATAATCCTCTTTAATCCTAGTAAGAGCCTCTAAACAATGTCCTACCTTGCCTACCTTGCAGTTATCTAAATTTACATTTTTAAACATAATTCACCAATTAAAAGTCCTATTTCATCCTCCACGGTCTGGATTCGAATGTCACCTAAAATATTTAAATACATCAAATCTGTCATCTGAAAAACAAGGCCACGCATATTGTACGCCGAAACTTTGTATGAAAATAAAATGAACACTTGGCCTATGAATCTGCAATTTTGCAGTTAGGAAGTTAAAAGAACCAGAACGTAAGTTCAGCAAAAAAAACTAATTTATGTTTCCTTATGGAGGAAAAGGGGCAGTTAGAATTTGTTTAAAAAACAGAAATTACTCGATCTATGAATCTGCAATTTGGCAGATAGGAAGTTGAACAATGCAGGAGATCAGGGGCCCAATTCCGGTACACAATGACAGCTCAATGACAATTACATGTCGATTACGTTCAACTTTAGATATCCAATATCTGACGATTTTGTAATCCCATTGCCTTTGTTGATAAACTTAATTATTGTGCTTACCAATACACTTAATATTTACCATAATTGCCTAAAAAAATATTCTCCGAACGCGAAATATTGGATATCTAAAGTTGACCGTAATCGTAATGTAATTGTCATGGAACTGTAGTTGTGTACCGGAATTGGGCCCCAGGGGTTTAATACTCTTATGGGAAACGCGATATCTTAATAGTTACAGAAAATAAGGAAGTTTTAATTTGTTTTGATTTGAATAGATATGCTATCGCTATGCCTTTTCCATAACATAATAGTGCTCCAGAAGTGACAGATTTCCATAATTCTGGCCCCACAAGGGCTAAAAATAAAAAGCCCCTACTGGGGCAGAATTTAGTTTTATTTTTACTGAACTTACGTTCTGGATCTTTCAGAACTCAAAGTAAGAACCCAGGGGTCCGAGTTTGTATGGACCGGGCATTTTTAAGCCGCGGGCAAAGGTTCCTAAAAAGTAATACAATTTCGAGGCAACAAGCATAAAAAATATGATAAAAAGCCGAAATGAGAACACACAACACTCACACACACATAACATACCCTTATTTGTTAAAATGGTTACCCTTTAACTGTACGCTAGAATCCTAAGAGAAGTTGCGAGTCATTCGCAACACAAGTATCGAGATTACTTACTGGGAAGTCTCGTTGTAATGTTAAATGTAACAGTTTCTATGAAATAGAACAACTTTTTATTTATTTATTTATTGAAGTCGGTTAAAATCCTGAAAGGAAACCGCAAGCTGTCTTACTCTCTTGGCCAATGCGATCTAGCTCTCGAAATTTAGTACACATAGAAAGTTAGCCGATTTGTTACGCCCAACAGGGTTCGAAATTGTCAAGATAATTACGCTGCCTGATAATTATCGGATATTTATTGGATAATTATCACCAGTGTAATAAATTTATTTGTTTTATTGTTTCATAACAAATGCATAATAATTTGGTCAATTCTAAAAAAAAACAAATAAATTTTATGATTTTTATTTAAAATTCAACACCGTCCGTATCCGTCAGATTCGAAATTATAAATATATTAAATTGGATTGACCAAAGATGCCAAAGGAATATCTTCATCCTTTAGCATCTTTGGATGAGGATTCTATTTCCATTGGCTGTGTTGCTGCTGTAGCTGCAGTAGAAGGTATTTGTTGTCCTAATCCTAATAGCCAACTAAGATCATGCTGCTTGGTTGTAATAATAATAATAATAATAATAATACCTTGGACACTATTTACACACATTGATCTAGCCCCAAACTAGGATTCCCTGTATCTTGGGTACTAGAAAACGATACACATACTTAGATAGATAAACAACCATGACTAGGCTACAAACATCCGTTCTCATCAAACAAATATTTGCCCCCACCGGGACTCGAACCCGGGACCCTTGGCTTTGTCGGCAGGGTCACTGCCGACTCGGCCATTCGGGTCGTCGTGGCTGAAATGGCTGCATACCAGCTTTGCAGCCATTTCATTTCCCAATCTGTTTCGTTCGGTTATACGCAAGTGCGGAAATACACGTTTGAACACAGTTCACTTTCATGAACGCAATTTTTGTTATTATCAATTGAAAATTATGGAGCTATTTTTATCAAGATAATTATCAAGATAATTATCAGGGATAATTATTCTTTCCAACCCTGCTGCCCAGACTCATCAAGTTAAAGGTGCTCACAGTTTCAGACAAAAATTGTGAAGTGGATAATAGTAGAGACATCAAACATACTTTGATAAAGGTTTGTATTCGTACGTATTGCAAATGTTATTGTTAACAAAACGAAAAGTAGATGTTCTTCATAAGTACAGGTTCTTCAGCACTTGTATCCTTCTTCCTCAATGGATGGAACTGGGTTATGCGTTGAGGATCTACATTTCTAGACTTGTATGTGACAATGTAACTAAATACATTTTTATATGTAATATTGAACAACTGGCCAAAAGTGGGAAAAATGGGGCCACTGCCACCTCGTATGGGACGCTCTGTTATGTTAAAACATCACCCAGTTTCCCGACAGATTAATGAAACCTTATCGTGTTACCACAAAAAATATTAAACGGCGTTTACCCTCAAAACAAACGTCAAATCCCATACATTTTTGTTGTGATGAACAGTAGTTTTTTTTGCAGTTAGGCTTTAAAGTCGAAATTTTGGTTCACTCGTTTCCATGTTAAGCTGATAAGTTTCGAACTACTGAACCGATTTTAACAAAACATATCTAAGAACCATCGCAGTGAAGTCTACTACCAACTACAAAAAACCGCATTAAAATCCGTTTACTCCTTTGATCGCTATTCAATGTTAAGCTTCTTTCGAACTACTGAACTGATTTTGATCAAAAATATCTAACAACCATAGCGCAGGAGATCTACTACCATTTACAGAAAACCGCATTACACTGCGTCCTCCCGTTCGGCAGCTAGGGTGCCACGGACTGACATACAGACACACCGGAACACCAACATACGCTTCAAACCAAAAACACCCCTCTTTTGGTTGTCGGGAGTTAAGACCCAAGATCACACAAAACCACTGAAGAGAGCTTTGGCATAAAAATATATAAAATTATTTCCAATAAATTCATAGGTCTCAAAAATTATATGTTATTCACAAAGAGATAATCTAGTTTAAATACTATGTAGTTATGCGAATGGATTAATTTGGCTCGATCGTAAAGAATCCTGAACAAATCTTAGTCTTTAAAAGGATATTCAATAATTTTGATATAAAATTACTGATAATAGTCAATGTCTTCCTTGCCTGCCTTTGCCTTTATGTTTTGTTATCCTTAGGATAACACTAGGATACCCTGAGTCCTGGCGTTTTTTTTTTCTGTATCCCCAGCCGGGGATCGAACCCGGGTCCTCTCGCATGGTAGGCAGAGCCACCACCGAAGGCCGCAGATGATTCTCTTGTAGAAATGCCTCGGGCTCTGAGCCACTCGAAATCTGACTTCGAAATCTGAAATACTTACATATGTTCATGTTATCAAAACAATATCATAACCATATCAAAAACAATTTAAAGATAATAGAATTCAAAGGATCATTGCTAAGGAATGGACCTTAGCATTCTGAATGATAAACATTGTTTCAAAGAATATACCTTTACCTACCTAGTATTAGGCGAACATTCCTTATTCCTATTTGCTTCTTAAGAAATGTTGGTGCCAACAGTTTCTTGTCTACGTCGTAAATTGCCAATTTCTATGGTTTAGATAGACAGTGATAGTTTTTAAAATTTACCTCGCAATTTTTGCTTCATGGGAGCAACTCTCAGAATGTAATCCATTGCCTCCACGAGGTTTTACGACTCTTTTACGATTATTGCCTTTTTGAATCGATAACTTGGTACGATATGAAACTTCTATAGATAATTTTAAATGGACATGTTCATTAAAGTACCTTTATGGCTACGTATTAATTTTTATAGCCAAGAGTGATGGCTTAGTAGATGAGAGGTTTTTGATAAGTTTTATGTTTATTTTGTTGTTTTATCGAAATGCTGAGAATATCATCAAACCTGTATCTATCTACCAGACCAGCTCTCCAATCTGTAATGAATGAAGAATGTGGCTATACTATCGTTGAGGTTGATGTCTCTTTCAATCAACGAAGATTTTATGTCTTGTCTATATGTACATCGTATCGTAGGAATATCCCATATTCCAGAACCGTATAATGTAGCTTCCGTCTTCCTAGCAAGGCTTACTTCTCAAACGGTAGAAACCAATCAATCTACAATGACTTGAAAAGGAAAACGCCGCCTCATTGCGGTGGACCTTTTTGGAGGTGAAGATTTCTAAACTGACCTTTTAGGAAGTACACCTTGAACGGAGTGTTCCTGTTGAACCCATAGGGTCTTCATTACTAGTCTTTACCAGTGTCGCTAAGCTGATAGTTGTGTTGCAGGGCTACAATGGTGTGTGGTCGTGGGCGGCGGCGGGCCGGGGAGCCGCGCGGCGCATGGCGGCGTCAATGAGGGAGGGCGCGCCGCCCGGCGGAGCTCGCCCCCCACACCCCGCGCACCCCGCACACCCCGCGCACCCCGCCAACTTCGAGTACGATGACAACGAGTGGGACATCGGCATCGGCGACCTCATCATAGACCTCGATGCCGACATAGAGAAGACGGCCGAGGCGGGCGGCATGGCGGCGCGCGCCGAGCCCGACGCGCAGCGCACCGCGCTCAAGATGAAGATCAAGCGCACCAAGCCGGGCAGCAAGAGCTCCGAGGCGAAGCACGAGATCGTCAAGTCGAACGAGATGAACGGCGAGCCCAAGCCGGTGGCCGCCGCCGCGCCGCCTGCGTCGCCCGCCGCCGCGCTCGCCGCGCCCGCCGCCGCCAAGCGCGGCTCCGGCGGCCACCGCCGCGACAAGCAGCGCGATAAGCACCACCACCCGCACGCGCACGCGCTACACGACGTCAACGGCGTAGCGAGGCCGCCGCCGCCGCCTCCGCCGCCGCCGGCCGCGCCGCACGCAGCCATACCGCCGCCGCCCCTTGCCGGCGCCGCGCCCCCTCCCGCGACTCCCGCGCCGGCGCCGCCGCCAGCAGCGCCCGCGCCCGCGCCCGCGCCGGCGCCCGCCGCGCCCGACACGCGGCCCGCCGCCACCGCGCCGCCGCCGCCGCCGCCGCCGGCTGCCGCCCCCTCCGCGGCCAAGCCCGAGCCCGACGACTCGCGGCAGGACGCGCCGCTCTCTCAGCCTCCGCTCAAGAAACTCAAAACTGAACCAAAGGTATGTACTTAAATATATACTAATACATGAGTTTACCGCACATAACTGAAGAGGCAAAGCACAATCGTTAAATACCTTCTCAGAAGTCGCATATATATAGCCGACGGCCTCGGGAACTGGCGAACTAGACGATGACTCTGTTGGAAGTTGCTTAAGTTTCGTATTAAAATAGTAGTGATTGTTTAATCTCTCTGGTTACGCTAATCAAAACTGTCAACGTTTGGCCTTCATTTCACATATCAACTGTGGCCATCACTTGTAAACGATTGGCCATCGCTCGTGTGTTCAGTGGCTTGCCCATGCAAAACTTTTTGGTAAAGGGTTTTTTTTGGAACATTGTCAAGTCAAACAGTAGTTCTATGGATATTGACAATTCATTTATCTGATTCGCAACTCTTTACTTGCTACTCTGTGGTTCATTTGTTACCTCAGATGAACGAAAGTTTTGCTGACTTACTACTCTGTGTTCATTACAAGCTCTTAGCGTCTATGTGGCATTACTTTGACAGTTTACTTCTCCATTGTCCGAGAACGACATTCTGTTTGCGCTATACTCTAATGTTTTTGGGTCAAGAGTTATGACTCCTACCGGTCATAAAACAAGTTTTGGTATTAGGTAAATAAAGCCCATTATGGCGTATTGGAATGCCAATGGTTGCCATGGTGATGTTCTTGTAACCTAATCTGAAACGCTATAAAGTTTGTGGTAACTCCCCTGGTTTCGGACCGTCGTCGCGTCATTGATTTGATGTTCCTCGTGTTCTTTTACGTTTTACATTATCCAGTCACCATTTCTACAATCCTCAATAGACTTAACAGAAATTAACATCATATAAACCACCACGATTGTACGATTGGCCGCCAATCCGCCATCACTCACAAGCCCGTGGTCCGATTGTTTCCCAGTCCGACATTCAATTGTCCGCGTCTGTTTGTGAGCGTGATTGAGTGGGAACGAGGCGTAATCCTCGCCTGTCGCTCGCTGCCGACTCATTAACACACCCTAGTTGTGGGGAATGTCCACCCTATGCTTGCTTAGTGACTAGGCAATTGTGATATTTGCCAAAACTCACCGAGAGCATTCATCATGTTTTTCAAGAATGTTTTCTGTTCGTAATTTGGTAAAATGACGATCTGAGCGAAAGCACCTGTATGTTGCTTCCCTTTTATGCCACGCCACATAATTCCCCTAATTAGATAAATACTTTCATTCCCGAATTCCCGCTATCACCATGTCAGTCATATTCGCCCTAAACGCGCCATGACCTCACTCAGCCTGTAATTAAATCAAAGAGCAAACTATACACTGATTGATTAATCCTCATTTTGCTGCAATGACAAAGCGATAAGACCCGCATACATTCAAGTGCGCTGAAACCCTGAAACTGATACAAAACTGCCTTCATAGCCATTGCCACACATTTATCTGTCTGTCTGAATATCTGTCATTGGTACTTAAAGAGACACAGACTTAGCAAACACGGTGGCCGTATCAAGATACTGACAGATACTAACTGACCATGTCATTATTATAATTATAGCTGTCGTTATCTTGGTAATTTCTGGTGGCAAAAACAAGAACTTAAGGAAGGTATAGTTCGCAGATTGAGGTGGCACTCGAAAAGACATGATAAATTATCATTTAAGTAAGTTGTGGCTTCCCTATCGTCCTCAAAGATCACAGAGGGATGTATAAGAAGTTTAACATGCAAATGAAGTAGACTTGTAATCCGATAGGCAATAGGGGCGACAAACACACTTGTACCATGCCTTCCTTGAGTGTCATCCCAACCTGACGCGAACTACAGTCGTCAATAGGAAATTACATTTATCAAAAACGCTAGCGACGCCGTCACAGCCCCCCTAGACAAGTGAAATCGCTAAGGATAGCCAGTCGAAACGATAACTTTTTATGTATGCGATATGACATTTGGAATCGCTAAGGTGACGTCACCTAGCGAATCCAAATGTCAAATCGCATACATAAAAAGTTATCTCTTCGACTCGCTATCCTTAGCGATGTCCCTTGTCTACAGGCACTGGGCCAATTAAGTGTAAGACAACTCAAGATTAACAGCGACTGTAACAATGTGCAAACTCCCCGAGGGATACTCAAATCCAGTAGTAGATAACTTTGATTAAAACCCCATCAAAACTCCGGACGGAAATCCTAAACTCGATTAACATCGGTGCCAAGAAATACCCAAACTCCAGCATCGAACTAACAGGTCAATCACCCGCTCCCCTCCCTGCCTCGTGGCTCAGCCCGCTGCACTCCACAAATTAATGCTATTGTGGTGTGGAGGCTCCCACATGGTGTTGTTAGCCGCAAAAGGAAATTGATTATCATCTGCTTGCTGCCTCTACGAGTAGTCTGCAGTCTAGGGGCACTATCAGTTATATACTGTGCTTGGCGGTCAGAAGTCTGTCTTTCTTACTCCACACATTGGAGTAGTTCATAAGCAAATATCTTTCAAACACATCTCGACAAAAAAAATATAATCATTACTAAATTTAAAAGTCACAATGTACGAACTCTTCTGTATCACGAGTGTACGAACAAAATAAAAACAGAAGAAAATTTCTCCACAAGAGACTTCGAAAACACAGCAATATTTTATTGCGTCAAATTTTTATGCGCAAATGTGTATTCTCCACGCCAGCTGCTGCACAAAACAAAGCAGAAGCATAAAACTTATCGTGCACCATATTTTACTTGAGCCGCACAGAATTACTGCGAGGTATAAAAACGCGGATCGTAATATTTTTCTAAACCGCACAATATTAAAGAGCTAGGGTAGCTCCCTCTGCTTTTCTTAGCATTATTGAAGCGCACGGGGGCGCGCAAGGAGGGCGCATGCATTCTCGCAAATTCCTTTCATTAATCACTGTCGTGTCGAGGGCTCTAAAATTTTGGAAAGCGCTTGTGAATTCAATTTAACGTCAGTTGCCTAACTGGGAAACTTTGTCCGTGATCATTAAAGAAGAGATCAATTTGGCAACTTTTCCGGTGACTTGCTTTTCTTGTGAAAAAGGTTTTTCTTTTTTACATTGTCTTCTTCCCTATTCTAACCGGTATTGTTTAAACCTCACTGCAACACAGCTTTACTAGGCACCTCTACGGCTATGTTTTCTTTTTTAATCTTCTTGTATCCTTTAGTAAAAAGCTCTCCCGCGAAGTTTTTTATTATCCTGCCCACCCCACACTTTGCTAATCGCCTCTGTATACTAGTAGATCCATCCATTATCAACACACTATTATTATACGCTACGTTTCAAATAAGGGGTGAGTCCCCCGTCCATAATGATTTCAAACTGCCAAACATCGGCAATATTTGATTGTCTGAACAAATAAAAAATAATATCTCAGGACGTGCTCAAATAGCTATTTGAATTCCATGTTTGTTTAATAAGCTTGGTGACGAATAATTTAAATTGAATACGGTTCTATGTTTTGTAGACTCCACGTGGTTGGTATAAAACTATTATAACATCTAATTTTGTTGTAGCTCCTCTAAATTTTAACATAATTGGTTAACGCGACTTATTTAAACAGTCTCTCATCCTCTTTAGTCTGTATATATGAATAAGTAATGAGTGCCTTGCCTACATAAATTAATAGACACCTCCATTATTCGTCTAGAAAATATTAATTAGAGGCTTTAAAATTTATCTTAATTATCAATCTACGAGTTCATTATACTTAATTGTGATTCCAGTAAGCCTTTCAGAAAAGGTGACTGGGTCTATCACCAAGGCCTGATCTCATTATATTCTAATTTAATGCTACTGTTGGTATTCTATACTTCCAATTAATTGTCTCGCAACTCAAGTTGTCAATTGGATATTAAATAAAACCAGGTACGGAGATATTTTCTACGAAAGCTCCACTCCATTCTACTAATTAACTACGATACTTCCTAACTGAGTATAGGTACCTATTCAAATTACATAACAATCGAGAAATTTAACTAAACTAGTAAAACATAATTAAAACAAAACTTTATGGTGATTAATTACTTCAGCACGAAGTGCTTAATTATTGCTCAATTTAGCTTCAACAGACACAGCCCAGTACTGTGTCACTATCGGCAAATTAGATCTGTCAGCTAAATGGTTCCAACGTGATACACATTGATAAAAATAAAAATTTATGCAAATAGCTATGCAGATAACTTTACAGGAGACCGACATACTGACAACATAACATGTTCCATGCTTTATGTGTATTATGCATTAAGTACTGAGCCATTGATCATGTGTGAAATTGTACAGCAGCTATTGTGAGATATAATCACTGTAATTAAAACATATGGGATAGGTCTGATTGTACAAACGGAGGGGACTCAACCGACCGGAACAAAGTAGAGAACAACACACATGAAATGCTTCACTCCAACGGTTTAATTTTCGCCTCATGTGCCTAGTCGGATGCTCCGCATTACCTGCCCTCGGTTTTCGACGGCATCATCAATTATTCCACAAAAACTTTATATTGCTTTTGTCGGGGCCCTGCGTGACCTTTCTGGCGGCGCATTAAAATTTCAATATCGAACAATTGATTGATACGATAAAATAAATCGCTCCTCTCCGTTCCCGGTAATATCCCCCTCGCACGCCGAACCGAACGAATCGTAATAATTATTTCAATGAATGCCCCGCGATAATTATTTTAGCTCGTGAGCTGTCCGGCCGACGCAACCGGCTCTGGAAACAAAAAGGTTTTTTATATAGCCATGTGTATGTTATTTTTGATTGCCAACGCTATCTGTGATTGCTGTTTCTGTAATAAACATCCTTAGTTTATATCTCTACTGGCAGGCACAGGGGGGGGGGGGCACTCGGGGGGAGCAACAAACAGCGATTGGCACTGTTTTTATTTGTAGCCTGAATATCCGTTGTGGAGTCGATTGAGCGATGAAGTTGACTAATTATGTTCGCTGGTTAGCAAGGGCTGGAAGTTTCAAAGAGACTATTTGAGCAATTGTGTGGCAGTGGCTGGGGACAGGACTGCCGACGGCCGTTTCGTTAGTATTAGCGTAATTAGGATATGATATAAGCTCTAGCTAGTTTGGGACCGCACCTTTGCCTCACACTAACCGCGCTCTGACTCCCGAACGCACTATAGGTATTGCCCGTCGTGTTCTCTCTTGTTGCGAAGCGAGGCGTTATCGCAATTTGCCTGCTTCTTGTTTGTTTCGTCACGATTCATGCCTCCATAAATATTCATTGCTTCGCAGCCAATTGATTTTACATTAATTGTGTCGATCGTCGAGATATCTTGCTTGTCTTGGTCGCCGTCACCCGTAGCGCGGGCATACAATTTATGTTTACAGTTAGTTACTTAACGGTTCTGTCACTTCTGGTATTTATCTGCTTCTCATTCGACAATACTGCAGATATCATCAGTTCGAATTAACGTTTCAATTTCGATCGAGCTAATCTGTCTATCGTCACGTACGTCTCAAATAGCAGTTTTTGTGTCCGCTCTTCTTGTATTTTTTGTATCTGAATTCCCGGGGCGGCTGTCATAAACCCATTTAAGTTGCACGGTATCTTGTGTTGTCGACTCGGTTGGGTGGTTAATGGAGGTTGGTGGACTGGTTGTGCGGCTGGTCTCGGGTTTGATGCACAGTTTGGGCCGCAGTCGAGCAGCTGCCTCGTACCTGCCCGTTCTTTGTTCTCTTGTGAAAAGTTTTGCTTCGTTGCGAGCGAGTCTACAGATTTGTCGCGGTAGTTGGGTGAAGCACTTATTACACGTTATTATGAGTTGTTGAGCAGTTGCATTGCAAAGATATATTATTCGGTCTGTGTCAGCTAAAATATTAGTTATATTTGTATATTACGAAAGATTCTGCAATAGTAGGTTAGCGAATCCACGTCTGCTTTAAGTTACGTTGACATGTGAAGTGAACTTTGGTCTGAGTCAAAATTGCCGACATCGAGAAAAAAATGGCCGTGCACATCGTCAACAAAATCTATTTTCCAGTCGCTGAACTGGTTTGTTCACCGACTAATGAATACCTCTGGCATGGTATGGGGGAGCCGAGGATCAAAAGCCGATTTTTTGCTACATTTTTACAGGCGCTGTTTTGCCCTCTTTTGTGCCTGTGTTGTTTACTAATGGTTTCAGTTGGGTTCGACTTGAGATAATAATTCGGGGTTTTTTCTCTCCGAGCCATGTGTCGACTCAACTTTTTGCCGCCGGAAATGCGAGCATGTTGTTGGGTCGGATTAAAATATATTTGTTGATCTTTCGGCTTAATCCGTCAACTGATGGGTGTCCGTCGCCTCCTCTCTCTCTACACAGTTTTATTTCTGTTTGAGCTGGTAATTCGAGTGGTTTACTCTGAGTCGCCGCTCATTTGAGATTCTGTTTGCCGCGGCTCGGTGGAACAACATTACCTTAGCGTGTTTGTTTAAATTTCAACGTATCAGATTTTTATTGAGGTCCTTCGTTGTAGTTACAATCTTTTCGTAGAATTAATGGCAAAGGGATCTTTTATTCCTAATGGACCAATTTAGTTAATTAATTATGTTTGAAATTAGTGTGCGCTTTGGAGAATATGAACTTTTCATGAAGTGATGAGTGGTCTGCTCGAAATTACTACCTATATTGCACTTTACCAATTCATCACTCGGTGCTGAGGATGAAAGGGTATCCAATAAATTGTTTGTACTTTCAAGTATCAGGCAGTAGGCTGTTACGAAAGTAAATTCACATTCCGTAACTATTTGATTATTAAATGCAAAGGTCGTTTCTTGGCGTAGTAAGTGTCATGCCGTATTCATTCCGACTACACGTATCAGTCAGTATGTTAACCTTGGTATACCTGCCCGAGCTGATCAATTTGCAATCAGTTAACAAGTACTTTTATCAGCCGCACGCATGCATGTCCGCTGCACACACTCATTACGTTTATCGCCGTTTAATCAATCAGGCTTAATGCCCCAATATCCTGCGCCCAACTAACAATTACATCTGCGAGGACCGAGGGCCGGCCCTCGATGGCAATAACATAAATTGTCGCGAGCGTTCGGAAGTGTCCCTCTCCGCTGGGTGACACCCCTGGCGGGCGGTACAGCTACAACCGGTACCCTGACTGAACCCGGGTTATGTGACTCGAGGGATTTGTTGCGACAGGGATTGGTCAGCTATAATATAACATACATCGGAAGCGTCCTTTAGAATGAGTTGTTTAAAGTAGTGTTGGTTTTACTCGTTTCTTTTTAACTGAAAATCGATGGGAAGTGTGGTTTCCTTTGCTGCTTTAGGTGTTATTGCCTGGGGATAACGATCATGACCGGGTGACATAATCAGGGGCCGGCCTAAGATTGCTGTCGAACGAACTCGAGAATCGATATTCAATCTCTTTGACGTTTTATTCTCTACTTTGTGTCGACGTTTAGCAAAGAGATCGAGAATTTGTTATTAAAGAATTGCTAGTATTTAATCGAACATCAAACTTACTGATTTGCACAGCAAAAAAGGATCAGCAAAACACTTTTTATGTTTTAAATATTTTATGTGAACTCATGTTTATGTTTTAAGTATTTTTTTGTTGTTCTTGCATGTTCAACCTAATACGAAGGATAAAGGATTACCCTTCACCTAAGCTACCGCAGTATTTTGCCCTCATATTTGCTGTGCAACTCAGTATTTTTGATGTGCAGTTTAATATTTCCCTTAAAGAATGTAGCTTGAGCCTTTCGAAACTAAAACAATTTTCGAGTTATCCCATCCGGCGTCAAATAAGTTCGTGATAAAGTCAAATGTAAAACACGTGGAATGCTGATATGTTGGTTGGCTTTACTTATCTCGAACGGCGACCGTGTTAACTCAATTGCTGCTAAAGGTCAGACGGGCAATTTGGTCAAGCAAAATTGTTTAAATAAAGACAAATAAAGAGGTTGGTGTAATAAATGTTGCGAAGAGATTCTTTGTGAAGCACTGAGGAGAGAACTTGCAGATTTGATTAACAAAACTAAATTAATATTTGTTAGTTTTCGCAAGCAAAATCTTATCATAGTCATCAAGATATACCGAACCATCAAACCAAACATGCATCATTAGATTCCAATCTTATCTGAGCAGAAATTATACTGTTGAGTTATTCAAACCAAAATCCAGCTTGTAAAGCTTGTTAGTATTCTTGATTCTCCTGATCCATTCATCCCTGCTATTTCAACCTACTTAACTTTATAGTTGTAAAAACGAAATTAGCAATTTGTTGGTACCGCCGGTATTATTCGGTGTTTCTACAATGCCCCCAAATGTGGGACTCCAAAGTTATCTCGATTACCGCCAAGTTGGTATAATTACTCTATGCTGGCTACCAGGAGCCAGGGCTCGGTGGCAATTAGGAATACGAGCCACGTCGCTTATCCCACAACTTATAATTGAATGTTCGCCGGCCCAGAAGTTGCTGTATCGCGTTATTAGGTGCGCATACGTAATTTGTTTGTTAAAGATGGCACACAGTTATACCCGCTGTGAATAATTTAAATTCATCCCCTTTGTGGGAAAGCGGGTTGATGGGGTGGCGGGGCCCGTATCGATCTGGTGCGGCGGTGTGGGGTGTGTTTGCACGAGTGTTTCGGCTGTGGTTGTGAGTTGTTCGGGCTGCGGCGGCGATCTGCAAAGCACCGGTGTCACTTGACGCGGGGCTTGGATTTCCAAATAGCCCGAGTATTCCCGTTCACGTGTACACACCCTACCGTTGGTAGTTATGCGATAGCCGATAACGCACTTATACACACTCAGCTGCGGTATGTCAAAATATCGTAATATAATCGTGCATTGGAACTAATGTGGTTTCTGTGTCCCACTTTTGACGTCGGCATTACAGTGCCTCGATTTGTAAGTTTGTGTTTAGAGAATGGGCCGCACACGTTGCTTAATAATAATTGTGGGTTATTATTCATTGATGTTGTTATTATTATAAATTCATTCGTCGTTCTCTATTTATACTTTGCTAGGAATCTTTTGTCGAACCAGTTTCTTGAGTGTTGCTATATCTATTAGGGCCTGCACCCGGTTCTACCCGGTTCTGAGAGAACCGGGTATACCCGGTTCTAAAGAATTTTCATAGACCCGGTTCTGAAGTTTCAAGAACCGGGTTTTCGGTTCTGTACGGTTCCGAAAAAACATAGCGTACAGTCACATGGAGCGAACCCGAGCGTAATCGGACCCTGCACTAATTAGTCCTTCCTTACGCGAGCCAGCCAGTGATTTATATTTCACGACTAATTAGTCCATATGCGAGTCGGCCGGTTCTCAAATAAGAATACCTATCATTTCATACACATTCCTCTCGCTCCCACATCTATTGTTCGCTATTGTTAGTGTAACCCGCGAATGTCATTCCTTACGCGAGCGGACCGTTCAATATCGATCGATAAAAAGGAGTACAACATTTCAAGGCCGTTCAACAGGATTTACAAAAAAAACTTTGAAGAATAATTTCTTCTCCATTGCGTGCGTTCGTGATTCCGTATTGTTTTATAGGTAAGTAAATTAACTACATTTTGTCTATAGGGCAGTTAAATAAGTACTGATCAGGATTTATTCGTTTTCCCCTGTCCTAGCTATGAGATGTGCAGTGATATTGAGTCTCTCATACTGCAAACAAAAGCATTTGATGAAGAAAGGTGATCAGCAGAATAGAGCAGGCAAGGGATTGAGGAACAAGGAATGATACCAGAAAATTTTACTAATGCGGAGCAGCTACAAAGAGAGATTTCAAAGGTCCAGAATGTGATGTCATCTTATCGATCTACTGGTAATGACAGTCTGGCAATGTCAATAAAACTTGAGATGGCGCTGTTTGAAAATGGTCGTAATAGAGGCCGCTATTTAACGAAAGCATTTAATCATTTAATGACTATACCACCAACCAGTGTCGAACCAAAACGCATTTTTCATCTGCTGGTTATATATGTAACCACTTTCGGTCGTCACTCAATGACAGCAGTATAAATGCAATTTCTTTTCTGCGTTCATATTATCAAAATATTTATTTAAGTATAGAAAATAGTATATTATCTAAGTATATGAAACTAAAGTTACATACAAACTGATTATTTATATAATCTTTATGGATCTCTAGATTTTGCATGCCTGAAAGACTTATTAAACGTACGTAATATAAAAAATAAACACCATATAGTTAATAAAAGAATTCTTTTATTTAAAAAAACCAGAACCGGAACCGGGCACCCGGTTCTGTTTGGCTCAGAACCGTAAAACCCGGTTCTGGACAAAAGCCGGTTCCTGCATCCCCTAATATCTATGCCTACTCTTACATACATAGAAAAAAGCTGTGAATCAATTATTATTAAGAATACAAATGGAGTATCTTTGGTTGGTTACTTACGAAAGGGAGATGTTTTCCTTTCATAAAGTATTTATTGCTTAACATATCTGTTTGAGTAATTCTGGGTCAGGATTCATTCATTCAATGGCAAAAAATGGATGTGATGTAGTACTTATTTATATAAAGGATAAGTCGTAACTTTTATGTGATTTTTTATTGACGCAATAAAAAATATTTTCCTTTCAATACCGATGCGGGTATCGCACAAATGTACTTATGGAGTGCCTATCTACTCATAGAAATACTGATTATGGCATATACATAGGTTACCTTTCATAGGTAAACATAAAATGTGCTGTAATCGGCTATAATAAATGATCACGGCTAAGAACTTATCGACGCTAAGAGCCGGTACGTCAACAAGATATTTAGGAAGCTATCAGCCATAATTCAGATTCTCAAAATCCATCATCCGTTTGTTCTTTCTCCGCGAAAATCGGCCCACGCAACCGCCTAGCTTGTTCTATTTTCGATACCAGCAACGGTTTCACAGAATTTCTTTTTTAAAATCAACTGTTTACAAATAAAAGTCGGGAAAGTAATGATCTGATCGGAAGCCAACAGCATCTTGCATTATGTTAACTTACCAACCAAAATAAAACGAGCGACTTTTATCGCAATTTTTTAACGTTTTAAATTTTGGCTCATTTCATTAACGACACTACACGCATGCCGCTCGTACGAAAATACCTTCCACATACCTCAAACACAGAGTGATCCCGTTTTATTACCATGAGATGTGGCAGTTTATCAGATAACCTAAATGTCAGAAATTAAAGAGAACGGACAGCCGCCAGCTCACATCTGTTTACAAATTAACTCTCCAGCTGTGGCTTACATCTACCTACATTCACACACACAACCCCTGAAGCTTATCGAAATGTTTAAGAGAATTGAACGACATTAAAATAAATTTATGTCTCCTAATTAATACCCATTCATCGCAGAAATATGAAATTTGTTTAATTTTCTCCTTTATCGCGGCACAATTTCATCATCCAGTAATTTTTACATTTTACAATACCCTCATTAGCGATAATGGCCGCTTCGCATCTGATTGGCATGTAAATGAGCCTCTCAAACGCTCCAGCCGATTACGATACACATGCTTTTACATGCCGCCGATGGAAATATTACAATTTGTTAGACACGAACACAGTATAGCACAGGTAGAGAAAGTAGCATTTCATATTCAGCGGTGTAAACGAAGCCGTTTCCTCGCGACTTACTTTCTTGTTTCATTCTGTATGATTCGCTGCGGTGCGCCGCCACCGACTGATGTCATTTATAATTCATGCCGACTCGCCGCAGCAATTTCTTTATTTGCGCGGCTCACTTTATGTGCGAATGTTCATTTGAAGACGCGCGCGTCTTCCCCACATATTTGAATAGGAGACGTGGGTTATTAGCGAGCTTATAAATCTTGACAAAGTAGAGCACGAGGAGACAGACGGAAGCCTGCAGCCGCTGCCGCAAATGAAGCGGAATAGCGGCAGATAATTTCCGCGCCGCGGGCCTACTCCTACCACCGAACAGCAGAATAAAGTTTAGAGTCGAGACGACGCGGTAATTGCCAGCGGCAGAGAGGTTAAGCCCTCAATGCGAGCAACCGCTCTAATGAGACGGCTTCTTTAATGAAAATTCCGCTGAGTTAACCCACAGAGCGTCGCAATTCTCACGCAATCCGGAGATATGCGCCCGAGACGTGTCGGGATCGGACAGCGAGCAGCTCCGCTAACACGATCGTAATTAGACAGGTCGCCGGTTAGATAATTGAAATCGCGTGAAAATCTTCCGAGGGGCGGCGGGCGTCTCCGCACAACAAGTCATATCGCGTGAGTCGCCGCAAAAAGTATCAAGACTCAATACTCTCGAATGACAGGCTTCTCGGAAACTGGCCGAGACCGCTGAGGCACGAAATGTTCCGGTCGCAGCCTTATTTGCATTTCAATTTGTTTTTGGAGGAGGTAAAACGATCGAATCCAATAATTCGTTTGGGCGGACAAATTGGCAGCCCACGCTAAACGTCCTAAGCACTTGGGCTGAAGGCTGCAACAGCAGGATTTGATTAGGGGGCAATTTCGGGGAGTCATTTGAAACAACATCCTGCTTAGAGAAATTGTCACTTCAGAACTATCTGGTGTTTTCTTTATCTTTATACAATGACTCACAGCTACTGCTCTACGCTCGACGCGAGTCATGCATGACGGTCGAATGAATTAATATTGACTTGATCGTCGATTCGTTCAGTTTATCGAGGACGAGACCAGATCAATAAGTATGCTTGTTTATCAGTATTTGTTTTTATCTTTCCTGACCTTTATTTGGTCTTCGGTCCGCCAAGATCGCCCGAGAGATAAAGAATAACCTTAATGCAGAAGACGTTTGGCACTTTAAAGGCCCTATCAAACAAGTCGAGGCTTTTTATATGTTTTTTAAATAATCACCGAAGATTTTCAATTAATCGCCCTTTTCATTGATATTGAACTAATAAAATGGACCGGCTCTGGCAGTCATTTCTTATTTTTTGCGGTTGTATCGCCCCATGTACGTATTTAAGCGATCAATTGGTCTCATGCCGTTTTTGGTGGCCATATAACCGGTCGACCAGGTCATTAATTTATAAATTAAACACTTAATTACACTTTTGCGCCGTCGGCAGCCGATTACTATCGACATAATTTAATATCGGCTGCTAACTTGCTAGCAAAATGTTACCTTCGAGCTAACATGTCTATAAATCTTTACGTAACACTTAGACAAATGCACATAATTGCGCTAATAAAATGTCGTCTCTTCTCATTGATTGATGACCATCCATTGTCTGTTCGCTATTATTAACTTACAAATTGGTTGTTAGCTTATATTTCTTAGCTCTATTACAGTAACGTTCACTCGTGACTATACTTTAAAAATTCTGAACACAATCTTGTATTGTCCCAAGCTGACTCTCAGGTCAAGGTTTGATTGAATGGAACATGTGCGTAATACTAAAGTGTATGTCGATGTCACAAATTGTGAAGAGAATAGCTTGAACCACGGCACAAGGCATTTAAACAATGTAGGCGTCGACCGGCCCGCCATTATATCGTAAATCACTGTTGACGGTCTGTAGTAATTGGCTCCCCGGCGGCGGACGCCGCTGTCCTGCCCGATTGCCTCTATATTGATGAAGCCCTGGTACCGCAGTTTCGTAAAATATGCTCATCCTTCAATAAATTGATGGATTTTATGGAACTTCGCATCAAGTAAGGTTTCTTGTATTGTAAACTAATGTGTTCCTTTTGTTATTCCTTTATCCAATTACCAATTAAATCACATCCACTATAGGTAGTATACCACCGTAGGCCGTGGTCAAACCACCCACACTAATAAACGACGAATATTTGTAACTATACAACACCTCTATAGTTATAACATAACTGGGGATACGCGTTTGTTCGAGATTTCATGCTTTCATCTTTTGCGCACAATATGATCGGTAATTTCATTTTATGACAATAAAATGGGCCAGAAATTCCAATTACAAAAAAATACATCATAATTCCCGTGAGATTCCCTCCCTAACATCACGTAACAGTATTTAGTGCGTTTCAGGGAGAAGCCTAACCAAAAAGTTTCGTTCAAATGTTGTTCAACATTTTTTTGGTCACATGGCACAGATATTAATAAATCATTCAGACTACTGACGGTATAACAGCCTATGATGATGAGTGAGATGTGCAGTCTGATGATCTGCTGATGACCAACTGCATGCACCAACCCACCTCCGAGCAGGGCTCGGTCCCCAGATATAAGTAAATAACGATGGGAAATCCAACGAAATCTGTGTCAACTGAGAAATTTCGTAGAATAGTTGGTAGTCTATTAGAAAGAAGGTAATGCTCCATTGGTTTAACGGCTGCTCAGAGTACCTACAAGATGATGTCAGACGAGTCACGTTCCACATCTAGATGGAGGGATCTCTACACTTATATGATGTAGCGTATGGCAACTGGCGCTCAGAAGCACTGAAATAAATCCTCCATTGTGGAAACGTTCGTAAAGATGGACGACCACATTTTCCCATAAATATAAAATAGGCTATGCTAACTATAGTCGGCAATGATTGCCAGAATCTTCTCAAAGAGACGATACTTCTCTTTGCCCTTACAAAGTTCGTCTGTGATCATAATTCAAATTGTAATTTCCTTGACACGATTATTTACTCACCCACCATTACTCACTTTATTGCAGAAATGAAGAATTTATATCATTTAGGTAGTAGCTTGTGTCTCACTTACTTAAGTAATTGCTATAGATCTACAATGAATAGGAAAACTGGAAAGCAATCGAAAACAAGAAACTTAAATTTTCCGTAAAGCAAGACAGGTTCCCCACACACACTTTGACAAAGAAATGTCTGCGAAGTGGGACCGAAGAAGTATGCGTTATACGGTAGTCAAGCCTCGAGACTCGCAGTAAATAGTTTTGAGGGGGAATGCCGATATATCGCACTCCACCTTTTGTTAGCGAAGCCGCATTGTTTCAACTCGCTTACACGACTTAAATTTCCCAAGACACTACCCTTTATGTTCCTCGCGTAAGTACTCTGGGTTATACGCTTACTGCTCAGTTATTCGCAGAAACTTTCCTCAGTGTTGCTGTTACAACCTCCTCTGCAAAGCCGTTAACTCAAACCTGGGCTATGAAAGCGTAAAACTAGCTGTTGTGTTATTTAGGTGTCCTGCAATACTATGTATGTGGTTGTTTTTGTCTGTAATCTGTGCAAATTGTGGGTTCACGCGTTGAAACGACTGTCTTCTGCATCAGAGAGCAGGATGTTTTTTTTTGTTGAGCAGGTAGGTGGGGACAGGAGTTTTGTTCTGTTTTCGGTCCGTGTGCGACATGTGTGAACTTTATTACGGCTGCCTTTATTTTCTGGGCTGCACAAATTGCTGTCACTAACACATTTTTCATTTTCTTCTCTTAGCTTAACGTGATATTTACGCCTTCTATCTATAAACCTGTCAAAGCTTCGTCATTTGTCAGTAAAAACTGGATAATTATATATACAACCTATAGTTATATATTGCCTGACATCGCGTTCGGTGTTTATTTACACGCTTGAGTGCTAAAATGGCTACAACGGTATCCTCCAACCAGTTTGTAAAAAGGCAACTCTTTGTGCGTGAGACTCGAGACGCCATTGTCGTGGGCCCCCCCTTCTTAAACGTCGGACATCAACGTCTATTACGATGTCATTAGGGTTAAGTTGGCATTTAACGTAGGATCATAATGCTGAAGTGTTGTGTTGTGACGAATTTCCGTTTATTACGTGTTCCGTAATAATTTGACAATGGACGTTAACACGGTCCATCCGTGTTACTTCTACCGTATCATGCATATTTTTTATTTTCTATTTGACCTTTCTATTCGCCGTTCGAGCATGTAGAGTTGACCAACAAATAAACCTGAATTGGTTTGATGAATTTTATCGTTCTGATTTGATTAATGATCAGTTTATTTAATAGTTCTTTCTATCCGTGACTTTTTAAGACAATCATAGACGTGCGGTTACTTTTTAAATATTAGACCCACTTGCTTACAAAAACCAGAGAGATGCAGGTCATATCTCTAATAAAGATAAGATATGAAAGATTTTCGTTTGATTTTATTGTAAACGAAAGCACACAAGCTAATGCTAAGTACTTTAGTGAGTACAAAGAGGTAGAAAAGAAGATTGCAGTTCCGACCGGCTCCGGCCACACAGTGACTCCGTCATTTGCTGCCAGGAAATTAATGGTGGGAGCACTCCGGAGCTCGGCGGTCGGCACGACAAGCACACGTTGATTACTTGTTAAATTGTTAGTATTCGCACTCAAGCGGGTTGTACCAAACCACATGGCCGACAGCGACAGCTTATTGACCGGCCAACCGCCTATTTTGAGCCACTTAGCGGGGAGCATTCAACACAAATAGAGACATAGCTTGACTAAATAATGGAGTTTATTCAAACAGTGCTGTATGGACTCGTCGAGACCGCGAAGCGCGTCGAATGGCCTGCAAAAGATTTATTAGTTTAACGGTTTCCATTCACATTTGGACTGTGTCTGATCTTTCGATTCAGATAAATCATCTGCATGATGCATTACGCAAGCGATAAAACGGTTTCATGTACAGTTAAAGTTATTCTACGACCGGATTGGCATATAACGAAGCGATTCGCCGGATTTTGTGAAAGGATCTTCGGCTCAACGTGGTGTAGCATAAGGTTGTTTTTTCGTTTGCTGATTTGATTGATGCTTTGGATTCTGTTTGTGTGTTTTGATTCTGACTCGGCTTAATCGTGACGGATGATCTGTTGAGTCAAGAGGTCTCTGTAGATTAGATAGCAAGGAAACGCCATTGTATTAATAGACTGTGAAATGGAAATAAGCAAAATATCAGATAAAATGCAGATTGGTTTGAAAGCAGAAAATTTATTCAGTAATCTTGATTTAGCGGCAAAACGCTATAAAAGTAGCGCTCAATAATAGCACGATAAACATTTGCCTTGCCGAGTGAGATAATAAAACTGAAGACAACGCTGATAATAAAAAAACGATAAAGCTCGCCTGTCAAGAAACAGTTCATCACGAATGCTAAAAGGAGAATAAGGAACACTAATACGATAAAAAACACCATATTGCTGCTAGGATGAAAACATATTTACAAAAGGCAATTAGTTTAATCCATCTGATAAAATCCATCCATTAGTTTCGGGTAATCGCTGGCAATAATCTAGTAGGCGCAAGCCGGCCTCGGCTTCACTCTCACAAGTAATTATTTCTACAATTTATATTTTATTATGATCGCGTTGGTCGTGCAGTTGCGGTATAAAAATAAACACTGTAATACTTAACAGCTTTGATCGCTCGACTCATTCCTATTTTCTGCTCATCATGTTTTCCCATTTGCGTTCTCAAGTTAAAGTTTGGTAACAAACGTTTTGCGCGCTCAGTATATGCGATCATGAATGTTTTGTTACGGTCGATTGGGACAGTTTGATTGCTGATAGTTTAATCTTATCTAGAGTACTACTGTCATAAAACAAGATCACGTTCTGGCGGACACAGTAACGAAGTTGATGTTTAATGATGCCAAAGTTTCTTTCTTATTAAATGAAAAAGTTATTTTTTCGTAAAAGTACAAATAACATAATATTCAGGTGGCCTTGAATTAATGGTCGAAAGCCATTGTTGGATTATGACGGAATATCATAAAATGGAAGAACTCGAATCGAAGTTAAATGAGCTGTTGGATACTAACAGTGTTTCATCGGAAAGCTGTAAAATGACAATGTCTGCAGGAGGCGACAATGTTGATATTGTAATGTCGGTGCTAAAAGTTTTAATGTCACCGTTTTGCGAGCTGCGAGCGATCGTTTCAGCTTCAGTACAAGATGTTGTCGAGTGAACTTCATTCTTAACATCCGTTGATACTTTCAGAGTGCGCTTTACTTTTATACACATTTTTGAAATAAAACTGGACACTTCCTTTCCGTCTACATGTCTACAATCGGTGAACAAACTAACTAAGTTTGTTCACCGATTGTAGACATTGTTAATCCTAGCAGGGGATATTAATATGTAGGGAAGCTTTTAAATGCATTGTATTTGCTAAAATGTTGGTAATAAATCATCCAATTTGGCACCAGCACCCGTATTATGTAACGGTATTATGTGAATAAATAAGTTATGTTCTTGAAAGTAAATAATTAAACACACAGCCTAAAGAAACATTAAACAGGGGTTACTATTTCAAAAATAGCAGTAGTTATAAAATATAAGAATTAAAGAGCCAGTCGAATAGTCTACGCCACATGTTGTTCCCTCGGCTACCGGAAATGTGGAGCTAATTACATAGAAACAGGGCCGCAGCGACTAATAACCTCACCTCGGAAACAAATGGCCTGTTCCATTCCATTAAAATTACACCAATGTTAAACGGTTCACCAAATATAAAATAATACGATGTTTGAACCAAAAAAGTGTTTTGGCAAAAGAGTGTCCTCGACTCCAGAGAACTTTTCAGAGAGATAGAAGGAGTTAGCGTCTGTCAATCGTGCATTGTTAAATTCTCATCAGTCTAAAATCTTTGCAACAGTTCTAAACTCTCTGCTGGATTAAGTTTTAATTGAATTCTACCAAAAAGCTGTAGCTCCCACCCACTCGATGAATGGACTCGATTGCAACCAGCCGTCCTCCGTAATACCCGGCGATACCTGTCAGAAGATCTTTCTAATTATCCACGAGAGTTGATGTTTTCTAAAGCGAGACCGGAATTCTCATAAAATCTATTCCTTCTCAACAATCTCAAATTATGTCGACTGTTATTGCGCACTTACTTATTTTTTTAGGAGAACCAATACTCTTTGGTTGCTCATCCATTAGAATAACCTCATTTACGGCTGCTTCTGAAGTAAATGCTATCAAGTGAGATTCTAAAGTATTTATTCGATAGAGTACGTTTAATATAGCTAAAGGTAAGTAAGGTATGTTCGCTTGCTGCCGGTACAACTAACAAGTCTCTAAATTACAGTTAGCGCGTGCTGCCAGATTTATGGCCGAGGCGGTGTTTCTGTTACACGTGACTTCTAGCTTCATCCTTGCTTATTTGGTGAGAAGAGCAGACTTTATAGGCTCTAAGATTGTTCTACGTAAGAAAATAATTGCCGATCTCTTAACTGTGGTTAAAGATAGAACCCATTATTTCCTTCCAATCGTTTTTGTGGGATATTAAGGTAAATGGAAAAGCAGAAATATTACTCGAATTATGACTTTCTGAAAGAAACAAATAACTCGTGTTGAAGTACATGTGTAGTGAGCGATCGATCAGAACAGTCTCATGAATTGCAACATTTATATCCCGAGATTTTCCACTTTTATCCTGACGGGAAGATTTATTCACGCGACACCGCCCCGACCCTTTGAAGTCGGGGGGACATTCTTGCCTCGCTCAACGTTGTTATTTTTAATTAAAACCTCGTAAAAGTTACTGATACTTTTTTGATCAACGACAACAAGTTTGGGACGAAGTTATAATGACAATTTGGGACGTGCGTGCGAGAATTCGTGTAGGTTTAGTTGTGACAGCATTATGTCGATGATATCGCCGTAAGTGAAGAAGCTATTACGAGGGCCATTGTCCGAGAGCTGGGGAGCGGAGCGTGATCTCCTGTTAATCCGGTGGACGCGCGGATAACAACGCTAACAATGTGATAAACCCGCGCCGGACACGTCGCGCCCGCTCGCAATAACCATAAACTATCAACCGCAAACGGCTGCCATCTTGTAGACGGAGTCGATGAAATATCCACCTCTCCCTCAAACCCTTGGGGTGGTACGTCCCGTCTCCCTCACCCACCCTGTTCGTTGACGAGATGAATACCTGCTTAGCTTCGTATTCTCCTGGTAGCCAAGTTTACATTACGCGAATTAATCCAACCATTTCGGGATGATGGCGGGATTTTTCATGTTGTCGTTTTATACGAAACTGCCAGAGAATCCTTTTAAATTACAACAAGATGCAACGTTTAAAACGTAAATAATATACTAAAATGCATTCGTTTCGAAGTATATATGTATTTTAAATATGATGGTACTTACATGCCTATTCTATACACAGTCAACACACCTGCGACTAGAGAACTTTGGGTTAAGTGATGCTATTGTTTTCTACAATGGAATGTTTCTAGATAAACACCACAAACGTCTGTTTAGTATTTGTACAACTTCGTACGAATTGACGCACTTGTATTTACTTTGAGGTTTCTCAACGAGCTAGCCGTTCGTTTTACGTCTGTACTAATTCCGCGGGTAATTTATTTGTACAACAACAACTTACGGATTTCTAGCATGCGTCGTGGTTCAAGAACATTTCACGGGGAAAATGCTTAGTGGTATTGTGGTGAATTTGTATTGCGATCAGAGTACTCTCTCAATGGCGCGATGCTGCATGAATTATTTATTGATGCAGCCGCGAGCGCTAGCCGCGGGCCCGGCGGAGTCTCCGGCGACGTTCATTTTACTCCCCATAAAATATATTTTTTCCGTCTGAACTTTTAATAGTACTTTCGACGGATAACTGGATTGCTTTTATGGAGTCCATTTTTCGTTTGGTGTTATTTGTGTACAGTTTGACAATTTATGTAAAAGAACAGAAACGGTACGCAGAGAATTCGGACGTGACACTCATTTCATATATCCGTTTTCACAGGACAAGACAAGATAACACAACCACTCTATTCAATGTCGAAAGCTTTAATTTAAAGACAAGAATGTCATTATTACGATTTTTAAATAATGCTCGTGGATAATTGCCGACACTCTGCGGATTGTTCGAGTGGCAGCTGCCGTCCGTCGTCGCTCATCGTCAGCGAACTGGTTCTCAAACTGTTAATCAATTACACACACCGTTGGTCCGGACGCTTTTTCCGATCGTCTCGCGTAATGGATACCACACACGCACTTGTACGTACGGATAATAAGTACGTATACACACAACACAGCCGAGGATCGAGTCGGTCGGGTTCACGCACGAATGCCTCTGCAAGTACCAGGTTAAGCTACGCTACACTTTGTTCTGCATCAGTGTGCGGTTGGCTGTTTTTTATTCGTGTATGTGTGGCAGGTTTATGCCCCTCGCCGGCTCGGCGACTCGTCGCGTGTGTGCGATGCTATTTTTCGAGAGCTCTGCTTGCGTGCCTGTGTTATCTTTGGCTCTTTGTTTTATTGTTTTTGTTCGGTGACTACAAAAATGAGCGCCACTGGCTTTATTGTTCATTTGGCTTTTGTCTTTGGAATCGTTCGACCGCTTGGATAAATAAATGTCTTGGTCTGGCCCATTTGCTATATAACGACATTATCTTCTTTCTTGCTGTACACTTTTTGCAATATAAAAGTAATTTGTCATGGTCGGTTGGTCGCACGGTCGGACGATTGATAGGCAATCCAATTTTCAATGAGTGTTCGAAGATTCGAAGAGAAGCGGAAAGACAAGGGTCTTCCATTTACATAAGGACGACGAGTTAACGTTGGCAGGCCAAATAAAGACGGAAAGTAATTTGCATATGCAAATATCGAGTCGCTTTCATGCAAATACTTGGTTTATTACGGCGGCTTAGTGATACTTACAAAGCCTTAGGCATCCTTAGAGCTCTTTGAAGGGCTCATCATAATATCCTCACATTTTGGGACGCCTTGTAGCCAGATTATTATTCCTTCGATTAAAATCCTTACTTTGAGTTGTTCTAGTGAGTTTCTTGAATGTACTTTTTGTACCAGGAGAAAACGTGGAATGATGTTTGCGTCAGTACCTATATGTTATCATTAGTACTTGTTTATTTATACGGCTGAATAATAACATACTGCTTGCTTATAGGCCAACAACAAGCCAATTTTACTCAAATCTCTCATGGTTCGTAATTTATTTTATACTCATCTCGTCAAAATGATGATTAACTTCAGGCAAATTTTGTTTTAAAATTATAAATAATTGAGTGTCACCTTACTTACTTACTGTGTGTATTGTCTCATTTATATGACAGCCCCGTCTCGCAGCACAAATAATGAGGTGATGAATAACTCTTCGATATTAATTTCATCATGCGATCCAACAGCCATCATATTGATCATTCCAATTAGAGGTCGCATATAAAATATTTTATATCAGAAATAAAAAAAGTTTAATGGCGTTTTGCAGTGACAACATTTAACACGGTTCGTTTATGTATTTGTTCGGTTTATTATTTATCGATTCTTTATTACACATCGTGTTTACATTACGTATTGATGTTTGACGCCTCTGCTAAATGATATTTGTATATGTCTACAGCTTTTCATTAATTAAAGTATTTTATTTTATTTTCAATTACGTCTTCAGATCAATTTAAGATGAAATTGTCTGTCCACTATACGTTAGTTTATTTCTCAGTTGGCCGGACAGCATGGCATCCCGCGCCGCCGCGCCGCTGTCTCCGGCGACAGCATCGCGTCCTGTTTACAAATAGCGCTATTAACCTTAACACGAACAAACGGCTGCATGTTGGGAATCACTGCTCTCCCTTTTAAACCCATATAACATTACACCCGTCCTTTTCGCACTGATGCGATCGATAACAACCTCGGTGCTGCCTTAAATATGCCGATTAATTAAATTGATACCCGAGCAGCCGGCTGCATACGTGACATAGTCGTAATTGATAAAATAAACATTAGTTCATGTTGGGTGGGTCGGTCGGGCGCGTTCTAGTTACAATGATTGTATCGGGTATCGGCTGGGTGTCTATTGGGTGTACTCAGAGAATTTGCATAAACGTTTCGTCTTTCTAAACTTCATTACCCGTTCGAATTATGGGCAGGTAATTATCTGAGAGATATTATTTATGTCATTGCTAGATCTAATGGATGACTTGATCAGTGTACAATATTGATATTGCGATATCTGTATACAAATACCGAGTCTCTCTCATCAGTTTACAAACACAAATCATAAATTTTCTTTTTAGGGTTCCGTACCCGATGGGTAAAATGGGACCATATTACCAAGACTCCGCTGTTCGTCCGTCCGTCCATCTGTCACAAGGCTGAATCTCATAAACCGTGATAGTTAGACAGTTGGATTTTTCACAGATGATGTATTTCTATTGCCGCTATAACAAATATTAAAAAAAATAATACAATAATTTATTTACGTACATGGAGTGTGAAAGTAGCCGCACCAATAACTTTGTAAACAACATTTTTCTATGTAAAATCCAAACTATTCACTCCCCACCATCCCTACCATTGTACGGTGGTTGGTACCCTTCGTGCGCGAGTTCTACTCGCACTTGACCGTTTTTTATATCTGCGTTTTATCTTCTATCGGCACTAAACAAGCGATTTAGATAATCGATTCCGAAACTTAGCTAAAGCGACTGAAAATTTGATGAAACTATCAGAATTTGAATCTCTAAGCTGAATCGTTGATGAAGGTAATAAAATAATATACCGACGCTGTTGACATATTATGAGGGCAATTATTTATCAATGTAATGAAATCCGCCAAGCATACCTTCTAAGAGTTTTAGCTCTTCATTTATTATCTATAAATAACTAATGTACTCATGTTTCCAGTTGATACCTAAACAACAATAATAGTATTCTGTATATTGTTTCAAGCCTGCCACCCACAGCCAGACACTTTACAATCAAAACAGCAATAACAAAGTCCATTTAAATGTTGAGTGCATGCCATCTCAAAATCCTAAAACACAAACGTGATTAATTTAACAATATGTACAATCAATGACAAAATTCAATCAGCTACACTAAAATTATAAAAACTAAAACCGAGTAGATAATCTACGAAGAAACACACTAATCTCCGCAAGTGGAGTAGTAATTGGACACCTATTTAAATGCCCGAATAACAAAATTGGGCCACATCCGGAAGTAGATGAATAAGTGTATAACATTGTACCAGAAACTTCTCTTGATTATTCTCTGCCGTGCCTAATCTTCTGTGGTTCATCTCATTAATGTCAAATAAAGCCTTCCTCTCGTAATTTACATTTTAGTTACGAGTACTGTCCCTGGCCATCTGCCATGTCTACCGGCTTCATGTTTCGGATAAACAAATTGAAGAAGATAGAAATGAATTGACACCGGATTTAAATATTTTATCATTTGGTACGATTACAGATAGTGTGTTACAAAAATATCTCTAAAATATGAATCAGTTTTGATATTCAAACACATTCTCATATCATCTGTTTTATTGGGTTTATATTATATAGTCTTTCTATTTCTTCAACGCTGCATAGTGTGGGGCCAACCAAAGGCATTGGCTATTCCTGCACCCGTATTTTGCCTGCCTTTTCAACTTATTTACATAAGTATCTGCTATTATCGTGTACAGCACTGACGACACAGGATAGAACAGACATAAAACATGTTCCAAGTTTTCTTTGCATTTCCACAGCCCTAATTTTGCTGTCTCACCGGCAACATGGGGCAGAGGAACTCATTTCATAACCCATAATGCACTGGCTTTGTCTCGCTCCTATAGCGTTAGAAGGAGCGGGATGGAAGAGGGTAATAAAAATAGCTCGTTCGGTGAGGGAATTTGAACTCTGCGTTGGGGTGTACTACCATGGAATTTTAGTCGGGACAGGTTCGGGTTTCTGCTTCATTTATTACCGCGCGACGTCGGACCTCGAGCCAATAAACTGAGGAGTTCTCGGCTTTCGCCTCTCGGCACCCTCTCCAGACAATTTACGAGTAGAACTCACACTAATTCCTCTAACAGCACTCCACGGGTTTAAATGTAAATTTTTAACAATTTGCGACTGTTTAGTGACTTCGTTATAACTTCAGCGCGTGTCATTTGTAGCCAGATTGGATTGCCTGCATCGTACCTATACATTTGTAATGAACACTCTTATTATTTATACGTATATGACTTGAATTTGTATTAAATGTACTCAAATGATTTACTCTTTCTTTGCAGGTAAGCCATCGATCTACGCTGCTCTTAGTGCTTACTCATCGCGTAATCTAAGAAGTGAATCGACATTGGATCAGTAAGATCAATCATACGAATGGCATGTAGATATATTCGAAGTTATGTTCATTGTTTCGTAGAGCTATTTCAGAAAGCTATCAACCTTTCGTAACATAGTTGTTGAGCTCTCCCATAAGGCTCACGTGATGATCGACTTTGCTCAAGCCTCTGCCATATAATCCGGCTTAATTTCAACATTACTTCGCTCCTTCTGTCTATCGTAAACTTCTCGTAATGGATGGCAGTCATCCAAGTACTCAGATGCAACAACAATCCTCTTGGTTTGTTCAATTTGAGCAATATTATCAGTAATGTATTCATTGGATCAGCTAATCTTCAAGATATCATGCCATTGAAGATGGCTTCTTAAGAGATAAGATCGCGAACAGGTAGACACATCGTGATGTGATGACTAACGATTACTAGAATGTTTTTTTTATCCTTATTAGAATATTAGTCGAAGATAAGCTTGTAGTGACTAATTGTTTGAAGCTGTTTGTTCTATGTTCATTGTTTAGGTGATGTAACGATCAAGCTCACATAACATAACTGGTATGTTTTTCTTCTCTTAGTTAGATAGCAATCACCATTGTTCTAGTATTTATTAGAAGTTGGAATATATTTTAGCTGGAAGAAATATGAGGCAACTAGTAATGATTTGTTTGAATGTAACCTCAATGGTCGGGGACATATTGTACATATAAACCGTGAATCAATCAGAAAATGAGAGGATTCATGCTTTTGGACATTCAGAATAACTTCGGTCACGTCGATGTGTGTATCAGCAGAGAATACCTGATAGATACTGTTGTTTTTTGTTTCGTGTTATATCACAGCCACCGACCCTAAGGTAATTTCCTGGCTTTGATCTCTCCGTGAAACCTTATTCCACTGACTTTAATTATTTCGCTTTTGTGCCGCCCTCACCTTCGTGGCAGGAATTTCAAGCAAAAAGGACTCTTAATTATTCGTAGATTAAGTTTAATTTTCTAATTATTTATGCGTCTATTCTTGCCGGTTTCTTTATGCTAACGAATTCGTTTTTTGTGCCCCTCGGCTATCGCTCTATTAGTGCGTTTTTTGTTACGGTTGCTTAAATTAAATATGTTGAATTTCTTGATATACGTATAATCCTAATAAATTGTTTCTTAAATCACCGTTTTTGTTTGAGACGAACCCTATAGGTCCCTATTGTCTTGCGAGTACTGATACTCGCAAGACAATAGGTTTGCCTGAGCAAACTCAGCAAAATTGTGTGATAAACGGCGGATCTTTTGATTGCGTTGACATTAACTTCAAGATATCACACCTGCCTAATCGATATTAATTTCAACTTAATACCTACACGCGTTCCTGGGAAAGCGGTTTTGACAGACGGACAGACAGACAGACTGAAATTTACAGTTTTAGGATTTTTCCCTTTACTTGTGTTATAAAAACCTTGCTTCGCGGCAAATTTTTTGATTCTAGGTCAACTGGAATTATACGTTTTGATTCCCTTGATAATATCAAGCAATTCCAGCAAAATTGTGACATAAACGGCGGTATTTCTTGATTGCGTTAACCTATAAAGTTGATTTTTTCACGACTTCAGAGAGACCTGAGTAAGCTATATTAATTTTAACTTGATACCTTGCGTTCCTGAGAAAAGGGTCTCGACAGATGGACAGACAGACGAATTACGAAGGGTTTCTTTTAAGGGTTCCGTAGAGACTGTCTGTCCGTCTGTATGTAACAGCAACTTTATTCCGAAACTATCAGGACTACACAGTTGAAACTTAAGACAGACGTTAAGATTCCTGAAACCATTTTTCCTCAAAGTAAATTGTTCCCCCCACCCCTCTAACTGTAAAAGTAAGAGGGTGAAAAAATATTTATTATGGAAACCTAAATGTGCGAAGTCCACACGCACATGGCCGGTTATTCCTTTTTAAGTTACGGAACCTTAAAAAGGACAACACTAAAGAAATTACAAAAGAGGAGAAGTACAATAATGTAACAAATAAATGGTCAAGTGCGAGTCGGATTTGCGCACGAAGGGTTCCGTACCACCGCACAAATGGTGTTAAGTTTCTTGCATGGTGATTAATAATATAATATAAAAATAAAAATTGATACAAACATAATCACTACATATGCATTCAAAGAGGGATTTTTAGGGAGACGCATTGAGTCAGACAGACAAAAAGACACTCATAGAGATGGGTCTGTCTTTTTTGTTCTGTTGAAGAGCATTTCATTGAGTATAATCTTTTCAAATATTTTAATTAGTGCTGGAATTACAGAAATTGTTCTGTTTGAAGGATCATCCTTATCTCCCGGCTTCAACAGAGGTATCACTTTACTGTGTTTCATGAGGTCTGGGAAAGCTCAATCGACAACGAAAGCTAAGTGTGGAAGCTATTACCAGAATTACTGAACCAATGACTTTAACTGTTATACAGGTCTTCAGTATTTTTAAGTTAAGTGGCCTAAGCGTTTCGAGAATGTCTTGGGAATATACATCATTATATTTAAATTTAACAAAGCCTCTGCTTCATATGGAGATGGGTTAAGACTAGGGTTGCCAACTCTTATAAATGGATATGCGGGACACCAGGGCTATAATATGCGGGACAAGCCCTTAAAATGCGGGACTTTCCCACAAAACCTACAGCAAAGAGAAAAAAAACAAATTTTAATATTTTTATAAGTTTTAATTATAAAATAGTCAAAATAACACGAGTTACACTTAAATAACTATTCGCTAGCGCGCCAAATAACAAGAAAGACAATTAGCTTTGCTTTTTGAAAGAGTACTTGTCTTGTGATTTGGCGCATTTAAGATTTTTTTTATTGCACATTACGTAATTATAAAAGTCTTTGCAACTATAACTAAAGTTGACTTTCACCTGCAACTCCGCCTTCACATGTTCAACAGTCAGCTTATAACTTTGCAACTATAACTAAAGTTGACTTTCACCTGCAACTCCGCCTTCACATGTTCAACAGTCAGCTTATAACTTTGCAACTATAACTAAAGTTGACTTTCACCTGCAACTCCGCCTTCACATGTTCAACAGTCAGCTTATAACTTTGCAACTATAACTAAAGTTGACTTTCACCTGCAACTCCGCCTTCACATGTTCAACAGTCAGCTTATAACTTTGCAACTATAACTAAAGTTGACTTTCACCTGCAACTCCGCCTTCACATGTTCAACAGTCAGCTTATAACTTTGCAACTATAACTAAAGTTGACTTTCACCTGCAACTCCGCCTTCACATGTTCAACAGTCAGCTTATAACTTTGCAACTATAACTAAAGTTGACTTTCACCTGCAACTCCGCCTTCACATGTTCAACAGTCAGCTTATAACTTTGCAACTATAACTAAAGTTGACTTTCACCTGCAACTCCGCCTTCACATGTTCAACAGTCAGCTTATAACTTTGCAACTATAACTAAAGTTGACTTTCACCTGCAACTCCGCCTTCACATGTTCAACAGTCAGCTTATAACTTTGCAACTATAACTAAAGTTGACTTTCACCTGCAACTCCGCCTTCACATGTTCAACAGTCAGCTTATAACTTTGCAACTATAACTAAAGTTGACTTTCACCTGCAACTCCGCCTTCACATGTTCAACAGTCAGCTTATAACTTTGCAACTATAACTAAAGTTGACTTTCACCTGCAACTCCGCCTTCACATGTTCAACAGTCAGCTTATTTCTTGAGTCGGTCCATGCATTTCCACAAAGTGAAAATACTCTTTCGGCAGCGGCATTCGAACATGGTATAGATGCAACATATTGGAAGAGCTTCATAATGTTAGGTATGTTCGAATGTTGAACTATTTCATTCCAGCATTCATAAGTACTTTTCTGTGTTTTTACCCGCTCCTCGGTAATTTTATTGACTGTCTCCTTTATGCAGCAATATTCGTTATACAGTTCGTCCATATCTATGAGTTTAGTGAGTGATAATTTCTCGCAACACATACAGAGATCCGTGTAAAGAAATGCTTTTTCTAAAGCAAATACTCTCATTATCGCCAAATGACTACCTTCCGAAAAATCAAAGCGGTCGTCCAAGTATTTCAGTGCATTTTTGTACCAAGTAATCAAAACTATTTTGATAGACTCTTGTTCATCTGTTGTGAAATTGGTTAGGGCATTTGAGCAAACGAATCCAAAGAATTTGTCGTTAATTCTCTGTTCTAATTTTTGGCGTAAACCTGTTAGGATGTTGTATGTTTCACAAGATAGTGCATTATCTTTTTCGAGAAACATGATGGTTTTCTGAAATATTTTCAAAACATTGTCCAGAAACCCGAGAAAGCATTCTGTTTTCTTTGTGTCCTCAAAATATTTCAATAATGCAACTGGACAGTTATCTCCGAGTGATCTGAAATATGACGATAAGGCTGGTAATCCGCGTAGAATTTTCCCAATAGCAGGATGCAATGACAGCCACCTGGTCTTGACGTGTCGTACAATATTTTGATATTCTAATCCAACATCAGCAAAGTGTTCTTTTAAGGCTTGTACTCTCTGAGCATGATAGGATAAGTACCCGTACACTTTAAGTACTAAATTTTCTACGTCAAACTCGCACTTTTCCATAGCATGACGGACGGCATTATGCACCATGTGTGCTGAACATCCTGCAGCCAAGATGTTGGCATTATCTTGAGACAGTAGTTTGTAAACGGAATTGTTCTTTCCAAAATTAACGTTCGCGTTGTCAGCAGAGTAGGCAGATAGATTCGTAAAATCCAGATCCAGCTCTTTAAGCCTATTCCTTAGATTTCTATAAATATCGATCGCTTTTTCGTCCGGATCCTCGTAAAAATCAAGTAGGCAGGTGCAGATACCATTTTCTGGTGAGTAAAATCTGACTATTATAGGATATAATTTTACATGCCCGTGATTTGATGCGTCTGTCGAAATACTGTAAAACACGCCAGATTTTAGTTTTTCTACAATACCTTCAATTGATGCTGGAGCCAGAACAGAGTAAACTAAAGAGGACGCCTTAGTTCTTCCGAGAGTTAGTTTTGCTGCGATTTGGGAATCTTTAAATATCACAGGACATAATTTTGAATCGCAGTCGATACAATTGTACGACATGTTATGACAAACGCAATGATAAACTTTTGTCAATTCTGCAGCTATCACTTTTTCCTCGTCTGTCGTCAAAACATCGCGTTTTAAAAACGTTTGTAAAGATTTGGTACTTTTTCGAGCTCTTTCTCCTCGTTGATGTTCCGGGAAGCTAAAAAGTCCTTTTTATATCACTCAAACCTCCATGCGAAATCATAAATGATTTCATACAAATGTTGCAAAAAGCCTTATGAACATTTGTATCGACTTTCTTCAAAAAGGGATACGTGTATTCCCATTCTTGCCGGTAGCTACACATTCGCTTACACTTTTTCGCTTTAACCCAGATGTTACTACTGTTTGATAAAAGGAACACCTCATAAATAAAATTCTAAAGCAAAATGAGGGTACTTTTAAAATGTTATTCGAAGTGCTACAGTTTATTAGTCTCAGTACGAAACTGTCAGAAGTGGTTTGAGTTGATTACTGTGCAACGTATTTTTTCAAAGCGAGTTGATAATTTGTGATTTTACAAAATGGATTTGTCAAGGTATGTAATGTAGTTGAAATATGTTTGTTATCATATTTGTTTATAAATATATCGTAGGATTTGGCTTGCTTTACCGATAGGTAAAACAAAATGTAGTTATATACTTAGTTTTGTCAAGTTATTTGTGTACATAAAGTGCCGTTCCTTTTATCAAACAGTAGTAATATCCATTTGTTTGTTTGTTTTAGGCGTCGTCAGACTAAAGGATTGTCTTTGAACGAGATTATTGAGGAGCTGGAACGTAATGAAGAACAAGATTTTCCTGATTCCATCACTATTTTCCCCCCTGAAAATTATTGTGCAGAAATTACCGATGAAGACTCCGGAGATGAAAACGTAGTGTCTCTTCACAACTTACCTGGTTCGCAACTGATAGCTCCAGCTGAAATAATGTACCCGGAATCATCATCAGACTCTGATGCAAGTGAGGATTACGTAGTTTCACTTGCTGAATTATCCAAACGAAGACGACTTGCTCCTAGTACAAGATCACAACCTCAAAGTGTTAGGTCTTCACCAGAACCATCGACTTCTCAAGGACCAGTGGTTAGAGAAACGGTACCTAAGTCAAAATTGTATAATTGGCAATCCCGTGATAACCAGCCCGCATTCAGCACTTGGTATCCATATGTATCAGCTCCACACAAGGAAAACCCAATATACTTTTTTGAATGCATGTTCGATGAGTGTGTTATAAACATGCTGGTGCAATATACCAATACTTATGCTTCTCAAAGAAACAAAGTTGGAAATGTTACTGCCCATGAGATGAGGAGCTTTATCGGAATATTGTTGTTTAGTGGCTATGTAGTGGTACCAAGAAGGTACATGTACTGGGAAAATAGCACTGATAGTGGGATGCCACTCGTTTATAACGGCCTATCTCGGGACAGATTCACATTTATCATGTCACACCTCCATTGCTGTGACAATACAAACTTAGACGCCAATGATAGATTTGCAAAACTCCGTCCACTATTCGATTTGCTCAATAAAAACTTTGTCGAGTTTGCTCCTTATGAAGAAAACCACAGCATCGATGAAGCGATGGTGCCTTATTATGGTGGCCATCCTTGTAAGCAGTTCATCCGTGGTAAACCAATCAGATGGGGATATAAACTATGGGTAGGGGCTACGCGACTTGGATATATTATTTGGTTCCAACCCTATCAAGGGAAATCTGGTGATGATGATTCAACCTATAAGAAGCTAGGTTTGGGCGCCAGTGTAATTTTACAATACTCTGATATTCTCCGAGAACATATTGACAAAGAAGCTCCATTCCACTTGTTTTTTGACAACTTTTTCACATCGATTCCACTCATCGATGAGTTGCGTGAAAGAGGTTTGAAAGGCACTGGAACAATTAGAGATAACAGACTATCTAAATGCCCTCTGCCAAAAAATAAGGAGTTGCAGAAATCTGAACGTGGCACTATCAAATACAAGTCGACCAGAGCTGAAGAAATTGTTGTGTGTAAATGGAATGATAACAGTGTGGTTACCGTGGCTTCAAATGCAGTTAAAGTTCAACCAACTGTAAAAACTAAAAGATTTTCGCAAAAAGAAAAAAAATATGTACAAATTGATCAGCCAGCTTTGATAAAAACCTATAACGAAAACATGGGTGGTGTGGATAGGTCAGACCAAAATATTAGTCTGTATCGCACTTCCATTCGTGGGAAAAAATGGTATATACCATTGATTTTTCATTGCCTTGACATGGCTGTTCATAACGCTTGGCAGTTGTATAAAATCAATGGAGGAGCTTACGACCACCTCAAATTCCGAAGGAGCATTGCCACTGCTTTTCTGGAAACTTACAACAAGAGCGCGCCTCGCAAACCTGGCAGAGTGTCGCAAAGTCACCATGAAAGTTCTCGGTATGATAACATTGGTCACATTATAAAATACCGAGATGAGCAATTACGATGTGCGATTTGTCACAAAAATGCAAAATTTTTTTGCAAGAAATGTTGTGTTACTCTTCACCCAAAAACATGTTTCGAAGCTTATCACGTTCCGTGTGCTGAATAAAGTCTTTGTCGTCGGTCATAAGTATAAATCAATGTAATAAATAAAGTATAACTTCTTTTTTTATCATTTATAGTGTCCCTTATTAGTGCCTGCTTCATAGTAGTAGTACATTTTACTAGCGTTCCTTTTATCAAACACCATTTTCCGGGTTTTCCCTACTTGAAAACTTTTTTTAAATATTTTTCATTTATTATTCAGGTCATTACTACCCTATTTACAAAAAATCGTAATGATCTGACACTAAAAGGTATATCCGTAATAACTGGGTTAACTTTCTTTTCACTATCGCTGTCAACTGTTTCTGAATCAGACATGACTTTAATCCACAAAACTCTTCAAAATTTAATCAATTAAAATGCAATAAAACAACAAAACCATCTGACAAAGCAGGTAAACAATGAGTGAATGATTTGATTGCACGGCGCGGCGTGTAGCGCGAACTGCGAAATAGAAAGGTAGGTACCTACCTAGCGAGCCGAGCGAGCGAGCGAGCGAATATTGTCACTCACTCAGCAGGCACGGCACGGCAGGCAGGTATGTACTCGCGCGCGGTGCGCCGCCGTGAACGAAAGTGGAGTTGGTGTAACAAAATAATTGTTCCCGCGCTCGGCACCACTGCACGCGCATTTCAATGATTTTTCTTTCTGGAGATGTCCCAAACGTTTTGGCGTATTAATGTTGTCAGATTTATCAGAAAGCGGGACAATTGGCGTCCCGCAGGCAAGCCAAGCGGGACGCATTATTTAGGCCCTGGAAGCGGGACGTCCCGCCTGACGCGGGACGGTTGGCAAGCCTAGTTAAGACGCTTTGTGAGTAAGGGTGCATTGGTGAAGAATGTTTCGAAAGCTCGAGCTACCTAGATTTAATAACATCATCATCATCACCTATCTTTAAGCAGAAAATATTACACTTATTAGGTATAACTTTGCCAGTTTTATGGTTTATTCTTTGCCAAACAGTATTCATGCTATTGTTTGACTTTTGTATGTTTCTATTCATTTGTAAAGTTTTTGCAGTTCTACAAACCAACTTGAATGTTTTGGAATATTTTTAACATAGTCATGAAATTTTCTATTAAAGTTATATCAAGGTTTTTTTGTTCATAAATGTCGTACAAGATAACTCTACTTTTACGAATTCCAAAAGTTGCCCAGTCAAAATGATTATTTACGTTATGTTCACTTATTGTGACTTTATTTGATTTAAAAACTTTGTCGAATTATGTTTTATTAATAATGTTGAAGAAATCCCAATACATTTTGGTCGGGCTCTGTTCATTAAAATCCGGTGGCCTGATTTTTGAACCACAGTCATGTGAGGTTTTTCAGGTAGGAAAAACAAAACAGAAAATGTCTACGAAGGGAAAAAAATATTCAACGCACCATTTTTTATAATTTGAGAAAAAATAATTAGTATGGCTTGGATTTATAACTGTAGTGTAGACCGTTAAAATAAAAATTGACAATCTTTTGACAATATGCTTGAAGGTATGGCGATAAAACTACGTTACGACATTGTCATTCACCAGTTTTTTTTGTGTTCAATGAAATTTACGTAGTGCCTTCCCGCCACACGATATTAGTTAGACTATTATCGACGTCAATAAATCCGATGGAACAGTGTTGCAATAGTGAAATATTGTTCTGGGTGGCAGATTTAGTTTATTTTGACGTTAGATATTTACATAATATTTACTTTTTAGATTTTATAAAGCCAAGTTAAGTAAGTTCATTAGTAAAAAAATATATATTAACTAACAATTAAAAATAAATATTAAAAAAGACAAAAAAATGTGCCAGGTCACTGCCGCCGTCGCTGGGTAAAGTGCCCAGAAGGCTGTCGGCGTTGCCTCGCTGTATGGCGGGCTCTGCCGGTGCCCAAGTTTTAGATAAAATAATCATTATTTTAAAATACAAATATTGTGTTATATTATATATAAATAATGGTGCTTTAAAAAATATGTTGTTGTATATTTAGAATACTTATATTTTACACTTCCTTAGATATACATTTTATTCTTGGTTTACGGCATTTTAGAATAAAATACCAGCATCCATTGAAAACCAACACAACTCCTTTATATCTAAGTTTACTCAAAAAATACACGGCATAAATAAAATTAATTAAATAAAGTTTTTAATTGTTGTTACATTGTTGTATCCACAAGTAAATAAATTACATTATTATCGTCACAAATAATTAACTTTGAGTGAGAGCTCTCCTCTATAACTTCCTGAATTTTTTTGAAATTTCAATGTCCTTTTTCATCCCTCGGAGGACTGTAGACACAAACAATAATATAACTGTCTAACTCAGGATAGCTTTATTTGTGTTTCTACAGTGTCGCACTCAAAAACACAATTAAAGGTTACATCATCAAACGAGGCACTCAAATGCTTATGTAAATAATGTAATGGATGACATCAAACTTTATAGCAGATACACAGCAGATCTTCATTCTCTTGCAGATATCACAAAAGACACAAACTTTCTCTCAGGACATACATATGCAGTTGGTTTTAATAATTGTAATACACTGTCATTTGAAAAGGGAAAGGGTACAGAAATACCCCCTGGAGACTACGATCAAGTGACATTGCCGAGCCAGTTTAATGTCGTATGGGTTCACAGATCTACACAAATTCACCAATTTGAAAACAGCCGTTATCAAGAAATTCAAACACCGACTTAAACTATACTGAAAACACATTCGAATTAATTCAATAATATCAAAGCAATCAACACGTTTGCTTTCGAAAGACTCGCAACGCAAAATAAATACTACTGTGACCACTCACAGAAAACACCATCCCAAATCCTGTGTTCAATAGTACATTTGCAAATGCCGCGAAATAGGAAATTGCAGGCCGAGTATGAGTTTGAAGGCCGAGCGAGACGTAGGCGAGGACTTCACTAATACGAGCCAGGCAATAGTGCTTTTCTCAAAAGAATGCAGGGAAATAAAACATACTTTTTATAATATACATTTACTTTAATTCATATTCCGTTGCCAATTTGGCTTCTGATCTTAAATCTGGTGGAGTACAATCAATCTCCATTTCTCTCTCTGAACCGTCAGAACTCATTTGAATTATAAAATTTATATATAATAATAAGTATTTTAATGACAAATCAAGACGAATTTTCAGCTTTGCCGCCAATTTTCTATTTATCACCTGTGCCGAAAGACACGCATTTATGGCTATACAGCCACGTGAACGCAATTTGTACTAAGCAAAGAGACTTACTTTTTTATGCCAAGATTGATAAAAGTGATTCAATCAAAGTGTATTTAATAACTCCAGCACGCCGTTTCTTACAACAGCTGGAGCGTTGTAATGTTCCAAATTAAAAAAACGCTCCAGCAACGGATTTGATTTTCTTTGTCCGTAAATTCGATACCTCGCGTGTTATTTTTTCGAAAATAATGACAATGAGCCATGCGTGTTTGAGGAAAGACTACTATACTAGTTAAGTGCATCAAGTTCAACATGATTATCCTGTAGTTTCACAGAACCGAATACTAAAGTTATGTCACAACTTTAATACACAACCTGGAGCCTAAGCAAAGCGGACCGGAGCAAGGCGACCGACCCCATGAACCGAATTGGTTGCTATAGGTCACATTCTGGTTTATTACCTATATAACTGTCCTATTAGGACAGGAGCATATGCCAGTTGCCGGCCAGGGGCAAGATGGCGGCCATTTAATTTGGCTGGAATAAATTAATCAGGTGACCAGACGATCTCATTTATTTGGACGCAGGTGCTGCCCGAGTTCGCTAAAGTGCGAAAAAAACGGCGAGCACGTGCCGCTTTAGAAGTGAATATTTTTCTGTGCTCTTTACTTAATATGATTGTTATTGCTGATTTTGTATCAGAGGTATATACCTAATCATTACAATGTCTTACTTATTTGGTGGAAAATGTGAAGAAAACTGTGAAACATTACGTGGCCGCGAATTGACATATGAAAACGCAATAATTTTAGTTTGCGGCCGGGTGGTCAGTTAACTGGCATGATATGCACATGATGAATCAAATATATTCTTCTTCTTTATTTTTGCTTTGAGTATAAGGTTCATGATTGTCCACCTGTTTTAACATTTGGGGCTTGATTATTCCTTCACTCTTAGTTTAAAGACGCCAGTATATTATTTAATCCTGTGAAAAATGTCCATGTGGTCGCAATCTAAGTGGTTATCAGTAGGAGGGGCTCAGTTTGCGGCCGTAATTAGAAAGCCGACAACTGAACAGAGATAAGTGATTTTACGGCCGTCAATTGATATTATTTCTATAACACTGTAATACAATATTCCAGTCAAAATAGTCATTGGAGGTTGCATGAAGCCAAGCCCACTGCTGGTAAAAAAGTTATTCAAAATCAAAGGTGAAAACATAGATTTTTTGCATAGATAGATACCAGCAAAATACACGGTAAGTTTTATCAAAAAACAGTTTAAACAATTGTTGTAAATCATAATATTAAGCATAAAAAGCCTTTTCTCCTGATAATCATCATTAATGAGATATCGCGAATCTATAAGTCAAACAAAATTGTATTTTAAACAGACAGAAAGGAATCTTTTATGTTGTTTTTGTGTGATTGTGCCCCGATTACTCCAAGACAGATGTACAGATTTGGAAATTATTATTTCACGTTTAAATGGTTTACCTTCCAATTGGTGCTATCGACATCAGGTCAGGATCTGATGATGGAACGCTGGAGAAATCGAAGAAACTCTTCAAATATCAAAAGGCACACCTATAAAATTTTCGTGTTTACATAGTATCTCGTGCATTGATTCATTTTGTGAATTGGAATTGATGATGAAGACCACAGATTACCAGTGGAACTACTCAGTAGGCATCCCAGAGATTGCGATATGATTACTTTATTACGGTTGATATATATGCCATAAGATGTTTGCTCGTCATAATGCTTTTGGTGAAGTGGAGTCAACGATGGACAACTCTAGGGAACTCTTCAAATGATAAAGACACATCTATGACGGTTTGTTTATTTTTATACTAACGCGTGCATTTGCTCTTGGGAAGCAAGAGTTAGTAAGCGAAGCGAAACTGATGATAAAAGCTACAGATGGCCACCGGACTTTCTCATTTCTTGATTTTAATGGGTGGGGATACGATAGCTTTAGTTGCTTATCATATTAGGTTTGATTAAGAGTTTTTTTTACTTTTTTTAATTATATATAAGCTACACATTCTGAACCACCTTTAAGGTAGTGTACTTGGCACCGAACATTCTTACCCAAAGCGTACCTAAAATGGGGACCATATTACAAAGAACCCGTTGTCTGTGTGTCCGTCTGTCCGATCATATGCCGTCTGGCAGGCAATAACATATGATTAGTAAAAAAATTAAAATACCGCGATTGCATACGTCTAAAACAAAAATTAAAGAACCACGCGGTTTGTCTTCTAATAAATTTGGTCTCCATGCAAGAGACTATACTAGATTCGAATTTGACCGGTTTTTATGTCTAACGTGGTGTCCCCAGTTGGTGTACTCCACGTCCACGGTCTTTTATTAATATTATGTTTCATTCAGTCAAAGTCGAGTCGCTCACACACAAATGGTTATGTGTGTATACAAAAACACGGACACTCAAGTATCTTGTATGGGAACACCCTTTAAATTTTATTAAAGCGTGTAGTTTTTTTTTACAACTATACACACTCGAGATTTTTTTTATCTGTACCTGGTTACAGTTCATGATATATATATATATATATATATATATATATATATATCCCACTGAAAGACAGGCGGACGTATATATATATGGACCGTCGGAAGGATGGACGGATGGATGGGTCGGACGGACGCACTATAAGCGGAAGCTTACTTAATACTAGGGTCCCTTTTGGGGACCCTTGGGGTATGGAACCCATTTAATGTGCCTCTGGTAGTGTGGACAATGTGTTGCCGATGTTTCTTAATTCCTTTGTTTTTTAGAATCGCGATATCTCATTAATGGGATCACCAGGCAAAATATATAAGTTTTTTTTTAAGATTTCATTATGTCACAACTCATAATTGACTTGCTATTTGATAAAGTTTACTGTTTACCAGACAAGTGTTAAAAACCGTGTATCTGGTTGTAAGGCGGTCGCAAACTGACAAAAGCGGCCGCAAACCAGCATTTCTCAATTAGGTTTTTGTTTTTTTTAAATAAAAGTGTTATACTATTTATAAAATCTACGTCTGCAAAAATTAGCTATCCCATACGACGAATAGTTTCCTCAATTTCCTGGCGTAAAGCGTTATCAACTAATCGGCCGCCGACTAGCACAGTGACCTTTCTGCTACCTGCATTAATTTTGGAATGCGGCGCTCAAGTGGAATACTGCCACAGCTTGAGGGAAAATTTTCATGTTATTCACCCCTGTTTGGGTGTTACCTTATTTATTATACCACCCCTAAGACTTATTGTATTACTTTTAATTGATGTTTCCCTCTTGGGAAACTTGGAACACGAGTTCAAAGAAAGTAATTTTTCGTTCAAATTCGTGATATTGTCGCTTGGTTAGTTTGCATAGATGACTTGTTTTTATTTTGTTTTTAAACAACAGAGATGTTATGATTATGGCCTTTAAAAGTAAAGTTTCTGCTACGCTAATGTGTTCATTATTCTAATTTCCACTTTTTCTTTGTCCCAGTCCTAGGAATTTATTTTACAACTACCGGGAAAGCAGAAAGCTCAGAAAGCTCGTTAAGTTTTTAAAGTGTTCATACGCTGCTTGTACATTATTCATGAACGAGTTGGTTGTGGAGAGTATACATACTTCGTCCATGACATGCGGTACCGTAGGTATACTATACATATATACATACATATACCTACAAACGCGTTCCGTTTGTACCAAACAAGTAGGTTGCTATTACCTCGCGTGACATCATAAAATGGTAGATATTATATTTACTTTGAGTGTGGCTACGACTTGTCGTAACATAACATTTGCGTAACTAATCGTATCCGATAAGCCTTTCCTCTTCTTATTTTATTAATGGCGTAAATTCTTTTGAGGTTAATTTGGCCACTGTCAAGTGTATCTGAAGATCACAATTTGAACATGTTCTCCCGTGAGAACCTGGAAATTAATGCATTGAGAATGTTTTGTTGCTCTTAGCACTACCCAGGAGAACGTGTAGGGTGAGGGGATCCAGGTGTTTCCTATGGACGTGAGCGTCCCCCCGATAAGCCTGTACACATAAAAGAAGTTATAAAAACGCACCACAAAAAGACACTAAAAACTGTTCGATCCATCGATATTCAAGTCTGTGGTTCGATCGAATGTTTTTTTTTTTTGATATCTTGGACACTCACATTAATGTATCTTGGGTAACTCGACAACGATACACACACTTATATAGATAAATATTATACTTAGATAGATAAACAACCATGACTCGGGTACAAACATCCGTTCTCATCAAAGAAATATTTGCCCCCACCGGGACTCGAACCCGGGACCCTTGGCTTCGTAGGCAGGGTCACTGCCGACTCGGCCATTCGGGTCTTCTGTATGTATCTATTTTCTCACCGCTTTTTCGGGCCATGTATTTTCTCAGCACTCATTTTCTCCAATTAATATACAGAACTGTATATTCTTTGACGCGAGCAGGGGTCTCCAAGAAAACGTTTTTCAGACAAGATAATTAAGTTAAGAAGTTGCTCTTTGTGTTTTTCGCTTGCTTTTACTCAATTAAATATAATTTGAAATAATATCCAGCGGCGCAAACGGTTACGAGACGCGCCGCGAATAATTTAAACTGTAGAATAAGTAAGCCTGGTTTGCATCTTGTATCATTAACGCGGCTGTCTTGAAGAATATTTATTTATACGGCGACGGATCATGAATATTAACCTTCCTGGAAAGAACAAACTAATTGAATTTTGTTTTAGGCAACCGAACAAAGCAACGTATTTTGTAATATATTTTTGAGCAAGCTATCATCACTCCCATGGGCCAGAGATATTTTAAGTAGGATCCTATCCTATTTTCCTTTTCATATCACTATCACAAACAAAAAGGAAGACAAAATCAAATTTTAGGTGAATTGTTATCATAATGCATCAGCAATCATTAATCCACTCATTTCCCGGGATGGTTAATCATTCAACCCACGCCGCGTTTTATTATTCAGGGTTTTCTTTAATTTAACGGTGTTATATTTGCGGTACGACCGACAACAAAGGCGGTTGGCGCTAAGCTCCCTTTATCCCTCCCCGAGGCGGGATAAAAATCGAGATCCGATATTGTACTCGTAAAGAGTGCTTCAAAGAGAATAAATAACACGTTTTCGTATCGGTGCGACCATGCACACGCAAGGTTTCACTACAAAACAAAGCCCTTTCGTCGCGACTGTCTGTCTATCCGGGATAATCTTGGGAAATTCGAAGGGATTTATGATATGGGTTTCACCGATGGGTATGTTGACTCCCGAGAAAGTTTTAGGCTCATAATTAGGTTGCTCTGGTAGATATTGTATGGTATGATTTCGAGGGATTCTTTTTAGAGTTCCGTACCATAAAAGTAAAAAAGAACCCTTATAGTATCGATTCGTTGTCCGTCTGTCTCATCCTTATTTTCTCATGAAAGCGTGAAGGTACCAACTCGAAATTAATACCAATTACGCAAGTCAGCGGTCCCTTGAATCTGAAAAAACTCAACTGCTAGGCCAACGCAATAAAAAAAAACGGCGGATTTTGCCACAAAGGAGATGTATAAAAAACCAAGGCCCGTCGTGAATGAAGTGTGTCTCGAAATAAAGAGTATAATTAGTAAATGTAGTGATAAAAAAAGTGTCAAATGCGATGACTAAAGTGTTTTTGTTTCCCTTCATCTTGCAGACGTTGATACAAACTATGATGAGTTACCCGCATTTTATCAAAACCGCTTTGAAGCGAGGTCTTAGCACAAGTAAAGTAAAAAAATTAAAACCGTAACTTAGTTGGTACCTACGTAGTTTGTTTACAAAAACTGCGATTTATGCGGAACTCTCGGTGCGCGAGTCCTACTGGCAAATGGCAGGTTTTTTATTCTGTAAATGGTGTTGACTTCGAGAAGACAGACATCATTTCATACTCAACCCACAATGGCCCACATCGACCCACTGCTGGGCATAGGCCGCTTCTCTAAAGCGCCAATCTCCCCGGTCCTGTGCCAATCGCACCCAGTGGGATCCCGACGACTTGATGATATCGTCGGACCATCGGGCTGGTGGTCTGCCCACTGGCCTTGTCGCTCCCCGTGGCCACCACTCTGTGACTGCTTTGGTCCATCGTCCCTTTACCCGTCTAGTCAAGTATCCCGCCCATCTCCACTTAAATCTCGTTATCCGTTTGCCTACATCTGCTTCCTTCGATTTCCGTCGAATTTCTACGTTTGGCACACGGTCCACGTGATAGATACCCAACATGGAACGCTCCATCGCTTTGTGGTACTTTTATAGTAGGCACATTGTGCTTTGTGAGCGTCCACGTTTCGGCTCCATAAATGAGGATGTGCTAGACACATTGGTTATACACCTTGGTCTTCAGGCATTGTGGCAGTGATGATATGAAGACATCACTTAGTTTACCGAAAGCAGCCCACCCTAATCCGACGCGTCTTTCGATCTCCTGATCTCCTCGACGATGTCCAAGATAGACGTAATCGCTGACCACCTGTACGGTGTCATTGCCAACAATTATGGCCGGTACATTTAGTAGGCGACTCGTCATATCTTGGTCTTGGACATGTTCATCCTGAGACATCATTGCAAAACATTTTCATAGGTTGCTTAATTTTTAAAGTCACCAACGTGGTGATATAGAAATACTTAGTTAAAGTTTTGAGATAAACATTGTCCCTGTGAATAAGCTTAGACCTATTGATAGTTAACATGACCCCTTTTTTAGATATTCTATGTTCAGTCAAAACTCTAGAGACTCGAGGGGGTCAGATATGTCGATACAGGGAGACCCTCCCTTCAAAGCTTAAAGGGACTCCACGGCAGCACATGTTAATAATAACGGCTCATAATATGATGTCTAAGAATAGACCTAATAAGAGACAAACAACAAAGCAAATGCCAGAGGAAATCACAAAAATAATACAAAAGGTATAAGGATTATGGACACAAAGAGCGGCCGGTGAAGAAAAGCTCTTAAAAAACTCAGAGAAAAGTCCACAAATGCAAAGAGAACAACAAACTCAACAAACGTAGCGAATGGAAAAAGAAATAACAAATGGTTAAGAGGTATAAATCAGAGCTTTGTCCCTCGTGAGCTGTGTGTGCGAAGCTATTCAATGGAAACATCGAAGCTTTTGGAACATAAACAGTTTAATGACACAATTCATTCAGTGCCTACCTAGGATATATTAAGATAAATGAAGAAATGTTTTCCACATATTCATAGTAAAGTGGGATCAATACTGTAATTAGAAGGTGTTAACTTTTCTTCAAAGTAGACTTAAATAATAAGCGCTGACTGATTCTGTGTCTACTATTAAAGTTATTAAAATTTACTTTTCTAGGTTTGATACCATAAATTAAAGTTAAACTCACGCAAGAATTTCGCAAGCTCTCTAATGGGAATATTCCACGAATCCCCATTAATCTTCACATTCAAGAGTCAGCCACGATTTAGTCGGCTGTTTTATTGTTTCATTTGCTTGTGGTATAATTTGATTGCCTCTAGAACCGGTCTCTCTATCATGCTCTAATCTCCTTAGGTTTAATTCTAAATTGAATTCATGAATTATGTATATTCAGATGCTAATAATGCAAATGATATATGACTGATAATTTCGTTGATATATCGCAGTAATTAAAGCGTACATCTCGACTATTGGTTCGACAACCTAAACGGATTTTAAATTTAAATCATATTACTTGCATTTTTCATTGACCGAGCGAGCGAAGCGTCTCCGTTTCAAGATTGGGCAAAAATGCTTACGTAATTCTGTCTGTCCGGTTGTTCTCCTCTACAGGTCGCATTTCTTAACCGATTCTCGAGAAATTTTGTGAGCAGGTTGGATAATTAAATATAATTTTTTAGACGATTCAGTTTTTGGATGTTTTTCAAAATGGCGGAGATATGAGGTTTGAAAATGTAAAAAAACCGCTACAGCCCAAACGGCGTGACGGATTTTTACAAATGACATGTCGTTGGATTCTTGGTGAACGTGAGAGTGATACAGACTATATAATTTTAGTGAAAAATTGCAAAATGTAGCTTACAAAGTTATTGGTGCGGCTACTTTCATACTCCATGTACGTAACCAGGTGCGTTCATAAGTTTGTATGCGTTATTAAAAGAAAGTGTCACCCGCGAGGTCTACAGCCCACAGAGCCACAATTTTGGACAAGACTTATTAGAGTCCTTTGTTTGATAAAGAATGAACAACTTGCCGTAAGGGCTACCGCGTTACCAGCGCTGTGACGTCATGTGCATTTTGATTCTTGCTCTTGCCTTTATCCTCGCCTTTTAACAAACCGGCACAAAGGCGGCCTAGTGACAAACACCCACGTTTTTATTTCACCCTCTACCCGAGCACACTCGACTGCCTCAGAACTTAGCTCCAACATTATAGCCTTACATTACCAGAACCATAATAAGTCAAATCTGTAAGGCGATTCTCACTTTCTGGGAAATCAACTTCTCCAGAAAACCTTTTATCCGATTCGTTTACGTTGAAAATTCAGGACCGAATTATTAATGCGATGATATGAATCATTTTGAATTATGTCTTCAAGCTTGAAATGTGCTAATTTATAATACTGATATTGTCAGCTGATGTTCATAAGGATTTTAGGTACGTATTTCTTTAGACGGCTCTATAAACTTGATATTTATTGGCGCAATCTTCCGATTTTATTATGCTCCGCATTTATATTGGACACTTCCCCTTTGAAATAAAATATCCCTTTGCAAGTACACTCGTAATGCATTGTATTGTATCTACTTCTATATTCTCTCTCTTTATGGGACCATTTAATAAGTTGACTCTCTTGGAAAGAGCTAATTAAGTAGGGATCAACATGGTATTGTATTCTGACTCCATAGTAATAATTGATCTCTAATGTAAATTCTCTCTGTGTTATTTGTGTATCTAAATAAATTATTTATAATCTCGGTATACCATAACTCAAATGTACTTGAATAGATATTTTATGATAATAATAATACCTTGGACACCATTTACACACATTGATCTAGCCCCAAACTAGGATTCCCTGTATCTTGGGTACTAGACAACGATACACATACTTATATAGATAAATATTAATACTTAGATAGATAAACAACCATGACTAGGGTACAAACATCCGTTCTCATCAAACAAATATTTGCCCCCACCGGGACTCGAACCCGGGACCCTTGGTTTCGTAGGCAGCGTCACTGCCGACTCGGCCATTCGGGTCGTCAATATTAAATAATTCGATGTAATTGGCATTTGGATGAGGTATAGAAGTACATCTAATATCTTGACTCTTGTCTGACTAACCGACGCGGGTTCCGAGTCACGTGGTTCATTCCTAAAAGAAAGAATATCGATCACACGAACGTTACCACAGGAACGTGGCAATTTCTCGATGAAATTGAGGTTTATGCTCTGTTTTCTTTTTAATAGAAATGTTGGCATTCATAAAGGCCTTCCGGGTGTATAATTAGAAACTTGGACCGGATGTTGTTTATAAAAGGGGAGCAGCTTCGTCCATGAAAGAAGCTCTAAAAACCTGTGATACGGACGTTGAAGGAAGTTAAAAGCTTTTCGCTCTCCCCTAATTGGTACTGAAACAGAATTTGTTTCAGTTTTAATTATTAAAAGCCAGGGCTGAGTGACTTTATACTTTTAATTAACGCTTATCTACCTATAAGTGATGTACCATTAGAGAAAATAATAATGTTATTCCATTTTTTTTCCAAATATCATTTCACGTATTCAATTTAAAAGAAGTAATTTAAATAATTATCAATTATGGAACTTATTATTTCTACTCATTAGTTGCACATTAAAATTACTAATAAACAACTTTTTTTTTTAATAATTCGCATTATCAAAAATATTTGAGATCCTGTAACTGCATTAATCAAGAGAACGATTTCTAGATTATCATCGACAAAATTGTACGGAAAATGTTGTTCCTCTACAGACCTTTATTCCGAGCAAGAGGGTTTTTTAATAGAATTTTATTTTCTATAAAACCTGTTGATGCTATCAGCCAGCTCGATGAGATTAACTTTATCCGATTGTGTAGCTCGGTCGAAGCGTGAAGTTCAAACTTTTTATATTACCTCTGACTGTCTGGCTTCAGAACCTACGTATGAGGCAAGCAAGTTTCTTATTTCTACGCCATAACGACGGAAATCTCTCAATGCCTTCAGCTGTTGTTTATAATGATATTATCGTGTATTGTCTTTTTTATTCGCATAGTTGAACAAATTTATAAAATAAATGTTTTCAAATAAATCGTATCTATTTTTGCCCACAAAATATCTGTGGTACTGAAGCAGAATTTGTTTTAGTTTTAATTATTAAAAGCCAGGGCCGAGGGACTTTATAGTTTTAATTAACGCTTATCTACCTATAAGTGATGATGTACCATTAGAGAAAATAATAATGTTATACTATACTTATACTATTACTAATTGTAAAATAACTATTTAATTGAATAACTAATAAATATTTAGTATAATATCTTATAACTTATCTTTGGTGTACATATTCATATGGCTTAGTTTAACAGTTGCATGAAATATGTATACTTCCGATTAGGCTTAGTTAATTACTATATGTCAATGTTGAGAAGGGTCCATTCGACCCGGTTTCTGGTACTACCTGCTGGATGTTAGATACAATAGATTTATTGGGCCGTATTTTAAATTAGATCAGCCTCTTTGTTCTTATTTCAGTATATTTTAGTTGATTGTTTGTCGATTTATTTAAGAAAATAATAATTCCAACACCAAAGTTAAAGTCAAAGTCAAAGTACTTTATTACTGTAGATATACTTACATATACTTAGCAAACGTCATTTTTTGCCTCTTCTCTACATTGGACCACTGTGGGAGAAGAAGGGCGTAGAAACTCCCACAGATTGATTTTTAGATCTCTTTTAAAAATAGGTTGTGCTTAACTAATACAATTATGTTTTTTTTATTTAATAAGCAGGCAATAATAAATAATTACAAAATTATTAACAGCGAGGTCTGTGTTGAACTAGATTAACCAATGAAGCAATATCGGTTACAATTACTCATCTTAATCAAACCAAAGTTCAATCGTGGTCACGGCACCAAAGTGTAAAATCTCTTGCGCTGTGTTGGTTTTTCTTTATGCAATGGTTGTTAACTAAACGGCCACATTTCCGACTAGCGAGCAAGCCGCAGCTCTGCCGCCGCTGTGAAGGCGCAATTCATTTGTCCACTTTATCTTCCTCTTATTACAGTTGGCAGTGTTCTTATAACTCGTAACGTTGATGCGTTCTAGGCCATTAGCTGGCACGAACACTCTCTTTGTCGTCACTTATTCCGCATAGCACGGAATTAATGCCCCGTCCCCGGGTACGTAGTGTATAAACAAGTTGGTGGGTGGCTCCGCCCTGCTATTTATTGCCTCTGGCACGTCGGCCGCCATAAACGCGGGCTGTAAAACGTGCCATTTCCCTACATTATTTTAATGACGTATGTTCTCTCAGTTTAGTGGATTGTAATTCGGTTACACTGTTGGAAGCTGCTCGCCGCTTCGGTCGACGCTTTGTTGCCTAATGTGTGTCCGATGGTCCAGATTTATCTAGAGAGTCTCTAGAAGTTCCAGATAAATTGAAGCAATTTCTGTGTGAAGTTCTCCTGTTGGTTCATTTGCTATTAATTTCCCGCGGAAGCCGTTACGAATGTAGATAGAAGTCGTCCAGGAAGCGCATGCCTTATTCGAGATATTTTTCCCAGTCGACGCAGCACGTCGTAGCCGCTGTGACTACAAATTTGCCGCGTGTTGAAGTCGCGGCACCGCCAGTAAAGGTTCTCAAACCCTTCGGCGTCTTAATCGAAGTCGGTGCCGCTCATTACAAGCTCGCATTGCAACGCGCTCTTTTGTTCACGTCCTCGCTCAAGAATTGATTTACGCCCCATTGTCTTCGGTATATCGTCGGTATCTCTTCATCGCATTTCATATAGTTGGATGCGCGTCCATGTTTTATTGAAATGTAAATTGTGTTCGTGTGCAGAGTTTTTCTGTCGCTATTGAGCGTTCGCGGAGATAATGCGGCAGCTGTCTCGGGGAGCAGGCGAGGGTCGACCCCTCCTGTTTGCAGTCATCGAGCGACGAGCGAGCGGCCCGGCTATGCTCCGCCGATATTCATAACTGGGAAGCGGGCGAGTCGATTCTCTGTTCAACTTCTGCCTGCACACAACACAATGCCTGCCTCCACCACCCTCACTATACTAGTAACTTCACTGGAAACACCAAAGGATTTAATGGCTAAATGGCGTGTATACCCTGATAAATTAATATTCGAGCAGCGAGCGTTTGTGGTTCTGTTGGTAAAATGTCTAAAAGCTCATTGTTGTCTGTTTTATTGTAAGAGGACGTGGCCGGTGGGCGTGATACGTCGCACTATTTGTCATTCGTCTAACAATAAAGCGTTTAATATTATTTATTCGACGCGTGGGTTGGCTAATCGATTTAATACTGTTATCGGTTTCAGTTTCTGACTTATGACTTCATCGCTTGGCCATAGTATAAATAAGAAAGCTTGTCTTTCTGAGGTGGTAGGTATTGACATAGAAAAAAAAACAATTCTGTGAGAAGTCGATTACGTAGGCCTTAGAACTTGTATTTTCCACTAGATGTGCGCTAGAAAGAGAAAGGTGGGTATTGCACTGCTCACACAGTAGCGGGTGCAGAATGGAAATGGCTTCATTTTATTACGTTTGTGCTCTTTACGTTTTATGCAATCTGTTGAAACTATTTCCTGTAATTCCAAGAGGCGAAGGAAACGTTTTACCGCGTTTACTTTGGCGACCTAAAGAGGATTCCACTTCTGCGGAACTTCATAGCTGTAACATTAGGATAGTGGTTGGAAGTAAAGCACATTTTCTTCATTTACATTAACTAGACAGAACACTCATTTACTTTAGAATAATGGAATATCTCTTTTCAACATAATCTTTCTTAAATATGGCTGGCTATAATTAATTACTATGTTCCTTTGAAAATGTATTCATTGTTCCGTTAAATGAGCAGAAGCGATTCTAATGACAGCTGAGATTAATTACAGCTTGAGATGGGTTAAGGAATTATTATGGACCTACCTTCCTACGAGCACGGATATTTTCAACAATTTATCATTAGGCTTACAACCTTCATAACTACGTACTACTTTGAGTAATTTTACGGTATACGACTTCGTATGTAGGGGCAACCTACCAGAGTTTAAAAGCAGGAATTAACTTCGCGACTTCTTCAGTTGGTTATTTCTAAACTAGATTTATGGCGGACAATTTTTCAAGCTACCTGCTTGGGGGACATACCTATTGACCCTGTTTCATGAGCAATTGTCCACCTTTTCCAGGAAACGGCGGAAGTGTGTGTGGGCACGTCAGTCGGGACCATCACCGAGCCGGACTGCCTCGGGCCCTGCGAGCCTGGTACCTCGGTCACTCTGGAGGGCATCGTGTGGCACGAAACGGAAGGTGGTGAGTTGTTACTAGCGCACGAGAGCACCGCATAGCGCTTCGTCTCTTTCCGTTCTCCCCTCTCATTCTCATCGCAACAACTGCACGCTTCTGCACGCCTGGTAGTTTCTGCTTGGCGACTCAATCATATCATCCATCTTTGTCCCTTCCTTGTATTTATTTTTATTTTGGCGTTTCGGGACGGATTGAATAATCAAACTACTATCGGCATATTTTTTAATGTAACTTCTCCATTACATCTGCCATTTGAGTTAACCCTTCCCTTGCCACACGCCTCGCAACCGCATCTAGGGTCACTTGCCGCGGCGCAAATCGTGCGCACCACAGGTGGCGGGCCGCGCGCCCCGCGCTTGCTTCTATCCTCGAAGAGGCGTAAACTACTTATTTAATAGAAACAACCTGTATATATTTGAAAACTGCATTAAACATACTTTCTAATAATGTAACATAAGCTAGGTTTGGTCAAGCAGTCTAGGTGTGAGCAAAGAAAGTATTCTGAAAATAGGGATTTTTTCTTCTCATTTTTGTCAAAAACTATTGAATTTTCAAAATTAAACACAGGAAGAGCTTGAATTTTTGGTTTTATTTACAACATTATCTTATTTACACAGTTACATATAAACATGACATGGTCCTGTGGAAAAATTAAGACAAAAATTTATTTAAAGCCATGACCTTAAAATAACATTATCAAAAAAGTGTTCTAAAATAGGTTATGTTGTCAGCTTATTTCTAGACCCTCTTTGTGACTACAGTGGCTTGTCTAAGCTAATTTAGAGAGTTTAGGTCTTTAACTAGTTAAATCAAGAACCCTATACAGATATGATTTGTCGTTGGTGTGTATGACCCGATATTAAACACCTCTTTAGTCACATAGTAAAATTATGGGCTTGACATATTTGCTGAAAATGGTCAATAAATTCAAAAACTACATTAAATTAACTAACTAATTCAAATCTACATTAAATTACCTAACTAATTCAATGAACACTATCTAATTAGCATACTAGAAACAAGAAGTTTTGAAGAGTTGAAAATGATCAATTTCTTCATACAAACAGAAATACCACTGGCGAAAAAAGTATGGATGCGACTTTGAAATTCTGATCTTTGGTAAATATGACAGATGTTTAAAAAATAGTTTACAATTATGGGGTTACATCATGGGTTTGATGGAAGAGATGTCTTTTTAGAGATAAGCTTGCCTTTGCAAATTAATTTTTTGTGTTTTTTATTTTATGTTCAATAGTCATATACAAAATACAATTTAATGTATATTGTAATGAGAAATAACATAAATATATAAATTTGACAAGTATCGAACCGCATTAGAATACAAATAAAAACTACTAGATAAATGACTAAATTACATATTTAAACTGAATTATCTCAGAAACGCTACTACGCTATTTACTATATTGTGTCAAAAGAACATTTGTTGTTTTTAATTAAATTCTCATTACACGAAACATTACATTACAGTACATGAAAAATCAAAATTTTAGGGTAGGTACCTATTTGAAGTTTCAAGTAGCCAGGCTTCATACAAAAATGTTTACTTGTAAAAAAATATTACTTATTAAAATATCAATAAAATAAATTAGCAATGGTAAGATAACAAATAACATGTTCAAATATATGTGATTTTTTTTGAAACACAGAGCTTTTTACGAACATATTGTTGGAATATCTTAAAAAAATAATTAAAAAAAACACAGTATAGACTACGCTAAAAAAATGTTTCTTACATCACTGGTGATGGCGCCAACAAAGCGGAGGAAGCAGGCGGCATCTCGTGTATTGTGATCAGGGATTGGAGGGGATCCCAGATCCGCTGGCGCTTAATGTGCAAGAGGGACTCCAACGGTTCTCCCTCTGGGAGTCCGCCTCCGACAATATTACCGCAGTAAAATCTGAAAGAAAGAACAAAATTATAAAAAAAAAGTATACCAAAAAGAATAGAATATAAGTAAATTTACTCGTCTCCAATAACACAAACAACAAAACTTACATACAAAAATAATTAAAAGAACAAAACAAGTAAAACATACAATTTAAAGCAATAAACAAACAAAACATATTACCGCTGCTGCTCCTCTGGCATACTACCCCTGCCCCTGCCCCTGCCGCTGCCCCTGCCCCTGCCCCTGCCCCTGCCTTTCGCTGCGACCCTCCCTCGGCTGTCGGTATTCCCGCCGTAGGTCCTGGCTCGTCGAGCCGACGTCGGAGGCTCCAAGGGACATGGCTCCACAATGACGTCCACCTCAATTTCCCTAGAGGAGCTTACTCCTCCTCGTCCTCCACCTTTCCCCCTCCCTATTCCTCCTCCTCTTATCCTCACCATATCTTATACACTAGAGAATGCGGAAAAGTGTTAAAAAAGCGTTAAAAAACAGGCACAGTCAGACACACAAACAGGCGCAAAAAGACAAACAAATAACTTAAATGGTTAATATTTGTGTATTGAAAATATAAGTAAGCATACAGACACACAATATCAAAGTCCTGAGATGTAGAAGGTCAGTGTGAAGGAAAGAGTATGCGGAAAGATATACTTAGACTTTTTTGATGTTTTTTTGTTTGTTGAGTATTTGTTCTTTTTTGATAGGAGATTATTCATATTATTGAAACAAACCTATTTTGTTAAATAAACTTTTCTCTAAAGTGCTTATTTTCGACTTTATTAACGAGGCCAAAATTAGAATCAAAAGGTAGAAGGGGTATTTTTTAGATACATTTTGTTTTTATTTGCATATGCTCGCTCCAATGCGCTGCGCTCGCTCCAGTTTTGCTTTTTAGAAGTTCCAACCCAACCTAACCTAAACCCAATTTAAATTTAGCCACAATAACCTACTCTAGCCAAAAATTGACAATAGAGAAAAGTTATTTTGACAATTGTGGCTTATAATGACGCCACCTATCAGCTGAGTGCAAAATAATATGTGGTTTACTAGACGAAAATTTCGTACCTTTCTGAAAAAATAAAAAAGTGTTGGGAGATTTCGAAAAAAATTACGGCTAAATTACTGACTACAGAGAAAAGTGTATGAAACAAAAACTTAAGTATTTACGACCTTTAATAAGATCTATGCATCAACAAAAAAGCAAATATATGAAATAAAAAAAAAATAAAAAACATTAAAAATAATCTAAATCCTGTGAAACCCCGTAAAGTGTCAATAAAGTCGAAAATACGCATCTAAGAAAAAAGTTTATATGACAAAATATGTTTGTATTAACGCATTGAACAACCCCCCCCTTAAAGATTCGATAAAACAAAAAAATAAAAAAAAGATAAAAAAAAATATCTAAGTCTTTTGCGCATACCCTTTCGTTAACACTAACCCATTAAAAACAGTAACATGCAACATTTACAAAATGCTGACCAAGAGTTAATCAAAACCAAATCTCAAGAATCAATAGCTGTACAGGCGTATCCATACTAAGTTATCTCATGGCCACCGACCGCCATTTTGTTTCAAAACATACATTGGCGTTGCGGACAATAGTGTCCAGATGATGACTCAAGATTTTCGATTGACGATTTCAGCTCTCAGAAACGATCTACGCACAAAATTATTGTTTTCACTTCGAGTTTATGAATCTTAGATATGAATATAACATAGTTTTATCCGTAAATAGAAACAAAAAGCCATCAATTGTTGTCTTGTCGAAACCAGCAAGGCGGAAATTTTTCGCCGTGCAAGTTTAGGTCATCGATATTAGTACAAAATCCAACGCAAACAACCTACAGGATTAAACAGACATGCTAGTTACTTACGTTTCTTTCCTTTTGCGATGAAAACAAAACACTTTTCACCAAAAAAACTTGAACACTGCTGCCTCAAACCCACGACTGAACCGGACTGAAGTTGTGCCGCATGATGCATTCCGTTGATGGACTTTTACTACGATTGGTTAAGGTCCGACGGTTTTAATACCTATCTCATTCCTTTACATAACGAAATTTTGTTACTTTCCTTGTCACACCGATCCCCATTGGTTGAAATTACTCATATTGCTCGACGCGGCAGCGTGCGCTGCTGCTGGGTCTGTAAAGGGCGGCCCGCAAATATGGCGTTATTGAAAAGTGGACTATGAAGGGCGCTCGGCAAAGGAGGGGTTAAATAATGGTGTCAAATCGCTGTTGGAATAGAACGAGTAGAAGAAACTTTCAAGAAAATTTCATATACGCAGACACTATAAGATGAAATCTTTATTCAATTCGCCGTTTAAGTCCTATTTGGAAAGGTGCTGCTCAATTTCAACGCAAGCCTTTAAGATCAAAGGCTTTTACAGAAGTAATCATATTTTATTTAGGGCTCGACAGCTCGGTCCTTAGATTACCTACTTAAATCTGACTTCTCGTGTTTTTAGGGTTCCGTACCGTACCTTAAAAAGGAAAACACTCGGCATTCTGAACCGATTAAGTTGAAATTTGGTACACTTATGTATTTATGTGATCCAAACACGACGCAAGAAAATATATTATAATATAGGGCTTCTTGTGAGTTTTTTTTTTCATACTTAGTTAAAAAATATTAAATAAAATAGGCAAAAAAAGACCACTCCCCATCTAAATCTCCGAAACTGCTAATCCTGAAATAAAAAATATATAGGTAATATATATCTATACTTAAATATTACAGGAAAAATAATGGGAAATGTATGGTTTACAAAAGAAAGGGGGGCAAATCAGAAATAAAAATATAAAAAAACAAACCGTACTGGTGTGACATGTCTAATGAAAAGGCTTGTTGCAAGGATTTCATTTGTTTTCTTCATAAACCTGAAATGCTTTCTAAAAAAAAAAAATTAAGAAAATAGGCATAAATATACCCCCCCCCCCCACCTCCAATATTACGATGCCAATATTTTATGCCAAAACCGTATCTTGTGACATGTCTAATGAAAAGGAAAATATTTATTTATTATTTATTTAAAAAAAAAACAGAATTTAGGCAAAATACACCATTCCTTATCTCAGAAACTACTGATCCTAAAATAAAATAAAATGTAACACAAAGCCTTTACTTCAACATTACAGAAAAAATGTGTAGTTTAAATAGTGGGGAGTTGTTTTTTTTTCAATACCACATACAAACTGATTAATAAACCTTCATGGAGTTTGAAGATAACCAATAACATTGTAAACAACATTTTGCTGTCACACACAGGAAAATTAAAGATACCCAATCCCATTGCAAGAAACTTGAATACCATTGTGCGGTGGTATGGAACCCCTCGTGCGCGAGTCCGACTCGCACTTGACAGTTTATTAACAATCCCCGGCCATAAGTATAGCTGGCGCGGTCCCATCTATACGCGAGGCGAAGCTCCTTACCATTCATTACTTCGTATAATCTAGGCAAAAATATTAAAATATTCATGGCGGACATAAAACAGTCTCATTGACGTTGTAACACTGTTCGTATTAGCGGTTCATAACATCGCTGGATTTAATAACCCGACCTTATATTAGCCGGCTAAGTGTGAGTGGCTTTGCACCTTTTACGAGTATGTTCCAGCCATACCTCAAATGCCATAACCTCAGGTTGAGTAAACACACGAATATAACTTAAACTGAATTCATTTGAGTATTCAACCTTGTTGTTGTGCACTGAGGTGTCGATGTCTTTGAACCCGTGCTTTCAAGTTTATTTTCAAACAGCATTTGATGTTTTGATGTCTTCTCAATTTTACACCCGGTTCTGAAGCATTCAAGAACTAGCAGTATAATCCATAAAGCTAAAAGTGCATTTACTGTAGCATAAGCTTATTAGTGAAGGGTTTAATCCGAACAAGATGAGTTTAAGCTCATCAATACGATGCGGTCCTCTATTATTAATTACAAGAGAAAAATAAAACAGGTCGTTACGTAATGTAAGAGAGAGGGGAGTCCCTTCCTCGCGCCATCAGAGCACACAACGGCACACAACGCTCCCAGCATCCAGCGACCGACGTAATTATTATAAAACACGGTAATAAATCACCATCTGCTCGCTTCTGTTGCCACTTTCCAAATTTATCCGCCCTTTGCTCCCCCTATTATGAAATTCACTGTTATTTTGAGACTCTGGTTTACGCTAAACGCATTTTTATATATATCGCATCTATGTTTATTGTATTCTTCATAATTTTTGTTGTTACTCAAGTATGTGGTATTAATTGAAATGCCATAAGTATTTAGCATAAAGATGAAGTATTTTTTCATTGCTTTTGGATTTTATCACTAAGCCATAAAGTAGGAAATCCTGTTTAGGGTCTAACGTGTTTTTAAAAACAGATTAAGCGGCAGATTGTGGAAACTGTATGTAAACACATGGCATAAAATAAGGCATTTTGTCACCGCACGGGGGGTCAGGGAGGCAATTCACGCCCTTCCCCTCTTGAGGCTTATTTATTTTAGGCTACCACGCCGACGAGCTTACGGAAATTAAATACGGTACCGCATCGCGTAATAATTTTATCATGCTCTAAACTAACTATCTAGATTTATTTTATGCAGAATTTCACGGTCAAAGGTCACGTTTGCCATTAATGTCTCACTCAGGGGCTCAGGCCTTTACCCGGATACGAGTAAGACTGAGCCATACTCCATCACGCTGGCTCAGTGCGGGTTGATGGAGGGGTTTTACGACTACACTACTACCAAGTAGCAATAGTAGCAGGGACTTCAGATCTTCCGAAACACGGAACGTCCGTGCCCGTTTACTTAAGATAAATTAATTATCGCATTGGAACATATGGTCAGCACAGGATTCTAACCTGCGTCTCCTGCTTGAGTAGCAAGAGTGAAACCCACTAGACCGCGGAGGTATAATTTGATTGGACGAACACTAAGTAAACACTATGCTCGCTCATGTCATGAAGCAGATCTGACATGAACAATATAATTTAAATTTAGAAAAAAAATTGTAATACTTATGAGATCATGTTTTGGCTCAATTATTAAGCCAAGCTAGGTTCTATGGAACCAGAAGTTGGTATTATTACTTTGAGTGTTACTTGAAGGAAGTACCTAGCCCTCAAAAGTCCCTTTGAAACAGGTTTTCCCACAACCGTGCTACAGCAATTAAAAAAAGTCCATCCAGTCACAACTTGATTACAATCTGGTAGCATTTTATGTTTATTTTAATAATTATTCTGTCTCTCGATTGTCTTCTCACGAATCCGGTCGTAATATGAGCCCGGCTCGTTTATTTGAATATCTAACAATACATCCACTTAAAATTTAATGGTGAGGGCAAACAATTCCTTTCGTTAAGGGCTTCATTTGTGTTGAAGACCTTTTAGGAGTACAAAGTTTGCCCGTCAGGCCAGGCGCGTTGAATGGCTGCTAATGAAATCGCAGGAAGTTTTGTTTGTCCTGATTTAAGACTATAGCGACCGGGCTGATTACTCGAGCCCATATGGGGCGACGTCCACCATAATGTCCATCATGCCATAAGAGAATCTCCCAGAGGATCCTAGAGAACCGACGAGTTTACTGGGATCTATTGTAGTCTCTCTAGGGGTTCTTGGGTGGTCTTATGGAATTGGTACACTTGATATGTCGTTCAATAAGTATACAGGGTGTTTTGGGGAAGAGTGTAACTAAAGTTATGGGTTAAAACTGATTTTATCAAATCTTTACATTTTTTGCGTTACCAAGTTGAAAAAAATAAACACAGTTTCAGATTAATATAGTTTTTTTTTATTTATCGATTTAAACTCATAAAACACGATTAATTAAAAGTCTTAAAACTATCCCGATATCAAAAACAATCAAATTGTGGTCAAAAGAAAAAAAAAACAAAAAAAAACTTAGTGACTTTTATCATTTCAATGTGTATTTAAAAAAAATGTTTTGGTGAAAAATTATTAAAATTTCTAAAAAAAATGCTTATCTTTTCCCCTTTATATTGATGTATCAAATATCAAACTACGCCTCAAATTCACGGAGATATGAGACTTTACATGCAGGGATTCCTCAAACCGGACTCGCCTCAGGTAACAAAGTTGCAATAATAATACCTGCTAGGTATTATTATTGCAACGGTACTCAACAATGGAAAGGTAACTAATCACATCCTGTATAATCTAATCCCTATGTCACTCTTATGGAGCAGAAATAGTGTCGGTACTTAAATATAAAATTAAAAAAATATTACGTACTTTCAAAAATGTTTTACAGTAGTATTTTCGGGTTAGCATGATAATAGCGGGCATTGACTCCTGTCTACCACTGTATGGTCGTGATCGGGTTAGCGATGCGTACTAATTACGTGCAACGTTCGAAATTACTGTCTTTTAGCTTATCATGGTAGCGGTCGCCGATCGTTACCATTGCTACCGACCGCTACACCTCGCGTCACGAATTAGAGCGCTGGCTACTTTTGCGGGAATTACTGTGCATATGTACAATACTTGTGTATTGAAAGTGACTACTGCTCATTCAAGGCCACCGCTCATAACGTGTGGCGCGACGTATACCATGTATTCCGTTCGCAGTAGCAGTCAAGGTCAATGACCGCTATCGTAAAGCTAACTTGTCTACAATATACCACTTTTTGACAAATTTTCCTCGATGTAACTCTTTTACGTGGGCTTGTATGGAAGCTTATTCTACTAACACACCACACCCTAATCTTTCACTTCAAGTATATTTAATTCTTTTCTATCCGCTTACTAAATAACTTTGTCTGCTGCGATTAATTGATTTCGAACCGCGTCGCTTTCACAACTCATCCATTGAGTCGAGAATTACAGCGTTGAATGCTCGATTCGTTATGCCACTATAAATGCTGGCTTGATCTGACGGATTCTTTATTATCAGAAGGGTCATTAAAATTATTATAATGGTTTTATTTATTTGGAGCGACGTAAAGTTTTCGGTGTAGGTACTCATCTTTCTCTTATTTGAATTATATTTATAGAAACATGTTTCTGTACCTTATCGCTATACATAATTCGCCTGGGCAGTCGTGAACCAGTGAATGTGGTTGACAGGGGGATATGAAATAATCTTCTCGAACGTGTCCTAGCCGGTATAGCAGACTGTATTGCTTCTATAAGTTGTGGGCAGTTGTAGTGACTGGAACAGATGTTGCGAAGAATGATGGCATCGGAACGTTCCCTCCTGCGTTGTAACGACATGATGTTATATTCCTTCAACAAATTACCATACGATAGGTACTCATTACCAAGCCTAATATTAAGGCCACGCAGGAACTTTTTCTGTAGCATTTCTACCTTTTTGATATACACCGCGTAGTGTGGACTCCAGACAGAAGAAGCGTATTCTAGGTGCGAACGGACAAGTGAGAGATACAGAGATATTGAGGATGATGCTCTTTTGAGTTTGCTTGTTGTACGGAATACGAAGCCTAGCATCTGATATGCTTTAGTGCATATGTACTGCACGTGCTTATTGAAGGTAAGCTTACTGTCTAAAATGACCCCGAGATCACGAATGGATTCAACCTTTGTAGTATGTGGCCACTGATATTATACGGGTATCTGACTATCACCCGTCTTTTTGGTAAAGGTAATGACAGAGCACTTGTCATATGCAAGAAGTAGTTTGTTTGAAGTACAGTAATTGGTGAGTCTTTCGATGTCGGATTGCAGTAGCAGACAGTCAGAAGAATTCGAGATAACACGGTACAATTTTAAATCATCTGCGTAGAGAATAAAATTACTATATCTAAAGCATTGGTTGATGTCATTGATGAAAATTACAAAGAGCAATGGCCCAAGTATGGAGCCCTGTGGTACGCCGGATGTAACGGGTGCTGGGGAAGAAGTGAAGCCGTTTAGTTGCGCCCCGGTTTAGACTCGCGAAGGTTAGCAGTTCTTTCAAGGGTCAGTGCATTCTCTACTACAATAATTGCCACTTGAGCAATTTAAAAAGCATGTTACAGCGACTTTGTCGAAAAAGTGATATTACAATGTTCAAGATTACTTAAATGACGGGACTGTATGGGGTTAATTTGGCTCAACACAGACCTTGCTGTTATAAATTTTGTAATTATTTATTCCTGCTTATTAATCATAATAATTAATGGCAACAAATATAATGATCACCGAAATAATTTTTTCCTACCAAAATGGGTAAATCCTACCCGAAATGGGTAAATGATCATCAAAAGTTGCAGAAAATATCAGGGAAAAATACTGCGGTAGCTTGAGCGAAGCTTCGTGTTAGGTTGAACATGTAAGAACAACAAAATAATTAAAACATAATTTTAAGTACACAAAACATAAAAAGATGTTTGGTGATCATTTATCCAAACACAATTTTGTGGTCGTTTTGAATTTATTGGTAGAAAAAAATAGGTGCGTTTTTGGCGATCGTTATTAGTTGAGCATAACCAATTTTTAAAAGAGATCTAAAATCAACCTGGGAGTTTCTACGCCCTTCATCTCCCACAGTGATTCAATGTAGAGAAGAGGCAAAAAATGACGTTTGCTAAGTATATGTAAATATCTACAGTAATAAAGATCAAAGTCAAAGGACTTTGATTTTTGACTTTGGTCCCAAAAAAAATAAAAATTCTGGGTCTCCCCTTTGAGTAATAATGTATACATACTAGAGTAGGCGCGCAAATTGAATTTCTTGCAGCTATAAGTAGAGTGAATTCACTCAACACCAATTCACTCTGTACCAAGCGCTTGCCGAGCCGTGACGCTTTTGATTGCGAGAGTAAGAAACTAAATAATGCCGTCTTGTGCTCTGCGGCACTGTAAAAACTACACAGTAAAGACACAATAAAGCCAAGGAATAACTTTTCATACGAAAGTACCCTGTAATATCAGTAAAATACGCACATTCAATCATATTTTGTGAATTACAAAAATCAACAAAGCGACAGCCATGTTTTCTCTTTGAAAATCAAAGAGAAACAAGATTTTTACATTCAGATGTAACATTTCCGAATATCAACGTGTTATGCATGTCGTATATTTCGTATATTGTAATTGCACATGAAAACTCACATTACAAACTTATGGAAAGCCTAATGAAAAAAAAAATACTCCCTATTATAGTATTGGATATGTGCAAATTCTCTTTTATATTATTCCCAAATACACGTAATAGGTCGCCTGCGCTTAAAAGTATGCAATCAGTACAGGCAGGATTCACTCAATCGGTATGCTTTTGGGCAAAGGTGACTGTACGTGCAGAATTACGGCATGTCGCATCTGCGCGCAAAGATTTTATCTATGACAACTGACACGTCCGCTCTCGCCCCGCGCGTACCCCTCTCGTCCAGAGGCCGGGCACATATTTTGTTCGAGCTAGCACTAGCTAGCTATTTATACATTATTACTCAAAGGGTCTCCCATAGTAACTTGTAATCAGCTGATCGGGTTAGTGTAAAGTGCGTTCACCCAGGCTGCGTCGCGACCGCACGGTACACCCGCACGCAACTGTGGTTATTGTAATAAAATACTAATATAAATAAACACATAAGTTAGGTGCAAAGATAATTTTAATGAAAGGTATGAATAGGTACATGTAAAGTAAAGTGAAATTAAACACTATTCTTCGTCCATCAGATCGATGTCCGAGTCATTTCCGCCTGTATTCAACATACGCTAGTTCTTGGTATCCCCACTATTTTTGAGGTATCTGATAATTGCAGACACATTCATATCAAAACAATGCCGATGGACGTTGATCATAATTTGTTTGCATATTTTACGCAACACCCGTCTGTTTGTCGTTGGTCTACTTAAAGTTTCATCTTGAGGCACTTTACAGTCCTCCCAAGAAAGAAAAATCATTTCGGCATAGCCTTTACTAACACAACCATTCTCCATGCGTGGCGCTTAGATACTAACTAGCAAATTCACGTGAGTGTCGGCGTTCTTTGAAAAGCCTCGGCACGCGCCAAAGCGGCGTGATCAAAGGTGACTTTAACAAAATGAACAAACTACTGCACGGTCGCTTCAGTATTTGCACACGCGCAGTGTGCGTTTCTATGTGGCATTTGTTTCGGGTGCTTCCGTGTTAATTGGTGATAGTAGCTGTAAAGCCTGTGGTAAAACTGTGTCAGAGGCCCTAATACGGAAACATGATAACTTCTGACAGTCTGGTTGGCCACTAGCCCGATACCCCTCCATCAACCCGCACTGAGCCAGCGTGTTGTAGTATGGCTCAATCTTACTCGTATCCGTCTAAAGGCCCTTGCCCCCCGGTGTGGTCATTAATGGCTACATTTACATACTGAGGGACAATTATATTTTTATTTGCGACCATATCTTTCTTGGGGGGCTATCTATCCCCAAAATATGGTCAGCTAATAAATCTTCAGAGAACAGGCAGATGTACTATCGATACCAAAATGTAGCAAGCCTATCAACAAATAAGGAAGACAAACGTACAATCTACAAATATAGCATACAAATTAATTAAGAATATTAAAACTTAAATTCAAACCATAGAACCGGATGAAAACCGCATTCTATCGCCCTTAATTAAATTCAAACACCAGTAGTGACTTCATCCTACTAGGGCTACAGAACTGGTAGACTAGTGAAGGGTGACTAACCATTAGTCTCTTGATTGGCAGGCGGGGTATTATTAGCACCGCCTAATGAACCTGTTTAGTGCGATGCACTCCTGGTAGATACGCTGTCATTTCGATACGGTTTTGGGGTTAGTGGTAGACCAATTAGATCTTCAATTTGGAGGTTCTCACAAACGGGGATGTATTCATCACTGGATCTCAGGTGCGTTCGATTTTTATTACCATGGCATAAGGTTGAAAATCGCGATGCCTCATTATTTGTTTGGGTCGGTGAGAGGTTAACCCCCGACGAAAAAGGGGGGGATTATAATTTTGAAGAGTCCGTGGCACTCCAACGCTCAAACGGTTGACCATATTTAGTGAGTTAAATATATAAAACCGGTCAAGTGCGAGTAGGACATCGGACCCGCACATGAAGGGTTCCATACCATTGTACACGGAAAAACGTAAAACGACAGTCTTTTGTACGAGTACATTATACATACATACATACCTATTTAATTTTTAATAATAAAATATTAAATACTGGGTGGCACTAGGCCGGCCGTATTCAAGGCCGTACATCGAATCATTGAAAAATAGTTTTGTATATGTTATAAGTAAGTATTAAACTATGTATTCAGGTTAACGAAACTTTTGCTCATTGAAACCGGAAGTGGATAGAAATTGAGTAACTTATTTGGAGAATAAAATCAAATATAAAAAAATATATATATGTATATATAATTCGAATGAGCAATTATTAATCACGCTAAGGGACAATGATTTCTGCACTTCGCACGTTTAGGATTCCGTGATAAATTTAGAACATCAGCCAAAATAAAGAAATTAGGAAGGTACTCACTTCACATACACTTAGCCAAAATATCACTATCATTCTTCACCAGCAAATAGTTACTTTGTTTTTCATAGTGTTTGTATGAATGACAAAGTTATTAATAAATGTTTTATATCTTTAAAACTGCCTATTTTATTTTACCAAATTTCGTTGAGTGTTTAATTATTGAAATACACAAAATAGTTTTTTTTTGATTTTTCACTTTCTTCCTTTGAAAGCTAGAGAGGGGAATTTTTCCACTTTGGAAGGGTCAGTCTCTTTAACGATTTACTTTGAGGAAAAATGGTTTCAGGAACCTCAACGTCATTTTTAAAGACCTATCTATAGACACCCCACACATATATAGGTTTGATGAAAAAATATTTTTTGTTCAATTCCATTCCCTTAATTTCTATTATTATTTTTTTTTGTATGCAAATCTTAAAGCGGTTCACAGAATACACATACCAAGTTTCAACTGTGTAGTCCTGATAGTTTCGGAATAAAGTTGCTGTTACATACAGACGGACAGACAGACATGACAAAACTACAGGGTTCGTTGTATCTCTACGGAACCCTAAAAACGTAGTCAAGCACGACAATGTTTCCCATCAATGTAGTGTTTGAATTGTGTCTTAACAGTATTTAGCAGCTGTCTGGTGCAAGTCGGCCTTAAAACAGTATGCAAAACCGACACCTAGAAGTTTGACGGGCACTATAAGTCATGCTGTGTCACCGTCTTCCGCCCGGGAACAGACTGCGCCAGCCAGCATGACATATAAGCGGTACTTTATCTAAGCTGTAGGTACTCTGTGCATTCGGCTGTTCACACAAACCGCTTCGTTCCATCACCCGCGAACCGGGCCGCGTAAAGCCGCATTATGTGTAAGAATCAGCCCTGAACGTGCTGAAACCGTACAGTTCGTATCCTCCCTTTTTTCTCTTTCGGCAAATTACCATGAACGAAATCTATGTACCTGTCAAGTCAGCCAGCGGAAGGTATTGAGCCAATGATTTCATGTGTACTCTTTAACTCTGCGTCTTTAAATATTAAATACAACAACCACTTTTGGTTATGTGAAACTACATGGCGTCGCCGACTTCGCTCCGTTTCGCTCGGCTCCAGGTTTTATCATAAAGTTGTGACCTAACACAACCTAACTTTAATATTCGGACAGAAAGTGACCTACAGCAACCAATTAACAACATAAAGCGTTGAGGCATGCACAGATTTTGTACATCGGTATGCGCATCAGTGAAGGCTGAAGTCTGTACTATTCAGCACCTAACAGAGCTTCCGAAACGGTGTAGTCTTTTTTTATATATAAAAAAAAATACTTGTAGTTATAAGAAAGCATAATTTTGACGTTGAATAAGATAATTTATTTATTTATATTCAATAAAAAAATACTCAATACTCAATCATTTATTGCACACCATAGGTTTACAAAGATGGTAAAAACAAATTTAACAAAGAACCAAATATGTCCTCTAGGAGGACACTTGAAAGTTACATTATGACTTATTTCTTAGTTAAATTTATGTTAAGAATTGAAAAATTTATTATGTACATATTACTTTTAATTATTTCTCTATAATCTTCAGTCATCATCATTTTTATATATTATATTATCTATTTCAGTATATATTTAGTTATGTATTAATATTTTAAGTTTATTTTCTAGTGGAGTTTTTCTGATCTGATAATGTGCATCTGAATCAGCTGACTAACATACAGAAAGCGGCTTTACGCAATCGGGCCCGTCACTAATTTAACTTTGCCGCGAGCAGCGACCATTACCCATTTATGAGGAAATTCAACCCCAAAACAATAAGAAGTGTGGCGCTCGCCCAACAATAGTTAACTACACGCCGAAGTTACTTTGGCCCTCGCTCTGATGACGTCATAGTGTCCGTCACTGTCCTACTGACGCGTCGAGGGCGAGAGCGAACGAGAGAGGGAGGGGAAACGCATTCCTCGCGGGTGCCAAGTTAGCTCGGTGGCCTAGTACTGTAGAACAACTTTTTTTATCGAATTGTATAGTAACAGTTCGGTGTCATCAAGGCTGCGTCTGGAGTATATTCCGTTCCGCGTTGGGTATAAAATATGTGAGTGGGATTGGGATGCTGCGTTTGCATCTAATTATACGTATACTCCATAAATATAGAGAGCTCCGTGGTCTAATGGGTTTCACGATTGCTTCTCACACAGGAGACGCAGGTTCGATTTCTGACCATGTACCAATGAGATAATTAATTTATCTTAAGTACATTATAAGGACGTTCTAACGGTGATGGAAAACATCGTGAGGAAACCTTCATTACTCCATAGCTGCGGCGATTGGCTAGCCCCCTGTCACGCAAAATGGAGTATTGAATAACTGGCTCAAAGTGGGCACAATTGTGCCTCTGCCACCCTGTATGGGAAAAGGTGTGACGCTTTATTTATATTATGTTCATAAATATAAAAACATGAAACACACAATGGAAACGTAGAGTAGTATTCTAATCTAAGTTCATATGTAAGTACCTAAGTTTTTACATTATTCAATTCAATGCTAGTTGCTTATAGCAATGCTTTTAATGTTATATTTTATAATAATCTATTAAGTACCAAATTGATTGATTAGTTAGTTACCTATAATTATATTTAATCGTATTAGTGTAGAGATAAAGAGTGGTAAGTAATTGTTAGTTGTAATATAAGTTCTCGTATAATCTTCCGGTAGTTCATGTAGAGGAAGATATTTTTCTAGCATGGTAACAGTAGAATGTCTTTTTTAATGTAATTATTACGACGTTTCAGTAAAACTGATATATTTTGAACAAAAGTTCACGATATATAATATCAGGGTTCTTATAACTTACTTAAAATGTTATTGTAAGCCTGCCGCAATCCAATTTATTCGTGTTATTTACAAAAACATTACAAGAATTTTGCATCGACCAGCAGATAATGGCAATCGGCCACGTGACCTGATTTGAGAAATACAAAATTTCTGAATAAAATGCAAAGCCGCAAATGCTTTTATAGGTCCAAAAAAGTTAATGTAATATGCATGAGAGTATGAGGGAAGAAGTTAATATTAATTAAATTTACATAATTTAACACGCAAGGCGGAGAGGGGGGTCATTGTCGGAGGGGGGCTGGGTTTTATTCGCCGCTGTATTAATATGCCGTCCATTTGGGCTAATCCTAATATTGCAGCCGGGTTCGGATTTGACCTTAAATATTAAAAAATTTGGATCCATTATAAAGGCATAGTACATTGTTGCCCAGGTATAGAAAGTAAGCAATAGATGGACGAGTTAACTCGCGGGCCGAGCCGCAGGTGAGGCCCGCGAAGATGCGAGTCCATCTATTGCACTTTCTACCGAGGCATTTACTATGTGCTTTTCACGCCTAATGTAAGGAAATAAAACAGGTTGAGTACACAGTATAATACACAGTTTAATTAAAAGTAATATTGATATTCGCATTTTGCTATATAAAATCCAAACTATTCACTCCACACCATCCCTACCACCTGTACGGTGGTACGGAACCCGACGACTTTTGCTGTGATTTTGGACAGTTTACAATCGCTACAACGTTGGACATTGGCTGTGTTATTGGACTTGAGATTGCATATCGACCAATAGCAGAGTAGAAAGTAAAAAAGGCCGCCAAACACTACATTTTACTTTGCAAATCTACATTGTTTGACTGTTTTTGAATTGTACTACTAAGAACTACTTTCTACTCTCATTTCAATCCATCTTTGGCCATATTTCCGAGCAGTGGCGTGAAAATGATATTAGTCGGTCAATTAGCCTGTAGGAATCAGGACTCTCTCTCGACGAGCCTCCTATATGGGACCCATAACTGACAATGGCAAAAATCCACTAAAACAACAAGTAAAGTACGCTTCAAATCTGGAACTCGGCTCACGTTTCATTCCACCGCCGCGACTATATGCAAATCCCGCCCTCCCCCCTTCACTCCTCCCTCACCCCTCCCTCACCCCTCCCGCCCCCCGACAAATTGGATATCTGCCCGCACGACAATACCTACATCAATTTCTCAAAGCCACGCGGAATTCCGAGTGATTTCTCCGTAATCCTATTTAAAAAATTAAAACTTAACTGCGCGGTGGAATAACAACCTAAAGAACTTTAAAGAAGCCTTACATGAACGAATGAAAGCGTGGTGAATGTTATTCACAGTGTACTTAATATCTTGACATCCTTCAGCAGGGACAATGGGGTGCTTAAGGTTACGGATAAATTTAAATAGTGCTCCAATCTGATTTGGGTAAAACACGAGGGCGTCCCATCTTATTCTATCCCCTATGTTTTGTTCTTGTCCATGAGTTTGTCTGTTGTTGACCTGTATTTATATGTTGTTTCCTTGTTTCAGGTGTATTGGTGGTGAACGTGACATGGAGAGGAAAGACTTATGTAGGAACATTATTGGACTGTACCAGGCATGACTGGGCACCGCCACGGTTGGTCATTTGCTCATATCTTGTGTTTTGGGTGCCGTAAGGTATTGTCTATCTTTCGGTGTTGAAATTGTAATAACTTTGTTTGATGCTTTACGAGACTCTTGACATCCTACATTATATATGATTTGTCTAAAATGCAGATGCTAATATAACTAATGCATTAAATCACGTTTGTGAGGATGGGTGAACTTCACCGAAATAGCTGAACTTTGAAGCTCCTGTAGGTAGACAAGAACCTGAACCTGAACACAGACTGCTCCGTATCCACTTGCAAAGCGGTACTGTGTGGGCTTTGCCAATCTTTCATTACAACCTAATGATATCTTTTTGTGCACAACTAACCTTATAATTAACATCCGACATCGTCGGTTCCAGGTTTTGCGACTCACCCACAGAAGAGTTGGACGCGCGGACGCCCAAAGGCCGGGGGGCGAAGCGGGGCAGGGGGGCGGCGTCCACCGACATGACCAACTTCACCGAGACCCGCTCCTCCGTCCACAGCAAGCTACGGAACGGGGGCGCCAAGGGCAGGCGAGCCCTCCCCTCCCCCACCGCCTTCACTCCCCCCAGACCCGACACGAAAAGAAAGAGAACGTCAGAAGCGGAGGACCGACCGCCGACGCCGAAAGCGAAACGCCCGCCTCCCACCCCGTCGTCGCCCCCTCCCGACCCCGTATTACTTGAGTGCCCCGAACCGAACTGCTCAAAGAAATACAAGCACGCCAACGGGCTAAAGTACCACCGGTCGCACGCCCACGGCGCACCTGACGACGAAGACAAGGACGGGTCCAGTTCCGAGCTGGAGGAGCCGCCGACTGAGCCGCCCTCCCCCGCGACTCCTGCCGCCCCCGTTACGCCTGTGAAGTCCCCCGCGCCGGCCAAGTCCCCCGAGGGCAAGGACAAGTCTCCTGCAGCTGCGGTGTCGGCGGCGGGGGACAAGCCGCCCTCCCCGCCACCGGCGCCGCGCTTCGAGGAGTTCCCAGCGAGCCCGCCCGCGCCCGCGCACACCCCGCCCGCGCCCGTCACGCCGCCGCAGGACCCCCTCACCACGATGCCGACCCAGTTCAAAGTGAGTTTTCTGTTTATACCTTATACAAACTCGCCTGACATACAAACAAAACCAACTGACATGCCAAGACATTCCTTTACAATTCCTAAGTCTTTTATCTCAAAATTCTTACTTAACATGCTTTTAAGATGATTCATTTCTGTTTTGTCATTCGAAAAAACAAAAAAAAAACATCGACATATAATGTCGCAATAGTTTTACTACTAACAACAATTTTTAAATACCAACATGGTTCTATTTTAGACTTAAAATAACCATCAGTTAACATACAATCATGTACCTTTTTATGCCAAACGCGAGATGCTTGTTTTAGACCATATATAGCCTTATTTAATTTAAGGATCTTTCTATCATCTGTACCCAAATAACCTGTGGGTTTTTACATATATATGGTCTCAGACAAGTCTCCATTCAAGAAGGCTGTTTTCACATCTAGGTGAATCACTTCCAGGTCCATTTGCTTTGATAATGCAAATAATAATCTAAGTGTTGTATACCGCACTACCGGAGAAAATGTTTCACTATAGTCAACACCATATTTTTGAGAACACCCCTTAGCCACAAGTCTGGCCCTATAACGGATATTGTCTTCAGAATCGCACTTCTTTTTGAGAACCCACTTCCACTTCACTATATTTCCACTCACAGGAATATCAACAACTTCCCATGCGTTGTTGTTGTCAAAGCTTTTCAGCTCTTCTTTGACAGACTGTTCCCAATGCTCCTTCTCTGGTCCTTGCAGTGCTTCTTCTAATGTCAGCTCATCGCTGAAAGATTTATTACACTCTTCAGTGCACATATATCCATATATGTCAGGTTTCTTCCTCTGCCTTCTTGAGTATGTCTTTGTTAAGATATTGGAATCTAATTCATCTTCAGATGTCATGGACGCCTTATCTGGTACATAGGTTTTATCCAGGTCATTAGCACTTTCCAAAGAAACAAATGTATCCTCTGTACTGTTTTCTGAGGAATCTCCCACTGAAGACTCAACAGGGGTTGCTTTCTGTTGCATTGTCATCAGCCTCTACAACCATACCTTCTTCATGCGAGTCATTTTCTCTTTTAATGATGACATCTCATCTCATGACATCTCGACTTGTTGTGATCGCCCGTGTTGAAGGATTGTATACTCTGTATCCTTTAACTTCCTCAGAGTAGCCAACAAGTATGCATTGTTCAGATTTCTTGTCCCACTTACGTCTTTTCTCCTTGGGTTTGTGCTTCATAACAGTGCTACCAAAAATTCTTATATGACTGAGGTTTGGTTTAGCCCCTGTCCACAATTCATATGGTGTACGATTGTTTAATCCAGTTTTTGCAATTCTGTTCTGCAAATAAACAGCGGTGTTAACGGCTTCCGCCCAAAACTCTTTACCGAGTACGGCATCGAACAAAAAACATCTGGCCTTTTCTATTACTGTTCTGTTCATACGTTCACAAAGCCCGTTTTGTTCAGGTGTATAGGGATTCGATTTCTGATGAATGATGCCCATCTTCTTCAAGTAACTATCAAAGTACCTATTACAAAATTCCGTGCCATTATCACTTCTCAGAATTTTTATCTTATTTGACGTTGAATTCTCAACGTTTGCTTTATACTCTTTAAAGCACTGTAAAGCCTCATTCATATTTTTCAAAAAATATACATGTGTCATGCGGCTGTGGTCATCAACAAAAAGTAGGAAATACTTTGATCCTCTTAGGGATAGATTCTCCATCGGTTTCATATTCAGTTTATAAACTCCATTCACAAGTGACGCAGTAGCAACTAGAGTGTCCTGTTTATTGAGTATTTCACATCCATTGCTTGTGAAATGCCCTTTTTTGGGTTGGAGTGTAGATTCCGCCCCCTTATCGACACTCTGACCCTTTTTTGCCCTGTTTTAGCAACTGGCTCACTGACAGTAAGTTTGTAGATAATCCAGGAACACATAAAATTTTTTCAACGGTTATGTTGAAGTCACATTCTTTAGTTGATGACTTTATTCTGGTTCGCAACCATGATTTCTTTGGTAAAACCAGAATAACACACGTCGTTCATCCAATTTTTATTGCTTGTCAAATGCGAACTGGCTCCAAAGTCCACGTACCAGTCACTCTTATCGAATATTCCATTGAAAAACACGGCACTGTACGCATTTGTTGTTTTCATAGGTTTATTTTCTGAACCCTGCGTATTCTTGATGGAATTATTAGTGCACTGGCTTCGATAATGACCAAATTGTTTACAACCATAACACTTGACATTTTGTTTTCTTTTGACAGATGTCGACATTTTTCCACCGCCGCCATCTTTGCTGACCATAGATTTCACATTCTTGCGTTGATTATTGCGGAAACAAGCAAACGCATTGTTACCAACATTATCTTCCGGTTCCATGTCAATCAACTTTCCTTTAATGGCGTCGGCTGTAATGACCAGAATGTTCAATGGCCATTATCATGGGCATATATTTTTCAGACAAACCTGCTAATAACAACGATCCCACCCATTCATCGGTTATTGTAAATCCTGTGCCATTTAACCTTTGCGCTGTTTCGACCATTTGTGTGACATGCTAGCCATCGAGTCACAATTATCCAGTCTTATGGATATCAAATGTCGAAGCAAGGTCATTTTCCTCGAGAAACCGGAGTCGTCAAACATGGCCTTCAATTTGGTCCATAATTCCGCTGAACTCCCCGTGTTCCTGATGTGCACGTACAAAGCTGGATCTATAGTCAATATTAACTTTGCCTTCGTTTTTGCATCCTCCGCTGCCTTGACTTCAAAATCAGACGGTGGTTTGATGTATTTTTCCATTCCATCCAGAACCAACAAGTTTTCAGCTGCAAAACACCACTCGTCGTAATTCTCTCTGCCTTTAAACTTCGGCACACTAACCAAATAGTTCGTAGACGCCATTACAGTCGCGCACGTTTTCACTTTTAGAAAAAAGCCGGTTTCTGCACTCTGTTCACTACTCACGATAAGTCTGGTAGCAAATCACAGAAACTATTGTTCATCACACTGATTACTGACTATAAAACGCGACTATAACAATTATTAACAATAGGGAAAGGCCCATAACCCTAAGTAAAACACAGCGTGTACGACAGATCGACAACGAGTAATATTTTATTCAACAAACATACAGCTAGGAGTTACAATTGCATTGCCACCAGATGGCAGCACATGAAGCCACTGGAAAGAAACTAAACCGGTTGGTAACTGCTAACCAAAGGAACGAGTCACAAACGAGTCCTCAACCAGGCGTATGACGTGCGATTTGATTGCACAGAAAGTGACTAGAAAACTAGTTTTCAGCAACGGCGTGTACCATGGCGTAGCCGCACGATAATAGAAAACTATCTGTTATTTTTATCAAACTATCAGATATAATTTAGCATGACAGTCCACTCCAGTCAGTTCTTGGAATAATCGTCGTAAACTGCCTCCGTCGTTTGTGGCATCATCTAAACAGCTCCTCATTCCCCCGCACAGGTGAAGCCCCGCTCAGCGCTCATGCCCTCCGAAGACCGCAAGTCGGACTCGCCCCCCGAAGAGGCCGGCAGCAAGCGGCGCCGGCGGTCGCCCACGCCCGGCGCGGTGGGGCGCAGCTCGCCGGCCTACTCGGACATCTCGGATGACACGGCGCCGGCGGAGGGGCCTCCGGATACGGATGCGGAGCACCGGCCGTTCCCGGTCTTCCATCAGGTAGGACGCACGACGCCATATTCAGAATTGTCCTAGCGGCACAGTCTGTCGACGTACTTATTAGAGAGTATGATGTGATTCAGTTGCGAAATCACAAGGTACCCTAACGCCATTATAATTGCCAGAGGCCTGAGACACGGAAGAAACATGTAAACTGCATGGATGAGCAGGAATTATTCAAAATTAATAAGGATCGTGCACTTGTGCCAAACTGAAATTTGGTTTGGGCATAAGGATAAATTAACCACCGCTAGCAACTTGTGCGTCACTCTGGTGGCCTGTTTGATTTAAATCCAACATGGTCGCCATCTATATGGGTATTTTAATAGATGAGCTTCTATTAGTCATAAAATCTTACCACTTTGTAGGTTCTAGTATGCGTGGAATTCGTTTCTAAGATCTAATTTGTCTATCAAGGTCGTAAATTTTTATATAACCTATATTTTAATTTCGGACATATCGAAAAAACTATACTTTGAAATATAGTGGTCTTCATGACCACATAGCAGCATGTCCGATATGTCATTATCTGGCACTTTGGTTGGGAATTTTCTGAATCCGCCAAAAGCTCTAAAAGCTAGCGAACAAAAATTTTCTTCTTACTTCTTTTGACCGATCGAAGAATGGCTATTCTGTGAATGACGAACCTTAGAAATGGATTCCTCGCATCCAAGAACCTATAAAAATACTACAACTCAAGATTTTGAGTCTTATAGTAGTCCATCTACCCATTATACGTCGCGCCACACGTTATGAGCGGTGGCCTTGAATGCGCTGTAGTCACTTTTCAATATCTGTACATATACGCAGTAATTCCCGCAAACGTCGCCCAGCGCTCTTAATTCGTGGCGCGAGGTATACCATACAGATGGCGGCCATATTGGATTTATAGCAAACAGGGCACCAGAGGTTGCTTGCGGTGGTTTCTTAAAATCCGAAGACCATACCAAAAATACTTGGCAAAAAGTCCACGATTCTTATGGGTTCCCCCTCAGCTACTAATACTATGAGTTTCATGATTAGCATACAACGCGGAGCTGTGCCCCCCACGCCTTGAACTTTACTACTACCTATTTCTGTTGAGATTACCCAAAGAGTTAGTACTTATCTAAACATTGGATTTTCGATTACAGTACTACGGGCAGCCGTCGTACCTTCCGCCGGCGCACCCCCCGCACCCCGCGCACCCGCCCGCCCCGCCGCCGCCGCCGCCGCCCGACAAGCCGAAGGAGGAGGGACCCAAGACTGACCCCAAACCTGATCTCAAGGTGCGTACATCTGGCTGGTTAATATTTCCGGTGAACTAAAGTATTTATAAATGTGGGTGTGTGTGTGTGTCATTGACGTTCTTAGCTAGGGGAACAGGCCTTTACTTACAATTATCTTACAATGAACTCCCATCGATGATAGATGGAATAATTAATTCCCCATAGAACAATCTGATTTTCCACGTTTGGTTCGGATACACCGCCAAGCTGATAGTCTCATAGGCTCAAGTCATAGCTATAGTGTGAGTGAATAGGGTTAACAATGCCATTCTAGACGTTAGCTCCCCCATTATATAAAATAAATTATCATTGTTAAATTGTTATAATTTTTCCAGGAACCAAGCAAACCCGAGAACCCCCCTCAAAAAGTGCTACCTCAACACTTCTACCCCTACAACTACGTGCCCTCATTCCCCCCCTACAGCGTAGAGGGGGGTGGGCAGCCCCCCGGTGCGCCATTGGATGAGAAGGCCAAAGAAACCGACCGGGCTAAGACGACCCCCAGTCCTTTAGACAAAGGGAAGCAACAGAGGCCACCAGAGGGCAAAGAGAACCCGGCCCGGCCGAATGACAACCATCAGATCTTGAAAGAGAGTATAGAGATGAAGGCGCAGATGGGCACGTATCCGTTTCAGAGACCTCCGCATGCGAGGGAGGAGGATTTGAGAAGGTTGGTATAGGTTTTGGTATACTTACTTGTATAGTTTTGTTGTTGTCTCTACTTCTGTCGGGAACACTTTGAGCTTTTTGGATTTGGAACTTCTTTCTTGGTCGGAGCAACAGGAAAGGGAATATCCATCAGGAAAACAGACAGGAAATGGAAGAAACACCAGGAACAACAGACTTATCGCCTGAGAGAACTCTCAGTCTCTGCTCCTGACTAATACCTTAGTATTAGATCGAGCTCCATCATCAATACATTCATGAAATGGGTGTCCCAAAAGTCATACGTCACAGCGACACCGAAGTTAGCCCTGCCTCGATCAAGTTAACATGACCTCAGAGAAAGTTGCATGTAATTCGAGAAATCGTCAGTTTAAATTTAAGGAAAATCCCCATGCCTCTCTTCATGTTCTTAAGGTTTTGTAGCAGCTTGTTGGCCCAAGGTGAAGATGGCCCTTTACAACATGCTCGGGAGGAGAAGCATCATCATACTTTTTCGTAACATACTTTCTATTCACTAAACAGGGCAGTTGAGAACCAATAACCGTCCTGTGTTCAGCGGGCGTCCCACCGCATTATATCCATTAAACTATAACTGACCTCCTTTTACAGATACTACATGAGCCTGGAGCAGCGGCGGAAAGAGGGCGCGGGCGAGGGGAAGTCCCCCGGCGCGGCCGCGGCGGCGGGGGCGGGGGCGGGAGGAGGCAGGCCTCCGCCGCCCAAGCCCAGCAAAGAGAAGGAGGACAAACCTAGCGAGGTTAAGGTGAGAAGATATGTCCTCAGTATGTCAGATGTTGCCATAGTCCTTGTGACGAAATAAGATAAGTAAAACCTGGTAGAACTGAGACCGATTCCGGGCGTCACAATCACAACTAAATCTATTCAAGAGTTCTGGAAGACAATTTATGTATAAAGTATTTATTAAAACCACTAGCTGCCGGAGCGCAGCTTCGCAACGCGTTTTTCGAATCCTCAGTGTCATAAAACTAATCGTTTATCAATTTAGAGGCACCTTAGTAGGTGTCTGAAATCCATATCGACATTATCGGCCTGTTGTTGAGCATAATACGCATTAAGACCTCAGATTAACGAAATTCTTTGCCTACAATATCGCCCATTGCATACGACAGATTTTTCCTTTGGTATTAAAAGCCGCGTACGAGTATTGGTTTGGCATTTGTGTTAATAACTGTTTGTCTGTTCAGGTGAAGCAAGAGGGGCAAAAGCCCACAACAGAGACGCAGGGCCCGCCGCCTCCGCCCACCTCCCAGTACTACCTGCCGCCGTATATGCAGGTAAACATACTACACCAACATCAAGACAGCACATTTCCCAGTCTTTATGTCATCATCATCATCATCATCAATCAGCCCACACTCACTCACTGCTGGGTATAGGCCTCTTCTTTAGCACGCCATCCACTCCGGTCCTGAGCCTCCCGCGTCCACTGCCTACCCGCTATGGCGATGATGTCATCCGTCCATCTGGCTGGTGGTCTGCCGCCTGGTCGTCGTGCGGTTCTGGGTAGCCACTCTGTTACCGCTTTGGTCCACCTTCCGTGATTTGTCCTTGCCAAGTGTCCTGCCCACCCCCACTTCAGTCTCGTGATTCGCTTGCCGACATCGACGATCTTAGTATAACGTCTTATTTATGTATTGCGAATACGATCCCGAAGTCTTATGATAGTCTTTATGTCATCACTGTGATTTTTAAGACCCTATCGATGTATAAGAGATGAAATGATCCACCATTCTAAAGCACCTCCTACATCTAACGTAATTTTTAGACACTCGTTGTCGACCCATACATACACTCAGCGGTAGGAAATGTGGCCCAAGTGCTCTACGTAAGCTGAGCGTTAATTAAGGGATGAGGATAGTATACAAGCGAATCCTTTTGTTTTTTAAGTATAAATTTAGGGAAAAACTTAAGTCCATAACGTCTTTTCTTTCTTAAAAACGTGTGTCAGTATGGATTTTTACGTAAATCCAAGAGTTAAAGTTAAACATGAATTTTTTCGATCTTACGATTGTAGAAATGTTTTTTAATAGTTTTTTTATTGATTGTTGGTCTACTCCGATTTCAGAAAATGGTAAAGATGCCAATTATGGCTACTCAAGTTGCTCAGGTGATCTTGTTAACCGGTCAGGATCTAACTCAATGTTAGATAGATGGCTGTATTTAATAAAGTACCGTGTATATACCTAAGACTTTTGTCACGTTAAAGTGGTATCGAGGGACTGGACCCGAGTTAAGTATACCTCCGGCCGTAATTGCCGGTTTGTTATAAGGAAGTGTTAAGAATCCGAAACCGCGAGTTACATGATCATGCTTAAGTAAACAATCTTTTGGCTAATAAAGTCAATACAAGGCACAACATGGTCTTGGAAGAATCCTTCGATAGCCCTAGCCACTGTTATGCGTTGATCCACAAAGATAAGCTCCGTAAACACATTCAAATATGTAGAACCTCCCCACTCCTTGAATGACCTCCTTTAGTAAGACAGCCGCCTGACATGTCGCGATTCGAATGAACGTTCTCCGTTGGGCCTATTTACTCTTTAACGATAATCTGGTGCTGCTAGGGCTACTCTGTGCTTCGATGAGCACAGAGTAGCCCTTCACCGATGTGAACGAGACTACCCCTATATTCGTCTGTCCACTTCACGTCCAATTCACGTGGAAATTCGAATCGGGCTTATTTATGGTGACTATGATCTTCAAACTGGTATCTGTACGAAAATTAGCTTCCTCCATTCTTCGCCTACTTCTACTACGTTCACTGACGATGGTACCATGCGCCACTTGAAGCCGCTGCCTGATCTCAACTGCGGCGATGAAGCGGATTCTTAACAATTCCATGTGACAAACCGGCCATTATAGCCGGAGGTTTACCTAACTCTGCCACGAACTGGTAGCCACGTAAAGGGCCGGGCCCTTTACGTGGCTACCAGTTCGTGGCCTCGATGCCTCTCGAGCGCAAATTTTAGGGTTATGCAGTGTACTTTATGAAATGCAGCCACCTAACAGTGAGTTAGACCCTGGCCGCTTAACAAGGTCTTCTGAGCAAGTTGCCTAGCCATAAGCGGAATCTTCTAACTTTTTCTGAAATCGGAGTAGACCAACAATAAAAAAAAACCCAAAAAACTTATCTACAAACCTATCCTTTTGTTTTTGGGAGAAAATCATCATCAATTTTGTATTATTTTGTAGTATTATGAAATATATGAAATATGAAATATTGTATTAATTATCTTGCGCTCACCGCAACATCCATATTGTCTGCCGCTGAGTGAAGTCGTATAACAAAAGTCTATCTAAAGTTAAGGCGATGATGGAATAAAAATGCGCTGTCGAGTGGAAGTGAGATGCAATAATTACTCGCGAATAAGAAAAAGCGGGATGCCAATAATGCACTCGCGACTAATCTGAAACAACGTAAGCGCCAAAACGTAAAAAAAAATCATAAAAAATAAACTATTTCAGGGAATTAACTTTCAAACCGAAAATCGTTAGAAATAACAATTGTTCATATATTGCAATTATCACACAGTCATATTCACTTACTACTGCGGTGTAATAGGATAAAACCATAAAAAAAGGGTTGACTTTGTATTTATTTTCTATCGAGAAAATTTTATCCAAACATGTTTTCCAATTAAGAATCTCTAGATTATATAGTCAAATTACATATACCAGAAATTAATTACGATTTGCCCAGTATTTCCTGAAAAACACATGAAAACAGCACCCCATATTTATTTAATCAGCGTCTTAAAACAAATCCGGTTGCTCTCTGCGTATTGTTACATTTCTATGGAGACGTGACAAATAAATGATCCTGATCCTCTGATCCATCAGTATTATAGAAAACCCCGTATCATAACGGCTAAAGTGTCACCGACAGACCTTATCTCATCATGACACCCATTACACCACGCAACTATTTTTCCAGTCCGGTAAAAACAACCTGTTAATCCCCAGGCGCAGCACTACGGCGGCCTCCCGTTCGACACGGTGTACCGCGCGCCGCTCAGCCCCATGCTGGTGGGGGGCTTCGGCGGCAGCTGGCCGGGCCAGTTCCCGCGCTACCACGGCCCCGAGGACCTGAGCCGGCCGCCGCAGGGCAAACTGGACCTGATGCCGGGCCACGGCGGCCAGTATGGATATGGGCCGCACGGGCCGCACGGGCCGCCGCATAAGGTGAGGGGGACAGTTCGTATTCATATTCTTTATTGCACAGATAATATAAAGGTACAGACAGTTACAAGAAATGTTATATAAGCAAAGGCGAGCTTCTCTGTAAAGAGAGATTTCTTCCAGCAAACCTAGGAAAGATAAGAGATTTTATAAAATGGGACAGTCCTAGTGCGCAATAAAACTCTATAGTCAATAGTCAAAGTACTTTATTACTGTAGATATTTACATACACTTAGCAAACGTCATATTTTGCCTCTTCTCTACATTGGACCACTGTGGGAGAAGAAGGGCGTAGAAACTCCCACAGATTTATTTTTAGATCTCTTTTAAAAATAGGTTGTGCTTAACTAATACAAATATGAAAAATTTAATTGTAATGATTAATAAGCAGGAATAAATAATTACAAAATTATTAACAGCAAGGTCTGTGTTGAGCCAGATTAACCCCATACAGTCCTGTCATTTAAGTAATCTTGAACATTGTAATATCCCTTTTTCGACAAAGTCGCTTTAACATGCTTTTTAAATTGCTCAAATGGCAATTTCAAAAACTCCAGAGGTATCTTATTGTAGTAGAGAATGCACTGACCCTTGAAAGAATTGCTAACCTTCGCGAGTCTAAAACGGGGCGCACATAGTCTGTGATTATTATTAGGTTAACATTACAGCTGTCGCTAAGTTAGGAAAATGTTGTAAGGTTCTTGCGTACATACATTATATTTTCGAAAATAAATTGACTAGCTACTGTTAGTATGTCAATTTCTTTAAAAAGCTCTCTTAAGGAGTCTGTTCGTTTTAAATTATAAATTGCTCGAATAGCTCTTTTCTGTAAAATAAAAATAGTTTGAATATCCGCTGCTTTCCCCCACAACAAGATACCATAGGACATCACACTATGAAAGTAACTAAAATATACTAGCCTAGATGTAGCCACATCCGTGCTTTGTCTGATGTTCCTAACAGCGTAAGCCGCAGAACTTAATTTACCAGCCAATTTATCTATGTGGGGTCCCCACTGCAATTTGGTATCAATGGTTATTCCAAGAAACTTCGTATCATTTACCAATTCTAACGTGCTGTTGTCTAACACCAAACTGGTCTCAACTTGCCTGAAATTTGGAAGTGAAGTATACATATGAACTTACGAAAATTACTTTCAAAATATAAATAAAATAAACCTAATAAATAAAATATATACCTCAACTATATAAAATACAATAGATATAATGCACATACATATATAAACTATAATATATCATACACATACCTACATAAATATGGTAGTACCTATTATGGAAGAGAAAGGAAATGCACTTTCAATCTTTTCTTAAAAGTGAAAATTGAGGGATCATCTCTAATAGCGCAGGGAAGTGCGTTCCACATCCTGATTACCAATGTTATGTTGAGGAGTTGAAAGGGGAGGCACCGTGTGGGATCTCCGAATTCCGAAAAGGAACTCAAAACGTTCTCGAAGATATATGGGATAGCGGGGATTTCGCAAAATATTGAATAGATAGAAAAGAATGTGCATATCACGGCGAAGACGGATCGGTAGCAAACCTAGCTCCTTGCAATACTGGGAGAGACGGTCATGCTTGCGGAGCCCGTAGACAAACCGAATCCCAAGGTTTTGAAGTCGGTCGAGTTTGTTCAGTTGTTCTTTGTTCGCACTGACCCAACAAACATCCGCGTAGTCTATTAAAGGTAGTAGAAGGGACTGAGCAAGGGTGATTTTCGTTTGCCGTGGCAGGAAGTACTGCAATCTCCGGAGGGAGGGAAATGACGCAGACTCGTCTGCTGACCTCACAAACATGGGGCGACCAGGACAGCATGGTATCAAATATAACCCCAAGATTCATAGCTTTTCCACTGTAAGTCATTATGGTACCAACATACAATACAGGATCCACGGGCATATTCTGAATTGAGTTCAGCGAGTGCCCTATACCCGAGTTTCCCGAGTTGACATGCAGCCCATATGAAATAGCCCATTACCTAATGTTATCGAGATCAGCACTCAACGCCTCTACAGTCAGTTTTACATCACACGGAGAGAAGTGCCGATATATTTGGAGGTCATCTGCGTAGAGATGATAAGAAGAAGTAAGAACGTGAAGAAGATGGAGTTTATGAATACTGAGAAGAGAGGAGAAAGGATACCACCATAGTTGTGGGAATAGTATAAATAATCCGAGATAATTAGCCAACCTATTACTCGATCAATTGAAGAAGGGACTGGCGGTGCAAGGCATACATTTGAGCGAGACGGCATAAAGACGCGGTGGCAGACGGTATCCCGGGCCAGTCCCTTTCGTTTCAGCGAATGGCTAACTTTTGGCACCTCAAATCACATGCAAATTTTTTAGTTCGATGAAAAAAATAATGTTTAATAAGTACGCAATAAGGAAACGTCCAAAGTTAAATCATGGAATGAACAGAGTATAGGCGGTGGTGAAAATAAATGAAATCGAAATTGGCTGCCTTTGCTCGACTCGATGGGCGCACGGCTGTTTCCCTGGATATCGGTGAATAGAAAGCGGCGATGAAATGGTGGCCAAGAGACAAAGCACCCGTTGGATGGTCGTATGACCTACCTTCTGAAGAAGATGCCCTTTTACAAGGAGTATGTACAGCCGATCGGGTACTTGTGCTCTGTAGGTACACTTAACATAACCCACATAACTTACCAAACAGCTTGCAGAAATTAAGCTTGCCGCAAACGTACCACTCGATAGTGTTTCTGTCGCAGTTGGTTGGTTAAGTCAGACACTTAACTAACTCTCTAGACCGTTAATTAAATGCCGACGTTTAACCAAGTCATCAATTTTGATTTAAATAAAGCATCGTCGAAAAAGTTTAACAATCTGGCTTATCGAAAGCCGGCGTGTTGGAAAACAAGATGGCGTCACGACAACAGCTGATTTGCACAGCTTATATCAGGGCAAAACATTGCGGTAGCTTAGGTGAAGGCTTCGAACCCACATTTGGACATAATATACTCTTTTTGTTTTTGTTTTATTATTTTTATTGATTAGGTTTTCTTGTACACATAAAAAAATATTTATATTGCATATGTCTTGTTGCCTAGGAACGTTTAGACAACTCGTTAAACGTTTAGTTCACTCACTTGTCTGACGGAATTTTAGTGACTTGGTTAAACGTCGTTATTTAAGTAACGGTTTAGAGAGTAAGTTAAGTTTCTGATTTAACCAACTAACTGCGACATTTCAACAGATCACAACCTAAAACCATATTTGAACGAACATTCATTAGCTGTACGGAAGCGGGGTCATATAAGTCAGCGATGAACTTAAAGATACTGGGTTCTACATTCCCCTGTAAAAGTAAATAGGTTCTACCAAACTGTACAGTCATTTTAATTATTTACGGTTGTGTTTTTAAATCTCTGAAATAAATATAATATTTCCAGATCCACGAGCTACAAGAGCACGGCAAGTCTCCTCCCTCCAAGCCGCGTGTGTCGCCGAGCGGCGGGGGCGGGGGCGGTGGCGTGGGCGGCGGTGGCGGCAAGGAGGGGCGCTCCCCGCCCCCGCAGCGACACGTGCACACGCACCACCACACGCACGTGGGACTCGGCTACCCGCCCTATCTGCCGCCTTATCCCGGTAAATAAACTTATACTGCTAGAAAGTATCTTGATCGTCACCAAAGGGAGGATCGCTTCTTTTGGTATCGAGTTCTTACTCGATCAATTGAGACAGGGATCAGTGGGTGATGACGAAGGCTGAAGGGGTCTGGTTAGTAATCAGCCTGTCGGATTTCAAGCTCCCTTGCTTGCATTGAGATCATGCGGATCGCTTTTAGGTCAACAACAGTTATGGTACAACATACCATAGTACAAAGTCAAGGTGTAACTGGTTCCGCTTTCGTGTAACGTCAAGAACCCCCAACCAAGCGCCGATTCGCGATTGCCTTTAATCAGTCGTGTGTTTCTGGTTGCAGGGGCGCGGTAGCAAAAGGACCGCCGCGGTCCGTCCCAGACCGTGAAGTTGTAGAGTGGCAGAGTAACTAACGCGGCCTTGTTTGCAGCGGCGGCGGTGATGGCCAGCACGCAGGCGGTCGTCAACTCCTTCCCCACGCCGCCCAAGTGAGGCGCCGGGCGGGGTATTGGGGCAATCGACGGCCGAGCCAGCGCTCGGAAACATTCGGCTCGCGTCGGAAACGATCGGCTGAAGTCGGATACAGCCGGCTCAAGTCGGTGATAGTTCGGCTGTGGTCGGAAACAATCGGCTCGCGTCGGAAACGATCGGCTGAAGACGGATACAGTCGGCTCAAGTCGGTGATAGTTCGGCTGTGGTCGGAAACAATCGGCTCAAGTCGGTAACACTTGGCCAACGTCGTTGGAAACACTTGAGCAAAGAAGTGAAGGGTGGCTTGAACATGAGCAACAAGCGGACAGTGAGTGTATATGACTAGCTATAGACTAGAGTGTCGACAGACTGTGCGACCCTCGAATATCAACTTAATCTCGCCAGTAGCCATAATTTTAAATACTGTGATCTCGCGTAACCCACACTTTGTGTATGTGATGTGCGCTTTGAATGTTCTAGAATGTCCGGACTGATAGTTACCTGAGTTGATTGATGTAGTGACATTTGTGTTCGGTGATCCTCCTTGGATGTTGTGTGTGACGTCAGTGTACCCCGCGGGAAGCTCTACTAATGTTTCATTATTTTATGTGTCTATTATTAGTGAAGCACAAATTAGTTTTGTAAATATTAGTGTTATGTGTAAATTACCTTAACATTTTCGTTAGTGTACGGATTTTAATGTGTAATATAAAACATCGAATTCTCTAATCCTCCAGTCGGGCATAGTACTGAAGTTTGAGCCCCCGTACGATCTTTCACTTACGAGCCTATTCTCTTAGGAGTGCTATTACATTCTATTACTATCCCTAATGCTAGTTCATTTCGCAAACTATCCCAAACAACGTACTGAATGAAAATAGGTCAATGACGGTAGATAGTGTTGTAAAAAATATACACAGCATACAAGATAGTGTGTAATATCACTCTAAAACTGCATTCCACAGAATCGAAGAATCGAGAGTAGGTGTAATCAGCTGTTTAATTAATTAAGGTTATTTGTAGCGTAAGTTTAAAGGCGTCAATGTGATCATTTACAAGAGTAGTAGCGTGCACAAAATGGTACTTTATCATAATACTTCAATAGAGGAGCGAGTGCAGTATGTGCGATGCGACTAGGGTGTCGATGAGCGTGGCAGAAAACGGAATTATTCAAGATGGCTGCCACATTTATGTTGTCTTCTGTTGGACATACACATTTCAAACGCCATGCGTGGTAAAAACATTAGGGGAGAAATACATAGATACCTGTCAACCTGTGTATATGAAAAAAAGTTGGTATAAACCCAAAAACTATTCCGTTTCGCTCACACAATCGAGTATATAAACAATGTAAGAGCGAACAGAAAAGTCATTCGGTTCCGAATCCGTTTCTCTAACTGCAGAAGAAGACTGAACGCTATTCCATAGATGTATAGTACTATTTTACAGTGCGTCAAACAATATATGTAGCAGAAAGGACTAATTACAATGTCATAATGGCACATTCATCGACGCCTTGCCAGTCCGTAAGTTAGTGTAGTGAGCAAGTTAGAGCGGCGTGTGCGACCGCCCTTGTCTGCTTCGATGTATAACCTCACAACCCGATACTCTCCATACAAGGGATTAGTATCTTCGTACTCCATACTGCACAAGTGTTCAATTAAGTACATAAGAGCCAGTTCTACTTCAATCTGTCATACTCAGAGGTGTTAGGGTTTGGCTGAGGAGCCTGACAATGGGCGCTTTTAAAGTACCGAAGGAACTATACGTCTATCAAAGTAAATATACCTTTCCTATTTTCCCATTGTCGGCCTAGCTCAACTCATGTCAATACCTCGCTTGGTCCCAAGTCCTATCGCCTATGGGCACTTTATAATCTTTATTTGATGCATTTAAATGTTACCCCGTACGACCTGGAATACATTCATAATTAAACCCCAGTTTTGTGGGAACTATTTACTACTTTCTGAATGTACTCATGTGAGGACTTCAGTATAGCCATTTCAAAATGATATTTTCCTTTTTCTCTCATCTGTGTTTTATACAATTAGTATGCTTAAGGTGAAGAACATTACTACCAACCATTGAATACAAACGGAAAGTATTGTTTTCACACAAATAGTCTTCCAATTGGTTCGAGTACCTAATAAACTTATTGATTGTGTTAGCACTTCAATCAACATGTGTTTCCTACTATACAGCTGACTATTAGCGTAAACATTTTGCTCTCAACACGTAACGTAAGTTATAGTTATTAAGTGTTTTATTTGTGTGGACGTATGAATGAAGATTACGGAAAATTATCATTTGGCAATAGTTTACGAGAATGCGAAGGGTCTACTCCAGCTTACATGGTTTTATCTGTTCTATCATATTGCAATCTCTTTTGTCAACATTGGAAAAGAAGTAGCCCTCTTTAACAACTTTTTATCAAGTCACGGTATTGTAGAAGCTCTCTCAATATTGAAGAACCTTTCATTCCTATTGTAATAGATCATATGTGGGCCTAACATATTCAGCAATTGTAACATAATACAAAATGCCAGTGATTTTTTAATTTTGATAGTAAATAATACTAGTTGAGTGTCCGGTAGTGTCAATATTGTATCAAGCTGTGTACGGCCTGCTTACAGTGTATAATAATAGGTCCCGTTTGGCTAGCATGGTGTGCTGAGCCATGCTAGGTGCACACGGGTGCTGAGCGGAGCTAGCATGATCTCATTGCCTCGGTTTGCGGTCGGGGTTGAAGCATGCTTATAGACTGAATTACTTTACTCCGGTACATACCCTTTACGCTTTCATTATGTTTAGTGCAGTCATTGAGTGAATGCCAGAAAGATGAATCATTGTATTTAAAACAGTATCGATATATTCTACATATGAAAATTTGTGTATTTTTTTGATGTAACTAAAAAGCCAAGTTTGATTTTCTTAGGAAAGAATTCGAGACGTTAAAAAAGGGAATAATAAAGATAAATTATTTCTTAAAAAAACTGCGTTTTATTTTCCACTTACGCCGCTATAAAGTGTACAAGACAATCTAAATTTACATTTAAATTAGAGTAAAATAAAACATTTTTACATGGAGTGCACAATAAAATCAATAAATATTAATACTTTCAAAATTGTGAGTTGACTAGCAAAAATAATAAATTTACAAATAAAGTGGTAACTTAATAATACTTTAGTTTAAAATTAATTTGTGATGATATTTTAAACCTTAATTTAAAGTTATTTCAAACTGTGCAATTCATACAAGGTGCAGTCTAGGGGTGACATGACTTAGTACAATACAAGATTAAGTCTATATAAAAAAAAACCTACGTCATAAATTTAATTGTACATAAAAATATTTATAATATTATATGTATTAAAAATAATTGTCATAGAACAGTTACGTCAAAATAACGGCCAAGTAGGACCGAACAAAAAAAAAGTTTTTCCAAAATTACGTATAAAGTATGTTTCCTGGCGGTGACACATTGAATTTTGCTTACTCGTTTATCTATGTGGTACATTTTTTTTCATATTTAGCGTTCAATTATGTACATTTTATCAAACCACTGATTCTTGCACCAAGGCATGTCATCGCTGGAATGTGCAGCCTGAATCATAACTTTTGTATAAGTTCCTATCCGTATGTAAAATTTACGAATAGGTAGGTAAGTACAATGTACCGTTAGGTGCGCTGTTATCAAAGTCAGTAGCGACATGGTAGCGCATACGGATTTGTTAATATGTTTAATAATAGAAAATAACACGCAGGAGTTAAAAAATCTTTGGCAAGAAGTTTAAAAGCACATTAAATTAATACTGTAAGGACCGTATGTTAACAAGCGTGTACAAATCTCGTTAAAATTACCTATAGTTATGTTGTTTCGTTGAGAAATTCCGATATAAACAATTAAACTAAATCTTAAATCAATTAAGAAGATACTATCAGAAATCGGAAATAATTTACACTTCATCGCGATTAATTTACCTTACTTACAGTAGGTAAGTAATAATGAAAAAAAAATCTGGATATCAAAATATCCATGTCTAAAAATGTCTAACCTTAGTTCAACCGTCAGGCATTGTAATATCTACAATAATTTCAAGCAATGCTCTATCGGAAGACAGACATTTTCACAACTTTCCATTATTAGTATCGTCAAGAAAAAATCTAAATATCAAGAAATATGTGTCAACAGGTAACAATAGTCGTACCCACTTGAATTGACTGTGATTCTAGACTACGATCTAACCAATCCTAAATCAAAATAATGAAGCTTGTTGAGTTTATTATTATAACTTTTGAAAAATCTCACTTGAGATGTAGGACCCAAATGTCACAAAATTTCCCGGGGGGGGGGGGGGGATTAATGGACGCCCCCTAGTATACCTAACTAATACAAAAAATCCAAGCTATTTTCACAGAAGACCCGTGATTTCTCAACCAAATTCCACATCGTCAAAAAGCTTGAAACACCTCATATCAGTCTATGTCATCCGGCCGCAGCTGCCTCTCGCCTTCACTCAGGAATATCAGCATCGCCTTATACAGAAGGTACATACCCAGCATGCGACGCTCCTTCAAGGGCCACGAGGCCGCCGCACCGTAGTAGTTACCACTCTTCAAATTCTTCAGGTTAGGGACGCCCAATACGTCTATCATTGCCGCTTCGTTCGTGTACGCTTCGGCAGGGATCACGTTTTGGAAGATGTGCAGGCACACGACACCCACTTTGTCTGTCCATATGTCGAGGATGTGTTGGACCTTCTTGTCTTTGGAGGTGGTGAAGTCTCGCTTCCAGAGTGTCAGTGCTTGGTAGAGGTGGGAGTAGGGGCGGGAGCGCTTGCCTGGAGAGTTAACAAGAAATATGATAAATAATTTACATTACATTTACAGAGGCACATACATTGTTTTGGAGTTCCTTTTTGGACGCCAAAGCGGACGGTCGCCTGCTCAGCTCGACGCTCTGCAAAAGCAATACTCAAAACAATAATAGTTTACAACCAACCCGAGGCGCGCCTTTTGTTCCGACTTAAACATCTTACATACTGCTATCCTCAATACGAGCGGGAAACTCAATTACTTACTCGTGCCGTAGTGTCAAGCTCTAGTGCGTCTAATTTAGGTACAAGTGTGAAAGTGCAGTGCATAAAGTTTGAATTTGGTAGGCTCTGAGCAACCCCCATCTAGGATCGCAGCACTAGATCGCTGATCAGATAAACGGCCGCGCCACGCCGCTGACACAGCCGCCGTGTACGACCCTAGCCGCCCCTAGCAGAGACAGCTAAACGAGCCTTACCTGGTGGGCCTGTTCCGATTTAGTCTCCTAACGCATGAAACCAATATTATATCTCCACATTCTACGGAGTTTACATCTCACCCAATACATAATACTTAGTAATGTCTATTTTTATCTGAGCCAAAATTTAGAATATCGCCATTGTCTAGGTATCAACCGGCCGTATTCAGCTCAGTAAATGTGTCCTAACATTGGATCTGTCCCCAGCAGTAATTACCAACCTTACCTATGTAAACACACAAACGATTAATTATTTGCATGATGGGACCCAAGTCCCATAATGAAGATCTTCTTCATTAATTAGCATGTTTCTAAAGTGACTCCAACCCACACTATAGGGCTCTCTTAACAGCAACAACCTGGGAAACAGACGCATCTTATTTCATCGCAGGTGGAGGATACGTGCGTGGTGTTTAGTGTATCATCATGGAAACTAAGTAAATGGATGCTAAAAACACACGCTACAAGTCGTAACGTGATCCCACGCCGAGAGGCAGGGCGCGCCCTTTGCACGTGTGCTCGGACCATAGGGTCGAAACAAAACTGGACACAGATATTGATAGAAAAATCAGGGAAACAAAACCAAAGAAATTACGCCAAAAATGCCATTCCTCAATTCAGCACAGCTGAAAAACAGTGACGCAAATACGTTATATATATTTTTCTAACAAGCCCTTAATCCATTGACAATATCCGCCAACTCTCAAGGGCAATAAACAATAGTCACATGAAATTTTATATTTTGTACCCCCTCCGCGGAAGGAAATACCTAAACATGATGGAGATAATTAAGATTCCTGCGGACAGAAGTTGTCTGTTCCGTGCAATGGCCCACCAAATGAACAATCTTCATAACCGCCTTCAGATGTTGGACCTTCACCTAGACCACGGGGAAATTCGAAGGCTATGTTGAGGCATACCTAAAGGAAACCTGTGACCACTAGCGAACGAACCGACCCAGGAAGAAATTAGATGCCGCAGACACGAGCCTCAGGTTCGGTGCCTGGGGCGGCGAAGAAATAATTATTTCTGCCTCTGACATCTACTCAGTAAATGCTCGTAAGGCAGTCCATCCATAAAACGCCACAACAAAACATAAACCTCGGAATCCAAGCGAAGCCATTGGAACAATCAACAATTGCTGCGAGAATAACTACCTATACTATGATGGTGCATATCTTGATAGGTCTTTGACAACGACCAACACGAAGGAGACCGATCCTGAAGGAGACCGATCCTATACCAGCAGCAATCTATTCGGTTGGACGTGGGGGTGAAACAAGGCTTTCTCGAGTCTCTTTAGCAAACCACAACACTAGACAAGATGATCCCAGAGTTCGAGTTCCTTTGGACCCGACGCACCAACGGACGAGACCCAAATATCGTCACCCGGAGAACTACCCGATGACGTCCCTGACCGTAGGGTCATACACTGTTACGCAACGAACGAGAACGTCACAGCAAAGTACAGCTATCGCCAATTTTCTAGTCACCTGAATGCCGCCTGGAGGGGGTAGCGGCGCAAAGGTACAGTCGCGCACGAACTTTAGTTCCGAAACTTCCGTTGTCTACTCTTTTATTTCGCACAGTAGATATGTGTTTGTGATTGTGTGTCTGTGTTATTTTGTAATATGTGCAAAGTTGCAAAGCTCTGGCGTGGAATGGGGAATCTGAAATATAAAAAACAAGGACTCGAATAATGCCATAAAATATCTCATCTTTCCAGTTTGGGGTCGTGTGACAAAGATTGCCGCGGACCTCTTAATTTGTGATTATTGTGGTATAGATCCACAGATCATCTCACGCTATGTTCAACTCATATATTTTATATTTTGTGGTACACTTTGTAGTGAAACTTTTTTACATCGTAGTTAATTTGTTTAAAATCCAAGTAACCAAGTGTATCAGGATCAAGTGTATATTTTCTTAATCACATACTTATTACTATCACATATTAAGTATCGTATACTAAACAAATGTTGCTTAATGTAACGTGCAGGCAGTAGAGCTATGTTATCCCGGGTGTGAGGTGAGGTGCGTATTGCCTTGTGAATCAAATGATTGATATAAAAAAATCTGTTTTGAAAAATATTACGTGGTGTTATCCATGTTAAATCTCAAAAGTCCACAATACAATAAACAATAAAACATATTAGGCAGTCGCTAATGCAACAGTTATCCCAGCTCAGACCCAAAAAACAAGCTACACGAGCACGCGACATGCACATGAGTGAGGGTTAAGCAGCAGGTAAAGAATTTTAACATAGCGACTGACTGATATTGATTACCTACACAGTGAAGATAAAAAACGAAGGAAACCAATATTTGAAAATGGAAACCTAAATTTTTCGACAGCTATTTGAAGGACTGTTTTGTCATTATCTTCTCGGAGATCATGACAAATATGCCTCAAGTCATGAAGAAAAATCATCTTGAAAAAGACTTCGAAAATGATAGTTCTCAACAAGCAGCACATTACATTTCGGCCGAATGCGATTATGTCTTTTTGTTCATGCTTACATAATAAGCAATATTTTTCATTGCGGATGTCAAAAATGTATGGGTTTAGATCTGTCAGGATCGCATTCCCTCAGCGGCCGGTCTTTAGTCAGCAAATGGATACAATGATACTGGAAACTATAACTTGTCAAATTCGTACGTAGCACTCCCATGGTCTGCGGTACAAACTGGTACAAACATTTGTACAACTTTTGTTAAACTTGTTCTGTAATCTGTAATGTTTGGGTTTGTATTGTTGATGTGCCTGTTATAAATAAATAAATAATGTAAACATCCAATTCACAACATTTCAAATTATTGACCCCCTAATTTTAATAGCTAATTCGAAAGTTGGTCGAGAGCTTAAGGGATTTTCATTTTAATATTTACCAAAATTTTCCATTTTTTTGATTTTTCACATTTAAATAAATTTTTAGATCTTGAGTTTTTGGAAAAAGTTGATGTAGGCATAATGGACCATGTTACCTTTGCCTGAACATAAAAATATGTCATTGTCAGGCTTTGTCTTTGCCTGTCCTAGAATGTAAGAAAAAAAAAGATTCCTGCGTTCGGTTTGAACATCTCAGTTGACGCCCGCCAAGAGCCCACCTTACATGCTATCTCTTTTGCAGGCGTAGAACTTGTATGGTGCTATTCTTCTATCAGTTTTATGCGGGTGTTTCTTTCTGAAAACACAAACAAACCGAACCCAAACGATACAAGTTAGAGGTTATGGTGACATTGACAGCTAGTGTCAGCTAGTATTTTTTTAATGCTAGGCAAAGGTATTTGCAGTTCTTCTGCCTACATCCTCGATATCTGAATTATTTTCAAAGCATCTTTAAAACGAATGAATGGAAAAATATATTTAATAGTGTTTTGTATTAAGCATTCAAATATATATATCTCAATGGACACTAAATATTTTTACCTAAACAAAAATGAAATGTTGTCAATTCGGGAGCACAGCCTCGAGCGCAACACCACCAAATGTCAAGAAGGATAAGACTGAGCTTCGGCAATAGGTTTGGATACTTGGATCCTAAGTCAATCTCATAGTTTTTAATCATCAACCTGTTAGGGAAACTACAATTGAGTATTGACTTCCTCACATACAAGCTATTCAAATCGCTCCTGCCTGTGCCACCGGTGGCTGGCTATCGGGTTTGTATTTTCTTTGCCGGCTATCCTCGCTTCGTCATCATTACTAATCTTTGGCCTCCTTTTAGCACTCGCTTATTGCCTTCTTGCATAGACTGGCTATGTATAGTGGTCTAGGCCAGTGTATGCTAACTTCTTTAGTCTTGTCAACCTTATGGCTTAAACTATTTTTACCTCTCATCCCAAAGGTAGGATGCGAATAAAACGTTTATTCAAAAAATTAACACTTTCTACTGTAAGAAGTGGTAGTTGGCAAATCCAAGGCAACAATACTAACCACAGAGACCCTTTTTAAACAATACTTTTTTAGTCGAGAAATAGGTCACCAACTAGCCGTTATGAGGGGAGTCAGCCGCCTCAGAAATTTCACATGGCTTGCAAAATGATCAATGATATGAGTAACGAGGAACCTGCGACGGGAGGTCGTAATCGCTCCGGTAACTTCACTAGTCTAGTTGCTAGTCCAGTTTCTTAATAAATTCTGCGCAAGCCGCCCCGGAACATTTCAGAGAAAAAATATCACTAGTCGAGGATCTGGACTCTAGCTAGATCATCAACAACTGATAATTTTCAAGACACATCCCAGCTCAGGGAGGGCTCATGACTCCCATGAACCCTCGCTGTATTCGCCTTTGACAACCATCCTATTATTCCCGCAAAATATGTACGTTTGCTAAGAATATGTAATAAATAAAATAAAATAAATAATACGGTAATAAAGAAATTTGACTTTGAATTGGAAATACCAGTTTTACCCACGCAGGGTAATTAGGAACCACTTTAGCGTCTAGGGAATGCAAATTAATGTAAAGCTTACCCTTCCCCACATAAAAGATGGAGTTGACAAACACCACCCAGGTGTCATGTCTCGAGAGTCCAGCGGCCCTTGAGGGCAGGTTGTTAGTACTACGCGGGTCCAGCAGTAAGTAAGTAAAGGAGGTCTTCGCCCCGCCTTCCCTCCAGGACTTCCCGGGGTGGGCGAAGTCAGCCCGGGCTTTGGACTCAAGCTCTATGTACGGAGAGAGGTTGTCCATCCAGCTCTTGTTTCGGAGGGATTTTTCTAGCTCTATGCTGTATGCTGGGGGTAATAAGAGTAGAGGTTAGGCGCATTTAAGCTGTTGGTATTTATCCGTAATTCTTAATCTTTTGGCTGAATTAAAGCCTGCACTTCATTATGCCATAGACTCTGCGCAACAACAATGGAATAAAATATACCATTTTGAGCAAATTGTGCAACGGGAAATGTTAGCTTCCTTCTATAATTAAGGTACTGTAAATTTTTGTAAATCATCAGAAAAAATTAAATATATAAGTCTATAAAAATAAATGGATAACCCCTAAAATATAAAGTGTCAACAAATGTGTCAGAAATCTTAAAGAGATATATACAAGTAGGTTTCTAATTAATAATTTAGTAAAGTAGGTTTACAACGTTTTTCTACAAATTAACACATCCTAAAGTTGGTGTTAAATACCATGAAAAAAGGAGCCTGATGGTCTCCTAATCAATATCATTTTAACATCATAGGCACAGCTTTTCCTTTGAGCTATAAATTAAATAACAATCTTTAAAGAAATGCAGTTTTGATCTTGTAGAGTAGATGAAACATAAGGGCTACTCACTCTTTCCTTGCTGGGTCATAGCCACAATTGGGTTCTTCTTCAAGGCCTTCAGCTTCTTCAGGTACAAGGTCCGGGTGCTCCGGTCAATGGGCCCCGGTCGGAACCCTCGCTTCACCAGCTCAGCCCGAAGAGTGTTGTTGTCATATTCCACGGAGGATGGGAGTGAGGATGCGATGGAGAGAATCGTTTGATCCGGTGTGGAGCAGTCAGCTGGCTCTTCTATTGGTAAACTGGAATAGAGATGATGTACGTTTAGTTTAAGTATAGTATTAGATAGCAGGTCAGATGATGATGCTTAGCTGATGATATATGTGAAAGTAATGCTTACTATAAAAACTTTTTATAAATGAGATAATGAATTTATCAGGATGGCTAATATATATATAGTGCGAAGTTGTTGAGGAAATGGACGATTAGTGAATGATTGTTAAGGTTCCATACCGGAAGGGTGCAAGCATGAGCCCATTACTAAGCCCCCGTTGTCCGTTTGACTGTCCATCCGTCTGTCCGTCGGCGGGCTGTATCTCAAGAACCGTGATAGTTAGTTTAAAATTATCACAGAATGTACAACAGAATGCAGACATACAAGAGATGTGTTTTAATATGCCTAAGAATAAAACGTGTTTCAATATCATCGCAGATTTCACTATCCCCCAGTTTCTGAAGAGTGGTAAATGTAACGGGCAATTAATCGAAGATTCATTCAAAATAGCTGCATGTGATTGGCTGAAATGAGTTTGAAATGAGATTGACAGTCTGTTACATTTGATCGCTCTTCCAGAAACCGGACGTAAGTCTCTTATCGTCGTCGTCGGTGGCGCAATTAATATTGGTTTAACGTCGGATCCGCACATTGCAAGGACTGGTATCAAAACCAAGATCGGACATAATTGAAATTGAAAGATTTTTTTCCTAACCCAGATAACACGGACATTTTAAAATTTAATTGCGATTTTGAACTTGAACACTTTATATTACGGTTTAAATCCTGACATAATTTCGGGCGTTTTAATGGCCAGTATGGGGTTGGGCGAGTTTGTCATCTAGAACAGGGCCTTGCAAGATAGTTCCTCGGTGGAGCGACATATTTCAAACATATCTCAGATAAAACAGATCTTGCTATCTGATGAGCTTCTATTATTATGACATCCGCCATAGATATGGGGTTTTCAAACTATAGGGCTTTTTGTGCAAAGAATGCACCAATTAATCTCAAATCATTATGAAACACAGCGCACGCGCGCTCGTTGATATCTTTTGTATTAGCCGTCCCTTGGTCTACTTTTTCTAAACCCCATCGATTTTTGGATTAAAAATAGTCATTAGACTTTTTATAGGATATCATAACATAGGTAATATTGAACTAGTGCCACGTCTGTTGGCAGTTGGGACAGTGACTAAACAATAATTTGCATTGCTCTTTGTATTTGATGGCACATTTCACTAAGACCGTAATGTCTTATACTTAAGTGTCACTTACACAACAGAAGACGTCAGCAGCCTCTTCTCGATGAGCACCACATCTTCCTCCTCATCCTCATATTTGTATTCCTCTTCTACATTAGCGACGGCTATACTGCCTCCGGAGAAGTTGCTGCTAACACCGCTACTAGCCGACGACCTTCTTGTATTTGAAGCACTGACCACTGTAGAAATATGTTGTGAGCTGGACGAACGACTTTGAGACGAACTCAAAAGTTCATTAGCCTTATTCTGAACAACGGCCATAGCTTTGTCCAAAGTTCCTTGTACTGAGTTATCGTCAGTTAATAGAGATTCATTAAGTGTCATTTTTGCTTTCAATTCTGCTGATTGAGACATTGATTCCTTATTTAGATTTTTGCATTTTTTCAGGCTGCTTTTTGTGTTGTAGTTCTTATGTGTTATATTATTTGGGGACCCTGGTAATGAGAAGTTTTCGTAGATGCTCAACCGTTTCTGAATATCAGATTTGGACTGATATTCGTAACAACAGCATGAGCAGTCTTCTGTGGTTTTCTCAAGAGGCTGTACACCGCTTATTTGAATCTCTTCTGGAGATACCCTCCTTGACATACAAGTTTTGAATGTCGCCTTCGATTCATTCATGTCTGTTTCATTTATCCTATTTTTGGTGAGATTGATTGTGCTATCTAATGTTAAATCAACACTTTTCCAAGGAGCTGATTCATTGTCTATATAGTAGGTTTCGCCGAGTATTGTGGGGTACAGTTTGTTCATCACGAGAGTGGTTTTGTCGCACCATTCTCGAACCATCTCTGATTTCCTGCATGTTGCAACATTACATTGATTGTCCGTAACTAATCCATACTCTGCTACAATTTGGTCAGTAGTCACTAGTACTTTCTCTGAAATAATAAAAACAGTATAATAATAAACAACGTCTATGGACGAGTATTAAAGTACAGTTGCATTGAATAAGTTATTTACTAGTTTTTGCTGTTTGTATCTCATGCGTCAATGCCAATAAAATCCCATAGGTAACAAAAAATTTAATAGCCCTAAAGTTTTATCATTTATATATCATTCATATGTCGCAGGCAATTTGTATAGCACGGCATTTTTAAAATGGCGTCATCCGTTTACATACGCGCGCTGCTATGTACCATGCCAAAGGCAAATATGCGTCAAACAGCAAATATTAGGGCAAAACACTGAGGTAGCTTAGGTGAAGGGTAAAGGGGGTGAGTGAAGTGAAGCCCTCTTTATCCTTCCTGTTAGGTTCAACATGTAAGAACAACAACAAATAAACAAAACATAAAATTTTAATTATGCTCTTTTTGTTTTAATTATGCCTGCGACATATATACCTACCATTGGAATTACACTCTTGCATTTCAACCATCAACAGGGGGCGTCCATTAATTACGTAAGGTTTTCAGGAAGAGGGTTTTCAGGAAGAGGGTTCTCAGGAATATGTCTAGAGGAATCTCACGTTGGGGAGAGAGGGGTCTCGGCAAATATCACGCAATATTTATTCCTAAAATGTGGTGTAAAATTGCGAGAAAATTGGCTTAAATTTAAGCGATTAGGGGACGTCGGGAGGGGGTTGGGTCAAATCTCGCGACATCTCACCAGATAGTAGGGGGGGTCCGAAAATCTTAAAAAGGCCTCACGTAAGTAATGGAAAGCCCCTAACAAACAAAATTAACATTTATATGACCACCAAAGTAGGGTAACCTTTATGCAGGTTTTTAAATCATTACCTAAATCCAATTTATAAGCACACTGCGAGCCAAATGAGTCATCTAGTTGATCCACCACATTATGCAGATAGTCATACACCTCCCACTGCTGTTCTCTCGCTGAGTAGTCAAAGGCTGAGTGTCCCTCAAAGTCCCGTCGAGACGGGTCACCTCCGCAACCAATCAGTAACTTGATAGTCTCTACGTGACCCCATATTGCAGCTATGTGGACTGGTGTTACACCATCCTCGGTGCTGGAAAGGATGCAGGTTTTTATAAAGCTTTCATTTCAAAATAGACTCTAACTGAGATAAATAATGCTACAAGTTTCTGGAAATTATGATGCAACATGCAAATTAAATGCTGAGGTCATTGAAGTTTAATTTTAGAAATGTGGGTTGACCTTTTTGGTGTATAAAAATATATTTGGTATTGGGAAGTCCCCCAGATTGTTTTGTATACAATCTTACCTCAGGTTAGAATCCCCTCCATGTTTCAACAGGATCTCAGTGCATTCCTTAGACTTCTCACAAGGGTCAATACCGGCTGCTAAATGTAGAACCCCAATACCTTTACTGGGCAGCACTGAATTTATATCAATAGGCGATTCCTGCAGGAAACGCTCCACTAACCTGAGAATAGAACAACCAGTGGATTAGCATTTTGACTGCAGGAGGTCCCATCTGATGAGAATAGAAGTTACTATAATGAACAAAGGCTTCATCTAAGTATTTGTTATCTTACCGAGAATCCCCGCTTTGAATCATGTCGTAGATCTTGAACAGGTCTCTGTACGACGTGCCCATGGCTATGTATGAAAAGAAATTAATTCTCACGGTGTTTATTCAACAATTCTCGTAACGCAACGGTCCATTTCCTTCGGCACTTCCGCTGTGACGCTGCCCAGAAATACGTTGATTTATCTAAATCTACTGTTAACGAAACACGCGGGAATTTGGTTATGGCCTGCTAAACTATGATTTGGATTAGCACTTCACATAATTTTCACTTGTTTTGAGATTCAATTTTCAAACTCTGCTATGTTCAAACTAACGTCATCCTTTCACCGAAGATCTTTTGTTTATGTTTTGTTTTGTTTGCGTTCTGTTACCCGTTCCTCAGATGCAATCAATCGGAGTGAACGTTTTTTATTTTTTGCTTATTATCACATCTCATATTCTGTGGATATTCATAATGTTTCAAAATTATTAATACGTATTATATTTTATTTCATTTAATTATGATTTTTGGGTGGTGTTGTAACACAAAATCTACATACACATAACGTTCCGTTCCATTTCTCGGACTTCAAAACTTTGATGTGTTCTTTGGAATCATGATACGATACAAAATCGGATTCAAAATAGAGAGGGCCTCTTAGAGATAGAGAGGACTTTGTCGAAAAAAGGATATTACAATGTTCAAGATTACTTTTACAAGATTACTTTTTCGACAAAGTCCTCTCTATCTCTAAGAGGCCCTTAGAGATAGAGAGGACTTTGTCGAAAAAGGGATATTACAATGTTCAAGATTACTTAAATGACGGGACTGTATGGGGTTAATCTAGCTCAATACAGGCCTTGCTGTTAATAATTTTGTAATTATAATTCCTGCTTATTAATCATAATACTTACTTAATAAAAAAAAACATATTTGTAAGTAGGTATTAGTTAAGCACAACCAATTTTTAAAAGAAATCTAAAAATCAATCTCTGGGTGTTTCTACGCCCTTCTCTCCCACATGGTCCAATGTAGAGAAGAGGCGAAAAATGACGTTTGCTAAGTACCACAGTAATAAAGTACTTTGACTTTGACATCTATAATTCTGACAAGGTTCGGAGCTAGGGTTAAAAATACAAGTCGTTTTTATTACCTTGAAAACAAAATTAAGTAGAGGATAAAAAAAACAAGTACAATACCCGGCGTATAAGTTGGACCAAAATGGCAGCCTAATTTTAGCCCAGGGTAAAATGTATCAAAAACAGTCATTTTTACCTGCGCAGACACCGCCATTTTGGTTCAATTTATACGCCATGCATTACATGGACACTAGTATGGTGTCCTAAAGTGTCACATTCCGAGATATTTGGAGGTAAAGATATGAGAACAATGACAATCATTGAAAATGAAGTAATTAAGTGTGGATATCACTCTATTAAATTCAAATAATAGTTCTTAGTTTGTATAAACTATTTATTTAGAAGGCAATTCAACTAGTAGCATGGGAAAAATCACTTTAAATAAGTAGTTGTAACTCGAACCACGGTGATGGTTTGTAGCGTTTGTTGTCAAAGTTGGTTTTAACATGCGGGTCATGTCGTATTAAAATTAGGTAGGTACCTAATGAGATATTTTAACCCCTGGGTGCCCAGCGGCGCCCAGAGACGCCACTTTATCGTTAAAGGTTTTGTAAATGCATAAGGCATAACTTTAACAACTTTACTAGGTACTACTTTTTGTTTGTCGTTGACGTTTATTTTATCTTCTAGGGAGGGGGGGGGGGGGCAGCAGCCCCCCCCTGCCCCTACCTGGGTACGCCCATGCCTGTACCCATATATAACACTTTAATTGTGCGCGAAGGTTATGAAAAAAAAATGACGGCGGGGTATCCAGCTGCCATAGAAAAATGTTCGAGCCCCTTTGATAGGTATGTAGCTTTTAGAAATCCACCTGTCGTAAGGAAGATATTTCTGTGTCCTGATATTCCTACATAAGAAAACCTACTTATGCTGTGTAAAAGCGCACCTGAATTTAATCGAAATGTTGAGTCGAAAGTATGGAATTCCTGGGTGTATTTTTACCCTGGGGGGGGGGGGGGGGGTGCATGGCCGCCAATGATGATGCCATGTATCCGCTTATGGTTAATTGATTACACTCTGCTACTTGTTTAGATTAGTTCATTTAATATTTTGGTAAGCGTACTGTTTTTTGTCAACTACACTCTGACAAGGACAAGGTAACACATCATCTAACATTTTGAATGACTTATTTCGTTACGGATTAATTCCTATTTAGGTTACTTACTAACTAACTAGCCTAACGTGTTATTGTTATCAACTAAGTATTTTTTGTACGGTGTGCTTTTCGGCTGACATTGTTATCATCAATGTTTGTTAGGTAGGGACTAATTCCAATTAAACCTAACGTGTTTTTTTATTTTATTAGAAAAGCTGAAAGCACCTACCTACCTATGTGTATGGTTGCCTTGTTGATCCATTGATGCAGCTCTATAGCTGCATTTATAATAATCGATCTTATCTACATGAAAATTATGCTATTAACCTCTTGAATACCAAAGGCAGCGTTTAGCGCCACTTTTCCGTTATAGGTTTTAAATTTTATTACCATGATATAAATTTCAAAATCACGACCCGTTCCAGCTACCCTCGGTTTTTGAGAGGTTAAATAACGTCATGTTATAAACTTAACTCCTTTTTATATGCTTCATGCATGATAGAGGAAGACTAATGCCTCCATTTCACAATGGTACTTTTTTGGTACCATCAGAAAAAGCCACGCGGAACCACGCACGTAGTACATTACATATAGAACTTTTCCAGTACATAGGGACAGATAATATAATAATAATAATATAATTATACTTTATTTCAGACCTTAAGTCCATATTACACAGTGATAATTACTTACAAAGCATTACAAGGTACATTACATTTCTCGTATTGAGTATAAATATAAGTATAATTCACTTTATAAGCACGTCACAGGGGAAGCAGCTAGAATTTCCTGTGCATGTCCATGTAGTAAAACCTGGAGTATAGTTGTTTGATAATGGAGTGACCACACGCGTTATGTATGACGCGTCAACCCTGGACAATATGGATGCGATTCGCAGTCTCACGATAGCATTGAACGTGTTCACCAGAGCTCCAGCAAACATTCCTGAAGCGCCGCGCGAGCGTTTAAGGCCCATCAGGTGATATTATACTGAACACGTACCCCATCGTGAGGCTTCTATCTTCTACTATCTTCTAAAGGGTAGTGCCTGCACCTGGCCCACTTGAGCGGGGCCTTTGTGCATGTCCCCTTCGCCTGCACATCTACTTCAGCTATCCCAACTCCTGCACCAGCTGGACCCATCGCGAGGCTTGTTCGTGTATCATATATAACATTACGTCACGCTTATTATTGAGTGGCAGACACATTTCTGGACTATTTTTTGGCAGTGTCAAATTTAATTTTCATGAAGGTTTCAATGGTGAGGATTACAGCTTGAGGGTCGTCAATTGTTAGCGGGCACAATTGACGACCGTACATTTTGCTGGAATAAATTGGCGCGCGTTTAATTTCATTAACGATTACGGCAAAGCTAGGTTCGATGTACTTATAGCGTACAAGGTACGATTATGTCAATGCACAAGCCTATAGGGCGATCTGGGATACATTACAATTACAAGGGGTAGGTTAACGAACTTTTACACATCTCTTTCCAACTCGAGCAGAAATGGCGCCATGCCTTCTCGATCGCTCATACTGTACTGGTTAAAGAGATGTACCTGTCTAACTCACAGAATACTTAATAGTACTACGTCTGACTACAGAATGTCCTGTCCTTGCCACTGGATATAGCTTAAACTATGGCTTAACATGGCCTGGAACCTTTTTATGCAGAGAGGAGATTTGAAATTGAATGACGAGCTTACGGTGGAAGCAACCACATCGAATGGTAGTCGTAGATGTAGACGTTCTCGCTCACGCCATGACTTTCAACTCACATTTTGTATAGGTACCATGTAGTGCATTGTGTTGTGATTGTGCTTATACTCATCTATCTACTACTACTACTAGTGGTTCTGTGAGAACAGTAGACCTCGCGAGCCCATCGACCTGCATACTTAAACATATTGTCACGACTGACGGACCAAAGGTATTATAATAATGCAATACAAGTTTATTTTGCGCAACAATTTAACGAAGAAAGTCCAATTTTAAATTGAATTTCAGGTGCATGAATTTGCCAATTACTATGCAGACTTTTGAGCAAAATAGGGGTAGGTATAAGTTTTGGCGATTACTCGTGCTTTCTTGGTCCTAGGAGGTCAAATCTGGTGTCTACGGGTTTGGCGGAGAGAACTGCTTAGTCCGATTAGGTGTATATTTTCCGAAATAAAATCAAAAACTGAAATCCGCTTTACGTTTGCTACAGCAAACTTTATAATTATCGAATCTGCTCACACAATTTCACGAGAATCGGTTGAGAAATGCGACCTGTAAGCGAGAACAGACGAAGGACAAATGCATTTTTGTCAATTTCGAAACTAGACGCTTCGCTCGCTTCGCTTGCTCGGTCAACAACTAACAACCAAAAACATTTTTACAATGCATGTGCTTGAAAAGGGCGTTTTCTAAGCAGCTGCTCCTACATATAAGTAATAACTATGGTATTTACGTCCACAACGTTGGATTTTATAATCGTTGTTGTTTTCGTAATCGGGGCGACCCGATAAAACATACAAACGATACCCATCTTGATTTTCAGACTTTGTCACCCCATTTCCCTCTTAACCCTCTCGCTCACACGTCTATTGTTCTCCATTGTTAATTTGTTCGGCCTATGTCCTTATGATACTGTACTGATGTTGTATGAGTTGTTAGAAAAAAACCTGAAACGCTTGTTACCACTTGCATCGTTAGCAGTACTTCTGCGAAGTTTCGAATAAAATCGTCTAATTAATCTTGTTTCCCCATACAAACTTTGGACTCCCGTTTCAACCCCTTAGGGGTGATTCTGGAAAAATTCTCTTAGTAACTTAACCTCTAGACTTTAGAATTTTACTTTAAATCCAGCGGTTTTGGCTCTTCGTTTAAAATTAAAGACTTTCTATACACAATTTCAATCTTGTTTTCACCACTTCCGGGGTAGAATTTTCAAAAACGCTGATACATGTATTCATTAATTTTCAATCGTCAACCTAGATACAAAATTTGAAGATCCTGAGTTCAAAACCGACAGACTTTTATATAAATTTTCACCCCCTATTTTCCCCCCTTAGGGATGGAGTTTCCAAAAATCCTTCCTTACTAGATGCCTACTCTATGCAAGGTATCCATGTGTAAAATTCCAAGTCTCTAAGTCAACGGTTTGGGCTTTGCGTTGATAGCAGTCAGTCAGCTTACGATTTTATTATACAGATAACTTTTAACTATGGTATTTCACGTCCACAACGTTTGGTTTTTTATCTACACACGTATCATAAACCCTCTTCACTGCGTTCAAAAACCGCACGTTACGATCAGCATTATGTTAAACTACTTGGTAAAAACTCGTTTCGTATCTGGAAAACTACACATTATGGTCATTATGTGTAGTTTTTCTACATATAATGACATTCAAATTTCGAACGCCTCTCTAGTCTTCACCTAAGCTACCGCAGTGTTTGCCCTGGTATTTAGTTTGCAATACAAGTTTAAACCAGTTCACTATTTAATGGTTTTAACCGTTAGATGATCAACTAACGCGTCATATAGTAGGTAGTATGCTACAGTTTAATATCTGTCGATAGTTGACCAACTTACCAGATATATAACGTTAGTTTATCAACTAACGGTTTTGACTATCTGACGGTGACATACACAATATGACGCCTATAGACACGAAATAAATCTATTTTAATAATTTTCTTTGTACTCATATGTCGATCTTTACCTCAAAATATCTCAGTAACGTGACACTTTGGGGAATCATGTTACTTGACATGTGTTGTTCGTCTATGTGTTTTCTATCCATACATACCACTTACGATATGCCAGATCGGTTCTATCACCTTTCACGTGGTTCAATTCAAACCAGTAAGAGAGGGCGGCGGAAGATGAAATAGGACCCCTTTATCTATGCAAAAATAATCAAACCTGCGGGCTAGGCTATACGAGGGAGGGTCGAAGCTGCCATAAATTTTCACATGGCTTGCAAGTCGAGTTAGGAGCAAGTAATAAACTAGTTAGAAGTACATTTTACGTGGACGTAGAGCTATAAAAACTAACAAATACTGGTAGGAGGGGGCGGCGAAAACGGAAATAGAACCCCTTTATGTATGTAAAAAGGCAAACCCAGGATATTAGAGGGGGCGGCAAAACAGTCTACAATTTTTCACATGGCTTGCAAATTGAGTTACGAGCAAGAAATATAGGAACATAGTCATGAAGAGCGGTGCCCGCCACCCCGCAATTTCACATGCATGGTAAGTAAAGTTATGATATACCAACAAACACTGGTAGGAGGAAGCGGCAACAGAACCCCCTGACCGTTCGGCGCCGTACACCTTGCGCCCATGTGCGCTGCTCACCCTGCACAATAGGAAAAGACGGCCCTGAGTGCAACTCCTAAGATATCTCTTTCAGCTTGTCATCGACTCAGCGCACGCAGTTATATCAGGTAAAAGTACCCCTTTGCGACCACTTTACGTAAATAATGAATTAAACGTTAAAATTGTCCATGAGCCTATGGTGTTCCACGTAAAAAAGTGCTGTGCCCAATCCCCAAATTAAAGTAGTTTCATAAACTAAAGCAATCAATAGCAATATGAAAAGAAAAAATAAATATATAACCATTTAGACTCGGTAACGGCCATTTCGTTTAGTTGTCGGCCATTAATATACCGTTTGTCGACCACTCTTTTTTGAGTAGAAAATGAACAGATGTTAATGTACCAAATTAATTTTAATTATTCATTTGATTTAATATGAAACAAGGCGTATAGCATCATCTTATCTTTGAGAAGTCTGCATCTTGTTATTTTTGTTTTAATTTTTATTTATTTATTTATTTATTTATTTATCATAAATATCTACCATTACAGGCTTAGACCTAATGCGGTAAATACTTATACTACACGACTACTTATAATCTACCTAAGTACCTATATTACCTAATCCTATCTTCCATATAACAAATAACACATAGTGCTGTTCTTGTAAACTCAGACAGGGCAACCCCGAAAATATCAACAGACTCAGATATAATGTTCAGAATCCGGATAGCCTGCGTGAGCGGCGCGTGCGTCAAATGACCCCTCTACACACAGTAGATTTTAAAATAGCAACCGAGAATGTTATGTATATATAACACCTTCCGGTTTGAATTGAAAGCAAACGTAAAGTGAACTTACTACGCTTTTTGTAGCGCAAATAAAATAAAAAATTGGACACATTGCTCATTTTGAGTATAATTCGTTCAATGGTCGCGAAGGGTACTGATCGCGTAACCGGCGATCTTACCTTAATCTTTACTGATAGTGTTTTGCATTTGTGTTATCGTCAGCCGGATATTTATTTAAATCGGCGGACCTAGAGGCATCAGCAACTAATACCGAGGGACTTTCCGAACGAACAAGTCGTGTGAAGTGCTACCTAGTGTTGAAATTTGAACAAACTTCTACAAAGTTTTTAACAGTAAGTCCACTAATAAAAAGGAAGGTTCAGGCATATTTTTGGGAGTCATTCTTGAGTTCGAGTAGATTACCTATCTCTATTTGCAATAGTTACATCCTACATATTTTTTTCAAAATCTTTATTTTTTTAAATAATTTTTAGCTTCTCCTCTATATTAGACCACTGTGGGAGAGGAGAGGTGAAGAAACTCCCACATATTGCCCACATATATACATGTATATGTATATGTATAAAAATATGCACTCTTGCACCCTACGACCCGAATGGCCGAGTCGTCAGTGACCCCGCCTACGAAGCCAAGGGTCCCGGGTTCGAGTCCCGGTGGGGCAAATATTTGTTTGATGAGAACGGATGTTTGTACCCTAGTCATGGTTGTTGATCTATCTAAGTATGATATTTATCTATATAAGTATGTGTATCGTTGTCTAGTACCCAAGATACAGGGAATCCTAGTTTGGGGCTAGATCAATGTGTCAAAATTCAAAATTCAAAAAGAGTTTATTTCCATAAGAAACACATAGGTAACATTTGGAGAATGTCAAATCTTAAACTAACACATGTATAAGGTACAGGGAAATATAGAACTCAATTTGAATTCCGTCACCTCAATGTTTTAGATGCTGGAGGCAAAGAGGCGACTAGAAACCTCCAGTTTTATGCGTTATTTTTTACAGAATTGGAGCAAACACCTTCCCAAGCTTTCTTGTCTTCTAGATAATCTGATATTTTGTAGTAACCTTTTTTACATAAGTGATTTTTAACAACATTTTTAAATTTATTTACAGACAATTCTTGTAACTCAGTCGGAATTTTGTTGTAAAAGCGAATACATTGCCCTTTAAAAGATACATTAAACTTATGGACCCTAGTTATAGCTAGTTTATTCCTATTTCTAGTGTTGACATTATGCCTGTCGCTATTCTTAGGAAATTTATCAATATTTTTGTGGACGTACATTAGGTTTTCATAAATATACTGACACGGCACTGTCATAATGTTAATTTCCTTATTTTTTTTTGTGTAAATAGTGTCCAAGGTATTATTATATTATTATTATAGCTATGTCCTAACTTCTCCTGACATTGTTATTCTCAACCGTCTCTATGACTTGATTTCAATCGCTTCAATTTGCTAACAACGACGGCGCCCTAGAAAGGGGAGTCACCTACATTAAGTAGTCGAAAACTACAATTATTCCTACACAACTATTCGTTTGTAGAGACAGGAAACTGTTTACGTGACTAAACTGCGCTAAATATTCTCCAAGGGACTCTAGACTTATGTAGGTATTGTACATAGGTTGATAGTCATTGTTAAGGCGATACCAAAAAAGTGGGGTTTTTTCGAATCCATTTACTCCACTATTAAGTCATCTACAGATTTGATTAAGGTTAACGTTTATTGAGTATTTATATGATTAAGATTCCCACTGAAGGAATACGCGATTGCATGAAATTTTCTCGATATAATTTAAATACGAAAATACCTCTAAATTGTTTTATGATTTTCCTGTAATTCTGAAATCCTAACTAATTTAATTGCGGAATCACATCCAAAATGTGGATATTATGTACTCGTACACTCTCCTTGGAAATATTTTTGACGACAATTATTATGTGGTTTGGCCATTAATCTATATTCAAGTCTGTGGGTTTGGCGCTGCGTTATTTTAGTTTGAGTCGAGCACATTGTTTTTGCTTGCGTTGCTTTCCTATGTGGAAGTAATTAACGCTGTCAGTTTCGTTAATATTCGTATTCCTTTTATATATATATATTGGTATCTCCTTAAGGTGTACCTCAGAATTAACGAAAATGTAGAAGAGATACTAGGGGGATCCAACTAGCCAAAGGCAAAGTTCAACGCACTATACTCCGGTCATTGACTGGGCTGAGCCGAGCCCGTGATCTTAACAACGTGTATTGTGTATGTGCTTACTTACTCACAACAACAAAGGCACCTGCAATCAGCCATATCCACATTTGCCCCACTTTTAGACCTTATCTCATAACAAAAGAGTCCACAAGTGGAGTAATTTTTTCGTTTCAATATGGACTGCTTAAAATGTCCTTTGGAAATAACGTAAACAAATTATCTGTGATTACTTTCACGTGTAAAGTAGTCATTATAAGTAAGTTATTTCTGCATTTGCATACATCCGTAAATCAACACTCACAAACATATTGAAACAATATTGAACTCAAGCAAAGTATAATTTATGCTATCTAATACGTATTATTTTATTACCTTACAAATATGAAATACCGTTTATATACCTAGTTACACGCTTTACTGCTGCTTGAAATACTAGGTTTTCACGTTACTGTCCTTGCCACAACCTCGATATATCAGCAGGCAGTCAGATAATTCTAAGTCACTTGCCTGAAACCTTGCATGATTTGGGCCATTGATTGAACCTTGTAATAGTCGTTAACGCTTTTCTGCAACCTAGTGCTGTGAGACATATTTGTTCTAATATACTAGAACAATTATGTCTCACAGCAGCTGTCATAAGCATCTGTAAAGTATGAGTCTTAGTACAGCGAACTCATCAATGCTAGACTTTCTTCCGCGCGTATTTTCATGCATGCCGCATAGGGAATAAGTAATTACTGTTGTTCCTACAATTTGATCAAAAAAACCTAAGACACAATACTTCTAAAAACAGGCTGAACATGATATTATCCCTCCCTCTTCTTCTTCTTTAATTTGGCGTGCTAACATCTTTTGAGGTTCATTTTGCCAGTGTTAAGTGTATTTGTAAGATCACAATTTGGCCAGATTCTCGTTAGCATTAACGTCTTGAGAATGATTTGTTGCTCCTTAGCACTACCCGGGAGGACGTGAAGGGCTGTAGCAACCAAGTATTTCCTTCGGGACGTGAGCAACTGCCCCCCGTCCCCCCTCTCTCGCTCTCGCCCTCGATGCGTCAGTAGAACAGTGGCGGACGCTGTGACGTCATCAGAGCGAGGTGCAGATGTAACTTTGGCATATAGTAACTGTACCTATACATGTAATGACATTAGCTAGTCCTACGACTTGCCATCGCCGCCATCGCCACATAGACCTTGGAGTCATGCATGATCGATAGCGACGCGACGCGGGCGCAAATGGAAACTATCTGTGACATAATGTCCCGTGGACAAGGGTAGTGAACAACTGATAGGCCTAATCATTCTGAACCACTTTCACTTCGAAACTGATTTGAGTTTCTCTGATCAAATCGGTACGATAGTGAAAGTTGTTCAAAATTTTGAGGCCTATCAATAGCTCCGGGGTTATTTATTGTTTACGAGACACCCTGTATTGCAAGCATAAACAGCACTCTACCTAGGCCCATGAATCCATGATTGCCTTAGTCGACTCGTTCTAACGATTTGCACACGGTGATTTATTATGTTATCCCTTATCCCTTATGGGGTCCTGGTGACGCCGCTGTTTCTGTTTACCCACAACAATCACAGACCACCCTAGTGTGGGGCCAGCCAGAGGCAACGTATGCCAGTGCATCATCATCATGCTTCTGTTCGAGAGCGAAGCCACCGCCGCTCATGGCTAAATATAAAATCCGACCCGTGGACGGCACCTTCGTCCGCAATTCCAATACATTTATCTTATCAGTTTCACACAAGACAAAACTGTCCCAAATCTGTACAGCTCTGATAGTCTTTCATTGGTCTTTCCTCCTAAAGTATGTTGTGACCTACAGATGCTATTACCCTGGATCCTATTATCTCTGGTGTCCTCAACCCTGGCTCTGGACAACGGCCTGGCCCTCACCCCGCCCATGGGTTGGTTGACGTGGGAGCGTTTTAGATGCATTACAAACTGCAAGAAGTACCCTAATGAATGCATCAGGTATGATAATTAACTATAGGCTAGTTTTAATCGCACATCAAAAATGCTGATTTGCACAGCAAAAAAGGATCAGCAAAAATACGTTACTTTTTTATGTTTCACATATTTTATGTGTACTCAAGTTTATGTTTTAAGTATTTGTTATTGTTCTTGCATGTTCAACCTAACACGAAGGATAAAGGGGGCTTCGCTTCGCTCACCCCCTTTACCCTTCACCTAAGCTACCGCAGCATTTTGCCCTGATATTTGCTGTGCAAATCAGTATATTGATGTGCAGTTATTAAACTACTTTCCCTTAACTACTTATATACCTATAGACCTAAAGTTGTTTTTGTACATTTAGCAGTGATTTCAAAGATATGTACGTTAGTTAGGTATAGTACGAGGTACGATGGTACGAGGTACATAAGAGGTACGATGAAATTAAAATTATTTTCTTTTTTCTGATTGATCTGATCTGATGATTCTTTAACTGGAGATGTACAATGACAAAAAGTTTCCAATTTCCATTATCACTGCAGACTAAAAAGAAAGAATCATCCAAAGAAGAACCATTCAGAATCATTAATAAGATTTTTTGTCTAGCAGCTATCTTTCACCTCTTTTCCGAAATACAGCCGTAAGAACCTGTGAATATGAGTGCTTGTTTCCCCAGTGAGAACCTCATCAAGCGAACCGCCGACCTCCTGGTCAGCGGCGGCTACCTGGACGCCGGGTACGACTATATCGGGATAGACGACTGCTGGATGGAGAAGGAGAGGGGCGAGGATGGCCGCCTGGTACCTGATAGGGAGCGCTTCCCGGGGGGTATGAAGACTTTGGGGGAATACGTGAGTACGAGACCAATTCACTTTACATACCAATCATTTCCGTTGCATGACATTCAAATAGCAATATAGACCAAAAGCAAAAAGTGTAAAGTGAATCGTATCTTATTGACCTCATACTGGTTTAAATTAAATCAACTGGGTTTGGGTATAGTTAATATAACGAACCAGTATTTTAAAAAACGTTATTTCTAAGTATGTAAGTACCGTTATACGATGAGTATATCCTGTGTAAACTGGTAAAAATAAATACACCGAAAAATGCTTTAAAATAAACGACCAGTAAAAACACGTTTCTTGTATCGTAATTCCATTAATTGCTTTGACGATACATTTGATTTATTCTTATAAGACTTTCAAAAGGACAGATTCGTAACAGGACGGAAAAAGTGCAGTGTTCTACAAAAAACAATTATGTTAAGTCACGAGGGTCAAGTAATATACTTTTCGCACCATTTGCTCGAAAATGACACTTTATTTATCATTCAAACCTTATTTAAAGCAAGTCAGCTCCAGGCTTTAGCGGTGACATAAAGTTGTACTTAATTTCATCATATAACTACCTAGATCACCCCAGGGTTTGAAGAGATTTTCACTTCTCATAGCCCTTATTGCTATGGCCTTAAAATTTTATTTTTAATGTTCAGGCCTCTCGGCACCCAATGACCTCGCAGGGGCCCATAGCTACGAGGTAGCGTAGCGATCGGATGCCAAGAAGCAAGAACGTCGGCGATTCACCGAGCTAAAGTAAATAGATTCTATCTGACCTGGTCTGTGCTTCGTTCCCGTCAAACTCCTGTCTCTCTGCAAGGCCTGGGTGCACCCTAGGCTCTTCTTGGTCTTCACCCTAGGTTCTTCAGCCAACCAGGTATGGCTGGCAGGCCAGCTTCGACGCGCACAGTGTTACGTAAATACGAACTTTATCTGGTTCGGAGAACCACAATACACTCAGCTATAAGACAATCCTGAGGGGAGCCCGAATACAATTCCAGATGGCTTACGATTTAATTTCAATGCCCAAAATCAATACGCGTCACATTGCGGGGGCTTTTCGTCTGTCAGTTGTCAAAAAACTGCTCTGTTGGCAGCAACTGTCAAATTCAAAATGGCCGTTCCGAAACCATCGATCGAGTATCGATTTTGAATCGAACAATCACCCGCCCGGACAGGCACCCACCTGTCCCTTAATCTACGGGCAGCCGAGACAACGTTGCTACCGCTCGTTTTAGTACCGAGCCTCCTACTAGAACCTCTGCAGACCGGGGGGTCCCGTCCTTGCCAGGGAACAAGTTAACAATGCGCCCCCTGCGCCAACGTAGTGGCGGTAGGTTAGCATCCTTAACCAGCACGAGGTCACCAACACTAGGGGGGCTGGTTTTGTCAGTCCACTTAAGGCGCTGTTGTAAGATATGCAGATACTCGAGCGACCAACGCTTCCAGAAATTCTGAGTAAACTGCTGCAACATCTGATACCTTGACAACCGATACAATTTCACTCCCTCGAAGGGGTGCTCGGGCATCGCGTTAAGTGGCTGTCCTATCAAGAAATGGCCTGGGGTCAGAGCCTCCAGGTCATTTGGATCCGAGCTGAGCGGACACAACGGTCGCGAATTGAGAACGGCCTCGATCTTACAAAACAATGTCGCGAGCTCCTCAAAAGTCAGCGCGGTCTGACCTACTATACGCCCTAAGTGCGTCTTCGCTGACTTAACTACGGCCTCAAAAATCCCACCCCAGTGGGGGCAACTCGGTGGGCTGAAGGTCCACTGTATACCCCGACGGGAGAGGGCCGTTCCAATATCCACCTTATTTACATTCAAAAAGTTGACTATCTCTCGTAAGTATCGTTCCGCACCGACGTAGTTAGTGCCGTTATCAGAGCGGATCAAAGTTGGAAGTCCCCTTCGAGAAACAAACCTATCCAAACAAGCAATGAAAGCCTCTGTCGAGAGATCAGCAACGAGCTCGAGATGTACCGCCTTGGTGGGTAAACAAACAAACACACATGAGCTATACCGGTCCAGCAGAAACCCGGTGTCAGGGTCCTCAGCCTTCTGGGTAACATGCACGGCCGCTCTGGGGCCATGATCCGAAGATACTACTACATGGCTGTGGGGCCAGTCCGATTCTCTCCTGGCAAGCCAGGGTGGTCCCCACCACAAATGGTGTCTAACGAGTTCAGGAGCCCGACATCCCCTGGATGCACAATCAGACGGGTTCAATTCTCCTGGTACATGTCTCCAGGTCAGTGGGACCTCAGACGACACAATCTGGGAGACACGGTTCGCAACAAAAACCTCTAAGGTATGGACCGAAGCCTTCAGCCAGCACAAAACAATCTGGCTGTCCGTCCACGCGTACACCGTATCCTCCAAAACCACTGACCCACGCAACACTGTTAGAGTGTGATTCAAAAGTTTGGTCAAAAGAGCAGCCCCGGACAGTTCCAGTTTTGGAATCGTCATCCTTGTCCGAATAGGCGCTACCTTGCTTTTTGCCAAAACCAAACGCACGTCGACCTCCCCGGTGGAGGTGACGGTTCGCAAATAAACCGCTGCCGCAAACCCTCGTTCAGAGGCATCACAAAACCCGTGAAGGGTTGCCCTGTAATCCCCAGCAGGGACCAATTTCCTCGGCAGCGATACATTATTTATATTGAGGCCCAACCATTTCGCTAAATCGTTCGATACAATGCAGCCCTGAGCTCCAGAATCTAATAGGGCGCGAACGTATGTTGGGTTGCCCGCCAAATCCCAAACAAGCACAGAGGCGATCGGTAACACCACCGTCTCCGGTTGGGGGGCAACAAATTGTTGGGCCGCAAATTCCTAGCGAGGGCCCCCGGGGCCCCACTGTGCCTGTAACTGATCAGGTAGGCAGCTATACGCCAGAGGGTCCCATTGTACAAATGGCCCACGCGCCGGTTCCATTGCCACCCTACGACGCCCCCCGAAGGGTTGTGGGCGTGAATTCAACCGTGGCCGCTCCATGAGCGGGGGGGACATCACATGCGACCGAAGAGGACGAGGCGACGAGCGGGGCGACAACTGAGGCAGCGTCCGAACCGCACCCGCATAGCTCGAAGGTGTCCCATGCCACCCGCCCGTTACGGCCTGCTCAACACACCCAATGTGCCGCTGAGTCGGATGCTGAGTCGCAACCGAAAACTCAGGGCCCCCCATGTGATGACCCTGAGTGCGGCCCTGCACCCCTGGGTGGCCGCGTGCTTGTGGCCCCATTGCCCGCTGAGTCGGATGCTGAGTCGCAACCGAAAACTCAGGGCCCCCCATGTGATGACCCTGAGTGCGGCCCCGCACCCTAGTACTACCCTGTGCACGTGGGGACGCTGGCCCCTGAGTTGCGCTCCAAGTCGCAAACGAATTCTCAGGGCCCCATTCCGTATCACCCTGGGTACGGCCCTGTGGACGTGGGGACGTTGGCTCCTGAGTTGCGCTCCGAGTCGCAAACGAATTCTCAGGGCCCCATTCCGTATCACCCTGGGTACGGCCCTGTGGACGTGGGGACGTTGGCTCCTGAGTTGCGCTCCGAGTCGCAAACGAATTCTCAGGGCCCCATGCCGTGTCACCCTGGGTACGGCCCTGTGGTGGCTGTTGGCCGGACCGGTTCATGCACAACAGATTGTTGTGGGCCCCACCACAATATCCGCACAATTTAGTGCGCGTGCAGTCCCTAGCCATGTGTGGCCCGAGGCACAGGAAACACCAGCTCCGCTGCTTGGCCATCCGGCGCCGTCCCTCAACCCTAAGTTCCCCGAACTTATTGCAATCGGCTACAGCATGGCCAATCTGCCTACAACATGGGCAGGTCTCACTATGTGGTGTCAATGCACTCACAGTCCCATACGACTGCCGGTTGGTGCGGTCCTTCCTCGTCGGAGGGCCCCTACTCACAGCGCTCCCGGCAGCTCTCTGTGGCTCCGAAGGATGGGTGACCGTCAACCCCAAATTCTCTGCCCGTCGAGCCTCCTCTTCTAAGAATCCGACCAAGTCGGAGAAGGCGGGCAGGTCCTCGGCCGACCTCCCGTGAGACTGTTCGAAACGAGTCTGCACGTCAGCGGGTAGGCGGGAAAGTACAATGTACAGCAATAGGTACGACCATTCACCAACCGGAAGTCCAAGATTCTCTAGGGCCTTGGTGACGGACAACAACGGGTTCAAAACCTCCGTCTGTATGGCCCCGACCTTGTTCACAACCGGGATACTAAACAAACGGTTCAGTTGGGCATCGGCCAACCTCCGTTTGTTGTGGTAACGTCTGACCAGCAATTGCCTGGCCGTTTCATAGTTACCCTCCGTAACTGTCAAATGAGCGACCAGCACCCTGGGCTCACCCCTCAATGCTGCCACCAGCTGAGCCATTTTGACCGACTTGGTAATGTCCGATCGCATGTGCACCAAACTGTCGAACAGATTGATGAAGCTCATCCATTCACCGGACACTCCGTCAAAGGTAGGCATAGTTATAACGGGTAACCTGGTCCCCGATCCCTGATGCGGCAGAGGTGCTTCAATGTCACCACCATGGCTGGACTCGCGCTGCCTACGTATGTCCGCAGCCTTCTGCGTGATAGCAGCTGCCATCTCCATACACTGGTCGACATCCCCTAGCAACCGTGACAGCCTGTCAGGTGCGCAACCATCAACTGATTCCGCCTGCGCGGACAATTCGAGCACCCTGTTGTAGCGTTCCTTAACGTCCATAGACCGCTCCAATACCACATCATGCCTATCTAAACGGTCTATCAGACCGTGTGCGGAGGAAAACCATCTGAGTTCCTTAGAAACACCCTTCTGGATTTCAGATAACGACATGATCGGAACGATACTTACTCACAATTTGCAATAACTCAATTATATTGGACCCTCCAGTCTACAACCCAAACGAGGGAACCCTAATCTATAACTTAAACAATGCTGATTTCCCCAAACAATAGAAACCGAGTTTTATATCTACACAAATTCTGTAAACAACAATTTAGTTTCCCTATATCATATAACACACACAGATAGTCAATATTAGTTCAAGTTATAAATTGCTATAAACTGAAAACAATGTCCAAACATTCATTAGCATTACTAGACCACTAATAGATTGACTAACTGGTAACTGGTACTTCAATGCAAATTTCAATTCACCTACAATGTACCTGTAATGTAATTACTATTCTGAGTCACATCTCAGTACAACTGGTCATTTAGGGAAAACTGTTATATCTGTCTGTCTACTACCAGCAATAGACTTATAGCTTACAACACTACCAATCTATGTGGATACAGGAACAATACCAAGTTAGCTAATAACCGCCTATACCTACAGATTGATAGTCCCAAATCGTGGGTTCCTGGAGCCCTTGACGGCTGCAAATCTCAGGAAACCACGCTCTTGCTACCAAAATGTTCAGGCCTCTCGGCACCCAATGACCTCGCAGGGGCCCATAGCTACGAGGTAGCGTAGCGATCGGATGCCAAGAAGCAAGAACGTCGGCGATTCACCGAGCTAAAGTAAATAGATTCTATCTGACCTGGTCTGTGCTTCGTTCCCGTCAAACTCCTGTCTCTCTGCAAGGCCTGGGTGCACCCTAGGCTCTTCTTGGTAGACAGGTTCTTCAGCCAACCAGGTATGGCTGGCAGGCCAGCTTCGACGCGCACAGTGTTACGTAAATACGAACTTTATCTGGTTCGGAGAACCACAATACACTCAGCTATAAGACAATCCTGAGGGGAGCCCGAATACAATTCCAGATGGCTTACGATTTAATTTCAATGCCCAAAATCAATACGCGTCACATTGCGGGGGCTTTTCGTCTGTCAGTTGTCAAAAAACTGCTCTGTTGGCAGCAACTGTCAAATTCAAAATGGCCGTTCCGAAACCATCGATCGAGTATCGATTTTGAATCGAACATTTAAAATCGGCATGACGCCCACACATTTAATTACCTGCGAGCGAAGCGAGGGCGTCATTCATATGTTAATTTCCGAGCGGAGCGAAATAATTGAGACTGATTCCTGAGGGAAGTGAGGAATTCAAGCGTGCCCAAGACAAAACAGCTTTATCCCCGAGGAGCAAACTCTACTTACTACTGCGGGAAAATATAAAAAGCAAGGCTACTAAAAACGCATTTTATTAAAGTAAATTAGGGTGCGTTCGGAAACCAAGTGAAAATTCATTCGGAGAAAGAAAAGAGATGGAGATAATGACAGAAAAAGAGATGAAATGCGGTTATCGAATGCCGGCGCGAGAATCGTGTTTCCGAATGGGATAAGTTGTCCAGGAGTTAATTCCCGAGCGAAGGGAGGTAAATAATACTGAGTCCTGAGTGCAGTGAGTAAACCCTACTTTTCGCACCTCATGCGAGAAAAAATAAAAAGCAAGGCTACTTAAAATACCATTATATTAAAGTAAATTATTTTGAAAAATGTTGTTTGATACTTTAGTCCAGTTGCAGCGTCTTCAACAATCGCGGGTATTGTATTATTTAATAAGTGTTCCATTCAGCTCGCCGTGGCCAGCCCGATTTTCGAATAATTTCGGCGCCGCGCTCCGCCTCCGCCCCCGCCCCCGCCCCCGGGGAGCTGGGTTGTGAGCGCCGTGCGTATTTCTTCAGTTTTCTTCAGTTCTTTATTGCCATAAATTACACGTTTATAAAGATCTTATGATAAAAATAATAATGAGTCAGTGTAATTCACGAAATTAGATTTAAAGGCCAAAGCAATAAGAACTACACGAAGTGAAAATCACTTTAAAGCCTGGAGCGATCTAGGTTGTGATATAATGAAATTCAGTACAACTTTATTTATGTCCCCGCTAAAGTCTAGCGGACTTACTAATAAAAGTTATCACAGTAGCTATAGTGACTTTCCTTAGGTAAGGTTTGCATGATATTTTAAAGTGTCATTTTCGAAAAGGTGGTGCGAAAATCTGTTTTTGTATTGGGCGCTTTTGAACCATGGGCGTACCCAGGTAGGGGCGGGGGGGGGCTACCAAAGAAGATAAAATAAATTCATGATTTTTTTGTTTCAATGTACCTGACCGACCATCTTCTCGAAACAGGTATGAGCTACCCCCCAAAGCTGAAATCCTGGGTACGCCCTTGTTTTGAACCCCTCACTGCATACAGATCTCCGCTACACTCGGCCGTTAAATCTGGAGTCCTTCGCTACACCTAGGTATACGGATTCAATATCGCGCCCAAGACATGAAACAGTGCTTTAACCCCTTGGTGTATAATCCACTACTCTACGAATCATATTCCAGAGGAGTTGCAGGTGATTGATGAGTTTACTTTTATAATAACAAATGTCCTCACCGACCAGCACAGGCCTTTACCCGGATTTAACATAGTGGCGATACATCGTCCGTGTAAAGTTCCTCGTTACTCCAGGCGGAAAGACCCGCAGTGTGAGAGGGACGGAATCGGGAAAAAATGTCATAACGTGGCGCTAAACCACAGAAAAATTGTTTAACAATAAATTTATTATATATTATATATATTTTGTTAAAAAGTTTTTAAGGAGAGTTTACAAATACACAATATCTACATTTTAAACGCAGTTCCACAATAAAATTAGTTAGGATTTCAGAATTACACGAGTAAATAAAACAATTTAGAGGTATTTTCTAATTGTATGTAATTAAATTCTATCGAGAAAATTTTCTCCGATTGCGTTATCCTTTAGTAAAAATCTTAATCAAATACTCAATAAACGTTAACCCAAAAATCAAATCTGTAGATGACTTCATGGTGGAGTAAATGGATTCGAAAAAAAACCCATATTTTTCTCATATCACCTTAATTCGCAGGTCCACAACAAGGGTCTGAAGTTCGGCATCTACCAGGACATCGGCAACAAGACCTGTGGCGGGTACCCGGGGGTATACGGCTCGGAGCAATTAGACATCGACACGATGGTCGGCTGGGGGGCTGACTACATCAAGCTGGACGGCTGCTACTACGACAGCGAGGATATGGAGACAGGTACAGTCTTCGGATGTTCAAGATCCGTAGTTGGAAATTCTTCAAAGTTCAAAGTCAAAGATCTTTATTACTGTAGATATTTACTTAAACTTAGCAAACGTCATTTTTTGCCTCTTCTCTACATTGGACCACAGTGGGAGAGAAGGGCGTATATAGAAACTCCCACAGATTGTTTTTTATATCCCTTTTAAAAATTGTTTGTGCTTAACTAATACAAATATTAAAAAAATAATTATAATGATTAATAAGCAACAATAAATAACTACAAAATTATTAACAGCAAGGTCTGTGTTGAGCTAGATTAACCCCTTCTATAGCGTTATATAATGGTGTAGTTGAAGATGTTTCCTATTGTGGAAGTTTTGAAGAATGATGCGTGATGATATTTGAGGTTTAGGCTAATTTAGGAATATTAAACTTCCATAAACAAGGTGACATGTAATTAGCTGACCCATGATTAGCTGGAATGATAGCACCCATAATTATGAAAAACTTTCCCCAAGAAATATGGTCGCAAACGAAAAAAAAAAATGGGTCTCCCATTAGTAAATTGCATGTACTGAGAGACTTTTTTTTTCATTTGCAACGATATGTTTCTTGTGGAAAGTTGTTCATATTAATGGATACTACCATTCCCCAAAACATGATCAGCTATTTAAATGTCACCTGTATAATATGACTCTAGTACACCATACTGTTACACCCTGTATTTGTTACCTTCACTGTTTTTAGGGCGACACAAAAAAATAATTTGTCAATCTATCTGTCGATAATCTTTCTATCTACATATCTAGGTAAAACAAACTAGCACGACTATCTGTTATGGTATCAGCCAGCGACCCGCTTTACTTTTCTTAGTAATAACAGCTTTCACCAAATTCTTTTACTATGTTTTAGGTTATACAAATTTTGGCGCCATGTTGAACGACACTGGGCGAGATATCCTTTACTCGTGCAGTTGGCCAGCCTACCAAAATGGTACCGAAGTAAGACCACAGAATACTTAATAGTACTAGTAAGACCACAGTTAGACCAACAAAAGATACCTAGGCCCACTTGCACCAAGAAATTCACCCAGGGCTGAGTGGGTAACACCACAGATCTAGGACCCACTGGTAACACGATATTCAGTAATGACATCAAAAGTCCGATGCAAAGATGTACCTACATCGGTAGGTACCGACTTGGTGCAATTGCGATCATTCATCTCACATGCATGTTGCAAAGAGTTTGGCCTGCAGTTTAAACATTGATAAGTGAGAGTGGAATGATTTGTGACATTGCTCGGCTACCCCTAGTAGTTAATACGCGTATGCATCAATATGGTAGGGTATCAATGCTTTTCTTAGGTAAGAAAAGTATTGATACCAAGTGAATAATAGTTATTTGTGTCACAAGGGAGCAAAATGATGTATTTACGGCGAGGGCGGTACATTGAATCTAGAGTGAAGCGCAGGGTGCCACGATAGAATCCTGAGCGTAGCGAGGGATTCTAAGTTAGAATCCTAAGCGTAACGAAGGGTCAACATAGTTTTGATTTCAGTAAAACATTGTGACATAAATAATACGAAAAATTCATAAATTTTCATATAACGTTGTTAAACTTAAAACTAGAAACATTATCGTTTTTAATCGACTACGATGAAATTACAATCGATTATTTTATTAAGATCTGTTTTCTATCGGCACATTGCGTAAATGCTACTTGCGAATGAATAAATTAAAAAAGTAGCTTAAACAGAAAAGTAGCATTTTGCTCCCTCTCGTCGTGGAGCAAAACTTACTTTTCCGAATGAAAGGTGTGAAAAAGTATTATACAAGATGGTTATTTGTTGTTTGTTTTCAGCGGATATGGATTTAATATGTCATTCTTTTGTCTAACGGTACTTTTTCTTTAAACAATAATAACATTCCGTGGACTCAAATACAATTCCACTATGGGTGGCATTTTGTACAAGATGAAAGGACCGTGGACTTAGAAACACATACTTACCCATAGGTTTTTATTACAAAAAATATAGGAGGGTTTTTATCCAATGGATGGGTATTAATTGATGCAAAATGCTATATAATAGATTTTTATCCCAAACCATCTGACTATTGTCCCATCTCTACAAAAATCCGTGGAGTACAATTGGACTACGGGCGGTTTTTTTTCCAACATCAAAGGGCCGTGGACCTAAATACATACCCATCGTGAACATGCAAGGTACTCTAGCCCTCTAGCCAGTCAACTCTGACCCGTGCAACGCGCGTCCATTGATTGATGGATATCCTCACATTGTAGCAGGACCACTGACTCGTAACTTATAATAATAGTGAGCAATATTTGCCCAGTCTAACTACGCCGCCATTGCTGAGCACTGCAACCTCTGGCGTAACTGGGACGACATTGACGACTCCTGGCAGTCGGTGGCCAAGATCATCAACTGGTTCGGAGACCACCAGGACGTGTTCGCCAAGTACGCTGGACCCGGCCACTGGAACGATCCTGATATGGTAAGGAACAAAAACACTGTACAGTGGTGGTATTGTACGCTAACATTTCAAACGCCTGCGTATTTAGGTACTTACCTGCAACTGTTTTAAGTAGTATTTGATAGGCATTGCTATTACGGAATTTCAGGTGTCTTTGTTATTGTTTCCTCTGTCGCAGACTAATGTCTTTGATTGTAGCGTTGGAAGCCTTTAGCAAACAGTTACTCGTATTTTGAATGGCTAAATGAGTTCTAAGATGGGTTGCAGAATGCAAGCGCAGACAGTAAAATACTGGAAATAGTGTTATATAAGCCGTGGTATACCTCGCGCCACAAATTAAGAGCGCTGGGCGACGTTGCCGTGAATTACTGCGCATATGTACAGATATTGAAAAGTGACTACTGCGCTTCAAGACCAGCGCTCTTAACTGGTGGCGTGACTTATACCTCAGAGAATTTTAGAAATTGTCAAATTCTCGAAAACTAATAATACCGGTTTTTTCAGCTAATCATCGGAGACTACAGCCTGTCCATAGACCAGGCGCAAGCGCAGATGGCGATCTGGTCCATCATGGCGGCTCCGCTCCTCATCAGCACCGACCTGGCTACCATGAGGCCGGAGTTCAAGGAGATTCTGCTGAACAGTGACGTCATCGCAGTGGACCAGGACAGCATGGGCAAGCAGGGGTTGAGGGTGTGGAAGCAGTCAAATAAGAGGATAGCTGTGAGTAACTTTAGAACCTTCAAGGTTATATCTAGGGTCGGCGGACTAAAGCACATACCTAAGTCAAAAATACGAAGAAAATCAAAATCAAAAATCATTTATTTCCATAGGATGTTGTTACATCACTTAGATCCGTCATTACATTTTTTTGGATGAGTTCACTAACCCAATGGCGGAATCTGTGGAGAAGAGCTCACCGAAGAAACTCCACAGTCGTCGCATCTTTTGCGTTTCCTTTTTTAAATAAAATATTGTCAAATTACAAAATGAATGCTAATTATATATCGAAACAGCCTGTTACTCAAACAATCTATTCCCATGGACATCTATCCTCTAAGTAATCAGATATCCTGTAGTAACCTTTTTTATACAATTTCTGTTTTATTATTATTTTAAACTTGTCTAAAGGTAAGTTTTTAATATCAGTAGTAGGGACCTTATTGTAATAGCGTATACAATTGCCTTTAAAAGAATTACTAATTTTATGTAGTCGGCTTACATAAGCAACCAACTTGTCTTTATTTCTAGTATTAAAATTGTGTATATCACTGTACTTCTGAAAATTAGTTATATTTCTTTTTACATACACAAGATTGTCATAGATATATTGAGACACAAATGTCAGAATATTGATTTCTTTAAACTTTTCCCTCAGTGACACTCTAGGCCCTAATCTATAAATTGCACGAACAGCCCGTTTCTGCAGAATAAATATACTATTAGCATTCGCAGCGTGACCCCACAATAAAATACCATACCATATAGAAGTTTTCAGGAAGTGAAAAAAACGTTTATAAAATGATTAAATACGCATTATTAAAAGTTTATTTATTAATTCAAGAGCTTATAATAAACATTAACATGCACATCAATTTGTATTTACGTAACATTAAAGAAACAGCTATTTTAATGACTTATGTTATAAAGAACACTAATAAAATTAAAAACCTAAGACTTATGTTGTTGAGTACATTGGACTCTTTTTACTAAATAAACTACACTATCTAACTTAAAAGCTTTGAAAGAAATATTATAGGTATAAGTATATCCGGTTTTTATTCCTCTTCGCTATCTATAATATCTGGGTCGGTATTTAGCACACCATCTTTTGTAGGTAAATCTAAATAAAATCTATGAAAAACGTCAGGTATTAAAGTTAACAAGGAAATCAAATCATTCTTTTTTTCCTTGGAAATGGGTAAAGGTATTAATGATATGACCTCAATATTATCAGGTATCACACAGCCTCTGCGCTTTAAATTTGAAAAGACAAAATATGATTAATTTCTTGTCTTTTTCATTCAGGAATTTTGTGTTTCGGTTCACTTTTACCACGGTTATCTTGAGTCTGAGTACCTGCTATTGAAGATCGTTTTTTCATTGCCACTGTTTTTATGAAGTTATCACTCTCGTCTAATGTTTTTAATAAACATCCACTACATACAGCCTCTCGTTTTCCATGAATAACAAAATAATATTTGTATTTTTTCATTCGAAATTTTTGACTGTCAGGGTCTTGGGTACGTGGTCTCATTAAGGAGGCCATGTACGCAGATCTTTTTTCGTATGAGCCCATTTGCCAATATTCCCTAAACAATGCTTCTCTTTCACTCAAAGGTATTCGCTCCTTACATTTCATTCGACATTGTCCAAGTTCTTTCAATACTTTACCGGCGATCACTTTTCCCTTCAATGTTTTATAAGACAAACCTAAGTTTAGTTTTTTTTTTTTTTCTTTTTTATAACACGAATACTTTTTTTTGGTGACACTGTGTTGCTGATAGGTGGTGCTGGCTCGGAAGAGCCATCATTAGTCGCTTCATCTTCCGAGCTGGAGGAAACGGTCGCTTCTCTTTCGCTTGCTGGTAGATAATGAGGATCTTGCACAGAATCATCACTCGAAAAATCAAGTTGATATTGTGGTACAAATGCTTGTGAAGAAAAACCTGACGAGGTAGATGGAAGAGGTTCAGGTTCCACTATCGATCTAGCCTGTTCTTCAATATGTACATCTGTACAAACCGATGTTGTCGATAAAACCTCCGGTTCCACCCTTAGTTGACTGGTTGGATCTTCAGATTCTTCCCCTAAAAATAAATATTATTTAAAAAGTTGTAAAAAAATACTTTAAATAAAAAACTGATTGCAGTAATAAAACTGAGCATACCTTCTTTATTAGTCTCTCCTTGCAATGCCAGTTCGACTAGTTTCTTTCCTCTTTGACAATCCATTTGTGTAGTTGAAAATAACATGTATTTTATAAACTTCACAGACAACCTTTCCTTACGATTAACAAAAGCACTACTAACCTGCTTAGATACACTATACTCCAAAATATTTCACTTACCTTCCACTTTAGATTCCCACAATAAATTACCAAACTCAAGTCAAGTACCTACCCTCATAGTATCAAAAAAAATCCGATAACACGCAACACTTCACGTTCCAAACGACTTAAGTCAGTAACACCTCACTCAAACCTATCAGAGTCCTTTTCACATAAGTCTTCATCTTATGTTCTTTATGACGTCGCAAGATCGTTCAATATCATCATGTTGAAATGGTGCAGCACTTTGTTTGTATCGGTACGAACGAAACGTATCCGACTTATGTGCTTTATTCGGTCGACGTATCGAAAAATTAGGGTCGGTTTGGTATAGAAAAACAAAAAGTGATTTTTTTGACTTATGTTCTTTAGTCCGCCGACCCTAGATATATACTTCAAGTGATATATAGTCAGACTATGTCATATTCCTACCATTTATTGCTCTAAATGTGGTTACAAGGCTGTTACATGAGGTCCCACCAATGGATCTTGTTGGGACACTGCATGCAATAACTTACAATCTAACTTATTAAATATCTTACACATAATTTTCAAATTCAACATATGAATACAATTTTAATTATGTATACTGTAGATAATAATAACTTCCGAATTTTACGGAAAATAACGGAACAAGCTTCGTGTCAGATGGGCTCCGATAGATAGTTGCGGCGATTGACTAGCCTCCTTTCACGCAAATTGGAGTAAGGAATTACTTGCCAAACGTGGGCGCATTCGTGCTTCTGCCCTTTAACCCCTTAACTGACAGTGGCCTGACTTTCCGGACAGCCGGTACTATGTGAATTCATATAAAGCAATCTAAATCCGTTGCGTGCCATGCGTGCGCTGCATGCGGCCATGCGTGCGCTGCGTGCGGCCCCTACCGACAAATGGACGCTCAACTTTTGTTGATCCGACGATGACGTTTAACTGAATTCGGTATTTTTAAGGTTCCGTACAAATGGACGCTCAGCTTAGTAGTCCCGACGATAACGTTTAGCTTAATTCGGTATTTTTAGGGTTCCGTACAGTTTTTATGTGGTTTGAGTGGGGTGGTTTGAGTCGAGCGCATTGTTTGTTCTCTTTTTTCTTATGGTAGTAATTAACGCTGTCACTTTCGTTGAGATTCGTATTCCCGTATGTAAAAACATGTATTTCACATTGATTCGGTATCGTTTGTCCACAGCGTTTCGGCCTTGAGGTCTGGAAACGCGAGCTGTCCGACGGCTCCTTCGCCATGGCCTTCCTCAGCCAGCGCGAAGATGGTAGCCCTTACGCGGCCAACTTCACCTTCGATGAGATGGCGCTTGAGAAACGGTGCTATGATGTGAAGGTAGTTTGGTTAAACCTACTAAGCGGCCTAGGCAAAGGAACTTAAGTAATATTGTAATCCATAGAAAGAACAGTTGAATTAGCAACATACCTACACCAGTCAAAGCTGTTACATTACAGCCTGACCTGAACTTAGTTGACCTGATCTGTAACCGTGGTTTTCAAGATATATCGTCTCCTCTCGTAGGCCTATATACGCTGGCTCTAGAATCCAAGTAACGTCTAGTATACAAGGTGACATTTAATTAGCTGACCATATTTTAGGGAATGATAGCACCCGTCATTATGAACAACTTTCCCCTAGAAACATATGGTCGCAAAAGAAAAAAAAGTTTGGGTCCCCCGTAGTAGCTTGTAATCAGCTGATCGGGTCAATGTACTGAGGGACATTTTCTTTTTTCCATTTGCGACCATATGTTTCTTGGGGAAAGTTTTTCATAACGATGGGTATTATCATTCCCCAAAATATATAGTTAGTCAGTTAATTAAATGACACCTTGCATAGGTAGTGGCATTAAAGTATAGTTCTTGCCAAGTTGAGTCTGAGCAGAGCTGTCTGTCACTTCTCTCTCTCCCTCTCTCTCTCTCTCTTAGCCCACCTTAACCTAAGCCAGAAAAAGAGAGCACAGCACGCTCAGTGCCAAATAACCTTGGCTCGGACTGATCGGTGGTAATGTTAATGTTTTTTAACTGCTCCTGTGTTATTTATTTGTTTACAGGACCTCTACCACGTAGAACCGGACCGTGAAGCAAAATGTTGTGAGGAATTCGAAGTCAGAGTAAATCCTTTAGGTAAATAAATGCTGCATTTGTATTTTATATGCTTTTAAAATATAGTCTTTTATAACATAGTGATATGTGTCGGGAATGTTCTCATGAGCTCATGAGTTGTGAGGCCGCTGTTTCTCACGACACAGGGTAACTTGAAATGTCTGAATAAGATCCTGTATCTGTGAAAATACAGGATATCGTCCAAATATTGATGATAAAGCTTGATGAGTTAATTTTACATTACGAGTATATAACGACTGAGAGTATGTAGGTACCTATTATTAATGCACATTTACATACAGGCGCAACATCGATTCTGGCCCCACAATAGGATAACCAGAACTGTATCGTACGAAACTTAAACAACGATGTCACAACATGTATACACATCCAAGACCTGGGGTTTTCATTTCCCAGCCGGGATTCGAACCCGAGACCTCTCGCTTGGGCAGCACAGCCTCGACCGCACAGAGGTCGTCCTATATATTTAATTACATTTAGTAAATGCCTCATCGATTCGTAAAGGCTTCTTGCGGATTACATTAGGCCCACTACTCCGAACGCGTGTCAGCACTATTAGTAATTATATTAATATTAAATTAAATTAAAATGAAGAAAATAATATCATACCTTGCTACATGAACCTTGACTTGAATTGCTAACCAAACACAGCCCCATGAAATTATTCTGTATATCTATTTTAGGTGTGAAATTCTACAAGTTTACTCCAAAGGACAAGGAAACGGAAGATAATGCAGAGGCGGGCGCAAAGGCGGTGGAATCAGGTGTCGACTTAGACAACGAATTAAAGTCGAGAGAGCTTTTTAGAAAGTAACACGCAGATTTTAGAATAATGAATAAGACGCAGGTAGATTGTTTTGATGTGAATGTGATCTTAAGTACCTACAGCGAAATGATGGCACTAATTGAAGCCTGATTAAAGACTACCTAATATAAAAGTACCTCTATATATTTTTTATTTATTTGAGAGTTAGCAGTTACAATGTAGATTACCTTACTATATAACACTTCGACAGTAGGTTTGCTGGAAGAAATCTCTATATAGAGATAAGCACGCCTTTGTATACTATGTTTGTAATTGTCCATTAATGTGTATATGCAATAAAGTATAATAATGATATGTCGTTAAGGATACGAAAAAAAATGGGGATTTTTCCGAATCCATTTCCTCCTCTATGAAATCATCTACAGATTTGATTTTCGGGTTAACGTTTATTGAGTTTATGATTAAGATTCTCACTAAAGGAAAATGCGATTGGATGAAATTTTCTCGCTAGAATTTAATTACATACCATTAGAAAATACCTATAAATAGTATTATTTACTCCTGTAATTCTGAAATCCTTACTAATTTCATTGCGAAACTGCGTTCAAAATGTAGATAGTATGTATTCGTAAACTATCCTTAAAACACTTTTTAACAAAATAGCGTAGTTTATTTTTAAACCATTTTTCTGTGGTTTAGCGCGAAGTTATGACATTTTGTCCCGGTTCCGCACCTCTCACACTGCGGGTCTTTCCGCCTGGAGTAACTGGGACCTTTGCACGGACGAGGTCGCCTCTTTTCTTCACGGTGGTCATCATAGTTAACCACCTATATTTTGGCGCGTATTTAAGAATAGCGCTATCTTACGGAAGTTCTGTGTACTACGATCGTTCAAGGGAACCTAAACGGCTCAGAGACAATTAATTGTTACTAGCGCCACGGTCATCTACTGTACTAAACTTTCATTCAAAATTGTCGTATTTGAGGTTGTTATAGTGCGTGCGAGTTTTTTTTGCTGGTAAGTAAATATTATCATTTAAATTCTTATTTTTGTTTTATTGTGTGCAGTATATTTATCTAAATACATGTTGGGCAAAAATAAATGTCCGGCTACTGTACTTTTTGTAAAAAGTGAGCTTATTTAATGTGGTTAGCGGCGGTAACCACTGTGAGACAACTAACATTTTTTTGTGAAGTTTTGATCAAAAATAATAAACTGATTATTTTTACAGGAAATGCCTAAAAAGAAGTTATCAGTCCGGGATATTGAAAACGAGCTGTTGTTTGAAGAGATACCTTCAGATACTGATAGCTGTGCTGGGGTGACGGCTCAGACACAGAAGATCTACTCGAAATTGGAGAAGGGCCAAATGATTCGCAAGAAATTACACTAGTTGAGAGTTTTTTGCCATCTGATGAGGAGTTTGATTCTGACGATGAGATTCCCCTAGCTCAGCTGGTACAGAATAGACAGCCCGCTGCCGTAGCTGTTACGCCGTCAGTCTCTGCCATAAGACCTCCAAAATGGAAACGAGCTTACACAATTTTAGCTCCTGACGACTATACACCATCAGTCCATTTGCCTGAAGAAATATCTCGTTTAGCAGCACGCCAGCAGTTAAGCCCTCTTAGAATTTTTCAATTGCTTTGGACAGATGACGTCATACAGCACATAACATTTCACACGAATTTATATTCTGAACAAAAAGGAAATACCTATAAACCAGTTACTACGGATGAAATGTCGGTGTTCATTGCTCTGAACTTAGTGATGGGTATAAAAAAAAGTCCAAGTTACAGAGACTACTGGTCATTTTCACCTGATTTACGTGATGAGTATATATCATCTTTTATGTCACTCAATCGATTCTCTTGGATCCTCGGTAACTTACACCTGAATGACAATAATCTACAGCCTGCGCGAAACGATCCTCATTTCGACAAATTATACAAGATCCGACCATTCATAGAGATGATTAGAGAATCTTATAAAGCAAATTACAGTCACACAGAAAAAATTGCTATTGACGAATCCATGATTAAGTTAAAAGGCAGGAGTACTTTGAAGCAGTACATGCCCACGAAACCTACAAAGAGAGGGTACAAAGTGTGGACGAAGTGTGCTTCTACTGGCTATTGTTTAGATTTTAACATTAACACGTTGAACGCCATGGGGGCCACCGGTGACCTCGCCTTCCCGGGTCTATTGCGCCATGGGGGGCACCGGTGACCTCGATCAAGACTCATATTCCAAACGCTTTTACACGCCGCTGGTCACATTTACCGTACAATACTCGTTTGTATGTGACCGGCGTGGCCCTCAAGAGTAATCCTTTGCAGTGGGACACGGCTGCCAATGAAATTTTAGACCATAGGAATCAAAGTTTAAGGCATTGATGTATAAAATCTATTATTTGATTGTATATTGCTCTTACTCTTGCCAATATTTATTAAATTTATCAATATTTATTGACCGAGCGAGCGAAGCGTCCAGTTTCAAGACTAGCCAAAAATGCGTTTGTGCCTCTGTCTGTAAGTCTGTCAGTCTGTTCACGCCTACACACCGCATTTTTATCAGATTTTGACGAAAATTGGCTCATAAGTTCCTTGATTTATTTAAAAAAATTAGCGATTGCGTTTTTTTATTGGGGGGGAAATAAGGGGGAAAAGAGGAAAAGTTTTCTGTAGTGTTATTTAACGACGAATTTCAATCAAATTTGAGAAGCACACTAAGGTCACCATTCTACACAAGATGTTGCATAAAAATCTAAAACGGGGAGTGGAGGGAGTTTTGCTGTAGCGTTATATATGAAAATGGTTATAAGGGCTCGCGAGGTCTACTGTTGTCACAAAACATCTAGATAGCATTGGTATGAAGGAAGAAAAACACCTTTAATTTTAAACATTATTTATTTTACGACAGACATCAGAAAAAAAATATACCAAAAAATATATGAAAATTAGACATAACGGTGACATTTATTAAAACAGGGTAAGCACATGTTTGATTCTTCATCACATTGAGCACAATAAGTGTTAACTTTCTTAGCTTTGTTTTTTGCTAACTTTCGGCCAAATTGTTGTACCATATCTTTGTAACATTGTACGCAAAAGCGTCTAGTATCTCTGACTTTACCGGATCTAGTTTTCAGCTCATGCTTTAATCTTCTGGGCCTTGGTGGATTCAATGCCCTTGTTTCGTTTTGTTGGGGATCAAATTGGTTGGTTAGATATTCTACTAGGGTGTTTCTGAATTCAACCATGGAAATTCTGGATTTGGTAGTTTCGGTATATATAATCCATGCATTTACAACGGCAGTGTTCAACAAAAGCTCTATACCTAGCTTTCTGTACCATTTTACGGTCTTGCGTAAAGGCGTAGAATATGAACCCATTTGATCACTCAGATCCACCGATCCTTTTGACTTATTATAATCCAAAATCATTCTTGGTTTTGTGATTTCTTTGCCTTTCTTGAAGATTTTAGACAATTTATTTGAGTGCTTAGTAGACAACATATACACATCGCGTTTGTCCTTCCATTTCTCCATTTCATGATTGTGATGCCATCTTCGTTTTCCATCGCCATGTTATCTCCTCTTTGTAGTTTAGTCTCTATTACATTTTTAGGTAAACCTTTTCTGGATTTTCTGATTGTTCCTACCAAGTGTGTATTATTTTTCAGCAAATTATACGCTAGGTGCAGGCTAGTATACCAATTATCCGTCGATAATGTGTGCCCTTTGTTTAGTATTTCACTGCAAAGGGACATAACTAACTTTGTTGGAGTAGTGTTCACAGTATCTATGGTTTTCCCGCTATATAAAGCTAATTTGCATGTGTACCCTGGAATAGTACATAGTTTGAAGAGCTTCATACCGTATTTATGCCGCTTACTTTTATTGTATTGTCGAAATATTATGCGCCCTCTATATGGCACTTGGCTTTCATCCACACAAATGTCTTCCTTCGGGGTATAGCATTTTTGAAAGGTATCGTTTACCATATCTATAATTGGTCTTATCTTGAAGATGCGATCTGTTTTATCTGCAGTTTGATTGTTGGTGAAATGTAGATATTGCAGGAGTATTTCAAACCTATTTCGGCTCATAACATTTGATGGAAAATTCTGTCCCATAATTTTGTCTTTGCTCCAATATTAAGAAACTTTGGGAAGTCTAACGAGACCCATGTAAAGTATAAGACCAAGAAATCGCCTGATTTCATATTTGTCGGTCGGCTTCCAAGCATGAGATCTAGATGAGGGTTTTTTTACTCTTGATTCCATACATTGCTCGGCAAATAAGTTTGTCTCTTTCGCAATAAGTTCAAAAATTTCGTCAGGAACTAAAAGACTGTAGAAACCTCCTGGACTAACGGATTTCAATAAATCAGCATATTCTTTTTTCAATCCTGTAGCCTCAGTAAATGGTATTATAGTTGGCTGTGGTTGTTTCGGCCGTGACCATTTTGTCGAAGTGCGAGCTTCAGCGGTGATATTGGCTAATTTATCTTGAACTGAATCTGTTTCACTCTCACTGTCACTTGCAATGATCACTCGTCTTCTTTTTCGCGGCATGTGTAATTCATCACTATCAGAATCTGACAGTAGTCGTGTCTGATCTGAATCATGATCGGAATAAACGACAGACTTCTCCAGATGACTGGCTTCGAGTAAATCAATGGCATCTAAATCTTCAAGCGTAAACGCAAAATCCTCCATATCCATGTTTATCTCTCGAAAATCCGAACTACCTAAATTCTCCATGATTTATACTAGTTTTCGTCATACGGAAAATAAAATAACAGTAATTAGAACACACATACACGGTACAAACACAAAGAAACGGCGAACACAACCTCCCCGTACAAGCGCTAGTGGAGTACTGTTGAGACGAAGTGGGCGGCGGGGTGTCCGGCGTGGCGCTCTTGTAACGGAAATTCATATTTCTGCGTCACGGCGCCATGGGGGCCACCGGTGACCTCAACCGTTTTTATCAAATAAAATTATGTAATCTTTCATCAAAAAATGTCAAACTAGTTTTGGGTACGAATTATAATATAATACACTCATTACAGCAACATTGTTTTTTTAAGAATTTGGCTGTTTCACTATGGCGTTTAACGTGTTAACATGGAAAGATAGGGAATAAAACGGCAACTAACTTAGGAGGAAATGTTGTCAAGAGATTCTGTGAGGGATTAGAGGACAAGAACCACAGGGTATATTTCGACAATTATTTCAATAGCTATGAATTTCAGGTTGATTTACGACTAAAAAACGTTTATACATGTGGTACGGTAAATTATACTCGTAAGCATCTTCCTGCTTTGAAAACTGACAGGCAATTGAAACGCGGGCAGTACGATTATAGAGTTAGCGACAATCAGATGGTTTCCTATATGAAAAGGAAAGACAAACGTTCTGTTTTCATCTTGACTAACTTTCATGACCCACGAAATAAGGTTCATGTGACAAGAACTGAGAAAACTGGAGAGAAGGTTGAAGTTCCATGTCCTTTAGCCTTGAAGGACTACGACGAGAACATGAATCCAACTCTTGTTTAGATGAATTGTGCCTGAAAGATTTTCGGCGACATGTTTACCAAGAGATGTTGGCTCCTGCATATGTCAGTAACAAGAAAAGACTGTCGCGCAGCTCCAGCAAACCTAACTCACCTACCTGCTCTTTCATCAAGAAGCACAAGCCTGAAGTCCCACTTGCAATAAGGGTTTCTCTAGCAAACCCTCAGCCTGTAAGAGGCACTTCAAGACGCTGCAGTGTATGAAGCACAAAAGACATGCCTGTACGTACTGTATGGAGCTGCAAGATATGCAAGGTACCTCTCTGCTACCGAGAAGGAAAAACTTGTTTTAATGATCATCATGAATATTTGATTCTGATCTCATTTCTGTGATTTTAAATAAATATATTATTTTTTGTAAAATTGTGTACGTTTATTTCACCCTAGGTAACCACCCTACACCATATTAGACACCCCTGGTGAGGAATTAAAAAACAAATTACAGATATGACTTATTTTGGGCCTAGAGACTCATTTTTCTGAAAATTGTTTTACTTTTATCGCTAACAAAAATCTGTGCCTCAAAGAGTTAAGGCTGAACAAAGGCCAATGGCATTGAGAATTAGACAAAGAAAACAAATACACGTCGCATCGCGTCGAAGCAGACTGACGCATGCTCCCGCGCAGAGCCCCGCGGGGCAGCCCGAGCTCCGAGACCAAGAATATTATAGAAAATATTACTAAACTCCTGTAATAATAACATTAAAAATATAATACAACAACCAAAAAATTTCCCTATTTTTTACCTATTTTTGCGTGTAAGTTTCATATAGGAAACTGATTTCGTCTCCGAGCGCTTGTTCATTTAGTTGAATAATAATGCATTGCGGAAAATATTTTTAAGTATTAAATATAACAGATATCCGGTAATTTTAAAAGTCCATTCTTATCTCTAATAGACCTTTTATAACATATATTTATCTTACATTTTTGTGTTGTCTAGTTTAGCCTAGAATTGAAGCTAAAGATGCATTTCTGGCCATATAAAAATTCCGTACGTACGAGAAACTGCTTAACTCCGTTGATCGGTCAAACGATCTCCATTCATATTGTTTCGATCGCAAACTTTCGAGATATTACGGCTTGTCGTAAGGTGTGACGATATGGAATCTCCCTTGGAACCACTGCAAGTCTTCACTTTTGCAAGGCTATTAATTTAAGTTTTACTTAAGATAAGATAAGATAAGATAATTTATTGATAATTGTACATTACATGTCAGATATAACAATAATCATTCGAAAAAATTGTAAAAAACCAATAACCCCAGTAGGTATGTATGTATCTGTATTTTCTGTATGCATACATGTGTGGTAAAATGTCCACAGTAATTATGAAATCATATAATAAGTTAAAATTATCAAATAAATTCATAAGTATCTAGTCAAACTTAGTATTGTCATGAAAAAATAATAAAAAAAATATCAATTTCATTGAACTTATTCTATTTCTTCCTGTCAATGAATTCCGCCACTGTGTAGAAAGCTTGCCCTGAGAGAGTAGCCATTGACACTTGGCTGTCTGGGTGGCCAGCGAAGGCTGCCTCGCTGATCTTGCCCAAAATAATTACGTCTGAACACAAAAAAATCAAATTATTTTGACTTTTTACTTTGCTCTTTTGTGTAAACATACAAAAGCATTGTGACACACTCGACACTTTCCGCCCGGTATGCCAGTGAAAGAAATCAGCTGTTGCTTTACCATCTTGTAAATACTCAAAGACAGAGTAAGTACAGAGCCACAGACTTATCTGGCCCGGTGCCCAAAACAAGAATGAAATGGCACTTAGAAACGGGCACCCATTCAGTACTCGTCTCAGCCAGATGTTGCTACCCGCACGATCGTATCCCATGAGCGAATACCGTTAGACCACAATACACAACAGTCTCAATACTGACTAAAATTATTTAAATATTGGATCGGAATTTTAAAAATATGAAAACAATTTCGAATTCCGGCGTGCCGAGTCTCCCCTTGTAATGTCTTGATTAGAGTTGCTGTTCATGTTGACCATAGACAGTGTGGCCATTTACATCATTAGGTAAGATTTACTATACCATGGAGCGATGTCGGAGTAAGCTCAGTCAGTCTGTTGAAATCCCTGCGTTTCGACGACCGACGACGAGGACGTAAGGCAGCGGCACGGCAAAGCTCTGTAGCAACTCTCTAAGCAAAGAGTTTCATTCATCTGAGCCATGGTCAGAGTTGAAATTTTCACAGAATGTGGATTTAAGTTGCCGCTACATCAACAAATAAAGCACTTTTAACACCCTCTGAGGATTATCAATCATTTAAATATTGTCGCGATTTTTCTCAACTTATTATGAATAAATGTGTTTTCTTTCATTCATTCATTCATGCGGCAACAAAAATAAACATGCGGTTCATCAGATACAGCCCGGTGACGGACAGACGATAATAGGGACCCGTTTGGCACCCTTTGGGTAAAGAAACCTAAAAAAAGTGTCTTCATTAGCGGGCTCTTACACAAACATTTTAGACATATTTTACTTTTGGTTTAATTATTTTAAATTAGCGCCCATTTTCAGATTAATACCAATAGCGTTGTAACGTCAAAGTCTAGGAGCAATGTATATAACAATTTACAAAGCTGGTGAAATGAACAATACAAGTATTCAAAACAACGGTCATGTTTAATGTCGAACTTTTTTTTGCTGGAGGTTTTTTAAATTTCTGTCATTGAATCCGGCAAAAAATAATATTTCTACTCGGGATATTTTTACAAGTCATTTAAAAGGTTAATAACAAAACTGTTATCTGAATACATTGGTAAACTAGATATAAATTGACAAGCTTTATTTTACAAAGCTAAGATCTTGAAAATGTTTTCATTTGCAGCGACAGCGTCATCACATCATCATATTTGGTTTATTTAGACAAAGTGAAATGTTGGTAACCGATGCTGACATTTTTAAAAATATTGCTAAGATACCCAGCTGATAAAACTCTGCAGACCCTATGGATAAGTGCCACGGGTCGTTTGTACTGGGAACCAACAAAGTATACGCGTGTTTTTTAACGTCTTTTCGAGACCCATTGTATTATAAGAACTAATAGAACGTACAGATCAGTTAACAAAAGCTTAAAAATGAATTATTTTATTCTAACCTCGGAATAGGTAAACAATTTCAACAACGCGCGTCGATTGACACGTGTCACGAATGCAAAAAGATCACTCTATATTTATATGCAGTAGAAAAATCAAAACAATATCTGTCTCCTTCATACTCATAAGTTTGACTGCCCGCGAGCGAGACAGACAGACTATTCTTGATGCCCATACAGTGCAACGTCACGACGCGCTCATAACACAGACACTACACATGCGCAACGTGTAAATGTGTTGAACGTGCCAGCTTTAGATAACTGGCCTATATCTGACGGAAGGTTCAGTTCCAAAACTGTTTTTGCCGGTAAGGACTCCCTCATATTAAAACGTCTAAGTAGTAGATTTGAATGATGCTCGATATTCAAATATAGTGTGGCTACTTACACACATTCTGCTTACCACAACAACCTTACAGAACCTTACCGTACCAGCAAGCAACACCAGCAAGCAACACCTTACCATTACCAGCAAGCAACACCTTACCATTACCAATAACATCAGTAAACAACAGCAAGTATTTCGCAATGTTTTATTGAACACATCGGTTGCAAGAAACAAAGATGGAGTTCTGAAAAGAACTGTTCGCAATGTTATAAGAAACACATCGGTTGCAAGTATGGAAACAAGGAATGGAGTTCTGAAAAGAACAGCTGAACAGCGAGCTGAAGCAAGCGGCTGGCGGCAGCAGCGACGACCACGCGGCACGGCGATAGCGGAGATGCAGCTCGCTCGACGTCCGGGCGCAGAAAAGGAACGAGGCCCCGCGCCACGAGTATTTAACTTGCGACCGCGCGTCAGCGGCGCGGGCGTGGCCCCCCCCGCGGATCGCGTGATGTCGTTCCCCGCGCGCCCCGCGGACTCCCCGATCAGTACCTCTTTCTGTATATAAGTAGGCGTATTTTCTGTAAATAAATCATCAAAAAAAAAAAAAAAAATTTTTCATATCGCATCCGCGCGCTCTACGAGACTCACCGTCCAGCACCCGTGCAGGACGGTCGTGTTTACTCTCTCCCGCTGCCGCCCCGGCAGAAAGTGTTTCCCTCTCTTTCACCCGCGCCCGCGCCCGCGAGCGCGCCCGCGCTTGCGTGTAAGAGACCTCTCTCTCGCACGCCCGTGAGACCCCCTCGGGTCAGTCCGCCGCGTGTGTTGTGCCCAGGTTGGATTGGTTCCAGTAAGGTCGTATTATTTTTATTTTATTTATTTACTTATTCTTCTCTCTCTGTCCCCTTTCTACTGTCCCCATTCTTCTGTTTTATTATTTTGTACCACTCACCTCGGACCGCCTGGATAGAGGCGGAGGCGGTTCGAGACACAAGTAGGCACTCACCCACACGCTAGGCTACACACCCAAGCCATGGCCCCCCAACCAGACACTAATTTACTTATCGAGATAGGTAAATATGTGTCGTCGGTCCCCTTGTTGTTGGAGTACGTACTCCAACAACTGTCTCCATTTCCTCCGGATCACCCGTTGATCCAAATTATTAGGGCCGTCGATCCCCCCGCTAGCCCCTCAACCAGCTCCGAAGCTGACTCGCACCCCCGCTCGCCGGTTCTTGCATCCCCCGTGAACCCCCCAACCCCAACCCCAACCCTCAGCTCTCTCTCCCCTGTAACTTCACCGCCATTCAATGAGGAAACTCATTTCACCCCCGTCATCTCAAAAAACAAAAAGCGGAAGAACCGGTCTTCCGAGTCCCCCTTAAGCCCCGAGGCCAAACAGATCAGGCCCGCTGCCATGTCTCTGTCTCCGCTAACCCCAAAACCCACACCGTGTTCAACAAATTCCCCCGCCCCCCCCGCGCCCCGAACTCTGATCCTTCAGAGCCCTCCATCCCTCACCGGTACCGCGAATACCGTAGCCCCACCAACCCCCGCGCCCCACGCGTACCGCGCTCGCCCCCCACCACCAGTAATAATCCGAGACGAAACCGCCTGGACTCGGGTATCGATCCATTTGCAAAGAAATGGAATTAAATATACATCGGCGATAACATCAGCCGGAACCCGCGTCCAGGTGGCAGAGTCCAAATGCCATCGCGCTATCACCAAATTTTTGAGGGCGAACCATATCGCCTTCCATACTTACTCTCTCCCCGAGGAGAGAACTTTTCGTTACATAGTCCGCCCCGTCCCCACAAATCTCCCCACATCCGTCATCAAAAATGACTTAATCTCTAAAAACTTCCCGGTAATGGAAGTACATAGGTTGCACCGCGCAAAAACCGCGTACCGGCCTGCAAAGGCATTTAATATGATCCTAGTAATTGCCGCACCCACCGCCGCAGGTAGGCAAATTAGCCCCCTTCAATCCCTCTGCGGTCTCAAAGACATTAGCGTCGAAAGCCCCAAATCCGCCAACATCATTTCACAGTGTTACAACTGTCAAATGTATGGACATGGCCAAAGCAGATGCTTTGCCCCCCCCCGTTGCGTAAAATGCGCAGGCAATCATGCCACCTCCGTTTGCGGGAAGGACGCGGCAACCCCTCCCACCTGCGTGTTGTGCGGGCAGACCGGCCATCCAGCCAACTATGGCGGATGCCCGGCAGCCCCAAGCGCAAGTCGCAGGTGGGAACAGAGCCAGAGTTCTTCCCAACAAGCGCCCTCCCAACGCCCTCTAAAGTTTTCTAAGCCCCTATATCCACCCAACACCACCTACCCCCTTGGACAAGGCTTCGGGCCACGGCCCCATTTCCTCCAACGGCACCTTAAGCGCCGCCAACTTCATAAACTACCCCTCCCACCTAGGGCATTCATCCCAAGTCTTCTCGACCTCCCCACACTATATCCCCCAAACTTTGCCTCTTTCAGGCGCACCCCTCTTACATACGCCTTCGTCACCTCCCCCACCCACCAACCCACCCTTTATACCTAAACTACCATCATGTATAGTACGCCCATTTTAGTAAACTCGACAAACGGACGGACAAAGCCCCACAGTCTAACTTTAGCGCTCTATAACGCTGATAGTCTCCTTAAACAGAGAGAAGAAGTCGCCGATCTTCTCAATAGACATAAAATAGATATCCTCGCGGTCCAAGAAACTTACCTAAAACCCAAACATAGGCGCTTCAATATAGCCAAATATAGTCTCCTCCGTACTGACCGCTTACCGACTCAGGACCGACAAAATAACCCCAAAGGCGGTACCGCCATCTATTATAAAAAATCTTTGCACGTTTGTTCTATAGTCACCCCCCAACTAGATAATTGCGAAGCAACTGCCATCCGCATTGCAATGTCAGGTCACGATCCCATAGTCATAGCATCAGTCTATCTGCCGGCCGGACAGAAGATGAAAGCTAATGATATCAAAGCCCTCTTAGAACTAGGTAGTACAGTTATCCTAGCTGGTGACTTCAACAGCAAGCACCAGCAATGGAACTGTAATGAGACAAATACCAACGGACGGACCGTACACAGACTTCTCGAATCCCTCGATGACTGCGAAGTCATAGCTCCCTATGCCCCGACCCATTATCCCTACACTGCTGACCACAGACCAGACATTCTCTCCTACTGTATCTTCAAAAACATTAGCCTCCCAGTCAGGGACATAAGTGTACTTAGCGAGCTTCACTCGGATCATAGACCGGTCTTATACTATCTCGGCGGGCCATTCGACCAACCGACTGAAACCAGGACCGTTATTAACAACCGTAAATTCAAGCAAGCTCTCAGTAAGCGGGACCCAAGATTAGATATCACATCAGAAATTGACAATAGAGCCCAACTAGAAGCCAAAATCTCTGACATAGGCAGCAGTCTCAACGAAGCCCTGACCGGCGCCTCTAGCGAGGTCCCGGTACAGGCTAACCATCGCTTCGAACTCCCAGAGGACTTGAGACTGCTGCTTAGTGCAAAGAATGCGGCACAAAGAGATTATGATAACTGTCCCTCAGACAATCACAGAATTCAAATGCGTCGCCTCCAACGAGAGGTTACCAGATGCATGCGAGAGCTCAGAGGCAGTCGCATGAACGACTTTGTCTCCAGCATAGCCCCAAGTCACACTGCCATATTTAAATTCAGTAAATACCTCAAATCCGATGAGATTGTTCCCATGCCCCCCCTAAAACGGGATAACCAACCCGCAGCCTTTGATGACGACGAAAAGGCCGAATGTCTTGCCGATAGTCTAGAAACCCAGTGCACTCCCTCCTCTCAACCAATAGACCCCGATCATCTTAACATGGTCAACTCTGAAGTTGAGCATAAAAGCTCTCTCCCCCCCATTGACTCCCTTCCCGAGATCACCCTTGAGGAAGTGCAAAAAGTAATAAAGGAACTCAAACCTAAGAAAGCCCCGGGGCTTGATAGAATCACTAATATGGCAATTAAATCTTTCCCTCTCAGACTCCTAACAACCCTTACGGTAATTTTCAATGCCTCCCTCCGTCTCTGTGCCTTTCCAACCGCATGGAAAGAAGCTGACGTTATTGGCTTTCACAAACCCCGGAAAGATCGAACCGACCCCACTTGCTATCGCCCCATTAGCTTACTCTCTTCAATAGGCAAAGTCTATGAACGGCTTATTCTCAACCGACTCAAAGACATTTGCATAGACAAAAATCTCATACCCAACGAGCAGTTTGGCTTTAGACCCAAACACTCGTGCGTCCAACAGGTGCACCGCATAACGGAGCACATTTACAAAGGGTTCCACACAACGGCAAAGTCCAAAGATACCGGTGCCATATTCTTTGACGTAGCGAAAGCTTTTGACAAAGTTTGGCACAATGGTCTTATTTATAAACTTTACCAACTCAACCTCCCCGATAGGCTTGTACTCATTATCAAAGACTACCTCACTGAGCGCAGTTTTTGCTATCGAGTAGAAAAATCGCGTTCTAGGCCCCACCCCATAGCAGCCGGAGTCCCGCAAGGCTCAGTTCTCTCCCCCACCCTCTTTTCACTTTACGTCCAAGACGTTCCCCGCACGCCATACGTCGAGCTAGCCCTTTACGCTGACGATACGGCTCTCTATTACACCAGTAGGAAGAGGGCGCGCGTTTGTCAAGTACTCCAGAAAGCAGTAACCGACCTCGGTGAATGGGCTCTCAAATGGAGAATAGAGATGAACCCCGAGAAAAGCGCAGCCGTGCTTTTCTCAAGGGGCAAAACTCGAGCTGACCGCGCGTCCTCTTCACTACCCGAAATCACCCTCTTTGACCGCCCTATCCCCTGGGAAAATAAAGTGAAGTATTTAGGCGTGACATTAGACTCCCGACTAAACTTCAAATCCCACATTAAAACGGTCCGCGACAAAGCAGCCTTCTACATGAGTAGGCTTCACCCGCTCATGAGAAGTAAAAGCAATCTTCCATTGCGCTGCAAAATAACTCTATTTAAAACTTGCATCCGTCCGGTCTTCACGTATGCAAGTCCAGTCTTTGCACACTGCTCCCACTCCCTTAAGCCCCTTCAGGTTTTACAAAATCGCTTCATGCGAAAAGCCGTAGGTGCCCCGTGGTACATGCGAAACGTAGACCTCCATAGTGACTTTAGACTCCCCACAGTAAAGCAATATATGAAAGAAGCGTCCGAACGCTTCTTCATTAATGCATCTAGCCACCCAAACCCGCTTATAGTACAAGCATCCCTTTATGATCCGACCCCAGATATAAATAAGAAACACCTTTTCAAAAGGCGCCCCAAAGACGTCCTCCTAGAACCGGAGGACGATATCACGAAAGCTCTTAAAGCCCAACCACCCCCCGCCCCTCAGGCACGTCAACTTGACGAAGGCTGTGTTCCCGAAGCACTACAGCGTCTCAGATACCAAATTTGGATTGAAAGAGATCGCCGTCTTGATTCGACGAACACACAATCTCCCCCTGCCCCTTTAAACCTCCCGGACTGAGGTCAGAACCCCCCTAAATGACCCAAATATAAAGTAGTTTAGGATTAGGATAGGTCTCAAAAATTATATATAACCACTTCATAGTAGCGGGGGCAATCTGCCCCCCTAACATGCCGCTATCATGCCCGTTGACTATGAGCTGAGGCCCGCTCATAAAATCGGGTAAGCAGGCAAACTCCTCCCATATATATCATATACACATATATATCGCCCAAAAGGGCAAAATTGCAGGTAGAAAGCCTTCAGCATATACCGAGGCCATGGCTCACAGTTAATTCTTAATAAGACAACTGTAAACACAAAGGGGTTGTTTTTAGTCCGTATACCACACGAGCTGATGCCCGCTCAATATGTGGGGACCCGGACATAGCAGGGAGGTCTGACTCCTGGGCATGGGTAATTCCATTTTTTTCCCCTCCAACAAAAAAAAAAAAAAAAAAACATCTTATTCTGTCCACTCCGAGTAGTATCTTTACTTACTACCCCATATCTCCAAAGTGGTGACCCCGAGGAAGAAAGCAGCTTCTGAAACACTTCAAGCCTCAAGATGTCAAGCGCCGACGAAAAATCTGCCCCTGCACCTGCAACTCAGCAAGATGCCTCAGCTCCATCTCGCCTCGGAAATCATGAAGACGTCTCTGCAATATCCCTCAGCATGCGGATTCCACCCGTCTGGCATCAACGACTTCGCCTCTGGTTCGCTCAGTTTGAAGCCATCATGAAGCCGCTCAGACAAGGCGACCAAGCAATGTTCGACATCGTCATCCGGCAACTCGACAAGCAAGACCTGGACATCGTGGACCACCTCATCCTCAAGCCACCGGAAACCAACAAGTACGAAGCGCTCAAGACGAAACTCTTAGCATTCTATGAAGACTCAGACGAACGCCGCCTCGACCGCCTGCTCGCAGAAACTGAACTCGGCGACTTGAAGCCGTCACAGCTCCTTCGCCGAATGCAGCACCTCGCCGGCGACGGGATGACCGACCACACCGTGCGCAACCTGTGGATGCGACACCTGCCACCGTCCGTTCGAGCAGTCCTCGCCGTCACCTCTACAATCGCTACAACGGCGGACATCGACGAGCTCGCTAAAATGGCCGACAAGATTATGGAGAGCACACAAATGTCGCACAACTCCGCCGCCGTCGGGACGTCAATCGCTGCCGTCGACGCACACAAATCAGCACCAGCAAGTGCAAACCAAGACATCAACGAGAAACTTGAATTTCTAATGCACGAAATCGCCGAACTGAAGACTCAAAAATGGCAGAACTCGCAACAACACTACAACAACTGGTCACGTGATCGCGAGCCGCAACACACACGACAGCGCTCGCGTCGTATGCAAAGTTAGCATACAAAACGCCGCTTTGCTTGCTCACCCCATCCCCTCCGCGCCCCTCGCCCTCATGTGCGACGCATCTGACAAGAGTGCCGGCGCTGTCCTTCAACAAAGAGTACGGGGAGTCTGGCAACCTCTCGGCTACTTCTCGAAGAAATTCAGTGAGACTCAGCAGCGGTACAGCACCTTCGACCGTGAACTATTATCGATCTACATGGCAGTAAAACACTTCAGAAAAATGTTCGAGGGCAACGAGCTAACAATCTACACAGATCACAAGCCTCTCACATTCGCAATCAACAAACCGCCGTCCGACAACGACACGCCGCGACGAGTGCGACAACTGCTATTCATCAGCGATTCACTACAAATCTACAACACATCAGTGGAAAAGAGAACATCGTCGCAGACACGCTCTCAAGAATCGAAGCTGTATCCTGCCCATCACCGATCGATTATCAAGAACTTTCCTGCGCGCAAGAGCGAGATAGCTACATACCTAAACTGCTTCAACAACCTAGCTTAAAAATCAAGAAAGTAGTGATTCCGCTCTCAACACACAGCCTATACTGCGAAGTGTCTTCTGAAAACGCCCGCCCATACCTACCTGAAGACTACCGACGCACCGCCTTCAACACCGTGCACAATGTCAGCCATCCAGGGATACGAACGACGCGCAGGCTAATGCAGCAGCGATATTTCTGGCCGTCCATGAATAAGGATGTCGGAAATTGGGCAAAGGCATGCGAGTCGTGTCAAAGGGCGAAGGTTCAACGACACACTTCAAGTGGCATCGCTACACTACCTACGAGCGAGCGCTTCGAACACATTCACGTAGACATCGTCGGACCGCTACCTACTTCATCGAGCGGACATAAATACCTACTCACTGCAATCGACAGATGTACCCGTTGGCCGGAAGCATTCCCGATGCAAGACATCACTGCAGAAATCGTTGCGAAGACCCTCTACGAAGGCTGGTTCTCTCGGCATGGCTGTCCTGCTACCCTGACCACGGACCAAGGCCGGCAGTACGAGAGCTACCTATTCTCCGCACTCACCAAACTACTTGGGATAGAGAGAATACGGACCACCGCCTACCACCCGCAGAGCAATGGCATGGTCGAGCGCTGGCATCGCTCACTAAAAGCAGCGCTAATGGCAAGACTGGAGAACACCAACAAGTGGATGGAAGACCTACCGACCGTGCTACTAGGACTCCGAGCCGCGACGCGCGCCGATACCTACACTAGCCCGGCCGAACTAACCTACGGTCGCGCACTCCGCCTGCCGGGACAATTCTTCACTTCTGCACCGAGGCAAACGGCGATGAACTACGACTTCGTGGAGCAGCTGTCCGACGCGATCGAGCGTTGTCGACCTGTCACGAAACCTCATCACGCCAAGCCACACATCTTCATTCATCAAGATCTTCACACATGCAGTCACGTGTTTCTACGAGTCGACGCGGTACGCAAGCCTCTACAGCCACCTTACACAGGACCCTATCGTGTCGTCGAACGAAACCACAAGATATTCAAGATACAATTACCTGGCCGTCAAGCAAATGTCTCAATCGACCGACTGAAGCCCGCATACGTAATTAGCAGCGAAAATGAAGCCGCAACTACAATGCCAGTCCAGCAAATACCTACGAGTCGGCAATCTCCAAGCGCCGCGACATCGGCACCGCCCGCAATCAAACAAACACGCACGGGCAGAATAATCAAGCCTCCTGTACGCTTCGCTTGAGGGGGGAATACTGTGGCTACTTACACACATTCTGCTTACCACAACAACCTTACAGAACCTTACCGTACCAGCAAGCAACACCAGCAAGCAACACCTTACCATTACCAGCAAGCAACACCTTACCATTACCAATAACATCAGTAAACAACAGCAAGTATTTCGCAATGTTTTATTGAACACATCGGTTGCAAGAAACAAAGATGGAGTTCTGAAAAGAACTGTTCGCAATGTTATAAGAAACACATCGGTTGCAAGTATGGAAACAAGGAATGGAGTTCTGAAAAGAACAGCTGAACAGCGAGCTGAAGCAAGCGGCTGGCGGCAGCAGCGACGACCACGCGGCAAGGCGATAGCGGAGATGCAGCTCGCTCGACGTCCGGGCGCAGAAAAGGAACGATTTTTTTTTTTTTTTTTTTTTTGGACTTGATTTTTTTGTTTTAGACTTTTGTCTTTAAAAACTTTGCCTTGGGGGGCGGAACAGATAGTCCCCGCCACAATTGTTCTGTTTCACGTGAGTGCGTGCCCTACCGGGGGAGAGGCCCAACCTGGGAGGGTTGTGGTGAGTGGTGTGATTTAACGTAGCCGGGCACAACTAAGGTGTGTCGCTGCGTCTAAGTGTGACTTGTGCCGGCGTAGAGTGTACGGCGTCATGTGGGGTGCTTTCGGCTTGTGCAGTGTCTGGTGCGGGTGTTCTTGTTAGCCGCCTCCGCCTGCGCGTGCGCGGGCGGTGGATGTATAAGGGGCGGGTGGGAAGAGTCGGGTCGGGGTTGTCTGTGTCCGGGGGTAACAGTAAATTTAATTGCGCCGTAATGGCGTCTTCCGGGTCTAAAAGGATGTTACGGGGGCGTCTTCTCGGTTGGGTTGCCTCGGGGTTTGCAGCGTAGTCAGCCGCGAAACGAATAAGGGGGTTAGAGTGATGTTGAGCTCTATCGAAGTATCGAGTAGAAGCTTTCTTAATGAAGTCGCGGATGGTAGGCACTTTCAGGTCTTTGTGGAGATCATAATTTCGCACAAACCACGGGGCACCCGTGGCTCGACGGAGAAATTTATTTTGGAGGGTTTGGAGAGTATCTAGGTGGGTTTTGGCCACGTGCGCAAACACCACACTAGCATATGTAAAAATAGGACGGACGCAAGCTAAGTACAATCTTAGCTTATTGCGTAAGGAGAGTTTGCTCTTGGATTGAATAAGCGGGTTAAGCCGGCTTAAAACGAATTTGGCTTTATTCCTCACAATTCTTATGTGCGGTCCGAAGGTGAGACGGCTATCCAGTGTCACTCCAAGGTATTTCACTTGGCGAGTCCATGGAATAGCCCGACCAAACAGGGAGATTTGTGGTAAACGAGACCACTCACTGAGTGGTGTGAAGCGGGAGAAGAATATAGCCTGGCTTTTTTCTGGGTTGAGTTCAAACCGCCACTTCTTGAACCAATCGCCCAAGAGAGTGGCGGCTATTTGGAGCCTTTTAATGACTATTTCTCTATTCCTACCAGAGTAATAGAGAGCTGTGTCATCGGCGAAGAGGGCAAGCTGTACGTTGTGATGTTTGGGGATGTCACTAGTGAAGAGTGAGAATAGGAGAGGCGAGAGCACAGAGCCTTGTGGGACTCCCGCCTTAATTGGATGAGGTCTAGAGTGAGTGCCTTCCACTCTATACCTAAAGTTCCTATTAGAGAGAAAGTCTCTGATAATAAGAACCAGTCTGTCAGGGAAATTCAAGTTGTACAGCTTGTAAATCAGGCCGTTGTGCCAAACCTTGTCAAACGCTTTAGCCACATCGAAAAATAAGGCACCCGTTCCTTTCGGCTTCTTTTGATTGAAACCGTCCAAAATAAATTCGGTGATCCTGTGTACCTGGTGGACACAGGAATGACCGTTTCTAAAACCAAACTGCTCGTCTGGAACGAGGCCTCTACCGAAGGCTATTGCCTTCAGTCGTCTGTTTAACACCCTCTCATAGATCTTGCCAAAGGATTTAAGGAGACTGATAGGGCGGTAACTGGTTGGTATCGATCTATCTTTACCTGGTTTATGAATTCCTATCACATCAGCTTCCTTCCATGCATCCGGGAACATACAGGTGGCAATGGCGGAATTCAGAATGGTCACCAATAGGACTAGAAGGGGGTAGGAGAGGTTCTTAAGAACCCGGTTTGCAATTCCGTCAGAGCCAGGGGCTTTATTGGAGTGAAGCTCCTTGATAATAAGATTGACCTCATCGATGTTAACTAGCTCGATAGTATCTTGAGGGGGAAGTGATGAGCGTCTGACTACTTCAGAGTCCACCAGGTCTACGTGGGATTGGTCAAAAGGTTCATTTGACAATGAACATTGACCCTCTAAACTGTCAGCCAGACACTCAGCCTTGTCAGCATCCTCGAAAGCTAGTGATTTGTCGGGTTTGGAGAGGGCTGGGATATCCACGACCGCGTCCGATTTGAGAGTGCGCGCTAACCTCCAGTGAGAAAAGGAACGAGGCCCCGCGCCACGAGTATTTAACTTGCGACCGCGCGTCAGCGGCGCGGGGGGGCCCCCCCCGCGGATCGCGTGATGTCGTTCCCCGCGCGCCCCGCGGACTCCCCGATCAGTACCTCTTTCTGTATATAAGTAGGCGTATTTTCTGTAAATAAATCATCTTATTCTGTCCACTCCGAGTAGTATCTTTACTTACTACCCCATATCTCCAAAATAGTATCCTATCTAATGTTATTATATAGTTTACCTAATATATCTAACCGCGATCAGCTCCGGTGAATGCATAATTATCAGTAGTACGTAGAACTACCAGTCCCGGCCCTATTATTCCCGGCTCCGTTCAATTACAAGAGTAATTGCTTAATTAGGATACCTAACGATGTTTTAAACGCCATTGTTTGCGTTCTTCCCATAATTTTCAAGAAGCTAAGTACTTCATCGTATTTTCCAGCACGTGAAATTACAAGTGCGATTGATTACAAATGCTATTCCTGAGATGGTCATGCTGAAAAGCAATCAGAATGTAAGAGTCAACGCCGCCAGTGAGCATATCTACCTATATCTGATGATGTTAATGTCCTGACTGAATGAAAATGTCTGACTTTCTCTTCTGCTATAATAATATCTTATGAGAATAGTTATGCCGTTGAGCTAGTACTAAACTTAGTATCTATCTTTTAATTTACGCGCAAGAAAAATAGTTGAAGAAATTTCTTCAAAAAACAAATTTGCCAGATGATCGCAAAATACACGGTGCTGCATTGCGCTCCGAAAATTGGCGATTACAAAATAAGAACTCGCAGCTTACATCTATCCTTGACAATTTGAAGCAGAAATATATAATCAATCAAGAAACAGCAGGGCTTTGAATAGTGACCCCTGCATTTCATTGTAATGAGGTGTTTAGTGGGTAGCTGGTAGTTACTTTTCATAGCAAAGTGCTTTTCGTTTAGCGAGGAAATGCGTAGTTTAAAAAAATAATAATAATTCAAATTGGAAAATTTCTACGAACGAAACGCGAAAATGTACATAACGAAACGTCAATAGTACCAGACACAGACAAGATTACGATATATTGTCGATATTATTATCATTATTGAGTGTCTATGGGCGAAAAAATTGCGCCAAAAATGGCCCCATTCGGTCTCACGTGGTTACGGCATGTTTTCTTTAATTGTGCTCTTGATATTTACGACTTTGGCTATCCTTTTAGACTCTTTTGCATTATTTTAGTGAACGATCTTTGTGTTTTCTCTGGACCCCTGCTTGCATCTACGTTTGACCACTGCCCGTACCCCGGATTTCGATCGCAAAATGGAATAGTGCAAGACGGCCAGCAATCATCGACAAGTGCTGCATTTCGATGGCGCCCCCGATGAAGCTGCTCAGGACGCTGCTGAAGAACCATCGACGAGTGCTGCATCCCGCCGGCGGCCTCATGATGTTGATGACACTCAAACGATGAGCCATTATCGTCTGACTATGATAGTGATGAACCATTCATATGTCGGGGTCTGTATTCTAGCGAATTGGCTGCAATGTGGAATATAGGAAAACTTATACAACAATTAGGCACGCGTGAACAATGCATAACTTTTGCTGAAGAACAAGGCTTCATCAAAATGGAAAAAGAGTGCAGAATAGATCGCCAGCCAATGAAGGTACTGTATACCAACAGAACTGTTGGCTCCTTCGCATGCAACAAGGGAAGCTGCAAGAAAAAGTCATGTATTCCCAGAGCGACAGGAACATGATTTGAGAAAGCAAAACTGACGATGCCGACGATATTTTACCTCATGTATTGCTTTGCGCACAAATTTTAGTGCATGAGAGCCATGTTGGAGTGCATTACACGAGGAACTAAGACCAATGTCTCAGCAAGGTTACCATTGAGGATTGGGACTGCCGCACGCCGTGGAGGACGTCGCGGTGGGCGCGGTGCTGGTACATCACGTGCGCCCTGCCCCACACCCCCCGTTCCCGAGGCTGATGACGACGTGCAGTCGGCGGGGTCACCCTCTGCCCCCGCCCCCGCGCCGCGGACGACGGCTCCGGTGTCACAGACCTTTGCTGTCCAAATAGTTCATTTGTAGATCTTGTAAATATGATGAGTATAGCACTATTGTAATTATAGTGGGAAATCATTCAAACATTAGTCGGAACGATTTTAATAAACTGTTGAAACATTTCTGGACTTACAAGAAAGAAAGAAAGAAAGAAAGAAAGAAAATAATTTATTGCCAAACATTCGGTTAAAGAATAAACAAAAATAACAAATAATAATATTTGGCAAAAGGGCCAAGCTCAGCAATGTGAGCATGAGCTGCACAGCGCTGGGTTACAGCAGGGCCCCTTTCTCAAAACATTTAGCATTAAGAAAAGGCGCGAGTCACATTTACTTGAACATGGGCAAAAAGGCTTTTTAAAAAAAGCTTATTTCGTTTCGGTGTTAATACTCCGAACAATAATAATAAATTGCAATATCAAATGTTAATAAAAACAAATAATTAAATAATAATTAAGTAATTCTATACATTATTTCATCATCAATATTTTTAAAGCATTGTCTAGAGTAGTTTATATAATTATCAAATCAAATAGCAGAACAGTAGCAGAATAAAAAACGGAACGCAATAAACGTGCACGACATTATTAAATTATCCATAGACACGTACGTACGGGCTACTTAACTCGTAGTTAAGGGAAACTTAATATTAAGTACTAGAGCAATAACAAAACAAAAACTTTCTATACGCCTGTAATTTGGCTGAAAAACAAAACAAGTCTGGGCACAGAATGATTATTCATTTATTTAAACGCCTTAATGCATGGCCTGCCCCGAAGTGGATTGCGATTTTCAACCTTATTGCTTGGTAATAAGGTTCGAAACCTATGATACCATATATGGGCTAGTATGCAGTAAAGGGTTAACGTGTCATCACAGCGATGCTATTTTATATTACGACATGAATAATTTTATTCATAACTTTACTCTGACTCAATCCGTCGTCGTCCGACACGGTGGCAACTACACGTGTTTATACGACCTTCAAGCTGTAATCCTCACTGATGAAACCTTCATGAAAATGAAATTTGACACTGCCAAAAAATAGTCAAGAAATAGTCCTAAATAGTCCACAAAGAAAGAAAAATAGTTCTCTTATAGTTCCGAAGTTATAGCTATAGGTTGGTGAGAATTACAGCTTGACGTCAAGCTGTAATCCTCATCTCTCGTGCAAGCAAACGGAAGGGCCTATCGACTTGGTTTGGGTTTCAAAAATTAGTCCAGAAATAGTCCACACGGCATGCAAAATTTCAGAAATAGTCCTTCAACGATTCCAGAGTTATTAAGACATCTTGGTGAGGATTACAGCTTGAACATTTGATATCATCAAATATCTTCGGAACGCCTACGACTTTCAGTTTGAAATTTGAGCCAAAAATAGTCCAGAAATAGTCCACCGAAACAATAATGATTTCCACCTGGTTAACTTAGAAGAATTGCATTAAAAGTACAATGTTTTATTTCCCATACATTCAATACATGTACAGTCGTGTACAAAATAATAATGGGTAAACCCTAATAAACCGGTTTATATCGGTTAATTCAAAAAAATCAAAGGGCCTGTTTTTAATATCTGTAAACTAACGGTATTGTAATATTGTAGGAAAGAAAGCGCATAGCTCTGTCCTTCACGTTCACGACACTTTTATGTTCTCCCATTTAGCCGGACTTTCACCAGGGATTTGATTACCGCTAAATACAGTTTAAATACAACCTTAATAAAACACGGATGGTTAGGGGCAACCTGGCTGACAGGCAATAAGCTTGGCCTGCTTGAGTACATTACTCGCCTTTTGATTGTTGTGCTTAAGTTGTGTTTAATTTCAACTGTTTTTAACGGCTGTCAAAAGCCCTTAGAAGACTGAAACATAAATGAGTTTTTTGTTGTACATAAGTGCGTGACAGCGATTTAGATTTTGAACGGGTCTTCGAGCTTCGGTTGTAGCTGTGATATATATGTTATATATTTATATTGTTGAGCTAAGATGTAAACAACAATGGCGGAATTGGTATCGCGAACGCGCTGGCAAAATTTCTTCGAAATACGATTTTGCTGAAACTTTTGAAGACATCTTAAAGCATTTTTCGGTGGAATATAAGGCACGAGTGTTTAAAAATCACGTCAATCGGTACATGACAATTGCAATAATGACATCACATGACATTTTTTTTTCGCCCGCTCGCCGTCTTGGAGAACAGACGTGTGCATATCTAAATCAAATTACAATTTAATATTCATCTAATCAGAGACTTGATACTGTACCTAACAACAGTGGTCGATAAAGTGCATAATCAATTAACAAGTGACGATCGATCGCTGCCCGCCGGACTACGTTCCCCGCATACCTCAAGTGCGAACAGTGCAGCCGCGTAATTGCGGTCCCTCTCCCACCTGTGTGACTAGTGACCAGTATACCCTGTGGTGCGTAAATCATACCTATCGCGATGGCGCTAATCCGATCTCCCACTGCAAAAACAACGCAAAATGTGGTCACCAACCAACACTCATCCAACCCCGAATTGACCACCGGCAACCATGACCTTGAACCAGCTAAACGTAAGCGTAAATACATGGACGACAGCCTGGAATACATCCTAACTAACTTCACATCCAAAATATCGTCGGAGCTTTAAATCCGGCATTGAACACTCCATTGCAGAGGTGAACAACAACATCAGACTCGACCTTAGCACTCTGCAAACAAACATTATGACCGAAATAAACGCGCTACGATCTGACTTTACCAATGTAAAGCTGGAGGTGTCCAACCTTTCTGCTGAGAAAAACATCCTGCGCACCGAAATAGCTGAAGTTAAGGCCGCCACACAGTACACTTCTAACCAATATGATGACCTTCGCAATGAGATAGAAAGTCTGAAGAAAGAGAACCAGTCCATGCGCCAGCACGATAGACTTCTGAACCTTGAAGTTAGCGGTATCCCCGAGTCCGACTCTGAAGACTTGAAGCGTATCATTTGCACAATAGTGAAGCTCGTGGACGTCAACCTGTCGGAAAAGGAAATCATCGCCGCCAACAGAGTACATCCAAGGAAAGTCATCCCCGGCCGTCCCAAGGTGGTGATCTGCAAGCTGTCATCCAGACTTCATAAGGATAAGGTCATCACCGGCATACGTAAACGCAAGGACCTCAAGACCGGTGACATTGGCTTCTCGGGAAACTCCACCGACATCTACGTAAACGAACATTTAACCCCCTACAACAGAGAGCTACTAAAAGAATGTCGAGCTATAGCAAGAGAAAATGGTTACACATACGTTTGGGTAAGCAACTGCAAGATATATATGCGCGAAAAGCAAGACGCCCCCAAAATTCATATAAATCATGCAGACGACCTAAAAAAGGTAACATGAACTGTGAATTAACTATTAACTCGAAGACAGGCCTATATCTATGTATACCCGCCGTACCCGCATGACGATATTATCACCACTCTATTCGCAAACCATTAACAAGCAATAAACTTAATATTTCTAGCCCACAACCTTACCTCCCCCTCCCCAAAACACTACTTGAATACAGTTTTACCATGCCTACCTATGTCTCAAACCATAAACTACAGATAAACAACACTCTAATGCATATCTACCAATATTGCGCCACACCATTACATACACAATTTATGGTTATGTTTTTACTATTCCCTGCACATCACCAGCTCATGCACAGCGCGTAATTACATTATAATCGTTTTCAACCGCTCACACTCCCTAACTAGACTTCAATTTGTTATCATCACATATCCACCCTGCAATTGCGATGTCTAATACTAGTCAACGATTTACCTGCAGAACTCGCGAAGCATACGTGGAAAAACATCAGACTTTCGTCAGGGACCTGCCTGCCGCCATAGCTATGACATAATCACAATCTGCGAATCCGGACTAACCGAGGGTGTCTTCGACACGGAGGTCAGTGACCCGAGATATGATGTGCATAGGTATGACAGAACACCTAAATATCAATTAACACTCAATTCGCCGTGCAGGTTACAATGTGGGTGGCGGTGTAATGATACTCACGAAGCGGGTGCACGCCGCACGTCGCATTACTATTTCGCGCTCCAACTTGGAAATCGTAAATATAGTTATAGATCGCCAAAAACTAAGATGCGATAATAATCTACATGACATATGCGTGTACCTACCAGGTTCAAATAGGGAACACGAACAGCTGGTTGAACTATTAAGTAGCTATATAAATAGCTCGGTTACATCTTTTGTCGGCGATCATATACTCATTTTAGGAGAATTCAACTTACCTCAGCTTTCCTGGATACCATCTTCCCTGGACACATTTGAACTATCGCACGTAGGCCCCACAAACTTAGCACAATATCACATGTTTAACACAATATCATTGCTAAACTGCAAGCAATATAACCCTATATTAAATCTCAATAACAGAATTCTTGAGCTTGTTTTTAGTGACCATGCTATGGTGGGGCGTACTGTAGACCCGCTCACGCGTGAAGACCTACCCCACCACCCGGCCCTCGAAATAACACTACCAAATATCGGCCTGAAATATTTGCACTACCCCCCGCAACGCATTAAAAACTTCAAAAGAGCCGATTACCCATCTATAAAAGAAAGCTTGGACAAAATCCCGTGGTGTGAAATTTTGACTAACTGCGATTTGGACCAAGCTGTGTCGAACTTTTATACACAGTTAAACCGTATTATCGAACAATGGGTCCCAACTCGTCTTACAAATCCCGAGGGATACCCAATATGGTTTTCCAAGAGTCTTATACGAATAATAAAAGAAAAATCTCATTACCATTCTCTATGGAAAACCTACGGTAACCCAAGGGATTATGAGACTTTCTCCTGCCTAAGACAAAGACACAAATCACAGCAACGTAAATGCTGGCTCAGCTATATAGATTACACTGCGAATTCAATTAAAAATGATCCCAACAAGTTTTGGCAGTTCTCTAAAAATCTGAGACGAGCTCAAGGTGTACCGAACGAAATTCACTACGAAAGCAAAGTAGCTAAAGACGGGCCCGGCATTTGCAACCTCTTCCTGGATTATTTTAATTATGTATATTGAATGTGCATCCTCAACAACCCCCACCCCCCACAGAACCAAACCCTAATCCCCTAAGCATTATCTGTATGGTCTTTGGTGGGATCCACACAGCCTTACGTACAACTCAGGGTTAGCTAAGTTGTCAGTTGGAAGAGTCTCCTTGTATAGTTGAAAACACTTTACTTTTATAATAATAAAATACACTCTAAAAATAGTCTGTTGTGGCTTAGATTTAGGTGCTACGGCGAATAAGTAAGTAGAACTGCAATATGTTAATAGTTAAAATACAATTATATAGAAATTAGAACGTGCTGATAAATGCCGCGTTCGCATTGTACAAGGTTGGCTTGTACATGCTCCCGAGGGAGAAGTTAACTTAGTGCTAAACCACAACAGCTCACAAAGCAAGTAAATTAATAAATATTTTAGTCAAAACTGAATCTTGACTTTCCGACTTCTTGCTTCGTTTGTTTGTCATTGGGGCGCCTGACTGTCTCTGTCATCTCAAATCCTTGATTTTCATGGGATTGCATGATCCTTGGGGACCTATGCATTTCTTCCTTATGCACCAAACCAATGCGACTATTATGACAGCTATCGATAAGAGGCTTGTAATTCCGATGTTTACAATGCTGTGCGTCGATAAGTTTGTTAAATTCAGCCAGTATTCGTTCCTCTTTTGTTGCGATATTTGTTTTTCGATATCTTGATATTCCTTGCTGTGATCCTCTTCTTTAAGATGTAGTGAAATGTTCTTGAAGTTACTAGATGCCATGTAGTTGTAGGAATGTATCGTAATGTCTGACCGTTGCAAAATACATCCTTGACCTAGAGCAACGATCCCTTGCTTGCTGATTTATTTTGTCGTAGCAAGGTTTTTACATATTATTCTTAGCTGACACTCATCGCAACAATTGTAGAGCCATGAGTTTTTGTTGTGTAATTGAACCCAGTAATCACTGCACGGAATTTGTTTCGCAGCGCATAGAACTTGCGTTCTTTGACTCAGCAGTTTTGCGGCGCATGAAGTGTTATTTCCTTGTAAGTTATGTATCGGGTGATGTTCATGACACAGCAGCAAATCTTTTGTTGACATACACTGTGACACATCTTGGTTTTCCAATTCAATGTACGTATTTTTTATTAGATTTACAGCGATGTATGCCGCCGTGTCTGTAACCGTCGTATATCTTTCTCCATTTTTAACGGTGGTCGGTATTAACCGATAAAGGCTTTACTCATCATCGCTTACAAGCGGTATATGAAGCTCGAATAACAGGTACTGTTGAGTTAATCTCGCCCTTACATAAATAAGTTTGTAGAGTTCTTCGGCGTCATCTTGCAGGTTTTTGATAGGCAGCGCTAGATTTTTAGGCATGGAACTCGAAATTCGTTCTAACTGTTTACTTAGTTGATCAGGTGTGAAAAGATTTATGTCCAGATGACCTCTGTAAATGTCGGTCAACGCATTCATGAGCATCCCTTGAGTTTTCTTCAAGCTGTTTATCAAGGAGCTTGCGGTTATTGCGGCTGTGTTAGCGCTACTTAGCATTTCTACCTTGCTGACCCGGTTTTCGGTCGTGCGCATTTGCTCTTCCGATTGTTTAATATAATCCCTTATTACTTGGAACTGATTTTTCACGAATTGCTCGTTTTTCTTGACGATATTTTCCTCTGCCTCAATTATAGTTGTTTGGTTTTTTATCAGTTGTAGTTGGTATTTCTGATTTGTCCGCATGTTTTCTATGTCCTGTGTGTATTTTTGCGCGAAATCTTCATCTAGTACTCCAAACAGGGTGCGAGCAAGGATTCCCACTCCATTGAAGTACCCTCTTGATTTTCTGTTCAGGTGATGAGACAGGAGTAAATTGTTGTAATCTATAAGTTGGTAGATTTCGTGGGTAAGCTGTCTTGTCATAAGTAGACACGTCTGTGATTTTTATTTAGCACACATCTGATCTACGTGAACTATATATGGTTTTAGGCCTTTCGTGGCTTGCCAATACGAAGATAAGTTGTAGTAAACAAGTAGGTTCCATTCGTCGTGGATTAGTTGTATTTTTCCGATTTCGTCGAAGTACATCGGTCGGTCTTCTTCAATCGTGATGATCTTGTACTGTTTCATATCGATGTTTTCAGCTCGAGACACAGGTATTGATGGCAGGCATATTAATGATAATAGTAGTAAGGTAAGGAATCTGCTCACTTTTCCTCCGCGTTTTAACACGGGTGATGAGTTTTTAGTCTTACACTCCTCCGATTTTCCCAGTTCGTCGAAATCTGTTCGTTGGCTTCTATTTATCGGGAGGGGTGTTAGTTTGCTTATGGGGCGCTTGATTTCACCGCCCTTGGCCTTCATCGTCACTACTCGAACGAGTCCATCTTCTCCGGGATGCTGTTCAATTATTCTACCCATTGCCCATTTTCCAGGTGGTAAGTTGGCCTCTTTTATTAGAACTAAATCACCATTCTGTAAGTTTTCTTTTTTCTGTAGCCATTTTGATCTTTCTTGAAGCTGATGAAGATATACGCTTGACCACCGTTTCCAAAAGTGTTGTGACTTCGATTCCGTGACCCTCCACCTTTTCCTCATGTCAATTTTTCTTTCATCTGTATGATCTTCTTGTGGCAGGGTTAGGGTAGCGCTCCCAGTCAAGAAATGACCCGGTGTTAAATATTCCAGATCTTCTGGATCCTCAGAAAGAGGACACAAAGGACGGCTGTTCATGCAGGCTTTTATTTGTTCATAGGAGAGTACTGAACTCTTCATACGTCAGCTTTTGTTCACCAAGTCCTCTGCGTAGATGATGCTTCATTGTCTTGATAGCCGCCTCCCACAATCCTCCAGCGGATGGCCAAATTGGTGCGTTAAAATGCCATCGAATGTGAAGTTTATTAATCTCCTCGAAGAACTCAGTCGACATCATGGTTTTAAAGGCTTTAAATTCTCGTCGTAGCTCTTTGTCTGCACCGACGAAGTTACTGCCATTGTCAGAGTAGACCTGGGCTGGCACTCCTTTCCATGCACATAGCCTCTTGAGTGTTGCTATGAAAGTTGGCGTACTCAAGTCTGAAACCAGTTCTAGGTGTACTGCTTTGGTGGCCATACAGAACCTTTGCTGGTTTTAACGCCCCTTCCTCTGTATAACTTCAACTCTACATGGCCGGTAAAATCTACTCCAGTGTGAGTAAATTGCCTGGATGGGGTGAGGCGTACTTCTGGTAAATTCCCCATTAGTTGTTGAGTTTTCGTGGATGAGTATCTGTGACATTTGACACATAATCTTATCGCTTTCTTCACGGCTCGGTTTCCACCTGTTATCCAAAATGTCTGCCTGATCTTGGCAAGGGTAAGCCTGGCTCCTCCGTGTAAAGTTTGCAGATGGGCTTGTAGGATAATAAGTTCAGCTAAACGACCCGTATGTGGCAGAATTGCATGATGTTTCATTTCCACAGGTAAAGAAGACTGTTGTAAGCGTCCTCCCACTCTTAATACCCCATTTTCGTCAATGTAGGGATATAGTTTTAGCAATTTACTCTTATTAGGAACAGAGTCAATCGCCTTGAGGCTCTTGATTTCCTCTTTAAATTCTGCCTCATGAACCCATTTTACAACTCTGTGCAATGCATCTCTCAGCTCGTTAAGTGACATAGAGATTTTTTTCCTGTTTTTGTTTTGACTCGTAACAACCAGCCGAGCACTCGTACTACACGCGTCAATGAATTACTACATTGTAACAGGTCATGTATCACACCTTGTTTGGGTGCGGAATCCGCTATCTTTTGCGCGCTGCTCGACTCAGCGTTTTTCGTCACAGCGTATGCATGTGTGATGTCAGGTTTTATGTCGTCAATGTAGATCATTTGTGGTTATTAACCATTCAGGTCCGTTCCACCAAAGCGTATGCTTGGTAAGTTGGCTGGGGAGAAGGCCTCTTGAAGCGCAGTCAGCGGGGTTTTCGCCGGTCTTGACGTAATGCCAGTTTCCTTGCGGGAACGTGTTGTTAATATATGACGCCCTGTTCGCCATATACTTGTCCCATCGAGAACAATCTCCTCGTAGCCACGCTAAGACTACTTGTGAGTCAGTCCAGAAGTGAACCGTCGTTGGAAACTCTGGTAGGGCGTTGGTCACTTTCTCCATTAATCTGCATAGTAGAACAGCCCCCTCCAGTTCTAGCCTTGGTAATGTCAGCTTTTTCTTGATTGGAGCTTTGGATTTGGAGCTATTTTTGTTTTTGCTGCCAGTAGCGTTACTTTTCGCTGTCCGCACTCGCCGTCCGTTGTGGTATAAATCACACAACCGAATGCCTTTTCGCTGGCGTCGCAAAATCCGTCCAAACGTATATTGTGTGACGTATACGATATCCACCTTGGTAAAGTGACGTTGTTTATGTTTGGTATATCGCCGCGTAACTGCTCCCATTCTTTGGTGATTTCAAGAGGCAGCTTGTCATCCCAGGACATTTTTGTCAGCCACAGGGTTTGAAACAATGTTTTGGTCTTTATGTCTACAGGTGCGATCCATCCAAGGGGATCGTATATCTTGCTGATATCGGATAATAATGTTCGTTTAGTCATCTTTCCTTTTCTGTCGGTTAGTTCCCAGTGAAAACAGAATACATCCGTCTTCGTATTCCACCTAAGACCCAGAGCTTTCATTGCTTCTTTTTGTTTAAGGTCGATGGTAACGTGGGGGTGTTTATAATTTTCTGGAAGATCTTTCAGGATTGAGGACTCGTTGGAGGCCCATTTCTTCAGTATAAATCCTCCCTTTTTTAAAAGTTCGCTGAGTTGGACTTGTAGCGCCTCGGTTTTTTCTAAGGTGTTTTCTCCGCAAATTAGGTCATCCATGTAACTCTCGCTTCGGAGCGCATTGTCGGCTAGTGGGTATGCATGTCCTTCGTCTTGAGCCAATTGTTGTAAAGTTCGCATGGCCAAGAATGGGGCAGCTTTTGTCCCATACGTTATGGTGCACAGTTGCTTTTCTTGTAATGGTAAATGCGGGGACTCCCTCCATATGATTTTTTGTAGGCTTTGTTGTTCTTCATCAATTAGAATTTGGCGGTACATTTTCTCGATGTCGGCAGTTAAAGCATAGCGATAGGTACGCCATTTGATGATAAGGGTCAAAATATCTTTTTGAAGGTTTGGTCCACATTCCATGCAATCATTCAGACTGTACTTCGTGTCTGTTTTCATTGAAGCGTTGAAGACAACTCTAAGTTTAGTTGTCGCGGAATCTTCTCGAATAAGACCGTGATGGGGGAGGTATGATTGAAGCGCCGTCGTGTTGTGAGTGGTTTTTGTTGACGGTTTCATGTGACCGAGATCGGTGTACTCCTTTATGAAGAGTTTGTATTGGACAGCAAGTTTTTCCTGTCTCGCCATTTTCTTCTCTAGTTGAAAAAATTGTGACATTTCTTGGGTTCTTGAGTATCCCAATTTAGTCGAGATGTCCTCCTTGAGAGGCATCTTAACAACGTATCTACCGTCTGGCAGTCGTTTTGTAGTTTGCTTGTAGTATTTTCCACAAAAAATCGTCTCTTGACTGTTCTTCTGTGGTAATATCTTCAATTTCCCAGAAGCGGGCTAAGTCTTCGATGTCTTTCAGCGTTACACAGCAATTGTATGTCTTCGTATTACCGCTTAAGATCCAACCCAGTTTTGTTTGTTGAGCAACCGGTTATTGTTGATTTTGTTTAAGAAGTCCGTCCATGATGATATCTGCATATACTTCGGCCCCCAGTAGCATGTCGATACGGCCTGGTTGATGGCAATTGGGATCAGCCAGCTTGATGTTGTTTAAGTGGCTCCAGTCGTTCCTGTCAAACGATGTGTTCGGTAGATCGTTCATCAATTTTCTCATAACGAGTGCCTCGATTTTCAAGGTGAAGTTTGAGTTTAAAGACTTCCACTCAATTTTCACACGTCCCTTACTGGCCTAGGGTGATGATCCGATCCCGGAAATAGCCGCGCTGTAGCGTTCCCTGGGTACCTTTAAGAGCTGGGCTGCGTTCTCCGTAATGAGGTTAACTTGCGATCCTTGATCGAGCAATCCTCTCAATACAACATGATTCCCGGTTACATCCTTTGCCATTAGTTGTACTGTGGTCAGAAGCACTTCTCTTTTTCCATTTACGTGATTGCTCTTCTGGGTTGTAGTAGGATTCCGGGTTATCCTTCTCTTGATATCCGGATTATGCAGGGACGTGTGATGAAATCTTTTACATATCTTGCACGTTTTATTTGAGTCACACTTTCGACCTTCGTGACTGAATAGGCAGTTTTTGCATACGTGCGTTTGCTTGACTGCCGCATTCCGTGCCTCAATACTCATGTCAGCAAACGTAGGGCAGTTCATCAACACGTGCTCGCTTTTGCAGAGTGGACAGTTTCGAATCGTCGTATGGTAGGTCTTTGTCCACTTCACAGACTTGTTATAATTAGTCGACCTTTGATCAGCGAAATTATTTTCCTTTCGAGTATGTGAATTTCCTTGAGTTCCAGATTTCGCAGGGTTAAGGGTCTCTAAAGCCATGAAAGAAGACTCTAGGAATTTTACAAATGCCTCTACGTCTGGTAATTCTCTTGGATCCTCGAGGCTGTGCATGTAACCGCTGTAGGTTTCAGGATCTAGCTTCTGTACTGTCAGGTGCACTATGAGTGGGTCCCAGGTCGAGATGTCGATTCCGATGTTCGTTATCGCATTCAAGCATTCAATAGTAGCTTCTTGATCTTGAGAGCGTTAGGATTCTGGATGGTAGGTTGATTCAAAAGTGTATTAATGTGAGATGTAAACAGCAGCCGCTTATTGTCGTAACGGTGGCAGATGATATCCCAGCATGAATCATAATTGTCGGCACTTATGTTCAAATGTTGAATTAACTTTTCGGCTTCTCCTTTGACCTTTGATTTCAGATGTTGCATTTTTTGCGTCTTAGAAAGTAGCGGGTTTAATTGTATAGTTTCCAGAAAGAGGTCTTTAAAGGATGTCCAGTTGATGTAGTCGCCGTTAAACTCTGGTAACTCCATTTTCGGCGTGCTTTTCTGATAGTGCATGTTGGCACACATCTTCTTATTGATCCAGATTTGTACCGATCGTAAGTTTCTTCCCATTCGTTATACTCAATGGCGTAATCCGAGTTGGAGCCTTGAAGCAGGTATTCTATCTCCCAGTGGATTTTATCGATAGCATCCCACTTAGACGTTAATACCTTAAGATGGTCTTCTAGTTCCCACTTTTCGTTCACATCTTGAAGATTAATCTTAGAAACAACTCTTTTCAGTGCGTTGAAGTTGAATCTTTGTTGCCACAGTAAGTCAGTTTTCCTGTCCTTTTCAACATCAGCGGGCTTAACGTGGGTCTGTTCTTGTTGGTTAACCTCCATATTTGCTCCTGAGGTCCCTGGCGTAGCTAGTGATCCGGTGGATAGTCGCAGAACCGCAGGAGCCAGTACAGCCTTCTGGGAAACTCCGGCTGTCGGGGCTAATCCTTTTTTCATGTCAACCATGATCTGTAGAGTTTCTTCGTACATTATTTTGGTTTTGTTATACACATCCTCCTTAAAGTAGTCGTAGTCCGTTGTTCCTGCTAGGGCCAGTATCTTGTGGTTCGAGCTAAACTCAAGCCAATTTACCTCCAGAGCACTGATGCGCTTTTCCAGGTACTCAAGAGTTTTGCGATCTGCCCCATCCTTCTTGAAGTTGGTACATATCGATTTTATACTTTCGAAGGAGATGAGCTGAAGTTCGATGATTTTTCCGATCATTTTTGTGCTTGTATGTGTAGTATCTTCAGTTCATAAACCAATTTCCACCGATCTTGTAGATTGATGCTGTACGAGTAGAATAAGACTTTTCTTGTCTTTATACACCAGATTTGTGGGTTCAGGTGTCAGAAGATGAGGCTGCTCTTGCCTTCATACACTCGGCTACGGCCGGCGTCAGTGCGTTTGTTGCGTAGGACTTGTTGTCTTCAGTTGATTACTCCCTGCAGTGGAGGACAGTTCTATTCTGCGTGAGCTGCTATGCCGTTAGTATGTTATTCTTGATAGATACAGTGGTCGGGATACACTGCCTGTCGGTGGTTCATGTGATCAGGTCCGTGCTCAGTGCGTACAATCACGTTCCGGTGTGCCTTCCTGCTCGCTGCCGCTTCCGTCACAGTCGCCCAACACCAACACTCCAATCAAAGAGTTTTCTGAAGAACCGATCCGGTTCGAAGGACCAAAAAGATGTATGGTCTTTGGTGGGATCCACACAGCCTTACATACAACTCAGGGTTAGCTAAGTTGTCAGTTGGAAGTTAAAGAGTCTCCTTGTATAGTTGAAAACACTTTACTTTTATAATAATGAAATACACTCTAAAAATAGTCTGTTGTGGCTTAGATTTAGGTGCTACGGCGAATAAGTAAGCAGAACTGCAATATGTTAATAGTTAAAATACAATTATATAGAAATTAGAACGTGCTGATAAATGCCGCGTTCGCATTGTACAAGGTTGGCTTGTACATTATCTCCAACATAAATATTACCATAGACATTGTACATGGTTATTTAAAACAAATAACAGTAAACAAAGGCGCAGGCCGTGACGGTATTCCCCCATTATTTTACCAGCGATGTGCAAAGGAATTAAGCACAACTCTGTATATGATTTTCAACCGCTCATTTAATGAAAGTAATTTTCCCCAAGTCTGGAAAGAAGCTTTCCTTGCGCCCATTCACAAAAGCGGCCCAAAATTGCTGGCAAATAACTACCGACCCATATCTAAGCTTTCGATACCAGGAAAACTGCTCGAAACCATAGTCAATGACCAAATTTACCCCGTATTAGCACGCAGCATCCCTCAGGCACAACACGGCTTCATAGCAAGAAGATCAACGTCGTCCAATCTAACCGTATACACTAACGATGTAGCCGCGCTCATGGATGGCGGGGCCCAGGTAGATGTAATTTACACTAACTACTCTAAGTGTTTTGACCGACTACGACATGACCTGATCCTCGCGAAACTGTCTTACATAAGGGTGCATGGAAACTTGTTCAGATGGATTACGTCATACCTAGAAAATAGAAGTCAGGCAGCTAAAATAGGTTGTTATCATTCCCGATTTGCCCCCGTTCCCTCAGGAGTCCCACAAGGATCCCACCTCGGCCCGTTACTATTTAAAGTCTTTATGTCCGATATCTCGCCCTATTTTCGGTCCTCTCGTTTTCTCATGTATGCTGATGATACCAAAATTTATATGGCTATACGCACGAATCACGACTGCAATAGACTACAAGAGGATCTTGACCATCTCTCCCAATATTGCAAAAATAACAGCCTAGATTTGAACGTGAAAAAATGTCAAACATTAACAATAACCCGTAAAAGAAACCCTATCATTCACACGTATTCAATTAATGGTTGTAATATTGAAAGAGTTAATCAAATCCGAGATCTTGGAGTCCAAATTGACAACAAGCTGCTTTTCACCCCACACTTTGACATAATAACCACGAAGGCCATAAAAATGCTCGAAATGATATTCAGGTGTTCTAAAACTCTAAAAAGTCTGACCGCATTCCGGGTACTGTACTGCTCATACGTACGTAGTATCTTAGAGTACGCATCCCCGGTCTGGTCACCTAGCTATGTAACACATATTAGGAAAATTAACAGTATACAAAATAGCTTTATAAGAATGACAAAGAGGTTTGTAAATTTCCGCGACTACAGATCAGAACTCAAAATTGACTTCCTAGGGAACAGACGCATAGTGGCCGACATGAAACTGCTTTTATGTAACCCATAACCTGATTGACTGCAACGATTTGACTTCGCGTGTCGGTCTGAGACTACCGCGAAGGAGTGTGCGATGAGTGCCTAGGCCTATTTTTCATCGACCGCACTGTCGTGCTAACTATCACCGAAATGCAACTATCAATAGGTGCATTGACCTCTACGAAAGACACTTCTCTTCCCTAGACATATTTTACCTCGAGAGGCCGCGATTTACATAGTCAGGTCATAAGTTCTGTCACATGTGCAATATGAAATAATTTAGACATGTTTATTATTTATGTAAAAATTTATATAGCAAAATGAACTTAATAAAACATAGATTCTTATGATAGTAAAGTTTATTCAAAATGACCCCCGCGATTTTGAATATAGGCCTTTATTCTGCGCGGCCAGTCGTCTATCGCAGCACGAACGAGGTCCATGTCAATATCGGCGGCTGCCTTAATCAAGGATGCCTTGAGTGACTCCAAATCAGGATGAGGCTTTGAGCAGGCCTTTTCCTCCAAGTGTTGCCATATCTTGTAATCTAACGGACTCAAATCTGGACTGAAGGAGGGCCAGTCTTCGTGCCGGATGAAGTCGATTTCACGCGCCGCCAGCCAGTCTTGTGTGCTTTTCGCTCTATGAGCTGGCGCAGAATCTTGTTGGAATACCCAGTGCCTGTTATTAAACATGGTATGAGAAACAGGTTCCACAAGGTTCTTGAGGACTGTATTTTGATACACAACTGCATTAGTTTTTACGCCTTTCTCACAAAAATGTACCTCAGTTAAGCCCCAATAAGAGACTCCCAACCAAAACCATGAGCGAGGATGGAAAATGACCTCGTTGGACACTCGGAATATGGTTGCTCGCTTCTTCACTGCTGTGTGCGTACACCTTATCATTTTGTTTGTTGTAGCTCTCTTCCACGGTGAAAATTTTTTCATCCGAAAAAATAATTTCCCGATGCTTTTTTCCCGCGTACCGCTTCAACAAAGCGCGGCATCTCTTCAGTCTCAGGTCCATTAAACGAGCGTCCAAACGATGTCCTGTTTTTCTTCGATATGCCCTAAGCCCTAAGTCTTCATTTAACACCCTTTTCACCGTGGTCCTGCTTAACCCCATCTGAAGGGCCAACAGTTTCTGCTTACGTATGGGATTTCTTTGAATTCGCGCCTTCACAGCTTTTATCACTGCTGGAGTCCTAACAGAGCGTGGGCGACCAGTTCTTGACCTGTCATCTACACTAGAGTCTTCATTGTATCGTTTTATGGTACGATAAACGAATCTTTTGGTTATATTCAAATTTTTCATTAAGTCGAAAATCTGAATTGGCGCGTAACCGCAACGATGCAACGCAATAACTGCGACACGGTCTTCTTTAAGTGTGCACTCCATATTTAAAAATGAGGAAAATTCTAAAAAGTACACATTTTTATTTTCATGAAAAATTCGAAATTCGAATTCAATAATCTTTTTTGTGGCCAGCGTTCTAAATTCAAAAGTTTTTATTGTGTGACAGAACTTATGAACTGACTGTGTATATCGGAGGTCCGCAGATGTCTTAAACCTGAAGAAGACCGTTGAACTGTACGGTCGACGGAACACCAACCTAAACATGCCCAGCCCAATTTATTATAATTTATTATAATACTTTTTTAACCATATGTTTGCACTTGCGGGCGGGATTGTGCCAGTGGTTGTTCTGCTGCCGACTGTATGCATACCACTATCTGTTTGTAGGTATTAAAATTAAGATAATCTTTACATTTTCGACTCCAATTAGGTATACAAAAACATAATAACATCGGGGTGCGGGCGGTGGTGGGTTGTCCTCTGCACTTGCACTTAGGTTACTTAAATAATTATAGTGAGACCGCATTTATAATTGGCAACAAACATAGTGACCACCAAAATAATTTGTCTTACCCAAAATGGTTACCCATTTTGGGTAAGACAATAATCACCAAAAGTTGCAGAAAGTATCAGGGCAACTGCGATAGCTTGGGTGAGGTTGTGCCTTCGTGTTGGGTTGAACATGTAAGAGCAACAAAGGATACTTCAATCATAAACTTAAGAACACAAAACACAAAAAGAAGTTTGGTGATCATTTACTAATCCTGGCAGTCCTTTCAAACTTATTGATAGTACACTTTTTTTTTTTTTTGGTAATCGTTTCAACACAAGGCCGAATAAATGGCTGATAGTGTCAAGGTGTAGGCTTAGGCTGGGGTACTGACAACTGTACACCCAGCTCGGCGCTAATCATGTGCGTGCAGGTATGGCGGGGTAGGTACCTTGTTAATTGTTAACTGATGAACTGAATTCTATTTACCAATCAATATAAATTCTGCTGTGTTTCTTTTAAGTGCCAGAATAATAGAAACGTGTTGTTAATGCATAGTGTTCTAATTTACAAACCTTGCCCTGTATTATAGGTATATAAACTCATTGTGAGTAGGAACATAGGTGCAACCCTAGTAGGTAACGGATAGACCATGTTATCAGCAAATATTCCTTCCTTTGTCTGTGTTCAAGTGTGTGTGATATGTTAGAAATAAGAAAAGGATATTTAACCAAAGTACATAGTATAATAGGTACGATATACTTAGATTAAACCATATTGTCATATGTAGGGTGCGCGGGCTGTTTGTGTTGGGTAGCGCTGCATAGCCATGGTCTCTGAGAACCTGATGGTGTCTTTCTCGTGTTAGTTTTTTCAGATGGATTCTCGGATATTAGGGTCGTGTGGTGTCCCTTAATACGGACAGCCCGTGTTCTCGGATATTATGGCCGGCCACCTTTCATACAGCCCAATCTGTTAAAAATACTCCTAAGATTCAGAAACAAATTAAATTTCCAACTCCTGGCTCCGCTGACTAATGTGACAGCTCAAGTCCTTCTCAAAGACCCGAAATCGTCTCTGAATCTTGGACCAAGCGTAATTTTTATTTTCATGTTTATTAATGTTATGCGCTGATGGTCCCGGATTGCGCTCAGCCGAATGTTGCGGTGGGGCATGGTGCGGGGGGCGGGGGCAAAGCATTGCTATTGCCAGCCGCATAGCTCTGTGACAGAGCTATGCGGCTGGCAATGCGGAGGACTAGGACAGAGCCTCTATCCTAGTCCTCCGTTCCATGAATCTCGTGTTGCGCGCGCGGATGTGCGTGGTCCGGGGGTATCAGGAAAAATATTCTTTCTTGCAACCTCTTTAGTTCTCCACTACCGCATAAATAAAAAATACTATACTAGGCTATCCTGTAATTGGCATTAATACAAAGTAATTAATTAACTCTGCGATAGATTAAGTACATATATGCTGTGGGATACAAACAAACAAATACAAATACAAAATCATTGCAATGGAGGAAAGTGTTAAGAATTGATAATCAATGTGTAAAGGATAACACGCTAGCTACTGTACTTACAAAACATAATTTGAAAAAAGAGCAGATCCATTTATGTTCATTATAGTTATATATATGTATATGTTCATATCATATTTATATGTATAACTTAGTTTTAATCACAATAATCACAGTCGGTGCATTGGTATAATCATCACATAACATCAAACATTGTTTGCTTTACATTTAATTACAGTCTTAATCATTTCAGTTTTAGGTATTTAATTAAGTGCTTATGTCTAAATAATTGGCACCTCCTGAGTATAAGTATACATAAAGGTGTAGTCAAATTTTCAAGGATTTAACTCCTTCCCTAAACTATGATGTCCCTACATATACATAAATATGTAGGGACATCATAGTTTCGCCATGAAACATCTTCAGAGCATTTTTATTTTTAACCTCTTCCAAAAATGAATATACAGGCTGTTATTTTGTAAATTTACGCCTATAGTAGCCATCATCATGAACAACTTTCCTCCAGAAACATATGGTCGCAAATGGAAAAAAATCGTCTCTCATTACATTGACCAATCAGCTGATTACATGTTACTATATTTCTATACCCATATGCCTATATTTCTTGGGGAAAGTTATTCATAATGATGGGTACTATAGTCCCTTACCCGGGGGTGGCTTTACATGACAATACCCTGTATAGTGGTGAAAAATAAAATTGCTCTGATAAAAACGGTTTCATAGTGAAAGTTGTTCAGAAAGATATTTCTAACAACCTCTAATTTGACTACACTTTTATTTTACCGCCTTTATATAAGTCACATGTAATGGACTTATAAATTATGATTTGTCATCATATCTAAAACAACAGTCAAAATAAAGTAAGTATAATTGCTAGATCTCTAACCCAACGAGTAGTCAGTAGAGTTCAATTATTATGGAAAGTGGCGGTAAAGTCTTGAAAATTACTAATAAATGATGTTGATTTTAAATATTTTCATCATTTTTAAATTAGTATTAGAGCGTACTATACTTTTTTACAAAATACTATCCTTTTTGTATTTTTGTGCTATCATTTTCAACGCACCAAAATCCAACACTGGTTGTCGTATAGCGCAGCCGGTCTGGCGCAGTGGGGTAATAAAATTGTAACCTCATATTTTTTGTACCTTGTTGATTTGTACCTTTGTAGGAGGGTAGGTAGTTAGGTGCCTACAGCAGGGGGCTAGCTCATCGCCGCAGCTATGGAGATAAAAGGTTGCCTTAAAATGTTTTCCATCACCGTAAGAACGTCTGTATAATGTACATTGGTTAAATTACTTATCTCAATGGTATAAAGTCCGCACCGGATTCGAACACGCATCTCCTGCGTAAGAAGCGAGTATAAAACCACTAGACTATGGAGAATAATTGGTATAAACCGGTTTATTAGGGATTACCCCGTTATTATTTTGTACACGACTGTACATTGATTGAAATGTATGGGAAATTAAACATTGCATTTTTAATGCCGTTCTTCAAAGTAAACCAGGTGGAAATTATTATTGTTTCGGTAGACTATTTCTGGACTATTTTTTGGCATAAATATCAAACTAGAAGTCGTAGGCGGTCCGGAGATATTTGATGTTATCAAATGTTCAAGCTGTAATCATCACCAAGATGACTTAATAACTCTGGAATCGTTGAAGGACTATTTCTGAAATTCGGCATGCCTTGGACTAATTTTTGAAACCGAAACCAAGTCAATAGGCCCTTCCGTTTGCTTGCAAGAGAGATGAGAATTACAGCTTGACGTCAAGCTGTAATCCTCACCAACTTATAGCTATAACTTCGAAACTATAAGTGGACTAATTTTCTTTCTTGGTGGACTATTTAGGACTATTTCTGGACTATTTTTTAGCATTTTCAAATTTCATTATCATGAAGGTTTCAATGGTGAGGATTACAGCTTGAAGGTCGTGTGTTTATTTGTATTAAGTGCTTTAAACCAGTTCTGTTACCGAAGTGAGTGATGTGGGTCTTGTCGATATCATCGTATCGATAACCATGTCATAAACCGCGGCTTCGTAATTGACAAATACCTCACCCATCAAACTAGAACACAAAACATCTTCTCGTCAAATGAGAGCATAAATAGCTCCAAGAGACCTGGCGATGATTCCTTGAGTTGGACCAATCCTAAAAGACCAGCGCCGGCAAGAACTCTCAATCGCAAAGGAAATAATATCCCAGTAAGAAATCGTTTCCGCAATCTGCCCCAAGACCAAAATGCTGATTCGCTTCGAGATTCCAATGCAGCCCCAACCCCTGCAAAGCCAGCACGTATTTCACTGATCGTCATGGACATACCACAAGACTGGACACACGAATCGATTAAAACTGCTGTTTCTGCTCACACCAAGAAATATCATATCATCTACAAAGGTAACGATAAAATATAAAGTAGCGATTCACTGTTATAGGGCTAATTGCCACAAAGCCTTAAAGGAAGGTTTGACATCAACAAGCATAGGCTTTCGCAAATACAGTCATAAGGATGAAAAGTTTGGAAGGTTGTAATATATGGTTCTCAACCTCCGTAGAAATCGACATATCTGCAGAACTCGCTGAGCTCGGTTTTAAAGAATCTTGAGTCACAAAAATTAAGACAAAAAATGGTGAATCATCATTCGCACCATTCCTCGTCCAACTTCAATCCTGGCTCCGATAAGTCGAAATTCAAGCAATTCAAGTACCTATGCAACTGCGCTATCAAAATTGAGAGATACAAGCCTTCGGTAAGAGTTGGAACTCAGTGCTACAGGTGCCAACGTTTTGGGCACGCCTCCACAAACTGCAACATGTCCTCACGCTGTGTCAAATGTACAGAGATACGTGCTACCAAGGATTTTCCGAAAAAATGCAGAACACAACCAGCGATATGCTGCAACTGCAAGGAGGGACATCCGGCTAATTACACTCGATGTAAGGAACGATTAAGCTACCTAGAACGAACGTCGACGAACTGTAACATCATTATAAAGCCTGTAATCTTCTTAAGAGGAGCACTGAGTTGTATTTATTGGAATGCTGACGGTATTCATGGTAAGCAGCATGAGCTCCTAGCAAACCTTTCGAGCGAACGATCCATTGCTATTATCGCGGTTTTGGAATCTCGCTTAACATCACGCCAAAACCTGACTATGCCAGGTTTTACATGCCACCATCTTGATAAATATTCCAATGGTCATGGCCAACTAGCCATACTTTTCAGATCCGATATACCGCACACTACTATAAGTACCCCCTTTACCAAAAATCTGGAAGTGATTGGCATCAAAGTACATCTATCTGGTGTTGCGGTGTCAGTACTTTCTATATACCAAAAAACCGCTATATTCCCCTTATAGACCAGATCCAGGCGTCTTAATAATGGGAGACTTTAACGCAAAACACAATTATTGGTCCCATGGTCCCACCAACCTCAGCGGTAATATTCTAATTGACCTAATGCTGAAATATCGTTTTGAGATCCATTCTCCAGATGGTCAAACTTTGGTGCATTATCGTGCAGAAAATTGTGTTTCTACCCCCGATACTCTCTTAGCACGAGGGATATATAACATTACCCACATCCAGACGATCTCAGCTCTATCTTAAAATCACCTGCCAGTCTATTTCCAAATAAATTCCTCCCACAAGCGTCTAACTCAAACACGATACAATTATGCCAAAGCTGACTGGACGGGCTTTCGCACCTCTCTAAACGACAGCATTACTCTTTCACCCCATGTCCACAAGAGTACCCAAGAAATCGATGATGCTGTTATGCATCTTAATAGCTGCATACTAAGTGCGAGAGACAAAAACATCCTCTAACGCTAACATAACAGATTCCTCAACTTTACTTCCTCGTCGAATCACAAGGCTCATACAGCGAAAAAATCGGCTCCGCTCCGACGGTATGATGCACCTGAAAAGGATGTCAATTCTCGTCGCATGTTGCGTCTCGATATACGACACCTTCAAAAGCAAATCAATTTATCTATTATAACCCACAATGATAAGATCTGGATAAACAAGCTAAAAAAGGTAGATAATCCCTCTTTGGACTTGTGGCGGCTTGTCAAATCCTTAAAAACTCAAAGCTCCGTTATACCCCCCTCACCCGTAAAAACGGCTCCGAGACAGCATCTCCTGAAGATCAATGTGATGAATTGGCTTGCGCCTTCTCTGAAAACATGTCCCTCACTGCTCGGTGGAGAGATGAACATATCGAACATACCGCTACATTGATATCTTTCCTGCAATTGAATTATGTTATGATTTGCCTGCATACCTAATTAATACGGATTTTCAAGCTCAGAACTCCATGGAAACTCTCTTGTAAGTCTCGGAAGTCTCTTGCTTATCAACATCTACATTATCTTCTCTGTATTTTTTAAACTATGTGCCATAAATATATGCAAAATATGTAATTTACTCAGGTCAGAACCAAATGAGTGTTTAAAACGGTATAAGTAAGGTCTATTTTGGATGACCTCTGTTTTGACTCCCGAGAGATGAGCGAAACGATAGAGATATTCGACAACGATTGTTAGATAGATGCCTAGCTAGCTTGAAATTATATAACGCGGTAAAACAAAAAGAGAAACCGAATAATAATAATAATAAGTGAATGTTTTACCAAATTCTAATTTACCTTTTTTTAGGTTGGGGCCAACACAAACCCAACACAATTCCTGCAACAAGCTGTCTGAAACAGCGCAGTCAAGACATTCCCTCAAGCAAAACCGTAAGACCAAAGTTACTAATGCAACGGCGCATTAATAAAGGTCTTAGAAGAAACCAAAACAAATTCAAGGCAGCGTCTTTTAAAAATTAATTCCCTTAAGCATAAAGGAAAGGTGATTAAAAAAAAAAAGACGACTTAAATTTGAGCCTCATTGACAAATCAAATCAAAATCAAATCAAATCAAATCAAATCAAAAATCATTTATTTCCATAGGCTGTTGTTACATCACTTAGATCCGTCATTACATTTTTTTGGGTGAGTTCACTAACACAATGGCGGAATCTGTGGAGAAGAGCTCACCGAAGAATCTCCACAGTCGTCGCATCTTTTGCGTTTCCTTTTTTAAATAAAATATTGTCAAATTACAAAATGAATGCTAATTATATATCGAAACAGCCTGTTACTCAAACAATCTATTCCCATGGACATCTGTCCTCTAAATAATCAGATATCCTATAGTAACCTTTTGTATACAATTTCTGTTTTATTATTATTTTAAACTTGTCTAAAGGAAAGTTTTTAATATCAATAGGGACCTTATTGTATTAGCGTATACAATTGCCTTTAAAAGAATTACTAATTTTATGTAGTCGGCTTACATAAGCAACTAACTTGTCTTTATTTCTAGTATAAAAATTGTGTATATCACTGTACTTGACGTTTTGGAAAGGGAAAAAGTTAAAAAGAGAATATCATGATGTTGGATTGTGTAAAGAACAACACAAATCTTTCAACAGAGAGATGAAACACTTGGCTTTAGCATGTTAAAGACATTTGCAATATTTTTCGCCGCCTGCTTACAAATTTGTTCGTGCGCCACTGCAGTTAACATGCGCCAGCACAGGATTTTAATGAACAGATCCTAAATAAAATCTATTCAGACTTCTTCAACATTATTCAAACAGAAATCAATAAAGTTTTTAAATTAAAGAAAATCAGTGACTACAACGGTGAATCTAAATAAAATGACTGGGCAACGTTTGAAATTCGTAAAAATAGAGTTATATTACATACCTTTATTAACAAAAAACCAATATTTTTGATAGAAAATTTCATGAATATGTTAAAAATTATTCCAAAACTTTCAAGTTGGTTTGTAGAACTACAGAAACTTTACACATTAATAGAAAAATACAAAATTCAAATAAAAAAAACAGTTTGGAAAATAATAAACCGTGAAACTGGCAAACTTGGTTATACCAATGGACAATGATTTCTGCCTAGAGATATGTGATGATGTTGTTGAATCCAACGCTGAGGTTGCTCGAGCTTTCGAAACATTCTTCACCAATGTACCTCTACTCACGACAGAGCGTCTTAATTGATCTCCATATGAAGCCGAGACTTTGTTTAAAAACAACACTATCTTCAGTAATGTATATTTAAAATTTCATCATGTATATTCCCACGACATTGTCAAAACGTTTAGACTACTTAACTTAAAAATACCGAGGACCTGTGGGGTATATAAGTCAAAGTCGTTGGTTCAGTAACTCTAGTTATAGCCCACACTTAAACGAAAATGTGTTGACGATGGAACACATTTATTGAATACATAAGCACAGAAAACTGATACTTTTATTCAAGTCGGGAGACAAGGGAGATCCTTTAAAATTCAGACCAATATCTGTACTTCCAGCACTAAATAAAATATTTGAAAAGATTATGCTCAACCAAATACTCTCACACTTCAACCGTACTAAACAACTCACGCCAAACAATACGGTTTCACTAGCGGTAAATCGACTACGGATGCAGCTATTACCCTTATATCTCATATTTATTCTGCATGGGAGAACGCACAGGAAGATGTCGGAGTTTTTTACGATCTGTTGAAGGCATTTGATTGTGTTGTATTGACACGCTACTAATGAAATGAAATAATTACGGAGTTAGAAATACAGCGTTGGATCTAGTAAGACCATACTTAAGCAATAGCATTTCAAAAGGCAGGAGTCAACGGCGTTTAATCTGATGTATCGGGTGTAAAAATTGGCGTTCCACATGGTTCCAAATAAGGCCCTTTCTTATTCCTGGCATATATTAAATATCTGCCTTTCGTGGTGGAGAAACTGACTGACATAGTGTTGTTTGCTCATGATACTTCACTGGTCTTCAAAATTTAAAGACAAAAATAAGATTTTGATGATGAATGTGATGGAACCTTCAAGAGCTGTCCATTGCGGTTTAATTAGATTTTCACAATTCACGCCTATGTAGGAAGCAACAATCAAAGCACTTTGATATCTCCATTGGTGTACGCTTTAATGACGGACAGAAAATATAATTCTCATGAAGTTGTTTTTATCTTGATGAAGTCACAAATTCCTGGTTGGGATCCACCGTCATTTACATGCGAAAATCTCAATACCCCGTGGTCCTTATTGGCTGGATAACTACGATGGTGACAGCGGCACGGAAAAAAATTATGTTTTGAAAAAAAAAAATTGTCGCCGTAGTGGGGACAGAGGCAAGGGGGACAACGGGACTACAGGGGAACTGCGAGATACCGTCGCAATCCACACATTCAGCAATCGTTTTGCGCTAGGATATCTAAAATAAAAAGGGTAGTATTTAATTATTATTATATTTAAGCATTATTATTTCTTAGTGTTCTACGTAGTGTACATAATAATATTTATCTACACATGTATCATAAGCCCTCTTTACTGCGTCTAAAAACCGCACGTTAAGACCAGCATAATGTAAAACTATTTGGTAAAAACTCATTTCTTATCTGAAAATTTGTACATTATGACCATAATGTATAAAAATTTGTCAAATTATGACATTCAAATTTCGAACGCCGACGCCCACCTGCGTGCTGCCCCTAGTTTGTCTGTGAAGTTGGTACTACAGAACAAGCTAAACAACTGCAAATCAATGATCAATGCCACAATGCGGGTCAAACATGCGGTTCCTGAATACATCAAAGAGAGCTTATGATATGTGTGTAGATAAACTAGTGTATGTAACTGTACATAATTAGGCATTAAAACTCTCGAGTGATATTATTATGAAACTCGCCTTCGGCTCGTTTCATAAACCCACTCTCGAGTAATAATGCCCTCCATTATGTAGCAGTCACATAAACTACTATTTCACATCACTATCGATATTTCTTGGACAAATTTGTAAGAGATATAATATTGTAAATACTACTACTACTTTAAAACGTATTTCTGATAATTCTGGGCCGAAATCATTTGGAATATCTTCCCCTATCCTAATATTTACAATAAAATTAAACAGTACAAGAAAATCTATCACCTAAGTTTTATGATTTTTCATGTTAATTTTACTCTTTACGATAGCACACCACAAGGCGAATGGAAGAAAGCCATTCGCCTTGTGGTGTGATAAATTACATACAATTTAAAAAAAAACTCTCTCATAGAGAACTTTTTATAACTAAAATAACGTTTCCGGAAGTTTCGATTTAAAATAATCATTCTTTGTTTATGTTATGATGACTTTGAAAGATCTGCTGTTTGATGCAATTTAAGAGTTCTTTGTTAACTGATAAACTATACACATTGCGAGTAATACGTACTGTAAATTTCTGTAGAGCAAACTTGTAACCAAAAGAGACCAAACCAATGAAGAAAGTATATGCAATCCAAAAGTGGCGCTACATCTATCTAAGGCCACTTTTTGAAGTTCTTTCTCTGCTGTTAAAAAGAAGCCCCAAGTCAAATAAATAAGTTCCACAATTTTGGGACCTTTTTCTAGATTTTTTGTTATCAGAAACGCGATTGGAGGAATTTCGCTCGATAAAAATAATTGTTGGAATGAGGAATAAATTTACACTATTTTATTTTCTGACAAAATGGAATAGCGCACAGAATTTAAGATATTTAACTAGATGTGTTTTGACAATACCTAAATTACCTGTTATGGCAATCTTTATTATTATTTTTATTTTTCCCCGATTCCGTCCCTCTCACACTGCAGGTCTTTCCGCTTGGAGTAACGGGGACCTTTGCACGGACGAGGTATTCCCTTAATCCCCAAAAAAAATGGTGTTTTTTCCAATCCATTTACTCCACTGTAAAGTCATCTACAGATTATCTATTATATTTTTGGGTTAACATTTATTGAGTATTTGATTAAGATTCTCACTGAAGAAAAACGCGATTGGGTGAATTTTTCTCGATAGAATTTGATAATGAAAATACCTCTAAATTGTTTTATTTTTCCCATAACTCTGAAATTCTAACTAATTTCACTGCGAAACTGCATTCAAAGTGTGGATATTTTCTATTCGTAAACTCCCCTTGAAAATATTTTGCACAAAATGGCGTTTATTTTTAAGCAATTTTTATGCTACGTTATTTTAGTTTGAGTCGAGCGCATTGTTTGCGCTCTTCTTTCATTCTTATGTGGAACTTTCTTTCTCATATTAAACACTGTCACTTTCGTTTACATTCTTATTCCTATTACATATATTATATCCTTAAGCAAAGAGTTTCGTTTATCTGAGGTATACGTCGCGCCACGAGTTATGAGCGGAGGCCTTGAATGCGCAGTAGTCACTTTTCAATACCTGTACATATGCGCAGTATTTCCCGCAAACGCCACCCAGTCCTCTTAATTCGTGGCGCGAGGTGTACCGACCGTGCGTGCGTGGCAGACAGACTCTTACCTTCTCGCTCGCCTCGTAAGTACAGCAGATACACATTGTACTGTTGGCTACCACTAAAGAAAAATTGGCCAGCGATATTCTACCTTATGCCTTGGTAATAGAGTTCATGTCCTATGAAAAATTATAAAAGTTTAGGTTAGGGCTAACCCATCGGAGCAGGTTATTCTCTAGTCTCAAAGGGACTATCATAAAACTTACCTGGGTTCCCGTTGTATGGCATTGACGTGATACCTAGTGTACACTACTGTGTTTGATACTTGAGCTTAGCAGTAAACACAAATGAAAGCTTCATAGACTTTCAATTAAATTTCCAATATTAATATCGGTAGTTATGGTATCATAGTGAGGGACAGAGCTATTTACACCGCACAGCTCTATCTCTAATGAGACAATTTGGGTGGAAAAAAAGTGGGACGCCTGCTTAATTTTGAACTTATTGCTGTTTTTACTTGTTTTTGGGGACCCTATTACGAAGGGTCCTCCGTCTTTTTTCCATTTGCGACCATATTTTTCTTGGGGAAAGTTGTTCATAATGATGCTGTATTATCATTCCTCAAAATATGGTCAGCTAATTAATAAATGTCACCATGTATAAGACGCCTGATTTTTAGCGTTTTTTCTTTGACGATGGTATGTAACCCTACGTGTGCGAGTCCGAATTATACTTGGCCGGTCTTTTAAACCACTTCAAAAAGGAATGGGTTCTAAATTGGGTTGTATTATTATTATTTAAGATACATCCAAACCTCAAAACTGTCATTATCTATTAACGGATTTCAATTTTTTTATTTTTATTTGAAAGTCAATAAAATTAGCAATCCGTTCACTAGTCTGGATGGAATTATGATGTCATTAATTATAATGAAATAACAAACCTAGATATTGCTTTTCTGTAAATTTTCAGTGGCTTTTTTTCTCTAACTTTCATTAACGGCGATTTTTCAAATTAAATTTTGACTTTTAAAAAGGATTTAAAAATTAATATTATTATTTAAAATTGATAACGAAAATAAATGAATCTGAATCTGATTCTGACATGAGATCAATTTTGCCTTTACATACCGTTTATTCGTAAAAGGCGATTTTATATAGATATAGATAAACGGGGAAATACCTTTATTTATTTATTTATTTATTTATAAATACATATTACAATTTAGCCCCATTACAGGTCTACCTATTTCGAGGCTAAACCAATTAGCAATAACAATTAAGATTATAACAAATCATTAGTAATATTAATTATTTTAAAAGAATAATAATACAATCCAATACCAAATATTCACGCGGTGCCAAAATAATAATCACAGACATAATACAATTCAAATTCATTAAATTTTAATTTCATTCTATATTAATTTCATTAATTTCATTCTTCCTGTTCAGGCCTCTCGGCACCCAATGACCTCGCAGGGGCCCATCAGCTACGAGGTAGCGTAGCGATCAGATGCCAAGAAGTGTGAACGTCGGCGATTCACCGAGCTATTAATTATGAATCTATCTGACCTGGTCTGTGCTTCGTTCCCGTCAAACTCCTGTCTCTCTGCAAGGCCCGGGTGCACCCTAGGCTCTTCTTGGTAGACAGGTTCTTCAGCCAACCAGGTATGGCTGGCAGGCCAGCTTCGACGAGCACAGTGTTCCAACACAGGTTATGTTACGTGGGAAAACCAATCGGCCACGTAAATGCGAACTTTATCTGGTTCGGGGAACCACAACACACTCAGCTATATAGACAATCCTGAGGGGAACCCGAATACAATCCAGATGGCTTGCGATTTAATTTCAATGCCCTAATCAATACGCGTTACATTGCGAGGGCTTTTCGTCTGTCAGTTGTCAAAAAACTGCTAGGTTGGCAGCAACGTCAAATTCAAAATGGCCGTTCCGAAACCATCGATCGAATATCGATTTGGAATCGAACAATCACCCGCCCGGACAGGCACCCACCTGTCCCCTAATCTACGGGCAGCCGAGACAACGTTGCTACCGCTCGTTTTAGAACCGAGCCTCCTACTAGAACCTCTGCAGACCGGGGGGTCCCGTCCTTGCCAGGGAACAAGTTAACAATGCGCCCCCTGCGCCAACGTAGTGGCGGTAGGTTAGCATCCTTAACCAGAACGAGGTCACCAACACTAGGGGGGCTGGTTTTGTCAGTCCACTTAAGGCGCTGTTGTAAGATATGCAGATACTCGAGCGACCAACGCTTCCAGAAATTCTGAGTAAACTGCTGCAACATCTGATACCTTGACAACCGATACAATTTCACTCCCTCGAAGGGGTGCTCGGGCAACGCGTTAAGTGGCTGTCCTATCAAGAAATGGCCTGGGGTCAGAGCCTCCAGGTCATTTGGATCCGAGCTGAGCGGACACAACGGTCGCGAATTGAGAACGGCCTCGATCTTACAAAACAATGTCGCGAGCTCCTCAAAAGTCAGCGCGGTCTGACCTACTATACGCCCCAAGTGCGTCTTAGCTGACTTAACTACGGCCTCAAAAATCCCACCCCAGTGGGGGCAACTCGGTGGGCTGAAGGTCCACTGTATACCCCGACGGGAGAGGGCCGTTCCAATATCCACTTTATTTACATTCAAAAAATTGACTATCTCTCGTAAGTATCGTTCCGCACCGACGTAGTTAGTGCCGTTATCAGAGCGGATCAAAGTTGGAAGTCCCCTTCGAGAAACAAACCTATCCAAACAAGCAATGAAAGCCTCTGTCGAGAGATCAGCAACGAGCTCGAGATGTACCGCCTTGGTGGATAAACAAACAAACACACATGAGCTATACCGGTCCAGCAGAAACCCGGCGTCAGGGTCCTCAGCCTTCTGGGTAACATGCACGGCCGCTCTGGGGCCATGATCCGAAGATACTACTACATGGCTGTGGGGCCAGTCCGATTCTCTCCTGGCAAGCCAGGGTGGTCCCCACCACAAATGGTGTCTAACGAGTTCAGGAGCCCGACATCCCCTGGATGCACAATCAGACGGGTTCAATTCTCCTGGTACATGTCTCCAGGTCAGTGGGACCTCAGACGACACAATCTGGGAGACACGGTTCGCAACAAAAACCTCTTAGTTATGGACCGAAGCCTTCAGCCAGCACAAAACAATCTGGCTGTCCGTCCACGCGTACACCGTATCCTCCAAAACCACTGACCCACGCAACACTGTTAGAGTGTGATTCAAAAGTTTGGTCAAAAGAGCAGCCCCGGAAAGTTCCAGTTTTGGAATCGTCATCCTTGTCCGAATAGGCGCTACCTTGCTTTTTGCCAAAACCAAACGCACGTCGACCTCCCCGGTGGAGGTGACGGTTCGCAAATAAACCGCTGCCGCAAACCCTCGTTCAGAGGCATCACAAAACCCGTGAAGGGTTGCCCTGTAATCCCCAGCAGGGGCCAATTTCCTCGGCAGCGATACATTATTTATATTGAGGCCCAACCATTTTGCTAAATCATTCGATACAATGCAGCCCTGAGCTCCAGAATCTAATAGGGCGCGAACGTATGTTGGGTTGCCCGCCAAATCCCAAACAAGCACAGAGGCGATCGGTAACACCACCGTCTCCGGTTGGGGGGCAACAAATTGTTGGGCCGCAAATTCCTAGCGAGGGCCCCCGGGGCCCCACTCTGCCTGTAACCGATCAGGGATGCAGCTATACGCCAGAGGGTCCCATTGTACAAATGGCCCGCGCGCCGGTTCCATTCCCAACCTACGATTCCCCGTAAAGGGGGGTGGGCGTGAATTCAACCGTGGCCGCTCCATGAGCGGGGGGGACATCACATGCGACCGACGAGGACGAGGCGACGAGCGGGGCGACAACTGAGGCGGCGTCCGAACCGCACCCGCATAGCCCGAAGGTGTCCCATGCCACCCGCCCGTTACGGCCTGCTCAACACACCCAATGTGCCGCTGAGTCGGATGCTGAGTCGCAACCGAGAACTCAGGGCCCCCCATGTGATGACCCTGAGTGCGGCCCTGCACCCCTGGGTGGCCGCGTGCTTGTGGCCCCATTGCCCGCTGAGTCGGATGCTGAGTCGCAACCGAAAACTCAGGGCCCCCCATGTGATGACCCTGAGTGCGGCCCTGCACCCTAGTACTGCCCTGTGCACGTGGGGACGTTGGCCCCTGAGTTGCGCTCCGAGTCGCAAACGAATTCTCAGGGCCCCATGCCGTATCACCCTGGGTACGGCCCTGTGGACGTGGGGACGTTGGCCCCTGAGTTGCGCTCCGAGTCGCAAACGAATTCTCAGGGCCCCATGCCGTGTCACCCTGGATACGGCCCTGTGGAGGCTGTTGGCCGGACCGGTTCATGCACAACAGATTGTTGTGGGCCCCACCACAATATCCGCACATTTTTGTGCGCGTGCAGTACCTAGCCATGTGTGGCCCGAGGCACAGGAAACACCAGCTCCGCTGCTTGGCCATCCGGCGCCGTCCCTGAACCCTAAGTTCCCCGAACTTATTGCAATTGGCCACAGCATGGCCAATCTGCCTACAACATGGGCAGGTCTCACTATGTGGGGTCAATGCACTCACAGTCCCATATGACTGCCGGTTGGTGCGGTCCTTCCTCGTCGGAGGGCCCCTACTCACAGCGCTCCCGGCAGCTCTCTGTGGCTCCGAAGGATGGGTGACCGTCAACCCCAAATTCTCTGCCCGTCGAGCCTCCTCTTCCAAGAATCCGACCAAGTCGGAGAAGGCGGGCAGGTCCTCGGCCGACCTCCCGTGAGACTGTTCGAAACGAGTCTGCACGTCAGCGGGTAGGCGGGAAAGTAAAATGTACAGCAGTAGGTACGACCATTCACCAACCGGAAGTCCAAGATTCTCTAGAGCCTTGGTGACGGACAACAACGGGTTCAAAACCTCCGTCTGTATGGCCCCGACCTTGTTCACAACCGGGATACTAAACAAACGGTTCAGTTGGGCATCGGCCAACCTCCGTTTGTTATGGTAACGTCTGACCAACAATTGTCTGGCCGTTTCATAGTTACCCTCCGTAACTGTCAAATGAGCGACCAGCTCCCTAGGCTCACCCCTCAATGCTGCCACCAGCTGAGCCATCTTGACAGACTTTGTAATGTCCGATCGCATGTGCACCAAACTGTCGAACAGATTGATGAAGCTCATCCATTCACCGGACACTCCGTCAAAGGTAGGCATAGTTATGGCAGGTAACCTGGACCCCGAACCCTGAAGCGGCAGGGGTGCTTCAATGTCACCACCATGGCTGGACTCGCGCTGTCTACGTATGTCCGCAGCCTTCTGCGTGATAGCAGCTGCCATCTCCATACATTGGTCGACATCCCCTATCAACCGTGACAGCCTGTCAGGTGCGCAGCCATCAACTGATTCCGCCTGCGCGGACAATTCGAGCACCCTGTTGTAACGTTCCTTAACGTCCATAGACCGCTCCAATACCACATCATGCCTATCTAAACGGTCTATCAGACCGTGTGCGGAGGAAAACCATCTGAGTTCCTTAGAAACACCCTTCTGGATTTCAGATAACGACATGATCGGAACGATACTTACTCACAATTTGCAGTAACTCAATTTTATTGGACCCTCCAGTCTATAACCCAAACGAGGGAACCCTAAACCACAACTTAAACAATGCTGTTTTCCTTAAACAATAGGAACCGAGTTTTATATCTATATAAATTCTGTAAATACAATTTAGTTTCCCTTTATCATTATAACACACACAGATAGTCAATATTAGTTCAAGTTATAAATTGCTATAAACTGAAAACAATGTAATAGCCTGCTATCAATAGATGTAACTACCTATGTTAACCAAAACATTCTTCAATAGCATTACTAGACCACTAATAGATTGACTAACTGGTAATTCAATGCAAATTTCAAATTCACCTACAATGTACCTAAGTTGAGTACCTACTATTCTGAATCACATCTCAGTACAACTGGTCATTTAGGGAAAACTGTAATATCTGTCTGTCTACTACCAACAATAGACTTATAGCTTACAATACTACCAATCTATGTGGATACAGGAACAACACCAAGTTAGCTAATAACCGCCTATACCTACAGATTGATAGTCCCAAATCGTGGGTTCCTGGAGCCCTTGACGGCTGCAAATCTCAGGAAACCACGCTCTTGCTACCAAAATGTTCAGGCCTCTCGGCACCCAATGACCTCGCAGGGGCCCATCAGCTACGAGGTAGCGTAGCGATCAGATGCCAAGAAGTGTGAACGTCGGCGATTCACCGAGCTATTAATTATGAATCTATCTGACCTGGTCTGTGCTTCGTTCCCGTCAAACTCCTGTCTCTCTGCAAGGCCCGGGTGCACCCTAGGCTCTTCTTGGTAGACAGGTTCTTCAGCCAACCAGGTATGGCTGGCAGGCCAGCTTCGACGAGCACAGTGTTCCAACACAGGTTATGTTACGTGGGAAAACCAATCGGCCACGTAAATGCGAACTTTATCTGGTTCGGGGAACCACAACACACTCAGCTATATAGACAATCCTGAGGGGAACCCGAATACAATCCAGATGGCTTGCGATTTAATTTCAATGCCCTAATCAATACGCGTTACATTGCGAGGGCTTTTCGTCTGTCAGTTGTCAAAAAACTGCTAGGTTGGCAGCAACGTCAAATTCAAAATGGCCGTTCCGAAACCATCGATCGAATATCGATTTGGAATCGAACACTTCCCGTTCACATATCGCCAAATATTCTAGTTTTACACTCTTCCATTCATCAGCAAACAAATCGCACTGGGGCGCGGCTTCCAGCAGCGAGTTGAGGCGCCTGAGTGAGCGCAGTAGTGGAGACCAGCGCCGTGCCTCGGTGCGAAAGGGTTCCAGCGCAAATAGCGGTCTCTGCCTGCGCTGACTGGCGCGGAATCTATCCGGGACATGGAGCCTTGAAAGTTTTTCCAGCAGTGTGGGGCATGTAACAGAACCACGAAGAATTTGTGTGCATAGGAGCATTTGGTCCGAGTCACGCCTCACCTCCAACGAGTTATATCCAAGCACCCCAAGAAGAAATTTTGTTGGATACAAATAGGGATAGTATCCGTATTTCTTTTTGTATAGAAACCTAAGGAATCTCTTCTGAACCTTTTCCAGCATAAGTGAATATTTCTTCACAAATGGGTTCCAAATTGCTGAACAAGTCTCAAGTTTGCTACGGACCAGGGCGATGAAGAGAGTTTCGATTGTACTGGGGCTCGCAAAGTCGCGCGCATTGGTCATGACAAACCCCAGCGTCTTAAAACAACTGCTCGTGAGTGATTCAATATGTTTGTGAAAAGTCAGTTTGGGATCGAACACCACTCCAAGGTCCTTGACTGAAAAGACTCGTTTAATATTGTGGGTGTTCAGCGTATACGCAGCATCAATATGCTCTAAAGAACGGGTAAAAGTCATAAAGCAACATTTTGTGGGGTTAAAAAGTAGCTTATTTGCTACACTCCAGTTATATACTGCATCCAATTCATGCTGCATCCAGCGACAACTGTTCTCACCCTGAATCCCCATAATAAGCTTCAAGTCATCAGCGTACAAAAGACATGATGCCTTAGTAAGCGTCGTAGGTAGGTCGTTGATCATTATGGTGAATAATAAAGGCCCCAAAATTGACCCCTGGCTTACACCGGACGGTGTGGGATATATCCTGGAGATGTGACATCCATGCCGAACATACTGGTATCGGTCTCGAAGGTAGCCAGCGAAAAATCTTAGCAATTTTGGGGTGAAGCCCAAAACCGATAGTTTTCTCAAGAGAACGTCATTATCCACTCTATCGAAAGCTTTCTGGAAATCAAGATATATGACGTCCACCTGTTCCCCACGATCCATTTAACCGGAAATGAGCTCTACTGCTGTGAGCAAATTTGTTCTAGCTGACCTCCCGGCTCTAAAGCCATGTTGTGCATCAGTCATATATGGTTCTAATTGTTTGTTAATTTTCTCTTTTATAATTAATTCAAAGATTTTCGCGATAGAACTGAGAATGGCTATGGGGCGATGCTCCTCTACCAAAGTTTTATCACTTGTCTTTGGAATGGGGGTTACTCTGGACAGTTTCCAGTCTTTAGGATAAATTGCAGTTTCAAGAGATATGTTGTAGATGAAGTGAAGAGGACGTATGAGAAAATCTTTTCAAGCTTTAATGATAAAAGGAGGGACACCATCCGGGCCCACCGAACTGAGGGGTTTTAGCGATCGGATGGCTACGTCAATATCTTTTAAAGAAATGTCGGTTATGTTAATGTAGTTAGAAGTCAGCGAGGTATCATCGTTCATAGCCTGCTCAGCAGACAAGGCTGGTACATTTGGAAGGAAAACACTACCGAAATGCTCGGCAAATATATTAGCTGCTTTCTCACCGGTATAATTCTTGTTCTTATATACTACAGTAGGTTCGAAACCACCCTTGGACTTTAAGTTAGATATATGTTTCCAGAAACTGCGGGGATCACTTTTTATGTTGCGTTTTACATCTCGTATGTGCGATTTGTAGGCTTCAACTTGCTTTAATTTCACACTAGCGCGCGGAGTTTACAATACAATTTATAAATGTCAGCATTTTTTGAGGCTTTCCATAATTTATGAAGTGAAGCCTTATTCGCAATATCTTTTAACAAATCTGGAGAATACCATATAGGAAATCTGCTACACGGTTTACTTTTCCTGATTTTCAATGGTATACATTGGTCAAATAATTCGTACATGATGCTATAAAAAAGTTCGACCGCTTGGTTAACATTATTGCATTCATATAATGATTTCCATGATACGGCTCCTATCAGTTCATAAAATAGTTGAAAATTTCCCTTACTAAAATTCCAATCTCTATTTTTGTTAATATTGCTAACTGGCACTGGTTGCGCTCGCGAGCTGAGTCGGTGCCCTACGTTTGGCAGCTGTATGCCCACGTCGAGAGGCGGGTGGTACCTGTCCAGCCGCACCAGCGCATGCTCCTCCGGCCACGCGCTCACACTCACCCCGTCCTGTCGCCGCCGCACCAGTACCACATCCAATTTACCACCATACCCATTCATTATCTCATTCTTATCACACAAAACACAATATTCAAGAAAATAACAATAATAATTGCATACGTTTACGGAAGCGCTGTTTAAATTAAGATCACCTAATATTATCAAAGTACCGTTTATCTTATCTAAATTATTTTCAATAGCAGTAAACCAGTTCATGTATTCATAATCATTAGCTGAAGGTTTTATATAAATTACACATATATAGAAAGTTAGGCCTTGAAACAAGAAAGTAGCCCATAGATCTTCCCCATTAGAGGTTTCCAGTTCGGTTCGTCTCACGAGTGTAATACCATGATGAGCTGCCAGCAATACTCCTCCACAGCGAGAAGGACGATCACGACGGAGTATGCTCCAGTTTCCCTCGGTGAGTTCCGCATCGTAGACACTCTCGTCCAGGTTGGTCTCAGTTGCGGCAACAATATCATGTTCCAGTACGGCCAAACTCTGTCTCCACTGCTTTCTCTTGGTTTTGAGTCCTCGCACATTTTGGTAGTACACATTTAGGTACTTAGCATTCAGTGTATAACGAGGTTTGATTAGCTTGGATGATTTTACTTCCTTATCAATTACATTAGAATTATTACATATATTCTTATTTTGGTCTTGGGTGAAACTATTATTATTTCCATTCCAATTACTAGACCGTGCGATATGCCCAGGTGGTTCGGTGAATAAATCTAAGTGCTTATTTAAGTCCAGGTAATGAGTTTGAGGCAAAAATTGTATCGATGTCAGATTCCGAGCGTATGGTGAATATCTTCGACGTATCATTTTTTCGCGCTTTCACGCGTCCATCCTTAGTCCAAACATACTTCCAGTCCACCAGCTTATTGCGATTTTCCAGGGCTTTGGCAAGCAGCATTCTATTCCGTTTAGTGAGGCGTTCATCTACACGCACTTTCCCTATGTCATGAACAGGCAGTCCTAGATCAGCTGTGGTGGTGCCGCGCTTGACCTTCGCATTCTTGAGCAGGCTTCATCTGTCTCCTGCTTCCGTGGGGGCCCGACGCGCATTACGCTAACTATATCGCGTTCCTCTAGAGTGGTTCCCAATTTGAATGCGGTATTACTCACAATGGTTTCAAGAGGCTCACCCTCATATTCGGGGATACCAGTTATTTGCACGTCCATCAGCAGGGTATCCTGTTCTCGGTCATTTGCTTCTGTTTGGAGTTGGTAAATAGTGCTTTGTAGTTCAGAAGACGAGGTGGTTTTTTGTTGCTCCTTAACAGTGCTTAACTCGGAACGTAATGCTAAGTTCTCCTTTTCCAGTGATTGGAGCCGGACATTAAAGGTAGACATTTCATTGTTTATTAGTTGTATTTGGCTAGTTAGTGTATCGGTGGCTCTGCTAAATTCCTTCTTTAACTGGCTCGTTTACGTAGATAACATGCTATCAAATTTTGTGTTAAACAATGTTTCCAAGTTGCCATATGTAATGGTGTTATGGGATTCAGGGGACCCCGATGAGAGTTCCAGGCTAGCCATATCGTCACAAGACATGTCAGTATACCTGCTGTTATGGTTTTGACTTTTGACTCCGACTGGGGTCTCATCATTTCTTGATCGACGAAACGTGATATTATGGCAGGATGAGCAGAGCCAGGTAGTATTTAGCTCAGATATGTGTGCCTTGTAGTAGTCCGGGGTCATATTTACACACTCATAATGATACGGGCATTTGCATCCTCGACATGACAATAGGTCACTCGCGTTAACGGCTTTATTACACGCTTGGCAGTTCATTTTTGTTCGGTGTGCTATAACTAGAACTTATCTCCAGTATTTTACAATCCAGTGTTCAAACTCACTCCTTGCACTATGTTATATATGACTTAATAATGTTTAATCACTGAGATCTACTGTTTTATAATTAATTTATGTAAGGAGATACACGTAAACGTTTCTGTTAGCACCGCGCCCGTTGTCGTATCCAAATATATATATTATATATAATTTTTCAAAAGTACAAATTCCTTAGATAAACTGATAGATAAACGTTTACTGAGGATTAAAAAATCATCCGTAAGTCATGTAATATGTGAGGACTTGACTGTCAGAAGACAGATTTCATATCCTCGTTTATATATATATATATATATGTACATATACAACAACAACAACCAAGTCTCGACCGAGGGCAAAAAATACCGTTTAAAGTCTGTACGGTCTAGCAACGCGTACATATTCCGTGCGCGTCATTCACCTGATTTTTATATCTTAGGTTGCATTTCATAGTTTATGTTATACCTTATTGTACATAGTATTATTTAGTTACCAATTAACAGCAAAATAAACTACTCGTGTCTACTTGGTGCTCATCTTTAACTACCAAAATAATCCTCAACTACTTCGGCTGTACGAGCCAACTATCCTCAGTGTGGCCCATACATCTTTTTGGTCCTTCGAACCTACAACGACATCTGCGCAGTGTTTTAAGTTCTTGGTTTCGAAAGGTATTCATTTGGTGTATCTTATTATCGTTGTTTCGGTAGCGTATCGGTTCGCTAGCCTCCCACCAGCGGGTCTCACTAGTCGAATTGAGAAGACGCATATACCGTAACAGGGATTGTGAGTGCAACATAAAGGGATATCTTTCGATTCGGGAACAGTAAACCCTGACTATCGGAGAAGAACTACTAACTACTGAACATCTGCGGCAGGACTTACAACCCTATACGCATAACTACGTGTTCAAGATAACTACTGGAGCTACATACGAAGCTACAGGATAACTACTGAACATCTGCGGCAGGACTTACAACCCTATACGCATAACTACGTGTTCAGAAATTTCTACGAGGAGAACAACTACTACTGCTCGTCAACTACAACATAACTACGGGTGACGGGATACGTCGTTAAACCACGGTCCGCGGCTACGACTAACTACGGCGTGAGGAGTCTTCTAGGCCAGGAGATCTTTCGCACCAGTTAATTCCGATAGGAAGATTTTTCTTTCTTCGACAACTGCCTTCGGGACATTAACAACGCGCGTGCTTCAATAAAGAAGAACCATGAAACCGAACTTTGATGAAGTTATTACTCGTCAAGAGAAAACTTATGAAGACATCAAGAAAATCTGCGTGAACTTCAAGAAAGATGGGGAGTCAAGGAAAACCCTCGAATACTTGAGTAAACGCATAACGGCTCTAGAGACTCACTGGAAAGATTTTCTAGAGAATGATGCCATCCTGCGAACAATGGAGGATAAGGACATCACTTACTTCGTCGACAACGTCTTCGAAATAACTAAAAGGAGTTACGAAGAAACAATGCAGGCTATGAAACTTCGCAAAACTACACCAGCACTAGTGGTGCAATTTCCAAAAATAACTATAACTGGAGAATCATCCTTGGGGACCTTCGGGCTTCCCAAATCATCACCTTCACCGCCCCAAGGGACTGATGATAAGTCGACATCTGAAAAGGACGAACTTCTCCGTCAACAACAATGCAATTTCAACGCATTACATCGAGCTGTATCCAAGATCAAATTGGAAGCGATGACCGAAAAATGGGATTTAGAAGACCATCAGCATCCTGAAAAACATGTGGGAATCGATCGATAAAATCCACTGGAAACTGGACAACTTACTACAAGGTTCCAATAAAAACTACGATAATGAATTTTCCAGATGGGAAGAAACTTACGATAGCTACAGACGAAAGATTCAGCAGAAGATCTGGGAGAGTACGCATTACCAAAAATCGACACCAAAAATCGAACTTCCAGAGTTTAACGGCAATTATAATCAATGGATTTCCTTCAAAGATCTTTTCCACGAAACTATTCATTCCAATCCACTGATATCTAAAACACAAAAGATGCAGCATTTGAAGACTAAACTAAAGGGAGAAGCTGAGAGAATCGTACAACATCTGAGCGTCAGTGCAGAAAACTACGAGTTGTTAAATAATCGTTACAACAATACGAGACTACTCTTTACGTCATACGTTAACACTATCCTGAACCAACCATTCATTCACCAGCCTAATGCTTACAACCTGAAAAAGCTTCACGACTCTACGCTAGAATGTCTGAGTGCTCTGAATAACATCGGGATAGAAACTGCGACGTGGGACCCTCTCATTGTCCATTTGGTTCAACAAAAATTGGATGCTGCGACTTACAGCGAGTACGTGAAAAATTTGGTCTCTCCAAAAGAACTGCCTGACCTGGAAGATTTTATCAAATTCCTAGAGACAAAGTTCATGGCATTTGAAACACTCGATAATCGCCATAATAACCATCCAAAAACTTCGTCTTCGCAACAAAATACTCAGAGAAATCATAACGATCGGGGGTCATCAAACTATAAGAAGTATGAAAAGGAGTCGAAAACCTATCACGCGGCATACAAGAATTGTCCAATCTGCAAAACTAATCACGTTCTGATGTTTTGCCCCAAATTTCGTGAAATGAACTGCGACGGCCGGAAACATACAGTTGCGAAATTGCGGCTCTGCAAAAATTGCTTGTTCAGTCACGGAGACAAGCAATGTACGTCAACGAAAACTTGCTTGACTTGTAAGGGTTTCCATCACACGATGTTATGTGACAAGCAAAATGGGTCATCCAGAGGAAGCCAAAGTTCATACAACCAGAAACTATCAACTTCGCAACAAGTATCAACGCATGTCACCAACGCAAATGGAGAAGTACTTCTAGCAACAGCTCAACTACGAGTTAAAACTGGGGACGGAACTTACGTAACTTTGAGAGAACTCGTGGATCAAGGATCTCAAGTTACTCTCATGACTGAGAATGCAGCTCAGCGATTGCGGCTTCCACGGCAGAAACTAAGCGCTGTGATATCGGGAGTCGGAACTACTATGGGGAATTGCAAGAGAAAACTACTCCTGGATTGCAAATCCATCCATAATAACAACTACGAGTTTCAACTAGAAGCACTTATTATGAAAAAAATAATAAGTAACTTGCCCAACTCAACCTTCAACAGACCCACTTGGGATCATCTGGACAACGTCATGCTAGCGGATCCGGACTTCAATATCTCGGGACCGATCGATATCCTTCTTGGGGCGAATGTTTTCTCGGAGATATTACTCGACGGTGTACTGAAGTCTGATAACCACTCACCAGTCGCTCAACAAACTAAGCTGGGGTGGATCTTGTGTGGGAACGTAAAAACTTACCATTGTCTAGTTACGATAAACGAACTAGAAGATTTTACGAGATTTTGGGAATCGGAAGAAATCTGCAACAACGGCATAACGAACGAGGAAGATCACTGCGAAAAATACTACCGGGAAACTACTAAGAGGCTCGGCGACGGCAGATACGTCGTAAAGATGCCTCTGAAACCTGAAATCAACGAAAAACTGGGAACATCGAGACACCAAGCTATTTCTCAATTTTTGCAACTGGAAAAGAAAATGCTGAGAAACGAAAATTTTGCGACGCAGTACAGACAATTCATCGACGAGTACACGAAACTAGGTCACATGAAACTGGTGACGCCTTGCTCAGAGAAAAAACTTGAAGCTTTCTTACCTCATCACGGTGTCATCCGAGAAGAATCGACAACTACCAAACTGAGAGTCGTCTTCAACGCGTCTATGAAAACTAACACCAAGTATAGCCTCAACGATTTCATGGAAAAAGGTCCGAATCTACAAAAGGATATTCAAGAACTAATCATCAACTGGCGTAGCTATCGATATGTCCTAACCGCTGACATAGAGAAGATGTATAGGATGATACTTATCCATGAAGATCAACAACCACTGCAGAAAATCATTTGGAGGTCATCGTGTGGTCAAGCGGGCGAAGGTCGACTGCAAGAGATGCAATTGTGCACAGTCACATACGGAACGAAAGCCGCACCGTTCCTAGCGATGCGAACTCTCAAACAGCTCTCACTTGACGAAGGGCACGAGTTTCCTGAAGCAGCGAAGGTCATTCAAAACCACTTTTACATGGATGATCTCATTTGCAGACGCAACACAACCGAGGAAGCAAAACTACTGCAACAGCAGCTAACTACTCTCCTACAAAGGGGCGGATTTAACTTAAGGAAATGGTTAAGCAACGAGGAAACTATTCTGGAAAACTTAGCTGACGATCAAAAATCCCGCAAAGGTGTATTCACATTCAAACAAGAGGAGTCAGTGAAAACTCTGGGACTTAACTACAATCCGTCCAGAGATATATTTTTATTTAACTGGAATCTACCGCAACTAGGTACGAGGAAATTTACCAAGAGAAGTCTATTCTCAGATGTCAGCAAGCTCTACGATCCGCTCGGCTGGCTCTCTCCAACGGTTATTAAGGCCAAACTACTGTTTCAGAAGGTGTGGGTCAGTAAGATAAACTAGGATGAAAGCTTACCCACAGAAATAGAAACAGAATGGAAAAAACTACGAGTTGATTTTCCTAACATCGCCCGGCTATCACTACCAAGGTGGCTAACTTGCATCGATAATGCAATACATGTCCACGGATTTTGTGACGCAAGCGAAAAAGCATACGCCTGCGTTCTATACAGTCGTACTATGAACGAAAACGGAGAGTACGTAGTAACACTGATAGCGACCAAAACAAGAGTAGCGCCTCTCAATAAGAAGACTTCATTACCAAGGCTGGAGTTGTATGGAGCTCTGCTACTTTCCAAATTAGTGGAGAAGCTACAAACAGCCCTTCCTGAGAAAATTCTTCATATTAACTGTTGGACGGATTCGACAGTCGCACTCGCGTGGATACAAGGCGACATAACGAGATGGGAAAGATACGTTGCCAACCGAGTTCGGCAATAACTAACATTGTACCTGCGACGAAATGGGGACATGTCAGATCGGAAGAAAATTCTGCAGATTGTGCTACTAGAGGCTTCTCACCGTCCCAACTACTCAACTTCAACTTGTGGTGGGAAGGACCTCAGTGGCTCAAGAAATACAACGACGAAAAAACAAAAAATAGATCGGAAATATTTACGACGGATGACGAGTTCGTCATCCGTCGACTGATAGCAACACGAAACTGTTATGCAACGCAGACTGCTAACGAAGCGGACGCGACAGCTAATAACAAATACCTGACATCGAAAGAACTAAGTGAAGCGAGAAACTTAATGGTCAGATACGGACAACGTCAATACTTCAACGAGGAGGTTGAAGACCTGGAAAAAAGTGGAAGAGTCAGGTCGAAGAGTGTTCTGTTGAACCTAAAACCCTACATTGATGAAAAAGGGATACTACGAGTGGGAGGGCGATTACAAAACTCAGCGTTACCAGATGAAGCGAAGCATCCTGCGGTGATCCCCCACGCAGGAAAACTAACGCAGCTGATAATCGACCACGCCCACAAACAAACTCTACACGGAGGAGTTCGTCTAACACTTGCCCAAACGAGACAGAAGTATTGGATAATTAGCGGCAATCGAGCGGTGAAAAAGTATTAAACTAAATGTGTGAGATGTCACAGATATAAGCCCCATAGAAACGAACAGATAATGGGTGACCTACCTCAATCACGAGTCACGCCATCCAGGCCCGTTACTAACACCGGGGTTGATCTAACCGGTTTCGTGGATGTGAAAATAAACAAAGGGAGAGGAGTGAAAACATGCAAAGGATATATTTGTATTTTCATTTGCATGGCAACAAAAGCGGTCCATATTGAGCTTGTATCTGACCTCAGCACAGAAACGTTCCTGGCAGCCCTCAAGAGGATGTGCGCGAAAAGAGGGACCCCCAAACATGTTTTCTCGGATAACGGGACTAACCTTCGGGGAGGATCCAGAATACTACAGAAAGAATTTCCACAATTCAAAACTATGATGTCTGAGGAGTTTTTCGATGGAATCAGCGAACTACAAATTGAGTGGCATTTCAACGCGCCAATCTGGCCGAGTGCAGGAGGACTGTGGGAAGCAGCTGTGAAATCGATGAAGTACCATCTTAAACGTGTTTTGGGAGAACAAAAACTGACGTACGAGCAGTTTTCAACCTTGTTGGCGCAGATAGAAGCGTGTATGAATTCCAGACCACTGTGCCCCCTCACGGAAAGCATAGACGACTTGGAGTACTGAACGCCAGGCCACTTCATAACTGGAGGCCCAACGATGCTGTTGCCACAAGCAGAAATTAACGAAAATCGAGCACAGGACCTCAGGAACAAATGGAAACAAACTGAACTCATGCAACAATACTTCTGGAAACGATGGGCCAGTGAATATTTACATCAACTTCAAGTGCGCAGCAAATGGCAGCGATCGAGAAAAAACTTAGAAGAAGGAGAACTCGTCCTGGTCAAGGAGAATAACTTGCCTCCGGGAAAATGGGCATTAGGCAAAGTGCTTCAACTACACCCTGGAGACGACGGCTACGTACGGGTAGCAACGATAAAAACGAAGGGAGGGACACTCAAACGTCCAATAACGAAACTGGCTCCACTCCCTGCAAACGAGAATATTGAAGATGTCAAAACTAATATCCAGAACCAACCAAGACTAAAACGAGTAAGAAGAAAACCAACCTGCTATTTGGTCACCCTAGCGCTGACCATATTTATGAGCCACATAAGGGGAATACAAGCCACACAAGTACCACATTTCAACATGACGCCGATAACCAACCAACATCCGATTTACTACGATGAAATTGGACAACTACATCTTATACACGATGAGTAGACACTACTGGTCTACTACAACTTGACGTCGTATTGGAAAGGAACGGAAAACTTATGCAACTTCTTGAGGATAATGGAGGAGGATTGCAGTAGGCTCGACACAACTCTGTGCGAGCCGACGATAAATCAACTACAACACGAAGTTCATCAACTGAACGAGTACAATGCACTTCTACTTCATCAGCATTTGTCAAGGAAAAAACGTGGTTATTTTAACGGAATCGGGAACATTGCCCGATCACTAGACGAAGAATTTGCTATCAAGTACCAGAAAGATATAGAGATAATTCAAAGTAACGAAAAATACGTCCTGGACTTAAAGAAAAACCAAACTACGATAATTGAAACGGAAAACAGTATTATAAAGAAGAATGATAAGTTTATGAATAATCAGTTTCATATGGTCAACACGTTTGTCCACGAGACTAACTCAATATTATCGAAGATTGGGTCCAGGGTCGCAGAGATGTATACATTGAACAATCTCAACGCAGCCTCGATCACCGCAAGCTTGATTATATCGAACTTAAGAAGAACTCAAGATATGCTAGTAAACTCGCTGGCCGACATTCACAAGGGGCACCTCGACATGCGTCTGTTCACTCCGAAACAACTTATCGAGATACTCTCTGTGATATCTGGAGGTTTGCCCAGTCGACTCTCATTTCCGGTCAAGAATATTCAGGAAGATATCCCAGAACTATACAAATTACTGTACGTAAAGGCTCGTATTACGGAAAACTACTTGCTTTTCGAGCTACACATTCCGCTTACGAGTGAAGATAACTACATGATATATCGAGTGTTACCACTGCCAATCAAACGAGAATCGGAGACCAGAATGGTAGAAATATCATCAGGATATCTCGCCATCAACTTTAGAAAAAACACGTATGTCCAAATCGGAGAAGAGATATACGGCAATGTATCGTATCAAACGGCGATGTTTACCTATGCAACGCGTATCACCCTGTTTACAACTTACACGACGGAAATGCGCCTTGCGAAGCAAAAATCTTCTGTTGCAGTTCGTGCCTACTACTTATCATTTGCGACGACAAAATGTCTAGCACAGCGGTAACAGGCATCGGGCAGCTTGTCCTCAGTCAAGGATGCATGCTGCAGAAGAAAGAAGCAACTATTTATTCCTTCAATGTGTTCGGGAATAACATACAGATGGAAAGTGACATTTCAGTTCCCATGATGAACTCGCCTATCAACGAAATGGTGAATGTCAGCATTAAAAACAAGTTTGAACATACAGACAAATACTTCTGAAGAATTTGCCAGAATAGATCGAAAACTCATTATTCAGAAGAAACAGGAACAACTTCCGGCACATCTTTCTGTTCATGACGTTTATCACTATTCAATAACGTCATTACTGACTGTAATTGCATCGATCACTGCACTGTACCTACTAATAAAAAGGTACTGCAAAAGACCAAGGGACGTCAACGCCACGCAGCAGCCAAGTCCTGAAAATCTGGGAATGGAACTTCAGGAGATCACCACACAAAATTCGGAGTCAGCCCAGCCACACCGGACGGAGAGAAAAGGATTCAACTTGAACGGTCTGCTCTGAACGAAAATAGTGATTGTGACAGTGTCAAATATTTAAGATTAAATATTTAAGTTTTACTTTACTTTATATTTTGATATTTAACTTAACTTTTAACTTGTATAATTGTTAGCTTTTCTTGTCCTTGGTAGCATGTACGGTCTAGCAACGCGTACATATTCTGTGCGCGTCATTCACCTGCTTTTTATATCTTAGGTTGAATTTCATAGTTTATGTTATACCTTATTGTACATAGTATTATTTAGTTACCAATTAACAGCAAAATAAACTACTCGTGTCTACTTGGTGCTCATCTTTAACTACCAAAATAATCCTCAACTACTTCGGGTGTACGAGCCAACTATCCTCAGTGTGGCCCATACTAAGTCGGTACAGTTGATATTTTTGCCATGGAAGTGAGTGAACAAGTCCACCCCAAGTCCCCAACAGTATTTAGCAGCAGAGCAACATTCACCTTTCCAGCTCTTTTCCAGTTAGATATTTTGTCACCGGGTTAGACGTGATTGTAAATTAGCAAAAATGAGTTAAACACTTCCGTGTGTTGGCAATTTTTAAATTTAAATAATTAATAACATGATATATTTGCTAAAGCGGGACAATTTTGCTCTATCGGAGGACAGCGGCACAGACAGTCTAAATGCGGGACTGTCCCGCCCGAAGTGGGACGTATGGTCACGTTATCTATCTGTCAGGGATAGTATACCTCACTATACCTACCGATATTACGGTTGAAATTTAGAAGTTCTTATAAAAGCGTCCCATCGCAGAATTGTTGTTATTGATAGGTTTTTAATAAAAATACGATTTTGGCTAAACAATGTAGGTGTTTTAAAAATATCCCAGTCCCGACGTGAACGTAATTTATCTCAAAATAAAGAGTATAATAATTATGTAGGTATTTCTAAAACTCATTTGTATCAAATTCGATGGCTATTATGTGTTTTTTACCTTCTGAAGTTAAGGTTAACAAACAGTCCGCAACTCCGCAGGTTAGGACAACTTTAATACATGAATTTCGACTTATTTACGTTTTTGAACGTTCCCGCCCGGATGACATGACTTTGACATGTGTCAGTGTCAAGTGAGGTGAGGGTTGAATGAAATTAATACGTATGAAGCGTGACGTGACGTGACGTGTATACTGTACGAGTTTACTGTTGAACCGGTAATTCCACTTTATAAACTAGCACTATTAAATTACTAGCATTACTACGAAGTTCCAAGTGCGTTTTGTTAGTGATCAAGATATTACATCAGTCAGCGCCTACAATTAGTCAATTAGTGCATCGATGGAGTTTAAAAGTGCGGCATTGTAATTTATTGGTTGTTCGCATTACGATTGAAAGAAAGCTGGTCGACCGGTGCTGCAGTAGGTCAATGGTGCTGTTGGCGTGTCCGCGGCTGCTTACGTCGGCAGGCAGACGAGCCAGTGCCCGCGAGAGGGAGAGGTTCCGCAGTTGAGTGCGGACCGCGCACCCAGACACACATTGCCGCCGCCGGCGCCCACTGAACAAAATTACCTCACCCAACGCGCCGCCGCAGTCTTGAACGTGAATCTTTGACACCAAACTCCCCACAATGGGCGGCAAAGTCGAAAATGTGGGCATCTTGGCCATGGAACTGTACTTCCCATCGCATTACGTCGACCAGACACAACTAGAAAAATACGAGGGAGTCTCCGAAGGAAAGTACACCATAGGACTGGGGCAGAGCAAAATGGGCTTCTGCTCAGATAGAGAAGACATCAACTCCCTCTGCATGACGGTGCTACACAAGCTGATTGAGTGTAACAATATCAACCTACATGATATAGGCCGGTTAGAGGTCGGCACTGAGACTATTATTGATAAGAGCAAGAGTGTTAAGACATTTCTAATGACCTTATTTGCTAAGGAGGGAGCAACTGATATTGAGGGCATTGACACAACAAATGCTTGTTATGGTGGAACCGCAGCGCTGTTCAATGCTATCAACTGGGTGGAATCTACTTCTTGGGATGGCAGGAAAGCTATAGTGATTGCTGGTGACATTGCTGTGTATGGGAAGGGGCCAGCTAGACCCACAGGAGGAGCGGGGGCTGTGGCTATGCTCATTGGCCCCAATGCGCCCCTGGTATTTGACAGAAAAGTACGGGCATCTTACTTCCGTCACGCATATGACTTCTACAAACCAGACTTGGCATCAGAATTCCCCTATGTTGATGGAAAACTGTCCATACAGTGCTACCTGAGTGCCCTAGACAATTGCTACAATTTATTCTGTAAGAAAATGAGAAAAGAAGATCCCAATTTCAAGGGATTACTGAGTCTGGATGGAATGCTCTTCCATTCTCCTTACTGCAAATTAGTGCAGAAGTCTTTGGCAAGAGTTTGTTTTAACGATTTTCTAAATTCAGCTAAGGACACATGTGAGGCTCAGTTCCCAGGACTATCAGCGTTCAGCAATTTCAAGTTAGAAGACACATATTTTGACCGTGATGTTGAGAAAGCGTTCATGACCTATAGTCAAAACCTATTTGATGAGAAAACCAAGCCGTCTCTGCATATAGCTCGCAATTTGGGGAACATGTACACGGCTTCCCTATATGGTGGTCTAGTGTCATATCTCATTAGCAAGTCTCCTGATCAGTTGATTGGAAAGAAGTTTGCATTATTCTCTTATGGATCTGGATTATCTTCCACCATGTATTCCATCAATATCTGTAAAGACATGAGTGCTGGGTCCAAGCTGCAAAATCTGCTGGCTACACTTCAGAAGTCTGTCTCTCTCTTAGAAAAGAGAGAGTGTGTGGAACCAGGTCAGTTCAATGACCTGATGGACATCAGAACAAAAAATTATCACACAGCTCCTTATGAGCCCTCAGGAAGCATAGATGTCTTGTTTCCCGGCACATACTACCTCCTCAAAATTGATGACCAAAGAAGGCGTACATACGACAGAAAAGTATGAAGTTGAAACTGTTTTAGTTAAATTTAATCTGTGTGCAACTTGGTTACGGATTGTGTGTATTCATAGTGGTACTTTTGTTATTTGTTTAAGTTTTGATATATTTGATATGGAAATCTATTGATACACTTTTACCAAAAATGGATTCTCTCTGCTTTTACTACTATACATTCTGTTGAAATTAAAGTTGTGTTGTTTATAATTATAAATGTATTCTGAAATTTACTAGGCTAGATATTAAAATAATTAATTTATTTTATGTAAGTATTTGAGTTCTTTTCTATACATCATAGAGATATTTATTTTGTTAGTACCCTAATGAGTTACGCATATGCAGGTCAAATCTATGAGTGCTTTTAATTAGTATAGAACCAAGAGCAAAACTGACCTTAACCCATCACCGACCCATGTTTTGCCGGCAAGACATTTGACTGTTATGGCTTTGAATTTTATTACCATGGCATGAGGTTCAAAATCGCGATGCCTCAACAAGCGTTAGGTCGGTGTGAGGTCAAGGGTCAACATTAACTGGACACCTAAAAGCGTTAGGTCGGTGTGAGGTCAAGGGTCAACATTAACTGGACACGTAAAAGCGTTAGGTCGGTGTGAGGTCAAGGGTCAACATTAACTGGACACGTAAAAGTACCCATATGTTTTTATCACATCGTGCCATTTTAACATTATAATGATTTGGGCTGTTATCTATTTTCTGTGGTAAAGCTTGGAAAAAAACAGTTTAAACAGAACATTTTTTTTCTGTATTTGTCAACTTTCTATTTAATCTGCGTTTGACAAATTATAAACAAAGTTTGGGTATGCAGCTACTAAAGTAGGTACTATTTGTAATTTGAGGCCAGAAATGTAAACAAACAACCGTCATTTTCTAGAACAAAACCCAATGGTCAATACTTTGACATTCATATTCTATTTTTTGTACTGGAAAATGACAGTTCATTGTTTACATTTCTTGCCTCAAATTAAAAATTCCACTTTAGAGTGCTGACACGTAACCTGCGCGCGCTGACAAGACGAACTTATTTTCACCTTCCTCAGTCCTCAATGTAAATTAGCGTAATTTTTAGGGTTCCGTACCCGAAGGGTGCCAAACGGGACCATATTTCTAAGCCTCCGCTATCCGTCCGTCCTTCCGACCGTCTGTCACCAGGCTGTATCTCATGACATGTGATAGTTAGACAAATGTAATTTTCACAGATGATGTCTTTCTATTGCCGCTATAACAACAAATATAAAAAAACAGAATAAAATAAATATTTAAGGGGGTTCCCACACAACAATTTTTTCAATACCAAAATCAAACTAATGATTGCACCTTGTTACGTACTTGGAGTGTGAAACCAATAACTTTGTAAACAACATTTTGCTATGAAAAATCCAAAATATTCACACCACACCATCCCTTCCATTGTACCTGGAACCCTTCGTGCTCGAGTTAGACTCGCACTTGACCGGGTTTTTATCAATCATTGAAAAAATCATCAAAATCGTCTCATCTATTTAATTAAAATGATTATTGGCAATGAATTAAATTGAAAAATAATACCAAAGAAAACGACTCGCACGCCATATTTAAGTACAGACTTATCTTGCGAGCACTCTAGTGGTTAATTTTAACATTAGCGGTGATTACTTTTCTTTCAACAATACCAAACAAAGATGGTGGTGCCCCCATTTATTTATTACTTTATTTTGCCATGCTTTATGTAAGCGGGTTAGTAAGTAGGTACCTACTTAGCAAATGTGTTATTCATAGTTAAGTAGGGTATCTACTTAACTTGATCTTGAATGACTAGTTTTTTTGCCCCTGTTTTGATTTTTCAATGTTGAACTGGTCGCTTCAAAGTTCTACACCCATTTTCATGGCGACCAAGATTATCAAGAATGCCAGAATTGTAGCTGTTTACCTGACAATCGCAAAGTCTGCCCAACATGCGCCGACCCTTATGGAAATTATAGTTAAGGCTGGGCAAACCGATAGCGGATTTGCCAGTCAGTCAGTCAGTCGCCACGCCGCCGCCGACCGCCATTTGCCAGTGTTGTTTGGCAAGGAATAAATTACCTGACTGCCTGGACATTATATCTTGGCGCATAATTGTCCAAAAATAAATTAGTTTATACCTGTACCTATTCAAAGATAATAGTGTGGTTTTTACCAATACAAAAAAATACACGTGATCTGGAGGGGGAGAGGGGGTAGTCTAAAACCTCCCCACGCCGGGGTGGGGGAGTTAAAAAGTTGCTGAATGATTAATGAACGGGCCCTTAGGGAAATTATAGTGTTTGGTTAAGGCTGGGCACTATCTGTCCATCGCAGTCTGCCTAACACGCGCCGACCCTTACGGAAATTATAGTGTTTGGTTAAGGCTGGGCACTACCTGTCCATCGAATAGTCTCCCCAACACGCGCCGACCCTTAGGGAAATTATAATGTTTGGTTAAGGCTGGGCACTATCTGTCCATCGCAGTCTGCCCAACACGCGCCGACCATTACGGAAATTATAGTTTTTGGTTAAGGCTATAGCAGTCCGATAGCGGGACTTAGAATTTCACCTTCAACTTACTTATAGAGGAATAGGATTCAAATGTTTAAAAAACCTTTTCCCCGACCTGATGAGGACTAATAAAGCAACATAACTTAATATTTGTTATAATCATTAATTAAATAAGAATTAGGTATCTATATAAATTGACTTATTCTACAAATCCCCTGCGACTATCCCCTGAGCAGGGGATTTTGTGGACTTTTTGATAATTGTTCTCCTTAAGTCCCCTTCCGGTAGCGTTACAGCGCCAAGCAAACGGGATTTCTGGACAAATGTTTCAGAAGTTCCGCAAATCCCCTTTTCCATTTATTTACATGTTTTTTTTAAAAGTCGAATTTAAAGAACTAATAAGATAATCAGTCTTTATTTTGATACAAAGGTAGGTTCAAAATCAAATAAAGACACATTAACTTTTTAACACAGATTGAAGAAAAGGGATCATACTAGGGCATGAATCTCAAAATTTCGGATTCTCAGAACGCGAGTTCCGATATTACGATTCTTATACTGAAGTGTAATATTGGAATCAGATAAATTTATCTATTTGAATTTCAAATTAAACCTATTTTAACCATAACTAACCTTGAACGTATTCCTGTTGCCATGCCAGCTCGCTAACATGCGATACTAGAGTTATAATAGTTTTTTCACTTCTCATGCTCGAAAAAGTACTACTTTATGCAGGATCTAGGCGACATAAAGTTGAATTTTATGCTCTTGTGCATAAAAGTAGCTTTTTAAATGTGTCTACACTAAGGCAGTGACCATTTAGCCCATACAGCCAAAAACAATTAATTGTACATGGATAAAACTTGCTAATTTATAATATTTCCATCCCTATTTGCATTTTTGATTTATAATAAGATAATACGAAAAAGAAACTAAATATCAAAACGTGTTTACCACAAAAAAAATACATTATTCCAAAATAATTTAAGAATAGGCTGTATATTTTTTTTCTTTGCCCGAAAATTATGCAGGAAAATAAAAAAAAGTAAAGTAGCGGGAAAGAAGCCGTGAACTTTTCGTATTGAATTTTCTCAAATTATTGTTGAATTGGCTAAGTTTTAAAAATGACTGTTTTATTTTCTCGCAATCGAAGTGAAAAGCAGAGTTTATAACTCGTCCACAAAACCATTTTTATCCTCGACATTACTATCAGCCCTCGCCTTCGGCTCGGGCTGCTAAAAGTCTCGGATAAAAATGGTTCGTTTTGTGCACTTGTTGTAAAATCTACTATTGCTGTCTCGCTCACTCTATTCTATAGCTGCGCTTGTCGTTTAAGTCTTGCTTATTCGCACAAACGAGCGAAATATCCTGACGCGATGTCAGACGTACGTTATAGTACCTACATGTGCGATATAAATTAGGGATCGTTCAACAATTACGTGATCATTTTTGGCCGTTTTTTTTAACCCCCCCACCCCTTATGTGATCACAACGTAATCTTTAGTTTTTACCCCCCCCCCCCCTCGCCTTGATTACGTAATCTTCGTCCGTGCTTAAAAATTTTGCTGTTTATTAGCACTGACACGTATGTCATGTTTCTGTAGGTCTTAAATGACCTAAATTGACCGGAAGAGGGTGTGTCATTTTGTCAAAATGCATAAGGTAAGAACTATGGTTATATCAATAAAATAGATACTTTCGTTAGTATTTATTGAAACGACGAAATAAAATCAACTCTTTCTCACTATTAGTGACTAACGTAACTTAAAGTTACGTTTAACAAGTTATTAATTAAGTGATTATTAAGCACCTCAAAAAAATGCTGAAATATACTTATTTGCACAAGGGAAATATACCAGTAAAAATACTGATTTTCAAAGAAGGTTGTATGTATTAATCATCACGTCATTCATCTAACTAAAACATGTTAGATGAATGTATTTAGTATTTATATTTTTGTATTTAAAAGTGCCATTACAGGCTAAATCAGGGAACATCTGAACATCAATATTCAAGGGCACGACCGCTACAGTTTTGATAACTTTTTACCTAAAATATACCCAAAATACTTACTTCCTCCAATATACCTATAACAATACTGATGCTTGGAAAAGTCGGTAAAATATTCCGAAAAAGTATAAAAATACTGAATCTGGTCACACTGTTCCACAGTTTGTCTATAGCAGGGGAAATCCCGTTTCATCTATCTAATAGTAAGTGTTACCAGTAATAAACTTCAAAATTGGACGTAAATATTTAAATATAATTTATTTTCGGAAACGAAGCGCAGATGACGTAATCATGGATTCTTCCCCCCCCCACAATAATCTGATGTATATACAAGCATCCGACCCCCCCCCTCCCCTTCCGGTGATCACGTAATTGTTGAATGATCCCTTAGATACCGGTACGATGTACGATACAATGTATTATCATATGCAAAAGTGCGATAATTTGCAACCTTCCTCCAAAGTAGCGTAAAGTAGGGTAAAAAGTGGTGTGTAGGTACTACTACATGTGCGATATAAATTAGATACCGGTACGATGTACGATACAATGTATTATCATATGCAAAAGTGCGATAATTTGCAACCTTCCTCCAAAGTGGGGTAAAAAGTGAAAAGACTATTCAGGCCCTAAAATCGACCAAAAATACAAAATAATGTGTATGGTCGGAATTTCCCGTCAAATCTATCAAACCAACGAAAACGAAAAAAAATCTTAGTCCTTAGATTCAGGAATAAATTCGCTAGCCGAAAGTGTAATAGTTAAAAGTTTCAAGAATCGGTTCGCAATTACTTGGGTTTTCGTATATTTTTTTTTGCGATTTAAAATTCAAAAAGAGTTTATTTCTATAAGAAACACATAGGTTACATTTGGATAATGTCAAATCTTAAACTAACACATATATAAGATATAGGGAAATATAGAACTCAATTTGAATTCCGTCACCTCAAATGTTTTAGATGCTGGAGGCAGAGGCGACTAGAAACCTTCAGCTTTATACGTTATTTTTTTACAGAACTGGAGCAAACACCTTCCCAAGCTTTCTTGTCTTCTACATAATCTGATATTTTGTAGTAAGCCTGTTTACATAAGTGATTTTTAACAACATATTTAAATTTATTTACAGACAATTCTTTTAACTTTGTTTGGATTTTGTGGTAAAAGCGAATACATTTCCCTTTAAAAGATACATTAACCTTATGGATCCTAGTAGTAGGTATAGCTAGTTTATTCCTATTTCTAGTGTTGAAATTGTGCCTGTCGCTATTCTTAGGAAATTTATCAATATTTTTATTGACGTACATTAGCTTTTCATAAATAAACTGACACGACACTGTCATTCCTTAAATTTACAACGCAGTGACTCTCTGGGACCCACATTGTAGATTGCACGAACAGCCCTCTTTTGCAGCACAAATATTATGTTAATGTCTGCAGCGTTCCCCCACAGCAGTATGCCGTAAGACATAATGCTATGGAAGTAGCTGAAGTAAACTACACTTGAGAGCAATAAAATCGACGACCCCGTCCATCATGACCTTAGAGCGTATTTATGGAATGGACTGTCCTTTTTCATATTATTGTTTGGTACCACTGGAAAGCTTGCTCTGTTACCTATCTAACGGTATCAACCAAGCGTATACGGTGTGTATGTACACAGTTTTAGGAGGGGTCGTACAATCTGGATAATTAATTGATAAAATAAAAGACATGGTAAAGGTAAAACAAAATTGACATTTATTAAAATAAAAAGACAATCAGTTTTTTAATAAAAAGTATTGCCTCCTCTTGCTCTAATAACTTCTCTCATTCGGTTTCTCATCGATCTGATCAACCTCACGATGAAAGTTTGAGGTATCGCCTCCCATTCTTCTTGCACAGCGATTTGCAGGTCGCGGAGATTTGTGGGAGGGGCATCTCTGGCCATAATTCTCCGTTTCAACTCTGCCCACATGTGTTCAATTGGGTTCATGTCAGGACTCCGCGCTGGCCACTCCATCACTGGAATGTCGACCTCCTGAAGATATTGACGCGTAGCCGCTGCAGTGTGGGGTCGGGCATTGTCTTGCATAAAGAGAAAATTATCTCCAATAAGACCTCCAAACGGCATCACATGGTCTTCCAGAACTTCTTCAATGTAGCGCTGAGCAGTAAGACCCCTTCTGTTATTGTTGTCCGGGCCGACGATGACCACAATCTCCGTCTTTGCTTCAAGAGAAATTCCTCCCCAGACCATACAAGATCCACCGCCGTATGCAACGCGTTCACAGATGCAGCGTTGTGCAAATCGCTCTGTAGATCTTCGGCATACTCTTCCCCTTCCTTCATTGCCATGCAGGCAAATTCTGCATTCATCCGAGAACAATACAGTCCTCCATTGATCCATAGTCCAATTCAAATGTTGTCTTGCAAATCGGAGTCTGGCTTGCCGATGTGCTGGGGTCAATTTCGGACCTGTAGCTGGGCTGTGTGCAGTTAAGCCGCCTTCTGCAAGTCTTCTTCTCACTGTCCGGGCTTCTGACACGGCGTCTTCCACCACCACACTGTAGCGGCGACTCCGTAGGAACGAGGCCACGACGCGAGTGGAGCTGGGGACGTCGACAGCTTGTACAGCAACCCCTCGTGCCATACTCTGTCGAACGCCTTGTCCATGTCCAGGAGTACTGCGACGGTGTATTCTTTCTTATTCCGACAGACCGTCATGTCGTTCAGTACCCTGGTGAGCTGGAGCGTCGTCGAATGCTCTGGCCTGAAGCCGAACTGTTCCGGGCGAGCTTGGATGTGTGGCAGCAGTCTTACTAGCAGCAGCTTCTCGAACATCTTTGACATGGTGCTCAGGAGGGTGATGGGCCGATAGCTCTCGGGCTTCTTGATATTCTTGCCCGGCTTGGGGAGCATTATGACCAGGCCTTCCTTCCATGTAGTAGGGAAGTGCCCCGTGCGCATGATGCTGTTAAACAGGCACGTCATGGCCGCCACAGTCGGTGGCGGCAAGTTGCGCAGCGCCGTATTGGGGATTCGGTCTGCGCCCGGGGCTTCGCTGGGCTTGGTGCGCCTGATCGTTCGCAGGACTTGGCCGGGCGAGAAGAAGATGGGGTCCTCTTCAGGAGCTATCGGCGTCGCGAAGTAGTGCCGCAGGTGTTCCTCCACTGCTGCTACGTGTACGGCGTCGTCGGTGGGGTTCGGCTTGAACTGCCTCTCCAGGCATTCGGCGAAAATTTCAGCTCGGTCTTTTGCTCTGAATCTCGGGAAGCCGTCGCTGCCCAGCAGCGGTCGAAAATGAGCCGGGGTGGCCGACAGCTGCCTACATAAGCGATGCACGGAGGGGACGTGATCGCCTACGGACTCGATGTGGCGTTCCCAAGATCTACGGCGTCGGAGGGGTTGGGGTTTCCTCCGGCTAGAGACGGTGTGCGAGGATGTGTCGAGCGCGTCCTGGATCTTGCTAGTCAACTCTGAAGTCAGTGCTTCGACGTCTTCTGGCTGTGTGGCTGTCCGGGTGGTGGGGTTTTCGGCGAGTGCGGCCGAGAAGGAAGCCCAGTTGTACCGTCGACGGGGCGCTGGTGGCGAGACTCTTGTTGGCAGATCCCCAAGGACGAGGATGGGTCTGTGATCCGAGGGGAGGTCTGGCAGGACTTCCTGGCTTGGCTGGGTCCGGATTCCTTTGTAGACTATGATGTCGATGATGTCCCCAGAGCCGTCAGGGTTGTAATGAGTCGGCTCATAGGGTCCGATGACATCGTAGTCATGGCTCACGGGGTCGGCGAGGAGTGCGCGTCAGGCGGCGCACACTTTCGAGGAGTTCCAGTGTGGGTGCTTGGCGTTGAGGACTCCGGCGATGAGAGTCGGTTGAGCGACCAGGAGCTCCCTGGGTTTGAGTCTCTCACCGGGGGGGTGATAGGCGACATAGAGTCGCACAACGTTGCCGGCGACCTGGACTTCGACGCCAAGGACGTAGATGGTAGTGTGCTCCTCGAAGTCGATGGGTTGGTGGACGATACTCCTTTTAACCTGGATAGCCAGACCTCTGTAGGCAATCCCCTGCGGGGATCGCTCGTCCTTGCGGTAGGTTGTATAGCCGGGGAGGGTGAGTTTCATCCTCACGGTGAGGTGGGTTTCGCTAACCAGCATGACGTCGACTCGGTACTCTCGCAGGAAGGTTTTCAGCAGCTGCTTCTTTCCTTTGAGTGACTGGGCGTTCCAGTGCACAATCCTTAAGGAGTCAGCCATCAGGGCAGATGTTCGCCGATACTCCTTAGGACTGCGGGATCTTGGAGTGCTTTGATAAGTGCTGCGACAAGATCCCTCGGCGGTTCGTTCTCCGGTGGAGGTGGTGGTACTGCGGCTCCTTTCTCCTCAGCCGCTCTCGGCATTTCGTAATTCTCCCCCTCCCCGATTCCGTTTGCGCTTGGGTAGGGGCGCGCCTGGTGCGGTGGCCGGGTTGGCCTCCGCCATGAGTGATGAGGGCGCCGACTCCATCACAGTTGGGGGTTTGGGGGGGGGGGGGCGGCTGCGTCTTAGGACCACCAGTGCGGGCTGCTGGACCGGCCTTCTTGTTTCGGCTCTCTTGCTGGAATACGGGGCACGACGTGTTGTTTGCCGTGTGCGGGCCTCCGCAGTTGGCACACGTCGGTGGCATCTCTCTAGCCGCTTGATTGTTCTGGCCGCGGCAAGAAAACCCTTCGATTTGCCTTTGCGCGCCAACAAAATAGTACCTAGTTTGCCACCATCGACGGACCGCCCGCATCGCGTTGGGCCGCCTCACATAAACATTATTTCTGACTCCAGTTCTCGGGTTATTCCTTGAGAGTTATTTATTGTCAAAAGCTGATAAAATAGGCATTTTACTGGAATAAGTGTTGATTGTATTAACGATTCTCGTACAGTCATACATAGCTGTAAACATATCTTAAGGTGTAAAATGTACCAGGGTCAATATAAAAATTCTTATCTGAAAAAGTAAATCGCGAACCTACTAATTATATGTATTTAACAGAATCCTGTATTAATATTACATATGAAAAAAAAAACTCACTTATCTCAAAGAAAAATATTTTTTTATTAATATTTAAACATTCGCTCACATTTGCTAGCGCGCCGAAATTATTATGACAAATTTTAAAAAAATGTCTTATTTTCTGTTGCTCATACAGTCATTTCAATTTTTTTTAGTGAAAACTCGTGTAAGATTTTCCAAGATAATAACTTCATATTGACATAAAACACTTTATTTTGCTCTAATATAAAGCAAAACATTTCCAACTTACCCGTTGGCAACACGGAACAAAAACAGCAAGAGAACAACAACAAGCAAAAGAAATATGGTACAAAATCAGGTTTTTAGCTAAATCCTTTTGATCAAGCAGTAATGGAAGGAACTAATCTCTATAAAAATGATTAGTCCAGAACAATTATCAACTAAATACTCACATTTTTCTAATATTTATCCCAGCACAACAAACAATCACAAATCACTGACGCGGCTGTTGAACGGCGGAATGAAATTGCATTCAAACTAGATCTAGCGCTATGATTGGTTGGTGGTGTTGTATGTCTAAATGTTGGTAATCCCACTGGGAAGGAGTGAGTGAGAACACCTTACGAAGTACTTCATTGGTGTAATAGAGAAAAAAGGTTTCTGGCAGAAAGTCGTTGCATTTGCCAATAGACACTAAAGTATCCAGAGGCAATCTACGGAGAAAAAAGTCGTGGATACAAAAGTATCCCGAGACAATCTACTGCAGAAAATCTTGGGATACTTTTGTATCCCAAGGCAATCAAGCGGCTAGGCCGGTCGCAGTCCGCGGCGGGGTGCGGTCCTCCGCAACGCACGCAGGCCTGGGGGCGGTGGCAGTTGTGGCTACTATGCCTAAACATCTGGCATCGGTGGCATTGAGCTGGTCCTCTCTTCCCGCGCCACGCCTCGATCTTCACGCCGGGCATAAAAAGTAGCTCGTCTGTATCGTACAGACTGGCTGTTATACCCGGCGTCTTCTTCAGCTGCGCGTGGAAAATGCAGCCCGGTCTGCCCTTCCGTGCCCGAATCTGCTTGACAAAGCTGGCCTCGTAGCCGCGCTCTGCCAGCGCGGTAGTAATCTCCGCGGGCTCAGTGTTTGCCGGCAGCCCCCGGATGGCGATCTTCAGGCTCCTTTCGGCGGGAAGCGAGTAGGAGTACCAGTGCACCCCTGTGGTCTTCTCCAACGCCGAGAAGTATGACTGGACCCACCGGTATTCCTCGTCATCTGCAGGCGAAAATCGCACACCCTTTTGGTAGGGGCGCGCGTTCGGGACCCTCTTCAGCCGCTGCTGGATTTCGCGGAATTGGTGGACCCAGTTCGGGAGGGTCTCCACCACTATAGGCGGGTAGCGCGGCTTGGAGGGCGGTTTCGTGACGGCCACGCCCGTAGCGGGGGCACCGGGTGGCGGCGGGGCGCCTGCGTTCGGCGACGCGGCAGGGGGCGCACTAGCGGGCACAGCGGGGGGTGCGGCGGGCGGCGGGCGGCGGGCGACGGCGGACGGCGCGGCGGGGGGCGCGCTAGCGGGCGCGACGAGTTTCGTGACGGGGGGCGCGGGCACGACCTGCACTCCGTGTGTGTGCGGGGTGGGGCGGGGGAGCCTCGCGTTCGCGGCGGACTGGTTCGCGACGGTCGCCAGCGCGGTGGGCATGGGCGCGTATGCGGACGCGGCCGCCGCGTACGAGGCGGCCAGCGGCTCCGGCGATAGCCGCAGCATGTCAAGGCCTCGGGGCTGCGGGGGTGTTGGTGACGGCGAGTGCTCCAGCAGCGCTCGCTTCGTGGCTTCCTGCTGCAAGTCGTCCGAGGGTCGTCGTTTGCCCCCACGGGTCGGCGGCAGAATGAGGGGCTGCGAGCGGGCCTGCTCCAGCAGCCTGGCGTTCAATAGCTCGTCGCCGATGCTTGCTGGCTGGCAGTTCCATGGCTGCGTGGCGCTCGACGAGGTAGGCCTCCATGGCCCGCAGAAGTCCCGCCGAAAACAGTTTGGGATCACGGGCACGAATTAAATATTAATTTTATTTTAATTTCATTATTTATTTTTAAAGTAAATAATATAACTCAATAATCTTACAAAATCTACATCTGTAAAGTTTTGTGTGATAGGTATCTGGTGGCTATATCAAAAGCTTCATTTCTCACAATCACATTAGGGTTAAACTCTTATAAAAGGAGATAGTTTAGCACTCGTACATTAGGCTACCGTTAAATATGTGTACAACGAATTAAATACAATTCGTCCAGCGTGAGCTCTGCTCTCGGCGAGTCTGGTCGCGGGACGATCGGCGATTCTGTCGAGGTCGACAAAACCAGGGGCCGCTCGAGGGAGGCCGATCTGAAGCGGTGGCGGGTGATGGTGCGCCTCGGGGTTTCGCCCAGTGGAGGGCTCCCGTCCGGCGCAGCGTAGCCCTGAGAAGGGCTGTGGAACTCATCCATAGCGCTGGTTGGCTATGGATGAGCTTGCACGGGAAGGGGTTCCTATCTGGCACGACCTTAGGCCGAAGCCGACGTCCGTCCGCCCCCGAAGGTTTTCCCCTCCGTGTAGTTCGCGACGCGGTTGCACGGTGGAAACAGTGGACGCTGGTCCACTGTTTCCCATCTGAGGTCCCTCTGGATCGTCGCATTCCTCACGTAGCGGGGGGCGTCGACGATGGTACGCAAAGAGAGGTTCTCTTGGGCTCGGAGTCTCCGTTTGTTCGTCTCCGAGCACAGGGCGTACCATGCCGGGGCCGCGTAGGTGAGGCGGGATCTCACGTAGCACTTGTAGATCCCGAGCTTCGCCCTCAGAGGGAGGCTGGAGTCGAGAAGTGGACGCAGCTTGGCGCGTGCCACCTTGACCTGGTTGACGATGTTGTCGACATGTTGCTTCATGGTGAGCCGGCGATCGATGGTCACTCCCAGGTACTTCACCTGCGGAGACCACGCGATGTCCTGTCCTTGGAACTGGAGTGGTGGTGGAAGGGGGGACTGGCCTGTGATGAGCGCCTGCGTCTTCCCAACGTTGACGGACAACCGCCACTTGGCGAGCCAGTCGGCCAAGATGTCCAGGGTGCGCTGCAGTTTGACGGCAGCGTGCCAAACGTGGATCGACGACGCGTAGTAGGCAGCGTCGTCGGCGAAGAGTGCCAGCTGGGCACCCGGCCCGACGGGGATGTCGTTTTGGCAAACTATAAAGATGTCGCCTTTCACGTTATAAAGATGACGAGTTCGCCGCCTTTTGCAAAGCATGCAATGCGAATCTGCCAAACCGAACCAAATAAAAAGATTTATAAAGAAAAAAGTACGATCAATTTAAAAAACAAAGCAGGGTTTCAAATATGAATGAGGTTGTGTAAATAATCCTTCGAAAAGGATCTTAAATATAATTCATAATTATTTATTGCACAAAAATATTTTACAAGTTACATTAAAAGAAAAAGTATGTACAAAGGCGAGCTTATCTCTAAGTGTTTTCCTCCAGCAAACCAAGACATTAAATGAAATATTATTATAAAATTAGACAATGCACAATAACTAGTATAAATAAAATGCCAAGGTATAAATTAAATACTTATAAAATAAAGACAGTAACTACTAAATAAATACCGAAATATACTACATACACTTTACATATAAATAAATAAATCACATACAATAACTTTTACGAAAGAGAGAGGTTCTAATTCTAATATTTTTTGTGATAATGAACAAAAATACGTGTTAAGAAAATCAGTATTTTTATTGGTATATTTGTCTGATGTAAGTTGGTATATTTCAGTTTTATTTTTGAGGTGCTATTTTTCCTTTTCCGGCCAGTAGAGAAGTGAAAGGGTTAAAAAAATGCTACAATTTCGATGACTTTATTCCGAAGTAACGTATTGGCATACGACTATTGACAGGTGTTCATAATAGGTAGGTAGGTATATATTTTTCAACCATGATAATTTACCACTGTGTGATTTACTGTAAGCTGTACTGTAGGTAGGTACCTACCTACCTGTAGTGTAGAGTGACAAATCATCTCACCATTTTCACTCAATATTGAGGTTACAATTTTATTACCCCACTGCGCCAGATAGGCGTTGCTAAGCGACAACCATAAGCCGTTTGAGCAAGAGTAAGAAAAGAACGGTCGCCGTGCAGGAAGAATTTCGTACATTAACCACTAGCTACTTGTCTCTTTCACTCGCGTGTAAATGATATTGCCGTCATGGTCACAATTGAACTGTGCGAGCGCGACGCCAATGTAATTTACGCGTGAACGACAGAGACAAGTAGCGAGGGGTGAATGTAGGAAATTCTTCCTGCTCGGCGACCGTACTTTAGTTACATAGGTCACACTAAAAGTTTACCGAACTGGCCACATACATAAACAATATTTAAAAAGTTATTACAACATTTTAAAATGGAACTCTTTGGCTGTATAATGCAGTTTGTTTCATCTGACTGTCAATTGTTTTTACATTTGGTGCCATTTTAAAATTTGCGTGTCTAAATTAACATGGATTTAACTCAGGAAATTTTTTGTAGTATAATTTTCTATGATTTTAAGGGTAATTTGACAGCCCAGCAGAGCCTCGCTCGACTTCAATCTGCTTTCGATGATGGAGCACCATGCAATACGACTATTTATAGCTATACTCTGTTTCTAGGGCGGGCGAAAAACGGACAATGACATAAAGCATTAGGTTACCGTCGAAAGAAAACGATACGTATCGCCCTCCATTCACTTCTGTATCGTTCCCGCGTAGTACTTCGTTTCGTGGTACGGGGTGGGGTGTGCGACGCTACCAGTCAGAGATAACAAACCAGTGGGCCGACCGCGCAAGCGAGACGGCTTCATTTTAACAGCTTCATGCAAGAATGAACTCTATCATTATGACAATACGGCAAGTCAATTCAGGCGTCGGTATCGGGATCAAGCCGACGGGGCTTGGGCGACAGACCCATTGTTTCGACGTGTTTAGAATGACGACGCCCGGTTTGAGGAGAACACTTGAGAACAGACGGAGCTTCTACGTCAGGCATTCCGCCCGCTTGCGTGTTTTTTGATATTGTCGGTTAATTGTTAATGTTTTATTTTAGTTACTTAGTATCAGTTTTCCGCTGTTACGTTTTCTGTTACAGTTTCCTTGTGTTATTAGATTTGTTTTAAACGTTTTTCAAGAGATATGGAGCCCGGTTCATCCACATCAAAATCATATAAAGAGGAAACTGCTCAGGTCCAAAACCGTGTATACTTGTGTAAATAAACATCTTTTAGATATCAGCAAACAATTTTATTATAAATAACTTACATAAATATAATACATAAAAATTTAAAATATAATTTATTTATTCCCTACATTCATATGACTGATAATTTTTGAACCTCACCAAAAAAGGTTGATGATCACTGTGGTAGGTACATAAGTCAATGTCCGTGTTTTCGCCTGCCCTAGAAACAGACTTTAGTTTGCAGAATTTAAGCGTAGTCATGTCAATCTCACTGACGAATGTCGCGATGGTCGCACGTCCACCGCTGTGAACAACAAAATCATCGATACAGACAGGCATATGACCTACCATGAGATTCGGGCATCCTAAGACATAGGGATGAGTCAAATACAATCAATCCTACACAAACATTTGACTAAGGCTCAAAAAACTGACTGCGTCGCTTGGTGCAGTATCATGCTTACCAGATTCAACGAAGGGGCGTCAGTGTAGGAAATAGTAACAGGTCATGAAACACGGATTTATTCAGCAAGAGGAGCAATTCTTTCAAGATGAGCCGAAACCAACCAAAGCGGCGCTCGTGAAAAGTGTATCAAAGAGGATGATTGCTTCTTTTATTATAAAACTGGACACATGGCTACTGTTGCTTTAGAGAATCGTCGTACCGTGAATAGTGACTAGTACACGACAATTTGTTTGCCGGAAATTATTGACGAATTCCGCAAAGATAATCGTAAACGCCGTATGCACCACGACAATGCTTGTTCCCACATGGCCAGATGGACATTCGAGTCTTGGAAGATGAAAAACGTAGATCTTATGAGCATTAAGCATACAGTCCCGACCTGGCAACTTGTGTGACTTTTTTCTGTTCCCTAAAAATAAGAACCAATGATGCGATCAACGATTTTCATCACCAAGCTGATAAAGAGTATACAAAAACGTTTTTGAGGTCACCACGGAGGAGTGGCACAAATGATTTTAAAATTCCATAAAGTCCCATCATTTAAGTAATCTTGAACATTGTTTTATCCCTTTTTCGACAAAGTCGCTTTAACATGGTTTTTAAATTGCTTAAATTCTCAAATCAAACTCAACTTAATCTAAAGGTAATCTTACACGAATTAGAAAAATAAAGGAACTACGGTTATGTGAATTCTAAGTAAGTTTAAAGAATTACTTAATATTTACCTATAGGCGAGCCTTGTATCTGGCCGCATACTACATAAAATAATGAAAAAAACTGGAAAACAGAAAAGCACTAGGAAAATGGGGCTTCGCGGTTTGTAAATTAACCTAACCTATAACCTGGAAAAGATCCGCAGGAGAGTCGTCTGATGCTGCAGCCACCCATGTTTTTCAGGAATCGATGAGTCAATTTACATCGCACGTCGTTGAAGTTGTAATCACTGTTTGTTTATAATTGCGACCGCACCTACACAAGGATGATTGTGCTGAATCAGCGTCAGCATTAAATCTGTAACCTTGACTGTAGGCAGTCAATGATCTCGTACGTCATATGTACGTGCGTGCTCTTCACTCTTGAGTGAATATTAAGTTGTCGATTGATGAAATTTGTGTGCCTAAAAACCTTGGAATTTGGCAACATAGGGCACATCTTGTACACCAATCGTTTATATATAAATATATATATCTCTCTCTCTTCAGTGATTTGATTATTCTTCGTGCGATGTTCTTCCTGGATGATTTCAATATTCGTTGAATTAGTTATATCGATGATGTTTCAATACGCTTCTGGGGGCTGGAACGGCTTCCTATGTCTTGAACTTGAAAAAGCTGCTTGCTGTGAATGAATTTGCCGACGCGTTCGTTTCTGCTGGTGCGAGCTCCATTTTGATAAATCAGCAGTCGGCTGACTATCGGTTCATTATTCTTGCGGTATCTCGAGTTCGATGCGGGAAATCTTCAGTTGAAATTATTTGGCTTCTAGTCCGTTTTTAAATCTGGTCCGGTCATGGCTTGCTTGATGTCGTCTTGGTTGCCGAAGTCGGGGCTCGGCGATCTTGGACGAAGTGCTTCTTGCTTGCACTTCTAAGGTGGCAGTACACGGAGTTTTCTTCGCGGCTGGGTCCATGCTGCTATTACCGAAGGTTGCTGATGTTCAGAAGTCGGGTCACCACTTTGCCAGAGGTAATTATAAGGACAGCGACATCTTCGGGAGTAAAGTAAAAGGCTTGAGATGCGCGCAAATACTAGACTAGACTATTTTATTATAGGATATACTTAGCTTATATACAACTTACTACAAAACTACTTGATCAATATAAATATACCTTATCTGTGACGGTCGTCAACTTATCTTAACATTACGTGGAAATAGATATTTCCGCATATCTGCGGCGGGCGTATGTGCCGGCATATGCTATCAATGGTTATTCTAAGAAACTTCTTGTCATTTACTAATTCTAACGTATTGCTGGTCCCAACTTGCCTGACATTTCGAATCGTGAGAATTTGATCAAAATCAAAATCTACTTTTTGTCTTTCAATTTTGAAGACCAGTGAAGTATCATCAGCAAACAACACTATGTTAGTCAATTTCTCCACCATAAAAGGCAGATCAATGTGGTTCAGTCTCTCAGTCTGGGAAAGCTCCATCATCAACACATTTATTAAATATATAAGCTGGGTGTGGGGCTATAACAAGTATTATTGGACCAATGACTTTGACTGATATACCCCACAGGTCTCCATTCTGACAATATCCTGGGGATATACATGATAAAATTTAAAATCTATATTACTGATGCTAGTGCTATTTTTTAACAAAGTCTCTGCTTCATATGGAGATGAATTTAGACGCTCTGTTGTGAGTGAGTAAGGTACATTGGTGAAGAATGTTTCAAAAGCTCGAGCTACCTCAGCGTTGGATTAAACAACATCATCACCTATCTTTAAGCAGAAATCATTGTCCTTGGTATAACTTTGCCAGTTTCACGGTTTATGATTTGCCAAATCGTTTTCATTCTATTATTTGAATTTTGTATTTTTCTATTATTGTGTAAAGTTTTTGCAGTCCTACGCCGGTGGCGTTTGTGTTGCCGGACCGAACGGACGTGTCCCCCCGAGATCTCGCAAACGCATTTAAACAAACAATAGTTTTCATCCCCGGCGCGCGCCTTTTGTTCTGCCTCCGGAGGCCCGAAAACGAGCCTGGCTTATAGGCTGGCTTATACCGGGTGTTTCTGTAAGGGTTACCTGGGGAATGTGCGCGATCCATCTAGGCACCCCATCTGTGCAATACCGCGCATTTCAGTGATTGTGATGATACTAGAGCGGTCAAGTGTAATGAATGCCCAGAGAACTGCGCGATACTCTTAGGCATCCCATCTGTTCAAGCCCTAGAATTCTAGGCCAGGTGCACGTCTGAGCCACGCAGCGACAGGCCCGCAGCGAGCGACGACTACGCAACACACCCTCAACGCTACTGCCTCCACCACCACCGCCGCTAAACACACCAACCTGGTGAGATCATTCCGATTAGGACATCATTGATAGTGAATACCTATCTCTTACTTTATTTCTCTCAGGACCACTCGCCGCCTGACAATAATAAACCACCACTTACCGCGGCCGCGGTCGCCCCTATTGACTAAGGCATAATCACATTTATATGTGCGTCATAGGCAGGATATAACAATTCCCTACCTACGCAATATCAAAATCAACTAATAAAACATTATTATAGCTACATATACTTATATTGCTTTGCCTGAAAATTAATTCGAGATAATTCTCCTCGAGATTTCTTTTCTCCTCATCTTCGAAAGTCCATTCAAAACAGTCATTAACAATAACCTTCCACTAAACCCTGAAACTCTGTGAATAAGCCAACCCAAAACTTAACAATCCTAGAATTATTTTTCATCATCTAAGTCATCTCACGCAACCCTTCTGGGGCGTGGGGAGTCGGGGTCAGGTCGACGGACCTCTTCCCGAAGAATCGCCTCTGTCCACTCCTGTCGGATGGCCCCTGCGGGCGGTGGTCTTCATGTGGCTCTGATGTGCAGTGGGTGATCGCCGGCTAGGCAACCAGGTCGCGTGGCAGGCGGTGGCGGTCGGGCGGGCGCGCGTGGTGCGGCGCCAGTTCGGCGATGTGCGGAAGATGTGACGCATCCGCACGCGCGAACATGCCCTTCGCCAGCCTCTGGATAAACTGGTCCACGGTTTCCCATCTTAGGTCCCTCTGGATTTTCGCGTTCCTCACGTAGCAGGGGGCGCCGACGATGGTACGCAGAGAGAGGTTCTCTTGGGCTTGGAGTCTCCGTTTGTTCGTTTACGAGCACAGGGCGTACCATGCCGGAGCCGCGTTGGTGAGGCGGGATCTCACATAGGTCTTGTAGATCCCGAGCTTCGCCCTCAGAGGGAGGCTGGAGTCGAAAAGTGGACGCAGCTTGGCGTGTGCCACCTTGACCTGGCTGACGACGTTGTCGACGTGTTGCTTCATGGTGAGCCGGCGATCAATGGTCACTCCCAGGTACTTCACCTGCGAAGACCACTCGATGTGCTGTCTCTGGAGCTGGAGCGATGGTGGAAGGAGACTCTGGCCTGTGATGAGCGCCTGCGTTTTTCCAACATTGACGGACAGTCGCCACTTGGCGAGCCAGTCGGGCAAGATTTCCAGGGTGCGCTGCAGTTTGATAGCAGCGTGCGGAGCCTGGAACGACGACGCATAGTAGGCTGCGTCGTCTGCGAAGAGTGCCAGCCGGGCACCTGGCCCGCCGCGGATGTCGTCCGTGTATCGGGCGTAGCAGGCGGGAGACAGGCAAGAGCCCTGGGGGACGCCGGCTGCAACGGGATGTTCCTCGGAGACGGCGTCTTCCACCATCACTCGGAAGCGGCGATTCTTCAGGAAAGAGGCGATTGTCTTGACCGTTCTTCTTGGGGCAGGGGACGTCGACAGCTTGTACAGCAACCCCTCGTGCCATACTCTGTCGAACGACTTCTCCATATCCAGAAGTACTGCGACAGTGTATTTTTTTTTGTTTAAACAGACCGTCATGTCATTCAGTACTCTGGTGAGCTGAAGCGTCGCAGAATGCTCGGTACTGAAGCCGAACTGTTCCGGGCGCGGCTGGATGTGGGGCAGTAACTTCGCTAACAGGAGCTTCTCAAACACCTTTGAGATGGTGCTCAGTAGGGTGATCGACCGATAGCTCTCAGGCAGCTTGGTGTCCTTGCCCGGCTTGGGCAACATGATAACCAAGCCCTCCTTCCATTGGGTTGGAAAGTGACCCGTGCGCAAGATACCGTTAAACAGGCGCGTAACGGCCGCCACAGTGCGTGGCGGCAAATGTAACAGCGCCGTGTTGGGTATTCGGTCTGCGTGACGACGATGGGGTCCTCTTCGGGAGCTATCGGCGTGGCGAAGTACTCTCGCAGGATGTGGAGCACGTCGCAACAGTCGAGAGACACCTGTCTCTCGACTGTTGCGACGTGCTCCACATCATCCGTTGGGTTCGGCTTGAACTGCTTCTCGAGGCATTCGGCGAAGATCTCCGCACGGTCTTGGGCTCGGAATCTTGGTAGGCCGTCGCTGCCCAGGATTGGTCGAACAGGGGCAGGAGTGGTCGATAAGGCCCGGCACAGGCGATGCGCGGAGGGGACGTGGTCGCCTATGGACTCGACGTGGCGTTCCCAAGATTCTTCGGCGTGGAGATCAAGTTGGCGCTTCAGCTCTGCCGTCATGGCGTTGAGCCTGGTCTTCATCGTGGGGCAGCGGGTTTGCTGCCACTGCTTCCGGAGAGCGCGCTTATCGCAGATGAGTGCGCGTAGCTCAGCAGGAAGAGGAGTTGGCTTCCCCCCGCGAGCTACGGTGTGCGATGATAGGTCGAGCGCGTCTCGGATCTGGGTGGTTAGCAGCGATGCCAGGCGGTCTACGTCTTCCGGCTGGTTGACGGGGCAACTGGTGGAGGGTTGGTCAAGGGCGGCGGTGAAGGCGCCCCACTGGTAGCGGCGACGTGATGCTGGCGGAGATACCCGGGTGGGCAGATCCGCCAGGACGAGAAGAACAGGCCTGTGGTCCGAAGGGAGGTCAGAATTATTTTTACGTAGCTAAACTGCAAATATACTAAACCCGACAATAAACAAAAACTAAACACGTGTATGCCATAAAAAGGCCATCTCACCAAACTCCCAGAAACTAGACAAAACAATAGACAATTTAGGAACAACCCACACATATTTAGGAACAATTGAAAAAGCTTCGAAGCACAAAAGGCCCGCAATGTTCCCTCACACATCTGGCACCCATTCTATGGTGTCAGCCCATCTTGGAAATACCGGGAAACATTAGAATAGAAATAGATCGTAAAAGGCCAAACAGCGTCTCTCATCATACCGGCCGTACAGCTCTTAGAAACAACCCACACATACATTCATATTAGCTAAAACAGCACGAGGCTTTCTCCTGTAGTAATATCTTACAATGGAAACTCTACCAATGCCCAGAGATGGAAACTGCCTGTTCCATGCAATTGCAGACCAAATCAACCATCTGTTTGGAGCGACATTCAACCATACCCACATCAGAAGCGACTTAGCTAGATACGTGGAAGCTAACAGCAATTATCCACGCATCAAACTTGCGATCGACGCACCAAACGCAGAAGCTTTCACTGAGTACATAAAAAATCTCCACATACAGGGCACGTGGGGAGGTGAAGAAATTATCATAGCAGCCGCGGAGTTCTACGTAATAAGTGTAGCGATCCATCAACAAAATGGCCCATCAATCGTATATAGCCCCCAACAAGAATATAACGCAGTCGGAATTATCAACTTGACCTTTTCCGACAGCCACTACGACAGCGCATACATAATAGAACCCCAAAACGTAATCAACAACCTATCAACAACCAGTAAAATCTACAGCATCTCACTTTTCCCATACCGAAATACAGCGCGACAAACAAAGTACTGTAAGGTTCGATATTTGTTTAGGCGATTATATTGTATACGGGCCACTGTTACTTACTTGACACTGTTACTTATTTTGTAGATTTAAAAAGAAAGAGGCTTGGTTGTGAGAAGTCAAAGTGACACCCACTCTAAAGAGGCCCGTATACAAGATAATCGCCTAAACAAATATCGAACCTTACAATCATTCCGGGGGGAGACAGGCCGAATGTTTCGCCGTCGACAGGTGGTCAGGAACCACATATTAGACCTAGTACTAATAATTATAATTTGCGTCCTAGGCAAGCGGATTTTGCAACACGTCGTCGCTAGAGGCCGATAGCGGTGACCAGGCTGACCTGTGGAATGAGGGCCTCAGACGAGCTCAGCAGCGTAGCACAGAAGCGAAACGACCAATGGGGAAGATCGTCGCAGTCGAGGCGGATCAGCAGGTCAGACCATTAGTTTTATTTAATTCTTCGGGGGTAAACGTGGTAGCTCTTTTAGATACAGGCGCTACAGCTTCATGCATCAGCCCAGCCGTTGCAGATCAAGTGGGTGCGAGATGTATGCAAGAAGAGAAGAGACGGGTTAAGGCGGTAAATGGAAGTTTGCTGCAAATTGTAGGGAAATGTGTTATAGATTTTAGTTTGGACAATTTTAGCTTTTCACAGTAATTTTTAGTAATAACTGATTTAAATTGTCGCATTATTTTAGGGGTGGATATTTTAATAAAGAACGGTATGAATATTGATTTTGTTCATTCGTGTATGTGTTTTTTCCAGGGAAAAATACCGTTTTTCAATAATTTCCATACGAAACAAAACACGACGCCGGTAAAACGAAATGTCATGTGCGTAGGGATTCTTTCAAAACAAAAGATAGGGTCGGACTTTCTAGACGGTTCTAGAAGGAAACAAGTAAGCTTCGGGGAAACCACGGTTATCGAGGATCGTGACGTGATAAATTCTATCGACTTTCAGGAGTTAAGAAAGGGCGATTACGTTTATTTCTCGGGTTTATCGGATTCATGCGAATTTGCGTTTGGGGTAGAAGATAAACGGTTTATCGTAAATGAGGATTTATGTGAAAATGATAAGCGGGTATTATTGGCGTTGTTGAATAGGAATGCGGATAGATTTGCGTTTGCAACTGACCAGTTAGGTAGGTCGGAGATAGTGTCGGTCGATATTAAGACTTATGATGAAGAGCCGGTTCATTGTCACCCGTATCGCGTTTCGCCGGTGCAACGGGAAATTATTGAGGAGCAGGTCGCGGAGATGTTGAAACTAGGTGTTATTAGGGAATCCACTAGTTCTTATGCTGCCCCCGTTGTGTTAATTAAAAAGTCCGATGATTCATGGAGGTTTTGTATAGATTATCGGAAATTAAATAAGAAAATTTGTAGGGATAATTATCCTATTCCGCGGATAGAAGACATTGTCGATAGTTTGGCCGGGGCCAAGTATTTGCGGAGTTAGATCTCAATTCAGGTTATTGGCAGACGGTTATTACGGAAGGTAGGCATAAAACGGCTTTTGTCACGACCACGGGTCTTTATGAATTTAATGTTGTTCCGTTCGGTTTGGCAACGAGTCAAGCGGTTTTCCAACGGATGATGGATAAAGTTTTAGCGGATTTAAGGTTTAAAGAGGTTATGGTTGACGTAGACAATGTAATTGTGTATGGTAGAACGTTCGAGGAGTTTACCGATACGTTGCAGAAAGTTTTTGGGCGGTTTAGAGAAGCGAACTTGACCTTCAAGCCATCCAAATGTAAATTCGGGTTTTGCGAGATTGAGATGCTAGGTTATCTAATCTCGAATGAAGGAGTAAAACCTAGTGAGAAAAATCTGAAGGCTATGCAACAGGTTCCAACTCCCACATCTACGAAGGATGTGAAACAATTATTAGGTTTATTTTTTATTATAGAAAATTTGTATAGAATTTTGCAAGAATATCGTTACCTCTCACTAAATTATTGGAAAAGGGGGTAAAGTTTCAATGGAATGAAGAATTGCAGAATTCGTTCGAGTATATTAAGAAGGTTATGTGTAGTGCGCCAATACTTTCCTATTATTCGGGGGATAAGTCGGTTACTACGAGAGTTTATGTGGATGCGTCTAACGAGGCGTTAGGTGCAGTATTGATGCAGGGCGTTGAAAAAATGAGTCCGGTTGCCTATGCGTCTAGGAAGTTAACGGATGCGGAGAAAAAATACAGTACGACGGAGAAAGAGTGTCTGGGGTTCGTATGGGCGTTAAGGCACTATAGGCATTATCTTTGGGGATCGTATTTTCAGGTTGTTACAGACCATAGCGCGTTATGTTGGTTACAGTCGAAAAAAGATATGTCTGGTAGGTTAGCGCGATGGGCGTTAGCGATACAAGAGTGGGATTTCGAGATAGTTCATTGCTCGCGGAAAAGCAATGTAGTGGCAGATTTTTTGAGTAGGAATCCGCTAATGGAAGAAGGGAAACTGGAAACAGAGGAACCTCAGTCTTCTTCTCGTTCTGAACCTGATGATGATGGTTTGGAAGTTTTTAGTATTAATGTAGAGTCGTTACAGGCGGATCAAGAGAACGATTCATTTTGTAGTAGATGGTTAACGCGGTTGAGCGAGCGTCCGGAAGCGTGGCGTAGCGGTTTTTGCTTGAGAAATAATTTATTATATAAAAGCGTACGTAGAGATGGCGAAATTAGGGAGGTATTTGTATTGCCTAGGTCTTTGTTTCAAAATGTAGTGAACGAATTACATGATGAGGCATGGACAGGAGGTCATTTGGGTCTCGCAAAGACGTTGAAGAGGTAGAAGCCGATAAGGAGATAGAGCGTTATATAGCTTCGTGCGTGCCGTGTCAAGAAAGGAAATTAGGTAGGTAATATTTTTAAAATTTTAAGACTGACCTGCGGGTGAAATAAATTTTCTCAATAGCCCGGGAGGCCTCTCGGCTATTTTGCGAGTTACTCGAGCGCGTTTTGTTATACGTACCAAGGCGGATAACAGGAAGATGTATGAAGTTAGCACGTCTGTATCAAGGACCATACAAGGTCATTGAGATCGTTGGGAGGTCTAATGTGCTGATTCGTCGTCTGAACTCACGGTCACGGGGCGTAATTGTTAACACAAATCGTTTAAAACGCTTTGTGCTGCGTTGAGGAGTTCGTCTGATATTAAATAATTATACATTAGGAGTATAATACAATTTTATCCCGGTTGATGGTTTGTGGTTTGTGTATGCGATAGTGTTATGAATTGTTTATTAACCGGTTTTTCTTTTCATGTTGTTGCTGAACTATGATGTCTGATGAGGACCGTACACCAAAGAACCAAGAAATATCTGTAACATACTAGATTTCCGTGGTAGATTACCTTTATACGAGAAACTTTTATAAACGATAGTTCGAATAATTGTTTGAACCGATCGCCTGGTTTTATCTTTGAGAGCAGTATGACGAGGCAATAGCTATACGTCATAGGGTTCCGTTTTGGTTCCTGCGTTCTTAAAGTATAGAGTTGGGATGATTTGGTAAGGGGAGAGTAAGGGTTGTATAACGAAGTTGGTAACGAAGGTTTCTCAATGAAAGTAATTTTTTGATGTGGGATAACTCGGGTATTCGATACACATTCGAGATTCTTTGTAGTGTCTTTACTTGGGTAATTGGTTGCAACTCACGGCGATTATCTTAAATTGTTAATAGTAAAAGATAGTTTACTGAATTCCAATGGATTAGTTGAGCTGTTTATATGTAGTAGTATCGGTTTTAAAGCTAGTTGATTTCATCGTATTATTGGAACGTATTTTAATGAACTCATTCTTAAGCTGTGGCTTAGTAATACGGTTCTATAAATTAATCCTGTTAATATGGTTGACGTTTCCTATATTTGAAAATGATAATTTTTTTTTCTTTGATCTTTGCCTGCGTTAATTTTTGAAATATTTCCATTCGGTGGAAAGAGTTCACAATGTGTTCAAAAGTGATGCAAAGATCGAGTTGTGTTAATTTTAGGAAAGGAGGTATTATAGTTGTCTGATAAGTTTTTCGCTAGTTTTTATTGTCAGAAAGTTTGTCGAATGATAACTATTCGAGAAGCTAAATCTTAGCTAGATTCAGCTGTTTGCCTTCGTATTGTAATTGAGAGTTTTCTAGCGTTGGGTAGGTTAGTGTTAAGCCGCGAATAATTGTATGGTGGGATCATAGGGTGTTATAATTTAAGTTTTTTAAGGTGCATAGCCTACACCTAAAGTGTAGTTTGGTTTTGTTATTTAATGTTTAATTGAGTAGGTTAAATGGGATGGTTGGACAGATAAGGATTAGGGTACTTGATGTTATTTAAAATTATGCTTGCGGCATATTTACTGTTTTTTAGATTTCAAGCATAGCAAGCTCACTTAATGTTAACATTTAATGTTTTTTAGATTTTAGACTTTGAGATAGGGTTGTCATTTTAGATTTTAGACTTTGAGTTAGGGTTGCCACTTTGAAATTTTTGTTTTTTTCCGTTGGAAATTTTTTTTTGAAGGTAGGGGGAATGATTGTAAGGTTCGATATTTGTTTAGGCGATTATATTGTATACGGGCCTCTTTAGAGTGGGTGTCACTTTGACACTGTTACTTATTTTGTAGATTTAAAAAGAAAGAGGCTTGGTTGTGAGAAGTCAATGTGACACACTTCACCATAGGCTTCGGCCAGCGACAGAGCTAAATTATAGTGAGGATTAGCGTAATGGCTATCGAACCAGTTGTGGATCCCTTTTATAAAAAGTGTAAATAAACTAAACAAATAAATACAAACAAACAAATGAAACCAAAGTCTTTATATTTACGAAATGCAAGCAGGCAGTGGTCGTATAGTGGTTAGGATCACTACATTAGTGCTGAAAGCACTACAGTACACTCAAGTTCCACCCGCCACAAAACAGATAATATGATAGCGATAAATCTAAACACCTTCCCCCGGCCTACCCAAAATGCACAACTCAAGATAAGGTGACCAATGACTTTGATACTTACCGTACCGACACATACACTCACACGCCACAAACACATGCATCCCCCTCCGCCGGGTCAGATACAACCGGGTACTTCATCTTTAGGGCCTTGTTCACGGACTGAACCTCGACCCGAATCACGGACCTAACTAATATGCACTAATGAAGTGAATTGAAGTAGGTGATATCAGTGCAATGAGTCTCACTAGCTGAGCAACAACCTGGTGAGATCCCTGCGATTATGATAGCCCTAAATCAGATCAAAAGGCAAAACGAACTCTATATCTGGCAGGTAACCCCCTTCGTAATGCTAAATACCATTTCATAAACAGATACCACGCTCGCTTCAAATTACTACGCCAACTCCAAACTATCCCACAGGCACAGTGCCGTACTAGTAAGTAGGTATACCTCAATACAAAATTAGGTAGGAACCTACCCAATAACAGTAAAACAAATCCTAACTATTTCTAACTTTATCCGGTCCGACAAGCCCACAAAAATAAAACAATAATGCAAGCCCGTCTACCACACTGCATATTCTGAGAAATAGCGAGAAACAGCCAACAATTGCACATCATAAAAGGATCATTTCACCATCTTCCAGAAAACAGGCAATTAACAAAAGACTTCCACTGATGAACAATAACAACAATAAAATCGGAGACTTTTTGTCCTAAGCGGCTCTCTACTGAGAATAAGGGCGCACGAAGATACGCAAAAACTTTGACAATCGCAACCCGTACGATCTGTTAATCGTAGACAAAGGTAGTTCAAATAAATCACGCTATCTCTAAGTTCTTTCTTTCAACAACATCCCAAGAAGATAACCTAATGGAAGCCTTACCAATGCTGAGATGGTAACTGCCTATTCACCGCAATTGCTGACCAAATTAATCACCTATGTCAATTAACATGCAACCACACTCACATTCGTAAGGACCTAGTTAAATATGTAGAAGAAAACGGCGAAGAACAGAACAAAGCTCGCAATCACTGAGCCTGAAAACCTCAACAACTCAACATTGAAAATCTGCACCATTACGGTACTTAGGCTGGAGAGGAGATTATAATACCAGCTGCCGAATACTTTCTAGTTAACGTAACAATCCACCAGCAAAATACACCATCGCTCACATTCACGCCCAAGCATCCAGCGGATGCAGTGAAATCTATCAACCTCAACGTCACAGGACACCACTACGACAGCGTATACTTGCTTGAATTGCCAAATTTACCCACGGATCAAGCAACCGATAACCAAACTGATAGCACCATACTTTCCCCGATACTTAATGCAACACCCATGACCTCCTCAGGGTTAACCATAACATCAACAGAAGACATCCCAGACAACACCGGATATACGAAGATACGAAACAGCCCCATATTTAAACCCAAGTCATATGCGAGCGTATGCGCATTGCTACAAGGAACTTTAGAGGATGCGCCGAAATAACTAAAAGACTCAACATTGATGCGGAATTGACTAACAGAAACATACACATAGCCTATATACAGGAAACAAACATGATACATATGTCAAAACACTATCTCTGGTATCTGTATGCTCGCATCGGACAAGACGTTGTAAAGAAATACAGTAAAAAGGGAATTATAGGAACAAACCTCCTTCACAATATTGCACACAAATATTTTAAAAGTTACATCAAAAGAAAATGCATGTACAAGGGCGAGCTTGTCTCTAGAAAGAGATTTCTTCCAGCAAAGCAAGGCATTACAGGAATTGCTATCATAAAAGGGTAGGCAGTGCACAATGATTACTATAACTAAGGTGCCTGGGAATAAATTAAAATATCTGTAGGATACAGATAGTTAATACAAAATAATTACCGATATATACATAAACTTTACATATAATAATATCAATACAATAACTTTTACGAAAGAGACAGGTAGTGCTCTTTGATGTGTTTCTTAAAAGAAAAAAGAGTCGGAATGTCTCTTATAGTGCAAAGAGGTGCGTTCCAGAGTCGGACCGCCCGCAACCTGAAGGAGCGTTTATACGCAGCGCTGCTGTGCCGCGGAGTAGCTAAAAGTGAATAATTAAATATCATCGGAGAAATGCTCATGGCAAACTTAAAAGTAGAAAGACGAAAATTCTTATAAGAGACCCCATAAACAACGTATTGTATATTGGACGGAGTTCTAATAAGAACCGTAAACGAAATCAAATATCTCGGCACATATATTACGGCAGGACATAGGCCACAATAAAAAAGAGGTGCCGGCAAGCCATATGCAATTCCAATTAAGGCCCTAATGCATTTTATAAAGAAATCCAACATGGGCTGGAATATAGTGCGCCTGATTTACAAAATGGTCATTGCACTGTTTATAAAATACGGACAAAAAGCGGCAACCCTCACTAAAGCAAACAGTGGACAGTCAGTTCTTGACTAAGAAAATATGAACGCCTGATCCTCAGAGACATGTTTGAGAACGCCAGAAGCTATCCAAGATACCACAAAATTCATGACTGACTACAAGGCAAAACGATAACCAAACGAATCAAAAACCACCGGATGTGTTACGAAGTCAGGATGGCCTAGAGGCAAATATACCGTATTCCAGAAACAGAGAGCGAAAGCGAAACTGGGAACTTACCGGATAACCCAAACGATCACGACTCTGGAAACTCAACTAATAACAATAACTGAAAATAGAAGGAAAACAAGAACTTGAAGAAAACAACAGCTGCTCTCCAAATCCCACATCCTCCCCATTCCACATATCCTATATTGGCTTCAGGCAGAAGAGTCGGTCGATTGAATTCACTATCCTTCCCCTCCTATAGAGCAGGTCATTCCGCCCCTCCTCAAAACTTGTGCCCTCTGGTATGCCGGCCGAAAGACCGGAACAGGTTTAGAACCCTGGCTGGAGAAGCACCATTCATTCATTCATTCAATGTGTAAAGTTTTTGCAGTCCTACAAACCAACTTGAAAGTTTTGGATTATTTTTTAACTTAGTCATGAAATTTTATATCCAAGTTATAGGTTTTTTGTTCATAAAGATAGCTCTACTTTTACGAATTCCAAATGTTGCCCAGTCATTAAATTTAGATTTACCGTTTTGGCACTGACTTTCTTTAGTTTAAAAACTGTATTGAATTATGTTTGAATAATGTTGAAGAAGTCAGAATAGATTATGTTCATCAATATTCGGTAATGGCAAAATATCTAAGTTTTTCATAAACGTCTCTTGTCTATGGGATGTAATAGGCCTATAAAATGATGGATCAGTCTTATTTTTACTAGTAATTGGGAATGAAACTGTTTTACCACTGTGGTCGGATGGTAAACAGTTAATTAGATTTTTACTTGTGAATGCACAGTCACAAAAAACGTTATCTAAGTAAGTTTGGTTGGAAAGTGTAATTATAGTCGGCTCAAGAAATACATGACATAAATTAAATGAATTGAACAAAGTTATTAATCGTCGCTTCAGTGTTGTATCTACAAGCAGATCTACATTAAGATCGCTACAAATAATTAACTTTTTTCAATTATTACAAAGTTTTATGAGGGCTTCCTCCATAATTTACTCGAATACGTCAAAATTGCCATGGCCTTTTTCATCTCTCGGAGGTCTGTAGACACAAACAATATCCAACTCAACATAGGAAACCTCTATTTGTCTTTCTACAGTAAGTGTAAGAATATCTTTCCGTGGTTTCACCTTAATATTATTTTTTACTAAGATTAAAGAACCACCTCTATCAGCAGTCTTCTATTATAACAATTGTCAATTTTGTAATTATTTATGTTAAAAGACATCACATTTTCCTTTAACCAATGTTCTGTAATACAAATAACATCAGTGTCAGAATTATTAAGAAATAATTCTAATACAAGTTCTTTGCCAGGTAGCCCCTGCATGTTTTGATGGTTAATATTTAAGTGGGGCTTACCCTTTGTCTGAATATTATTATTTATTGGGATATTATTACACTTTTTTGACTTATTTAATTCGGGCAAGATATTACACATTTTTGATCTCCTATGCTTGCTTGATTTGATATATTTACTGGCTTATGTGTGCTAGAGATTTCCTCTATTGTCTTAAGAACTAATTTAAATTACTTGGAATGTCTTCCAATATCCCTTGTCTGGGTTCAATAGAAGCAGTCCTTCAGGTTAGCCAAATTCTTGGCTGTAATAGATAGCAAAAAAATTAGATAGCAACACAGCTACCTGTCGTTTGTAAAAATCTCAAAGGTAGTAACTACCTTTGGTCAAATAAACATTATCACTAACATAATTGTTAGAGTCAATCAGATGAATCAAACTATTATTAGGTATATGACATTGTATGTAATGTCATATTTAGCTTATATCTAAGATAATTTTCAGCTTGTGGCAAGCTTTTACTGTATTTCACATTCAGTGAGCAAATTGTTTCAAAATATTAATTAGGTCCTTTTTTTTACCTCACCCCTATTTCCAAATATGAGTATTCTATTTTTATTTTATTATTTATTTTGATTCAGGTGTCAGATCAAGTGTCTTTGTTATTTTTTGCATAACATCATGAAAACTGGAACTTCTAACTCTGCCATACACATTTTAAACTTTTCCAATATTTCCATTTTACTGTTATTATATAACTTATGTATCTTAATGACTGCCAGAATGGATAAATGTCCACCAAATTGTGTTTGGATAAATGATCACCAAACTTCTTTTTATGTTTTGTGTACTTAAGTTTATGTTTTCAGTATTTTTTGTTGTTCTTACATGTTCAACCTAACACGAAGGTTCAAGCTTCGCTCACCATCTTTACCCTTCACTTAAGCTACCGCAGTATTTTGCCCTGATATTTTTTGCAAAAGTTGAAAAAAATATCAGGGAAAAATAATAGGGTGTCCATTTATCCATTTTGGGCAGGAAAAAAATATTTTGGTGATCATTATATTTGTTGCCTTATCTAAATACGAAAGTAAATATTCATCGAGGCATGGAGGCGAACTGTTATAAGCACGCAGAGACGACTTATAGTGATGAGGATAGTGATAGTGAGAATTATGTTTTTGAATCGACGGCAAGAAATAGATTTTCACCAATTCGAACAAAAACCAATGGATAATCATCTAATATTGCTAATCAAAGCTGTAATGGAAAGATATATACAAGATAACAAACAACATATTATTTTATTTATATAACCCGGCATAAATACCACTGTATACAAATTATAATGGATTGATGAAACATGCTGTCCTTGCAATGTCCCAGCACTAGCTCGGCTAGCTAGTGTATCTGCGGCAGTGTAGGTGTGTTCGGACGATAGGTGCATGACATTGCACTTACCAATAAAAGCGGAAGGACTGACGTATGACTTGTGTAGATGTGTGCGTGTTCTTAGTTTTCGGCGACACTGGTTCCGATACAAGCTAAGCGCCAACGTTTTTATGCAGAAAATTTACACATTATGGTCATAATGTTAATTGATAAGAAATTAGTTTTTACAAAGTAGTTTAACATTATGCTGATCGTAACGTGCGGTTTTTGAACGCAGTAAAGAGGGTTTATGATTCATGTGTAGATAAAATAGTTTTGGTGGCAGAATTGGTTTAACGTCGGCTCCGCTATCTGTAGGGTGGTGCCTAATTTTTGTAATACTTTATTGCACAAAACAGTGATAACAAAACAAATAAAGAACATGTAGAAAGGCGAGCTTATGTCTAACAAGAGATTTCTTCCAGCTAACCTAGAGTGGAGAGGAAAAAAAGAAACTAAAGGTAGAACTATATGCACAACAATAAAAATGTTAATAAAAATATGAAACTACACCAATATCTACATAATACTAAAAATAACGCTATACATAAATATGTTACATATACATAAATAGTAGATACATATAAATACTAATACTTATCATGGAAGAGATAGATAGTGCTCTTTTAAACGACTTTTAAATGTGAGAATTGACGGACTGTCTCTGATGGCGCTGGGGAGTTTGTTCCAGAGACTGATAGCTCGTAGTCTGAACCTATTCTATAAGCGGTATTGTTATGTTGCGGAGTTGTAAGTAGTGACCGAGTGTGAGATCTCCGTGGCCTATCCGAAAACAGAAAAACGAAACTATACCGTAAGAAGTCAGGATAGCGAGGAGCTCGTAACCTAGTTCGGACATCAACTTTTTGTTTTGTTGTATAATTATTTTTGCCTAAAGATGTCTTGTACGATGGTACGGAACCCTTAGTGTGCGAGTCCAACTCGCACTTGACCGTTTTTTGGAAGTCGGTTAAAAACAAGTGGTAAACCAGATTTAGTTTACATTTAAAGTTAGAGATATCGTAGTATGTGTATGATACCTTATCCGACTTATAACTCAAGCCTATGTTTGGACGAACTCTGCCACGATTAGCAAACCTAGACAATTGCGTGAGGTTCAGGTACCCTCGCACGGCATATCGGATTTCTGTATGGTCTCGCCCTTGACAATACAGTGGACGACTGGCTGATGGCTCGTGGAGCCGTGACTTCAATCTTGTTGCAACGACTGTAGCGGTTTGCATCATTTGATCGTTTCGTAAACTGTAATCATCTTTAACTACGAGTGGGTAGGACTGATTTGGGTAATGTGCATGTTAAATTCATAGCGATTATTCCTTCAGCTAAGAACCTATTTTGATGATTCTTGTTTTGATTGGAAGGTCATACTTCATAGGTCCCATACAAATGATTTCAAAATTGATTAAGGGGTTTTTGAAAAAAATCAACAAATACAAAAATACACAGATGACGTTTTGGTTTGTGAGGACTTTTTATGTACAAAGACTTCATTTGCATCCCGACCGGGGAGGAAGAAATAGGGCTTGAAATTTAAGTCAGTTTTTTTAAGTTTTTAACTTGGTGAATTATTCCTGTAATGTTTAAATGAAGATATAACGTTTTTTTTTAAATTGTAGGATCAGTATTGTCGGAGATAAGGGGGGGGGGGAGTGGGGATGGTCTCCTTCTGCCTATTTTATTATAAATATTTTTTGTAACTAAATATTTCAGGTTCATTTCCATTCCAGACTCCAGCTTCAATGGTAATTTTCCTCCAACCAACCCATATTTTTGTTCATAAAGATCTTCTGGTTTCTGTTTGCCGCGATCCAACTGCGATTCAAGTTGACAGTGATGGATCTTGAAAACTTCGATATCTCTGCAGAATCTTGGTCAGAAACATCGAGTGCAATGCTGGCCGAAATAGCTTAATGGAGCCTCTTGTAATCTTTAAGGTCTTCTTTTCGTAGAAATATGTAGAAGTCCAAGTTGGTTCCAAGTATCCCGATCCTTTTCAGCGCGATTGTTTTTCTGTAGATGTAACTTCTTCAAGAGTTCCCATGGTGCGGGGTTGCGGTACCGGGAAAATGACCCCCTTTCGCGGAGTCTTCCGCTGGCCGTGACTATGGCCAGGTCATTGGGTGGCTGTGGTATTCTTCCAGTTGGGATCGTGGCCTCAATCTGGGGGTGTCACTGGCTCGGCGACCAGGTCTCGGGGTAGGCGGCAACGCGCAGACGGGCGCGCGTAATGCGGCGCCAGGCCTAGCATGTTCGGGTTTTAAGAGCCGACCGCCCGTGCGAACATTTTCTTCGCCAGCCTTTGGACAAACTTGTCCAATGTTTGCAATCCTCGTTGCGATCCTCACGCAGCGAGGCACGCCGACGATGGTACGCAAGGAGAGGTTTTCTTGGGCCCGGAGATTCTTCTTGTTGGACTCTGAGCAGAGGGCGTACCGTTCCGGCGAGGCATACGTGAGGCGAGACCTGTTGTAAGTCTTGTAGATCCTGAGTTTCAACCGCATAGGGAGGCTGGAGTCCCGGAGTGGACGTAGTTTCGCCCGTGCAGTCCGGACTTGGTTCACGACGTTGTCGACGTGGTTCTTTATCGAGAACCGGCGGCCTATGGTGACCCCCAGATACTTCACGTGGTGCAGCTACCCAATGTCCTTCCACTGGAGTTTGAGTGGTGGTGGCAGGATGCTCTCGTCGGTGATAATCGCCTGCGTCTTTCCGACATTGATGGAGAGCTTCCATTTGGCCAGCCATTCAGGCAGAGTGTGAATCGTGCGTTGCATCTTGACGGAGGCGTGGGGCACTTTGTAGGACGACACATAGTATGCTGCGTCGTCACCGTAACCGTAAATGTCATCCGTAAACCGGGAGAAGCAGGCGGGTGAGAGACAGGATCCTTGCGGGACGCCGGCTTTGAAAGGGCGGGCTTCAGATACGGCGTCTTCCACCACCACTCTGTAGCGGCGACTCTGGAGAAATGAGGCCGCGACGCGGATGATTCGCCGTGGGGCTGGGGACGTCAACAGCGTGTACAGCAACCCCTCGTGCCATACTCTGTCGAACGCCTTCTCCATGTTCAGAAGTACTGCGACAGTGTATGCTTTCTTGTTCAGACAGATCGTCATGTCGTTCAGTATCCTGGTGAGCTGGAGCATCGTCGAATGCTTTGGTCTGAAGCCGAACTGTTCTGGGTGAGCTTGGATGTGCGGCAGCAGTCTTTCTAGCAGCAGCTCGAACACCTTTGACATGGTGCTCAGGATAGTGATGGGCCGGTAGCTCTCGGGCTTCTTGATGTTCTTGCCTGGCTTGAGGGGCATGCTGACCAGGCCTTACTTCCATGGATACCCCGTGCGTATGATGCCGTTAAACAGGCGCGTCAAGGCCGCCACGGTGGCGGCAAGTTGCGCAGCGCCATGTTCATGCGGTCTGCGCCCGGAGCTTTCCTGGGCTTGATGCTCCTGATCGATTGCAGGACTTAGCCGGGCGAGAAGAAGATGGGGTCCTCTTCAGGAGCTATCGGCGCAGTATCGCAGGACGAGAGTCGGGGTGGACGAAAGCTGTCGGTATAAATGATGCACGGAGGAGACGTGATCGCGTACGGACTCGATGTGGCGGTCCCAAGACTCTTCGGCGTAGTCAGCAGCCATCGCTTGGTGGTGGCCGTCATGGTATTAAGCCGGGACTTCGGAGTTGGGCACCGGGTTTGTTACCATAGCTTCCGTAGACGGCGCTGTTCGAAGATGAGTGCTTGAATCTTTGCGGGGAGGGGTTGGGGTTTCCTCCGGCTAGAGACGGTATGCGAGGATGTGTCGAGCGCGTCCTGGATCCTGCTAGTCAACTCTGAAGTCAGTGCTTCGACGTCTTCTGGCTGGGTGAATGTCCGGGTTGTCGAGTTCTCGGCGAGTGCGGCCGAGAAGGAAGTACCATCGTACCATCGACGTGGCGCTGGTGGCGAAACTCTGGTGGGCAGGTCCGCAAGGATGAGGAGAATGGGTTTGTGTTCCCAGGGGTAGTGTGGCAGGACTTCCTGGCTTGGCTGAGTCCGGATTCCCTTGTGGACTACGATGTCCCCAGAGCCGCCCGTCGTAGTGAGTCGGGTCATAGGGTCCGATGTCATCTCACGGAGTCGGCGAGAAGTGCGCGTCCAGCGGGACATACTTTCGAGTAGTTTGGGTGTTTGGCGTTGAGGTCGTGGACATGGATTTCGACGCCAAGGACATAGATGGTGGTGTGCTCCTCGAAGTCAATGGGTTGGTGGACGACACTCCTTTTGACCAGGATGGCCAGACCCCTGCGTCTTGGGGCCACCGCTGCGGAACGCTGGATCGGCCTTCTTTTTCCTGCTCTCCTGCCGGAATACGGGCCACGACGTGTCGTTTGCTGTGTGCAGGCTTCCGCAGTTGGCGCACGTCGGAGGCATTTCTCTAGGCTAGTCGCAGTCTGCGGCGGGGTGCGGGCCGACGCGAGTAATGGTGTCGCTGTTGAGGTTTAAGCAGTCACAGTGAAATAGGTCTTGGCATTTTGTGCACTTGACCCTTTTTTGGGTGACTGCAACATTACCGTTGCACTTTGCACATTTCATATTCACACGGTGCAGGCACTAGTTGCCAATCTGTCACGAGTACCTTGGTAATATTGGTCATCACATTATATTCGTCTGTGACATTGCTGAGTCAGGGCCAATTTATTATCGCGGTACAGTCACAATACCAAATAGTTATCCTTACCGTACCTCAATGTTTGCTTGTATAATTTTATTATTTATTGATTGTTTTATTTAACTGCTGTGTTGTTTTCTTTTAGAAGATTTTTCTTTTTAAACTTTGAGTTATAATTATGTATTTGTGTGTGTACCATGTTGCAATGAATAAATTAATTTATCTATCTATCTATTAGATAGGTTAACTAAATAGTAGATCTGACACAGATCGTGTATCACCAAACAATTATAAATTGGTCACCAATTGAGGGTTATATATTCTTACGTGTCAACCTGACTCGAAGGCTAAAGGCAAAGCAAAGGCCTCTCTCCCTTTTTTTACTCTTGGCGATCCTGATCGTCCTATATTTTCCAGGAATGCAACTTTGTACAAGTAGTTTACTATTAATTTTGTGTTGAAATGTTGAGTTTTAGGTAGAAGAATAAGCAAACTCTGTTATTTATCACAAACCACATTATATTCATAAAAACATAACCACGACACAATCTACATAAGAAGAGAATGTTTTCATAGTAACCAGTCAACATTATGTGGAGACATTCAGCTGTGCTGTACAACTCAACATGAAATAAATAAACAGAAAAATAAAAATAAATTGAAATAATTTTTTGACGTGACGTCTTGTCAGTTGAATTGGTCTTCTGTATAGTGTGGAGTATGTGTGAGTGTATGGTATAATCACCAAGGCCGAGTCCAACGAGAAGAGCGAAGCAGCAATACTCAAATCAATATGGCGGCGAGTCATTAATTTTGCTTTGAAAGCAGATGAAGATTTAAAATTATTTAATAAAATTAAATAGACACGTCCACTCCGTGCAGGGTTCAACGGAGTGTTTCCGCATTAGTTGCGCATTCCGGTTTAGTGAAATGACAGAAATAAAGTTTGTATGTAACTTCTCGTCGAAAATAAATACCAAATAAGCAACCAATACGGTTCTGTGAAACTACATGGGGTCGTCTCGCTCCACTCCGCTTCGCTCGGCTCCAGGGAGTACATAAAGATGTGATCTAACATAACCTCTAACTTATGTATTTGGACACAATTGCGCAGGCGCAGTACCCCACAGGCTATTCAGACGATGAATTGTCAATGCGAGCGCTGAAAAACCCCGCGTGGTACAACGCAGCGTCGCGCTGTAGCACTCTAGTTTTTTGAGCGGTTCGAAATTCTGAGGCACAACGCGGTCCAGCGTTGAGCCCCACGGGCTTTTCAGAAGACGCAGCCCGGCGTAGCATCACATACTTTCGTCGCACATCGCTGCACGACCCATCTCCCGATCCGCGGCACGTTGCTTACAAATACTACACATATTCGTTTTTCCCAGGCTTATCGGGGAATACAGGGGATTAACTGTGTTATATATGATAAAATCCTCCGGTATTTTTATAACTACGTTATAAAAATACCGTGATCAATCAAGCGAATACCAGATTTTCTTGTTGATTGACCCGTTGATGTGGACTCGATAAATTCGTAACATATCAATCATGGTCCTCCGGAATCACTACATACGTACCTAGGTAGGTAAAACTAATTTACCTGACGGTTTTTAACGGCTGTACCTATTTCGTAATGCATACCTAGTACGTAGGTAGGAACCCGTATTTTATGTATTCCTAAGGTTAAGGTTCCCATACTATTGTATCTCAGAACGAATATCATAATGGTTATCTATTCTGAAGATATCCAGAAGATTTTATCAAACGTGCGTCAACGTTAGAGGTTATGTTGAAAAGAAAAACACTGCAGAACTTAGGTAAAGTCACGTTATGACGCCCAAAATAACAACGGTAGGTACCGGGACCGGGTCAGAGGGTTACTTGACGAGATCGCTATTGTACCGTATAGGTGGGTACTAGATTAAATATTTCAATTCATTCATTTATTCTCGGGATGCGTATCCGTTAACTGCTTCCTTCCTAGCTTTGTCATAATAAGATCTACAGTACAGTACTACAGTATTAGTATTAGAGCAGCTGATACCTTCTAGGAGGGTGTATGTATATGTCACCGTAAGATAGTCAAAACCGTTAGTTGATAAACTAACGTTTTTTTTTCGTAAGTTGGTCAACTATCGACAGATAGTAAACTGTAGCGTACTGCTTACTATATGACGCGTTAGTTGATCAACTAACGGTTAAAACCGTTAAATAGTAAACTGGTTTAAACTTGAATAATAATTGCAAACGAAATACCGGGCAAACACTGCGGTAGCTTAGGTGAAGACTAGAGGGGGCGAGCGCAGCGAATCCCCCGAATAGTCTTCGTGTTAGGGTGACATGTAAGAACAAAAGAAACATAAAGTCTACACCCTGTCGGTCTGGTTTATTATCTGCCGATAGTTGATCAACTACCGCGTTAGTTTAGCAACTAACGGTTTTGACTATCTTCCGGTGACATATACATATAATCCGTAGAGAGACTAATGTCCGTTTTCACCAACAATCCCTATCTTTTAGGGGATACTTATTTCTTTTTAAGGGCTACCTAGCGGGTGTTTCGCTTTCACCAACGTTTAAGTGTCATCTACGCTGCTAGGGGTCCCCCTAAATTTAGGAGGCCGCGCATTGAGCCCCTAGCTCTAAGTGACGTTTCCTTGGCTGTCAAAAAGTTTGTGACTTGTTTATTTCTTCGTAAAATCAGTAAAATGGATGATAGTTTAATGGATTTTATTGATGTCTTTGAAGCTCTTGACGACATCAGTTTCCTAACAAACCCAAATCTTACGGAGCGGCGGCGTCGAATTTTTGAGAGAGGTACTATTTTTTCGCAAAGTTCGACGATGTAGAGTTTGTAAGATGTTTTAGGTTATCTCAACGGACTGTTCTTTTTTTCTTACCAAAATTGAAGTTTAACTGGAATTCAATTATCGCGCTGAAATGAAAAACACCGGATTTGACATTTTTTTTCTATTATGGCAGGCAAATATTAGTAACCAAAAAGCCATCTGTTTTCATGTATTTTGACATAATTATTACAGATTGCTTGCGGAATCAATATAGAATGTGTAATAAAATAAAGCATGAGATGTAGCTAAATTGTCTATTATAGTCAAGAAAAACACATAAAAATGTGTTGTTTACCGGTTAATTTCCTCGAATCACAACACAAACATAGACAAAACCGCCACTTAAATAGCCCCCTGTTAGGTGTTTCTCTGTACGATGAATTTAAGTTACGGCATGGATTAGGGGACGACTTAAGCTAGGAGTTCCCTAGTTAGGTTAGGTTATGGTTGGTGAAAACGGGCATAAGTCGCGTTATGCCTAAACTTCATATAGCTTAATATCGATCGTATAGTTAGGCCTATTCCGCAGAAGGTACCTATGTTCTCTTCGTACTAAATCAAAATTTTAATCTACCTAAAGTTTCATAAGCCTAAATGGCGTTTTGCCTAAACCTTAATTTGCAAACTTATTTGTGATTATTTATTGACACTTGATCTGAAGTGCTCTATGATAAAAATTATGATAAATAAATAATTTTAAATAAATAAATAATTTTAAATAAATAAAATGCGATTAAAGACATTGCATTTTATTTATTTAAAAATAACTCCGATGATGTTGTTTTATTCAGAAATAAAGAGGGAACTCAAAATTTACTAAAATACAGCTATGCCTATATACTAAGAACAAAATCAATATTTGGTATCTTCACTTTTATTAATGTGATGTTGTCCACATTCAGGGCACATTCTGCACTTGGTAGATTTAGTAGATTAATTCTCGCATATCTCGCGGTCGCATAGCCTCAGATGATTAGCATTAAATATATCTTGGTTAGCATACAACCACGGAATAAGTGGCAGTTTCGTTCATCTGAGCATACAACATAAAAATCAGAATACATTTCTAAATAGGTTGTATAGAAAAGATTTTAATTTTAAATAAAATATTAACTCTTCACTCTCTATTATCTATGTGCCTAAATTGTTATTTGACAAAAGATTTACATGTGTCAACAATCTCTTTGCTTTCCTCTCTTCTAACCTAAATCGCGTCAGGTCTAGTAGATCCCTACTTCGACTTAAGACTAGTCATAACGCGGTGTAGTTTATCTGCGCTTTAGGACTGCCCTTCTAGAATGAGTATATTTTTACGCGAATTTTCCCCGTCAAGCTGAGTTGCCGACTACGCATCCGGACTTTCCCGAGTTAGAGACAGTGACACTTAGTGTCCGTCAAACTGAGTTGTCAGCTGTAAGCAACTGAAACTGAGTCGTTGGGCGGGCAAAAAGCGCCCTTTTGCCTTTACAATAGCGACTTATGTAACCCGCTCGATGAGTTAGTTGCTAACACGACTGGTTTTGTATGATACTACCAAATTTAGATTTAATACTTGCTCCATGGTGACCACAGATACTATAAATCTACGTGAAAGTAAAATACACTCAAATTAATATTTTTTAAATTCTAAGATATTTTTTGGTAAGTAATTAATGAATGAATGAATGAATGAATGGTGCTTCTCCAGCCAGGGTTCTAAACCTGTTCCGGTCTTTTGGCTGGAATACCAGAGGGCACGAGTTTTGAGGGGGGGCGGAATGAATTGCTCGATAGGAGAGGAAGGAGCGTGAATTCAATCGACCGACTCTTCAGCCTGAAGCCAATATAGGATATGTGGAATGGGGAGAATACAGGATTTGGAGAGCAGCTGTTGTTTTCTTCAAGTTTATGTTTTCCTTCTATTTTCAGGTATTGTTATAGGTTGAGTTTCCTGTCCTGTCCTGTTCGTTTGGGTTATCCGGTAAGGTCTCCGATTCGCTTTCGCTGTCTGTTTCTGGAATATGGTATATTTGGCTCGATGCCTTTCTGACTTCGTCCCTGTTGTGTGCTGATTCTGTCCAGTAACTGTGTTCTTTACCGTAGTATTTGATGTCATGCTTAAGGGAATCTTTCCAGGTGTATATGTGTCGGCCAACTTTCTTCTTCCTTGCTTCGTATTTCAATGCAGCGTGCAGTAGGTGTTTTTGTGGGCGTCGTAGAATATGTGTATAGTAACACATCCGATGGTTTTTGATTTGTTTGGTTATTGTTTTGCCCTGTAGTAAGTCGTGAATTTTGTGGTATCTTGGATAGCTTCTGGCGTTCTCAAACATGTCTCTGAGGATCAGGCTTTCATATTTTCTTAGTCTAGAACGGTTTGCTTTGGTGAGAACTGCCGCTTTAAGTCCGTATGTTATACACGGTGCAATAACCATTTTGTAAATCAGGCGTACTATTTTCCAGTCCATGTGGGATTTATTTATAAAATGCATCAGGCCTTGGAATTCCAAGAGGATCCCGGCAAGCCATAGGCAATTGCCTATGGCTTGCCGGGATCTCTTCTTTATTGTGTCTTTATATGTGCCGAGATATTTTATTTCGTCTTCGGGTAGTATTGGAACTCCGTCCAATACGATCACTTGTGGGCGCTGGGTGTTTACGGGGTCTCTTATAAGAATTTTCGTTTTTTTTTCGTTAGTATCGAGACCTTCTGTTTTTAAAAGTGCTTCCAAGTGCGTGACGATTTGGTCAAGGTGTTGTAAATTTTGACAAACGATGATGAGGTCATCCGCGAAGGAGAGAATAAGTGGTAAGACTATTTCTTCATCTTGGTCCAGTTTTATGTTGGGAATTTCTTCTTCCAGTGTTTTGAGGACATCATCCATTAATATTGTAAATAGTCTTGTTGACTGTGGACAGCCTTGTTTTACTCCTTTTCCTTTGTTGATCAAATTACTTTGCTGTCCGAACCATTTGATGCAGGTCCGTTCATACATGCAGGCTTTTATTATCCTATTGGTTAAAATCTTATTGGTCCTTGAAAGGAGAATATCCTTGAGCACGTTTAGGTCTATAGTATCAAATGCTTTGGCGATATCTAGCGCCAGTGCATATGTTCTGTTACCCGCGCGCCATTCTTCGTCTAATACCCTGCGTAGTGTGAAGATGTGGTCATCGGTGGATCTATTGCGAAGAAATGCTGCTTGGTAGTTCCCGAGTTCTTTTGTTATCTCATCTAGTTTGATGAGCAGATAAGTTGCGTGTATACGATATCCTGTATTACACATTGTTATATGGCGATAGTCATTAGTGTCTTGAGGGTTTCTGATTTTGGGGATAGGTACTTGGACCGTTTCATTCCAGGACTCCGGTATTATATTTTCTGTCCATGTGTTCTGTGCATTGTTTTGGTAATAACCTTTAACAGTTGTGGCGATATTCCTTTGTACAGTTCCGGAACTACCTGATCTGTACCCGGCGCTGTTCCGTTGCGCATGCGGCTGATTATCGTTTTTATGTCGGCTATTGTTGGACCATTTTCTAGATAGTAGGGGTTTAATGAAGTTTCGTTAGGGATAATCATAATTTTAGGGCCTTCTGATTTCCTTAATTCCTGTTCCCAGCGTGACATTGGGATAAATCGTTGTTTTTTCCACCGTCTCGATTGAAGCTGGTGTCGTCTGTAATAGTGGTACACGATTTGCATGCGTTTGTTTCGGTGTTTTTTTCCTAGGCTTTCAAAAAATGCTCTGCATTCTCGTTTTTATTCATTATCAATAATTTCCTCAAGACGTCGTCGGCATTCTTTGAGTTGTTTATCAATTGTTTGGTCGGTTGGTCGACGTCTTTTAAGGAATTTGGCCTTTTGTAAATTTGCCAGAGCAATTCGGTGTTCCCGCGATCTAGCGGGTTTTAGGGAAAGTGTTTTTTGGGCTACTGACTTCATAACCCCTGTAATAGATTCCCACGGAATGTCGGGTGTATATTCGTCGTAATTTTCTGTAAATATGTAGTTGTTCGCCGTAAGTTCTTCCATAATCCCGTTATGCTATTTTACTTTTGTGTCATTCATTGCTAGGGCGGTGTACGAACACTGTATATTGTTGAACTTTAAAGCTGTAATCGCTTTGTACTTAGTTTGGGTTGTACTCTTTGTTGATTCCATTTGCGTGTCGCCAGTTCTTGGAAATAGGTTTAGTGGGTCTATTTCACCCCAGATTATCTTGTGTTCATAAATATGCAGGTAACTCCATTGTCCTTTGATGAAGTTAAATGTGTGTGGCGCATTATTCGAGATAATTATATGGCCTAGTTGTGATTTTGTTTTTTCCGTTAGACCATGTGGCCCGACATGACTTGCGAGCCCAGGTGATTTCTACTTTTAAGTTTTCGCGGGAACAAATATCCATTAGCATTTCTCCGATGATATTTGATGATTTGTGGAGGAGGTTTGTTCCTATAATTCCCTTTTTCCTGTATTCCTTTGTATCACCTAGTCCGATGTGCGCGTTAAAGTCACCTAGCATTAATATTTTTGCTTTGTTTGGTTTCTTTTGAATAATCTTTATAAGTTGCGAAAACGCTGCGATTGCTCTCGTGGAAGAGCTGGGGATATGTGCGTTTATTACATATTGTGGCCGATGTTATTGTTGCCGCCATGGTTTCCAGGTCGCGATTTATATTGTGGACCGATAAGTTCAGGTCCTTTCTAATTAGTATAGGTAAGCCACAGTGTGCGATGCTGGTTGTGCCTGATAGATACCAGAGATAGTGTTTTGACACGTATGTCCCCGATGTCATGTTTGTTTCCTGTATACAGGATGTATGTTTCTGTTTGTCAATTCAGCATCAATGTTGAGTCTTTTAGGTATTTCGGCGCATCCTCTAACGTTCCAAGTAGCATTGCGCATACGCTCGCATGTGACTTTTGGTTTAAATATGGGACTGTGTCGTATCATCGTATATCCGGTGTTGTCAGGGATGTCATCTATTGATGTTATGGTTGACCCTGAGAAGGTCATGGGTGTTGCATTAAGTATCGGGGAAGGTATGTTGTTATCAGTTTGGCTGTCGGTTGCTAAATTCGTGGATAAATTTTGTGATTCAAGCAAGTATACGTTGTCGTAGTGGTTTCCTGTGAAGTTGAGGTTGATAGATCCCACTGCATCCGCGGGATTCTTGGGCCTGTATGTGAGCGATGGTGTACCTATTTTGCTGGTGATTGTTACGTTAATTAGAAAGTATTCGGCGGCTGCTATTATAATCTCCTCTCCAGCTCAAGTGCCGTAATTGCGCAGTTTTTTAATGTAGTCATTGAGGGTTTCTTCAGGCTCGGCGATTGCAAACTTTATGTTCTGTTCATCGCAGTTTTCTTCTACATATTTAACTAGGTCCTTACGAATGTGGGTGTGGTCGAGTGTTCATTGATATAGGTGATTAATTGGGTCAGCAATTGCGTGGAATAGGCAGTTACCATCACTCGGCATTGATAAGGCTTTCATCTTTTTGGAATGTTGTTGAAAGAAAGAACTTAGAACTAATTTGATTAATTTGAACTACCTACGTACCTATTGTTAATGGTACGGGTTGTGACTGTCAAAGTTTGTGCGTATCTGTGCGCACTTATTCTCGGTATTTTCTAAGAGAATTGGAGGCTGGGCCTGGAAGCTATAAAATAGGCGTTAGAGAGACCCGTTTAGGACAAAAAGTCTTTGATTTTATTTTTGTTATTGTTCGTTAGCTGCCTTTCGTTAATTGCCTGTTTTCTGCAAGATGGTAAAATGATCCTTTTATGATGTGCAAGTGTTGGCGTTTTTCTCGCTATTTCTCAGAATATGCAGTAGGCTTGCATTATTGTTTATTTTACTTTTATAACAGGTCCAGATGGGCTGGTTGGACCGGATGGTGGCAAATAGTTTAGTTTTGTTTTATTGTGCTTGGGTAGGTTCCTGCCTAGTTTTGTATTTTACCTATTTGTGCGGGCGGGACTATGCCTATGGAATAGTTTAGAGTTGGCGTAGTAATTTGGAGCGAGAGTGGGTATCTGTTTATGAAATGGTAACCAGCATTACGAAGGATGTTACCTGCCAGATTTAAAGTTAGTTTGCTGTTTTATCTGAGATAGGGATATCTTAATTGGAGCAATCTCACCAGGTTGTTGCTCAGCTAGTGAGACTCTCTGCACTGATATCACCTACTTCAATTCACTTCATTAGTGTGTAGTAGTGAGGTCCGTGATACGGGTCGAGGTTCAGTCCCTGTACAAGGCCCTATTGTTTATTGCTCGTTAGAATCCGTTTTTCCTTAGCTCGTTGTCCAAAAAAAGGGGCTTGTTGCACAAAAATACGTATTTTTTGTGATGCAGTAACCCCAATCTTACCCTACTGTATTTACTTCGCCGTTTTGCAGCTGTGTTAGTTTGAGAATTGTTTTTTTCGTAATTTATTTCTTTTGTCTCCTTGCTCTTTTGTTTAACTTTTTCTGTCCGGTATTGTTTGGGTTTTAGTGTCCTTATTCACGTGCCTGCAGGAAGTGCATGAAAGGGCCTGCCTCTTGGTCTGGGATAACACCACGACCCATTGCGCAACTCTAGTTTCTATTGACTTCGTATTTATGATGATGTATCAAGCACCACGTGGGTCTGTGATGAAATGAAATAAGTCTGTTTCCCAGGTTGTTGCTGTTGAGAGAGCTTAATTTTATGGGTTAGATTCACTTAAGAAATATCTTAAATAATGAAGATTCTACGTCCTATGTTATCGTTTGTATGTCCGGAGAAAGCAATTCATTGATTAGGTTAGGTTATTGCTGACGAGTTATCCCAGTATCATGACACACCTAATGTGCTGGATAGGGTCGGTTAATACTCCAGGATAACGGCGCGTCGTTAGGAAGTACTGTTATGTATTGCGTGAGACGTAAACTCGGGGTCTCTTCTAGTAGATTCTGCTGTGGAGATAAACATTGGTTGCATGCGTTAGGGCACTGAATCGGAACGGGCTCACCAGGCAACACTCGTTGAGTTGTCTCAGCTATGTGCACCTATTGTCGTACGCAATATTGTACCCGTATCGTCACAACAGCGAGGCGTAGCCTATTATCTGGTAGGGCGCAGCTCAGAACCTACAATTCACACTTTACGCACTCTATTTTCACACTTGTAGCTATATTAGACACTCTCATCTCGCTGATACAAAATCTCCGAAACGCGAGAAACCAGAGACAGAACTAAGGCGCGTGCCGGGTTGTAAACTATTTTTTGTTTAAATGCGTTTGCAAGATGTCGGAGGTCTATAGACACGTCCGTTCGGTCCGGCAACACAAACGCCACTCCTAAGATATTTTTTGTTAAGTAATTAGTTAACTTTATTAGCTATAAACAGAAAACTATGTTCCGATTTGACTTCTAGCTCCTGACACATAGTTTGGGAGTTAGGTCCATTTCTATAATTAGGAAGTAAGAAAAAAGAAACAATAAACAGATTTCATTTCATTTATATTTCACCTACCATAAAAAATCCCAATAAAAACACAGAGTCACGCCTTCGTAGTACCTACAGTTAAAACCCCAAAACATACACAGATCCACGCCTTCGTAGTACCTACAGTTAAAACCCCAAAACATACACAGAGTCACGCCTTCGTAGTACCTACAGTTAAAACCCCGAAACATACACAGATCCACGCCTTCGTAGTACCTACAATTAAAACCCCGAAACATGCACAGAGTCACGCTTTCGTAGTACCTACAGTTAAAACCTCAAAACATACACAGAGTCACGCCTTTGTAGTACATATAGTCAAAACCCCAAAACCTACTCAGAGACACGTCTTCGTAGTACCTACAGTTAAAACATCAAAACATACAAAGAGTCACGCCTTCTTATTTCCTACAGTTAAAACCCCAAAACATAAACAGAGTCACTACTTCGTAGTACCTACAGTTAAAATTCCAAAACATACACAGAGACACGTCTTCGTAGTACCTACAGTTAAAACCCCCAAACATACACGAGTTACGCCTTCTTAGTACCTACAGCTAAAACCCCAAAACATACACAGAGTCACGCCTTCGTAGTACCTACAGTTGAAACCCCAAAACATACACAGAGACACGTCTTCGTAGTACCTACAGTTAAAACCCCCAAACATATACAGAGTCACGCCTTCGTAGTACCTACAGTTAAAACCTCGAAACATACCACGCCTTCGTAGTACCTACATTTTAAACCCCAAAACATACACAGAGACACGTCTTCGTAGTACCTATGGTTAAAACCCCAAAACATACACAGATACACGTCTTCGTAGTACCTACGGTTAAAACCCAAAATATACACAGATAATTGTCTTCGTAGACCTACGGTTAAAACCCCAAATCATACACAGAGACACGTCTTCGTAGTACCTACAGTTAAAACCTCAAAACATATACAGAGACACGCCTTCGTAGTACCTACAGTTAAAAACTCAAAACATACACGGAATCACGCCTTCGTAGTACCTCCAGTTAAAACCCCAAAACATTCACAGAGTCACGCTTTCATAGTACCTAAAGTTAAAACCTCAAAACATACACAGAGTCACGCCTTCGTAGTACCTACAGTTAAAAACCCAAAACATACACATATCCACGCCTTCGTAGTACCTACAGATAAAACCCCGAAACATAATCAGAGTCACGCTTTCGTAGTACCTACAGTTAAAACCTCAAAACATACACAGAGTCACGCCTTCGTAGTAGATACAGTTAAAACCCCAAAACATACACAGACACGTCTTCGTAGTACCTAAAGTTAAAACCCCGAAACTTATACAGAGTCACGCTTTCGTAGTGCCCACAGTTAAAATCGCAAAATAAACACAAAGTCACGCCTTCACAGTACCCACAGTTAAAACTCCAAAACAAACACATTGTCACGCCTTTTCCCATAGCAGCTAGCAATGGCGCAGTTGCGCCCACGTTTAGCCAGTTTGAATACTTCAACAGTCAGATTCATATAAAGAAAGGACATTTCATTATATATTTCACTATCACTTCATTTTGATCAGTTGATTTTGTGGCGAGAAAGTGAGAAAGAAACTGACTCTATCTATTCTCAAACCATACAAATTCTTAATCTATCGGAATGCTATCAAAGGTTATCATTATAGTTTTACAACTCCACATATTGTATTAATGCGATACCTACGCATACTTAGGTAATTGCAATGAAGATTAATAAGTAGTGGTAATATCAAGTAATAATGATGAAACAATGAAATTACTTTTTGATTCACGGACTTAAAGGCAACATTTTCGAAACGTTTATTTTACTGCGCTAAACCAAAAATAAAGTTAATTAAAAAGCTACATTTAACAAAAATATTGACGTGATTTATGCATACTACGAGTACATAAAAAACAATAGAATTATATTTTAAGTTTTTAGATACCTAACTAAGCAATTTTATTATTATTAATCGGTAACTTAGTGGACAATTTTTGTAGAAAGTGCATCCTTACAAAAATCAGTGGGACACCTGGACTGTATGGGACACTGATTTCTGTATGGATACACCTTGTACAAAAAATCCACTGAGTTACCGAGTCATTCTAATAAATTTGATTAGTTCTCTGGAAACTTAACATATAATTATATTGTTTTTGATGTAGTATGCATAAATTACGTGAATATTTTGTGTTAAATGTACCTTTTTAAGGAATTTATATTTTTTATCTAAAGAGTCACCAAAATACCGGTGTAAAAGTTGATTGATACACATACGCTTGATAATCATTACCCTACTTCAGGTGTAGTTGGGTAAAAACACCGTAGGCACGCCCGATACACCGGGACATGCTGTAGATAACAAAATCTAGTTACAAAGTTATTATTGCGGCCTACTTTCATACTCCATGAAGGTAATCAGGTTCATTTATGCCTAGTTGTTTGTATGGGCAGCGGCAATTATATGATGCCTAGATGTTAATATTGTAATCAAAGTAATTATATACACGAAAAGCAAATAATCTTATTTAACAAAAACAATGCTATTATGTTGTTACAACTAACAATGTTATTATGCAACAAACAATGTTATGTATGATCTATCAAATTATGTGTACTTAACTGCATACACTCTGGAGATGGAGATGCCCTTCCAAAAAATTGTCCAAACTCTAACAAAGGAAGATAAGATAAGATAAGATCAGATATAACAATAATCATTAGAAAAAATAGTAAAAAGCAATAACTACAGTAGCTATGTATGTATCTGTATGCATACATGTGTGGTAAAATGTCCACAGTAATTAAGAAATCATATAATAAGTTAAAATTATCAAATAAATTCATAAGGTTTTAGTAAAACTTAGCACTGTCATCAAACAAATAAACAATCAATTTTATTAAACTTATTCTATTTCTTCCTGTCAATGAATTCCGCCACCTTGCCCTGTCAGCCATTGTTTGAGGTGACGTTTAAATTCTGCCAGAGACCGTAGTATCCCTCTATAGTCTGTGCCAGAGACTCAGCTCTCTTCACCTCTTCCGGCAGATTATTGTATATCCGCGGGCCGCACATGTATACGGACTGCTCGCTCTTAGCCAACTTGTGCGGGACAGCCGACAATGTGCTAAAGAGGCGCGCTCGCTGACATAACCTGTAAAATTGTAGATTTTGCCTCACGAATAAGGCAAGCTACAATAAATACAGGGAAGGTAGCGTCGTGATTTTTAAATCATTAACCTCTCCGTGACCCAACCGTACCGAAACGTCAACGTAAACAAACACTATTGACCCAAGCGTACCGACACGCACTCGATACCTATTTTTTTTAGACCGGAATGAATTAGCCATTTGTGTTCGTATTGGCAAGGTTTTAGTGTGTAAAAACGGCCAATGAGCCAACCTTCTATTTCCGGTATGGTCTTTTGTTCATTTCATTCATTCAAGACGCTGCAAACGTGACTCTTGACGATTTGGCACAAAAGGAATTTTATCCAGGGCCGTGAAACTCATTATAAAAAAAACAAACGTGACTCAAAAAAATCACTTTTCGTAAACATTTGAATGTTTGCATTGAAGTTTGTATAGAATTTTGTACGGTAAGTAGTAAAGTATGATACACTGTTAGAAAGCCTGCAGCACTGTTAGATTACGAAAGTATCAAACAAAATGTGTATTTTGTTGTGTTTTACTCATGTCGACTACATTTGTGACGAGAGGGAGCATTTTATTAGAAGTCTGTGATTCTGATGTCGGTACAAAAATAAACTATGGTCACAGTGACATTTTCTTCGCATTGAGTAAGAGAGGGTTTCATTAGCTACTCAGATGTACAACTCTCATAGTTCTAAGAGTTACCATTCAGACATAATCACTTGATATGTCAGTCAAGTCGCGCGCGCCGTGCGGGCTCATGTATGCCTGGGATTAGAGCTGGTTGGCGCCGGGCAGCCGGGTTTCGGAGAGGTTAAAGGTGCGGACGTGCCAAATCGGTTATGGGTACACCCACAATCGCATGGATGGCGCGTGTCTGTATGACGAATACCCTATACCAGTCCGCCACTCGCCCCCACAGTTCAACACCGTAAGTGAGGAGAGACTGCATGGTCGCAAAATAACAGGTCCTGATCACGTCTCTCCTCACGATTTAACGTCAGTCTGCGTAGGGTGAAGCATGCGCCGCTGAGTCTCCAGCACAGCCAATCAATGTGCGTGCCCCAGGATAAGCCACAAAATACTTAATAGTACTACGTACAGAAAGATCACTCCTCAAATACTTTATTTTATTTTATATTCGTAATAGCTGTAATTTTTAAATAGAGTGGCGTTTGTGTTGCCGGACCGAACGGACGTGTCTATAGACCTCCGACATCTTGCAAACGCATTTAAACAAACAATAGTTTACAACCCGGCGCGAGCCTTTGTTCTGTCTCTGGTTTCTCGCGTTTCGGAGATTTTGTATCAGCGAGATGATATGAGAGTGTCTAATATAGCTACAAGTGTGAAAATAGAGTGCGTAAAGTGTGAATTGTAGGTTCTGAGCTGCGCCCTACCAGATAATAGGCTACGCCATGCTGTGTGACAATACGTGTACAATATTGTGTACGACAATAGGTGCCCATACCTGAGACAACTCAAAGAGTGTTGCCTGGTGAGCCCGTTCCTATTCAGTGTCCTAACGCATGCAACCAATATTTAACTCCACAGACGAATCTACTAGAAGAGACCCCGAGTTTACGTCTCACGCAATACATAACAGTACTTTCTAACGACGCGCCGTTATCCTGGAGTATTAACCGACCCTATCCAGCACATTAGGTGTTTCATGACACTGGGATAACTCCTCAGCAATAACCTACCCTTATCAATGAATTGCTTTCTCCGGACACACAAACGATTAATTAGGACGTAGAATCTTCATTATTTAAGGTATTTATTAAATGAATCTAACCCATAAAATTAAGCTCTCTCAACAGAAACAACCTGGGAAACAGACTTATTTCATTTCATCACAGACATACGTGGTGCTTGATACATCATCATAAATACTAAGTCAATAGAAACTAGAGTTTCGCAACGGGTCGTGGTGTTATCCCACGCCAAGAGGCAGGCCCTTTCATGCACTTCCTGCAGGCACGTGAATAAGGAAACTAAAACCTAAACAATACCGGACAGAAAAAGTTAAACAAAAGAGCAAGGAAACAAAAGAAACTCCTTTAACATGCTTTTTAAATTACTTAAATGGCAATTTCAAAATCTCCAGAGGTATCTTATTGTAGTAGAGAATGCACTGACCCTTGAAAGAATTGCTAACCTTCGCGAGTCTAAAACGGGGCGCACATAATCTGTGATTATTTCTTAGGTTAACATTACAGCTGTCGCTAAGTTTGGAAAATGTTGTAAGGTTCTTGCGTACATACATTATATTTTCGAAAATAAGTTGACTAGCTACTGTTAGTATGTCAATTTCTTTAAAAAGCTCTCTTAAGGAGTCTGTTCGTTTTAAATTATAAATTGCTCATTCGAGCTCTTTTCTGTAAAATAAAAATAGTTTGAATATCCGCTGCTTTCCCCCACAACAAGATACCATAGGACATCACACTATGAAAGTAACTAAAATATACTAGCCTAGATGTAGCCACATCCGTGCTTTGTCTGATGTTCCTAACAGCGTAAGCCGCAGAACTTAATTTACCAGCCAATTTATCTATGTGGGGTCCCCACTGCAATTTGGTATCAATGGTTATTCCAAGAAACTTCGTATCATTTACCAATTCTAACGTGCTGTTGTCTAACACCAAACTGGTCTCAACTTGCCTGACATTTGGAAGTGAGAATTTGATACACTTGGTTTTACCAGCGTTTAACAATAAATTATTAACTGTGAACCAATTCAAGGTTAAAGACAATACACCATTAACATCATCAAAATCTCCTTTTTGTCTTTCAATTTTGAAGACCATTGAAGTATCATCAGCAAACAACACTATGTCAGTTAATTTCTCCACCATGAAAGGCAGATCATTAATATATACCAGGAATAAGAAAGGGCCTAATATGGAACCTTGTGGAACGCCAATTTTAACACCCGATCCATCAGATTTTACGCCGTTAACTTCTGCCTTTTGAATTCTATTGCTTAGGTATGATCTTAGTAGATCCAACGCTTTATTTCTAACTCCGTAATGATTTAATTTAATTAATAGCGTATTATGATCAACACAATCAAACGCCTTCGACAGATCGCAAAAAACTCCGATAGCATCCTGTGCGGCCTCCCTTGCAGAATAAATATGAGATACAAGGGTTATACCTGCATCCGTAGTCGATTTACCCCTAGTGAAACCATATTGTTTAGCGTGGAGTTGTTTTGTACGGTTGAAGTGTGAGAGCATTTGATTGAGTATAATCTTTTCAAATATTTTACTTAGTGTTGGAAGAACAGATATTGGTCTGAAATTTGAAGGATGCCCTTATCTCCCGATTTGAACAGCGGTATAAGTTTACTGTGTTTCATGAGGTCTGGCCTATAAAATGATGGACCAGTCTTATCCTTAATAGTAATTGGGAATGAAACTGTTTGACCACTGTGATCGGAGGGTAAGCAGTTAATTTAACTTTTACTTGTGAATGCACAGTCACAAAAAACGTTATCTAAGCAAGTTTGGCTGGTAAGTGTAATTCTAGTCGGCTCTAGAAATACCTAGTCGGTCCATAAGTTCTGTCACAAATATTTTGCCGCATAGTAAATAATACCAAGTTTTATTTTATTTAATACTATATATGGTTTGATAGCTCATTAAATACTGATAAATTAGAACGATTATTGGATTTAAATGCTTAAAGCCATATTACACAAATGCTAGTTTCTTCAGAGATTTTGCACTTTTTTCCATGACTCTTAAAACCTTTCAAACTTACGTGAGATTTTAGTCAGAACCCTCCCTGAACCCGTTACCTTCATTTTGAAGCATAAGATAACTAAGTCTGGGTAAAACTAATTTTCATATTCACATTTTACGTAGTGTACTTGTTGCCCACAAGATCATTTTTATACGTTTTTCTGAAAACATAAAAAATACGTAAAGTTCTCTTTGGGAGCAGTTGGAACTGAAAGCTAACAGAAAATCAAATGCTAGTTGTTAAGCATGGTCTAAAATCGAGGTTTCAGAATAAATAAAAAAAATCCTTGTTGGTTATCTGGAACACTGTTTTTTTATTAAATTTGTGGTAAGTGGTATTTTTGTCAGTTGCGGCGTGTTTTGGGTTCGCGATTGTCTCAAGTTATAAGGTTTTTTGTCATATTGCGATAATCGTACAAAACATATTGTATTGCAATTTGATTAGTATAAAATAAGCTTTTTAATCATGTATAATACGAATAAGAAAAAGTTTGTTGCTGAGTTTTAACTATCAAAAACCTTGTGACAGAACTTAAGGACCGACTAGGTACATGACATAAATTAAATGATTTGAACAGAGTTATTAATCGTCGCTTCAGTGTTGTATCTACAAGCAGATCTACATTAAGATCGCCACAAATAATTAACTTTTTTCTGTTATTACAAAGTTTAATGAGGGCTTCCTCCATAATTTTCTCATATATTTCGAAATTGCCATGGCCTTTTTCATCCCTCGGTGGCCTGTAGACACAAACAATAATATGGCATATAATATGGGAATGGAAATAAGCTATTCGTAAAATGGTTAGGTTTGCCTTCTAATGAAAACTGTTGGATAGATAAATCAAAAGTTTTATAAGCAAAATATACAAGTTACATTCTCATTCTGATAATACCTCTTCGAAAAGAAACATATTTTCATACAATTTTCATAAACAGTATTTCACAACTCGTTTAGATTACGATGTTGGATTGTGATGATTGGTTGATTCAAGTTGAGACCAGTTTAGTGTTAGACAACAGCACGTTAGAATTAGTAAATGATACGAAGTTTCTTGGAATAACCATTGATAGCAAATTGCAGTGGGGACCCCACATAGATAAATTGGCTGGTAAATTAAGTTCTGCGGCTTACGCTGTTAGGAACATCAGACAAAGCACGGATGTGGCTACATCTAGGCTAGTATATTTTAGTTACTTTCATAGTGTGATGTCCTATGGTATCTTGTTGTGGGGAAAAGCAGCGGATATTCAAACTATTTTTATTTTAAAGAAAAGAGCTATTCGACCAATTAATAATTTAAAACGAACAGACTCCTTAAGAGAGCTTTTTAAAGAAATTGACATACTAACAGTAGCTAGTCAATTTATTTTCGAAAATATAATGTATGTACGCAAGAACCTTACAACATTTTCCAAACTTAGCGATAGCTGTAATGTTTACCTAAGAAATAATCACAGACTATGTGCGCCCCGTTTTAGACTCGCGAAGGTTAGCAATTCTTTCAAGGGTCAGTGCATTCTCTACTACAATAAGATACCTCTGGAGATTTTGAAATTGCCATTTGAGCAATTTAAAAAGCATGTTAAAGCGACTTTGTCGAAAAAGGGATATTACAATGTTCAAGATTACTTAAATGACAGGACTGTATGGGGTTAATCTGGCTCAACACAGACCTTGCTGTTAATAATTTTGTAATTATTTATTCCAGCTTATTTAATAAAAATAAATCATAATTGTATTAGTTAAGCACAACCTATTTTTAAAAGAGATCTAAAAATAAATCTGTGGGAGTTTCTACGCCCTTCTTCTCCCACAGTGGTCCAATGTAGAGAAGAGGCAAAAAATTACGTTTGCTAAGTATATGTAAATATCTACAGTAATAAAGTACTTTTGTGTTTGAGTTTGAGTTTGAAAAAATGGTGATGCAAAAATCAGAAAAAAACAAAAAAAAATGTATAAATAAAAATGTCAAAAATAATATCAAAAAAGGCACTGGAATGAAAAAAACTTTTAAAAATATAGTTTTAATTACAAAAAAGCATATAAAAAATTTAAACCTCAATGCAAAAAGGCAGCTATCAAACTTGCCATGACTGTTGTTAAAGAATTGGGTTCAGATTCAGATGAGTCTGTGATTACCCCGCGTGTGATACCTATCCCAAAAGTTGGAGGATTCTTGCCATTGATACCGATATTTGCTGGATTGTCTGCTGCTGGTGGTTTGGCCGGAGGGGCAGCTGGCATTGCTAAAGCAGTTAATGCTATTAAATGCGCTAAGGAACGCTTGAAAGAATTAAAACGACATAACAAGAAAATGGAAACACTGTGAATAGGAAAATAATTATGTCTCAAAGAGCGTGGTGATGGTTTGGGAATTTATGTGAATAATAAAAAAAACTAAATCATAGGCTACCCAAGAGAGCGCTTACTAATATAGATTTATTTAAATATGGTCAAAACATTCCATTTTTCAGAGGAGTGTTTATGAGGGATGATTTACCTCAGCATCCATTAAAAAAGGAATGTGCTATTATAAATCTTGACAATTCTGAGGGTGCTGGAACTCATTGGGTAGCCTATGCAAAATTAGATAATTATGTAGAGTATTATGATAGTTACGGTAATTTAAAGCCACCAGAAGAATTAATCAAATACATAGGACCAAATATATTTTATAATTATGATACAAAGAAACATAGCACATACAAATGTGGACATTTATGTTTAAAGTTTTTAAATGCCTTTTGTAATCTAAATAAATACTGAGTACTTTATGTTTGAGTTCAGTTGTTGCAATGTCTTTGACTCTAACAATCGCTGGTAATAAATCTTTTCTCCAATCTGAATTTACATCTCCTTTGATGTTAGATGGTAATTATGAGTGTGGTTTATTATTTTTTTCTACATTCAATTCAATTCCTAACATACATGAAAGCAATAACGTATTTGCATATGGGAATAATGATGTGATAAAAATTCCAAATGGCATTTATGATTTATATGCTTTAAATGAATATATAAAATCGAAAATGGAAAATTGTAACATTATGATTCATCCAAATAACAATACTTTAAAATGTTCATTATTTTGCACTAAACCAATTGATTTTCGCGTGAAAAATAGTATCGGTGCAATGCTTGGATTCTCGAGTACTATTTTGGAAGCGAATAAATGGCATGATTCAACTCATCCAGTGAACATTATACCAGCGTCTGTAATACGAGTCGAATGTGATCTAATACAAGGCTCTTTTACAAATGGTTCACCTACACATATAATACATGAATTTGTGCTTAATATCCCATCAGGATATCAGTTTATTGAAGTACCAAAAAACTATATTTATTTCCCAATAAAAAATAAATATATTTCATCAGTAACATTAAAATTTTTGGATTTAGAGGGAAACCTAATTAATTTTAACAACGAAAAAATTCAACCGCGTCTTCATCCAAGGAAAAGAAATGATAGTCTTCAATGATAATCATGATGTCTATAAAATAAATAATAAGAATAAATGTAAAACCATTATCAAGTGCAACGTGAAACAATCCAGACGTAAAAAGTTAAAAATAATTACAAAAAATAATAAGGAATTTCTTCGAACTTTAGGGCTTAAAATATGAGTATTCTAAAAATATCAGATTATCCACAGTTCGATAATTCTATCGAAAGTTATGAAACGCATACCTACAATCCCTACAATAATAGCTTTAATGAAAATGATGAAATAAGAATAACAATTCATCAGCAAGATATCTACTTACTACCTTCAGCAAGTGCGATATACATCGAGGGAAAATTTTATGTGCAGGCTCGAGATCTGGCTGGAGTCATCAAAAAAAAAAAGTAAATCTAACTAATAATGCAATTTCCTTTCTATTTCAAGACATTAGATATGAAATGAATGGTGTAGAAATAGATCGTGTAAGAAATGTTGGAATAACAACAAATATGAAATCTTTAGTATCTATGAGTAGTGGAGAAAATAAAGTAGCAGCTATATGGGGTTGGAACATAGACGGATTTCATGATCAAGATGGTAGTTTTTACGTCTTACTACCATTAAATAAATTATTAGGCTTTGCAGAAGATTATAGAAAAATAATAATAAATTGTAAACATGAACTAATACTCAATAGAACTAGTACAAGTTTAAATAGTGTAGTGACTGAGAAAGATGACTCTGTTACAGTAAGTTTACAAAAACTGCAATGGCGTATGCCTCATATCAAGGTATCTGACCAGCAAAAGCTTACTTTAATAAAACACTTAGAGAAAGACAAACCTATTCAAATGGCATACAGAAATTGGGATCTATATGAATATCCATTATTACCTAAATCTACTAAGCATACATGGTATGTTAAAACAACTTCACAATTAGAGAAACCACGTTATGTTATATTTGGATTACAAACAAATATAAAAAATAATAATGTTATAGACAGTGCCATTTTCGATCATTGTAATTTGAAAAATGTTACTTTATTCTTAAATTCTTATGCTCTTAATTTGAAATTTGATGAAAACAAGTACAATATATTATACGATATGTATGCTAGATTTCGTCAGTCGTTCTATAATCTTCCTGTAGACCCGTTGATTGATCACCTAACATTTAAAACTAAAGCTCCGTTGTATGTAATTGATTGTTCACGGCAAAACGAAAATTTAAAAACAGGACCTGTTGATGTACGTTTAGGAAATGAATGTGAAAAGGATATTCCGGATAACACAAGCGCATATTGTTTAATAATAAACGATCATCTGGTAGAGTACAGACTTTAAAGTAATATAGTACGAAAAATATGAAATCAGCAGCTATTGTAGATGTATAAGGATTCAGAAGATAAAATAATGAATTTATTATTCAAGAAATTGCTATCATTTGTGGTGATCAAGTTCAAGTTTTATTAATTCTTCCACCTTTTTCATTTCACCACCTTAGATACACAGAAAAGATGAAAATCAGATGGATAGAAAGAAATAGATTTTTTTTCTGGAATGATGGCTTCATTACCTATGACAATTTTTTAATGAACACGCAGCCATTCTTGGTTGACAAAACGATTTATTGTAAAGGAGTTGAAAAAGCGACTTGGATTAAGAATATATTTAATCATGATGATGTTATAAATTTAGAATACGTTAAATGTCCTAGTTTGTTAAGTTTGCATAAAGAATATAGATTTTGTAATGATATTTTAAATTGTATGTATCATCCTTCATTTTGTGCACTATATAAACTTGCGTTGAAATATCTTTTTTTTATTTTTCAAGTACCTTATTTCCTTCATAATTAATAAGAAACATATAAGCATAACTGCATAGCGTACGCTGCGTACCTGTCCTATCAGATAAAAAAACAGTAAGATTCTGTAGCTCAGATCGTCATAAGTCAACATAAGCGATTGAAAAGAGCTGCAGTGCGAATCAGACACACTTCAGAATAAACAGGTTGCCGTATAAAACCTGCAGGGTAGGATAAGATTGTGGGTTTCTGCAGCACAAACCGATCGAAGACTAATTGTTAACTGCATAGCGCACGCTGTGTTCCTGTCCGATCAGATGGAAAAAAAACAATAAGATTCTGTAGCTCAGGTCGTCATCAGTCAATATAAGCAATTGAAAAGAGGCGCAGTACAAATCACACACTTCAGAATAAACAGGTTGCCGTTTAAAACCTGCAGGGTAGGATAAGATTGTGGGTTTCTGCAGCACAAGCCAAGCGAAGCGAGCGAATTTGTGATGCAGTAACCCCAATCTTACCCTACTAAATACGTATTTTTTCGTGCAACAAGCCCCTTCTCTGGACAACGAGCTAAGGAAAAACGAATTCTAACGAGAAATAAACAATAGGGCCTTGTACAGGGACTGAACCTCGACCCGTGTCACGGACCTCACTACTACGCACTAATGAAGTGAATTGAAGTAGGTGGTATCAGTGCAGAGATCTCACTAGCTGAGCAACAACCTGGTGAGATTGCTCCGATTAAGATAGCCCTATCTCAGATAAAACAGCAAAACTAACTTTAAATCTAGGTTTGCTGGTAGAAATCTCTCTTTAGAGATAAGCTCGCCTTTGCTCATAAAATGTTTTGTTACCTTACTATTAAGATTTCTGTGCAATAAAGAATAAAGAATAAAGAAATCTGGCAGGTAACATCCTTCGTAATGCTGGTTACCATTTCATAAACAGATACCCACTCTCGCTCCAAATTACTACGCCAACTCTAAACTATTCCATAGGCATCCCATACAAATAGGTAGGTGATAGGTATACGAAAATACAAAACTAGGCAGGAACCTACCCAAGCACAATAAAACAAAACTAAACTATTTGCCACCATCCGGTCCAACGAGCCCATTTAGACCTGTTATAAAAATAAAATAAAATAAACAATAATGCAAACCGACTGCATATTCTGAGAAATAGCGAGAAAAAGCCAACACTTGCACATCATAAAAGGATCATTTTACCATCTTGCAGAAAACAGGCAATTAACGAAAGGCAGCTGACGAAAAATAAAATCAAAGACTCTTTGTCCTAAGCGGGTCTCTCTCACGCCTATTTTATAGCTTCCAGGCCCAGCCTCTAATTCTCTTAGAAAATACCGAGAATAAGTGCGCAAAGATACGCACAAACTTTGACAGTCACAACCCGTACCATTAACAATAGGTACGTAGGTAGTTCAAATTAATCAAATTAGCTCTAAGTTCTTTCTTTCAACAACATTCCAAAAAGATGAAAGCCTTATCAATGCCGAGAGATGGTAACTGCCTATTCCACGCAATTGCTGACCAAATTAATCACCTATATCAATTAACACTCGACCACACCCACATTCGTAAGGACCTAGTTAAATATATATGAATGAATGAATGAATGAATGAATGGTGCTTCTCCAGCCAGGGTTCTAAACCTGTTCCGGTCTTTCGGCCGGCATACCAGAGGGCACAAGTTTTGAGGGGTGGCGGAATGACCTGATCTATAGGAGGGGAAGGATAGTGAATTCAATCGACCGACTCTTCAGCCTGAAGCCAATATAGGATATGTGGGATTTGGAGAGCAGCTGTTGTTTTCTTCAAGTTCTTGTTTTCCTTCTATTTTCAGTTATTGTTATTAGTTGAGATTCCTGAGTCGTGTTCGTTTGGGTTATCCGGTAAGTTCCCAGTTTCGCTTTCGCTCTCTGTTTCTGGAATACGGTATATTTGCCTCTAGGCCATCCTGACTTCGTCCCTGTTGTGTGATGATTCTGTCCAGTAACCGTGTTCTTCACCGTAGTATTTAATGTCATGCTTAAGGAAATCTTTCCAGGTGTATATAAGTCGGCCGACTTTCTTCTTCCTTGCTTCGTATTTGAATGGAGCGTGTAGAAAGTGCTGTTGTGGGCGTCGCAGAATATGTATTGTAACACATCCGGTGGTTTTTGATTCGTTTGGTTATCGTTTTGCCCTGTAGTCAGTCATGAATTTTGTGGTATCTTGGATAGCTTCTGGCGTTCTCAAACATGTCTCTGAGGATCAGGCGTTCATATTTTCTTAGTCAAGAACTGACTTTCAACTGTTTGCTTTAGTGAGGGTTGCCGCTTTTTGTCCGTATTTTATAAACAGTGCAATGACCATTTTGTAAATCAGGCGCACTATATTCCAGTCCATGTTGGATTTCTTTATAAAATGCATTAGGGCCTTGGAATTGCATATGTCTTGCCGGCACCTCTTTTTTATTGTGTCCTATGTCCTGCCGTAATATATGTGCCGAGATATTTGATTTCGTTTACGGTTCGTATTGGAACTCCGTCCAATACACTGGTTGTATAAGGGGTCTCTCATAAGAATTTTCGTCTTTCTACTTTTATGTTTGCCATGAGCATTTCTCCGATTATATTTAATTATTCTCTTTTAGCTACTCCGCGGCATAGCAGCGCTGCGTATAAACGCTCTTTCAGGTTGCGGGCGGTCCGACTCTGGAACGCACCTCTTTGCACTATAAGAGACAGTCCGACTCTTTTTTATTTTAAGAAACATATCAAAGAGCACTACCTGTCTCTTTCGTAAAAGTTATTGTATTTATATTATTATATGTAAAGTTTATTAATATAATTACCGATATATATATCTGTAATTATTTCGTATTTGCTATCTGTATTTTACAGATATTTTAATTTATTCCTAGGCATTTAGTTATAGTAATTATTGTGCACTGCCTACCCTTTATGATAGCAATTCCTGTAATGCCTTGTTTTGCTGGAAGAAATCTCTTTCTAGAGACAAGCTCACGCTTTTAAAATATTTGTGTGCAATATTGTGAAGGAGGTTTGTTCCTATAATTCCCTTTTTCCTGTATTTCTTTATAGCGTCTTGTCTGATGCGAGCATACAGATACCAGAGATAGTTTTCATATTCATATTTCATATTCATTTATTTATTGCACTCCATAATAACAATAAGATCTTAATATTAGTGGTGGATAATTATGGACCCTGTTGGGCACAAGCAATATTCTATTCTATATAATGTAAGTAATATTCTTATAATCTATTCTTAACTAAAGTAGGAACTCAACATCTCTTAATATTATTATTATTTTTTAACAGATTAATATACTTTATATATGCATTTAAGTTACACAATAAGCAATAGGTAATAAATATACAATTTTAAAGATTATCATCTAAGTATTCTCTTACTGAATAGTAACTCTTCCCCTGCAAGAAGTGTTTTAGGTGTTTTATAAATTTGGCTTCATTTTCTATGGTCTTCATATTTTCAGGCAATTTGTTGTATATTTTTATTGTCATAAGATAGGCATTTTTAGTTTTTAACGCTAATCTAGATTGTGGGTACAACAAATTCTTATGGTTTCTTAGTGATAGACCATTGTTTTCTCCTCTTCGTTTATATAGATGTATATTGTTTTGAACAAACCTACATGCTTCCCAAATATAGATAGAAGGTAATGTTAGAATTTTATATTTTTGGAAGTAAGGCCGGCAGCTGTGTGTTGTATCCAGATTTGCTATTACTCGTATCAGTTTCTTTTGCATAACGAATAGTTTCTGTACATCAGTACTTGCCCCCCAAAGCAAGACTCCATAGCTTAGCCACGCATGGGCATAGGCATAGTATGTAGTGATAGCTGTATTTATGTCGGTTGTTTTTTTGTTTCGTAGAGCGCATAACAGAATGAGGATAATTTGGCTGTGATTTTTTCGATGTGAGATTTCCAGTTTAAGTTCTTATCTATTGTGATGCCTAACAGTGTTGCTGACTCGACCACCGCAAGCTTAGAGCCATTGTAATTAATATTTATTTCTAGTGGGGACTTGTGGTATGGGTAGAATCCTATTAATTTTGTTTTTGTTAGATTCATTTCCATATTGTGGTCTTCGAGCCAGGAATTTACGTTGGTTAGAGCATTTTTTATTTTTGATTCTACTTGTAGTTGGTTTTCGCACGTCGTTATCAAGGAAACATCATCGGCAAAGAGGACGCATGGCTCTTCGATTGTTTTAGGCAAATCATTAATATACACAAGAAAAAGAAGGCATCCAGCGACACTACCTTGGGGAATTGATGAGTTTAGTATCTGTCTGTCAGAGCGAATGCGGGTTATTTGTTTGGTGTTTTCATCGAAGTGCTCTACCTCCACATATTGCTCTCTATTTGCTAGGTATGATCTGAACCAATCGTGTGCCTTCCCGCGAATTCCTATACCGTACAGTTTATCCAACAGTATATTAAACTGGACTTTGTCGTAGGCTTTTGACATGTCGATTAATATCCCTACTGCATATTTCTTATCATCTAATATTTTAAGGATTTCTTGAGTATATTTGAATACTGCGCTTACGGTTGATCGCTTTTTTCTAAAGCCGTTTTGGGAGTCATCAAAGATTTTATATTTCTCACAAAAGCGGTATACTCTATTACACATGGCTTTTTCCATAATTTTGGAGCATGTTGGCAGGTTAGCTATAGGGCGATAGTGATCAAGTTTATTTTTTGACTTTTTCTTATGAATTTGACTATTGCTTTCTTTAGGTATTCAGGGAAGGTGCCTTCGTTAAATGATTGGTTTATTATTAGTGTTAGTGGTGTAGTTAGTTCTTCGGCACAGAATCTAATTAGACAAGGTGGTAATTCGTCAATTCCAGAGCTTTTTTTATTTTTTATCTGTTTAATTATTCGCAATACTTCAGTTTGTGACACCGGATTGAGGTACATTGAGTTTTTAGTTGGGTTTATGACGGGGCGTCCGGGTATTTTGGCATCTGTGGCCCCTATGGATGAAAAATAGGAATTAAAGGTGTTTGCGACACAATTTGGATCTGGATTTATAGTTCCGTTTACTTCAAGTTTTATATTTTCGTGGTCTTTCTTGGGTTTTTTGTTTGTTCTCTCTTTGATGATGTTCCACATAGTTTTTATTTTATTACTCGATTTTTTTATTTGACGTATGTATAATAGTTTTTTAGAATTATCTATTGTTATTTTTAATAGTTTTTCGTAGGATTTATAATGGGTTTTCAGTATTTCACTATCGCTGTTAATAGTTAATAGCTTTAGAAGTCTCTTATTTCGACATGAGATCTTTATGCCTTTAGTGAGCCATGTTTTGTTTGAAGTCGATGTAATTTTTATATGTTTTTTAGGAATATGTAAATTTAGAAGTCCTGTCATTATTTTGTTAAAATTATTATAGTTCTCATTTATATTATTATTCTTATTTAATATGTATGGCCAATTTATAGTCTGTCAATTTATTTTGAGATCTTTCATATTGTCGTAACTGAATAGTCTTTTTTGTATGGTCCACGCCCTTTCATTGTCTTTTTGTGGGGTAGTTTTCTTTATTTGTAGGACAGTGGCGCTATGGTGAGTGAAACCTAAATGGTTGACTGTTCCTGGGCATGCTCTATCGACGTAATTGGTAAATATGAGGTCTATACAGGTTGATGATGTTGGTGTAAAGTGTGTAGGTTCTTTAATTAGCTGTGTAAAGTTATATTGTAGCATAGTGCTTATTAGTGTGTTAGATCTCTTGCTAATGGTTAACACATTTGTGTTAAAGTCGCCCCCAATTATTACTTTATGTTTAGAAAAATTGTTACGTATGTAGAGCAATATCCTACTCAATTGTTCAATGTAGTTTTCTTCATTTTTTCCATTCCAATATAGGCTAATTATTATAATACCTTCGTTAATTAATTCAATTCCGCATATTTCTAGACAATATTCCACTGAAAATTTTGATATTTCCGTAATTTCCCTGTATTCTAAGTTATCTTTTAGCAGTATACATACTCCTCCGCCACTACGATTTCTTCGACAATAGGATGCTGCCATTATATATCCGGGTACTTGTATCATGGGAATCTTCTCTTGAGTAAGCCATGTCTCGCTTATACATAATGATGTATAAGATGTATTTTCTTGAACAAATGCGACTAGTTGGTCTAGTTTGTTGTTGATGCTCTGGATATTCTGGAATAGTAATTTATAATGTTGGTCTTGGTCTGGGTCTTCCACGAAAGGACTGGTTTTTGGTGTGTTCTGTGCTGTTTGGTTTAGGTCCTCCACGAAAGGATTGGTATATAATGTGTTCTGTGCTGTTACGTTGATCTGCTGTTGTCGCGTCTTTGATTGTGTTTACGTATTTTGAAGTTCGTCGGTTCCGTTGATTTTGGTTTCTATTATTTAACTCATTTTCATCTAGGTATTCCGATATCCACAACCCAGTACCTCGAAAATGGTTTCTGTTAGACAACAAATATTAGGTCAGCCTTTTGCTTAGCATCTCGATTTTAAGGTGTCTTCGCCAGCCTCTACGGCCTATCCTTGTAATTTCCTCTACGTATCCAGTGACATTTGTGCCAGATATTTCGTTGAAAACTTGGGCAATTCTTCCGTAGAGTTGATGTTCTGTTTCGTCTCTGTATTCGTCCAATCCATACAGCACTAGGAGTCTGTCATGGTCTCCATCGTGTGTAGATACATTCGGGGTCAAGGTAGGTGTCATTTTTGTTTGATTGTTCTGGTTTTGTATTTGGGGTATAGTAGCATTGGAATTGGTGGTGGTGGGCTTGCAATCTGTAGAGGATGAAGAAGATATAGAGTTACTCTTTATTTCTGCTATATCGCGTTTTAGTAATTCGTTTTCTTTTTCTAAAATTGTAATCTTCTGGGAATGTGTTTCGGTTATCTGTTTTATCTGTAGTATGTTTGTCTCCATAGTATTCAGTCTGTCGTTTATTCCATTTATTCCTATCTGTAGTTGATTGAAGTTTGCACAGAGCTTTTCTTCGCGTTGATCTTGGTTGCTCAGAAATGAGTTTAAAGTTTTTTGTAGTGTTTTTATTTCCATTATTACGTTGAAACTGTTTTGTGAAGGGCTGAATTTCTCCGTGTCTCCGCCTGGTAGTGTGTCGTTTAACGCAAATGAGTAGTCATTGTTAATTATTTTTGGGCATTTTGATCTCTGTGTTATGTTACAAGTTGATTCGTCTCCCCCGTACCTTTCTATGGTGTCAGTTTGTACATTGGTTCTTATTGGAGTATTAGTATTATCCGTTTTCCGTGTATTGGAGATACATTTTGGGCATTTACAGCTGCTCTTACGTTCCTTTGACATAAGGTTTAAAAATATTTTTTCTGAAACGCCAACGCAGTCCAGATCATAGTCATCATTGCATATGGTGCAACATAGAAAGTTTTTGCTTAGTAAAGGTTGGAAGCATGCTGAACAATTTTTTTGAGTTGCCATGATAACGTACGTACGTATGCAATTAACAATATAGATTTAATTTCCAACCTGTGCTGCCGTCTAATGTGTGGTAGCATAAATCTTAGTAGTGCCCTCTGGTGTATTACTTATTTATTAGAAAATGGGCTTTAGGTTTCGCTACTCGTTCATAGATGGCGCTGCTATACAGTCGTTATAGATGGCGCTGCTATATGGTCGTTAAATATTGTTTTGAAAATAATGCATACGTATTTTTAGGTTGTTATTTTCTTGATGACACTATTACAGGTTTATTAGTCTCGCCTCGTATGTATAATAATCACTTCATGATAATCCACTGGTGTCACTACAAAACCGAGTTTTTATTGTTGTTTTTTCACGTTTTAGATGGCTTCACAGAGTAGAATGGTTTTTCACTATTATTTTCACTAATAATGTTTTCGGTGTGATAATCATTGTTTCATTACATCACTAGACGGCTATTTTACACTTTTAGTACATATTTATTACAGGAAAGTAAGTTTTTACATTTTAAAATAGATTTTAACACTAAGAGCTATTGTTTACATGGCAAGTGCTGCCACCTTCCTCGTTAGTGTTTTGACATATGTATCATGTTTGTTTCCTGTCTATAGGCTATGTGTATGTTTTTGTTAGTCAATTCCGCGTCAATGTTGAGTCTTTTAGTTATTTCGGCGCATCCTCTAACGTTGGAACGTTAGAGGATGCGCCGAAATAACTACTAGGAAGTAGCAAAGCGCAAACGCTCGCATGTGACTTGTGGTTTAAATATGGGGCGGTTTCGTATCATCGTATATCCGGTGTTGTCTGGGATGTCTTCTGTTGATGTTATGGTTGACCCTGAGGAGATCATGGGTGTTGCATTAAGTATCGGGGAAAGTATGGTGTTATCAGTTTGGTTATCGGTTGCTTGATCCGTGGGTAAATTTGGCGATTCAAGCAAGTATACGCTGTCGTAGTGGTGTCCTGTGCCGTTGAGGTTGATAGATTTCACTGCATCCGCTGGATCCTTGGGCGTGAATGTGAGCGATGGTGTATTTTGCTGGTGGATTGTTACGTTAACTAGAAAGTATTCGGCAGTTGGTATTATAATCTCCTCTCCAGCCCAAGTAACGTAATTGCGCAGATTTTCAATGTTGAGTTGTTGAGGATTTCAGGCTCAGTGATTGCGAGCTTTGTTCTGTTCATCGCCGTTTTCTTCTACATATTTAACTAGGTCCTTACGAATGTGAGTGTGGTTGCATGTTAATTGACATAGGTGATTAATTTGGTCAGCAATTGCGGTGAATAGGCAGTTACCATCTCAGCATTGGTAAGGCTTCCATTAGGTTATCTTCTTGGGATGTTGTTGAAAGAAAGAACTTAGAGATAGCGTGATTTATTTGAACTACCTTTGTCTACGATTAACAGATCGTACGGGTTGCGATTGTCCAAGTTTGTGCGTATCTTCGTGCGCCCTTATTCTCGGTAGAGAGCCGCTTAAGTCAAAAAGTCTCCGATTTTATTGTTGTTATTGTTCATCAGTGGAAGTCTTTTGTTAATTGCCTGTTTTCTGGAAGATGGTGAAATGATCCTTTTATGATGTGCAATTGTTGGCTGTTTCTCGCTATTTCTCAGAATATGCAGTTATGTAGTAGACGGGCTTGCATTATTGTTTTATTTTTGTGGGCTTGTCGGACCGGATAAAGTTAGAAATAGTTAAGTTTTGTTTTACTGTTATTGGGTAGGTTCCTACCTAGTTTTGTATTTAGGTATACCTATCTCCTACCTACTAGAACGGCACTGTGCCTGTGGGATAGTTTGGAGTTGGCGTAGTAATTTGAAGCGAGCGTGGTATCTGTTTATAATAATAATACATAATAATAATACCTTGGACACCATTTGTACACATTGATCTAGCCCCAAACTAGGATTCCCTATATCTTGGGCACTAGACAACGATACACATACTTATATAGAGAAATATTATACTTAGATAGATAAACAACCATGACTAGGGTACAAACATCCGTTCTCGTCAAACAAATATTTGCCCCCAACGGGCATCGAACCCGGGACCCCTAGTTTCGTAGGCAGCGTCACTGCCAACACAGCCATTCGGGTCGTCAAAGCTTAAAGCTTTTTCAATTGTTCCTAAATAGCAGTCAATTGTTTTGTCTAGTTTCTGGGAATTTGGTGAGATGGCCTTTTTATGGCATGCACGTGTTTAGTTTTTGTTTATTGTCGGGTTTAGTATATTTGCAGTTTAGCTACGTAAAAATAATTCTAGTATTGTTAAGTTTTGGGTTGGCTTATTCACAGAGTTTCAGGGTTTAGTGGAAAGTTATTGGATGAGGATGAGGAGAAAAGAAATCTCGAGGAGAATTATCTCGAATTTATTTTCAGGCAAAGCAATATGAGTATATGTAGTATCTATAATGTTTTATTAGTTGATTTTGCCTATGACGCACCTATAAATATGATTATGCCTTAGTCAATAGGGGCGACCGCGGTTGCGGTAAGTGGTGGTTTATTATTGTCAGGCGGCGAGTGGTGCTGAGAGAAATAAAGTTAGAGATAGGTAATCACTATCAATGATGTCCTAATCGGAATGATCTCACCAGGTTGGTGTGTTTAGCGGAGGTGGTGGTGGAGGCAGTAGCGTTGAGGGTGTGTTGCGTAGGCGTCGCTCGCTGCCGGCCTGTCGCTGCGTGGCTCTGACGTGCACCTGGCCTAGAATAAATTCTAGGGCTTGCACAGATGGGATGCCTAAGAGTATCGCGCAGTTCTCTGGCCATTCATTACACTTGACCGCACTAGTATCATCACAATCACTGAAATGCGCGGCATTGCACAGATGGGGTGCCTAGATGGATCGCGCACATTCCCCAGGTAACCCTTACAGTAACACGCGGTATAAGCCAGCCTATAAGCCAGGCTCGTTTTCGGGCCTCCGGAGGCAGAACAAAAGGCGCGCGCCTGGGATGAAAACTATTGTTTGTTTAATGCGTTTGCGAGATCTCGGGGGGACACGTCCGTTCGGTCCGGCAACACAAACGCCACTCGTAAGGACCTAGTTAAATATATAGAAGAAAAATGCGATGACCAGAACATAAAGTTTGCAATCGCCGAGCCTGAAGAAACCCTCAATTACTACATTAAAAATCTGCGCAATAACGGCACTTGGGCTGGAGAGGAGATTATAATAGCAGCCGCCGAATACTTTCTAATTAACGTAACAATCACCAGCAAAATACACCATCGCTCACATACAGGCCCAAGAATCCCGCGGATGCAGTGGGATCTATCAACCTCAACTTCACAGGAAACCACTACGACGGCATATACTTGCTTGAATCACAAAATTTACCCACGAATTTAGCAACCGACAGCCAAACTGATAACAACATACCTTCCCTGATACTTAATACTAAATGCCCATGACCTCCTCAGGGTCAACCATAACATCAATAGATGACATCCCTGACAACACCGGATATACGATGATACGATACAGCCCCATATTTAAACCAAAAGTCACATACGAGCGTATGCGCATTGCTACTTGGAACGTTAGAGTATGCGCCGAAATACCTAAATGACTCAATATTGATGCTGAATTGACAAACAGAAACATACATATAGCCTGTATACAGGAAACAAACATGACATCGGGGACATATGTGTCAAAACACTATTTCTGGTATCTATCAGGCACAACCAGCATCGCACACTGTGGCTTAGCTATACTAATTAGAAAGGAGCTGAACTTATCGGTCCACAATATAAATCGCGACCTGGAAACCATGGCAGCTACAATAACATCGGCCACTAATACACTATATGTCATAAACGCACATATCCCCAGCTCTTCCACGAGAGTAACCGCAGCGTTTTCGCAACTTATAAAGATTATTCAAAAGAAACCAAACAAAGCAAAAATATTAATGCTAGGTGACTTTAACGCGCTCATCGGGCTAGGCGATACAAAGGATTACAGGAAAAAGGGAATTATAGGAACAAACCTCCTCCACAAATCATCAAATATCATCGGAGAAATGCTAATGGATATTTGTTTCCGCGAAAACTTAAAAGTAGAAACCACCTGGGCTCGCAAGTCATGTCGGCCCGCATGGTCTAACGGGAAAACAAAATCACAACTAGGCCATATAATTATCTCGCATAATGCGCCACACACATTTAACTTCATCAAAGGACAATGGAGCTACCTGCATATTTCCGAACACAAGGTAATCTGGGGTGAAATAGACCCACTAAACCTGCTTCCAAGAACTGGCGATACGCAAATGGAATCAACAAAGAGTACAACCCAAACTAAGTACAAAGCGATAACAGCTTTAAAGTTCAACTATAAACAGTGTTCGTACACCGCCCTAGCACGAGATAAAATGAATGACACAAAAGTAAAATACCATAACGGGATTATGGAAGAACTTACGGCGAACAACTGCATATTTATAGAAAATGACGACGAATATACGCCCGATATTCCGTGGGAATCTATTACAGGGGTTATGAAGTCAGTTGCCCAAAAAACACTTTCCGTAAAACCCGCTAGATCGCGGGAACACGGAATTGCTCTGGCAAATTTACAAAAGGCCAAATGCCTTAAAAGACGTCGACCAACCGACCAAACAATTAATAAACAACTCAAAGAATGCCGACGACGTCTTGAGGAAATTTTTGATAATGAAGAAAAACGAGAATGCAGAGCATTTTTTGAAGGCCTAGGAAAAAACACCCAAGCAAACGCATGCAAATCGAGTACCACTATTACAGACGACACCAGCTTCAATCGAGACGGTGGAAAAAACAACGATTTATCCCAATGTCACGCTGGGAACAGGAATTAAGGAAATGGGAAGGCCCTAAAATTACGATTATCCCTCACGAAACTTCATTAAACCCTGACTATCTAGAAAATAGTCCAACAATAGCCGACATAAAAACGATAATCAGCCGCATGCGCAACGGAACAGCGCCGGGTACAGATCAGGTAGTCCCGGAACTGTACAAAGGAATATCGTCACAACTGTTAAAGGTTATTACCAAAACAATGCACAGAACACAAAGACAGAAAATATAATACCGGAGTCCTGGAATGAAACGGTCTAAGTACCTATCCCCAAAATCAGAAACCCTCAAGACACTAATGACTATCGCCATATAACAATGTGTAATACAAGATATCGTATATATGCAACTTACCTGCTCATCAAACTAGATGAGATAACAAAAGAACTCGGGAACTACCAAGCAGCATTTCTTCGCAATAGATCCACCGATGACCACATCTTCACACTACGCAGGGTATTAGACGAAGAATGGCGCGCGGGTAACAGAACAAATGTATTGGCGCTAGATATCGCCAAAGCATTTGATACTATAGACTTAAACGTGCTCAAGGATATTCTCCTTTCAAGGACTAATAAAATTTTAACCAATAGGATAATAAAAGCCTGCATGTATGAACGGACCTGCATCAAATGGTTCGGACAGCAAAGTAATTTGATCAACAAAGGAAAAGGAGTAAAACAAGTCTGTCCACTGTCACCAAGACTATTTACAATATTAATGGATGATGTCCTCAAAACACTGGAAGAAGAAATTCCCAACATAAAACTGGACCAAGATGAAGAAATAGTCTTACCACTTATTCTCTAGTTCGCGGATGACCTCATCATCGTTTGTCAAGATTTACAGCACCTTGACCAAATCGTCACGCACTTGAAAGCACTATTAAAAACAGTAGGTCTCGATACTAACGAAACCAAGACGAAAATTCTTATAAGATACTCCATAAACTCCCAGCGCCCCCACAAGTGATCGTATTGGACGGAGTTCCAATACGACCCGTAGACGAAATAAAATATCTCGGCACATATATTACGGCAGAACATAGTAGGAGAGACACAATAAAGAAAAGATGCCGGCAAGCCATAGGCAATTTCAAGGCCCTAATGCATTTTATAAAGAAATCCAACATGGACTGGAAAATAGTATGCCTGATTTACAAAATGGCTATTGCACCGTGTATAACATACGGACTTAAAGCGGCAGTTCTCACCAAAGCAAACCGTTCTTGGACTAAGAAAATATGAACGCCTGATCCTCAGAGACATGTTTGAGAACGCCAGAAGCTATCCAAGACACCACAAAATTCACGACTTACTACAGGGCAAAACAATAACCAAACTTGACTTGATAACCAAACGAATCAAAAACCATCGGATGTGTTACTAACTACATATTCTGCGACACCCACAAAAACACCTACTCCACGCTGCATTGAAATATGAAGCAAGGGAGAAGAAAATTGGCCAACCCATATACACCTGGAAAGATTCCCTTAAGCATGACATCAAATACTACGGTAAAGAACACAGTTACTGGACAGAATCAGCACACAACAGGGACGAAGTCAGAAAGGTTTCGAGCCAAATATACCATATTCCAGAAACCGACAGCGAAAGCGAAACGGAAACCTTACCGGATTACCCAAACGAACACGACAGGACAGGAAACTCAACCTATAACAATACCTGAAAATAGAAGGAAAACATGAACTTGAAGAAAACAACAGCTGCTCTCCAAATCCTGTATCCTCCCCATTCCACATGTCCTATATTGGCTTCAGGCTGAAGAGTCGGTCGGTTGAATTCACGCTCCTTCCTCTCCTATCGAGCAAGGCATTCCGCCCCCCCTCAAAACTCGTGCCCTCTGGTAAGCCGGCCAAAAGACCGGAACAGGTTTAGAACCCTGGCTGGAGAAGCACCATTCATTCATTAAGAGAGGTAACAGCTGTAATTTTTAAATAATTACAAGTAAATTACAAAGTTATGAGCTAATAATAACCTCCCACAGTTAATTTACTAAACATGTGAACTGGGTACTTCCAAAGCGACATAATAGCATTAATTGACAAAAACTACGAGTACAACTCATACCACACCAACACTACTCATCATCTAAAGATGCAATAAATTGCCTTATCAAGTGAACCCTTATTGATTGAGCACTGTCATTAAATATATCAATGCCATCTTCACCATTAATGCCATCGCCACTACAGAGACAGTTAAAAGTAGAACATGCTCTTACCGGAAAAGAGTTTTTCCTATAGTTACTATGAAAACGGGGCAACTGAAAGAGAGGACGTCTACGAGCACCAACAACACGAACTTTCAGTTTTATTTTGCTAAGCAGAGAAGGACAATCTACGGTGCCCTTCAGTATTTTCATAAGAAAAACAATATCGGCGACATCCCTACGTAGCTTTAGAGGGAGGAGATGCAGTCGTGCACACTGATGCTCATAATCAACCTGCGGCAGTTTGAACATGAAGCCGATATACCTTGTAAACTTTCTCTGGATACGTTCTAATCTATTGATGTACGTGTTATAGCAAGGGCTCCAAACCTGCGAGGCTCACAGGTTCACAGGTTCCGGTACTGATGCTGTTTCGGCTAGAGGATGTACTATAGGTAAGTTGACAATTAGCATTTTATCAATATCGCTGTTCTGAAATTCTATTGTATGCATTTTTAAAGAGATATTTCCGATCTTAACTTCACATGGATCATTTAGGGTAATTATGTAAGTTCCATGGATCTTTTGGCGGAATATCTAGTTGGTGCAGGTTCTGGTAACTAAAGTAGTATCTCCACTCTACAGTCTTTATGAAGTCCAGTTTCAGTGTTTCAATCGAAATAGGTATTTGAGTGCATGACGTCACATTCTCTGCATACATCATTAGCTCTGTTATGCAGTGATCCTGTAGATACTGGGACATGTCATCTCTGAGGCATAAGTAGCTGGATTCATCTTTTTCTTGGCATGGATGTGTGAGTATTATGATCTTTCTTCCTTTCGCTAGGATAGAGGGGTATTTGGGAATTATAATGACTGCGCGGTTTTGGGATAACATAGGCATGGGCAGGAGTTTATAAAAGACATAAGTATTCCCAGTCCTTTCAACCAGTGGTATTTCTAAAAGGAAAGTAATTTGATTCCCTTTTAAAAACACTTTCAACGTTACAGTTTATTCTATCTTAGCCAAGTTTTCTAATGTTTGTAGAAATATTAATTTTTCAACCTTGTTTATCTTTTACAATAGTCTAATTAAGTTGTCGGACTCTATTACAGGTTCTCATTCTCTCTCTATAGAGATAGCTCATTCAATTCGATGATACGAATAAACTGAAAGTTATGTATCAGTAAATGGTACGCGTTAATCATTTGGATTTCGAAATGATTATTGTATTCCATCTTTAGTACTACTGTTATGTTGTTATATAATTTTCTTAATATCGTATCATTGTGAATAATTTTTATCAAAACTACTAACTTGTTTAACTCGGTTGCTCGTAGAACATTCCTCGACAACGAGTCTGCGAGGGGCTGTAAGTCCACGTGTTTTGCGACCATCCAATAGTCTTTGTTCAATACTGCCATTTCATTTTTTACTGGAAGTATTCCCGGGTTGGGAGCTGACCACCATGGACGAGCAGGTGTCTGTGGAATACGTTTAATGTTTTTAACCGGGACTTAGGCGTCACGACGACCTATCTGTATTGGAGCAATGTTCCTAACTATTCCGCCTGTAACGGATGCTTCGGCATATCGGGGCTTGTCTTTACTCCCTTCTTTTATTTGTTCCTTTTGCAAATACCTCATCTCCGGATTCTATAGGGAATCGGGTTTCCTTTTTACCTTTCCTTTTCCTTTTGATATTTTGTCGGCTAAATGCTTATAGAGATATTTTGTTCGCTTTGCATGGTCCTGTACTAATTTCTGTTGGTAGAGCTTATCAAGATCGGCGTCAAAAGTGTTTCTAGAGTCGGTGTATCCTAACAAAACTTTTAAAGGAGTCATACCAGTAGCGGAATGTATACTGTGATTGTATGCCATTACTGTGTATGTCATCATTGTAGCAGCATCGGTGTACTTTTGTTCGTTTGTATATTTCGATTATTGTAGAGAGAAATCTTTCTGTTAGTCCCCTAGAGTTAGGGTTGTTAGGGGTTCCAATGTGTAGATCCATTTTAGTTAAACATAGTAAATAGGTCTTTCATAAGGGCATTGTAAATTCAGATCCTGCATCGGCACTGATTTTAAGTGGTATTCCATAAAAGGAAAACTACTTGATAAGGGCTCTAACTACTTCAGGGGTAGATCTGATTTCTGTTTGAAAAGCTTGTCCAAGTTTGCTGAAGGCATCAATTATAGTACGTTAGTATTGTCCTTCTACAGTGAATAGATCAAAGAAGATTTGTTCCAATGGTTTTGTTTTTTGTCAATCGAAGCTCAGGTTTTAAAGGGTTTCTGTCGTATTTCATTTTCTTACAGGATTTGCATACATTTATAAAGGTGGATATAATTTGTTCCATGACAACATATTTTTAGTGCACATATTTTTGGCACAAGCCATAAATATGTGCGCTTTATGTCAGCATGTGCGTTTCCCGGAAACCGCGATGGCAAGTCTTGCCCTCCTGGTATTTTCGTACAATGTTTTGCTGTTAATTTTCGTCGTCAACGAATACTAGTTTCGTAGTCTTTTGGTACATTCTAGAAATTTAACCTGGTCTCTTTTGAAGAGGAAAATCACCGCTTCAGTAAACGGTCGGCGGTGTTTCTCGTCCTCAAAATATATAAAGTATTTAGTCCTGTTTCCGACGTAATCCTTTAAAAACTGCTTTACTAAGTCAGGTCGGTTTGTGGGTCGATGAACTTCTAAATTACGCTAAGGCTGTTCTCGAATTGTCCTTTACTACCAATTTGTCAAGTTGTCTTGTGTAAACCAATATTTGATTTGGTTTTGTATCTATTGCTTCCTGTAAAATGGGTATTCCTTCTGATTCAGTGTCTCGTGCAGAGTGTACAGTCTCTGTGTCCATTGATTTTTCAGATGCAGTTATTGTTGAACTAAATGGGCTTGCTATTGAGTAAAGGTGAGTCGTTTTATTTGATTGAGTTCTTTCTGAGTCTGTGTCCAAGTTAGTGACAATTGGTACAGGTTCCTTTTCTTTTTCTAAAAATGCATTCTCTTGCTCTATTTCCTTGATTATTTTATGAATTTTCTTTTGTTGTTCAGGATCAACATTTAGATGTGCAGAAACGTCGTCCGTTTTGTCTAGTGCGTTTAACCGTATGCGCGATCACTATCTGTGCGTCTGCATTACAATTTAGTTTTCCTTTCTTATAAACTGGGTCAAAGTCGTATTCGGCCAATCTCAAACGACATCGTCTACTATTTGTGTCAGTTAAAGATTTCAACCACTGAAGGGGTTTATGGTCCGTCACTACTAAAAACTTTTGACCGTATAGGTACGGTCGGAAATTTTAATTGCCCAAACCATTGCCAGTAATTCCTTCTCTGTTGTACTGTATCTAGTTTCAGCGGGATTCAGGGTTCTGCTAGCATATGATACTGGTCTGTCACTTCCAACTGTCCCTTGTGATAGAACGGCTCCAAGTGCAAAATCAGAAGCATCTGTCGTCCATATGAATGGTTTGTTCATGTCAGGGAACTGAATTATTGGGGCGTTGAGAAGGAGTTCTTTGCATTTTTCAAAAGCGGCTATGTATTTTTCATCATTGGTGGGCATTGCACTTATCTTCCTAAGTCGTACTGTCATGGGTTGCGTGACTTTTGCAAAATCCTTTATGAAATTACGGTAGCAGCTAATGAGTCTTAAAAAGCTTTAAATTTCGGTTGATGTTTGGGGTAAAGGGATGTTTAGAACGGCCTTTATCTTGTTATCATTTGGTTTTAGTCCTTCACTCGTAACTGTGTGACCTAGGTACTGTACCTCTTTTCTCAAAAACTCTGATTTGTCTAGTTTTAGGTTGTTTTGCGTAATCTGTCAAAATGAGTCAAAGTTTGGCTATGTGGTCCTGTAAACTAGCTAAATATACTATATTGTCGACCAAATACACTAAAAAATGTATCCCTTGTAGTCCTCTCGATACATTGTCCATGGTCCTTTGGAATGTGGCAGGTGCTGTCTTTAGGCCACATGGCATTCTTGAAAATTCGAAATGTCCTGCTTGTGTTGTGAAAGCTGTTTTGGGTTGGGCACGTACAGCTATTTGATGGTAGCCGCTAGCTAAATCCAATGTAGTAAAGTAGCAGCTTCTTCCTAGTTGGTCAAAGGGATCTGTGATGTTGGTAAGTGGATATCTACCGTCGGTAGTAATGTAATTTAGTTTCCTAAAATCAAATACTAGAATGTTCTTCTTTTCATTTGATGCGTCCAGTTTTTTTGGAACCAAATGCACTGGGGCACTCCAGGGTGAGAATGATTCATAATTCATAATTCTTTATTGCACACAAATATTTGAAAAAGTTACAGTAAAATAAAATGCATGTACAAAGGCGAGCTTATCTCTAAAAAGAGATTTCTTCCAGCAAACCAAGGTATTATAGGAATTCGTATCATAAAAGGGTAGGCAGTGCACAATAAATACTATAAATAAAATGCCTAGGAATAAATGAACAATACATATAGAGAAGAGAGTGGGACTGTCTCTTAAAGTGCAAGGAAGTGCGTTCCAGAGTCGGACCCGCATGATTCTTTAATGATGTCGTTGTTTAGCATTTTGTCTACCTGTTTATTGATTTATTCGTTTAATTTTCTATAGGGTCTGATGTATATGGAATCTTCGTTTCGGGTTCTGATGTGATGTTTCACTTCATTAGTGAAAGTCAATGGTAGTTCTTATGTATAAAATATGTCTTTATATTCATGGCATAGTTTGGTAATTTTGTTCTTTTCTTCAGTGTTCATGTGTTCTAGTCTGAGTTTTTGTACATTTTCCGTCAGTATTATGTCTATTTCGGTGTTGTCTTTAGTGTAAATATTTTTTACTTCATTGTCATTGTATTTGGTTACTTTGAAAGGTCTGGTTATCGTCAGATCCTGTGCACTGTCCAAAGTGTTATGTATAATAGTCATTGCGTAACCATCCTCACATTTAACAATAGCGCTGGGCATCCTAACACCATTGGTAAATGCTACAAAGTTCACTATCGCGTCTCCATCCTTCAGGTAAGTCGGTAATTTTACTCTTTTCTCACACTTAGGTGGTATAAAAATGTTGTCTGTAGGTTTATATGTCTTAGGTATGACTGCAGATTTTGTATAGATCATACCATTTTTCATGTCTATTTTTACATCAAGTTGTTGTAAGAGGTCACTACCAATAAGTCCGTCATATCGTCCATCTATGTCTTAGACGTAAAATTTTTGTGTTTCTGGACTGTTAAAAGTCGGGAATAGATTTATGTGTTTTGTCTCATTATGTGAGCTTGAGGCGTGCGTACTTATAACTTCAAATGGTTCATGTTGAATATATTGTTGAAAGTACTCAGTTGGGCTAATAAATGATCTAGCACTACCTGTATCGATCATGAACCTCGAGTTAATTTCAGGAATGTGTATGTATGGTAGTCTTAGTTTTGGGCTACAATTTATTGTTACTATCTCTGGTTGTTGTGATGTGTAGCTATATGCAAATTTTCCACAGTTTGCATCTTTGTCTCTACTTTTTGTTCTTGTACCTGGCAATCTTCATTATCAATAGTATTTTCGTTACAGTCCTGGTTGTCATTTTCATAATATGGTTCATTTTCAGCTTCAGCTTCATTGATATAGTATAATTCATAAAGGCGGAACCCTGTTTTTAAAGGAGGTGCCGTCGTCATACTAACGACTATCGATTCTTGTGGCAAGTTTGGTCTGAATCCTCTAGGTTGAGGCTGGCCAAAGCCAGGTAGTTTATAACCGGACTGGAGTGAGGGTTTAAATCATGATTTTTGTGGAAGTTTTGGTCTGTACCCAAACTCTTGTTGGGGTAAGTACGGTCTGTTATCAAACTGTTGTTGGGGTAGTTTTCTCTGTAGCCAAACTGTTGTTGGGGTAAGTTTGGTCTGTAGCCAAACTGTTGTTGGGGTAAGTTTGTTCGGCAGGCTTAACGCCGAATTGTTGTGGAGATGTGGGTGTATTTTGTTGCTGAAACGGTTTGTTACCCAAACCATCCATTTTATTTCTTGCACTGTATTGGAATAAGAAATTTACCTCCTCTAGTACTATACTGAGTGCATTTTCAAGTGTGTCGGCTCCCTTTAGTCTTACTATTCTCAGCATGTCTTGGGGTAGATTATATAGGAACATATCTTTCGATGTATTGTCATAAATCGTGATTTTACTTTGTCTTAGCGCATTGTCTTGGATTCTTTTTACTTTTGCGATTAACGTGGATCTAATGTGTTGGATTCTTTTGCAGAAATCTAGGTATTCATCAGAGTTTATCTTTAGGGCCTCTTATTCAATGGCAATGCATTCGTCAGAACGAGGATCTCCGAAATGTTGTTCTAAAGCTTGTCAATGTCAATTGTAAGACGGGCTGGTTTCCGCAACTCGACGACGAAAGCGCCTATTTTGCGTGTGGGTGGGAATGCGACATCATTCGAGCCAACCTAACTCCTCCAGGAACGCCAGTAGGCCCTTTACGTTACCGACTATCCCTGGAAGGTCCCTCGATTGACCGAGGTGTTTAGCCCTGTAGTCCGCTACTCCTGTGCACTCCATGAGGACGTGAGCAGCCGTTTCTTCTGCCTCCAAGCAGGCTCTGCAAAGGGGGCTGTCGGTAACACCTAGGACATATAGATGTTTATTAAAGAAACCATGGCCAGTAAGTGCTGCAGTTACCAGTCGCATGCGCGGCCTACTAAGTCGAAGCAAGGTCTTAGCCAGCCTAGCGCTAGGGGACGGCAAGGCCAGCTTAGCCTGCCTGCACTCCTCATGGTTTGTCCAAAGAGTGGCATGATCATTCCTGTTCTAAAGCTTACTTTAATGCATTCCATGTGTTTTAGTCTTGGCGCTCACTTATCAAAGTGGCAGCCTTTCCAGTTAATTTCGATGTTGTTATTTGAAATATGTACAAATCCTGAGTCTGGTTACCCTCGACACGGCACATGGCGATGACATATTCACATTTCCGCAAGAGATTTAGCAAATGTTCATTACCTTCGAATTTCGGGATGACATTTGCTATTTCTTTCGGTATTTACACTAGATTCTCCATTTTTATTTATTTTACAACGATATTAAATTTAATTTAATTCGATAACCAATTATCACTATTTTATTTGTAAATCACTTATTTCTCTATTGGAATAGGCAGCAAGCTGCGATGTTTTGTCTGTCCGTTAGCACTGACCTTCCTTAATACTACTTAAAGGTACTTGTTGAAAAGAAAGTGAAAATTGTGCCGGCGATGCTGTCCAAACACAATCCTGCACAGTCCCTTCTTTAATGGTTGAATAGGAAGCCAAAATTGCGGTGGCGATGCTTTTCCACAGTACACAATTTTGCGCTATCCTTCACTATTTAATATCAAAATCAAAATCAAAATGTTTATTATCCAAAAACACAATTGTACAGTAGTTTTTACGGTAGCTCCCACACTAGGCGCAGCCTGTGTCGTGGGCGCTTGTAGGCAGAATTACCATTTGATTGGTAGTTTGTTTAAATTCGCACACAATTTTATAAAACAAAAGCAATTAAACTTACACTTACGAGAAATACAATTTTAATAAAAAATAACACTTATGAAAAAGAGAAAAAAATATTAAAAGTAGTCAGTTACTGTTCTTACGCCTATTTTGTGATATCATAATAATTTTTTAATAACATTTTAAAGTATTTGGAATGTATAGACATAACATTTTTATAGTATAGTAAAAAGTATATAAGTAAAATACATATTTGTAATATATATAAATATATAAGTATATAATGTTTTATTTAAGTATATAATTTCCGAATGCTCAGTAAGTTACTGTTTTTGTATAGAGTCGTGGTGGGGTATCTGACTGGTTTTTTAAACATTACTTTTAGTATTGAGCGTTGGGCCCTTTCAAAGATGAGCATGGAGATTTGGAAAGCGATTTCGTCTCGATGCGATCGACTTCTGCCATCGTCTCTCCTTGAGTCTTGACGTTCCGTCGTCCACTGCACTGACTATCAAATTTATTTGGTTCGAGGATTCCCGTTGTAATGCGTGAAAATGTCCGTTGGTTTTTAGTTTTCCCAACGCGGAAATCCTACCGGCTGCGCCAGATAAGTTGTCGCGCACGTAAACGACGTTTTAAAAAATAAAGATTTAATTGATATAAGATCGCTTACTTACAATGTTATCTTAGAGCTCTAAATACGACTATTTTACTTAATTACTGCCTCAAGACTGAGGGCAGAAAGCAGAGAGGTCTCCCGGCTCACGCTTTGTCAGCTCCTCATCATATCGCTTTCCAGGGTTTAGCCAAATATGGCGTCATTGGTATGTGAAGAGCCGTGAGACCTAACTAGGTTGACATATTCAGCAAATAATATTATTTAACAAAATACAAAAATATTCACCCAAAAACATAATGCATAAAACATGTATAGTATAATGCGCGGCGTATAAGTTGAACCAAAATGGCGGCGTCTGCGCAGGTAAAAATGACTGTTTTAGATACATTTTACCCTGCGCAGGCGCCGCTATTTTGGTTCAACGTATAAGCCGGGTACTGTACAGTGGTACAAAAGAGCCTATGGTCTTTGGGGACGGCAAATTAAATGTTGGATTAGCTTATATGGTTTCCGTACTAGGCTCAGCCTTTATCGCGGGATCCTCTTCTGGTTTAAATTGTATGATGGAACAAGAACATCTATTCTTATTAAAAAAAACATGATTTAAGTAATTTTTTAATTCAAAAACAGACACTTTTGTAGCGTTAAAATTCAGATGTTCAAAAAATAAATTGTTGTATTTACGATTTATAAAGAACATAATTAACATAAAAATCCAGTACAATGGTACAAATTAAAGAAAGACACGTATTGTTTAACAGTAGGTAACAAAATAGTTCATAGTTCCTTTCCTGCACGAGTTTCGTTGTTGGCGCCTACAATAAAATAATGGTTATGTATGTAAGCCCTTTCAAATGATGTTTGACACAACTGTATACGATTTTGGTACTTACATAACATCCCATCTCTTTCGGTGAACATTTACCTTATTTGGCTTCCGTTGACATTGTAAAATTCAGGCATCACTATACTATTACCCGGGAGAGCTAAGTTGGCTCCTGGCTCGAGTGACGTTTGTGCAAAGAACAGTGTATACAGTACGGTTTTACATATTGCTAAATCTAAATTCGATAATCGTTATTAGGTTTACTCACAGACATATAAATACCTAAAGAGTAGACAACGCAAGCTTGCACGGATAAATATATGAGAACAAAGCGTGTATTTTTTTTACTATCTACTGTGACGTCACGAGCGCATTTTAGTGATGGGCAGACTTGAAATTAAATCAAAACGTGAATCGAATAGGTACCTAACCTGACCTTTATATAACGATAATGAATATTATCAATATTGAATCTCAATCCCAGAATCGTAATACATTGGCGATATTAAAATCATCTTATAGCGCTAAACTGACTGACTGACAGCGACAGACAACGCACAATACTGAAAAAAAAGATTAACCGAACTAGTTTAGTTTGGTTAGACTTTTGTTGTAATTAAACAACATTTTAATTAATTTAAGGAAGTAGTTTGGTTACGAATCCAAAACTTGTTTTGTTATATTTTATTTGGTATGCATTAACACATTTTTTTGTTACTTATAACATAATTAACTTAGACAAACTAGCGTTGTTGCAGCAACAAAACGCTGTGCCCACAAACAACAATGCTCTAAGCTTACTAATAGCCAACGCGCTAAGTTGTTTTTACCAATTCGTTAATTTGATATCTATCAATCCACACTTATCAACCATCTACAAAACTTTTGATTACTATTTAGAATTAAGTTTGTTCGTCGTAATTCATATCATTCATTTATTTTCATTTAAACTGATATGCTTGCATGAACCTAAACTTAATATCGACTATATAGTTACATCTATTCGTATTCAGATTTAGTAATAATATGTATCTACTAAAAACCTTAAATCTGAAATGGGAGTGGCGTTTGTGTTGCCGGACTGAACGGACGTGTCCCCCCGAGATCTCGTAAACGCATTTAAACAAACAATAGTTTTCATCCCCGGCGCGCGCCTTTTGTTCTGCCTCCGGATGCCCGAAAACGAGCCTGGCTTTTAAGCTTTGGTCTGGTGATCATGACGCACAACGCTGGGGTATGCGTCGCAACGCAGCGTCACGACGCAGCAGTTAGCGTCTCTGCGGAGAGGTGGTCAGTTGATTTCGCCGCAGCTACCAAGGTAGACGTGAACATGAACAATTTTTCTGTAATTTGTGCTTTGCTTGAAGAGGAGGAAGAAGAAGAATTGTTACTGCTTCTGAATAGACAAAGAAAATCTCCGAGGAACATGTTTTTACAACGGAGGAGTGAAGGTTGTTACGAAACCTTAACTCTCTTTAACTATCAAACTTTTATGTCTTTTGTCTTTATTTTTATATAAAGAAGGATAGTTGCGAACTAATTCTATTAAATTGTCTTCGAAAAATTCCATATTGTTGACCCGTGAAGCACACCGCACACCGCAGCGTTGAACCGAGAATGACGCCGCGCTGTGCGGCAGTACACCTCCCCACTTCACCGCGCTTGCCCCTCGCCGCTGACGGAGACTGCGACGGAACAAGAGAACATTCTCGACGTTTTTCATATGATTGAGTGTCCGGCAACGCATACCGCATATCGCAGCGTTGTGCGTCATGATCACCAGACCAAAGCTTTAGGCTGGCTTATACCGCGTGTTATTCTGTAAGGGTTACCTGGGGAATGTGCGCGATCCATCTAGGCACCCCATCTGTGCAATACCGCGCATTTCAGTGATTGTGATGTTACTAGTGCGGCCAAGTGTAGTGAATGCCCAGAGAACTGCGAGATACTCTTAGGCATCCCATCTGTGCAAGCCCTAGAATTCTAGGCCATGTGCACGTCTGAGCCACGCAGCGACAGGTCGGCAGCGAGCGACGCCTACGCAACACACCCTCAGCGCCACTGCCTCCACCACCACCGCCGCTAAACACACCAACCTGGTGAGATCATTCCGATCAGGACATCATTGATAGTGATTACCTCTAACTTTATTTCTCAAAGCACCACTCGCCGCCTGACAATAATAATAAACCACCACTTACCACGGCCGCGGTCGCCCCTATCGACTAAGGCATAATCACATTTATAGGTGCGTCATTGGCAGGATATAACAATTCCCTACCTAAGCAATATCAAAATCAACTAACAAAACATTATTATAGCTACATATACTTATATTGCTTTGCCTGAAAATAAATTCGAGATAATTCTCCTCGAGATTTCTTTTCTCCTCATCTTCGAAAGACCATTCAAAACAGTCATTAACAATAACCTTCCACTAAACCCTGAAACTCTGTGAATAAGCCAACCCAAAACTTAACAATCCTAGAATTATTTTTACGTAGCTAAACTGCAAATATACTCAACCCGACATTAAACAAAAACTAAACACGTGCATGCCATAAAAAGGCCATCTCACCAAACTCCCAGAAACTAGACAAAACAATTGACTGCTATTTAGGAGCAATTGAAAAAGCTTCGAAGCACAAAAGGCCCACAACGTTCCCTCAAACATCTGGCACCCATTCTATGGTCTCAGCCTGTCTTGGAAATACCGGGAAACATTAGAATAAAACAGATAGTAAAAGGCCAAACAGAGTCTCTCATCATACCGGCCGTACACTTCTTAGAAACAACCCACACACACATTCACATTAGCTACAATAGCACGAGGCTTCTCCTGTAGTAATATCTTACAATGGAAACTCTACCAATGCCCAGAGATGGAAACTGCCTGTTCCATGCAATTGCAGACCAAATCAACCATCTGTTTGGAGCGACATTCAACCATACCCACATCAGAAGCGACTTAGCCAGATACGTGGAAGCTAACAGCAATTATCCACGCATCAAACTTGCGATCGACGCACCAAACGCAGAAGCTTTCACTGAGTACATAAAAAATCTCCACATACAGGGCACATGGGGAGGCGAAGCAATTATCATAGCGGCCGCGGAGTTCTACGTAATAAATGTAGCGATCCATCAACAAATTGGCCCATCAATCGTATATAGCCCCCAACAAGAATATAACGCAGTCGGAACTACCAACTTGACCTTTTCCGACAGCCACTACGACAGCGCATACATAATAGAGCCCCAAAACGTAATCAACAACTTATCAACAACCAGTCAAATCTACAGCATCACACTTTCCCTATACCAAAATACAGCGTGACAACCAAAGTACACTCAACTTCCACCCGCCCCAAAAACAGATAATAAGATAGCGGGAAATCTACACACCTTCCCCCGGCCTACCCAAAATGCCACAACTCAAGATAAGATGACCAATGACTTTGATACTTACCGTACCGATATATACACTCACACGCCACAAACACATGCATCCCCCTCCGCCGGGTCAGATACAACCGGGTACTTCATCTCCTCTGGTTCAACCGCGACATCAATGGATGAGATCCCCGACGCGACCGGCTACTCTCTGTTACGCAACAATCTTCATACAAAGCAAAAATCACATGCGAGTACATGCGCATATCCACGTGGAATGTGAGAGGGTGCGCGAAATTAGATAAAAAACGCAAGATCGACTCTGAACTCTATAACAGACACATACATGTCGCGTATATTCAAGAAACGAACATGACCTTCGGGTCTTTATCAGGCAGATCTAACAAATCGCACCAGGGGCTAGCAATACTTATTAGAAAAAACCTAAATCTAACAGTCCACAACATCAAACGTGACATGGAAATTATGACAGCTACAATAAAGTCCACCACCAATACACTATACGTAATCAATGCACACATCCCAAGCTCAAACACGAGGGCAACAATTGCGTTCACCAAACTCCTAAACACAATTAAAAGAAAACCAAACAAAGCCGAAGTACTGATACTAGGCGACTTCAATGCCCACGTGGGACGACAAGACTCAGTCGAATTCAGGAAAAAGGGCATAATAGGAACAAACCTCTTTCATACACATCAAACATTGTAGGGGAAATCCTATTGGACATTTGCACCCGAGAAAATCTCAAAATAGAAACCAGTAGGGCCCGCAAATCATGTCGTGTCACATGGTCAAACGGGAAAACGAATTCACAATTGGACCACATAATAATATCATAATAATATCATTGGCTTCAGGACAGGAAAGAGCACGACCGATGCGGTGTCACAACTCACAAACTACATTAGATACAGGAAAAAAATATCTAACAATATTCCTGGATTTGGCCAAAGCCTTCGATACCGTTTCGGTCCCGCTACTACTAGACAAGCTTGAGCACATGGGTGTCCGAGGTCTGCCACTTAAACTCTTCACAAGTTACCTCAGTGAGAGAACACAGAGTGTTAAAATTGGCGAGTATGTTAGTGATCCCTTACCGATTAACTATGGAGTTCCACAAGGAAGCATTCTCGGACCGACGCTGTTTCTTGTATATATAAATGACTTGTGTCAATCATCCCTCAAGAATGGCAAAATTATAACAGTTGCAGATGACACAGCATTATTATTTCGCGAGGCAACCTGGGACAAAGTGTTTCAATCAGCTCAGATAGGTTTTGACAAAATCAATGATTGGCTTAGAAATAATCTGCTGACGCTAAATTCTGACAAAACCAAATACCTAACCATTTAGTATACGTAATACAAAAGTGTCATTTGAGTCTAGGGATATAAAAGTGCATATGGATTGTCAGTCTAACTCGCAGCACCTACAAAATGTGACAAACTATTGCGACTGCTCAAAACTTGAAAGGGTTTCACACATCAAATATCTAGGTATTATTATAGATGATCACCTCTCTTTTAAGCTACATATTAAACTGCAAACCCACGCATTCGTAGACTGATCGCATTGTTTAAAAACATAAGACATATAGCTAGCACGCCTATTATAAAGATGTTGTATATCTTCCTGTGCCAGTCTTTACTGACATACTGTATAACTACATGGGGTGGAGCGTGTAAATCTATATTACTGCCACTAGAAAGGGCCCAAAGAGCTGTGCTGAAGGTGAGCTACTCCCTACCATACCTCTATCCAACTACACAACTATACCAAAATTGTCAGGTGCTCACCGTTAGGCAGCTTTTCATTTCCCAAGCCATTTCCCAAAAGCATAAGGAGCTGAATTTAATGACTAAATTAAATCTAGATGAAATCCGTCGTAAGGATTTGGTTTTTTAAACTGTAAGGTTAAAAACATTTTTAGCTAATAGGTTTATGTGCTTTCTTGGTCACCATTTATGCAATAAAATAAGTAAAGCATTAGAAATGTATACGAAAAATAGGTATGAATTAAAACATGCACTTATGAAGTGGCTGATATTACTTGACTACGATCAAACCGAAGAACTTTTGAACGTGGTCGGGTAACATCAACATTACTTTATATAACACCTAAACCACAAATAAGCAAACACACATACACCCTCACACACCACACATAAACACACACACACATCATATATACACTCACACACTCCCTAAACACACACAAATACACCCTCGCACTTACATACACACACACACACACACACTTACATATGCACATGCGCACACATCTAGATGCAACGATACATCCACACTACTCACTTATACCAATGTATTCCACAAGTATAATTTATAGTTATAACTTTTTGTTTTTGATGATCCTTTAGTCTCTTTTTATTAGTTTATTGTTGTTATTTAAGAGTAATTATCTTGGTTACTAACAGTTATGTGTACACCAATTCAATATTTTGTCAACAATAGTACAGAAGCTGTTGCCTATCTTACTGGTCTTAAGCCTAGTTTAGGTAACAGTAACAAACATATAATGTAAAACCTAAATTGATAAATAAATTATTCTTATTCTTATTCTTGTTTCAGACCACAAGATAATCTGGGGCGAAACAGACTTACTAAGCCCGCCCCAGAGAACCACCGTGACCCACAAGAAATTAGAAAATAAAACACTTCAAAATAAAAGGAACACTATCACAGCCACTAACTTCAATTATAAACAGTGCGCTTACACCTCAACAACACAAGACGAACCAAATGATACAAAAACAAAATACCAAAACGCAATCATGGACACACTAGGGATCAACAATATGGACCCCCAGGGAGACGAAAACATCCCGACCATCCTGTGGGAATCTATAACAGATGCTATGAAAATAGCGGCCCAAAAAAATACTTATCACATCACCCGCCAGATCGAGAGAACACCGCATCGCCTTAAGCAATATACAAAAGGCAAAATTCGCCAAAATACGCCGACCAACAGATCCTCACATAAACAGACATCTCAAAGAGTGCCGACGACGCCTTGAAAGAATTAAAGAGACAGAAGAACAACAAAAATGCCGACGATTCTTTGACGTGATAGGTTGATTCTTACCTATCCCGTCGTCCCAAGCAAACGTATGCAGATTATATCACTTCTATAGAAAGCACCAACTACAAACGAGACGGCTGAGAAAACAACGGTACATTCCAATGTCACGATGGGAACAGGAACTAAAAAGTCAGAAGGTCCGAATGTAGACCTTATCCCCAACGAGCCCACAGACATTGAGTATCTTGATAACGGCCCGTCGACATCCGAAATTTACACAATAATTAGCCAAATGTGCAACGGAACAGCACCTGGTACGGACCAGGTAGTGCTGGAACTATACAAAGGGATACCGGACCAACTGTTAGTGATCATCACGAAAACAATGAAAACAGAATATTCCAAGCCCAAGACCGTGCGGAGATCTTCGCCGTATGCCTCGAGAAGCAGTTCAAGCCGAACCCAACGGATGATGTGGAGCACGTCGCAACAGTCGAGAGACACCTGCGAGAGTACTTCGCCACGCCGATAGCTCCCGAAGAGGACCCCATCGTCGTCACGGCCGGCCAGATTGTGCGTGCATTCTGACGTACCAAGCCCAGGAAAGCCCCGGGCGCAGACCGAATACCCAACACGGCGCTGTCCCATTTGCCGCCACGCACTGTGACGGCCGTTACGCGCCTGTTTAACGGTATCTTGCGCACGGGTCACTTTCCAACCCAATGAAAGGAGGGCTTGGTTATCATGTTGCCCATGCCGGGCAAGGACACCAAGCTGCCTGAGAGCTATCGGCCGATCACCCTACTGAGCACCATCTCAAAGGTGTTTGAGAAGCTCCTGTTAGCGAAGTTACTGCCCCACATCCAGCCGCGCCCGGAACAGTTCGGCTTCAGGCCCGAGCATTCTACGACGCTTCAGCTCACCAGATTACTGAATGACATGACGGTCTGTTTGAACAAAAAAGAATACACTGTCGCAGTACTTCTGGATATGGAGAAGGAGTTCGACAGAGTATGGCACGAGGGGTTGCTGTACAAGCTGTCAGGACAATCGCCTCTTTCCTGAAGAATCGCCGCTTCCGAGTGATGGTGGAAGACACCGTCTCCGAGGAACATCCCGTTGCAGCCGGCGTCCCCCAGGGCTCTTGCCTGTCTCCCGCTTGCTACGCCTGATACATGGACGACATCCCCGTCGGGCCGGGTGCCCAGCTGGCACTCTACGCAGACGACGCAGCCTACTCGTTCCAGTCGTCGTCGTTCTCGGCTCCGCACGCTGCTATCAAACTGCAGCGCACCCTGGACATCTTGCCCGACTGGCTCGCCAAGTGGCGACTGTCCATCCATATTGGGAAAACGCAGGCGCTCATCACAGGCCAGAGTCTCCTTCCACCATCGCTCCAGCTCCAGGGACAGCACATCGAGTGGTCTTCGCAGGTGAAGTACCTGGGAGTGACCATTGATCGCCGGCTCACCATGATGCAACACGTCAACAACGTCGTCAGCCAGGTCAAGGTGGCACGCGCCAAGCTGCGTCCACTTTTCGACTCCAGCCTCCCTCTGAGGGCGAAGCTCGGGATCTACAAGACCTATGTGAGATCCCGCCTCACCTACGCAGCTCCGGCATGGTACGCCCTGTGCTCGGAAACAAACAAACGGAGACTCCGAGCCCAAGAGAACCTCTCTCTGCGTACCATCGTCGGTGCCCCCCGCTACGTGAGGAACGCGACAATCCAGAGGGACTTAAGATGGGAAACCGTGGACCAGTTTGTCCAGAGGCTGGTGAAGGGCATGTTCGCGCGTGCGGATGCGTCACATCTTCCGCACATCGCCGAACTGGCGCCGCACCACGCGCGCCCGCCCGACCGCCGCCGCCTGCCACGCGACCTGGTTGCCTAGCCGGCGATCAACCACTGCACACCAGAGCCACATGAAGACCACCGCCTATAGGGGCCATCCGATGACCTGTCCACAGGAGTGGACAGAGGCGATTCTTCGGGAAGAGGTCCGTCGACCTGACCCAGACTCTCCACGCCCCAGAAGGGGTGCGTGAGATGACTTCGATGATGATGAAAATAGCATGGAGAGATAACATTATACCGGACCCATGGAATGAAACGGTCCAAGTACCAATTCCAAAAACCAAAAACCCGCAGGACACCAACGATTATCGCCGAATAACAATATGCAATACAGGATATCGAATCTATGCCACATACCTACTCAAGAAACTGGACGAAACAATAAAGGAACTCGGAAACTACCAAGCAGTTTTTCTACGTAATAGATCCACAGACGACCACATCTTCATATTACGCAGGGTACTAGATGAAGAATGGCGGGCGGGCAACCGCACATTCGTATTAGCCCTTGACATTGCGAAAGCATTTGACACAATTAACCTAACTGCGCTAAGAGACATTCTCCTGTCAAGGACAAATAAGATCATAACTAACAGGGTAATTAAGGCCTGTATGAATGAGCGCACTTGTACCAAATGGTTTGGCCAGCAAAGCGCATGTATTAATAAAGGTCATTGGGTCAAACAAGGGTGCCCACTGTCACCAAGACTATTTACCATCTTAATGGACGATGTCCTCAGAACATTAGAAGATGAAATCCCCAATATAAAACTGGACCAAGACGAAGAAATGAGCTTACCCGTTATTCTCTCCTTCGCGGACGATCTCATCATTGTATGTCAAGATCTTCAACATCTCAACCAAATCGTAACCCACCTAAAAATATTGCTCAAAACAGTAGGCCTTGTGACAAATGACACAAAAACTAAAATTCTAATAAGAGACCCCATTGATCCTCAGCGACCAGAGTTCATCGTATTGGATAGAGTTCCAATTCGACCTGTGACGGAAATAAAATATCTCGGCACTTATATTACTGCAGGACATCGCAGGAGAGACACAATAAGGAAAAAATACAAGGTCAACAAGCAATATGCAACTCTAAAGCCTTAATACACTTTGTGAAGAAGACCGACATGGACTGGAAAATAGCTGGCTTAATATACAAAATGGTTATTTCACCGTGCATTTCATATGGACTAAAAGTGGCAGCCCTCACTAAAGCGAACCGCTCAAGATTAAGAAAATATGAACGCATGATCTTAGGCGACATGCTCGATTACGCCAAAAACCACCCCAGACATAGGAAAATACACGACATCCTGCAGGGGAAAACAATAACCAAACGAATAAAAAATCATAGAATGTGCTACTATACATATATCTTAAGACGCCCAAAAAACACATACTCCACGCCGCTCTGAACTACGAATCTAGTAAGAAGAAAGTCGGCCGACCCATATATACATGGAAAGATTCCCCCAAACACGATATTAAATACTACGGAAAGAATCTTAGCTACTGGGTCGAAATAGCACACAACAGGGATGAAGTTAGGGCCGCCTCAAATCGAATATACCAGGTTCCGGAAACAGACAGCGAAACTGAAAGCACATCGGACAACTCAGCAGAACAGAACCCAGAAAATCAACCAACAACACATTTAACAGAATATGGAAACATGAAGAAACATTTTTTTCTGCTCTACCAACACATATCCTCCCCTGTCCAAACATCCTATATTGGCTAAAGGTTGCATTAATCGGTCGATTCTATTCACAATCCTATCCCCTATCATGTGAGCAGGTCTCTCCCCCCCCTCAAAAAACGTGCCCTCTGATATGCCGGCCATTTGACCGGAATAGGTATAATCCTGGCTGGTGTGGTACAATTCATTCATTCATTCATTAAAAACCTGAAATCTGAAATGGAAACTATTTTATTTTGTACACGTTTAGCCATTTATTAAATTCTTCATGTTTGCGTGACAGGGGGCTAGCCCATCGCTGCAGCTATGGAAATTAAAGGTTTCTTCACGATGTTTTCCATCACCTAACGTTCCATCATCGATGTGTTCTGCTGAATGTACCCATGGTGTAACACGCTAAACTGACTGACAATGAGTGACAGACAACGCAAAACCAAAACCTTATATCGATTATGTACATGGAATTTCGGTTTTGCACAAACGTCAGTCGAGCCAGGTGCCAACTTAGCTCAACCGGTTAGTAGACATTGCGATGCTGGTTAACTATTTTATATTGGTAAACAATATATTTGGTGACCAAAGCCATTGTAGTAAGCGTATCTTTAAATCCGCAGTCGTAAATATGTCTTTATTTACGACTGCCACTATTGATTAAGTTTTTTGGTATTTTGCGATAAAAAAAACCGGCCAAGTGTGAGTTGGACTCACGCACCGAGGGTTCATAAATATACATAATGTATTGCAAAGTAACACAAGCACAGTACACTTATTATTTTTGTGATGTAACTAAACCTGTTTACGGATTTTTTCCTTTGCTTATGCTAAAGACCTTATTGCTTCTTGCCAAATTTAATGATTCTAGCTCAACGAAGAACCCTTTAGGTCGGTATAGGACTAGCTACTACTTATTCTGTGGTATACGTTTTAATTCCGTTGCGAGTATAAAGCATATTCAGCGAAACTGTGACATAAATGGCGGTATATTAACATTGTGTTGACCTATAAGTTTGATATTTTTAAAACATCAATATACCTGAGTAATTGATATTAATTTCAACATGAAACCTCTTTCTTGAAAAAAATGCCGGACAGACGGACACCGAAGTGATCCCTATATTAAAGGGTTTTTCTGTTTCCTCTATGATACGGAACCCTAAAAATAGCGAATAAAACCTCGGAACGAGAAACTGATAGCATAAGTTCTCTTTGAGGACCCGATTCTTCAACAAGGTAAGGCATATTTTTAATTCTTCAAGTGATATTTTAAATTAAGATTGTGACTCAACTCAATTAAAAACTCAAGTAACAAACTTTTAAGCAGTTTTGGAGAACACATTAATTTAAATTAGGTACAGTGTATTAACAGTTATGGTTTATTTATCTTTTAAGGGAGAGCTTCGATTATTGCTGGAAGCTTACGAATTATTACGTCAATGACACAAAAGTCTAAGAAAACCAAATCAACAATCAGAAAATTCAATGAGATACCTACCTAAAGCTTATTCCCGGCAATAATCGTAGTCTGCTCGAAAGGACGAACCCAAATTTAACTGGTTATTTATTTTACCACTCGTCTTCCAGAATTACCTGATACGAAACATTTCCTGACTCTTATATTCAAACTAAAGTTTAAGAAGTGAATGTCCACTGTGGTTTGAAATGATCTTGTGAATCAGTGTTCTTTCTCGCCCGTGTTACAAACTTTACTTCCCTTCGCAGCTACCAACCATGAAGTTCGCCATTATCGTCGCCGCTCTGATCGCTGCTGCCACCGCAGGCCCCGCCAACCCGCGCGTGGTGGCCGCCGTGGCCGCCGGCGCCGCACCCATTATCGTCGAAGCTGAGACAGCGGTAGTCGCACCCGGCTTAGTAGAAGTCGGCGCTGCAGGAGCTGCGCCGATCGTCGTAGCACCTGGCGTCGTTGACGTCGGAGCTGCAGGCGTCGCCCCCATCATCGTCGAACCTGAGAGCATCTATGAGCCTATTGCGGTCGGACCAGCTGTTGTTGACTCCTTCGAGCCCATCGCAGTCGGACCAGCTCTTGTTGACTCTTTCGACCCCATCGCAGTCGGCCCAGCAATCGTCCACTTCCCCATTCCTGATGGTGGCGCCGTCAGCGAAGTCACTGTAGCGCCCGTAGCTATCAGCCCGGTTGTCGAGGCCCCTGCCGCCGCCGCCGCGACTCCCCGTGTTTCCATGACCATCAACATCAACCCCGCCGCCCTGGCCTCCAACCTCGTCTCCGTTGAAGACTCGTCTGTTGCCCCCTCTCCTGCCGTCGTCGCTCCCGTGCCCGAGGTTGTCAGCATCGTTGAGACCGCTCCTGAGACCGTGTCGGTCGTTGAGACCGCCCCTGAGACCGTGGGCATCGTCGAAGCTGCTCCTGAGGCCGTCAACGTGGTGGAGTCCGCTCCAGTGGAATCACCCGCCGTCGTTGCGCCCGCTGCCCCGGAAGCCATCACCGTTGTGGAGACCACCCCTGAGTCCGTCAGCGTCGTTGAGACCGCCCCTGAGGCCATCATCGTTATTGAGACTGCTCCTGAGACCGTCGCTGTGGTTGAGACCGCACCTGAACCTGAATTTGACGCGTCCCCTGCTTTGGTTGAGGCCGCCAGTCCTGAGGCTGAGAGCTCAGGCTCAGGAGTGACCAACAACTTCTTCATCAAAGTTATCCTGAACATGCTTGCTGATGGCTCCCAGACTGACGGTGGTGCAGTGTCATTCCCCATCATCTCCGGCTCCGCCCTGCCAGAGGCTGTCTCAGTTGTCCACAATTAATGAAAATGTAAATAAAAGTGTATCTGCCTATGACTGGGCTGTGTTGGCTCCCCTAAAATTTCATGAAAAAAATAAAAACTTTTACTAGTGAAAAAAACACCTACAGCCCGTTTCCTTTTAGAGTTAAGGTCAGACTTTAGAGCATTCTTCGGTTATTGCCGAAAACATGCGAATTATTACGAATTATACTTCTCTGCACATACTTTTAGCAGTTGGTTTAAAAAAGTTATACCAAAGTTAAAAATAAATCCAAAATAAGCTATAACTCATTGCATTATAATAATTTTCTAATTGTTGACGTGTTGTCGTAGGAATGCCCTTAGAATATAGTAAACCTATTGTCTACTACCGGAATGAATCGGATATATTCGTGTAATAGAATTATCAGGGCAAATGGAAAGAACAGTTTTATAATTCAAGATACGGATTAAAGGTTTTATTTAAATCTCCCACTTTTTATACTGTCATGCTATCATGCTATGATGATCATAAGTGTTACTTTGTTGATACTTGATCTAGAATACGAATAATTGATGACCTTAAACACGTAAGTGTGACGGTCAGACTTAAAAAAAAGCTGGGGAAAATGGGCAAATTGCCTTCGTTAGTCCTTTCACAAAGTACTACAAAATATTCCAGCTTTACTTAAAACTAAAATTACCTAAAAATTAATTAAATAAGATTACCTTTCACGTTCGATTCACCTTAACATGAAAATAATTCAAAAGTAAGTTCTTATTTTATGTATAAATTATTGTAAATTCATGAAGTTGACCACCACCAAACAATTTCTAAGTATTTGTACTTAGAAATTGTTTGGTTTAGGTGGTTTACACATTAGGGGTCTATTTTTTGAGTTAGGTCCCTATACTATAAATAAATAAAATACTATAAATATACTAATAATATACACAGCATCTGAAGTGTTGGCACCAACCTCAAAATATAATAGACCCCTAATTTTTTTGTACCTACAACGAGAGTGCAGTGGTCAATTCCGAGAATGTGTTTAAATACTATTTCTTACTTTTGATTGCAATCGCCTCAATTTTACTAAATTATTTTACATCAAACCCTGCCTCACACTAAAAACGGGTTGTTAATTATATGTCACCTGTATGACATAATTAACACGTTCGTTGACACCAGTTCCATGATTTGTACCATGATGGAACTAATGATAATTTTTATCAACACTAGTTCCACTGTGAATAGAACTTGAAATAATGGTACTAATGATAACTTCGTTATCACTAGTTCCACTTTGGCTGTTCGATACTTATGAATTTTTAACCAATATTTACCTCTTACAAATGTATGTTGTCCTGGTACTTTTACACCTAGATAAATGCTAGTAAGTGGTGGTATTTGTGGAGATTTTAGTTCCTTCATATGAAATGAGCGAATAGGTTAACTGAACAGTGATGATACAACTCAAAGAAAACTTAAAAATAAGAAAACTTATTTTTTCGTATCAACGAAAAAATAATGGGGTTTCTTTCGAATCCATTTACTCCACCATCAAGTCATCTACAAAAAAATATTTTTGGTTTAATGTTTATTGAGTATTTGATTAAGATTTTCACTAAAGGCTAACGCGATTGCAAGAAATTTTCTCGATAGAATTTAATTTAAATTACGAAAACACCTCTAAATTGTTTTATTTTTTCCTGTAATTCTGAAATCCTAACTAATTTCATTGTTGAACTGCGTTCAAATATAAGATATTATGTATTCGCAAAATCTCCTAAAAAAAACTTTTTTAACAAAATAGCGTAGTTTATTTTTAAACATTTTTTCTGTGGTTTAGCGCTACGTTTATTCATTTTTTCTCGATTCCGTCCCTCTGCCACTGAGGGTCTTTCGGCCTGGAGTAACGGGAAACTTTGCACGAACGAGGTAGCGCCTGAATAAAAAATATATTCAATCAAGAAAAAATTATAAACTATAATATAGTGCTCTAAAATCAACGAAGTTTATCCAAAAAGTGGCCCACGGATATTTGGCTTGAATTAACCGCCTTCAATTATCAAAAGTAACTTCAAGACATCCAGCGACATCTTTTCGGCGGATGATGAACTAATCAGTAATTATTTTATTAGAATACAATTACAATAACATACTTTTTTGATTGAATCAAAACGAGTGCGACTAGCTGTTAAAATTATATTAAGACTAGTATTTAATCAAATCACACACCAAAAATACTGATTTTCACAGCAAAAAAACTTTTTATGTTTTACTTAATTTTTGTTCTTCTTACATGTTCAACTTAACACGAAGGACAAAGGGGGCTTCGCTTTGCTCACCCCCTTTACCCTTCCTAAACTACCGCATTATTTGCCTTGATGTGATTTTGCCACTTTTCGGATAAACTTCGTTGATTTTTTGAGTACTATATTATAGTTTATAAATTTTTCTTGATTGAATATGTTTTTTATTCTTAAAATCTTATGTTTTCTTTGATTTGGTGCATCACTGTTCAGTTTACCTATTCGCTTATTTCATATGAAGAAACTAAAATCTCTACAAATACCACCACTTTCTAGCATTTATCAAGGTGTAAAGGTACCAGGACAACATACATTTGTAAGAGGTAAAAATTTTTTAAAAATTTATAAGTATCGAACTCCTAAAGTGGAACTAGTGATAACGAAGTTATCATTAGTACCATTATTTCAAGTTTTATTCATATTGGAACTAGTGTTGATAAAAATGATCCTTAGTTCCATCATAGTACAAATCATGGAACTGGTGTCAACGAAGCAATTAACAGACCATATTTTGGGGAATGATAGTACCTACCCATCATTATGAACAACTTCATCCAAGAAACATAATGGTCGCAAACGAGAAAAAAATGGGAAATATTAAACTGCACATCAATAATACTGATACTGCACAGCAAATATCAGGGCAAAATGCTGCTTAGGTGAAGGGTAATATTGGGGTAATACTGGGAGACATGATTATACTTGTGCAGCCCGAAGACCAACCAATACCCGAGGTTTTAAAGTCGTTTAAGTTCGTTAGTGGTCTTCTTTCGCACACAGGTAGCAGAAGGGACTGAGCAAGTAGTGTTATCTCCGGAAGGAGTTAAATGAAATAAAATTCTAATCTGCTGTTGCTATCTTGTCTAGAAGATTTTATCTACTTACATATCATTAACCCTCTATATAACGCGTTCAAAAATCGCAAATTAAGATCAGCTTTGTTAGAACTCTTTTGTTAGAACACATTTGTTATCTGTGAAAATGTTATTATCGCTTCATAATGTTGTTATTATATTCTTATGCTCTTATGTGCTAAACATGGCTCTAGTAAATACTCGTATGTTTTATGATCACAACGCAGATACAAACCCTTATACAGGGTGTACAACAGAAAGGTGTAGTCATATTTTAGGGGGTTTTTAAGGACAATATTCTAAGCAACTTCCCTATGTCAACCCATTTGATCAGAGTATCTTTATTTTTCACTTCCCTATACAAATCAGGTGACCACCCGGACCAAAACGTATGAAGAATTAAAAAAATAAGTCGCTCTGATCGAATCGGTTTCATAGTGAAAGTTGCTTAGAATGAAGCTATCGACCCGCTAAAATTTGACCTATTATCTATTCTTGTAGGTATTGCATCTTCTATTGTAGCCTTGTTTAATTAAATCTATCACCAAATATGATTTTACAAACCAAAATTAATAGTTGATGTAAATGCTATTCGTTACGTTTACTATTTAATTTTTATTTTACCATTTATCTCTATCATTATACCCTGTCTGAGAGCGTCACGTCTTTTCCCGCGCTAGGCGGCAGGGGCACAGATCCGCCCGCTTTCAGGCAACTATTCATTACTTCATTTCTATCGGCGCCCATTGGCGCAAGTATGGATTTATCATCTTGCTTATATTTTTAAACGACTTCACAAAAGGAGGTTTACAATTCAACGGATCCAAGTTTTATTTTTATTTTTTACATTCAGCGTTTTCTCCAATACCGATGACCTATGGGAAACTTTCTTATTTTTTTCAAAAGGGTTTACCTTCCGATGGTATCATGGACAGAATCTCATGATGGGATCCTGGAGAAATCGGGGGAACTCTTCAAATATTAAAGGAAGACCTATAGCGATTTTCGTGTTTTTCATAGTAAGTCGTGCATTTTCTCTCGGGAAGCATCATTTTGTGACGTGGAACTGATGATGAAGACCACAGATGGCCCTCAGAACTGCTCAATACTAGGTATCCCACAGTTTGCTATTTGAGTACTTTATTACGGTTGCTAAGTTATGTATATGCTCGTCATAAGTGATGGTGACTTACCAGGAATGTTTCCCAACAATATATCAACGTCGGGCAGGATCTGATGATGAGATCCTGACGAAATCGAGGGATCTCTTCAAATAACAAAGCATACCTATTCACCTTAGAAGCTGCAGGTCCTGGGAAACATGACTTGGTGAAGTGGAAATGATAATGAAACTACAGATTGCCACCGGAACTACTCTCTTCTAGGTTTGTTTTAATTGAAGTAGGGTTTAATTGAAGTTGTTTACTTTTTGCATAAATTATATCAGGATGATTGCTTAAACAAATTGTAGGTATTTTACATTACATCCAGGTTTTCCAGGGTGCCCTGTACCTTCGCGAATCACTAAATTATAATAAATCTAACTAAGGCCCGACAGAGGCAACGCGATAAACTTTTAAGTTCCATAGATAAATAGTAAAGAATGTTAAAGTTGACCCAATTTTCGTTAATTTGTCAGGGTTATGAAAATGTTGTTGACTTTTTATTGATTGGGAAGCTAATTGGTAAGTTTACAATTTTTGTTAACAATTAATGTGCCTCTAGAAAAAAAATAAAAAAGTTTAACCTCAAAACAAAAGTTAAATCTCATAATTTTTTGTCTATATGTTGAACAGGACTTTATTTTTTGTAGTTTCGTTTGTTTTTGCTGTCACATTTTACTTAAGCTCTTGATAATTCCCAGGAATTTTCGGCTATAAATTATATATCATCGGCATCTATGCATGTATGATATGTAATTTATAGCATGCAGTTGTAAATTTCTTTATTATTGTTGTAAATTACACGTGATGTATTAAATAGAGCTTAAAATGTAGTATTTTTTTCACTATCTTATTTGATAAATTGATAATCCAATTCAGAGATACTGTAGACGTACTATAAAAACCAAGCCGAAATTCGTAGCAGCATAGTCACTGTTCAGAACGAGGCCCAAAGGTAAGAAAACCCAGAACTTTTTCTGATGTCTCTTTTCTGTAAAACTATCTACTGTTCTTAACTCCAATCTTAGTTAATCCACCAATCTAAATGAAGTTAGTAAAAATCATTCAATATGAGTACATAGGTAGATTCTTTCTAAATTATCCATTTTGATCATTAGCACTGGGTTAACGCCTCGGCGCAATGGGTCATTACTTTTTCATCAACAGACCTTACGCACACCTAAGTCAAAATCCCTCTCAATCTTCGTTTTTTAAATACCAAGCTTGTTATTTCAGCTACATCCAACTCTCAAGATGAAATTCCTAGTAGTATTCGCACTGATCGCCGCCGTGGCATCCGGGGCGTACCTGAAGCCACAGGCGGTCACCAGCGAGTTGTCGGAGCTGCAGGAGATCATCGCCGCTATCCAGAGCCCGAGCACTGACCCCGCCACCGCCATCGCCCTCCAGGCCATGCTGAACGAGCTGCTGGGCCTCGCCCCTGAGACCGTGTCCATCGTAGAGGCTGCCCCCGAGATCGTGTCTGTCGTGGAGTCCGTCCCCGCCGGTATTGTCAGCCCCGTCATCGTCGGCCCTGCCCTCGTTGAGTCCGTCGGCGTCGAAGGCATCGCTGTTGGCGCACCCATCATCGACTTCACCCTGCCCGACGGTGGCGCCGTGACCGCTGTCGAGGCCGCCCCCGCCGTGGTCGCCGAGGCCGCCGTGGTCGTCCCCGAAGCTGAGGTGGTCGCCGGGAACGCCGCCGCCACCCCCCTGGTGCAGATCATCCTGAACATCAACTCCGCTGACGTTTCCCCCATCGCCGTCGACGCCGCCCCCGTCGTCGCCGCCCCCGTTGTCGCCACTCCCGCTGTCATCCCCGAAGCCGTCTCCGTTGTTCAGACCGCCCCCGAGGTCGTATCTGTCGTCGACACCGCTCCTGAGGTCGTGTCCGTGGTTGAGGCCGCCCCCATGCCCGTCTCAGTGGTTGAAGCCGCCCCCATGCCCGTCTCCGTGGTTGAAGCCGCCCCCATGCCGGTCTCCGTGGTTGAGGCCGCCCCCATGCCCGTCGCCGTGGTGGAGGCCGCCCCCATGCCCGTCGCCGTGGTGGAGGCCCCCGTCGTCGCCATCTCTCTCCCCGACAGCCTCAACTAAGCGTGTCACGGGAACACCGTGTTTGGGAAAGTATCTTGTGCAGTGTAACGTGAATACAATGTGATATTGTTATAGTTTTAGTTACTATGTGGCAATACATTTTCTAAATTAAAAGGAATAAATACATTTTATATTTTAATATTTCTATTTTAAAATTCCTCACTTTTGACGTCCATCCGAAAATACGTCTCCTAAATACGGTAATGCGGAATTCAGTAGACTCATGGCTCAAGTGAACCACATATGAGCTGATAATCAACTCAGAATATCAGCTAATATATAAAGAAATAGAAATCTCTTATGAAGACTCGTAACCTGCCCCAGAAAATTAATATGGAAGCAAACAAGTTGTAAATCAACAACAAGCAACTGGTAAATCAACGGAACTTTTTACGAGGGGCGGCCTGAAATTTGACATGGCATCTACTCTAGCATCAAGTCAAGAAACGAGCAACCAACAATATATTTATCTATCCGGTATCCAAATTTCTCCACCCACTCACTGTCAAGGGTGGATCTAGGGGGGTCATGCCCCCCTCCTCCCCTCTTGAAAGACTACTGATATTTTTCAAATCTCTCTGAATAATATAAAAAGGTTGTTTATTGGCATATGGACGGACGTGTATGTAACAATAAAATTGCTCGCGAGTAACCAAATCTGTAAGCTGCTCATGCTGCAAGCGTTGAAATCATCACACCAAGTTGTAAATCTGTTCAATGCTTTTTTGAATAATGCGTAATTATCGTGATTATTGAATAATCCACTCATTTGCTCGAAGCACCAATTCAACTATTCTCGAGTGGCTTGGCCCGCCGCCATAACAGATCTTATCAGGGCGGGGCGCTAGCTCATAACGGATACTAAAATATAAAACTCATTGCTCGATTTGCTAGTCATGTGAAATTTCCGGCGCAGCTTGCACCGTCCCTTTAATGGAATCACTAGAAAGAAAGAAACATTTAATTATAAAGACAGTGAACACACTACAATTACAACAAAGAAACAAAACACAGAGATGAAAACTAACAATGACACATATAATAAAATGAAATGACAGTCATACTGTGCACTGTCATTATAAATGGCGTCTGACTCAGCATTATGTTGAAGGCCAGGCCTTCAACGCTGATTTTCAGTCAGCGCCAAGGGTTACCTCGCGAGCGTCCCAGACCGTGGCGTGGTACAATCCATAAATACATAAATATAAAAAATAGGTAACAATAATGGTAAATATAGATATGGCTGTTATATATGATACATACAAAAGGTTAAACAAATAAACATGGCCCGCGCTTTTTAATCCATATTTTCAATAATTTTCTAATTTTTGTAATTTGTAATAAATTTAAGTGTTGGGTTTTTGGTCCCACTGGCGACCACAGACTCAAGTCTTACTGCGGCGTGAGGTTGGTACGGGGGGGAGGAGTAGCCTCTGCTGATCAAGCAAATGTGCCCTGAGATTCCGCCCAAAGGCACACCTACTAGCCGCTTCACGGACTGGAGGGGGAATATCATTCCAACACTTAGATGACGCAAATCTGAAACTTCCGCGGAAAGTCGGTGTAAGAATTCTAAGCTTGTGCACGCCACGTTGCCTGGTCGCCCATTTTATCTTGGTGTACAAGTAGGGTGGGGTTTCCGTGTGTATTACACCAAAGAGTAGTTTGGCTAGGTGTAAATGCCGACGAGCTTCCATGTTCAGAAGTTTTGCTGCATCCAAGTATGGGGTGATATGGGATCTAGGAGGAATTTTGAAACAAAAACGTATACATGCGTTTTGCACACGTTGAATTAACCTTTTCGACCGACCAAGTATACAGCTACCATATACGACATCACAGTAGTTTAATATAGATAATATCAATGATTCACTTAGCCTGACACGCAAATCAGTGCTAAGGTAATCACGTATATTATAAAGAATCTTAAGGCGGTAGAAACAATTGCTGACTACGTTTCTGATATTTTGCCAGAGGCAATTATAAGGAGAGCGACATCTTCGGGAGTAAAGTAAAAGGCTTGAGATGCGCGCAAATACGAGACTATACTAGACTACTTTATTATAGGATAAAGTAAGCTTATATACAACTTACTACAAAACTACGTGATGAATATAAATATACCTTATCTGTGACGGTCGTCAACTTATCTTAACATTACGTGGAAATAGATATTTCCGCATATCTGTGGCGGGCGTATGTGCCGGAACAGATACTCCCCCCTTTAGAGAAAAAATAAATGAATGTACTTATAACAATGGAAAAAATCTAAGTTAGATAACATAACAAACTTATATCAACTGCAATAATAACTAATATTTTAATAAACATAAAACCAGATCTTAATTGTGCATACTTTAACTTAATCTATTTTTATATATAAGGAAAGTCATTGTTAAATAAAACTAGATAGAAATAGCGCATACTTCAACTTAAAAGGTAAATCTTACACGAATTAAAAAAATAAAAGAACTACGGTTATGCGAATTCTACATAAGTTTAAAGAATTACTTAATATTTACTTACAGGCAAGTCTTGTGTCTGGCCGCACACTACATAAAATAAACTAAAAACTGGAAAACAGAAAAACACTAGGAATATGGGGCTTGGCGGTTAGTAAACTAACCTAACCTATAACTGGAAAAGATCCGCAGGAGAGTCATCTGATGCTGCAGCCGCCCATGTTTTTCAGGAATCGATGAGTCAATTTACATCGCACGTCGTTGAAGTTGTAATCACTGTTTGTTTATAATTGCGACCGTACCTACACAAGGACGATTGTGCTGAATCAGCGTCAGCATTAAATCTGTAACCTTGGCTGTAGGCAGTCAATGATCTCGTACGTCATATGTACGTGCGTGCTCTTCACTCTTGAGTGAATATTAAGTTGTCGATTGATGAAATTTGTGTTGATGTGTTGATGAAAATTATTTTTAACATAGTCATGAAATTTTCGATCAAAGTTATAGGTTTTTTGATCATAAAGGTCATTCAAGATAACTCTACTTTTACGAATTCCAAACGTTGCCCAGTTATTAAATTTAGATTTACCGTTGTAGTCACTGACTTTCTTTAATTTAAAAACTTTATTGAATTCTGTCTGAATAATGTTGAAGAAGTCTGAGTAGATTTTGTTTGGGTTCTGTTTATTAAAATCCGGTACTGGCTTTATATCTCAGTTTTTCATATATGTCTCTAGTCTATGGGATGCAATAGGCCTATAAAATGATGACCAGTCTTATCCTTAATAGCAATTGGGCATGAAACTGTTTGACCACTGTGATCGGAGGTAAGCAGTTAATTACACTTTTACTTGTGAATGCACAGTCACAAAAAACGTTATCCAAGCAAGTTTGGCTGGTAAGTGTAAATCTAGTCGGCTCTAAAAATACATGACATAAATTAAACGATTTGAATAAAGTTATTAATCGTTGTTTCATAGTTGTTCCTACAAGCAAATCTACATTAAGATCGATCGATTTTTTCTGTTATTACATAGTTTAGTGAGGACTTCCTCCATAATTGTCTCAAATATTTCGAAATTGCCATGGCCTTTTTCATCCCTCGGTGGCCTGTAGACACAAACAATAATGTGGCTCTCTAACTCAACACAGGATACCTCTATTTGTCTTTCAATAGTAAGTGAAAGAATATCTTTCCGTTGTTTCACCTTAATATTATTTTTCACTAAGATTAAAGAACCACCTCTATCAGCAGTCTTTCTATTGTAACAACTGACAATTTTGTAATAATTTATGTTAAAAGATATCATATTTTCCTTCAACCAGTGTTCTGTAACACAAATAATATCAATGTCAGAATTTTTTAGAAATAATTCTAATACAAGTTCTTTGCCAGGTAGCCCATGGATGTTTTGATGGGTAATATTTAACTGGGGCTTATATTTTGACATATTTTGTGGCTCTTGTATGCTTAGAGATTTCCTCTATTGTCTTATGAACTAATTTAAATTACTTGGAACAGATTCCAATGTTGCATGCAAAGTATGATTAACAGGTTAATTCCCAATAGGGGTGCATGTCATATTACTCTTAACATAAGCAGATGTTAAGTTGAACTTAGTTAAACCAACTATAGCTGTGTCGCATATATTATAAGCTAACAATGTAGCTACTAATTTTCTATATTTATTAGACAGGTACAATGTATCCTGTGTCAGAGTAAAGTTATGAATAAAATTATTCATGTCGAAATATAAAATAGCATCGCTGTGATGACACGTTAAATTAAATAAATGAATATTCATTCTATGCACAGATTTGTTCTGTAGTTCTGTCAAATTACAGGCATATGGAAAATTGCATAGTATAAATTTGCATTTCATCCTACTATGTAAGTCTAGAAGTGTTTCAACACTTTTATTCAAATCATTCCGACTAATGTTTGAATGATTTCCTACCATAATTACAATAGTGCTGCACTCATCATAGATACCGCGACTAATTATCTTCCCAAGATCTACAAATGAACTATTTGGACGGCAAATGTTCGTTACTTTTTGGTTAAGCCGGTAATGCAATAGAGGCCCAACTCCTGCACCTACTTTGTCGGAGAACAACAGAGTTTTTCTCTGAGCACATATTTTGGTAGCTGGCGGTACACGAGTGGAGGTGAGTGGCGGGACACACGTGTTGGAGTGCGGTTTGATGCACGTGGCGGCGGTTGGCGCGGCATTCGCGGCAGCGAGCGCCGCAACGTGCGCAACGGCGAACGGCACGGCCCTCGGAGCAGCGTGCGGCATGAAACACGCCTCAGCAGGGACAGCGAGCGGCGCGGTGCTCGCACTGTTGAGCTGCGAGGTGCCTCCTCGTCGACGACGGCGACGCTGTTTTTTGGTCGGTGCAGCGGTGGACGCTGCAACACTCTCGTTGAGGGGGGTCGAGACCAAAGTTAGTGATGTGGGCTCGTCCTCCTTGCTGGTCTCATTCTCCTCGTTGTCAATTAGAATGCCCACCAATTCTAAGAGAAATCTAGCAGCACCAGAATTGTGCTTCTACCTTGGTCAAGCTCCGACAGGATGTTGTCCACTACGTCAATAAGGGATGTTGAAGTCCCTCTACCCTTCCCTGACTGCAATTCCGGTAGTATGCCATTTCCCTCCAGATATCCCGACAGCTGAGCACACACTGCCCTCTCTATTATCTTGGAGAGACAGGGAAGGATACTGATGGGACGGAGATCGGAGATATGAACGGGATTAGGAATTTTAGGGAGTGGGGTAACCTTTGCAGTTTTCCAGTCAGTCGGGAAAGTGTTGGTCAGTATGCTGCGATTAACCATGTCAGTCAAGATCGATAGTGTCCGCGGCATGGTCAATTGCAGCATGTCGATATTAATATAGTCGAGTCCGGTAGCATTTGTCTTGATTTTCGTCAGGATCTTCGATACAGCCAAAGGAGTCAAAGTGTTTAGAGTGAAGTTAGAAGCCCTATGGTGTCTGTTAAACTCAAAGTAAGTAAGCAAGCTGTGACATAGTCACGTCGGGTTTTCCTGGAACTTAAGAAAGTGGTCATTAATCATGTCAGGGTCGTTATAGTGTGAGGGTAGCTCCGCATTCCGCTTGCCCGGCAGAACTGTTCGCTTGAGGGTCTTCCACAAACGTCTCGGGTCGGAACAGCAACGATTTACGTGCGCCTCGAAAAAAACACATTTTTCATGGTACAAGACAGACAGCACCAGTGTTTTAACTCTAGGTATTACTTTCTGTGCCCTTCTAGCCTTGTACTTCCTATGTGCTTCGTCTCGTAGGCGCATCATCAAACGCACGTTGTTCGTGAGCCATGGTTTAGGAGCATCCCTCACAACTATAGTCCGTATGGGCGCGAGTCGGTCAAATAGGTCTGTTAAAAGTCGAGTAAAAAGTTGTAACATATCGTCCACGTTGTCCAGTAGTAAAATACTATCCCAGTCTAATGAGTCTCGGTCTTTGTCAAATTGATCGCGATGTATGTCAGTTATGGGTCGATATGTCACATACCTAGGTTGAGGCTTTTTCTTTTTGACGTCGAGGTCGGCGGTAAGGAACGCATGCCGGCCTAGGTCTGTTATGTGATGAACACAGACCAGATATCGAGATAGACAGCGAAAGTCTACCTACTTCGCGTGTTTTTAATAGGCGTACTTCGCTCATCCCGGTTCAGTCGTTCTCTGGCTGTTAGAATGTAAGCCGTGTACTAATAAACATAAAAATGCCTTACTGTGCCGTTGTGAATTGCAAAAACTCAAGCAATGTTGTTTCCAAAGAAAACGACGGCGTTACCTTTCATACTTAAGTAATTTTATTTCTGAAATTAGCCTAATTTATTTAATAATCAATTATTTTTAATTTCGAGTAGCGTCTCCCGTTTTTACTGAGATAGGTTGAACCATAGCGTATATTTCCCATGGACTTCATCCACTGCTGCTTCCACTTTACACAATTCATGGATATCTCTTTCGTAGCCCTCAATGAACAGTGAAGCAAACTATACTTTCGTTAACCTTACAGTTGCATGGTACAGTCGATTTGCTGATTTTTCTGTCGATTTAATCAGATAGTGTTGTACAATGCGACGATTCTTGCAAAATCGCTGCACGATTCGATTTTGTTGACGGAAGAATGATAATTCTGAGTTGCATTTTCATTGCAATCTATATTTTAGTATATGGGAAATCTGATACTATTCCACAGTTTAAGATCGATTCGAGTTACTGAATAAGGGGGCTGGACGGATTTACACATGAATAATAAAAGGTAAATAGGTACTACAGACAAATACATACTTTAACACTCTATGATGTGATATCCGGGTGCGATGCTACGATACGATCTCCCGCTCGAAACACTGCCGGCTTACTGACAAAAAGGCAACGCGGTAGGTACATGGTCGTGGTAGGTAGGTAGGGGATTCCCGCAGCAGCGCTCATTTTGAATCGATTTGGCGGCGCGCCTTTAACTCTGTTTCACGATTAACATGCCAACCCATCACTAAAAGGCGCTCGTGACGTCACAGTAGGTAGTGAAAAAGTTACACGGTTGGTTCTCATACATTCGACCGTGTTTGCTGCGTCTATCTCGATATCTGGTCTGTGGTGATGAACTTCGGTCCCACGAATCCGCGCGTCAGTACATATCAAGTCTATAGTCGTTTCACTGTGGTCTGTGAAATGGGTCGGTCGGTCCGAATTTGTGTCAATTTCAGTGATGTCAAAAACTCCGTCAACAGGAAAAAATTTGGGTTGCGATGTCAGCCACGTTAATGTTAAAGTCACCTAACAGTAAGACACTATCGTAATCAGTCATAGAAGTCAACGAGTCTGTAATCAATTGCATCAAAGAAAGTGACAGCACCAACCCAGCGTGGCCGGTAAGCCGTGCCGTTAAAAGTTGTTTTCCCCCGATGTTGACTCGCATAAACATCTGCTCAACCGCAGCGGCGGGGGTAGCCGCGGGCGCGGGGGGGAGCGGGCAGAGCCGGGCCGCGACGCCGCGCTTCACATTAGACATGGGCAAAGTAACTCACTTCAAAGAAAAGAGTGATATGTATCTTTTGTACCTTGGGATATATATCTCTCTTTCATATCTCTATATCCGAATGTATCCCGCGCTTACGCAACACGCGGCGACATTCGTCTTTCTTTCTCTCTCTAGTTTATATCTCTCAAAACTCTATATCCATATCTGTCTGAATGAGAAGCTCACTCGTGCTGTGTATCTGAGAGAGATGGAGATGTTGATTAGTGGAGTGATTGATATAGGTGAAGGGAATGAATGTCTACTACACAAAAATATGTAACTAATTAACAAATACACTCGTAATAATTATAATACTTTATTGTTAACTAATATAGTTCTAAATATATATTTATTCTAAACATATTTTATTTTGACCCCTATTTTCAGGAAATGTTTGTCCACCTCGGGGTCATGTTATAATAGTGGGTCCAATGAGTGGAAGGGTGAGTTCGGGAATGTATCACTGGTATGAACTATGAAGTTGTTCACAATATCCGCAGTGAAGTTAGTAACCCTTGCCTCGCTTGACGACCGAAAGCGTGACATCGATACAAATATCGCCAGGCGTGAGTGAGAAGAAAAAGAGTTACGGATATAGAGATATATTCAGAATAAGAGGGATATGGAGAGTGATTGGTTGAAACGGAAAGATATAGTTATTTTATATCACTCACTCAGGAGTTACCCATGTCTACTTCACATAGAAGCCGACGCCACCACCGCGCGCACGCGTCCCGCGCGGCCGTGGGGTATGACGCAGATGATAACCAGGCACGACGGGTGCGCGCCCTCTTGGCCCTCATGAAGCCAGGTCTCATTTATTGCCGCTAAGTCAGGAGACAGCTTGGACATAGTTACTATGAATTCGTCATGACCAGTATTCAGTGAGCCAGCATTAAATAAACTAACACGAAAGGGCTTTGTGCTAGGCATAGCGGTGGTATAAAACATAAGTTAAAGGTGCATAAAATAGAAGGTAAGAGATACATACATAGTCGGTCCTTAAGTTCTGTCACAAGGTTTTTGATAGATAAAACACAGCAATAAACTTTTTCTTATTCGTATTATACATGATTAAAAAGCTTATTTTATACGAATCAAATTGCAATACAATACATTTTGTACGATTATCGCAATATGACAAAAAACCTTATAACTTGAGCCAATCGCGAACCCAAAACACGCCGCAACTGACAAAAATACCACTTACCACAAATTTAATAAAAAAACAGTGTTCCAGATAACCAACAAGGTTTTTTTTATTTATTATGAAACCTCGATTTTAGACCATGCTTAACAACTAGCATTTCATTTTCTGTTAGCTTTCAGTTCCAACTGCTCCCAAAGAGAACTTTACGTACTTTTTACGTTTTCAGAAAAACGTATAAAAATGATCTTGTAGGCAACAAGTACACTACGTAAAATGTGAATATGAAAATTAGTTTTACCCAGACTTAGTTATCTTATGCTTCAAAATGCAGGTAACGGGTTCAGGGAGGGTTCTGACTAAAATCTCACGTAAGTTTGAAAGGTTTTAAGAGTCATGGAAAAAAGATAAAGTGAATCACGTCCGTATTTTTGATTGGGTAAAAAAGTGCAAAATCTCTGAAGAAACTAGCATTTGTGTAATATAGCTTTAAGCATTTAAATCCAATAATCGTTCTAATTTATCAGTATTTAATGAGCTATCAAACCATATATAGTATTAAATAAAATAAAACTTGGTATTATTTACTATGCGGCAAAATATTTGTGACAGAACTTATGGACCGACTAGGTATAATAATAAGAAGAATAATAATGCAATTAATGATAACTTTGAGGGCTGACATAGTAATGAGTAGTTTTCATACAACATAAATATTCGATTGTAGGCACACAACGCCAACCGGTCCGGCCGCGTAAACAACACTCGCTCTGATATCAACAAAAGCGACACACCACGACCGTTCTATAAAAATAAAGCTACTAACGATAGCACAAATAACTGAAAGGTATGGAACACACTCAATGGGGCAATTATATACAGGACATGAAATAGGTAACGTAAACAGCGTATACGAATAAAGCAAGTTGATCACAATAGGTCGACTTAACATGACATAATATAACATAAAACTCTTTAATTTCAGGCTTTTGGCGAACTAATACTAACACCCGCAAAAATATTTTTAATGTCCAATTCTTTGCGGATGCGGTGATATGGCTGACCCTCGGCACGTCGGGCCAGGACGCGCCCTTCTCTCGTCCACACTCATCTCCATCCGTGAACTAGGTCCCGAATATTGTATTTCATGGATTTCCTTAGCGCCAGAGCTCTCAAAATTTGTGTCATCAGTCGTAGATTACTAAAATAACTGTAAAAATTTAATAATTATATGTATCTAAGGCTCTACTGCTTTTAAAGTTAAGAGAAAAAAATACAGAACTAAAATATCAAAATTTACATAATTTTACACTGCAAAAATGCAAACAACATAAAGAAATATTTTAATAGTTCTACCGCATTATATTAGGCATGCATCCTTTAAATATTTGTTATTTACACACTTCAAAGTGCGGTAGATATAACAGAGATAGAACAAGATAACATCCAAATGTAAATGATTTCAGGTTCCTCGCACCCTGTGTTAAATTACAATTTTTGATAACTTGTTTTAGTGGTTATATGTGTGTTTGGTGTTGTCCTTGCCTGGTAGCGTTGGCTGATAGGTATAGATGCGAAGCGGTGATGAATGAAAGCACGGTCTTCAGTTGAACATATATTAGCCGAAGCACAGCACAGGAAGAGTTTATAGCACACAGGATACAGTCAAGATAGTTTAGAAGGAGCACGAGCGAAGATATAGATAAAGCACAGTCTTTAGCGGAAGCAAATAAAGCAGATTTTGGGTTTTACGAAAGTACAGTTCAAGCGGAAAGGCGACGTGCGCTCGCGTCGAGTTTTATAACAAGACTACTGGTACTGATGACTGAGTGAAGCGAGAGCGAGCGCGCTGGTTGCCAACCAACCTGGCCGGTTCCACGCGCCGCCCGCGTGGCTCAGCGCATTGAAATTATCTAATAACAAAAATGAGATGCGCTGTCCGACGGTTTGACTTCTACATTACTTTTAATTACAATTTTAATAAGTGTTGCGTAATGTTTATATTTACATTATTACTACAGCCAATTCTAAGTATATATTTATGTATTTTGTGTAATAATACAGTTTATATTTAATGTTTTATGTATATATATATATATATATATATAGGCTAAGATTAGGAATTAACTAAAAGTGGCGAGTAATACGCCACATCACCCCCCTCCAGAGACCGTCATGGGCGATAATAATTAGGTAAGCGAACTTGTCTGCCCAAACGCGTTCTTTTGCTCGGATTGTTCGCCTCTGGAGCGGATTGATGTTGAGTTTTGGGCGAAGAACTTGGAATATTTGTCGCGATCTTCTCGGGCGTTGGTTGCTGTTCTGGAGTTTTGACAGAAGGACTTGGGTCGTTGCCCAGTATATAGGCTGGCTTAATACGGTCTATAGATACTGTGACGTCTTTTCCGTTCATCCTTATCTTGAAGACTTTGTCATCTCTCTGCATAACCGGATATGGCCCTGTATACGCTGGTTGTAATGGCGGCCGGCTGCTGTCGTCTCGGAGAAAAACATGGCTGGTCGTACTAAGGTCCTTGTAGACAAAGATGGACCTTTTGTTGGAGTGATGCGAGGCTGGCACAGGGGTGAGATTGTGGGCGAACTTACGAAGGCGTGTTATGTATTCCGTCACGTCCACCGTCTCGTCTGCTCTCATATTTGATTCCAGGAACTCCCCGGGCAACCTCAGTGGCTCTCCGTAAACCAGCTCGGCGGTTGAAGTATTGAGGTCTTCTTTATAAGCGCTACGTATTCCCATGAGGACTAGCGGTAATGACTCCACCCAGTTGGTGTTTGCGTGGCAGGTGATAGCCGCTTTCAACTGTCTGTGAAATCTCTCCACTAACCCGTTGCATGCTGGATGGTAAGCAGTTGTACGTCGGTGTTGGAAACCAACTAACCTAGACAAGTATTGAAACAGGGTGCTCTCAAATTGTCGGCCGCGATCTGTCACGATGTCGCATGGGCAGCCGAAACGAGATATCCATCCATGGAGTAAGGCCTTGGCTACAGCTTCTGCTGTGATCTCTTGTAGTGGAATCACCTCAGGCCATCGTGTATATCGGTCTATGACTGTGAGGCAATACTTAAATCCTTGAGACATTGGCATAGGGCCTATGAGGTCTATATGTATAAACATAAATCTTGACCTTGGGAGTCTGTACGTACCCAGTGGTGCGGATACATGTCTGGTGACTTTTGCGCGCTGGCATGCTAAACATGAACGCGCCCACTCTCGGCAATCCTTGTTGATGCTGGGCCATATGAAGCGTTCCGTCACTAATTTGATCGAAGCGTTGGCACCAGGATGGCTGAGCGAATGTAGGCTCTCAAATACCTGGCGTCGGAACTCCCTTGTGACGTATGGCCTCGGCGTTGTGGTGCTCTCATCGCAGTACAGTTCGGCGTGGGTTCCTGGCAATTTGACTTTCTTCAGGCGTAACGAAGTGTCGCTGTGCAGCAGTTGCTCGAGCTCAGTGTCTGTAATTTGAGATGAAGCCAGTTTGTTTAAGTCGATCGGCTGGGTGATCTCTTCAATGCGGGATAGCGGGTCAGCTACAACGTTGTCTTTTCCTGATATATGCCTTATATCCGTCGTGAATTGCGAGATAAAGTCCAAGTGACGGAACTGTCTCGGGGAGCAAGTATCTTTGCGTGACTGGAATGCGAAGCATATTGGCTTATGGTCTGTATATATGGTAAACACTCGTGCCTCGACCATATGCCTAAAGTATTTTATGGCCTCGTAGATAGCCAGGAGCTCTCGATCGTACGGCGAGTACTTACACTGCGTGGGGCTCAGCTTTCTCGAGAAGAATGCAAGTGGCTGCCGTTGACCATTTACTTGCTGCTGTAGCACAGCGCCCATCGCGTGGTCTGATGCATCAGTGACTATGGCAAGTCTAGCCTGGCTATCAGGGTGCGCTAGTAGCGCAGCCTGGCATAAACTTTCCTTGCACTGGGAGAAAGCGTCATGTTCTTTAGTCGAGAAGTTTACGGGATGGGAACCTTTGACAGAGCCGGTCAGCAAAGCATTCAGTGGAGCCTGGGTCTGTGCTGCTCTGGGAATGAACCGTCTATAAAAATTAATCATCCCCAAAAATCTGCGTAACTCTCTCACGTTCTTTGGGGCTGGGAAGTCTTTGATGGCGTCGACCTTTGCTGGCAGTGGTTTTGTTCCCTTGTCAGATATGCGGTATCCGAGAAACGTTACCTCGGACGCGCCAAAGACGCACTTCGAAGTATTTATGACCATACCATATTCCTTCAGTCTGGTGAACAGCTGGTGCAGGTGCTCCTTGTGGGAATCCTCGTCTCTGGAGTAGATCAAAAAGTCATCCAAATAGGCATAGCAAAAGTCCAGGCCCCTTACCATCTCATCCACAAACCGCTGGAACGTCTGAGCTGCATTTCTAAGTCCAAATGTCATGAACGGGAACTCGTAAAGTCCAAACGGCGTGGTGATAGAGGTCTTCGGAATATCCTCTGGATTCACGGGGATCTGGTTATAGGCCTTCTCCAGGTCAATCGTGGAGAACACCTGGCAACCAGAAATGTCATAGGAAAAATCATGGATATGGCGAATTGGATACTTATCGGGAATAGTCCTGGAGTTCAGCATCCTGTAGTCCCCGCATGGACGCCAGCCGTTGTCCTTCTTTGGTGCCAGGTGGAGTGGCGATGCCCAGGGTGACTCGGAAGGTCTTGCTGTCCCGTTCTGGATCATCGCAGCAAACTCGTCCTTGGCTATCTTCAATTTATCTGGAGCCAACCGTCGAGGTGAACAAGACACAGGAGGCCCTGGAGTGGTTCGTATATGGTGAAGAACGTTATGCTTGGGATCTCGATGAACACCTGATGGGCGAGTGATGTCAGGGTATTCATGTAGTATGTGATGATATTGGGAATCTCCGTATATGATTTTCACCGATGAAATATTATCCGTCGGGCAAGCAGGCAAAGCCACGGTAGAAACACTAGTCGTGTTATCGATCAATCTTTGATTTCTGCAGTCAACGATGAGGTTGTAGTATGACAGAAAGTCAACACCGATTATTGCCTTTGTAACGTCCGCAACTATAAATCGCCAGGTGAAGTCACGGCGCAAGCCTAGGTTTAGCCCAAGGTGTAAATAGCCGTAAGTACTTATCGTGGAGCCGTTTGCAGCGCACAACTGGTAGCTTGTTTTCTGTCGTCGATTTTTCAGTGCTGACATTGGGAAGACACAGAGATCACTGCCCGTATCCACGAGAAACTGCGTCTTCGTAATATGGTCTGTGACGAATAAGCGACCAGTGCTAGGGCAGTCGGCGGTCGCCATTATCGAGTGCCCCTGTCGTTTCCCGCTTTGAAATCGCACGGCTTCGTACATTTGCTCGCATTCTCACCAAATTTTGCGTGGTACCAACATGTTGGATATTTTTGGTAGCTGGACTGAGATCTTTGTGATTTAGAGCGGTTGCGTGACTCATTGGACTCGCGTGTTTTTGTGCGTGATGGTCGGCTATTGAACTGACTTTTGAGGCTCTTCACCTCCTTGGTCAACTCGCTCACTTGCCGAATAAGATCACTCACTTGCGTATCCGCAGCCCTTGATGTAGAAGCAACCTGATGTCTCGGCACAACTTCGTAGACGCGATCAGCTAGGTCAGCCAATACCTCCGATGACTCGGTAGTTTGTGATGCGAGGATCGACTGTAGGTTGCTGGGTAAGCGACTGGTCCATATTGAAATGAGGAAATCTTCTGGAATGTTCGGTCCCGCTAGGTGTTGCAGGTGACGGAGAAACTGCGACGGTTTACGATCGCCTAACTCTTCTCGATCCAAAACTTGCTTCATTCGCTGTTGCCGTGAGGCCGACAGCCTCTTTATAAGCTCGGTTTTTAGCCGTTTGTATTTGTCGGCTGACGGTGGTGAAATGATGATATCCTCCACTTCCGCTGCATATTGCGACTCTAGTTGTGCAACCACATAAAAAAATTTGGTTGCGTCCGCAGTTATATTGGAGATAGCGAACTGGCTTTCTATCTGCGCGAACCAAATAGCTGGTTTCTCAGGCCAAAAAGCGGGTATTCTGATGCCGACTCGGCAAACGTCCGTCCGCCCGTTATTTTGGCTGACACCGCCAGCCGCGGGTTCATCTTCACTCATATTTGTGTAATTTAGGGGTCACCAATTTAGTGGTTATATGTGTGTTTGGTGTTGTCCTTGCCTGGTAGCGTTGGCTGATAGGTATAGATGCGAAGCGGTGATGAATGAAAGCACGGTCTTCAGTTGAACATATATTAGCCGAAGCACAGCACAGGAAGAGTTTATAGCACACAGGATACAGTCAAGATAGTTTAGAAGGAGCACGAGCGAAGATATAGATAAAGCACAGTCTTTAGCGGAAGCAAATAAAGCAGATTTTGGGTTTTACGAAAGTACAGTTCAAGCGGAAAGGCGACGTGCGCTCGCGTCGAGTTTTATAACAAGACTACTGGTACTGATGACTGAGTGAAGCGAGAGCGAGCGCGCTGGTTGCCAACCAACCTGGCCGGTTCCACGCGCCGCCCGCGTGGCTCAGCGCATTGAAATTATCTAATAACAAAAATGAGATGCGCTGTCCGACGGTTTGACTTCTACATTACTTTTAATTACAATTTTAATAAGTGTTGCGTAATGTTTATATTTACATTATTACTACAGCCAATTCTAAGTATATATTTATGTATTTTGTGTAATAATACAGTTTATATTTAATGTTTTATGTATATATATATATATATATATATAGGCTAAGATTAGGAATTAACTAAAAGTGGCGAGTAATACGCCACATTGTTTTTTTCTCTTTTAATGTAAGAAAATTTAGGTAGAATAAATTTAGGAGTATAGTTTTGTTTTATTTTTACAGTCATATTCCCCGACCGCAAACGCAATTTTTTAATGCTAATGAAGGAAATTCATAAATTACAATATTTGGGTCACCCTATATGTTATTTTAGGGCGGCTTTCGCCGCCCCTATAACGTTTTATTATCAATGGCTCGCTACTCCACTTGCTAGCCATGTAAAATATTGGCTTCTTAAGGGGTTTCTCATTGAGTACTTTTTACTCGCCGTGTTGACACCACGTCAAAAAGGAAGTGTGTGCGCTTGAGACGAATTGGACTCCCCTGTCACTGTTGACAAAAGGCGTCCTCTTCGTCCCGCAATAATAGGCACATGAAATTAAGATACTCGTACACTAGCTGACCCGACAGACGTCGTTCTGCCTTAAGCCATTGTACTGTACGAAAACTGTAAATTTGTATTTCTTTCACAAAAAGTGCGGTTTGTTTTCGCAAGTCCGTCTGACACTTGGCCGGTTACATGGTATCTATTAATTTGATACTGATAGAAATACTTTTTACCTGACCATATTTTGGGGGATGAAAACTGTCCCAACGGAACATATTATCCCATTTTTTTTTTTTCGTTTGCCATCGTTTCGTTTTCGTTTCTACGGGAAAGTTGTTAATAGTAATAATAATAATCTTTATTTCAGGCTTAGAAAAAAACCCATATCTATAAATACCTTACAACTAGAGATACATAATGTAATATAATATAATCTAACCTAGCTAGGGAATTTCTTCTTCATTCTCGCTTCCCTGTAGCGTCGGTAAACGATGCCCTCCGGCCAGTAATCTTTGGCCAGGAACATCGTCTCGAGGTCCGCCGGCACACGAAGTTTGAAGGAAAGGAATTCCTTGGGTCTCTCTGACTCCAAAACTTCGATCTGTAAATTCGCCTCTTTTATACCAGACGGCGGATTTTTCTTCAGCTTTTCCAGGATATGACGTTCAACGTCCTGGCAGGTCATTTTCACGTCAATCCTGGAAATGTATAACTGAATGGTGGGAGCGACAGCTTTCAGGCTGCTCTCACCGGCGGGGGCTGTGCCACGCAGGTACTACAGATACTACACTAATATTTTTTAGCAAATTGGTACAATTTTCATTCTCTTTCACGCAAAAGTCAAATTACTATCGCAATATGCAACTGATAAGAAATAAAATACACTAAGGCTTACCTTTAGTGAATTTGTCCTATAGACAAGCGTTGACATTGCTGAATGACAGATATAATAATAAATGTCTATTGATAACTGATCATGCAAACAAATTGTTGCACATTCAGCCAATATAAAGGGGTACTCACCAAAATATCAGGCAATTGGTCTCCCAAGCTCGTCAGCAAATAGGTGCTCTTCAGGTACTGGAGCAACCGGTCAAACACTGGTTTAGTGTGTCATCTCACAATGACGAGCGATGGTCCATAGTTAAAACCCGGTCAACTGCGAGTCGAACTCACGCACGAAGGGTTCCGTACCACAGTACAATGGTACTGATGGTGTGGAGGGAATAGTTTGGATTTTACATATCAAAATGTGGGAAGCACTTTAAAAAGCGAGCGGTTTCAGATGCTTTTGCCGATTTTTCCTACGCATTATAAGTGCTTTTAGAGACGATATCAAAAAACGCAAAGTGTCGGAAATCATTAGTTTTAGAGTTTTTTTTTTCAAAACTCCAATTGCTAACATTCGGGACGGTGGGGATGAGGGAGTATTAGGGTGGGGAACGACGGATTTTGCCTAGTTTTAGCCATAATAACCTACTCTAGCCAAATTTGGCTTTTATTTGCATACGCTCCGCTCCGCTACGCTCCGGGGTTGCTTCTTCTAAGTTCCAACCTAACCTATAACCCAATTGAAATTTAGCCACTATAACCTACTCTTGGATTATAGGTTAGTGTTTAATATTTATGCTTCGGAACGCACCTCGGGTTTTTCTTGCGCGGATCGACCGCGAGTGATCGGGACATCACTAGCTATCTGTCACTTGGATAGAACAAAAAAATGACTAGCTAGCTGTCACACTTTTGCACATGGTAAAAATGTCGGCGTCAGGTATTTGGGCCTTGGCGGAATGTTAATTATAATAATATCGTAACAATCGTCAAGAAATAAGTAGATTTCACGTCATCGTAGTGAATGCTTCGTGCTGTGAAAGGTTGAAGTGGTTCGGTCACCAATTCGTCGCGTTCGGATAGCGACCCTTGTCGGCAGCATCACGACGGCAACAGCAGCGGCCTACGACGACGCGAGTAAGATTCGATTCCCATCACCCCCCACCCTCGTGTTCCTCATCCCGTACTCCCGCCTCGAATTGAGCTTTCGAATGCCGGTCCACGGCGTCAAGGTCAGTACTGCTTGTGACATTCCAATGAAAAACAACCCTACCAAGATTCCACCCCTTTCGGTTAAGGCGTGGAATTTAACATTTTGGTAGCAGAGGCGCGGTTTCCTAGTAGGAAATCGATTCACGTACGGTTGTAGGGTTGTTTTATTGCCACATTGTAGTTGGGAGAACGGTTGTAGGGTTGTTTTTTGTGCCGCGTTGTAGTGGGAAAGTGTACCTCAGATTGGTCGGCAATCTTTGTTGTGAGTGAGTCTTGTGGTCGGTATACCACAATTTAGGTTCATTTTCGGTTAGTGAACGTATAATTGACGATTTAGTTAACAATTATTATAAAATTGTAGTCAGAAACTAGTTTGTGCGCATAAAGGATTGAACAGTCATTCTGCGAAGTAACTAGATTGTATTACTTGCGGTAGAACGTTGGGTTCTATAGTACTGCAGTGTTATTTCGGTTTACAGAGCAGGGACAGGCTATTTAAGGGGTATTAAGCTGATTTTGCTGACCTCAGTAGAAGTGCAGGTCATATCGGAAAGGCCACTTCTAGAAGGTTCACGGCTACCTACATTATATTAAAAATAGCTTTTTTTATAATAAAATTTTGTGTGTTATTTTTTATTGTGCTTTATGGTGGCATTCTCTAATTGATTTAGAGTGTATAGTTATAAGGTGTATATCCACAGGGCGACCATATTAAATATTTTTAGGATTTAATTGTTCCAGTAGTTGCCTCAGTTTTGACAACTTAGTTTTAATTTCTGTGCCCAGCGCTGACGGGCAAGTGCTGGTCTCTGGCTATAATTAGTTCGGTAGTGAAGTATAGGACCAGAATCCATTCAATCGGTCAACATGGCACCTTCACCCTTGACGGTACTGCGGCATGGTGTCCGGGAGGAAATGAGATGGCTCGCCCATACTCATAAGTATGTGGAGCGACCGGACATGGATGATGTCCTGCTCAAGCGTGTGGAGGACGCAATGACACGCGTCGGGAAGGTGTGTCGGCTGGCTGCGGAGGCTGAAGCTCTCGGGCTTACTGATGAAGCTTCGGTGGCTACGGTGAAACAGCTCTGCGCGGATGCTGACCAAGCGATGGAATGCTTGGGTGACATCGAGCGTCGCGCGGAGAAAATTAAGCGGTCGCGAAGGAATGACCGTGGGGAGGGTAACGGAGACCCACCCACGAAGGGTGTTGTTGGACGGCTGCCACACCTGGAGATTCCGGCCTTCAGTGGGGCAATTGATGAGTGGCCAGCCTTCATCAATTTGTTTGATAGTTTGGTCCACGGTCGGGACGACCTGGACAACGCCTACAAGTTGGCCCAACTATTGATGGCTCTGCGGGGTGAACCGAAGGAGTTGGTCGGTCACCTAACGGTCACGGCGGGCAATTATGAGATAGCAAGGTCCATATTGTTGGACCGCTACCAACACAAACGGCGGTTGGTTGATGCGCAGCTGGGGAAGCTGTTTAGCATCCCCAGAGTAACACGGGATGTTGACATCCGAGTACAGGCGCTCAACCCTGTGCTGGTGGCCACTAAGGCACTTCAGAACCTTGGTCTTCCGGTAGACCAATGGTCATACATTGTTTTATTTATGGTTTTGTCACGATTGCCTGCAGCTGTTCAAAGTCGGTTTGAACAGCTGCATGGGGGCAGTAGCACGGAACTGCCCACACTCGTCCAATTGACAGATATTTTGGAGGGTGAATGTAGGCGATGTGACACACTGGACACGGAGGCCAGTGTGCAGCGCCAACCCGCGCGGATGCGGGAGTGGCCGCGCCCCCCGCCCCCACGGGGGGGTGGGAGGTCGAAACAATTTGGCGTTTTGAATGCCGCGCCGTCGGGTGATGGCTGTGTGCACTGCGACAGTGCCGGTCATGACGTGACCAGTTGCGCCAAATTTAAGGCGCTCGGGGTAGCTGCCCGCAGGAAGATAGTCTTCCGCCACCGATTGTGTTTCGGTTGTTTGGGGCCGCACACGCTGAGCGAGTGCTCGCGCGCGTTCCCCTGTGAGTGCTGTGGTGGCAAGCACCACATAGTGTTGTGCCTGAATCGGTCAGGCCCTTCGGATGGTCACCAGGGCCGGACTCAGGTTGGTCGGCCACAGGGCCCAACCAGGGCCGGACCCAGTCCCCCTCCGGGCAACGGGAGTCACCAACGGGGTGACTGGGGCACCCGCGGACGGGACCTCCCCCGAGGGGAAGGGGGCAGCGCGGGGGGTCACATGCGGGATAGCCGGGGTTCGGTCGCCGCTGTCCACGGTCAGCGAGGACTTCGGGCCGCTGGCTCACCGCGTGTTACGGGCGGGTGTCAGATGGCACCTATGAGTAGCGCGAAGGCTGGGAGTCCACCACCTTCTGCGCCACCCTGCCCGTCGCTCTGGGAGGCGAACAGTCGGATGTCGCCCCCATTCCTAGAGCGCCCCAGGTTGGATCCGCTCTCCCCCATTCATCCACGGTGCGCAACGGGCACACCGTACACCGTCCGGTATGATTGGATACCGGGACAGCGAGGGGCCTATTATACGGGTTGGGACCCCTTGATGCACATACGGTCTGATATGCCGGTTGCATATCAGCAGCCGAGTTACTCCAAGGCCGATGGAGGTCTGAGCGGGTTCGGATCCCGCGGAGGTTCCCGCTAGGGACACGCCGCCCACTTACAGGGTGCCGCCACTCCACAGACGGTCATGCTCCCCACCGCCTCTGTGATAGCGTGGAGTTCGGACGGCAAGTCATGTGTGGCACGAGCACTATTGGACTCGGGGGCCCAGGGGTGCTTAGTCTCGTGCAACCTTGTAAGACGGTTGGGCATTTCGGTAAGGGAGTATCCACATTCCATTCGGGGAATTGGGAACACAGAGGTCGGTTCCTTTAAGGGAGTATGTCGGATTACTCTCTCGTCACGGGTGGATTCATCGGTGAATCTGACGGTCACGGCATTAGTCATGCCTAATGTGATGGGCTCACACCCTCACGTACGGTTGTCGCCCTCAGTGCGACAGTTGGTCGCTGGGTTATCACTGGCTGACCCGGAGTTTGATATTCCGGGCCCAGTAGACATTTTATTGGGTGTTGATGCCTTGGGATACCTGTTAGTGCCAGGTGTCCACGTGTTGCGGGCGACTGGTCTGGTTTCGGTCAACACCAGACTGGGCCATGCGGTAATGGGTCCGGTCATGCCGGCTGCCCCACGCCTAGCGACTAGTAGTCCCTTATTCGGTTCTGTACTCTCGGAGTTGATCCAGAAGTTTTGGGAGGTGGAGGAACCACCTACGGTCCGCCGGTTGGACCCGGTTGAAGAAGAGTGTGAACAGTTTTATCGGAACAATACTGGTCGCCTTCGGTCAGGTCGATTTCTCACACGTCTTCCATACGTCATCTTAGAAGATCGAGTTAGCGGATCCATGTCCGGTCGCTCCACATACTTATGAGTATGGGCGAGCCATCTCATTTCCTCCCGGACACCATTCCGCAGTACCGTCAAGGGTGAAGGTATGGCACCTTCACCCGTTGACCGATTTAATAGATTCTGGTCCTATACTTCACTACCGAACTAAGTATAGCCAGAGACCAGCACTTGCCCGTCAGCGCTGGGCACAGAAATTAAAACTAAGTTGTCAAAACTAAGGCAACCACTAAAACAATTAAATCCTAAAAATATTTAATATGGTCGCCCTGTGGATATACTCCTTATAACTATATACTCTAAATCAATTAGAGAATGCCACCATAAAGCACAATAAAAAATAACACCCAAAAATGTATTATAAAAAAGCTATTTTTAATATAATGTAGGTAGCCGTGAACCTTCTAGAAGTGGCTTTTCCGATATGACCTGCACTCCTACTGAGGTCAGCAAAATCAGCTTAATACCCCTTAAATAGCCTGACCCTGCTCTGTAAAACGAAATAACACTGCAATACTATATGACCCGACTGCAATACTATAGTCCGACCGAATGACTGTTCCTTATGCACACCGAGTAGTTTCCGACTACAATTTTATAATAATTGTTAACTAAATCGTCAATTATACGTTCACTAATCGAAAATGAACCTAAATTGTGGTATACACCACAAGACTCACCCACAAAATGATTGCCGACCAATCTGAGGTACCCTTTTCTCCCAACTACAATGTGGCAATAAAACAACCCTACAACCGTACGTGAATCGATTTCCTACTAGGAAACCGCGCCTCTGCTACCAAAATGTTAAATTCCACGCCTTAACCGACAGGGCGTGGAATCTTGGTAGGGTTGTTTTTCAGTGGAATGTCACAAAGCAGTACTGACCTTGACGCCGTGGACCGGCATTCGAAAGCTCAATTCGAGGCGGGAGTACGGGATGAGGAACACCAGGGTGGGGGGTGAGGGGGGTCGAATCTTACTCTCGTCGCAGCCCGCTGCTGTCGTGATGCTGCCAACTACACGGGTCGCTATCCGAACGCGACGAATTGGTGACCGAACCACTTCAACCTTTCACAGCACGAAGCACTCACTCCGATGACGTGAAATCTACTTATTTCCCGACGATTGTTCCGTGATTATTACAATTAACATTCCGACCAGGCCCCGATACCTGTCGTAAACAATTTACCATGTGCAAAAAGTAACCTCTAGCTAGCCATTTTTTTTCTCTATATAAGTGACAGCTAGCTAGTGACATCCCGATCACTCGCGGTCGATCAGCGCAACGAAAAACCGGTGCGTTCCGAAGCATAAATATTAAACAGAGAATATAACCGATTTTGGAACCAGACCCCAGGAAGCCCTCGAGAAGAGGTTTGCCATTTGCGCCTGAAATAATATTCAATAACGTGATGAAAGTTGTTATGAACGACTAAAAAAAGAACTTACAAGTAATTTCAGCTGCATACAAAAAAATGAATGCAAAATTACAGAAAAAAGCGTATAGTGAGAAAAATCCAAACCATATTAAAAAAACAATTTACAGGAGTCAAAATACAGCCCTGATGGAGGCCTACTATGACCTCTAAATCTATTCAGTTTAAGGCCTTAAATTGAACTGAATTGCTAATTCGTACCATGACCTCTAAAAAGCAAGGCAGCATAAGCCCTTAGTACGTCCAGCGTTTTCATGCAGTTCACCTTTTTTTCCTCCTAAAATCGTATCATGACGTGCCACTTGACAAGCACTCGGCGATTACTGAAACGCTCAAAGTTGAGCGTTTCAGTTCTGTCAAAGTAAGCAATGTTTAAAAAGTTGCTCTGAGATTAACTTTATGTGAATTGTTGTCTTGTTGTTGATAGTTTAGTAGACGCTTTGCGATTGTTCAAGTGCTTTTAAGTTATTTTCTTTATAATAAGGACAAGTGAGTGAACAGGTCTTGTTTGAATTTTTTGGAACGGACAATAACTTGAACGATAATTTAAAAAGAAATCGCCACCGCCTGACAAGGGAAATGAATGATCCCTTTCATTTAACTGACGACGAATTCGTCGATCAATATCGGCTTACTCCCGACTTGGCTCAAAGTTTGTGCAAGGAACTGGCGACAAGTGGTAAACCACAGCCAGGTAAATCGTCGGATTCCACCATAGAAACAAAAGTAAGAGTTTATGGAAATACCTTAGAATAATGAAATACATTAGTTTTATTGTCAAGAGTCTTAGGTAATTTCTAGTCAAGAGATCTAGACAGTGTACATCTAAATACCTACTCTTTTCTGTTGCAGGGTCTTACAGCTTTATCATTTTATGGCTTTGGAACATATCAAATGCCAACAGGTAAGATCCGTGGCTTATCTATTGCGCAACAAACCATATCAGCAGTACTGGGCATAGATCACTGCAGCAATGAACTCATTAGAAATGGGAAATACCTATAGAGTTCACATAAACTGTGGAAGAATGTTGTACCTTTGGTAAGGTGAATTTTTAATTGATACCATAGCGGTTGGAGTGTAGATAAGGGGGCGCCAAGGAAAAAAAAAACTTAGAATTTTTCGAGAAAGAATGTATATTATTTAATAATAATTAAATCAACACACAAAAGTACTAAAAGAAATCGTAAAATATTGTAAACACATGAACCACTTGACAGTTTTTATGAGTTACGTTCAAAATGCTCAATATGTTTTGAACGATCAATAAAAAACAAAGCACAAGCTATAAAGTTTTAATCCATAATCACAAATTGCATTAAATAGTATTATGCGTGTACTACTTTTAAGCTTTCATTTATTTAAACTACCATTCGTAAATAATAAAACAAATTATAATATAAGATATCCTTATAATAAAAAAAACCGATAACTACGTCATCGGACGTCGGAACGGTCCTCCAGACAATGCAGTGAGTAGTTCTTTCTTATGGAATCCTGTATATTCCCTTTTCGTTCTTACATGAATGTAAGTTAACTAGCCAGAGACAATAAACTATTCACCTTATCAAATAAGCAGCTCAGAACTCGATCACCTTTTATGAGATCATGGTACGAAATTAAGTCGTTCAGTTTAAGTACTGTAACTGAACTGCCTGGATTAAGAGCAGTTTCTTATAAGGTCATGGTAGGCCTTCTGAAGGTAAAAAAACACGTTTTACGGATCCAGCTGAAGTTATTATACCTGAGATGTTTCGAAAACATTATGTTGGTTGATTATAATGAGGACGGCAACAGGGTTATCATATTTGTATCAACAAAAATACTTCTAACATAAAAAGTGATTTTGCTGATCCTTTTTGCTGTGAAAATCAGTATTTTTGATGTGCAATTAAATACTAGCCTTTCTTATTTATAAGTATCACTGAGATCACATATATCTACTCTCGAATAATATTTATTAGTTTTGTAAAACATTTTTATGCTTGCCAATACATTTGATTCAAAATAGCTTCGAATCAAATAAAACGGTCAGGGGGCCTCGACCACTGGGGGCCTAAGCCACGGACCCAAAATCACACCATCAGTTTAATCTCATTGTTGGAAAAATGTCAAAACAAAAATATTTATTTTTGTCTGGCTTTGATATTTGCACCGTAATATGAAATAAGAAACTTTAATTGCGTATCATGGTTAACATTAGGTCTTGAATATGTAATATGCAAATAATATAGCATTTAAGGAACTTAATTACTAGCTATTTATTAATATATTTATATAATTATAGTAATAACTTTTTAATAAGTTTAATTTTGTTAACTGAGAATAATTATTTTGTCACAAACATTTATGAGTAAAAGAATTCAACATTTTTTCAACAACAGTATAGAAGCAGTTGCCTATTTTACAGGTATTTAGCCTAGTTTAGGTAACAGAAACAAACATACAATTGGATTGATAAATAAATTATTCTTATTCTTAACAAGTTAGTACTTATTTGTCTAATATATTTTAAATTATTAAGCATTTAAATTATTTTACTTTATTTGTTTACCAGATTATTAGGATATGCTACTATTAACGTACATTTTAATGACTACATAGAATACGTAGTGCGTAATCCTGTAAAGTGCGCATTGAGGAAATGTTAATTTTAGGTCATTTTAGGGATCCGTATCCGAAGGATGCCAAACGGGACCCTATTAATAAGCCTCTTCTGCCCGTCTGTCCGTCCGTCTTTCACCGGGCTCTACCGTATCAACCGAAATGGTTGGAGAGCTGAAAATTTCGCAGAGGGTGTATTTCTATTGCTATTAACAACAAATAATGAAACATACAGGTTTTTAAGTATTAAAAGTAGTTTAGTTAGTTAGTAGTACCCATTTAGGAGATTAGTTGTTTGGCCATTGTCTTAGCCATTTTCTTTTATTTGTTTATGAACGGACTCTCTCGATCTTATCAAAAAATATCTTTTACTGCGGGTATCGAGTTTTGTGCTTAGTTATTCATTATACGATTAAAAATTGCTCATTCGAATTATAATAAACAATATTAAGTTTTTTTTATTATTTTTTCTGTAAATACTTAATTTATTTTAGCCTAATTTCCAAGTGTACTGTTTGATTGCTCGACTCGGGCACAATTGCTTTATAGGCAGTGGCAGTGTGGCTTCTTCTTGAAGACTGCGAATGTCCGTCCTATACCGAAAATTGACAACCCTGTAAATATAAGTGACCTTCGTGCAATAAGTATCTTACCGTATCTATCTAAAATTTTGGAAAAAGTGATATATAACCAGGTCTCAAAGTACTGTGAGAGTAATAACATCCTGCCTCAGCGCCAGTCTGGGTTCAGAAAGGGGCGTAGCACTGCGTCGGCCCTGTTAGATGTGGTGGATAATATCCTGTCTTCTCAGGACCAGGGCAGAGGAACCATACTCACTCTCCTAGATTTTTCCAGGGCTTTTGATGCTTTAAACATTCCACTACTGCTGTCAAAACTGGCTTTCTATGGCTTCGATGTTCCTACCATAAAATGATTTAGTAGCTACCTTAGCAATCGCTGTCAACGGGTAGTGCTCGATAAGACAGACGGATCTCAGATGCAGTCACAGCTAGCTACCCTTAATAGAGGAGTCCCACAAGGATCCATACTTGGACCCCTTCTGTTTATAATATATAGTGCAGACATCACTCGAAGTATAATTAACAGTAGTTATCACTTGTATGCCGATGATCTTCAAATTTATATATCAGTTGACAATGATCCCCGTATGGGAGTGGAGGCTCTGAATGAAGATCTGGGCCGTATATCGCAATGGGCGTCTTCTAACACTCTAGTCCTTAACCCAAATAAATCGAAGTGTATGATATTGGGCTCAAAAAATCAAATACAGGCAATAGCTATGCATGATCCGAAGGACCTGGTAAATGGGGTCGCCATTACACGGGTCCGGGAAGCACGAAACCTGGGTCTTCTTATGGATGACAAACTTCGTTTTGAGGGACATGTCCTTGAGGTTGTAAGGAATTGCTTCTATAGGCTTAAAGTTTTGTATAGAATCCGTTACCTTCTTAGCGTTGACCTGCGAATACAGTTAAGTGAAGCCTTAGTACTATCCAAGCTTAGCTATTGTATTACAGTGTATGGAGCGTGTCTATTTGAGAAAACACAAAAACTCATACAAAGAGTACAAAATGCCTATGCCAGGTTCTGTTTCGTAATTCCCCCCAAAACGCACATTACTCCATTTTTAAACAGGGCAAATATTTTAAGGATGAAAGCTAGACAGGATTTGTATTTTTCAACGCTGTTGTTTGAGGTTATAGTGAAGAGACACCTTCTTATCTTTGTGACAAACTTACCTGGCGTATGTCCCAGAGAGTTGCTCCTTTTCTCTCAATGCCTCGACGCAAGGGTGCAGCTTTCCGTGGCAGTTTTAAGTACCGTGCCACCAAGTGCTGGAATAACATCCCACTACCCCTTCGGCTGCTTACTAGTAAGGCTGGGTTTAGAAGTGCCTATAGAAAGTATTTGATACTACAGCAGAAAACTTAGGGAACGGCACGAAGCTAATCTACCTGTTACCTGTGATATTTATATTGTTTCCAATTATATTATTACTATGATTAATTCCCTACTGATTATTATTATTTTATAATCCTAATGACATTTTCAATTTAATTTTACTTGTAACCCTGACATAAATTTTATTACATATTGCTATATTTTTTTTAATTTTATTTCTTTTATTACTATACATTTTAATGATATAATTTTAATGCTATAATTTTAATACAATCTTCTAGAATACAATTTATTTTATTCAACAATTTTATTAAAATCATCATATTTTACGTTGTTAAATGTGTACTTGAGCAAACCGTTGTCTCGTCCGTACTGGCTCTGGCAGAATATCAGCGTCACAGATTCGTCTGTGACATTGCTGAGTCAGGGCCATTTCATTGTCGCGGTACAGTCACAATACCACATAGTTATCCTTACCGTACCTTAATGTTTTGCTTGTATAATTTTATTATTTATTGTTTGTTTTATTTAACTGCTGTGTTTTGTTTTAATTTGCAGATTTTTCTTCTGAAAATTTGAGTTAAAATTATGTATTTGTGTGTGTACCATGTTGCAATGTATAAATTAATTTATCTATCTATCTATCTATCTTATCTATCTATCTATCTATCTATCTTGAAAAGGATATTCCCTATCAATTCAATCGACAAAAACCGTTCAGAAAACTCGTGCTCGGCTGAACTCTGCTCGAAACATGAAGTTTGTCTCTGCAGCCTTTGGCGTAAGTCGTCTGAGCTATGAACTTCAGAGACTTTTACGTTTGACACCTTGCACCAGCTTCATCTGTCAAATTGGTATCACGCAAGTAGCATCATAATGGAGGCCAAACCCAAGCTCATTGAATGAAGCCTAGAAGCCTTCGGTGATACCCCGCAAGCGATGAAATTGTATGAGCATGAGATGAACCATAGACACACGCTATGAACCTCAGAGAGTTACGCCATAAGGCTGCTGGTTTGAAACGTGTTGTTTCTCCCTTTGTTTGTTTGTGAAACCTTGGATTCTTTACTAAATGTCTCTGAAACTGTTGAATGAAAACGGTTTTAGCACCATGAGTGGACCTTTGGAGCAGCTGGCTTAATTTCATTTATGGAGGATATACGGGAGGATTGGCGTTGGGGCGGCGCCAAACAGAACCAAAAAGGGGAAGGCGCAAACGAAGACTTGGGGCGAGAATTCTCCATAATGGCTTACCTAACGGTGGACGGCCCCACGCGCGACGAGGATGGGTAAGTACTTGTATAAGACACATTGAATTTGGGGAAGGAGGGCGTGGAGGGGGGGAGTGGTGGGGGAGGGGAGTTCCCCCCACCTACCCCCGCTTTTAGGAAACCATTAGTTTTTATGTTATGGAGGTCCAAAGATTGAAGAAAATGCCTTCATTTTTTGGATTTCGGGGGAGTTGGAGGAGGAGAGGGGTTGGAGGAGGGGTTGCCAAGAGTAGGGGGTCGCCTCGCTCCGCTCCGATTCGCTCCGGCTCCCGGGTCTGCTGTAACGTATGAACCTAACAAACCTATCTTTAGTTTTTAAACAGGAAGTGACCTAAAGCAACCATTTTAGTTCTGATAAACTCCATAAAGTAGTTAGTAAGTAAACAAAGCCAAAGTCATCCAGAGAATCACGGATAAAACGAGAGCGCAACAGAACATTCACGAAACAAGGAAGGAATCGGAATGAAATGAGTAAGTAGGGGGTCGCCTCGCTCCGCTCCGCTTCGCTCCGGCTCCCGGGTCTGCTGTAACGTGTGAACCTAACAAACCTATCTTTAGTTTTTAAACAGGAAGTGACCTTAAGCAATCAATTTGGTTCTGATAAACTCCATAAAGTAGTTAGTAAGTAAACAAAGCCAAAGTCGTCCAGAGAATCACGGATAAAACGAGAGCGCAACAGAACATTCACGAAACACGGAAGGAAATTGCTGACGCAAATTTCTACCATTACAACAAAATCTTGTAATTTGTACTAAAATCATGTACCAATATCCAACGTTGGAGCTTTTGTGTTTGACATTTGTCGTTCCGAGATTGGCCAAGTTGTAAAAATCGCATAAACATATTTTATAATTAAAGTGCTAAAATGATGTTTCCTAAATCAGAAAATGGTATCAGAGGATAGCTAAGGACCCCCCCTAACCACCTAAGTACTCCAATCTTCAAATTTCAATGTGTCTTATATAAGACCCAACCCGAAGCGGTTCCCAACGTCCTAAAGGAAATACTTGGTAGTATATACCCGCGTAGTGCTAAGAAGCAACAAATTGTTCTCAAGAACATCACAATTTGGTCAGGATCTCTTTCAAACTCACTTGACACTGGTAAAATTAACCTAAAAAGAGGTAAAGCAAATTAAAATTATTACTTCATCGGGCTCAAAACAGGATCTAATAATTATACCAGCACCATCAAACTTTTAACTTGTAGGAACCTATTTCTAGAAGTATTTTCTATTTGTTTTTAATGTTTGCAATAAGATATTCTTAATATAATAAGTATCTCTTTTTTTTCAGGCAATCAAGCACCAACTCCTCAACTCACCAGTTGCCTCAGTGCTCTTCAACAATCAAGGCCCCTACTCTAGCAATTGCAAAAGTTAGGAAGGCTGAAATAGAGTGGTGAAATGCTAACAGATGCCGCCTGCTGAACATGTTCAAATGGAATGAAATTTAGGGATTGAACTAGAATCTAACCATTAGATCATGCGCAACATGCGGTACCTTTATTAGACTAAATGGTTTCTAGAATAACAAACGCTTATGTATGTGTGATATATTTTGACATTGAAATCTGAGTTTTATTAACGAGTTGAATCCCAGTCACCCGAAAAATTTAATGCAATTTTCAAAACCCATGATAACTTAGTGCCACTAGCTAGAAAGCGGAATAAGACTTAACTCGAGTAAACTATGACAACTCCATATAAACTTATATTTATAAGATAAGATGGTTACAATTCAATTACAGTCATAGAAATACAGATTAAATTCTAATATATTGCATTAATTTGTAACAATTTTCCTTTTTATTCTATGGGTCACAGAGAGATGTTCACAGGTACAGACCTATCAACTTAAGCTGATACTTGCATTTGTGTGAGTGCACACTGATAGTGTAGAGTGTCAATCGGCTTGAAGCGCGGCCCGTCCCGCGCATGGTTTAAACTGGTTTATACTAGTATAAATCAAGCGGCCTGAAGCGCGGCACGTCCGCTACGCACCGCTTCCCTGCCGCCCGCTCACATACTTCACTTCACCTCCGGTACTGGTAGCAGATAGACGTGTAATTTTATGTGATTGATTGTGTTTGAAATATTAGTGAAATGGCTCCTACTGCTCCTGGCTGCTGCTAATGGCTCCTACAATCGACGATATAACGGAACGATTAATTATTAACACAGGCTCTGACTCTGATGAATCATCAGACGAGAGTGAAGATGAAGATGCAATGAGCGGAGTAGAAGAGTTATAAGATTCAGTCATTATGAGGTCGAGAATTGGACAGTTGGTAACATTGTGTTTTATGGACTTCGTTTAAACAAAACATTGATTTTATTTGTATGTGTTTTACTAACTGTACTTTTGGCGATCACTCACACAAATGCAAGTATCAGCTTAAGTTGATAGGTCTGTAAGTATGTCCACTCTGGTAAATCCTGCTAAGGGAATCCCAAATACGCCATTTGGTGGTATTGGGAAGCCTTTGAGATACATTTGCGAGGCTCTTCACATAGTAGCATCGGCCCCCTGCTCTAGTGATAGGGTAAGATTGTGAATATAAAATAAACAGTCAAGTGCGAGTAAGACTCGCGCAACAAAAGGGTTCTGTACACATTGGAATGGGGGTAACATTTATATAGAACAACTCATTTAGGTAATAATACCTAAAATTAACTTTGAATAATAATGGCTAAACTAACACCCTTAAACAAAAACAATTTGGAGCGGCGTTACGGGAACCTTTACATAACGAGGAGCGAGGCAACGGGAGTAGGTTAGGTTCAAAGCGTAAGCGTGGAGCGGCATAAAGGAGGAGCGAGGCAAAGGGAATAATTCATATATAAATATAAATAATGTACTTAAGATAAATTATTATCTCATTGGTACATGGTCAGGATCAGCCGGCGCGCCGCTTAACTGAGTAACACCGTACACGCTGTTCATACTGCTATAAAATATAAAACTACTGTTTAAAAGTGTTACATACAGTGCAAAGTTACTTAATTTTGAAGTGAAACCCAAATCCTACAAAATGGTTATACTGTGATGTAAAAATAATAAGTGAATAACTTAAAATCCTAGAAAGAGTGCTAACAAAGTCGTTAAATTATTCAAAGTGCCGATCAGTGAACAAAGGAACTCGCTGACTCATAACTGGTTCAACTCTAACCGGCTTCTAAACAGACAACAACTCTGCAACCCAATTCGTATTTTAAGCCAACTCTTCCAGAGCCCGATGGCGCAGTGGTATAGAAGGACCGATTAAAGTGCAAGTGACGACAAAGCGCAGGTTTAAATCTCGAGTATATCAACAATTTTACTTTTGGGATTTTGATATATAACTCAGACTCTCGCAGAGCCTGAAATCACAGCGGTATAGAAGGACCGAAAATGTGCAAGTGACAAAAAGCGCAGTTTCAAATCTAGCCTTTTATTTATTTTTTGGATACTACTAGCGTTAAAGGCACATCAATTCTCACTGTAACAAAAAAAAATATACAAAATAAAAACAAAATGGATGACATCAATATCATTTATAGAAGAAAGGACTTGAAGGACTCTATAAATTCAAGCTTTGTTAGTCTGGAGGAAAACAGCATTTTAGAAGAAACATTGAAAAGCCTACCAGATATGACTGCTACTTCTATATGCGAGAGTGAGCTTTCGGAATTGAAGCTTAAAGTGGAGACTCTCGAACTAGAATTAGATGGAGCACACGTAGAAATTTAAAATATATTGATGCAGAACATAAAATTAAAACAAGACTTAGAAAAAAGCCGGAAGGTAATTCAATTATATAAAAGACTTGCACCGAACTTGACACCGGCCAACAGTAGCATGAACAATTCAAAAATATTAAGCCAAGATACTACGACAAAAACAATGGAATTGCAAAAACCGACAAAATCGATACAAACAACTGAAAAGTACGCAAACCTAGACAGAGCAAATCAAATTGAGATATCAACAAAGCACCAGTCTACCCAGACTATGACTACAGGTACCGACAAAGAATCTGAGATATGCATACAACGGGATTGCCAGACAGAAGCAAAACTCGGTAAAGATAATATTATGCAGAGCACGAAACCAGACAAGGATACTTTCCTGGAGGAAAGTAAGAAGACGAATGAGTCAATGGGAAACCAAAAAAACATAACCATCATAGGAGGAAGACAATGCGTTGGATTAGCATCGAGGTTAAGCGAAAACAGATTACATAATAAATATGGACAGTACAAAGTAATGGCTCTGATTAAGCCCAACGCAACATCGCAGGAAATATGCCGATCATTAGATAGCCTGGACAAGACGCTTATGACGGAAGGAGATAAAATTGTTATATCTCTAGGTGAACATGACACCAACCCTAAGATGGTAGAAATAGAATTAGGCGCAGCTCTAAAGTCTCTAAAATATAATAATGTGTTAGTGCTAGGCGTTTATAATAGTGATCACTTAAATGAAAGGAAATTAAATGACACGTTACGAGTGATCTGTAAACAGTTCCCAAACTGTACATTCCTAGATGCTGAGGGATTGAAATTGCATTATAAAAATACGTGTACAAAGATTAATGCTGTTGTAGACCAATTAGATTACACTGACACAATGAAACAAAAACTAAGATTGCATAACATAGTCAAATCAACCAAACCAAACACTCGAACAAATCAACCCAACAAAGAGACACGGAAACCGGGCACTATACCATATTAATTTCAAAGTTCTCATAAAAATAGTACAAACAAATATCCAAAACTTAACAAAAACCAAACCGATGATGAAACAAAAAAGGGGACGATTCCCTATTATTTTAAAGTATCTTGTAATGCAGACTTCATGAAACTGAACCCCAAAAATATACAAGTATAAGTAGTACTACTAAAAATGAGTTTTTTCGTTCCTCCTAATGATTTAAAGTTTAGAGTATTACATCAAAACATACAAAGCATCAATTCCAAATTGGAGTTACTTGAATTAGCAATGAAGGACTTGAGTGACAACAAGGAAGAACCAGACATCATATGTCTTTCTGAAACGTTCATACAGTCAGGTAATGAAAACATGATAAATTTAAATAACTATAAAATGGCAACGGCCTTTTCAAGAACCAAAAGAAGGGGAGGCACTTGTATTTTGGCTAAAAAAGAAATTGACACCAAAGAACTTCCTTACATCAAAGATATGGCTGTACCAAACCTATTTGAAAGTTGTAGAATAGAGGTTCCAAAACACAAACTAGTGATTATTTGTATCTATTCTTTTAGGACACAAAAAAATAAAATAGAACAATTCTTTAATAAACTTGAGACCTTATTATTCACATTATCAAAAAAGCAAATTTCTAATATAATTATCACAGGAGATTTAAATATCAATATTCTGAAAAATAACATAAACACCACAAAACTGATTGACATAATGAATACGCATAATCTTAAGGTACTGATTAAGACACCAATAAGGGAAAAAGCCTGTCTTGATCATATTTACAGCAATATTAAGGATGCACAAGGAACGACACTACCTCTCGAATTATCAGATCACGAAACTGCGCAAATGGTGAGCTTTCCAATAAAATCAAAAGACTACGCGATTAAGACATGGCACATTGTGAAAAGAGACTACAGTGATGACAACATAAGAAAGTTTTGTAGCGCTCTACAAAACATTACCTTCAGTGAAGTATATGAGCAAACAGATGCAAATACTGCATTTGATAAATTCCACGAAATTTTCACTTTGTTCTATGAACTATGCTTCCCGAAAATAGAACGCAAGATAAATGCAATATCAAAAAGAGCATGGGTAACAAAGGGGTTAAAGATATGTTGCAAAACGAAAATATCTCTGCGCTATAATTTTTATGTTAACAAAACAGAAGCAAATAAACTGCAATATAGAAACTACACGAAACTACTAAAAAAATGCATCTCACAATCGCAAAGGAACCAAAATAGTAAAATGGTTTTGGAGAGTAAAAACATTTGCTTCTTGGAAAATAATAAAAGAAGTTGGCCAAAATAAAACAGAATATAAAAACATTAATGCTATCAAAGACGACAATGATCATTTATTAATAAATCCTCTTGACATAGCCAATACATTTAATGATTATTTAATAAATTTGACAAACAAAAATAATTCTGAACTAAATAAAATTTATTTACATAAACGCAATTGTACAGGAACTAGTTTTTTCATCACTCCCGTAAGGGAACAAGACATAAAGAAAATTATAATGGGTCTAAAAAATACTGAAGCAACAGGGTACGATGACATAAAAACAGATGTTATCAAGATATGAAGCAATTCACTATGTGCAATTTTATGCCATTTAATAAATATCTCGTTTGAGGAAGGACGATTTCCTGAAAAACTAAAACTTTCGATTGTGAAACCGCTGTATAAGAAAGGGAATGCAGAAGAAGCCAGCAACTATCGACCAGTTACACTGATACCAATATTCTCGAAAATATTTGAAAAAGCTATGCAATTTAGGCTTAATGACTACTTTGAGAAGCATAAAATAATTACAAAGGAACAATACGGTTTCCAAAAGGATAAATCTACAATTCTAGCAGCATTAAATCTTGTATCTAGTGTGGCGAAGGGCTTAGATCTTAAATACAATATATCTGTTTTATTTTTCGACATGACGAAAGCTTTTGATTTTGTCTCGCATGATATTTTGTTAGATAAACTAGAACAATATGGCGTAAGGGGACCACCCCTACAATGGATACAGAGCTATATTCGTGATAGGAAACAAAGTGTGCACATACATAGATTAAATAGCAATAACAAGGAAATTAAATATGAGTCTGAATATAAATATAATAATTTTGGTGTACCTCAAGGAAGTGTTTTAGGCCCACTTATGTTCTTATATAAAACCGGTCAAGTGCGAGTCTTAATCGCGCACGAAGGGTTCCGTACCACCGTTCAATGGAAGCGATGGTGTGGAGTGAATAGTTTGGATTTTACACAGCAAAATATTGTTTACAAAGTTATTGGTGCGGTTACTTTCACACTCCATGTACGTAACCAGGTGCATCCATAAGTTTGTATGTGGTATTGAAAGAATTGTTGTATGGGAGCCCCCTTAAATATTTCTTTTATCCTGTTTTTTAGTATTTGTTGTTATAGCGGCAACATAAATACATCATCTGTGAATATTTCAACTGTCTAACTATCACGGTTCGTGAGATACAGCCTGGTGACAGACGGACGGACGGACAGCGGAGTCTTAGTAATAGGGTCCCGTTTGGAACCCTTCGGGTACGGAACCCTAATAAATGACATACCAAAAGTGACATTACACCAATCCATCTTATTCGCGGACGACATTTCGATTATAGTAAGCAACAATAATAATGACATTATATTTAACAAATCAAATTGTAATAATGGTAATAAGGATAATAAATTAATTGATAAACACAGAAATGACATACATAAAACAATAGGGTTAGTTGACGATTGGTTAAATAATAATAATCTAAAAATTAATGTGACTAAGACAAAGTTAATGAATTTCAACAATGTCAGTGATATCACTATAAACTATAATAGCCAAATAATAAAATGTGAAAATAGTGTGACATTTCTCGGTATTGTAATTGACAAAGACCTTAACTGGAAACTGCAAATTGACAAGGTTTGCAATAAAATAAGTAGATTTGTATTTGCACTCTCAAAGCTGAGAAAAACTACCACCCTCCAAATAACACTTGCTGCCTACCTGAATCCGTGCTAAGGTACGGCATCATCTTATGGGGAAATAGTACAGATGTCAACAGAGCGTTTGTTATACAAAAAAAAATGCGTCAGGGCAATCTTAGGAGTAAAACCCCAAGAATCATATAAAACGCTGTTCAAAAAACTAAACGTTTTAACTTTACCGTGTCTCTATATATTTGAAGTAGCAAAATTTGTGAAACAGAACATGAATATGTTCATGACTGCTAAAGAACAGTTTCCAAGGAATACTAGAAATCCGGATAGATTAGTACTGGAACATAAGCCACGAACAACGCTTTACCAAAAGAATTGTTATGCAATGAGCGTAAAAATATACACCAAATTGCCCACCGACATAAAAAGTCTCCCTTTCATAATTTTTAAAAGAAAGTTATTTCTATGGCTTCAACAGCATAATTTTTATGCACTTTCAGAGTTTATAAGTCTTAATATTAAATTGTTTGTGTATGCTTGATAGGTCCTATACACAAATTGAAATAAACTACTATTTGCATGCTGTATAAATATAGCTGAATAAGGAACTTCTAATATTATTAACATCTGATATGTCTACCTAATTTCATAAGCAAATAAACGAATCTTGAATCTTGATTCGAACATGCATCTCTTGTGTGAGAAGCAAGCGTGAAACCCATTTGACCACGGAGCGGTATATGCGTTTGGTTTTAGAGTTTATTTGTCTCTGTGTGTGTGTGTTTGTTTATCCATTGCCACACCTGGAAAACTATTGAACCGATTTAGATGCGGGTTTTTGCATTATATATGTGTTCAATAAGTGGACCAAAGGAGAACGCTCAGAATGTATAAAAAAAAACCAGGCCCGGGGCAAACGAAACTTAACTCAAATAAAAGGTATTATTGAGATATAAAATAATCCACGGGAGACATGATCGAAATCGATATCTAAGTGCGCGAAATATTGCTAAACGAGTTTTTATAGTTCAATAGTTCAATAGTATTTATTCATAAACAATAGTACAATTGTGTCTGAAATACATCGATTAAAACTAAAATATTATTTAAATGGTATAACAATTCTATACAACTGAAATCATTATAAGCCAGAAATATAATAAAATGTAACTTAATTGAAATTAAATTAAATGATAGGTAGACAAACAAAATAACAAAACTCTTTGACATGTCAAAATAAATTATTCAATACAAATACACATCACATACCTGGCTTAACAGTTATTAGTAATCATAAGTGAACTACGTCTAATTAAACGTCAAAACTAAAATTAATCATGCGCATGTCACAATAAATAAATAAATTCATAAACACAAGGAATAAAATATCATGTCATAAATAAAATTTGTATAATGTTATTTTGATTGATTGCAGAATTCGTCATTACTGTATGGACTCATTTCCAATAAGAATGTTCTTAGCTTGTCCTTAAAACTGCTGTGCGTAACCATGAGCTTCAGCTCTGTCGGGAGCTGGTTAAATAACCTGAGTGACTGATAACCCGCTGAATGTCTTGCTACTTCTAACCTAGGTGCAGATACTATCGGGAAGTCCTTTCTACGCGAATTCTCTCGTGTATGTCTCTGTTCCTGGTTTTCTATTTTGTGAATATTCTTAACTAGAACATCCATCAGCACAAGCAAGTAAACCGCCGGAACAGTCAGTATACCCAACCTGATGAAGTGCGGCCTGCACGATTCCGTCTGTTGGATACGAGCTATCGTGCGGATTGCCCTTTTTGTAACACGAATGCTTTTAAAATATTATATTCATAGCTATTTCCCCACAACTTGATGCTATAGCGCAACTTGGACTCAACCAGAGCATAATAAACCATTCAGTTACTACGTCCCTAAGACTTCTCAGGGCATAGCACGCTGAGCCAATACTACCTTCCAGGGCAGTAAGTTCGGGCTTCCAGTTGAGAGAGGCATCAATATTAACACCCAAAAACCTAACTACATTGACTGTCGCCACTGCGTCCCCGTTTAGGGTAGCCTTTATTTTATCATTATTTCGTGCGGTGGTCTTGAATAAGAGTAGATTAGTCTTAGTGGTGTTGATTTTCAGGTTATTGTTGGTAAACCAGGAATCAAAATTAAAGGAGTCATACTTATATTTTAATAGATCTAACAATACTATTACCATAATTAGCTACAGTTGCGCTATTTAAGTGTATAAATAACAAGTATAGGCACCTCGTCGTTGAGGGGTAGCATCTACATACCTACCGAGAGGCCCGGGTTCGATTTCCAACTGTGCCTGACCCAGTGAGGCAAACAGCCGGCATAGTGTGGGTAACTTAATATCTGATTAGGTCAGTGCAGTTGTCACACGCCGTGCTCTGATAAACAGATAAAGATGTTATCTACGGACCATGTCGTTAAAATGCTAGACAGAAAAAAAACGATTAAGTCCTTATATCGAAAATAAGATAATTTACTCATTGGTGAATATAGCTTGCTTCAGGTCTAATATTATACCTAGTCGGTCCTTAAGTTCTGTCACAAGGTTTTTGATAGATAAAACTCAGCAATAAACTTTTTCTTATTCGTATTATACATGATTAAAAAGCTTCTTTTATACGAATCAAATTGCAATACAATTTTTGTACGATTATTGCAATATGACAAAAAACCTTATAACTTGAGACAATTGCGAACCCAAAACACGCCGCAACTGACAAAAATACCACTTACCACAAATTTAATAAAAAAAGCATAATAAACCATTCAGTTACTACGTCCCTAAGACTTCTCAGGGCATAGCACGCTGAGCCAATACTACCATCCAGGGCAGTAAGTTCGGGCTTCCAGTTGAGAGAGGCATCAATATTAACACCCAAAAACCTAACTACATTGACTGTCGCCACTGCGTCCCCGTTTAGGGTAGCCTTTATTTTATCATTATTTCGTGCGGTGGTCTTGAATAAGAGTAGATTAGTCTTAGTGGTGTTGATTTTCAGGTTATTGTTGGTAAACCAGGAATCAAAATTAAAGGAGTCATACTTATATTTTAATAGATCTAACAATACTATTACCATAATTAGCTACAGTTGCGCTATTTAAGTGTATAAATAACAAGTATAGGCACCTCGTCGTTGAGGGGTAGCATCTACATACCTACCGAGAGGCCCGGGTTCGATTTCCAACTGTGCCTGACCCAGTGAGGCAAACAGCCGGCATAGTGTGGGTAACTTAATATCTGATTAGGTCAGTGCAGTTGTCACACGCCGTGCTCTGATAAACAGATAAAGATGTTATCGACGGACCATGTCGTTAAAATGCTAGACAGAAAAAAAAACGATTAAGTCCTTATATCGAAAATAAGATAATTTACTCATTGGTGAATATAGCTTGCTTCAGGTCTAATATTATACCTAGTCGGTCCTTAAGTTCTGTCACAAGGTTTTTGATAGATAAAACTCAGCAATAAACTTTTTCTTATTCGTATTATACATGATTAAAAAGCTTCTTTTATACGAATCAAATTGCAATACAATTTTTGTACGATTATTGCAATATGACAAAAAACCTTATAACTTGAGACAATCGCGAACCCAAAACACGCCGCAACTGACAAAAATACCACTTACCACAAATTTAATAAAAAAACAGTGTTCCAGATAACCAACAAGGTTTTTTTTTTATTCTGAAACCTCGATTTTAGACCATGCTTAACAACTAGCAATTGATTTTCTGTCTGTTGAGAACTTTACGTACTTTTTACGTTTTCAGAAAAACGTATAAAAATGATCTTGTGGGCAACAAGTACACTACGTAAAATGTGAATATGAAAATTAGTTTTACCCAGACTTAGTTATTATTAAGACTAAGTTATAACTATCTTATGCTTCAAAATGAAGGTAACGGGTTCAGGGAGGGTTCTGACTAAAATCTCACGTAAGTTTGAATGGTTTTAAGAGTCATGGAAAAAAGATAAAGTGAATCACGTCCGTATTTTTGATTGGGTAAAAAAGTGCAAAATCTCTGAAGAAACTAGCATTTGTGTAATATGGCTTTAAGCATTTAAATCCAATAATCGTTCTAATTTATCAGTATTTAATGAGCTATCAAACCATATATAGTATTAAATAAAATAAAACTTGGTATTATTTACTATGCGGCAAAATATTTGTGACAGAACTTATGGACCGACTAGGTATATACATACATATACTCACGCCTGTTTCCCGGAAGAGGGGTAGGCAGAGACTAAAGATCTCCACCTGCTACGATCCTGGCATACATCTCTCGCTTCCTCAACATTGATAAGTCTCTTCATGCAAGCTCGCCGGTTACTTGGGTACTTCGTATTTGCCCCTCACTAACAAATCGCCGATTTGGTCTAAGTATAAAGAACCTTCTTGGGCGTCCCCACCACTCCCATGAAAAGGTAATGCACAGTTCTTGAGAAAATTTACTTTAAAACCTCATTTTTGAGGTTATGATTACATAATTTTGGCAACGAAAGTGACCTGTTTCGCTTTATTATTTCGGAATCGCCTTAGCTCCGGCTTCTGCGGGGCTGCGGGGATGCCCCCACACTGCAGCGCACCCACGCTCGCCTCCGCAGCCTCGGCTTGCTGGTCGGTCACGGTCGGCCGCTCCGTCTCACTCGGGTGCGCGGTCCCCTGCGTATCTTCGTGTCTACGGCTCATAAAAAGCACTCTAGAGCCTAGCCACAAGACTACCTACGAAGGACTGCCTAGGAAGTGGGGTGCCCTGATTCGGATTTTCTATTTCAAAACGAAACGCAACAAAAAACAATCACGAAACTCGAGAAGAACCTGAATGAACGAAAATTTTCGTATTTTTTTACGTACATTATTACTCAAAGTTCCGTGTCATCGATTTTGCGTGACATTTGGGACCACATACTGTTTTTACACCACCATTTTAGTCTTCAAATTGCCCATTTGTACGTTTCATTGTCGCTTTTTATCTGAGGTTAGAAACTAATTTTATTAATAACACGAGAAATATGCATTACCTTGTAATAAGAGTAGCAGCGTTATAATCAGGGACCCAGCCCCTATCAGATTCATCCCATTTTACCCCCGTTATCCTGCTAAACGATTCACCAAGCCAACGTTTTGTCATGAAATCCGCGGCCGGGAGTCGCGAATCGCATATTGTGAAATCGCACGGCGTCGTTATGGTCCTTGAAATTTTTCGCGAGCCGACGTTCTAGTGGTATGTAATGCGAAATTTCAGAGGCTGTTCTCACCGTCCACCCCTACTAACGGATCTTGTTCCTTCCTTATTCCTATATCTAGTTATCTACCTATATTTTCTAGCCGTGTAAAATTTCTGTACCTATACCTGTACCTAGTTGCTGTAGTACCATTGGACAGTACCGCTAACGGAACTAGTAACACACAGAGACACATGTGGTTTTAGTACCATTTTCCGATAATATCAATAGTACCAGTGCCACACCGTCCCGTGGAACCACCAAGCGGTCCAGTAGTTCCACAGGTAAAAAAAGACTGCCCGTGCTTACACACTCTCGTTGTCCCTTCCACTTTCCATAAAGTACCAGGCCAACAGACTGTTGCCTGCATTGAGGTTAATTCTTAATATTCAAAAGGGGTCCCGTTGGCACAGACAGCACAGCAATGCCAGTCACAATAACATTTTTCTGGTTGTTTTTTTTAAGTACGTTTGTTGGTGTCTTGAAAAATATAAATGGTACCTAATACAGCATTAGGGTGAGCTTGGGTTTTTTAATGTATCAATAGTACCAATGTCATTTGTTTAGCAAGAAAACCCTGGACATTTTAATAAATGTAGGTTTTAAAGGTACTAGCGATACCCAAGCGTGTCACTTCACTTCCATTAGTCCAACAGTACTACAGCAATAAAGGGATTTCCGTGGCGGTTTACGAGATAACAGATAATTTCATTAGTTTTTAGATGATATTCTGAGTCGAGTGTCAGCTCATACCTAGCTCGCTTTATCATATTCAGAGACATAATATGATCGAAGTCGAAAGGGAGGAATTTTAAAATACAAATGTGTTTATAAAATGTATTGCCATAGTAACTAAAACTATAACAATATCACATTGCATTCACGTTACACTGCACAAGATACATTCCCAAACACGGTGTTCCAGTGAAACGCTTAGTTGAGGCTGTCGGGGAGAGAGATGGCGACGACGGGGGCCTCCACCACGGCGACGGGCATGGGGGCGGCCTCCACCACGGCGACGGGCATGGGGGCGGCCTCGACCACGGAGACCGGCATGGGGGCGGCTTCAACCACGGAGACGGGCATGGGGGCGGCTTCAACCACGGAGACGGGCATGGGGGCGGCCTCAACCACGGACACGACCTCAGGAGCGGTGTCGACGACAGATACGACCTCGGGGGCGGTCTGAACGACGGAGACAGCTTCGGGGATGACCGCGGGAGTGGCGACAACGGGGGCGGCGACGACGGGGGCGGCGTCGACGGCGATGGGGGAAGCGTTAGCGGAGTTGATGTTCAGGATGATCTGCACCAGGGGGGTGGCGGCGGCGTTCCCGGCGACCACAGCGGCTTCGGGGGCGACCACGGCGGCCTCGGCGACGACAGCGGGGGCGGCCTCGACAGCGGTCACGGCGCCACCGTCGGGGAGGGGGAAGTCGATGATGGGTGCGCCGACAGCGATACCTTCGACGGCGACGGACTCGACGAGGGCGGGGCCGACGACGACGGGGCTGACGATTCCGGCGGGAACGAACTCCACTACAGACACGGTCTCGGGGGCGGCCTCCACAATGGACACGGTCTCAGGGGCGAGGCCCAGTAGCTCGTTCAGCATGGCCTCGAGGGCGACGGCGGTGGCGGGGTCGGTGCTCGGGCTCTGGATGGCGGCGATGATCTCCTGCAGCTCCGACACCTCGCTGGTGACCACCTGCGGCTTCAGGTACGCCCCGGACGCCACGGCGGCGATCAGCGCGAACACTACTAGGAATTTCATCTTTGGTGGGGCTGCAAGAGAAAAGGGTGATGAGATTGTGATTTCTTGGAGTATTTTGGTGTGGAATTTTTCTGGAAGTAAAATTATAGTTTAGGGCAAGTTTAAGTTTCTACTTTGGCAAGAACTGAAGTTGGAACTTAAGAGAGTCCTCAGATTTCTTACCTTTGTATCGATGTGAAAACACTGACTATGCTGCTATCGCAATTTCGCGAGGTTTTTATACTAGTAACTTATCTTAAATTTTATTGTCATAATCATGTGAAGCGATATTAGGTCTACTTACTTGAAGCTTAATCTACTACAATCAAAACCATACATTATAATATAATAACAAGCAATACAATTTGATATTACGAATTAGAACAAAAACATTGGAAAAAGAATGCATTTATTTTATCTATTGTTATAGAGCTTCCTGGGCGTGTGTCACCTCCCCGTGGCCCTGAAATTTCGAAGCGCGAATTTTTACAGTTTTCCAGAAAACCGTACACGATACATGAAAAGTGTATGAAAACGAAATGATCCTTGATAAATTTACTATAAAACTATCACACACAGAAAAACGATATCACTTAAGTATCCGCGCAGACTGCCTCAAAATATGAACATTTGAAAATATTTATCGTTTTTTCTGCTGAAAGTTTACTTTTCTCAAAAAATTGCCACAATAGCACCTAAATATGACTACAGTAAATAATAGAATATGCTCTTTAAAAAGAGGCATATTTTATTTCCGAACTCTTTAATTACCTACACGTTGAAATGCTATTTTAAAAATTTCATGAATTCGGCCATTCACCGAAATATAAATATTTGTACTGGTTAAGATTTAAATATCGTTTCGTACCTTCGTACTATAAAACTTAAGAACTGAAAAATAATATAACAAACAAAGCTTGCGGCAGAACTATTAAAAATGGCGGCATAGATGGTGCCCATTTTGGATTTATAGCACGCAGGCCACCAGAGGTCACGCACAAGTTGTTTGCGGATGCGGTGGTTACCTAAATACTTAAGACTCTACCAAATTCCAAAGATTTGGCACAAGGTGCACGTTTCTTATGAATTCTTCCTAAACCTAAAAATAGAGAAAGCCTTCCGTGGCGGCTCCTCGATCCTTATTCGGAACGATATATATTTTATTGAAAGTGTTGACATTGTGAGCCTCTAAATTGAACGGACCATTGAGATAGCAGATATAGAACTTGAGCAGCTTAATGTATTAAGAGCTTACAGGCCTCCCGGCTCATCATTTGATTTATTTGAAAAATCATGGTGTTACATTTTGCAAGATTGCTTAAAATCGTTATAAAAGCGTTTGGTATGTGGATATTTCAATGTTAATCTACTTGTGAACTGTAATCATACTAGTATAGAATAAAGTCCTTATTTCAGTTCTATAATCTGGTAAATCTTTCCCTTGAGCCGACTAGAAATACTGCAACCACCGCCACGTGTCTTGATAATATTTACCCGAACTTGACTCTAAGTGATAAATCCCTCAGCAATAAACTGGATGAAGAACGCTGTAGCCATTTAAAAGTCCACTTAACTTCAGTTAAATATGGTAATGCCTCAAAGGAAAGAAATCTACTTTGTCCCTATTAATGAGAGTCGCCTTCAGCAATTTCGCACTAATGTAATAACTAAATTACTCGATTTACAATACTCCGACGATAATAACTAATCACGTACCTCCTTACTTAGATCACTAAAAGATGAAGATGACAATGTATTTAAATCTAAAACTTTAAAGACAATAAAACAGAATGCAATGTTGATTTCCAATTCGTTCAAGTCAGTCCTTCTACTATTCACAAAGCATTGATCTTGATGGCCTCTTTGTAATAACTATTAATTCCATAATATATTGCACCGACCCTCATTTAGCTTGTATTTTTAACCAATGTGTTGATAGTGGTATATTTCCTGACTTGATGAAACTGAGTAAAGTCATTCCTCTTTTAAAAGCTGGTAGTACATCCAATCCCAATAATTTCAGACCTATCGCTATCTTACCCACCCTCAGCAAAATATTCGAAAAAATCGTACTGGATTAATTAAGCAATTATTTTTATCGCTATAATTTAATGAATTCCATTCAATACGGATTCATTCGGGGTCTCTCCATGACCGACGCTGGAGCTGAACTTATTAAACATATATTCAGTACTTGGGAAGACTCACATGACGCAATAAGCGTTTTTAGTGATCTTTCCAAAGCTTTCAATTATGTTAGTTTAATGAAACATACTCTAGTTAGGAAGCTAGCTCATTATGGTGTAAAGGATAATGCCCTTGGTCTTCTGAGTTCATACCTCCAGTAACAGAACACAAAAGGTTGTACTCAATGGCAAGAGGTCGTCGGTATCGTCGGTACGCAATTACGCATCGGCTTTCCACAGGGCTTAATATTGGGTCCGTTCTTTTTTCTTATTTTTATAAACGACCTAACCCATTATGTTAATATTAAGCATGAAATAGTATTATTCGCGGATAATACTTCCTTACTTTTTAAAGTTAAAAGACAAACACAATTTAATACGATGTAAACAAACTATTTGATTGGTTTACAGCAAACAAGCTTCTACTCAGTGAAAATAAAACCAATTAATGTGTAATGTTTTCTCTACCCAATGTCAAACAGACACCAAAATCAAAAAATCAAAATCAAAAATCATTTATTTCCATAGGATGTTGTTACATCACTTAGATCCGTCATTACATTTTTTTGGGTGAGTTCACTAACCCAATGGCGGAATCTGTGGAGAAGAGCTCACCGAAGAAACTCCACAGTCGTCGCATCTTTTGCGTTTCCTTTTTTAAATAAAATATTGTCAAATTACAAAATGAATGCTAATTATATATCGAAACAGCCTGTTACTCAAACAATCTATTCCCATGGACATCTGTCCTCTAAGTAATCAGATATCCTGTAGTAACCTTTTTTATACAATTTCTGTTTTATTATTATTTTAAACTTGTCTAAAGGTAAGTTTTTAATATCAGTAGGGACCTTATTGTAATAGCGTATACAATTGCCTTTAAAAGAATTACTAATTTTATGTAGTCGGCTTACATAAGCAACCAACTTGTCTTTATTTCTAGTATTAAAATTGTGTATATCACTGTACTTCTGAAAATTAGTTATATTTCTTTTTACATACACAAGATTGTCATAGATATATTGAGACACAAATGTCAGAATATTGATTTCTTTAAACTTTTCCCTCAGTGACACTCTAGGCCCTAATCTATAAATTGCACGAACAGCCCGTTTCTGCAGAATAAATATACTATTAGCATTCGCAGCGTGACCCCACAATAAAATACCATAGGTCATTAGACTATGAAAGTAACTAAAGTAGACTAGTCTAGCGGTGTCTACGTCGGTAAGAGCTCTAATTTTTTTAACTGCGAACACTGCCGAACTCAGTCTGTTCGACAATTTATTTATATGAGGATCCCATTGTAGTTTGGCATCTAAAGTAATGCCCAAAAAGACAGTCGACTGCACAAGATCCAATCTCTGTCCTTTTATAAATATGTCTGTAGTTACCGGGTTCACATTGGGTAACACGAATTTAATACATTTAGTTTTCTTTTCATTAAGTAATAAATTGTTAACAGTAAACCAGTTCACTATACTAGAGATAGCATTTTTTACCTCGAAATAATTTGATTGCTGTCTTTTAACTTTAAATATCAAAGAAGTATCATCGGCAAACAATACTAACCCATGTTTTGCTTTAACAAGGTAAGGTAAATCATTTATATATACTAAAAACAAGAAAGGACCAAGAATTGAACCTTGCGGTACGCCCATACTTATTGAAGACCCAGGTGATCTTTTCCCATTAACATCGACCATCTGAACCCTATCTGTTAATATGACTCCAGAAGGCCAAGTGCCTGATCTTTTACACCATAATGGCGTAACTTCCTGACAAGAGTGTCATGATGGACGCAATCAAAAGCCTTGGATAGATCGCAGAAGACACCTATTGCATCCATTGCGTCTTCCCAGGCATCAAAAATATTGTCGATTAGTTCAACACCAGCATCGGCTGTTGAACGACCCTTTGTGAAACCAAACTGAGCAATATGAATTAAATTATTGAGATAAAAATGACTTTGCAATTGATTAAGTATGAGTTTTTCAAATATTTTGCTAAGCGTTGGTAGTATCGATATGGGTCTAAAATTGGTGGGGTCTGATGTACTACCAGCTTTGAATAAAGGTATAACTTTACTTAGTTTCATCAAGTCAGGAAACACACCACTATCTATACATTGATTAAATATACAACAAAGGTGAGGTGCGATACAATCTACAATGGAACTAATAATTTTTACTGATAGACCATGGGCGTCAGCTGTCTTTTTCATTTCCAGGGATTTAAACGCTTTTACAATGTCTTCATTATTTACGTGCCTAAATTTAAAATCTGTTTTACATTCCTCAAAGTTTTGTTTAAGTATAGATTCAGCAGCAGCGGGAGATGAATTTAAAGACTTGGTTGTTGAAACTGGAATGTCCGTAAAGAAATTTTCGAAAGCTTTTGCTACTTCTAGGTCTGTACTTAGCGATTGATTATCTATCTTAAGCTTGAAGTTATTATGTGTAGCTTTGGCCTTTCCAGTCTCTCTGTTTATAATTTGCCAAGTCGTTTTCATTACATTGCTACTAGATTCAATTTTGTTTTTAATGAAATTAGATTTAGCTACGGCACAAACGCGTTTAAACATTTTTGAATAACTACGAACATAATCTAGAAAGGCCGTATTTTTGTTATATGATTTCTCTTCATAGAGTTCATATAATCTTCGTCTGCTCCTATGAATTCCAACTGTCGCCCAATCACTAAACAAAGCTTTGTTATTAACTTTTATAGTTTTTGATTTAAATACCGTATCATATTCATTTTTGACAAGGTTAAATACTGAGTTGTACAACAAATTTGGATCGTCACTGTATGGTATTTCCCATAGTTTATCTAAAATATTATTCCTGTAGTGTTCAAGCCGAGTGTCACTAACGGGCACACATATAATATCCTCTTTTTGGTCCTTTTTTATTTTAATATTGAATATACCTATCTGACCAGAGTGATCAGAGGTTAATTTATTGATGACCGATTTGAAAATGGGCGTAATGTTAGTAAATATATTGTCAATGCAGGTAGCAGATGTTGCAGTAATTCTAGTAGGCTCCAAAAACAGATAGTTCATGTTGTGACATAAAAATAAAGATTTTAATCTAGTACAAATATTATTATCCTCTAACAGATTAACATTAAAATCACCACAAATTATAAAAAAATTGTTTTTATCGCTGATTTTAATCAACACTTCATCCATTTTCTTTTCGAATAAATCAAAGGATGAATCTGGTGGTCTGTATACGCTCATTACAATAAGTTGTTCACTTGTTGTGTTCGCGTGTTGCACCCACTAATATATAATTGTAAATAATGAAAAACTGAGCCTTGTGGAAAAACCTGTATTTCTTGGCATCACCCATGGTCCAAGCTTCAATGGGGACCTCATCTGGATGCATTAGCGGGTAGGCTGAGTTCTGCAGCATGCGCCATAAAAATAATCCGATGTATTTAGGATGTAAATAGTGCGAAATTAGTTCACTTCGGCTACTTCCACAGCTCGATGGCATCCAGCTGTGGGGTAATGCCTCGGATATAAATCGCATATTTATTTTGCAGAAACGTTTACGAACTCGGTCCGAGGGAGTCGCTAAGAGACAAGTTTAAAGAGATCAACATTCTGACTCTGCCTTCTCAGAACATTCTTGTGAATAAATTGTATTTCAAGAAAAACATCCACCTATTTAAAAAAAAGCGATAAATAACCATATTTTTATACTAGAAATAAGAATAAACTGTCCAGCTACTATAGACTCCACAAAATTTCCAATTCCTTAATCGCCCATGCATACGCTTTTACAATAAAGTCCTCGATACCATTTAAAGCTTACCGATACATAAATTCAAAACGTAAATTATGTTTGAAGGGATAAGGGACTCAGAGTCAAATTATCTAGAAGACGTAAATCCTTGGGGATAAACCGCTTGTTCTTCCATTGGCTTTCTTAAAAATAAATCATTGTATTATTAGTTAAATCTAAGGATTTCCTTTGAAAAAGAGCTACCTCAGAGTTTCTTTTGCGTTCTTTTCTGAGAAGTATCTGCTTTTGGAATATACACCTAGTATTAAATGAATGACGTTAGGCCAATATTAGACTATCATATATTCATCATAGAAATATGATTTAATATCTGTCAAATTCTAGGATCATTTTTTTATATGATGCTGTTCTTTATTTGCATATTACACCCAAGGTCATATAAACGTCATAGGTAATAGATGGGTACCGATTTAACCGCGTTTTCAGTTGCTATGACCGCAAATTTAGTAATTGCCTTATGGTTGAGAAAAAATGCAAAAAAAGAGGAACAAACGACGTACTTGGGTTAGACCATGGATTGCAAGGCGATCAGGGAGAGGAGACAATAACATATTACTAGAAGAACTTTGACTGGAAGATATAAAGTCCTACAAAATGTACCTCCGAATGGACAAAGTTGTATTTAGCTATATATTGTCAAAGGTAGCACCATTAATTTCAAAACAAGAAACTCATTTTAGATGCCCAATCAGTGCAAAATATCGTTTACTAGTAACTCTGAGATATTTAGCTAACGGAGAAACTTATTCCAGCTTACAGTTTCTAACCAGAATTCCCCAATGTACATTACCAATAATTATACCAGAAACGGGCAGAGCAATATATAAGGCTTTAAAGCATATAACATCTGAAAGTAAGTTCCTTGATATTTTTCTATTATATTATTTTTAAATAAAAAACAGAAAATGTTAATTCTTATCCTTATTTATTTAAACAAAAATCAGAAAATATTTGGTTAGGACAAACTGAGCCCATGTGCGCAACGTATGCAACGCATTATGATATCTACATATACTAACCACCTAAATGTCAAGCGTTGTGTATGTGGGACAAGTGTGCACATCAACTCTGATCGCCTTGCTATCCATCGTCTAACCCAAATACGTCGTTTGTTCCTTTTTTTCTTTGCATTTTTTCTCAACCTTAAGGCAATTACTAAAATTGCGGTCGTAGCAACTGAAAACGCGGCTAAGTCGGTATCCATCTTAATTACCTATGACGTTTATATGACCTTAGGTGTAATATGCAAATAAAGAACAGCATCATATAAAAAAATGATCCTAGAATTTGACAGATATGAAATTATATTTCTATGATGAATATATGATAGTCTAATATCGGCCTAAGAGATATGTAACAATTATCCAACAGAATAAAAAATATTTTGATTGATTGATTGATTTCTAGCCGAATGAATTAAATTTTCAAAATAGCAAAGCAACCTGAAATGAAAAAGTTAAGAAATAAATTATGCCTCTTTTCTAAGAACATATTTTATTCATTATCATTACACAACTAAACTTTCAGCGAAGAATATCGATAAATATTTAAAAAAACATATCTCATGGCAGAGTGCGCGGAAACTATTTAAGCGATATCGCTTTTCAGTGTAAATGTTTAAAGGTCTATAGTAATAATTATGAATAATTTCGTACACTTTTCATATATTGTAAAGGGTTTTCTTTATGGAGATGACGCACGATCCGAAGGGGGGAAAGGTTCATATGTAGGCTGGATGAATTTTTACCCAAATGACAAAATGTTACCCACTACATTATGTAAACGATGGGGATGTCTATTGGGTTATCTATCACCAATATATAAAATAATTACATTAATTTTTCCAGGTTTTCAATACATCGCAATCTAAAATGCTTACCATATTCCCCAAAATATGGTAGATACGAGTCAGGGACAGCATGAATCTGATTTAACTATGCATAGGTAGGTACCTTAAGGTTAAATACGAATTCTGTAAGGTTCTTCTTTGAATCCGGGCCTTAGTGGCTTTATTCCAATAATTCCAGTTGTGATATGACGATAGTTAATTCAGAATGTGAAGTTGAAACATTGAAAGAGATAAACAAAAACACTATCATATTACATAAGGCTACCTATGTTTCAATATCAATTAAAAGTAATTTATGATCGAGACTAGGTCTAGCTTATCCTAAGATAAGAGAAAATGTACTGTTAGTTAGTGCTAACTAAATTGGAAAAGATAGCGTGCGTGACGTGTTGTTGTACAATATATTATATTAGGTCCTTACATATGAAATTGGCGTTTCGCCGTATTGGCCACTTTGATCTCAAATATCTCCTCTATGGTTAGGAATTCTAAATTCAAATTTATACAGCTATTTACACATGTATTTGTGTTTCTAAAATTATGATTCATTTGTTTTTTCCTCAATGGTTTTTTTCTTACGTCATTCAGCTTACAAAATGGAAAACCTCGAAATATCGCGTTATTTACGAGTATGAGTTCTACCGTGGCACCAGTGCTGCAGAAAAGGCTCGAAGGATTAATGATGTGTATGGCGACGGTGCCGCAATAGAAAACACATTGAGTTTTTGGTTCCAACGTTTTCGTTCTGGAAATTTCAACCTGCAGAACAAGCCCCGTGGACGGCCGGAGACCAAAGTTGATAATGAATAATTGAAGGCTATTGTGGAAGCGGATCCATCGCAAACCACGTCCGAGTTAGCTGCAGGCTGCGGTGTTAGTGATTAAACTGATTTTATCCACTTGAAGCAAATTGGGAAGGTGAAAAAGCTTGAAAGGTGGGTACCTCACGAACTGAGTGAAGCAAATCAACAAACGCGCTTTGATTGCTGCGTTGCATTACTCACCCGGCACAATAATGAAAGGATTTTAAATCGAATCATTACCTGTGATGAAAAGTGGATCCTGTACGATAATCGGAAGCGCTCATCGCAATGGCTGAACCTTGCCGAACCAGCCAAACCATGCCCCAAGCGAAAATTGACTCCAAAAAAGTTACTTCTGAGCGTTTGGTGGACTAGTGCTGGTGTCGTTCACTACAGCTTTCTTAAATCTGGCCAGACGATTACGGCAGATGTCTATTGTTAGCAACTGCAAATCATGATGGAAAGCTAGCTGCTAAACAACCGAGGCTGGTCAATCGCTCTAGGCCACTGCTGCTTCATGATAACGCTAGACCACACACCGCACAACAGACGGCTACCATATTAGAGGAGCTTCAATTGGAATGTCTAAGACATCCACCGTTCTCTCCGGACCTTGCTCCAACAGATTACCATTTTTTTCGAAATTTGGATAACTTCTTGAAAGGGGAAAAATTCAACTCCCATGGGGCAGTCCAAACCGCTTTCAAAGATTTTATTGATTGCCGTCCGAAAGTTTTTGTTAGTAAAGGGATCGAAGAACTACCTATGAGATGGCAAAAGTGTATAGATAGCAAGTAAAGTAAAGTAAAGTAAAGTAAAGTATTATTTATTTGCATGAATATAGGTTTACATCAGTTCTTACAGAGAATGTAACATAGAGTTTCTCTATATTCTGGCATGTAGACATACAAATTTTGTATCACATATGTAATTATATAGATTAACAAAATTTACATATATTAACAATTATTATTTTAGTACAATATAGTTATATAACAAATTAATTATTATAGTTAATATTAGTACATGTCGCAATCATTATTCAATATTAATTTATTTTAATGCATTGTCAATTTATCATCTAAGAACTCCTGCACACTATAGTAAGCCTTTTCGACCAGGAAATTGCTTAGTAAAGCCTTGTATGAGTGCAGTTGGTTAGCATCCCTAATTGATTTCGGTAACTTATTATAGAGCCTTGGCGCCATACCTAAAACACTCTTATCATAAAACGCAGTGGAGCGTAAAGGAGCACTTAATTTGACCTCTCTTTTACTATTCATTTTCTTAAATAAATGCCAGTTTGTCTTTACAAATAGAACAGTCTCATATATATATAATGATGGCAACGTTAATAATTTTAATCTTTTAAAATGAGGAATGCAGCTATCTGTTGGCTTTAGTTTACAGATTGACCTTATGCACCGTTTCTGTGCTTTTAGCGCCTTATTTTTGTCGGTAGAGTTCCCCCAGAATATAATCCCATATCTTAAAGTTGATGCGACGAAGGCATGGTAGACTGTTAGTAAAGCCGATTGTCCAGCTTCTTTTGAAAGGATGTAGAGTGCATAAGAAAACTGACTTAACTTTTTACATATATGATCTATTTGTGGTTTCCATGTCAAGTGTGAATCAATGTAAAGTCCTAAATTTTTTGTTATATTTGCTATGTCGATTATCTTATTATTATAGTGTATGTCAAGATTATTATTCGTCGATTGATTGTAATTATTTTTAAATGTCATAATGTTTGTTTTGTCAAGATTAATCAAAAGGTGATTACGTTCTAGCCATCCAACAATGTTTTTTAGAGAGTTATTAAAGTCTGATTCATATGTGTTTTTGTCTTGACACTCAGCAATCATGGTACTGTCATCTGCAAACAATACCATTGGATGAGATACCGATGCAGGAAGATCATTGACATAAATAAGGAACAATAATGGTCCCAACACGCTACCCTGCGGCACTCCATATTGTACAATTCACGGGTCTGACAAGTACTGAATTTCTGTTTTCGTTTTAGGGTTGATTCTGAAGATCTGTTGCTCAAATAGCTTTTAACAAGTTCTAGCACATTACCCTGAACACCATAAGCATAAAGTTTATTTACCAGTATAGCGTGGTCAACGAAGTCGAATGCTTTAGTCATATCCATGTATAACGCGGACACAGGGATCTTTTTATCCACATGTGTTATCACCTGTACCAAAAAATCATATATAGCTAGGTCTATCGTTCTTCCCTTTCTAAACCCCTTCTGTTCTTCCACAAATAGCCTTTTTTTCTCGAAGTATTGATAAAGAGCATTGTAAAATACTTTTTCAAAAACTTTTGATAGGATGGGGATCACCGCAACCGGTCTATAGCAACTCATGTCTTTTCGATCTTTCTTCTTAAACAGAGGTCGTATGACTGAGGTTTTGAGCTTTTCTGGGAATATGCCTTGCTGGATTGATAGGTTAATAATACTGCTCAAAACTGGTGCTATCAGATCCGCCACATATTTGATAACCTTTGTTGACCAGTTGTCATACCCAGTACTATTAGTGTTTTTTAGGTTTATTATTATTTTAAATACCTCGGTCGGAGTTGTTGGCATTAAAAATAATGAATTGGGATTAAAAGGCACGGATATGCGATTATTTGAGAGAGTATGATTCAAGTGATGTTGTGTTATTTGATCGATGTAGAAATCATTAAATAATTGTGAAATTTCCTGCGGATCATTAAAAATTTGGCCATCAATTTTAATTTGTTTTATGTCATCTTTTGGTTTCATCTTATTATTATTATAGCTGTTTATTATTTTCCACGTAGCCTTCGATTTATTATTTGATGTTTTAATTAAATACTCATTTTGAGATTTTTGTGTCAGTTTTATAATTTTTTTAAGTCTCTTTTAATAGTTTTTGTAAATCTGTTTATTTTGTTGGCTAGGATATTGTCTTGATTGCCATAATAACATTCTTTTCTTTTTTGAACATAATTGGATTCCTTTCGTCACCCACTTTGGTCGTTTATTGGTTGTCATCCGAATCTTGATTTTTGGAAAACACAAATCATATAGAATTTTAAACATTTGATGGAGCTCATTAAAAGCCTCATTGGCTTCGTTGCTGCTATACACTTCAGCAAAGCTAAGACTTGAAATGTCTTAGCAATGGTACATACTTTGATTAAATAAATAGGTATATTATATTTAAAAAAATGACTTTATGTTCCTCCCATGCAAAACGCCAATTTCATATGTAAGGACCCACAGATATTAAGGACCTAATATTATAAAGTGGCAGATGGACAAGTAACACGAGAAACATTAAAACAATTGTCTGCGGCAAAATGAATTAAAATCCATGTCATACCTTGCATTCCAAATTAAAAATGTATCTGTCACATAATATACTAAAATAGTTACCAGTGTTGCAAAACGTACGGCAATTGCCGTATCGTACGGAAATTCTGTCTAAAAAAGACGATTTGCACGGCGCACGGCAAGGCATTTACTACCGTGCGTAATAATATGGCAATTCGGCGATCGCACCCAAAATGTAAAACATTGACCAATCAGAACGCAAAACATCGATCATGAGATCTCTTTTGCACGCGTTGAATTTGTATTTGGTATCAATAATGAGCGGGCGTCGACGGCTGTATATCCAGTAGCACAGCACAGTATTTTTCAAGCAACCTGTAGGACAGACATCTTCTGCTTCACGATAGTGGAGTTAGTTTGTTTTGTTAACGTTTTTTCTTCTTCGTGATTATAAAGTCAAAGAAAGGATGTCTTCAACCTCAGAGGAAGATGCTGGGCCTTTCTTGCCAAAAAGCAAGAAAGGCAAAGGCAGAGCCCAATACTATAGTCACCAGTGGGAGTGGCAAATAAAACATGTAAGTTATAGAAAGCTATATTTTTTATTTAATTTTATCAATAGAGAAGCCTTAGTCCCTATATATATATATATGTTTTGAGACCTAAAAACATAAAAGGCCTCTCTTTTGCACATTTTATTTTATTTAGTATTGTTTTTTTTTTAACGTAACGTGAAACGGAATGTGTCTTAAAGCACCCATCAGCAGAAGTGACGTCACTGAATTTAATTGTCAAAATCATGACACTTGTAAGTATGTACGGCAATTTTGGGGAAAATCCGGCAATCCGGCTGTTTTCGTACGTACGGCAGCCTGGGGATTTACCAACGGCAACACTGATAGTTACTGTCAAGTCAAAATATTTCCATAACCTCACTTGATTTGCTGATCTCCTTTTAATTTCGTGTTTATTTTGCAAATTGAATGGTGAATTCTTCTTATTAGAAAGGACCCAGACATGCGGCTAAGCCAGATCTACTACACATCTCCAACCAGGCACCATGCGAGGCGGCCTCAGAGGGTGGACTCGGTCCCATTTCAAATGTTGCTTCCCCTCAAGTTGAAGAAGACAGTTTCTGGCAAAAGCGACCGAACTAAAGAAGCGCCTTGCATGCAGGAGATGGCTCTTATGTTTGCGTGTTTCAAGAAGAGCGAGTTCGACCAACAAGAGTGCTTGAAGGAGATTACTTCGTTCCAGACTTGTTACAATGCGGCCAAGGAAAGGAGTTCTACTTTGCGGGAACAGGAACGCAAGGGTGTGTTGGTACCAGGGGAGAAAAGATTGACGCACAGACAGATGAACCAGCTAATGAAGGCGTTCCCTCCACAAAATTAGGCAAACATTGTAATTGGTACAGGATTAACATGACCACTATTTTGGTAATGTTGTATGTGCTTACAAACACAACCAGTGATTGAAAATAATGCTCATGCAATACTGGTTTCAATGTGAAATAAGGCTTAGGAAATTCTGTCTGTTTTATTTATGTTAGCTTGTAAATAAACTTTATTAAAGTATCTGTAGTTAATTACTTGTTTTAATTACATTTTAATACAAAATCTAGAAACCAAATAGTATAGGCATGCAAAATAAATACACAAAACAACATAATTATTTGAGAAAAGACACAAATTTACAACATAATCATTTATGTTTATAGACTTTAGACACAAACTGGAAAATGGACCACATCCATGTGGTCAAGCAGCTGATTGAAAAATGCAGATAATTCACCTGTCTGGACTTTGTTGACTATGAGAAAACATTTGAAAGCATTAAGCACTGGGCAGTGCTTAACTCTCCCCATCTAATGGACATGTGATATGTCATTATCCTCTGGAAGCTGTACAGGTCTACAAAAATGCAGGTATGCATAGAAACAGACTCTTATCTATAGACTGAGGCATCAGAAAGGTTGAACTCTCGCCTAATCTATTCAGCAACATTCTTGAGGATATCATGAAAACTTTACAATGGATATATAACTATAACATTACAATGGAGCGAGAGAGGAGTCAACAAGTCAAGTCAGGGTATCCACGTCACATGTTAGGTTCACTGATAACCTCATACTTATCGTCGAATATGTCTCATCTCCAAAATATGTTTATAAAAATTGCACAAAGCTTCCCTGGAAGTTGGTCTCTAGATGAAGATGTTCAAGACTAAGATAATGACAAATCACTTGTTGAATGTACCTACCCACCATACTTGTTGGTAATGACACCATACACATAATCAGCAATGCACAGGTGAAGTTCAACAAACAAGTCAAATTAGGATGTGCTGCTTTCGGGAAACTAGACGAAGTCTAAGATTACCAAATGCCTAAAGACCAACATGTATAGCCAATGTCTCTGGCCAAGGTAAGCGGATAACTGGACTGAGGTGAAGATGGACGGTGGACCAAGGCAGTCACAGGACAGTGGACCAAGGCAGTCACAGGACGGTGGACCAAGACAGTCACAGAGTGGAGGCCATGGGTAGCGGCAGGCAATAGCATCAAGTCGTTAGGATCTCAATGGCACAGGAATTGCGTGCGGATTGGCGCTATAGAGAGGCCAGTGCCCATCAGTGGGCTGATGTGAGATGAGTATGATGATGAGACACATGCATACTATTCTGTACCCTGTAAATCCTTTAATAAACATAAAGCATGACATGGCCTATTCTTACACTTAGGTACAGTTTCATAGGTGAGTTAGTAAATTTCTAATGGTCATGTTAATTACCTAATATTGAAGCAAAACAACTGAGTATTTCATAGTCATTTAAATATCAATCCATTACTTACTAATAAAAAGTATAATTTACAAATAACAAGTACAATATTATAACTTTGGGGCAGTGTGAATCCATTGAGGCGATGACACTTGTAGTTCAATGCGGCGGACTGATATAAGTTCATCATCAATCTCATGAATGTTGTAAAACCGCTCCAGCTCTTCTATAGCTTTATCTTCCAACTGTGGATAAGACAATAGTTGTAGAGAGACAGGCATAATAACAGGCGATGAAGTATGAGGTTTTATCACTACATCCATACATTAATAGTCGCACTTTATAGAGGGTATGACGAAAAACGCAAAAGGTATATTAAGGGCATGTTTCCAATAACTGCGCCAGAGAAGATGTTCAATTAAAGACTCCAAAATTGGTTTACAATTCAATTGTAAACCAATTTTGGAGTCTTTAATTGAACATCTTTACAAGTTTACACTTCAAGTGTAAAATTGGTTTGGACATTCAATCAATCAAACTGCACTACTTATTAGGCTGGTCCTTATTCCTAAGAAAAAAAAAACTTTAATTTCGCGGGGCACCACCGAATTAGATTATATACCATAAAAAACTAAAAATCTGTAAAAAAATAATAATATTAAAATATCAAATAAATCTTCTTATTTTTGTTGACAGTTTCGTTCATTTTTCTTTTATGCTTCTGAACGTTTTTTCTTGTTATATTTTTTTAGGTTCTGCCAGACTTTGAATAGTTTATAAATTATACTGATGATATGTTTTTTTATTGAATTGGTACTACCTTTTCCCCACAATTTTGTAACTTCGCTTGCTTTTCTGCTTTTCTTTTCTTAATTTTTGTATTAAAAAAACAAACGCAATACTTCACCGATGGATGACAAAAAAAAACTTTTACAAAACAGAAAAAATAATTGATGCATATAATCAAATGACGAAGTGCCCCGGGGGTAATTCAAAAGTCGAAAAATGAGGACCACCCTACTACTTATGTAAGAAAATAATTTTATAAAACCTACATCTAAAGTAACTTTTAGATTAATTACTGAATTACGGGAACATTTGGTGTCTAGTGAAGAGAGAATCAAACATTTTTTTATCATATAGTATGGACTATCTCAAATCAACACGTAGTTATATGTAAACGTTAATATGAAGTGTTACCTGAGTCAGTAATAGAGGCTTCGTCATGATCCTGGAAGAGTCGTCCTTCTGTTTCTTCTGATCGGCCAATATCTGGTTGAACTCCGGCGCTTTAGGCCTTCCCGCGCTACTATAGCTGGTAGTAGGGGCTTCGCATGTCTTCCACGGATTCTTGGGCTTGTTTGGATTGACGCTTAGCCTAGTAAGCTTATTGGCCACGAACTCGTCCAGCGATGGGCCGAGAGTTTCGCCTTGCATGGCCAATTTCTTTCTTTGCTTTTGGGAGAGCTTGGGTCCAACATGGCTTATGCTTAAGCTTCCTTGTGGACTTCTAGCTAGTTCGGCCAGAGGGGAGTCTTTCGGCGACACCGACATTCGTGAACTCCAAGGACTTTCTTGTCCCGGACTGGAGCTAATGGCAGTATTAGAGCTAGTTTTGGTAAGGGTAACGAAGTTTTCAGTGAGCGGTTCGTTTAAAATATCTCTTGCGGTCGTGATGGCCTTGATTCTGGATTGGATTTTCTGCTGTGATGTTGGTACTTCTATCCATTTATTTGGCTTCTTCGGAGTTTCCGTCTCTTTCGATATTTTACTGAGAGAAAGTGTAATATCGCCCGACGTGTCATGAGACGAGCTAACAGATTCGTACCTCTTCCTTGCCTTCTCACTTTCAGTGTATTCAATCTTCTTTGTAGACCTCTTCCTTTTCGCACTTTCCTCTTTTTCAAAGTTCTTTAGATGTTCGTCAGTGGCATCTAAGTCTACAGGGCAGTTTTTGTGAACCTCATCTATAACATCGTCGGTTGGGGCGTTATAGAATGGCGTAATCACGCGAGAAGACATAATCGGGTTAAACTTGCAATAATACTTCGAAATATCTTCCAGTAGTCTTTCATCTAGGGATTCGAGAGACCTATTTTCCAGAATACTGCACATGTTTAGCGAAATAAACTGCATGCAGCACTCTTTGAGTTGTGTAGAGTTATAAGTATGCGCGAATTGGCAAAGTTCTGCGCAGTTTTTTAGCGTGATCATATTGGCTAGGGCAGCTTCGCACATTTCCCTAAGCCGCGTAATGAAGAGTTGGTCGGCCACTATGAGGAGACTGCAGATAAAGTCCAGGCTCTCTGAGGACTCCACTTCCGGACAGGAGTCTGTGTAGAGGAAGTTGATGACGGGTAGGAGGATGTTGTAGTTTATGGGCAGCGATACTGTTGATTGTTGTTTGCTCTGTAACAGAACAGATTACACGTTTTTATTTTATTTTATTGGGAATCACGGTCGTTTCTGATAACACAAAATGTAGAAAAAGGTCCCAAAATTGTTATACTATATTTTATACCGCGGGCCTTCTTTAAGACAGCAGAGAAATAACTTCAAAAAGTGTGGATTTTGTTACTATATCTGACTGGCCCATACAACATACAAAAAAAGTGGCCAAGTGCGAGTCGGACTCGCCTATAAAGGGTTCCGTTGTGGCAAGTAATTATTTGACTGGATGTTTTTGCTGTAATTTTGTTTTTCATAGGGTTTGTATGAATTACAAAGTTATCTTTGTGGTTTTTAATAAAAGTTGTATATCTTAAAAACTGCTTATTTTATTTTAAACAAATAAATTTTTGTTGAAAGTGTGTTTTAAGATACACAGCATATATTTTTTGTAGATTTTTCACTTTCTTACTTTAAAAGTTAGAGGGGGGGGACACACATTTTTCCACTTTGGAATTGTCTGCCTCTTTAACGATTTACTATGAGGAAAAATGGTTTCAGGAACCTCAATGTCATTTTTAAAGACCTATATATAGACCCCACACATATAGGTATAATGAAAAAAATATTTTTTGGTTTCAGTTCCATGTATTTTTATGTTCCCTTAAATTATTTTAATTTTTCAAATCCCAAAAGCGGTTCACAGAATACATCTACATACTAAGTTGCAACTGTGTAGTCCTAATATTTTCTGTATAACGTTGCCTTGACATACGGACGCGCAGACAGTCTTAACGAAACTATAAGGGTTTATTGTTTCTCTACGGAACCCTAAAACCCAGAATTACATCACGCTTTTATAGCCTTTTTTAGTGTCGATTTCTACTGGTACGATTAATTCTGCTCTTCGCTGTCAAGTGATACACTTGTGTCGAATATTTGAATTTAAAAAAAAAAGGTACACTACCCTCATAATAATGGTTTTGAAAAAGTGCTCCACCTGTAACAAAAACATCACAAAAAAGTGCCCAGGAATCGAATGTAGTAGATGTGAGAAGTGTGTCCATGCTACTACGGACTGTGCCAAGATTTCCAACAAACAGCTATCGGCCCTACGCTCTACAAAAGGCCTCGAATGGAGCTGCGAAAACTGCCTAAGTAACATGTCCAAACGGTCGTCATTCTTTATACCTGAAGAAGACTCGGATACAGATGAGGTTTAATCAGTCAACATCGACGTGAAAAAGCTACTTCATGACATAACCATTGAAATGAGAAAAACTATAAAAGAAGAACTAGAAACATTTCAAGATTCGCTGGAATTCATCGGTGAACAAGTAAGTAGGATTGAAGAAACTATTAAAAACCAAAATACGAAGATCAAACATCTTGAACATAAAAATATGGAACTGGTAAACCATAATAAAAACCTAGACATCCGGCTATCAGCCATGGAGCAACGGCTACAAGAAATGGATCAAAAGCTACTCTCAAACGTCCTGGAAATTGCAGGAATTCCCAAAACTCAAGATGAAAATGTGAAGGATCTAGTCCAATCAGTAGCATCGAAGCTCAATGCTGATACTAAAGACGTGCATGAGATTCGTCGTATAACTGGTAGAACTGAAAAATCTAGCTAGGTCGAAATGAACACAAAGGTCAGTCGTGATAAATGGCTACAAGAGGCGAAGACTCGGACTATCCAGGAATCTGCATCTGCCCGTGTATACGTTCGAGAAGCTCTAACCCACTCCATGAAGGCACTATTGTACAATGCTAAACAAAAGCTACGGGGTTCATTCCAATTCGTATGGTGCAAAGCGGGTAAAATATTTGCAAAAAAGGATGAAAATGCTAAGCCTATCATAATCTACTGCCTACAGGACCTGGATAATCTAGTTAAGTAATAAGTATTCCTATAGTTTCCTTTTAAGTAACCACCTACATAGATATTATAGTCACTACTTTATCGAAAATAATAAACAAAATTCAATATTACAGTAAGTATATCATCCTATGTAACTGAATTATTTAATTGCATTGATACAAACCATTTTTTCAATACTATACCTTGTAATAACATCCATTTAACATGCCTGCATGTAAACATAAGATCGATGCTAAAAAACTTCATAAAACTACTACAAATTATCGAAAGTTCTACCATTTCTATTGATCTATTAGCTGTAACTGAGGTGGCAATATCGGACAGTATCTCTGGTTTATTCACAATTCCCGGTTATATGATGTACCCCCAATTACGCAGTAACAAAAAGGGCGGCGGGATTATTTTATATACAAAAAAATATCTAAAATTTACACCAATTATAAAAAAAACATCCACATTCGAAAACATAACAGGCACCTTAAAAACTTCTTCTAGTGAATGCGCAGCCTTATGTGTAGTTTACAAACCCCCACGAACTAACAAAACTATATTTACAATGGAGCTTCATAAACATCTCCACGATTCAACACTCCAAAACTATAATTTCCTAATTTTACTAGGTGACACTAACATCGATCTCAAGTTAAACACGCCATTTAGAAACTCGTATTTTGACATGCTTTCTGCCCTCGGTTTAATGTGTGGTATCTCCGATTATACTCGTATTGAAAAAAGGAAAGATATTGTAACGAAATCATGTATTGACCACATATTTACACGATGCCACACGTTAGAACCGTACACAGCAGCTGTCGATACTGTACTGGCTGATCACCGAGTGACCATGATTTGCTTTGCCGGCCCTCCGGTTTCTCACATACAGGATGTGCAAAAAACTAAGCCTGTAATTGATAGAAATGTTTTGATTAAGAATTTAAAAACCGCAAACTGGGCTCAAACAAATGAAATGGACGAGCCGGAGGATATATATATAGATATAAGTTTATTAAAGATACATTTGATCAAGCATTAAAAAAATCTTCACATATGATAAACTTTCGTCAAAAAAAACGTAGTCATGCACCATGGATTAACAATAATTTGATAAATCTATGTACCAAAAGGGACGAACTACACGCGTTATGGCGAAAAGACACAAATAACCACCAAAATCGACTGCTATGTATTAAAACCCGGAATAAATCCAACAAAGCAATTGAGTACTGCAGAAATAAATATTACAAAAATCAAATAATAAATAACTACTCCAATCCTAAAAACCTTTGGAAAATCATAAACAAAATCTGTGGCCGAATATCTTCATCTATCGACCAATCAATCATTGATGCATTTAGTTCTGCAAATATTACTATCTCTGAAATAGCAAACAAATTTGCAGATGAACTTGATTCCTCTGTCAAGAAGATATTACCTAACTGTAATAATAATCTTTTAAAAATTCAGCCTTCTTCGGAATACGAATCAAATTTAAGCATGCGATTGAAAAAAGCTACAAATCTTAAAATAAAAACATTGATTACTAAGCTTAATGACCGAAAATCGAACGGTCTAGACAACATTAAAGTTAAAGATATCCAATCTATCAGTGATAACATAACAATTGCTCTTGTTAATCTAATAAACACCAGCATCCAAACCGGTAAATATCCTGATAAACTGAAACAAGGATGCGTTAGACCGATATTTAAAAAGGGGAAGAAAACAAATCCTGGTGACTATAGACCAATTACCCTACTTTCATCGATTGATAAAATTGTAGAAAGATTTATTAGTGATCAAATTCACTCATTCTATGCGAAAAATAATATCATCAATGAAACCCAATATGGCTTTCAACCAAAAAAGAGCGCCACATCCCTTCTTTCAAAGTTCACAGATGATATTAATATTGCACTAAACGAGAAAAAGAATGTCCTTGTACTCTTTATTGACTTTTCTCGAGCTTTCGACACGTTAGATCATAAAAAACTATTAAAATCACTTAGTTTTACAGGAATTCGTGGCCCTCTACTAACATGGTGTCATGATTACCTAACGAATAGATCGTATCGCGTGAGAGTGGGGGATGAGCTGAGTGAGTCCATCGAAATCACGCAGGGAACTGCCCAAGGATCAGTTTTGGGACCTTTACACTTTTTGGCCTACGTCAATAATATGAGTCACTTTTCAAATAATTGTCTGCTCTACCAGTTTGCAGATGACACGTGCCTTTTATCCTCAGACCACAATATTGATGTTGCACTAAATAAATTACAGGAGGACTTCAACAATATTAGTAAATGGTGTCATGATACTGGTTTAGTTCTTAACTCTATTAAAACAAAATTAATTAATATTCGATCCCCATACCTCAAAAGCGCCGAAATTGTACCTAAACTAATCGCCCATACTCACGCATGTCTGCATGACAGTCGTGATACGTGCGACTGCCCTCAAATTGAGATTGTGAAGGCCCATACATACCTTGGCCTGGTCATTGACAACAGATTCAGCTGGGGACCACATATACAACGTGTCTGCGACAAGCTACGCGCCCTGCTCGCTAACTTCTATGTTATCAAAAACAGAATTCCTCAAAAAACAAGAATTCTACTTTACAAGTCATTTTGTGAATCCGCTATAAATTATGGATTAACGAGCTATGGTCGCACATTTAAAACGTATCTTGACTCCATTCTTAAACTACAAGTACAACTTCTAAAACTAATAGTACCTTTTAAAATAAAAAATAGTTTTAAAAATGATGAAGGAAAACTCTTTGAGTATTGTCAAACCCTTCCGATACACACTAACGTCAACTACATGCTTCTCAAAGAACAGTTCTTCAACGCTAAACTACAACAAGAAATAAATCATCCTGTACAAACTCGACGCATCACACAAAAGAAACTGGTTACAACACGGGCAAATAACTTTTACGGCGAGCGAACTAGCTCTTATCTTGTACCGCGACTTGTCAACAACCTACCCACCGTAACTAGACAATCACTGACCCAATTAAATATTAAAATCAAACTAAAAAACTATTTTCTAGCGATGCTTTAGTTTAGAGCTATGCCATTGTTTCCATCTTACCTACAACCAACTGATTCTAGTTGTTGTTCTTATATACTCATATATCTACTTATTATACCTAGTAACTACATATATATTGCTGCCTCAAATTATAATATTTTATTAATAATTACCTACCTACCTATGAATGAATTGACTGAACTACCTATGAATTGTTCTATAAATTATTACCTATTCTAATTATACGGTTGAAATGAAATTTGTCATATCATTATGTATTACCTAACCTACCTAACCGACCAAAAATGAAAACCCTGCTTAGAGCCTAGATTAAGATTTTTAATTTTATGTTAAATTCTGTTATGTACCTAAATAATAAATAATATTTTAATACCTACTAACGTATTAAATTAAGAATTTTGTTATATACTTATAAATCAAATGTAAAATACCTAATTTAATTTGAATAATGTAATACCTACCTACTGTATAACGCAGAATGAAGGTGCTGCGCACAATCCCACGAGGATTATGTAGTATCTTATAGATTGTGAATGTGTTATGTATTTCTTACCTATAATTCAATAAATAAATAAAAATACTGGCCTGCTGTGTAAAATTGCTTTTCTCAGAAGAAGGGTGAAATGAGCGGCCACCAGCGTGATGTTCACCAATTTGGTTATCCGGTGGGCGTCCCCGTTCAACGGTTGACTTATCTATGCTCTCACCTCAGTCCAAGAGTGCATGAACATCCCGTGAAAGTAATCCAGCCTGGCCGCCAACACGCACTTGTGTGACGTCACTGACGCCCCGTCCTTAGACCGCACCCGCGTGTCCGCGAGCTCTAGCATGCTGTCTCTTTCCCACGTGGGCGGGGAGCGCGCTTCAGCGCATGCTGTCTCTTTCTGGCAGATGAAGCCGTCGCGGTAGCTGGGGAGAGACGGGTATGAAATATAGAAGACGTTTTATTTCGTGAGGTGTTTAGGAGGGGGGGATAGCCGAATATTACCAAATGTCATGTGGGGGGTGGGGTCTCGGCAAATATCACGTAACTATAAAACATATGTTTAGACTAAAATATTGCAAAATACCATTATGAAATTAAAAATAATTAAAAATAAATTTTGTGTTTTTTTAATTATATTTTTGCCAGAGGCAATTATAAGGAGAGCGACATCTTCGGGAGTAAAGTAAAAGGCTTGAGATGCGCGCAAATACGAGATTATACTAGACTACTTTATTATAGGATATACTAAGCTTATATACAACTTACTACAAAACTACGTGATGAATATAAATATATCTTATCTGTGACGGTCGTCGACTTATCTTAACATTAAGTGAAAATATGACTAACATACTCGACTGGCACAGATACTCCCCCCTTCAGGGAAAAAAATAAACGAATGTACTTATAACAATGGAAAAAAATCTAAGTTCGATACCATAACAAACTTATCAACTGCAATAATAACTAGTAGTATTTTAATAAACATACAACCAGATCTTAATTGTGCATACCTACTTTAACTTAATCTATTTTTATATCTAAGGAAAGTTATTGTTAAATAAAACTAGACAGTAATAGAGCATAGTTCAACTTAATCTAAAGGTAACTCTTACACGAATTAGGAAAATAAAGGAACTACGGTTATGTGAATTCTACATAAGTTTAAAGAATAACATAATATTTACCTACAGGCGAGTCTTGTGTCTGGCCGCACACTACATAAAATAAACTTAAAACTGGAAAACAGAAAAACACTAGGATAATGGGGCTTCGCGGTTAGTAAACTAACCTAACCTATGACTGGAAAAGATCTGCAGGAGAGTCGTCTGATGCTGCAGCCGCATGTTTTTCAGGAATCGATGTGTCAATTTACATCGCACGTCGTTGAAGTTGTAATCACTGTTTGTTTATAATTGCGACCGTACTTACACAAGGATGATTGTGCTGAATCAGCGTCAGCATTAAATCTGTAACCTTGGCTGTAGGCAGTCAATGATCTCGTACGTCATATGTACGTGCGTGCTCTTCACTCTTGAGTGAATATTAAGTTGTCGATTGATGAAATTTGTGTGCCTAAAAACTTTGCCTTTGGGATTTGGCAACATAGGGCACATCTTGTACACCAATCGTTTATATATAAATATATATCTCTCTCTCTCTCTCTTCAGTGATTTGATTATTCTTCGTGCGATGTTCTTGGATTAGGTATATCGATGATGTTTCAATACTCTTCTGGGGGCTGGAACGGCTTCCTATGTCTTGAACTTGAAAAGCTGCTTGCTGTGAATGAATTTGCCGACGCGTTCGTTTCTGCTGGTGGGAGCTCCATTTTGATAAATCAGCAGTCGGCTGACTATCGGTTCATTATTCTTGCGGTATAATGAGTTCGATGCGGGAAATCTTCAGTTGAAATCTTTTGGCTTCTGGTCCGTCATGGCTTGCTTGATGTCGTCTTGGTTTGGGAGGGGTCTTGATTATGGATTTCTGCAGCATGGTTTGAAATATGTATGCAGAAGTCGGGGCTCGGCGATTTTGGACGAAGTGCTTCTTACTTGCACTTCTAAGGTTTTCACACGGAGTTTTCTTCGCGGCTGGGTCCATGCTGCTATTACCGAAGGTTGCTGATGTTCAAAAGTCGGGTCACAACTTTGCCATAGGCAATTATAAGGAGAGCGACATCTTCGGGAGTAAAGTAAAAGGCTTGAGATGCGCGCAAATACGAGACTATACTAGACTACTTTATTATAGGATATACTAAGCTTATATACAACTTACTACAAAACTACGTGATGAATATAAATATACCTCATCTGTGACGGTCGTCGACTTATCTTAACATTACGTGAAAATATGACTAACATACTCGACCGGCACAATATTCAACGCACTTACACTAATAAATTTAAAAAAATCGTCAGAAACGCCTCACGTAATAAACGGTCGCCCCCATTCATTATCACCTTTTTAATCTGCGATATCAATCCGCACGAGCGCAGCGAAAACTCAGTATAGGGCGGGCCTTTAGCGCGGTATGAAGCTATGAAGGGCTTCCCACGTCTATGATGCCAGATGCAGGGAAAGTACTTTAAATATTGTAGATAGAGCATTTTACTGAATGAAGACTTTTTAGGGTTCCTTACCTCAAAAGGAGGAGTTTTATGATCACTCGCGTGTCAGTCCGTCCATCCGTCCATCCGTCTGTCACAGGCACTTTTCTCAGGAACTATAAGGGTAGAGTATTGAAATCTGCTGCAAAAATACTTATCCTGATAACCGCAACATAATTCAAGTATAATATGAAAAAGATATTGCCTACAAAAAAGTGAAGGGGAAATTTTAGCTTCGATAACTTCATAAGTTAAGATCAAAAAAGTACAAAAATGACCCCCCCATCTCCGAAACAACAGAGTCTAAAATTATGAAATAAATACATACAGAATATAGAACTCAAGCCAAAGATTACAGGAAAACCTACCCAGAATTGCCAGGTTTTTTATTTATCTGTAAACCACATAGAACTTTATAAATGCATCTGGTTATGTACATGGAGTATGAAAGTAGCCGCACCAATCACTTTCTAAACAACATTTTGCTATGTAATATCCAAACTATGCACTTCAGACTATCCTTACCATTATACGGTGGTACGGAACCCTTCGTGCGCTAGTCCGACTCGCACTTAACCGATTTTGTTTAAGTTTTTTTTTAATCGCCTTTGTTATGTGGATAAAAACCTTGTAATTTTACGATACTGATCGAACGGCTTACAGATTTGTCTAAGAAACATAGCGTCTTAAATAAAAGGTAGACCATGAAATTTAACATTTTCTATCGATTACAATAACTTGACTTAGAATTTGTTGTTAGAAACACGACAAAGTCCGTGAAAAGGCTATTCGTTTTCCTGAACAACATTTTAAATGTAAAATTTCATGGTCTTCCTGGATGATATGTTTCTTACCGACTTAAATGGTCCTTATGATTAATTAAACGTTTCCATCGGTATGGTAAAATTCCAGGTTGTTTTTCCACGTTTGCTAGTAGAATTCCCGGTTCACCCAAGGTAATTTAAAAAAACTTAGAATGCAGCACAAATTATTTTTCAAAATAAAATAAAGTCTTATTTTAGTAAAATGCTCTTTCAACAATAAATAAAGTAATTTCCATAATTGTGGCATCGCGTGGGACACCATGTAGAGAAGTGGCCTATAGGTCAGCGCTGACTTATACGACCCCCGTCCCGTCAGGAAAAAAAGTTCATTCAAATATGGGTTTTAGGTTTTGCTGTGTAGATATACTTTACATTGTTGGCATAACTCCGCAAACGTACCACTCAATAGTACATCTAAAGAGCACAACTTAAAATGCAACATGAATTAATATTTTTTGCCGAGTGGGAGCGGAGTCGAATAATTCACCGATGACCTTCTGCCCATCAGTGGGTCAAGGTGGGCTGAGGACGATGTAGCACTCACTAGTAGTGCATCAGCGTCTTATGCAGAGCGGCAATTTGCAGCCGCTTCGCCGCGGCCTGCAGCAGCCGCACGGGGTCGCAGTGCAGCGCGCGCGGCGGGCTGGGGCCGTCGCCGGCGCCGCGCGACCGTCGCCCGCGCTTGCCTTGGGACTTGTGGACGGCGTACGCGGAGGTTGCCAATGGGTTCTCTGGGGGAGTTCAACTGACGCGTTTACGACTTTCGTGAACAGTTCCATAAAAAATTGGAACACGCCGCTAGCGCGCCCGCGTCGCCGCCACCCCGCTGCCCGCAGACGTCGTGTATGCGGCCTTAGGCCCGAAAGATGAAGAGCAGCGAGTCAAGAACTAATGTTGGGTCAACGATGATGTTCTAATACGAAATGTCTATGGAGTCGGCCAGATCATAAAACTGATCATTTCATGATGTGGCCAACTCGCAATTTACCGTTTTTTATTACGTCATTTATTTCCTGCTTTCTAGTACAAAAATTCTTAAAATAGTACTTTTTAGTATTACGTAAAAAAATACATTAAAAAATTATAAGGCTTATAAAGCCCTTCATTTTAATATATCACTCGAGGGTCTTGAAATATTTTTTTTTTCAGCCTAAATGCGCTTGAATTATTCCATTATACTTGTTCTTCGTCCTCGGATTTGCAACTGACGTCTAAGTTATTATGCATTGCACATTGTAATTACACGCGTAGTAGGAGAATTGTAACATTTCAGTGCTCAACCACTTAACACGTGCGCCAGCGGTTTCCCGCGGACACCCCAGGTAAGCATGAACAAATTGCAAATCAGGGCTGTTTTTGGGGCTGTCCCGCCGCAACTCACAGCAGATTTTGGGTCTGTTTGATCGCGGAATGCCATCTATCGCGCTTGGTTAGTTTTCTGATGATGTTCATACAATTAGAATCACAATGCCAACTTTAAGGAACCCCCAAACCACATAAGTAATTGTTGCAGAGAAGTCTTTTGAGCAGTATTTTGTTAGTGTTTTTGCAAAACAAACACAAACATTAGATGAACAAATAAGTCCCGATCTCGACAATTTGCAAGAAAATATGAACTCTGTTTAGAAACAACGTTGCAGTCGCCGAAACTAAGTATAAATGTATGTTCAAATGAAAACAACTCGCTATCGCGATATCTGGGTTTGGCTATTTTGGTTTTAAGGAACAGCTTGCTCTTTAAGAGAAAGTCATGCGAGCTGTATTGTTAAAATCTTACTTATAACCCATTCGGTGAGATTTAGTCCGGCACGCTTATCTGTTGAAGCTGTGACGAACGCCGACAGCGAGCTTATAACAAAGCATCCTCCTCCACCACCGAAACCATCAACATCATCCATTAGCCACGTTAACTGACTGCACCAGCAAACCTGTATCAGTAGACGTGAACCCACGCGGCGTCGCTTCTCCGCGCAGCTTGAGGGCACCTGATCATCGAGGCCACACTATGCACCGATGCACACCCGCCAATACTGCTCAGTCGGTATAAGCAAAGGCTTATAAGTTTTTATGTAACCTGTCTACCTATTTACCGTGCTGTAAAGTATAAAGTAAACTAAATAAAGACGACGGCGCTGTGTTACTTCGCTATGGGCACGCAACATAATAGGACGAACCAGGGTTATGGTTCATCTGCATGCTCCGACTGTTTGCTGCTTGATTGCGAAGCAACGAAACGTGTATTACCAATGAGATCAATTGATACACTTTCATGAAAATTTTCCTTGCATGCCTTGGTTTGCTGAAAGAAATATATTTTTTGAGATAAGCTCGCCTTTGTACATATGTTATCCACAAATGTAACTTTTTATATATCTTTGTACAAGAAAGAATTATGAATTATGAACTAATATGATTAATCTAGACAGATATTTTCAATAATTTGGGAAACAAGCGTTTAATTCTTTCATGAATTGTATAAAATACATGATTATCGTCATTAAAATTAAAAAGTTGTTTATTATATTATATATTGGTTTATAAGATGGTTGCACGCAACCGCCGCGCCGTCGCAGCCAAAGCATAGATAATGTTTTCTGAGATAGATCCTTAGTACTAAATTAATAATTTATGTCATGAAACTCCCAGAACTTCCCCGAATGTTGGGAAATGTCAAATAATAATGTGGTGTTATTCTAAGCTAAATGACAAGACAGAGCGGGAATGGCTGCAGTGAGAAAAAAAATATTGCCAGGAAAATATTACAATTCTCCCAACTACAGTGCAGAGTGGTGACACTTACGCGTGTAACTACAATGTGTACATAATAATACTTGCATTTCTCAATCTCTTCGGCCGAAGCACTCGTACAATTTTGTTAGAACTTCACGTTCAGGTAAGTTCGTTTAATCATTATTTTTATTTTTATTGTATGTATCCACTCAGTGACATTCGCACCGACACATGACGAATCCAATGACGTAGCATTTATCAAAATTTGTTGAGCCGTTGACTAGTTACGAGGGGATATAGGAACAGACGCACATACATATACATAGAGGTCAAAGACATAACCCACCGCTTTTTCGCTTCGCGGCAGTTGGGATAAGTATGAATATGAATACCTCAAAAATAATAAATGCAGCCTATTGAAGTCCCCACCGAGATGTAGCCCATTAATGTCTCCACCGAGGAGCACAGGCCTTTACGCGTATTCGAGTAAAATTGAGCCATACTCCACCTCGCTGGCAAAGAGGTGTGTCAGGCTAGTGGCCAACCCGACTGTCATTGCCGTTTTAAGGCCTCTGATACAGCTTTACGACTACTTCGAGTAGTGACAGTAGCCGGGACCTACAGCTTAACGTATCGTCCAAAACACGAAAGCGCCCGAAACAAATGCCACTTATAAACGGTACACCCATCCAGCACCCGTCTCGGCCAAACGTTGCTTAACCGAACGAATCATTCCGATGTGCCAGTACACTAGACTACCCGCTTAGTACATAAATCATTCAGAAGAAAAAGTAAGAAATAGGATATCTTTGATAGGCCATTTAAACAAGCATATATTGCTTCTGGCCCCACACTAAGATAGCCTGTGTCGTGGGAACCAGAAACAGCGTCATCACATATCCATCCATCCATCCATCCAAGATCTGTTTTTTCTTTTTCTTTTATCCCCTTCAATCCTTGGCTTGTCTGTCTTATCAAATCAGCGAGCATGAAAGAAGAAGGCCGGATTATGCGGTGTAAATTATGTCGATACAATAGTAATAAACGATTAAATTCACGCCATAAACATTCTCCGGCAATTTTACTGTCTTTAAGATAGGTTTAATGTTTTAATCCGTGTTGGTTTCATATTTAATTCGGTATCATTGAGTTTAATCTCTCTTTTCGGTATTTCATTTGCTACGTCATTCGTTTACAACATGATAGATATAATGTGTGATAATAAACTCATGTCAACAATTGATTAAGGGGTCGATGATTTGATCACTTGCGCAAGGACCAAACAAAGCAATTATTCTTTTTACCCGTCCACAGCGAAGCCAAAAGGAGTTTATGTGTTTGATCAGTATGTACGTGTGAATCTTTATCTTCATCATAACGATCTGGGTTGAAGAACATCGAAATTCATCGAAAAAATTCTCTCATCCCTCCCAATGTTTTATAGCCATTTTAATATTGAAATGCGCTATCTGGGTACCAACTGCAAGAAAAAATTAGAACTTCGGAATGGAAGGGTTTTTCGTAGTGAAATTGACTGATTCGTGATGATGAAAGACACGTTGGGCTGCCAGTAATAAAAAGTTACAGAAAAAGTGGTAACTGTAAATTAAAATTACGCTTTGTTTACGAAATAATAGTGATTTTTTCAAGAGTTTTTAAGTAATTAATAATAATAATATAATAATAATAATACCTTGGACACTATTGACACACATTATCTAGCCCCAAACTAGGATTCCCTGTATCTTGGGTACTAGACAACGATACACATACTTACATAGATAAATATTATACTTAGATAGATAAACAACCATGACTAGGGTACAAACATCAGTTCTCATCAAACAAATATTTGCCCCCACCGGGACTCGAACCCGGGACCCTAGGCTTCGTAGGGAGGGTCACTGCCGACTCGGCCATTCATTTCCAAATGATTTGGTTCGCAAAATGGAATTATTTTAATTACGGAATATTATTCTTCATTTTTTTAATTTTCAGAAGACACCAAATTGTGTTTCTAATTTTTATATATTTTTTTAAATCATAATTGCATGATAACTATTTTGACTTTTCGGAGATAAGCTTAATCTTAAGACATTAAGTGATATACCGTGAAGTCATAAGGTAGTAAATAAATAATAATAACCCACATTAATGTCCCCACTGAGATGCACAGGCCTTTTATGGATATGCGTACGATTGAGCCATACGTCATAAAGCTGGCTGAGTGCGGGTGGATGGGCGAAGATAATAAATAATTATACTTTGGGACACATACTGGGTATAAAAATACTTGATTATTAAATTTATTCAACTAACAGAAATACTTACAGGGACATTAAGTTACATTATTACAACAAAAATAGTAGTTTATGTGACTGATACATAATGAAGGGCATTAAAACTCGAGAATAGGTTTTTGAAACAACGCTTTTGACGACGATTTTGGACGCAGTAATGAGGGTTTATGATACGTGTAGATAAACAGATAAATGTATCAGTTTTCCGAAGCACACACACTCTTGCAGTTAAAGGTACAATATTCACAATAGTAAACGTTTTTTGATTTGAGTTTGCAGTCCAAATACTCTTTACTACGAGTAAGTACTGGCGACAAGCACGCATTTTTAATTTATTTTTTGGTTTTCAATTAATTTTTCTCCAAACAATGAAAAAAAGTTTAGTCAGTTACCCTGATAGAGTCTTAAAGTTTTCTTCTGCTCAAGTGTTTTTCGGATATACCTATACGCTGAAATAGCCGACATCCATTATTATTATTATTATGATATGTCCAGTGGAAAGTCGGGAGGTCTTCCCCGGCCGACGCCGATCATCCGCGCGGAACTTCAAGAACTTTCAATAAGTTTATAGAAGACTCTCCTTGACAGGACTTGGAATCGACGTGTCCGTGGAAGAAGTAATCTAAAGGAGTTTATATGAGGATCCAGGCATCAGCACAAGACGTTTGGCTGCACAACACAGAGACTCTCCCTAACCACTTTTTGTTACTGGCAGCACTTCGTGTCTTTCATCATCACGAATCAGTCAATTTCACTACGAAAAACTCTTCCATTCCGAACTTAAATATTGTTTTGCAGTTGGTACCCAGATAGCGCATTTCAATATTAAAATGACTGTAAAAAAAACTACTCGTCAGTTTTGACAAATGCGGTAACGTTCCAAGAGTCTTGATTGTCCTGTCCGCTGGTTATAGGCTATGTGACGACACACTAAATTAAATATGGAGCCCTGATAAAAAATTGTATATGAACATGGCCGTGTTGGGTATCAAATTGAAGACCTACATTAGCACATTCCAAAACTACATACATTACTATCTCATTGCATTTAGTCAAATCGTTAGAAGAGTATTAACCGTTCGGTGGCTATAGGTTAGGTTTCGTACTCTTTAGAGCGCGATGTTTTATTAGTCGGGTTTTAGTAAGTATTTGAACTTATTGTCTTGTATAACTTTATGCTCACAAAGTTACTCATTCCACTCACCAATGACGTCATCATCAAGCGCGTCATCACCAGCCTCCTTCTTCGCGTCCGTCATCACATCCTCTCTGAGAACTTTGAGGCCGCACGGCCCCGCCTCCATGACGTCACACGATCCCGTGTACACGAAGCGTAGGATTCGCTCGAACACCTACGAATTCGCTTTTTTGAAAAACTTAATCGCAAATTATTTATTTATTTAGGCAGGATACATGAGTGGTAATAATATTAAGGTATTCAAGTACATGAAGGACTGAAGTTACTCAGTCCCTTTTGACGTTACTGACTCAGATACAATTTGGTTTTTGTTGTAGTTGTCACAGATCCTACACAAAGGTGTTCTAAGGCCAGCATTGGTGTTGCTTTTGGAGACTGCATACAGGTTTTGAAGACAAGTTTGAAGTGCAGGAGTTTTTTTTTTCTAGAGTAGAGTGTTGTTGCTCCGAGAATATATATGTCGCAGTTCGTTGGTTAAATAAGACCCTTAACTAACTCTCTGGACCGTTAAATAAATACCGACGTTTAACCATGTTAATAAAATTCCGTCAGACAAGGGAGTGAACGAAACGTTTAGCGAGTTGTCTAAACGTTCCTAGGAAACAAGACATATACAATATAAATATTTTGAATGTGTACTTAAGTTTATGTTTAAAGTATTTTTTGTTGTTCTTTCATGTTCAACCTAACAAGAAGGATAAAGGGGGCTTCGCTTCGCTCACCCCCTTTACCCTTCACCTAAGCTACCGCAATGTTTTTACCTGATATAAGCTGTGCAAATCAGCTGTTGTCGTGACGCCATCTTGTTTTCCAACACGCCGGCTTTCGGTAAGACAGATTGTTAAACGTTTTCGACGATGCTTTATTTAAATCAAAATGCTAATGATTTGGTTAAATGTCGGTATTTCATTAACGGTCTAGAGAGTTAGTAAAGTGTCTGATTTAACCAACCATCTGCGACATATATATAGCCGATAATAACTTGTACTGGTATAGTAATTATTGGTAGTGTACGTGGTTGCGGGTCATTCTGTAGAGGAGGGATCTCAGGAACCGTTTTTGGATAATTTTTACTTTATCTATGTATATAGCAGCGTGTCCCAGACTACAGATGCGTATTCTAGCTAAGAGCGAACAAGTGTTTTGTAAAGAGTAATGTAAGTCTACGAACTCCTAAAATTGTTCCCTACTTATTTTTTTATTACTGTTCCCAGCAATAAAAAAACACTAACAACAATAACAATAATACCTTGGACACTATTGACACACATCGATCTAGCCCCAAACTAGGATTCCCTGTATCTTGGGTACTAGACAACGATACACATACTTATATAGATAAATATTATACTAAGATAGACAAACAACCATGACTAGGGTACAAACATCCGTTCTCATCAAACAAATATTTGCCCCCACCGGGACCCTTGGCTTCGTAGGCAGGGTCACTGCCTACTCGGCCATTCGGGTCGTCTGTCTGTGGTCCACTAAATATCCCGTTCACATCTGAACGACGACGTTCACATTTGACGACCACTACGGTTGTGGCTCTGCACACCACGCGAGAGGTCCCGGGTTCGATCCCCGGCTGGGGATAAAAAAAAAGCCCCAGATCTTGGATGTGCATATGTGTGTGACGTCGCGTTTCTGGTTCCCACGATACATGGTATCCTATACTGGGGCCAGAAGTGCCTGTTTGTAAATGTTTATGTTTGTTTCTTTCTGTTTTAAGAGTATAAGCTCATTCACACGGGATCCGACATTCACGATTCGTCATAATATCCCAATAGACATAAAGTCTTAGTTGCTGCTGATATGTTTTAAAGGTATGCAATTTGTCGCAGTACTTCGTCACGGTCTAAACACATGGCGAATTGCAGTATATTGCTGTTTTATTTCATCAAAATAGAATTAATCTTTTTTGTTCGTGATTTAGGACTCGGGCTGGGTTATAATCTGAATTGTACGTACGGGATGGCATGGGATTGATGATGTTTGACGACTTTTTGCTACCCATATATATTTATGATTTGGTTCCGATTGGGAAACGATCACCGGAATTATGTGGGTACATTTGTCGGTACTTGGATGGGTGTCTAACATAATAATCAGATATTAATAAAAACTAAATTAAGTATATTATAATTTTCTCATTTTATTAACTGACTTCACAACAGCAGGAGGTTTACAACTTGTGGAGAAATAAAGGGAATAGTTTAATTAATGAAGTCACATATGGGTATGTTTTGTAACAAACAGGGTTTAAGTGAAGTCGGTTTTTTCTAAAGTTCTACTTTTTGTTTAAATAATTTTATGGATAGTCAATGGCGGAACTATTTTCAGAGCGGTAAGTTAGTGCATTTGACATATTTTTAAACCACTAGATGCGCTTGTGAATATCCCACAGCTAGATCAAATGATGCTATATCTCCCTTTTGATCTAGTAACCTGAAATTCAGAATGCCAAAGAAGGCATTATTTCTTAAAAGATGGTGTGCCTTGCAAGCTGTATGCCACTGAGAGAATGCCAACCAAGCACACACTGCTTGGGTGGCATTCTCTTGAAATGCGAAATTGAGAAAGAAGAAGTTTGCCATAGGTGGATGCCTACAAAACAAATTGCCTGAGCACTTAATATGCTTACAAAAATAAATGGTAAATGCTAAGTAATGAAATATTCTGTAAGCAAATATCCAAAGAAGTAGAAATCTGGTTGAGACTAGAGGTGTGCACGGGGCAAATACTTTGCGGTTAAAAACTGGTATTTACCCGATTTACTCAATATATTTTATTTATTTATATATTTATTCGTATTCGCAATACAGAAATAAGACGTCGTACAGATCGTCGATGTCAGCAAGCGCATCAAGAGACTGAAGTGGGGGTGAGCAGGACACTTGGCAAGGATAGATGACGGAAGGTGGATCAAAGCGGTAACAGAGTGGCTACCCAGAACCGCACGACGACCAGGCGGCAGACCACCAGCCAGATGGACGGATGACATCATCGCCATAGCGGGTAGGCAGTGGACGCGGGAGGCTCAGGACCGGAGTGGATGGCGTGCTAAAGAAGAGGCCTGTACCCAGCAGTGAGTGAATGTGGGCTGATTGATGATGATGATGATGATATATTTAACTATTTATTGTACATATACATATTTTTATTTATAATTGTCGTTTTAGGAATAATGCATTGGCATTCCGCATTTAAGGTAACTAATCGAAAGGGTTCTATCTATTTGTATGATCCAAGTAGCAATTTAGGCAAACGTTCTGACCTCAGGAAGCACGTTTTCCAGCACGATTTCCGCGACGTCGTTGGAATGCTTCGCTCGCTTGTCCTGATACTGTTGGTTGAGGAGTGGGCTGCTTGAACCCACTATGAACATGTGCGCTGGATACCGCTTTGTGCCGATCTGTGACGAATTAAAGGTGAGACATAAACATAAATATTTATATACAGGGACAAACATTGCTTCTGCCCCACACTCAGATATCCTATAATAAAAATAATAATATTTATTGTCACATAAAGAGGTAGAAATAGTTACAATGGTGCTATTTAATGTAGGCTAGATTAAATTTCTAAAAAAATACATTGTAGCATCTGTCAATGAGCTAGGCGTAATACCTGTATTTCAGTCATAGTAAACAGAAGCAGCGATTTACAATTTTTCTTTTCTTCCTCCACAGCCGGGATTCGAACCTGGGCCTCTCGTTTGCGAGGCTGGGCCTCGAATCGCAGCACCACAGAGGTCATCAAAAAGTATTTGTACATCGAGGATGGTCTATAGCTTCTTAATCTGCTGCCTCTGCTCTGAAAAATGCACTACCGACCAACGCTAAATAGAAGAGCTATATAAATAAAAATTTGTCCCAAAATGTGTTGGTAAGAGCATATCTCGCAAACGGCTGGACCGATTTGGATCAACCTTTTTAAATTATTCGTTGAAGTCGTGGAAAGTTAAAAAAATGGTGATATTCTATGAGAATTACTAATTATTAGTTACAATAGAAAGACTGCTGATAGAGGTGGTTCTTTAATCTTAGTAAAAAATAATATTAAGGTGAAACAACGGAAAGATATTCTTTCACTTACTGTGGAAAGACAAATAGAGGTATCTTGTGTTGAGTTGGATAGCCATATTATTGTTTGTGTCTACAGACCTCCGAGAGATGAAAAAGGCCATGGCAATTTTGAAATATTCGAGAAAATTATGGAGGAAGCCCTCATTAAACTTTGAAATAACAGAAAAAAGTTAATTATTTGTGGCGATCTTAATGTAGATCTGCTTGTAGATACAACACTGAAGCGACGATTAATAACTCTGTTCAAATCATTTAATTTATGTCATGTATTTCTAGAGCCGACTAGAATTACACTTACCAGCCAAACTTGCTTAGATAACGTTTTTTGTGACTGTGCACTCACAAGTAAAAATGTAATTAACTGTTTACCATCCAATCACAGTGGTCAAACAGTTTCATTCCAAATTACTAGTGAAAATAAGACTGATCCATCATTTTATAGGCCTATTACATCCCATAGACTAGAGATGTATATGAAAAACTTAGATATGGGTTTGCCAGTACCGGATTTTGATGAACAGAACCCGAACAAAATCTATTCTGACTTCTTCAACATTATTCAAACAGAATTCAATAGTTTTTAAATTAAAGAAAGTCAGTGCCAACAACGGTAAATCTAAATTTAATGACTGGGCAACATTTGGAATTTGTAAAAGTAGAGCTATCTTGTATGATCTTTATGAACAAAAACCTATAACTTTGATATAAAATTTCATGACTATGTTAAAAAATATTCCAAAACTTTCAAGTTGGTTTGTGGAACTGCAAAAACATTACACATAAATAGAAAAATACAAAATTCAAATAATAGAATGAAAACAGTTTGGCAAATCATAAACCGTGAAACTGGCAAAGTTATACCAAGGGATAATGATTTCTGCTTAAAGATAGGTGATGATGTTGTTAAATCCAACGCTGAGGTAGCTCTTGCTTTTGAAACATTCTTCACCAATGCACCCTTACTCACAACAGAGCGACTGAATTCATCTCCATATTAAGCAGAGGTTTTGTTAAAAAACAGCAATAGCATCAGTAATGTAGATTTTAAATTGTATCATGTATGTCCCCAGGATATTGTCAAAACGTATAGACTACTTAACTTGAAAAATACTGAAGACTTGTGGGGTATGTCAGTCAAAGTCATTGGTTCAATAATACTTGTTATAGCTACGGAGGCCCTTATATCTCATATTTATTCTGCATGGGAAGCCGCACAGGATGCTATCGGTGTTTTTTGCGATCTGTCATTTAATTGTGTTGATCATGACACGTTACTAATGAAATTAAATCATTACGGAGTTAGAAATAAAGCGTTGTATCTACTAAGATCATACCTAAGCAATAGAATTCAAAAGGCAGAAGTCAACGGCGTTAAATCTGATGGATCGGGGGTAAAAATTGGCGTTCCACAAGGTTCCATATTAGGCCCTTTCTTATTCCTGGTATATATTAACGAACTGCCTTTTATGGTGGAGAAATTGACTAACATAGTGTTGTTTGCTGATGATACTTCACTTGTCTTCAAAATTGAAAGACAAAAAGAAGATTTTGATGATGTCAATAGAGTATTATCTTTAACCTTGAATTGGTTCACAGTTAACAATTTATTGCTAAATGCTGGTAAAACCAAATGTATCAAATTCTCACTTCCAAATGTCAGGCAAGTTAGGACCAGTTTAGTGTTGGACAGCAATACGTTAGAATTAGTAAATGACACGAAGTTTCTTGGTATAACCATTGATAACAAATTGCAGTGGGGACCCCACATAGAAAAATTGGCTGGTAAATTAAGTTCTGCGGCTTACGCTGTTAGGAACATCAGACAAAACACGGATGTGGCTACATCTAGGCTAGTATATTTTAGTTACTTTCATAGTGTCATGTCCTATGGTATCTTGTTGTGGGGGAAAGCAGCGGATATTCAAACTATTTTTATTTTACAGAAAAGAGCTATTCGAGCAATTTATAATTTAAAACGCACAGACTCCTTAAGACAGCTTTTTAAAGAAATTGACATACTAACTGTAGCTAGTCAATTTATTTTCGGAAATATAATGTATGTACGCGAGAACCTTACAAATTTTCCCAAACTTAGCGATAGCTGTAATGTTAACCTAAGAAATAATCACAGACTACTTGCGCCCCGGTTTAGACTCGCGAAGGTTAGCAATTCTTTCAAGGGTCAATGCATTCTCTACTACTGCAAGATACCTGTGGAGATCTTGAAATTGCCATTTGAGCAATTTAAAATCCATGTTAAAGGGACTTTGTTGAAAAAGGGATATTACAATGTTCAAGATTACTTAAATGATGGGTCTGTATGGGGTTAATCTGGCTCAACACAGACCTTGCTGTGAATAATTTTGTAATAATTTATTCCTGATTATTGATTATGATAATGACTAAATATTATATTTTGTATTAGTTAAGCATAAGCAATTTTTAAAAAGAGATCTAAAAATCAATCTGTGGGAGTTTCTACGCCCTTCTTCTCCCACAGTGGTCCAATGTAGAGAAGTGGCAAAAAATTACGATTGCTAAGTATATGTAAATATCTACAGTAATAAAGACATTTGGAATTTGGAATTCAAGACGGCGGCGGACGTCAAGGGGGTAGCGCATCTAATTCGAATTTTGAATTTTGTTTCTCCCTCTAAAATTCAAGTTACCTGTAGTTAGTAAAAGTTCCAAAACATAAGGCGTCTTTTGCCACAATGGGGAAGAGTACGCAAATACTTTTTCCTAGAGTGCGCTGCATGTTTGTAACACAAAGAGTGTAATTCATCAATTCATTTATAAAGTTATAAACATTGTCAACAGCAATAAAAGAGTTTCATTCATCTGAGGTTCTGTGGATAACTGGACATTGCCAATTATTTTTTCCGAATAACGGAACTCTTTGCACAATTTTGCTTCACTATACTATATTCTATGATTAATTTGTAAGTAACTTCAGATGAACGAAGCTTGATCTGTGTTAACGTTTAGCGCCTTCTCCGAGAAACTAATGAGCCAGTTTGCTTTCCCATTGAGGTGAGTGTGTTTGGATTGATTCGAACGATGATGGAAACGATTCGAACCCACGGTCCGCAAGTAAAGATGATCTAGTCCCTGCACAATGCCACAAAAGCTGTTCTGCTTACCCTGAACACGACGTCGTGAAGTAAGTCATCCTCGGAGACAGTCTCCAAGAGAGACGACATCTGCTTACTCATACTGGACGGGGAGAGGTGCGGGAGTGACTTCAACCCGCTTGTTGGTTTCATCTGGAAAGTGCACACCATAGCAATTATCGAAGCGCTAATAGTTGTTTTCACACCTTTCATTCGGAAAAGTATGTTTTGCTCCACGACGAGAGGGAGCAAAATGCTACTTTTCTGTTCAAGCTACTTTTTTAATTTATTGATTGGCATGTAGCGTTTACGCAATGTACCTATTGAACACAGATTAAAATAATCGAATATAATTATGAAATTACATTACCATCGACTACGATGGCGTAGTCGATTAAAAACGAACATGTTTCAAGTTTAAACTTTATATGAAAATTTATGAATTTTTCGTGATATAAAAAAAAAAAACATAATAAATTATTTGTTTTACTGAAATCAAAACTATCGATGACTGTTATTGTGATATAGTGAATATTGATATCCGAAACCATTGTAATATTCGATTCGATTATTTTTACACATTAGTAAAAGTACACAGGAATATTTTATCTGTGGTGACTTTTCCCTAATCCTTCACAATACACCATTATAAAAAAAGGTTTTGTTTACGTTGTTCGATATACTGTAAAAGTGGTGAAAGTATAATTCAAAGTATAGTTATTTAGCGTAGCGAGGGATTCTAAGTTAGAATCCTGAGCGTAACGAAGGATTCAAGCGTTAACGCCCATGACGAAAATAATTTTGCTCCTGAGTGACACATACAACTTTTCACACCGACTATGAGGAAAATTTAAATTAAATGCTCTAAAAAAATCAAAAACTATACTTTAATTTATACTTTCACCTCTTCTACAGTAATCGAACAACGTAAACAAAACTTTTTTTTGTAATGGCGGATTGTGAAGGATTAGGGAAAGGTCAGCACAGAAAAAATATTCCTGTGCTACTTTTACCGATGTGTAAAAGTAATCGAATCGAATATTTCAATGGTTTCGGATATCAATATTCATTATATCACAATAACAGTCATCGATAGTTTTGACTTCAGTAAAACATATAATTTATTGTGTTTTTTTTAAATATTACGAAAAATCATAAATTTTCATATAATGTTGTTAAAGTTAAAACTTGAAACATGTCCGTTTTTAATAGACTGCGATGAATTTACAAACAATTATTTTATTAAGATCTGTGTTCAATTGGCACATTGCGTAAATGCTACATGCCAATGAATAAATTGAAAGAGTAGCTTAAACATAAAAGTAGCAATTTGCTTCCCTCTCGTCGTGGAGCAAAACTTACTTTTCCGAATGAAAGGTGTGAAAAAGTTCGTTGTTACTTATCTGTAAGGCCGTTCGTCCACCGCCGTCACCGGGACGTCAACGAGGATGGCCTTAGCAAGTTCACCGTGCCAGCGCGAGATTTACTGTGTACGTCCCGGTGACGGCGGCGGTGGACAAAAGGCGTAAGAGTTCACACAATCGATTACCCTCACTGCCGTTTAAGCGTCCCATTTTTCCAGTTTCCAGCAAAAAAATGGAAAAGTGACCTTTAATACCCCCCACCAACTACAGCAGTGGGGGTAATCGAGATGAATTTAGTTTTTCAGGGGATCCACTGTAATTTAGTTGTTTATGCCGCAGAATTTTTCATTTATCTTGGAATACAAACTTCACCGACCTGGTGCCGGGGTCGCTGGCTTCAATGGCAAACGAATGTCATTTCATACAGGCGGCTTCAGTGTAGGAAGCAGGATTCATTACGCGTCGAAAAAGTATGCGAATCGAACTGTCAGTGACTCTTATGCACAATGACATAAGGTTCATTTTATCTGAACTCAAACACTTTTTCTATCTGGTAATTATTCCTGCTTGAGCCACAGTTCTCGTTTTTGATACTGGGCCAGTAAAGTACTGCATTGCAGTGTCACAGCCTTACTAATAAAAAAAGTTATTCACTGTTTAACTTATACAGTGTTCTGACCTTTTCAAACGTCGAGTAAATGTTAAATGTCAAAGCAAAACAAAACACTGTATAAGTTTCACAACGAATAACTTATGTTATAAGTAAGGCCGCTACTGTTTAGAAAGTACGGCAGTAATTTGTAGCTCTGTCAATACTGCTTTGCGTTTGCCTCCTCATTATCAACATATTCAAGTTGAAAGCCCTTTTAGGCAGAGATCACAAACAAAAAAGGTCAAAAGAAACATTCATAAAAGATACAGGCTGGTGACAATGCCGGCACGAGGCAACGAGGTGAAAACCTCAGCGGCCTCCTTGCTCTGTCCTAGAATATTCCAGAGCTGCTCACCTGCAGGCAAGCGAAGTTGATCCCCTCCCCGTCCACCTCTATAGACACGGCTCTGTGAATGTTCGGTATTCTGGTCAGCCGCACGCTCGTGCAGTCGTCCTTCTCCAGAAACTTCACTAGTGCCGACCTGTGCAATCAAATATGCAGGAAATTATTGGCCATAGCATATCAACTATTATCTCCCTGACCCCGTCTACTATTATCTCACACAACTAGCGAGTTAAGCAATTTCCAACGCTTAAGACACGCTAAGAGGGGTGGCGCTAGCCACTCCTGGAATTTCGCATAGCGCATAATAGAGAATATCGATGTATTTATGTTTCCTTTTCTATTCACTGTTTACATCCTAATATCATAATACTTATAGAAAGAATCATTTTAACTATTAAAACCACATTTAAAATCACGTAGTAAATTTTAGCGGCTAAAACGCTGCCATTAGTCGTGGCAGCGGCGAATTACGTCACATACCACGCCACCATTCCCACTCCAAGTTTTTTTGTTCATTATCGGCGCCGATTAGCTATCCAAATCAGTTTTATTTTGGTGACACAAAGGAATAACCCTTTTATATGTATTATATCGTGCCGAAGTGCAATAACATAATTAGAAGTGCACCAGATAATAGTAGTTTATGAAACAGTCGCATAAAGAAATGTTTTAATACCTTGTTACATGAAGTTTCATATACTACTCTATCTACTCTCATACATTGGTGTTGAACCTAATAAATAAAAGATCAAAGTTAAAAGAGTAGGTCATCTTGCAATCGGTAATTTTTAAGCAAAAATAACAATATTTATTTCCACGAAATACGACAATACGTGAAACACGCCAAAACGCAGCATATCAGACAAGTAAAAAAAATAGGCTTAATGGTTGAATATACCTTTGCTGCATCAGTCAAGAGGTGAAGGGGACTAAAAATAACTAGTAAAACTGCATCGATCGATGTTAGTAATCTCAGATTACTAAAAAAATAATATAAATAATAAATAATGTATGTATAGGTTGTAAGGACGATAAATATTCAGACAAATATAATTTCAACTAAATTTAAACCACATCGATATTCCCTATTGGTAACGAATAAGAATGGCTCGAATTGGCGGCATTCACAGCCCTAAAATTTCACAAGCATGTCGAGTATTCCGTAGACAATTCGTTCTGTTATGAGAGGCGGCGCCAGCCACACATTAAATGAATGAAATGAAATAAATGAAAACAAAAAACATAGATAAGAAGTCGAGCAAGGAGCAGGTACAAAATAAATCCTGTAATTTCATATAGCGGGTCGTCAAACAGGCAACGAAACAGACCTCAAATAAAATTGCACATTTGAGAAACAGTACATCGTTGTATAGGCTGGAAAGTGAGCGAAAAAAGATGACAAGTGAGTTCGATGGCTCGGCACCCTACTGCGAGGAAATAAATATCATTTCTCTTAATAAAGTTTCTTACGACCGACTCTGCAGTCACTTGTAATTCGGTAGGCGTCAACGAGTCGATATGATCACTATCACTAGACGAAACTGTTTTTTACGACACCAAAAAGTGAGGGCAGGCGCGGTCACATGACAACTGACACTTCACGCCTCTTCGTGGCGCGTCGTGAACAAAATGGCGTCGTGCGTGAGGCTCGCGTGGATTTCTTCATGTGGCGAGTCGAGTAACAGGCAACTAAAGAGATATCGGTTAAAATTACACAAGACTCAGAAAAAAACATAATTATCAGTCAAGACTCAACCAAGACGCTTTAGCCGCCCGACGCCGAAAGCAGACGTATCGGACTAACGTATTAGCTATTTTCAAGACCTCGAAGTACGCTTTTTCTACGCGTGGTTTTTTAAATAAGCATTTGAAGTTAGTTACCTGTAACGGAAAAAGTCAATTTTGGCTAAACTAGGTTATAGTTGCTAAATTTTAATTGGGTTATAGGTTAGGTTGGAACTTAGATGAAGCAAAAAAGGAGCGTAGCGAAGTGCAGCGGAGCAAATAAATATAACATTTAAAGTCCCCGAAGTTGCTTCGTCAAACTAACGCGTCAGTGTTTTTACCCGATCCCGAAGTGCTTTTTGTACGCCCGAGCGGCTGCCGAAACATCCCGAGTGGCTAACACGTCACATTTTTACGAACATGCGCCCTGGATCCGCGCTTGCCCCTACTCACTTGTTTGTGTCCTTGTCCCTCCTAGGCGCATGTGACGTCACTGGCATGCCCCGCGAGATGTGACCTACGAACGCCTCGCCGTGGCGCGTCGTGAAGAACATGGCGTCGTGCGTGAGGCTCGCGTGCGTGACTACTGTCTGGTGGTTGAGGCCGAACACGCATCTGGAATTAATGAACGAACCATAAAATCGCTCGCCTTTGTACATGGTACATATGCTACCTCTTAGACTATTTACTCTATAGACGGAGTGTCACTTTCGCGATTGCGTAGAAAAATAAGGCGCACAACTGTGGGCCGCCATTCAAACAGTCTGCTTTGAGCTGCCATTGGAGACGCACGCGTTGTACAGTTTCACAGGTCATCAAAATTTGATAAAAAATGCCTTGCTGTGCGATTAAAGTGTGTAGAAATTACAAAGGACGAATAAAAGCAAATCACAAGTCATCATTTCATCGGGAAGTCAACCTAAATTCGTTGTATTTCGTAAAACATTAAGTAAATTTCTTGTTGATTTCACATGATTCACACTTTACGTTTTATTAGTGTTGCCAGTTTTTCAATGCAAAATTTCCCCACAAATTGCAACTATGCTCGCACCTAAGTGCTTTTGAATATGAGGTGATAAACTAGCATCGCCTTTTTCCATACGGGGTGGCAAAATCACAGTTTTGACCAAATTCAGTCATACTTCGTAGTTACTAGTCCGATTTGCTTCAAAATCTATATCTGGGAATCCGGCTGGAGTCAACACACAAGTGCAACTAAAACATAATAATGTAATAAATGATGTATATGTTACGGCTAAAGCTAGGTGTGAAACTAAACTTAAGTTTAGCCGGCTAGTCTTAACATTAATTTCGAGCGTCGGCTAATGTCCGAAATAATGTTCATTGCGATAAATGATTTCAACATTAGTCGGCTAAACTGCAGTTTAGCCTCGACGCTGTTGAGGCTAAATATGGGTGAGAAAATATGGTTGACATTAGCCGACTAAACTTAAGTTAATTTTTCAGTATACCTAGGCTAATGCTGAAAAATTACCGTCTTAATCTGGAATAAGTGATGATGTGGGATGTAGCCGTAAACACTGCGGTAGCTTAGGTGAAGGATAAAGGGGGTGAGCGAAGGGACATAAGAACAACAAAAAATACATATCTCGTCTTATTATAGTTTTTTTCTCTCACCCCCTTTACTCTTCACCTAAGCTACCGCAGTGTTTTGACTTGATATTAGAAATAGCTTTCTCATCTGAATAAAATTACCTCACCCCGCTCCCCGCAGTCGCACGAATACTTCGTTTTTAACATTAGCTAACTAATGTCCAACATTAACCGAAACGCATTGGCTAATTTGCAATCTAGCCGATTAAAGATGACATCCGTTATCACAAACGAACATGACTTCGGACATTAGCCGAGGCTCGAAATTAATCTTAAGACTAGCCATTTTTATTATTTAGAAGTCTGATTTCACATCTCTTACTGCATTTCCAATTAAAAGATGGGCCTGAAAAACCCTGCGCATGTAAGGTGGGGTCTTTTTTTGACGCTACCTATTGAAAAAGGATTAAATAAATACTCAGTCATTTTCTTTTCAATAATTTGTTTACCAGTCGCTATATGAATTAGTTTATTACTTGAGAATATTATGCATCATGTAGTGCCTATGAATATTATACATTATGTAGTACCAAATTAGTCATACCATACCATTAGCTACACCAAAGATAGATATTTAAGTTAAATCTGTGAAGATAAAAAATAGATAGTTGCGTACTTAACCGAAATTCAGCTAACATAATATGGTTAAAATGAGTTTAGTTTATTCACCAAGTTTATTTATTTAGGTTATACTGTAGAATAAATGATCGAAGGTAATCCACCAACTTGTACAGTTTCCCTACTTTTTCCGGTAGTATTGCTTTTGTGGCAACATTTGACACGCACACAGATTAACAGGTCGCGAGCGTTCCAACATGTCGACACGCACACTAGCATGCTAAAGTTGGCCTGTTTTCACCGCTGTCATTCAGTACTGACGCGGTATCTAGTGTTTGTATAATCTAAGTGCTACCTATATCATAAGTTTTCCGTACTATCCGCCAAAGGTAATTCGACACCTGCACCTACCTACCTACCTGCACGTCGAGGGCGAGAGAGGGGCAGGACATCGAGATCACTTTGGCAGGCAGTATGTTTGTTTTGTGTAGTACAATAAAGCAGTTACAGATAACAAATAATGTAACATCACGACTTTTGCTATATGGGGTGGCAGCGGCACAGTTAAGGCCACGTTTAGCCAGAGCTACAATACTCCATTTTTCGTGGTAGTGGGCAAGCGCATCGCCATCGAGATATGAAGGTTTCCTCGCGATGAGATTTTTATTTCAGGCACAATAAATGTCGTGAGGAAACTTTCATATCTACGTAGCTACGGCGATGGCGATGACTTTGTTTGTGTGATCAAAATTCAAGGGATTCTTGGGGGCATCTTTCTGAACAATATTCACTATGAAACCGATATGTTCACAACAACTTTTAGTAGCTACAGGATGAAGATACTTATTATATTCGGGATAGCAAGCTAGCAAAGCACATTCTCTGTCGTATATCGTTCTTAAAAGCCAGTTTGAAACCGGTCTATGTGCCTTATCCACGCGTCAGTGGCGGTTTTGTGACATTCCCCTATGGATGTGTGTGTGTGTGTGTGTGTGTGTGGGTGTGTGTGGGCGAATCAACCAATTTCACTGTTTGGGGGTTAAGGGGGGCCCATGTTGGATTCTTACTGGAATTTCTCTGATTGTATTTAGATAATACCTATTTACACACATTGATCTAGCCCCAAACTAGGATTCTCTGTGTCTTGGGTACTAGACAACGATACACATACTTATATAGATACATACATACATACCTAGATATATACATAATATAAAAAACAACTATTACTAGGGTATAAACATCCGATGACTAGGGTACAAACATCCGTTCTCAACAAACAAATATTTGCCCCCACCGGGACTCGAACCCGAGACTCTTGGCTTCGTAGACAAGGTCACTGCCGACTCGGCCATTCGGGTCGTCAAGAATAGCGAATATTTCGGAATCATATGTTGTTCTCAACTAAATACTTTTCTCTTTCCATACCGCCTCCAATTCAATTGAATTGCAGACAAAATATGATATTCAATAAATAGTACCCTAGAGATGATGTAAGTACTTGATTTATTTGAATCACTGTATTATTTGATAAAAAAACATTAATCCAATCCTATGTTTTATTTTAATTACACGTTATTATGTCTAAATAATAATAAACTCAAACATGGATAATCTTCATACTTTTATTTTCCACAAAATAATTCGAACTCTAATCGACGAGTCCCGCGCGAGAAACTGACTGAGTTGTTCGACTGAGTTGTGATCGAAGGCATCGACCGAAGCGCATAAAATTATTTGTTCAATAACAAGCCTGTTACTTCCTAACCTTTTTGCATCAAGAAAGAAAGAAAGAGAAAATGGCTGTTAAAATAAGCGCGAAACTATACCTTAGTGAAATTGGTTGATTTCACTAAGGTATAGTTTAAGGTATAGTCCCTCACTGACAGGGAAAAAGTCAAATTGGTTGATTCGGTCCATTGCACTGACTAGAGGTTATCTGGCACCAAATCTCGAGTAAGCGCATTTTGTCGGAACTTGTTATTGTGAATGAAATATAAAAGATCCTAAGAATATATCAAACGAAATGGGCGCGCCCAAAGTCGCTGATTAATTTCCCACGCCTACCGAACGGCGTGGAATCCTGAGGGGGATGTGCCTTTGGCCGCACGTGAGAGAAAAGAATTGATGAATTTGTTATTACCTTGTCACCGCAGACAGGATAGATTGAAGGCTCGATTCGAGACAGGGGAATGCGGGAGAGGAGACAGTTTTGGAATGGGGGATGGGATCGAACCCTTGCCGTCGCTGTCCGACGCCGTCGCCGGCGCGCTGCTGGCGGCACGTGGAGTCGCCGCCGATACGACTATGTACTTCACAACACAAATCACTTGACCGCTGACGCGAATCTAATTACGATCAATAGCCCGACGCTATGAGGTAGATTTACACTCCGACCAGGCCCGATGCCTGTATGATAATTGGTACACCGAAATACCATCAATGCCACGGGGCCCGAGCCGCCATGTTATTCTCCCGATGAGAAAAAGACCAAGAGTAAAGAAATAACCTCCAATTTTACATCTCGTTCCGGTACGAGTGACAGCTGCTAGTGCCGTTTTCGCTAGTGATGTCTCGATTACTCGCGATAAATAAATAAAAATAAAAGCAAATCACAAGTCATCATTTCATCGGGAAGTCAACCTAAATTCGTTGTATTTCGTAAAACATTAAGTAAATTTCTTGTTGATTTCACATGATTCACACTTTACGTTTTATTAGTGTTGCCAGTTTTTCAATGCAAAATTTCCCCACAAATTGCAACTATGCTCGCACCTAAGTGCTTTTGAATATGAGGTGATAAACTAGCATCGCCTTTTTCCATACGGGGTGGCAAAATCACAGTTTTGACCAAATTCAGTCATACTTCGTAGTTACTAGTCCGATTTGCTTCAAAATCTATATCTGGGAATCCGGCTGGAGTCAACACACAAGTGCAACTAAAACATAATAATGTAATAAATGATGTATATGTTACGGCTAAAGCTAGGTGTGAAACTAAACTTAAGTTTAGCCGGCTAGTCTTAACATTAATTTCGAGCGTCGGCTAATGTCCGAAATAATGTTCATTGCGATAAATGATTTCAAAATTAGTCGGCTAAACTGCAGTTTAGCCTCGACGCTGTTGAGGCTAAATATGGGTGAGAAAATATGGTTGACATTAGCCGACTAAACTTCAGTTTATTTTTCAGTATACCTAGGCTAATGCTGAAAAATTACCGTCTTAATCTGGAATAAGTGATGATGTGGGATGTAGCCGTAAACACTGCGGTAGCTTAGGTGAAGGATAAAGGGGGTGAGCGAAGGGACATAAGAACAACAAAAAATACATATCTCGTCTTATTATAGTTTTTTTCTCTCACCCCCTTTACTCTTCACCTAAGCTACCGCAGTGTTTTGACTTGATATTAGAAATAGCTTTCTCATCTGAATAAAATTACCTCACCCCGCTCCCCGCAGTCGCACGAATACTTCGTTTTTAACATTAGCTAACTAATGTCCAACATTAACCGAAACGCATTGGCTAATTTGCAATCTAGCCGATTAAAGATGACATCCGTTATCACAAACGAACATGACTTCGGACATTAGCCGAGGCTCGAAATTAATCTTAAGACTAGCCATTTTTATTATTTAGAAGTCTGATTTCACATCTCTTACTGCATTTCCAATTAAAAGATGGGCCTGAAAAACCCTGCGCATGTAAGGTGGGGTCTTTTTTTGACGCTACCTATTGAAAAAGGATTAAATAAATACTCAGTCATTTTCTTTTCAGTAATTTGTTTACCAGTCGCTATATGAATTAGTTTATTACTTGAGAATATTATGCATCATGTAGTGCCTATGAATATTATACATTATGTAGTACCAAATTAGTCATACCATACCATTAGCTACACCAAAGATAGATATTTAAGTTAAATCTGTGAAGATAAAAAATAGATAGTTGCGTACTTAACCGAAATTCAGCTAACATAATATGGTTAAAATGAGTTTAGTTTATTCACCAAGTTTATTTATTTAGGTTATACTGTAGAATAAATGATCGAAGGTAATCCACCAACTTGTACAGTTTCCCTACTTTTTCCGGTAGTATTGCTTTTGTGGCAACATTTGACACGCACACAGATTAACAGGTCGCGAGCGTTCCAACATGTCGACACGCACACTAGCATGCTAAAGTTGGCCTGTTTTCACCGCTGTCATTCAGTACTGACGCGGTATCTAGTGTTTGTATAATCTAAGTGATACCTATATCATAAGTTTTCCGTACTATCCGCCAAAGGTAATTCGACACCTGCACCTACCTACCTACCTGCACGTCGAGGGCGAGAGAGGGGCAGGACATCGAGATCACTTTGGCAGGCAGTATGTTTGTTTTGTGTAGTACAATAAAGCAGTTACAGATAACAAATAATGTAACATCACGACTTTTGCTATATGGGGTGGCAGCGGCACAGTTAAGGCCACGTTTAGCCAGAGCTACAATACTCCATTTTTCGTGGTAGTGGGCTAGCGCATCGCCATCGAGATATGAAGGTTTCCTCGCGATGAGATTTTTATTTCAGGCACAATAAATGTCGTGAGGAAACTTTCATATCTACGTAGCTACGTAGCTACGGCGATGGCGATGACTTTGTTTGTGTGATCAAAATTCAAGGGATTCTTGGGGGCATCTTTCTGAACAATATTCACTATGAAACCGATATGTTCACAACAACTTTTAGTAGCTACAGGATGAAGATACTTATTATATTCGGGATAGCAAGCTAGCAAAGCACATTCTCTGTCGTATATCGTTCTTAAAAGCCAGTTTGAAACCGGTCTATGTGCCTTATCCACGCATCAGCGGCGGTTTTGTGACATTCCCCTATGTATGTGTGTGTGTGTGTGTGTGTGTTTGTGTGTGTGTGTGTGTGTGGGCGAATCAACCAATTTCACTGATTGGGGGTTAAGGGGGGCCCATGTTGGATTCTTACTGGAATTTCTCTGATTGTATTTAGATAATACCTATTTACACACATTGATCTAGCCCCAAACTAGGATTCCCTGTGTCTTGGGTACTAGACAACGATACACATACTTATATAGATACATACATACATACCTAGATATATACATAATATAAAAAACAACCATTACTAGGGTATAAACATCCGATGACTAGGGTACAAACATCCGTTCTCAACAAACAAATATTTGCCCCCACCGGGACTCGAACTCGAGACTCTTGGCTTCGTAGGCAAGGTCACTGCCGACTCGGCCATTCGGGTCGTCAAGAATTGCGAATATTTCGGAATCATATGTTGTTCTCAACTAAATACTTTTCTCTTTCAATACCGCCTCCAATTCAATTGAATTGCAGACAAAATATGATATTCAATAAATAGTACCCTAGAGATGATGTACTTGATTTATTTGAATCACTGTATTATTTGATAAAAAAAACATTAATCCAATCCTATGTTTTATTTTAATTACACGTTATTATGTCTAAATAATAATAAACTCAAACATGGATAATCTTCATACTTTTATTTTCCACAAAATAATTCTAACTCTAATCGACGAGTCCCGCGCGAGAAACTGACTGAGTTGTTCGACTGAGTTGTGATCGAAGGCATCGACCGAAGCGCATAAAATTATTTGTTCAATAACAAGCCTGTTACTTCCTAACCTTTTTGCATCAAGAAAGAAAGAAAGAAAGAAAAAATGGCTGTTAAAATAAGCGCGAAACTATACCTTAGTGAAATTGGTTGATTTCACTAAGGTATAGTTTAAGGTATAGTCCCTCACTGACAGGGAAAAAGTCAAATTGGTTGATTCGGTCCATTGCACTGACTAGAGGTTATCTGGCACCAAATCTCGAGTAAGCGCATTTTGTCGGAACTTGTTATTGTGAATGAAATATAAAAGATCCTAAGAATATATCAAACGAAATGGGCGCGCCCAAAGTCGCTGTCCAAAGCCTCGTTGTTCCTCATAAGTTTATTGGTGGTGTCGGGAGACAAGGGTGACCCTTCAAATTCTGCATTTGATTGTGTTGATCATAATACGCTACTATTGAAATTAAATCATTACGGAGTTAGAAATAAAGCGTTGGATCTACTAAGATCAAACCTAAACAATAGAATTCAACGGTGTAAAATCTGATGGATCGGGAGTAAAAATTGGCGTTCCACAAGGTTCCATATTAGGTCCTTTCTTATTCCTGGTATATATTAATGATCTGCCTTTCATGGTGGAGAAATTGACTGATATAGTGGTCACTGGTCTTCAAAATTAAAAGAAAAAAGAGAAGATTTTGATGATGTTGATGATGGAGTATTGTCTTTAACCTTGAATTGGTTCACAGTTAATAATTTCTTGTTAAATGCTGGTAAAACCAAATGTATCAAATTCTCACTTCCAAATGTCAGGCAAGTTGAGACCAGTTTGGTGTTAGACATCAGCACTTTAGAATTAGTAAATGACACGAAGTTTCTTGGAATAACCATTGATAGCAAATTACAGTGGGGACCCCACATAGACAAATTGGCTGGTAAATTAAGTTCTGCGGCTTACGCTTTTAGAAACATCAGACAAAACACGGATGTGGCTACATCTTGGCTAGTATATTTTAGTTACTTTCATAGTGTCATGTCTTATGGTATCTCGTTGTGGGGGAAAGCAGCGGATATTCAAACTATTTTTATTTTACAGAAAAGAGCTATTCGAGCAATTTATAATTTAAAACGCACAGACTCCTTAAGAGAGCTCGTTAAAGAAATTGACATACTAACTGTAGCTAGTCAATTTATTTTCGAAAACATAATGTATGTACGCAAGAACCTTACATTTGCCAAACTTAGCGATAACTGTAATATTAACCTAAGAAATAATCACAGACTACTTGCGCCCCGGTTTAGACTCGCGAAGGTTAGCAATTCTTTCAAGGGTCAATGCATTCTCTACTACAACAAGATACCTCTGGAGATCTTGAAATTGCCATTTGAGCAATTTAAAAACCATGTTAAAGCGACTTTGTAGAAAAAGGGATATTACAATGTTCGAGATTACTTAAATGACGGGACTGTATGGGGTTAATCTGGCTCAACACAGACCTTGCTGTTAATAGTTTTGTAATTATTTATTCCTACTAATTAATTATGATAAAATGATATCATAAAATTTATATTAGTTAAGCACAAGCAATTTTTAAAAGAGATCTAAAAATCAATCTGTGGGAGTTTCTCCCCCCTTCTTCTCCCACAGTGGTCCAATGTAGGGAAGAGGCAAAAAATGATGATTGCTAAGTATATGTAAATATCTACAGTAATAAAGACATTTGTAATTTGTCCAGCAATATCAGCAGTAGCCTCAAGACCGAGAAACTTGACATTTTCCTTAGAAGATCCTAAAAATATATGAAAACGAAATAGACGCGCACTAAACCGCTGGCAAAAGCAACGCTGTACCTGGTAAGTTTGTTGGTGGTGTCCTGCCATATCAGCAGTTGTCCCACATTGGTCAGCAGAAGCACAGTGACGCGCGAGAACGCTCCCTGCTCGCTCACTTTCGCGTCCACGCAAACCTGACGCAGGTTGATCTGTCTGGAAGAGTCAAACTATTTGTTAAATTATTCACCAAGTTAAAAACTTATAAAAACCGACTTCAAGTTCAAGCCATATTTTTTCCTCCCCGGTCTGGATGCGAATGATGTCTATGAACATGAAAGTCCTCATCAAAACTTATGCTGCATGAAACGACAAACCAAGACGTCATCTGTGTCATAAATTTTTGATTTGGTTGATATTTTCAAAAAGTGGTAAATCAATTTTGATAACATTTATATGGGACCATCTTAGAATCAAAACAAAATAATGAAAATCGATTCATAATTGACGGAATAATGCGTAACAAACAAAAAAGTCGAATTTAGAATCTCCTCCTTTCTCCAAGTCGAGTCGGTTGAAAATAAAAATATAACCTTTAGCTAGATTCGCGTTAGATTGAGCCATACTCCACCCCGCTGGCTCTGTGCGGGTCGATGTAGGAGTGACGGGCTAGTGGCCAGCCCGACTGACAGATCAAGCTGCTGACATTATTGTTAACAAGTGACAAATTATTTTGAAGTGGGAAATATTAAACTGCACAGCAAAAATACTGATTGGCACAGCAAATATCAGGGCAAAATGCTGCGGTGGCTTAGGTGCAGGATAAAGGGGGTGAGAGAAGCGAAGTCCCCTTTATCCTTCGTGTTAGGTTGAACATACAAGAACTACAAACAAATACCTAAAACATAAACTTATGTACTCATAATAGTAGTTTATGTGACTGCTACATAATGGAGGTGGAATGCTACATAATAATATCACTCGAGAGTTTTAATGCCTAATTATGTACAGTTACATACATTAGTTTATCTACACACATATCATAAGCTCTCTTTGATGTGTTAAGGAACCGCATGTTCGACCAGCATTGTGGCATTGACCATAGCTCTGCAGTTGTTTAGCTTGTTCAGTAGTACCAACTTCACAGACAAACTAGGGGCGGCACGCAGGTGGTCGACGGCGTTCGAAATTTAAATGTCATAAAAAATTTGAAAAATTTTGGTGCATCATGGTCATAATGATCAATATTCAGATAACAAATGAGTTTTTACCAAGAAGTTTATCATTATGCTGGTCGTAACGTGTGGTTTTTGGTCTTTACTGAAAGAAGGTTTATGATACGTGTGTAGATAATAGTAGTTTATGTGACTGCTACATAATGGAGGGCATTAATACTCGAGAGTTTCATAATAATATCACTCGAGAGTTTTAATGCCTAATTATGACAGTTACATACACTAGTTTATCTACACACATATCATAAGCTCTCTTTGATGTGTTCAGGAAACGCATGTTTGACCGGCATTGTGGCTCTGCAGTTGTTTAGCTTGTTCTGTAGTACCAACTTCGGGCGTCGGCGTTCGAAATTTGAATGTTAGTACCAACTTCACAGACAAACTAGGGGCGGCATGCAGGCGGGCGTCGGCGTTCGAAATTTGAATGTCATTATATGTAGAAAAACTACACATAATGACCATAATGTGTAGTTTTCCAGATACGAAACGAGTTTTTACCAAGTTGTTTAACATAATGCTGATCGTAACGTGCGGTTTTTGAACGCAGCAAAGAGGGTTTATGATACGTGTGTAGATAAAATATTTAAAACATAAAAAGTGTTTTTGCTGATCCTTTTTTGCTGTGCAAATCAGTATTTATGATGTGCAATTAAATACTAGCCTTATCAAATGAGGGTTTAAGGACATTAGGGCATTATAGTCGATGAGCAGACAACAAAAGATGTAATAGATGGTTTTCCCTATATGCACGTTGACCATTGTTTGTTAGAAATATAGGTAAAATCATAAATCTGTGGTTGAGTTTTACACCAAAATCAAAACAAGACATTAGCTGAACTCTCTTATTTCCCCCAATTAGTGGACAGACGAATAACAGTCGATAAAACTTAATTAATCTCAGAATTCGAAACATTCACGTACTTGATAGCGATCTTCTTACACAGATACTTGTGTAGCAGGTACACATCGCCGCGACTCGTCGTGATGACGGTAGCCGCGTCGGCCGCACTCACTAGTTGTATGTCCGTCTCTTCGCTGTTCATGGATAGTGCCACCTACCACGAAAGCAGATGGAAATTATTACCAATATAGATCCTTTCAGAGAAGTTTTTTCAAAATCCAACAGATGGCGCTAAATTGGGTTTCCCATTTATTTTCTTTGGCGCTCGATGAATGTGGTAAATATGGACAGAGTAAACCTAACCAGATATAAAAATATTGGTGATATTTAATCTGAAATGTCACGTTAGCGAGATAATTGAAAGTAAAGATATATGTTTAAGAACATATTGGCGGTTTAAAAATCCATTAAGCCGACGATATCTCGAATTACTTGAAACATTCATTAAGGTCACGTTAGGCTTATTCGAAGCATGACTTATGCGACATCCTGTATTAAAGCATTATTAAGGAATTTTGTTTGTTGTCTATTCAGCCTCCCGCACCCACTGATGAGTATAGGTCCTGCGCCAGCATCATCCACTGCCGCCGAGCAAAGAAGGTAAGATCGTCCGACTTTCGGGCGGGTGTTGTTTGTTATCGGATATTTAAATAGGTACCTACCTATCTCTAATATATAAAAACATAAACCTAACAAATGTATTTCATTCAATAATAATATTGATTCTCAATTGTGAATTGCGGCGGCTCTGTGTAGCGGGTTGCTCCCCTCCCTCAAATATGGCGAGGGGGGTGATGGCTGGTGCACAAGTCATAGTCGCGTAAGGGTTTTGCTTGGGGGGACTGGTCCAGTCTGGTTTCTCATAAGTTATGTTCATTACAGCTTGTCTTTGTTCTTATTTATTTATTTTTATTAGACTGTTATTTTGAGACATCTTATTGGCACTTATGGGTACGGTATAATAATTTTGTCATTAGATTAGATAATTTTTATATCGTACATTGTGTAATAAAAAAATATATGACGAAAATTGAAAAAATTACATCCCCGTAGAGTTTCTTGGTGCTATCTTCCCTGACGGGCGCATTTCCGAAGCACTGGTAGAGTTAATGGAGTTTCTTTTTACTTGAAGGGGATTCCTTTTTCAAACTCAAACCATAATCAGTCATGTACTCATTAGTTTAATTGATCATATTTGATATTTTTATCCCATGTATATGTGACTTAAATAAGTGTTTGACTTTTAAAGTGCATTATTTTGCCTACTTGCAATACATTTTTGAGTTTTGAGTTTTTAGAACATCTAAACTACTCATCAGAATTTGACAAATGAGGTTTCGTTAGAAGCGCCTTGACCTTACACGTAACATAAAGATGTAGATTCTTGATAATAATCGCACATATAAAAAAACAAAGGTACCAAACTGCGAAAACCATTTCGAGATAATTGTGTTCCTAACTAAATTCCATAATTCCTATCAAAAATATAACAGGATTACTGACATATCCGTAAAAACATAACGAACTTCATTTGTCCCTACGGCGTAGTTTGTTCAAATTCCCTTCGCTGTTAAGTTGGCAGTTCTGTAAAACTGTCAATTATCAACAGTTTGTTATATAATCGGAAACAAACAGCCTCAACTACAACCGTTCCAAAACAGTGAGCAAGTGACGTCACCAGTAATGTTATACCCGAAATATTCGAATTAGTTTAGGCCAAAATTTCACAAAATAAAATAAAAAGTAGTGCATATTTTTTTTAGCATGGCCCATTATCTCAGTAACTGGACACTTAAGGGTACCAATTATTTGCTTGTTTGAGTTTGTTTAGGTGTCCTCTACTCATTTTTACCACATTCATCTTGTAATCTGAAGTAAACAATGGAAATGCCGATTCAGCGCCATGTGTTGAATATTGAAAAAATAGCTCTTAAAGTATCTCATAGGATTTGAAAGGGCAATTTAATGAGTATTTATCTTTCTTCTGAATCAGTTTGTGTGGTTTTATGTGTCAGACCTTTGTGGTCATTAAAATCAAAAGTGGCAATCTGTATATGAACTCAGATAATTTAATACTATAAGAAGAAGAAAAGCAGATTGCCAATTTTGATTCTGATGAACTCATTTACGACGGGGCGTTGCACCCACTGCGATCTGTTTGCTATTCTTGGGAGTAGCAAATATCATAGTACCTAGTCGGTCCATAAATTCTGTCACAAATATTTTGCCACATAGTAAATAATACCAAGTTTTATTTTATTTAATACTATATATGGTTTGATAGCTCATTAAATACTGATAAATTAGAACGATTATTGGATTTAAATGCTTAAAGCCATATTACACAAATGCTAGTCAAAAATACGGACGTTATTCACTTTATCTTTTTTCCATGACTCTTAAAACCTTTCAAACTTACGTGAGATTTTAGTCAGAACCCTCCCTGAACCCGTTACCTTCATTTTGAAGCATAAGATAACTAAGTCTGGGTAAAACTAATTTTCATATACACATTTTACGTAGTGTATTTGTTGCCCACAAGATCATTTTTATACGTTTTTCTGAAAACGTAAAAAGTACGTAAAGTTCTCTTTGGGAGCAGTTGGAACTGAAAGCTAACAGAAAATCAAATGCTAGTTTTTAAGCATGGTCTAAAATCGAGGTTTCAGAATAAATAAAAAAAACCTTGTTGGTTATCTGGAACACTGTTTTTTTATTAAATTTGTGGTAAGTGGTATTTTTGTCAGTTGCGGCGTGTTTTGGGTTCGCGATTGTCTCAAGTTATAAGGTTTTTTGTCATATTGCGATAATCGTACAAAATGTATTGTATTGCAATTTGATTCGTATAAAATAAGCTTTTTAATCATGTATAATACGAATAAGAAAAAGTTTATTGCTGAGTTTTATCTATCAAAAACCTTGTGACAGAACTTATGGACCGACTATGTATATCATGTTGCGGTTGGCGTTCTTGTGCCGAAATAACTTGCTGTTGGCGTTTATGTGCCGAAATAAGTTGCTGAGTTGTCTTCAATCATTCTGGACTACTTAGGGATCACATGTCTCCACCATGCCAGAAAACAAACGAAGGGGGCTGAGCCTCCCACTGTTCAGCTAGCCAAAATATCTAACTGACCCGTTTCGGTGCATCCACCACCTTCTCCTGTTGCGGGTGCCCCAGCTGCCCCGCGTTGGTGCCCCACGTGTACACAGCGCGCACGTTCCACACGCACGCGTGGTGTCTCGAGGCCGCCACTCCGAGGGGGGCTGCGAGTTTGAGAAGCGGTTTGGCGGGGGGCAGCTTAATGATTGAGGGGGTTTTTGTGTTGGACTGGCTGATTGCGTTGTCGGTGTTGCTGAGGCTGTACTGGAGGACCTGTAAGAGATAAGTAGGTAATAGGTTTTTAGGCTGTGCTTTTTGAGTTAGAGGAGGTTTTAGGATGTGAAATGAACGACATGTAAAACACTGGTGCAGACAATTTTTATGGGGTCATTCATTAGATTATTATTGTCGGCCTTTATTATATATCATACTTATTTATTGAATAAAGGCAATACAGGATGCAACAAATTGCTATAGTCAAATTATAAGGGGTTATTACGGAGGTGATCCTGAGCTTTTAAGAAACCGATTTGATCACAGCAACTTGATTTTTCACTTATCGATACAAAAGAGCTGACTGCCCAGTCCTAAATGTATGAAGATATGAGAAATATTTTTTGTACTGATCAAATCGGCTTCGTAGAGAAAGTTGTTGAGAATGATATTCATAACGTCCCCATAAAATATGACTGCACATTTACGTTATACCATGTAATAAGTAATACAACATTTGCCTTAATACTTAACTTATCTATATACATGTAACCGATATAAAAAGTATGGGGGCTTATTAACATGGAGAGGTGAGAAATACAAAAAAAATAATCAGGTGTTCAGGAAAAAGTTTGCTGCGCACGAACGTGTTCCGATGTTCAATTACTTCTAAATAATAAATCTCATAATTACTGTTATTATTACTACGAGCCTATTTTATCCACTTCTGGGCAAAGGCCTCCCCCCATCTTCCACTCTATCCGATCCTGAGCGGTCTCCCTCCAGTCCTTATGCCATAGACGTAACTCATTACTCCATCTCCTCCTGGGTCGTCCAGGGTTTCTCTATGCATTTACTGGAAATCCAGAGAGAGGCTCTCTTGGCTCAACGATTCGGCAACATTCGGACAACGTTGCCTGACCAGTCCCACTTTAATTGGGCAGCCTTCTAGGCTGCATCTATTATCTTTGTCCGGGAGCGCAGCTCTGTAATTCTATGTATAGCTCCTGTATCTCTGACAATCCCCAATCTCATAAACGTTATCGAATTTCACTAGCAATGCCCAGTACTTATAGCACCGCTCTGTAGCAACAGCACAGTGCTGGTATGCTTGAGCGCTATGCGCGCGCATGGCTCCGGCAGCTGCAATAGGCGCGGCTGCAGCGACGATGCCACGAATAGCTAAATAGATTGGGGAGTACTTGGGAGTTTTCGTCTAGTATCTTCTTTAGCTCTCGCATACTCAACAATTAGAATTGCCTTCGTACAAGCTAGTTGGTTACTGGGGCGTGGGGCTGGAGTTACTTCACTCGCGTCCTAATACTACCTACCTACCTACCTACAGTACTTTTGCTGAGAGCTGAAAAATGTGTGAGTGACACGTATCGTTTTTCGCTCTCATCAAAACTACTGTACCTAGTTACCCAGGTATTAACAAATTACGAATTCCATGCCGGGCACTTACCGCTCCGCTCTGCAGCAGCAGCACAGTGCTGGTATGCGTGAGCGCTATGCGCGCGCACAGGCAGCCGCAGTAGGCGCGGCTGAAGCGACGTCGCCACCGGAGCGCCGCAGCGCGCCAGCTGCCCGCATACCCACGCCGCGCCGGAGCATAACCAGGCCGAGTGGAACTTGCCGAGGCATACCTGGTAGTGCGTGCGGGTTGTAGGAAAAACCTAGTTAGTATAGTACTTTATTGCACAAAAGACAAATACACACACACACACACACACACACACATAGCTTTACGCCTTTTCACATACGAGGTGGCAGAGGCACAATTGTGCCCACTTTGAGCCATTTATTCAATACTCCGTTTTGCGTGACAGGGGGCTAGCCCATCGCCGCAGATATGGAATAATGAAGGTTTCCTCTCGATGTTTTCCATCACCATTAGAATGTCCGTATGATGTACTTAAGATAAATTTTATCTCATTGGTACATGGTCAGGAATCGAACCCTCATCTCCTGTTTGAGAAGCTAGCGTGAAGCCCATTAGACCACGGAGCTCTTTTTGACAAAGACAAAAAATAGAAAATACGTAGAACTACCTACCTATACCTACACCTATGATGGAGAGAAAATAGAAAAGTCCCATCCCTCACCCACAACTCCCACTGCAGGTTTTCCCATTACCCCTTCTTACCAAAACCCCCTCATCCACCACCCCTTACAATATTTGCCAGCCTGATTAACCTTTCTTCCTCCTCTATCCTTAAAAGAAGAAATTTCATCGTACCTATTCTCGTGAGGCGGTCTATATCTAAAACTATATCCGCTAGCCTTCGAGAGCGGGAGAAGGCAACGTGGGAGCATCCCGCCGCAAGTTCGCGGGTTCCTTTATCTAATACCACCCTTGGCAGTGTCAAAGTGTCAGTGTCAGTGTCCCTTTGGTCTTAGCTAGGTGGTCAAATCTGGTGACTACGGGTTCGTCTCGTGAAGGCGGAGAGAACTACGTAGTCTGATTAGGTATAATTTTTTCCGAAATAAAATCAAAAACTTAAATTCGCTACGAATTCGCTAACGTTTACGTTTTCTAACGGGAACGTGCTAACGAATACGTTTTCTACCGCAAAATCCTATATAATTATCATACCTGCTCACAAAATTTCGCGAGAATCGGTTGAGAAATGTGACCTATAGGCGAGACAAACACACAAATGCATTTTTAGCCAATCTCGGAAATGGACGCTTCGCTCGCTCGGTCAATAAATACAAATCTATCTTTGTTTGATTATTTTTTGTGACACTGTTGTTGTTATGATCGAGGGTTAGACTCCTACGGTGGTGGAGAGATGCGGAAGGGCCGTGTTCTGACGTACCTATGTATGCATATGGCACGAGACTTCAGTGGGGGGTGGGGACTAAGTATTTATAATCACCCCTCCCATATCGCACTACAGCAGCGCAGGAGCCTATGAACTTAGTTAATTGATATCATCTAGATGATAAACTTGGTAATGGATGCGGCGGCATATCATTTGGATCCAAAGTCAATTGACGTTAACTCCGAATATAAGATTAATTGATTGGCCTGGATTGATTAAGTAGGTCGCTGTAGTTAACGTCGTTCTGAACCTTAAAGCATCTTAGTGACTAAAATTCTACAAAAAAATATCGTTAGCATGTAGAACAAATAAGTGTATTAACGCAAACTGTTTCTAAATGAACCTTTTCCGGGTTGGTGGAGCATTTCCCCAGAATACGGTGGCGCCGAGGCGTTGTGGTACGGAAAGTTACTGGGAACTGTGTTCCTGCCTTGAACCACCTTGTACGTTGGCCCCCTACTCGTTGTTGAGACTACCCTCATTACTCTCCTCGGAGGGTCAACAACATGATGTTTGTTGACCCTCTTCTCAAGCGAAGGGACAGACGGTGCTATTCTCGACAGATCCGTTTTTGGATCACCCTGCTGCCTATTGAACGGCAACACGCTTTTGTCTCGGCCGTTTGGGGGTATCAGTGGCTTTCCGTTTATGATCACCATACCAAACCACAGCACCAAGGAATACAGGCAAGTGATTAGGATAATGTAGAAGATTAGCTTTGTTCTATTGAGCTGAATTGCTTCACGGAGGGCGTCGAAGCAACCGACGTCCTTATTTGAATACTCTAGAGAAACATTTGGGCATTCTTTATACTTCGGTGTAACATTGAATTTATTTTCGAGTATACAGCATTCCACGGGGTAAAATTCGCTGTGATTTTTCTTCCAGTTGGAGTCAGAGAAATCTCTGTAGTCGACGACGCCGCAGCATTCGTAATTCACCATGATATAGTTCAATAGGTAGGTGAAAGCATCATTTTCTCGTCCGTATGAGGTTATTAGCGTCTTTTGCAGGAAACTGCGACTGCTAGCGTCGTTGGTGTAGATATTGTGGATAATTGAGACGAAGAAGATCCAGAAAGCCGTGAATGATATGATGGTAACAAGAAAGAGATAAGCTTTTGTTGCACATTTGACTTTGCATCCGGCGCCCATGATTCCGCAACATGACGTCAGCATAGATAGTGCACATAAAGGTATCAGTATGGTAGTCAGTGGAGTGAACCACAGTCGTAGGCTTATTATAGCTGCTATCTCAGAGACTTTAGAGCTCTTTGTGATACTGTAGTTGATGGTTTTGAAGAGCTCTGCGTTGGAGATACACCACATGCAAATCCCGACGCCCAGAGCACCGACGAAGAAGACCAAAATGTTTGTGAACCCGAGGCAAGTACGCGGCAGGCATAATGAGTGCATTCTAGACACATTCTAGATGTATCTTTTTTAATAGTTGATACAAAAACACAATATTGAACTGGTTAAAATGACAAGTAATTTGAGTGACTGATGATTTATTTTTTGGCGCGATCAACAAAAAGGCATCGATATTACCTGCCTGTTCTTTAAGTTAGAGTCCAAAGAGGTATAAGTCTCAATCACCAAGAAGTTTATTCTCGGTTGAATCTATCACCATTGCAGCCAAACAAAAAAATGCCGTTACGAAGCACCGGTTGCGTACGCGTTTGCCGTTGAGTACATATGATATGATCCCGCGATATTCAGCACAAGAATTAACTTATTAATATGCCATAATAATTACATAGAATACTGAGGATGCTTTTAAATTCCAATGCTAAAACACGTGTAGTGTAGTAATCTATATAATCGCATGTAACCCAGTATTTAGTGGCAGTAATAAATCATAAGCGCAACTTGTCGTTTCTCTTGAAGCCTACCAGCTTCCAACCTTACATGGCGACCTTGCCATGATGGGATCTGCCTCGTGCCCGCGCGAGTGCGCGCGAGTGCACAACTTTCGCCGAATATGGAGCGCGAACTATAAACATAGAGTGATTTGTGCAGTTTTAGAGACGATTACAAATTGGAATAATGAAATTATTGAAAAATAACTTCGTGAGACTTTGTGCCGAGTGCCGATCGAAATCGCTGTTTGGTGTTAATAAAACCGTGTCATAATGGGCAAACCAAGTTCAAAAGAAGCTCAAGAAGTAATCATCGCACAAAATGCTGCAGGGGGTGAAAATTCTGCGTCAATAGAGCAGTTGAAGTATCACGCAAGTAACACAAACTTATTTCTTATGGGGATCTGTGTCGTTTTAACGGCAGTTGGAGTAATTTATTGTATGCGAAACTATAGAAAATGTCATGGAAATTGGATAACGAGAGAAATTAACGAAAACAAGCTGCGACGATCTATGAGTCTGATGCGTCGAAGGGAAGCTAAAATTCAAGAAATAGTGTGAAATGTGGTAAAAAGTGTTGTATCGACGATGTGGCTATGAAAAGTGCATTTAGTGGTCATCTCAGACTGTGACTCACGGACGCCATACGACGTATGTGCCTACTATCGCCGCCGTCCATATAAAATAAAACTAGTGTTGTTTTTGCTATGCAAATACATTTATTTAATGCGCATTAGTGTAAATATTGACAATTATTATTTGCGTAATTAAAGGTTCAGTGATTAGGCCAAAAAGTGACCAAAATAGTTACATACTGTCGTGTGCTGTGACATCTACCCACAGTGTTAAAAAAAAAAAAAAACAGCACAAAACAATGAAAAAGTGTGGGGCTTGTGCTAAATTTATTGGGCGCACTGGCATCGTATCGTGTCCAAAATGCGGCGGCCAGTACCACGGTGCTTGTGTGGGTGTCTCAGCCGGAGCAGTTATCCCCAAGGACTGGGACTGCCCTGATTGCCAGAGATTAAAACCGAGAGACAACCGCGCTGACACGCCCGTTAAAGGCCTGCTGGGTCAATCCTCCTCTTCGGCTCCGCCAGCCGCCGCTCCGTTCGCCACCGACCGGCCCGCTGCTGCCGCTCGGCCCGTCTCTGCTCAGACCGCCACCGCACTGCTTGCCTCCTCTTCGGACTCGCTAAGCGCGGACACGGCCATGCCCTGCTCTCCTGCATCCTTCGACGGGGAGGACATGGCCAGTGCGCTTATTGAGCTGAAACGGTTCATCGGAGTGGAATTCCACACCATCCGACAGGAGCTGAAGGAGTTTCGCGACGAGTTTCAGGACTTGAGAGCGCACCTGTCCGTGTTTGGCGAAAGGATGGATCGTTTGGAGGGCCGCGTCGACGCTATTGAAAGGCAGGTCATAGATGGGGCGGCGTCAGCTGCTACCCGAGTGCTCGAAGAAGCCGTTGCGAATCTTCAAATGGAGCTGAACGACCGCGACCAAGAGCTTTTGTCGAACGACATCCAGGTGACGAACGTCCCGGAGGACCCCGGTGAGAGTGCCGCCGGCCTAGCCACGCGGATCTGCGCAAAACTGGGCGTGGAGCTGGACGTGCGTGACGTGGTGTCGGTTTATCGTGCCGGGCGGACGCGCGAGGCGGCCCAGCCGCGGCCCATCGTGCTGCGCCTGGCGCGCCGCGCCGTCAAGGACGAGCTGCTGCAGGGCGCGCGCACACGCCGCGGCGCCACCACCGAAGGGATGGGCCTGGCCGGCGCGCCGCAGCGGTTCTATGTGAACGAGCGGCTGACTAGCGCCAACCGACAGCTGTTCCAGCGGGCGCGCGAGGCCGCGCGCACCGCCGCCTGGCGCTTCGTGTGGACCCGCGACGGCAGAATCCTCGCCCGCAGGTCTGAGGGTCAGCCGGCTCATCACGTGCGTCGGTTATCCGATCTGCACATTTTTTTGCCAGCCGAAGTCCAAAGAATTCCTTAACCCCTGGTCAGTGAAACGACCCGGAGGCGGTGGTTAAAAAAATATGCCTACACAGTGCGCCGACCCGGAGGCGGTGGAAATGAGTAGGTGCTATTTCGCACTCATTGCTGCGTTCATCTTGTTCCGATCTCTTTCTACCATATGTCAAAATGCACATGAAGGAACAGGCTAGATGATGAATGAATAATTTTGATGTGCTTCGGTCATTTTACACCGACGCTACTCAGTCCAACAGTCCAGCCATTTTTGTACCATTTTAAAAAGCAATTTCATGATAAATAAATATAAGAAGATAACCTGTGTTTTAGTTTATAATCGTTTTAGACATGATAAAGCATAGTTTAAACTAAACTTTAATGCCAAATATTGCTATATTTAAAAATATTTCAGTAATTCAAGTATAATTTAAGGTACTAGATATTGAACAAAAAATATTAGCAGAAAGCGAATTGGAATCAGGTGCAATTGTCAGAAAAGATAAAGGATTCTATTAGGAATACTATTCCAATAATACATAACCATAATTCTAACTAGAATTAGAGAATTTCATTATAATCAGAAAATCGGCACTGTAAAACGCCTGTCAGTGAATCGTCCTAAATTGGATTGCACAGTGTGGGTGAAGAAATACAAAATGACGCCCACTGTAGACAGGTTAATTGTTATTGTTTTTGTTTGTTTTGTAGTAAAGTCCTGCAATTAAATGTTTCGTTGTTGTTGTTTGTTTGTAACTCGTTTCAGATAAATTGTATAATTGTAAAAAAATACCGTTTTTACCGTTTTGTTGTGGCCTATATGCTTATTTCGTCATTGCTATGTCTTGTCGCGGGAGTGGACCGACAAATATGCCTCGTACCGTCGCGTGATTCAGCCTGGAAGCAATCATTTTATATAAATTTATCCGTATATAACTTATGTATGTATATATATGTTATAGGTCTACACTATCACTCTTTATTTATCACTTTGTGCTGCACTTGCTATTTACTTTTATCTTCGTGGACTGAGTCACTTACCTGTATGCATTCATTCATTTGCTATTGTTCTTTTAACTTTTTTGCTCGTTTTCATGATGTCGCGGTTTAATAACTTAAAAGTTGGATTATTTAATGCTGGTTCCCTTGGTACGGGACATGATGAGCTGATTGCGACTTTAACAGATACGAACGCAGACATTATTGCCATAAACGAGTCTTGGCTTCGGGCTGGAGAGGATGGACGTGCTCCCGCCGTGCCTAATTACCGACTACGGCACGTTCCCCGGCCGGTCGAAATATGTGGAGGACGGGGTGGGGGCGTTGGTTTCTTCCTGCGCCGGGGCCTCCACGCGCGCACACTTACACATCCTCCCGCTGCGCTCGTAGAACAAATGTGGTTGAAAACAATAATTAACAGCAAACATTTAATCATTGGGACCGCATATCGGCCACCGCGGCTCGATGTTGACACTTTTTTTGATGCCATTACTGACTCAATAACTTCTTTTATTAAATACGACCGACTGATTTTACTGGGTGACTTTAATATTAATTATATGGACAAGAACGACAGAAAACTTAGATGTTTGACACAATTTCTGACAACGATTGGCTTGACACAACATGTAAGCGACCCGACTCACTTTACGGAACACAGCCAGACAACTATAGACCTTATTTGCTCCGACGCTCGTGTTGTGTCTGTGGACGTGCAGCATATCCCGGACTTAGGGAGGCATGCATTCATCACAGCGGAGTTTGACATTAAAAAACGGAAACCGACACCTAGACGTATTACTTATAGACCACTGAAAGATATTAACCTAACTATATTTAACAATGACCTTGACGCCATAAACTGGGAACAAATTTATTTACTTAACGACATAAATGACATGGTTAGACTATTTAACTTACTGCTACTAGGACTCTTCGACAGACATGCGCCGGAGAAGATGATAGTGGTGAAGGAGGCACTTAAACCATGGCTCACGAGCAACGTTCGGCTCATGATGCGGCTCAGAAACGAGGCTCACACTCATTACAAACGAACCGGAAGCGATGTTCACAAGCGGTATTACCTCGACCTGAAGCACCTTGTGATAGAAGCCATTTATAACGAGAAACGTGCCTTCTTCACGCATCATATTAATGATATTACCGACTCGAAGACTCTCTGGAAAACCTTAAAGCGCACTGTTCTTCCAGATTCACAGACGCAGACTGACCTCCCGGCACAATTTGATGACCCTGACTTGATAAACCGTCATTTCCTTAATATTCCTGGGAAACAGGAAGTTACTTTATCTGACTTAACTTTTTTTGAATTTAATAGACATAATGACAAAACTTTCACGCTTTCTCCTACTACTGCTACTGCCGTCACAAAACTCATTACGTCAATAAAAACCACAGCAAAAGGACTCGACTCAATAGATATTGACATGATACTTCTGACATTACCGAGAACTACAGACGTACTGACTTACATTATTAATATGAGCATTCTGACAATGACTTTCCCAGCTGACTGGAAAATCGCTCAGGTGACCCCGTTACCAAAAAAACCGAATCCCACTGAAATGTCTCAACTGCGACCTATAAGTATTCTTCCTTGTGCATCGAAGATAATAGAACGGGTAGTTTGCGAACAGCTGTCCGATTACCTGGAGAAAAACAGCATACTCCCTGAACTGCAGTCAGGTTTTCGCAAAGGTCGATCGACAGCTACTGCGCTGCTCGATGTAGTCGATAACATCTTACAAGCTCGTGATGCTGGTAAAAGTACTTTTTTAGTGCTTTTAGATTTCTCCAGGGCCTTCGACTGTATTAGCATACCCCTACTATTATCCAAGATGTCTTATTACGGGTTTGATGTCACTGCTACAAAATGGTTCAGTAGCTATTTGTCTGGCCGTGCGCAGGCAGTTGCATTGCGTAGGGTGGATGGTAGTGCTCTGCGGTCCTCTGTTTGTCCTGTGACAAGAGGAGTACCGCAGGGTTCGATACTCGGGCCTCTACTCTTCATACTGTATAGCGCTGATATCACTAACAGTATGGAGAGCTGCAAGTATCACCTGTACGCGGACGACGTGCAACTTTACTTTTCTAGCGTGCCGTCAGACACATCTGCTGCCATAAACAAGATAAATGCTGACCTAGACCGTATTTCCTCTTGGTCGGACAAGAGCTGTTTAGTTCTTAATCCTGGCAAGTCGAAATATGTCGTTTTTGGGTCAAAACATCAAATCCGTAATACCCTTGAAGCTCTGACTTCCGGGAATGTCGCCGTCATGGGCGAACCAATCGAACGGGTGGTAGAAGCAACCAACCTCGGCCTTTTAATGGACGGGAATTTGCGCTTTGAGAACCACATACTAAATGTTGTGAGTAACTGCTTCTATCGCCTCAAAGTTCTATATAATATACGAGATTACCTTAGTGTCGATTTGCGTGTTGACCTATGTGAATCACTTATATTATCTAGGTTAAACTATTGTGATGTCGTGTATAATGGGTGCATTAGTGGTCGTTCCAAGAGGCTCATACAACGAGTGCAGAACGCATGTGCTCGTTTTTGTTTCAGAGTCCCTCCCCGGTCCCACATCACTCCCTACTTGAACGCCGCTAACTTGCTTAACATGCCTGCACGCCGGCGCCTGCACTTGGCCACTTTGCTGTTCGGGGTGGTAAGACACAAAACCCCCACCTACCTTTTTAATAAACTGGTTTGGTCCAAAAGTGTGCGCAGGTTCAAGGCAATGGCCATTATACCTATGCACCGAACCGCTGCTTTCAGAGGTAGTTTCAAGTTTGCGGCGTCTAAGTGCTGGAATGATATCCCTCCTCCTATCCAAGGGGCGCTTAGCAGATACACCTTTAAGCGTATGCTTAAAGGCTATTTGTTGACGCTCCAGAAAACATCCTAATCCCCAGCACTGTGACAGCAATAAATATGCCAATTGCATTTTTTTTTTTTATCTAGTTTTGTTTGTAATTCTTACTGTAAATATTATATTAATGAAGCTGCATCTAGGTAGTGTTTACATTATTATCTCACTTTGTATTTATGTTTATTTCTCTTTCGCCTGTCCCAAAAATCTAGGTAGTTTATAGATATATATTCTTTTGGTATGACGTTTCCATGAGTCACCGACGGTGCTGGCTGAAAATCAGCGCTGTAGGTGTCTGACATCTCAGCATAATGCTGAGCCAGTGTCCGGTTCACTGCCGCAGAGACACACTTGTTATATGTTTTTTGTTTTGTTTATTTTTTGTTTAATATGCGTGTCCTGTGTGTTTGTGAATAAATGTTTCTTTCTTTCTTTCTTTCTTTCTTTCATCTGACAAAGTTACTGAGTAATCCGTGTATACGTTTAATGTAATGCGTAGTTTTAATAAAAATATGTAATCGATTATATACAATTTAATGTAAAACTCATATAACCACATATAAAATTAATAAAATATAAATAATAATTAATTACTAAGTATGTAATGGCAAGTGAGCTGAAAGAAATTTATGGTAAATTGAAAACTATAAAAGAATACTTAGTTAAACTAGGACCAAGTCGAAGGACACCAAAAGTGAAAAAGGAAAAATGTTCTGAAGCAAGTACATTGTATTCTACTTATAACTTAGCTGAGGAGTTAGTAATTAAACAAATATCGAGTAAGGAATTAAATGATGGAGATATTAAAACTGTGACCGAATTGTGTAAGAATATAAAATCATTATATTTAAGAATTAAGGAACTAACGGAACTTACGGAAAACATCAACATGGAGAAATTTGAGCTCAAAACGGCTGTTTCTTTGTTACCAGTCATGACAGGGGACGAAAAAGTTACGAAACAACTAATTTCTAATATCGAAATGTACAGTAACATGATAGGTGAAACAGAAAAACCAAATTTAATTACTTTCGTGCTTAAATCAAGGTTGTCAGAAAATGCAAAATTACGTATGTGTGAATCTTATACGTCTGTTTCCAGTTTGATCAAAGACATGCGGGAGAGATTGTTGGCAAAAAAGTCGGATACTGCGGTTCAACAAAAGCTGCAACGGGTGCAACAAGGTACCAGGCGAATCGAGGAATTTGGTAAGGAAATTGAACAATTATTTGTGGACCTAACCATTTCTCAGGCCAGCGGAGATCAACAAAAATATACTATTCTGAAACCGATAAATGAGAAAAATGCTATAAAACGATTTTCTGATGGGCTAAGAAATAGAAGGCTCAGTACAATTATAGCGGCGCGAAACTACTCTACATTGAGCGACGCGATTCAGGGCGCTATAGATGAGTAATTGTCGTGCCGATATGAAGACGAAGTGATGAATTTTCATCGAGGTAAGCCAACATATTACCAAAATCGTGGAAATACGGGGTATCGAGGGCGCGGTTCCTTTAGAGGTGCTGCGAACAGTTCAGAATCCAGTCGTGGTAATTACCGAGGAAATAGTTATTCAGACGGCAGACGGAATTTTTCACCAAGATTCCGCGTTTTTCGTGGCCGCAACTCGCATCGAGGTTGGAACGGTGGTAGAGGTTTTTCACGAAATGAACAAGTAAACATGGCTGAGACGAGTGATAACAGGGATAGTAACGATTTAAATGTTGGGAAAAAGGAGTCGGAAAATCTGTTTTTTCAATCATAATCATTTCTATTGCGAAAACAATAACTCTGTTCATTTCAAGGTACATGATGATTCACGCAGTTGGTTGGTTGATACGGGAGCAACCATATCGGTAATCAAGTTAGAGAGTTTAGACCAAAACAACATTCCATTCCATACAGAGCGGATTAGAATAAAAGGTATAGGTGGTTACGTGTACAGTGAGGGACACATAAAGTTAAAATTAGTTTATGATGAATACGAATTTGAACACACATTTTCAGGGGCGGCTCGTGATATATTTTTTGGGTGTTCACTAAAATAAAAATGAAAAACGAAGGCTTACCTCATTGTTTTGTAAATAAAATCCATTCGCCGATCTTTTTGGTGAGCGAAGACGTCAATGACCTTCTTGTGGAAATCTGAAATACTATTTATCAGACGTTTTTCTATGCTGATCATGCATAAAGCATTAAGACGGTCTTGCGCCATAGTATTTCGCGTAAATGTTTTCACTTTGTCTAGTGTCGAAAAACAGCGCTCGCTTTCTACTGAGGTCATGGGAATAGTGCATACAATTTTTAAAAGCTTCATGCTTTATTCAAATACCGATTCCAATGCATATTCCATAAAATGTTGAAGTAAAGCTAGGGCGCCGTCAGCATTGTGAAAATCTTCTCTGCTATAAATAACTGACAGCTCATTTTTCAGTTTAATTTTTTCTAGGAAATTGTATGTGTTTACAACCTTTTTAAAATCATCTTCCGGAAATTTCTTATTGTAGTCGGCAAATCTATCTGTGTAAAACAATTTAGACGCCAATAAATGGTCCGTATGCACAAATCTGTCTTTAATCTGCACTCTTAATACATCACATACTTCTTTTCTCATAACTGAATGATTTACATTATCAGGCCGAAGTTTTTTCTTTGGTGAAGGTGGAGGATCATCATCACGTAATTGGTTTACGACTTTTTCGAATTTACTGACTTCATTCAGGATTTTAATCGAGTCAAGTGATCGAGACTGTAAAAATTTAAACAGCATTTCACAGTGCGGCATCAGCGTCGCAAAAAAGTTCAGCCAATACAAAAAATTGACATTATTTAGATATGAAAGAAGAGATTCAGCTTGATTATAGGTATTGGGGTCACTGTTACGACTGTCCATTATTGCTTGCATACACTCTTTCAGAAGCTCTAAATTATCGTGTATAAATTTCACTGTACGAGTATTATAATTCCATCTCGTCTGTGGAGCGGCAGGTAATTTTTTATGCACGATTTCTTTTAAAATTTCGGATCGTTTTGGCGAACGTGTGAAAAACGATTGGAATGCATGTAAATTGCAAAAGAAGCTTCTTAGTAAGAAGCTCACATAGTAAGAAGTTCTTACTGTGTGTGCCCGACGCACCTATTTGGAAACCTTTTCTTCTTTTTTATACCTTTTTTTGTATTAATTTTGTATTTTGTTTTAGAATCTGTCAGTAGTATTTCTGTCATGTCGTAGTCTGATTCTCGTTCTGTTCGTTTCTGCTTTCCTGAGAGTAAAGTCTTCTGTACCATGTTATGAACCAGTGCCTATTATTTATATAGCCCAGCTTTATTCAACCAGCTACATTTGGTCCGTCGTGGATTATAATAGTATGGTACAGACTCGGTCAACAGCCAAAGCGATGAATATGGGTAATGAAAATGGTGAAGGTAAGATCGTTGCGAGTAGAAAATCGGAGCAGCCACCCGCCCCCGATGTCTCACATGCCGCTTCGGCAAGCGCACCCACGGCGCCTTCCTTAATTGTTTTCAATCTATATGTCACTTACATCAGTATAATAGCGTGCCTAATATGAATGGGAGAATGTTAGATGTGGTGATGACGAGCCCGGAGTTGGACGGTGCGGTGTCGGTGCAGCGGTCGGAGCCAGGTGAGGAGCTCAGTAGGATCGATGCTCAGCATCACCCGCCACTTGACGTGTGCGTCGAGTACGACTTTACCTATACATCTACACATACCATCGATCCTTCCAATGTAGATATTTCTAGGGATTGGAACTTCAGCAAGGCTGACTATTTAAAGCTAAACATTATTTTAAAGGATACAAACTGGAATGAACTATATCAGTACACATCGACTGAAAGTGCAATAAATTACTTCTACAAAGCTATATATACTGTATTCGACCTCTGCATACCAAAGAAATTACGGAAGCGATCGTGTAGTAGAATTTATCCTGTCTATTACACGAGAGCAATTATCCGTGACATTGAGATTAAGGCTCGTTTTCATCGGGAGTGGAAACGGACCGGGATTGAGGATGCTCGCGGTGAATTTAAGCGTTTGCGAACCAAAATAAAAATGGACACACAATTAGCATATCGTTCATATGTAAGAGATATATCTGTAAAGTTGCACAAAGAACCCGCTAAATTCTGGGAATTCGTTAACACGCTACGCAGCCGAGGAGGCGTCGAGGCGAGGGTTACAAAGGGTGATCAGGAATACCAAGGGGCCGCGGCGGCTACCGCCTTCGCGAATCACTTCCACTCAGTATTCCTACCACAACAACCGTCACTCGATCCGGCTCCTGCTAGTGCAACCGACTCGGGGTCTCGCAGGATTGATATTGGTTACATAAGTTCGGATGTTATTTGTTGTGCAATAAAGAATCTAAAACCGAAAACGTCACCAGGCCCGGACGCTCTTCCGGCTTATGTAATCAAAGGTTGTATGGATGAGTTACTCGGCCCAATAAAGTTTATTTTTAACCTCATCTTGTCCAAGATGTCCAGGTCGGACTGTCCAGTGGGGATTACCCTCAGGATTGGAAAATATCCCGGGTGTCTCCTATTCCCAAGAAAGGATCTAAAACAATGATCGAAAACTACCGCCCAGTGGCAATACTCTGTGCAATGGCGAAAGTGTTCGAGATGGTTCTTCAGGCGGCCTTACTACCTCAATGCCTGCCCTACATTACTAGTGCACAGCATGCATTTTTGCCGAAACGATCAGTGACCACGAACCTCGTAACATTAGTCGACATCCTTACTCGGGAACTAGATGCGGGAAACCAAGTCGACGTCATTTATCTATAAAATCTATGTCATAGAAAGCATTCGACAGGGTTGATAATGATATCCTGCTACTAAAATTGGGTAAGATAGGACTGGTACCAAAGCTTCTCAAGCTGTTTTCTAACTATCTAATGGATAGAAGACAGTTTGTGAGGTACGGCCAATTTCTATCCAGCCCATACGGCACCCAGTCGGGTATAAGTCAAGGATCAAACCTTGGCCCCCTTCTTTTTGTGCTATTGATAAACGATCTCCCGGATGTGGTCAGCGACTGCGACATGTTGCTGTTCGCTGATGATGTAAAACTGGTGAGGGTCGTCAGAAACATGGGGGACGGTGCAATTTTACAGAAAAATCTAGATTTAGTATATAACTGGAGTCTCGACAGTCGGCTTTATTTTAATCCAAGCAAATGTGAGATGCTCAGCTTCACTCGGTCGAAAAATCCGGTGCTGTGCGACTACTCGCTGGGCGGGTACAGCGTGGCGCGCGTGCACGAGGTGCGCGACCTCGACGTGCTGTTCGACGCGCAGCTCACGTTCCGGCCGCACGTGCAGCAGCTCACCGCTAAGGCCGTTCCAGAGGCTAGGGTTCGTACTGCGTAACGCGGCGCCACTCACACTCGCGGCTACACGCGCTCTGTACGAGGCCTTGGTGAGGATTTCTGCAAGGTCATCTGGGGTATGAGTCATTAGAACTGAGAAGGTCAATATCTCTTTTTAATTTTGTAATGAACATCCTTAGAAATAAACTCGACTGTACAGAGCTTCTCCAAAGGTGTTTGCGAATGTTCGTGCCCGACGCATACATGAGGCTGCGGGGTAGTCGCGCTCGCGCACTGCTGGCAACTCGCGCGTCGCGCAACAACCTTTACCTGTACTCGCCCGTCGCGCAGGCGCAGGCGCTGATCAACTCCGTGCTCGCCGCCTCACCACAGTGTGATATATTCACGAGTGGGATGGCGAGCTTGGTGAGGGAATGTAAGAGAATGACAGAAAGACGAATGCAAGATCTAGATAAGTAAAATATTTTTACCGCCTTTGTAACGTATTGGTTAATTCGTAGGGCTCGGGCAATTAACGGGTTAGGTTGTGCAGCGCGACCGACGATTGACAAATCTGACGTGTCAAAATTTAGTTACCTTTCTGACATAAAGGAAGAATTTTGCTATGACAACGTAAAACCGACAATTATCATTGGCATTGACAACTGGCATCTTACTATGTCTAGGGCCACTCGCAAGGGTTCTAGGACACAGCCGGTTGCAATTCATACCGCCTTAGGGAGGGTTTTATTCGGTTTTGGCTGTAGCAAGACGACGCCAGTTGACACTGTCAACCATGCGACTGTTAGTGAGCGCCTGGTCGTAGATATTAGTGATCGCGCGGTATTAGAACAATTAATTCGTGAGCAATATAGTATAGATTCGATTGGCATTTCTAAACGCGAAGCGCGCAGCTCCGATGACGAACGAGCTGTCCAAATTCTTGAGCGCACGGCACGACGCCTACCGAGCGGTCGTTATGAAGTCGAGCTTCTTTGGAAAACTGACAATCTATTTGTGCCTGACAGTTCTAAGCTTGCCTTGTCTAGGTTTCTTAGTCTAGAAAAAAAGATGTGCAGGGACTCTAACTATGCAGAGCGATACCGTCAAAACATACACGACATGATTCGGAAGGGTTATGCCGAATTGTGCACGGAAATGCATACCGCCAAGTCACCTGTTTGGGTTCTGCCACATTTCGGTGTAACCAATCCGAATAAGCCGAATAAATTAAGATTAGTCCATGATGCTGCTGCGAAAAGTCAAGGAGTTTCCCTGAATTCGCTCCTGCTAACCGGTCCTGACCTTTTGCAGCCCCTGCTTGGAATCCTTTTGCGTTTTAGGGAAGGCAAAGTTGCCCTGATGGGAGACATACGCGAGATGTTTCCTCAAGTGAAAATTCGCGTGGAGGATCGTGATGCGCAAAGATTTCTCTGGCGTGACAACCCTACAGAGCCAATTAAGACATACCGCATGTCATCAATGATTTTCGGTGCCGCACCTAGTCCTTTCACTGCCATTTACATTAAAAATAAGAATGCAGTGGAGTGGCAAGAGCGCTATCCAGCCGCGGCTCGAGCCATCATAGTCGATCACTATATGGATGACTGTATAGTGAGCCTAGACTCGATCGATGAAGCTGCTAAACTTTCCGCAGAGATTCACCATATCCATCGACATGCTGGTTTCGAAATGCGGGCGTGGGCCTCAAACGAACCCTCTGCTCTCTCACTTTTGCCAAAAGAGAGCTTGGTTGAGGTCCCTGTAGCTAGTCACGATGTAGATGTTGACCTTGGCCGCCTCGCCACGCCCGTGCGCACTCTTGGCCTTATTTGGCAACCCGTCGCCGATACAATTGGTTTTAACACGGGAATAAGCAACAATTGTGCGTTGCCAAATAAGTTTTCCAAGCGCGAAGTGTTGGCTCACGTCATGCGGGTTTTCGACCCACTCGGAATTCTAGCGCCAGTAGTAGTGACAGGCCGTATTATGTTCCAGAATGCATGGCGTAAGGGTCTTGACTGGGATGAGGAGCTCTCGCAGAATGACAGTGCGGCGTGGAGACATTGGTTTGAAGATTTATTTGCCGCTTCCCGATTGCAGATCCCACGCTGCTACTGTCCTGGCGAGTTGAAAGTAGATAAGTGCGAGCTTCACGTTTTCTGTGACGCAAGCGAGTCTGCCTTTTCTGCGGTCGCATATTGGCGTTTTATTAAGGAAAACGGTGACGTAAAGCTTGCGCTTATATGAAGTAAAGTTCGCGTAGCTCCTCTAAAACCAATTTCCATAAATCGTTTTAATATATAGGAGGTAAGGAGCTTTGGTTGCAGCTCGCCTCGCCTCCAGTATTTGTGAAGCTCACAGACTCAAACCTGTCAAACGCATATTCTGGTGCGATTCTATGACAGTTTTGGGTTGGCTCCGAAGCGAGGCGCGTCTGTTCAAGTCGTTCGTGTCACATAGAGTAGGCGAGATTATAGAGATAACTGACGTGAAGGAATGGCGCTGGGTGCCAAGTCATTTAAACGTTGCGGACGATGCAACTCGCATCAAGCGCGTCACGTTGTCTCCTGAGTCACGCTGGATATCAGGGCCTGCCTTTTTGCTCTCTTCGGAGTGGCCCACTGAGCCCTGTGCACCTGAGTATACAGGTTTAGAAGAGTGCAAACACGCAGTGCGTCCCGACTTAGTTCACCTCATTAGTGACGTTGCCAAGCATGAGCCAGTTTCAGCCGATCCTGAGCCTTTCAGCTCTTGGCTCAGACTGGTGCGTGCAACTGCTACAGCGCATAAGTACCTCACATTACTGCGAATGCGTAGTCTAACTCGAAGGGGCTTATGTGTAGATAATTTAGTTCGATTAGAGGGAGGGCTTTGTACTTTTATGTTTCAGCCTACGAGTCAATGGCAACAGTTCACTGCTCCGAGTTCCTCACATGGCTCAGCTAGAGTTTTGGCCGCCACTGACATTCGTCTAGCAGAGACGCACATCTTGCTCAAGTCCCAGTGGGGCTCATTTCTCAGCGAGATGACGCACCTCAATTGTCGTCCTGCTCAGCTCTTGCCACGCTCTAGTCGCCTGTCCAAACTGGGGGTTCTCATCGGGGAAGATAGACTGATGCGATTGTCCGGCCGCATTAAGGCAGCGTCACACATACGTCACGAAACTAAAAGTCCGATTGTACTGGACGGAAGACACCCAGCAGTGCGTTTGCTTGTGGAGCACCATCCTAGGAGGGCCGCCCACGCCAATACAGAGACGGTGGTCAATGAGCTCCGGCAAGATTACCACTTATTAAGCCTGAGAAGTACCGTCCGCGCAGTCGCCTTTCACTGCCAGTTTTGCCGCATTCGCCGAGCCGTGAATTTCCAGCCACCTACAGGAGACTTACCCGAGGCACGTTTGGGACATCACAAGCGGCCGTTTACGTTCACGGGGCTTGATTACTATGGACCAGTTCAAGTCTCTATCGGCCGAAGACGAGAGAAAAGATATGTCGCTCTCTACACTTGCCTCGTCGTCCGTGCCGTCCATCTGGAAGTGGTTGACAGTTTTTCCACGGACTCCGCGATGATGAGCCTCCGTCGTTTTATAGCCCGGCGAGGCACGCCAGCAGAGCTCTGGTCAGACAACGGGACCGCTTTTGTAGGCGCCAACCGAGAGCTCCGTCGCCTCTACGCCGAAGCTACAGCGCAGTACGCTGCTTCAGAGAAGATTAACTGGCGTTTTATACCACCAGCCGCTCCTTTTATGGGCGGATCTTGGGAACGACTGGTGAAGAGCGTAAAAGTGGCTCTCAAGGTGACACTCACAGAACGTGCCCCAACGGACGAGGTGCTTCGCACGCTTTTGGCGGAGGCTGAGGCACTTGTCAACTCGCGCCCACTCACCCATGTCGCCGTCGATCACAACAGCGAAGAAGCGCTCACTCCCACGCACTTTCTTCTGGCTGCATCTTCAGGCCGCCCGATACCAGCCACGTTATCAGACTCGGATTTTGCCTCAAGAAGCAGCTGGCGCAAGGCCGTTCGACTGGCAGACCATTTTTGGCAGCGATGGGTCAAAGAATACCTGCCAACACTCATCCCTAGACGCGGGCGTGGAGTAGCTCCTGAGGTGGCCATTGGCGACGTGGTGTTGATCGCAGATCCAAACTCTCCCAGAGGCACCTGGCCACGGGGACGAGTCACAGCAGTTTTTTCAGGGCCCGATGGAGTAATCCGGGTGGCTGATGTTCGCACCCTGATGGGCGTCATGCGGCGGCCCCTCCGTAAGCTGGTGAAGCTGCTCTTCTAATAGAAAAGGGGAGGAATGTGCTCGACGCACCTATTTGGAAACCTTTTCTTCTTTTTTTATACCTTTTTTGTATTAATTTTGTATTTTGTTTTAGAATCTGTCAGTAGTATTTCTGTCATGTCGTAGTCTGATTCTCGTTCTGTTCGTTTCTGCTTTCCTGAGAGTAAAGTCTTCTGTACCATGTTATGAACCAGTGCCTATTATTTATATAGCCCAGCTTTATTCAACCAGCTACACTGTGTGATTAATCGATGCACATTTTTCTAACATTAGATTAAGTTGATGCGCGTAACAATGTACATAGTAGGCATATGGGTAGGTATTTCTGACAATCTTTTGGACACCATTAGTACTTCCACTCATTACGGCAGCTCCGTCGTAGCTCTGACCAATTAACTTATTTTTATCCATCGAAGTCTGTGTTTTTATCAATATTTAAATTATCAAGCTCTTTCATGATTTCAGCCGCTATAACTTCTGCTGTATACCCTTTAGGTTGTATAAACGTTATAAATCTTTGTTAGGTGTAGAATGGGAGTAGGATTCAAATTTCGCGCCTATGCCAATTTATCCTTCACCTTCCATTCCCTTTATCCACTCACGCGTGGGTAGAAGAAAAGAAGAGGATGACAGCTGTCATAGACACCACACTTTTGCCACGACTTCCGAGTGCGCCACGGATCGGTTCGGTCGACATTACCGTTTTGTCCCGTCAACTGCTTTTCTATGGGCTCGAGTCCTCGCGTCGCCTTACAACCGTCGCGATAAGGAGAATCAGCAACCTCACCCGATGAACGGAAAGTGATTGAAGCCCACTCAAATCAGGCAAGAACACCAGAAGCCTCAGACTCATCATTGAACCAGCGAAGAGGAGCACGCGTGAGTTTCATCTCCTTCAATCTTTTCCCAACATCCTTCGTGGTCCTTCAACCGAATATCCCTGTTATTTTCCCTTTTTGGCATTCTAAATCATCAAATTCCAATCGTGAATCATCATTTTTCGTATTTCAAGGAAATTTTGCTTTTATTCATAGTTCGGAGGTAGATATGCTTAGTTGAGCTTGTTCCACAATATTGTTGTAGGATCCGACTTAGTAAAGGTTAGGAAAATCGGAACCAACCTGCACTACTGGAACGCACCCATAATATTATTTTTACTAGCAACACTGAATCGGTAATTGTCATTCAATCACTCACTTCAATCTAGACTTGCGCAAAGTGTGTCTTTATAGGGAGTAATCATATCTCATATCTATTGATTCGGTGACACATTATATCTCTATCATATCTCACTCATTCAAATCTATGGCTTCTCATAACGCTCCAACTCCCACTTATTTCTTACTCTTTTATCTCACAAGGCTCTTATATTTGTTTAATGAGTTGATGAGTTGGAAGAGTCTCGAAAAATAACCTACTCAATACAAAATATATAAACAAACGAATTGCAACAGTTGCATTTTAATTTCACCATTTGAACTATGCCTTAACCAACTTACCTAGAGACCACTTTTTATTGCCCGCTTCGATCCCTTGATCACTTTTGCCTTGGCAGCGACCTGAGGCCTCCATAGCTTCTTCATACATTATTATGAACGTTACCTATATCCCATAGATTTTTTATTGCTTTTCGAGCTTATTGCAATGCGATAAGATTCAAATCAATAAGCAAACTTTTGGAAACATTATGCCTATTATAGTATGACAAACACATACTCTTTCTCGCTCATCTTAATCCAACCGATGATAGCCGAAAAAACCCACGTGTTCGTTTCCGCGAATCTCGCTCTGGTGTACAGGTGAACGCACACCTGTCCATGCTTATCCGGTCATGCGTGGCGTGCGAGTGCGACAGAGCAACGCGCGAGAGCAGCGTGGTCGATTCCTTCGGCGCCATCGATCCGTCCGGTGCGGTTAGTGTGTGTTCGCCTTCGCTATCGCTACTACTAGGTATCCGGCTCAAATTTGGACCAAGGATTAAGGTGATAAGGTTGCTATTCGCCTAAAAGTTACATTTAAGACTGAAATACGTGCGGTTGGTTTGGTCAATTGTGTATTTGCCAACAAAATGTGGACCAAACCCAAGTCTACAATCAAACGTCAAACAAAAGTAAACAAACAATAGGTTTTCGAGTTTTTGAGTTACATTTCGATAGATTTCGTCATGAATTCGGAAGATAGACCGTCGTCAGATATTGAAATGAATCCTATCAAGCCTAGCCTTGCATTGGATCCAACTTTACGGGCGAATGCTTTAGCAATGAGTACTTATGAGAAGTTCATGTCAAACCTAAACATTGCGTACAAACTAAGTGTTCAAAAGCCGCTAGATTCAGCGCTCGTTTCTCAATTCAAAGCACGATACAAGGATTTAGATACGTTTCGCGAACGTCATCAAAAGGCTTACACCGACATCATGACAATGTGTAATGATGAGGCGTTGCAGAATGAAACAGAGCAGAGGTTTAGCAAATTCAATGACATGTATTACTCAAAGTCAAGTCAAGTCAAAGTACTTTATTACTGTAGATATTTACATGGCGACGACCCGAATGGCCGAGTCGGCAGTGACGCTGCCTACGAAACCAGGGGTCCCGGGTTCGAGTCCCGGTGGGGGCAAATATTTGTTTGATGAGAATGAATGTTTGTACCCTAGTCATGGTTGTTTATCTATCTAAGTATAATATTTATCTATATAAGTATGTGTATCGTTGTCTAGTACCCATGATACAGGGAATCCTAGTTTGGGGCTAGATCAATGTGTGTAAAATGATGTCCAAGGTATTATTATTATTATTATTATTATTATTATATACTTAGCAAACGCCATTGATTGCCTCTTCTCTACATTGGACCACTGTGGGAGAAGCAGGGCGTAGAAACTCCCACACATTGATTTTTAGATCTCTTTTAAAATAGGTTGTGCTTAACTATTACAAATATGAAAAATTTAATTATTATGATTAATAAGCAGGAATAAATAATTACAAAATTATTAACAGCAAGGCCTGTGTTGAGCTAGATTAAACCCAGTCCTGTCATTTAAGTAATCTTGAACATTGTAATATCCCTTTTTTGACAAAGTCGCTTTAACATGCTTTTTAAATTGCTCAAATGGCAATTTCAAAATCTCCAGAGGTATCTTATTATAGTAGAGAATACACTGACCCTTGAAAGAATTGCTAACCTTCGCGAGTCTAAATCGGCGCGCACACAGTCTGTGATTATTTCTTAGGTTAACATTACAGCTATCGCTAATTTTGGAAAATGTTGTAAGGTTCTTGCGTACATACATTATATTTTCGAAAATAAATTGACTAGCTACTGTTAGTATGTCAATTTCTTTAAAAAGCTCTCTTAAAGAGTCTGTTCGTTTTAAATTATAAATTGCTCGAATAGCTCTTTTCTGTAAAATAAAAATAGTTTGAATATCCGCTGCATTCCCCCACAACAAGATACCATAGGACATCACACTATGAAAGTAACTAAAATATACTAGCCTAGATGTAGCCACATCCGTGCTTTGTCTGATGTTCCTAACAGCGTAAGCGTATATCTATACAAGTATTACAACAATCTCTGATAGACGAAACACAGACACACACAAACACATCAAATCAAGGGGTTATAAAGACAAAACAATTTTGTTTACCGAAGATAAGTTTGACACGTTTCTCCGGCAATTACACTGAATGGCATACACCGAAACTCTGAGCTGGGTAGTGTCCAGAAAATGCACTACTTAATTAGCGTTTTGGATAAGGAGCCGTTAAATCTTATCAAACACTTGGAGCTTTCGGATGCAAATTAGATAGTGGCATATCAAATTCTTGTTGACCGGTATCAAAATAAAAGGCTTATTGCTGACAAACATTTGGAGAACATTCTCACAATGTCTTCACTTAACGATAAATCAAATTACAATGTTGGTTTGCGCAAATTAGTGAATACTCTCAAGGAAGGACTACAGGCGTTATCCGCACTAGGGTTCAACGGCCAATCATGGAGTTTTGTACTACTTCATACAACACTAAGGAAGCTTCCCGTCGATCTACGCAGACGGTTCGAACTTGCTCATGGCGGTTCACCGAATGACATTCCAGAATATGACACTTTACTAAACTTTTTGGAAACTCAGCTCAGAGTTTTGGAATCTGTCACTGCCACCGGGGCCAAGGGAATACACACTAGCGGTTCTAGTGTCACACACACTAACCCACCCAAATCTTCATTCACTGTTAGCGCACCTGCTTGTATCATGTGTCAAGGGGAACATGGTCTGTATGCATGTGAGAAATTCAATTCTATGACACCAACTCAACGTAGGGAGTTTGTCATGGCAAACAGACTTTGTTTTAATTGTCTACGAAATCATAAGGTTACATCATGCATGTCCAAGAGCAGCTGCTCTACATGCCGAGGTCGCCATCATTCTAAGCTCCACATAGGAACCAACCAATCTAAGGTGGAACCCACTCCAGAGTCATCGGCAAACGAGGCTGCTGTGTCGATTTTAAACTCCACAGTCCAACCTCAAGGTATTCATGGTATTCAGGGTGAATCTACCATGCTACTAGGTACAGCTCTGGTGGGTGTCCAAGACATCAGCGGTAACCTTCACACTGCAAGGGCCCTTATAGACAGTGGTTCTCAAGTCTCTATTGTGACAGAGTGTTTGGCACAGAAGTTGCGACTACCTCGCTCAACTTCTGGTATACTGTATGGTTTAGGCGGTTAGGAACAACAGCGTACCGGTGGAAGCATTCAATGTTCTATTCATTCTCTACAAGGTAAAGGGTCTCCACTGGTAACGTCAGCGATCGTCATTAGACGAATTTCGGGGTCACTCCCCACTGTGAAGGTGTCTGCTGAGGTGATAGAGACTTGCAAGGATGTCTCTCTCGCAGACAAACTCTTCTCGGTTCCTAGTCCCATAGATTTATTGATAGGAATGGATCTTTTTAATCAAATATTCGATGGAAGGAGACTGCAGCTGGGTGAGGGAATGCCAGTCGCCCATGGTTCTATATTTTTGACGGCCTCTGTGGCGCAGCGGTTGTGGCTCTGCCTACCATGCGAGAGGTCCCGGGTTCGATCCCCGTCTGGGGGTAAAAAAAAAAAAAAAAAAACATCCCCAGGTCTTGGATGTTTATATGTGTGTGACGTCGCTGTTTCCGGTTACCACGACACAGGGTATCCTAGTGTGGGGCCAGAAGCAATGTATGTGCCTGTATGTAAATGTTTATGTTATGTTTATGTTTATGTTATATTTGGCTGGGTTTTGATGGGTAGAGCGCCCGTGGAGAGTTCGTCGTGTCATCAAGAAGTGTCTTTGTCCTACACTGTCGACTTGGACTCGGTGTTAACCAGGTTCTGGGAGGTCGAGGAGGTACCTTCCAAGGTTTTACAGGATCCAGAGAATCTGCTGTGTGAAAAACATTTTGTAGAGACTCATACACGAGATGTCACAGGAAGGTTTATGGTTCGTTTACCGTTCAAGCCAATTCAAAAACCTCTAGGGGAAACTCGCAATAACGCTCTGAGGCGCTTCCACAATTTGGAGCGAAAGCTTCTCAGAGACGTCAAACTCAAGGAAATGTATGTAGCTTTCATGGCCGACTATCTAGAGACAGGTCACATGCGCCCAATATATGATGTCTCTACAAAGGAAAGGTACTTCATTCCCCACCATAGAATCTTAAAGGAGAGTAGTAGTACAACCAAACTGAGGGCTGTGTTCGACGCATCAGCGGCTAGTAGCTCAGGCGTGTCGCTCAATCAGGTTTTGATGCCGGGTCCCAAGTTGCAACAAAATATAGAGGACATAATTTTACGTTTCAGGACGCATCCCATCGTGTTCACCTGCGATATAAAACAAATGTATCGGCAGATCCGGATGCACGATGACGACTGCAGGTTCCAGACTATATTTTGGCGCGAATCACCGCATCGTCCTTTACAACCGTTTGAGCTCACGACTGTGACTTACGGGGTTTCTAGCGCCGCCTACTTAGCGATTCGAGTCGTACACGAGCTCGCGACACTCAACGAAGCCACGTATCCCGAGGCTGCTAGAGTTCTGCAGGAAGACACCTTCGTCGATGATGTCATCACAGATAGTCAGGATGTAGAGTCAGCCAGAGTTTTGCAGCAACAGGTGGTCGATGTGTTGGCTCAAGGAGGCTTTTCAGTGAGGAAGTGGTCGAGTAACAGCGCCGAGGTGTTGGAAGGCTATCCGTCTGATCATCTTGAAGCGCCCCTTCGATTCGAAGAATCAGGAGACAACATTTTTAAAATTCTCGGGATTGAATGGAACTCTAGGACCGATAGTTTCGTTTATCATGTCGGACATTTGGGTCCGTGCAATACTAAAAGGCAAATACTTTCAAATATCGCTAGGATTTACGACCCTTGTGGATATTTGGCACCGGTTACATTTTACGCAAAGGCGATCATGCAGCGTTTGTGGGCTCATGATCTATCATGGGATGATCAACTGCCCGAAGAAATCTCCAACGTCTGGGATTCCTTCGTGGGTGGTTTCAGCTCCCTGAAAATTCCTCAAATACCAATTTCATCAAGGTTCATCCTAAGTAGACAACCCTTGTGTTGTGCGCTTCTAGGTTTCTGCGACGCGTCGGAAAAGGGGTTTGCCGCCGTCGTGTATTTAAGGGTGGTCGATTCTACTGGTGAGGTAGGAGTGCATTTGCTTCTAGCGAAATCTAGAGTCGCTCCAATCAAACAAAAGCTGACCATACCACGCCTCGAGCTTTCAGGAGCCGTACTCCTCGGTCGGCTGGTATGTCATGTCAAAGGAGTTTTAGGTAGTAGGATTGACATTTCTGACACCGTCGCCTGGTGTGATTCCAGCATTGTTCTGGCCTGGCTTCGAACTCCTCCTCATAAGCTCCAGACTTATGAGGGGAATAGAGTTACTCAGATCCAAGGCCTCGTCCCGTTGGTGAAGTGGCGCTATGTGCCCTCCGCACTCAATCCAGCCAATTGTGCGAGTAGGGGATTGTTGCCAAAGGACGTCGTCTCTCATGAGCTGTGGTAGTCCCCACCATGGCTGAAAGAAGATACAGAATCATGGCCTGCCGACATCCAGCCAGTCGACGAGGTTTCAGAGATGGCCGTCTCTACATTTAACGTCGTCAAGGAAGATAAAGGTGAAGGAACTGTTTCCTTTCCACTGATTACTCGTTTCAGTTCTCTGACTGTATTGCAGCGTGTGTTCGCGTGGGTGTTGCGCTTCATCCACAACACTCGCAATCCCAAAATCAAGGTATCAGGTTCACTTGCAGCTCAAGAGCTGCGAGATGCTTTACATAAGGCCATCAAGTTGGTGCAAGGGGAAGTCTTTGCTGATCAGCTCAAAGCACTTCAAGGAAACGGTTCGTTGAAGGGTCCGATCGCTCGTCTCCACCCGTTCCTAGATTCAGAAGGTCTCCTACGCGTCGGCGGGAGTCTTAAGCACTCCAACTTACCTTATGCAGTCAAGCATCCGCTTTTGTTGCCCAAGGCACACCATCTGACAAACATTATCATCGAGCATTATCACCAGGTCAATTTACATGCGGGACCTGCGTGTCTGATAAACATTCTTCACCAGAGGTTCTGGATATTATCGGCTCGACGTGTGGTTCGACATGTAATTTTCAAATGTCACCGCTGTCATCGGCTTAAGGCCAAACCTCTGGAGCCCTTCATAGGCGATCTACCTCCAAGTAGAGTCCGTGAAGCATGCCCATTCATCAAGGTCGGCATCGATCTCGGGGGACCTTTCCTTGTGAAAGTCTCTACATTGCGCAATGCTAAGACAACGAAAGCGTATCTCTGCTTATTCGTCTGTCTCGCTGTCAAGGCAGTTCACCTTGAAGTCGTGACAGAAATTTCGACGAACGCTTTTCTAGCTTGCTTTCATCGCTTCGTGTCGAGAAGGGGAATGGTGACGGACTGCTTTACTGACTGCGGAAAGAATTTCCAAGGCGCCAAACGCTACCTAAGCGAGGTAGAGTCTTTCTAGGCTCAGACGGTGTCATTCGTGTGGTCGAACTGAAAACGAGCTCTGGGTCTTGTCTCAGATCGTTGTCAAAGGTTTGTCCACTACCAACGTTTGACAATTAGGTTAGTGACATGAGCTTTATATGTTTTTTTTTTTGTACTTAGGTAAGGAAAATCAACTAGTTTTAAATTTAGATAAGATTTAAAATAATTTTATAAGGAAAATCATCTTAAGGAAACTCACCTTAAGGAATATTATATGAAAGAGCTCAATAGCTCTTTCGGGAGGCGGTTATGTTAGGTGTAGAATGGGAGTAGGATTCAAATTTCGCGCCTATGCCAATTTATCCTTTACCTTCCATTCCCTTTATCCACACACGCGTGGGTAGAAGAAAAGAAGAGGATGACAGCTGTCATAGACACCACACTTTTGCCACGACTTCCGAGTGCGCCACGGATCGGTTCGGTCGACATTACCGTTTTGTCCCGTCAACTGCTTTTCTATGGGCTCGAGTCCTCGCGTCGCCTTACAACCGTCGCGATAAGGAGAATCAGCAACCTCACCCGATGAACGGAAAGTGATTGAAGCCCACTCAAATCAGGCAAGAACACCAGAAGCCTCAGACTCATCATTGAACCAGCGAAGAGGAGCACGCGTGAGTTTCATCTCCTTCAATCTTTTCCCAACAATCTTTCATGTATTTTACCATCATGTACATACCTTATAATAAATACAAGCTGCTGAATAGTAGAACAATCAGTTGATTCATCTGCCTGAATTGCAATAAACTCTGCATTTTTAATATGAATCTGTATTTCTGATCTGCATACTTCATAGATAGCATCCAAAATATCATTCTGTATTGTTTTGGACGTAGGTACCTTTAAAAACAGAGCTGCTGGATAAATGCTGTTTCATAGCCAAATCGATCTCTGATACAAAATCAACCAAACCTCTATAGATACCGGGATTCAGGGATTCCGTAGATTCATCATGCCCGCGCAAGGCAACTTGAAACGCACCACAGAACACAACGCAATCTATTAAACGCCGTAAAATATATCGATTTTTATCAACACGTTCATTGAACTCTCTAATAGATATTCGATACGCAGAATCAAGCGCCTTACGAATATCTTGTCGTCCGATATATGCTAATTGCACTTCACATAACATATGAGATCGAGATTGCGAATGCTTTTTCACTTTTATTGAAAGATGCGCTAAATCATCAACACCGGTTTCTGTCCATGCAGTTCACCACCACCACTAGCAGCAAACACCAAACACGGGAAACAAAACAATTGATTGCTGTCTACACATCCACACAACCAAGGGGTTTTTAAATATTGTTCTGATTTGAAAACTCGCGTAAACGTTTTACTTTTCGTACCACATTTTTGGGTAAGTCCTAGTTCAGGCCGTGGTGGGCCCTTCGACTTTAGTTCGAGACGCTTTTCGAGGGTCTTTTCACAGTTTTTAATAAAAGTGACACTATATTGTTCCATCTTTCACTCGATTTTCACACAACACTCACACAAACTGTTTTTAGTATTTATTTATTGCGAAAGGTCCTGAAATAACTGGCGCAAAACAGACAGGACGACACGTTTGATTGTTGTGATAAGAGCGGCAACAACGCATAGGTACTTCACCGCGCCGCCGCTCTCGTTTTGTGAGCGCCCAGCAACCACACCGCGATCTGGAAACGTCGCGCGGAGCGGCGCTCCGGAGTAGCAAATTTTCTCATAGAAATCTTTTGTTTCACGCGCCGGACTGTTGTAAAAATTCTCTTTCGCACGCACTGAATACAGGGCTAGGCGTTGTACTGAAATTGGTTTCATAGGAGCGCAATCGATGGCGCTCCACTCGAATTTACTTGACATGGCGCCAAACATCAACGTTGTGGGCGTAGGTAGTTGTTTACTTTTGAGCGTCTATTCGCAGATTAGAATGTCTAGGTAGGTATAGGGTTATAGGTAAGTAATATGAAAAATTACAGTAAAAAATACAGTAGGTAATTTTGGTAGAGTGGGAGTGCACTGCATCAGCGCTCCATAAGACGAGCCGCCTCTGCACATTTTACATACTCAAAATCTTACCGTGTAGAACTGATGGCATATTAGGCCAGGACTTTTTGACTAAATTTCGATGCGTATTAAACTTTGAGAATAATACTTTAACATTAAATCAAAATTGTTTGGTTACGATTCCGTTACAAATGGGTCAACTTGGTTGCAACAATTACATGACAATTCCAGCACGATGTGAGTACATACACTATATCAAAACTGATGTCGATGAAGAGTGTTTGGTTATCTCTAAGCAATTATGTGAAGGTGTGTTTCTAGCATCACTGTTAGTAAAGCCCCGAAATGGTCAAATACCTTTGAAACTTCTTAACACGAGAGATGAGGAAGTGTATCTGAGTTATTTTTGTCCTAATTTAGTGGGATTAAAAGATTATACGATATGTGCATTTGAAAATTAACTTAATAGCGCCGACCGAGTAAAGAAGATATTTTCGGTCCTCAAGTTGAAACATTTAAATACAGAAGAGCAAGCCTCTATAGAAAATATATGCGCTAAATATTCCGATGTTTTCTTTTTACCAGGTGACAAGTTAGGAGTTACAAACTTGTATAACCAGTCAATACAGATAAAAGATAATTCTACACCATCATATACTAAACCGTATAGACTACCGAGGGTGCAAAAGTGAGATAGATAGGCAAATTGATAAAATGATAGAAAACGATATTATAGAAGAAAGCACAAGTGAATGGTCCAGTCCAGTACTACTGGTTCCCAAGAAAAGTGATAGTTCAGGAAATAAGAAATGGAGGGTTGTTATAGACTATAGAAAACTTAACGAGCATATTATAGATGATAAGTTTCCGTTACCCAATATCACAGAAATACTAGACTCTTTATCAGGATCGGTTTATTTTACACATTTGGATTTGAATCAGGGATACTATCAATTGGAATTAGATACAGAAAGTAGAAAATACACAGCATTTACTACAAATAAACAATATCACATGAAACGCCTACCAATGGGACTTAAAACTAGCCCTAGTGCGTTTAGTAGATTAATGACTGTAGCGATGTCTGGTCTCAATTATGACAAATGTCTTATATACTTAGATGATTTGATTTGTTTCGGCAGAAACCTTGAAATTCATAATAAAATTTAACAGATATTATGGAAAGACTAAGAAAAGTTAATTTAAAACTAAACCCAGAAAAGTGTGACTTCCTAAAGAAACAATTATTATATCTAGGTCATGTAGTATCTGTTGACGGAATTCTTCCTGATCCCGAAAAGTTACGAGTAATTCAAAATTATCCTACTCCGAAGAATAGTGATGAGGTCCGTAGATTCGTTGCTTTTGCAAATTATTATCGTAAATTCATACCTACATTTGCAGACATATCAATACCATTGAACAGGGTACTCATAAAACATGTGAAATTCGAATGGACGAAGGAATGTGAACGTTCATTTACAGACTTAAAGAAATCACTTATGAGTCCTCCAATTTTACAATACCCTAATTTTGATGAAGATAATGAATTCATTTTACACACGGATGCATCTGGTTCAGCAATAGGTTCAATGCTATGTAACAAAAATGATTTACCTATAGCATATACAAGTCGTTCATTAAATAAGGCAGAACTCAATTATCCCACCATAGAAAAGGAACTACTTGCAATAGTTTGGTCAGTCAAATTCTTTAGGCCATATTTATATGGGAAAACTTTTACAATCAAAACGGATCACAAACCTCTAGTACATTTATTCAGCATAAATAATCCTTCAAGTAGACTACTAAAATTTCGCTTAACGTTGGACGAATACGATTATAAGATAGAATACGTCAAAGATACAAGTTATGTTGCTGCAGACGCATTATCACGTATCATTATAACATCAGACGAGTTAAAAAGTATGAATGGGGAAGTGTGTAATGTAATGACAAGAAGTATGAAGAAAAGAATGCAAGATGACAATACTGATAGGAAAATTATAGATAATGAGGTTGAAAGCGGTAATTGGTCTGATCACCCAAGAGTCGTTGAAGCCTTAAAGAAACCCAAGAATTGCACTGAATTGATAATTGAACAGTATAATGTGACAAAAGATGATGATATAGAAATATATAATGACTATCTTAAAAAAGAAGAAATCAACCATTTACATAGATCCTAATTCTCGATCATGCAAGACGCGAGACGTATTCGTGAGGGATTTGGATATTTTATGCAAAAAACTATCGATAGATGAAATTGATGTTATAAACAATGAAGAAAATATGAAAATTATAAAATGGTTAACCAATAAAGATGAAAATACATTAAGTGGGACCGGTCCACGAGTTGTTATTCTAAAAAACATACGTCGTATAAATGCAATGATGATATTAAAGTAATATTAAACGATTTCCACTTGCTTCCTACTAGTGGACACGCAGGTGTACGAAGAATGTTAAATAATATAAAAAAGTATTATTTCTGGCCGAAAATGACAAATGACGTCAGCGAATTCGTTAGGAAATGTAATAAATGCCAAAAGCAGAAGCATTCATTGCATACTAGGCAACCATTGGTAATAACAACGACCGCGGATACTGCTTTAGATAAGGTATTTTTAGATATAGTTGGGCCCTTAGATAAGGATTATTATAATCATTCGTATATTCTGACGCTGCAGTGCGAGTTAAGTAAGTACGTCGAGGCGTATCCATTAGAATCTAAGAGTAGTGTAAGTGTAGCACGAGCGTTCGTCGAGAACTTCATTTTAAGGTATGGGATTCCACGAGAAATAGCTACCGATAAAGGCAATTCGTTAGGAAATGTAATAAATGCCAAAAGCAGAAGCATTCATTGCATACTAGGCAACCATTGGTAATAACAACGACCGCGGATACTGCTTTAGATAAGGTATTTTTAGATATAGTTGGGCCCTTAGATAAGGATTATTATAATCATTCGTATATTCTGACGCTGCAGTGCGAGTTAAGTAAGTACGTCGAGGCGTATCCATTAGAATCTAAGAGTAGTGTAAGTGTAGCACGAGCGTTCGTCGAGAACTTCATTTTAAGGTATGGGATTCCACGAGAAATAGCTACCGATAAAGGCACCTAGTTTATTTCAAACACCATGACTGAGGTATGTAAATTATTAAATATCAAGCAAACAAACTCTACAGCATATCATCACGAATCAATTGGTTCTTTAGAAAATACACATAAATCATTGAATGCATATTTGAGAATACAGACCGATAATAATTCACGATTTTGGAGCACATGGATTCCGTATTGGTGTTTTTCGTATAATACATCCGTTCACTCAGAAACTAAATATACTCCGTACGAACTTGTATTTGGAAAAAGATGTAATATTCCTAGCAATTTACAGAATAACACTGTTGAGCCATTGTACAATGTAGAAAATTATCCATTAGAACTCAAATATAGATTACAAAAAGCACAGCAAGAAGCTAAGAACAATTTAATTGAAAATAAGAAAAACGAAAATGTAATTTACATAAAAGTATAAGACCAATGGATTACAAAAAAGGTGATATGTTATTATTAAAAAATGAGGCAGGCAATAAATTCTCTGATTCTCTGGTCCTTATGAAGTTTTAGAAGATTGTGAACCTAATGTTAAAATTTTGGTAAAAAATCAAGTAAAGCTAGTACATAAGAATAGAACAAAAATGTATTATGTATAAAAAAAAAATGTACCAATAAGGTCATTTTTTTTCTTTTTTGGTAGGGCGTGTAGTATAGTAATCTATATAATCGCATGTTACCCAGTATTTAGTGGCAGTAATAAATCATAAGCGCAACTTGTCGTTTCTCTTGAAGCCTACCAGCTTCCAACCTTACACACGTCATGACTTCTAACATTTGTGGTGCAAGTACCTACTCAATGTACCAACCCACCTGATCCACAGAAGTGTTAGTCCTGCTAAAGCAGTTCAGCAAATCCGGCACTTTCTTCTGCTGCTGTGTGCCAGTGCCGAGTGTGTAATTAGAGTTACTGCCCCACACATAGACATCACACGGCTGTTGCGTCTCTTTATACATATAGTGACGATCTAGCATGGCGTGTTCTAGGGCTTTGTAGTCATCTTTGTCCACGATGTCTGGGTTTATACCTGAAATGACAATTTAAAATTAGCCTTTTTATTTTTAACCCTTTGACAAAAAAGCGGGGTGTTATTTATAACATTGCAGCGTCTGTCTGTTTCTCTGGATGGTTATTAGCTATGTTTTATTAAAATTGGATCAGTGGTTCGAAAGTTATCTGCTTACTAGGAAACAAGTCAGCCAAATTTTAATTAACTGTGTCTTGGGTATTTTATATTTTTAATTTATAGTTATTTACAACAACACATCCGTAAAGCCTTATATGGATGCTAAAGAAACGTATTAGAGTGGCAAGGGTTTAGCCGATCGCCGCCGCTCTGAATTACGAACCCATCAGAACCAAAGAGTAACTCATAGATGGGCTTAAAACACACGATATCTCATACATTTTGCTTCCTTTTTAAACCAAGACAGTTGTTTCGATTCTGTAGAAATGATCATGTATTTTTTTGGCATACAACCTAATTGCGATTGACAGAGTAAATGTTGTTATTAATTCCGTAAATAATATGCTTCGCGAGATTTTTTCGTTGTTTTTTAAGTGTGCACTGACTGCCACGACTACCGGTAAATCAGGTTGCCCTTTATTCAAACTTTGAAACCAGATTTCTCGCACATTATATTGATTAAGGAATTCATAACTACATACGTTTGTTTGTAATAATTGACTCTATCGATTGACAGCGGTTTCACCTCTGGCCGCAAAAATCAAGATTTTTCAACGAAGGTATGCCAGTCTCAAATTCTTTGTACAAAAATGTTAGAACCCTTTTGAATACGCACAATTTGGAAGAAAATACCATCATCAATCTGAAATTAATAGGTCCTCAGAATTAATTCTTAGCCATACTTTCAGTTAAGTCGTAAGAAAAAGTTAAGAAGACGTTGCAATACATGCCCATCGTACCTATTTTCATCAGCGCAACAGCATCATGTATCTGCCCGTAGAAGATGCTCCGATGCAGCGGCGTGTAGCCTGACTCTCTGTCCCGAGCGTTGACGAACGCCTCCGAGGAGTGCCGAACTAACCACTCCATTAGCTTGCAGCGGCCGCAAGAGGCAGCCATGTGCAGCGCTGTTCGGCCCTGTAAAGATAGATAATATTCTTTATCTAGACACGTATCATAAACCCTCTTTAATGCGTACAAAAACCGCACGTTACGATCAGCATAATGTTAAACTACTTGGTAAAAACTCATTTCTTATCTGAAAAATTACACATTATGACCATAATGTGTAGTTTTTCTACATATTATGACATTCAAATTTCGAACGCCGACGCCCGACTGCGTGCCGCCCCTAGTTTGTCTGTGAAGTTGGTACTGACATTCAAATTTCGAACGCCGACGCCCGCCTGCATGAAGTTGGTACTACAGAACAAGCTAAACAACTGCAGAGCCACAATGCCGGTCGAACATGCGGTACCTGAACACATCAAAGAGAGCTTATGATATGTGTGTAGATAAACTAGTGTATGTAACTGTACATAATTAGGCATTAAAACTCTCGAGTGATATTATTATGAAACTCGCCTTCACCCACTCTCGAGTATTAATGCCCTCCATTATGTAGCAGTCACGTAAACTACTATTATCTACACACGTATCATAAACCCTCTTTACTGCGTACAAAAACCGTACGTTACGATCAGCATAATGTTAAACTACTTGGTAAACTCATTTCTTATCTGAAAAATTACACATTATGACCATAATGTGTAATTTTTCTGCATATTATGACATTCAAATTTCAAACGCCGACGCCCGCCTGCGTGCGCCCCTAGTTTGTCGGTAAAGTTGGTACTGACATTCAAATTTCGAACGCCGACGCCCGCCTGCCTGAAGTTGGTACTACAGAACAAGCTAAACAACTGCAGAGCAGATATGTGTGTAGATAAACTAGTTTATGTAACTGTACATAATTAGGCATTAAAACTCTCGATTGATGTTATTATGAAACTCGCCTTCGGCTCGTTTCATAAACCCACTCTCGAGTAGTAATGCCATCCATTATGTAGCAGTCACATAAACTACTATTTTAGGATTTCGTAACTTAAAAAGGAAAAACGGAAACATTCTAGGATCACTCGTGTGTCTGTGCTAGGTGTGTAAGAGTAATATTAAACTACCGAATTCTGATACAATTGAGTTAAAATTTGGTACACTTATTTATTTATTGTTTCCTGTATACGGACGTTCTAGCGGTGATGGAAAACATCGTGAGGAAACTCATAACTCCATAGCTGCGGCGATGGGCTAGCCCCCTATCAGGCAAAATGGAGTAATGAATAACTGACTAAAGGTGGGCACAATTGTGCCTCTGCCATTCCTTACGGAAAAAGGTGGGACGCTATGATTTATTTTTCATTTATTTATAGGTTCACTCATGTCTGTCCTTCCGTGTGTAAACAGTAGATTATGCACCAAGGGGATAAAGCACCGTTTATTGTCACCGGCGCGATATTGAATCCTGAACGTAACAAAGGACTCTAGATTTAGAGCGAAGCGAAGCGTGCCCTAACTTCTCCCGAGCGAAGTGAGGGCATTAAGACTGAGTCCTGAGTGCAGTGAGAGATTCAAGAGTGCCCAATACAAAACAGCTTTATCCCCGAGGAGTATACTCTGCTTTTCGCACCTCCTGCGAGAAAATATAAATAGCTGGGCTACTAAAAACAGCATTTTGTTACAGTAAATTAATGTGAAAATTAATGCTCGCTTCGCTCGGGAGTTAAATCTGGAGTCCTTCGTTACGTTCAGGATTCAATTTTGCGCCCATAACATAAAACCGTGCTTTATCCCCTTGGTGCATAGTCTACTATTACAGAAAAAAAAGGGGGACACATCAAAATAAATATAATAAAACTCTTTAAATTTTATGTACCTATACAAACTTCAAGGTGATTTGATAAACGTAAATTACCGGTTTTGCAGGCCCACCGTGATTGCATATTTAGACATGGAGATGTCGCTAGTTTCTATATATTATTTTTAAGTTCCAAGCTTGTACTACGATTCCCTACCGTCTGAATCTGACTCTGAGTCTGACTGACGTTATGCTGACGTTTTTGTTAAATTGACAAACTTGTCGGGCGGGGAAAATAAAGCTAACAACTATAAATTATTTAGTAAAAGTTATATAAAATAAATAAAGACGCAGTAACTAATAAATTAATATTTAAATGCACTACATAATATGCGCTATTGGCTAGTGAGAAGTTAATATAAGTCCTGTGGCAGTTTTCGGCCATCTCCTTTGGTACACTTTATGTAACCCGAACACAAACGGGTTACGTAAAGAAAATAATTTTTAATTTGGGGGGCAAAACAGAAAAAAATAATACTTAAACGGTATCGTGAGCCAATTCAAATGAAAGGGCTTGTTGCGAGGATTCTAAATTATTTTTCATTAAAAAATATATCATCCCTCTGCCTCCCTCGAAAATATAATGTATCAAGAATAAGTAAACAAGAATATTATAACACTTTCCGAAATTAGCGATAGCTGTAATGTTAACATAGGAAATAATCACAGACTAATTGCGTCCCGGTTTGGACTCGCGAATGTTAGCAATTCTTTCAAAGGACAGATAATTATATACTACAACAAGATACCTCTGAAGATTTTGCCATTTGAGCAATTTAAAAATGTAAAAATTACTTTGACTAAAAAGGGATATTACAATAGTCAACATTAAATAAATGACTAAAGTGCATGGATTTCATTGACAGAATTCGCTGTTAATAATTGAGTAATTATTTATTCCTGCACATTATTTATTAGTAGTTTATGTGACTGCTACATAATAGAGGGCATTAATACTCGACACATTTAATGGCTTATTATGTACAGTTACATACACTAGTTTATCTACACACATATCATAAGCTCTCGTTGATGTGTTCAGGAACCGCATGTTTGACCGGCATTGTGGCTCTGCAGTTGTTTAGCTTGTTCTGTAGTACCAACTACAGGCAGGCGGGCGTCGGCGTTCGAAATTTGAATGCCAGTACCAATTTTACAGACAAACTAGGGGCGCACGCAGGCGGGCGTCGGCGCTCGAAATTTGAATGTAATATGCAGAAAAATTACACATTATGGTCATAATGTGTAATTTTTCAGATAAGAAATGAGTTTTTACCAAGTAGTTTAACATTATGCTGATCGTAACGTGCGGTTTTTGTACGCAGTAAAGAGGGTTTATGATACGTGTGTAGATAAAATAATTAATATTAATATTTCTATCATTTTTTTTAATGTGATGTAAAAATCAATCTGTGGTGTCTTCTCCACACCTCTCCCACAGAGGTCTAATGTGGAGAAGAGGCACAAAAAATTAGGTTTGCTAACGGCAAATCCCAATAACCTATCTCTATCTGTGATCTGCAGATTACGCGTTACATTTGGCAGTTGCGCTATGGGATTTATGTAAAATTTGACACTAGCAGTCTCAAATCTGCAGATTATGGATAGAAGATAGGTTATTGGGATTGGCCGTAAGTCTAGAGTCTAGGTAAATATCTACAGTAATAAATAATTTATGATTTTGACTGTCAGCCAAACCTACCCCTTATTGTTATGGACAACCCGAATGGCCGAGTCGGCAGCCAAGTGTCCCGGGTTCGAGTCCCGGTGGGGGCAAATATTTGTTTGATGAGAACGGATGTTTGTACCCTAGTTATGGTTGTTTATCTATCTAAGTATAATATTTATCTATATAAGTATCTGTATCGTTGTCTAGTACCCAAGATACAGGGAATCCTAGTAAGGGGCTAGATTAACGTGTGTAAATAGTGCCCAAGGTATAATAATAACGAGATGATATTGTTTCCATCATTGCAATCAATAATAAACTTATGGACACACGTTTGAGTAATCAAAGCACTGATAAATGTGATGTTTATGTATTTGTTATCTATATTATAGTTCCAGGCTACCTTACGGGATAGAGACAGACAGCAGAAACATTATATAACCATTAAAAAAATATAGCTTCATGGTCTAGTGGGTTTCACGCAGGAGATGCAGGTCCGGATCCCGGTGCTGACCATGTACCAATGAGTAAAGTAATTTATCTTAAGTACATTATAAGGATGTTCTAATGGTGATGGAAGACTTTGTAAGTAAACCTTCAATACTCCATGCTGCGGCGAGGGGCTAGCCCTTTGTCACGCAAAATTAAGTATCAAATAACTGGCCTCTGCCACCCAGTATGGGAAAAGGGGTGACGCTATGTTATGTTTTCTGTTTAAAAAATAACTCTTTCAAAAATAAGTAAGATGCTATTACTAAACATGATATACCTATAAGACACAATACAGGTACAAGGTGCCCATTCGAGTAAAAACTGTAATTAAAACTTCATGGCTTCCATCAACATACTTCTAGATGTCACTAGGTGCTAATCTTAGAATATCTTAGAATGTAAAAAAAATGTTACAGAATTGCTAATAGTCTGGTTTTTGGTCTTTTTCTTTCTTTCTTAGATCTTTTTAATCTTCATAATCTATTAAATGTAAATAAAAGTGTCTAACAGAAATTGGTTGTTGTTCTCTTGAAATTGAATCGCCTAGCGCCATCTCATGGGTTTTTTTGGTTCATTAACCTGCTGGGACGCAGAGAACCTAAAAAGGAACTTTTATGACAGATGTCAATTAGAGTACTGAAATTCTATTGTAGGCATTTGTGGGGCAACAACATAAAATTTGCCCTAATTATTATGTCATTATTTTTTCTTTTCTGGCCAGCAGAGACAAGTGAAAGGGTTAATATGTGTTGTGTACTGTTGCAGAATTAATAAATGTAAATGGATTTTATTCTACTCAAATATGAATACCATACCTACATTGGTTTGTTTTGTTGTGGTTATCATCCTAAGGTACTCCATCAGTTTAGCTTAGTACCTAACACAATGCCTTTTCACAGAATTAGTTTTTTTTTAGATTTAGGATGGCAAAGGTACAATTTAATATAAAATTTCTAATTCAACATCTTCAGTTTGTGTTGTGGTTAGCTTCAATTTAAATTCAATTTCAATTTAGCTAGACACAAAAGATGAAAAAGTATATTAGAGAACACTTACTTCATCATCGAAAGCCCGGCTGAAGTTAGAGCATGTTGCTCTGATAAAGCTTCCGAGTGACTCATCAGAGACGGACCTCTTGGTAATGGCACTGCTGAGCGCCTGCCCATGACACCTAGACTTGCACTGACGAGTGCAATCAACCTCAACATGACCTTTACTCATTGCAGAGCACTTAGTTCAAAATGTTTATATGAGATTATTTTGTGCCAAATTGTGCATTTTGTGGCTCCAATAACATTTAGCGGTTAGGAAAACATCTGAAAAGATCATAAGGATGATGAACAATAACAACAAAAAAAATATTAATAATATTGCTTATAATCTGTAATTATTCTAATTATATGTATAAATTAAAACTTAGTAAAGTGAAGATAAGGAGGCATCAAGGGAAAAAACACTTGAGTGGTTCCACCCCCTTATCGACACTCTGACCAAAACTTGCTCTGGCTGTGCCCAGCCTCCATATATTTCCTAACCTTTAGGGTAACAACAATTGGTTTTCAGTTTAAGTTATATTTTTGTAGTAACATTTCTAATACACCAACTCAAATATGTAATAATACGTCAATTGGCAATTAGGTATGAATGTAAGAGTGGACACACGAAAATAATAGGTGAAATTACGGTAACATATTGTAGCCAACTTGGCAAGATTTGCTTCGCCCTGGCAACAGAAAATATTCTGTTATTGAATAGAATGTAATAATTACGTCAACCTTTCAAGGACAGCAAAAGTAAACCGGTAAAGTAATAACAACAAATAATTTAGCATTACCTAACCTATCACTACTGTTTTGCACGAGAGTTTATTGATAATAGGTACTGCCCAATTATACAAGTATTGCTAATGTCATGTTGATTCTAAGATGCTTAATGAGGCTCAGGGTGGCCCTAATGAAAGTATACAAACAGATGCTTTTGTTACAGTACCTCTAGGTGAAAAAAAACCTTCTCAGTATAAAGTTTTCACTAATCATTCACGTATTCAAGTGGGAAACTAGTTTCATAAAATTGAAATCTCTGGTAGCACGAAATCCTTGGAAAATTGGAAACATTATTTTTACATCTTGCCTCAGCCTGACTTACGAAAAATCCATCCAACTCCCCAATCCCCATCATTCACTGACAAATCACAGATTAATATGTCTTGTCAAATTGACAGTTGACTGTAACATGTGATCATTTAAATATATCGATTATAGCGTCTACGAGGTCGATCCGAATCAGTTTTAGCGTGACAACGATAGCTCAAAGTGGTTGATTTGATGTCATGAATTACATCATTAACTCCGCCATGTTGGAATATTAACGACCATCGTTGTGAGCGTGGGCACTGATATCTCGAACTAAAAAGTGACAGCTGACAATCAAACTTAGAACAGCACCCAGCAGTGACTCCTGGCGCTCCATAATTGTTTATTTTCTCAAAAGTTGGGTTATAATCGTGTCACCCATCATTCAGTGTCACCGTTTAACCACCGTTTAACACCGTTTAACCTCAAAACAAACGTCAAATCCCATACATTTTCGTTTTTAAACAAGTGTTAAACGGGGTTTTATTTTTTTGTGGTAAGACTCAAAGCGTTCCGAATGGATATCTATATGATGGTCGTCATTTCCACCTCGGAAGGGGCATGATGATCGTGACGTCACGTGAGCGATGTTGATGTCTTTGTTGACGTGACTCGGAACGCGACAATAAAGTTATCACGGTAGAACTATACAGGTATGGCTATCTATAGAGCATCTTGGCTAAGAACTAAAGAAGCTCATGCCCGTTCACGCGTAGCCTAGCGGTATTATTCGGATACGGTCGTGCGGGTAGCAATATCTGGCTGAGACGGGTACTGGATGGGTGTCCGTTTTTATGTAAAATTTGTTTCTGACGCTTCCGTGTTTCGTTTCTTAAGACTGTTGGTCCCGGCTACTATAACTACTCGGTGGTAGAAGTCCTTAAGCTGGTCAGAGGCCCCAACTGGGCAGCTTGAAAACATCTGGCAGTCGGGTTGGCCACTAGCTCAACGCCCCTCCATCAACCCGCACTAAGCCAGCCAATATTACTTGTATCCGTGTAAAGGCCTCTGCCCCTCGGTGGGGACATTATTGGCTACAATTATATCTTTCCAATTCAATATCTAAACATGATCCTACTCTGGGTCAATATAACACATGACATTTTTTGTTCGTATAATTGTCGTCTATAAATATGTAGAAGGCTATATAGTCAGCGCTCCTGGGATGAGGTCGTGTGCGAAGTCATTCGTGATGATCTCCTCGCTCATAGTTCGGGGCCGGAATTGGCGCGCCTGCGTGCCGTTTGTCAGTCCGACTCGGGGTTGTGGCTGCACGCAATGCCTTCTCCCCAGCTGGGAACTTTCCTGGACGACGACACTTTGCGCGTGGCAGTCGCTTTGCGTTTGGGCTGCACTATCTGCCAGCCGCATCGATGCGTTTGTGGGGCATGGGTCAATGAGTTGGGTCGCCATGGCCTACATTGTACCAGGAATGCTGGCAGGTTTTCGCGGCACCACGCAATAAACGACATCGTTCGTAGGGCTTTGGTATCGGCCAACGTTCCTAGTGTGTTGGAGCCGCCAGGTTTGTGCCGGTCGGATGGGAAGCGTCCGGACGGCTTGACCCTGGTACCTTGGGAGAGAGGACGTTCCCTGCTATGGGATACGACCTGCGTCTGCACCTTTGCAGCCTCCCATGTCGGGTCGACGGCGGCCCGCGCTGGTGCAGCCGCCGAGTCCGCCGCAAGACAGAAGTGCCTTAAGTATGACGCACTCACGGGAAGCTACATCTTTGTGCCTCTTGCGCTCGAGACGACTGGGGTTTGGGGGACACAAGGGAAAATATTTATTAAGGATCTGGGACGCCGTCTAAGGGATAGAGGATTTGACAACCGCTCTGGGGCATTTCTGATGCAAAGGATCTCCCTGGCTGTGCAGCGGGGAAATGCTGCAAGCGTCATGGGAACCTTAGCCTCGGCAATGTCCCGGGGTGGTTTATTCGCGTAGTTGTTTCTTTTAGTGTTTCTATTTTATTTTTAATCCATATATTTTGTTTATTTATGGTAATAAAGGTCACTTATTTCAAAAATTATGAAAAATACATATTTGAAAACCCCGCAATATGTAGAAAGTCATTATGTGACGCCGAGTTCAAAAATATCATACAAAAAATACATCTGTTTTTTTTTGTGACAACACTTAAATCACAATATTTGGGACTTTTTGGCCATTACTGTTACTCTACGTTTAGGTAGGTAAGCACTACCTATTCTGATCACGGATCATAATACAGAAAGCCTAAAATTTTTAATTATAAGGCTTAAGGGTCGCGGAGACGATCAATCTTGCTTGACAAGCTTACTTGATTCTGCGGCTTGATGGAGATTGACAGAAATTTTGATTGACGGGGCTGATTGATGTGCGTACTTGACGGCCCATCAAGCGGATTGAGGAGTTTCGTTCATTTGCGGGCGCTAAATGCATTTACGCATGCGCATTTATGATCGGTAGGCAACTGTGAAGTGCGCACTTGATGCAGATCGGTAGTCGAATGTGTCGTGCGGCTTGATGGGCTCGTTAAGCCTCCCATTCAATCAAAATTTATATCAAGCATGCGTGTCAAGCAAGATTGACGCGGGACGCCACGCTGGTCCCGGAGACGATCAATTTTGCTTGACAAGCATGCTTGATTCAAGCAAAATTGACCGTTTACCGCGAGGCTTGACTACCATCAAGCATTTTGTGACTTGACGGAGATTGACAGAAATTTTGATTGATGGGGCTGATTGATGCGCATGCTTAACGGCCCATCAAGCGGCTTGACGAGTTTCGTTCATTTGCGGGTGCAACGTTGAAATTTTTAAGAGTTCTTTGCAAGTGTACATGAGTGAATCGATATCTCAATTTAAACCACTCCTTACCCCATAGTCACTTTTTTTTTAAATAGACAACGCTAGAGTTGCAATGACAAAGAATGCCATATCTGCGTTGGAAATCATTTTTACACACGAGAGTACACGACTTTCTTGGCAACGATGGGTAGGCAACTGTGACGTGCGGCTTGATGGGCCCGTCAAGCGTCCCATTCAATCAAAATTGATATCAAGCATGCTTTTTAAGCAAGATTGATCGTCTCGGTGAACTAAACTTTTACTCAATAGCTACCTAAAAAAAAAACAGTAAAAAATATTACTGTCACTGTCAGTCACTACTCACTCATTCTCATCTCTCTCTATCAATGTCAGAATTAATAGAATTATTCTTTGGTCAGAACAGACAGATTTAGAAGTTGATTGTAGTCGGTTATTGGATAACAGGACATCAAAATCAAATAATCGCATAAATTTCAGCTCAGAGTGTCTGAAACAGCAATCATGTACAAAATAATTGCTCGGACGACTGGCTTAGCTCGAAATTCACTCTCAAAGTAAGTGTGATTCGCTATACGCAGTCGCTGTCTGGTGAGCAAGTCTTCGTTTTGTAAGCCATCTTCATTTTGTGTTTCAGATCTTTGCCTGCGTTTTCGACTACTAGCTCTCGGTACGTGGTCGACCCGACGTGTCGGAAGGAGGCTCCGATCATTGACAATGATGCAGCACTAATGACACCAGAAGAGGCCGTACACAAGAAGGGTATGGATGGCACCATCAGTGTCCCTGCTAAGGTTTGTCACTAACTCTGTTTATCAACTTGCGTAAGCTTATTTACAGTACTGCTAACATACAGTCTTAAGTCATTGAGTTGTTCTGGTTGCAGCCTAATAATTCATTTTTTCAGTAATGGATTTTTGAAAGACCTACTTGAAAATGGCTTTAGTCATACTGTTACATTATTATTGGTCTTAAAATTTTACTGCCTTGATATACAAGATAAAGACTGCTCAACAAGGAACTTTAAGTGCAATACAATTAATCTTCATCCTTGTAAAACACTTCCTGTCTTCCTTTCCAGGTTGATCTTACTCCAATCAGTGGTATACCAGAGGAGCACATCAGGAACCGCAGGGTACGTATCTACAAACCTCCTAAGAATGCCATGCAGAGTGGCACCAACAACATCCAACACTGGGAGATGGAGTTTGATACCCGCCAACGTTGGGAGAACCCACTCATGGGCTGGACTTCCACTGGAGACCCACTCTCCAACATGAAAATCCAATTCAAGTCTCCCGAAGAAGCTATTGACCATTGTGAGAAAAACGGATGGGTCTGGTATTTGGATGAACCGAAAATTGAGAAGGATTATAAACCAAAGAACTATGGTCTTAACTTTCACTGGAACCGTCGTACTCGAGTCTCCACTAAGTAGGTTTTGTCACTCGTCAAATGGTTTGATGTTTATTTTTTTAATTGTTAATTAGTAAATACATAGCTCATAGATAAATATAACTGTTTTGAAAATAAATTATGACCTTATACACTGAATTTCTCTGATGATGAAAGTTTTGGCAAGTTATATTAGTTTTGGGTGTCATGTTTGTGTAGGGTCTCTTAGTCAAAGCCAAAGTCAAAGTACTTTATTACTATAGATATTTACATATACTTAGCAAATGTCATTTTTTGCCTCTTCTCTACATTGGACCACTGTGCCCCCACAGGGCACAGTGGTCCAATGTAGAGAAGAGGCAAAAAATTACAGGGCGTAGAAACTCCCACAGATTGATATTTATATCTCTTAAAAATTGGTTGTGCTTAAATAATACAAATATGATAAATTGAATTATTATGATTGATAAGCAGGAATAAATTCCAAATTACAAAATTATTAACAGCAAGGTCTATGTTGAGCTGTAGGGAAAAGGCATGACGCTAAGTTATGTTACGTTAAAGGAAAATCTAAACCTCGTTCCCTTACCCAAGTTACTCCTGGGTACAATACGATTAAAATCAGTTAACGATTCGGCCATCCTCGGAAATTGTCGTGAATCCCTCATCTCTCCGTTTCGTTTCGCGGCTCTACAATCGAGAAACGTGAGTGTGGATGCCGTTCGCGTGTCATTGTCGCAGTCGCGGCTGTTTCCGCAAATTGTCGGTTTTTTGTCACGCGACAAAGGAGTCCGCGACGAGCGCGACCTAGACTGTGAACGGCTGTGAGTGTGGAAATGGCAGTATGTCGCGGCGCGAACCTCGTGCGACGTCGCACGCGATGTGTGGAGCAGTGTTACCAGATGAAAAATATAAACTACCTTGTTTATCAGTTAAAATTACGGTGTTTATGATTCAAATTACCGTGGAATAATTTGGAAAATACCGTGTGAAATGCAACCGAAACAACCTTGAATTTTCAATATTTTTAATTAAAATGAAACATATTCTTAATCTTCTAAAATAAGAACTTCATTTTTATAAATGGCTGCCAACATTTTTGATAACATGTTCTTAGTAGGTTTAAAATCAACACAGCTATGTCCATTCCGGTGAAAAGCTTGTAGAGCAAGTATATTTCCCTTAATGGTTTTCGTTATCAGCTTGCTACTTTTCCTCGTCATTGACTTGATTAGATATTCTTTCGCACAAAAGTAAAAAAACACCATCGGATCTTTGCGACCCGATATCGGCCTGTCGGCCTATCTTCGATTTCAAACTTTTATTATGTGTGCTACTGCCCTACAAGGTAGTTAATATCTCAGAATACCGGAGAAAAGGCCATTATTATTAGCCAAAAATACCATGGTTCTGCGGTAATTACCGTGTACCTGGTGACACTGGTGTGGAGTTCGCATCACATAGAGTTACCAATTTACAGATATGGATATGTATGACCTTTAATTATATTATTCCTTGTCATTGAATACAATACAAGAACGATATGAGCAACAAAACCTCCTTTGTAGCTCAAAACTAACACACCTTTTTATTGAAATAAGAAAAATAATTGAATATTTTGACAGTCTGCCTTCTTAGTGTCAATAAAAACAGTGTGACGTATTTTTTTATTTTTTTTATTTAGCCATCAAGGTGTCCCACTGCTGGGCAAAGGCCTCCCCCTCTTTCGTATAGACTTCCCTGGTCTGTTCCACCTCCGGCCACCCCGGCAAAAAACTTGTCGAGTTCGTCCCGCCAACTCCGTTTAGGCCTGCCTCTACGCCGGTATCCGTCCTGTGGCACCCAGTTAGTGGCGATTTTCGCCCATCTATCTGGGTGCATGCGACTTACGTGGCCGGCCCAGTTCCACTTTAGCTTAGCGGTCTGTGCACCCACATCAGCGATGCCAGTTAAGGAGCGCAGTGTGGTGTTCCGTCCTACGAACACTTAGTATGCTGCGCTCCATTGCTCGCTGGCAACGCTTGAGTTTGGACTTCTGAAGTTCGGTCAAAGACCATGACTGAGCGCCGTAGGTTAGGATAGGCAGGATACACATGTCGATGAGCTTGCGCTTGAGGGTCAGCGGAAGGTTACCCTTCATAAGCTCCTTCATGGACCAGTAGCTCTTCCAGGCGTTAGAATGCGTCTATCGATTAGAAATGTGTCGGGGATATCCATAATTGATTTGCTTTTCCGGTGAATCTTCTGTGATATACGGGTACGCACCCCCGGCCTCCTGAGCTAACTGAGCTGCAACCAACTCATACCTGTCTTCCGAGAAAGTGGTATCCTTAAATCCTACCCTCATGTTCCTACCTAACCACATCCTTTTTCTCCCCCCCCCCTTTCCCCTTCCCAATCCCCTAAACCCCACCAACCCGCACTGGACCAGCGTGGTGGGTTTACGGTCCAAACCCCCCTCCCTAAGAGTGTACACACACAACCCCGGCCCCAAGTTCCCGGCGCCTCCAGGGGCGACGCCGGCGACGACGGTAGCCGGACTAGCCCTGGAAGCAGGGGTGCTAAGAATCTCCGGGCGAGAGCGATCCCCCGTCAGACGACTATGGGACACACGAAAATGGACTCCGATACATTGAACATTCTATGTTCGCACTTTGTTGGAAGATGCCAAACTCATAGAGTTAGACAATGTACGAAAGATATCAAGTAGGACATTGTAGGTCTTGCAGAAACTAGAAGGTTAGGAGAGCAAACTGTCGAAAGAGAATGGTATATTCTATCACTTCGGAGTCACCAGCGGGTTATACGGATTTGGGTTCCTGGTGGCTAAGAAGTGGAAGGATAATATCATTGAATTTATCAGCTACTCGGACCGGATCGCTGTCCTCAAATTTCGAGTGACGCAGAAGCAAACTCTAACAGTGATCCAGGCTTACGCTCCGACAACAATGCATAGCGACGATGCAATAGAAGAATTTTATGATCTTATAAATAAGGCTTGCGATGAACACCGTGGGACTTGGAATATAGTCCTCGGTGATTTCAACGCCAAAGTCGGGATAAGGCAAGAACTGGACAACGATGATATACTTGGACCACACGGGCTGGGAAGCCGTAACGATCGTGGCACTCGTTTGATCCAGTTCGCCTTTGGACAGAGCCTCAAAATAAGTAACAGCTTCTTCTTTAAAAATCCTCAGCGTCGCTGGACCTGGCGCTCTTTCGATGGAAAAACTAAAAATGAAATAGATTACGTACTGTCATCAGATCAATCTATAGTAAAAGATATATCCGTTCTAAATCAATTCAAATGTAGTTCCGATCATAGAGCTGTTCGTGCAAGGATATGTCTCAACACAAAAATTCTCCGTAAAAAATTATTCACCAAACAAATTAAAAAACTTAACCGCAATAACCTTACACTTAACGCAAATGCTTTTAACTTGGAGCTGACGAACCAGTTTGCAAATCTCAATGTAGACATAGGCGACGTAGAAACTCAATTAAAAAACATACAAAAAACGCTATAAAATCTGCTAGCAATAAATTAAGACAAGATAGACCCTGCAAATTCAAATTGAGTGCATCAACTAAACTTCTCATAAAGGAAAGAGAATCCCTAGAGAAATGCTCCAATCAACTCCAATCAATATTACTATTTCGACAGACAAGTAAAGCGTAAAATCAGAAAAGACATGAGAACATTTAATACAAATTTGGTGCAAACAGCGATAGAAAATAACACCTCGCTCCGAGTTACCAAACAAGGAATCTCGAAAGGTATATCCTGGATTACAAGGCTTACAGACGAGAATGGTCAACAACAAGGAAGTAGAGACAAAATAATAGAAATTTGCACCAAATTCTACACAAACCTATACTCAGATATAACAAAACCAGACCACATTTCAAACATAATACACAGTTGCCCTGATTCTATCCCTTTCATAAACGCCACAGAAGTAAATTTTGCCCTCAAAAATTTAAATTTAATAAAATCCCTGGAGAAGACGGAATAACTACAGAAGCCTTAAAATTCGGAAGACCAGTATTACTACCACATATAACTAATATTTGCAACACTATTCTTTTGAAAGGAAAACTCCCTACTAAATTATGTCATTCCAATATTATTCTGCTGCATAAAAAGGGCGATAAAAGTGATGTAGGAAACTATAGACCTATCAGCCTCATATCACATATTTACAAAGTTTTTATTAAAATAATAGAAAACCGCATTGCTGGTCAGCTTGACTCTCCTCAACCCCCAGAACAAGCCGGAATCCGCCCCGGCTTCTCCGCCACAGATCACCTCCACACCCTTAATCAAATCATAGAGAAGAGCAATGAATTTAATAAGACCCTTTATCTTGTTTTTGTCGACTACTCCAAGGCTTTTGACAGCATTACACATTCATCGATATTTTCTGCACTCCACAACCAAAATATCCATCACACTTACATTAGCATTCTGGAAAGTATTTACCAAAATAGTACAGCCGATATAAAATTACATCTAGCCGGACCATCATTCCCCATAAAGAGAGGCGTCAAACAGGGAGACCCGCTATCTCCGAAGCTGTTTACCTGCACCCTCGAGGAAGTCTTCAAGAAGCTCACGGTCCCGTGGGCAGACCGAGGCATTGACGTTGGTGGCAGAAGACTTACTAATCTTCGCTTCGCCGACGATATTGTCCTGTTTGCCCCATCTGCACCCGAGCTCCAGCGTATGTTACAGGAACTCAGCAATGCAAGCCTTGAGGTTGAACTGAAGATGAATCGTTCAAAAACCCAGGCTATGACTAACAGTGTCAAACGTAGGGTCAAGGTAGATGGGCAGGAAATACATTATGTCGATGAGTACATTTACTTGGGCCAGATAGCCTCCTTCGAAAACAGGCAGGATAAAGAAATCGAAAATAGTGTGACGTATATGATAGATTTATGTTTATGAACGCTAATTGCATTCGTGAAAATATTCGATTCTATAAAATTTCATGTATCATGGCTTCAACAAATTTAAAGCGTGGTAAAAAAATTGTTGCTTAATCTCGTGAAATTGTAAATAAAGTATACCTATAACTATTTTAGAAAAGAAGCTAATTTATTTAAAAAAGAAGAAAGTAAATATCATCAAAAAATTTTGGACAGGGTTTGTGAAGCAACCGGAGTTTCGAAAAGCATCGTGTTAAAAATTTTGAAGGAAAACGAAGTAAACATCAACAATCAACAAGTTTAAAAATGGATGATTTTGATTATTGCGTGATACGACGAATGATATATACATAACTATATAACTTTCATGAAAGATTTAAAGAGCTTCCTACGTTGCGATCACTACACAAAAAACTAAAAGAGGAAATGGGATTCAAAGGCTCAATTTCATCTCTGCGAAATATAATCCGAGACATGGAATTCAGATTTAGAAAAACCGACAATAACAGGCATTTTGATGGAAAAACATGACGTCCGTTTACAAAGAATAAAATACTTGAGAGAAATCCGACAATTAAGGACTGGTAAAAATATTGTTTATACTGATGAATCATATATTCATACAACGCACACTAAAGCCAAAAGCTGGACGGACGCAGCCAATAAAAATCTGAAGCAACCTATATCAAAGGGTCAAAGATTTATTATTGTTCACGCAGCTAATGAAAAAGGCTTTGTACCTGGAGCTCTTTTACTAGATCAGTCCGCGGAACCCGATGGCGATTACTACAAGGAAATGAATGCTGAGAAGTATGAGAAGTGGTTAAGAACACAACTAATGCCTAATTTACCCGATAACAGCGTTGTTGTTATAGATAACGCTTCTTACCACAACAAATTTGTTGAAAGGCCACCTAATAGCAATATACGAAATGCGGACATGATCGAGTGGTTAACAAGACACGATATTCCTTTTACACCGTAGCGTAATACAACGCCACAAAGAACACTTCAGCGTTTTTCGAGTGGATAAAATTTTGGCTGAAAATGGACATACAGCAATACGACTGCCCCATATCATCCAGACTTTAATCCCATAGAAAATATATGGGCAAAGTTAAAAGGCTATGTCGCCTCCAAAAATCTCGAAATGAATAAAACGTCAGTGAAAAAACTGCTTATGGAAAAAAAAAATGTTAGGACGCGTTTTATAATTAATTTAAATGATTCAAATAGTGATAGTGAGGAGGAAGAGGAGGAGGAGGTTCTCAATTCGACGTGAATGTTTTTTTGTAAGATTTCTAGAAGACACGTGAACCGATTTACAAAATTCTTTTTGCATTTGATAGGGTACACTTCCGAGATGGTCCCATGTATAGAAGTTATAGAAGTATAGATGTTATAGATGTTATTAATTTAACCTATGGCCTGGAGGAAAATTTAGAACTAATTAGTACATAAATAATATGTGTGGGAGCTCCGTTTGTATTTGCCAAATTTAGCCATTTTTAGACTTACGAAATGATTCGAAATCATCATGCCTACATGTCTTACGACAACGCCATCTAAGTGATTTCGTTGCAAAAAATGACTTTGTTTTGTGTCATTAAAAAGTTAAGATTACGTATGTAAATTGATCGATTGTTTAATATAACTTTTTTAACTGATCATCCGATTGGCTTTATCTGACAGTATAGCAACTGTCATTCCGTGGACTCGGTTTTTAATTTAGAGTTGAGATTTTCAAATGTGACGCCACGAAAATTAGGACCCCTCCCATCCCTTGTCACACTTCGACAACACCCCCCCCCCCCCCTTTCTCTTTTTATACTTATAAGCGCTGGCACGTGACTGAGGGTGCGATATTTCATTGCCTTGGTCAACCGCTAATGCTTGCTTTAGAGTAGAAACAAAGGATGTTATGCCTTTCTCCTTCTTTCGGCCACGTTTAGTGGAAGTGTGAGCAAGATAGACAAACGCTTTGATTAAATAACGGTCCTTATTTACCGCCTTTCACGCATCGGTCAAAATGTGTCCGCGTGACAGGCTGGGGTATTTTGCATCGGTCAAAATGTTTTCGCGTGACAGTCTAGCGGATAAGGTACTCTTTGCTTTGATCGTGACACTGAATGGTTAGGTAATTTGCGGAGTGTGCACATTGTGCGATTGCTAAAAACGTAAAGTTTAAAATGAAAAATATGAAATTTTCTATATTTTCGTTTAATCATAGCTTTCAACATGGTTAATTTATATTTTGTACCTCGGAAGAAAACATATTATTTCAAAGGACTCACTTAAAAGTTTTTATTTACATATTATACAACTCTGAACCTGCACTAAATGAGAATGATCCATTCAAACTTTGCCAAACATTTGCTTAAACATTGCTATTTCACTATCTACAGGTAGTTTTACATGTACATTGTACATTATAATAAGTTACAGAGTTTTAAAATTGTTTTCTAACAACTTTTTAAGATATAAAACTATGTAGATAAAATTATGAAAAATTATTGCATTTTCTTTTCTATTTACATAGCCATAAACATATGGAAAAGTCCTTTTCCCATATCTACTCACAACTAGAACATTATTGATTGTTTTAGTGTTAAGTTTTTGAAATTGGTGTTATTCATTGAACAAATCAAAGCAAATAGTGTAAATTGTCTTAAAAGCAGAGTGGTACAAAGGTTTAATATAAAAGGTATCTCTGATACCGTCACAAAGTCTAGAAAATTTGAACAGGCTTCAAAAATATCTACAGATAAAAGAATGAAAATAGATACAAAACGAGTTTGGTCAGGGATTAGTAAAATTGACTTAGGTTTGATATTTGAAATGAAAAGGGATGCTAGGTTTTGGTCCTTAATTAATGGAAAATCGGTCTTGAGAAGTCCATAACAATAAGTGTATATGCAGTTTGAGACTCATAAACGACTATTAAGATGACTTTTACTTTTTAAACTAATAGAAATGCTAGCTTTATCTAATCTGAAAACTAAACTATAACTAGTTTCGTTTATAACTTTGGATGGTCCAGACTAACATCGCCAGGATGGATAGAAAATATAGATCCTCATAAAATTTAAGCAGACATTTTCCAAACAGCTCTAGTTAACTAACCTGAAATTAAAATTACATTTGTAAGATTAACAATTGGCTTGCTATACGGCATTTTTGCAAATATCTATTATGTCAAAGAACATATGTCTAGCACTTTGTGCATTTAGAGCAACGTAGACTTAAAAACTTTATAACAAAAAAAATATTACTGATTAACACTGGACCGGCCTAATATGCGGCCTCTAACACACTATGCTAACGTTATAAAATAATAAAAGTATTTATTAAAAAATATTTATGAGCATTTTACTAAATCTACGATTTCATAAACTAACGAAATGACTACGAAACCTATGAAAATTACTAAAAACGGGCTTAATATAGGATCGATATTAAGTGGATTGCTTGATCAGCGGATGCTTTCGAACACGGAAAGTTTTAATAACATTAGATTATTCGAAGAATAGTTAAAATTGGCGTTGTTTCAAAATCTACCTATCAAGCTACCCTTCAAAGTAGGTAGTCAAAGCTTACGTTTTCTAGGAATATCTGCTTTCCCAATACAAAATCTTGATAAGGCTCAAAACCAACTTTGAGTGTATTTTACGTTTATATCCAGGATAGACGTCGTCGACGTTGAAAGACTGGCTCAATAATATTAGAAGTAACAATTTAGTGATTTTAGCGTTGCACGTGATAAATCTTTTGCAAGTATATAGATATTTAGCTTAATTAAGGAAATCAATGACTTACAGAACCTCTTTTATATGTTAGATTCAGGTAGATAGACTCACAGATCTGCACCAGTCATTTAACTTATAAAAACGGTTTACTATACGTTATTAGATTAAGGCAAAAGTCGATTTCCGGGGTTTATAATGGGTAGTCTTTACTCCCTGCAGCTCCTACCTAATACAACCTTCAACGTAATACCTACCACATTTGTGTCCCTCCGACCGTATCGCAACCAGTTGCGGATTAAGAATTTTTATTCTTTTCCTTATTCGCAACCTTTGATAACAATGTGATGACACTCAATTTTGTTGATTTGCATCCAAAATTTTCAAGAGGATACTGGCCACTACAACAATATCCATACATAATTACTAGGTATCTAATCGTAATCCATAATTTGTTCCGTTTGGTCAGTTTTCGTAATTTTGGTTTCATAATTGGCAACGAAAGAGGAATTATTTTTCGCTATTTCATAATTAGTGCAGGGAGTTACGAAGTATGGTATGCATGTCAGATTGCGGCGGAAACAATAAAAAAGAGCATAATAAAATGCGAAATAAAACCGGGAACTCCCGATCGTGACCTAAGCACCTTGGTGTGTAAATCAACATGTTTTACCGGTGGGTGGTCAAGGCAGTCAATTTATATAGGCACTTATATCAGTGATTTCATTTAATTAAATCTAAATTCATTTGAGACTGCGAAAGACAGGAAATTTGTTTTAAAGTTAACTGAGAACCAAGAGAATTACGAAAGTCAATTACTAAAACGGCTGATTAATTCGTCATTGCTAATTAATGTCAGCAAATATAATGACCACCAAAATATTTTTTTCCTACACAAAATGGCTAAATGTCCACCAAAAGTTGCAGAAAATATCAGGGCAAAATACTGCGGTAGCTTAGATGAAGCATAAATGGGATGTGCGAAGCGAAGCCCCCTTTATCATTGGTGTTAGGCTGAACAAGTAAGAACAACAAAAAATATTTAAAACATAAACGTATGTACACAAAACATAAAAAAAAGTTTGGTGATCATTTATCCAAACACAATTTCGTGGACATCCATCCATTATGGCAGTCATTTCGAATTTATTGGTAGTAAATTTTCGAATTTTTTGGTAATCGTTTTAACACAAGCCCTAATTAATTACGAAACAGAGAAAAATTATTCCTCCTCCGTAGTCAATTCATTATGAACACAGGAAAAAATTCTTATATCATAGTTAATTATCAAACTCGATGACGAAATGGGCAAATAAATTTTCATTTTTGATAATAAATTACGAAACAAAGAAAAATAATTCCTCTTTCGTAGCCAATTATTAAAAAGAAATAACGAAAACGGACTAAGCGATTTCTTCATTGCACACAAACAACCGACATATATAAAAGGTTATCTCTAACAAGGGATCTCTTCCAGCAATCCAAGTTCAACATAAAACATAATTACCTAATACTTATATAATGTGATATCTAATCCTAATTAATATACAGTGCATACACGAGTACCTACACAAATACATATTAATATATGATACATACATGTTAAAATAAATTATATATATTTATAACTAAATACATTCATATTAAACCTGAAGAGAAAGGCAGTGGTTTTTTACGCGACTATCCAATATATCGAGAGTTGGACTGATGGCGCAGGGGAGTGGATTCTAAGCTCCTGCTAATAGGACGCGGTGTTACGCAGAGGAGTTGTGAGCAAAAATGCTGTATGAGACCTCCAATGCCTGATGGAAGATAAAAATCAAAACGGTCTAGTAGGGAGGAAAATGAAAATGTAAGGTCTAATAATAACATGAAAGACTGGCGTACAACAATATATAAATTCATCGGTCGCAAGAATCCAAGTCTAGCTCAATTACTTGATGCTTTAAACACACACACTACGTGGTTTGATTTAAAAAAAGTCAGCAACCAAACGAAGAAGAAATACGAAGAAATATTCGAGGAGATCAATTCGACGAATAAACGACCTGAAATCAGCAAAAATTGCGAAGGGTTGCATAGAAATTATTTGCACATGTGACTGCACGCATGCTTGAATTAGTTAAAAAATAGAATATTAAATTTTGTAGGTAAGTAAAAAGAATACGTTGTTTAATTTTGTTGAGTACCTATTTATGTTTTTGTTAAGTTAAATAGTAGATTGACATTGTGAGATGGCGCTAACACGGAAGTGTAGTGCGGGGTAAGGCAATGGGGGTTGAGTTCTCCACGGCTCCTCAACCTGTACATTAACAGACTGATCGGCGAGCTCATTTATTAATGAGCTCGCCGATCAGTCTGTTAATGTAAAGGTATCCGACATTGGTATTCCAATGTCGGGTGTCATATTGATGGCATTTGTATGAACAACTTCAGTTATGCCGATGTTATGGTCAGCCCGTTGGTTAGTGCTCTTAGGAAGCTTGTGTCTATGAGTGAGACGCGAAATCGCGAAAAGGAGCGAGCTCATGGTCTTTAAAGCAGGCCTGAAAACTTAACATAATATGTGCCTGAAGTCTTGCTATGTGGTACACCCTTGTGTCGGGCCCAACCATTGAAATACCTGGGCCACTGGGTCACTAAGGATCTTGGGGGCAACGTGGACATAGAGAGAACACAAACACGGGATACAAACACATAAAGTCGATTAAGTATTCGTAATTTTATCCTAAAAAGCAGGAAATAAATAACGTAATAAAAATAAAAATAAACCGACTGCAGTACACTAAAAAGCACAATACAAGCAGGAAAGACATGAGGTAGTTATTGAGATTCGATTAAATTATTATGCCGTCATAACAAAAAGGACGCTTCTGACATTTTTCAAAATTAAGTTATATAGTCTACCATCTACCAGTATTTTTTATATTTTGGCTAAACTTATGCAACCCCAAAAATCTTACTTAAAAATAGACCGCATCTGCGCTGCGAATTCAATATTTTTAAATAAAAAAAACGTCTACAAGGTATACTAAATTAAAAGAACGCATTGGGTTAGTTTTTTAGTTAGTTAGTTTTTGTATTTTTAATAACGTTATTTAATTCCTGCTTTTTAGGACCCAATTACGAAAAATCATAAGATGCTTAATCACTTGGCTGTTTGTGTCCTGTGTATGTGTACTATCTTCATACGTTTATTTATATGTAAATATGAAGCTGCTAACATATTGTTTCGATATTTTTACTAACATTATGGACATAATATAACATATTTGACGACCCGAATGGCCGAGTCGGCAGTGACGCTGCCTACGAAACCAAGGGTCCCGGGTTCGAGTCCCGGTGGGGGCAAATATTTGTTTGATGAGAACGAATGTTTGTACCCTAGTCATGGTTGTTTATCTATCTAAGTATAATATTTATCTATTTAAGTATGCGTATCGTTGTCTAGTACCCAAGATACAGGGAATCCTAGTTTGGGGCTAGATCAATGTGTGTAAATAGTGTCCAAGGTATTATACAAGGTGACATTTAATGAGCTGACCATATTTAAGGGAATGATAGAACCCTTCATTATGATCAATTTTACCCAAGTAACATCTGGTCGCAAGCGAAATAAAATTTTGGTTCCCCCATAGTAACTTTTAATCAGCTGATCGGGTCAATGTACTGACGGACAAATATATTTTTCTATTTGCGACCATATGTTTCTTCGAGAAAGTTGTTCATAATGAAGGGTACTATCATTCCTCAAAATATGGTCAGTTAATTAAATGTCACCTTGTATTATTATTATTATTATTATTATAATAGGCTCTGGAACAAACTTCCTAGCGCCATCAGAGACAGCCCGTCACTTATTATTATAAAAGTCCCTTAAAAAAACACTATCTTTCTCTTCCATAGACATATTGTATTGACGTATATTTTGAAGTAAAATTTTATACGTTACGATCTGCATAAAGTAAATCATCTCATTTCTTAACTGAATATTGAACATAATGACCATAATCTGTAAATTTTCTACATATTATGACATTCAAATTTTCGAACGCCGACGCCCGCCTGCGTGCCGCTCCTACTTTGTCTGTGAAGTTGGTACTACAGAACAAGCTAAACAACTCAATGCCACAATGCCGGTCAAATATGCGGTTCCTGAACACATCAAAGAGCGCTTATGTGTAGATAAACTAGTGTATGTAACTGTACATAATTAGGCATTAACACTTTCGAGTGATATTATTATGAAACGAGCCGAAGGCGAGTATTAATGCCCTCCATTATGTAGCAGTCACATAAACTACTATAATGTTGGTTTTTTAATGTATCCTGTTCATCCTAGGTTTGCTGGAGGAATTCTCTTTTTAGAGATAAGCTCGCCTTTGCACCTAGTTTCCATTTTGATGTATGTGTATCTTCTGTTTTTGTGCAATAAAGTATATATTCAACAGCATGAAATAAATGATTATTATTATAGCGATTTTTCGTTTCAATTGGAGATTTTTTCATTCAATATCTTACCCGTGATAAGATATTGATTTTTTGCTAATTAATCTCCCATCTCAAAGATGTAAGTTTGAGAAGTCCTCTTTTTTTGTGCGGTTATGGAAAAAGTTCTTTTGATTCGCAACTGGTTGCGAACAAAAAAATATTGTAATTCGCAACTGGTTGAGAAGCATTTGAGAAAACGGCCGGAGGGGTTTTTATGATGAAATCGTCAACAATTTCGTGACCCCTCCCTTGTAACAATACTAAATTAAATTGTACCGTTTGTTTCATTATCTGTTACTATTTACATTTTCATAACAACCTCGCTTTGAGAGCGACACTGGCCACTAGGCCAAAGCCTTAAAATAAAAAATAAATGTGTTCTATTAAAAATACTACCTAAGCCCTAAATAATTGATTGTTCTCCATAACAGTCACAACACAACACAACTCGTCTATGAACTATGTTGACGTACGCAATAACTTTGGTACAAAAGCCTATTTGAAATTAATAAAATTGAATTAAAATTATATTGCAACAATTTGGAAGTCTCTGGTTATACTGATTCTGCAGATATATTCAATACCCTATCTACTACTTTAGAAGTTTCATTTTAAATGACTTTTTATTCTTATCATTCATTTTATCATTAAATATATAATTAACTAGACGCGAGTCCTCCCTAGATTTATTATATTATGGAGGCTATTCACAATCGCCAACTAATCTGGGGCTCACTTAAGCTAAACCGAGATTAAACCGCAGATATTTAATACAAGCGTACGGAACGTACTTCCATCATCAGTAAACTCGGCATCGCGCCGTTAGTCAAATCTAAAATAGCCCAGAGTTTTTAAATCCGATTGACTATCTGTTTAATATCACTTATTATACCGTGCACAATGTTTATCGTGAACACGGGGATCGGTACTAATACATCGTCCAAATAAAATAATGCGCTTTTTCCCGCACGGTTGTCATTCCGAACTCGTAAATTCTCGGTGCATCATTTAGGTTCTATAAGCTATCGCGCCTCCTTTTGAGGGCGGGGCTGCTTGATCAGCTGGGCTGCTCATCGCTCTCCCTGTGGACCAGGACTCGCACGACGGTGGGCGGCGCGACGGGCGGCGGCGCGGCATCAGGCGACGCCTGCGTCACCAGAATACTGACCGCACTAGCGGCATGAGGCGACGGCGTGCGAGCGTGCGCCGCCGGCGAAGTTGCCCGCCTGGCTGAACCACGTCGTGAACTCACACGAAGGGAACCTAAGGAGCAGAAACGCTTGGTCATTATCGTGGAGGTTTTTAGGAAGGGAAAGGAAAGGGGACAACGACAAAACAATCCAGGACAAATGCAAGGGTCAAAACACGATACTTGGAGAGAAATCAGGGATGGTCAGATGCTGTCACAAAAGCACATATCAAGGAAGTCAATACCATGCCACGACCAATTAAGCGATACTCACAGATTGGAAATCTAACAACAAGCACTCATGCATACAAGCTCCAGATGGGGTAAGAGAATCTACCAATTTCGTCCAACAAATAAAAGTGGGAATGTTGACGCCAATTGAAATACATTCATCTAATACCATACCAAGAAAAAGAAGTAAAAAAACTAAGAAAATTCACTCGCCCGCTTTGGAATTACGATCATGAGAATTCTGGTACAATGGTGAATTTCCTTGCCAAAATAGAGAGGCTACGCTTTGTAATTAATGGAGAAGAAGGAGACACGGAAAGCAAAACATTACATATGAACCTGCGCGTTTCGGGCCGCCATCTTCGTCTACCGCGTCCTGATGACGCAGAAATAATGGCAAACCGTACGCAGACCTCCTCCGCGGCGGTGCCGAGGCCGTCTCCGACCCCGCGGGGACCTGAGAGGAACACTCAATATCACGTCAGTCACAACTCAAGACACCTGGGGCGAGGCAGTCAAAAATCCTTAAAACACGAAGAAATTGTTGAAAAATCGAATCAGCCCGGATGGAGAATTGTTTGATTTCCATGCAGCCGATCGGAATTGTAAAACTCAACGGACTACTCTCATCTACTTAATAAATAAAGAACTTGTCATGCGATAAATGACTAATATCAGCACATCCTATGGCTATTGTTAAAGAAGACCAAGAGAGCTTATTTAAAACCATGTCACGTATGCTGTTGAGATGGTCACTAGAACTACATTTGCATACCTGTTCGTTGGCTGCTCCAGGCAGAAGTAAAAGCGGCAGATTGAGCCAGGCGCCTCCCAGTTCGCTCAGGTCGGAGGCGTCTGATGCCCTCGAAGACTTGCGGCTGGAGGCGTGGGATGATCTTCTGACGTGCAGGAGGGCGCTGAGCTTGCCTCCCCAACCACCGCCGGGCGACCACTTGGTGCTTTCCTCTTCATTTGAGGGGCTGTGATTCTTCCGCCTGATAAAATATGTATGAGGTTTGAAATCAAGGACGGCACCTTTGAGAAATAATCCCATTTTATAATATGTTCATAGTTGGACTTACTTCACATACTCCCTCCAAGTGCGCTGAACCGTCCGCGCAGCTTTATCCTCTCTCTTCCAAATTCTGGTTGAAGACACTATCTCCAGTTCCTTCCTTGTAGGGAACTGTTTCTTGAACTTGATATCCATCTGTTCCCGCAGTTGTCTGAATGTGTCAGTCTCTTCGACGTGGCCCAAAACATGCTTTACCAGCGAGTGGAGAATGTCCAAACAGTGGATCTTGTTGCCTCTTGCAATTGGCAGATTGAAACTGACTAATGCAACGGTGTTTGGTTTAGAAATCCCCAGTGGAGGATCCAGGGAGGCAATGAAATCGGATAATTGAGTAAAGCTGATGAATTGTGTGGCGTGAGGATCGTATCTGAAAGTAAATTGCAAACGGTTTAGAAGCCTACATTAACTTGCAAATGTAAAAAAAAAGGAAAGAAGACATACTTTGACCATCGAATGTAGAACATCTCAAGATCATCTTCAACTATGCCAACCTCTTCCTCCTGATGAGCCTGGTTGAAGTTCTCGAGAATGATTGCTATGTACATGTTGATGACGATCATGTAGCTGATGATGATGAAGGAGGTGAAGTAGGTTATGGCTAGCAGAGGGCTTCCACAGTTTCCGTTCGCATGCCCAGAGTCACCAAGTTCGCAGTCAGGTGGCTGAATCATGAGTGATTCTAGAACGTCGTTCCATCCTGCTGATGTCATGAGACTGAAAGTAATAAAAAATAGTACCCACATATTATGCAACAGAAAGGTGTAGTCATATTTTAGAATGTTGTCAGGGACATCAATCCTAACAACTTTCAATAATAAACCGATTTGATCAGAGCTTTTATTTTTCCCTTCTTCATAAAAATCAGCTGACCGCCCGGCCCAGAGTGTATGTAGAAGTGAATAAAAAAAACCGGTCAAGTGCGAGTCTAAATCGCGCACGAAGGGTTCCGTACCACCGTTCAATGGAAGCGATGGTGTGGAGTGAATAGTTTGGATTTTACACAGCAAAATATTGTTTACAAAGTTATTGGTGCGGTTACTTTCACACTCCATGTACGTAACCAGGTGCATCCATAAGTTTGTATGTGGTATTGAAAGAATTGTTGTATGGGAGCCCCCTTAAATATTTCTTTTATCCTGTTTTTTAGTATTTGTTGTTATAGCGGCAACGTAAATACATAATCTGTAAATATTTCAACTCTCTAGCTAGCTAGGTTCTTGAGATACAGCCTGGTGACAGACGGACGGACGGACGGACGGACGGACAGCGGAGTCTTAGTAATAGGGTCCCGTTTGGAACCCTTCGGGTACGGAACCCTAAAAATGAAGTTGCTCTGATCAAATCGGTTGGTAAAATGTGTTCTGAATGATATCCCTGCAACAACATCCTAAAATATGACTACACCTTTTTACACCCTGTGTAAGCTAGGTAGTATGGTTTTCTTTGTTGTTTGCTTAAATATTCTTCAATACACTTTTCTTTCCAGAAAACTTTCAATTGTTCTTTAAAACTATACGACGACGGACGAATTATGTTGATATTGTTATGGATCCATATAAATACAAAACTGTCTTACCGAAAAAGCAACTGCATACTTCTGCCGAATGTTTGAAAATTGACAATATCATCCAAGGCACCTTGCTCCTTGACGTGACCAAAAATTGACATTCCGATGATTGCGTAAATGAACGTTATCAATGCAAGTAATGCGCCGATGTTGAAGAGCGCTGGTAGGGAGACGACCAGCGCAAACAGCAGTTTCCTAATGCCTTTAGCGGCCTGAAATTAAGAAACACAAGATTTTAATATTGAGTCAATCAATCCAAACTTTGTAAGTGGTTTTTCGATAAAACGTTACATCGGTTAATTAAGGCTTCGTATAAATAAGCCATCGTCCAACTGAGCAATTTGGTGTTAGGTGAAATGAAATCGATCAAATGACTTTCGAAGTCACATAGGGAACCCTGTAAAAATGTACAGTTAGATGTATCACATCTAACTGTGCATTTGCTAAAGTGAGCTAAAGAATACCGTTAGTTTAATAGTTAATAAGTGCCAAGTGTACTCAAGATGGATGTCAACTTAAACATACTGAAAAGAATCTTGAATCAAGCAGATAATATAATTATAGACACTAAAGTGCTTGTGTTTTACTACTCACTTTAATCAGTCTTAAAATTCTCCCAATTCGAAAGACGCGGACTACTCGCAAGAGGGTGGGTGATATCGGCAGGTCAATCATAATGTCTTCCATCAGGATACCGAGGATTGAGGCCAAGACCAACAAAAAGTCAAACACGTTCCATGGCACAGTAAAGTAGTGGTAGCGAAGTCCGACTATTTTTACTATGGCCTCTGAAAAGAATACATATAAATTGTTAATAACATTGTCATTTCTTTGCAAGAAATGTATGTAAGTTTGGGGTGTAACTTACCTAGACCAAAAACAGTGGTAAAGAACGCGTTACTAACTTCTAAGATAAAGAACACGGAATGAGGTTGATCATAATGCTCAATGCCCATTGTCAGCATGTTTAAGAAGATGAGCACAAATATTGCTATTTCAAATCTGCGCGAGTTTGACAAATCGTAGAACATGGCCAGGAACTGGTTTCGTGGTCTTTTTATGACCTTTTGGGGCTTTTTCCTGCCTAGCTTCTTCATTGCCGTGTAGTAATGCTTCTGACTTTCTGTTAGAAACATCTCTAGCACACCACCCTCATACTGGAAAAGCAATATCTCTTAGTTATATTATCAGACTGTACACAAAAAAAAAACATTTAACAAATCTGTTGAAAAACTTACCCTTTTCTTGAGCATGTTAAAATTATCAATGATAACTCCTATAAATAGATTGAGGGTGAAAAATGATCCACAAACAATAAAGATAACAAAATAAATGTAAGCATAAAGGTTGGCTTCTCTCGCCGGCTGGAGGTCCACTCCTCTTGCGTCCACAGCATCAGCCATTACCTCCATCCAACCTTCAAAGGTAGCCACTTGGAACAATGCCAAATACGCTATACCCACGTGATCAAAGGATATTTTGGAATTTACCCACGTAAAATTATTGTAATAGCACTCCCATTTATCATTCACTATCTGCAAACAAACCATATTTTTTATTGATTTATGCTCAAACTTTTAGATTGATATTTTCAAAATACACCACTTACATCTAAAGGCAGTAATTCTCCCTCCACATCAACGCATTTGTAGAATTTCCCGCCGAAGAACTGTACGCCCATTATTGAGAATATGAGCCAGAAAACTAAACAGACTAAGAGCACGTTGAAGATACTCGGGATGGCATACATGAGTGCGTTTACAACAATACGCATGCCTTGCCACCGAGATATCGCGCGGAGAGGCCGCAACGCTCTCAGAGTTCTTAGCGACCGCAACACCTTTAGATTCTCATTTTCTTCTATGAGCAAACTGAATACTGATACCTGCAACCGATAAATTTGTATTATCATGGACATGTTAAAAAAAATGTAAAGTGTCTAAGTGCCTTATTAAGTTACTTACAAAAACTATAGTGAAATCCAACAACGTCCAAAAACTCGTGAAGTATTTGAAGAATCCCAATGCGATCCATTTGAGAAACATCTCGATAACAAAAATCAGACAGAAGCCAAGATTCGTCCAGTAAAGGATTTTCTTCAGAGGCTTATTCTTCTCAAGATGGATATCTTCAAAGCACAGGGTGATACTGGACGCAAATATGAGCACCAGTATAAACCACTCGAAGGCCGGAGTGTCCACGTAACGCATGACGAATGTTCGACATATCATCCAACGCTGACCCCATCTGGTGCCAATTATAGAGTCCCAGCAAGGGCAGCTAAAAAAAAACACCCTCTGCGTAAAGTCACGGATGATGGCATAATAACCGAAAAAAAAACATAACTGATTATACTTACAAGTCGTAGCATTGTCCAGGAAAACAGTCTTGAGGAGTTTTTGGCTCTTTCGGTTTTCCAAAATCTGTAAAGTTTCCCTTGGGATCAGTGTATTGCCCCTGGGAATTTTTCCTCCCACCGACTGTGAGATCGTCTACGTAAGAGACTAATGTTTGCCAAGGATGTTTCATTTGTTTCTCACCAGAGTCAGGTGTTTCTTTGAATAACACGTTTGGTGGCTCGGGCCGTTTCGATTTTTCTGGTGTTGTTTTGGTTGAAAAGTGTGCCATTTCATAGTGTTCGTTTTCGTCTGTAACAAAGTGTTTCATATACTCGTACTCGTTGATACAATATTCACAAATCTACATATCAAACATCGAATGTGTTGTCTCTGCCTCCACAGCCTGTATCGTGGAATTTTCGGGAACCAGAAACAACAACAACATTTAGATAGCTCTACGACAACATTTACATTTTTTTGAGTTTTGTACGAGTACATGCAACATCTATTATATCCTTACCTCTCGTTTCGGAAGGCTGTGTGTGATATCCTGACGACATTTGGTTTAATAGTTTCTGTGTTGCAATCTGTTCAGATGGGGAAACTTCGTCTAAGTTCTCTTTGGAATCTTCTCTAATACTAGTGATTTTGTGTTCTATTGCTAAATCACGAACATCTTTGAGTGTTTCTTGGCTGCCATTGTTGAAATTGTTACCTGGCTGGTATAATTGTGGAAAGCTAAACTCTGAGCCGACCGATATCGGTCTTTTTATTGCTTCTTGGTAACTATGACTATAAATATTGTCGTGTGGGAACAGCACAGTCTCTTGTATCGGTGACGAGTATCGCTGGTCGCTCGGTATCGACGTCTTCTCGGCCATATTGCGATGTTGTAACATAAATTCGTTTACTAGCTCTTCTAACTTAGATTTCTTTTCAGTCTCTTTACTCCTCGAAATGAGGAAGCCTTTTTTTCTTACAATGGAACGTATTCTATCGAAACTTTTAGCTAATTTGGAGTCCTCGCCGACTTCCTGCAATTTCATACAGATTTTACAACATCTATAAAGCAGACACCAAAAAAACACTTCTTAGGATACTTACTTCCTTTTTATTCTTAAGTTCCTCGCTGTTAAAGCTGTTGAGCAACAAGGCAAGGAAGAGGTTGAGGACCATGAAGTTGCCCATCACGAGTGCTGGCAGGAAGATGAAGAAGCAACTCTCTGCCCCAGTGGCCTGCTCCGCCCGCATGCAGTCCCAGAGCGGCTCGATCCACTCCCCGCATAGGATGCGGAAGATCATCATGAACGAGTGAAAGAAGTCGTTGAAATTCCATCTGTAAAAACAATATTTGTTAATTATTTGATATTTTATGAGATTAACTGTAAGTATCGGGATAATTTAACTAGTTTTGTTTTGAACTGGGATCTTTTGAGGAATTGAATTTCCCTTAAGAAGGACATTAGTCTTTTATGGATCGAGAATTATCTCGAAGATCATTAGGAACCTCTCTAAAGTGGTACCTAATGATCTTCGAGGCTACAAATTAATTAAAGTAGCTATAAAAGTAAATTCAATTACCTGGGCACTGGATCCGGCTCGAATTTGTCAGGCGTGTATGACTTAGAGAACAGTTGCATACCGATAACAGCGAAAATGTAAATAACTATCACTAACACGAAAGTCAAATTACCGAGAGCACCGATTGTTGATATTATAATACTCAATAACACTTTCATTGTAGTCCATGATTGCGCTAACTTTAACACTCTCAACTGCAAAGAAGGAAACAAAATCATTGATGAATTGTTCCAAATACGCAATACAAACAAAAACAAACAAAACGCCGTGTCTCTTCCCATGGGTCACAGAGGCATAAGTCTTCTGACAGGGGCGTAGCCCATCACCACTGTTATCCATAGCAGATATAAGTATCAAATGAATATGCTTATATCTACAGATATGAGGCTTAAATTCTACTTATAATCAGAAAGACTCACCAAACGAAGACCCCTTAACACTGATAAACCATCCACAAGTTCAAATATCAGGTCCAATAGACTTGCTGACACGATTATCAAGTCGAAAATGTTCCAACCACATGCGAAAAAGTCTTTACTCATCGCCATTACTTTCAAAATACACTCCAGCGTAAATATTGACGTGAACACCTGGAAATTATCCATGTTTTAAATGAATTTCTAACAGCCAGTTGCAGAAACGATCTTTTAATTTGAAACCCCCGCAAAACGCTAATGTCGTGTCAGTCGTTGTAAGTAATGTTGACGTAAGTCGATCGTAAATGGTTTATTTTTTGTTGATAAGACATTGCTCTTATTCTGATTATGAGTTCATAATTTTCATGACAGTTCACACGCGTTTTGCGAGGCTTTAAAATTTAAAGATTGTTTCTGCAACTACTCAGTGGTAGGCTTTACAAATTTGGATAAAAGGTCTACATCAAAGTTCAGTACAAGTAATTGCTGGCCTGCGAAAAATAACAGTACAATAGGCGTGAATCGTTCCGTCCCTTTTTTCGAACAATGAACCTTATGATGATAAAATAGACTTTTTGAGCTGAAGTTTGAGATAGACTTTAGGTAAGTTGAAGTTATTACCTTGTTTCCTATATCTAAAGCCTGCCTGACATTCTCACTCATGCCGTGGTGCTCCAATGCCAGGAAGAGCGTGTTCAGTACAATGCATGTGGTAATAAACAATTCGAACAGGGGATCCTTGACAATTCCATACAAACAGTTCTGGAACTGTAGCCAACCTTCATAGTCGATGCAGCAGGAGACACAGCATTCACAGTTTCTGTCCAGGAGCTCGTCTGCGATAAATTCGAACACATTAATAAAGAACATCAGAAGAATGAGTTTCGAACAACATTTAGTAGGTACAAAGTAAAGATTTTGAGAAGCTCGGATAAGCAGATTAGAAAACCAGCAGTGCATAACCGAATAAAGTTTGAAAGCGAAGCTTCATTAACGAAGAAACGTATCGTGTATTTTTTCAAATTGAACATGCATTGGAAGTAATCTTACCAGAAGTTGTAGAAAAGTGCACGGTATGAATTAACATTGCCCATAGAGAATTTTGATCATAACCAGTGTCTAATGGGTGCAATTAGCCAGTGGAGTGAAAGTCAAAATAGTGTTGAATTTTGTTTCTCGTAACAATTTAGCAGACAAGATCGTCAGACAATTATCGGCTCCAGGCTACCGACGATTTTATCTACAAATTGTTCAATCGAGACAACGTCAGACCAATCGGACCAATCGCAAAGTTACCCTGCAGTCTTCCTGTGGAGAACAGGGGTGGACTGGGGGGAAGAAGCGTTTGCGTCTGTGTTACTAACCTGGGAAGTAAGTGCAATTTTGCTCGTAATTGCCCATATGAGATTTGTGCGTGGCTGCCAATAAACTGAGCTCATTAATGTTCGTCGACTCCGCTTGCGGGAGCGGGAGTGCGGGCGCGCGCTTGTATGGCCAGTCCGCCCCTGACGATATAATGAGTATAGAAGCGAGGTTGCAGTGTCAATAAAAAAGTCCAGCGAGCCACGGCCTCTCTGGTCAGTGAAACTATCATGTGAAGCCCTTGGAAACAATTCTTTCCAACCCACATTACCTTAGGAAGGAGTTGCTTCCAAAATAACTTATCTATTTCAATTGCAGAATGAAATCGCAGTGTCTCTACGTCTCTGTAGCTCTGTGAATGGAGTTGTGATTACGCAAGTCAGTTTGTCTGATCGAATACATAATTTAGACTATTTTAGAGGTCTGATTCAAAGAGCTACCGGTCTTGTTACGATCGGCGATCGATACAAGGCCGAGAGTCAGGATGTCTGAATTATAAGAGGGGAACCTTACATAATGCTTCTGAAATCCAAAGAAAATACCATCTGTTTGCAAATGCGATGTGAAACAGAGTGAAAAGTTAGATTCTTAGAAGAAGTTGTCGTAATATAGAGGCATAACTATTTAAAAACAATAAAGAAGGCAATCTTTACAGAATTTTGATAAGCTCAAAAAAGAACAATCAATAATTGCCGAAGCAGTTCAAATTGTGATCCTAATAGATTTTAAATTCAGTCGAGGGAAGAAATTTGGAAAATAGATCATGCAGAAAGAGCTATACTTAGATGGTAATAAAATTTTCGTAATTGCGTGTTCTACTCTATTTTGATCATTGAGTAAACCAATAGATATTGTGTCGGTGACCGGACATTAACAGTATATATTTACATTTCAATAGTATCTTATATACTGTGATCAACTGTCAGTGTTAGTGGTAGAATATTGTGGTACTTCTTTTGTGCTTTGGAGTGTTTGAAGCAGTGCCAATCATGTCTTAGTTGATTGCGTGGTGCCACAACCTATAATGCGACAAAATAACTATAGCGGAGCCAAGATTAGAGTTAGCATTTGACATCTATCAACAGTAGAGACAGAGCTTAGCGTCAGTCTTCTTCTCCTTGTTTTGCTTAGAAAAGGAAGAAAGACTAAAGACTAACGCACATGCTACTTCTACGCTTTGCTCCACTTTAACACATATCATGTCATATAGGGCGTCGCGTGCCCACCTACGTGACATGGCATGACATGTAGAGTAGATGACCCGGTTTTAGTAATTTAAGAGATTTTGTCCACTTTGACACCTACAGAATCAATAGTTTTGGCTTTCAAGGACATGCTGTTTATAAATGGGCACATTAACCTTTGCCTAAATTAACCTTTTTATTTAGAGCGAACAATAGATAAAAAGATTATGAAAATAAAATTAAAAGTCAATTTGTGCCATTTCAGGCCAGATTTACACCATTTTTATGGCCACATCGTGTTCAAAAGAATATTAATATAGTTTTTTTAATTATTGGGAACTTAATTAAATTATTTACTTACATTAAACTTATCTTTATCTTTGAAATAGTTAGATCCATAATTCTAATAAATCCACAACTGGCTAGTTGTGATTGGTACTTTCTGGCACAACACGATCCAATTATACCCATATTAATAATTCAGTAAAGAACACAACAAGTTACAGACCTAGACAATAAAATATATAGTTGATAAATACTCAGCCTGTATTAAAAGAAAAATATTGTTGTTTTATGTATATATGTTAGTTAAAATCTTTTATATTTCAGTAACTTCGAAACAGCGTCTTTTATTATTATGCGTCACAGGTGATTTAAAAAAATCCAACATATCGTTTATTGTGCACAAAATTCTATATGGTCTTTCTGGCCATCGGAGAGTATAATTGGTAAATAATACCATTGTGCTGGAGTACTGGATTGATGTTCTTTTCAGGTCGTCTACTTTCTTTTTCTTTGGATTTGTAGGAGCCACTTTTTTCTAACTCTGAAAATAAACAGTACATGTCAAAACACATGTAAGAAAATAAAAAGTCCATGACGATTACATATGGCCAGAAGTGGGGTTCCTACGTGCACCACTTGTGGCCAGATGTGTGGCTAAAGATGGAGAATTTTGTAATTTTTTGTGGCAACTGGCTCATAACACTTTTTGAACGCTTGGCGACAAAATATATTTTTTACCACTGAAACAATATATCATTTATATAATATTAACATAAACACACACAAAATTAACAAAAGTATCTAAAATATCAATTAATTACTCACCCCGACTCACCTTAACGTTTTTGCTAAGAACACGTCAATTTTCACGCCCATCAACAAAAATGGCTGCTTACGACAAAGTGAAGTTTGACATATGACAGGTGTCTGTGGTATCAGTGTTGCCATAAATCAATATTGTAAGGACCGTTAAAAATAAATGAGTATTGTCTAGGCCTTACTTACAACTCTTTGAAAGTCTCAAATGTCCAAAAAGGGGTCAGTGGCCGCAACCGGGTCATCCGTCCTATCTGTCAAAAGCTACGGTTGCACGGCTCTCTCTATCACCCCACCTTATCCTATGCGAGAAAGAGAGGACACAGCTCGCTCAGAGCCAAATAAGATCGGCAAGGCCTGACATGAAAATGTGGCCTTTGCCTGTGGTCAGATACATTTCACGCCTGGTCACGCAGGTGGACAGGATGCCTTAGTTGTATGGCGAGAAGTGTCCCAGTTAAGTTGACGCACAATAGCTTATAACGACTAGGGAGGTTGAGCTTTACACAATTTGAAATGCAGTGCCAGAAGTGCGTTGTCTCTATGTTTACCTAGTACAACTATCTGATTGAGGTAGTCGGGGTTCAGTGGGTATTTCTCTGGAATACTGCTCTTTTCACACTTTTTCGGCTTTGTTGTTTTCTTCTGACTTTTAGACCCGTTTTTTTGCTTTGACTCTTGTGTCTGGATGTCCTGAAAGTAAAAAATATGTTTGTTAATAATAATTATAAAAGAATTTACATCGATAAATCCTGCGAATTATTCGTGTTACAGTTGATTGGGAATTTTAACTTCGAACTTATCCGATTCCTTGCGGTATTGCGGTATTGCGGCTTCCTTTAACTGTATTTTATCGATAAAGTAGTCAAGAATTCTTCAAACTTCTACGAGTCTCGGACATCCGTTACCAATTCAAGTGGGGTTCACAATCCAATAACTTTTCATCTCGAAATCTAGAAAACATCTTATCTAAGGTTTTATTAGCTAATAACGTGAGCTAAGAGAGGAAACCAGAGGTTGCAACGTTTTTACTAATGATTATCATTATGTTGCATTACCACCGCAAGAAAGTAATGGTTATCAAGAGGGTCAACATCGGAATATGGGATATCAAGCTAGAAACTTGAATAAACCCTTTATTTGGGCATCCTTAATATTGTCCCAAAAGTCATAGTAAATCATGTGCCTTCTTAAGTTATTCAAGGACAAAGGTAACAAAAAATAATAAAATAAAAAATATCTGCCTTTCTATCGTTTCAATAAAAATTGCATGTGCACAAAATCCTAAATATTATCTAAAAATGACAATAAATCAGCCCGAATCTGAAGAAAATCAAGCCCGAATGTAAAGAAAAACTGTTTTGGCAAATAGCTCCCTTAATATTCTTGCAATGATAAGAAGAAATCACGTAATTTAATAACTTTCTCAAATTCCGAGGTGAAACTCCAAATAGCCTGTCCTATCGTTCCTTTTTACACCTAGTTATTCAAAAAGAACGGTGTTATCAATTTGTAGCGTGTATCTATGTCTGTGGCATCGTTGCACCTAAACACATGGGCCAATTTTGATATTTTTTTTCTTCTGAAAATGATTTTATTGGTTTGTGTCTGTTTGTGTCGTGTAGCACCTAAATGCCTAGACCAATTTTGAACATGTTTTTGTTGTTTGAAAGTCTTTCATCGGGAGTGATTATATGAGCCGCGCATTTTCCCACACGAGGTGGCAGATGCACAGTTGTAGACCGTTTGGCCAGCACGTCCATAGTCCATTTATTGGCCTCACAATTTACCTGTGCTGGCGGCACGGGCGTCGGCGGCGGCGGCGGCAGCTGTGGCTGATACTGCGGCTGCGGCAACGACAGGTGTGCGCGTCGAGGATGCGGCGCGTGAGTCTGATCGTCGGAAGTGTGGTCGCCGTCATCGTGGTCGTCGACGACTCCAGAGTCGTCGAGGGAGGACTCGCGGTTGTTGCTGTGGTCGCTGAGTTGCCGACCTGCGGCTCCTAGGGCGCCGCGACCTGGGGAAAAAATACGGCGTCACGCCATTTTCCATACGGTTTGGCAGAGGTGAAGTTCTGTCTACGCCCTCGAGCCAGTTATTGCAATCCCTACAACCATAATAGTCATCGCATTTTGTTAATTTTGTTCTACGGGAACTTCATGCAAAGAATTAAAGGCGATAACTATGCTACTACACTTATGCTCTCAACTTAATGACCTGTTTCATAATGCCGTGACAGATAATTAGTGAATTTACATACATAGCTACAAAAAATAAGATTTATCGTAGGGTTATTTAAATCATACAAAGTGATTAACTATTGAATGATTATACTGTTAGTCTATAAAAGTAATACTTAAGTTTACTTAAGTTGAGTTTCAGGTAATTAAATAAAATGTTTCAACCGGAAGCACTAAGGTTATCCGTTGAATCCTCTTTAATAATGAATGGCTTGGAAACTGGGAATTTCAAGATCGGTGTAACTTTTATGTTGTCTGTATCCATAGCATGAGCCGTTTAATATGTGCAGGTGGGATGTTAGACCAGATGCTTGTTCACTTTTCCCAATTAGGTAGGTATGCCCCAGTTTTTCAACAATTAATGGTAGTTCTAGGATTTAAAATAGTCTTTTAAACCCTGAAATTGAAATTGTACTTTTAAAACCTGAGACTAAAATTTATGGTTTCGTCTAAGACTATTTTCTTACGACGGGGATTATAAAGTGTTGTTATTGCCAGCTTTAAAATGTTTATCTACACACGTATCATAAACCCTCTTTACTGCGTACAAAAACCGCACGTTACGATCAGCATAAAATTGATAAGAAATTTATTAAGCAAAAGATTCATGAAAATAAGTACAGAGAATATAAATAAGATATTCATTCTAGTTCAAGACGTGTGGGACTGCCGCTCCATCCTCATATAGGCCTGTGCGATTCCACCTATGGCGATGGCGGTTTGAATTCTTGCTCGTAGCCAGCCCATTATTGTGGCAGGGGTCCGGTTCCAGCGGTCCGCCAGCGTTTCGGCGAGGTGTTTAGTGAATGATATCATTTGTGGAGCAAAAACTCCGTCGACAGAGGTTACTAAAGGGGTGAAGGTGGTGTGGCGCGTCTCGCATGGGTCGCAGTACTTCCTTTTCTTTTCTTCTTCAGCTGAACGAAGGACAGCCGCTACGGGGCGTGATGCGTGGGAGGGAGCGTCGGTGTCTATGACACGGATATCAAATAACGCCTCCCTCTGGGCAATCCATACCCCCCGACAAGCCAAGTCTCCGCGCAGCCCAGTATCGCCTTCGGAGATGACTGGCTCTTTCGTGACGTTTCCCCAGGCTTGCTGGCACAGTTCACAGAAAAGATCCCTTATTTCGTTATGTCTGCGTGTGATAAGGCCACCTGTTTTGCAGCACAAGGCGTGGTCCACGTTGAAGTTGTCATTGCCGCAGCCGTCGCAAGTCGCAGGCATGGAGATTGGTGTGCGGTGGTATCTTATGGCCAGGGCATCTCTAAATTCGTGGGGTGATAAGTCGAAGTTGTCTTTTATTGTCGGTATTACTGAAAGCCATGTTGATGTTTTTGTTTTCATTTTTGTCGCTATTGATCTTTCTATTGCTCTTTTCTTTTTGGATGGTAATTTTGTTAGAATGCTTTCTAGAGTTTCGTTCTCGTATGTTTCTTTTTCCTTGTTTCCTTCCTTTCTTGCGTCACGCAAATAATTGTAATGTTCAGCAAGGTTTATGTCTTTTATCTCGGTAAGGGCTGTTGAAAGTATTGTAGATCCCTGTTTTGAGATTTGGTATGCACGGTTTGGTGTGTTGAAGGGGTCAGAAAGGGCAAGTCCGCCTTTGTGGACTGGGAGGGTAAATAGCTGGGTTTCAAGTTTTGTGATTTCGCCACCGATTAGTGTTGGTATGAATTTGTCGTGTAATGTGTTAGTTAAGGGTTCAAAAAGTTCTTCTGAATTTTTTAAGACACGTAGTAGGAAGGACCATTTAAACTGAGCTGCTTTAGTTAGGGCAGTGTAAGCGGCTTGAGGTGAGTTTTTGCAGATTGTTGTGAGTTTCTTGATGATAGATATCCATTCGGTTACATTCTTTTTTACGAAGTCGTCCCCTCCTGTCCCTATGTAGCCTCCTAGGAAGCGGGAGCCGGTAACTATGGAGACGTTGGTACCGGAGAACGTCTTTTCTGCGGTAGACTTGTCAGTTTCTGACACTATTAGAAATGATTTTTTACCTTGTGGTAAGTATCCGTATGCTGGGCCTGTTTTGTTTAAGTTGTCACACCATTGTCGTAGGCTTTGGAAAGTGCCTTGCGTGGAGGAATCATCGGCGTACCAGCATTGTGTGACTGTGTTTTCGGTTTTAAGTTTGTTAATTATTGGTAGTGTTGCAAGCGCGTACAGTGGCATTGCGAGTGGGTCTCCTTGGGTTACGCCTTCTCTGCTATATAGTCTTGTATCAGAATCGCGAAATACCAATTCAGCGTGGCTATTGTAAGTATTATAAAGAAAGCGGGCGCAGTGTGGCCAGTATATTCTTGCTTGCCAGAGGGCTAGTTGTCTATTCACGGCGTTAAAAGCATTGTTCGCGTCAACGAGGAGCATTCCCCAGTTTGAACCAGGTTGGCAATCTCTTTGGAAGACGTCGGTCATGGCATGAATGGCGCCTTCGATGCCACTGCCCAGTCCACTGCAGAGCTGTGACTGGCCGCATGCTTCAGTGACTTCAGAGCCTGTTGCTAAGATCATGTCAATAGTCAATAGTCAAAGTACTTTATTACTGTAGATATTTACATATACTTAGCAAACGTCATTTTTTGCCTCTTCTCTACATTGGACCACTGTGGGAGAAGAAGGGCGTAGAAACTCCCACAGATTTATTTTTAGATCTCTTTTAAAAATAGGTTGTGCTTAACTAATACAAATATGAAAAATTTAATTGTTATGATTAATAAGCAGGAATAAATAATTACAAAATTATTAACAGCAAGGTCTGTGTTGAGCCAGATTAACCCCATACAGTCCTGTCATTTAAGTAATCTTGAACATTGTAATATCCCTTTTTCGACAAAGTCGCTTTAACATGCTTTTTAAATTGCTCAAGTGGCAATTTCAAAATCTCCAGAGGTATCTTATTGTAGTAGAGAATGCACTGACCCTTGAAAGAATTGCTAACCTTCGCGAGTCTAAAACGGGGCGCACATAGTCTGTGATTATTTCTTAGGTTAACATTACAGCTATCGCTAAGTTTGGAAAATGTTGTAAGGTTCTTGCGTACATACATTATATTTTCGAAAATAAATTGGCTAGCTACTGTTAATATGTCAATTTCTTTAAAAAGCTCTCTTAAGGAGTCTGTTCGTTTTAAATTATAAATTGCTCGAATAGCTCTTTTCTGTAAAATAAAAATAGTTTGAATATCCGCTGCTTTCCCCCACAACAAGATACCATAGGACATCACACTATGAAAGTAACTAAAATATACTAGCCTAGATGTAGCCACATCCGTGCTTTGTCTGATGTTCCTAACAGCGTAAGCCGCAGAACTTAACTTACCAGCCAATTTATCTATGTGGGGTCCCCACTGCAATTTGCTATCAATGGTTATTCCAAGAAACTTCGTATCATTTACTAATTCTAACGTGTTGTTGTCTAGCACTAAACTGGTCTCAACTTGCCTGACATTTGGAAGTGAGAATTTGATACACTTGGTTTTACCAGCGTTTAACAATAAATTATTAACTGTGAACCAATTCAAGGTTAAAGACAATACACCATTAACATCATCAAATTCTCCTTTTTGTCTTTCAATTTTGAAGACCAGTGAAGTATCATCAGCAAACAACACTATGTCAGTTAATTTCTCCACCATGAAAGGCAGATCATTAATATATACCAGGAATAAGAAAGGGCCTAATATGGAACCTTGTGGAACGCCAATTTTAACACTCGATCCATCAGATTTTACGCCGTTAACTTCTGCCTTTTGAATTCTATTGCTTAGGTATGATCTTAGTAGATCCAACGCTTTATTTCTAACTCCGTAATGATTTAATTTAATTAATAGCGTATTATGATCAACACAATCAAACGCCTTCGACAGGTCGACATGCATTTGGATAATATTCTTCGTAGGCATTCGCCGATGCCGATAGGTCTTACGCCTGGGCATTTGTCTAAAGCAACAAGTCGGCTTGACATTAATGCTTGTATTTGGGTCCACGGTATGGTTTCGTTGCTAAGTTTCGTTGTGAGCTGCGCTACGGCTTCTCTTAAATGGGCGCTTGCTTGGCCGAAGCGGAGTAGGAAATCTCTCCAGTTTTCGGCTGTGCATCCAGTGGGGCCTCCGCCGCCGTGTAGTTTTCTCGCAACTGTTTCGACATGGTCACAAGTTATTTCGATTTCAAGGAGTGGTGGGAGTTTTGTGACGTCTTTGGGGAGAGTGAATAAAGCGGGATCTGGAGTATTAGGCGGGGGGTGCTTTTCTCTCAGCACATCACGATCAGCATAATGTTAAACTACTTTTTAAAAACTCATTTATTATCTGAAAAATTACACATTATGACCATAATGTGTAATTTTTCTACATATTATGACATTCAAATTTCGATCGCCGACGCCCGCGTGCGGGCCGCCCCTACTTTGATTGTGAAGTTGGTACTACTGAACAAGCTAAACAAGTGCAAAGGAATTATCAATGCCACCATGCCGGTCGAACATGCGGTTCCTGAACACATTAAAGAGAGCTTATGATATGTGTGTAGATAAACTAGTGTATGTAACGGTACATAATTAGGCTTTAAAACTCTCGAGTGATATTATTATGAAACACGCCTTCGGCTCGTTTCATAAACCCACTCTCGAGTATTAATGCCCTCCATTATGTCGCAGTCACATAAACTACTATTTCATTGTAGGACTACACCTATTAGCGAAAGAGAGAACTTAAAATATACACATTATGTAGGTACCTGCTAAGGCTTATCTCTAAGAAGCAAAACATGCGGGATATGAGAAGTAAGATGAGAGAAGCTGTGCTAGGAAAGACCTGCACTATCTCTGATCATATCACCCAAAGGGTCAATTTACTCACCCAACAAAGCGTTGTCTGGATGCAACGTATGCGGAGGCTGCTGCTGCGGCGGCGGCGGCGGCGGCGGCAGAGGCGGTGGGGTCGACGCACTCGGGGTCACTGACCTGGAACGCGAGTGTGACCTGAAACGTTTGAATAGAGCCTTATATTAATTGAGAATATAACACAAGGAAAAGACTATAGGTAATCAGTAACCAAGCGGACGACTTGGCATTGCTTGTGGATGTTACGAGTGTGTTTGCGTGTCTGGCAGAGGCATAAACGCAAACACGTGTGTATAACCACATCGAAATAGAATTCCTTACCGTATAAGAAGAAGTACTCACAAGAAAATCTTCATTATTTGAAATTAGGGGCGTCCATTAATTACGTGAGGCGTTTAGGAGGGGGAGGGCGCGAGCCGAATCTCATCAAACGTCATGTGGGGGAGAGGGGGGTCGCGGAAAATACCACGTTACTTTTTCCCTTAAAATAATGTAGACTTGCAAGAAAGTTGGGTTAAATTTCTAAAATATGGCAAAAGAGTAGTCTAACATACAGAATTGTCTTTATTTTAATAAATCCCAAGGATTTATGCTATAGGCACACTAATACAAAAATAGAAAATCTCACGTGAGTTAAGTGGGAGGAGGAGGACTAACCAAATTTTAAGACCTCTCACCAGGAGGGGAGGGTTTTAAATTGTCAAAAACACCTCACTGACGCCCACTTTCCAACACAATTGAGCTTATCAAACCAAGATTAGTACAGCGAGCGATCTTTTGAATCTGTTGGCCAATTTTATCCCTAGTTTTAACAAATCTCCATGCAATTCGGTACGAGATGGATTTCGTATAGCTCTCGGGCGCATCTGGCGATATTTACGAACACGCGATAAAACCCGATAGATTGAGCTCATATCCATCTCCACCAGGGCCTGGATTCCAGTAACACTACGACTGCTCAGTGACAATGTCACGAGGACAATGATATTTTTTTGCACTTTTTTGATCATAACTTTTGAAGTTATCAAAACTAAAATAATAAGAAAAAAAAATGAAACGTTTATAAAGAGCCCTTTTCAACGATACCCGACATAACTTATTACGTTTTTTTTTTTTCGTTTTGTCATTTTACCCCCTCCACTTTTTTGTAGGAAATAGTTTTTCATTTCATTTTCATATTAGACTTGAATTATGTGGCGGTTATCGGGATAAGTGTTTTTACAGAAGATTTCAAGACTATCTTTTATAGTTTCTGAGAAAAGTGCCTGTGAAAGACAGACAGACGGACGCACGGACACGCGAGTGATCCTAGGTACGGAACCCTAAAAACCCGACAATTGTGAGTCGGACTCGCGTATGAAGGGTACCGTACCACTGTAGAATGGTAGGGGTGGTTTGTAGTGAATAGTTTGTATTTTAGATAGCAAAATGTTGTTTACAAAGTTATTGGTGCGGCTACTTTCATACTCCGTGTACGTAACCAGGTGCATTTATATGTTTGTATGTAGTTTGCAGATAAATATAAAATCTTGGCAATTCCGGATAGGTTTTCCTGTAGGCTTTGGCTTAACTTTTTTTTCTTCATAATTTTAGACTCAGTAGTGTCGGAGATAAGGGTAGGCAATGGTAATTTTTCACTTTTTTGATCATAATTTCTGAAGTTATCAAAACTAAAAATAAAAAAATGAAAAGTTTATATAGAGCCCTTTTTTACAACCCCTCCATGACTTATTACGGTGGTTTTTTTTCGTTTTGTCTATTTACCCTCTCCCCTTTTTTTGTAGGCAATATTTTTTTCATATTAGACTTGAATTATGATGCGGTTATCAGGATAATTATTTTTTCAGAAAATTTCAAGACCCGCTCTCTTATAGTTCCTGAGAAAAGTGTCTGTTAAATTCCACGCCTTAACCGACAGGGCGTGGAATCTTGTTAGGGTTGTTTTTCAATGGAATGTCACAAAGCAGTACTGACCTTGACGCCGTGGACCGGCATTCGAAAGCTCATTTCGAGGCAGGAATACGGGATGAGGAACACCAGGGTGGGGGGTGTTGGGAGTCGAATCTTACTCCCGTCGCAGCCCGCTGCTGTCGCCGTCGTGATGCTTGCCGACACAAGGGTCGCTATCCGAACGCGACGAATTGATCACCGAATCACTTCAACCTTTCACAGCACGAAGCACTCACTCCGATGACGTGAAATCTACTTATTTCCCGACGATTGTTCCGTGATTATTACAATTAACATTCCGACCAGGCCCGATACCTGTTGTAGACAATTATTACAAATGACATACAGCCAAGGCCCGAATGCCTGACGCCGACAAATTACCCATGTGCCAAATTTAACCTCTAACTCGTCATTTCGTTTCTATGCAAGTGACAGCTAGCTAGTTCCGCTCACTCGCGGTCCGATCGCGCAACAAAAAAAAAGGTGCGTTCCGAAGCATAAATACTAAACAGTGGCTGTGACAGACGGACGGGTGGACGGACGGACACGAGAGTGATTCTATAAGGGTTCCTTTTTACCTTTTGAGGTATGGTACCCAAAAATATTACCTAATTCACCAAACTTACTGCCATTACAAAAACGTTAGATAATGATACCGAAAGTTGACGGTCAATGAGGGGTCATTGTGCCAGCGGAATTGAGCACCAGGATTTCTACGATCGATCCAATCTCAACTCAAGTGCCTTTCACTCGCTCGAAAACATCTAATCGTGATTTAAAACTGTTGCAATGAAATCAGTTATCACTAATTTGCTTTTATTTATTACGTATTACAATTTCTGTAGAGGTATAACTTGGGTAGTATCTACCAGCTAACAAAAAAGTCCAAATTAACCTTACCTAAATACTATTGTAGAGCGACTAAAATAGTAATAAATATCTTTGACCACTATATACAAATAGTGGTTAAAGATATTCCGTTAACAAGTTAATCCGAAAATAGTGCCTGTTCGTTTTCTATCTTTCGACCCATCTGAGCGGCACGACACAGCCCGTTGCTAATGTTGATAATGCTACCATTTGACAAGCTTCTTACAAGCATAACACATGCCTATCACACGCAGCACACAGGCATATCACACGCCTATCACACGCTCTCTCCTTATAGCAGGAGCGTGTGAAAGGCGCGTGATATGCGAGTGAACTGCGCACGATACGCGTGAGATAGGCTTGTAATTACGCCCCAGGAATTTCGCACAGGCAGTATTTTAGTCACAGTTTTTTTTTATAGTAAATTGGTCAGATTATAGGGCAGGATAAATCTCTAGATCACACGTGTCGTCACCCGTCACTATGTCTAAGATAGAGCTCAATCCCATTGTTTAATAGACCATGTTTTAACTAGTAGCTCCGTGAGCTGTAGACCTCGCGAGTGACACTTTCTTTTAATAATAACAATTTTAATAATAATAATAACAGATACTAACTTATGAATTCACCTGGTTACATGCATGAAAATAGCCGCACTAATAACTTTGTAAACTACATTTTGTGATCTTAAAACCAACCTATTGACTTTTCACTAAAATTATATAGCCTGTTACTCTCGCGGTCTCTACAAATCTCTCATGAGTTAAAATCCGTCAAACTGTTTGGAATGTAGCGGTTTTTTGAAATTTTAAAACCCTACATCTCCGCCCTTTTGAAAAAATCCAAAAAAATAATCGACAAAAAAAGTCAATTTAATTATCTAACCTGCTCACAAAAATTTACTAGAATCTGTTGAGAAATGCGGCTTGTAGAGGTTAACATCCACACACACGAAAGCATTTTAGCCCAATCCTGACACGGACCCTTCGATCGCTCCGTCAATTAGATGCTAGATAAGATTAGTTTTCGTGTTGAAGGTGATCCTTTAGCAAAACATTCGGACAGTTTCAAGAGGGGTCATACCCATGGCAACCGGACAATGTTGCCAACTATCAGTTTATTACGTAAATTGGTCAGTTTTGACGCCTCCAGAATGCCACAGAGAATCAACAGTAATCAAAGTGTCCTTTACTAGACATTAATAGATTATATTCTACCGATTTCCAATTTCGCTAGATACCTCTACAAGCTTCAGTTTCGAATTCGACTAATAAGCGTCCGGGCGCCGCCGTCTTTCGACTCCCCAAGGTCTGGCCTCAGCCACTTACAGCTCATTCTATTTGGGTACCTTTGTACCATTCGAGCCTTTTGCGTCTACAAATGGAAAATGTCTGCTGCACTTTGAGCCGAGGAGACCTGAATAAACACGTGCATGGTAATGGTGCAGTGGGACAAAATAACGCTGTTCCAGTTTTAGACGCCTTGCGGGGAGATATTGTGAAATGTGGAACAGCTCAGATTGTGCGTATACTATGGTGCTACTGAAATAATAATGTAATGTATATATAATAAGTATAATAAAGTAAAACATTAATAGAATACACATTTACATTAAAACTAGTGGCTCTGTGAGCTGTAGGTAGACCTCGTCAGCGACACAGGATATTTGCGTTTATTTTTCTTCATTATTTTCTACCCCCTCACACCCCCGACCCCTTAAAGTTTATCGTATGAAAAAGTGGAATTATTAGAAAAAGAAATAAACCACATACAAACTTATGATTGCACCTGGTTACTTACATGAATTATGAAAGTAGCCGCACCAATAACTTGGCAACACCGTAGCTCGGCCATTTTGTAAAATTTAATCAACATAATAAGATAGATAAGATAAGATAAGGATTTATTCCACAAAAGAGTTTACAGATTCACATAATAAAATAAGTAGTTTCTAAGGAATCAAAAAGTTAGTAAAGATTACCGGTGGCCCCCACACTAGGTTAGACCTGTATCGTGAGAGCCCAGTTCATGGACATAGGAATTACAACAAAGCATTGACTGACGGCATGAGTTTATAAACTATTTACTGTTAAGCAGATATGAAATTATGCTTATTAATAAATTACTTAAATCAATAATTTTATATAATTGGAGTTAAAGTTAAAAGGATACTAAATAGAAATACATAAATTTAATAAAGGGAAAGGAGGGACAGGATTTCAGTAATTTTAATACTTTGTCTTCTGAAACATGGATACTCACACTTCTTATCTCAATAAAAAATCATTCTTTTGGTAAGTGTTAGCAGATAAAGAGGAAGAAAGGCTGTGGTACCACCTGAAAACTGATAAACACTGAAAGAATTCACTAAACGCTGATCAAATCTCTGAACCCTCAGTGTACACAGTATTGTTGTCAGTATATTTTTTGGGTAGTTGGAGCCGCCTCGTTTTGATTTAACATATTTCCAGAAATACCTTGGAGAGGATTTAATAAGACTTTCGTAATTATCTATAAAGCGATTAGAACAATGTTATGCTACCCTATCTTCCTTGTCCCTTACAAGGTGAAATTCATCTTGGTCTCTTGGATTTTTGATCTTTTCATTTTTTATGTATCGTTAAGTTTTCACTTAAAACTTTTAATAAGGCCGGCCTGTACCAGAATGATTAACAAGTGTTTTTAGAATTTCTTGAAATGGGGACAAATAACGAAAAAAATAGTTGTAATTTAAGAGCATTGTCAACTGTATCACATATTTATAGTTCGTTCCAATCAATGGATTTTAAATATTAGTTAATCTTATTATAGTCACATTTATTAAAGTTAAAACGGGGTTTTATATTTTCTTTGAGCGGGGTAATGTGAAGATCTAGCTATGTCTGAAGCGGGATGATAAGCGTCCTCTTTAACTACAGGTCGTAAGCCAAGTGATGACGTAATGGGTAAATTACTTAAACATAAATCAAGTTTGCAATTTTTTGAGTTTTAATTAAATAATGTGGATTCAGGCCCAGATAATACATATATTCCGCGAAGGATGCAGCTGCTAGTGTTAGACGAATATATACTTATTATACTATATGTGTTGTTACAAGTCGAGTATGAGCACGGTAAAATAAGGTCTCCAATTAAAATTACGTTGTCAGAGGGAAAACTGTCAATAATGTGTTGAATACTGAGTTCAACATGTTAAACGTTCAGGTTTATCTGTGATTCCGGTAGAATGTATACTAAAATTATATGCAAGTCCGCGGAGGAGTTAAGTGCACGCGCAGGTATAGATATGCATAGGGATTCGGTAGTGGAGTTACCTATCCACTTAATAATTACGTGAGAGCGGCGAGATCGCGCCGAGCGCAAATCATAACTCTGCCACCTGTTTGGTTTGTTAGTTGATAAGCAATTACGATCGCATCGAAATACTGCATATTTACTATAGCATAATTCAGTATCTAATATATCATCTTGGAACCAGAGTTCAGTGAACAGCAAGGTATCATAATAAAGTTAAAATGTTGTTATAAAATTGCAAACATTTCGTACGTAGGCCGCGAACATTTTGGTAAAATAGACTCAAGTTTGAGTCGTGTAAATAATTAGATCGAGCATTTTTTTTATTGATTTTACAACAATCTGTATTATATAAAGGAAATATACGGAGTAATTAATTCTATTCAGTGCGAACAGCGAGTTACAAATACCCATAGTATTGTTAGATATTTTAGTTGTTATAGTTATATGTATTCGAATAAGGGATGTAATGTTTGGTGATGATTTATTGTAAGTATGTTTGTGAGACGTTTGTATGTGTGATATGTATGGACTGATGTGTGGTTTTTGGCGTATAGTTTATAATAGAAGGAATTTATAATAACGGAACTATAAAAGTTAGGTGAATCATGTTTCCTTCTCCCTTTAATACGAAAAAATGAATTCACGAGCCAGTAAACGAGCCAAGCCATTATGAACTGGTAAATTATTTTATCTCTAAATCCTTGTAACCCAGGATGACTATGGACGGAGAGGTGTCGTTTTCCGTTGCGTACCCACACGTATTTATAGGAATTCTGGTAGTCGACCTCACGTGTTTTATTTTGTAGTGTTTTGAAATACGGTGACAGGAGTTCGTTCACATAAATCCTTCGTGGGTCATCAGAAACAGACAGCGCAATGTCATAACTCATGAGATTAAGGCAGGTCTTGTTTTAGCAGGGCGTCCGCGTTTTCGCTTCATGTCAATAAGGATGTTTATGACTTCTGCAGGAGGTGTGACATATTTCAACCTGATGGCAACTCCAGTAACATGTTTGCAGCGATAGTTTTTTAAAAATGAGCACAGTTGCATTTTCCACTCAGAAATGTTTATGGACAAAACAATCGTCCAATATGCAAACGCAACTTGTTTGAATTCGTCGAAAGAGCTCCACTGTTGCTCAAACTGAACGGTTTCCTTCTTTTGAATTTGTTATTGTTTAAGTCGTTGTTACGGAATCAGCCCTTAAAACCACTACTTTTTGGTCAGACTTTGCCCTTTGCTAACCTTGGGTCCAATCTTTAAGTTCGATCGGAGAACTGTTTGCAAATGCTTCCAGATAATAGGTTTTCTCACGATGTTTTCCATCACCGTTAGAACGCCACCACGTTCAGCTAGAGCTAAAATTTTCCAGTTTTTATTTTTATTTTATTACTATGGCATTAGGTTCTAAATCGCGACGTCTCATAATGGGATTCGATAAAGGTGCGGTTAAGATAAATTACTTATCTCATTGGTACATGGCCAGCACCGGATTCGAACCCCAATCTCCTGCGTTAAAAGCGAGCGTTAAACCATTAGACCACAGAGCACTACAAAAAAAAAAAATGGTTGTTTGTAAAGTAGGTTTACGATCGAGATGTTTACGTGATAAATCTCCATTCGTTTGTATGCCGCTAGAGTGAGAGAGACGGAAGATCGGTCCACTCACTCGAACGCTATGCCAGCCTCCGCTCGTGGGGATTCCGCGTGACAAGTTTCACGGAATGACTGGCAGCGCTCGAGATGAGACGGGAGATCGGTCCGTCTCTCTCTCGTTATACCTGCGATCGCGCTCGTGAGGTTTTGGTGTGACACAAGTTTCTGAACATGTCACCCGACTAAAACGATTTTAAAGACGTTATCACGTCAAAAAAAAATTTCTATCGAACCTGCTCATAAAATTTCACGAGAGTTGGTTGAGAAATGCGACCTGTAGAGGACCAGGAGACCAGAGAAATGTTTTCACAGGAAAATAAGCTCAAAGGAAAGAGAATTTTTCAAAAAGGGTAGCGACGCTATACAGATCTACAAATTTAGTGTTATAGGGTACTTAAAGAATATGTGGTCTAAATTCCCGGTAATTTTGTTCAAAAGTTCTATGAAATACTAGCATGTGGCGTCATAGTCAAATTCTGTCTTTTTAACTCAAAAATTTGTTTATAAAGTACAACCGCTGGAAATATACAATTCCGATAGTGCCACACGTTTTTGTTTAAATAGGTTAGAGACACGTTTCTAGATTTATTGAACTACCTTGACAAATACCGTATTCAACAGCTAGCGTAGATTTTGTGGAATTACTTTCATAACGCAATCATGTAACATTCAATTAAATGTAACAGACACCAATAAATCGAATAACATTCAGGATATGAAATAACCCTCTTTCTGGCGCAGTCGGGTAAAAATGAAGGCAACAAATATAATGATCAACAAAATATTTTTTCTTACCCAAAATGGGGTAAATGATCACCAAAAGTTGCAGAAAATATCAGGGAAAAATACTGCGGTAGCTTAGGTGAAGAGTAAAGGGGGTGAGCGAAGCAAAGCCCCCTTTATCCTTTGTGTTAGGTCGAACATGTAAGAACAACAAAAAATACTTAAAACATAAACTTAAGCACACAAAACATTAAAATTAATTTGGTGATCATTTATCCAAACACAATTTGGTGATCAGTTACTAATTCTGGCAGTCATTTTGAATTTATTGGTAGTAAATTTTTGAATTTTTCGGTAATCGTTTAAACGCAAGCCAAAAATTAAAACACCCCCGACACAATAATGAAACCTTAAAGCAACTAAAATGCAAATAACCAAATCGAAAATAGCTACATAATTTCTGAAAAACACCCCCTGGGGTTCTACAACCGTAAAACAGATCTAAGAACCTGCTCTGAAATTACAGCCGTTTAATGCAAACAACCGCATCGAAATCGGTCCAGTAGTTTTTCCGGAAAATGATAACGGACATGCATCAAACATACATTCACACTCAAACACAAAAACAACCTCTAACCCCAAACGCATATTCCATTCCGTTCCGTCCGTTGTGGGTAAAAAAAGAAAATGGGAACAACAAATTAGTCAAAATGAGTTCTATGGAGAACCGCGAAATGTAGTAAACCTTACAGAAATGCAGTCAGGTTATTTGTTTTTATTGTTTTTATAATAATTCCACTTGTTCATCGGATAAACTTCTAGGGTCGGGGTGTGAGGGGTTGGAAAAGGCTAGTATTTAATCGCACATCAAAAATACTGATTTGCACAGCAAAAAAATGATCAACAAAAACACTTTTTATGTTATAAATATTTAATGAGTACTTACGTTTATGTTTTAAGTATTTTTTGTTGTTTTTAAGCTACCGCAGTATTTTGCCCTTATATTTGCTGTGCAAATCAGTATTTTTTATGTGCAGTTTAATATTTCCCTTTAGAAAATAATATAAAAAAACGGTCAAGTGCGATTCTAAATCGCGCACGAAGGGTTCTGTACCACCGTTCAATGGAAGCGATGGTGTGGAGTGAATAGTTTGGATTTTACACAGCAAAATATTGTTTACAAAGTTATTGGTGCGGTTGATTTCACACTCCATTTACGAAACCAGGTGCATCCATAAGTTTGTATGTGGTATTGAAAGAATTGTTGTATGGGAGCTCCCTTAAATATTTCTTTTATCCTGTTTTTTAGTATTTGTTGTTATAGCGGCAACATAAATACATCATCTGTGAAAATTTCAACTGTCTAACTATCACGGTTCGTGAGATACGGCCTGGTGACAGACGGACGGACGGACAGCGGAGTCTTAGTAATAGGGTCCCGTTTGGAACCCTTCGGGTACGGAACCCTAAAAAGTGCAAATGTCCTGTGTCAGCTACCGATCCGATAACATAACTATCTTGTGCTCTAGTAAATACGAAGTGCTGCGTATTCTGTCCTTCGCTGCTGGACTACATTCCTATACCGTGGAATGATTCTGGCGAAATTACGGCAACGATGGTGTAATGCAAGTACCACCATGATCGATACTGTTAAACAAAACAAAAAGCGTCGTCACATTGTGCACTCCGCCTGATGACGTCATAACGCCCGTCCGTCCGTCAAAGCATGCTGTCCGTACTGACGCGTCGAAGGCGGTAGCGAGCGACAGAGGGAGGGGAATCTCATCCTCGCCTGGTTATCTTCTGCGGGTTACACATTTGAGTCAGAATGAAATGATTGATAGATTTTCACATCGATTAACCCCATCTTCTCTGTATTTTTTATTTAATAAAAAAGCTCGATCGTCCTCACGGATCGACCTTTTTATTCGACCTTTTTATTACAGTTATGAGTAGACTACGCCGCCAGTAAACATAAAAATCTTTGCTGTTACTTAAAAAAATCTCTTGTAAAGCCGAGATTTTATCCTGATGAAATTCCCTCCCTAGCTAAGTGCTGTGTCCCGACAAAATGGCGAAGGCATAAAATCAATTTACTCCTCAGTCTTATAAGGAGTTTAGGTTTATGGAGTTGCAAATTGTATTATTATGATCAGGTAACTGTACATTAATAGTACATTGCTGCCGTGGCGGGGAAAGTCGGCAGTTGCAGCACGGGGCGGCTCGGTCTTCAATAATACGAGTCGGGCAATTGCCATGTCCGCCGAGGCTTTAATGATGATTTTCTCAAAAAATTGCGAGGAAATAAATGAAAATTCCATAAAAAACACCTTTTTAAATTCTCCAGTACATTAAATTCTCGTTAGCTTTTGTATGCTTTTCCCTGGACTTCTTTGGTAACAAATTTTCGATGGCCAATTTGGCTTCCGCCCTTAAATTTGGCAGAGTACCTTCAACCTCCATTTCACTCTTATTAGAACTCATTATAATTTATTCAATAAAAAAGTTGTTCTCAACAATTAATTTTTATCTTTTTAGTTTGTTTTCCCGCTTTTTAAATATAATAATAATAATAATAATTTGTTTTTATTCAGATAACAAAAATCAATTTTGTTAGTAGTGGTCTTATTAAGTAATATTAGTACCATGAATATGTATTCATTTAATTAATTAATTAATTTAATTTAATTTAATTTAATTTCATTTCATTGATTTATTTGTTTCTCGCGGTAAATTTGACTGTCCAATGTTGTCCAACATTGGGTATTCAAACCTCCACTAGATCACCCTGAGAATAAGGCTGGTACTGCTCGAGGTTCTGTCGACAATGGATGCAATGCAAGGGCGTACCCAGGATTTCAGCTAGGGGGGGCAGCTCATACCTGTTTCGAGAACATACACGTTTTTAATTCCCACTTGCCAGGAAAATTGACGTTTATTTTATCTCCTGGGGGGGGGGGGGGGCAGCAGCCCCCCTGCCCCTACCTGGGTACGCCCATGATGCAATGCGTTTTCGCATGATTGCATAGAAGTCGTCTGTGCTCGCTTCTGTAAACATTGTCGATGCACTTGGTTTCATTGTCGATGCACTACCAGAACCGGGGCAGCCCCATGAACATTCTGAAGATGTTGTTATATTGGACACGCAAGGCATTGAGAGTCTTCAGCTTATAACTGACCCATAGGCTGCATGTGTAGAATGTTTGACAGTAGGACTTAAACAAAGTAATTTTGACTTGTCTTGAACATTTTGCAAACCTACAAGCCAGCATATTACCTCTGACTGCCAACGCCCTGCGCTCCCTTTCAATATCTAAGTCATCTTTGAGATCATCCGATATAATGTGACCGAGATATCTGAAATGGTTGACCCTAATGAGATTAGCCCCATTTTAGATAAGAGGAGGTACATATTCAGGTGTCTTGTTACAAGATCGAAAAACCATATAGACACTCTTCATCACATTATATCGAAGGCCGTGGCTCTCAGCGTAACTCTCACACACACTTAACAATTTCCGCATTGCACTAATCGAGGGGGCGGCAACGTCATGTCGTCTGCATAATTTATGTTGTTGATACGTTTTCCACCACTGTTACAGCCGACATGCAAGCTGCTCAACCCCTCGAGCAGCTCATTCGTGTACAAATTGAAAAGTGTCGGCGAAGATAATCCACCTTGAAGAACTCCACATTCTAGTTTGTACATCTCTGAGCAGGTACCCCGCATCTAACACAGTTAGTTTACCTGAAGATAGCAGACATCTCGGCACGCACGCCCAGTCCATACATCTTCTCCCATAATTTATCATAGGCTGTAAGATCAAAAGCTTTCGAAAGATCCAAAAAGCACGCATACGCGCGTCTGTCTATCTTTGTAATATCTGACTACGTGCTTCAGACTAAGGTAGCGGTCTCAGTGGATAGACCCGGCCGAAAACCGAACTGCGCCTCATGAAGCTGGATATGCCTGCCGTAATTTTTTGGCTGGTCCGAGGGGGGACAAGACTCAATAATCAATAGTTTATTTGCATTCCATAATGGTACATTTGGTCTTAATAATTATAACCCTGGCAACCCTGCCCCGTCAAGGTAGCACTCTGTTTGAATTTCTCCTATACTTATTTTTACTAAAAGTTATTTTCCCGGAACTTTCGGAACAATTTATCGTGTTGAGGTGAAGGAACTAATACCGGCAGTGAAAATCCACCAGATATCCTGGCGAAAATCAAGCATTCCTGGACAGCAGAGGCGATCAAAGTACTGCACAACACTTCCGTTGGTTTAAAACACACTCACACAAAGACACAGACTTAAAAACAATAGACATACAACCACAGTGTTTTACGTGTTTTACGAGCACTCCCACGAAATCATTGGACTGACACTACACTGTCAAACTGACAACTAGCCATTGTGTGACCAGCACAAAAATATAAGGCCGCGTTCAAAAATCACTCAAGGCAAGACAAGACACACTGCTCAGTAACGCCATCTATGAACGAGTAGCAGAGTTACACATTTCGAATCGAACACACAGAGGCCGCTACAATACTCATACTGAAAAATACACTGATTGATCAAGAATAACCACAATGGGTCTTGGCCACTCTCCAAAGAAAACACCAGACAATCAGAAAGATAAACATCTCTCAGCCTCTAGCCCGGATCTTACTGTTGGGGGCACGCCCTCCGCCGCAAGCCGGGCAGATGAGTGTGCGACGACAAGTTTTAAAAAGAGGAAAGTGCCGGACTGCGACACTACTCATCTTGATAGGCAATTCGCAGCATGGAGGGCTGAGCTGAACCAAAATATTGCTGCTACAATTTCTTCGTCTGTAACCACGATTCTCACAGAAAAACTCGACCACTTCAACTCAACTTTAAATCAACTCCAATCCAATGTCCAAAAGCTAACTGTGAGCAACGCCGGTATCATTTCGTCCTTATCTGGCATGGACAAACGCCTCACCGAAGTGGAAGCCTCAACCAGCTTCTCTAGCGACCGCCAAGATACTTTCGAGACGCGTCTCAGCAGTGTGGAAAAGCTGGTCAAAACATGCAAGAGCCAAGAAATTGAAATATCGGAACTGAAGAGCGACCTAAGCAAAGTCCAATCCAACCTAAATATGAAACTTCAATGGGACAGACTACAAAACATTGAAATAACTAATGTTCCGGAGTCAAAGAATGAGGTGCTCTCCGACATCGTTACGAACATTGCCAAGCATGTTGGTGTTTCCCTGGCAGCAACAGACCTCGAGTTTGCGACCCGGATCCAGCCGATGAAGAAAACCCCCGGAGTCCCCCGAGCCATCATCACCAAAGTCAGGAACCGCGTACTGAAAGATTCAATAATTCACGGTGTTCGCAAAAACAAGGGACTCACTACGCAAGACATAGGTTTACCAGGCGAGAGAAAAGACATATTCGTAAATGAACATCTGACGATTGAAAATAGAAATTTGTATAAAAAAGTACGTCAACTCGCCACAGCAAAAATGTACACATTTATATGGATAAAAAATTGTCGAATTTTTGTAAGGAAGGGCGACAAAACTCAAATTATTCATGTGGCCAGCGAAGACGATCTAAAAAAGATAGTTTAATGATTTGTCGCCCTCAATCTAGCGCATTAAAATTAAAATATGAATTAACTCTAGAATATCGCATAAATCCAGATAAGTTAGTATTTTCATATTTCATAAATATACTAATACTCACATACTATTATTACTATTACACTACACACACACAAACACACCTTCACACTATCCTTCCATACACACACATTGCATTGAGTGATACAATCATGACATCTCGCTCCCGCATAGAGCATGTAAGCACAATCGAACTTTTTGTGATTATTATATTTGGTATACTCCGAGTCCCATACATACCCTATAATACGAACGACGCCACTCCCTACATTCCGTGGTATAGGCCTTGGCCCAGTCAGCGATTTATGACAACACACCGTCATAATGCTTAGCAAACTATCCATATATTACCAAAATGTACGCGGGCTGCGTACAAAATGTCACACTCTGTTCAATAACATACTACAGAACAACTTCGATGTTATTGCGATCACAGAAACGTGGCTACATGCAGGTATACTAGACTCTGAACTGTGTGACCAAAGATACGAGGTTTTCCGTTGTGATCGGAACACTACTATGACAAACAAACAAACTGGCGGTGGAGTTATGATTTGTATAAAACGCGATCTATGCGCTTACGTTAGGGAGGAATGGGGATGCTCTCCCACTGACACTATCTGGATCACAATACCGGGTAAGAACCTTAACTCCACTTCTGATCTTCATATAGCGGTAGCATACATACGAAGTGACTGTACGAACCTACAGATTCAAGCCCAAGACATAAACTCATTTTTATCCAAAGCAACGTTGGCAGTCACTAATAATACGGACAGCTCTTTCCTTTTGTTAGGTGATTTCAATCTTCCGTGTATACAATGGAGTAGCAACGGCCCCCTAGTACAAAAAAAAGGACCGGTGGAAATACAGAACTTAGCTACAGATCTACTGGATGAGTTTGGTCTGTTAGGTCTTACACAATTCAATTATCTTAAAAACACTAGCAATAACGTGTTGGATCTAGCCTTTTCAAGCTTTCCGGTGGATTTGGCGGAAGTAGAATATCCACTATCTAAACCGGATACTTTCCACCCTGTATTTAGCATAGACGCTTCCGATATTACCGTTAAACCACTGAAAGCTAGACCATTCCTTAAACTTCAATTCAACAGAGCTGATTACGACGGCATACATGAAGCTCTTAATCTGGTAGACTGGGAGTCAGCACTAAGCGGGAACACGGTAGACGAAGCCGTCAAAGTTTTCTACGAACACCTGCGGAGTAGCATAAACCAATACGTCCCTAAAGTTCTAAAACACAAACGCAATACCTATCCAATATGGTACAGTCGACCTCTGATCAAGATCTCCCGCGAAAAGCTTAAAGTACACGCTCGCTGGAAGCGGTTCCGGAACCCTCTTGACTACGCTGAGTTTTCCCTACTTAGAAAGAGGCAGCATAAGATACACTCGGAATGTTTCGTTGACTACATACGACAAATGGAATTAAAAATTAAAGAATCGCCAAAACATTTCTGGTCATACATAAAATCTAAACGTTCAGGCTCCTCTTACCCAAAGTTTATCACTCACGGAGAAAAAAAGTACACCGAGGGAGGGAGTATTTGCGAGGCCTTCAATAGCTTCTTCCAGAGTGTTTTTATCCCGCCGGCCGATGAATATCCTAACATAGAGTTACCACCATCACAGTCTGGTGTCACTTTCGATGTTCACTCAATCACGCTCACTGACAATCAAGTCCTAGAAGCTCTTAAACAACTTGATTGCAACAAAGGTTCAGGGAGTGACAACCTACCTCCGTCGTTTATCTCTCGTAGCCGCCAAGCGCTACACCGGCCTCTGACTATTCTATATAATCGATCATTAAAGGAAGGATTTTTCCCGAGCGCTTGGAAAACCGCACTTATCGTGCCTATACACAAAAAGAACTCTAAATTAAAGGTCGAAAACTACCGGCCCATATCTATCCTGAATATATTTTCCAAAATATTAGAAAAATTAGTATACGACACTTTCTATCTTTGTTTATCAAAAGGAATACCCGCCGAACAGCACGGCTTCCTCCGAGGCCGGTCTACTACCACGAATCTCGCTCTGTTCACGAACTTCTGCCTTAATTCAATGGAAAAACGTCGGCAGGTTGATGTGATCTACACTGACTTCGAAAAGGCCTTTGATCGTGTGGATCACACCATCCTGCTGCGCAAATTGGAACACCTAGGAATTCACGGGGACCTACTGCGCTGGATACAATCATACCTCACCAAAAGGTCACAGGCGGTTGTGGTTGGTGGGTTCAGATCAAACTTCGTGGATATATCATCTGGTGTACCACAAGGATCCCACTTGGGGCCCCTCTTGTACAACTCTTATCTATACGACATTTACACCTGCTTTAGTAGTGCGTCCTTTCTTATGTACGCAGACGATACAAAAATATTTATGGATATCAAGGGACCTACGGACTGTGCTTACCTTCAAAATGACCTAAACACATTATCAAAATACTACATCACTAATAGAATTAAAGTTAATACCATGAAATGCCAATTAATATCCTTTTCACGGAAAACCAGTCCCTTGCACTTCTCATACACAATCCAGGATCAGCGTATTGAACGTGTTCAACTAGTGCGTGATCTTGGCGTACACCTGGATCACCAATTAAATATGAACGAGCATGTAGATATCATCACCAGGAAAGCCTACAAAAACTTAGGATTTGTACTGCGCACCTGCCAACCTTTTAGGGATATATCTTGCATAAAAAAGGTGTTCTTCGCATATGTACGTAGTATACTTGAATATGCTTCAAGTATTTGGAATCCCCACTACATCACACACCAGCAAAATCTTGAAAAAATTCAATCCAAATTCCTCAAACACCTTACCTATAAGAGTAACGCATATATCGATGGCTATGAGGAGAGCTGCTCGCGACACAGGATACCGAGTCTTACGGCGCGCCGCACACTCGCCGACATGTCTCTGCTGTACGACTTGGCGCACGCACACGTGGACTGCCCCGCGCTAGTGAGCCAGCTGCCGCTGTGCACGCCGCGCCGCCGCACCAGACATACAGCTAACTCACTATTCCACCATCCGGCACATCGTACCAATTACGCCAACAATTCTGTCCTCACTCGAATAGCTAGAACCTACAATAAAACTTTCTCCGACATTGACGTATATCATCATTCCAAAAGTATTTTTAAACATAAAATTCTTGACACTCTCTGCGGATAACAAAATATAACAATACAGTTTCAATCATAGCTATACACCACCCTTCACATACACACACACTCACATTGCATTCACACCAACCCCCTCTCAATAATACACAAAACATAGTTCCGAATAAATAACCTATCTATTTTACTAACCCCATAATTTAAGGAGTCTTGAATTAAGTAATTTATGGAAACCTGTAATTGGCTGCAGTAAATAAGTAATTTAATTAAGATAATTAAACTGTAACGCTGTTGGTTTTCTGAATAAATAAAATAAATAAAATAAAAATAAAAAATAATAAATTGTCTCACATTATGGACCCTTACGGGCACAGCAACACAGGGAGGGAGAAGGCAGCTAATTTATTTTTGTAGGCTATCACTTAAATAATCTAATAACGTATAGTAGCTTTTATTTAATAACATTACTTTTAGTTTTTTAAAGAAAATGCTATCTTTTGGTTCATTTGTCAATGATTTCGGTAGTTTATTATAAACTTTTATTGCCATAATACATGGACTGGAAGAATTTAATGTTATATGAAGTCTGTTCTTATGTCTCAATTTTTTTTGATTCATTTGCTCACGGCGATTGAAAAAATGATTGTTTTTCCGGACGAATTTACATAGTTCCAAAATATAGATTGAAGGGAGGGTAAGGAATTTATGTTTTTGAAAAAAGGGTCGACAACTCTCTGTTTGCTTTAAGTTAAATATGATACCGGATTAGCTTTTTTTGCATTGTAAATAGTCGAGGTGCATCGACGCTGTTTCCCCATAGTGTAACACCATAACTTAGCCATGCATACGCATAAGCGTAATACATGGCTAGAGCAGAGGAAAAGTCAGTGGATTCTTTTATTTCTCTTAGAGCGTAACAGACGCGTGATAATTTCATGTGAATTTTTTGAATATGATTTTTCCAGTTAACATTATCTATATCTATGCCTAATAGATTAAATTCATTTACGGTTTGTATTGACATATTATGGTAAGAGGTATTATGATATCATTTATGGTAAGAGGTTTCTTCTGGTGGGGGTAAAAGGCCATTATTTTAGTTTTTGAGTAATTGATTTGAAGGTTGTGATCTAGCATCCAGTCGGTAACTATATTTAAGATGGAGGTGAGTTTCGCAGTTAGGTTAAAGTCACTATCGCATGTGGTAAGTAGAGAGATATCGTCTGCAAATATTACACAATTATGGTTTATAACTTTTGGCAGGTCATTTATATAAATGAGAAATAAAAGGCATCCAATAACGCTACCCTGTGGAATTGAAAAGTTTATAGCTTTTTTGTTTGATCGGATAGATTCTATAAATTTAGTTTCTTCATTATAATGTTCGATTTCTACATATTGTTGCCTGTTTTTCAAGTATGCTTAAAACCATTGATGTGCTTTTCCATGTATACATATTCCATATAGTTTATTTAGTAATATATTGTATTGGACTGTATCATAGGCTTTCGTCATATCAAGTAATATTCCAACAGCATATTTTTTGTTATCTAATGTATTCATAATTTCCTGTATATATTTTTGTACTGCTAAAGTAGTTGAAAGATTTTTCCTAAAAACATTTTGGCACTCATCAAACAGATAAAAATTTTCGCAGAATGAATAAACACGATCACACATACATTTTTCAAATATTTTTGAAATTGCAGGTAGTAAAGCTATTGGTCGATAGTTATTAGGATCAATTTTTTCGTCTTTTTTATGTACGGGTTTTAATATTGAAATTTTTAGCAAGTCTGGAAAGTCACCTTCTTCAAATGTTTGATTTATTAGTGTAGTTATTGGTAAGGTAAGTTCGTCAGCACATTCTTTAATAAGTGTTGGTGGTAATTCGTCTATTCCGAATGAACGTTTATTTTTCATATTTTTAATAATTTTGTGTATTTCTAAGTTACTGGACTTAGATAAAAATAATTTTCTGTAGGAATTAGGCAAGGGCGGCCTTCAGGCAGTTTACCATTCGCGAGTCGATTTTTTTTTTCACCTATAGATGCAAAATGGTTATTAAATGATTTTACAATTTCCTTCGGCTCAGTGACTAGATTATTATCAATTTGTAGCTTAATGTTCTCTTTATCTTTTTTTGGTTTTTATTAGTACGTTCATTAATGATACTCCACATTGTTTTTACTTTATTTTCTGACATGTTTAGCTTTCTTACATAATGTAGGTTTTTTGATGTTATAATTGTTCGTTTTAATAATTTTTCATACGCTTTATAATGGTTAATAAGCAATGTGTTATTAGATTTATTAATTAGTATTTTTAGCAAACGTTTATGTTTACATGACGCCCTAATACCAACCGTTAACCAGTGTTTTTTAAACTTAGTTCTTAGTTTAACTCTATTTTTTGGTATACATCGATTTAAGATTATCGTCACCTATGAAGTTCGTATAATTTTGTTGAATATTGTTGTTGGGTTTTATGCATTCTATCCAATTTATTTCTTTTAACTGTTTTTTAAATTTAGTGACATTTTCGGCGTTCATAAGGCGTTTTTCGGTAAACTATTGTGTTACATGTTTTACATTAGAAATTTTTAAATTTATAATAGCTCCTTTGTGATCACTAAAACCAAAATCCATAACATCAGTGTGGCTAATACTATTTTGGAAATTTGTAAATATAAAATCTATACATTCTGTTAAACGTGTTGGTTTTCTTACATGTTGAGCAAAATTATATTCCAACATGACATTTAGTAAGTCATTAGATTGTGTATCGTTTACAAGTACATCTATATTAAAGTCGCCATCTAGTACTACGTTCTCTCTAGACTAGACGTAGACTCTAAAATTATCCTTAAAAACATTCGCTATATCCTTATGGTCACTTTTGTTATCTACCACTTCGGATAGACTTAATCTCACGTTAAGTTTATCAGTAGATTGCCAGAATTTGCGAAAGTTTTTATTATAGCCTCTCGATGTGACTCTTTTATGTGTTTATTCCAACCAACAATTTTATTATTCCTATTTTTTGATATATGGTGAAATTCTGCAGCCGAAACTTGCAAAATATTGACAACGTTAGGATACACTTCATCAAATAATATTCTGTGCTTTGAGTTATTGCAAAATATATCGTCACACTGATACATTTCAACTGGCAAATCCACTCTTTTTAATATATCATTACATAGCTTAGAGTATATGTCTATATCGTTAGATTTCCTCTCACCCCATTTAATTTTATTACACTTTGTATCAACACAGGATTGTTTTGACCTAATCGTGTTTAATTCACATACTATTTTTAGAGGTAAGTGACCAGACCAGTTAACGTTATCATAATGTACCTTGGTGTCCCGTATGGTAAGCTGAGCATATGTAGTAATCATGCAATGGTCCAGCCAACTCCTACTACCGTGTACGTCACTGATAAATGTATACGTTTCCGAATCTATTCGAAGTTTCTCATTATCGGCACATATAAAGTCAAAGTTTGAGCAGAACTCGAGCAACTCATCACAAAACAGTTCATGTGGATGAGCGTTAAAATCTCCGAGTACACACACGGATTCGACTGCATTGCTGGCAATAATTGCATTTATTTCGCTAAGGCAGTCTGTGAAGTCCGGAAGATTGTCTGCACAGACCGTAGGTAAATACGCACTGATAAACATCACTTCACTATTATGCACAAAAGCTCTAATAGCCGCCAGCCGCGCACTACTACATCCTACGACGGATACCGACAGGAAAACACTTTTTCGCCACAAGATACCTACGCCACCTTATGGTCTTCCTCTCAATATTCCTGCCGACGTATCAACCGCCGATTTACCCATGAAGCCAAACACAGAGTCTATTGTTCCAAGCATCGGGACGTCATGAGGGAGCAGCCAATGTTCCTGTAGTGCTACAACATCAACTGACGCACACAGAGATCTCACACACTCGATTTAACGCTTTATAGACTTGCAGTTGTAACTTGTTGTTTTTGGCAAAGGTTACTCGGCCTTGTGATGGCGTATGCCCGATTTTTGATGACTGCATATTCATGTTCGAAATTTAAATAAAAAGACACTTACATTTCTGGCGCGCTAGAGTCATTGGCTGTAAATTTTATATTTTTCCGACAATTTCCGCGGATGTTTGAGAAAATGTAGATTACATGTATGTGTGTATTAGAAGGTGGTCTTGTAATTCCCGCCAACGTCGTCGCCCAGCGCTCTTAATTCGTGGCGCGAGGTATACCTACCTTGAAGTTTGAGAACGATTCAAGATGGAAGCCAATGGAAGATTACGGAAACCTAATGAACCAAACAAACACAGAAATGCAATACCCTTATAAGTTTGTAGAATGTAGATTCTGTATAATTCCATAGGTAAATCACTCAATGCTCAATACGAGTATGTAAAGAAATCCTAATGTAAGAGCTCAAACCCAATCCGGCTTTGTTTACGAACCATAAACAAATTCAATCAGCATCGGAAAGGCTGAACATCAACAAAAAGTGTCCGAATGTAATAATTGAGCCAATAAACCCGAAAACGAGCGAGGGACTACATAAAAACTCTTGAAAATCATCGTAAACGTGATCTGTTGTTGTAATATGGAAAATTCGCCAGAGAAGTGAGTAAACGATTTCATTGAATCGAATGACGTCTTTTGTTGTACGATATTGGGTGTTTTGTAGAATAGTGTTTAGATAAATAATATCATTAGACTATTAGTCTATAGATAGTATCAGTGATATCGCCAAAAACTAACCGTATTTATTGCAGTTAACTATGTATCTTGTACTGGATTATTAACTTACGTTGTTAGTATCACAGCGATAAGCGGGGTCATACAAGGGACTAATTCCAGAGTTGTCACAACTAACCTATGTCAAGCTGTCATTGACCGAGCTGCCGTTCGTGTCTCCGTTTCAGCTTCGGAAAATATGCTTTCGTATGTCTGTCCGTATTTTCGGCTGTTCTCCTCTAGAGGTCGCATTTCCCAATCGATTCTCGTGAAAGTTCCTTAATTATTTGTAGTTTCCGAGTTATTGGTGCGCCTGCTTTCATAATCCATGGTGCATTCATAGCTTTGTATGTTGTATTGAAAGAAAGTGCAGCCGGGTTTTTGGTTTTTAGGGTTCCGTACCCGAAGGGTTCCAAACGGGACCCTATTACTAAGACTCCGCTGTCCGTCCGTCCGTCCGTCTTTCACCAGGCTGTATCTCAAGAACCTAGCTAGCTAGAGAGTTGAAATTTTCACAGATTATGTATTTATGTTGCTGCTATAACAAAAAATACTAAAAAACAGGATAAAATAAATATTCAAGGGGGCTCCCATACAACAATACCACATACAAACTTATGGATGCACCTGGTTACGTACATGGAGTGTGAAAGTAACCGCACCAATAACTTTGTAAACAATATTTTGCTATGTAAAATCCAAACTATTCACTCCACACCATCGCTTCCATTGAACGGTGGTACGGAACCCTTCGTGCGCGATTTAGACTCGCACTTGACCGGTTTTTATAATTATTGCACTTGTTTATCCGATTAACTTCAAGTGGTCGCGGGTGTGAGGGTAGATAATAATGAAAAAAAAAACCTAAATTCTCTGCGTCTCGCTCGCGAGGTCTACAGCTAACAGAGCCACTAGTTTTAGTTAGACTTGACGGCAACAGAACTGTAAAGACAGTGATAGTAACCTATCATGTAACAGTGGGAATCAAAATGCAGGTGTAATCCCGATATGTCCACTGGATGACAATAGGAGCCCCATTTCACTAACGTTTAGTGAAATATGGCCCCTGTTAGCGCCAAGTGCTCGCATTGAATTACTGTTCCGAATGCTGCTGTCTGAATTCCTTTAGTTATTTATTGCCGATGAAAGTGACGCGTGTCCCACTTTTCGACTTTGTCCTCTCACGGCGAAGTCCAACATTGGAGTAGCATGATTTAGTACCTCTAGAACGTTAATTTACGTTTCAACTGTTAAAAGGATTATAGAGAATCTCGGATTTTATATCAGAGTTTTAGGCTTTTAGTGGATTTACTACAGAGAGTGTTTTTTCTCTACTGGGGTACCTACAGATGTATCACAGCATGAATCTTATATTTGCATCTAGAATCTTGTACATGTGTTACACAAATGTACTCTTACTTGGAAGGGCGAATAATAAAATGATACCGACTCTAGTTTTACTTTGAAATGATTACATTGAAGTGGCATCTCGGTAAAAACCCAAGAGTAGTTAGGTAATTTTCGAACATTTTGGGCAATTGTCTTTTGCGGATATTTGAACAAGATTCCTTTGTTATAATAAACGAACAGCCAACCAGCACCACGTCACGGAATAGCCAGATGGGCATGCAAAGATGTAGCCGTTATGTAAAATACTACTCTAGTAACGCACAACCTTCAAAAATACCGGATTAAAATTGGCGTTTCATGTATTTGAAAATGTATGTGCTACATAAAAGTCTCCCAGAGGAGTTTTCAGTTCGCGTTGAAACATTTCTATTACGACCTTATTACATGGAAACAAGTCGGTTTTTTATTACCCAATATCGGGCGCACTTTATGGAAATGTGTTTTTAAAAAAGGAACCGGAAAATGACGTGGCAGTATTTCGTTAACTGTACAGTATGAAAAAGATAACACGGTGGTTGACGATTCACACACTATTATACACTTACACAACTTCACAAACACACACACGCACGCTCACACACATATCAAAATCCGATCCCAAGACACACTCACTCACCCCTAATAGCTATATGCACCATTTTCGTAATATTTTGTTTTGTTGTCTGTTAGTTAGGGGATATTGCTTAAAACGTCTATTAATGAAATAAATCTATACACTCTTCAAATATTTGTGAATTGGATGCAGCAAATTTGAATATATTTTGAAATACTTTTTTCAATTTATAATAATAATAATAATAATAATAATAAATTGTTTATTTCAGGCAATATAAAACCCATAAAAAAATATACAATAAATTTTAAAATACAATTTAAAATACAATAATACAATACCTAAATCCAAAATAAATCTAAAACATAAGTGATACATATACCTACATTACTTTTTATTTCTCTCCTAGTGCACTCGCAGCCAGTATCGGATTATCCCGCTCTCATATGGGTTCTCATGGAGTGCATAGACGAGCTCGTTTTGCGAGGTTTTTACCCTTTCCCAGAATGAGGCCACCCGGGACCTGATGACCGCGAAGTAGTCAGGGACCCTGGCGTCGGCGAACATGCCCGACGCACTACAGTACCGTGGCAAACGCAATAATATGCGGAAGGCGTTATTATATTGAACTCTGAGGATGTTATAAGTCCTCCTGGTGTAGTTGGTCCAGAGTTGGCAAGTGTAAAAGCATAGGCAGTATGCTCTAAATAGGACAATTTTAACATCCTCAGAGCACTTACCAAAACGGCGCGCGAGCATGTTCGCCCTAACCGCCATGGCCCTGCGCTCCCTCTCGATGTCCGCATCATCACTCAGGTTCTCATCCAAGATATGTCCAAGGTACCTGAACTGCCTCACAACCCGAACTGGTGAGCCATACAAATATACTGGAGGAACCATCTCCGGACCCCTTCCTGATTTAAAAACTAACATTTCTGTTTTTTGGACGTTATACTTCATGCCATTCTTTTCAGCGAACGTTTCACAGATTGTAAGTAGTTTTCTTAGTCCCTTGATCGAGGGGCAGAGGAGCACCATGTCATCAGCGTAACTTAGGTTGTTAAAACATATATTATTGAACCAGCATCCGACATCGGCGCTCCTCAGCTCCTCGATCAAGTCATTAACATACAGGTTGAAGAGATCAGGAGAGGTCAATCCACCTTGACGCACACCACAATCTAGCCTGTAACTACTAGATTCTGTGTCGCCCCATCTTACATTGTTAGTCTGGTTCTCGTACCAGAACCTCAACAGATCCACGATATCATTCGGTACCTGAGCCTTCGTCATCTTGTCCCAAAGTATACCATAGTTCACTACATCGAAAGCTTTACTTAGATCCAAGAAACACGCGTATACTGACGTGTCTCTGTGTTTGTAGTAGTTTATGGTGTTTTTCAGTCATAATATCGCGGAATCCGTTGAAAGCCCAGGACGAAAACCAAACTGGGCGTCACTGATTCTAACATTTCTCATCAGTTCGGGCTGCAAAAGCCTTTCAAATACCTTGCCCGTTATTGTACCAAGCGATATGGGTCTGTAGTTGCCCAGATTCGACAGATCGCCAGTTTTGTTTTTTACAATTGGGACTACAACAGTAGCTATGTTGTAGGCACATGTTGAACAGCGAAGACAGAATACTGAAGATCGAATCACCAGCATAGTGTATGTGCTCCACGCTCAGACCGTCATGACCGGGTGACTTGCCACGAGTCATGTTTTTAACAACCAGGAAGACATCTTTGGGGGAGAACTTTATCTGATGCTGAGGCGTCATGGAGATCTTATTAGTGACGTCAGGTTTGGTGTCTAGCACTCCCTCCGCAATCTCGAGTGGTTTCACCCTGAAGTGGTTCATAAACATATCTGCTATGAACTTAGTGTCATGTGCACCATTCACACTAACTGGCAAACTCGGCTTATGGTTAAGTTTTTTAGTGGCTTTCCAAAATCCAGAAAAGTTCTTAGATTTTTGATGTAGTGCCAGACTATTCATTTTGATCTTGTCCTGATTATTCTGACACCACTTCAATTTATTTTTAAAGGCTTTGCGACTTTCTACCATAGCATCGTAATCATCACCCACGCTGGGTTTACCACAAGCTTGCCAGTAGCGGAAATATAGTCGAGCTCGTCCATGCAACTCCTTGACATGGTAGTTCCAACCAGCGATCTGTCGATTTTTGAGCTTGCGTGCACCAGAAGAGCTACTGTTTGAACTATGACTGGATATCGCTGCGTTTTGCATCACATTAATTGTATCAGTGTATAACTTATCTATATACTTAGTAACATGTTCATTTTTATCACAGTTTAATAATACTTGACTAGGATCTGGCAGTAATAATAATAACTGATCCGAACATATTTTGTTATAAAACTCTATTTGATCTAAATCTCTTTGGCCCCACTTGACTTTGTAAGCATCATTATTATCACATTCATTTAAACAATTTTTATCAACAATATATTTCAAGTCGCATGTTACGAAAATAGGGAAATGGTCTGACCAAAGTACGTCGTAGTCCACGTAAACACTCAGGACAGTGTCACGGGCTGCCTTGGTCGTCACACAGTGGTCCAACCATCTACACGTTCCGTGGGCTTCACTTACATACGTGTACGTCCCAGAGTCCACACCCAGTATGTCGATGTCCGCACATGACCATGATTGATCCGTACAAAAATCAATTAACTCCTTTCCGAATAGAGCATTCGGATGCGCGTTATAATCCCCCAACATATAAAATGTCTGGACGTCACTCTCTTCGATTATTGCACTCATGCTGGCTAGTATGTCCGTAAACTCGGACAGATTGTCTATGTCATCACACGGCATGTAGACAGAGAACACGATAAGTTGACGGCCCCCGAATTCAATTCGAATTGCCGCCAACCTGTCACTGGCACAGTTCACTATGGAGACATTCTTGAATACGGATTTACGCCACATCAGTGCTAATCCACCGAAAGGCCGTCCACGCAATATACCCGCCGAGTTATCCACCGATGATTTCGCGAAGGCGCCGAACTCGTCGTCAATTTCATTCTTTCTGATTGTTTTGGTAACATACCTAATACTTAAAAAGTGGACTTAATGAAATTTTAGGTTAAATGACATATTACTTCTAAGATTTTATGAACTGTAGGTACAATACTTTTGCAGACGCCTTTTCCCACAAGATGACACTGTTGCACCCACGTTTGTCCTGTTATTCGATACTTCTTTATGCGTGACAAATATAAGGTTTTTTTGTGACCGCATTAAAAGGAGCTTAATTATCGACCTAACCTTTAAGGATCTCTAAGGAATCTACATCATCAACAAACTTTAAACTGTATCGTAGTACTATCGTTCGACTCGTTGTGCTCAGCCTGTTAAACTTTACGTCGAACAAATCCAGTCACGGGTGAAACCGTTTTGAAAATTTGGTTTATCGTCTCGTCACAGAAAAAGTCGTCGGCGACCCCTTATTATTACTGACCTCTAGGGTTCACTTCTTCGAGTGCGAGGCCAGCAGGAGGCCCTTGCGTGAGTCAATGCTGCAAGGGGCTACCCTATCGCCGTCGAGAATATGATTTATGATTATGGCTACTGACCTCTCAGCTACAGCGGCGACGGCGGCGGAGTGGTGAATGGCGCTCTTGCCGCGCTTGCGTCGTCGGGTTCGCTTCCGCGAATACGAGGCCAGCATGAGGCCCTTGCGCGCGTCTATGCGCTTTTTGGAGTCCTAGAAATACGAACATTTGTATATTTCTGAACATATTTAGAAATGTTGAACGATAGCTTTCTTTAATACTATACGAGTATTCTATTTTGTAAGACTGTGAATATAAATATTTTTAATATCATCTGCTGGGCAGCAATCTGAGAGATTAATAATTTTATCGAATCTCAATAATTATGTTAAGTCTTATCTGCTTGTTTTGAGCTTTTTGGTGTACCGCAGTAGTTTCTTTTGTATTTCAATTACGTTATTTATTTCTTGCTTTTTAGTACAAAATTAAGAAAAATCTGTAAATGCTTAGTTTAAAACTAAGGTCTATGATAAGTTACTATTTCCGTACCCGCCTTTTAAAGATGTTTATTTTAATACCCCACTCGAGGGTCTCCAAGAAAGTTTTGTTAGCACGCACATTACTCGCACTCGCGAAGACGAATCTAATGAATTCATCAAAATCGGTTGACCCGTTGAGTAATTACGCGGGGAGACAGGAACAGATACATACATACATACAGGTCAAACATATAGCCCTCCTCTTTTTCGCTTTACTTCAGACAGGTAAAACAAATGCACCTGAAGGTTGAAGAAGAAGATGATGAGGAGATAGAAGAAAACAATAGTTATAATGATAATATAACACAAACATAACATTTACATGCAAGCAAATACATTGCTTCTGGCCCCACACTAGGATACCCTGTATCGTGGCCACCAGCTTCACCCACATCCAAGACCTGGGTTTTTTTTCGGCTAGTATTTAATCTTACATCAAAAATACTGATTTGTACAGCTCAAAAGGATCAGCAAAAAAACTTTTTACGTTTTAAATATTTTTTGTGTACTCAAGTTTATTTTTTAAGTATTTTTTGTTGTTCTTGCATGTTTAACCTAACACGAAGGATAAAGGGGGCTTCGTTTCGCTCAACCCCTTTACCCTTCACCTAAGCTACCGCAGCATTTTGCCCTGATATTTGCTGTGCAAATCAGTATTTTTGATGTGCAGTTTAATATTTTTACCTCCCCGTTTTTTTCTACCTCCCCAGCTGGTATTCGAACCCGGGACGACAGAGCCTCGACCCGCAACGCCATAGAGGTCGACATGATGATAAATGATGTTGAGCATACCTTGCCGAGGGTCCTCACTGCGAGCGAGGTCGGGTCGAAGCTGAACGTGGAGTCGTCGCGGTGGTCGTTCAGGTCTTTCTTTCGTTCCTGCGAGACAAAAAATAGCATAGTGAGCATCACAACTATCAGATCGAACCTTATTAATATGATCATGGCTATTTTTGAGTGGCCGAGCAACCTGTAAGTCCTACAGATCAACCTTATAAGGTCTAGCAAGGACGGCATCGTAAGCCGCCCCTAAAACATGGTTAGTCAAGTTTTTTTCTTTTTCAAAATTCTTTATTATGGAATAATAAAAGTAAGTACACTTATAACCATTACCATTCAAGGGTTTCGTACATACTTCTAGATAAGGTTGTGTTCACAGACCATAGATTAAGGTAGACGACTCATATACGGTGAAATGTATGGGAACCAAGAGTGTAATTTTTTTACTTAGCCGGTAACATAGACTAGCATAATACATGGTGTTACATACAAGCATAAGATTTTTTTGATTCGCCGCGCTTTGCGATGTTTTTTAGGCTAGCCAGACTCTAGGCAGAGAAAATAGTTATATAATTTATTATTTAGTATGTCTATAGTATAAAGTCTTTCAACTATCTTTTGGCGCGTGAGTAAAGTTTACATTTCTGTGCAACTTAATGCACCGAAATAGTCGAAAAGCATTAGTTCCACCTATTACCGCAAGCCAAAAGATACGCAAAGCTGTACTCACGTTAAGGCTGAAGGCAGACTGTTTGAATAGTAGGCTGAATGATAGGTAAGCCTATATCACGTGACCGAAAAGTTGCATTGCCTGCATACAGTATCAAGAAACGTGTATGCAGACCAGTGCTATTGTTGAATGTTTCATTTGTTATATTGTTAAATGTTTCATTTGTTACCTAGTTACTTCTCTGTCAACGTTCGCTATCATCATCTTTTTAGTTTGACTCGGTTCAAAAGGGTTTTAACGGAAGACCAGCGCAGCTTGTCTGAGCCTGCATACGCTGAGTTAAAACCTTTTTGTAGCTCTAGTATTTGTGTTTTTATATTGTTTGTTTGATTTCTTAGTTTGTCTTTATGTATTTAATTGTGTTGTGAGAGTTACAAATAAATGCTTTTTATTTGATTTGATTTGATTTTGACCAGTGCTACAGACAGTTAGTCAAAAATAACAGACAGATAGATACAAATTTACAATGTGTCCCTTTACTTGTGCTATAAGACCTTGCACTGTGCCAAATTTCATTATTATAGGTCAACGGGAAGTACCCTATAGGTTTTGGTTCTCTTGCGAGTACTATGAAAATCCAACTTTTTTACAGCATAAAAGGTCGTTTCGTTTGATTGCGTTAACCTAGAAAATTGATTTTTTCACAGCTTGAAAGGACCACCGACCCGAGTAATTGATATCAATTTCAACTTGACCCCTCCACGCATTACACACGGACAGACGGACAACAAAGTGATCCTATAAGGGTTACTTTTTAGGGTTCCGTACCCGAAGGGTGCCAAACGGGATCCTACTACTAAGCCTACGCTGTCCGTCTGTCATCAGGCTGTATCTCAACAACCGTGATAGTAAGTTGAAATTTTCACAGATGATGTATTTCTGTTGCCTCTATAACAACAAATACTTAAAAAAACAGAACAATAAATATTTAAGGGGGCTCCCATACAACAATTCTTTCAATTCCAGATACAAACTTATGAATGCACCTGGTTACGTACATGGAGTGTGGCCGCACCAATAACTTGGTAAACTACATTTTGTTATGTAAAATCCAAACTATTCACTCCACACCATCTCTACCATTGTACGGTGGTACGAAACCCTTCGTGCGCGAGTTCAACTCCCACTTGACCGTTTTTTTTGTGTTTTTTTTTCATTTAAGGTACGGAACCCTTAAAAGTAGCAACTTTTTTGACGCCGAAAAAAATTTGATACATTTTCATAGTAGAAAACTAAGTAGTTGACACAGGTATATCTTTTGATACTCTCGTATTCAGTCTCTACGTCCTCATAACTTGGGCACAATGTTGCCTCTGCCACCCAGTATGGGAAAAGGGGTGACGGTATAGTTTTGTTGTACATACCTCCTGCGTAATCTGCGACTCCTCTTCGTAGCTGAGCGCCACCACGGCCAGCATCAGGTTGATGAGGTAGAAAGACCCGAAGAACACCACCACCGTGAAGAACGAGACGGACATCGGACCGCACGATGATAGCACCTGCAACAGGAAAGCTGAATTATGAAAGAAAGAAAGAAGAAAGATGCATTTATTATAAGGACAGTGAACACACTACAATGAGGGTTTTCGATACTTTTTCTGCCACCAGGCGGCGCCTCGTAGGCGTCAGGTCTAGATAGTACAAAATCAGAAAACCCTCGAGGGTTTTCGATACTTTTTCTGCCACCAGGCGGCGCCTCGTAGGCGTCAGGTCTAGATAGTACAAAGTCAGAAAACCCTCGAGGGTTTTCGATACTTTTTATGCCACCAGGCGGCGCCTCGTAGGCGTCAGGTCTAAACAGCTGTCAGATAGTACAAAGTCAGAAAACCCTCATTACAGCGAAGAAACAAAACACAGAGGTGAAAAATGGCAATGACACATGATATAAAATGACATAAATGACAGTCGTGGTGTGTCGCTGTCATTATAAGTGGCGTCTGACTCAGCATTATGCTGAAGGCCAGGCCTTCGACGCTGATTTTCAGTCCGCGCCAAGTGTTACCTCGCGATCGTCCCAGACCGCGGCGTGGTACAATCCATAAATACATAAATATAAAGAATATATAAAAAATAGGTAACAATAATGATAAATATAGATATGGCTGTTATATATGATACATACAAAAAGTTAAATAAATAAACATGGCCGCGCTTTTCCATCCATCTTTTCAATAAGCTTACGTTTTGGGTTTTCGGTCCCACTGGCAATGAGCGACCACAGACTCAAGTCTTATTGCGGCGTGAGGTTGGTACGGGGGGGGGGGGGGGAGAAATTATGGATATCGATCACATTTCTCAAACATACGGAGCTCCGAGGTCTGATGGGTTTTACGCTTGCTTTTCACACAGGAGATGCAGGTTCGAATGCTGGCCATGTACCAAGATAATTAATTTATCTTAAGTCCATAATATGAACGTTCTAACGGTGATGGAAAACATCGTGAGGAAACCTTCATTAATCCGTTGCTGGGGCGATGATTTAGCCCCCTGTCACGCAAAATGGAGTATTGAATGACGGCTACTGTTTAATCGCACAACAAAAACACTTTTTATGTTTTAACTTTTTTTGTTGTTCTTACATGTTCATCCTAATACGGTTACCAAAGCTACCGCAGTATTTTACCCTGATATTTGATTTGAATATCAGTATAATTGCTGTGCAAATCAGTATTATTGATGTGCAGTTTAATATGTCCCTTGAATAACTGGCTAAAAGTGGGCACAATTGTGCCTATGCCACCTCGTATGGGAAAAAGCGTGACGCTATGTTATGTTGTGTTACGTGGTAATTTGTTCGCGACAGAATAGATATCCGCGATTAGGTATAGGCCATTGTACATAGTCGTAGTATATAAGTTATAGTATAAGTAGTAGTAAGACAATAAAAGTACTGTTTCGTGTGTGTCCTTATTGAAATAAAGATAAATGGTAAATATAGATAACTGATAGGAACATATAGATAGCAGAATAGCCAATTAGAAACATAGCCCGATAGTATTATAATTAGTGTTCAGACAGCTTGTCATTTGTATAGGTATTATTGTAAATAAATAAATCAGTATTACGGTTTAGTTAGCTCTTGCCCGGTAGCGCCACCTACAGAATAAAACGGGGCACTACCGTGCATAGTCCAATCGTAGCCTAGCATAGCGTCCGACCCCCTCCCTCACCTATATAAACAGGTGCCGGGAGCAAATCGGCCTCTTTGCGCGGCGATCAATGGAACAAGCAACTACCCTTGCCAGCTGGCACTCTTCGCCCCCAGCTGGCACTCTTCGCCGACGACGCTGCCTACTACGCGTCGTCGATCCAGGCACGGCACGCTGCCGTCAAACTGCAGCGCACCCTGGACATCTTGCCCGACTGGCTCGCCAAGTGGCGGTTGTCCGTCAACGTTGGGAAGACGCAGGCGCTCATCACAGGCCAGTCCCCCCTTCCACCACCACTCCAGCTCCAAGGACAGGACATCGCGTGGTCTCCGCAGGTGAAGTACCTGGGAGTGACCATCGATCGCCGGCTCACCATGAAGCAACATGTCGACAACGTCGTCAACCAGGTCAAGGTGGCACGCGCCAAGCTGCGTCCACTTCTCGACTCCAGCCTCCCTCTGAGGGCGAAGCTCGGGATCTACAAGTGCTACGTGAGATCCCGCCTCACCTACGCGGCCCCGGCATGGTACGCCCTGTGCTCGGAGACGAACAAACGGAGACTCCGAGCCCAAGAGAACCTCTCTTTGCGTACCATCGTCGACGCCCCCCGCTACGTGAGGAATGCGACGATCCAGAGGGACCTCAGATGGGAACCAGTGGACCAGTTTGTCCAGAGGCTGGCGAAGGGCATGTTCGCGCGTGCGGATAGCTCACATCATCCGCACATCCGCGACATGGCGCCGTACCACGCGCGCCCGCCCGACCGCCGCCGCCTGCCACGCGACCTGGTTGCCTAGCCGGCGATCATCCAATGGAACACCCCAAGTGAGAAGATCTCCACCGCCCGCGAGGGCCCCCCGATGACCTGTCCATAGGAGTGGACAGAGGCGCTTCTTCAGGAAGAGATCCGATGATCTGACCCTGACTCCCCACGCCCCAGAATGGGTGCGTGAGAAGAATACTTGATTGATTGAAATCGGCCTCTTTGCGCGGCGATCAATGGAACAAGCAACTACTTCGGGATACGGAACTACTGCAAGATCAAGACTTTCATTTGGCGAGGACATCCCGTAGAATCCCACAGTCAGGAACACCCCCACGGTGCAGGTAGCGACAGGTGCAGTCAGGTGCTGACCTGTTCAGACGTGCACAGAATTTACTTATTTCGTTCGCACTAAAATACGCAAAAAATATTTTAATTTTAAAAAGAAATGCGCCAGATGTTGAACTTTTGACTTGAATTCGAACATAAAGCGCGCAGGAAATTCAAGTATGAAAGTGGCGTTTTATTTAAATTTAGAATATGAATAAACTCTGTTTTCGTTTGTTACAAGGTTTTTATTTATTTTTTCTTTGAAATCAAATATCGGGAAAACTTCGTCACTAGGTACGGCCATTGAGTTACATTTTCCTGAAAAAAACATACAATTGGCGGGAAAACGAACTAAAAAGCTCTGCTATAAAGAAAGTGTTGAAAAATAATCGTAGCCGGCCGCATCTGCAGGCGACGTGTGAGCGCGACATGAGCACTATTTAGCGCTGACTTGCTCAATCGCTAGGTATCGACACTCGCTGTCTCGCTCATACGCTCACGCAACACGTCGTCTGCAGTTGCAGTCTGCTGAGGAATTGCACCTACAAATTTTGTGCAGTCTACCATAATCATATTCAACCCGACTGCGCCAGGGAGTTAAATGTTACTATGTATTTATTTAACACCTGTCACAAGCAGGGGAGGCGTAGATGATCACCAAGAAGTGACGTTAGCTTGGCCACATGATGGCCTAACGAACACCTATCGAAAGTAGCCAACGGGTGCCCAAAGGGAAAACCCCGAAACAAGGTGGAAACTTTTTTCAATGGAGCAAGAAGTCGGCAGTGTGAGCTCAGGATGGGCGGTGTTACAGCAGATGGGATCGGAGCCAATAGAAATATTTTCTGAGAGCCCTGTACCCCTGGGGTGGGCGGTGACAGGACAATTTTCTTTATATAAACAGTCAACTGGCGTTAAAATAATAATAATAATAATATACGTTTATTGCCATAAATAATACAGTTTTTTGATACATGTAATGATAAGATTTGCCTGAGACAATAGGAAGTAGCTCAGCTCCTGCTCTCAGCTCCTAGCACAGAACCGGGACTCCGTGTATCGCTGATTTTCAGCATGAGGTTTTGAGCGGGGTAACATGTCATCGAGGGTCGCCGGAGAGTTTAAATTTGTATAATAAAATAAGCAAAAAACACCGAGAAATAAAATCACTACTTTACCATTTAGTTAGACTGTCTTCTGCTGACTCTTGTATTATATTGCGTGTGTGTTTGTTTGTGTGTATTTGTGTGTGAGGGGGTGTATGTGTGTATTAGCTAGTTTGTGTTTCCTTGTCAAGGGCTCTTACTTTAGAAAATGCCGGTATTCTGGAGTAAAATAAAGGTTAGGGCTGGGTTCAGTCAGAATAACAGCGTCACAGGGTTTCCTGTGACATTATGCTGAGTCTTCGCCCTCTCGCTGTGGTGACGTGCGCACGCGGCAACAATTCCACACCAGACCTGACGCCCACTATGTTACTATTACTGCTATTTTCATTGTTGTATGTGCTGTGCTGATACAGAGAATAAACCTACATTCTATTCTATTTTGTACTTAAATGTGTTGTTGGAGACAGATAATGGTCACTAAAAGAGTTTTCTCTGACAATCGATACACGAAAGGTACAGTTCCGTGTACATCGATTCTGTATCTCTCGACATCTATCCCGATACTATTGCGATTATGACTGTTTGTTTATTTAGGATCTGTGATGTGTCCAATACTTGTATGACGCTTTGCGAAATCAAAACGAATCGTTTATCTCTTCTTATACTCGAAAGTATAGTATACCTTTAGAACCTAATTTGCAGCAAAACGGAACGTCCCACCGTAACTACGTGGAAACCTAAAATGGTTGTTTTCTCCATTAGTGATAGATAACATCTAAAAGAAGATTAGCGTAGCTTTTGTATGAAGCAATTTGCTGCTACGGGATTGCCGCTACGCCTCGTAGCGGACTACGAGAACCCGCTACGGCACGTAGCCGATATTTTATTTTAAAACTAATTTACGTTATCATTTTGTTCTATTTTTAATATAACTATGGTCTAATACTAAAACCATCAACTAACAAATACTCGTATAAGTATTTTGTTACATTAGATTAGACTTTCCAAGAGAGTATTCATTAGGAAAAGTATTTCTTCAGTCTCCATAGATAGCGTCAAATTAGGTATCTATATCATATCCACGTCTCCACAAACTTTTGAACACAGTAAATACCCCAACAAGCGAGATTCCTTCACATCAGAAGCACATTCTGTCGTGTTATACTTTTGCTGCTCTAAACTTTCGCAAACCGCTCGCGGCAACAGGACTAAACAGTAGCTTCGCACAAAAACTAGGTAAGTGTTGGAAGCATTACACGCCGCTTTATTTCGGCTTGCCTTGCATGCAAATTTCCTGTTTTGTCCAGAGCGGCGTAAAATGCTGTAAAATATCAAGACTTCTTGATATCTCACTTGGGTGATCTTGGACTTGGAACAAGCGCTGAATCTGAAGTGATCTGCTTTAATTGTTATTCGATGTGACACAAAATATATTTAGTTAATACACAGTTCTCGGCAACCAAACCATACCGCGATCTAACTTGCATGCTAACGCCATCTATCGCACCAAAAGTAAACTATCTCTGATATACTGATTATGCTTTGAACAATGCTTAGGCGACAATTCGGTTTCCGTATCAAAAAATAAACTGTAGGATGTAGGTTTGTAACCGTGTCATAAATATAAACATTAACATTTACATACAGGCACATACATTGTTTCCGGCCCCACACTAGGATATCCTGTGTCGAGGGAACCAGAATCAGCGACGTCACACACATATAAACATCCAAGATCTGGGGATTTTTTCTTCAAATCCCAGCTGGGAATCGAACCCGGGACCTCTCGCTTGGTAGACCGGGGTCATCATGTACCTATAGTGTGGCGATCCAGATAAATGAAGTATCAACACCTGCATCAGCTGCATTTCGACTAAGGGATATTCCTTGGTCTTAGTGTAGTGTGTACTTAAACTAATGGAATCATTATAAAAAAAAAACATTGCATTTATGAATGTACTTCGTTACGTACATGGACTATGTAAGTATCCGTACCAATTACATTGTTAACTACATTTTGATAACTAAAATCTCACATATTGACTTTTAACTTAATATAATAACCTCATATACTCGTTGTAATAATCTCTCGTCTAGTACCCATAGCACAAGCCTGATGGAGCTTTCTATGGGCCTTGTTGGATTTTTGTAAGATTGTTCTCTAATATTTATTTATTTACACTGAGAGCAATGAAAAAGTTCCAGTGACACTGCACCAAATTACTCCTAAACGGGAAAGGATATCTTAGTGACGCCGTCTGCAATATTGAAGTACATTTAACAGCGCATCAGAATATTACCAACTAAAAACGTCAATATTGTGTTCAAATTTTAAATAAATGTCTTAGGAGATATTCAGGTGTTTGTCGGCATTTTGTGGGTAGAACTTTTTTATTGCTGGTCAGTGTATTATTATTATTGGCAAAGTCACAAATATTTGATACAAACGCGACACGACAGCCACAAATGATTCGGTCCAAATTATCTTCATGCAACCTACCAACTGATGTGACCTTTATAAGGTGACTGTTTGTTTGGCCGCTTCTGAGTTATGGCTTACGCCCGGCACTGAAGATAGAAAGAACAAGTAAGAGTATCCAAGAAAAAGAAGAAACCAAAAAATCATAGCGTCACGCTTTTTCTGACATGGGGTAGCAGAGGCATAGTTCTGCCAGTAATCACATACTCCATTTTACAGGGGGCTAGCCCATTTTTTTTGAAGTAAATCTTCTTTACGCACGCTTGACTTGGGGAGTAAGCTGGCGAATGCGTGACGAGAGCGTTGCGAAAAGTGTGATCGGGCGAGGCGAACGAGAGGTGCGCGCGCACATTTTCTTTCTCTCTTCCTCTCATAGCCAGACACAGTGCAGGAGATGTATTTTTGAAGCATTAGAGCTAAATAAGTTTTACTTCAGTTGTGTGGTCTACACACACACAACTCTCTCTCTGCACACTCTTTTTATCACGCTTTTATTAGCTTCACCTGTGTGTTTGTTTGTATGTATATAACCGACTCCTTTGGACTCGATTTTGACCCACTTTAAACGGACTGATTCAATTCAAACTTTGTACACTTATCAAGAATCAGCGACAATGTAATAATTTCATAAGTTTATCTCATTATCCTGATTAGGATCGCCAGGATTAATTAATTTCTCACACAAACTCTGTGTGAGAGCAAGGGAATCGAACTAAACTCGAACTAAAAAATGTAAAATAAATATAGTCAAAAAAACTAAAAAAAAAACGCTTTTAAGCACTTCGAACTAAAAAGTTTTTTCACAATAATAATAGTATTTTTTATTCCTTATTGTTTTAAGGTTATATTAAAAATTATTTTTAACTTTTTAGTTCGAAGAGCTTTAAAAGCGTGTTTTTTAGTTTTTTTGAACTATATTTATTATTTTTACATATAGTCGTTTGAACTAGTAACAGCGACATCACACACATATAAACATCCAAGACCTGGGGATTTCCTTTTCTTTACCCCCAGCCGGGGATCGAACCCGGGACCTCTCGCATCGTAGGCAGAGCCACAACTGCAATCGGTGTGTCTGTATGTTTGTCCGTGGCTCCCTACCTGTCAAATGGGCAGACGGATTTTGATGCGGTTTTCTGTAAATGGTAGTAGACTTCCCTGCAATGGTTCTTAAATATTAATAAAAGTCTGCCTAACAAGCAATAGCGCTCAAACGGGTGGACGGATTTGAATGCAGTTTTTTATAGTTTTGTCGATGGGTCTTAGATATATACTTTATTATAATTGGTTCAGCCTAAATAAGAAACGAGTGTACCAAATGTATACCGTAACGTTTCATTAATGTATAGGGGCTGTTTAAAATTTTAAATTTATATTTTTAAGTCATGTTTCGGGCTGTGGACTCAGTTCCCAAATAAACTAACAAATAAGCACCCAACAAGGTCACAGCGACTGATAATATCCTCAGACTTAGAATAAGTAATTACCATGTATTTCATCTAGAGGGGTGAACGTTTAAGCCTAGCTTAGATTGTCGAGTGTAGTCTAGTCTACAGTGGGGACTCACAATAAATCTTCTGCGACCCTGGTACCCGCCTACCCAATTAGCGTTAGGCCGATTGTGTAAACAGGTACCCTAGTTTTCTTATAAATATCAAGTGGGGAATCCGGCTGTCAACATCACACATTCACCTTTCTTTAGAGCTATATTGAAACATAATTACTCCGACATGTTTACAAAAATATAAAAAACTAGCTAATGCCCGGAACTTCACCCGCGTGTTATTAGGATTTATTATTTACCGAAGTATCGTTATCTCGGTAACGTTGCCCTCCATCTGGTGCAGTCGGATAAAAAGTATTCTATATTTTAATCTAGCTCATAAAGTATCTCTGTGCTAAATTTCATTCAAATCCGTTTAGTCGTTATAGCGTGATTGAGACACAAACATCCAAACATCCTAACATCCTAACATCGCTACTTTCACATTTATAATATTAGTTAGATAACAAGTCGATCTAGTTACAGAACTGTATGGTCAATATTAAAGGTAATATTTGTCATTTGTCTTCGAATCGATACGGACATCAAACATCTTTGAATTAAACGCAATTGAATGCGGTCAATTATTTTTGATCGATCAATCGATCGATTTTTTGCGTAACATCCCTGGTATTTAAAAATAAAAAGTGTTCACCGACGTACAGTAAGATTATTTTAATTTTACCGTTCGACACCGATCGTCTTTTTGATATTTATTAAACCGTAAATAAATTAACTGTTTTCAGTTTGTTCCCTTAATATACAATAGCCTGCAAAACTAAGTACTGCATTTTTTAAATTTGCATTTTTTCTAAACTATAGAAATAGAGATTTAAAATAAATAAACCTTCTATGGCAACTTTAATCAGCTTTCTTCGAAACCTTAGTACAATATTAAACTATTTTATCTACACACGTATAATAAACCCTCTTTACTGCGTACAAAAACCGCACGTTACGATCAGCATAATGTTAAAATACTTGGTAAAAAATCATTTCTTATGTGAAAAATTACACATTATGACCATAATGTGTAATTTTTCTACATATTATGACATTCAATTTTCGAACGCCGACGCCCGCCTGCGTGCTGTCTCTAGTTTGTCTGTGAAGTTGGTACTGACATTCAAATTTCGAACGCCGACGACGCCCGCCTGCATGAAGTTGGTACTACAGAACAAGCTAAACAATTGCAGAGCCACAGTGCCGGTCAAACACGCGGTTCCTGAACACATCAAAGAGAGCTTATGATATGTGTGTAAATAAACTAGTGTATGTAACTGTACATAATTAGGCATTAAAACTCTCGAGTGATATTATATGCCCTCCATTATGTATCAGTCACATAAACTACTCTTTCGAGCCCTTTTTATTTAAAAAGTATATCTTGTACACTTAAAAAGTTATTGCAATTTTAAAAGTGTGATAATTAGTGGCAAGCCTTTGGCTTAGTTTTGTATGTACTCTTCAAGATACACCTCTGTGCCAAATTTCAAGTTTCCAGGACATCTTCATCACTTTCAGCGACTAAACCCGAGAAAAGTCGGGTGATAAAGTTAAAGTAACCGTACTGTACAACCTCGTAACCTTGAAACGAAGTTCAGTTTTGTAGAACAAAAATGGTTTATTATGTTGTGAATGGATTTATTAGTGAAAGTAATAAATAAATGTAGGTGTAACGAGTTAGAACCACTGCACAGCATGGGGGCTGGTCAAAGTCAAAGTGTAGGCCAATTTATTAGGGTTCCGAACCCGAAGGCTGCCAAACGGTACCCTATTACTAAGTGTCTGCTGTCCCTCCGTCCGTCCGTCCGGCCGTCTGTCAGCAGGCTGTATCTCATGAACCTTGATCGTTAGGAAGTTGAAATTTTCACAGATGATGTATTTCTGTTGCCCCTATAACAACAAATACTTAAGAACAGAATCAAATAAATATTTAAGGGGGCTCCCATACAACAATTATTTCAATACCACCACAATACAAACTTATATTCATATATAGTAGCCGCACCAATAACTTTGTAAAGAACATTTTGTTATGTAAAATCCAAACTATTCACTCCACACCATCCCAACCATTGTACGGTGGTATGGAACTCTTCATGCGCGAGTTAGACTCGCACTTGACCGTTTTTTATTATAGTAGATAATTAAATATATTTATCTACACACGTATCATAAACCCTCTTTACTGCGTACAAAAACCGCACGTTACGATCAGCATAATGTTAAACTACTTAATAAAAACTCATTTCTTATCTGAAAAATTACACATTATGACCATAATGTGTAATTTTTCTACATATTATGACATTCAAATTTCGAACGCCGACGCCCGCCTGCGTGCCGCTCCTAGTTTGTCTGTGAAGTTGGTACTGACATTCAAATTTCGAAAGCCGACGCCCGCCTGCGTGAAGTTGGTACTACAGAACAAGCTAAACAACTGCAGAGCCACAATGCCGGTCAAACATGCGGTTCCTCAACACATCAAAGAGAGCTTATGATATGTGTGTAGATAAACTAGTGTTCTGTACATAATTAGGCATTAAAACTCTCGAGTGATATTATTATGAAACTCGCCTCTCGAGTATTAATGCCCTCCATTATGTAGCAGTCACATAAACTACTATTAGCGAACATCATTTTTTGCCTCTTCTCTACATTAAAACACTGAGGTTCAGTAGCTCAGTGCGGGTAGATGGAGGGCTAGTGGCCAACTCGACTGTCAGTATTTAACAAGAGGTCCCAATAGGGCCTATGACCCAGCTTTACACCAACTACCACCGAGTAGAGACAGCAGCAGAGACCTACAGCTTAACGTGTCATCCGCAACACGGAAGCGCCCGAGACAAATGCCACATAGAAACGGACACCCATCCAGCCCCTGTCCCTGCCAGATGTTGCCGTTAGGCCGTTGAATACCTTTACGCCGCGGACGCTTCTATTCGCTTCAATTAGTCAAAATTAATTGTAAAATTGCCTTCTTGTGTCAGTCACGAGCCTTTGTACAGGGGTTTCGTAGGGTAGGCGTAGGGTTGTGTAGTGTAGCACTAAGAACGGATTTGGTGAAATTCATCCCCCAAGGGGGGGAGATGTGGGGTTACAGTTTGTATTGAAATCAAAAACTGCTTGACTTATGGAGCCGAAATGCAGCTATAATAGATAGTTTGTAGGTGCCAGAGTTAACAAGAGTTTTTTTTAATTAGGGTTCCGTACCCGAAGGGTTCCAAACGGGTCCCTATTACTAAGACTTCGCTGTCCGTCCGTCCGTCCGTCCGTCCGTCTGTCACCAGGCTGTATCTCAAGAACCTAGCTAGCTAGAGAGTTGAAATTTTCACAGATTATTTATTTCTGTTGCCGCTATAACAACAAATACTAAAAAACAGGATAAAATAAATATTTTAGGGGGCTCCCATACAACAATACCACATACAAACTTATGGATGCACCTGGTTACGTACATGGAGTGTAAAAGTACCCGCACCAATAACTTTGTAAACAATATTTTGCTGTGTAAAATCCAAACTATTCACTCCACACCATCGCTTCCATTGAACGGTGGTACGGAACCCTTCGTGCGCGATTTAGACTCGCACTTGACCGGTTTTTTCTTCTTCTGAGGGAATGGCGAAGAGAACTATTTATGTAAAAATAAACTTGATCTATGAATTTGAAATTTGGCAGATATGTAGTTTATAGAGCGACTTCAGCTTAGTAAAGGTTTTATCCAAAAGTTAAGAAACTCAAAAACCGTAACCCGTGAAGATGTGGCACATAGGTAGGAGGTAGTTACTAGATACAAGACGTTATTGACATTGTAATTTTCTAACACTAGACGAGAGAAAAAGGGGAGGTGGGAGTATTTAACACAGGGCCGTACCAAGGGTGGGGAAGGAAGGAAAAATAAGGAAGTTAAAGAAGAAGAAACGACTGCATTCGCGTATGACTTAGCCATTGCTACGCAAAACCACGCGGGTGTGGCCGAGGGCAACGGCTAATTATTATAATAAATGTATTTTTAAGATATAACTGAAAAAGTAAAGCAATTGTGCAGTTCTTACCTTGCAAAAATATATTGTGTGCCCTCCGTTACAAGGTTACGTTGTTGAATTTTGATGAAGTATCAAATATTATAATGTTTCACTATTTTAGCGTCCCTTTTTGCTAAGAGCGTCAATCATATTGATAAGAGTGTTATTTGTTCAGAATAAATCAGTAAAGGAGAATCAAATTTGCAATATCACTAAAAGTTTAATTTAGTGGTGTTTAGAAAAGTCATTTTTTTGCTCTAAATGGTCGATGTTGTATTGCAGGATCACATTTGTATTATATTGACGGCCTCTGTGGCTCAGCGGTTGTGGCTCTGCCTACCATGCGAGAGGCCCCAGGTTCGATCCCCGGCTGGGGGTAAAAAAAGAAGAAAAAACCATAGCGTGGAGGTATCAAGTTGGTGTTATTTAGGTTTGCAATCTCTCAAAGTGTTAAACAAAGGCGTGTATGTAGTATTTAATCGCACATCAAAAATACTGATTTGCACACCAAAAAAGGATCAACAAAAACACTTTTTATGTTTTAAATATTTTATGTGTACTTGAGTTTACGTTTTAAGTACTTTTTGTTGTTCTTACATGTTCAACCTAACACTAAGGATAAAGGGGGCCTCGTTTCAATCACCTTTACCCTTCACCTAAGCTACTGAAGCATTCTGCCCTGATATTTGCTGTGCAAATCAGTATTTTTGATGTGCAGTTTAATATTTCCCTTAAACAAATCAAACTTACAGCTCTACGCAATCAAAAGATACCACCACAGACGTCAGAATGAACCGTTTCACCGTCGCCATACACACCTCACTACGCTACGATCGAATTGTGTATGTCTGATCAGCCTGTTTTTTTCATTCGCATGTAATAATAATAATAATACCTTGGACACTATTTACACACATTGATCTAGCCCCAAACTAGGATTCCCTATATTTTGGGTACTAGACAACGATACACATACTTATATAGATAGATATTATACTTAGATAGATAAACGACCATGACTAGGGTACAAACATCCGTTCTCATCAAACAAATATTTGCCCCCACCGGGACTCGAACCCGGGACCCTTGGCTTCGTAGGCAGGGTCACTGCCAACTCGGCCATTTGGGTCGTCTCATCACCCTGTTTTATTCATTCGCATTTAATTGGTTGTTGTTTCTATTATTTGTTATTCTATTCAATGCCCACTGATTGTATTTTCCGTGTTCTGTTGGAACGACTGAATAAATGCTTCATCTATCTATCTAATTTTGCTGAAATTGCTTGATATTCACAAGGAACTTATAACCCGGGTCCTACCCATTGCCCCAGAGTCATGAAATGTGTCGAGAAAAAATCAAGCAAAAAATCTGAAAACCGTATATTTGTCTTTCCGTCACAAAAAAACATGCAATTTGTGCGGAGCCCTCGGCGCGCGAGTCCAACTCGAACTTTTCTGTTTTTTTTTTGTTTTTCACGGCTCTTTATGTAGGCCGCTAGTTAGCCGAAGGCAAATGTGAGGTAATCGGCCGCTTTTCCGGCTTCAGTTGTAATGAACAATATGAATGTCATTAATCACAGGCCGGCACAAAGGCGGCCGTGACGGAGGGTGTACGCTGTACGGAGTTGGTAATTATGAGAACGACAGACAATTTGCAGCACAAAATCAATCAATTTTGTGCTGAGACTTTTAAAATAAAGAAAACATCACGCTTTTTCCCATACGGAGTGGCAGAGGCATAGTTGCACCGACGTTTGGCGAGTTATTTAATACCTACTCCGTTTTGTATGACAGGAGGTAAGCCCATCACCGCAGTTATACCGGAGATATATAGATATGAAGACGACCGGTTCAGCCTAGCGGGTTCGAATCCCGGTAAGGGCAAATATTTGTGTGATAACCATGAATATTTGTTCGTTATTCTTGGATGTTTTATTTTGCATTTACATAAGTATTTATCTCTATTAAATATATCATCGTCTATTACCCATAACACAAATCTTACTTGGGCCAAGTTTGGGCCGCACTTCTTACTATGGGCCAAGTTTGATTTGTTTAACATTTTCCTCAAATATAAAATTATCTTTCAATGTACCCCGCTTTAATAATGCTGCAAATGCAAATTGACAAAATGGGCATAATATTGCAACATATTTATTTTATATAAGTTTACGTCGGTTATAGTGATAAATTCTGGCTGTTCAAGTTTTATATAGGTACCCTCAGCCTGAGAAACATTATTTTAGTTAAGGTCATTGTTTGCCAGTTTCTTCTGGCAATGCATCTATTGTAAACTGATTTTATAATAAAGAACTCTGAAAATCAATCAATCAATGTTACACGCAATTTTCATGTTCGCAGAGACTATAAACTATTTTCCTCTAAGGCTTGTCGTACTAATGCAGGTGTACGTTCACCAATATAGCGGATTACTCAATTTTTCAATACCTATTTTAGTGATATCGATATTATGGCCGTAAGAATAAGTGAGTTTAAAAAGGCTATTAGCAGCATTGGAAAGTATATTTATCTTAGATATTATACACCTGCTTGTTGCGTTGTAGTTTGTAATAGTATCTAAAACTGTAACTATCTTTATTAATCCATAACTATTTTTCATTTTTCACTGCCTGTTCTAGATAATATTGTGTACTTGGCGTCAACAAAGTGTAGCGTGAGAAACTGTAAAGCTACCATACTATATAGTAATACGTGGTTATCGGTGCTGGTTGCACAATTGTCAATATGTATCTTACCTACTATAGTTATAAGTTATACCTTATTGTACAACTGTTTGATGAACCAAATAAACAGAAAAAGAAAAAAGTTGTCTTCCAGATTTTTTCATCACGTCTTCAGTAGAAGATAAAAACCTGAGGTGAACAACCTGAAATCCAGACAGACGAACATACGAAAGCTTTTTGTCCCTTAAACGGAGACGCTTTGCTCGCTTCGCTCGCTCGGTCAACTAATAAACATAAACATTTAAATAAAAACACATACATAGCTTCTGGCCCTACACTAGGATACCCTGCGTCGTGGGAACCAGTAACAGCGACGTCACACACATATAAACATCCAAGACCTGTTTTTTTTTTACATGGTAGGCAGAGCCACAACCGCTGAGCCACAGAGGTCGTCAACAGCAAATACGTCAATGTAAAGCCGTAACGGAATCTAACAACACAAACACGCCTAAATTCAAGTATTATTCAACAAATACTTATATTGCCTACGAGTACATCCACCATTCTAAGAAGTAAATTCAGGTCAAGTCGTTAGTCGAATTAATTTACTCGAGACGAGATCCTTCGACATAATTACATCTCGTCGCGTGCTCAATGCGAGCCAATATGTTCAACGTTTGTTCACCTTCCATTACTATTCAGCTTCACTAGGTAATATTTGGATAATTCATTTGGGAGATTAGACGCCATGTAACATTGTATTCTGTTACATAATATTATTTTATCTACACACGTATCATAAACCCTCTTTACTGCGTCCAAAAACCGCACGTTACGATCAGCATAATGTTAAACTACTTTGTGAAAACTCATTTCTTATCTGAATATTGAACATTATGACCATAATGTGTAAATTTTCTACATATTATGACATTCAAACGCCGACGCCCGCCTGCGTGCCGCTCCTACTTTGTCTGTGAAGTTGGTACTACAGAACAAGCTAAACAACTCAATGCCACAATGCCGGTCAAACATGCGGTTCCTGATCACATCAAAGAGAGCTTATGATAAACTAGTGTATGTAACTGTACATAATTAGGCATTAAAACTCTCGAGTGATATTATTATGAAACTCGCTTTCGGCTCGTTTCATATACCCACTCCCGATTTTTAATGCCCTCCATTATGTATCAGTCACATAAACTACTATTATAGAATTTATTTCGTATATTTCTTTATATTGTTGAACAAATAGGTCTACCCCTGCTCAGCAATCAACCTTTCCCATCTTAACCTGGTTTGCTGGAAAAGATCTCTTACTAGAGAAAAGCTCGCCTTTGTACCCTATTTTCATGTAAATCTTGTTTTTTGACGTGATAACGTCTTATAAATGGATGAACGCCGGCTGCACGCACGAAAAAGTGTCACGTTCCGCCTGAGCCGAGCGTGATAGACCGATAGAAAGGCACGATCGATAAATTTCAGTCATTTTGGGAAAGAGACAATATGAGTTTCGGGTGTTACAGACAGATGGTAATTTGACATTCAGCCCTGGTGGGCCGGTCCGGATCGGCCTAAGCGTTTCTTATGACGTTATCACGTAAAATTATCGTCCGTAAACCGACTTTACAGTCAACCAATTTTTGTAGCGATAAAGAAATTATGAATTACGGTGGGACTAGTCTTGAGACGGTGCTATAATAGTACTTAGTGGACTTATTGGGTAGTAATCATAATATGAACTTGTCCATATGACCTTGTAATAATGGGAAGTGGAAATAATGGATCTAAAAGGTTAGGTTAATAGAGAACGAAAGATAAAAGGCGAGTCAAGCAGTACAGTCTACACAAAATAAAGGCCCGGTGACAGCGTCCATGTCTCTGATGTAAAAGGCTGAATTTAGCTTGGCCCACCGAGCCTTTAATTTTTTGAAGACTGTAATGACGTTTTATACAAAAAGAGCAGTTGCCCGCAGCTTTTCTCGCGCAAAGTCGTGTGAAAATAGCTAGTCCTTAAAAATATAACCCAACCTAATGCAGCCCTGTCGCTAAGTCCCTCTTAAGCCATTTAGGCGTCACCTCTATACCTACCTGACTTGCACTTTACAGGTCTTGTAATTTTTGGGTTTCATAACACCATCTCTCGAGGGCTCCGTAGTCTAATGGGTTGGGACCAGTTTAGTGTTGGACAGCAGCACGTTAGAATTAGGAAATGACACAAAGTTTTTTGGAATATCCATTGATAGCAAATTGCAGTGGGGACCCCACATAGATAAATTTGCTGGTAAATTAAGCTCTGCAACTTACGCTGTTAGGAACATCAGACAAAACACGGATGTAGGTACATCGAGGCTAGTATATTTTAGTTAGTTTCATAGTGTCAAGTCCTATGGTATCTGGTTGAGGGGGAAAGCAGCGGATATTCAAACTGTTTTTATTTTGCAGAACAGAGCTATTCGAGCAATTTATAATTTAAAACGCACAGACTCATTAAGAGAGCTTTTAAATAAATTGACATACTAACTGTAGCTAGTAAATTTATTTTCGAAAATATAATGTATGTACGCAAGAACCTTACAAAATTTCCCAAACTTAGCGATAGCTGTAATGTTACCCTAAGAAATAATCACAGACTACTTGCGCCCTGGTTTAGACTCACGAAGGTTAGCAATTCTTTCAAGATTCAATGCATTCTCTACTACAGCAAGATATGGAGATCTTGAAATTGCCATTTGAGCAATTAAAAAACCATGTTAAAGCGATTGTCGAAAAAGGGATATTACAATGTTAAAGATTACTTAAATGATAGTACTGTATGGGGTTAATCTGGCTCAACACAGACCTTGCTGTTAATAATTTTGTAATTATGTATTCCTGCTTATTAATTATGATAATGACATATTTTGCATTAGTTAAGCAAGCAATTTTTAAAAGAGATCTAAAAATCAATCTGTGGGAGTTTCTACGCCCTTCTTCTCGCACAGTGGTCCAATGTAGAGAAGTGGCAAAAAATGACGATTGCTAAGTATATGTAAATATCTACAGTAATAAAGACATTTGGAATTTGGCATTTGGTTTCACGCTTGCTTCTCACACTCCTGCAGGAGTTGCAGGTTGGATTCCTGACCTTGTACCAATGAGATAATTCTTTTATCTTAAGTATATTTTACGAACGTTCTAACGGTGATGGAAAACATAGTAAGGAAACCTTCATTACTTGATAGTTGCGGTGATGGGCTAGCCCCCTGTCACGCAAAATGGAGTATCGAATAACTGGCTCAAAGTGAGCACAAATGTGCCTCTGCCACTCCGTATGCGAAAAGGCGTGACGCTATGTTATTTTATGTTAACTTAACTCTCCTCCCCCTCCCCCCTTTTCCTGCTTGAGGGGGCAGAATTTTGAAAATCTCCCACTGGACTGGGGCCCAATTCCGGCACACAATTACAGCTCCATGACAATAACATGACGATTACAGTCAACTTTAGATATCCAATATCTGACGATTTTGTAATCCCATTCCCTTTGTTGATTAACTTAATTATTGTGCTTACCTATAAGCTTAATTTTTACCATAATTGACTAAAAAAATATTCTCCGAACGCCAAATATTGGATATCTAAAGTTGACAGTAATCGTAATGTAATTGTCATGGAGCTGTAATTGTGTACCGGAATTAGGCCCCTGATCTCCTGCATTCTGTAACTTCCTAGCTGCCAAACTGAACTGACATCTATAAACTGCCACGCATCTGCCAAATTACAACTTCGTAGGTTAAGTAGTTCTTTATCTATATACAAAGATAATCCCCCCCCCCCCCCTTAGCAGATGGAAATTTAAAAATCACTTGCTTAGTGGACGACTCATACCTATAAACTACCTACCTGCTAAATTTGAGCTTCTTAAGGGATTAAATATGGCCAGAAATGCATCTTTAGCTTCAATTCTAGGCTAAACTAGACAACATAAAAATGTAGGATAAATATATGTTATAAAACGTCAATTAGAGATAAGAATGGACTTTTAAAATTACCGGATATTATATTTAATACTTAATAGTAGTTTATGTGACTGCTACATAATGGAGGGCATTAAAACTCGAGAGTGGGTTTATGAAACGAGCCGAAGGCGAGTTTCATAATAATATCACTCGAGAGTTTTAATGCCTAATTATGTACAGTTACATCACACATATCATAAGCTCTCTTTGATGTGTTCAGGAACCGCATGTTTGACCGGCATTGTGGCTCTGCAATTGTTTAGCTTGTTCTGTAGTATGAACTTCACGCAGGCGGGCGTCGGAGTTCGAAATTTGAATGTCAGTACCAACTTCACAGACAAACTAGGGACGGCACGCAGGCGGGCGTCGGCTTTCGAAATTTGAATGTCGTAATATGTAGAAAAAATACACATTATGGTGATAATGTGTAATTTTTCAGATAAGAAATGAGTTTTTACCAAGTAGTTTAACATTATGCTGATCGTAACGTGCGGTTTTTGTACGCAGTAAAGAGGGTTTATGATACGTGTGTAGATAAAAATATTTTTCGCAATGCATTATTATTCAACTAAATGAACAAGCGCTCGGAGACGAAATCAGTTTCCTATATGAAACTTACACTCAAAAATAGGTAAAAAAGGGAAATTTTTGGTTGTTTTATTTTATTTATAATCTTATTATTACAGGAGTTTAGTAATATTTTCTATAATTTTCTTGGTCTCGGAGCTCGGGCTGTCCCGCGGGGCTCTGCGCGGGAGCATGCGTCAGTCTGCTTCGACGCGATGCGACGGGTATTTGTTTTCTTTGTCTAATTCTCAATGCCATTGGCCTATGTTCAGCCCTTAAGTCAAGAAGTTTAACATTTTCATACAATCATTCCTTTTTAGTGCCTACCCTACTGTTCCGAGGTGTCCGGAGCTATGATACTGATATGACTGAAAGACTGATTTAACTGATAGTAAAACTGTATCGAAAGACTGGTTAAAGTAGGATGGATGATGTAGTGAGTAAATGAGAGTGAGAGAGAACGCGACGATCGCTTGATGGCTATACACGAACTGGCCTAAAATGCGCGAAATTACAATAAGTTCGAAATTAACTGAATTTATATAAATGCTAATCCTGCTCATGTACGTGTTAGCTCGTCCACCTACGCCATAATATACAGGGTGTAACAGAAAGGTGTAGTCATAATTTAGGGAGCTGTTACGGAGATCATTCTGAACAAATGTCACTATGAAACAGATTTGATCGGATCAACTTTAATTGTCAGCCATACATTTCTCTGATCTAATCTATTATCTAACGTCTATTGCGTCAATTTAAATTTAATTAAAAATCGTTCAAGTGCCGGTCGGACTCGAACACAATGGGTTCCGTACTATGGTAAAATAAAAAGGGATGAAAAAAATATAAAAACAATCGATGTATCGGGTGCCAAAAATGTAAGTTACAAACATTTAGCATCGTGTTTCATACCCCAACTGACTGCTACAGCTAATAGCAATTAAACTATTAGGAACTTTACGACAGTGTTGATAGCCTGGTGCGAAATTGTTATATAGGGGAATATATACTTATAGTTTGTTATTGAACAAGTTTCCGAGAAATGGGTACTCGTGAGGAAATTGATGGTGAGTGAGCAGGACTATCGATGAAATAATGTTCATATGGTATCGATAAATTTATCGATAGTGTTGCAACAACGGAATAGGTTCCTTTTTTGGGTTCCGTACCCGAAGGGTGCCAAACGGGATCCTATTACTAAGCCTCCGCTTACCGTGCGTCTGTCACCAGGCTGTATCTCATGAACTTGAACGTTATAGTTAGACAGTTGAATTTTTTACAGATGATGTATTTATGCTGCCGCTATAACAACAAATACTAAAAAAAAATATGATAAATATTTAATGGCGCTCCCATACAACAACTCTATCAATACCATATTACTTTATAACTTATGAATGCACCTGGTTATGTACATACAGTGGGAAAGTACTGCACCAACAACTTTGTAAACAACATTTTGCTATGTAAAATCCAAACTATTCACTCCACACCATCCCTACCATTTTACGGTGGTACGGAACCCTACGTCCGCGAGTTAAACTCGCACTTGACTGTTTTTTATACTAGCCCACGCGAATCGACCGAAAAATGTGGAAATGGGACAGTTTTCCCGTACACTAAACTTCAATTTGACACCAACTGCCTTAGATTTGCTGTAGATTTTAGTTAGTGAATAAGGCACGAGGCGCTGCAGTCTCCACACACATAGCGAGCGCTGTGCCACCGATGTCGGTTGTAAAGTGATGACATTGCAAAATAAAAGAGCTTGTGACACTGTTTGTACAATACTACATTATTCAACTCTTTTATTTTGCAAAATTATCACTTTACAACCGTCGTTGGTCGTACAGCGCTCCCTATCTTTGACAAGACTGCAGAGCCTAGCCAGAAGATAGGAAATGTTTTTCGACCATATGTATGTATGTGCTTAGTTTGACTATTTTTTACTCACTCTCTAGCTTTAAAAAGCTTTTAAAAACCATTCTATAATATTATACTACTATTTTGACGGAGTGTTTTGTTTTAACCCACGGTTATAATACTCTATTATTCGTGAAGTCAAGCGTCACTGAACATTCAGAATTAATTTAGATACCACATGACTATCGATAGATCGGTAGAGTCGATAGTTGAGCAGCACTAGTACAAATAAAGCAGTTTCAATTGCTCTGGATAATTGTCCAGAATTTACAGCAGTTATTTTAATCAAGTTCCTTGTAATTTATTAACGAAAACCATTTCTGCCGCTCGCTTATAATTTAATTCGCAATAAATATTATCACGAACTCGCCATTATCATATCTTATTAATTAGTACCCGTAATGATAATGACCAAGGGATTCATTTATCTGATAATGATATTAAAAACGGGGTTTAATTTTGATGGTAACTTGCTTCGAATTGTATTTTCCGGTTTATATTTGAAAATAGTTATAGTCTATTTCACTCATTCTCATGGTCTATATAGATCCTCTTTACTAATCCGTCTCCTACATCGAGGAGTCCAAACTTGGTATGCTTTGAAAATATTTCTTGGATTTTTAGAAAACAGGCGGCCAAAAGATAATGTTGTAGTATATTTTTAGAACCGGCTCATGAAGCCCTTTAATTTGATACTCCACACGATAAAAAACAAACAAAATATTCATGACGTCATAACTCCCCCCGACCCCCCCCCCCAGCGGAAAATCGAGATAAGGTCTCGACAAAAAAAAACTTTTAATTCAAGGAATACGTGTGCCAAGTTTTGTAAGGATCGCTTGAAAACTGTGGCCCCTAGACAGGAACGGACAGACACACATAGAGACATAGAGACAGACGAAAGCAAAATCGGCCTCCTATCTTGTCGAAATGGAGCCCTTCGCTCGCTTCGCTCGCTCGGTCTATTATGAACATTTAGTTCATTTCAAAACTAATACAATATACTCGTATTTATTACCATAACAAGAGCTCCGTGGTCTAATGGATTTCACGCTAGCTTCTCACCCAGGAGATGCAGGTTCGATTCCTGACCATGTACCAATGAGATAATTAATTTATATTAAGTACATTATACAGACATTCTAACGGTGATGTAAAACATCGTGGGAAAAGGCGTGACGCTATGTTATGTTAATAAAACAACCTACTCATCAAAAAAACACAACACAGAAGCCCGTTCAAATTCACGACAATTTAAGGATTTAAGAAGGAAATTAAGGATTTGCCAAACTTGATGTTGATGTTGGAAAAGTGTAGGTAAATGTGAGGGCGGTAGATTTCAAGGGTCGCCATGGGCCCAGTTAGGCACAACGGCACAGATTAGATAATAGTACTTCGTCACAGCCAGTGCCACACTGATAATTTTCATGGGCAATAGGGGAGATGTGAACAAAAAAAATTTAATAAAATTTTATGAAACATTGAATGGTCTTAGTGTGAAAAAAATTATATTGTTCACATTTCCCTACTGCAACCAATTGACACAAAATGAAAATGTATATAGACATAATATGAATATAACTATGTACAATTTATGTACATATAATAATAAGTTTGATATTATTGACACTAACAATTATGTTAGTAATTATTTTACTATGACTAAAGGTACATTTTACCTTTCAAATTATTGTAAACGACAAATAGCTATGTCACTATTATATTTATATGACATTACAGCCAAAAATTTGGCTTCTAACTCTGCTTTTACTGAGCAGCCTAATATGAATCTGGTATCAGACCAGAATAACAGGATGCATTTAAATTAGTTCATAGGACAACAGAGGACCCAGGCTCTGGCAACATATGTTCTAGTATATTAGAAAACCCTAAGAATAAGGGAAGCTCACATGCTAAGTATATAAGCCTGGTTCATCAGAATATTCAATGTATTAGAGGCAAAGATCTACAAATAGAGTTATTTTTAAATTGTAATAAAATTGACATTTTGTACATAACAGAGCACTGGTTAACTATTAATGAAATTATGTTTAGCTTTAAAGATCACCAGGTTGGTAGTTCGTTCACCAGACTTAATTCAATACATGGTGGGGCATTAATCATACTAAACAATCATATGAAATTCAAGGAACGTAAGGACATTGTTTCCTTATCTGTTGAACGAACTATAGAACTTGCAGCTGTGGAATTAGAACAGTTCATCGTTATATGTGTCTATAGGCCACCCTTGAGCGACTTTGAAATGTTCGAGAAAATAATGGAATCCGTCCTAACTATTTCATCACACAGTACGAAACGATTAATTATATGTGGTGACTTTAATGTTAATCTGTTAGAAAGAACTACTCTCAGCGTTAGATTAATAAATCTTTTCTCATCATTTAGGCTTAGCCATTTATTTATGGAGCCAACAAGAGTGACTGCTACTAGTGCTACATGCATTGACAACATTTTTACTGATGTTAGTCCAATCAGTAAAAGTGTTATCAGTGAATTGGATTCAGATCATTTAGGTCAATTATTTCAATTTGATTCTATTAGAGAACCTGTCATTAAAAAGAAAATTTCGTTTGTGCCAGTAACTGCTGACCGGTTAGAAATAATGAGATACTCTTTAGCCCAGGAACTACCGTTTTTGGCTGCTGAACAGTCTCCTAATATAATGTATAACTTATTCTTTGAAACCTTTATGAAACAGTACAGCGCGATATTCACTTCAAAATCGGTTGTGGTTAGTGGTACAAACGACTTTAGTACGTGGGCTACTGCAGAGTTGCATAAACGCAGGCAAGCATTGTATGCATTGTATGAGGAACGACGGTTCAACATGAGTGACGAATTTAAAGAACAAGTCAAACAGTTCTCCAAACAATTTAAATTAGACTGTCATACAGCTAAACGTAATTTTCTGAGTAGTAAAATTAAGAATAGTTCCGATGTTATAAAAACGACTTGGAAAATAATTAATGAGGAGGCCGGTCGTAGTAAAAAAGCGAGTCACGATTACGAACTAAAAATCAATGGACAGCTTACGAGTTCTAGCTTAGAAGTTGCAACTGAATTTGAATCGTTTTTTACTAATGCACCGGCTTCCACGACTAAGTATTTAAATTCGTCACCTTTGTCTGCTGTTGCAATATTAAAAGATAATGTCTCAGAGTGTGCTTCATATTTGAATTTTAAGCACGTCACAAGTTCAGATGTCGTAAAGGCATTTAAATTGATAAATGTTAAGAAAACGAATGATCTTTGGGGACTCTCTGTTCACGTCGTTAAATCCCTGATCGAATTAATTGCACCTGACCTAGCGGTCATTTTCAACAATTGTATAGACTGCGGTGAATTTCCTGATTTAATGAAACAAAGTAAGATAATTCCCCTCTTCAAAGCAGGTAGTACTCAAGACCCCACCAATTTCAGACCTATATCAATACTACCAACTTTTAGTAAAATTTTTGAGAAATTAACCTTATCACAGCTATTACATCATTTTGAATCAAATACGCTAATGCATAACAAACAGTTTGGATTCACTCGCGGTCATTCAACAACAGATGCCGGAATTCAGTTCATTGAAAGTATTTTTGATGCCTGGGAAGAGTCACAAGATGCCCTAGGCATTTTTTGTGACTTATCTAAGGCTTTTGATTGCGTTTGTCATGAAACATTGATCAGGAAATTACATCATTATGGAGTTAGAGACATGTCATTGAATTTGTTAAAATCTTATCTGAACGGAAGAATACAAAGGGAAGAATATAAACGGAGAACGATCACCAGGATCATTGGTTTCTTTGGGCGTGCCACAGGGCTCAATATTGGGACCCTTCCTATTCCTCATCTATATAAACGACTTACCCTATCTAGGAAGGGACTGTCATGATATGGTACTGTTTGCTGATGACACCTCACTTATTTTTAAAACAAAGCGAAACCAACACGCTACTGATGATCACGTGAACAATACCATATCAAGAGTGGTAAATTGGTTTAATGTTAATAATTTGCTATTAAATGAGAAAAAGACTAAATGTGTTAAGTTTCTTACTACTAACGTTAAAAATAATCAGACATGTATAACAATTAAAAATGAGGAATTGGAATTGGTAACCAGCACAGTGTTTCTAGGTATAACGTTGGATTCCAAACTCCAATGGGGTCCACATATTGATAAGCTATCGAACAGACTGAGCTCTGCAGCTTTTGCATGCAGGAAAATCCGTCACTTGACAGATTTAAAAACAGCCAGATTAGTTTATTTTAGTTATTTTCATAGTATTATGTCCTACGGTATTCTGCTCTGGGGCAGTGCTGCTGACATAAATACTATTTTTGTGCTGCAAAAGCGGGCTGTTCGTGCGATTTATAAAATGAATAATAGAGATTCTCTTAGAAATAAGTTTAAAGAAGTAAATATATTGACAGTCCATAGTCAATATATTTACGAGAATATTATGTATGTCCATAAGAACATTGTTAACTTTCGAAGAAACTGTGATATACATAACTTTAATACTAGAAACAAGGACAAACTTACAGTGCCCACTACTCGGCTCCATAAAATAAAAAACTCGTTCAAGGGTAATTGTGTAAGATTTTACAATAAACTCCCAAGCACTTTGACAGATCTATCAATTAATAAGTTCAAGAAATACATCAAGCAAAGGCTTATTTCTAAAGCTTACTACAGTATTAAAGAGTACATAGACGATAAAAATGCTTGGGACTGAATTGTTCTAATTAATTGTGAGCATCCTCACTGCCAGAGTTTCTTTTACTGGACACTTGGAGGCCTTTTACACCTCCAAAGATTAATTTAATTATACAACTCTTGACTGTGGGGACCATTTACATCTCCTATTATCATTGTATTATTGACTAAAGAGACTATACATCTCTGTTATTTATATTTTAATTATTTTATTATGACATTTGAGACTCTTTACATCTCTCAGAAACAATAATTAAAAACTTTTTTTTTCTGATAATATGATAATAATACCAAATGTTCTGTAAAAAATGAAATGAAATGACATGTGAAAGTGCCCTTGTGGCCTATTTACAGAATAAACGTTTTGAGTTTGAGTTTTGAGTTTGAGTTTAACAGATACATCACAACCCTACAAAAGCGAAAATACCTACGCTATATTAGCCTAAATATTTTTAATAATAATACTTGGAGTTGCAAGCAAAAATATGTCTATTGCACGCACACCGAAAGTTGAGAACGCTCTACCAACCGCGTGACGTTCGTCTGCTTACATCATTCAGCGTACTCGCTAGGGCTGCACAAAGATGACAAATTAAATTAAAAGATCTATTAAATTATTTTTATTGCTGATCAAATATGTTTTAATTTAATAAAATGTTCAATCGCTTTTTGTCCTGACCGAAATTCTCTGTTATTAAATTTAAGGGTTGAAAATAGTCTTGTAAATAATTTTAATAAGTATTGCAACGGAAAACTAGGGCAAAGTGGAGGAAAATCAATAGAATTTAACTAGTTGTACCCTCTTCCGTACGTCATGCGCTCAGGCAAGCGGCCTGCAGCCCAGTGATATTGTGTACGGCCGGCGGAACGCGAGCGAGTAGGCAAATCCGCGACCTTGAGCGAGTGACGAGGCCCTGACAACGGTTACAACGCACTAATTATGAAATCGGAGGGGTCGGTCCGAAAATAGGACTTGTTGTCAGTTAACAGAACGCGCCATCATTACAGGCTGTTTTGTTAAAGGGTGTATTAATTAATAATTTTTTTCCAGAATTTAAGCGCGGGGAGGGAATTTTTTACGTTTTTAGACTTTCATTGGTGTCAACGGGTCAGCGTCTCCGCGTCTCCTAGGTGAGGGCTGAACACCAGTGCTGTTCTTAATGAGCAATAAACACTGAGCTTTGACCTTTTCGCGTCAATGCAGCGCGCCTACATACCTATCTATATTCTTCTTTTTTTGTTTTATTGTTTATGTAATTTTTATGTGTTTTTGTTTTTATTATTTTGCTATCAGTTCTTTTGTAGTTGCATCTCCTTATCACTTTTATTATGGTATGGGGATGTACCTTTTGAATTGCAATAGGTATACGCGTATACGCGTATATAGACGCGTAGAAATACAGATAATTAATAATAATAATAATAATAATAATACCTTGGACACTATTTACACACATTGATCTAGCCCCAAACTAGGATTCCCTGTATCTTGGGTACTAGACAACGATATACATACTTATATAGAGAAATATTATACTTAGATAGATAAACAACCATGACTAGGGTACAAACATCCGTTCTCATCAAACAAACATTTGCCCCCACCGGGACTCGAACCCGGGACCCTTGGTTTCGTAGGCAGCGTCACTACCGACTCGGCCATTCGGGTCGTCAAATAAATCATGTATTTCCTTAATATGCAAATTGATGCAGTTTATTTTAATTAGATACTTTGTAAGCAGGTTTTGCTTTCTTTAAATCCGATGACGCGGTGTGGCTTTGAAAAAAAACCTGCTCCGAAAGTATCTACATAATTGATGTTTAGCTTATGGAAAACCTATCACTTTTACCCATGTTCTGGTCGGATTGAGTTGGTAAATAAGGGGGCTGGTATCCTCCACGCTATCCTGTCGCAGAAAAAACCAGCGCCCATGACTGCAGGAGTAGAAACCCACTCACCATATTGTAGACATTCTCCCAATAGTCCAGCGTGATCAACTGAAAGGTCGTCAGCATGGACCAGAGGAAGTTGTCGAAGTTCGTGTAGCCGTGGTTGGGGTTGGGCCCGACACACAGACAGGTGAAGCCAGCCGGGCAGTGGCGGGCTCCGGTCAGGTTGCCGCAGATTATCGGCACATCTTCCAGGTTGACGATCCAATGGGAAGGGTCTCTGGTCCATCTGTGGAGAAAAAAGAATAGGTTAACATATACGATAGGAGGTTTGATTGTAGTTTCTAATGATGCGGGTACTACTCCCGTTCGACACCTGGTACCTCAGATAAAGGAAACTCTTTACTTACTTACTTTCGCGACAGCGTCTGTCGCAATAAGTTTCGTTTATCTGAGGTCGCAACAACGTCATGTCAGACCCTGGATAGATATGTAATGTAGTAGTACTAGTGGCTTGGAGGGAAAGGTGAGATTTAAGGCATCAGAATACCCTAATAATTGTTAAGAAGCTCCTCGAGAAAACTCGTATATTGTTTGCAATGTTGTTTTTTCAAGTAAACCTTCTTAGGTGACGTTAAATTTTTGATGTTAGCCTCCAGCGAGAATTACTAACGTCACGCTAAGAAGTTTATAGAGAATGTGACGGAAGCTGCACAGTTGAAGGCTTTAAACCGCATTGATTTAAAAATACTTTTAACAGGGCTGATTACATTAAAATAAAGTCCTCATAAAGAACGTTAAAAAACAGAGAAAAAGTTAATAAATCACCGAAATAATTAATTCAAGCAGTTTTGTTTCTATTCGAAATATACCAAACGATCCAAGCGCCATTTATGTTTTTTTTTTAAATATTCTTCATCCATCTGAACATGGTGACAATGTCTTCCGACCATAGAGCCAATCCATCCATAACCTAACATAACCTTTAATCCTTAAGTTATGCAGTCTGAAGTTTTACGAACTCTCGCGTGAACGGTGCTGCACGTTTATTAGGGTTCCTTACCCGAACGGTGCCAAAAGGGACCCTATTACTAAGCCTCCGATGTCTATTTGTCCGTCCGTCCGTCTGTCACCAGGCTATACCTCATGAACCGTGATAGTTAGACAGATGAAATTTTCACAGATGATGTATTTCTGTTGCCGCTAAAAATATATATAACAAATACTAAAAATAGAATAAAATAAATATTTAAGGGAGCTTCCATACAACAATTATTTCAATACCACATACAAACTTATGAATGCACCTGGTTACGTACATGGAGTGTGAAAGTAGCCGCAATAATTACTTTTTAACAACATTTTGCTATGTAAAATCCAAAATATTCACTTCACATCATCCCTTCCATTGTACAGTGGTACGGAACCATTCGTGCGCGAGTTCGACTCGCACTTGACCGGTTTTTATTTCTTTGTTGGTAACGTATTATCGGCATTTCGACTGATCTGACCAAAACCCGGTCGTATGTATCTGATATCTGATAATAAAAGGCGTTGTGTATTAGATCGGAATTATTTCATTGACATATAAAAATTATTCCACTGACGAATTATGTAAAATAAAAATATGCTTCTGTTGCATGGCTGGCTTTTATAAACTCTACATAAGTGTTTATTACATTTTGTGTATATGGTGATACAGCGAACAAATAAATACAATGAAATACTATTCTGCTTTAGTTTGTTTTCATAAAAAAAAATGGAAATGAAAATTGTAGCAAAAGTGTCACGTCGAGGCTCAGATAAACGAAACTCATACTCTGTGCTGCGAAGGCAAGTTGTAACAAGGACAGAGTAAGGAAGCAAAGAGTTAAATTATTTCATCTAGGGTTGCTAATTAATTACAGAGTAAGCAAGTGAAGAAAGTTAAATCAAAACGTTTCGTGTCAGAGAAATTAATATAAAACATGAATTGTTTTTCTTTTTTCTTTAATTTTCACGTACATCATGTCGAATCTACCACGCGCTTAATAAATAGTTTAAAAAACTATAATTATCGCCAAAAAACGCAGATTCGGACTGACAGTTGACAGTTTAGCGGGAAAACCCTAGTAGTGTTGTTGTAAAACCTGATATAATTGTGCTTACTGAATGTAATAAACACGTGCCTCTCTACAAAAAATAACCGGCTACAAAATGATGGAGTGGTCGTCTTACAAGTAAATCACTAAGCACAGTCACTCATGAACCGCTTCTAAGAGACGCAAACATACAAACATTGTTAATAATCCGTTCACTTTGATATCTATTTAAAGAAGCCCTGCAAAAAAATGCACTAAAGACTTGTGAATCACTTGATCAGTTATTGTAAATACATACTAACTCACAAAACCTTTTGATCATGTGACCTGAATATAGACGTTGCCCAAACAAATATAAATAGACGAGCGCCAGACTATTTGGATATGCTGGACACTCATGGTATGTTACCAGCACATACCATTCCAATGCGTGCTGATAGTTGCCTAGATCACGCAATCATAAAAACAGCCCTAGTAGGAAATCAGGATAGTCTGTGAGTAGTGCCCTTGCTCTTCGCTTTGCTCGTCTTGGCGAGATATCTTCACTGAAGCATCTCTATTGTTGATGTCTACAGAGCTTTGTTTATGGCAACGTTTGACATAATCCCCCCATTCAGCAGCTGTTATGATTTGCCATCCAAGGGAAGGCAGGAAATAATGGTTACAAGCAATTAATGATATTAATTTTGATGGCAATTTGAACATTCCATTACTCGTAGAAACCTTAGCTTTCCGCATTGGTATTGTAGTTCTTCTTTGTAAAACCAGTCTGATATTTTAATAAAACGGATTGCACAGGCTGGAATGAAAAGGCTAAATTTAAAAGTTTCTAATTGCTTTTAAAATAGCGACGAAGACTTCGTGACTCGTGCCGGCCAGTACTATTTTTAAAGGTGGACAAAATGCACTACAACCTTTTTGAGTAAGGAACTTTTTTTTTAGGGTTCAGATCTTACAAGAAAAAAGGAACCCATGTAGGATCACTTCGTTGTCCGTCTGTCTGTCCATTTGTCCATATGCCTGTCTGTCAAGCAAGACTCTTTTTCTCAGGAACGCGTAAAGATATCAAGTTGAAATATCGATTACGTCTGTCTGTGGTCTGTGAAGTTGTGAAAAAATCTATCTTATATGTAAACGCAATCAAGCAATGCCGACATATATGTCACAATTTTGCTGATATTGCTTAATATTTGCAAGGGAATCAAAACGAAAGCACTTCCCATTGACCTAGAATAAAAAAAATGACATGAAACAAATAAAGGGAAAGAACGGAAAACTGTAAATTTAAATCTGTCTGCCTTCCTGTCTGTCTATCCGCCTATCTGTCTATCTGCCAGTCAATACTCTTTTTTCTCAGGAATGCGTAAAGAAATCAAGTTGAAATTAATATCTACTAGCTGAACCGCTGAGCTTCGCACCACTCAAAATTTAATTACATACATTTAGGTTCTATCCGATCAATCCAAGTTTGCACCTTGCTGGAATGCAATAACGTTAGAGCACCGTAATGACTTTACAAATCCAGGTTTAAAATTTGAAGCTTGTAGATCTGCTAGAAGTACCTTAGAATTTTGATGATCGGTTAGTGAGTCAGTCAGTTCAAAGATTTTTATTCATAATAGCAAAAAAATTGAGACTTAATGAACGTCATAACATAATCAAGCAAGCATAATAAAATATTAAGTAGGTGCCTTATTATTAGTACATAATATATAGTGTGCAATGAACTGGTTTAATGCCAGATGTCGGTGTCTTGTAAAAAGTCATTAATTTTGAAGTAGGTCTTTGTGCACAAAGTGAGCTTTTTTGAATCGAGCTTCAGTTAAGTTTTGTATTTCTTGCGGAATTTTATTGTAGAAGCGTATCCAGTGTCCTTTAAAAGAACTACTAACTTTTGTGAGTCTGACCATTGGAAAAGAAAGTTTATGTTTATTTCTAGTTTGCACATTGTGGCGGCTATCAATGGTTTGAAAGCTACTCAGTGAGTCACTGACAGAATTAAGGAACGTTGACTTGCCGTAGTTTTAAATCTACTGGTGAGAATTTAATGTTATTTGGGGATATACCTAGGTATGTTGAGCTCTTTTTGCCATAAAAATCAGGCTTCTAGCTTTATCCACAACGAAGTTAATGTGGGGTCAAAAATGCCTTGAATGGCATCCAGTAAAGGATGGTAAAGACTGTGCTCGACGCTTCAAAACAAAATCATATCTTCCCGCAAAAACAAACTATTAAAATATTTGTCCAAAATTTATCTACTTTGAATACAAGAAGCGATAGAAGTATTTGTTTTGATAAGTATCAATTTTATCTTATCTTATTTAAATCTATTCAGTAGTTTTTGCGTTAAAGAGTAACAAACATCCATACATACTCTCACACTTTCGCCTTTATAATACTAGTAGAAATCAAGTGCTTGAAGTTGTGAAAAAATAAAACTTATAGGTTAATGCAAACAAAATATACCGCATTTATGTCACAATATTGCTTGCTTGAGTTGCTATAGGATACTTTCCGTTCACCTAGAATCACGGATTTCCTTCATATAAAAAATACGATAATTGCGGAACCCTCGGTGTGCGAGTCCAACTCGTACTTGGCCGGCTTTTTTGTTAAAGAAAAGAGTAGGTATGATTAAAAATGCACTGCACCTAAAAATGATTAGGTGTATTTGATAAAGTTGCACAAAAAAATTACAGAAACTGTTATTAAACTATTTTAATCAGAAATATAGTAGTTTATGTGACTGTACCACAATGAAACGCATAAAATACGAGTGTGGGTTTATGAAACGAGCCGACAGGCTTTATCTACATACATATTAAACTCTCTACGATGTGTTGAGGAACCGCATGTTACGACCGGCATTGCGGCATTGACATTTATTTCAAATATAACCTCATCTCGACCATGTTAGAATGCTTAGAAATTTGAATATAATAAGAACATCGAATTCAATGTTATTATGAAGTAATAATAAAATTTTTACAGATAATAAAATGTGATCTAACGAAATAATTCTAACTTTCACAAGAAATACCAATCCAATTGCATCTGACTGTAGGCTCAAGAATACAAATATAAATAAAAGTGACACTGTAAAGCCCTGGGTGTTATCTTCGACTTAAAGTATTAGCTCATATTGAAAACATAATTAAAAAAGCCTACCAAAACTTACGATCCGTCTTTCGTACATGTAAGGAATTAATGGATATTGGCTTGTATCAAAACCATCTATTTTGCTAAGTACGAAGTGTTTTACAGTACTATAGTCCAATTTGGAAGCCATATTATAATAATAATAATAAATATTAGAGGACAATCTTACACACATCGAACTAGGCCCATAGTAAGCTCAATAAGGTTTGTCTTATGGGTACTAGACGACGATATATTAGATAGAAAAAAATACTTATGTAAATACATAGAAAACATCCAAGACAAATAAACAAATATTCATGCTCAAATATGCCTCATAGGGAGGGTCACTACGTGCTAGGCTAAACCAGTCGTTACATTATACTATACACGAAAAAATATTGGATAAATTTAATAAAATCCCTAAAATTCTTGGACTACCGCCCTAATAACACTCCAATGTTTGGCACGTGGTCAACGAGAGAGATACCTAACATGGAACGCTTCATTGCCCATTACCTTAATATATTACAGGTATAAATATGATTCTCTGTATGTCTGGCATGTGTACTACAATAAAAAAAAACGAAATTACACTTTGGGGGCCAGTGGCTCAGGCTGGTGAAGTGCGTTTTGTTCGCGCTCTGATCGACAGATTTGATAATTTGAATATGGAAAGGCATTCGGGCGCGATGGCGGCCGAATGACTTTCCATATTCGAGCATGGAATATACCGCCACATGTGGCCGCTGCAACTTAACATTGAGCGAAAGACGTGTTTTGGCTAACGCGACATTTTACACGACGAATTACACGCGCACTAGACTGTCCCAGACTGTTCCGGTTAAACGTACTCCATACACGAAGTTGTTCTTTGTGCACCACAGTCGCACCAATTATACATCTAACTGTACCTGTCATAGGCTTCCCCGAACATTTAATAAACGATTTTTGGACCTGAATCCATTCTGTACCTCAAGACGACGGCAAGTTACGCCAGCACTGGTGGGAAAACCTCATGTAGCCCCATTATAGGTTGTCATTGGAATCTGCCCCATGTTAACCCTCCCTATACCAAAACTGCCTGCGTCGTGTTTTTAGTTCTTTAGTCCTTTAACCATTTAATATTTTTCCACACACACATACACAAACAAAACTCTTGTACACCACCCACACACACATTCACGGGTTTTTGATAAATTGTTCTTTTAGTTCAGCTAACTGTCTAAGCGTCAATCAATTATATTTATGTAAACTAAACTAACATAGTGAAATCCGTAATTAGCCTTTTTAAAAGTGTATACTTCCGATTGTATGTAAGAGTGGTTGTGTGATTTTTATTCATTATTAAAAAAAAATACAGGTATCTCCAAGCTGGTCGTAACTTGCGGTTTTTGAACGCTTTAAGAGGGTTAATGATATGTGTGTAGATAATAGTTGTTTATGTGACTGCTACATAATGGAGGGCATTAATACTCGAGAGTGGGTTTATGAAACGAGCCGGAGGTGAGTTTTATAATAATATCACTCCAGAGTTTCAATGCCTTATTATGTACACTTAGTTACGTACACTAGTTTATCTACACACATATCACAAGCTCTTCACGCATCAAATGTGTTCAGGAACCGCATGTTTGACCGGCATTGTGGCATTGATCATTGCTTTGCATTTGTTTAGCTTGTTCTGTAGAACCAACTTCACAGACAAACTAGGCGTCGACGTTCGAAATTTGAATGTCATAATTTGACATATTTTTGTACATTATGGTCATAATGTACAAATTTTCAGGTAAGAAATGACTTTTTACCAAATAGTTTTACATTATGCTGGGCTTAACGTGCGGTTTTTAGACGCAGTAAAGAGGGTTTATGATACGTGTATAGATAAAAAATCTTATGCAATGCAATATTGTGCCTCATACTGACTAGAGTAACTCATGTACAGTACAATTGCTCTATATTATACTGATATGTCACTCACACAAGTTCCTCATCATATCATATTCTGCTTCGTCTGATATGACTCATTTTGTATTAATATAATTTTTTTCAGGCAGGTTACTTTTTTTTTTAAATTGTTCGGAATCTTTGTAAGAGTGTCAAATCACAAGAAATATCTAGAATCACAGCAGTGCTCCAACGTAGAGAAAAGACAAAAACAATGAGGTGTACTAAGCATGTCTGTGAATATCTACAGCAATTAAGAACCTTCGATTTTGCAGATCGTGAAAGTTCTACTCACTGCGTCCAAAGCTCGTCAGTAAAGTTCTCCCCCGGGAGCACCTCCAGATTCCTCACGCATTTGTTCCTCAGCTCGCCCATGTAGACCTGCAGGGCGAAGAGTGCGAACACCATGAGGCAGAAGATTGTCAGCGTCATGACCTCGGCTAGTTGCTTGAAGGAGTGCAGGAGCGCGTTGATGATAGTTTTTAAACCTGGGGAGAGAAGACGAGGAAGTTAACATCAAAATTAGTCAGATAGTTTCCCTAATTAGCAGATAGTTACTAATACAGAGTGTTTGGTAGATTGACACAAATCCTTAAAGCAAACATTTTGTCATCACTCTGAACAACATTTTAACCGGTTTGATAAGAGCAGCTTTATTTTTCACTTTTTCGGACCGATCGGTCAGCTGATTTGTAAAAATTGTTAAGCATAATATTTAATCTCCAACAACCCCTTTAAATATGACTTCACCTTTCTGTTAAACCCGTATAACCTTGAGTCGAGGGGTCCAGAAACAGCGACGTAACAGAGATATAAAAAATACAAGACATGGGCACTGTTTTTCTATCTCCCCGGCCGTGATTCGAGCCCGGGACCCCTCGCTTGTAAGGCAAAGGTCACCGTAACGCTCATGGAAATTAAAATGACAGATACTGTGTTAATGATATTGATACTGATTTGAACTCGCGAAAAAAACGCAATTTGAAACTTGCAAATAATTTAGCGTGAAAGGTAGTGAGCCAGGGAGATATTAAGACATTGTTTTTGGCTCATAAACTGCAAAATTTAAGTCTCAGTTATCTCTTTACACGCCATTATATCGCACAAAACCTTCGCTGCCCCTTTAGTCTTTAATATTTTTTTCATTTATTCCAATAAACTAGGCTAATAAGCACAACCCGTTACATATTATTTTACCTGAAACCGTTACGCCCAGAGTGAAACTCGGAAAACAAGTTATATAAGCCTCCTTTGTCCGGCGAACCAATGCCGTATTAAGCCAATGTAAGCCTCCCAAGTATTCAAACCGAAAATACACCTTACATCCGAAACCTCACCCGGCCTTATACTCAAAACTAACTTATAATACCACGCAACAAGGTATGCGAAGACTGAATTTGCGACTGGAATGGCGCGTCGTTCAAGAAAATCTTCGGAAATAGAGCATGAAAAATAAGATGCCTTTGATGCACGTAGGAGTGCCTAAATAATACGGGGATGAGAGATATTTACTTTAAGTAATACTTTTGATATTCTCAAATGTATTTTATTGACTAAGTTTGGCCCCTCTTTGTTTGGTCGTTACATAATTCTAATTAATCGTTTAGTGTGTTAAATTTACCGGAAAACATTACGGGGCCATTTAACCAAGGGACGAATCAGATAAGCACGGAAGGACTATAGCGTTGTGATTTTCTCGAAGCTAAAAGTACATTAGTTGTCTATGGGCTTCTAACTATTCCGTCTGTGTTACAATGAATCCCTGAGGATAAAAGTGGCTTTCACACTCTGATCGTAAAACGCATATTAGTGAGTTAGCGAAAATCCGGAACTTCGTTGTTAGGGTTGAGCCTCCGAAGGCTTCAAAATCTTTAGGATAATTCGACATCGCAGAGTAACTTCGAATTGGAGTGTAATAATGATTATAAATGATATTCTGTCTTACTTGCAGCGTGTCGTGTAGCGACAAGAACCTAAACAGAACCTAACAAGAAACAACAACCAGGATAAAATTTAGAAATAACAGTTTATTATGCGTATTTACAGTGACTATTTTTATAAAAATGAAAGGAAGATGAGGATGAATGAGGTGTGACAGGTTTTTTAAAAAATACAGGTATCAAAATAAAAAAAAGGAAGCGGAGGACACGGAGAGTAGGAGGCAGAAAAAGTAGCAGCCGTCTGGTGAACCGGTCAGTAGAGGCAGGCAACACGGTAAGTAGCTGCAGTAGGCAGGAGGCGTAGCAGCCTTACTCCAGTAGAGGCAGTAGGCAGGTGAAGTACCAGCCGTCTGGCGAGCCGGTCAGTAGAGGCAGGCAACACGGTAGGCAACAGTAGGCAGGAGGCGTAGCAACCGTCTGGCGAGCCGTTCAGTAGAGGCAGGCCACACAATAAGTAGGCAGCAGTAGGCAGGAGGCGTAGCGGCCTTACTCCAGTAGCAGCTGTAGGCAGAAGACGTAGCAACAGAGGCTCGCAGGATCTCGGGGCAGTGCGGCCCCGGGATAAGGCCTTTAGGTGATGCTCCTTGTTCAAAAGCTGAAGTGAGACTCCCGAATTTCAGAAATGTTCCGCTCTTATACCCTTTATGGAGAGTTCTAAAAATTATTTAAATTAAAAGCAATTTTTGTGAATGGCCAAGAGGGAAAAAGTATTTTTGTGAAAGTATTGAAGTAAACATATCAGACCGCTAACGAGTTTGAATGGACCTTGCCATGACAACCAGATAAACAACGACATAGCAATATGTCAGATTTTGGTTTCAGGCTCGTAATAGAGAAAACAACAAGATATCAAAGCCAAAATTACATAACAGCGATAAATAAAAAGGTAGCGCACCAGCGCGCGCGAAGCCCGAGATTGCAGAGTTTCGGAGAAAGCCAAATACAAGGTCACCCAAGGTAAGCCCCTTCGACATTGATTTAGAAGTGCTGATAGTGTGAAAATACGAAGTGAAAATGATTTGTTATTGTGTTCTTATGGTTTAAAACCTTACAGGGTCCTATGAAAATAAAGGTGATACGAAATATCCAGAGATATATGAGATGAAAGCCGACCATCAGCGCAGACTGGAAAATGGCATGTAAGTATGCATACGGGGTATGGGTCTGGACAGAAGTTTGAGAAACAAGAGGGGGTTCCATGACAGTCGGGTCAGCAGGAAGGTCCAGTGATGGAAAGTCATTTGCAGTTGAAGGTAGAGTCAAGGATTCGAATTGTTTAGAAATAGCGTCAAATTTCATCTTCAAAGTATCGAAACTAGCTTTAGAGTCTGGATATAAGTTAGTATCTATTCGCTCCAATCTGTAAAAAACATGATTAATAAAAGTTTCTATTAATCGTAAGTATTTGGTTTCACCTTGTAAAAATTTTTCAATTTTAAAATCCAGGTAAGTCAGAGTAGAAACAATTTGAGACAAGTCATCCTCAATCGGAACTGGAGAAATCAGAATATCTTCAGGGTGAGAATTCGCAACTAAACGCAAAACCTGTATTTTAAGAAGCAAAACAGTATTAGCTGGTTCCTCACATCTAATCTTTACTTCGTATTCGAGCTCGGCCTTGTCAAGGAATTCGTACTTAATAACCCTTTCCATTGTTAAAAATATTAAAGTGATGAAGTGAAGTGAAGTGAAGTGAAGTGAAGTAATGTAAGTTAAATGTAGGCCTAAATATAATCCAGATGAGTTGAAAAACTAGATGAAGTTTTGTTTTAGAATTTGGAAAATATGAAAAGGATGAATAGATAAAGATTTAAGAGCGAAAGCGAAAGCAAATCAAAGGGAAAGAGACAAGGCGCAGAAAAGGTGAAGAAGGGTGAAGAAGAACTTTTACGTTGGGCGCCAAAATGTCGTGTAGCGACAATAACCTAAACAGAACCTAACAAGAAACAACAACCAGGATAAAATTTAGAAATAACAGTTTATTATGCGTATTTACAGTGACTATTTTTATAAAAATGAAAGGAAGATGAGGATGAATGAGGTGTGACAGGTTTTTAAAAAAATACAGGTATCAAAATAAAAAAAAGGAAGCGGAGGACACGGAGAGTAGGAGGCAGAAAAAGTAGCAGCCGTCTGGTGAACCGGCCAGTAGAGGCAGGCAACACGGTAAGTAGCTGCAGTAGGCAGGAGGCGTAGCAGCCTTACTCCAGTAGAGGCAGTAGGCAGGTGAAGTACCAGCCGTCTGGCGAGCCGGTCAGTAGAGGCAGGCAACACGGTAGGCAACAGTAGGCAGGAGGCGTAGCAACCGTCTGGCGAGCCGTTCAGTAGAGGCAGGCCACACAATAAGTAGGCAGCAGTAGGCAGGAGGCGTAGCGGCCTTACTCCAGTAGCAGCTGTAGGCAGTAGACGTAGCAACAGAGGCTCGCAGGATCTCGGGGCAGTGCGGCCCCGGGATAAGGCCTTTAGGTGATGCTTCTTGTTCAAAAGCTTGCAGAGTTTCGGAGAAAGCCAAATACAAGGTCACCCAAGGTAAGCCCCTTCGACATTGATTTAGAAGTGCTGATAGTGTGAAAATACGAAGTGAAAATGATTTGTTATTGTGTTCTTATGGTTTAAAACGTTACAGGGTCCTATGAAAATAAAGGTGATACGAAATATCCAGAGATATATGAGATGAATGCCGACCATCAACGCAGACTGGAAAATGGCATGTAAGTAGCATAACACTACAAGCGTCAAGTCAAGTCAAAATTTCTTTATCTACACACATATCATAAACCATCTACAATGCGTTCAAAATCGCAAAAAGCATAGAGATAAAGGGCCTTACCACAAAAAAATAAACCACTGTTCAACACTTGTTTAAAAAACAAAAATGTATCGCATTTGAAGTTTGTTTTGAGATTAAACGCTGTTTACTATTTTTTGTGGTAACACGGAAAGTGTTTTTTGTTAGAAAAAGTTTCTTATCTGTGAAAACGTTATTATTGCTTCAATATAACATCAAATTCGATGTTCTTATTTCATTCGAATTTTGAACATCTTGACCTCAATTCCAGTCGAAATGACGTTCTATTCAAAATTAAATGTCAATGCGGCAATGCCGGTCGTAACATGCGGTTCCTGAAAACATCATACAGAGCTTATAATATATAGGTTTGTGTAGATAAAGCAGTGTATGTTACTGTACAAAATTAGGCATTAGTCCCAAAATCTACATATATTACTGTAGATATTGACGTAAACCTATTAAACTGTAAACGTATTTTTTTGCCTCTTCTCTACAATGGACCACTGTGGGGGAACGAGCGAAGAAACTCCCACAGATAGATTTTTAGATCTGTTTTAAACATTGGTTGTGTTTTACGATACAAATATTACGATATTAATAATTATTATATATAATATGCCGGAACAAATCATTACAAAATTATTAACAGCGAGTCTTGTCTTGTCATTTATGTTGAACATTATAATATCCCTTTTTAAATAAAGTCGTTTTTACAAGGTTTTTCAATTGCAAAAGTGGCAATTTCATAATATCCAGAGGTATCGTGTTGTAGTAAAGAATGCCATGACCCTTGAAAGAATTGCTAACTTTCGCGAGTCTAAGCCGGGCGCTGACATAACACGTTTGTTTTTGGGTGACATGTATACATAAGTGTACCAAATTGAATCGGTTGAGAATTCGGTCGTTTAATATTACTTTAACACACCTTGGGTAGATACGACGAATCCTCTAATGGTTTCGTTTTTCCTTTTTAAGGTACGGGACCCTAAACATAGCCACAGAAATGATGCATATATTGCCAGCGATTCGCTTCGAACCGTTTTTAGGGTAGTCATTTAGAAGGGAGTGTTATCAGATGTACTATCTCAGCTCAGCAGAGCTTTGTAAAAGACAGGTAGTTTGTGTGAGAAAGACATACATATCAACAGCATAGGTTCTATATGATGTTTTAGAACTGTAACATCTATGTGTGTAGCACAAACAAAAAATGCAATTAAAAGAAACGAAAGAATAAATATGAGAATGAAATAATAAACTTTTAACTCAGGTGAACTTTGATAGATATTGTATCATATCTGTAGCGTGATATAGATACACGAGAAAGATAAACAAACGACGACCGAATGAATGAACGGACAACTGAACGAATGAATTGTCATCAGCTTACCCGGCATGATAGAAATGGTCTTCAGGGCTCGCAGCACTCTGAAGGTCCTTAAGCCAGCCAGGTTACCGACCTCCATCCCGATGGTCGCGTATCCAGAGGTGATGACGACAAAGTCCAGCCAGTTCCACGGGTTTCTCAGGTACGTGTATTTGTTCAGGATGAAGCCCTTCGCGATGCACTTGATGATCATCTCGGCGGTGTAGATCACGAGGAAGATGTATCTGTGAAGAGATATTTGCTGTTTTTTACCGACTTCGAAAAAGAAGGAAATTTCAATTCGTCGGGAAGTATTTTTTTAGTCAACGTAAAATAGTAAAAACCCTTAGTTGATAAACTAACGTTTTTTTTCTAGCAAGTTGATCAAATATCGACAGATAGTCAACGTAACGTACTGCTTACTGACGCTGATATAGTTGATCAACTAACGGTTAAAACCGTTAAATAGTAAACTGGTTTAAACTTGAATTGCAAACGAAATGCCAGGGTAAATACTTTAATAGCTAAGGTGAAGGCTAGAGGGAGCGAGCGCAGCGCAGCCCCCTAATAGTCTTCGTGTTAGGTTGACATGTAAGAACAAAAGCAACGTAAATTCTAAACCCTGTCGGTCTGGTTTACTATCTGTCGATAGTTGATCAACTACCGTGTTAGTCTACCAACTAACAGTTTTGACTATATTTCGGTGACATACATATATATGTGCAGCGATTTCTCCAAGATGGATGGACCGATTTGGAAAATTATTTTTGTGTTCGAGAGGGTGAGGGACCTTGCGAATGGTCCCATTGCCAGTCAGGATCGGATGATGGATATTTGAAGAAATAGAGGGAACTCTTCAAATATCATAGCCAGGCCTATAGAATTTTTCATAGTAACTCGTGCATATACTTTAAAAAAGCAAAACTTTGTTCAGTGGAACAGATGATGAATTGAAATGAAATGAAATGTGGACGTGGACGTTTCTGGTTACAAAGAAGGTACTTACAAATTGGTACTAATATATTTAACTTAATGGTAATTCATAGCTATATTATTAACCATACCACATACCTAAAGTTATGTTTAGAACTATAAACTAAATACAAGATGATATTGTGGGTATCCCATAAAAATGGTGTGTAAGTTATATAGGTAATAGAACCAGCAGAATATAATCCGCTACCCTCCGCGCTAGTAGAAACTTTGTTGCGGCTGATGAAGACGACAGATGGCCACAAAAACTTCTCATACTAGGTATCGCACAGGTAATGATATCGTAAGTTTATTACGGTGGCTAACAAATGTATTCTCGTCATAAGAGAGCTTCTCAACAATTTATGAATGTCAGTCAGGATCTGATGATGGAATCATGGTATATTCGAGGGAACCCTTAAAATAATAAATGCACAATTATAACGATTTGGATATTTTTATAGAATCTCGTGCATTTGGAAGCTGCAGTTCTCGGGAAGCAAGACTTGGTGAAGTGGAACTGATAAGAAGACTACCGATTGACACCACACTACGTATTTAAAGGTTGGGATATGATGGCTTAAACAGTTGAAAATTGAATAAATAGAGTTTTTTTGTAGTCGGTAATATCGTGAGTTTTACTTTATGTTTAAATTGTACTTAAATAATAAACAATAGCTTAGTCATGTTTGCACACGGGGTTGTCGCATTCGCAGTTGGATGAAACTTTCATATCTTCATAGTCGCGGCAATGTGATGATGATGATGATGAGTATAAAAAATATTACATAAAATCAATGGTCATAGGCGAGCTTATTTCAACATAGGCATACCGACCTCTGTGGCGCAGCGGTTGTGGCACTGCTTACAATGCGAGAGGTACACAGGGTATCCTAGCGTGGGGCCAGAAGCAATCTATGCGCCAGTATGTACATGTTTATGTTTATATTTATATTTGTAGCTATTAAATAATCAAGTGTTGTATTTTAATCAATAATAAGGTCATGAAGGCAAGATTTGGCCTGAAGAGAGAGTGGCGACGCGCATCTTCTATCCTGAACTACATGATGACAAGCGGAAATCAGGCGACCCCTCAGGTACAAGGATGTTCAGAAGAGACACATGAAGAGATGCAACATTAAGCCCTTTAAATAAGAGAGTCAGGCCTATAATCGTCCAGAATGGCGAGGTTTGGTGCAGGAAGACGTTTACAGTTTTGAAACCCAAAGACGGGCTGATTTAGACAAGAAGCGACACAACTTGAAGGCTAAACCACCTGCAGCCATATGTTGCAATTACCAGAACGATGTATTAACGTTCACTCAGTGTGCACGTAACTTTACTGCCAAGATTGGCTATATGGAAGTCATATGAGGACAAATGGTCGACGCCCCACAAACCAACCAGATATGGCGTGGAACTCATCAACGTAGAAGAACTATATGATATGGCACCAGGTCTACAGGTATTAAATGCCAATCTCGAGAAGATCCGGGTTTGAGCCTCGTGTCATGGTCTCCTTGTCAACCCTACTAAGTCACAGTATATTATTGGTTCCAGGTACTACCTTAACTTGATACAGCATATTTATATGGCTTATGTATAAACGATTACCAAAAACGCACCTATTTTACTACCAATAAATTCGAAATGACTGCCGGAATGGATAAATGTCCACCAAATTGTGTTTGGATAAATGATCACCAAACTTCTTTTTATGTTTTGTGTTCTGAAGTTTATGTTTTAAGTTTTTTTTTGTTGTTCTTACATGTTCAACCTAACACGAAGGATAAAGGGGGCTTCGCTTCGCTCACCCCCTTTACCCTTCACCTAAGCTACCGCAGTATTTTTCCCTGATATTTATTGCAACTTTCGGTGTTCATTTATCCATTTTGGGTGGGAAAAAAATATTTTGGCGATCATTATATTTGTTGCCTATTTATATTACTCCTCTAACCTATGATGGAACCGTAATCTCATACAGCACCAAGGCCAAAAATCTAGGAGTTATGTTTGATAACCAGCTATCCTGGTCAGAGCATGTCAGCGAGGTTAGTAAACGTGTCTTTGCCACTTTCCACTCCCTCAGGCGTCTTCAAAACTTCCTGCCTCGTCAGACAAAAATAACGCTTGCCCAGTCTCTTCTTCTTCCCCTGATCGATTACGCTGATGTCTGCTGGGCAAGCGCAAACGATGAGCAACTGAACAAACTCTAGCGTCTTCAAAACCTCGGGATCCGGTTTGTTTTTGGTCTGCGTAAGTTCGACCATGTCTCAGAGTATCGCAGGGAGTTGAAATGGCTCCCGATTCGCCTTCGACGGGATTCCCATATCCTCATTTGCCTCTTCAATATTTTATGTAATCCTCGCTATCCTGGCTTCTTACGGGATCGCTTCGTTTTTCTGTCTTTGGATAGGCCACGAAAATCTCATACTAGGTCACTACTTATAACTCCGCAATATAACACTGCCGCTTATGGGAATTCAGACTATGAGCTATCAGTCTCTGGAACAAACTCTCCAGCGCCATCAGAGACAGTCCGTCAATTCACACTGTTAAAAGTCGTTTGAAAGAACATTCTATCTTTTCCATGATAAGTATTAGTATTTATTTGTATCTACTATATATGCTATATATGTATATGTTACATATTTATATATAGCATTATTTTTAGTATTATGCAGATATAGGTAAGTAGTTTATTATTTTTATTAACATTTTTGTTGTTGTGCACATAGTTCTTTCTACCTTTAGTTTCTTTTTTTCCTCTCCATTCTTGGTTTTCTGGAAGAAATCTCTTGTTAGAGATAAGCTGGCCTTTGTTCATGTTATTTTATTTATATTTGTTTTGTTATCACTGTTTTGAGCTATAAAGTATTACAAAAAACTAATGAGAAAAAGTATGATATGATATTGTTGTACACAGGTCTACCCCTGTTCAGTAATTAACCTTTGCCGGCTTAACCTGGTTTGCTGGACGAGATCTCTTATTAGAGATAAGCTTGCCTTTGCACACTATTTTCATGTAACTCTTGTTTTTTTATATGTTATGTGTGCAATAAAGAAATCATTAATTATGATATGTAAATTGAGATAAACATGGAACTCCAAGTTTGAAACATCCCACCATTTTCACACTAAAACGCTACAAAATACGTGAAATCACGCGAAACGAGAATTTTCTAAAGCGTCTCTTCACTTAGCTCGAATTTGTCCCGACACGAGAATTTTGCTTGGTCACGTCCATGCTATTTGTGAAATTTTCCGTCAAGGGGCGTGAACTCAAGCGATGTTGGGGTCAGCAAGGAGGAATTAGGAGATACATCTAAGGACATATCTATCGACTGATCTGACCTGCTTGATTTCCGGTGCTACATGGTTTTGGAGGAAAAGGCTACCACTTAGCCGTTATTAATTATTACAGTTTTTTTTTGTTTTGATATGGTTTTGAGTATATAATATTATACAATGTTACATAGGTTAGGTACTTATTACTGGTAGGTACTTTAAATCTACATTAAGTAAGATTCAAGTTTAAACCAGTTTACTATTTAACGGTTTTAGCCGTTAGGTTATCAACTAACGCGTCATATAGTAAGCAGTACGCTACAGTTTACTATCTGTGGATAGTTGATCAACTATCGAGAAAAAAAACGTTGGCTTATCAACTAACGGTTTGACAATCTTACGGTGAGATATACATGAACCTGTGCAGGCGCTGCCATCTTTGTTCCACTTATACGCCGGGTACTGTTCACAGCGGAAGCTCGCCCGATATAAGGACGGTGCGAAGATAAGTAGTTACAAGTAAACAGACGACCTCTGTGGAGATGCGTTTAGTCGTGGCTCTCCCTACCATGCGATAGGTGCCGGGTTCGGTCCCCGGCTGGGTATAAATAAAAAAATCCCCAGGTCTTGGATGCTTATATGTGTTTGACGTCGCTGGTTTCCACGGTTTTTCTGGATTCCACGACACGAGGGGCCAGAAGCAATGTGTGTGCCCGTATATAAATGTTTATGTTTATAACGTCGCGCCCTCAAACGCAAATTACTTTGTGTAGTTGTGTACATACATTTACTTAGCAATCGTCATTTTTTGTCTCTTCTCTCCCTCTTTGGACCACTGTGGTAGAGAATGGATGAATCTCCCACAGATAGATGTTTTGATCTTTTTTTAAAATGTATTGTATTTAACTAGTTAAACATAAGTGTTTAAACGATTACCAAAAACGCACCTATTTTACTACCAATAATTTCAAAATGGCTGCCAGAATGGATAAATGTCCACCAAATTGTGTTTGGATAAATGATCACCAAATTTATTTTTATGTTTTCTGTACTTAAGTTTATGTTTTAAGTATTTTTTGTTGTTCTTACATGTTCAACCTAACACGAAGGATAAAGGGGGCTTCGCTTCGCTCACTCCTTCACCTAAGCTACCGCAGTATTTTGCCCTGATATTTTTTGCAACTTTTGGCGTTCATTTATCCATTTTGGGTAGGGAAAAAATATTTTGGTGATCATTATATTTGTTGCCTTTAACTAATATAATTCTTATAATATTAATTATTCTAGATAATAAGCAGAAATAAATAAATAACTACTAAATTATTAACAGCCTGTTCTGTATTTCCCATTATTTAAGTTATGATGAACATTGTAATATCCCTTTTTGACAAAGTCGCTTTTACATGGTTTTTGAATTGCTCAACTCTATCTTGTTGTAGTAGAGAATACACTGACCCTTGAGGAATTTCTAACTTTCGCGAGTCTAAACCGGGGCGCAACTAGTCTGTGATTATTTCATATGTTAACATCACTTAATTTGGAAAATGTTGTAAGGTTCTTGCGTAAATACATTATGATTTCGGAAATCGCTCACGTCCAGCCAGTTATTCAATACTCCATTCTGCGTGACAAGTGGCCAGCCCATCATCACAGTCATAAAAAATAAAGCCCACCGCCTCCACCGCACTATAAAACTAATATTGAAGCCTGGAATGCAGGGTATACCAAGCCACTCGTGCGCGGCTTACCAAGTTGTACAGCGGTGGAACGTACAGGCGTAATTGGACTATTTTTCACCTGACAACCTGAGTTGGATCGCAGCCAGTAAACCTCAAAACGTGATCCTTTAAATTGGTGGAAAAAATCGGAATGCCAACATGAAAACACGCAAAATGCCTATCTTGCAAGGATTGATTTGGGTCAGGCAGGGCTTTTGTTTGAATGTCTGTTAATTTGTGTAAATTAATGAAGGTGAATATATTTATTAATGAATAAGAAGACGTGGTTATAAAAATGCCATTTTTATGATCGGAACATCGTTTCTTATATCTCCATATAAACGTTGGCCACGTACCAAAACGTAGCCGGATCTACCCATTTTTTCTCTGTACTCGTCCCTTAAATAGTAGTTTATGAGACCGATACATAATGTAGGGCATCAAAAGTCGAGAGTGGGTTTATGAAACGAGCCGAAGCCTAATTATGTACAGTTACATACACTAGTTTATCTACACACATATCATAAGCTCTCTTTGATGTGTTCAGGAACCGCAACATGTTCAACCGGGATTATGGCATTGATCATTGCTCTGCACTTGTTTAGCTCGTTCAGTAGTACCAACTTCACAGAGCAAACTAGAGGCAGGACGCAGGCGGGCGTCGGCGTTCGAAATTTGAATGTCGAAATATTGATACATTATGGTTATAACATTATGGTCATTTCTTGTCTGAATATTGATTCAGATAAGAAATGAGTTTTTACCAAGAAGTATATCATAATGCTGGTCGTAACGTGCGGTTTTTGAACGCAGTAAAGATGGTTTATGATATGTGTGTAGATAAATTATATTTATTGCATAACATAATACTTATACGACAGCATTGCACATACATTGCTTACCCCACAAAGGATATTCGGGGATAGTCGGGGATTTGAACCCGGGACCTGAAACTCTACCGCTATGCCACAGAGGTCAACGTATTTCCGTAAAACCCTGTACAGAGCCGCAATTGGCCGAGACTTGCTATCTGAAACGTGCCGCAATCAACACTGATTACTTGGATGTTGTTTAGTTGCTGGCTTATAGAACAACTAGCAGCCGCTAGTGCCCTCGGCTTCGCTCGCGCAAACTCATGTAAAAATGGCCAGATCAAACAAACATTATCCTACCCTCCCCCTCCCTTCCCCTGCCTCCTTTCCCCTTCCTCTTCCTCCTTTCCCCTACCCTCCCCCTCCCTTCCAATTTCCCTAGAAGTTTTTTATGTAATAATAATAATGCCTTGGACACTATTTACACACATTGATCTAGCCCCAAACTAGGATTCCTTGGGTACTAGACAACGATTCACATACTTATATAGATAAATATTATACTTGGATAGATAAACAACCATGACAAGGGTACAAACGCCCGTTGTCATCAAACAAATATTTGCCCCCAACGGGACTGGAACCCGGGACCCTTGGCTTCGTAGGCAGGGTCACTGCCGACTCGGCCGTTCGGGTCGTCAAATGTCCATACACTATTCAAGCCTCATCCCCCACTCAGCGGGGGGAAATTTGAAAAAATCACTTGCTTGGCTACGAAAATATTCGAACTTCATAAGTCAAGTAGTTTTTGATTTTGTTACAAACTTCAATTCCCCATTTCCCCCCCTTAGAGGATGAATTTCACAAAGTTCTTGATCTACCCTACGCAATACGAGGAACCCCTGTACAAAGGTTCATATCACTAGGACTAGCAGTTTAGGCTGTGCGTTGGTACACCAGTCAGTCAAACAGTCAATAAGTCGTTTGAATTTTATGTATATGGATAGATGGTAGTCTTTAATATTTCCTACACCATATAGTACCACGAAATTACTAGAACAAAACCAAACAAAACCATGGCTAATAAGCAGATAAAAATACTTTTATATATCCTAATATATGACTATCTACTTATAAACTGAACACCTTGCGAGGATTTATCCCGAGTTTGCGATCATCATCATCGTCATCACACGAAATGATCCATTTATGTAAAATAAAACATTCTTTGTTGATGTTAAGGCTTTATATTAGGTGCTTCAAATCATTCAGGCCTGGCAGTGCTTATCATCGGATCCCAGAAACTACCATGGTTTTAGAGACGTTGGAGAACTTGGTGCGGCTTTTCGTACATAGACTATAATTGCTGCGTCAAAAGCCTAGTTTCAACCAAGTCATTTCCCAAACTTTGAGTTATCGGGTGTGCTGGACCATAATTTGTCTACCTTAATCATTATAATTTTATTTGTGATTTCACTCAGATCAAAATTTATGAAATAATAATTTTGTTATCTTGCAAATAATACAAACTTATTGAATAACTGGCTAAATTGGGCACAATTGTGCCTCTGCCACCCCATATGGGCAATGGCGTGACGCTTTGTTGTTGTTGTTGTTATTGGTTGATACACACAAATAACAGCAAACATTGACAAGTCGAAAGCTACGATAATCTGTTCAAAAACGATTTCATATTATGTTATAAATACCGTGAACACGTTTATACTCCATGAATAAAATATCTGGAAAGTGCAGAAACGTGGTTTTGGGAGGAGTTATCATGACTCGAAATTATGATTTTCCTTTCTATTCTCATTATATTATTTATCAGGGAGCAAAGTTAACTCTTTCAATGGTTTTTCAGGTGTGAATGATTCTGTTCTGAAACATCAAATAGCTTTAACCTTGGTCGCCATTACCTACCTACGGGAGACTCAATACCCTAACGCAGAATGGTCTATTTTCATGGAAGTATTGTGTATTCCATGTATTTGCGTAATAGTATATAATCATCTACTCAATAGATCACTATTCTGTATAGTAACTGACATACAACGCATAGCCTTCACCGGTGGACCTGGAGTCATGAAAATTGTTACAAGAAAAATGTTATATAGCGTAGGGTAGCAGCACTAAGTAGGTTTTATTATTATTATTATTATTATTATCATTATTTGCCGAAATTCCTTCCCTCTCAAGGGGGGACATGGGGATACAGTTTGTATGAAAATCAAAAGCTTGGCTTATAAAGCTGGGTAGGAATAGGAAGTTTATAGGTATGAGACGTCAACTAAGGAAGTTTTTTTTTGTTTAAAGATGCGAGACGTCAGTTCAGGGGGGGGGGGAAATCGGTTAATGAGGGATTTACAGGGCCTTGCATCGGGAGGGTGCAACTTGCCACGACTTTGCGCGAGTATAATTGCGTTAATATAATAATGTGATTAATAGTTATAATAGTTATAATCGTTTAGAGATTTAAATCATATTAGTAATGAAAATTATTGTCTTTTCTAAACCGAACAGCAGACTTAACAAAATAAGCTCCCTTTTTCGCCCAAAACACTAAAAAACCTTGCACAATGTTAAAGTGCACATCCCAGATGACAATGCCAAGCGTCGAGTAAGGTAGGTCAATCCATCTGGGAGTCGAGGTAGTTACGTCCCAGGGTTTCCAGACGTCTAGATTTATCTTGACTCAACCTGGTTAAATATTTGAAGTTCAAAGTTCAACATACATGCGGCGAGAAGATACGGGAATGGCGGGGAGCTAATACCTAAGAGAAAGCTATCCAACAAACAACAGGAGCCAAGTCAAGAGTTGCAAGAGTGGTATAAGAGCTTATTAAATTCTAAGGTGGTATAGAGGCTCCAAGAACAGGTGGTACGCTATAACTCTTCTATATCAGCTTGCTAGCGAGCTTGATGCTCGAGACCTCAATTTAATGATTACAAAATTATTTTCAAGGATATGATGAAGTTTCTTTATTTCATTATCTTAGGCCAAAATAAAAATACCAAAGTAATTTCTCGGGTACATTCTGCTCTCTTCCTGAAGTGACGTTTGGTTACACCATCCACGTCTGAAGCTGTGGCGGTTTGCTATCTCAATAGCGAGCGGCTGCAGTCAAGCCAGGACTTAATTGTTAGACGTGTGGCACTCAAGAATCTAGTCAATTCTACTCTGACCTCGGTTGCTAAGTTTCGGTGTGGTTTCGGGTGATTTCAAATTTTGTTTAATTTTGTAGGTTATGCATGTATACAAGGTGGCATTTAATTAGCTGACCATATTTTGAGAAGTCATAGCACCGATCATTATGAACAACTTTCCCAAAGAAACGCATATGGTCGCAAATGAAAAAAATATTTTTCGTGCCACAGTACATTGACCCGATCAGCTGATTACAAGTTACTATGGGAGACCCAAAAAAATATTTCGTTTACGACCATATGTTTCTTGGGGAAAGTTGTTCATAAAAATGGGTACTATCACCCCCCAAAATATGGTCAGCTAATTAAATGTCACCTTGTATATGATATATGTTTATGTATTCTTGAGTATCTTATTCAAGTAATCGAATTACTAATCGTTAGGGAAAAGGCATAAATATGAACGTGTATGTATAAAAATTTGTAGCAGACAGAAATATCAACAAACGCCCTCGTTGTACGAAGATGACATCAAGACGTGGATATCTAAATAGCTTTCCAACAAAAGAAAACAACATCACAAAGGGATCAAAGATTCATCGGCAAGAACCGTTGGGGTCAACCGTCCGGTAGCCGACGAGAAATACACCAAGAAACATAGAAAATGTAAGAGCGAGAGAATTGAGATGTTTTTGTTGAATGCGATCCTCAAGTTCAGTGATGGCTCAGAGTTTGATCGTTGAACTAATAGAGCGCGCGTAGAGCGGCGATTGCGGGCATATACTGAAACGAAATGCTTAGATATAAAACCGGCCAAGTGCGAGTTGGACTGGACTCGCTCCGAGGGTTCCGAGGTTCTTGTGCTTGACATTGCTTCTAGACAAACTTTATGATTCTAGGATTCCCTTGCGCGTAAATTCAGCAAATTTTCGATGGCGTTCACATCTAGGAGTTTCTATCGTTTTGGAAAAATGGACCAACCAGAGCAACGCATAAATAAGCAAGCTTGCAATAAAGAACAGCTCTTGTGAAATAATCATCTTGTGATTTGCCAAATTTTTAAAAGCGATTCCCCGATGTCTGAATTACATGATAAGGCTAATGAATAGTTGATATTAATTTCAACTTGATGCCTTTACGCGTTTTTGAGAAAGCTCTTGACGCTCGGACGGACAACGGAGTGATCCTATAAATTGAATCTGTGTTTATTTAGGAAATCATAGTTTGGGGCTAGATCAATGTGTGTAAATAGTGTCCAAGATATTATTATTATTATTATTTTATGTAGTTTAATTGAATGAAATTTGCACAATTGTGCCTCTGCCACCTAGTGAGGGAAATAGCGTGACGCTATGTCGTTGAATTAAATTGCATATTATTTTAATTGATTGTAATTAAGTCTTGTAAATAGTTCTTGTATATTTGTGTCGATCTGGCTTTTGCTGTCACGGCACAAATAATTAAAGTAAATAATAATAATTTAAAAAAAGTACGGAAACCTATCCTGCAAGGGTTTCTTTCTTCATTTTGACATAAGGAACCCTAATAATAATGAAACGAAATCAGCAACGATGTGGTTTAGTAGATATCCATGACGGTTTTATGGTCTTTTTAACTGCGAAAGAAGGATTGTGTTTAATTTTTTGTGATTTTTATATACAGGCACATACATTAGAAATTATAAATGTATTTATCCAACTTAACCTATGCACATAAAATAGGTAGGAGACTTAAATAGGTATGATAGGTACAACTTAATGAACATCCAACTCCTAAACTAGTGTTACCTGTATCTTAGGAGTTGGTTGGACATTGCGTCTGTCCCCACACTAGAATACCCTGTGTCCCGCAAACCAGAAAGAGCGACGTCAGAAATTTGTGACCACGGACAATATATGACGCGGTTTTCCCGTTATATTTTTTGAATTTTACTACCATGACATGAGGTACAAAATCGCGATGCCTCAAAAATTCCCGTGATTGTTAAAAAGATAAACAATACAGATTTATTTTTCTTCCTCCCTAGGTCGTGTACCTGTGGTTTTCGAGCGTTTGTATGAATTCGTTAGCATGAGTGGCTACAACTCAAACGGCGATTTTAAAACATCCTATGAGACGTCCTTAGGTTTGCCCCAATTTTGAGCATGACGGGGTGTAGGGTTTTTCCTATCCTAGGCCTGCCTTGGCTGGAAGAACCAAATGAACTGAAGGATTTTCCCTACAATATGCTTGCTTTGTCAGTTTTTCACTATCTCATATAAATAAAACGTAACTCACATCTCAGGAATTCTTTATTCACGCACAAAAATTATGGTAACTAAATACTCTTAATGCTGATAGAACTTTCACTTTAGAACAAAACTCACATCGACGTACTCGTATACCGTGCAGAATTAATTACTGCAAATTGTGGCAGATACCACAACCTCTCGATACCCTGCTTGCAACCTCGGCGTACTCCCGCTGAGGCAGCTGATTGACTTGCTCCTTGTAGAGAAGTCTGAGCTTCAAGTCACTGATAACTTCTCGACACCCTGAAGTCGGTGTAGCGCTGCTCTGAGATTCTTGGGACAGGATTATTATATCTTCAGGGTAATATTGTCTCAGCGATTTCGCCGCGATCTGTTGTAGTGTTTTACTTCGGTGATCACGACTCTCCAAGCGCAGCTAAACTTGCGACTCAAAAACGGCGCTGGGATTGTGCGATTGCGCTAAGGTTTTTCTTGGTTTTAGAAGGCTTGGGACTTATTTATTTATTTATTTTTATTTACTTTGTTTTTAGATGACATTGAGTTCTATTGTCAAAATTTAAACTTGTATTTCATACAGACCATGTAGGTCAAAACCTCTGTAAAGAACTATATTTTATGGGCCACTGGGAGTGTACTTCATTTAATTATTTCGAATTAGCGAGTTTTTTAAAACACGAACTTTGGAACGAAAAGGAGGTTTCCTTATGAATCGCTTGAAAACTAAGGGGAGTTCGTCTTCAGCTCTCAAACAGAGCAAAGGAAAAAAGGCCAATTCCTGGGCCCAGCTGGCCCGGGAATTCTCAAGAAGCTGATGACCGGAAGCCCAACCCTAGCTGCAGCGGAAGCCTTTTCTCTTCGCCCACCGTACCTTGATACCGTACCCGAGACCTCTGCCTGGGGTACCGCTGATCTAGTTGCGGCCCGGAGTTCCCGCTACTCTCCTGCGGTCCTCAACTCCGGCCGTCTACTTATGGTCCTGAGGTTCCACTAACGATCCTCGGACCCTGAGTTCCTGCTGCCCTCCTGAGTTCTTCATCTACGGCCACCTATTTACGTTCCTGAGGTTCCACGGACATCTGCTGGAGCCTAGAATTCCTACGACGCTACAATACTACTGAAAGACATCTAATCCGTCCGCTTACCTTAGTTAGTCTCCCAGAGCCATTTCAGTTAGGTTAGGTGTAAATACTGTTGGGTTATTTTAGGTAGGTTGTAAATATAAGTTTAGCCTAGATAAGATTTGTAAAATAAAGAACCCACAACCTGGCTCTTTCGTTTCTACTCTCCTTTTTTATTATTACTCTCTAAATTAACTGTTCCCGCTATTGAGGTCAACCTTCCTGATCTCAGTAATATGACAGGGGGCCCTGAAGTCTAGTATTCTAAGCATATTCTAGATTTCAGTTGGTCTATTAAACCAATATAAAAATATGAATTATCATAATGTTTTGTTCAATATTTTAACACAAACCACCCACTTTAAATTTGTATAATAATCTCTAGGGGAAGTACCAAAAGATCCACTTGCTAAGTCAAAAAGTGAAGACAAGCAAGTATACTAACCTAAGTGTATGTATACTCGGTGTTAAGTCTGCCTCCCAACTCGTGTCTACCAGAGCCCCAATTTATCACCGCCAGACGACGATCCTAATATTTCTCCACAAAATAATACTTCACGATCACTCACTTTATCTAATGGGCAAACTATACCTGCGGGAAAACTTTCCGGGTCGACATTTTACAACTTTCCATCGGATACTGAATTATGAAGTTGGGAGAGTCGTCCGGACGGTCTAACAGTTTGGACAATTTTGATTTTACCGCCAAATAAATTGGTATAATGATTGCTTTGACTAATATTGTTCTTAATTAGTACAGTTCTATGACCTCTATGGTGTTGCGAGGGAGAGGTCCCGGGGTCGAATCCCGGCTAGGAAAAATACCCCCAGATAATAATAATAATACCTTGGACACTATTTACACACATTGATCTAGCCCCAACCTAGGATTCCCTGTATCTTGGGTACTCGACAACGTTACACATACTTATATAGATAAATTTTATACTTAGATAACCGACCATGACTAGGGTACAAACATCCGTTCTCATTAAACAAATATTTGCCCCCACCGGGACTCGAACCCGGGACCCTTGGTTTCGTAGGCAGGGTCACTGCCGACTCGGCCATTCGGGTCGACATTATTGCAAAGAAACATAAAAGTTACTTACAATTTGCCCTAATCTTATTATTGTGAATAGGCTTCATATAATTTCTTAGCAAACTTAAATAAATCTACGCTAACAAAATATATACTTATCTAAATCAATTTCTAATCTTATCCAACTTATCTAAATGTATTTTAGTTATAGATAATATCTGAATATATAATTTAAATCTAAAATACAACATCTTATCAAATGCGGAAAACGGTTATACAACGAAAAAATACCTACTTATAAAAGTTGCCAACTACGCTACAACTACTAGGTACCCTAGTACTGCTAGTTGAGAGTCATGCAATACCTTCATTAGCTACAGGCAACCAGTGATCAGGCCTTTACGAAACTGCCTAATTTCCTAGCCTTATTGGAGAATATTTTATCATAACTCGTTATTTTTCTGCATGCAACATGTCAGTTTGAATTTCTGGCCCGCGGGAAATGTCTGCACGTTGGAAATACGAAAATGGGTTCCAGCAGGTATTTCAGTTGTTTTTTTAGTATTAATCAAATTCTTCATTGTTTTCTAAGTGGCCTAGGTCAATAAACCGTGGCGATTGCCAATGCACAAAGTATAGTGATTCAGCAAAAGTATGTCATACATATACACAGTGATTCAAAGAATGTATGTCATACATGTACAGTATTCAATCGCACATCAAAAATACTGATTAACACATCAAAAAAGGATCAACAAAAACACTTTATATGTTCAAAATATTCTATGAGTACTTAAGTTATTATTTAAGTATTTTTTGTTGTTAATACATGTTCAACCTAACATGAAGAAGTTTCACCTTAGCTACCGCAGCATTTTGCCTTGATATTTGCTGTGCAAATCAGTATTTTTGATGTGCAGTTTAATATTTCCCTTTTACTATTACTAAAAAGAGACGGTCGAGCTGTAAGGTCACAAAATGATCCACAAGAGGACCATGCACCCTTGTCAAGTATAATTTTACTGTATACAAGTCATCAATGCCTCCTGCACACTTGCCATCCTACCAAACGGATCTCATCGTTTGGTAGGTTCCACGTAGTTTCCAAGAAACATCAAGGAGCCTCAACAGTTTAGGAGAAAGCATGTATAATATAAAGTAAAGCGCACCTATTTGCTGGTGGGAGGCACGCAATCTCGTAAAAATAACATTTTGTGAAAGTTGAAAACTCGGGCGTAAATCACGGGCAGCCTTCATTATGTTTACTGCCTTGTTTTTTTTACTATTGAACGAAAAGGTCGTTTAAGCTTGCACAAGTGCACAATTTTATAGTGAACTCTATCATAAATTGTGTTTTCGCACCACCAGCTCGAAAATGACACTTTGTATATCATGCAAGCCTTACCTAAAGCAAGTCATTATAGCTCTAGGCTTTAGCGGTTGCTATGGCCTTAAAATCTAATTTCATGAAATACGCACGCGCTCACAGCCCACCTCCCCGGGGCGGGGAAAGGCGGAGCGCGGCGCGGGCTGGCCACGGTGAGCTGAACGGAACACATTGTAAATAAAACAAAAGCCGTGATTTTTCCAAGACACTGCAACTGGACTAATATATCAAACATAAAATTTCACATTACTTTATATTAATAAAATGCTGATTTTAGGAGCCTTGCTTATTAGGGTTCCGTACCCGAAGGGTTCCAAACGGGACCCTATTACTAAGACTTCGCTGTCCGTCCGTCCGTCTGTCACCAGGCTGTATCTCAAGAACCTAGCTAGCTAGAGAGTTGAAATTTTCACAGATTATGTATTTCTGTTGCCGCTACATATAACAACAAATACAAAAAAACAGGATAAAATAAATATTTAAGGGGGCTCCCATACAACAATACCACATACAAACTTATGGATGCACCTGGTTACGTACATGGAGTGTGAAAGTAACCGCACCAATAACTTTGTAAACAATATTTTGCTGTGTAAAATCCAAACTATTCACTCCACACCATCGCTTCCATTGTACGGTGGTACGGAACCCTTCGTGCGCGATTTAGACTCGCACTTGACCGGTTTTTATTATATTTTCACTCAGTGATGTGAAAAGTAGAGTATACTCCTCGGGGAAAACTCTGTTTTGCCTTGGGCATGCCTGAACTCGGGAGTTAAATCTGTAGTCCTTCGTTATTTATTATTTAGAATTTAAGATTGTACTATACACCTAATCATGAAATCACTATGTCAAAGCTCAAACTAACTTTCGAAATAAACTATTACACATGTGGGTTTAAGTAACGCAAATGGTACGCAACGGTTTGCCACGTTATGCCTAGTGGTGGGGCTCGCTTCGCCCATCCCTTAATTCGGGTGTATTACTCTTAATTTTTCTTGAGACTGAACAGATCGATGCGGGCTACGGGTTCGACTCCCGATGGGGGCAAATATTTGTTTGATGAGAACGGATGTGTGTACCCTAGTCATCGTTGTTTATATATCTAAGTATAATATTTATCCATATAAGTATGTGTGTCTTTGTCTAGTACCCAAGATACAGGGAATGCTAGTTTGGGGCTAGATCAATGTGTGTAAATAGTGTCCAAGGTATTATTATTATTGATTAAATAACCCATTAATTAGTGCAGGGATTAACATTAGACCACAGACGTATTACAAAGAGTTTAGACCTACATTTAAAACGGTCCTTTGAGGGCATTCTTAGTTATAATATTAGTCACAGTCACAGACACCGGGCTAAGAGAGGCCGGCCCGCCTACCCAGTTGTGAAGCGGAAGTAAACCTCGTTACTGCGCTCTCCAGCTCAGACTGACTTTCCATCGCACATTTTATAAAAGGCAAGATTAAATCCGCCGCTCTGACCGACTGATTGCGGGGCGTTTTTACTTTGAATGAGCGTAGAAACCAATCAACTACTTGATCACAATATCATTTCAGCCGTATCATCTTTGCAGATGTTCTATGCAGCTGCTGTGTATTCTGAGGGCCACATTTTTCTTGTGATAGTAAAGACCGATGAGGGCTCTACAATGTTATTTTATTTTATTTATTTAACACAAATCCACAGCCTTTCAACTATGGTAAATTAACAATCTATACTTTAAATATGGCCAATCATGGATTTCACTATGTATACATATTAATATAAAGACAAACAGACTTTTATATAACATGAAATAACATGACAGCTTTGACAGAAGCTATGTATGAGCCTGTGAGTAAATTGGTGAAGGTGTGTTATGTTGTGTGTAGTGTAAAGTGTGTGTGCGTGCATGTATGTGTGTGTCTTAGAGATACGTCATTATATGAATTTTAGGGCAACATTAAATGATAGGTAATAAGTAGTTGAAGTTTAGGCAGATGGCAAGCGCAACGGAAGGTTCAGTATTATTATCAACTTGGTAAGGGAGGGTAAGCAATTTCACAATGGGCGAACAGTTTCATTTTAAGTCAATACCATACGTATTTCCGGAGCTTTTACAATATGAAAACTAATTAAAACATCGCGCACAACTCTAACTTCAGACCTCGCGAATTACGAGATGTATTACCTGCTGCATCGGCTTCTATGTGAAGTAACTTCACATAGAAGCCGATGCGCGAAGTTATATCACAGAGAATGAGTGAAGTTATTCCATGACATTGCAATATTTTCATGACATGGAGCTGATAGTCTACTTTTCGTTATTTGGTTAATTAATAATAGTCCCGTTTTGTGTTCTCTGTTACTCGCGTTAAGGTTCTCAAGATTATGTTTTTCAGATTTCTAGTCGCTCTCAGTTTTTCGCACGATTCAGATATTTTTTCAACCAGTATAACTAGTCGCGCTCAGTAATTTTGTCAGACCAAACCAGTAATTTTGACAATCAAAAACTGGATTTATATTATATGCAACGCAATTATAAGTCATGCCCTCGTATTACACCACGAGAAACCAGAAGCTACGTAATTAATTTAGAATATATTATGTCAATTTAGGCGTTATCTACAGAGTTTGCGGGTTTTTGAAACCTGGATACTCAAAACTGAATTTCACTTATTTGTTCTACAAGACCTTTGAAATATTAATTTGGTTAGAATGGAGTGATAATGCAGAGATAAATCATATAAAATCTGTAGATAAATATCTACAGTAGTAAAGACTTGAATTGATTTTATATGATTTATATCTGCATTATCACTCCATTCTAACCAAAGTAAATACTAATACTTGGCGAACGTAATTTTTTGCCTCTTCTCTACATTGGGCCACTGTGGGAAAAGGTGGGCGTAGAAAATCCCACAGATTGATTTTTAGATCTCTTTTAAAAATTGGTTGTGTCTTAACTAATACAAATATTACTTTATAACTATAAATAATAAGCAGGAATAAATAATTACAAAATTAGTAACAGTAAATTCTATGTATAAATACTTATACTCGTTTTTATACGCATATACTTCGTGGATCTAAAGAAAGGAGCCAGAGTATAATTTTCAGTTCCATACCTCTGTAAGGTTCTATTACGTGAAACTGTAATTACACGCAAATAGAATTTCGGAATCCCTAACTAATTATATCATGACGAAATAGTAGCTCTGTATGATATTTCTAGGCTGTTCCTTCCATATATTTGTGTAGCAATGTGTCACACGTCAGTCACCGGGAGAAACCGCGGCACACGGGATTTATCGGGAGAGTGATGGATTATAAAAGTACCTTCAAGGGAAGCTACAACGATGATGTTACTATTGAGATAGAGGGAGTAATATAAAGATGCAGTCAGTCATGTTCTAATCTAAGGGGTGAGTGTGGATGTAATAAGTATTCTGAATGTTCCCATTCTGATAAGTTCCCATGTAGCGTTCTTTAACGATTGCGGAACAGAACGAATTTTTGGCAGAACCAGACCGAAATTTATGGAGTAGTGAAGTATTACATTAGTTCTGTTTTATTGGAAGCATTAATAGTGTATAATTGTAGTTCACAATTATATTTGTTACAGTAAGATAGTCAAAACCGTTAGTTGATAAACTAACTCGTCAGTTGATCAACTATCGACAGATAGTAAACCAGACCAGAGAGGGTTTAGAATTTAGATTTATTATGTTCCTACATGACAACCTAACACGAAAACTATTCGGGAGTTTCACTGCGCTCGCCCCCTCTAGTCTTCACATAAGCTACCGCAGTGTTTATTTCGTTTGCAATTCAAGTTTAAACCAGTTTAATATTCAACGATTTTAACCGTTCGTTTATCAACTAACGCTTCATATAGTGAGCAGTACGCTATTGACGATAGTTGACCAATTAACGAGGAAAAAACGTTAGTTTATCAACAAGGTTTTGACAATCTTACGGTGACATATTCATAACTTAACTATATACCGACTGAAGCTTAAACACACCGTATACTATACCCGTACAATAAAGCTTAGCTTAAACGCGATTGATTAAAATGGGTCCCGGGTTAAACTGACAAATTTTCGCTCCTTGAGTTTAATTTTACATTTCAAACCGGTTTGTATTGTTACTTAACTTATATTGGAACAGATTTCCGGCTTAATCCGGATTATATCGGTTACAGATTGAAATGGATTGTTTCCCTGCCAGCGGGTATGGGTAAAGTCGTGATGCTGTGTAATGTGAGTATGTTTTTCTATGTTTGAATGCCGAAATTCTGAATACAAATGCATAACTTTATTTTGAGCTATCGTCATCACAGCAGGTTTTGAAAATAATTATCTGAATAAAGTACATACACTATACACTTGAAAGTTTTCTTTCATAAATCCAAAACCAAATCGAAAAGTTACATCCAATATACCACCCAGACAACATCCAATGATGAAAAGATCGACAAACTATAGACCTCTCTAACAAAAGAAAATAGATACGGTTTTCAATTACAGTATATTTGTAGAGCAAAACACTTTTCCTGCCTGTCTCTCCTTGTTTATATAATAGCAATAATGTTTGGCCCATCTTTCACGGGTAGCCACCCTAATAGAGAGTTTTCGTTTATAGGGTGTACATTGTAAAATAATCATGTTGACATTTATGATACATTTAAGGGTTAAGGAAATCATACTTATCTCCTTAGTTGCAGCAGTGGGCAAACCCCCTTTACACAAAATGTGCTATTATAGTAGTTTATGTGACTGCTACATAATGCCTAATTATGTACAGTTACATACACTAGTTTATCTACACACATATCATAAGCCGCATGTTCGATCGGCATTGTGGCATTGATATTGCTCTGCAGTTGTTTAGCTTGTTCTGTAGTACCAACTCCACAGACAAACTAGGGGCGGCACGCAGGTGGGTGTCGAGATATAATAACATAATTTGATAAATTTTGGTACATTATGGTCATAATGTATCATATTCAGATTGGAAATGAGTTTTTACCAAGAAGTTTATCATTATGCTGGTCATAACGTGTGATCTTTGGACGCAGTAAAGAGGGTTTATGATACGTGTGTATATAAAATAAATAATAACCCGTGTTGAATAAGGCGTTAATTATTAACAATATTTGTCCATAAAATAGTCTAAAATCAAATTATGGCAACATTACAGCCGGATGCTCACAGAGATAGTGAGTACCACAATCTAGCATCCGGATACATGCAAACTTTAAACCCAAGAATTGAATAATTAAATTGTAACTGAAGTGTCCCACGGTACCTCCATCATACTACGTCGGCAAACTTCAATATTGGCCTCCGCAAATTTCAATCAATAACCTGTTGATACCTGCTAGATGAAATATTCTCGATGTTCTAGTTAACTAGTAGAGAGCATTTCAGATTAAAATAGCCGCGGTGCACATTAACACGCCCGCTCGGGTATGAACACCTTCCGTACACTTGTTTTTTTATAGGATGTGAACTCTAATACCATGGCATAAGGTAAGACATAATAATCTTGGACAACTCTATAAATATTTTTATGGATTTGTCAAAGTTAGTCCGAGAATAGCTGTTGACTCACCTTCTTACTGGTGGCATTAAGTTATGTAATGACCGTATGCACAGCTGGACGAGGGAGTTTCTTGAGTGATGCTAAGTCGGTGATGCTTGATGCGGCAACTCAAAATCTGATAAACACTCAGAATGTGTTCAGAGTCAATGCGACGGTGACAGCATGTCACTGTTTCTTGCTGGCGATCTGACAGCGCCAGAATGGCATTTAAGCGTCCAATGATTTGAGTGGCAGTATGTGCATTTGGCACAAGTGTTCTGAAAGTTCATTCAACACAAAGAAAATCCTAAAACTTTTTACAAAATCGTCATATTTTTCAGTCTACGAGACAATGTGTCTGGGACGTAAGCTTCTCCGATATTGACATGACAGTTTAAGTAATTTCGTCTGTCTCATCCAGCTGTTACATAAATATATATTTTCAGGGTATCAGTCTACATAGCATCCTGCCAGATAGGGTGAAAGAAGGACATGTTATATAAAATATATCACCCCACCACCCACGCTGTGATAAAACCTTCACCGTTTTACCACAAAAAATATTAAACAGCGTTTAACCTCTAAACAAACGTCAAATCCCATACACTTTTGTTTTTAAACAAGTGTTGAACAGTAGTTTATTTTTGTGGTAATGCCCTCAAAGTCTCAAATGTGGTTCACTTGTTTTCCTGCGAAGCTCGTTTCGAACTATTGAACCGATTTTGATAAAATATAGCTACGAACCATCGCACTGAAGTCTACTATCAATTTTAAAAAGCCGCGTCAAAATCCGTCCAATGCACCCTCGCTTTCGTCAGGGGTTAAAAAAAAGGTTCTCAACTCGACAGTTATGATTCTGATAACACTAGCCCATTTATGTAAGCCTATAGGTTAGTTTTGGCCAGTCGTTAAACTTCCTTTAATGTTTCCGAGTATGTCGGTGTAATCTGTAACCTGTTGATGCTCGGGGTATCTAAATCGCGGATTAACACCCTTCCGACGTCGTAATTAAGGGGTGATAAACATAAAATTGTTTTCGTGGTTGCAGAACCGATTTGATTCAGGCAGCGGATAAAGCGTTAAAATCACGGAAAGCAGCATGGAAAAGTAGAGTGATAGGGTGTTCTGAGCGACTACCTCCTAGTGTGGGGGTGCTGAAGTGATGCAGAAGGATACGTCCGCCTGCATAACTTCTGCTTCCTCCTGGTGCACCCTGGTAACAGCGGCTAGTGACTGGTCCCCGGACCTCTTACTAGCCGATGGCTAAAAGTAGCTCCGGTTCTGTCGGTTAAAGTGAGTGTACCCGGCAGACTATCTACACTCACCTGCGTCTTGTGGTCTGCGCAGTTGACCACCGTAGGCCAGGATGAAGGGGTCCTGGGGGGTTGAGCCGAGCGTTGCTGTGGATTTAGCTTCGTAAGGCAACACGCCCTCTTTGGCCTGGATTTCAGGCAAAACGGTAGCCTCGCCCGTAGCCGCGGGTTGGGGTAACGGCCAAGTGTCCCGTCAGAGGGCCACGGCTAGGGGTGTAGGGTCCGCTAAGGCGTCAGTCATAGCGGAGGGATGGGTCATGCTGACGGGGTAAGCTTCGGTGACTACGGCGGTGGGACCATGTCGCTGACACCTTGGTTCCCATCGTCCACAGAAGCGAGCTCCCGATGTCGCGCCAAGTACCAGCCCTATGCTCCTATATCTACTCGGTACTCCTAGCGACTGAAAGCTGTTCCAAGCGAGTAGGCGCTCCCAATTATGCGGGCTCCGTGGAGGGTGGGAAATCGAGTAGACGAATCTCTATACATTTGGCCATGGATCGTGTCAGGTCAAAAAACACATCTGGAACGCTTCCAGCGGTGAAAACCGCAAGCGTCTCCAAACAGGTGCGAGAATCTGCCTCGGCAGATCCTCAAGCCTCAACTGGGCGCACTGCCACCATCAGTGACCTACCGGTGCAAACCGGTAGTGATTCCACTGTGGAGGTTAGCTGCAAAAAACCCGAAAGTGAGTCGAGAGGCAGGGCCACGGGGCAACCCGGTGCGCGGAGCCATTCGACAAACATCGCCGAGCATTTCGCCAGCGCCTGGACGACGGTTGGTCGAAAGGGTAAACCACCCAAGCAATCTTTGCAAGGGAAGGGCCCATCGACTAAACGTCCAGATACGGTGCAAACCGGACCAGGGCGTAAGGCGAATCGTCGGTGGAAGAAAAAACAGCGTTTGGCTGCCACATCGGCCGCTGCCGGCGTAGATGGGGTTCCATCTGCCACGGTGACGACCGATGGCGGTCCCGCTGTTAATACAGCTGGAGCTGCGGGTAAGGTGACCGGCTCCCGTGGTGTCAAAGGGGCAACCCTAGACTCAAACGGGGCTAAACCTACCGTAGCGTTCTCTGGTGGTCCAACTTCTAACAAGAAGTTGAAATCTGCCAAGAGATCCGGCAAAAACGAGCGCGCGGCTGCTAAGAGGGCTCGACTAGAGGACAGTATTTCTCCTCGAGTGGAGCCTAAAAAGCAGTGCACGGAAGCGCGCAGAGCTGGGGTCACCTATGCTCAGAAGGTGAAATCTGACCAGTACATCGCCGTAACTGACGTCGCTACTGGTCATATTTCGCAGGATCTATCAACGCTCATCCTCAACGAGATTGATGACAAAATCTTGAGGGAAGCGTTGGCGGATCCGAGCAAGGAAAACCCCAAATTCGGTGGCAAGCCTCGTTACGAGGACGGCCACCTTAAACTGTTCGTGGAGGACGAGTACTCCCTGAACTGGCTGCGGGAGTGTGTCTCCGGTGTGTCTACACCATCCAACGTACAGTTGGTGGTGAAACGCCAATCGGAGATGGTCCGCAGGGTTCGATGTGGGGTGCTCATACCCAACGAACGAGGCAAGTGGAAGTCTGCGCCCGACGTCGGCGTAGTCCTCCACTATATGAACAAGTGGGCACAGGTTGACCGATGGCTCCTCCAGAAAGTGGATGAGCAGCAGGACAACCTGTTTCTCATCACAGACGTCCCTGAAGATGTGGTGCCGACCCTGCTGGGAAGGGGCAGACAGCTCCTTTTTGGTAGTGGTTCGATCTACCTAAAATTTCAGGGACCCGGTGGGAAATTTGTGAAGGAACCACCGGTGGTAGCGCAGACCAGCTCTAAGCTGGTCATCACTGGGGTTTCTTCAAGAACAGACAAGCCCCAGAGTTCCACTCCAGAGCGGCAGCAAACAGGCCCCGATGCAGTCGGGGAAAGTTCTGCTGCTCAACCGCAGGACGAGCACGCGCACTGGGAGGCCATGCTGCTTGGTGAAGGCGATGAGCCAGAACCAGCAGTGGTGCCCTCTGAGGGCGAGGAGCTGTCCATGCGGCTGGAGGAGGAACTCGTCTTGGAGGTGCAGGAGGGGTTGACCAAAAATGGCGTCCCTCTCCCGCGATTGTAAAATCCTCCAAGCCAACCTCCAACACAGCCAAACTGCAACGGCCCAGTTAAGACGCTGGTTGGGGGCAAACAGCACTGCCGTGGCTCTGATCCAGGAGCCGTGGATCAACCGCGGTAGCATTCGAGGGCTCGCCAATTTGAGAGGTAAGCTTTTCGGTACAACTGATCACGATAACCCTAGAACGTGCATCATAACTACTAACAACATCCCAGCACAGCCATTAACAGAGTTCTGTTCCAGGGACCTGTGTGCCATAAGGCTGCAACTGCCCGACACAGCTAGGTGCCGCGAGCTCGTGGTGGCCTCCGCCTACATGCCTGCGGAGGACAACCCGCCTCCACACGACCTGTGCCGGCTGGTGGACCACTGCGAGAAGTCGGGCCTTCAACTCATCGTTGGGGCCGACTCGAACGCGCATCACCCACTGTGGGGCATGCCAGATATGAACAGCAGAGGTAAGACACTTGTTGAATACCTATTTACTACAAACCTCAATGTGCTTAACATAGGTTCTGAACCAACTTTTGTTACCAAGCGAAGCAGAACTATCGTTGATATTACCCTGGCAACGGCGGACATATCCGACGACGTTGGGGGCTGGCATGTGTCCAACGAGGCGTCATGCTCTGATCATCGATGGATACGCTTCGAGATCAACGCAGCGTTCTCCCCAACTGTCCCTAAGAGAAACCCACGCAAGACTGACAGAACCAGGTACAGAGCTATCCTAGGTGAAAGACTTGCTTGGGCTGAGACTCTACCAGATCCAGAGGGACCCGAACAAATCGAACAACAGGTAACAGATTTTACAAATACTTCAATAGACTGCTACCATTCAACTTGCCCGCTTAGCACACCAGCGCCTACCAACATCAAGGGGCAGCCTTGGTGGGGTCCTGATCTAGATAGGATGCGTGCTAAGATCAGAAGACTGCTAAACAGGGCGATGAACACCAGTGCTGATGAGGATTGGGACAACTATAAAGATGCCAAATCCAAGTACAAGAAACGACTACGGTTCAAAAGCAGCAACTCATGGAGGAAATTCTGCAGCGACATTGAAACCGTTGATCAAGCAAATCGGGTAAGGCAAATACTAGCTCAACAAGGCAACTCCAGGCTAGGGTCGCTTAAAAAACCCGATGGAACATATACCTCTTCCACCACAGAAACACACAGTCTCTTGTTGGAAACTCACTTTCCCGGAAGTAGAACTATTCAAGAGATTGTGTGGCCGGAAGAGGTTCACCATGAAGCTGTCGACCACTTAGACATAACTAATAATATTATCACTGCTGACAAGGTAAGATGGGCCATTAATAGCTTTAAACCTTTTAAATCAGCAGGACCAGATGGAATCTTCCCAGCACTTCTACAGTGGGGTGGGGAACCCGTCATCAATATAATGGTCCGAATCATGAAAGCATGTCTTAGATTCGGATACGTTCCCAAAAGGTGGAGAGTAGTAAACGTAATTTTCATACCGAAGCCAGGAAGGAGCGACTACACTAACGCTAAATCTTTCAGGCCGATTAGTCTCACCTCGTTCTTGCTTAAAACTCTCGAACGTTTGTGCGAGAGACACCTGAGAGATGGAGCGTTAAAACATATACCCTTACACAAGAATCAGCATGCATATAGTTTGGGTAAGTCTACTGAATCGGCTCTCCATGCAGTTGTATCCACAATTGAAGAGGCGATTCAAAACAAATGCATCTGTCTTGGAACTTTTATTGATATAGAAGGTGCCTTTGACAAGACGCAGTATAGCAGTATAAGTGCATCTCTAACAAGGCATGGGGTGTCAACAGCTGTAAACAACTGGGTCACAAACATGCTTAACAAACGTATCGTGCGTCTAGCTGGAGAGTCCCTATCGGCGGAGGTAGTACGGGGATGCCCGCAGGGAGGAGTGCTCTCCCCGCTTCTGTGGAATCTGGTCATTAACGACCTGATTACCAAGCTTAACGCTAATGGATACTACACCGTAGGATACGCCGACGATTTGGTAATCCTCATCACAGGTAAATTTGCGAGCACAGTGTGCAACCTTAAACAAACAGCTCTTCGCATCGTGGAGCGCTGGTGTTTAGAATATGACCTGGCGGTTAACCCAACAAAAACGGTAATGGTCATGTTCACTAACAATAGGGCTCTTGGTAGGTATACCCTACCTAAGCTCTTTGGAACGGAACTCCAGCTAGCAACTGAGGTGAAGTACCTGGGCATAACCTTGGACAGCAAGCTCAACTGGAGTAGCCACATCGACAACAAACTAAAGAAGGCGAGTATTGCTTTCTGGCAGTGTCGGAGAATGGTGGGGAAAAAGTGGGGACTTTCTCCCAACATCATTCTTTGGCTGTACGTAACGGTGATCCGTCCTCTTGTCTGCTACGGAGCTGTGGTGTGGTGGACCAGGACCAAACTAACCACAATGGTAAGCAAACTCCAAAGCTTCCAAAGGCTGGCCTGCATGGCTATCACAGGTAGTATGAGAACTACTCCAACAGCAGCAATGGAGGCCATGCTGTGTCTTCCGCCACTCCAGCTATTTATTAAGCAGGAGGCCGCGTCATCTGCGGTGAGACTCAACACCTTAGGACTTTGGAGGAAAAACAGGACCTCACACACCGCCATCCTAGGGGAAGTTTACAAAAAATTTCCCATCTCTATGGCTTGCAGTGACAGAATCCCTAAACAATTTGTTTTTGACAAAAAATACAACATACAGTTACATGAAGACCATCGGGTTGAGGGGCTCGACGTTAAAGAGCTCAGAATTTTTACCGATGGTTCAAAAACTGAAGCAGGCACTGGTTCAGGCACCTTCTCGGAGGACCTAAACATCAAGATGGCCATTCCACTGGGTGCCCATAATACTGTCTTTCAAGCTGAATGCATGGGCATCATCTCGGCCGCTAATGCCATAGCATCGAGAAAGGTAAGAGATTCCTCCATTCGAATCCTCTCGGATAGCATGGCCGTCCTACAAGCCCTAAATAGCAACACTATTAACTCAGGGCTAATCTACGAGTGTCACAAACGACTAATGGAGGTATGTCAACACAACCGCGTAATCCTTCAATGGATAAAAGGACACAGCGGATCAAGAGGTAACGATGCAGCGGATGAGCTGGCGCGTAAAGGATCTAGCTTGACAGCGTATGGTCCCGAACCTATCATCCCTCTTCCCTTCAAGATGGTACGCTCATTTCTGAGAGAGTCGACCAGGAATGATCATGCCACTCTTTGGACAAACCATAAGGAGTGCAGGCAGGCTAAGCTGGCCTTGCCGTCCCCTAGCGCTAGGCTGGCTAAGACCTTGCTTCGACTTAGCAGGCCGCGCATGCGACTGGTAACTGCAGCACTTACTGGCCATGGTTTCTTTAACAAACATCTATATGTCCTAGGTGTTACCGACAGCCCCCTTTGCAGAGCCTGCTTGGAGGCAGAAGAAACGGCTGCTCACGTCCTCATGGAGTGCACAGGAGTAGCGGACTACAGGGCTAAACACCTCGGTCAATCGAGGGACCTTCCAGGGATAGTCGGTAACGTAAAGGGCCTACTGGCGTTCCTGGAGGAGTTGGGTTGGCTCGAATGATTCGCATTCCCACCCACACGCAAAATAGGCGCTTTCGTCGTCGAGTTGCGGAAACCAGCCCGTCTTACAATTGACAATTGACAAGTAGAGTGATTGAAACAAAAGAAATAAACGCAAATTCAAAATGGAAATAGTACTTAGTTTGGATTGTATTTTTTGTCATGTAAAATCTGTGGAGGAAATCTGGTCATTTTCCTAGCCTTTAGCATATCCTTATTTTATTTGAGGCAGCAAGGTATTTATTTGGCATTTATTTTTCACTGAGGCTGACTGAAGAAGCATGATAAATATGAAAGCGTTCGAGAAAATTCGATCGGAACGGATTATTCTCTACATCTGGTACTATAGGTACTAGAATTCTTTAAAAACCATGGCCAGCCACGTATTTTACCCCTATTATATCTGGGCTATTTGTTATATCTATATATCATAAATTTTATCTTTGTGTGCCATTGACCATCAACTAACATGGAAAGCTCTCAAAAATTGCATATAGCAGTGTAACTCCTGTTCAGATTATCAAAAATTGTGAACAGAGACACAGTATTGACTGCGTATCATGGTATTGGAGCATCTCTACGTATCAAAATCGGTAAACGGTATGCTGTAATTTTTAAGACAACTCTACCAATAAAAAAGCTGTCTTTAAGGCTCAAAAACGCTGTGTAATAAGAGCTATGTGTGAGCTTAAATATCATGAAAATTAACCAGAATTTTAAAAAACCTTAAAATACTCACCCTCTCATTTTTAACACATATTGTTACTTCATAAATGTAGCTCATTTATGGAGCAGCAATACGTGTAAAAAGTAAGCCCGGCCTTTTTGTTAAAGTTCACGCGGAAAACAAAAATCAGTGCATGTACAAAAAACGGCAAGCAAATATTGGATTTATGCCTAAAAACACATTATTTAGGGCGCCAAAAAAAATCAATAAAATAATAAACGACATAAAATCTATATGAATTTCTTACAATTTAAACAAAGGTTTTCTCTTCTTCAATGGCACATTTTAGAGAAACCTCTCTTTATAGATATCGCCTTCGTTCATCAAATGTTTTGTTACCTTACCATTATAATTTCTTTGCAATAGAGAATATGAATGTGAACTTTGGAAATCACCTTTTGCGATCTAAAGTTCAACCTATTGACTTTTTACCTAAATTATATAGCCCATGTCACTATCACGATCTCCACAAATCCAACGATACCTCATTAAAATCGGTCAATCCTTTATTTTTTTTTATATTTCCAATCCCCATTATTCTGCCATTTAAAAAAAACTGATTCGGCGTGCTCAAAAAAACACGTGAATTTGTTGAGAAATGTGTCATGTCGAGAAGATCATCCGGACAGACGAAAGCATTTTGCCCAAGCTGAAACGGAGATGCTTCACCGCGCCTCGCGCTCGCACTTTTTAAATTATGTCTAAGTGTAGCGACTACAATTACCTATAAAACTATTTTTTGACAAAACATACCATTCATTGAATTTATTCATTAATGAAATAACAAAAGAAACAACCTTAAAAAGTTATTACAACCTACAGGATACCTAGTATGAAGCAGATCCGGTGGCCATCTGTGGTCTTCATCATCACCACTTCACAAAATTATGCTTCCCGAGACTAAATGCAGGAGTTACTATGAAAAATACAAACATCTATATGGGTCTGCCTATATTTGAAGATATAGGCAGACATCATCAGATTCTGACCCACTGCCAATGGGACCAATGGGAAAGTAAACCCTTTCAAACAAACAATTTTCCAAATCAATCAATCCTTCTTGGAGAAATCAATAAATTAACATATATAAAAAAAAAAGGTCCCCACAAATTGTAAACCTCTTTCGTTTGTAAAGTTGGTTAAAATAGTAGTTTATGTGACTGCTGCATATTGGAGGGCTCGGCTCGTTTCATAAACCCACTCTCGAGAGTTTTAATCCCTAATTATGTACAGTTACATACACTAGTTTATCTACACACATATCATAAGCTCTTTTTGATGTGTTCAGGAACCGCATGTTTGACTGGCATTGTGGTTCTGCAATTGTATAGCTTGTTCTTTAGTACCAACTTCACGCAGACGAGCGTCGGCGTTCGAAATTTGAATGTCAGTACCAACTTCACAGACAAACCAGGGACGGCACGCGGGTGGGCGTCGGCGTTCGAAATTTGAATGTATATGTAGAAAAACTACACATAATGACCATTATGTGTAGTTTTCCAGATACGAAACGAGTTTTTACCAAGTAGTTTAACATATTGCTGATCGTAACGTGCGGTTTTTGAACGCAGTAAAGAGGGTTTATGATACGTGTGTAAATAAAGATAAGTAAATGTAATCTACGTTTACAAATAAATTCTATTTATCTTTAGCTTATTATGAGCCAGATACCAAGTTTACTCGTTACCTCTGGGCTACTATCCTGGCGCAATTCAACCTAATAGAGCTGGTGAATGATTGCTTCTGCTGATTCATGTGCATTATCATTATCTCCTACACTCATGTGACAGCGGCAGTACAATAGAGACTGTGATAAATCGACCAAAAATCCTACAAGGGGTATGATTTATCTTGCTCAAAGTAGATAGCATCTCTTTTAAACCAGTTACACAGTAATGTAGAACATTAAGAAGTTCATCACCGGACTTGAAAGGAAATATACTTATCTGAAAATAAACTACAACTATTATACACAGTAAATAAGTAAGTAGTAAGCTGGAGACGACGTCGCGAGCAATACAGGATATTTGCGGTATTTTCATTATTTTCCACCTCCTTATACCGCCGACCCCTTGAAGTTTATCGGATGAACAAGTGGAATAATTATAAACACAAATAACCCGTCTACATTTTCTTTTAATACCATATAAACACTTATAATTGCACCAGGTTACGTACATGGAGTATGAAAGTAGCGGCACCAATATCTTTGTATCCCCATTTCTCCGCCATTTTGAATATATGGTCTTTGCTTAAATGCTACAGGAAAAATAATAAGAAATGCTCCAAAAGAGGGCACAATTATGGAGCTAATCAGAAGTGGTATTTTTGGTCTTTTTTGTTAAATATTTTTATAACTTCTAAGTTATAAAAATATATATTTGAAATGCTTGCATAAAGCCTTTTCATTTGATATGTCACACTACACAATACAGATTGAAAAACTTTTTTTAGTTTCTGATTAACCCCCCAACATTGTCCCACTCCCCAAATTCAATATGTATTTGCTTACGTAACGCGTTCCCGTTTGGATCACATAAATACATACAAGTTAATATATAAAAGTATATAAATACAATTTCAAGTTATTCGATTAAGAATTCGGTCCTCATATATTATTTTTACACACAAGAGTGATTCCACAATGGTTCGGTTTTTCCTTTTGAGGTACGGAACCTTAAAAAACTATAAATATCGAACCTGCTAACAAAATTTCAAGATAATCGGCTGAGAAATGGGACCTATAGAGGAGATCATCGGGAGAGTCGGACAGACATTGGAAAGCATTTTTGCCTCAGCTGTAACGGAGGATCTTCGGTGGGCTACGCGCTCGCTCGGTCAACTATATATCAGTCTGAGGATCTTACCAAACGAGAAGTTACCGACAAAAAAGTAACAAAAGCACCATCATTAACATAGCGTCTAGCTATACATAGAGCGGCAAGTCTTTTCCCATATGGGGTCAGTAACACTTGGCATTCTTGTTAAGCCAGAAAATGTAACAAGAATAAAATTTTCCAAGATTTCCATACTACTTCTACGTGATTAGCTATTCATTGGCAGCGCAGTGGGTATCAGAAGCGACTTTGAGTGAGCCGATAGCTTGCATCCGATTAGTATGCGATGGCTTTAAAGTAAAGCTTTAGAACTTAGAACCAACATTCATATTACCGTCGTACGAAGGCACGATCCAGACGAGCTGCTGTGAAATTTTATTATATCAAATCCTATCTCTGCTTCGCAAAATATGTTTCTGCTGATTTTACGAGTAGATCCAAATTGCACACGATTAAGCATTTCTTTATGGGAGGGCACAGGCCCAGATAGGTAGGCTTTTGAGAACTGTCTCAATTTGGATCGATTTAGATCTTCTCGTAGAATCAGCAGAGATATAAATATTTGAGGTTATGGTATTGGGTATACCATGATTCAATACGTAATAAGTCCCAATCCAAATACCCCCTACCCTATACCAAATGCTCCAAAAATAATTAATTTATCTGTGCTGATTTTACGGGTAGATCCAAATTGAACACCAAAAATGGGGTTGGCCGGTGAAAGCTAATCTTAGGTGGCGCCACATGCATGTATTTCCTTAATCTAGTTGCCACTTTCAACTATCGACTAATTTCTGTTTTTTTTTTGTTTTAATTGGTTATTTAATTGTTTTAATTGGTAAAGGGGGTGAGGGAAGCGAAGCCCCCTCTATCCTTCGTGTTAGATTGAACATGTAAGAACAATAAAAAATACTTAAAACATAAACTTAAAAAAGAAGTTTGGTGATCATTTATCCAAACACAATTTGGTGGACATTTATCCATTCTGGCAGCCATTTCGAATTTATTGGTGGTAATCGTTTAAACATAAGCCAAAAACTTTCAGCGCGTGATACGCTGGAGCGCAAAATTATCGAAGCGAAATCCACGAGGTCGAATAACACCGCAGCGACAAACGTTTTGGCGAAAATCTTTCAACGCTTGATGCGCTGGTGCGAAAAATTATTGAAGTGAAATCCACGAGGTTGAATGACACCGCATCGACAAATATTGTGGCGAAAAACTTTCAGCGCGTGATACGCTCTGGTGCGAGAAATTATTGAAGCGAAATCCACGAGGTCGAATGAAACCGCAGCGACAAGCATTGCGGCAAAAATCTTTTAGCGCGTGATACGCTGTGGTGTAAAAAAATATTAAAGCGAAATCCATGAGAATCCAAGACAAACGATGTAGCGAAAAATAGTATATATATATTGTAATAAAAAAGGGTAAAATAAAACACAGAAAGTGAAAATTTGGTTTTAATCAAAAACGAAAGGTAATATTTTTGTTGTACAAATACCAAAAATATTTTTTGGTATTTGTACAACCATTAGTGCTAAAATGGATGTAGCTTCAATCATTTTTCATTTTTAATTTACAGCGTCATTCAAAACCAGGTACTGGACCCGACATTAGGGGAACCAACGGTTTTCACAGTTACCCAACTCCATTGAGACAGTTCTCAAAAGCCTACAAGCCTACTTATCTGGACGTTTACCATCCCATAAAGAAAAATACACAATCTTGATCAATTTTGATACGTATACGAGCTAATTGGTTGAATCTACAATGTTAGTTTTGATCGATATTTGGTTATCAACAACAAAATTATGTGTCTGAGCTTGACCGTGCGTCACGCACGTGACCTCCGAAATGACTGCAGCTAAAACTATTATTTAAAGGTGTAGGCCTCCACGCATTGTAGTCCCACGGTGGTGGCAAAGGAGAAGCAAAAATAAAAACCGGTCAAGTGCGAGTCTAAATGGCGCACGAAGGGTTCCGTACCACCGTTCAATGGAAGCGATGGTGTGGAGTGAATAGTTTGGATTTTACACAGCAAAATATTGTTTACAAAGTTATTGGTGCGGTTACTTTCACACTCCATGTACGTAACCAGGTGCATCCATAAGTTTGTATGTGGTATTGAAAGAATTGTTGTATGGGAGCCCCCTTAAATATTTCTTTTATCCTGTTTTTTAGTATTTGTTGTTATAGCGGCAACATAAATACATCATCTGTAAAAATTTCAACTGTCTAACTATCACGGTTCGTGAGATACAGCCTGGTGACAGACGGACGGACGGACAGCGGAGTCTTAGTAATAGGGTCCCGTTTGGAACCCTTCGGGTACGGAACCCTAAAAACGACCAATTGTGAGTCGGACTCGCGCCCCCAGGGTACCGCACAAATCGTATATATTTTTTTGTGAATGTACTCTAAATTTATGGTATTCAGATTATTTTGTTTACTTGTGCTATCAATATTGTATAAGTGCTATCTAGCTAGCTAGACAACTGGAAGTACATTATAAGTTTTGATTCCCTGACTTTAATCAAATTCAGCAAGCAGAATAAACTTTTGCCGTAACGGGCGTATCCTATGATTGCGCTGACCTAATATTTTTTTTGCAGTTCTAAGGGACTACAGACCTGAGTAATTGATATCAATTTCAACTTGACACCTCCACGCGTTACTGAGAAAAATGGTCTTGACAGTCAGAAAGACGGGCGGACAGCGAAGTGATCCTATAAGGGTCCCTTTTATCCTTTTATTTGAAGATACGTAACCGTAAAAACGCGTGTACCTACTTAGCAAATATATGAACAGTAATAAAGAGCTTTGTATCGCTGAACTTCTATGTTTTCGGGTCTAGCTAGATCACACACATACATTGCTGTGAGGCCGACAAAACGTGCCAGGCCTCCTGAACCAGCTTCGGGGGAACTTAGCCGCCTGTTGGCACGAAGTTTGCATCTAGTGCTGAGTTGTGGGATGTGTGGGGGCGACATGATATACCCCAGAGTAGGTGCCAATAGCCGAGCCGTTGGAGCCACATTAAGAACATACAAAGACTAGAGTAGGTAGATAGTGAAGTATGGAATATTTGGCTTAAAGTCGGCACAACTAAGGCTATGCCGACTCGTATGGGAAAAGGCGTAATGCTATGCTTTTTTAATGAGATTAGACTGAAGCTGTCATGCCGCTGACTTTTGACAGTGGCTAAATACAGTTTAAGCGTTACAACAAGGCCAAGTTACGTAGTCAAGCTTGGCAAGGTTATTACCTATCAGCCAGGTTCCCACTCAACATGGCCGCGTTGTATTTATATTGCGTTTAACCTGTCCACTCACGTATGAACACCTAGTATGAACTTGCATTAAATTTTTATTTACCTACCGTCCACTCACGCATGAACATCTAGTATGGACTTGGAATAATATTTATATTTATTTTTATAAAATAATTACTTTTACCCACTTTTCTTTTTATTACTAACAATACAATAGAGGATACGTACCTTCTCTCTAGTATCTCACACTTGATTGGTCAACTGACTGAGTAAATGAAAAAAATAATATAATCGGTAATGTGGCTGGCCGCCATAATAATTTGGCTTTTTATAGCCATTTTTTTGGCTAACGAGAGGGGTTATGCTCCATTTAGCAGCTGTCAAAAGTCTGCTGCAAGCCGGCCTTAGAGTAATAAAAATGATCTGGTTAAACTGGCTGTAACAGAAAGGTGGAATAATTTATAAACTGTGTTATTTATGGACATCTCAATTTCTGGAACACTATTAAATAATAATAATAATAATAATAATAATACTTTGGACACTATTAGACACATTGATCTATCCCCAAACTAGGATTCCTAGGATTCCAACTAGGATTACTATTAGGTAGGTACTTAGAATTCTTTTTGCAAAAATGCTTCTGGCCCCACACTAGGATACACTGTGTCTTGGGAACCAGAAACAGCGACGTCATAAACATATAAATCTCTTTTTAGAAATAAGCTAGCCATAAGTGCGTATTTTTTTAACCATATTTACCGTGCAATAAAGTACATAAACATCTAAGACAGTCGAACCACACGGACCCAGGGTCCATTACAGGCAGACGCGGCGAGAGCGCTTCCTTACCTTTGAGTATTTACTTTAAAGAAATGTTTGTCTTTCGGCGTTTTTAGAGATTTTGTAGTTATCAGATAAATACGTAAATGTTATAAAATCTTGGTACGCAACCCTTTGTGTTCTTTGGCGAAATTCCTCCTCTAAAGGGGGAAAGACTTTGGCAAATCCCTTCTTATTGCTTACCTTACGCTACATAAGGAAGCTGTTAGTTCCACCGGTTTAGGCTGTGCGTTGTCTGTCAGACGTTTTTTTGTTAAGTAGATTTTAGCGCAGCTGTGCGAGTCCATCTGCGGCACATCTCCAAACTGATAACAATCTTTCGAATTACCGTACACGTGTTAGAAAGTTACTAGACACAGGAACCACACGATAATAAACCGAAGAAATAAACAAGAATTGGCTGTATGGTCAGAAGACTTTGGCCTGTTCAGATTTATGCAGAATATAAAAAAAATAAAAATGGCGCTTGTTTCATTCGGAGTGTTTCGAACAAAAACAAATCTTTTTTTCAGCCTAATTCACGTTCCCGTTCATGTTAAGACTTTATTTTTAATATAATACAATTGTATATAAAACAGTTTTAAAATCAATGCCTTTTTAAAAAGCCTTCAAATGTGCGTACGTAACATATTCTTTCAATTTAACAAATTAAAAATGTCACAAAAGAATTAATGCTGAAAAAAATAACCCTTTCCGCATACATTCAAAGTCATAAAAAAGGTGGCAACACTGGTTATTTGACTTTCATAACGCCGCCGCCGACGCAAATGGCTACAGTTGAACACGGCAAATGTCCACAGAACGTTGGCCGGCATAATACCGCGAATACATTGCTATGCTTGACTGTACGTGGATGGAATTTTAATACACTGCACTTGTTGTTACTTGGGTCGGGTGCAGCGTGAAATGGATGTAAGCCGGGTAGCTAGGCGCTGGAAAATGTTTTTTTGTAAAGTTACTTTTACGTTTATGTTTACGGTTAGTTGGGGCAATCCTGGAGTACTCCGCATTTTAGGTAGTACCTACTTAACTTTGTCTGTGCAATCTACTAACCTGTACATATTTCCGAGAAAAACTTACAGGGCCCCATCGGTCTGGCTGAATCCAGGATTTATGAAAAAGGTACATATTGCATATTCATCCAAACCCTCGCCCAGACACACACACAGACAATTCAAACAAATCTCACATGGAGAGTAGACAGACAGACACAATACTCTCATACATACACACAATAAAACACACATTATCTTCATTCATTTTCAGAAGGGCAGTTGTAGCCACGTTTAAGTTATCGATTTTTTTCCCGTGCTGGGTGGCAGACGCAAAGTTTGGGTTAATTAAATGCATCAGCAGTGCACTCACTCGGCCTCCTCCACAGTCTCGGACATCGCGAGGAAGATGCAGTTGCACAGTATGGTCGCCATCACGATGTAGTCGAAGAACTGGTTCGTGAAGAGGTAGACGCACGCGCGCCGCACCGGCGACCACGGCGACCACCAGAACAGAGATCGGGTCGCCGTGAAGCGGTGGATGTAGTTCTTGCGGAAGCGCTTCGAGACCACGCAGAATGTCTGGGGAGAGGAGAAATACTTAAGTACTTTATTGATGTACGTTGTTGGTAAATCTGGTTATGCAACGGGTCAGCATAACATGAGGCTGAGGATGAGATGAGATGAGATTTCTTTTCGAGCCACAGACAAAAATACCGGAAAGAAATCGGCTGGTCAGGCGTCCAAATAGACTAACCGAAGGGAATTAGCCTTTACCTTGTACTATCGAACCAACTGAATCATGAACCTTTTGCCTGATAATTCGTTTGAAACTTTCAAACTTGTAAGATCTATCGCGTATAATGCACTTACGACGTTTTAGGTACTAATAAAATTACGTCAATACAGGTCGCAGACCTATGCTATTTTAACCTTTGTTATCATTGCCATAAAACCACATTTCACACATATACAGTCAGTGTCAGTGTCTAATCAAATGATAACAAGTTCGTTACCAAGGAAATAAACCTTCAAGCGAATTTCGACCTACTTGCATTTAAGGGGTTTAGCAAAATAAGCTTATGGTGGGTCATAATTCAGATGGTTCGATTGTACCTAATATCTAGTACCCTATAGCCTTGGGTATACATATCTGCAGTATCATAGGAGCTAATAGCAGTCAACGGGTCGGATGAGAACGAGCCTGCTATAAATGGCTGCAGGCTTAATACATATGCAAATTAATATCTAGGCTCGGAAGAATATGTCTATTTGACAGCAAAACGATCATTTATAAGGTTAAAACTAAACTGCCACATGGTGAATGGTTTGGTACAGCCGACGTTTACTAATATTTTGGCGACTTCCAACAAACAAAGCAACAATTCTGTGCACAAACCTCACAGTTTTCAGTTCGCTGAAGTTTTCGAGCAGAGAGCACATCATAATTAGTCAAGTCATAACCGTGCCCAATTAAATATATTAGCATGTAATGTCGGGTACACGTTTTATGGGTTTATTGGTCCCAGGACGGCACTTTGTAGAACGTGCGGGCAACATGCCACTGGAAAGAAAGCTTTGAGAATATTCAGCCCTGATCGACAAAACTGATAGTTCGTAAATAAGAGTAGAAAGTATCGATATCGATGAAGTAATCGGGCTTATTGCCCAATACTGTTAGTGAAATTACTGATTTTATCTACACACGTATCAATAAACCCTCTTCACTGCGTCCAAAAAAAACACGTTACGACCAGCATATTGATAAACTTCTTGGTAAAAACTCATTTCTTATCTGAATATCGATGCAAAATGACCATAATGTACCAAAATTTGTCAAATTATGACATTCAACTTTCGAACGCCGACGCCCGCCTGCGTGCCGCCCCTAGTTTGTTTGTGAAGTTGGTACTACTGAACAAGCTAAACAACTGCAGAGCAATTATCAATGCCACAATGCCGGTCAAACATGCGGTTCCTGAACACATCAAAGAGAGCTTATGATATGTGTGTAGGTAAACTAGTGTATGTAACTGTACATAATTAGGCATTAAAACTCTCAAATGATATTATTATGAAACACGCCTTCGGCTCGTTTCATTCTCGAGTATTGACGCCCTCGATTATGTAGCAGTCATATAAACTACAATTATACTGCTCGTACCAGCGTTAAAGAGATGGGTCCATCTAGGACTGCTTGACCTCAAAAACAGTGGATTTTCACTTTATCTATCTCCCTATATATTTCAACGAAATCGTTACATCAGTTTTCGAGATATCAAAACATTTAGGTACATACAAATATTGCTCGTTTGGTGAAAGGACATGCTGTTTTGGGAAGTAAATTTATAAGGATGAATGGTAAGGTTACATTAACCTGACTTGCTTTACAACAAAAAAGTATTCAGTGGACTCTTACAAAATTTGCAATACAGTATAAACTTACAATGCAAACTTAACATGTAGCCTCTGAATTTAATATTCTCATCTTGCTAGTACGGTGCCACTTGAAAACATCCGGGACTATGTTCTGATTTTATACTATGCAGATATTGCACTAAGTAAGTTAAGTGAAACGGGAAGGAAGTGTAAGTATGAACTCATTATAATATAAAATAACTGGAGTACCTATGTTATTATACTAGCTTACTGTATCACGTATCAGTAAATTAGAAATTGTACGATATGTTACTATGCAACCTATGCGCACGTTCTTAAAAGTAAATTTCAATTATTAAACACAAGCTCAACATATAAATCGTCCGTACTTTAATCAAATCAGTTAACTTGAATATCATACTTCGCCTGCACAACATAAATAACCGCTTTTCCGTTTACTGAATGTTTCGCGCCGGCACGTACGCCCTGTATCTCGTTGTAAACTCGGCGGTGGTGTGGGCGTATCGTGCTTTATTCAGCAGTGACGCAGTGCAGGCTCGTCACAAATGTGGCATGTGAAACGACGGAGAAATGTTTTTTTTACCCATTACGGATCAAAATATAGATTAGCAAAAAGGATTTATCCATTTTCAGTCAACCTTCTTTTTGTCGCCTATCCCTGTTCAACCAGTAGAACTTATTAGAATAGCGAGTGAAACTATATAGCTACAATTTGTCATGTAGTTGTCTTTTAATCGTACAAAAGCTGGTTCCTGTTAGCTGCATGATGGTGCAACTCTCAATCTCTTCGTTTAACCTGATAAAAATTATTTTAATAGTGGCAATCTTGAAAATGTTGCGGTTGAGTGTTGCCACAAAAAAATAAGACGTTTTCCGATATATATGACAGTTAACCATTGTTAGTTTAACCGTTGTTACTGTATTAAAAATGTATCTACACAAATTTTTCATAAAAAACGTCATCGCAACTTATTTAAAGAGCCTAACATTATCTCACACAAACATACTTTGTCCATAAATTTTCAGCCGTAAGTTGCTATGAGCCGAATTTTTACGTAGGGACAAAAAAAAACTCATAAAAGTACTTTTATGAGAAAATGTTTGACCCTACGTAAACATTGATCGCTCTTTTCCGTGCAATATCTCTGTAGCAAAATTTTCTGTGAAATTTTATTTCGTAACCTCAACAGTTTCTTTAATTAGGAAAACGTTTTGTTTTGCGGGCAACACCTGGCAACAGTGGCATTTTCAAGAGTGCCACTATCGCAATTATTTTTCTTATGTACTTCTACAGATGCATCATAAGGAGCCTAAGGATGTATTATTGAAATACAACTATGTAATAATTCTGCAGTCATTTCCCGAGCGAAGATGATGATAAAAAGAAAGAATCATTTATTCAGGAACATAGGTAATATGCAGATCTTAATCAATTACATTGTTTGATAGGTCTCCATGTACTGCCATGGGAGGGCATATGAATATATACATCATAAATTAGAATTATAACTTAGAGGTACCAGGTAAATAATAAATTTTAGTTAGCTTTATAAATCATCACGCAGGTATTCATCGATAGTGTAATAAATTATATACGTTAGAAGACCTTTTATTTGCTTTTTAAATGTACCTTTTGTATTTATTTTACAGACTGCGGGAGTTTATTAAATATTCTAATCGCCATGCAAAATATACTTTTATTATAATTAGCAGACTTGTGACGCTCCATTTTGAGCTTCATATTGTGACGCCTACCTTTTACAATTTGAAAAAGGTGCATAATTACTTTTGACAAAAACCAAGGTTTCGTATATATAAATAGACGGCATCGTAAAAATATTGAGACTCTTGAAGTAGGGTTTACAACTGTCAGTTGGGATCAGCTTGCACATAGCCCTCAAACATTTTTTCTGCGCTTTGAAAATAGTCGCTTTACCCGTCGCATTTCCCCAGAAGATTATACCGTAGCGCACGGAAGACACTACAAAACAAGGACAGTGCAATATGGAGTACCACAAGGTAGCGTTTTGGGACCACTGTTATTTATAATATATATAAATGATTTACCTGACGCGGTCAATTTCCCAATCGTAATGTTTGCTGATGATAGCACAATGATAGCAGAAGGTCGAAATATTAATACTTATGAATCTGACATAAATAATTCCCTAAAAAATATTATTGAATGGCTCGGACAAAATAATCTTGTAATTAATTTAAATAAAACTAATATAATGACATTCACAAATAACAACAATAATATTAATAATAAAATTGACATCCACTATGGTACAAAAATAATTGAGGAAATTCATGACACCAAATTTTTAGGTTTAACAATCGACTCCCACTTAACATGGAAAACACATATTGATAATGTCTGCACAAAGTTAAGCCAATTCTCGTATGCACTATTTATGCTTGCTAAGGTAGCTAGAGTCACTACCTTGCTATCAGCATACCATGCTTATGTGGCTTCGACTCTCAAATATGGTGTTATATTCTGGGGCAACTCAACGGATAAGGACAGAGCCTTTAAAGCACAAAAAAGATGTTTAAGGGCGATATGTCATTTAAAACAAATAGAAACATGTCAGCCACATTTCAAAAAATTAAGAATTTTAACTCTACCATCGTTATATATCTATGAAATGGCCGTTTATGTAAGAAATAATTGGGATTTAAGGTAGAGTGTGGCAAGAACAATATTTATTTAACAAACCTGTAACCCACATTCACAAATAAAATATCTTTATCTTTATCTTTATCTTTATCAAAACCATACGAATTTGTACGAAACAAGTACAGCATCAGTATTCACAATTTTTGTAAGCATATGCATATTGATTTAGTTTGTTTTGCAACTGTTAAATTTGTGTCTTCCACGACATGTCGGTATCAATATGTAGACCTAAGAACTTTGTTGTTTCTGTATATTCAATTTGCTCATTCAAGTATTTAATATTCAATGCGTGTCCATGTCCTAGTTTATATAGGTCCTTACATATGAAATTGGCGTTTTGCATGGGAGGAACATAAAGTCGTTTTTTTTTAAATATAATCAAATCATTATATTTAATCAAAGTATGTACCATTGCTATCTATACACTTTTGCCATCTCATAGGTTCTTCGATCCATTTCCAAAAAAAAACATTCGGACGGGAATCAATAAAATCTTTGAAGGTGGTTTGGACTGCCCCATCGGAGTTGAATTTTTTTCCTTTCAAGAAGTTATCCAAATTTTGAAAAAAATGGTAATCTGTTGGAGCAAGGTCCGGAGAGTACGGTGGATGTATTAGACATTCCAATTGAAGCTCCTCTAATATGGTAGCCTTCTGTTGTGCAGTGTGTGGTCTAGCGTAATCGTGAAGCAGCAGTGGCCTAGAGTGATTGACCAGCCTCGGTTGTTTAGCAGCTAGATTTTCCATCATGATTTGCAGTTGCTGATAATAGACATCTGCCGTAATCGTCTGGCCAGATTTAAGAAAGCTGTAGTGAACGACACCAGCACTAGTCCACCAAACGCTCACAAGTAACTTTTTTGGAGTCAATTTTCGCTTGGGGCATGGTTTGGCTGGTTCGGCAGGGTTCAGCCATTGCGATGAGCGCTTCCGATTTTCGTACAGGATCCACTTTTCATCACCGGTAATGATTCGATTTAAAATCCTTTCATTATTGTGCCGGGTGAGTAATGCAACGCAGCAGTCAACGTGCGTTTGTTGATTTGCTTCACTCAAGCTTTTCACCTTCCCAATTAGCTTCAAGTGGATTAAAACAGTTTTATCACTCACACCGCAGCCTGCAGCTAACTCGGACGTGGTTTGCGATGGATCCGCTTCCACAATAGCCTTCAATTCTTCTGGCTTGTTCTGCAAGTTGAAATTTCCAGAACGAAAACGTTGGAACCAAAAACGCACTGTGTTTTCTATTGCGGCACCGTCGCCATACACATCATTAATCCTTCGAGCCGTTTCTGCAGCACTGGTGCCACGGTAGAACTCATACTCGTAAATAACGCGATATTTCAAGTTTTCCATTTTGTAAGCTGAGTGACGCAAGAAGAAAAACAATTGAGGAAAAAAACTAATGAATTATAATTTTAGAAACATAAATACATGAGAAAATAGCTGTATAAATTTGAATTTTGAATTCTTAACCATAGAGGAGATATTTGAGATCAAAGTGGCCAGTACGGCGAAACGCCAATTTAATATGTAAGGACCTAATATTTCATTAATTTAGTTTTTTCCAGATTAATTAAAAGAATGTTTTTGTCAACAATTCAACTACACATGTCAAATTATTGTTAATGTCATTTTTAAATTGAAGTTGATTAAATTATTACCAATAAATATCACCGTGCCGTCATCAGCAAACAAAACCATTGAATGATTTACAGCTTCTGGGATGTCATTTATGTATATAATAAATAACAAAGGTCCTAATACGGATCCCTGTGGAATACCATATTTAGTTTCCTTTACGTCAGAAGAAGACACGTGATCTATTTTTGTCTTAGGGCAGATTTTGTTTATTTGTGTCGATTGTGACCGGTTACTCAATATGATTCTAGTAGACTAAGAACAGTCCCTCTTATTCCGTAGCTATTTTGTTTTTGTGCTAAGATTTTATGATGGACGTAGTGAAATGCCTTCATCCATAAATATCGATGACACCCTTTTGCCGCTATCTACGTTTTTCATTATCGTGTGTAAAAAATCGAAGACAGCCATATTAATATTCTTATTTCTTCTAAATCCCTTATTTGGAATAAGAGGTTACTACTGGTCTGTAACAATCAATCAATCAATCAATCCTTGTTATCTTTTTTTAAAGTGACCTGACGATAGAAGTTTTTAAACGATCTAGAAAAACACCACGTTCGATGCAGATATTTATTAAGTAGCACAACATCGGACAGACAATATTAGCAATATATTTTATAACTTTTGTCAAATCTTCATCGTTTCCTGTACTGTTGTGTTCTCCAATGATAGTGTTATCGATAAATGTCAGCTGGAGTTGCCAGTGACATAAACATATACTACTCAAAAGAAAATAGGGGCCACTAAGTATTTTGATTGCTACGTGAAAAATATAGTAAAGAGTAATGTATATTTATTAAAATAACATTTACACAAGGCTTTTGTTTTAACTTATGCTAATAACCATTTAATTGTGTAGTCAATTGTTTCACTTATTTCAATTAACATGAGATTAGTCCATTGTCAACAGCAAAAACTAAACAGAAACTCTTTGCAAAACAAAACATAAACTGACACAAGCTGTTTTTTTTAATGGTTTAGTAACGGGTGTGTCCTCCTCTCCAGTTTTCACACTCCTGGAGCCTTGAATGCATACTATCGATTAAGTTTCTGATGTTTTCATCAGGTATCTCTTCCCACGCACGTTTCAGAGCATCCATAAGCTGTTGCTGGTTGTGAACCTCTTGCTCATGCTCCCTAACCCTTCGTTTTAATTGGTCCCACATATGCTCTATTGGATTTAAATCCGGACTATACGCTGGCCATGGTAGGACACGAATATGGGAGTCATCCAGTACAGTCTGAGTGGCCCGAGCTGTGTGTGGGCGGGCATTGTCATGCATTAACCAGAACCCTGGCCCCACTCTCTGTGAGAATGGAATCACATGAGGCCTGATGACTTCATCGATGTACCGTTGTGCAGTTACTGTGCCTTGGTTTAAAAAAACCAGCTCAGTTTTGCCTTGTAAGCTAATCCCAGCCCAAACCATCACACTAGGACCTCCAAAGCGGTCGATTTCCTTGATGCAGACATCGGAAAATCTCTCACCCTGTCGTCTCCATACTCTAATCCGCCGATCATCACTACAAAGCTTCACTTTACACTCATCTGTGAAGAGCACCATACCCCATTGATTCATGCTCCAATCTGAATGTTCGCGGCAAAAACTTAAACGATTTCCACGTTGAACCATAGATAAAGGAATTCGTACTACTCGGCGTCTGGACCTTTGCTGGTCTTCATGCAGTCGATTACGTATCGTTTGGTCACTAACACGAGTCCCCGTTGTCAACCGTAGGCGATTTTGTAACTTACGTGCCGTCACAGAGCGCTCTCGACGGGCACTCAATCGGATGTAGCGATACTCTTGTGCCGTAGTCGCTCGCACCCTGCCCGATCCAGGCCTTCTTGCAACACTGCCAGTCTCTTGGAACCGATCCCACACATTGTGGATGGCTCGGCGAGAGAAACCCAACGACAAAGCGACATACCGCTGTGAATGACCTTCAGCAATCAATGTAACGGCTCTGGTGGCAGTAATGGTATCCATATGCCTTCGTTGACGTGGCATTATTAACAAAAGATGTTAAAAGAAGCAAAAGATGGACAGAAATAGTTTTTTAACACAGTAAAATTGTGATTCCATCTGAAAGGAATTTGACCTGAAACTCGTTTTTTTTTATTTGCTTCAATTTCTGGCCAGCTGTAAGACTTAAACACCAGCATTAAAGAGGTTGGATATTGAAGGAGGCCGGACATCATTAATTAGTCACTGATTAATTAGTTTACATCTAAAAATTTACTCAAAAACAGAAATATGTAAGTGGCCCTTATTTTCTTTTGAGTAGTATACATAGATTGGGCTATTTCTGTAGGGTTTGTTAACAAATCTCCATTTAATTAAGCGCAATTTAGATTAATGTCAGTTTTATTATTGGTATCATTATTTATAAATACGGCTTATATCTATTTTTGATTGTTATTGTTATTTTTTATTCCAGTTTCCGTTTCAGAAATGTGTTTTGTGTCGTACGTAATCTGTTTGAGTTGAATTATTTATCATTACCCTCCCTGTTTCTTTTTTTCTGCAAGTTAATTTGTTCTGTATATTGATTCACCTTTATTATATAGTCAATTTGCAATAACTTTCTACTCAAATGTTTTGTGAAATGCATTCTATCTGGAATAAACCTACTATAATTCAACTCCAGAAACAAAACATTCTGAAATTGGTTGCAGATCAGCTTCAATTCTTAGTTCAGTTTATGTTCTCTTAGGTTTTTGTTATGAGGTATTTCACACACAATTACGTTAGAGCGAGAGAAATTAAGATAAATGCCATGATTGATACATGGGTGGATGCAAAATGACTAACAAATTAGGTCGTGCAACTTTCGCATAAAAAAGTCAGGAAAAAATCATTTAAAAAAACCGGTCAAGTGCGAGTCTAAATCGCGCACGAAGGGTTCCGTACCACCGTTCAATGGAAGCGATGGTGTGGAGTGAATAGTTTGGATTTTACACAGCAAAATATTGTTTACAAAGTTATTGGTGCGGTTACTTTCACACTCCATGTACGTAACCAGGTGCATCCATAAGTTTGTATGTGGTATTGAAAGAATTGTTGTATGGGAGCCCCCTTAAATATTTCTTTTATCCTGTTTTTTAGTATTTGTTGTTATAGCGGCAACAGAAATACATAATCTGTGAAAATTTCAACTCTCTAGCTAGCTAGGTTCTTGAGATACAGCCTGGTGACAGACGGACGGACGGACGGACGGACGGACAGCGAAGTCTTAGTAATAGGGTTCCGTTCTTACCCGTTGGGTACGGAACCCTAAAAAACAAACTGTGCGCGTCAGCGACCTGCTTGCCGATTTAAGTGAGATTTTTGCTTGAGTTCGAGGTAAGTCTTTGCTTTATTCTTATTAACAATTATTTTTGTGTTAGATAATACACAAATCGTAGTGAATTTCATCCAGAAAACGGCAAATCACAACAATTGTCGAGAGGAAGCATTTTCTGGTAGTCTGAGATTCTCACGTCGGTACAACTTAAACTAAGGTTGCAATGAAATTTATTTCACAAAGACTAAGAGTGGGTTTCTTCAGCTACTCAGAAAAAAAACTCTCATAGTTCTAAGTGCTTTTATTCAAACAGATTCACCTGATAAGTCAGTCAAGCGCCGCAAGCCGGGAGAGATGTCAAAATGACGTGGTCGTTGGCGGTTTTCGCGCCGCAAGACTGGGTGGTCAGGGAAATGTTAGATTCCGTCAATTTTTTACACTCGCAGTGCCGGCTATACATTCAAGTTTCAGCGTGTTTCTTTACTGCTAACTTCAACCAAAGTGTGAGGTAAAGTCCAGTTCTTATGTTTCGCCTTCCTATTTCCTGTGCAACAGAACCTACTATCGCTGACTTGGATGACTGGACTTGAATTAGATTGTACCTAATTAAGTATTCAATTAGACTAAACCGAGGCGACCTGCCCGGGCTTGGCCGCTAATTATCCGTTTCATGCTGGAAAGTGTTTCTACATCATAAGAGGAGAATACCTACTTCATTGCGACTAATGAAATCACTAAATGTTTGGCGAAACGGGGTTCAACTAAATGACCACCACGGTTGACATGGTTATAACCATAACTGATAACTATTCTTAAATATATCTTGTATTAACATTGTGATTCTTAAACAACGTAACTTATAAAACAAATGCTCTAGCAAAGGTTTATTGGTATAGCTGTCGTCGCTGTTTGGTTAAATGAGGCACTTATTTTACTGCCCGGGCCGCTCATTAAGGACCAGCGCTTAAGCAAATGATTAAAATGAAGCGTTGAAAACGTTCAACAACCAGCCTTACCGAATGTAAGCCTTTTGATTTAGAGGGATGGAGAACCGGCCCAGTTCGTTTTTGCAAGATGGCGTCAAAGCAACAGCTGATTGCTTTCAGAGTCAACGCCAAAATATGAATAGGTTGCCAAAGATCACTTTCTGTACGAATACTTAAGTTAGGTAGTGTTAGGTCACAACTTTTTGTGCAACCTGGTGCCGAGCGAAGTACAGCAGAGCGAGGCGATCCCATAGTGCAAGGCCAATCCGTCTTGTGTCATCAATTGCCTACACACATTTAGGCAACTCATTAAACGTTTTGTTCAGTTATTTGCCCGACGGACTTTTAGCCATTGTTTGATTTCCGGCCCCTAACTTATGGCCCCAGGTTTTAACTAAGTGTCTAATTTATCCAAATGCCGGTGATAAAGATATTGGTTTCAAGTATTCTAGTGCTTCTTCATTTAACTGCATTAGTAAATTTGTATAATCTTAAAATTTTGGAAAATGTCGAAACAAATCTGAAATATATATGGAAGAAGGGAGGCAATTTCCCCTTCTCGAATTAACGGAACTTTCCTTTGAAACTGCTCTGCAAGTGCAAAAAATATACTTTCACGTACCGCAGAGTATCAGGCTACATTTTATACCCATTTTGTACCGGGATAATACTCGCCTCGGTAACAAGGCCGCTAAATGAGGATGCATAACAAAATTCCGCGCAAAAATTACAGCCTTTATGAGAACATGGTAGGGTTCTGTAGCCGCTGATTTTTCAAAGAACGCATGTTGTCCCGCTCTAAGTAAATCGGAATATTCAACTTGAGGTATTTCATGTGATTGTGGGTGTTGCCTCGTCTAATTTATAAAATAACATAATATAGGGTCTCGCCTATTTCCATACGGGCTGGCAGAAGCACTGTTGTGCTTCGTTAAGCCAGATATTCAGAAGTCCATTTTGCGTGGCAGAGGGCTAACCTATCGCCGCAGCTAACAAGATATGAAGGTTTCCTCACGAAAGGCAATTAAAATTATTGTTGTACTCTTTACTTAAGCTTTTATGTACACAAAATCTGTTAGACAAAATTTTCTTCAGTACTTGAGACAGTATTCAATGCGTCGACATCCCAAGATCATTTTTGTCGGAGACATCTCAAAACCCGTCTAGCGAGAGGCTTGCCCCACTCCCCGCGCCCCGCAGCCGGAGCCGCGGGCGCCTTCAGAACGTGATCGTCTTCACAAGCGATAGTACACATGACATATAACAGCTTTGTAAGCTTGTAATACAGTAACTATCGAAATACAGTCCGCTTTTCATCATATCCCAGCCAGGATCCCCAACAATATTTATGTCCCCGCCAAGGGGCACGGGCCTTTATCCGGATATGGGTAAGATTGAGCCATACTTTACCATGCTGGCTCAGTGCGGGTTGATGGAGGGGTGTACGAACCCCTATATAAGTGCGCTAAGTGCAAAAGCACTAAAAATATTATATTTATTTTTTTACAAACGGGGCGTCGACCACAGATGCGTCGACCACTGGGGGCAAAAGCCACAGACCCTGTCGGCCTAGTGGCCAAACCGACTGTCAGATTGTTTCTAGCTGCCCTATAGGGCCTCTGACCAGCTTCACGACTTCTAACCACCGAGTAGCGATAGTAGCCGGGACCTACAGCTTAACGTGTCATCCAAAACACAGAAGCGCCCGAAACAAATGCCGCATAAAAACGGACACCCATCCAGTACCCGTCTCAGCCAGATGTTGCTACCCGCACGATCATTTCCGATGTGCGAATACCGCTTGGACACGGTCGCTTCATCATCATAAAATCATAAATGAAGTAATTAGAAAAAAACGACTGCGGTATGTACACTAAAAGGCAAAAAATAATCAGATAAGACATAAAGTAATTATTTATATTCGACAAAATTGTTGTACTCTCAGTAAATGTTAAATTAAATGCAAGCGGAAGCCACCGTATTAGATTTAAATTTGACTTAATTTTACACTGTACCAAATTAATACATTTTATGTATATATATACTTTATTGCACGGTAAATAATGAGTACAAACAAATGAACACTTATGCGCAAAGGCGAGCTTATCTCTAAAAAGAGATTTCTTCCAGCAAACCTAGGCAGGACAGGAAAGTTTATTGCTAGTAAGAGCAGGCTCTGTACCTAGTGACACCTGAGCACTCAACACGAATCAAGTGACGTATCATTTATCAAAATCGGTTAAGCCGTTGAATAGTTACGTGGAGCACATAGAACAGACATACATACATATGTAATCGTAAGATTGTCAAAACCGTTAGTTTATAATGTAACATTTTTTTCTCGTTAGTTTACAAACTATTGATAAATTGTAAACTGTACCGTACTGCTTACGATATAACGCGTTAGTTTATAATAAAACCGTTAAATTGTGAACTGGTTTAAACTTGAATTGCAACGGATTGCAAACATTGCGGTAGCGAAGCCCCCGATAGTCGTCGTGTTAGGTTGACATGCAAGAACAAAAGAAACGTAATTTCTAAACCCTGTCGGTCTGGTTTACAATTTGTCGATAGTTTAAAAACTAACGCATTCGTTTATAAAGTAAAGGTTCTGACAATCTTACGGTGACATATACATACAGGTCAAAAACATGACCCTCCTTTTTTCCGCTTCGCTGCAGTCGGATGAACATACCGAGCAAAGGATAAAACCTTTTATGCCCACAGAGGCTTGACACAAATTCCTTATGCAAATTGAGTAATAGCTATATGGGGATCCCCTTTTCAGTTTTCGTCTTTATTACGACTTGGGTTTATTTTGCCAATAAAGTGGGTTCGAAAAGATTTCCGCTACTTCATAGATCAGGTTGCAGAGGTAATAATGTTGGCCATTCATGCCCCCACCGAGGGGCACGGGCCTTTACCTTTACGGATACGAGTAAGATTGAGCCATTCTCCACCACGCTGGCTCAGTGCGGTTTGATGGAGGGGTGTCGGGCTAGTGGCCAACCCGACTGTCAGACGTTTTCAAGCTATTAGGGCCCTATTAGGGCCTCTGACCAGCTTCACGACTACCACCACCGAGAAGCGATAGTAGCAGGGCCCCACAGCTCTAGGCCTTTAAAAGAGCTCCATGGTCCAGTGGGTTTCTCGCTTGCTTCTCAAGTAGGAGGTGCAGGATCGAATCCCGGTACTGACCATGTACCATCGAGATAAGTAATTTATCTTAATTGCATTCTGCGGACGTTCTAATGAGGAAACCTTCATTACTTCATAGCTGCTGCGATGGGCTAGCCCTCTGTCACGCAAAATGTAGTACCTATTGAATAACCAACTAAAAGTGCTTACAATTGTGCCTTGCGACCTCGTATGGGAAAAGACGTGACGTTATGTTATGCTTTAGTCCATTAAATAAGAAATTGGATAAGATCTGTTACAATAGTAGAGTAATACTATTACGTTATTATTGTTAGTCCGTTATTAAATTATTTAAATGTTTTCATCTGTGTGTATAGGACCGAACTCACACAGACTACTAATGAATACCTAATATTGTGGCCCCAGCGTAATATGAAAACCGGCTCATTAGGTTTTCTGCTGACTGTACACCATTGTAGAATAAAAGGCTCGCTCCACCCGACATAATCCATTTTTCATGTTTGCGAAAAAAACAAGCAATTAACTACTCGTACTTTTCTATATCGCATTCAAAAGGCAGCGAGTTTGTGACAGACCGACGGACATCATTCAATAAATGTTTTGATTTAGATTTATTTCTGGTTTTATGGGTTATCCACTATTGCCAGGCCGATTGTAATATTCGTTTTTATCCACCTCAACACAGTGGTGGTTTAAGAAAAATCCAAAGAAACAGCCGAATAATGCAAGAATCAAATGGTACAAAGTTCTTCGGGTCGTCTTTTGTCAGCAAATAAAATATATTCGGCTAATTCGGTACCGTTTGGCAACAAGTGTCACAAAGATGTCGCAACAGGGAAGTGGGTCAAGATATTACTCTGCGTCACCCCACAGTATGAGTCAAGGGGCACTAATATCAAGAGGCAGAACTCTGACGCTTGGGCGAGGGCCTTTATTTTCGCCCCTCGTTACACGGCTTTTGCGTGTGATGTGTTCTTGTGAGAATTTCTGAGAGTACAAAAAACCTGAATTTCAAAATGAGTTCAAATTCTGGATGTTATAGTGAATCAGGGATCCTTGGCGGTTTAAATAAATTTCAGATACCGATTTCACGTGAGATGTAAGGGGCAGTACTTATTTGATTATAAAATTGTTTATTCGTTAGTTTTTTCTCTTCTGTAACAGATAAGTTAGAGAAGTGGGTTAAGACGAGCGAATGGCGACAGAACTCGGCGCGAGTAGGTATTTACCAAAATACAAGCTATCTCAGAGCTATAAGAGCGCAATTGCCTAAATTTTCGGCCGAATTATGCTTTTGGGCGGTAACGTTTTTCTAACCCTAAATGCTTTTAGTTTTTCCTTTTCTTGAAAATCTGGCTTGATTGGTTAAAATAAATAAAATGCTGGAGGGTTTTTTTTGGTCAAAAAAGTGAATGTTTAGGTACTTATATTTACTAAAATACAAAATATTTCAAAAAAACAAAACGCACGAGCATAGTTTTTCATAGTATCTAAAACATGTGAAAAAATTGTGAAAATCGGACAAGGTTTAAGGGGTGAAAAAGCTTACCGCTTATCGTATGGAAGCTCGCGCCCACACGATTCTCTTAAGTGAGTAAACACCTGAGTGACCTAGAAGGTCCGATGCAGAAGCATTTAAGAAACACTTCCAGGAGGCAGGACATTAAAATTGAGACAATTCAACCTCGCCTAAACATTGCCAAGCAAAATGTTTTATCAGTCCATAAAATTGTATTATTCATAACCGAACAATTTGAAAATAATTGATAAAACGAAGATGTTTGAAGGAAAACTTAAAAAATATTAGACGGAAAAATGTTTTTAAGACATTAACGACTTTTATGCTGATCGTAATTGCAAGAAAGGTTTGAACTATGTATATAACATAAGACCAACACAATATGACAACATGTAAACATTAATTTAAATTATTGATTTAATTTTCTAAATGTTCATTAAATTTTGTAATAATTTAAGACATTAAGTGATTTCATACCCAATTAATCAGACTGTTAATTAATAAATAAAAGAAAAGATTATGTAAAAATAGTATTAAAAGTGTCAAACAATATTTAGGTGGCCTCCATAACTTCCATCTTAAGCTGGCTACTAAATATGAAATTCTAAGAAGTGGAAAAAGCGAATTGAAGTCAATTGAAATCCCTAAATAAAATGAAAATGGTTTATTGACAATATGTTATAACTAATTACATTACATTATTAAATTAACAAACTATCATTGGGATAGAACGATTAATAATGAGATGGGTGATGATAGGTGAGAACTTGTATGTCGAGAGTCATGATCCTTAGTTTTGGTGTGCTTCGAAAGTTGCCTCAATATTGATACGTATAGATATTTATGCAAGTAAATATAAGAATGTAGGTGTATTAATGTGAATATCAATTATTATATATCCTCCTTCTTTTTCTTTTTTCAGTGCCTCTCCACTACTGGAGGTTGGCAGTCAGCTCCGAATTTCAATCTCTGTCCTTCGCTAGGCGGAACTGGTATTCCATTCTCGCCGCACCGGTCGGTCCTTTGAAGTATATTCCAGAGCCAGGATGTATCCTCCAAAAAGTATCAAACAAGATTTTATTTTATTTTATCATTTATTTATAACCATCTCAACATAGAACACAATAGTACAACAGCAAAACACCACAGCGTCACTCGTTTTTCCATACGGGGTGGGAGCGACCCGGTTCACCATCGTTTATCCAGTAATTTCTTTCCCCATTTTGTTTCCAATAGTTAGAATGGTAAGTATCATCAAACGAGCTTGAACAAGTAGGGAAGTGTCAATGTACAAATATTAATCAGACCACTCGATGCGATGGGACGGTCAATTTGTTTGCACGACACGAACAAGTAAATATTATGCAACAAACAATTGGCTCTAGTTGGAGATAATATTTATTGCAATTACAGCTTACTAGAGTATATACTCCTCGGAAAGACAAGAGAGGGGGGTAGACAGAGAATGACCAAATTTATTTTAGATTCAAATTTATACGGACGTTCTAACGGTGATGGAAAACATCGTGAGTAAACCTTCATTACTCCATAGCTACGGCGATGGGCTAGCTCCCTGTCATGCAAAATGGAGAATTGGATAACTGGCTCAAAGTGGGCACAATTGTGCCTCTGCCACCCTATATCGTAAAAGGCGTGATGCTATGTTATGTTATGTTATTTACATTTACAGTTAGGGTCGAGTTACTTTTGAGCAAGCTTCGATTATTACTTGAAGGGGAGGCATACGAATTATTAAGTCAGTTCTTTAGACCGAACTCAACTCTGTAAAAGTACTGTACGTTTTCTGTGGTATTAGATAACAGTTTGTGGCCCAGATGCACAACAGACAATTTAACTGACACTCAAAGTCATGCTATCGTTGTCTGTCGCTCGGGAAATGATAGAGCCACTATGATATTTAATTAGGTTAGGTTAGGATAGGATAGCGGCACCATTTTTCCATCCATAAATAGTGTAAGTGCACATATGGGCTGACTTTTATTATCTCAGTCTCAATAAACTAAACAGCTGTTGTTATTATTCGATATTTTGTCTTGTAATCTAGGCATAAGACTCTCACAACACTAATATTTATATCTCTATATCTCTCCTTGGAAGTGTCCTAGTTTATTAGTTTATCTATTATTCATGTAAATTTGTACGGTATTACAGAGCATCCGAATTGTTGTACAAACATAATAACATTTATGTAGAATAAAAATATCATAACATTACAAATACGACATCAGATAATTCATCAGTTCATGAGATTTTTGTTTAAACAAACAGATACCCAGACTCACGAGTAAAACTAATTTTTTATTTATTTAAAACATACAACAAATCATACCAAGTAACTAAAAAAAAAAAAAAACTAAATGATAATATCTGTTACTTAGAAAATATTAAAGCAAAAGTACACTCATGTATGTATGTTCTCACACCATTCTTATAGAAGAAGGGGCAATACATTCTTACTCCGGAACTTTTGGCTATGTTATGATAGAAATACATTCAAATAACAAATGAAAAAGTTATTGGAATTCTCATTGTGAGTTTTCCTCGCATTACTGAAAGCTTTTTCATTGATTCGTACAATCCATTAGCGTGCGTGCGTCATATTTCGTAACACCGTATTACTACGCGACGACTACGAGCGTAGCAGTTGCGTAGCAGTCGCGTAGCAGTTTTGTTACTAGCATCGTAGCAGCTACCCGTAGCTCTAGGTTTGCTAACAACTTCACAATTCTTATCATCATAACGCTGGAAGTTATGTAAATATAAATGTAAAAATAAATATAAAAGTAAATGTGTCAGTTACATGTATGTTTAGAGTAAATTAAATCCAATTAATTACTAATCAGTCATCAATATTACATATAGACATACATTTTTTCTACTAGGAAGACTCGTCATCTCAATCTTATCTCTACTTATAAAAATGAATCGCTGTACGTTAGCCTTACTAAATCTCTTGAATGGCCCGATAGGTTTGTATAATTCCTATTTGGTTTTATTCTCCTCAGTCCATAGAAAAAATGGAAAAATATTTTGTTTGGAAAGTTGAAACTCCTTCGTCGTTATTTAATTTTAATTATGTTTGACATTGCGATGCATAAAGTTTGTAAGAAAAGAGTTTCGTTAATCTGAGGTCATGCGTAGTTAGATGGGCCGATAATTTCGATATGGATTTCAGAAACCTATGAAAGTGCCTCTAAAATGAAAAAACGAATGAGGGGGAACTATGAGAATACGAAAAACGCTTTGGGAAGCCGCGCCACGGGCATCTAGTAGGTAGATAAACGCTTAGCGAAGCCGCGTCACGGGCAGCTAGTAGGTAGATAAACGCTTTGCGAAGCCGCGCCATGGGCAGCTAATAGGTAGATAAACGCTTTGCGAGGCCGCGCCACGGGCAGCTAGTAGGTAGATAAACGCTTTGCGAGGCCGCGTCACGGGCAGCTAGTAGGTAGATAAACGCTTTGCGAAGCCGCGCCACGGGCAGCTAGTAGGTAGATAAACGCTTTGCGAGGCCGCGCCACGGGCAGCTAGTAGGTAGATAAACGCTTTGCGAGGCCGCGCCACGGGCAGCTAGTAGGTAGATAAACGCTTTGTGAAGCCGCGCCACGGGCAGCTAGTAGGTAGATAAACGCTTTGCGAAGCCGCGCCACGGGCAGCTAGTAGGTAGATAAACGCTTTGCGAAGCCGCGCCACGGGCAGCTAGTAGGTAGATAAACGCTTTGTGAAGCCACGCCACGGGCAGCTAGTAGGTAGATAAACGCTTTGTGAAGCCACGCCACGGGCAGCTAGTAGGAGATAAACGCTTTGTGAAGCCGCGCCACGGGCAGCTAATAGGTAGATAAACGCTTTGTGAAGCCGCACCACGGACAGCTAGTAGGTAGATAAACGCTTTGTGAAGCCGCGCCACGGGCAGCTAGTAGGTAGATAAACGCTTTGTGAAGCCGCGCCACGGGCAGCTAGTAGGTAGATAAACGCTTTGTGAAGCCGCACCACGGACAGCTAGTAGGTAGATAAACGCTTTGTGAAGCCGCGCCACGGGCAGCTAGTAGGTAGATAAACGCTTTGTGAAGCCGCACCACGGACAGCTAGTAGGTAGATAAACGCTTTGTGAAGCCGCGCCACGGGCAGCTAGTAGGTAGATAAACGCTTTGTGAAGCCGCGCCACGGGCAGCTAGTAGGTAGATAAACGCTTTGCGAGGCCGCGCCACGGGCAGCTAGTAGGTAGATAAACGCTTTGTGAAGCCGCGCCACGGGCAGCTAGTAGGTAGATAAACGCTTTGTGAAGCCACGCCACGGGCAGCTAGTAGGTAGATAAACGCTTTGCGAAGCCGCGCCACGGGCAGCTAGTAGGTAGATAAACGGTTTGCGAAGCCGCGCCACGGGCAGCTAGTAGGTAGATAAACGCTTTGCGAAGCCGCGCCACGGGCAGCTAGTAGGTAGATAAAAAAACGGTCATGTGCGGGTCGGACTTGTACACGAGGTGTTTCGTATCTACCACGGTACGAGAAAACCTAAGGACTTCACCAATCCCAATAGATTGAGGAACCGGCGTTTTCAATTGCGTCACCGATGGTGATGAGAGACAACGCGAAATTTGCTATAATATAATTTGCAATATAATATCGTAGCTTAGGGACATTAAATTACGTCTTTTGTATGGGGACCCCCAATAACTTGTAATGTCTATTGCATTGCTTTGCTTAGTAATAGGATCCCGTTCGGTATCCTTCGGGTACGGAACTCCAAAAACTACCATTAAGACTAGAGTATGTACATAAAGTTATACTTCCTTTATTTTCTCAGGAAGCATCCCGTATACTCTGTAGGCCTGCAAAGAGGTTAAAACTGGGTCAGGCTTGTTTGAAGTCTTCAAACCTCCTTTCAGTTCACCTCTATAGAATGTTGACCGCGAGACTAACCTTTGCTGACTCACCTATACTTTGGCCCTTACTACTAGTTGATAAAGTATTTTTTTTTAATTCCATATTTAATATTTAGTAAAAGTTCAAGTTAGCATTTATCGGTGCCGCATATATTTATATTTATTTTGACTTATTGTCTAGTTATATTACTTTTAGTTTAATCATAAACTTAGTTCATTATTAACTTTAAAGTAGTTTAACAAGAAAATAAGTTCTAAAACTAAGACCCGAGCCCAACACGGCCCTGTTTTTTTATTCTTTGACTTTATGCCCTCTAGGGGGCGCCATTTTGAATTAAGTGACGTCACGATAGCTTTTAAGCAGTGGAAGATCAAAATGATTCTAAGGTACTTCTACTTTGTCAAATTTTTATAAGTAGTTTAGATTTTCTGGGAGAACAGATGAACAAACATATGTTACCTACGGTTCTAATACGTATTATCATATCAGTAAACTTCAGAGGAAGAAATGCAATTTTTCCATAAATTTTGCCCCATTTTAAAACTACAATAAGTTATTGTTGTAGTTTTAAAAAGAGAGCAAAATATACAAACCCAGCTACGGCTTATATTGTAACAAGAAAAAGATTTATTTGTCCCCATTTTCCCAGTTGTTGGTAGTCCTGGATTAAATTATTTCGGGCCATTGACTGCGTGGTACCGCGTCACTGCCGCCCTCATCCCCGTAATAATAGGGCACATTTAATATTGTACCACAAATACTGATACTCCAGGTCTAACCATTTTGTGTGAGTATTTTGGGTAATATTTTTAAAGGTTACGAGAGGCATATTCTCAGCTATCAAGATTGAGTAGATGCCAATTTTGGGGCGATGTTTTAGTAGTAGGGTTTTAGTTTTTGAACTTGTCTTTGTCGGGTTATTGATAGAATAGGCGCTGCGTCGCCTATCAAGCCAGTCTAAATATAGCTAACGATCTGGACGTACGTCTGTTTTTTATTACGCCTTCGCCCTCGGAACTAACAGTGGCGACGAGGATGGGATTATTTTTTTACATTGCGAATGCAATAATGGCAAAAGTAACCGTGGGTTTGTTGGGTGTCTTCAACCATGAGGCACAGGACTGGATCTTATACAAAGGTCGCACAGAAGAATGGTTTCAGGCCAACGAGTATACAGGAGACTTGGACATGTCCGGAGAGTTATTTGGTTAAGTAGCATAGCAGAAGCTACTTACAGACTCGTGCGTGACCTTGTGCTGCCGAAGGAAGTCGGATTATATTACCTTATGATTAGGTCACAGAGTTTTTGTATGGACACCCCAAGGCCAAAAATAGAACAACAAATAGACCATTTAGTAAAGTCTGGCATAATAGAACCGGTGAAATTTTCGGATTACGCTAGCCCAATACTAACGGTATTAAAAACAGACAGTAATATTCGCTTATGTGCTGATTATTCCGCGACATTCAACAAATAGCTTGTAATCGAGAAACATCCCTTACGAAGGGTGGAAGAGCTCTTTTCAAAGTTACATGCAGGTCTACAGTTTTGGATTATCGAGCGCACCTGCTATTTTTTCAGCGTACATTAGAAAATATACTAGCAGGAAGGGTATATGACGGAAAAGAGATCAGAGAGGGGGACAAAAATATTCTTGAGGGGGGCGTTTTGCAATTTTCAGATGACATTTTAATAATAGGACGAACAAAGGAAGAGCATTTAGCTAGACTACATGAAGTTTTTAGGTGCTTAGAAAATGCAGGCCTTGTTTTAAGAAAGGACAAGAGTAGTTTTTTTCCAGGTTTCTGACGGCTAAAAGACCACTTAATACGCTGGGCATAAAATCGTTTGTGGGTTGGGTAAATTGTGGAATTAGACATCAACACCAATTTCATTGATTGATTTAAGTCGAGCCACACAATCGGACAAGTCGTTCGATTTACATTCAGTGGGTGGCCTGATAGAATCAAAGAAAAGACAATAAAACCATTCTATGATTGTAGCATTAAGTTATCAGTCCATTGATAGCAAATTGCAGTGGGGACCCCACATAGATAAATTGGCTGGTAAATTAAGTTCTGCGGCTTACGCTGTTAGGAACATCAGACAAAGCACGGATGTGGCTACATCTAGGCTAGTATATTTTAGTTACTTTCATAGTGTGATGTCCTATGGTATCTTGTTGTGGGGGAAAGCAGCGGATATTCAAACTATTTTTATTTTACAGAAAAGAGCTATTCGAGCAATTTATAATTTAAATCGAACAGACTCCTTAAGAGAGCTTTTTAAAGAAATTGACATACTAACAGTAGCTAGTCAATTTATTTTCGAAAATATAATGTATGTACGCAAGAACCTTACAACATTTTCCAAACTTAGCGATAGCTGTAATGTTAACCTAAGAAATAATCACAGACTATGTGCGCCCCGTTTTAGACTCGCGAAGGTTAGCAATTCTTTCAAGGGTCAGTGCATTCTCTACTACAATAAGATACCTCTGGAGATTTTGAAATTGCCACTTGAGCAATTTAAAAAGCATGTTAAAGCGACTTTGTCGAAAAAGGGATATTACAATGTTCAAGATTACTTAAATGACAGGACTGTATGGGGTTAATCTGGCTCAACACAGACCTTGCTGTTAATAATTTTGTAATTATTTATTCCTGCTTATTAATCATAACAATTAAATTTTTCATATTTGTATTAGTTAAGCACAACCTATTTTTAAAAGAGATCTAAAAATAAATCTGTGGGAGTTTCTACGCCCTTCTTCTCCCACAGTGGTCCAATGTAGAGAAGAGGCAAAAAATGACGTTTGCTAAGTATATGTAAATATCTACAGTAATAAAGTACTTTGACTATTGACTATTGACTATAGTCGAAAAGGGCTGCTTAATGAAGGCCTCGAGGTTAGTAATTCCTGAGGCGGTTAAGGGCCGGTAAAATTAGGATATTTAATATAGGGCATCTGGGCTATAAGGAAAATGAAGGCATCAGCACAGTCAAAGTTTTGGTGGCCAGGCATGTCCGCGTCACTGCATAACGCAGTACTGGCATGCGTGTACCAGCAACGGCGGCCCTCACCGCCGCGCGCGCTACTCGCTGTCTGGCCCTACCCATAAGAGCCTTGGTACAAAGTACATTTGACTTCCTTGGTCCCATAAAGAGCAAAGTGTACCGAGTACCTGTCGATACTTACTCCAAATGGGTGGAGGTTTTTGACGTAAGTCTGGTTACGGTAGTAGGGTAGTCATAGAGAAGTTGTGTGAACTTATGGCGAGATTTGGGTTAATTAATATCTTAAGCATAGACCAGGCCGTCTTTTGTCTCAACATAATTTAAAAAAAAATGGTGGAGGAAAGGTATTAATAATTTAACCACCCAGGCCTACCATCCAGCAAGTAATGGCCAAGCCGAAAGTTTTGTTAAAATTGTAAAAAAGGCGATACATACAGTGATACTAATGCAAAGTTAAATGAATTCCTCTTAACATACAGGCAGGAAAAACGTACTATATCGGTTAGATATGTTGAATCCTACACTACCGCGCCCCTCGGATCAAGCACTGGAGGAAGCTGTAAAACTATCATAGTGCTCACAGGTTGAATACTATCGCGGTAGACGAAACACGGACTTTAGAGTGGGTGATTAAGTATTAGCTAAGGCTCATAAAAATCAAAAGACATTTTGGGCAAGAGGATCTATTTTTAAGAAATTTGGAAGAATCTGGTACAGTTATTATAGATTTGGATCGTGCCATCAAGCGACACACATACCAAATATACGAATTAAGAGGGGAGAGTGAGGAGCAGATGTCTCTACCTGCTGCGAGATCTGACAATGCAGTAACAAAGCCGGAGAACCCAAGTTCCTGGTCTGAAGAGATCAACGACAGCATGCCGCCTATCATACTGCTACGCCAGTTCTTCATCCGCTCGCAGATAGTGCAGGTAGCTCACGGCAGACCAGCCAGCAGCACTGAAGACGAACCAGCGCAGGAGTCGGGCTCCGCATCAGCTTCCCCGCCGCCGCGAGCGACGACGCCACCGCCACCGCCACCCCGCCCGGCGAGTCGGTCACGGATGTGACGAGCTCCCAAGCGTTCGCTATCCAGCAACAGCGCCACCTAACGGAGACTCCATCTCGGGGCCTTATTGTCACGTAAGGCCGATATAATTATAGGAAGTAGTGTTAGATATAAATATTGTTTATTATTTCATTAAATATTGGTGAAGGGATGATCCTCTCCCACGGTGGTCCAATGCAGAGAAGAGGCAAAAAATTACGTTTTTTAAGTATATGTAAATATCTACAGTAATAAAGACATTTGATTTGATTTAATTTGATGTTGGGTTATTGATGGAACCGGCGCTGCGTCGCCTATCAAGCCAGTCTAAATGTAGCTATCGGTCTGGACGCACTTGTCTTTTATTACGCCTCCGCCCTCGGAACTAACAGTCTAGTTTTCAGTATAAAATTGGCTATGTTGCTATTTTAATTAGTTCAAAATGAGCAGTTCATTTCACAAAGGAACAAAAAAATCACCCCTTTCAATCTACCCGCTCCTGAATCAGCAATAATTGCCAGTATCGGCTCACCCCAGCATTACAATGAAGGAAAAAAACTACCCTTAATACCAGTGTTTTACCAACTCTGGTGGCCACTCGTTAAAAACAATGGTCAATAACGAACTATTTTACACTAGCAATACAGCCTGCTGTTGTATTTTTATAATAGAGTTGAAGCATTCTCAGCCTTATTACAGAGGCATAGAGTACGTTTCGGGTGGTGTTTAGGAGAGAGAACATTACCGTACGCCTTATCAATCTTGGGTCTCGAATGATGCTCCGTGCGGTCATTTTGTTGCGAAATAGATTTCGTGCAGCAGCCTTCTCACCCCGAGGTCACATTATCGGGTTATGACGAAGGTTCGTGGTATAAAAATTGGAAACGTGTTGTAAAGTCACGGGAAAGGAAATGCCACATAGTGTGACAGAAAGCTGTAGTTATATTGGGGAAATAAATTACTGAATAAAAAACTTATTGTGTGAATGACCATTAACAGCGAAATTCCCTGAAATAAGCAAAAAAAATACTGAATTGCTCGACAAAATTACTGATTTGCGTAACTAAATTATTGAATGGTTTAGACTACGCTTATTGGCTAAATAAAAACTGTCTGGGCGAAGTGGTGGGTCAGGGTAGGGCAGCCCCCTTTATCATTCGTGTTAAGTTGATTATGTAAGAACAACAAAATCCAACGCTCGATTTGTATTTTATGTTACTCGAAATGAGGTTTTCAAGTGGCTGTTTTTAGGTTTCTAGTCGCGTAATTCAGTAATTTTGTCAGACGAAGTATTTCTAGTCGCGCTCATTTTTTGTCGCTATTCGGTAATTCAGGCAGAAATAGTATTTTTGCCAAGAAAATACAGTCATACATTTAAATACTACTCGTTACATTTTAAGGTTTTGTTAGGGCCGTTATTTTGAACTATTTCACTAAGATTAGAACAACTTTTGTTTCCATTTCTCCATACATATTCCAGTTGGTTGAAGTGAAAAATGAAACTGCTGTGATACATCGATTTCATTTGACTGTTCCTTGCTGTTACTCCTACTATCTCTATTACATCACGCAAACGTACGCCGTAGCCGAAATAGTGTGGTCGATGGCCACGAGAAAGGGTCGCGGTTCATGGAAATTTCACTCATATCGGAATGGTAATATTATTTCTGATTGATTGCCGCCCATTTGCGGCTGTTTATCGCGTTTTGACAGTGGATTTATAGGGTTTTACGTATTAGTTCGGTAGACGGGCACTTTATTCGATAGAGAACTGCCGGGTGTCTATAAAATTGTTTCGTTTTATTATAGTTACATTAAACTCTACGCTACTTAATATAGTAATCTTTACTAACGTAAAATGCTAAGGTTTTTCCCAAAATTAAGTTTCGTGGCTGAGTTTAATTTGGCAACAAATATAATGATCACCAAAATATATTTTTCCTACCCAAAATGGATAAATGAACACCAAAAGTTGCAAAAAATATCAGGGCAAAATACTGCGGTAGCTTAGGTGAAGGGTTTATGGGGTGAGCGAAGCGAAGCCCCCTTTATCCTTCGTGTTAGTTTGAACATGTAAGAACAACAAAAAATACTTAAAACATAAACTTAAATACACAAAACATAAAAAGAAGTTTGGTGATCATTTATTCAAACACAATTTGGTGGACATTTATCCATTCTGGCAGTCATTTCGAATTTATTGGTAGTAAAATAGGTGCGTTTTTGGTAATCGTTTAAACATAAGCCTTTTAATTTTATTTGATAGTAGCCGACCCCGCGATCTTCGTACCGCCCAATCAATGATGAGTGTTCTAATTTATTTGAATAAAACCGGTCAAGTGGTAACTGGGTAGGACTAAATTCAAGGCCGTACATCGAAACATTGAAAAAGAGTTTTGTGAATGTAGTATGTAAATATTGAACTATGTACTCATGTTAACGAAACTCTTTGCTCATTGAAACCGGAGGTGGATAGAAATTGAGTAACTTATTGACAGAAATAAATAAAACGTAATAAAAAAACTAAATATTGTTTATTATAATTCGAGAGAGCAATTATTAATCGTACGATGACAAATAACTAAGCACGAAAGTCAATACCTACAATTAAAGATCTTTTCCTTTGAGATCCAGTTTTCACTGTTATACAACATGGCGAAGAAAATGGCCTTACCAATAATAAGCTTTCTTCTTTTAAATCTTAAAAATCGGTTTTTTTAATTATTTCTTGTTATAGCGGCGATATAAATACACCTATTTGACAATTTCAGCCCTCTACATATTTCGGTTGATCCAGCAGATCTCGTGATAGACGGACGGACAGACGGACAGCAGAGGCTTCGTAATAGGGCCACAGTACAGAACCCTAAAATTAATTTTATGTTTATTTTTTTCCCGTGACTTTTTCCGATATTTTAATAGTTATTCTGCTGTTCCGGCAAAGACGATTCCAACAAATAAGAGCTAATTCAAATCAGTCCATTCGTTCTTGAGTTGCGGCGTAAGCAAACCCAACTTTGTTTTATATTTAGATTTCTAAGGCTGGGGGGTAAAGCCTCAGTGGTCAAGGGAGGGAACCCCCCGAGTTACAGTAGTTTATTTAACTATTTATGTTCAATTTCTTAAGTACAAAGAAATTGTAAAGAAATTGTAAAGTATATTTTTTGTATCTTGACGACCATCAGGTAGATTTTTCCAATATTTAAAAAAAAAAACAGGCAATATGATCTTAGATGTGATATCCCGGCATGACAAAGTAAAGCATAAAGACATTGATATCTCACCACACTACCCAACATTTTCGCAACTTTGTGTAAGTACTTTTGATTCTGTACCAAACAATACTAATAGGAACACCAAGATAATAACTCTCACAGGCTGCTACATAAATATGTTTTGTGTTACTTCTTTGTGTATTTCTGTGTATGACTGATTCAGTAAATAAACGCATATACTACAGATACATATAGGTATAATACGAGGTCGTGCTACTACCTATCCTCTGCGTGCGCAGATTTCAAAACTATGTACGATTATTAATCGTAAAACAAACGCTAAGCTATAATTGCGAGTTGTAGGTGGCCGCAACAGGCGCGGACGCCTTTAAATTCTGTCAGCTGACTGCTTCTGGACTGTACAACTGACCACAACTGTACCTTCTCTAGCATCTCTAGGGTGCAGGACAGGTGTGCGCCGCCCTACAAACTGGGAGGGCGGGGGCGGGCAGCGGCGGGCGGGGGCGGGCGGTGACGTCATGCGAGCGTGTCGCAATGCCGACGACACCACGTGTTGTCTATATTTCATAATAAAACCTCTCTTTACCTTCTAAAAAGAGCTCCGTGGTCTAGTGGGTTTCATGCTTGCTTCTCACACAGGAGATGCAGGTTCGAAACATGACCATGTACCAATTAGATAATTGATTTATCTTAAGTACATACGTTACGTACGTTCAGTGTTTCGGGTGACATGTTAAGCTGTAGGCCCCGGCTGCTATCGATACGTGATAGTGGTCGAAAACCCCGCACTGAGCCAGCGTGGTGGAGTAAAGCTTAATCTTACTCATATCCGGGTAAAGGCCTGTGCCCTTCGGTGGGGACATCAATGGGCCAAAAAAAGACTTGTGGAATTGTGCCCAGGAATGGCGTGACGCGAGACGGCTGTTTGTTTGTAAACACATAAAATCCGAACTCGCAAAAATGCAATAAAAATGGACCTGTAAAAGTTTATTTATTACTAGGGTTCCGTACTCGATGGGTGCCAAACGAAACCCTATTACCATACTATTACTCAACCTCTACTGCCCGTCCGTCTGCCTGTCACCGGGCAGTTCTTATGAACTTAATTAAGTAGAGAATTGAAATTTTCATAGATGGTATATTCCTGTTGCCGCAACTTCAGCAACAAATAACAACAATGAACTACAAGAGATTTAATTATATTTTTTTATTGTTTTTAAGGGGGTCTATATACACTGACGAGCAATGAAAAAGTTCCACCCACAACATGCCGACAAACACCTTAATATCTCCTAAAACAAAGAACCTAGCTTTATAAAATATATTATTTTTTTTAATTGGTAATATTCTGATGCGCTGTTAAATGTACTTCAATATTGCAGACGGCGTCATTAAGCTAGCCTTTCCCGTTTAGGAGTAATTTGGTGCTATGTCACTGGAACTTTTTCATTGCTCGTCAGAGTACAAGGTCGCTTTTGTTTTTGATTTATTATTATTTTGTCCTCAGCCTCTCGCAACCTGCGGACTCTCGAGTGAGCCGCGTATTTTCAACCTTATGTCTTGGTAATGAAGTCCTAAAATAATGAAAAATATAGGCTCCCGAGGAGCCAACGGGTTTCGAGGAATTAAGTTACCTAGAACTGTGGTACGGAACCCTTCGTCTGTCCGCAGTTGACCGATTTTTTGATTTATTGGTTTTCATATGCTTAGATTCTAGTAAAAGTAATGCCAAACACAGCATCACTCTCTTTTAATATTTAAAAAGCAGAAAATATGACTAAAATTTTATTTTGTGATATCTTCTCAGTTTACTAAAGTATCTACTTCCGTAACTCAAAGGTTTGTAGATATACTGATAACATCTCATTCGCGGGTTCATCTTCTCCATATCAGAGATTGAACGAAGGATTTAAATCAAACAAATACGTATTTAATGTAATTGTAAATCATGATGAACGAGGTTTCATTTCGGATTTTCTCGGAACGGCAAAACTAGTAGGCTGTGGAATCGGTGTTTTTTTTAGGGTTCCCTAATATTTTCCCTATTAATAGATAACTCTGTTATAATCAAATAGATACCGTCACTAATCTTACAACGATATCCAGCATTGCAGACAGACAGAGGTTTTAATATTAAACTTTTCTTTCGCTCAAGTTGAGTGATAGCACCGAGATGATGCCTTGCATTGCATAGCTTGGAGCGCAGAAGTTTGTTAAAGCTTCAATGCATTACAGCCACAGACGCGCTTTATGAAAGTACTGAGCGGATGAAATAACTTTAACGTTATTTGTGTTATGGTTTATGCTACTTGTAAAATGTTTTGTAACGTAAAATATAAATTTCAAGTTTTAACCATGTTTTTGGAGACACCTTGATGAGCCGTAGATTCAAATCAGTACCTTTGTTAACAAGCACGATAAATAGCGTTAAATTATAAGGAATCAATCGTTCATACATCTTATCTTCAATCTTATCTTCTATCTTCTATTCTACTCGTATATATTTATATATATATATATATACACATAGTCAGGTCATAAGTTCTGTCACATGTGCAATATGAAATAATTTAGACATGTTTATTATTTATGTAAATATTTATATAGCAAAATGAACTTAATAAAACATAGATTCTTATGGTAATAAAGTTTATTCAAAATGACCCCCGCGATTTTGAATACATGCCTTTATTCTGCGCGGCCAGTCGTCTATCGCAGCACGAACGAGGTCCATGTCAATATCGGCGGCTGCCTTAATCAAGGATGCCTTGAGTGACTCCAAATCAGGATGAGGCTTTGAGCAGGCCTTTTCCTCCAAGTGTTGCCATATCTTGTAATCTAACGGACTCAAATCTGGACTGGAGGAGGGCCAGTCTTCGTGCCGGATGAAGTCGATTTAACGCGCCGCCAGCCAGTCTTGTATGCTTTTCGCTCTATGAGCTGCCGCAGAATCTTGTTGGAATACCCAGTGCCTGTTATTAAACATGATATGAGAAACAGGTTCCACAAGGTTCTTGAGGACTGTATTTTGATACACAACTGCATTAGTTTTTACGCCTTTCTCACAAAAATGTACCTCAGTTAAGCCCCAATAAGAGACTCCCAACCAAACCATGAGCGAGGATGGAAAATGACCTCGTTGGACACGCGGAATACGGTTGCTCGCTTCTTCACTGCTGTGTGCGTACACCTTATCATTTTGTTTGTTGTAGCTCTCTTCCACGGTGAAAATTTTTTCGTCCGAAAAAAGAATTTCCCGATGCTTTTTTCCCGCGTACCGCTTCAACAAAGCGCGGCATCTCTTCAGTCTCAGGTCCATTAAACGAGCGTCCAAACGATGTCCTGTTTTTCTTCGATTTGCCCTAAGCCGTAAGTCTTCATTTAACACCCTTTTCACCGTGGTCCTGCTTAACCCCATCTGAAGGGCCAACAGTTTCTGCTTACGTATGGGATTTCTTTGAATTCGCGCCTTCATAGCTTTTATCACTGCTGGAGTCCTAACAGAGCGAGGGCGACCACTTCTTGACCTGTCATATATACTAGAGTCTTCATTGTATCGTCTTATGGTACGATAAACGAATCTTTTGGTTATATTCAAATTTTTCAGTAAGTCGAAAATCTGAATTGGCGCATAACCGCAAAGATTGAACGCAATAACTGCGACACGGTCTTCTTTAAGGTCTTCCACTCCATATTTAAAAATGAGGAAAATTCTAAAAAGTACACATTTTTATTTTCATGAAAAACTCGAAATTCGAATTCAATAAAATTTTTTGTGGCCAGCGTTCTAAATTCAAAAGTTTTTATTGTGTGACAGAACTTATGACCTGACTGTGTATATACATATATATATATAAAGTGTTGGTGGACCTTTTAGATAAACATTTTTCAAACTATTCGTTGAAATGTCTGGAAGGTTCGTACGGAGAGGAAAAACTCAAAAACACAAAGCCTGCTCGCACGCCCTAAACAGGGCTATTAGTGACAGGCGTCGTAACCTAGAATACTGAAGATTCTATTGTGGGCATTTGTGCAGGAACAAAAGAAAATTTGCCTTAATTTTTATGTCAGTTTTTTCCTTTTCCGGCAAGCATAGAGTGAAAGGGAATAGCCGAAAAAGCGAATAATCCATCGTTCCGTTCATGCTTCAATAGATGGCGGACCTTATGTGTATGTCGCAGTTAGTTGGTTAAATCAGACACTTAACATATATAACTCTCTAGACCGTTAATTAAATGCCGACGTTTAACCAAGTCACTAAAATTCCGTCAGACGAGTGAGTGAACGGAACGTTTAACGATGTCTAAACGTTCCTAGGCAACAAGAAATATACAATATAAATATTTTTAAGTGTACTTAAGTTTATGTTTTAAGTATTTTTGTTGTTCTTACATGTTCAAACTAACACGAAGAATAAAGGAGGCTTCGTTCGCTCACCCCCTTTATCCTTCACCTAAGCTACCGCAATGTTTTGCCCTGATATAAACTGGGCAAATCAGCTGTTGTCGTGACGCCATCTTGTTTTCCAACACGCTGGCTTTCGGTAAACAGATTGTTAAATTTTTTCGACGATGCTTTATTTAAATCAAATTGCTAGTGACTTTTTTAAACGTCGGCATTTAATTAACGGTCTAGAGAGTTAGTTAAGTGTCTGATTTAACCAACCAACTGCGACATGTATATCTTTTGAAAGAACGACGCCTGTCGTGTAAGCTAGTTTACAATAATTTAGAGTATTACGACAAACCTTAGTTATAATTCACATTGAAACTAAAATTCTTCACGGTTCCTCGATTACCTAATGCATGAGGAAGCAAAATAAACAAGGAAACGGAAGCTAAAGCCCACTAATATGGTAGTCATAAAAAGAGCTTCAATTGTTGGGGTAAAGTGACGACGCAAATAGCTCTGTCGTAAAAATACAGATCTTCTCTACCTATAAACCGACTATTTCAAGAGATTTCATCTTACGGACGTGTTGATCGACACCATTTGGCCGTCGCTTTACAAAAAGCGACCATCGCCAAAAAGCTACTTTAGTAGTAGTATAAAGCATCTTTAGTATATTCTTGTGTTTATAAATTGAGGGGGGGGGGCTAACTCAAAAATTCTTTATTAGAATAGAATAGAATAGAATAATAATTTATTTGCGAGACAGGCACTTACACTAATATATAGTACAAAATTTCTAAAACAAGCTTGTGTGTCGCAAAACGGACCTTGACTCAGCATAATGCTGGCTGGTTTGCAACCAACGCTGGTCTTCCGTCAGAGCCGGTCGGTGATGCCACGGACAATCTAACCACTAAAACAGGATTGTACTGAGTAAGGTACGTATTCTATACGTGCCTTCTATATCGAGAAAGAGAAAGAAAAAAGAGTGAAAAGAAAACGGCTTAAAGATTATAAAAAACTAGGTACTTAATACTAGCAAGGAAATAATTAATTAATTTGAATACAACTTTTTTGTGCGCTCAATTCCAGTGCAATTTGAAAATTGAAATAAATGATACCTACTAAATCATACTAAATAATACTCGTATCGTGTTTATGACCCTCCTGCTTTTTTTGGCTTTCAAATAAGAAACGTTTAAGTTGAATTCTAAAACTATGTGAATTTTGCAAGTTCCTTATCGGCGGTGGGATATTATTCCAGCATTTCGATGCAGCGTAACGGAAACTACCTCTGAATGTGGCAGAGCTGTGCCGCCGCATCGAAAGCTGTGCCGAACACTGGCGGGAGCCGCAAGATCTGGAGTTCGACATCCATGTTAGCTTCTCGTAGAGGTACGAAGGTGCTTCATGCTTAAGTAAACCGAACAAAAGGCACGCAAGATGCAACTTACGTCGGTGCTTCATTTTCAAAAATAGATATTTATTTAAAAACGGCGTGACATGACCTCTGAATGGTATATCGAAGCAGAAACGGGCACAGGCGTTCTGGACTCGCTGAACTAGTTTTTGTGTTCTGGCTAGTAGTCGAGGACGGAAGACCACATCACAGTAGTTCAGCTTCGATAGTACAAGCGACTCTACGAGCCGGATACGCAGATCTTCTCTTATGTGAGGCTTCAATCTGTACAGTACCTTCAGTCTATAGAAGCAGTTCCTAACGGAGTCAGCAACATGCTTTTCAAACCGAAGGTCGCAGTCCATGTGCAGGCCTATATTTCGCGCCTCATATACACGTTCCACCGGATTACCCATGAGCATGACATTTAGTGAAGAACTAAGTCTAGCTAACTGATATTTGTTTCCAACAATCAAATATTTGGTTTTACTCGGATTAAGCAGCAGACTGTTATTTTGCGACCACGTTGCTATTCTAGAGAGGTCTTCATTCAGCTTTGTAATAGCATTATCAATTTCAGAGGGTTTACAAGAAATGTATATCTGTGTATCATCTGCGTATATATGGGACTGACAATGCATGATACACTTTTCCACATCAGCCGAGTAAAGTATAAAGAGAAGAGGCCCCAAAATAGATCCCTGAGGTACGCCTTGAATTACGGGTGCTATATCTGAAAGAAAAACCGATCCGTCACTGCGAGATAGCTTGGTACGCTGGTGACGGCCACTGAGATAACTGCTGAACCATAGAAGGGCATTATGGTCAAAACCATAATAACTTAATTTAGACAAGAGAAGATTATGATTTATGGAGTCGAAAGCCCTGGAAAAATCCAGCAGTACAATTATACTACACATCCCTTGATCTTGTGCACAGAGGATGTTATCTGTAACATCTAGCAAGGCAGTTACAGTACTTCGCCCCTTCCTGAAGCCCGACTGTACTTTCGGTAAAATGTTGTTTATCTCTAGAAAATCAGTCACTTGGTAGCCAACAACTTCTTCCAGCACCTTCGATAGGCATGGCAATATGCTTATTGGCCTAAGGTCTTTCAGTTCAACTGGATTAGAGATCTTAGGTTGAGGAAGCACGATTGCTTGTTTCCAAACATCAGGATAAGTAGATGTGCTTATAGACTTGTTTATTAAAGAAGCTATTGTTTCCAGTATGTCCGGCAACGTCATTATAAGCATATCCAGGCTGATGAGATCACATCCCACTGCCTTAGATTTCAGACCACGGAATATGTTAGCGACTTTATCCATGCTAACTGGTTCCAAATGAAAGATTGCTTCGCTAAATTTGTGAAATTCGAAGTAAGTAAGGTGTGAGATACATATATCCGACAAACCTGGAATGTCCAGGAAGTGATTGTTTATATAGTTGGGGTCTTGATAATGAGCAGGCAGTTCAGTATTTTTTTCAGGTATAACAGTATTTTTTAGATTCTTCCAAAGCAATTTAGGATTATGAATTTTATTATTGATGTTTTGATTGAAATATGCGGTTTTTTCATTAAAAAGAGCCTGATTTACCGTGGTCTTAAGACTCTTATAGTATACTTTCTTTCCTTCAAGTTTAGTTTTATGAAACTCAGCCGCCGCTTCATCGCGTAACCTCATCATTAATTTAATTGTGTCAGTGATCCATGGGTATGAGTGGGTTTTGATAACAACCGAAGTTTCAGGCGCATGTTGGTCGATTAGAGCCAACACGATATGGTTTAAACCGCTAACCATATCGTTAACGTTATTAAGTGTCGATAGTAGCTCCCATCTAATAGATTGTAGGTCAGAGTTGAAATTATCAATGCAAATATTTTTAATAGGTCTATAAATAACGGTATATGACTTAGGTTTTGTTCGTTTAATGTTTAACTGACAGCTGACAAGAAAATGTCCATAAAGGGAACCCACTGGCTGAACAGATATCTTGTCAGTCTGTAAATCCGAGCAAACTACGTCAATTAAGGTCTGAGAGGTCTTGGTAAAGTGTGTTGGCGATGTAACTAGTTGACAGAGATTTAGGCATGAGATAAAAGTAAGAAATTTTGCAGTTTTGATTTCAGTAGTATGCAACAGGTCAATGTTAAAATCACCCAGTAATATTAAATTATCACAGCTAGGCACCGAATTAATTGAGTCCGTTAAAGCGTCAAAGAATAGATCTGCGTCCATCCAGGGTGGTCTGTAAGCCGTGCCGATTGCGAGCTTCTTCCCATTGAGAGTCATAGTAAGCCACATTTGCTCAACGGCATTGTGAAGAGCATCCACCGGGTGAGGCCAGGTGCGCACGGCAGTGCCATGCCTGACGTAGAAGCCGACCCCGCCACCGCGCGAGCGTACCTCACAAGGCCGCGGGATGTGCCTCAGGCGGTAGCCCGCTACGACGGGTGCGCGTCCATCTTCACCCGCACTGAGCCACGTCTCGTTTACTGCTAAGATATCTAAGTCGTGCTTTAAAATCGAAGCCGTTAGGTTGTCATGATTTGTACCGAGGGAACCTGCGTTGATCAAACCAATTTTTAACTGACCAAAAACTACAAATTGCGAAAGTCGTAAAAACGATACAAGGCAAGTAGGTAAGAAGGTACGATGTATGTAACAGGTTGATTGCATGACATGGTTTGATTATTGAATAAAAATGTGTAGTACATAGTGATACAATAAAGTAAGTTTTTAAATAAACAAGGTGAATTTATGGTATATCTATTATTAAAATTGTGTAAATAAAAATAATCAAATCTGCTGTTTAATTGAGGTTTCATTGAAATTTTTTCTTTCCCTTGAAAAATATTGTAAAAAACAGAACATAATATACTCAACAAAAGGTGCAATAACATTAGGCTATAACATAGTGAGGTACTACACAGATAAATAGTATAATGAAAGGGGTACAAATAAACGAGTACCGGAGTAAATAAACCGCTCAAACGAAGCCAGCCTGAAAAATGCGAGCGACATCCGCCTCCGTTCGGAAGGGGTACGCCTGCTTCCCGTCGCCCTGGCGGGCGTGGATGCGGCCTCTCTTCGTCCAGGAGTACCGCCAGTTCTGCTTGCGGCACTCTTCCCGGACCCGGTAGAAGAGCTGCCGGTTGATGTGAGTCAGCCGCTCGTTGATGTAGATGCGCTGCTGCGGTGCAGGCCAGCCAAGCTCGGCGGTAGTGAGCGTGCGACGCACGCGCGCCGCGGCAAGTAGCTCGTCAGGCAGGCTGCGTCGCGCCAACCGCACGATAACGCGGCGTCCGCGCCCCTCAACCACGCCTGCCCCCGTCCTATTGATGGCACCCACTCTCTCAGCGAATACGATATCCCGCTCCTCAAGAGTAGTTCCGAGTTTCGCCGCCAGAACGATAACAGAATGAACAATGTTTTCCCCCTTTGCTTCCGGAAGTTGACCGATGTCGAGGTCAGATGATAATGCTTCTTGGTCCCTGTCATTTAATTCACTCCTTAGTTGAACCACCGTCTTCTCCAATTCAGCTACCTGGTTCCCACCGATTGCTACCTCTCTTTGCTCTATTACTGTAGATACTTAGACAAAAAAATGACGTTTTCACGCCACTCTGCTCGGAAATATGGCCAAAGATGGATTGAAATGAGAGTAGAAAGTAGTTCTTAGTAGTACAATTCAAAAACAGTCAAACAATGTAGATTTGCAAAGTAAAATGTAGTGTTTAGCGGCCTTTTTAGGGTTCCGTACCCGAAGAGTTCCAAACGGGACCCTATTACTAAGACACCGCTGTCCGTCCGTCCGTCTGTCACCAGGCTGTATCTCACGAACCGTGATAGTTAGACAGTTGAAATTTTCACAGATGATGTATTTATGTTGCCGCTATAACAACAAATACTAAAAAATAGGATAAAAGAAATATTTAAGGGGGCTCCCATACAACAATTCTTTTAATACCACATACAAACTTATGGATGCACCTGGTTACGTACATGGAGTGTGAAAGTAACCGCACCAATAACTTTGTAAACAATATTTTGCTGTGTAAAATCCAAACTATTCACTCCACACCATCGCTTCCATTGAACGGTGGTACGGAACCCTTCGTGCGCGATTTAGACTCGCACTTGACCGGTTTTTTACTTTCTACTCTGCTATTGGCCACCGGAACTAGATATCCTACAGGTTGCGATATGATAACTTTATTAAGGTCGGTTAGTTTGTGCTTATCTCATAGATATTACAATATTGAGGACTAGGAAGGTACAGACCTATCAACTTAAGCTGATACTTGCATTTGTGTGAGTGCACACCGATAGTGTAGAGTGTCAATCGGCTTGAAGCGCGGCCCGTCCCGCGCATGGTTTAAACTGGTTTATACTAGTTTATATCAAGCGGCCTGAAGCGCGGCACGTCCGCTACGCACCGCTTCCCTGCCGCCCGCTCACATACTTCACTTCACCTCCGGTACTGGTAGCAGATAGACGTGTAATTTTATGTGATTGATTGTGTTTGAAATATTAGTGAAATGGCTCCTACTGCTCCTGGCTGCTGCTAATGGCTCCTACAATCGACGATATAACGGAACGATTAATTATTAACACAGGCTCTGACTCTGATGAATCATCAGACGAGAGTGAAGATGAAGATGCAATGAGTGGAGTAGAAGAGTTATAAGATTCAGTCATTATGAGGTCGAGAATTGGACAGTTGGTAACATTGTGTTTTATGGACTTCGTTTAAATAAAACATTGATTTTATTTGTATGTGTTTTACTAACTGTACTTTTGGCGATCACTCACACAAATGCAAGTATCAGCTTAAGTTGATAGGTCTGTAGGTAGGTTTTAGGTTAGGTTAGGTACTCAACCTGTTTTATTTCCTTACATGAGGCGTGAAAAGCACATAGTAAATGCCTCGGTAGAAAGTGCAATAGATGGACTCGCATCTTCGCGGGCCTCACCTGCGGCTCGGCGCGCGAATTAACTCGTCCATCTATTGCTTACTTTCTATACCTGGGCAACAATGTACTATTAATAAGTACAAACTTATAATATGTCATTGTTTGCCTCTTCTCTACATTGAACCAAAGTGTAGTGGGAGAAGGGATGAAGAACCTCCCACAGATAGATTTTTCTATCTCTTTTAAAAATTGGTTTTGTAATTGTTATAAATAATACGCAGGAATTATTAGACAGTTATAAATAGCGATTTCTATGTTGAGTTTGATTCACCTAATGCAATATTCACATTTATGTAATCTTGAATATTGTGATAACCCTTTTTAGATAAAGCTTTATTTTGGAAAATGTTGAAAGTACTAAGTGTACCAACATTATAAATTCGAACGTCGAAATTACCATCGGTCAAGGGCGGATCGGACTCGCACACGAAGGGTTCCGTAGCATCGTACAAGGAAACCGTAGGAAGGGAAAAGGGAATAATATTATGTCCGAACGTTGATTCGAATCCAAAACACTAAAATCGCGAAACCGATATCAAATCAGTTGATACATGTGATAACACGCGAAATCTACGACCATATTTGAAACATGGTATGGTTTTTTATCGCGGGTTGTGTTAACATACGTTTCTTGTAGTGTCCGACCGAAATTTCGGTTTCGGTTTCGGTTTCGGCCAGTTTAGGCGCAAAATTAATGTTTTGGCAATGTTTCGGTTTCGGCCAAATCAGCCGAAATTTCGGCGTTGCCGAAACTCACGTTCGTCAGTTGTCGGGTGCGCTCGGCAGTAGTCGGCAGCCTCCGCCACGAGCTGGTTGGGTTACGGAGGCCGGCGTGCATGCGTCATCTTGACCTTGGAAAACATTAGTCAAACGTTGATTTGATTTGACGATCAGTAAAGTTTGTTTACTTTGTGTTGTTTGATATTTATATTGATTTTGAGTTTTCACACAAAATAAATGGTGAGTACTTTCGTATATTAGTTAATTATATTACTTCGATACTAAATTGATTGATAAACAAGCAATAGCAACAAACATAATGCAGAATCCATATTAAATTAATAATCGCAAGAAAAGAAATTACGAAGGGTGATTTGTTGTGTGAATGTTAAGGGTTATGTTTTACGTTAAATATCATTCTGTCTTAGACAAGTTTAGCTGGTAGTGTGTGCCATTCCCGCTCCGGTTCATTTCATTTCATAGATTTTGAATTGTATTATCAAGCCAGAAGGTGGAAAATTGTAGGCCATTTTTACAACTACCCACAGTTTAATGGTAAACCTTCTAATATTTTTGTTATTTCATTTAATTATATTGTTTTAGGTACATATCACAAACAAAATAAGATGTCGCAGAGAGAGAAAAATCCACTCTGGGAATTTTTCGAAAAATGCACAACAGATTTAGCGAAAGCCGTCTGCAAGATTTGTAACAAATCTATTTCCTTAGGCAGTCTGGAGCCAAAAAAACAAACTTTGCATGGTGTAAAGCTGCATTTATCAAAATACCATGAATCGGAAAACCGGCAGGTACGTTGCTGTACTTATATACTTTACTGTGTTTGTGATGTTATGTACCTAATCTACAAGTGTGTCGGAAATAAAAGTAATTTTATTTTCAGGTTTTAAAAAGACGATCCGAATTAAGCGATTTCAAAAGTGAATCCATAAGCAAACAAAGAAAACTACCTCCAATAACATCTAATCCAGAAGAAAGTAATGAAAAACCAAACCTGAAACAGTCCACTATCCACGGTCTTGCCACTAAACCAAAGGCAACACAATGGCCAGATGATCATGAAATATCGCGTCGAATAGATAAGGCCATCATGGATGTGATAATTGTCGACATATTGCCATATTATTTGGTGTCTGGTGAAGCATTAAAGCGGCTTAATTTTACTGACACTGCTGGGTTTCATAAGTATCGACTCAAGTCCGAGAAATAATTCAGAACATCTTTGATGCCAAAGACTTATGAGACAGTGAAAGCTGACGTGCGAACCTTGGTGGAAAAATGCGAATGGTTGAGCGCTACCACATATATATGGACCAACTCTAGTAAAACATGCTCACTACTCAGTTTTACAGCACATTTTATTCAAGGAGATCAACGTTTGAAAGTTATTCTGGGAGCATGTGTGCTTGAAAAAGACCATACTGGTCAATATATTGCTCAAAAATTTACGGAGATGGTAAACGAGTGGAACCTTCAAAACAAGTTGTTTCTCGTGCTTTGCAATAATGCAGCTAACATGATTTGCGCAATGCGTGGTCAATTTGAATCTTTAGGCTGTGTGCCACACACACTGCAACTAGTCATCAAACAGGCATTGTTCACAGACGAAAACACTAAAGAAGTGCTGAAAAAATGCAGGAAAATAGTGGGTCATTTTAACCACAGTGAACCAGCTACCAGAAAACTGACTGAGTGCCATAAGCAATGTGGATTGCCAGAACATGCCCTAGTTCAAGATATGGAAGTGAGATGGAACAGCACGTTCTTGTCATTAGAGAGGCTGTTAGAACAAAAAAGTGAGATAAACTTGTATAGCGTCGAACATGGTAAAATCGACTTACTGAACTCGGAAGACTGGGAAATAATCAAACACTTAACATGTGTTTTAAAATATTCTTATGAAGCCACACTGGATTTGTCGTTCGATCAGGCGTGCATTTCAATAGTGATACCGTTGCTATCATTGTTAAATCGCAAATTACAAGAGCGCAATGAGACTGATGATGAAACACTGAACAACATGAAAAAAGCGCTGCATGAGACGCTAAACAAGAAATTTTCATACGTCGAAGGAAGTTCGTTGCACATAGCTGCCACTCTATTAGACCCCAGGTTCAAGTCCAGGTACCTGACAGCTGATGACACAGAGATGGGAATTGCAGAAATAAGAGACTTTTTATTAACAGCTGATGACAGGAACGAGATTATTGGTGAAAGTATTACATCTTCGAACTCCATAGCAACTGTGTCCAGTACCAACGAAGAGAAAAAAAGTCTGTGGGACACTCACGACAGAGTGTCTCACGATCAGATGGAAACAAGTGAATCACAGGAGGTCACAATCAAACAAAAAATACTGAACTATCTGTCGGAGCCCCTGCTGCAAAGAAATGCCGACATATATTCCTATTGGAATTCAAGCCCTTATACCTCCTTGAGAAAAGCTGTTCAAAAATATCTTTCAGCACCTCCTACGGGTGTGCCTAGTGAGCAACTTTTTAGTGCTGCTGGACAGATTTACGCAGATCGCCGAAGCAATCTGCTGGGAGAAAATGCCGAGAAACTGCTTTTTTTGGCGTATAACATTAGGCTTTTTAATTTTGAATATTAAACTAAACATAGTTAGAAGACTATATTTTATTTTTTTACTGTGTTTTGTATTAAGGCTGTTCACGACTATTAACAAAATTATATAGCGGTATTAATAAGTCTTAAATTCATAGTTTTTTCAATATAATGTTGATTTGATGTGTATTTTTTTTTTGTTTTCATTTTAGTCTAATAAATTTAGAGGCAATTGTAGCTAGAAACTTATGAATTCCTATCCCATAAATTAAATTAGGAAAGAACTAAAAGTTTCGGTTTCGGTTTCGGCCGAAACCGGGCGCTCGCCGAAATTTCGGTTTCGGCGAGAAATCGTATTTCGGTCGGACACTAGTTTCTTGTATGGGGACGCTCCTATCGAATATATTTGAATGTCGATGAAATGGTAATAGTACCAAATGGTAATTTGCAGGCCCTTAAAAACAATAGTAAAAATATTATAAAATCTCTGTTGTTGATTATTCGTTGATGTTGCGTCAACAGACAATACATTCTATTAAATTTTTACTTTTTACCTTTTACGATTCATGAGATTCAACTTGCGGACGGACGGACAGATGGACGGACGGACAGCGGAGGCTTAGTGACAGCTTGGCACCCTTCGGATACGGAACCCTAATAATAAAATAATCTGATTTTCTTAACGATGATGGTAAAGTTTCTGCAAAATGGAAAAAAAACGTGTGGTTGTTGTACGTTAAAACAATTCTGTAAGAAACGACTAATGTAAAAGACGCCTCCTGCAATATTATGAATTTACAAAACTAAGTTGACCAACTTCTTTTTTAATACAACGTTGACGGAATAAGATGATTTTAATGGCTATTCTATCAACAAAAACGTTTGTCAGGCAAAAAACTGAGAAAAAATATACCTATATTGAAGAGTAATTTTGGTGGTCGCTTTCTACTAAGCGATGACCTTGAAGATGTAAATACTTCAAGGGTACCAAAATGAGAAAACCATTTCGAGATTATTGTGTTTTTGACTAAATAAACTCCGTTACTTACTCTCATCAGAAAATATAAAAATATTACTGAGATCCCTTAAAAAACAGAATGACCTCCATTTGTACTCCCCAGCGTAGTTTTCTCAATGTTTGTAGAATGGCCTTCGCTGTTAAGTTGGCTCTCCTATAAAACTTTCAATCTTAACAATTTTCCCGTCAATTAATTAACTCAGTTATAAGTCAGAAAGTAAACGAATATTGATGTTATCGTTTTTTAGTTTTATAGGTGGTAAGTTCTCAGATTCCATTTATTTTGGGGAATCCTAAGATGATCATGCCTAGTGTTATAAATAAGTTCAAGGTCCACTTAGGGAGAAGAGACACCTAAAACCTTCAACCTGTGCAAAATGTACGTAAAAACTTTAAAACGTACATCGTTTTAGTTTATTAGTCTCTCAAATTACAGTAAACAATCATCTGTAGCTAGTCAATTTATTTTCGAAAATATAATGTATCTACGCAAGTACCTTATAACATTTTCCAAACTTAGCGACAGCTGTAATGTTAACCTTAGAAATAATCACAGACTAGTTGCGCCGCGGTTTAGGCTCGCGAAGGTTAGCAATCCTTTCAAGGGTCAGTGCATTCTCTACTACAATAAGAAGACTTTGAAATTGCCATTTGAGCAATTTAAAAAGCATGATAAAGCGACTTTGTCGAAAAAGGGATATTATAGTGTTCAAGATAACTTAGCTGTGGGACTGTATGGGGTTAATCTAACTCAACTTGCTGTTAATAATTTTGTAATTATGGATTCCTGCTTAATTAAAATTATAACTAATATTGTAAGTATTATATTACTTAAACACAACCAATTTTTAAAAATAGATCTGAAAATCTATCTGTGGGAGTTTCTACGCCCTCTGCTCTCCCAGTGGTCCAAAGTAGTGGTTGGTATATGTAAATATCTACAGTAATAAAGACATTTGATTGATTGGTTTGATAGAAAGAGTTATTTTTGGCTGTCTTTTGCTCTATTTCTTAAAAAAGGCCAAAATTTCCAAAAAATATTAAAAAAATACTATTATTATTTCCAATGGGAAAGCAAACTGTCAGATTAGTTCCGCAAAGAGCCGCTAAAAGGGTGTATAGAAAACAAACTACAGAGTTAGTAAGTAAATAGAGGGAGGGCTATTTTCCATGAACAAAATGAATATACCGACACTCTTTACTCATACGACAGGTTTACTTTATATGGCTGAAGCCAATATAGCTTTTTTTTATTTAAGAATTTTTTTGGCGTACCATTTTAGTGACAGCCAGCGATAGGGTAAGTATCGATATAAGGCTATCGACATAAAATATAAGATAGTTTACCTACATTATTTATCGATATTTGAAAAGACTCGTATTTACCTTTGAGTTAATGATCACTGTTTAAATAATGTCGATAAACCATTAATATAGAAGTCTTATTTTATTTACTTACTACGCAATAAATAAAAACATGTCTTTAAATAAAATTATCTAGTAATACACTCAAAGAGTAAACACCTTTCAGATATCTTGGCAAAAAGGACCTAAGGAATGACCTAGACAGAGCGGTAGCGCGTATCATAATAAATTCTTCACATCACTGTCGATATTTCTTGGATAAATTTGTAAAAGATTAGTTGTTGTAAATACACTTTTACGTATCTCTGATATTTTTGGGCCAAAATTATTTGGGATATTTCTTCCCCTACCTTATTGTATCCAAAATCATGTTTAAAATACAAGAAAATGAATACGCCTGAGGTTTTATGATTTCTTATGTAATTTTTGCACCGTATGATAGCACACGACATGGCAAATGACTTTTTGTTCAATGATAGATAACTTTTATAATAACAATAACGTTTCCCGAAAGTTTTGATTTAAAATATTCAGCCTTTATATAAGTAAGTAAAGCCGATGTATAGGAAGAGTTCTAGTCACATATAGGTAAATTAATTGTCAATATCCAGATATCTATAGAAATTCAGATGTATAAAACTCTTTGTTGCTGTTGAAAATGTTTATCTAATTACTAACCCCACGATGGTCTGGGGATCCGGAAAATCCCCGATGTGGTGCTCTCGGCTAACAGCACACGTGACCTCCATAGTCAATTCTTAAACTTTTCACTTGGTCATGTGCCTATCTGAGGCAAAATGTTCTGTAAGACCTAACTCCCAAAAGTTGTGGGAAGAGCCGCTCTGCATCAAAACGCGGGATGAACTTGAAGACTCGGCCCGCAGCCCAGCAGAGCGCTCTCACCTCCTCGCAACCAGGGATATGGAATCAGGACTCTTTTTGCACGCGATCTAGTCGAGGCGCATCGGCACCTTACTCGATCGGGTAACCCTGATACTCGCCGTCTGCCTGGGACTCGGCGTAAGAATCAACGAGCCCCATCGCTGCCGCTGTGGTGCCAGGGTGGACAAACTCGGACACCACGGCCTCTCCTGTAAGCGCAGCGCCGGCCGTTGATCCCACCATGCCAGCCTCAATGAGGCGTCCATCGGGCCATTCAGCTGTGGCATACCGGCCGTTCTCGAAACGAGTGACCTGGCGCGTGACGATGGCAAGAGGTCAGACGGAATAACGCTCATTCCCTGGCAGAACGGGAGGTCAATAGTTCTGGACATGACCTGCATTGATACGCTGGCGCCGTGTCCTACCGGCGACTTCTGCCACGATCGGCCCTGCGGCGGCAGCGGCAGGGGGTCTTAAATGGCGCAAATACGCCGCACTCGGCGATGAGTTTTTGTTTATGCCGTTTGGATTCAAGACCCTCAGGCCGTGGGGCTCTGACGCTCGACGAGCCTTCAAGTACATTTCTAATCGGCTCGTCAAATCATCAGGAGACTGCAGAGCTGGCACTTCGCTCAAAGCATCAGCATTGAGAATATTTGCGATACAGCGAAGTAATAGTTCCAAACTTTATCAGCACCATCCCGCCCGGCAGCGATCTGGGCGAATTTTTTAACCTAGTTTAAGTCGTAGTTTAGTTTTAGTTGATATATATTATTATTGTAACTTGTTCTTATTAGTTATCATATAATGTAAACCTCATGAATGAAACTCTTTATATCACAAGTATCCAGTGCCACCACTAAAAAGTTTTGCGTTATCTTCCCCATTGAACATATTTCAAAATACTCGTTAATATTTCCAAAAATGAATGAAGCAATAGAAAGCATTTTTATTTTCGCCGCTACTGTGCCACTGCACAGCGTATATTTGTCTTTTTATATCACTTAAGCTATATTGTTTTTTAAATCACCAAATTGTTAAAAGCATCCTATTTCCGAGGGCCGTCTCATTCTTAACACTAAATGCAATGTCCCAGCTTTCGTCGAAGGCAATCTCCGGCTGTCATTGTAAAGAAACTAAGTTGCACGGTTTCTTAGCTTAGCCTGAAGCCGGAAACCGCCTCTCAACTTAATCTAAACTTGAGCGAGACGATGGAACGGTTCGGATCTTGTGCCTACTTGAGCGTTCTATTTGAGTTCGTTTTGTACACTATTTCGATAACCGTGCAAGGATTTGTGGCTACCATGTATGTAAGTTTATCTGTGGATACTTTTGACCCAAGCAAGAATATGTTAGTAATAAATGATCCCATGGCCATCAGCAAATTACAAGCACCCGGATGAAAAACGACGGAACCATCAGTGACAAGTCAAATCTACTGTATAGAAGTGCTAACGTAAGCTAAATCCCACCAAAAACATAAATGTGAAAATGGGAGCCAAGTCCAATATTAACAATATTGTGGCTGTCGAATACGCCGACAATAGATTTTAGATCTAAATGAACGCCAAAATCTTTACCTATGATAATCCTGAAACTCTAACTTTACACAAAGTAGTAGTTACTTAAAAAAAATGGAAGTTAATAGTAGTTTATGTGACTGCTGCATAATGGAGGGCATTAAAACTCGAGAGTGGGATTATGAAACGAGCCGAAGGCGAGTTTCATAATAATGTCACTCGAGAGTTTTAATGCCTAATTATGTACAGTTACATCACACATATCATAAGCTCTCTTTGATGTGTTCAGGAACCGCATGTTTGACCGGCATTGTGGTTCTGCAATTGTTTAGCTTTTTCTTTAGTACCAACTTCACGCAGGCGGGCGTCGGCGTTCGAAATTTGAATGTCAGTACCGACTTCACAGACAAACTAGGGACGGCACGCGGATGGGCGTCGGCGTTCGAAATTTGAATGTCATTATATGTAGAAAAACTACACATAATGACCATTATGCGTAGTTTTCCAGATACGAAACGAGTTTTTACCAAGTAGTTTAACATAATGCTGATCGTAACGTGCGGTTTTTGAACGCAGTAAAGAGGGTTTATGATACGTGTGTAGATAAAGATATTTAAGTTAGGAACATTCTTTACCTCTGCGACTTCGTCTGTTGGCAGTGCAGTCTATTGTTTGTAGGTACTTGTTATTTTCGTGAATAGCCTTGATGTAAATGTTTTTGTGAGATAAAGATCTCCATCATCATTCCATTTATGGTTGGTCTAGGTTTAAGTAGGGTGCGTATTCAAACTAGTAAGATAACTAGATAATATAAAACCACAGTGTAAAACCACAATGATACCACTAGAAAGAGGACAAAGGGCCTTACTAATAGTAAGCACCAGCCGGCCATATAGGTATCCAACTGAATAGCTTCTTAATAAATGGGGGATGATGTCAGTCAGGCAATGATTTATTTATGAAAAAATCTTAAATACCCACTCAAATATACCTGAAACCAACAGACCTAGAATTGAAACCAGACGTCGCAAAGACGTACATATATATGTATAATGTGAAATATCTCGATTCAACACTTTCTTTGCCCACAAGTTTCCTTGTTCTTGGAGAGCCATCTCTACAATAAAGCGAGCGTGCGGGATGAGATAGTACAGCTAAATCAGTATCATCTTAAATATACCATAAAAAGATGGCTTCTGGTTCTTAATTACGAAGAAACGGAACACTTATTAGAAGTGAGTCACTGATTAACACTCGTGTTTGTGTACTATATATACCATATACATTGTGTCAATGATATATATATATGTCACCGGAAAATAATACGATCCGCAAGTTTATAAATTTCCTATTTTTTTTCCGCAAGTTTATAAATATACTAACCTAACCTAACCTAACCTAACATAACCTAACCTAACCTAACCTAGCCTAATATAATCTAGAAGGAAGTATAAACTTGCGGATCGTATTATTTTCCGGTGACATATATATAAAATAAAATTTCGAAAATATTTGTGAGCTATTTCTCCATTTTGGTTTCATTATTACTATTATTACATACATTAATTTCACTTAATGATTATTCAACTCCAAATATTTATTAATATTGTTTTATTCATAGAGATTAAGTTGAAGATCAACACATTTTATTCCAATTTTAAACATTTTATATTTTAATTAACTTTTTGCCTCGATTAGAATGAATAAACTTTAGAATAAACGTTTCTTTCTTTCTTCTTCTTCTTTCTAAAAGCAAACTGTATTTAACTAATTGTATTCAAACTACTATGATTAATATTTTATCTACTCACGTATCTTAAACCCTCTTTACTGCATCCAAATACCACACATTACGACCAGCATAATGATAAACTTCTTGGTAAAAACTCATTTCTTATCGGAATAATGTACCAAAATTTGTCAAATTATGACATTCAAATTTCGAACGCCATCGCCCACCTGCGTGCCGCCCCTAGTTTGTCTGTGAAGTTGGTACTACCGAACAAGCTAAACAACTGCAGAGCAATGATCAATGCCACAATGCCGGTCGAACATGCGGTTCCTGAACACATCAAAGAGAGCTTATGATATGTGTGTAGATAAACTAGTATATGTTGTATGTACATAATTAGGCATTAAAACTCGAGTGAAATTATAATAAACCTAGTATCGAGTTTTAATGCCCTCCATTATGTAGCAGTCACATAAACTACTATTATGCTTATTTTAATGTGTCAAAACTAAAGAATACAACAGTAGATTATATAAACTTAGGAAGAGCGCTTGATGTCTATCTTACAGGCTTTTTAGCTAAGTTTATATATCAAGACCCACCACCATTTAATTATATATAAATATATGTTTATTATATTATTTATGTATACGTAAATATATATTAAGAGTATTATAATTAGTTATACATACCTATATGAATTGTTTACCTTATATTATCAATCTAAGTTTATTTTCCTGCTCTTCAAACGACGATATTGAGGATATTCTGAGTGCAGAAAGCAACATCTCCGCTTCGGAGGAACCCCTTTCTGCCAACATTAGGACTGTCGGTGGTGTGGAGGAAAACCTGAACATCGTGCATATCAATACACAAAGCATTTACCATTCAAACCTTCTCAAGGCTTTCAGTGACCAATGCGTGGACGGCATTCTTGTCTCCGAGTCATTCCTCAAGCCATCGCCGTCATCTTCTTCGTACTCCCTTCCTCTTTACAAGAACGACAGAGTCGGCAAAGCCGATGGGGGCGTCGCTATCTACCTGCGAGTGGAAATCCCGTGCAAGGTGATCAGCGCGTCCCCTAGCCAGTACTCCGAGTCTGCTGAACACCCCTTTCATGAAATAACTCTTTACCATAGTAATGTCCTCTTTGGTGTTCTTTATAGCTCCTCTCTTCGTATCGACCACTTTGACACATAATAATCCCTCCTCAATGAACTCTCAATACTTTATAACGATATGCTCATTCTCGGTGATTTCAAAATCTGTCTCCTCAAAAACAATTTCCGTTCTACCAAACTCAATCCATAGTCGACTCCTTCAATCTGCATATTCTACCTCTTGATGCCACACATTTCCAACCCTACTGCTCTCCCACTCTCCTCGATATTATGATCGTCTCTAACTTGCGTAAGGTCGCAGTACATGGTAAACTCAATTCTCCTTTCTCGTTTCATGATCTATTTCTATCTTTCGTATAGGATCAGGCCTCTCAAGAGCAAAGCATTTTTTTTTATATTCGTAACTTTAGGGATATTGACCTAGAGTCTCTAAGGGCGGATGCCTTGTCGATCGACTGGTCCCCTGTAATATCCAGCGAGACCATGGACGAGAAAATTGATAATTTCAATATCATAGTCCTAAATCTCTGCGACAAGCGTGCACCTATAAAAAATTGAGAGTGAAACACCTACCCGCCCTATAGCTAACAAATACTATTAAGAGTCTAATGGCTATGAGGAACAGAGCCAAGTGTAAATACCGTAAACATCCGACAGATGACAATTTACATTCTTACAAATGTCTTCGCAATTGCTACAACCGTCTCTGTCGTGATGCTAAACGTCGGCACATCCACGAGAGTATTGAAAGTTACACACCAGCTCGGGTGTGGATGTTTCTAAAAACACTTGGAATAGGTGGGTCTCAGGACCTTCATGCTGGTAATGTAGATCTCAACGGTCTTAACCAGCTCCTTTCCACCCCGCCTGTTGTGATCGACCTCACGGTTAAACCAGCCACTCTTCAGAGCCTGCACTCTAAATCCTTACCCAACACCGCACCATTCAACTTGAGCAATGTTGGAATGTATGCGGTCAAGAATCCGATACTAGCAGTGAGCTCGAAAGCTGTAGGTGACGATAAAATCTACCTTAAAATGCTTATCACAATTTTTTATCACTATTTATGATTATATATATTGTAAACATGGGTCTTCCCCTGCTCAGCAAACAACCTTTCCCACCTTAACCTGGTTTGCTGGAAGAGATATCTTATTAAAGATAAGCTCGCCTTTGTACGCTATTTTTATGTATCTTTTGTTTTTTATATGATTTGTGTGCAATAAAGAAATTATGAATTATGATCTGCTAACCAAACCACCAGTAAAAAAAGAGATCTTTCCTATACTTGTAATCCCATTAACGCCTAAAAAGAAACCATTAGGAATTCTTTGAAACTGATATTTAATATCATCATAAAAACATACATATTGAAACAATCTAGAGAAAAAATAACAAAAATATATTCGTTAGTTAGCTTTTTAGGTGTGTACTAAGTTTAGTACAATGGGCGCTTAAGTGTGATATTAAGCAAAGCATCCCCTATCGAAACGATATGTTTTTAGGCACTTTCCACTTGCAGTTTTAACTCGACTGGAGCATATAACGCATCTAAGCTGGTTTGGTATTTTTTCCGGATTGTAGCCATTATTATTTCTGTCTTCACCATTAATCCTACAGGATGATTGCCTTGCCTTGCGATGTTTTCTTGTAAGGTATGCTCGGGCTATCTGCCTGCGAAACGTTAGTTGATCCATACGATAATCAGGATTTAAAATGCAGTGTAATCTCCATGCATTTGAAATGGTCATATCCAGCATATAAGTAAACAATACCCACCACCACTTCTTTCCTTTCAGCCCAACACGATAGAGTCCTATAGATTGGTCCATCTGGTCAACGCCACCCATTCCCCTTTTGCCTTCGGGTTGTACACCACCTTTTAACTTTCCCTAATGGTTCCACAGTATCAAAATTGGTTCCAATTGTACAAACGTTGTTGTCCTTCCAACGTACCATTAGGATTTCGTTTGTTTTGTCGAACCTATGATCGTATTCAGCCCTAGGCTTTTTACGCATGTCTTTCGACGAAATCAAAGGGTACCGTTTGGTCCGGTTTTCACGGAGAGTTCCTGTTGCTCTAAAGCAAAGAGCTTTTAGGTCAACTAGTAAGTCATAATTGGTAAAAAATTGTCAAAGTATACTGTGTGTTCTTCTGATTTTATCGCAGCTTTACTCAACAAACACTTTACGACGCGAGAGCCAAGAGAGAGACTTTCCACAATATTCGAATGTATAACAATAACCATCACTGCTGGTCAGAGCCCAGTTACGATATCCAAATCGCACCGGTTTACCCATGATGAACTGCTTAGCTAAATGGTGGCCGTAATATTTTACCATTGACTCGTCAATTGATAGTTCTTCGTGTAACATTCCAAATTAACAATACTTTTTTTGTAAAACATCACTTAGTGGCCTCAAGTTGAACATCTTATCGGTGGAAGTAACAGCTAGAGAATTATCTGCAAAGTGTAGGTTTTGTTTTATCTCGAGAAATCGATTTCTTGCCATGCATTCTGCACAAATTGTACACCGAGATCTTCGTCTGAGCTCTAATATGACCTTTCACTAGGCAACTTATGGTATCCTGCAAGTATAAGTGTACCTAAAAAATATTTAAGTTCTGCTTTGGTGAAAACTTTATCAGGTCTATTATTTTGCCCAGCATTTAAAGTGCTTTTGAGATGCAATAAGCTCTACCACTTCTTCGTCAAAAAGATACTCAAATACTTTTACGGGGGGCATGTCTTTCAGTATTTCAGATATGTTAGCACTCCGTTCTTCAAAAGTCATTTGATGTGCCGCTGACCGAGAAGCAGAGTAAATAGGCAAACACATTCTCCAAGTTGGTAATGCATTAGTTTCTGCTCTTCTTCTCTTCGGTACACTTTGCGTAGAAGTTGATGCAAAGGTTATTAGGGGCTCATCGTCATCACTTGTCCACTGATCTTCAACGGTGTGGCGATGCGTGACTACTTCTATATTTCCCGGAACATCTTGAGGAAATTCGTTTCGGCACAAGTCGTCATCTCCCCCTTCCTCTTCATCGGTGACGACGTCTGGATTGGGTGGCAGCAAAATCATATCATAAGTAGCATCATCATCACTGTCTTGTCTAATTATCTCCTGCACAGCATCTTGTAAGCCAAAATAGTTCTTTTCTTGAGTAAAAGTAAGCCTTTTAGCCATTTTAATTTTTTTCTGTCGTTAACCTAAAAATCAATGCATTTGTTGTTTTATTATACAAATTGTAGGCGAGTATAATATGAAAATACATAAATTATACATGAAAAAAACCACATCAAATCAACCAAGACATGGTACGTGTGCCCATTGTACTAAACATAGTATACCAGCACTTCTGATGTTATAGAATAAAGAGGTTTGTAAAAATTAGTCTTTTTACCCTTTTTTTCTTTGAAAATAATAAGTAATTATGGAAGTAATTAACAAAATTAACTGTTTTGAAAGCCCTTACTATAAAAAAAACAATAATAAAGTACTCACCAACGCGCAGCAGTTAAACACTGTAAAAAATTTGAAAAATACCTTTTTTTTTCGTGAATGCGTTTCGTTTTTGCTAAGAGTTTACAACCATACCTTTCCCTGTTAAATTTGAATGTTGCTAGAATAAAAAATCTGACGGATATTTATCTTAATTTGAATTGGTGTACTAAATATAGTACGGTGGGCGTTAATAGGTTCTATGTTATAACTACGATACAACGTTCTCTAAAATTACCTAGCACGAAATGTAATAAGGAAACTGCATTGACATACCAGTAAATACGAAAACGAATGACATGTGACTACAGCAAATAATGCAATCGGTAGACAAACGGGCAGCATGCGGGCGCTCGCACTAGCTAATGAGCGCGGCTGCCGCTCGCTGCGGAGGGTTCATGTCGACGAGATTTACCCCCCGCAACACGCGCTTGGCACTTTCCTTGATCGCCCCGCACCGCGAACCTCGTGACTCGGGTCATCATCAGATAGATTACATTATATATTTAATGAGAATAAGCACGTATTATGAGTAAGGCGGTTATCACATAATAAGTAGCAGTCAAGGTGGCCAAATAGATAGTAACACGTCTTTAGTATAACTGGAGTAAGGATGTGTTACGATCTTTCTTGCCTCTTTGGCTGCTACTAAGTTCATGACTCTGACTGTACTATCTATTAAGCGGTTCAAATAACACAAGGACTGTTAAAACGATATTTTGCTAGCTCTATCTCTAGTAGATTTCGAAACTAAAATTCATTTTTGCTATAAAAAAATTAGATAGGCTCTTAATGTGTAAGTAAAAACAGTTTTTGGAAAAAATACAAATCGTAAAAAAACACAGTATATTTATCTAAGGTTTGTAACCATACATTTACCCAGCTGGATGCTAAATTTCAACTTGCTAGGTCATCTGGAGTGGGTTAGGTTTTTGATGTTAGGTCCGTCAGTCAGTGAGAAAAATCGAGATTTTTAGATGTTAGGATCTTAATAACCTATTGAGCTATATTCATGAAATTTGGGGTTCTAGTCAGCCGTAAACGTCTTAATAAATAATCCGAATTTCACATGTTTATGTTTAATGGATTTCGAGTGACTAGGTGTCAAAAGTGGTTCCAAATGGTTCGTCTAATATAACACACGGCCACTGCGTCGCCAGTTCTCTTCTTCTGAACTCGGCTTTCATACGCTGCCGCGTGTCTAGATATTTGTATCTGTAACCAATACTATGTACAATACAAGGCAACAAAAAAGAAAACAACTACAGGTTGACCATGCAAAAAATAACACTATAGATTGCACGATAGGTCTCAAGTTCTCAAACCAAGACTACACTTGAATAACACATATCAAATAACATAGAGTCACGCCATTTCCCATACGGTGTGGCAGAGGCTTGTGCCCACTTTTAGCCAGTTATTCAATACTCTCCTTTTGCTTGACAGGGGCTAGCTCATCGGCGCAGCTATGGAGTAATTATGATGTTTACCATCATTGTTAGAACGTCCGTATAATGAACTTATGATATATCATGCGGGATCCGAACCTGCGTGAGAGCAAGCCTAAAACTACTAAGACTACAAGGCAACAAAAGAGGTTCATCTTTGCGAACAAGAGCCCTAGACGGCATGATAGATCTCAAGCAAAGACTAGACATGAATCATGGAACAATCGATGTTAAATTACGCCAGATACTCTAGAATGCGCTCGGTCGAAACACTTCGCTTTTAATCATATTATGATACCAATTCTAGAGGCCTCACAACGAAACTAATAATAACTATAAATAAAATAATAAGGGAAAAAAAATGGTTCACTTGTTTTCCTGATAAGCTAGTAACTTTCAACCACTGAACATTTTTTAACAAACTTGGCTAAAACCATCTTAAGGAAGTCTACTACCATTTCCGAAACCGCATTAAAATCCGTCCACCTGTTTGACCGCTAGGCTGCCGCGGAGAGTCACGCAGTCGCGTCAAAATTCGCGTTAAAAATACATAAAACCAATGTCAACCGGATGAGTGCTAACGGATTTCAAGCTGCCATTTTAGTTCGCTAGTAAATTAGTTTGGTCGCCTTTAGAATTGCACACGACATCTATTGGATCGAGACAGATGCAAATCGGATATCGGATTTTCGCACCACTGTAACTAGGTTTATTAGGGCGAAATCCATAGCAATTATCGCCGGACCTAACGAGGATATTGCTAATTGATTTCGACAGTAGTTACATACATATGTCCTGTGCTAATCTGGGATTATAAATCTTATGGTTGCATATATTCTTGTGTATGTCTTAAGAGTCAATTTAAGGAGTAAGGGCGGAATCCCTAGCTTCGTGGATCAACAATTTTCAAAATTCAATCAAACTTCAAACAGACTCACTTATTTAAATCCCCACATGGCCCTTTTTATCATACGGTTTTCCCTTTTTGTAGCAAAGTTTACCTATCTTTTTCGATGCTCTCCTCTTTGGAAATACCCTCCCACTGAAGACCCAAATGGCCGAGTCGGTAGTAACCCTGCCTACGAAGCCAAGGGTCCCGGTTTCGAGTCCCGGTGGGGGGCAATATTTGTTTGATGAGAACGGATGTTTGTACCCTAGTCATGGTAGTTTATCTATCTAAGTATAATAATTATCTACATAAGTATGTGTGTCGTTGTCTAGTACCCAAGATACAGGGAATCCTAGTTTGGGGCTAGATCAATGTTTGTAAATACTGTCCAAGGTATTATTATTATTAGATTATCAACCTCTAAAAGGTTTTGAACAAAAAATACACTAACCCATTCAATTCAATGAATGTATTTGGACTTAAGTCACCCTTCAAATCAGACACGGACGCCTGGGGATCTGGAAAATCCCCGCTGTGGTGGTCCCGGACTTCTTGTCTTGTGCCCATAGCGCACGTAACCTCTATGGTTTCTTTTGTTTTTCAAAAGTCATTGATTCATAAATTTATAAATGTAGTACGTACAAGTCACGGTCATTGTTGCAATTTAGATAAAATAAAAACATATCTTACTTACAGGTTGGATCACCTTCCTAAGACTTATAAATACAAACCGTAATAAGTAATTGAAATCTATTCTAAGCTTATTTCCTATGACATAAAACACTAAATTGTTTCCTATGCGATCTTTGATTAGGCAAGCCTGTACGAGGATTCTTTTATAGTAAACCAAACTCCCAAAGGTTGTGGGATGAGTCGCTCTGTTTTAAAACGAGAGATGAACTCGCAAAAACACCCAGTTGTGCAGCTGAGCGCACTCGTATCCTAGGAACCAGGGATAAGGAGTCAGGGAACTGGCAGCACGCTATCCCCTCAAGGCCCCTGCCGTTGTGCTGCGAGGGTGGACCAATTAGGACATCACGGCCACGGGCCGGTAGCCCCGTCACGCCAGGCTGAATTAAGTCATTTGCCGAGCCCTTGCCAGTTGTGGCGTGCTAGCCATCCTCGAACCCAATAGCCCTGCACGGCTCGGTGGCAAGAGGCCAGACGGAAAGGCAGAAAGGAGCTCGCTAGTTTGGGACGCGAAATGCGTGGATACGTGGGCTCCATGGTATCTACCGTCGGCGTCTTCAGCCGCGGCCGGCGCTGCGGCGGCAAACAACGAAAGTATGCCGCCCTACCTAGGCGAGGAATATCCATTTATGCCATTCGTCGAGACCGCTCGCCGTGGCGCCCTGACACCCGACGGGTCCTTAAAAACATCTCTAAGCGACTCAGCCAAGCGTCAGGAGACCATAGAGCTGGCACCTACCTCGCCCAACGTATCCGTTTACTCCGCACTCGGCTTTCGAAAACAAAACGAAAATAATATTACTCATGTCCGAACCCAGAACTTAAAGATTGCGCAATCGATATCAAACCAATTGCGCCACCACAACCATGTTATGAGCCGCGAAATCTACGATCATATTTTTTGAATCATGACTGGTTGTTATATCATGGGGGGGTGGGGTGAGGTTAATCACGTGTCTTGTCTGGGAACCCCTAGAATTTATAAAATATCGTGTCGTTCATTATTTGTTGCTATAGCGGCAACATAAATACATATTCCGTGGAAATTTCAACTCTCTACCTACTCATGAGATACAGCCTGCTGACGGACGGAAGGACGGACCGACGGACAGAGGGATAGACGGACAGCGGAGGATTAGAAATAGGGTCCCGTTTGGCACCCTTCGGGTACGGCGCCACTAGAGCATTTTATGGAGCTTTAACCCCTTGAATTACCAATAACAATCGCAGATGAAACATCAGTCCGTCGTGTCATTTAATAAAACAATATTATGATTGACAAAGAGGAAAGTTGAGAAGGAAATTACATTAATAAAAGAGCCCTGCTCCTCCTGTAATACAATAAGAGAGATCTTTTCATAAATCTTATCTGTCAGATTCGTCGGTGTTTTAAAAGATTTATCATTTCGATCGCGTACATAATTGCACCAATTTCATCAGACGAATTGTTGCCATTGAAATGGTTTATGTGTTCTGAACCTGTTACACTGTTTGAAACATTTTAGCTATAATTTTAGAGAGAAATAGACAATGTTTGTAATTCGTAGCCGAACCAACATGAACCACTTCATGATATCGAGAAATAGATTGTATTTCATGGAAACATAATCTTTTTAAAGCATTTTATAAACGTGTTGTTTTTTGTGTTATACATATTTAACTAGTTCGCAATGTGAATTTTCATCTGCAATAAATATATTCGAAATATGCTAAACTAACACACGTTTTTCGCCATATATGTCTTCGTTAAATGTTTCTATAATTCAATAATTGTTGGGCATATCATGAAGTTATAAATTATAAGATTTGGCCACGACGTGATATACATCTTCAGTAAATTGAGCCGAGAGCCTTTTTTCGTTTTCCGATGGAGTACTCAGAGGTTGCATTTATTTTACATAGTTTCTTTAAAATTCTAATTTATCACATGTGAAACAATATAACTAAAAGATCTCAATACATTAGCAGAAACCACATTAAATCCCTATAAATTGATATTCGTCGATCCACAAACATAATTATCTCGAACCATTGCTTCAAACATTTTCCATTTCATTTTTTACTCCGTTTCAATGTAGATAACGTCCCAGACTCCAAACAAACTATAATGCAATACTGGTAAGAGCTAAATTATATACGTGACCTCGGGCTGATCCGCGCTACCCTCAGCGCCCGGGGGGATTCCCGGCGTGAAGTTTAAATAAAAACCCGCCAGATCCCCCACGTTATAAATTACCAGACACCAGTGCGGAAATAAATGAAGGTACGTTTATGGATATTTAATCGTACCCGCGTAATTGTTTGCTAGATCAACGATTTTCGAATGTCGGCGATGACTTCAACTGATGATGATGATGATGATAACTGGGTCTATGCCATATAATAAATGTAGCACATTAATATCCCCACCGAGGGGCACATACCCGGATACAAGTAAGATCCAAGATCCGGATACAAGAAGATAAGAAGTCATACTCCACCACGCTGGCTCAGTGCGAGTTTGTGGAGGGGTTTTACGACCACAATCATGTAGCGATAGTAACCGGGACCTACAGCTTAACGTGTCATCCGAAACACTGAACGTCCGATAGTGTGCTTAAGTTAAATGAATTATCTCATTGGTACATGGTCAGGATTTGAACCCGCATCTCCTGTGTAAGAAGCAAGCGTGAAACCCATTAGACCAAGTAGCTCTATGCCATAGTAAATTTTAATCATAGGAATCATTAATATCATAACTGAGAAAGAATAAGTTGTTTAGCTAATGGGTTTACCCGCTTTCGTGTATGCCGGTTTGACTATGAGGTGAAATTGAATCAATAACCTTGCCGCATTAATAGTTTCTCGTCATTGCTCGTAAACAATAATCACAGTGAAAATAAAGCCTCAGCTTACAAGATTCTAATTAAATCGTCAACAGTAATCCATTCCTGCCAGCATTAGATGTAACAAATGAACTATATTAAAGCTTGAAAAGCAACATTCGATCCAGATTCGACAAAATTCTGATTTTTAATTAAGAAAGCGTAGACCCGTCCTTAATTATCAACGGCGACTTTACACCGATGAAGTCAGATACACACTCGGGAAGTTTGTTAGCGTTTTAGAGAATAATTCACCCGTTACTGGAACAAAGGATCCAAATCAAATTCGCTTCAAGCACTCTTATTATTCATAGGGCTCTGGGGTTACCGGTGTTCACTCTTTGATATCCTTTTATCGAAATCTGCGGTAGAAAACTGAATAGGGAAAATGGACACAGCTTTTACAAAAAAAAAACAGGTAAACTTATCGCCAGACATTACTTTATGACCCTTATTCCTGTTATCATAACCAAGACGAAGTGTTTTATGCTATTTCGACGGATTTCGAATCGATTTTGTAGGGCCTGATTCCCGATTTGACCAACAGTTAAGGGACACTTAGCTCTTTCTTATCTGTCTAGCGATTGTTTCGGTGGCCGGACTCTTATATTTAGAGGGTCCCCAAGGAGCCTAGATGACCCTTACACTTAGAGCAAATCGAAACAACCGCTAGGAAAGCTGAAAGAAATAAAGTGTCCCCTAAAAGGTAGGGATCGTTGGTGAAATCGGCCATTAGTCTCCTATTTTACGCTATAGGCGGCATCTGACTTCAGCGTCGTCGCGTCAACAGGCAGTGTAATTACGTCGTTTAGCTAGACGTTGCCGCCGACGACGTGTGATGGAGACCGTACCAGTACACATTGTGACGCAGTGCACGGCGTGACGCGGTGTCCGGAATGACTCGGTATATGGCGTGACGCCGTAGGCGGACCACGACATAAATAGAAGACTATAGTAGACAAAACTTGACCACTCTACCACAGAAATGATCTTGAATAGTCCGTCAAATATTCTATAGTTGTTCTGAGCCAATGGTGAGCTTGAATGATGAATGATTGGGAAAGTTTCGAACCCAGATTTGTTGAGGCAGAACGAAGCGACGATTAATCACAGCGCCATTTTCTCTGCGACAAATGGTTGACCGAGGAACATACTTCGCTACATACTTGGGCTATTTTCACAGGAGCTATTCCCAGCAGCGGCGTAAGTAAGCTTTATAAGGATCTTCCTTTATATCTCCGTCTATACACAGCAGTGGGTGAACGTAGACTGATTGATGATGTTAAATTAAACTTGCCTTTCTTTACGAAATGTTGGTACGTAATTTGTAAGCTTAATACAGATAGGTATGAGGTCATGAGGTATAAATTTTAAACTACATCTATATATATATATATAGCCTATTCTGTATCCCACTACTGGGCAAAGGCCTCCCTAGATCGTACCCACAAATTCCTATCGGTCGTCATGCCGACCCAATCTGACTGGAACCTATCCAGGTCGTCCCTCCATCTCCTTCTAGGCCTTCCCCTACGCCTTCTGTAGCCACCCAGTCAGTGACTACCTTCGCCCATCTGTCCGGGTGCATTCGACTCACGTGTCCAGCCCAGTTCCACTTAAGTTTCACGGTTTCCACGCCTACATCAGCAACGCCAGTTTTGTGCGTTTTACTCCCAAGATGCTGCGATCCATCGCTCGCTGACAAGCCTTGAGCTTGGACTGCTGATGTTCGGTCAAGGACCAACTTTGTGTGCCGTAGGTGAAAGGTAAAAGAAAATTGAACTGACCAAGCATTTAACAGCGAAAATTATTTAGAATGTTGCTCCTATAATCCCATTAGGTATTGACTGCATATAATCTATTTCCAGTCTAACCAGACTAGCCTAACCTAACGGTTAAGCAGATGTCATTTCAAAATCATACCTAATTCGCTGTCTGATTGCATCCGATGCATCTCGTAATGGCTGACCGCAACGGATCTAAAATTCAAATCAAACCGACCAGGCTGTTGTACTGCAGCCACTGTTACACTAATTGTTTGTTTGACACAGTTATAACAGGCCTAATGCACAAACTGCTGCTCAATTAAGGTCCAGCTTAAATACTATTTCTGATATTTTTCTAAATAATGAGGCAGCCTTTTTTCAGGAACAAATTTTTCAGTTGCAGCATGGACGAATAAAACAAGAGGACAAACAACCGTAGTACTTTGAAGCGTAATTCGATTTTTGGTTTAAATGTATATTGCTAGATAGAGCTACTAGTTCAAAAGTTCTTTCTAGTATGGGTAGTATCGTGGTGGCGCGCTTAATTTAGGAAAGATGTCGGTATAAGCGTTAATTTTCTAAGAAGGAACAAGGCTTACGCTTTCGCCATATCTGATTTTTCGTCGATATTACTATGGATTATACTACGCCGCTACCCTAAGTACCCAGCATCTATTGCGTGGTACAGCGATATCTAGAAATAATACAAGACTTTAGCTTTCTTGCAGAGTACGTTTTTTATATGACGTTGTCAGTCCTTTAGTTTTATTCGTCCATGGTTGCAGTAGTGTATTTGTATGGACATGTATGTACTTAACAGGAACAAACGACAGGAAATAAAGGGGCTGGTGTAAATCTGTCAACAGCATTTATTCCTTTATAAGTACAATCTAGGAATAGACTGTCCTGTTCAGCCAGAGATCTCTTTTTAGAGGTAAGCTCACCTTTTCGCAGGAGTAGTAGTCATGTACTTTTATTATATACCTATTATTGCCGTGCAGACGAACTAAACAACATTACTAGACGGATGTGAAATGAATTGTAATTGTTTATTGCACAGATAACATACATAGGTTCTACTTACAACACTAAAGATATAAAATAAGAAGCATATCCGTTAACGTAGAATAGAAGATAAAAGGGATCAGTGACAAACTAGTGAAAAAAACTGTATCTCGGTAGTCGAATGTACCATTCTTTTGTACATTCCCATACAAAAGTCTCCAGTAGTAATCCAGTTGCCTTAAGAACGCCAGTGGACATCACTTTGTACTATTACTCCTCTAGACACGAATGGGCCCCGATAGTGCGATGCGGACATCTAGAGGCCTCCACTGTTCATGCAAGATGCATAAAGTTCCAGCACTAAGCCTAAAGCTGCAGCGCAAAACACAAAGACAGAAGTTAAACTTCATTCAATGCGCGCAGCAAAACACGCCTCTGACGACCTCTGTGGAGCACAACGAGAGGTTCCGGGTTCGGATCCCGGCCAGGAACAAGGAAATAAATATTCCCTGGTTCTGGTCTTGTATGTTTATATGTGATTGTGATGTCGCTTTTTAGGGGTCCGTACCCGAAGGGTGCCAAACGGGACCCCATCACTAAAAGCTCTACGACCGTCCGTCCGTCTGTCACCAGGCTGTATCTCATGAACCGTGATAGTTAGACAGTTGAAATTTTTACAGATGACGTATTTTTCTGCTGCTATAACAACAAATACAAAAAAAATCGGAATAAAATAAATATTTAAGGGGACGTTTTTTTTTACTTTACTCGATATTGACAACGGCAACAGGTAGACGCTTGAAATATTCACAGAATATTTAGCTATATATTCACTTTAAAAAGAAATACAAATAAACAAATATTTAAGGGGGGCTCCCATACAACAATCGTGTTTTTGTTTGCCGTTTTAATAGATGGTACGGAACCCTTCGTACGCAAATCCGACCCTCACTAGGCCATTTTTTTCTCACGACACAGTGTGAGGCCAGAAGCAATAATTTTGAACTTTATGCCATGGTAATAGAATTCAAAACCTATAACGGCATTTTGGGTACCCATGGTACCCAAAGTCAATCAAAGGGTTAAACATAACTTTTACGTATTAATATACAGTTATTCGTTCAGGTACACGAGCTGTCTGACTCCCGAACCATTCTCAATCCACTTTGAGCGCGCGTGTCGCCCGCTGCCTGTTAATCCCCGAACGTGATGCCGAAAAATGGTTTACCATTTTAACCGGATCTCCGCTAGTTCATCGTTGATACCATAAACAGGTATGCAGGTACACTGGTATACAGGTCCAGTCCTGTCAACTCCACACTACCAAATGCCAATAACAACGGTGGACTAAGTTAGGGCAATTGGATTATAAGCAGTGTGGATTTGGCAGGACTGTACAGCTATACGTGTATCATGGTTGATACAAGTCACTGATGTATAATCCCCGGAGAAAGGTAATGCGCTTGCCAGTTCTCTTCAAAGTTGTTATTTGACGTCATCGTCCAGAGACATATAGAACGTGTGAAGAAAACGTAGTACGTTTAGCACGATGTTGGTCGATTGTGACCGCGAGTATACTTAAGAGCTCTCTTTTTTAAATATAGCTTATGTTTAACTAGTTGAAATATTACAGATTATAAACTAGTGGCTCTGTGTGTCTGTGACCTCGTATGTGAAACTTTCTTTAAAATGAATCGACAAAAAAAAACTATTATCGAACCTGCTCACAAAAAATCACGAGAATCAGTTGACAAATGCGGCCTGTAGAAAATAACATCCGGGGACATACGAAAGCATTTTTGCCCAATCCTGAAACGGAGACGCTTCTCTCGCATCACTCGCTCGGTCAACAATATGCAGGACTAAATAATTGCAAAATTATTAGGCGAGTTCTGTGTTGAGTAAGATTAACACCATGCACTCTTGTTAATTCTGTAATCTTGAATAATTGTAAATAACTGTAATTGTAATTTCCCCCCTTTTTAGATAAAGTGGTTTTCACGTGATTGCAATTGCTCATCAGCAAATATAGCAAAGAATGCATTGACCCTTGAAAGACTTGCTAACATTCGGGAGTCCAAACTAGGGTACAACTAGTCTGTGATTATTTCTTAGGTTAAAATTACAGCTATCGCAAATTTTAGAACATTTTGAAAGGTTCTTACAAACATACATTATATTTTCAATGATAAATTGACTTGCTACAGTTAGTAAGTCATTTGTTTTTTAAGTTCTCTAAAGGAGTCTGTGCGTTTTAAATTATAAATTGCGCGAATTGCTATTTTCTGTAACACAAAACAGTTTGAATATCCGCTGATTTCCCCCACAACAAGATACCATAGGACATGACACTAAAATAATAATAATCATCATCATTTATTCAGGAAAATACACATTTATTCATTAATTGTAAAGAACAAGGGATATTCACTACTCCCTAAAGAAGGGTATTGATGTGGTATAAGATGAGTAGTACTTCCTACCAGTAGCTGACACCATTTCGAAATAAATTATACAAATTAAAGTAAGTAAAGTTCGACAATCGTTCCGGAGCGTTCCTGATCCAAAGGATCTCACTCGCCGTGCAGCTCGGTAATGCTGCCAGCGTGATGGGTACCTTTGGGTCGGGCATGTCCTGGGGCGGTTTATTTGTTAAGTATTGTGTTTTTTTATTGTATTCAGTTTTTAGGCGTGTCTAGTTTTAAATTATTAGTTACTTAGATTATTTTAATTGACGATGCACTTTGCGGATTATTTATTTTATTTCGATTATACGTTTATTGTTAATTAGGTTAAGCTTGGTTCAGTTAATAAACATTATACCAGTAAAGTTATGAAAGTAACTAAAATAGACTAGCCTTGCTGTAGCCACGTCCGTGTTTTGCCTGGTGTTCCCGACAGCGTAAGCCATCTTAAACTACCAGCTAATTTATCTATTTGGTGTCCCCACTGCAATTTGCTATCATTGGTTATTGCAAAGAAACTTTGTATCATTTACTAATTCTAAATGGCAATAAAAGTGACATATTAGAGGATCACTGTGTATTTTAATAGACAAATATTAGAACAGAACGCAGTAGTCTGCCATCATTTATTTCTTGATTTTCTTGCCAAGGTGTAGCTCGGCACTAAATAGTTATCTCACTGGACATTGGACAACCTACTATATCTAATGAATTACATATTATTATCACGTTCACTAGATGAGTAGAAAATACTCAATAGCCAAGTTTGCGAAATAATTGTACCTATGTGTACATGATTATTTTGATAAATAGAGAGATGACTCAAAGAGTTTGCTTCGCAAAGTAAGTAATTCACTTAAGAATGTATCGGATTCTGAACAGAGCGTGATAGTTTCTAAAGAAACTCTAATGGACATGCTAAGATACCAGTAATTAAAAGCAAAAGTGACAGAACGTATAATCGCCGCCACAGCAGTAGCCATAAATACAATCTCAAAAACAAGAAAGGAAAGAGAAAATTCTGAGGGTACTGGTTGTAAAATACCCCGACAAATAAACAGCGGGAGAAAAAATATTACTGTATGACTTTAATATAACAGTTTTGAGATAAATAAATTCAATTTATATAGTGAGGAGAGAAATTTCTACTGTGAAAAAAAATAGCTGCTGCTTAGCGAGATTTAAATTATGAAGTAAGTGAGACGACATAAAGACAAATTATAAAGAACAATTAAGCATATCGATTTAAAAAATTGCATCAAAAAGGATGACTTTAATCGAGAGGCCCTGACTTACATGCCACCGAATCGCATTATAGTAATGGATTACGTATCAAACCATAGTAAAGGGGAAGACATGCCTCCCAATATGGGTAGAAAAAAGCAGTCATGGTCCAGTGGCTCAAGGCACATAACAATATTTTGCCAGAAATATGTATTAGCGGAATTATACAAGATCATCAAATAACGCAAAATTCCTAAAAAAATTTTTTTTTTCGGAAACCGTTTTAGCTTTTTTCAAAGAGGTTTAATTTCTCATAGAATGTGTATACAGGATTACACATCGCTTTTTCAAATATTTTTGAAGGTGTTGGAAGCAAAGCAATTGGACGATAGTTCGTTGTTTGTAATTTCAAATCTTTTTTGTGTGCAGGTTTTATTGGTGATATTTTCATAAGGTCTGGGAAAATACCTTCGTCGAACGATTGATTTATAAAAGAAACTTCAGGGACCCTATTCTGTTATGGAAAACGCATAGCGACAGCGTATCGATTACTCCAGAAGGGCGTAAAATGCCGTAATTAGCTTGTTCGTCGGAGCCTATGTAGATTGGAGAGGGACTGTTAAGGTGATTCAAAAAAGTGGGTTTTTTTCGAAACCTTTTACTACTATAGAGTCAGACTACAGATTTGATTTTTGGGTTTACTTTATTGAGTATTTGATTAAGATTCTCAATTAAGGAAAACGCGATTGGATGATATTTTCTCCATAGAATTTAGTTACGATAGTACTAACTATATAATAATTCCTCTGAATTGTTTTTTTTTTTTTGTAATTCTAAATCCTAACTAGTTTCATTGCGGAATTGCAGTCAAAATGTAGATTTTATGTATTTGTAAGCTCTCCTTGATATTTTTTTGATAAAATAGCATAGTTAATTTTTAGGGTTCCGTACCCGAAGGGATCCAAACGGGACCCTCTTACTAAGCCTCCGCTGTCCATCCGTCCGTCTGTCACCAGGCTGATTCTCAAGAACCTTGGTAGTAAGACAATTGAAATTTTCACAGATGATGTATTTCTGTGGTCGCTATAACAACAAATACTAAAAAACAGAATAAAATAAATATTTAAGGGATCTCCCATACAAAAATTCTTTCAATACCACATACAAACTTATGGATGCACCTGGTTACGTATATGGAGTGTCAAAGTAGCCGCACCAATAACTTTGTAAACAACATGTTTTGCTATGTTAAATCCCAACTATTCACTCGACATCATCCCTACCATTATACGGTGGTACGGAACCCTTCGTGCGCGAGTTCGACTCGCACTTGACCAGTTTTTAAACAATTGTTATGTAGTTTGGCGCTACGTTACTTAAGTTTGAATCGAGTGGATTGTTTGAACTGTTTTTTTTTCTTATGTGGAAGTAATTAACGCTGTCACTTTTATTTACATTCTTATTCCTTTAATATATATATATTTTTTTCAAACATATATATAAGGAAATGTCGTCATTACGTGCGTTATCTTGCAGCTTGCAAGTATCAGGTTTCGGGTCGCACAACTCGAGAGAACTGTTAAGGAATTTCATACAAAATTGCAGGCCTAGGCCGGGAAGTAATTTTTATTTTTATTTTATGCTCAAAGCAAAATATATCAACAAGCGCACGGATATTACGATTATAAGTATTTTTAAATTTGAATTGGGATTTTTGAGTGGACTATTTTTTATTTCATACGCACGTTTGAGAATTTTCGTTGGTATCACCTTAAAGACGGCTTTTAGAGCCCATTGGAGTAAGTAATCAATAATCTATTCCCATATGAGAATTGGGCGCCAGTTATGATTTTGATGGAAGACAAAACACTAAATATACACATGAAATTGGCGTTTTGTATGGAGAAATTGAAGTTAACTCAATTTTCAGTACAAACATTTTTGTATTTTTTTTAAGAATCTAATTTTATAAACTATGTCTGTATGAATGAAACAACATTTAGCTAACAGAAAATTTTATATAATTTTTGAAGTGTCATCTGTAAAAAAATATTACGAATATTACCATGAAAATGGGTGACATTTAGGAGGCACTGATTTTGAAGATAACATTTTAGTTATCAAACTGAAAATTAAAAGAAAATTTAATAAGTAGATGTAAAATATTGAAATTAACTTTAAAACAATAAAAAAAAAATGAAAAAGCTATTGAATTACTCGAATTATGAACTCTTGAATCTGTAAGAAAAATTTGCCAATTTCATAGGTAAGCACCCAATAATAGTAAACCAACAGGAACTTGAATTAAAATTTATTGAGGGGACCAAATATGCCAATTTTTCTTTTTCTTTTTGCACACTTGGTCGTGTCACTATCGCTCATATTTCAATTCAATAATATTATAACTGTTTCGAAATAAACAAATTTGAAAAAAACAAAACAATAATATTTAAAAGAAAAATTACAAACTATGTATACAAGCGGCAAACTTTTCAAGAATACTATAGATAGTCGGGAAACAATGCGCAGCTCACACAGAGAAACAGCAAAGTGTATAGTAGAGGCGCACGCAAACATACACGAGTCGAGGGCGGTGGCGGCGTAGAGGGGGCATCAAGACACGGCAGTCACGCCGTTTGAGACCATTTATTGATCAAGGCGCGCCCATAGATGGTTCACATCAATAAAAAAAACTGATTTATGCATAGGTAAAACATAATATATTCAGTTTTTCCGTGGTTGCACCCACCATTAGCAGAAATACTGCTTGCAAAGTTATTTTTGGACCTACTTAGAGATACTCTGCTAGTAACACTCTCACTGACTCATTATGACGACAAACGCCTTGTCTCTAGACACATTACTATTCTTAAAAGCCCCGTTACAACGTTTCCCCTATGGTATATCACTTACCGTGTTATAACAAAAAATAATAAACAGCCTTTAACCTCAAAACAAACGTCAAACAAATCCCATACGTTTTCTTTAAAACAATTGTTGAACAGTAGTTTATTTTTTGTGGTAAGGCCCTTTGTGTGCGTTGCTCGAGCGCTTATTGTATGAAGCTTAACCTCTGTACTGTAGTCTGTGTTTTTGTGGCTGCAGTGTGCAGCACACTCACAGTGCAAAAGGCGCCATCCTACCCAGATTAGGCGAGGCCTGGGAAGGTACATTCACTCATTTGGAATGTATGAAACTCGGAATTACAGAATTCCTGAGTGCTAAATTAGAATGCAGGCTGACTTTGTTTACTTTGTTTTGAGTCAGCGACTTATACATGAAAATTCGTGGGTTTTAAAAATACTAGAATTTTGTTAAAACAAAAACACGATTTTTATTTGAAACTCACTTTGAAAATCGAACGCAGAAATTTTTACAGTGATTTGATTCTTTCACTCGAACCGAATCGAATATTATATATTTTTTTGTAAAATATTGATACAGAGAAAGTGAGCAGGTCTATATTTATTAGAAAATAATAATAATCTGAAAGCTATACTAGCTTTAACTTTGGGTTTGTACAATGGCGCAACAAACAATGGCTGACCTGAATCGGAGAGTTTTTGTTCCCACCTAATTTCACATTACACTGAGTGCGACGCGGCGCTGCTTCAGCAACAAGACATCGTATTTATTTTCCATTTTCCATGCACATTGCGAGCTTGGCGCGCCGGCGGCCAACTTCGCGGCATGAAATTTTAACACCCCAGCAAAGGATGCGGAATTGATAAAAAGAGTTCCGCGGAAGTTCCGTCTGAAACCTTCCTGTAAATATCGTGGAAAGTTTCCGTGTTCCCAAGCCCAGTGTTTTATACTACATATGCATGATAATGCCATCACTCGTTCGAGGGGTACGACGAACTTTTAGTCATATGAAATGCTGTAAGCAAATTGAGATGAACACTTTATTGACATGACTGATCGATAGGTTTTACTAATAATTCGATGCTTATTATGTTCGTATTTACTCCACAGTTTTCGGTACCACGGAAGTAGTTTTATCGACCAAGGAATTCGGCGACAACGCATAATGTTTGTTTTCTGAACGTGTTTAAAAAAATGCACGCCACACGGACAAAGTTTGTTAAAATAAATAATGCCGATTTATTTCTCGTGAGGCCAAACTTCGGGAACAATTGTATTTACAGTTCATTTCAGTCACGAATTAAGTATTATAAAGCAATACTATATAATATAAGATATTATGCAAGGTATAGGCCGAAGATGTAACTAACTGAACTAATTTGATTTCCGATTTTACTAACTGCGTCAAATAAATACCTATTATATTGTACAATATTATATCAAAATCTAAAATCATTATCTATTATTAGATGCAAATGGAGTTTGCGTCCCGTAGGATTTTTGATGGCCAGGCCCTTATTCATATTTTCCTCATTCTGTACGGGAAGCTCTCGGATTAAACTGATTGCAGCTTTAGGAACAATGCTTCACGTCATTCAGGGAAAGTGGCACACTGTGGGTCAATCCTGGTAACGATAATGGCCCATCGTTTTGTTTCATAACAGCGAGAAGGGCTATGAAAAAGTGGTATGAATTATACTAATCTGACCCCCGTTGATGTTCATGTATTTTTACTTTTAAGGGTTCTGTGCCTTTTAAGGAAATAATCATAGAAGTTTAAAAATATCCTTTCAAAATCAATAGGTCTTATCAAGACGAATCAAAAGAACCCAAACTTGATGGGTTTACAAGTAAGAATCCTGGTATATACACAGTCAGGTCATAAGTTCTGTCACACAATAAAAACTTTTGAATTTAGAACGCTGGCCACAAAAAAGTTTATACAAAATGATAAGGTGTACGCACACAGCAGTGAAGAAGCCAGCAACCGTATTCCGCGTGTCCAACGAGGTCATTTTCCATCCTCGCTCATGGTTTGGTTGGGAGTCTCTTATTGGGGCTTAACTGAGGTACATTTTTGTGAGAAAGAACCTTGTGGAACCTGTTTCTCATACCATGTTTAATAACAGGCACTGGGTATTCCAACAAGATTCTGCGCCAGCTCATAGAGCGAAAAGCACACAAGACTGGCTGGTGGCGCGTGAAATCGACTTCATCCGGCACGAAGACTGGCCCTCCACCAGTCCAGATTTGAGTCCGTTAGATTACAAGATATGGCAACACTTGGAGGAAAAGGCCTGCTCAAAGCCTCATCCTGATTTGGAGTCACTCAAGGCATCCTTGATTAAGGCAGCCGCCGATATTGACATGGACCTCGTTCGTGCTGCGATAGACGACTGGCCGCGCAGAATAAAGGCCTGTATTCAAAATCGCGGGGGTCATTTTGAATAAACTTTATTACCATAAGAATCTATGTTTTCTTAAGTTCATTTTGCTATCTAAATGTTTACATAAATAATAAACATGTCCAAATTATTTCATATTGCACATGTGACAGAACTTATGACCTGACTATGTATTAACGATCTGCCTTTTATGGTGGAGATATTGACTGACATAGTGTTATTTGCTCATGATATTTCACTGGTCTTCAAGATTGAAAGACAAAAAGAAGATTTTGATGATGTCAATAGAGTATCTTTAACCTTGAATTGGTTCACAGTTAACAATTTATTGTTAAATGCTGGTAAAACCAAATGTATCAAATTCTCACTTCCAAATGTCAAGCAAGTTGGGACCAGTTTAGTGTTGGACAGCAATACGTTAGAATTAGTAAATGACACGAAGTTTCTTGGAATAACCATTGATAACAAACTGCAGTGGGGACCCCACATAGATAAATTGGCTGGTAAATTAAGTTCTGCGGCTTACGCTGTTAGGAACATTAGACAAAACACGGATGTGGCTACATCTAGGCTAATATATTTTGTTACTTTCATAGTGTTATGTCCTATGGTATCTTGTTGTGGGGGAAAGCAGCGGATATTCAAACTATTTTTATTTTACAGAAAAGAGCTATTCGAGCAATTTATAATTTAAAACGCACAGACTCCTTAAGAGAGCTTTTTAAAGAAATTGACATACTAACTGTAGCTAGTCAATTTATTTTCGAAAATATAATGTATGTACGCAAGAACCTTACAAAATTTCCCAAACTTAGCGATAGCTGTAATGTTAACCTAAGAAATAATCACAGACTACTTGCGCCCCGGCTTAGACTCGCGAAGGTTATCAATTCTTTCAAGGGTCAATGCATTCTCTACTACAACAAGATACCTTTGGAGATCTTGAAATTGCCATTTGAGCAATTTAAAAACCATGTTAAAGCGACTTTATCGAAAAATGGATATTACAATGTTCAAGATTACTTAAATGATGGGACTGTTTGGGGTTAATCTCGCTCAACACAGACCTTGCTGTTAATAATTTTGTAATTATTTATTCCTGCTTAGTAATTATGATAATGACTAAATATTATATTTTGTATTAGTTAAGCATAAGCAATTTTTTAAAAAGAGATCTAAAAATCAATCTGTCGGAGTTTCTACGCCCTGCTTCTCCCACAGTGGTCCAATGTAGAGAAGTGGCAAAAATGACGATTGCTAAGTATATGTAAATATCTACAGTAATAAAGACGTTTGGAATTTGAATTTGGAATTTGGAATCTCAGGGTTCCGTCTACCGTGATGATGATGTGAAAATCAGTAGAAGACTAATAAGACGTGTCACGAAAAATCTGACGAGTCCAAAATCGATGGTTTCACAAGTCAGCATCCTAGGGTTCCCTCTCTCATCTTCGAGCTAAATCATCAGGCCAGCTCGATGGTACCATATTTTGCACTGTCATCTGAACTACAAACATACCAAATTTCGGAATGTCAGAAGATTTTATTTTGTCCCCTTATTTGTTGCACACCAAGTGAACCTAATATATGGGTGTTCGAAAAGGAACCCTTATTGGATCACTTTATTGTTCGTCTGTCTGTCCGTATTTCAAGCAAGACCCATTTGTTTAAAATTGTGAAGGTAAAGGTTAAAATTAATATCGATTACTTAAGTTTGTAGTCTCTTGAACTTGTGAAAAACTTAAAACAAACGCAATCAAAAGATAAATTTACGTCACAATTTGCTGAAAGTTCTGGATATTCGCAAAGGAATCAAAAACTATACGCTATTTCCCGTTGACCTGGAATCATGAAATTTGGCTCGAAGTAAGCTTAACACAAATAAAGGGAAAAATCTGAAAACCGTAAATTTATGTCTGTCTGTCTGTTTTTAGAGAAGGGCACTCTGCTAAGACACCAGTTCTCAGGAGCGCGTTGAGGTATCAAGAAGAAAAGCTTAACTAGTGGCTCTGTGGACTTTGAGAGCGACACTGGAAATTAGCGGGTTTTTTTTTCAACATCTTCCACCCTCTCACACTCCCGACTTCTTGGAGTTTACCGGATGAACAAGTGTTATTTTTAGATAAACAAATAACTCGGCTGCTGCTACAAATTTGTACGGGACTGTGCGTACTGCTGTTGCTGGGGTTGGAAGAATGAAAAGGCTGTTTACTGTTGAATCGTGGCCGTCGAGAGTGTCTTGCCGCTGAGAGTTTCTTCCTCTTCGGAGGTTGTAATCGGAATGCCTTGAGCATCAGTCATCTCACGCACCCCTTCTGGGGCGTGGGGAGTCGGGGTCAGGTCGACGGACCTCTTCCCGAAGAATCGCCTCTGTCCACTCCTGTGGACAGGTCATCGGATGGCCCCTGCGGGCGGTGGTCTTCATGTGGCGCTGGTATGCAGTGGGTGATCGCCGACTAGGCAACCAGGTCGCGTGGCATGCGGCGGCGGTCGGGCGGGCGCGCGTGGTGCGGCGCCAGTTCGGCGATGTGTGGAAGATGTGTTGCATCCGCACGCGCAAACATGCCCTTCGCCAGCCTCTGGACAAACTGGTCCACGGTTTCCCATCTTAGGTCCCTCTGGATTGTCGCGTTCCTCACGTAGCGGGGGGCGCCGACGATGGTACGCAGAGAGAGGTTCTCTTGGGCTCAGAGTCTCCGTTTGTTCGTTTCCGAGCACAGGGCATACCATGCCGAGCCTTGAGCCCCGCCTCTCGCTATATTTATATGTTGGCGGGTGCTCGCGGTGAGTGGGGGGTGTGGCAAGTCACTCTCGAACGGACCGCTTAGCTTTATTTATTATGCTATCTCTTTCTTACATCGTATTTAACTGTTTATGCTATTTTACACGAAATTAACAATTACTTATAAAAACAACAATGAAATTCTATTAAAACTAACTCTATACATCTTATACTATGACGGAAATATTATTTATTACTTATGCTACGCTCATTCTAAACTTATAACATAAACGATATCTATAACTATACTATATATATATATCTTTCTTAACCTATTAATAGACGTCCCGCATAAAATTTGTTCATATAAGACATTCGTAGTGTGGCTCTGAGACGTGGAGGCTAAGCACAACGTGAACGTAACCCTCGTAGTGCGACTGAAGTTCGCAGATGGCTGTTTTATTATAATTATTATTATTTATCGGGAAAACCATATATGCTACTTCTGGCGCATTCGGGTAAAAAGTATCACATATATGTTAATGTAGCTCATAAACTATATGTGTGCACAATTCATTCAAATCCGTGCATCCATTTTTCCATGATTGAGTAACATCCAGGCATCGTAACTTTCACATTTATAATATTATTAGTGGGCTTAGGAATTCAATAAACAAGGTTATGTTCTAATATAAAGACTAGAGCCGAACCTAACCTCAACAAGTTCCATAGAAAATTCGATCCAGTTACGTAATTGACGTTTAGTGTGTGGGAAAACTGTCACATTTCCACAGGTTTCGGTCCGTTTGAGTTACTGAATAAGGGGGAAGGATAATAGAAAGGTTATTCAAAAATTGATAGGAGAATTAAATGTTCTCGTTTGATTCCCTGAAAGCGAGTCAATGTGAGTAAAACTGCTGACGTCACCAAGCAGTGGAACTGGAAAGTATTTATCTACGCATGCATACACAAATAAAAATGTCTGGTCACGCTCTAGGAATAGAAATATTTTACATTCATTGTCCTTGCTAGATGTGCAGATATTACTGCCAAAATTCCTTGCAACACTACATTGATACACATTTAACATTTATAAGACTGTTTCGTATACGTAAATATAGTCTGTGTCGACAAAACTCCCCCGAGGTAAAGGTACCGGTAACTTAACGAGGTAACCGGGGTAAATTATGCCCAATCCACTTCACAATCACAATCGAGGCAAAGGTTAATGAATTATTGAGCAAAGTGAAAAAATACATATACCCCGAGTTCCCCTAACGCAATTACTCTGTACCCGCCAAAACGGGGATTTCCCGCTCAGAAACGGCGGGTAACGAAGTAAAATATACCGTGAGATAAGTGGAAAAGTCGCTAATCTTCTTTGTTACTTGTGTATCTTGAAAGGTAAAGGCATTTGGTTCCTTTTCGCTAAACCTCCTTGGGGGTCGAAGGGGTTGTTTCAGATTTTCAGGATTTTCTAACAAAGCAGTGGATTGCATGGCCTTTTCCCTTAAAAGATATTTTTTAGAGTTTAATAGTTCGTCCATCACCCTTTAAATCACGTTTACGCTTGTACAGTATTTACAGCTATGTACTTTAACCAATTTTTATTTGTTTATGTAACTGCAAATGTAGAGCTTTCGGATATATTTTTTTTGATTGTGCTATAAGAACTTGCTTAGCTCTTGTCAAATTTCATGATTGGTCAACGCCAAGTAGCCTATATGATTTGTTACCCTTGCGAATATCAAGCAATAAAAAAATTACGTACGTAATGTGACCTTCATGGTATATTTTGATTGCCTTGATTTGACCTATTATCCCTGCCACACTATTCTCCTCGTTCTGGTCCTCGCTCTGCCGAGATGTTTACGCTCTCCTTGTTTGACTCGCACAAAAAAGGGCGAGCATGACGTGCGGCATGACGTGCGGCATGACGAGTAATGTGGCCACACAACGTCTCTGCCTCCCTTCCTTGTTACTTCCCACGCTGCTTGACGAGAGCTAATTTGATTTTGCACAACTTCAAGAGACCATTGACCTGAGTAATGAATGTTACTTTCAACTTCATACCTCCACGCGTTCCTGAGGAAAAGGGTCTCGATACACGGATAGAAAGACAGTCAGACGGTCTACGAAGTGATCGTTTAACTACTTCAATTCACATAAGGTATTTATAGATATGGGTTTGGTGAACCGAAATAAAGTTTATATTATTATTATATGACGAAACACATTGCGAGGACAACTTTGTGAACAATTTTAAGAGATAAATCAAATGGCAGGTATTCAAGTTTCAATTCCACTGAAAAGGCCTAAAACATGTTTAGGAGATTTACGTGCAAGAGCCAGACAATGTTTTTGCTCCCTCTAAGGAAGATTGCAACGATCACCAAAATTAAAGCAATTGTATAAGGAATTAATATAAGAGTTCAAAGGTCACACGTCAGAAATATTGAATCGAAATGCAAATTCACCCAGTCAACCATGTATTACTTGCCGCACCACGTCGTCCTTCGTAAGAGTACTTCGACAACTAAATTGAGGGTAGTTTTTAACGCGAGCCAACTACCACAGGCGTTTAATTAAATGAGATACAGATGGTCGGACCCACAATACAAAGTAATTTATTCTCTATACTCTTACTCTTTTGACATTACTCAAATGTGATGACAGGAGACATCGAAATGATGTATAGAAATGTAGGTAGTCACGAAGAACAAAGATATTTCGAAAAAATCATTTCGAGAGATAATCTTGCCGATGGTTTTTGGATTTTCCAATTGAACACCGTCACCTGCTGCCGTCGTAGAAAGCTGAAATTTTGCATAGAGGTTCCATTTATAATGCCCAAACTCCATTCTAAGCAGACGTGCGTTTAGTTGCCTTTCCTCATTTTTATCTAAAACAGTTATTCAAGTTATCGAACTATAGTCGTTAAGTCTAATTACAATTCGGCTCAAGATTCTGCGCGTGCTCTATTAATATCATTGGTGACCTCGCTCGAAGTGAAAGGCCGGCCTGACGGAGCGCAGCACCCCCCGCTACACCTCGAGGAAAAGAGACGTCCTCCGATATTTTCACCTCGCTTCCGCAACGAGCGCGTGAGTCAACCTTCACCACTACACCTCATTTCACAACTGCTACGCTGACGTCATCGTGCTACGAGAGCGCACGGCTTGTTCTGCAGTTCTACGTATCAGTTGATGCGTTACGAACCTCCGACTCCCCGGTGCGTTCACATTATCAAGTATGTCCACAAAGCGTACACCCCCGCCACGTGCTCCTGCACCCAACACTTCTGCCGCTGACACCAACTCAGAATCGGAAGTAGACCACGCCGCTGCGGATAACATTCATAATGTTAACTTGAACAGCTTGAAGAGGAGACGAGAAAATGAGCTGTCTGAGCTTAAAGACGAAATCAAACACTTATTCTCCTGTTTTGAATCCGAGCAGATTGGCAAGCTTAATGGTCTACAGACCGCTTTAGACGAACTTACGTCCCAAAATAAAGACATCCAGTCCTCTATGGAGATACTCCATTCTAAAAATGACGAAATACAAAAAGAAATCGAAAGTCTTAGATCAGAGCGTAAGGAACATATCTCCTACATAAAGGAATTAGAAGGAAAACTTGAAAACCTGGAAAGAAACTCTTTGTCCACCAAAATAGAAATACGAAACATTCCTAAAATTGAGCCCCAGGAGGTAAGGAAGGTCTTTGCGATGTCGCTATGAAGATTGGCGCGGTCCTAGGTGTCCAGATTAATAAAACCGATATCAAAGACATCTATCGCGGATTCGCTAAACCAGAAAATGGTAAACCCGTTGTGGTAGAATTCGTTTCTGTAATTAAGAAGGAAAGTCTGATGAAGGGACTTAAGAAGTTCAATGATAAAATACAAAATAAGGATAAGCTAAATACAAGACACCTTAAGCTCAATGACCCTGCAAGCCCAATCTACATCTATGAGAGCCTAACTGCCAAAGCAAAAAGGTTCTACTACCTTGCACGTGATTTCGCTAAGACGCATAATTTCACGTTTTGCTGGGTCTCCTACGGTAAAATATACCTACGGAAAGCAGTTGAGTCACCTTTTGTGCGAGTTGATGATGAGTCCATCTTGGGCACTTTGAGGGCCAATCTTGTTTGACTAGCTTTTGTACTCACTGCAATTTATTCATAGTTATGTTTGCTTCTATGTAGCTATATTTTCAATAACAATCTGAAATTTCCATTCTCACACTCACACTTAACACTATACAGTTATACTCCTTCAACAATTAATAACCCATCCCAAGGTAGTAATATAGTAATTATGATTATAATCGCTTATTTATGCAGCTCTTTGTATTATTATAATATTATGATTTGCGTTGTTTTTCACATATGTCGCTTTTTTCATTAGTTTGGCTACTATTATTCGCCATATCCAAAATTATGTCAGCCTAAATGTCTCCCTTGTAACTCGCTGACACACACCTACTGCTTTCTCTCTCGGTGCAGAGCTAGATGACGTCTTTATCAAAGACCTAGACAATATTGCTGTTTCTGAGTCAATTGCCTGTGAGGTAGAGGACTGTCTTAAGTATTTACCCAAATCCTCCGACTCTCTCACGTTATTGACTCAGAATATTCGTAGTATCTCGGGCAATATGGATGTTTTTTTCGTCCTACAAAACAGATTAAATTTTAAATGTGACATTAACGTTTTCACTGAGTGTCGTCTATCTAGGTCCACAATCATCCCACAAATTGAGGGCTACTACTATTATGCTTCTGTTAAAAATTATCTTCAGAACGATGGCGTCGTGGTTTATGTTAAAGAGGAACTGAAAGTGGTAATTGAAGAACCCATATGCCGCGATTCAAACTGCCTTGTAATTAAGATGGGAACGGAAACCGCTGTCATTGCTATCTATCGGTCCCCCTCTAATAACAATTTTGATGTTTTTCTTGAATCTTTGAACACAATTCTTCACAACTTGAAATCATTCAGTAACGTTGTGATTATTGGCGATATTAATATAAACATACTTCCGGGCAACTCTTTTCACTCTAAGGCGCATGAATATCTCAGTATATGTGCCTCTCATGGTCTTCTTCCCGCTCACTCCTTGCCAACTAGATTGGAAAGAACATGCCTTGACCATGTTATATTAAAAACGAAAAAGCCGTCAATAACCCTAGTTACGAATTCTACTCTAACTGACGATGATCAACTAGTGTTACTTTGTAACAAAAACAAACAAAAAAGGGTTATATTTCAAGCAACTGCACGTAATATAGACTATGCAGGTCTTAGTGTTCAACTAAAAAACATTGACTTGCAACCGATATTCTCCTCCTCGGATGCAAATGAATCCTTAAATAATCTGATATCCTCTGTGCAACAAGCCATTAATCTGAACTCATCGATTATTCAACTCTCACGGAAACAAAAGATCATCAAGCCATGGATAACTCCGGGACTTCTACGCTGTATGAGAAACAGAGACAGGTTGCACAAAAAGTCAAAAGATTCTCCAGGTAACTTTATTTTTTATACCACATATAAAAGATATAGGAACTTTTGTAATAATCTACTTAAAAAACTAAAGCGACTGTACGAGAGAAATCAAATTAAGAAAGCTGGCAATAATCCTAAGGGGCTATGGAAGGCAATCAAGGAAATCACAAACACAACCAAAACGAAAACTGTTGCTACTGAATTGTTAGGGACTGGAGGAAACATTAACACTACTGACAAAGTAAACAACTTTTTTGCTAATATAGGAGAAAATCTAGCTAAAGGAGTTATTGGTAACCAAACTTCCCCTGGAGCAGTACCACTGTTAACTACTACATCTTTTAAAGCAACTACGTCGTCGTTTGTTTTGCTGGAGACAGATCTAGACGAACTAGAGGTACTTATTCTGGGTCTGAAAAACACATGTGCAGTGGGTTGGGATCAAATCTCAAACCGAATCCTTAAACTGAACAAGAATTTCTTCATTCCTCCCTTAACCCATATTTTTAACATGTGCCTCTCAAACGGTGTTTTTCCTAGGACCTTGAAGAGATCAATGGTGCTCCCCATCCACAAGTCTGGTGACAGGGACTGTGTTAATATCTACCGGCCTATTTCCATACTTCCATATTCCATATTTTCCAAAGTAATTATCAAAGCAGCGATTTACCCATCTCCTACGGTGTACCACAGGGTAGCATTCTGGGTCCGACTCTATTTCTCGCTTACATCAACGACCTATGCGAACTGAATCCTGCTCAGGGAAAAGTTATAACTTATGCGGATGACACAGCTCTGCTCTTCTCATCAAAAACGTGGGAAGATACTTTTAATGTTGCACAGGCTGGTTTCAATAGAGCAACTTCTTGGCTAAGGGAAAACTTATTAACCTTAAATGCAGATAAAACTAAGTTTTTATCTTTCTCAATTCGAAACACCCATAATACAAATGGAGTACTTTTGGCTCATTGTTGTCCTGACCCATCTCTAAATTCATGCTCATGTCCTGCTCTGGTAAAAACCGCCAGCATTAGGTATCATGGGGTAATAATAGATCAAAATCTTGGATTTAGACCCCATATTGATATGATTAGTAGCAGGATTCGAAAACTCATATATGTCTTCAAAACCCTACGACATGTTGCTGACGGTACATTGATGAAAAGTGTCTACCTTGCACTTTGTCAATCTATTTTGGCATACTGCATCACGTCCTGGGGCGCAGCTCCCAAGACCACGCTTTTATATTTAGAGAGAGCACAAAGGGTAATCTTAAAGGTCTGCACTTTCCGTCCATTCTTTTACCCTACTGAACTTCTTTTCAGGTCATGTAATGTTCTTACAGTTAGACAACTCTTTGTTTACTTTACCATTTTGAAACAGCACTCACTTATGACATTTGATCCCAAATTATTGATCAAGCGCCGTAACGATAGGGTGTGTCCACAACCTAAAACTTTCCGGACCTCCTTTGCTCACAGATTCTTCCCTTTCCTTGGACCTTTGCTGTATAATAAAATCAATAGAAAAATAGACATTTACTCTCTTACCACCTATCATTTCAAGAAAACCATTTTTAATACTCTTCAAATTCTGAATTATGACCAAACAGAACAACTACTAATGACTATAGATTAGGGGCTAAACATTAATCTTACCTCTTATATTAATTCCTGATAATTACTCTCCTTGACATTATTAAATATATTAAAGAGCATGGTACCAAAAAGCATATCAAGTGCCTGTAAACTCCTCACCACACACCCTCTCACACACACTCATTCACACTCACGATATTCAAAGAGAGGTCTCTCTTATACTCACCAAGGCCTTAAGCCTATGTAAATTTTGCTCCCTTTTGTAGTTTATTTTACCTGATTTAGCTGTACTTGGTCTAATGAATAACAGGTACTAATTTTTCGTAATGTATAGCACTTATACCGTAATTATTAGGAAGAGTGCTGAATCCTGAAATACAGGTTAACCACCTAGCTCAGGTTCAGATGTTTTCTGTTTTTACTAGACTAGTTCAAATAATGCTTTTGATTTATTCGAAAAGAAAATGGATGAAGTGTTGATTAAAATCAGCGATAAAAACATTTTTTTTATAATTTGTGGTGATTTTAATGTTAATCTGTTAGAGGATAATAATATTTGTACTAGATTAAAATCTTTATTTTTATGTCACAACATGAACTATCTGTTTTTGGAGCCTACTAGAATTACTGCAACATCTGCTACCTGCATTGACAATATATTTACTAACATTACGCCCATTTTCAAATCGGTCATCAATAAATTAACCTCTGATCACTCTGGTCAGATAGGTATATTCAATATTAAAATAAAAAAGGACCAAAAAGAGGATATTACATGTGTGCCCGTTAGTGACACTCGGCTTGAACACTACAGGAATAATATTTTAGATAAACTATGGGAAATACCATACAGTGACGATCCAAATTTGTTGTACAACTCAGTATTTAACCTTGTCAAAAATGAATATGATACGGTATTTAAATCAAAAACTATAAAAGTTAATAACAAAGCTTTGTTTAGTGATTGGGCGACAGTTGGAATTCATAGGAGCAGACGAAGATTATATGAACTCTATGAAGAGAAATCATATAACCAAAATACGGCCTTTCTAGATTATGTTCGTAGCTATTCAAAAATGTTTAAACGCGTTTGTGCCGTAGCTAAATCTAATTTCATTAAAAACAAAATTGAATCTAGTAGCAATGTAATGAAAACGACTTGGCAAATTATAAACAGAGAGACTGGAAAGGCCAAAGCTACACATAATAACTTCAAGCTTAAGATAGATAATCAATTGCTAAGTACAGACCTAGAAGTAGCAAAAGCTTTCGAAAATTTCTTTACGGACATTCCAGTTTCAACAACCAAGTCTTTAAATTCATCTCCCGCTGCTGCTGAATCTATACTTAAACAAAACTTTGAGGAATGTAAAACAGATTTTAAATTTAGGCACGTAAATAATGAAGACATTGTAAAAGCGTTTAAATCCCTGGAAATGAAAAAGACAGCTGACGCCCATGGTCTATCAGTAAAAATTATTAGTTCCATTGTAGATTGTATTGCACCTCACCTTTGTTGTATATTTAATCAATGTATAGATAATGGTGTGTTTCCTGACTTGATGAAACTAAGTAAAGTTATACCTTTATTCAAAGCTGGTAGTACATCAGACCCCACCAATTTTAGACCCATATCGATACTACCAACGCTTAGCAAAATATTTGAAAAACTCATACTTAATCAATTGCAAAGTCATTTTTATCTCAATAATTTAATTCATATTGCTCAGTTTGGTTTCACAAAGGGTCGTTCAACAGCCGATGCTGGTGTTGAACTAATCGACAATATTTTTGATGCCTGGGAAGACGCAATGGATGCAATAGGTGTCTTCTGCGATCTATCCAAGGCTTTTGATTGCGTCCATCATGACACTCTTGTCAGGAAGTTACGCCATTATGGTGTAAAAGATCAGGCACTTGGCCTTCTGGAGTCATATCTAACAGATAGGGTTCAGATGGTCGATGTTAATGGGAAAACATCACCTGGGTCTTCAATAAGTATGGGCGTACCGCAAGGTTCAATTCTTGGTCCTTTCTTGTTTTTAGTATATATTAATGATTTACCTTACCTTGTTAAAGCAAAACATGGGTTAGTATTGTTTGCCGATGATACTTCTTTGATATTTAAAGTTAAAAGACAGCAATCAAATTATGACGAGGTAAACAATGCTATCTCTAGTATAGTGAACTGGTTTACTGTTAACAATTTATTACTTAATGAAAAGAAAACTAAATGTATTAAATTCGTGTTACCCAATGTGAACCCGGTAACTACAGACATATTTATAAAAGGACAGAGATTGGACCTTGTGCAGTCGACTGTCTTTTTGGGCATTACTTTAGACGCCAAACTACAATGGGATCCTCATATAAATAAATTGTCGAACAGACTGAGTTCGGCAGCGTTCGCAGTTAAAAAAATTAGAGCTCTTACCGACGTAGACACCGCTAGTCTAGTCTACTTTAGTTACTATCATAGTCTAATGACCTATGGTATTTTATTGTGGGGTCACGCTGCGAATGCTAATAGTATATTTATTCTGCAGAAACGGGCTGTTCGTGCAATTTATAGATTAGGGCCTAGAGTGTCACTCAGGGAAAAGTTTAAAGAAATCAATATTCTGACATTTGTGTCTCAATATATCTATGACAATCTTGTGTATGTAAAGAGAAATATAACTAATTTTCAGAAGTACAGTGATATACACAATTTTAATACTAGAAATAAAGACAAGTTGGTTGCTTATGTAAGCCGACTACATAAAATTAGTAATTCTTTTAAAGGCAATTGTATACGCTATTACAATAAGGTCCCTACTGATATTAAAAACTTACCTTTAGACAAGTTTAAAATAATAATAAAACAGAAATTGTATAAAAAAAGTTACTACAGGATATCTGATTACTTAGAGGACAGATGTCCATGGGAATAGATTGTTTGAGTAACAGGCTGTTTCGATACATAATTAGCATTCATTTTGTAATTTGACAATATTTTATTTAAAAAAGGAAACGCAAAAGATGCGACGACTGTGGAGTTTCTTCGGTGAGCTCTTCTCCACAGATTCCGCCATTGTGTTAGTGAACTCACCCAAAAAAATGTAATGACGGATCTAAGTGATGTAACAACATCCTATGGAAATAAATGATTTTTGATTTGATTAACATGTATTAATTAAGCTCAAACATATTCTAGTGTAATACCTCGTTATGATAAATAAATAAATTATTATTATTATTATTATTATTATTATAATGTAGACAAGGAATAAGGGCGGGTTTAAAAAATTCCACTCCTAAGGGGTAAATGGTGGTTCAAGTTTGTAAGAAAGGCCGTCAGTTTTGAAGTAAGGATCATCAAATTTTGTGTTAAGGCTGACGATTGAAAATTAATAAACACATGTCACAGTGTTTTTCTAGGAGTTCAATATGGGTTGCAAGTTTATATGAAAGTTCGTCAGTTTTAAAGTTAGGATCTTTAAAATCTGTGCCTAAGCACGTATTCATTAATTTTTAAACATCACTCTAAAGTGATGTTTAAAAATTAATGAATACGTGACTCAGCGTTTTCTAAGTTTCACCCCTATGGGGGTAAAATAGGGGTTGAAAGTTTATATGAAAGTCGTAATACTTTGACTTGTAATACTTAATTGCCCAAAACAGTGAAAACAAAACAAATGTAAAGGAAATAACATGTACAAAGACGAGATTATCTCTTACAAGAGATTTCTTCCAGCAGACAAAATTTGGCACAATACGGATTGCCTCAGCCAAAAAGATCTGCAGCAACTTTGGGTAATCGAGAATATCTGAGGGAGTCCAGTTATGATCCCTGCGCCCTGGAATAGATGGTGTCATATAATGAAGAGTTACTGACAGATGAACAGCTTTACATTTATCAACAGATCCTTGGCAATATTGGCTAAGGAATTGGGCAACTCTTTTTCCTGGATGCTCCTGTTGGAACTGGAAAAACCTTCCTTATAAATTTGCTATTGGCAAAAGTAAGGAGTAATCATGGCATTGCCTTAGCTGTCACATCGTCAGGAATCGCAGCAACACTGTTGGAGGGAGGCAAGACAGCTCACGCTGCCTTCAAGCTGCCGCTAAATCTTATCCATGTCGAAACTCCACCCTGCAACATTTCAAAGTACTTGCATTGAGGCGTCAAATCTTTGGCCCTTAATAAAAAAACACCTTAAGAAAAACATGCGGGTGCACTTAAAGGGTTTTTTAAGCTGGACAATTCTCCGATCCCCTCCTTAAAATAGGAAATGGAGAATATCCGGAAAGTGAAGGCAAGATTGCAATTCCACCAAGTCTAGCCTCAGTTGTGTCAACTGTTGACGACCTAATAGCCTGAATATATCCAGATGTCCACAACTTACACAGCAAATCGATGGAGTGGATGTGTGAACGTGCGATTCTGACTCCTAAAAACGATCAGGCTTCCGTCATTAACGACATATTGTTGAAGTCATTTGAAGGTGCAGAATACCAGTACAAGTCTGTAGATATTGTAGTAAATACAGATTATTCTGTTCAATATCCTGTATAGTTCCTTAATGTGCTCAACCCACCTGGTCTACCGTCTCACACACTTATCTTCAAAGTGGGTGTTACAGACATGCTATTGCGAAATCTCAATCCACCTAAGTTGTGTAATGGGACCAGGTTACGCGTTAAAGCCTTACATAAAAACGTGGTAGAGGCCATTGTATTTACTGGCTGTGCTCGAGGTCAATCTGTGTATATACCGCGGATACCACTTCTACCGTCGGAGTACCTATTTGAGTTTAAAAGACTACAGTTCCCTCTGAAGGTCTGTTTCGCAATGAGGATGAATAGGATTCAGGGTCAGTCACTGAAAACAGCAGGATTTATCTTAGCAGACTTATCTTGTGCTTTTCGCCCGGCCAGTTTTACGTGGCCTGCTCGAGAGTGAGCTCACCTAGGATCCTGGTTGTATTAACATCTGAAGGCAGAACCTCTTATATAGTATATAAAGAGGTACGTTAAGTATATAAATCAAAAAAGAAAAAGTCTTAACAACTGTGAAAAGCAACCTAAAAATGTTATCGTCAGTTTTAAAAATTTACAATTGGGTCGAAATATATTGACTCCAAAAAAATAATGTTTGCGAAGCCGCGGACAAAATCTAGATACAAATAAATAAAATATAAACATGTGAGTCAGCAGTAAGTGAGAAATATTTTCACATTTTTTATATAAATACTAAGAAAAATGCAGCAGTAATCCAACTGAGTACAGCGTTGATTATTTGTCTCTTTTCTCGATTAACGCAAAATTTTGGTACGCTTGGTTGGTGATTTTGTTATGGCAACTAATTAAATACAGTAAGAAGTAAATGTACGGAATATCTGTATACTGCGATGTTTATTGTTATTTTAATTAGAGGTAATTACTAATTAAAACGCAGTAAAACGTAAGAATACGTTGGTTTAGTGAGGAATTTGAATTTAAGTTCACACAATAAAATGATATTACAACGCAGTAAAGATTTCCGTCGTTTTATTACTTCATTTTACTTGTTAAGTTAATATTAGCAACTTAAATATTCCCGTCCAAATTCCAATTAAATGATTTGCCCTAGTTTATTCAGCAACTTTTTAATATTCGGTAATTTTAATGTTATTACGTATTTCTTCTAAAATGGCAGTAATAAGGAAATATATTGCATTTTAATCGGTTACTTGTAATGTTTTATACAATTTGGCTATGTTTGCGATATATTTACTTTATGAAATTTAGGAACTTGCTGGAGAGACAGCAGCTCACGCGGAGCGGTAGATATCAAGAGATAGGTGATGAAGAAGAGTAGCCAGAATTTGAGATATACTATAGAGAAGGTAGATTATTCCTCTATTTTCGGTCAGTAAAATCAACAACAAAAAATATTACAGGGTTCGCACAGGATCAATATTTCCAGACGACGGCTTCCGGCAAGCGCGATCATATGGAGTGCTTGAGCGAGTCATCGCAGTTTTATACGCCCTGTCATCGGTCGTGTGGAGGGAGTGCTTACGCGATCGGGAACGCCTAATAATATCTTGAGACGTTAAAACCTATAGGGCACCTTTTTGCACTCTTTTATTTTATTGTATTGTTTTTTTAACAAAAAATACGAACGTGTTAAAACACGCATCAGCGGAAGTGACGTCACTGCTCATAGTTGTCAAAACCTTCTATGTAAGAAACAGAGTCACAGAGTTACGCGTAAGTGTCCCTTCCCTTTCCAAGCGAAAGAACAAGAAGGAGATTGACGCATAGCTCTGTCCCGTACATAGAAGTGTCATTGGTCAATTACGTATAGTGACGTCATTTCCGCTGAAGGTTGTTTTCGCGCCTAACTGTTAAATGTCAGTTTGAATCCGCGATTTTGGCAATAAATTATATTATCTCAATTTGTTATTAAGCTCCTGGTCTATGATATACATGAAAATGAAAGCAGTAATAAAATCAATGCATGTATTCTAATTTAATTATCTGTTCACCCTAATCCGTGGATATATTACCGAACTGTTGCGGGTGTAACGTAGATATATGTAGTTAGGTGTACCGATAATTACAGTTTCCATTATAAATTTGGTATATATTGCTTTGAAGTGTTATGATGACGTTTTATTTTCACCTATACATATCTACATAAGTGGGTATCTAAAATTGATTGTATTCGAAAAGGACCACGCACAATAAGAGACCTTGTTTCACGGGAACTAGAAACCAGAATAACAAGGTCTGGTTATATATGTATAATCTATGTAAAAATTATCTATACGTCTGTTTTGTGTAGTAAAATAAAGAAATCATGAAATGTCTTCGACCGCCCGGCCTCCTATGGTAAATAGTGGTATGTTGGTATTTTCAGGACTGTAAAAAGGATGTATTTTTTAAATAAATCATGAGTAATATGTTACATCATTAAATAAATCAAACTCTTAAGTACTTAGACTCTAGGACCAGTGTCACCCCCAAACATGGATTTAAGTACTTAAAACTGTACGGGTTAGTCATGACCGCGTACATACATGTCACGGTTAACTAATTAAATCGATTGACAATACATACAGCTCGTAGGAAACTTTAAGGACACTAAAGAGACTTAAATTTTCACTGCGTGCAAAACCATGCCTTTCGTAAGAAGCTGATGTATTGAAAGACTCGATGCGACACGTGTCAAATTTACTAGCCGGCTATAGTAGCAGTATTGAAATATGACGACCCGCATGGCGGAGTCGGCAGTGACCCTGCCTACGAAGCCACGGGTCCCGGATTCGAGCATCGGGGGTTCAAATATTTGTTTGATGAGAACGGCGGAGAATGTTTGTATCCTAGTCATGTTCTGTATGTGTATCGTTGTCTGGTACCCAAGATCCAGGGAATCATGTTTCGGATGACACGTTAAGCTGCATGTAGGTGCAGGCTTCTATCGCTACGGTCGTAAAACCCCTCCACCAACCCGCATTATGCTAGCTTGGTGGATATGGCTTAATATTACTCGTGTCCGGGTAAAGACCTGTTAGGACATTAATTGGCTACATTTATATAGATATACCTTAAGGAACCTTGTTACCCGACTTTATGTATAATATCTCAAGCCATCTCCGTGGTCTAGTGGGTTTTGCACTTGCTTCTCACGCTGGAGGTGCAGGTTCGAATCCCGGTGCTGACCATGTAGCAATGAGATAAGTATTTTATCTTATGTACATTATACGGACGTTGTACTTTGACTCCATATTACTATTACACCATAGCTGCGGTGATGAGCTAGCCCCTGTCACTCAAAATGGAGTATTGAATAAGTGGCTAAAAGTGGGCACAATTGTGCCTCTGCTACCCCGTATGGGGAAAAGTGTGACGTAAGTGTGTCAACTTTGACATTCCATAGAATTCCAGCTTGTCTTTTCGTTTTTTAAATTTTCGGAGACAAGGTTTTCAAGAAGTGCTTTCTTAGTAAATAAATAATAACTTAGTTTTACTCAGCGACCATAGAAAAGACCTATAAATAAAACATTAATTATCCCAACGAGATTGCCCAGGAAAACTTCAACTGAAGAGTTTAATCGTTAACTACACCCACTTCTACATCGTTCTAGCTTGCCTTCCAGCCTTCTCCAAACTCATAAATAATTGCTTATTCAACTCATCAATATCGAAAGTTCTAGATTACCAAGCGGAGGTAGAATATTGTAGAAATATCTCGACTTGTTTATAATTCTGCAGGTGAGAAAACCCACGTCTAAATTTAGAGTAGGAAATTGGATTCCAGCTCTGCCACGTTGTCTTTGTGAAATTGCAACTTTGCCCGAGACTTGTCTTCAGCTTTAGCATGTATAGTGTCGTCTGAGGCGACATGTAAAGAAATTTTTGTTGTTGAAGAAATTTTCAATCAAAGTTGTGATCTAATCAAACTTCGATTAGGCGCAAAATATACATTACGAGTTAATGTTTAATGTTTACAACATTTTCTTTTGGCATACAGGCACAAACATTGCTTCTGGCCACACACTAGGATACCCTGTGTCGTGGGAACCAGAAACTGTGACGTCACACACGTTAAACATCCAATTCCTGGGGATTTTTTGGTTTTTTCTGTATCTCCAGCATTTTGTACCTGTTAAATATTTTGCAAAATCCCCGCCCCCCACATATCTTCAAGAACGTTTTGAGGGATAGCAATCGGAGATCCCACACGGTGTCTCTCCTTTCAACTCCGCGGCATAACACTGCCGCTTAACACTCGTTAAGGTTAAGAGCAATCAGACTGTGGAACGCACTTCCCTGCGCTATTGGGGATTGTCCCTCAATTTTCACTTTTAAGAAAAGATTAAAAGTGCATTTCCTTTCTCTTCCTTAGTAGGTATCATATCTGTGTAGGTATATATGATATATTATATTTTGGAAGTAATTTTCGTACTTATGTATACAGTTTCATTACGCACTAGGACAGTCCTGTTTCATAAACTCTCGTATATAAGCTCGCCTTTGCGTATAACATTTGTTGTAACCGTCTTATTTTCTGTGCAATAAAGAATATGAATACGTACATAATATGGCAGGTAAATATTTAGAAAACTAATGTCACAAGCTGATGCTACCCAAATAAAGTGCCGTTTAATTGTCGTTCTGGTGCTGTCCGTTCCGGTCCGTCAAAATTTTTTGTTGTTGCATGTACGCTCTAATTAGCCCATTATACTATTAATAAAGGCGACCAGGCAGCCCCGGATGCGAATGGACGACTGCAGACTGCCAAAAGCCGTGTTCTACTCAGAACTGACGCGCAGAAAGTACCTGCGCACGAAAAGATGCGAATTTTGGAACTGCAGACTTCCAAAAGCCGTGTTGTACTCAGAAACGATCAGCAGAAAGTAACTGCGCACGAAAAGATGCAAATGGATGAACTGAGGACTTCCGAAAGCAGTGTTCTACTCAGAACTGAACAGCAGAAAGCACCTGCGCCCAAGGACGTGCTCAAGCTTCACCTAAACATCTCACCTCACCAAGCATCTTGCCCAAGCGAGGCCAGAATGGCGGACAGCTTTCGAGAAAAGATGACTGTCAGAACTAGAAGCGAAATGTCAGTCAAGGAAAACTTGCACACTTAGGAGATCTGGGGAAACTTTACAGTGCTTCAAAAGGATATTAAGGCACATGAAAGAAAATAGCAGAGGTAACATCATCATCAGATACAGTGGATGACACTCAGTTAGAAACACCTAATACTATAACCCCATGATTATTTTTTAATCACGTAAAAGGAACATTGGCGGTGTTCACACTATTAATGTGTGGAATTGATGTTTTTTGTGACGCAGTATCTCACGAACACATTCAGGCATGTCGTTGCTGTGACTGACAGACAATTACAGTGTTAAACTGACTACAAAATACTTTAAATCTGTTTTTTAATTATCTTTCCAATTCTCCGTAAAGAGACAAATATGGATCATTTGCACATGAACACATTCGGTACCGGAATTAAAACTTAAATGTCAAGACTATATGGGGTTAATCTAACTCAACACAGAACTCGCTGTTAGTAATTTTGTAATTATTTATTCCTGCATATTATTATAGTAATTAATATTGAAATTTTTATATTAGTCAAACAAAACCTATTTAAAAAAAGATTTAGTAATCAATCTGTGAGAGTTTCTTCGCCCTTCCACTCCCACAGTGGTACAATGTAGAGAAGAGTCAAAAATGTATTTACTAAGGATATTTAAATATCTACAGCAATAAAGAGATTTTTAATTTTAACTGTTGGTACAATTCATTTCAATTTTGCAATCGTACGATGGTGTCGACGTCGTCTAGATTTCTAGTCCTATTTCGAGCGTCATTAGAATCGCAACTGGTTCTGTTTTTGCGCTACTCGTCTTGATTGCAACTGTACTTGTAACAAACTCGAGTGTCTAATGTCGGCACCAGCTGTGCAGCTGGATATTATTGAAATTGGACACTGTCCCGGTATTACCGGTATTCCCGATACCCGATGATTGCAGGTACTGCCAAACCTCCGCATTCAATGAAATCGCAGCCTTAATTCTTACTTTTGCCCTTTTCATGTAATTCTGACTAGTAATTCCGATCAATTGATTGGTGAATTGTTCGAAAGCGATTGAAATTCCAATTCAGATACGAACGGTATCAGAACCCATGTAATTCCGACTTCTAAGAATTTCTATGGCTTTTGAAAACACGTATAAATCACATGAGCTGTCTTTCATTGCGAGCTTGCTTATTTGTGCAAAGTACCGATTGGACTATTTTTCAAAAGCGATGGAATTTCCTTTATGTCAGAATTACATAATGATAAGGCTACAGTTTCATGGCTACGTTTTATGTATTGGGATTTTCCGAACTTCCAGTACGGTTAGAATTGGATTGAATTAGGTTAGAGTACTAATATTATTATCCCCGGAACCTAGACTGACAATTAAAAAGTTGACGGACACTCAATGCTGCCACTGGCTCTCGCTCGGAAACTGACAGCGACAGTATGACATAAAGTCGGTCATTCAAGCGAGGCCAATCATATAACGTACTGAAAATTCTATCAGCTGCATGCGAACCGCATAGTTTGGATAATCCGATTTACGCTATACTTATCTCTACTAAACTAAGTGGCGAAATTACTGCGGCCGTCAAAATCTGTCTATATTACCACGGTATCTACTTTTGTTGTCGTGTTTATCCGCGTTTGGGTAAGTTTAAGTACATCAAAATTACGGCGAAAATGGCGGGGCTTATTGCTCATACGTACAGGTATTAAAAAATGAATACTGAGTATTCAAGGCCACCGCTCAAAATTCGTGAAGCGATTTGTACCTTCGGTATAAGCGGAACTCTAAATCATATATATTTGCCTACAACTTACAGTATATAATAACATAGTTGTAAAGTTTTAAGTTTGGTTGAAATCATGCTGAATCTCACATTATAAAAAAAAAAACCGTGGGATGTTTCAGACTCCAGAAACACTATTACCAAGTGAACTGCTGGGAGAAAATGTCGATTCCTAAGAGTCGAGGTCTTTTCATCGGTCAAAAAGGCAGTCATTTTTTGTAACTTTGTAGCTGTTTACTTGCGTATTACATATTTATCCAATACACTGTTGTTGTTCAACTAAACTTCTTACAATACTTATGTGTCGAATTTTGGATGGGTTGAAATTAGAAACAATAAGCTCGTGTGCTATCACCGAAGTAGGAACTTACTTTCCCATGGCTATGAGATCCTATTTCCATGGCCCAGTAAAAGTAGCTTCATAGAACCTGTTACCGATGTATATCATTCCTAATTTAGGCTTCCGTATTACTAAAAATTAAACCAACATCTTAATGCTATTGCTATATAAAGTGTGTGTAATCTGAGATAGCTTATTATTATGTAGTGTAAACTTTATTCAGTAGCTATAAATGAAATAATTTTTATGTATCGCGGGATACTATTTTGTTAATTTAGTAATTGAACTGTGCTTTTGCTGCAATAAGGTTTTAAATAGTGAATGAGTTTCATTCACATAACCACTTTACGGAACCATTTATAAAACAATAACATGAACATTTTAATGTTCATTTTCTCACCCTCGGCCTCGGTTTTAGAGCACGACGTTTGCGGTAATAGGCTCAAACCTTTTTCATACCACGGTAATAGAACAAAACGACTTGACAGTTTAAATAACTTTTCTTAAATATGAAATCTCTCAAAAACTGTTTGTTTTAGTATATGAAGTTATATCAAATAAGACGTCCATTCGTGACGTCCAAAAACAAAATCCTCGTTTAAAATCGGCTATCCCCACAAATGTTTTCCTCGAAAATTCATCAATCGTATCAGCAAGGCCGCATACAGGAATTCTGCGGGCAGCGGGGCGGCGGCGGCGGCGGCGCGGGTGTGGCGCGGGTGCGGTCGCGGGAGCGGCGCGTTTCAATGCAAAGATTTTTCTGAAACTGTTCACGAAAACAACAGCACACAAAGGCCGCCCGCCAGCCGCCACCGCCAGCCCGCTGCCCGCAGAATTCGTAAATGAGAAACGATTACTTACATTCCTAGAACATTAGGCCTGATAGATGAAAATCAATTTTAGTCAGCCTTTTATCTTTCGGGCCTTGGCCCTGTAACAACGCTCGAAAAATTCGGAAAACAAATACTGGTCGTACCACGCTCGTAGGTAAATCAGAGGGTTGTCAACAAAACTGGCAAACCCCAATATGAGAAAAGCAAAAACTTCGCCACGATTCGTCGGTAAATCATAATTCTGTGCATGGTTGAACTTTGGGGCAGATGTATCTACTGACCACGGTCTCTGGAGCATACCCGCCATAAGATCTACTATGCTCTAGAGTACTTTCATTAATTACATAAGCTTTCCATGCAGGCTCTGTGGTACCTCCGCGGCATACAGAGTGCCAGCAATTTATGACGATCGAACTACGGCAAAACTGGGAAATTTATTGCTGGAAATTGGAGAAAATGTGCGGTGGTTTTTGTGTTGTATGAATTCTGGAAATAATAGGGTAGTGCGCTGGCTGAAATACGGTTATGTGTAGGTATGTACGTGTTGTACCTATGTACATATTGCAGTCTTTTCCGGCTGTATATTTTCTTTACTTTACTTACTTCACTTTATGTGCACAAAAACAGAAGATACAGATACATCAAAATGGAAACTTTTGTACAAAGGCGAGCTCATCTCTAAAAAGAGATTTTTTTCGTTAAAGAACAGGTAGACCTATGCGCACAACGTTAAGTAATTAAAATAATACACTTCTCACCAATATGTACATAAATACATAATATCAAAACAAACGGAAAAAGGTATACACATAATTCACCAAGTTTCTTCTTCCCCGGTCATGATGCCAATGAACTCCGTGTACATTAAAAGTGCGCATCAAATTGTTTTCTGCACGGACCTACAAACAAAAACGTCATGTGTATATTTTTTTAGTATTTCATGATCTTTTCAAAAAGCGCTTAATCAATTTTGATAAAATTTGTATGGGACTACCTCCAAAGTATGACCTACCAATCAAAACAAGAATCATCAAAATCATTTCATAATTGAAGTAATCGCGTAACAAACACACACAAAAAAGTCGAATTGAAAGAACCTGCTCCTTTTTTAAATCGGTTGAAAATAGATATAAATACAATATACTTACGAAGAGAAAGTCAGTGTTCTTTATGACTACTTAATATTTTAGCTTGTTTTCTGCCTCTCAGCGCCCCATGGCATTCATAGATGTCATTTTCCCGATATAGCTTTTGAATTCAAAAACCATGGCATAAGGTTGAAATCCGCGATGCCTGAAAACACCCTGGGGCTTTGAGAGAGTAAAAACCAATATCTTTAGTAAAATCGGCATTGCAAAAACGAAAACCTGAAGATGTAGGAATTTAACAACCAGCCGAGCTTTAGTCGGATTTAAACCACTTTAAACTCAATAAGTTATCCTCGTTATTCCAAGACAATCTACGCCAACAGACAGTGAAATGCCCATTTCATTGCATTGGTTCACTAACCAGAACTTAACGCTGAATCCGACAGGGAACTGACAAATTGTAATTGCGAACTAACCTCCTGTGAATCGGAGCATGTGAAAGGGTCTTAGCAGTGACAGAACCGCACACGAAAGGCCGCAGCCAACATTTCATATTCCATAACGAGGTTCTTGCCTGAAATTCAACCCACAAATACCTCGGCTGATTCTGTTCCCCACAATCACTCAAACTTGGCACTGACAGAACCTAATCATCTACTAATATGCCTGCAATAACCATTGAATATAAAATTGGCTTACACTGGCTCAAAAAGATTCATAAATAACGTAATTAAAAACATGTAGTCCCATGTAAAAATAGTAGACTTATAAGTACAACAAGTAAGTAAGTTACTGTGTTCCATAATCATTTGCCTAGGCATGATTATGGTATGCCTTACTGTGGAATAAATAAAATAACCACTGTATTCTGAAAAATCTCAAATTTCTCAAAGCGACATTGTGTGAAGAACCTTAAAAATCACAAATATAGTATGAGGTCATAAACTGCAACTCTGACATTTAATCCACTCCTCTCCTTGACTGTCGCAGCAATAAGTGATTTCACAATAGATTCAACTCGTATCTTAACTTTTAGGCATAATGTCTGTCAATGATGATCAACACCTGAGAGGCCTCAGTTGGATTCGTTTGTTCAATACACAAATTAGATTAAATCCATCCAGATGGTCCCGGAGGCCATATTAAATTTATGACCAATAATACAACACAGGTCAAACTTGTTATATGAACCATTATAAGAAAAATGTGAGGGGGTCAAAATACAAATATTAAAGACCATATATCCAATCCAAATTGTTTAATTTATCATGGTTTTGTATAATTTCCTTTGAAATCCAGTAGGAATTTTCCAACCAATATCCAAATCAACCTTTTGCCTGTTGAATGTTTCGACTGGTTCGATCAACAAGAAAACCTAACACCGTCTAATTGATCTGTTGGTAATCATTCAAAAGCTATCACAGCAGCTCGCATTAAGAGAAAATTAAATATTAGATTGCATCTTTCTAAATATAAATATGTAAGGGGGCCAATAAACCTTCTTCGGCTACAATATCACCTTTTCCTCTTCACATTTTAAAATATAAACTAGGTTTTATCATGGAAAGCCTCAGCTTAAACCCACAAAACCAGACAGCATTTGAAAATATGATGTAGGTACCTATGGAAAAAGGCGTGAGATTTGCAGTTTCGAGAAGATAGAAGAAGAAGAAGTGTGGCAAACAGAACCAACCCAAATACCTGACTGAAACCTGAGATCGAAGCCACGAACACGTTTTACGTTCACCGCACTACTTTATCCGTTCGATTTTTACTGCAGGCCATTGCAGCTTACAATTTTTCTTGTAAACGAGCAGCACAGATGAGTGAATTTGTATTCAAATGGTACTGCATTTACTATTAACTAGTATCTACAACCGTATGTAACCTTACCTAGGCTTTTTGGATCTGTAAGGCTTATGCTTCTTCAGTCAAAAAGTCAGATTGGATATAAATAAAAATTCTGTATAATGCTATCGTGTCAGGTACGTTTCTATGAAACTCTGTGTTAGATATAAGTTAGTTTGTAAGAAATTGCAGTGCCCTTGCAGGGTTCATTGTCGGGACCTCCTAACTTTAAGAATTGTAAAACCTCAATGTTGCAATAAATAATTTGGAATTTGGAATTTGGATGCATGTCACTGCGTCTCGCTCGGAAAATGACGGCGTGGATTTGAGTGGCACTCTATTTGACTCTCAGCCAGTTACAGAAACGATCTTTAAATTTTAAAACCCCATTAAACGCTAGTGGAGTTTCAGTTCCATTTTTGTTTGTTGATAGAACATGGCTCTTATTTCTGAGTGCACAATGACAATGACGTTACGACCGCTAGTGTCTTATGCATTCCGCTATTCGATATATGTTATTCTTACCTTATCACTATGATTTCGCTAATAATTTTTACCATAGTCCTAAGCTTTAAAAGGTGCCTGCTAAGCACATCTTTATCCATAGTCCGTTGTAACAACTCTAGGCCAGTGTACTTGTTATATTATATTTTCTAGACTATTGTCTAGCAAGTATTGCAAGAACTTTGAAATGAATGACTGTTTACACGAGTTGAGTGACACCGTGCGGCTATTTCGAGTGAAAGAAAAGTTGATATAACTGTATGACCTAGAAACGCAAACCTATCTTTGCCGTGCGCAGATGAAGCAGACATGCAGCCACAGCTTTGATTCCAAATCACAGTATTTGTCGCTCCAAACATAAAGGCAATTGTATACGCTATTACAATAAGGTCCCTACTGATATTAAAAACATACCTTTAGACAAGTTTAAAATAATAATAAAACAGAAATTGTATAAAAAAGGTTACTACAGGATATCTGATTACTTAGAGGACAGATGTCCATGGGAATAGATTGTTTGAGTAACAGGCTGTTTCGATATATAATTAGCATTCATTTTGTAATTTGACAATATTTTATTTAAAAAAGGAAACGCAAAAGATGCGACGACTGTGGAGTTTCTTCGGTGAGCTCTTCTCCACAGATTCCGCCATTGGGTTAGTGAACTCACCCAAAAAAATGTAATGACGGATCTAAGTGATGTAACAACATCCTATGGAAATAAATGATTTTTGATTCTGATTTTGATTTTGAACGGATTGCAGCTTCATGCTTTGATTAACGAGCCCGTTTGCTGCACTATTGTCTGTGATGTGTGTGTGACCGATAGTTAGATTCAACTGGCTATTGATAAATAATAATAGCAGCGTAGTTTTGATAGAGCCTTTCCAGAACACAACTCTTAAATTTTATTTCATTTGGCTTGTTTGAAATCTCTAAACCGATAGAACGTGAGTTTGCTTAGCACAAATCAACCTTGACATTACCATAGAATATAAATTAAGAAATATCCAATAATATATAATATATATAATATAATAATACCTTGAACACTATTTACACACATTGATCTAGCCCCAAACTAGGATTCCCCTGTATCTTGGGTACTAGACAACGATACACATACTTATATAGATGCTTAGATAGATAAACAACCATGACTAGGGTTCTCATCCGTTCTCATCAAACAAATATTTGCCCCCACCGGGACTCGAACCCGGGTCCCTTGGCTTCGTAGGCAGGGTCACTGACGACTCGGCCATTCGGGACGTCATCATCAAAGTTACCATGAGGGAAGTGGTAACTGTCTTTCGTTTTAAACTGCATTTATAAATAAAACTGTGTATTTATAAACTCAGTCCCCTCCCAGTCCCATCAGTATTCCATTGATCGTCTAAATGAATATGCTACTGTTGTACACAAGTGAAATTTATGTAGCTTTTCATTTCATGCATACTGGTAATATTTCACATATTCCTTCGACGACAAAGCTACAAATGAGCATTGTCTTACTATACCGCCTTTGAAAACAGAACTTATGCCACCGTAAATCTCCAAAAGAATTCTCGTACTGGAAAACGTAATAGATTCCTCTTAAAGCACGTTCTAGGTAAGCTGCACTTTCCGACTCCACTCCTTTCTTATTTCGACTGCCGTTGGGGATATATATGTCTGCAACGGTGTACCTTAAGTTGTTAAACGATTGTGCAGGGTGAAAGCAAGAAAGTTTAACTGCACTGCATTGGACTTGTGAGAAATCTTTTCTGTTTTCTCTGAGATCAGTAATAAGGCTGGGCCTTTTGGGAGATCGTTGCTACACTGCTTTCTTTGTAACGAGTGCTTGCGAACACACACTTAAGCAGCTTTACGAGTGGATCTCGTGCGAATAGAAAATTGTATTTCTATTAATCACCAAAGACTTTCTTCCAATGAGGAGAAGGTATGTACATTATGTTTTCTTGTGATGTATAGCTAATGTACCTAACTTGAATTATTTATCACAGGCTAATAATAATAAATCCAGCTGTTATCTCAAATGTTCGAGAAGTTATGACTGAATGCTTATATGAATTTAAGAATTTAAGATGGATACCTACCTTTAGATACCTACAATTAGGACTCTATTATATAGTGAAATAAATTATTATCGAATTGAATTCAATATAAATAGGTGTAAATAAACATGTTAACACTTTAAGCTCCTGGCTCCCTTACATCGTGCACTGGAACCGTAAACCTACCAATGCGTGCTTAAATTCGTGAAACCCTCCTTTTGATTAACCACAGATCAACATATTGGTGAAATGACAGCTAATATTAGTACAAAGTCCTTCTCACCTCCGCCACAGTTATTAACGCCACGCGCCCTACCTCCGCCCTATCGAGCATAAGTATGATTTCAATGGCAAAACCCGTATTTCAAATTCTGATTCTGCAAAGCGTTTCAATATCGAATAATTTGCTGGTAACATAAATTGGCAAGTACACTGAGAGATATATTCGTCTATTTGGTGGACGGCTTCGAAAGCTGTGCTAGCAAAAAAGTCAATTGACCGACTATATACACTTTTATATCACTTGATATTCCAAGGTGGCGAAAAATATTTAGGAAACTCGTCTTCTCCCTGAGATAGATAATTTAAAAGCTTTTACTTTTTAGGGATTTGTGTCCATAACTGGTTATCTTCGTTTGTCTATCTCAGTTTTTGCCTGGCAGGCAAGATCTAATTTCTAACCGAAAATCGTGCATTTTGTAAATTTATAATGTACCTACTCCAAATATTAAAAAAAACTGTTTGCACAAAACCGTAGGTGCAGTCAAAAACCGGTTAATTACGAGCCGGGCCCGCGCCCCGAGGGTTCCGTACTGTTTGTGATGGAATTACAATAATATCTTGTTTCTTGGCAAATTTCATGATGCTGGGTCAACGGGAAATACTATATATATTTAAAAGTTAGTATTAAAACAACGTGTTACTGTAAATGAAAGTTTAAAGTGACAAAAATAATTAATTTAGGTTATTGTATAACTAAGAGAACGACTGACTGCGATTGACGAGAAATCAACAGAACAGCAACTTACAAACATTAAGTTATTTAGTTACTTAAAATACAAAATGAGAAGCTTAATTTTCTTAGCATACGCTCCGCTGAGCTACACTCCGGGGTTGCTACTTCTAAATTCTAACCCAACCTATAATCCAATTAAAATTTAGCCACAATAACCTACTCTAGCCAAATTTGGCTTTCTTTGTCCCGTTATTGAAGTTGCCCTCTCTGTATTTCTACTCACTTAGTAATTTGGTCGCACGGCTAGAATTTATCTGAAATGCCCACTTTTTGTTACACAGTTCATTATGGATTTTATTATAATCAGAAAAAAATGCTCAATTCAGTGTTTTATTTCAAGTTTTTCCGCTGTTCATGGTCATTTAGTTTGCTCAATTAGTTTTTGATTCGAATGTTTTATAATTACCCATATTTTAAATGCTACCCTAGAAGTTTAATTTTTTACAGCTTCAAGGCGACACACACAGACTTGAGTTATTCATAGAAATTTCAACGTCCATGACTCACTGAGAAATAATGTCTTTATGGACATGCACAAAGATGTAGTCATATTTAAGGATGTTTTTATGTTTTTTTTTAAACGATTTCATCAGACCTACTTTATTTTTTTCTACACCATACAAATTAGCTGATCGCCCGGAACAAAATGGAGAAATAAAAAATAAAGTTGCTCTGATCAAATTGCTTTCACAGTGAACGTTGTTCAAAATAATGTTGCTAATAACCCTCAAAAATATAACAACATCCTTCTTTTGTACCCTGTGTACTGTGCATGGGTTTACTTTTTCGTTTTAAGGTACGGAACCCTAAAAATGGTATAAACCGTGCCGGCCTACATACTAAATTAGTGTGAAACCTGACCCAGCTAAATCATTTCTCACTGTCCGCGAGTAAGACTCCCACTGAAGCATCATTTACATAGTTGAACGTTCTATGTCTGTAAAACTCGGGAGGGTTCACACCAACCGTGGTGGGCAAGGCAAATAGCACTCGAGCTTTAGAGTAATAACGATTAATTCTCGGTACTCCAAAGTCCTAGTTTGTAAAGCAATAAGTAACAATTTTACAAGTCTGCACTGGGAACTTAGGTCAGAATTTCATAAATATAACAACAGCGTCATGCCTTTCCTATAAGGCCTGTTAGTTTCGTAGAGGAACTATTGTGTCCGCGAATCGCCAAGAAAGAGAATACGAATTCTAAATACTTTCTTATCAATGTTACCAGTACATTAAACGTACGTTCTAACGGTGATGGAAAACATCGTGAAGAATCCTTTATATCTCGTTAGCGACGGGCTAGCCCCTGTCATGCAACATTGAGTATTGAATAACAGGCTGAACGCATTACTATGCCTCTGTTACACCATATGGAAAGATTAGGCTATGTCATGTTGTGTTACTAGTTTAAATTGTAATCTGTTGCTTTATAAAATGGCTACGATTAATTCCCGGGATAGCTACAGGATGTGTAAAGATTTACCGGTACAAGCACAACGCTTTCTCGAGTTCTTGCTTTGTCTATCGCCTTTTATCTAGTTTCCGACAAGTTCTCTGCAACTTATACTCGTTGTTGATGTCAGTTCTCTAGGAGGTATTTGCAAGAAAACGTTAACACAAGTACCTAGTAAGATTACTGGTCAAAGTATGAAACTCTTAAACGGAAAGGGCTTTAATAACAAAATATTATTACGGCTGCAAGCGTTAAGATTTTGAGATGTTAATAGATCAATTCCTATGAGTCACTTAGACATAGGTAGTACCTACATAATCATTTTAAATTGTTATTGGTGTATGTTGTTACAAGTGCAGTTTGAGATATGTTGTTTTGAGACTTGTTTTATTAGCTGAAATCTTGCTTCTTAATCTTGAGCTCTAAAAAAAACCCCGTCATTACGTTTTTTCCATTGTTTGCTTATAACCTGTAAACCCATAATCTCGCGCCGTAACTGTAAACTAACTGCTTCATTGACGCCTGTATCCTGTGGATCTTGAATGTAGATCTACTTCCGGCAGAACCGGAAGCGTCTCTACACTGTAGTGTTACGGTCGAGACAATAGCCGCCGACGACGGCGGGAGTGTCGGAACGGTGCCAACGCACGCCACTGTGCGGTGGAATGTTTCGTGAATGAATAGAGTGGTTGTACCTGTGACTTGTCTTGTGTTGTGCCAAAAGATTCATTGAACTACATTTTTATATTGGATAATAATGAGGAATGACGAGAAGACATACAAGTTTATGCTATGCTACCTTCTAATACACTGACGCGCAATGAAAAAGTTCCAGTGACATAGCACCAAATTACTCCTAAACGGGAAAGGCTAGCTTAATGACACCGTCTGCAATATTGAGGTACATTTAACAGCGCATCAGAATATTACCAATTAAAAACGTAAATATATTCTTATCTATTCTATCTTCTGTCTTAGGAGATATTAAGGTGTTTGTCGGCATTTTGTGGGTGTAACTATTTCACTGCTCGTCAGTGTATATTGAGTTACCTATATAACTCAAAATTATAGAGTTCAAAAGGTTTTTTTTTTGATAGCTTATAACAGTGTCCCACTGCTGGGCAAAGTCCTCCGCGGTTCGGGCCCACACATCTCTGGTAGCCGCAAGTCAGCATTAAACAGGTATAAACCATTTTTACTATGCCAGCTTATAATAATTTATACTAGCATATCATAACAATCATACATTCGACGACCCCAATGACCGAGTCGGCAGTGACCCTGCCTACGAAGCCGAGGGTCCCGGGTTCAAGTCCCGGTGGGGGCCAATATGTGTTTGATGAGAACGGATGTTTGTACCCTAGTCATGGTTGTTTATCTATCTAAGTATAATATTTATCTATATTAGTATGTGTGTCGATGTCTAGTACCCAAGATACAGGGAATCCTAGTTTGGGGCTAGATCAATATGTGTAAATAGTGTCCAAGGTATTATTATTATACATGCAAGAATATTCATGGGTCTCCTCAGTTACAAGCGGTTAGTCATATTTATCAGCACATATTAAGGCAGACCGTATGGAAGTACTGTTGAGCGAAATTGAATATATATTTGAATATATTTACATAATCAATACAAACACACATAAAAAGTGAATATATAAGTACAACGATGGCGAGCTTATCTCTGACAAAAACGAAGTCTACAAATTTTCAGCCGCGACATATCTTTACAATGTTGTTTTTTCTTTCTCCCACATTAGTAAAGTCACAGCCCGTACCAGAAATTGTGTGAGACTTTAATTTAAACCGGCATTCAAAGCAACAAGTCGCGGGAAGGCAGTGGACTGATAAGCCGCGCTTCAACAGGCGATCGTTGATAGCGCCGCCCGCCCAGGCAAGCCCGCCCGCCCAGGCAAGCCCGCCCGCTCGAGTAAAGCCGCCCAAGCGAAGCCGCTTAGGTCTGGTCATCTTCCCGCAAATATTGAATTGGCGTGTATGTAAGGCGTTACTTGCTGGTTTGAGAGAGTGTAAACAGAATCAGCTGTGTACGTTGAAGATCTTTACAAAGCTGCAGCGATGAGATACGCTAATGGAGAATTGAAGTTGGCTAAACGTAAGCCACAACTGGTATATGGGAAAATTGTGACGCTGTTATTTTTAGGGTTCAGTTTCCTTAAAAGGAAAAAGGGGCCCTTGTAGGATCACTTCGTTGTCCGTGCGCCCGTCTGTCCAAATCCATTTTCTTGATAGCGCGTGTAGGCATGAAGTTGAAATTTTTATCAATTACTTAAGTCTGAGGTCCCTCGGAGTAGAGAAAAAAAAACTTGCGGTCGACGTAATCAAAATAACTGCCTTTTATGCCGAATAATGTTGAATTTGCTTGGTACTTCATGATGACATAGAATCATGAATTTTGGCACGATGCAAGGAATTATAGCAAGTAAAGGAAAACCGGTCAAGTGCGAGTCTAAATCGCGCACGAAGGGTTCCGTGGGTTGGTTTTTAAACCGATATAGCTTTTTTTGAATAAAATGGTATGCTTAATGGAGAGCTGGCACTCGCTTTTCATACCAAAGTGCTTTTCTTTTTGCGCGGAAATGCATAGTTTTTCTGGAAATCCACATTGAAGATTGGTGAACGAAACGCATTTTACTACGAAAATCGGCGAAAGGAAACGCAAAAGTACCATTCACAGACAAAAATAGTACAATTCACAGACAAAATTATGACGTTTTGTCTGTGGTATTGACATTAATGTTCGTCTGTGGTCGAAAAATGATGCATCTTGTTTGTTTTAGGTCACTTTCTGTGTAAATACTAAAGATAGGTTGTGTTAGGTCACAACGTTATGAACGACCCGGAGCCGAGTGAAGCGGAGCGGAGGGAGGCGACCCCATCTAGTTTCACTAAACCGAAATGTTTGTTTTAGGTCACTTTCTGTGTAAATACTAAAGATAGGTTGTGTTAGGTCACAACGTTATGAACGACCCGGAGCCGAGTGAAGCGGAGCGGAGCGAGGCGACCCCATCTAGTTTCACTAAACCGAAATGTTTGTTTTAGGTCACTTTCTGTGTAAATACTAAAGATAGGTTGTGTTAGGTCACAACGTCATGAAGGACCCGGAGCCGAGTGAAGCGGAGCGGAGCGAGGCAACCCCATCTAGTTTCACTAAACCGAAATGTTTGTTTTAGGGGTAGGGGGACCCCCCACCCCCCCTCTCCCTCCACCCCCCTCCTTAGCTATATCGATTCAAAAATTTACCCGGTTCCGTACCACCGTTCAATGGAAGCGATGGTGTGGAGTGAATAGTTTGGATTTTACACAGCAAAATATTGTTTACAAAGTTATTGGTGCGGTTACTTTCACACTCCATGAACGTAACCAGGTGCATCCATAAGTTTGTATGTGGTATTGAAAGAATTGTTGAATGGGAGCCCCCTTAAATATTTCTTTTATCCTGTTTTTTAGTATTTGTGGTTATAGCGGCAACAGAAATACATAATCTGTGAAAATTTCAACTCTCTAGCTAGCTAGGTTCTTGAGATACAGCCTGGTGACAGACGGACGGACAGCGAAGTCTTAGTAATAGGGTTCCGTTCTTACCCGTTGGGTACGGAACCCTAAAAAAAGACAAAAACTTGAAGTTCCTTCGAACCCTCGGTGCGAGAGTTCGACTCGCACTTGGACGGTTTTATTTTGTTGAAGATGCATTTGTATCATCCATTTAGATTGACTTTACGTTTTCAAAATTTTAAATTGAGTAGGTGAACCCTGAATCAAGGTCTTATAGCAAGTATAGGAAAATAGCCCAAAACTTGATGTTCCTTCACAAATAAATGCGATTTGTGCGGAACCGTCGGTGCGCGAGTTCGCCTCTCATTTGGCCGCTTTTATTTTGTAGATGAGGGTTCGGCGCAGGTCTTTATTGAAGGAAACGCTGTTCATAAATTTAAATAACTATATTTCCACTTTCCTATTCTAGTTCACTATTACAAGGATGCGTTGCGTCCGGTGGTTAACGTATAACTGGTTTGCTTATATCTACCTGCATCTTACATTAAAATCACACATATGTATGTACGGTATCGTACAGATGCATTTATATTATCCATGTAGATTGACTTGACGTTAAATTGAGAAGCGTAGGTGAATCATGAATAATAACTCAATATAAATCCCCTTTGGAAACAATAATATTATCTTCGCATTTAAAACATTAACTAAGAGACGCCTCATTATTCTGAATTAACCTGGGTCTTCAATAATAATACGGGCGTACCGCAAGGTTCAATTCTTGGTCCTTTCTTGTTTTTAGTATATATTAATGATTTACCTTACCTTGTTAAAGCAAAACATGGGTTAGTATTGTTTGCCGATGATACTTCTTTGATATTTAAAGTTAAAAGACAGCAATCAAATTATGACGAGGTAAATAATGCTATCTCTAGTATGGTGAACTGGTTTACTGTTAACTATTTATTACTTAATGAAAAGAAAACTAAATGTATTAAATTCGTGTTACCCAATGTGAACCCGGTAACTACAGACATATTTATAAAAGGACAGAGATTGGACCTTGTGCAGTCGACTGTCTTTTTGGGCATAACTTTAGACGCCAAACTACAATGGGATCCTCATATAAATAAATTGTCGAACAGACTGAGTTCAGCAGCGTTCGCAGTTAAAAAAATTAGAGCTCTTACCGACGTAGACACCGCTAGACTAGTCTACTTTAGTTACTTTCATAGTTTAATGACCTATGGTATTTTATTGTGGGGTCACGCTGCGAATGCTAATAGTATATTTATTCTGCAGAAACGGGCTGTTCGTGCAATTTATAGATTAGGGCCTAGAGTGTCACTGAGGGAAAAGTTTAAAGAAATCAATATTCTGACATTTGTGTCTCAATATATCTATGACAATCTTGTGCATGTAAAAAGAAATATAACTAATTTTCGGAAGTACAGTGATATACACAATTTTAATACTAGAAATAAAGATAAGTTGGTTGCTTATGTAAGCCGACTACATAAAATTAGTAATTCTTTTAAAGGCAATTGTATACGCTATTACAATAAGGTCCCTACTGATATTAAAAACTTACCTTTAGACAAGTTTAAAATAATAATAAAACAGAAATTGTATAAAAAAGGTTACTATAGGATATCTGATTACTTAGAGGACAGATGTCCATGGGAATAGATTGTTTGAGTAACAGGCTGTTTCGATATATAATTAGCATTCATTTTGTAATTTGACAATATTTTATTTAAAAAAGGAAACGCAAAAGATGCGACGACTGTGGAGTTTCTTCGGTGAGCTCTTCTCCACAGATTCCGCCATTGGGTTAGTGAACTCACCCAAAAAAATGTAATGACGGATCTAAGTGATGTAACAACATCCTATGGAAATAAATGATTTTTGATTTTGATTTTGATTTTGAACAAGTCGCTTTTCTTTTACCGTTTCCACGTGATATTCTTACAGTAGGTACACAAAACCGATTTATTCCTTACGTGAACTTTATCCACTTAAGCCCTTATATCCAGCAGACTGCATGCGAAATATGCAAAACTCATATTAGGTAGGTAGGTAGGTACCGCTCTGAAAGGCAATATTTCGCGAGATTTCCATAAAAAGTATGCGTACAAAGGAGTTTACGATAATGGACCGACGAAAAATGTTGTAATTTACCAGCGGAGGGATCCGCTCTGTTGTAAACTTGAATCACTCGTAGTAAATCAGAAACCTATGTTATGAATCAGGCATGCCTGAATATATATATGCCTGAAAATAAAGTAAAACTACAACCACTGAGTAAAATGTGGCCTACGTCATCGGACCATATTAACGAATAGATGGACAAATTTTATCAAAATCGGTCCAGTTAAGCCGCTACGGTGGAACAAAGACAGATCCTGTTGTCTTTGTCAAGTAAAATCACTTGTGTTATAGTTATATAGATACCTCGTCATAGATGAAGTTGTCGATCTCCTCCAGCGGCCTCCCGTACAGTTTCTGCGGGAACGGCTCATACTTGCGCGGGAGTCTCGCGCCGTCCTCCACGCTCAGCCTCCGTCGGGGCATGAACCCGAACTCCCGCACCAGCTGAGCCCCCCGCGACCCCGCCCGTCTCGCAGACTCCCGCGTGAACGGGGTAACTGCCGCTCTCGGCTCATCTTTCCCCCGCTCGCTTATATCACAGAACGTAACATCTAAAGGAATACGGAGATCTTCTCGCCTCGGTCTCTCGCTGCTGACCTGATCCAACGCGTCACGTGATTGTGAAGCGACCAGCGGCGCTGCGGCTTCAGGGTTGGTCGCTTCGAGTGTGCGTACGATTTCGCTGAGGAGTCTAGAGCCGTCGATCTCCTCGCCTGGGGAGTTGAGCGGGGCGGGAGGGGGGAACGAGAGCCGGCGCTCGTCCTCGTCCATGCTGCGGGTTCCGGCGGCGCCCGGCTACCAGCGCCGCCACCGCCCCATCGCCACGACACCAGCACTCACTCACACACACCACACACACTATTTACAGCCGTACCGCATCCTTAAGTGTCACTGCCACCTGCAAAGAAAAGAAACGTTGGTGTTAATCCTTCTGTCTCTGACCGTGAGGACCGGAAATGTTGGACCCGATGTAAATCTAAAATCTCTTTCAGATATTGACAAAAATTTATGGATTTTAGAAATAAGTGTAAAATTGCACTCATATACGGTACAACTAAGCACCAGTAATGTAACCAACCCAAACTTATAAGTGGATTAACCAATGAACCACAGATTGGTTTCCAAACTACACTCTATCATTCCGGGTCAAAGCGTTGACAACAAGCTGACTCGCTACCTAAATTCCAGCTATTCCAAGCCGAGCATTCATCAATCTTCGATATTCCACCCGCCAACCAAGCCTCTCAGTCCGCCAGCGTTGTGTGACATTACAAATTGTCCGGAATACGTATCAGCCGCAGAATTTGCGGAACCGACAGCTCTGTGTCTCGCGTTTGTGCATCGGGGACCTATTAAAATGCACACGGTTATCATCGCCAGACATGGCCCCCATCTGTATGCGGTTCAATTACGAATTGAATGAGCTAATGGTCATAATGTGAAGATGCAATAAATGAAAGTATTGGAAAAAATGTAGTCATAGGTTACAAGGAGATTAAAATCTTAAACTACACACAGAGAGATAATCCTATAATAGGCATTTTTTGTGACCGATTCGTTCAAGCTTTGGTGCACTAATCCAAATTAACACATACTTATACAGCGGCGATAGTGTTTCAATCGCTTCATGTGATCATAAATTTAAAGAACTAAATAGAGAAAAATCTAAGCGATTTGCCTTATAGCGAATCGAACAATTACATCCACTCGAATATAAATAGACCTCTTGAATATGATAGTTGTAGAGCAGGCAGGCCCTCAATTATCTAAAGAGAAATGCATAATAATGTAGCTTATTAAGGTGCTACGAAAACGAAATGGGTTTTTTTTCGAATCCATTTACTCCACCATTAAGTCATCTACAGATTTGATTTTTGGGTTAACGTTTATTGAGTATTTTATTAAGATTTCCACAAAAGAAAAACGCGATGGGATGAAATTTTCTCGATAGAATTTAATTACGAAAACAACTCTAAATTGTTTTATGTTTTCCTGTAATTCTGAAATCCTAACTAATTTCATTGTGGAACTGCATTCAAAATGTAGATATTATGTATTCGCAAAATCTCCTTAAAACACTTTTTAACAAAATAGCGTAGTTTATTTTTAAACAAATTTTCTGTGGTTTAGCGCTACGTTTTTATTTTTTTCCCGATTCCGTCCCTCTCACACTGCGGGTCTTTCCGCCTGGAGTAACAGGGACCTTTGCACGGACGAGGTATCGCCTTAATGTCCTCAACGAGGGGCACGGGCCTTTACCTGGATATGAGTAAGGAGCCATACTCCACGTTGGTTTAGTGCGGGTTGAGAACACCGATCCAGGAGCCGTCGCAGCCAGATATTGCTACCCGCACGATCGTTTCCGATGTGCGAACACCGCTAGGCCATCGCTTCGCTTTTGTTTGGAGATTGACTCCAAATACGGCATTTTGCGCCCTTCGGAGCAATCCATATTATTATTATTATTATTTGAGCAACTTTTTTTTCCGAATTTATCAGAATTGTTGGCTATTGTGGTACCGTTAGAATAATAATTGACCGAGCGACCGCGAAGCGTCTCCGTTTCAGGTTTGGGCAAAAATGCTTTCGTATGTCTGTCTGTCCTGTTGTTCTCCTCAATAAGTCGCATTTCTCAACTGATTCTCGTGAAGTTTTGTGAGCAGGTTGGATAATTAGAAGGAATTTTTCAGTTGATTCAATTTTGGATTTTATTCAAAATGGCGGAGATATGGGGTTTAAATATGTAAAAAAACCGCTACAGCCCAAACGGCTTGAAGTATTTTTACAAATGACATATCGTTGGATTCGTGGTGACCCTGAAAGTGACACAGACTATATCATTTTAGTGAAAAATTGCAAAAAGTAGCTTACAAAGTTATTGGTGCGGCTACTTCAATACTCCATGTACGTAACCAGGTATTACGTATTGATTTTATTTCTATTAATGTGTTTTATAATTGTAATGTGCTACTCTGCTGTTGTTGTCCCAAATAAACTATTTTGGTACTGTAACCAGGTATAAGTTTGGATGTGTTATTGAAAGAAAATGCAGTCGGGTTATTTGTTGTCACCCCTAGATGGCGTTAGTTGTAGTCTGCCTCGCACTATCGTTTGGTTTTCATCTCAGTATATATTTCCAACATGTCAATTGTATAAGTACTTAACATTAATCGAAAATTTTACAAAAGATTGAATAGATTGCATCGGACTGCATCGCTCACAGATTGGAATATTGATATTATTTGGATTTGTTTTGAAAGTTTTTGGTGCGGCTTGATTAATACTCCAGGTATATAGGTATCTCAGTGCATTCATAAGTTTGTATGTCAGATGTTCATCTTATCTTTCCACCAACAGGATCGCGAGGTCTGCAGTTCACAGAGCCAAGTAATAGTAATATATTGCATCATTAAAAGTTTACTTTATGTTACAGACAAAGTTCTACCTATGGAACCTGAGCTAGGAAAAAACACCTGTATTTCAGGCTCCAGGCTATCGCAATGCTATTCCTATAAGAGAATTGAGCCCTGCAGTATCTCTGTAGCGGGTCTCTGCATGACTCAGTCAATTTGTTATACCGCCCCAATAAATTTCGGTACACACTTGCCGAAGCGAACGTATTCATGTGGGGGGATTGAATTTTTGATTTATCGGCTTACAGTACGTTTGCTTCACGATATACTTGCACAATACTTTTCGTTAAAGAACACTTTACGACTTGATGGCCTATTTAAATTTCTTATCGGGCATAAGCATGAACAACATTTGCTACGGCCAAGCAAGTTATATGAGGAATTGGAAATTAAATTGCATGCAATAAATTTGCTTCCTTACTCCTTCGATAAACTTATTCATAATAATATCTTTGAAATTCCGCATGATAAAAAAAAATCCGCGCCTCTTTTAATTTAACGACCGCTGTTGCGCTGCGTTTGTTGCTTTGCGTACCATGCGAGAGGTCCCGGGTTCGATCCCCGGCTGGGGATAAAGAAAAAACAACCTTAGGATTTGGATGTTTATACCCTGGACACTATTTACACACATTATATAGCCCCAAACTAGGATTCCCTGTAACTTGGGTACTAGACAACGATACACATACTTATATAGATAAATATTATACTTAGATAGATAAACAACCATGACTAGGTTACAAACATCCGTTCTCATCAAACAAATATTTGCCCCCACCGGGACCCGAACCCGGGACCCTTGGCTTCGTAGGCAGGGTCACTGCCGACTCGGCCATTGGGGTCGTCAAATGGTCCCGTTTATATGTGTGTGACGTCGTTGTTTCTAGTTCCCACGACACAGGGTATCCTAGTGTGGGGCCAGAAGCAATGTGTGTGCCTATATGTAAATGTTTATGTCTATACCTGTAATACCCCAGAAAACTGACGGAAATATTGACTAATCGCCCCCATCTGCGCACAAGACGGGACAATTTCGACAAAAGGGGGGGGGGAGTAGATAATAATCCCCGCGAGAGGCTCGTAGTAAGAAGAAGAAGAACGCATGAACACTAAGAAGCTTTTTACGACATTACACCGTCAACCGTCCACTACTACTAAAGAGTCTAAAGCAAATCTTTAAAGAAACATGCGATTCCCAAATTGTGGATTTGGAAACGCATGTTTTGTGAAAACTAGAACACAAATTTTTGGTACCTATGAATATATTTATTAAATTCATGTCCTCACCGAGGATCACAGGTCTAATAATCTTTTTCAAGAATGAACAAAATCGAAATCTCGCGAACGAAATTTTTGTATCTACTATGATAAAGTGTGAGTCTTTATTAAGTGCACGTATAAAATAGGGTTGAAGAGGATCAAATTATGTCGACAAAAAATATTTAAAAATCCCCCCCTCCCTATATTTCTATAGAAATATTTTTGGTAATTGCTATTTTTCACAAAGTTTGGTTAAAAAAAAAAATATTTCTCTGTGAAATATAATTCTACATCACACTATCTTTCAAGAGTCACCAAAATATTTTTCTACCTAAAAAATTTTTAGCGTAGTATTGTTTTTAAAATAGGTCGGTAGATCTCTGGAATATAGGCACCTACGGGAATATTTTTATAGATTTTTTTGAGAAATAGAAATAAGTAATGTATTTGCAAAGACAATGGTATCGGCCTTCGGCTCGTTTCATAAACCCACTCTCGAGTTTTAATGCCCTCCATTAGGTATAAGTCACATAAACTACTATGAAATGTTTGTTAACATGACTCATACCGTGCCATACCACAAATAGCACGCACTAATTTTTTGGGCTATAAATACTCTGTTAATTTCTGTTCCGTTACCCCAAATTATCAGACCATATCTTATGACGGATTCTACATAGGCATGATAGGCAATCAGTGCGGTTTTTTCTCGGCTGTTTTGTGTAAACGTCTTAGCACAAAAACAAATCTATTTATCTTGTGACAAACTTTATTAATTTGTTCTTTCCAATTCAAATGTCGATCAATTACAATACCTAAAAATATAACACTATTAGCCTCCTCTAGAATTTGTCAATTATGATTTATATTTAATGTCATATTCCTATTATATTTGTCAAAGTTATTAAAATTTATATACATCATTTTATTTAAATTTACTTGCAGATTATTATTATTTAACCAATTAATTATAGAGGTAATATTTGTATTAATGTCTGATTCATGAAGTGAAATGTCATCAGTAATCACGCGAGAGAAATTCATCAATATATCATCAGCGAATAGAATGCAGTTTTGATTAGTAACTTCTGGCAGGTCATTTATATAAAGTATGAAAATAAGAGGTCCGAGTACACTGCCCTGAGGAACGCCAAATTTATAAAACATTTAAGCCCGGATTTATATTAAATTACCTTATTGTTTTCATTAAAATGACTTATTACTACACTCTGCTAAATATTTTTTGTCGATAAAATTTGATTATCTTCAAACCTGTTCAAATATGTGCACTTTATAAAGACTCACACTGTATTATAACTATTTATAACGACATAATGCGCCCAGACTCAGTAATGAGCGCACTTTAACTCCGGTAGGTACAAATTGAAAGCGTGCTGGAGCTCACGAAGATAAGCAAGCCGATTTGCATTTTCTTAATAGTTCTATACTTCCATAGTTAACGTAAAGTTCAACAGAATTCCAGTTCTTATTTGTTAACAAGCCGGACGACTAACTGGTATTAGCATGCCTCTGTGCAGCCGTTGTAATTATGCATTTGCTAAATAATCGGTAGGCAAGCAGCCCCCTTCAACAGTCACTCAAATCGACAGATAACTGTGAGAATGTAACAGTTTCCTTTTCACTTCATGTAAATTTGACAATAAATGGTCGGTTTGTATAATTCCTATTTGGTTTTATTCTCCTTAGTCTAGAGGAGGTTTAGTAGTTATGTAATCTTAACAAAGTTTGCCGATAGTGCACAGCTTCAGATAAAAGGCTTATCACAGCATGCTCAGTTAATGTCTTATTTATTAAAATCACGCTGTGATCGGCACACAAAGTAATATTTATCAGAGCATACAGAGCACTGTAACTGTAACAGCAGTTAGAAGTACAAAAGATGCCATTAGGAATTCAGATTCATATTGGCTATAAAAAAGGTAATTTTCATATAAAATTATGAATAACTTACAGTTTTCTCCGTTCACGCCACTCAAGAAACATGATCATCTAAGTATTAAAATTAACTGGCCAGAAAATCACTGTTAAAGATTCGCTAAGAGCTAAATGTTCCTTTACAAATATAACACCTACTCATATCGACTCCACCGCGTATGAGATGAAGTTACATCACAGATTACAGATTACGGCGACGTCAAATCTTTCATATTTTTTCTTTCACAGAAGAAAAATAAAAGCCTTACGTAACGTTCACAGGCTGGTACAAAAACGTGTAGTTATTGAAGCTGGAAGCCGAGGGTTCATTGTTCGGCGTAGACGGGAGTTGTCACTGCTTTGTCTCGGCGTCCAGTCTCTATATTTCTATAGTCTGTTCGGCTCTATAGCTCACAGAGTATTGAAAAGCAACGGCACAGTGACGCCTCTAGCGATGTTTTTTTTTTTAAAATCAATCTTCTTTCATCAAGTGATCTTTATTTGTTAATGGACGTCAGCTTCGAGGAGTAAAAAAAAGGAAAGGGTGTGAGAATCGAGTAACAACAAGAATCAAACTACATCACATTTCGGTCTGAATGCCGTCTTGTGACTGTCAGAGTAAAGGTGAAATCTGCATTTTAGATATTTATCTATAGGCACTTAGATCTTGGCAGGAAATGCTAGAAAATAAATTTATGCCTACATTTGCAGAATATTGCGTGTTTTTTTTAATTAAATATTTGGCTTGTCTTTTAGAACAAGCAGTAGTCCGCTAATTTGTGACTAATGTTTCCATCATTTATTTTCTAGCATTTCCCGCCAAGGTATGTATTTTCCTTTGTGCTGTATGTATGTTTACCTCGCCGCTCGCTCCAATGAATTGATGATGATCACTGACTCTTAACGTAATGATAACGACTTTTGCAACATTTATTAAATATTTCCATGATGCCATCTCTAGGCCTAGTTGAGGCATATTTCTATGCTCTGTGGTATGATTAGACAGGAAAACTATGTCTTTCTAGTCAGCGCGCTCGAAAAGGATGCACGCGATTTTTTTTATTTACGTCTATGTAAGTACATGCCTCTAGAAGATATTTTTTTGGAAGGAAACACTCGCTTTTTGATATTCAGCGTTCTATATTTATGCCTTGAAGTGTTTTGTTGCTCTTTTCATATATTACTATATACGAGCCTAGCCTACCCTACTCATCCCTGGATCCCTACTCACCCCATTTACGGTACTTGGAAAGTGTAAAAGTATACGTCGGAGGCACCATTAGTCTCATTACCATCTCACGTTATCGATATTATGAGAGTTGATTACAACAATCAGACAATTCAAGTCGGTTCTAGAAGCTCCCAAGTCTTTCTAGATTATCCATCCTGCAAACAATTTACAGATGTAGTGAATAATCCTTTCCTATCGGCAAAACTCGGAACAACGATAACACCCGAATGGTGCCGATGTGTCTATGAATTACTGTATTATTAAATTACGTGTAGGTATCAAATAAATCGCATACTTTATTTATCAATGTCAAATGTCAAATTGCCCGTTTTGTAGTAAGACAAAAACGAACATTTCCGAGAAAATACGAAAGGAAAGGATTATTCACTACATCTGTACATGAAATGCCCCTGTTTTAGAAACGTTGGCGCGATGTCTGACACAAAGACAGATAAATCAGACCCTCCTTCCCCTCTTCCCTCCCCCCTTTCCCTCCACTGTCCTCCAAGCCAGGTCCTTAATCCTGGACCTTAAAGCTCAGAGTTAATCCGGGAACGGAGATAAAAATCAGCGTCCCGCCGACGAAGCAGGCAGAATGTTTAACTAAATTAGCGTCCCAGCTGCAACCATGATCTAAGGTAGGATTAGTGTAGTGCAAATACATGAATAAAGCACTACGTAACGTGGAAAGGGTTATTGTTAGAGTTTTTCTTTCGAATTCAGTATATGTCGATTATGATTATACTAGCTGATCCCCGCAACTTCATCTGCGTGTTCATAGGAATTATCATTAACCGAGAAAACGTTACCTTCCTTCTGGTGCAGTCGGATAAAAAGTATCGTATATGTTATCTAGCTCATAAACTACCTCTGTGCTAAATTTCATTCAAATCCGTTTAGCCGTTTTAGCGTGATTGAGGCACAAACACACAAACATCCAAATATCCTAACATCGCTACTTTCACATTTATAATATTAGTTAGATTACGACCACGACGACCCGAATGGCCGAGTCAGCAGTGACCCTGCCTACGAAGCCAAGGGTCCTTGGTTCGAGTCCCGGTGGGGCTAAGTATAATATTTATCTATATAATTATGTGTATCGTTGTCTAATACCCAAGATAAAGGGAATTCTAGTTTGGGGCTAGATAAATGTGTGTAAATAGTGTCCAAGGTATTATTATTATTATTATTTAAGATTAGTTATGTAAGGTCTTTAACCAAACAATCCATATTCTTGTAAAAGCAAGAACTAGGTACGAGAAGTAGGTAAAGCCACCAGTTTTTAAGTGGTATTTTTTATCGGCTGCATAATTATTAATTTATAAGGCATTCATAAGTAAAACATTATTATAAGTGACAAGTACGGATTTTTTTAATTTAGCAAAATGAACAGCCACTTGACGGGCGAGGGAATCGAATCCAGAGAAGTGGCTTATAAAAGCGAGGCGAACAAAAATGGCCGAAAGAATTACTGGACGTATTTCACATGGAAGCCTTTCGAAATAGAATATGTTTTCTTAAAGCGGTCAGCCGAATGTATAGAGAAGTGAAATATAAACTTGTTCTGATCAAATCGGTTGCAAAATGAAAGTTGTTCCCAACATCCTCTTAACCTGTTCGCTGGTTAGTTATTCAAAATGGGAATATGACTACACCTTTCTGTTACGTCCTTTGTTCGATTCCAAATCGATATTCGATCGATGGTTTCTGAACGGCCATTTTGAATTTGACGTTGCTGCCAACCTAGCAGTTTTTGACAACTGACAGACGAAAAGCCCTCGCAAAGTAAACGCGTTTTGGTTAGGAAATTGAAATTAAATCGCAGGCCATCTGGAATGTATTCGGGTTTCCCTCAGGATTGTCAATATAGCTGAGTGTGTTGTGGTTCCCCGAACCAGATAAAGTTCGCATTTTCGTGGCCGATTGGTTTTTCCCACGTAACATAACCTGTGTTGGAACACTGTGCTCATCGAAGCTGGCCCGCCAGTCATACCTGGTTGGCTGAAGAACCTGTCTACCAAGAAGAGCCTTGGGTGCACCCGGGCCTTGCAGAGAGACAGGAGGTTGACGGGACCGAAGCACAGACCAGGTTAGATCGACCCCAATTACTTCAGCTCGGTGAATCGCCGACGTTCACACTTCTTGGCAACTGATCGTTACGCTACCTCGTAGCTGATGGGCCCCTACGAGGTCATTAGGTGCTGAGAAGCCTGAACATCCTTTATAAAGAAAGAGACTGTAAAGAGGTTTACACTGGGTGAAACTGTCCATTTAGAGGTGCATTTAGCACCTATGGAAACTTTTTTGTCAAATACTTCAAAACTACAACCTATCTTCCATTCTGGCCGGAAAATAGCTGCAATAAATTCAAAATAAACAATGAACCCTTTCGCTACGAAAAGAAAAAATAATGAGATACTTAACAATTAAGGCAAATTTTATGTTGTTTCCCTACAAATGCCCACAAAAGAATCTTCAGTACTTTCGGTGAAGAATATCACAAAAGTTTCGTTTTAGGGTTTACCCAAGTTTACAGGTGAATGTAATACAACTGTTGTTGTATTACAGCCTTACACAATTATTACAGTATTGCATTACGTGTTTCTATAAATAAGGGTTGTAGGTCCGACCGTACATCCGGTAAGTTGGACGTAGGCCAAACACAGAGGGAAATTTGCATCGAGCAAATTAACTATATTTCCCTCGATACTCGAAGAGAAGTTAGATAATGTTGGCGCAGTGGGAAATAATGATATTCACAGACATAACTCGACTCATCGCTGTATTGCCAATAAGGTAGTCAGATTTTCAGGATGTAATATACACACACTCCCTCACATACACACATAAATAGTATAGCGTCACGCCTTTTCCTGTATGGGGCGGCAGAGTCACAAATGTTCCCACGTTTAGCCAGATTCAATGCTCTAGTTTGTCTGACAGGGGGCTATCCCATCACCGCAGCTATGGAGATTGAAGGTTTTTCCTCACCGTTAGAACGTCCCTATAATGTACTGAAGATAAATTACTTAAACTGATACTCAAGATGTTTAACGCAACTAAGTGTATACAAGATCTTACATGTTTGTAGGAACTTAAGACTTAAGTAGTACCCTTTTCGAGTATTGCACAATAAATAATCGCATAAATTATATGTAGGACCTATCTATATATTATCTCTTAAATATTTTCTAACAAGTCGTTTATTAGTAAATAGTAGCTTTTAATACAAATGCATTATGAGGCATGCTATCGAAAAAAAACATTAAACAGTATTTGTCGTTTGTACTTGATTATGTGAGAAAAATTCATCTATGGAATTGAAGCATTTATATAATAATTATTATTGTAGCCCATTAATGTCAACACCGAGGGCCTTGGGCCGAGGGCCCGGGCCCTTGCCCGGATACGGGTAAGATTGAACCATGCTCCACCACGCTGGCTCAGTGCGGGCTGAAGGAAGAGTGCCGGGCTTGTGGCCAACCCGACCGACTGTCAGAAGTAAACAAGCCAATAGGGCGTCTAACACAGCTTTACGACTACTGCCACCGAGTAGCGATAGTAGCCGGGACCTACAGATTAAAATGTCATCAGAAACACGGAAGCGTCCGAAACAAATACCACATAGAACGGATACCCATCCAGAGCCCGACTCGGCCAGTTTTTATTTTTTATTTTATTCTTTATTGCACAGAAATCTTATAGAAATAGTAAGGTAACAAAAAATTTTATGAGCAAAGGCGAGCTTATCTCTAAAGAGAGATTTCTACCAGCAAACCTAGGTAGGACAGGAAAAATTGTGCAACAGGAGATTTTGCTACTGGCACGACGTTTCCGATGTGCAAAAACCTCTAGGCCACGGACAAGAAGCATTTATCTAATAAATATGATTTTAGATGTCTAAGAGAACAAAGCTGCAGTACATACGCCTATAATGGAGTTTGGTAGTCCATTATAGATTTTGATTGCCCTGTAATGTGGACTGCAGTTAACATTTTATAAATAATAAATATCTCTGACACTATTTACACACATTGATCTAGCCCCAAACTAGGATTCCCTGTATCATGGGTACTAAACAACGATACACATACTTATATAGATAAATATTATATTTAGATAGATAAACAACTATGACTTGGGTACAAACACCCGTTCTCATCAAACAAATATTTGCCCCCACCGGGACTCGAACCCGGGACCCTTGGATTCGTAGGCAGGGTCACTGCCGACACGGCCATTCGGGTCGTCAATTTTTATCCTAGAGTGTGGTAAAAATAGTTTTCTCTTTATTTCTTGTTATATATATATTTGTTTTTGCTTACAAATAAACTTATATCAAGTAGTGGACGTTAACGTCAGAAGGCTACACTTTAAAAAATACGGTTTGCATGATTGTCTATGGTCTATTTGAGCTAAAAACCGGACACATCGTTTTTGAAGAACTAAGAGTTGGTCTGCATCTACAATGTTGCCCCATAGCATTACCACATATGCCACGAGTATGCAAATGCAATGCTGACAGTGCTGTATCTGTATTTGTGCTTTGTTCTAGTTCACCAAAAGCATAAATGAACTTTGAGAGTTTAGCCTTTACTTTTTCTTTATGATCTTTCGAGTGTAAGTTTTCATCCAAATGAATTCCTAACTGGCAATAGTACATTACCCACGAGTTCGAAAAGGCTTATATTCACGAAACGAGAAGTTTACGGCACGAGCCGAAGGCGTGCGTCGTAGCGAGTTTCGTAAAAAGCCTTTTCGAACGAGTTAGTAATAGAATTTTTCCGCCTGAGAAACCAAAATCAAGCGGCGATTATTAGCTCAGAAGTCGGAAAAAAATATTGACGGATTCTGGGGCCCAATTCCGGTACACAATAACAGCTCCATGACAATTACTATTATTAATTTCGGACCGCATATTAATAGCACTTTCTGCAATAAAAAATCTGAACACCATCGAATGGGGTAAAGTTATTTTCTTTATGGCCTTGTTTCACTACAATCATCACTTAGCTTTAAAGGGGATGACAAAAAGTAGCAACAAAATGCCACTCACGTGCAGAAATTACTGCTATAAACGGCTACTTTAGGCCACCACACAACCTACCACATGCATTCTAAAAGCCATTGACTCCAACAACGACAATAAAACTCCCAAATAGGTACCATTTTGACGATAAGTGAAAGCAATATTAAGAGGTATGGCAACATTTTAAGACGATATTTTTGGATCATCTATGCTGAGAGACATAGAAATGTTAGGACATAAAAGTTGAATTTTATTTTAGAACTGTGTATAGATAACATTAACTTAGAAGATAGGAGAAGCTTTGTGTAGATTAAGGCCTTGTTTGCTTATAGGAACATGATATTGCTAACTTACTGTAGATAAAAGATAACAAAATGGAGGTGAAAAGCGAGCGAAGAATTCAAAGGCGGGACGATGCGGGTTTATCATGTTTAGGGTTCCGTACCCAGAGGGTAAAATGGGAGCATATTACTAAGACTCGGCTATCCATCTGTCTGTCTGTCTGTCTGTCTGTTTGTTGCCGGGCTGAATCTCATAAAACGTGATAGTTAGACAGTTGAAATTTTTACAGATGATGTATTTCTGATGCCGCTGTAACAACAAATACTAAAAAAGAGAATAAAATAAATATTTAAGGGGATACCATACAAATCGTGATTTTTTTGCACGTTTTTGCTCGATATTGATAACGGCAATAGGTAGACGTTTGAAATATTCACAGAATATTTAGTTATATTATTCACTTTAAAAATAAATAATTAAATAAAAATAAAATTAATATGTAAGGAGGACAAACGTGATTTTTTTGCCGTTTTTATAGACAATGGTACGGAACACTTCGTGCGCGATTCCGATTCGCACTTGTCCGGTTTTAATACTACGACCTCTTGGAAAATCTCTAACAACAAAACCATAAAAACAACAAAACATCGTAATTTTTGTAATTTCTTTTTTGTGCTACACAAAACAGACATAGATAATTTATAATAGAACAATATGAACAAAGGCGAGCTTATCTCTAACAAGATATTTCTTCCAGCAGACCATGATAGGTAGGAAAGGTGAGGTTGAGCGGGGGGAAGAGATGCGCGTACAATAAAACTCTAACTTAAATTTATTTAAAAAAATTACCGCATCTTTATACAGATTAACCGATATTTATACTTTTAACTAAGAACCACTCTAAGAGAATCTTTCAATGTATATGCATATGTATTGGGAAGTTTGTCAAAATATATGCTGTTTCTAAAGTGTCAAAATGGTAATTTTGTTCATGAGTTCTATGACATTCAAACATATGACGTCATAGTCAAATGCTATCATTTTTACTCAAAATTGATCTTATGAAAATACAATTGATGGAAAAAATCATTCTGATATTGTCAAGCCATTTTATACATAATGCTTCAACTTTAACCGAATACTGCATTAAACAACTGAGTCGTAGATACAGACAGGCACACACAGAGACCGCAAACAAATATCAAACACCCAAGGCGGTATTTGACTGCCAGTCAAAATATATATACTTTTTAGGAACTGTCAAAACGGTAATTTTGTTCACGAGTTCTATAAAATACTAGCATATAACGTCATAGTCAAATGCTGTCTTTATAACTCAAATTGAGTTCATAAAATACAACTGCTGGAAATATACAATTCTGATATTGTCAAACGTTTTTGTTGAAATAGCTTCAGCTTGCGACGCGTTTCTAGATTTATCGGACTACCTTGTCAAATACCGTTTTATGATTGCGTAGGAGGTTAATTAGATGCAAACAAGCATTGCAAACAAACACGCGAACTGTACCTCCGCCAATCCGATTGTCACTTCGTAACGATCCCGACCCGTTGTTCAACCGCTGCGTCCAGCCGGTTGCATTATGACAGCGTGACTTTACCAATGGTTTAACTGTCAGAATATGAGTATAACTTTTGAGCAATTTAAAAGGGATATTACAATGTTCAAGACTACTTTAATGATGGGACTGTATGGGGATAAATAATTTTGTAATGATGTATTCCTGCTTATTAATTATAATAATTAATATTGCAATATTTGCATTAGATAAGCACAAACAATTTTTAAACGAGATCTAAAAATCTATCTGTGGGAGTTTCTACGTCCTGGTTCTCCCACAGTGGTCCAATGTAGAGAAGAGGGAAAAAATACGCTTGCTACAGACCTATCAACTTAAGCTGATACTTGCATTTGTGTGAGTGATCGCCAAAAGTACAGTTAGTAAAACACATACAAATAAAATCAATGTTTTATTTAAACGAAGTCCATAAAACACAATGTTACCAACTGTCCAATTCTCGACCTCATAATGACTGAATCTTATAACTCTTCTACTCCGCTCATTGCATCTTCATCTTCACTCTCGTCTGATGATTCATCAGAGTCAGAGCCTGTGTTAATAATTAATCGTTCCGTTATATCGTCGATTGTAGGAGCCATTAGCAGCAGCCAGGAGGAGTAGGAGCCATTTCACTAATATTTCAAACACAATCAATCACATAAAATTACACGTCTATCTGCTACCAGTACCGGAGGTGAAGTGAAGTATGTGAGCGGGCGGCAGGGAAGCGGTGCGTACACACGTACACTCACACAAATGCAAGTATCAGCTTAAGTTGATAGGTCTGTAACTATATGTCATAGTCATAGTCATTAGTCATTTTTTTTTATTGAATATAAATAAATAAATAATCTTATTCAACGTCAAAATTATACTTACTTATAACTACAAGTCAATTTTTTATATATAAAAAAAAGACGACACCGTTTCGGAAGGTGGGCCTCGGGGTTAAGAAGAAACGGCAAGAAACTCCCCCATACCTTTTTTTTTAAAAAGTGACTTTACAACAGGTACTGGTTTCGGTCTAAGGAAATTCGCCGGCGAGTGATAGACTTGATCCATCGCCCCTCGTCGAATTTCTGTGCGCTGAGATGGTATGGACCATGCAGTTTTGTCATCTAAGTATTCCTTAATACTATAATAGGACTTTCTTATCAGCTCATTTTTAACATAGTTTTTGAACCTCTTTTCAGGAAGGATCAATGATTCCTGTGGTATTTTATTGCAGAAGCGAATACAGTGCCCCATGAATGATGTGCCTACTTTACTTAGTCTAAATAATGGTAGTGCTAACCTATTTTTATTTCTAGTGTTAATTGTATGGCTATCACCTACAATTTTAAATAAAGCTATGTTTTTTCTTACATGCATGATATTCTCGTATATATATTGACAGGTAACCGTAAGTATATTAATTTCTTTGAAGTATGTAAATATCTATAGTAATAAAGACATTTGATTTGATTTGAATACATTTTCTTCAGCAATTTATTGTTATGACCCGTGGTACAACTGAGGCGCTGTCCAACTGATATGTTCAACTGGTTACTACATGTACCACGGGGAAGTAAAATTACCTTGGGTTATACTGTCAGAATTCTATTATTATCTGAATACATAGTGGTTACAGTTACAGTTGTGCCTCCATTTGGCCATAAATAATACCCCATGAATAGACACAATAAGAGTTAATCTTCGTTTATTATTGCTTATTGCTATTGCCGACAAATGACTGTTTGCTATTGCGTTCCGCCGAGGTTCGGCTTTCGTGATTAATCAGAACATTCATGCGATTACGAGCGTAATGGAGTACAATAAACAAGGCTCAACGGAACCGCTGAGCAAATGTGTGAAGACAAATTATAAAAAAGGGACAAGTGCGAGTCTAACTCGCGCACGAAGGGTTCCGTACCACCGTACAATGGTAGGGATGGTGTGAAGTGAATAGTTTGGATTTTACATAGCTAAATGTTGTTTACAAAGTTATTGGTGCAGTTAAGCAGTCATAAGTTTGTATGTGGTATTGAAAGAATTGTTGTATGGGAGCCCGCTTAAATATTTATTTTATTCTATTTTTTTGTATTTGTTGTACACATCATCTGTGAAAATTTCAACTGTCTAACTAACTACTCCTAACACAGACGGACGGGTGGACGGACAGCCGAGGCTTAGTAATAGGGTCCCGTTTGGCACCCTTCGGGTACGGCACCCTTAAAATTAAGATCCCTCATCAAGCCCCGTACCAACAAACCAGGACCTAGTCCGATTCTTTGAGTAATAATGTATATTATTACTCAAAGGTCCAATTCGGTATATTTGATACATCGGAACGCGATTGCAGTTTTGAAACGACAATATCAAGCTATTTATTTTCAATGAAATCCCTAAAAAATAGTCACAAACACAATCAAAATCGCTTTAAATAACAGCTGTTGTCAAATGATTGTGCTCTGAGTAGGCGAATATTTTTTAATTGCAATGTGGAAACGATACCGATTGATGTCATAGATACAGAATGGACCTGGACAGTGACGTCACAATAAATGAGGGATCAAAGAACGAAGAAAGAACTTGAATAACACAATACGGTATTTGACTGCTAGTCAAAATATATACTTTTAAGGAACTGTCAAAACGGCAATTTTATTCACGACTTCTATGAAATACTAGCATGTGACGTCATAATCATATGCTGTCTTTCAACTCAAAATTGAGTTTACAAAACTGTTATAACAATTCTGCTATAATAGCAATACCTTGGACATTATTTATACACATTGATTTAGCCCCAAACTAGGATTAGGTAGGGTCACTGCCGACTCGGCCATTCAGGTCGTTCGATTCTGATATTGTAGTTGAAATATGTTCAGATTGAGACACGTTTCCAGATTTATTGGACTACCTTGTCCCCAATATTCCCAACTCTACATTTGACTGACACAAGAGTCCATCATGGTGGAGCTTGTGACAATACATATGTAGAAGTAAAACTTCTTACAATGCGCTTCCATTGCGCGCTCACATTCGTTCACGTTCGCAAACTATGCTCGCTCCCTCATGTTGAGATTTGCTCATGAAAATATTACAATTTATTCCTATGTGAGAGTTACTTAAGATAAGTAAAGAAAAATGTGTTACGCTCACGTCTTCTGTATTGATTTTGGTATTAGTTTGACGCTGTAGGTGGGGTAACAAGACTTCTGACGAAAAAGGCTCGATTACGCTACAGACATTTTCAGTGAAAGAGTAAAGGCTTTATTTCAGTGAATAAAGCCCTAGTTGAATGCTGAAATGGCAATCATATTATCTGACGAGACGTATAAAATGTCGATTCTCAATAATTAATTCTAAATAATAATATAATAGAAGCGTCCGAGGCCTAGCAGATTCGGACATGGGAAACGATAGACGGGTAGCAACATCTGGCCGAGACGAGCACTGGATTGGTGTCCGTTCTATGTGGCATTTGTTTCGGACACTTCCGCGTTGCGGATGACACGTTAAGCTGTAGGTCTCGGCTACTATCGCTACTCAGTTGCAGTAGTCGTAAAGCTGTATCAGAGGCCATAATAGGTCAACTTGATAACTTCTGACATTCGGGTTGGCCATAAGCCCGACACCAATGGATGGTTCAATCTTATTAGTATGCAGGCAAGGGCCTGCACTCCTCGGTAGGGACATTAATAAGCTACATTTATTTAAATTTATAACATAATAATAGTGCATAACAAAAACAAAAAAAAATATCGCATTGCCTTTTAGCTCCGGTGTAACCGCAGTGCGCCCCCTTTGGGTCTGAATACTTTCCCAAACGTCACAATGTCCCAAAATTGAGCGCCATTTCCACTTCACTGATTCGAAACGGCAATTCTTCAGTAGAATATGTCCCAGCTTTCCCGAATAAACGACTATCGGCTTGCATTGTGAAATAATCCCGATGAATGTTCGCGAGTTTCATCGTTATGTTATGATGAATGAGGAAATTCGACGAGTTATTTATCAAATGTACAATCCATTTTGCAGCTGTCCCAAATAGTTCCGACCGATCCATCTCTGAAGCTCGATTTACTTTTCAGAGTAAATGCTTTTGAGTTGACAAACCAACATGAGTTTCTCTCTGGCTGAAAATGATGTGGCTTAAAGGTCAGTTAAGAGAACTTTAAAAAAAAAAAAGTTTTACCGATTCGGCATTCCCCCATTGAAAAGCGTAGCTGATATTAGAATCTAAGTTCCAGTTAGAAATTCGTCGGAGTTTTACGTAAGCCGAGAGCGTGAATCCATTCAGATTGCGCAGACAATGTCACGACGGCCATGCCTCTGCCAGCGAGGAACAATACAGAGATGGTTCTGACGACTATCGTAACAAATGACGATTTGACTATTGTAACAAGTGGTGGTTCGAGGCTCTGTCTCCCAGCGCGAGGTCTCGGGGTCGAATCCCGGGGATAATATCAGCAGCTGTCTGTGCATTAGACCATATATTCTTTACAAAATGAAACCGCCGTCGTCCGCCCAGCGTATAGGTTATCCGGGCTCGGGCGGGCGGCGCCTTCAGGTGGCTTGTTGACACCCTTGAGTGCAGGGCCCTCATCTGCCCTGTCAACACTCGAGCTGAGGCCGAGAGGCCGAGAGACACATTCTCTGTATCTGTGTATCAAAGTATATTTTGCTGGTTTCTTAAAAATATAGGTGATATTTTGTCTCGAATGAAATGAATCATTGAAAGGTTGAATGAAAGGAGATTGACGAATCAGATTTATACAGCGGGTGTGAAAGGAGCCGTCGGGGGGGACGCCCAAGAAGGTCCTATAAAGACCAACTCGGCGATTTGTTAGTAAAGGGGTAAATACGAAGTACCCTTCACCGGCGAGCTTGCATGAAGAGACTTATGAATGTTGGGGAAGTGAGAGATGTATGCCAGGATCGTAGCAGGTGGAGGTCTTTGGTCTCTGCTTACCCCTCTTCCGGGAAATAGGCGTGAGCATATGTATGTTTGTATCACCTGTCTCGATAATGTAATTTATTTTAGTATCATCTTAGCTCGAGTTTCGTTGTTCCCAAATAGAAGCATGACTGTCAGCGCGCCTCAACGCGCCCGCGAGACTACCCAGTTAGCCAATACTCCATTTTGTGTGACAGGGGTCGGGTCCATCTCCACAATTATCATGACAGAACCATGACTGTTGTCAGATTAAGTTATGTTTTTAGGATGTGAATAATAACCCATGCCACAGTTTGCAGATCAGGAAATTCAGCCTTATGATTTGAAAGGTTTTGCACACAATTCTTGAATTCACAACTTCTACTCCATCATCATCATTATTTTTTTAATCCTAACACAAAGATGTGCAAAGCTGTTAACTATTTACATGCACTTGTGCTACCTGTATTTTATGGTGCACTAAAATACCCAAGGCTAACAGGCATTAAATGTGAAATATGCTTCGTCTTTGCCAAACATTTTAAAACTAAATCATACCCAATGACGCGTAATATCAGCGAAAACCGTAATGACCACCATTGGAAGAGAGTCATTTTCCGAAACTACACGTTTGATTTATGGCACTTTTCGGAGGGTTTTCGATACTTTTTCTGCCACCAGGCGGCGCCTCGTAGGCGTCAGGTCTAGATAGTACAAAGTCAGAAAACCCTCGAGGGTTTTCGATACTTTTTCTGCCACCAGGCGGCGCCTCGTAGGCGTCAGGTCTAAACAGCTGTCAGATAGTACAAAGCCAGAAAACCCTCATTTCCCAGCAAGAGACAAGGTAAAATAGTAGTTTAGTGCTTGTGTATACAGCTGTATCCACAGTTCTGTGGTCGCGCGAACTAAGTCACTGGCTTATATTGGATAAATTTCTGCCGCAAATCGAGCGTTAACCGAAGCCACACTTTAATTAAAAGAGCATAATTTGAGAATATAGAGATGATCAAATATGCGGGAGAAATTCACTGAATGAAAATTTTCTGTAGGTGCATTATATGGGCGATTTTATTTCCAGGGAATGGGAAAGCGCCTTGTCTATTCAAAAATGTCAATTTCTCTGTCGAGCCTGAGATGTCTCGACACTAGCATGGCGTCCGCGACCGTGATGGACACGACCGAGCCTTGTCTACAACCGCCAGCATGGCGGCATTACCGAGATGATTTCGGCCGAGTTAGACACTAATTTTGTCATATGCGACCGGGACATGTCTGGTACCCATAGAGATGCAGCCAAGGCCTTGAGATATATTCTTTATATTTTGTTTGTTTCTTGTGTTTTTGCTGTCCTCGGTGTACAGTTATGACATTTTTGATTTTAATTTGTTAATATAAGTTTACTATACTTAGTTATTAATATTAGGCAGTGGTAGTAATTAATTATAACCGAGTTCTTTTGTAAATACAACTTATGTGCGTCATTATGCTAAGAGGGTGGAAAAAAACAACACTTTTATTTATAATGGCAATCTCGAGTCCCGCCTGCCTTGCTGGCACTTTAGACATGGCAAGTACTCCTAAGTCTCTCACTCGACGTCGATAGAGAGACAAAATGTGCATGCTAAGCGAACACGGATCCACGAACAAACCTACATGGTTTCTGTGGGTCCTACAGACTGTAAATTGATTTTTTTCTTGTTTATAATAAATAAAAAAAAAATATATAATCAAAAAAAATAAAAAAAAAAACTGGTTACATTGACCAAGAGATAATCTAACATAACTAGTGACCCCTCAGGTGTTGTAATATTGAATACCTTACCATAATTGCCTCCTACCAGTTGGGACTTTCTTTTAAGTTAAAATGGAATGCGTGCTACTTTCTATGATATTTATTACGGTCTACTTTTTTCCCACAAATTCAGTTAGTTAGTTTTTTCTTACACATTAAAATTCTTACCATTACTATGTGCATTTGCGCCCTATTTCTGAAGCGGACTGCGAAGCAATAGCTCCTTGGAAAGTTTTCTTTATCAGAACTTAAAAAATCACCTCAGAATTCCCTAACTACACCTTTCTTGAGTATTGCTACATCTATGATTATACCCATATGTATAGTTGTTTGTATTCCACCTTCATTAACCATGTGAGAACAGTGTTTGCAAGTTGTCTTGTACGTTATTCTATGTCGAAACTTTGTTAGTACTAAAAGCTTCTGCGTTGTGTTGTGGAATTATGATTTATTTCCTGCAACATCCTCGCGATGAGATGCATTCTAGAAGTTTAACGATTCATTAGGGCATTCCTCGCTGCCAGACACTGCAGTAGAGGAATATTATACAATGCTAATGCAAATACGCGCATTAATCTCATTCGTACTGTATTTACTACGCTATTTTAGTAATACATAAAAATACGTGATGAGATATAAACTCAAAAATTTCGGAGGAAGTTACTATATCTTTTAGATTAATCCCTGACAGTGTAGTGGCTGGATAAAAGAAAATGGAACGTGGGTCAATGCTACAGCAGCCAAAAATTAGGAAATTTCAACAACTACACTTTTTCATGGATTCGTTCAAATTATATTTGTACATTTTCGCAAACTGAAATATTGTTAAGTAATAAATCAACATCCCTTCACGTGAAAAGCAAGATAAATTAACATAATCCAAGTAGTTTTAGAGTTATTAAATGAAATATAAAAATTTGGTTGCTTTTCAATAACCAAAATTTCTCTAGCAAAAATGTTTTTTTATAAATATTTCTGTTTTAAGAATTAGGATAATTCACACTATCACATATTAAAAACGTACCTGATCTCTACCAATCACGATATCAATCATAATGATAAATTTTACACCAGGCTCAAAAGCAGAAATATTAAAATTTCGGCAATCTGCAATTTAGGTGATTTATTTTTCCAAAAACTGCGACACCAATGTACTAATTTTTTTTTGCTTCAAAATGTGGATTAAATGCACATATTCTCTGTGACATAAGACTCAGTGGACCCGGTCCCCCGAAACCCGGGTCCACTGCTTTCTTGCTATCCTCACCATGTCATCGGACCATCTAGCAGGTGGTCTGCTGACTGATCGTTGGCCTCCTCTTGGCTACCACTTGGTTACCGATCTGGTCCATCTGTCGTCTTCTTACCTTGCGAAGTGTGCCCACTTCCACCTGAACCGTTTTATCCGTTTGCCGACGTCAGCCACCTTGGTTCGGCGTCTGATTGCGGTATTCTGGATGCGGTCAGACAGCCTTATAACGAAGATGGCACGCTCCGTGGCTTTATGTGCTACTGAAACTTGGTCCACAGTTTCTTTTGTGAACGTCCCAGCTTAAGCGCCATAAGTAAAAGTGGGCAGCACACATTGGTTAAATACCTACCTATTCTTCAGCCCTTGTGGGATTTTCGACGTCAGGACATCGCGGAGTTTGCCGAAAGCTGCCCCTCTGAGCTGGAATCGTTTAGCGATTTCCTTTAACTGTTACAGTCGGCTAAAAGATAAATAATGTCCGAGATATATCCTCAACCACTTTTATGGGACAATTATCAACAGCAATGTTGATACCGTCGCTTGTGGGAGTGTCTGTCATAATCTTCGTGTTGGACATGTTCATCTTAAGGTTGACCGTAATTGATGCTTCGTGGAGTTTTGCGAGCGTAGACTGGAGATCAGCAAAGTACTCAGCCACCAAGACCAGATCATCGGCAAACCTCAGGTGCGACAAATACACGCCGATGATATTGAGACCTCTTTTCCTCCAGTCTACTGTCTTAAATGCGGCCTCCAGAACATTGGTGAAGAGCTTGGGCGAAAGATTATCTCCTTGGCCGACGCCCCGTTCTATCCGAACAGGGTTGGAGCGTTTATGAGGTCACACCTTGAGAGTGGCATACCTATACAGCTCCTGGATAATATCCACATACCTCATGTCAAATCCGCAACGATAGGGAACGGCCCTGTGCTTGGCCCAGTCTTTGGCCAGTGTAAAGCACTGGGCCGTTTCGTAATCGACAAAGGCGAAGTACTAGGGCCGGGTGTATTCTCTACATTACTCCATCATTTGATGGACTGTGATGATATGGTGGAATATCCTCTTCGGAAGCCGGCTCATATCATTTAGGGGTTATTTTATGAATACCACCAAAATGCACCAACATTTATGTTTACTCGAGGACGCACCTTTTCGACAATATCCTGGATTAGTCACGAAGCTAAATATAAAAACAAACCTATGACTGAATAGCACCATGAATGCTTACTATAACTTTAAAGTTTGGTTATAAATTGATTGCTTATAGGTCGCCTCACGATTCCAGCGCATATGTACAGGTATTAAAAATTACTACTGTGCAGTCAAGGCCACCGCTCATAATTCGTGAAGCGACGTGTAACTATTGCGTGAGTGAGTCCTAAAGACATGAAACTTTGTACAGGGTTTTAAAAAGCGTATTAAAACACTAAGAAAGGATTTGGCGAAAGTCATCCCATAAGGCTGGGAAATGGGAGGAATATTGTATTTGTATTTGTATGAAAATCAAAAACTACTTGACTTATGACGCTGAAGTTGAAGTTGATAGGCATGAGGTAAGCTAAGCAAGTGATTTTTTTAATTTTCTCCTGCTAAGTGGGGAGAGGGGGAAGTGATCTTTGTATGGACAAAACTTGACCTATGATGTAATATGATGATTCAATTTGGCAGGTAGGTGATAGTTATTAGATATGAGACGTCAGTCCAGTAAAGTTGCGAAAATTTCGCAGTTTTTCGAGCACCACGAGAATACCACAGGATTCTCATGGTTGAAAACTTGGGGACAAATTAGTCTCAGGGATACTAACAACATAGTAAAAAATCGCAGATACATGCGCGTTTGCGCCGTAAATAATATGTCATAGTGATTTCAACCGGGCCGCCAAAAATTGCCTTGATATATACGGAGACATTTTATTAGCTGACCAAATTTTGGGGAATGATAGCACCCATCAATATGAACAACTTTCGCCAAGAAACATATGGTCTCAAATGAAAATAAAATTTCGTCCCTCAGTACATTTACCAAATCAGCTACTATGGGGCAACACACAAGTGACTATGGGAGACCCAATATTTTTTTTTCGTTCGCGACCATATGTTTCTTTTGGAAAGTTGTTCACAATTTAAGGTACTATCATGCCTCAAAATATGGTCAGCTAATTAAATATCAGCCTGTATATCGCGGTAAATATGGTCAGCTAATTAAATATCAGCCTGTATATCGCGGTAAATATGGTCAGCTAATTAAATATCACCTGTATATCGCGGTAAATATGGTCAGCTAATTAAATATCAGCCTGTATATCGCGGTAAATATGGTCAGCTAATTAAATATCAGCCTGTATATCGCGGTAAAACCTTGGATTGGATTGGCAGAGGACCGGATTAAATATCTCAATGAAGGAGTGATGAGACTATACCATGGTGGGGTGAAAAATAGCTGCCGATGATGATTACATAGAGTAGTGAGCAAAGTGTAATAACATAATCATATAGCCCCAGTCATCAAAGAAGGGAACATGCAAAGAATGTAAACTAAATAGCCAGGAAAACCCTCACGAAGGCCTAAAATAGAGGCACGTAGTGAAAGTTTCATCTTGGCATCGCCGCGCTGTTTGGCGTGCACTTGAGTGGGATTGCTCCAGGCGGAGATAAGCGATATCCAATATCTCACGTGAAGAAAAGAGTGAAGGCTAGAATGTTCTATTATCCAGCCGTCGGATGATTAAAATACTGCTTTCTTGGTAGGAATAGTAACGGAAGTGATCGTTGAAGATTGTGCTGATTGCGGTTGTCTGCGATGACGTTTTCGCAAGTTCTTAAGAAATATTTTAATTTGCTGTTATCCAGAAATCAGCTATAAAGGCGAAAATTTGAAACAAATTTGGTTTTATTAATGCTCTAACCATTACTTAAACGATGGTCGCCGCGACAAAAACACGGCTTTCCCTGTGTTTAAAGAAATCAACGAGTCTAATTCTTCGTATTATTTTGATAGGCCATTCCTAATCCCGGCGCTACAATGTACATTGAGCCTATCGTTGCTTCTCCGAAATGCAATCTTAACGGTAATATGAGTAGAGTCTAAAGTTGTTTGGGATGGTATGGTAATAAATTCCGTTGTGAGCAATGGCTGGAGTCACGCAGTGTCATAAATCATATAAATAGGTACGTTGGAGCGATGATTAGTGTGAGGTGGTTCTGTTAGGATATACCATCACGTAATAACGGGATTTGGGGACGAAGCAGGGAATTATAACTCTCCTAGCTGATGCCCGCAACTTCATCTGCGTATTCCTAGGAATTATTATTAACCGAGCTAACGTTACCCTCCTTCTGGTGCAGTGGGATAAAAAGTATCCTATATGTTAATCTAGCTCATAAACTACCTCTGTGCTAAATTTCATTTAAATACGTTCAGCCGTTTTTGCGTGATTGAGGCACAAACACACAAACATCCAAACATTCAAACATCCTAACATCGCCACTTTCACATTATAATATTAGTTAGATAATGTGCAAAACATATGCACTACTGCTCGACACGACGCAAAATATGAAGCATAGCATAAAATCAAAAATCGAAATCAAAAAGAGTTTATTTCCATAAGAAACACATAGGTAACATTTGGAGAATGTCAAATCTTAAACTAACACATGTTTAAGGTACAGGGAACCAGAAACAGCGAAGTCACACACATATAAACATCCAAGACTAGGTTTTTAATTTTTTTTGCTTTACCCCCAGCCGGAGATCAAACCCGGTACCCTTCGCAAGGTAGGCAAAGCCACAACCACTGCGCCACAGAGGTCGCCAAGCATAATAAATAAGACAAAAGATATAAAACATCATTTATTGGTAATAAATCATTACAGTACAATACTGAAGTAGTTACTAGTGGCTAACTACTAACTAACTACTGAAAATTTAGATATAGCAACCCATTCAAGCTATTTTGAGAAACATTAAATAAATCTAATAGAAATAGAGTTCAATTCAACCATTTATAAGGTCACGTCTACCGTCGCAATTTAGATAAGCCTCGAATCGAATGAATCGATCGGGCATCGCCGGATAATGTTTAAGACCGCTGGCCCTCGGCGTTAATGGCACCCGATTATCAGATTTTCTAAAGCCTCCCATTTTCTTGAGATGAATCCAAAACCCGACCAAAAAGCGAGGGCGGGGTGAAGGCAGACATTAATTGCAATTAATTAATTAGCACTGGATTTAAAACAGGCGATAATTTGCTCGATTCTGTTTTTGGATCGATAATACCTTATAATAATACCTTGGAAACTATTCACACACATTGATCTAGCCCCAAACTAGGATTCCCTGTATCTTGGGTACGATACACATACTTATATAGATAAATATCTCACTCTTCTCGCTTTCAAAAACCGAGTAAAAGAGCACATCCTCTCTCTTTTGTGATAGTTGTAGGATGTATATTATTTTTATTATATGTAAACTATATGTACAGGTTTATTATGTATTGATATTTATTTAGTAGTTTAGTATATACGAGTATGTTTTTTATTTACCGTATTTTATTTATTTATATGTATTTTATTATTGTTTAGATATTGTGCACTGCCTACCCTTTCTTCATAAAATTTCCTGTCATGCCTTGTTTTGCTGGAAAAAATCTCTTTTTAGAGATAAGCTCGCCTTTGTACATATGTTTTCTCATAATGTATCTTTTTTAAATAACTGTGTTCAATAAAGAATTATGAATTATGAAATATTATACTTAGATATATAAACAACCATGACTAGGGTACAAATCTGCCGTTCTCATCAAACAAATAGTTTCCCCCACCGGGACACTAACCCGGGACCCTTGGCTTCGTAGGCAGGGTCACTACCGACTCGGCCGTTCGGTCATCATTCGATGACAAACATATCTTTGGAATGCTTTTATGAATATTTTTTTGCTGCTGTTTGCAGTCTAAAAGCCCGATTTTTGCTGAAGAAAGCAGAAATACGTTACAAGTTTCATAAACATGTGTGTACCATCTTCTGTACGTACGATAGGCATAGCGTAAAGCAATGAGGATATTTACTTATGTCGCTGATAACAATTTTCGAAGGATTACTAAGATATCACAAATGAAGATAAATAAAATATCAAAACGGAATATTTTTGCACACAAGTAACACAAATACTTATCCACTTAATTAACCGAGCGAGCGAAGCGTCCCCGTTTCAACTTGGGCAAAAATGTTTCGTATATCTGGATTTCTGTCCGAATTTCTGTCCGGTCGTTCTCCTCTACAGCTGGAATTTAGCAGGTTATTTTTTTAGCGGCATAATGATATGTTTTTTTTTTGTCGATTCAGTTTTTCCAATTTCATCAAAATGTAAAAAAAATGCTGCAGCCGAGACGGCTTGACAGATTTTAACAAATTGTCGTTGGATTTTTGAATACCATGAGAATGACATGAGCTATATTTTTTTTTGTTAACAGTTATTTGGTTGTTTTTTTAGATAGCAAAATGTAGTTTACAAAGTTATTGGCGCGGCTACTTTCATACCCCATGTAAGTAACCAGGTGCATTCATATGTTAGAAGTTCACGTTTCTGCCAACAGAATCGCGAGGTCTACATCTCACAGAGCCACTAGTTATACTAGGTTTGTATATGTCACCGGAAAATAATACGATCCGCAAGTTTATAAATTTCCTAATTTTTTTTCCGCAAGTTTATAAACATACTAACCTAACCTAACCTAACATAACCTAACCTAACCTAACCTAGCATAATATAATCTAGAAGGAAGTTTATAAATTTCCTAGGAAATTTATAAACTTGCGGATCGTATTATTTTCCGGTGACATATATATGTCACCGAGGGATAGTCAAAACCGTTAGTTAATAAACTAACGCGTTAGTTGATCAACTATCGACAGATAGTAAACCAGACCGACAGGGTTTAGAATTTACGTTACTTTTGTTCTTACATGTCAACCTAACAAAAAGACTATTCGGGGGCTTCGCTGCGCTCGCCCCCTCTAGTCTTCACCTAAGCTACCGCAGTGCTTGCTCTGGTATTTCGTTTGCCATTCAACTTTAAACCAGTTTACTATTTAACGGTTTTAATCGTTAGTTTATCAATTAACGCGTCGTATAGTAAGCAGTAGGCTACAGTTTACTATCTGTTGATAGTTGACCAACTACCGAGAGAAAAAAACTTTAACAACTAACGGTTTTGACAATCTTACGGTGACATATACACACCCAAACGTTCACTGCAACAACAACTAAGGTGTGCGTGTGTGTAATGGAGTGCTGACCGGAACCAGCAGTTTATCAAACTCACTGTGTGACGTCGCTGTTTCTGGTTCCTACGACACAGGGTATCCTAGTGTGGGGCCAGAAGCAAAGTATGTGCCTGTATGTAAATGTAAAAATGTAGTAAATGTAAAGATAGGTATATCTACAGCCCAAACCACGCAACACCGTTTATCGTGTTGAAATTGAATTCCTAGTGAAAAGAATGAATCTAATTCAGGCTGAAGAATATCTAGATAAGAAATAAACAAGCGTTGAAACAACATAAATATCCGAACGATAGCATCTACAAATGGACAGCGAAAGGGAGGCGCTGAGAGGAATATAAAAATCCAAAAAAATATCGTTTTACTTTTTGTGCCAGCCCTGCCTGCCACCCGTCCTGCCACCCGTCTGGCCTCTGACACGGCCGCTGTTATTTATTTATTTTATGCGAGATAAAACGTTCAAATAAATATTTATTCGTGCACCTCGTAACATGGATATTTTCACTATATTTTCCAAGGTAAAGTAAATCATTCAAACGAGCACGATTCGCTATTTTGACGAATCATCTATTTTCACGTTTTGTGTAACCAAAACGTTTAAAATTGCGCATCGTCTTTTAAAATCACAATCAAACCAAGTATATCTATTCTATTCGGGTATTTTGACGATTAAACGATTCCGTATGCAATGTGAACGTCAATGTGGGTTCCCGTGTTAATGAGCTCTTAATTATATCAATGGGCGCCTTCCATGGTCCGGTAGGTGCTATAATTTTAATGATGGAAAAATATGAACCCATTATGTTGGGTTTTTATGTATTAGACATTGTGGTCGAAATGAATGTTCCTGTATTATATAAAATGCATATTTTGAACCCCCGACGACGAAAAAAGAGGTACTTTTGAACCGTCTATCGGTGTGTGTGTGTGTGTGTGTGTTAGTAGGTGTATCTGACCATGGAACCATAGGGGTATAAATAAAAGTAAACTTTCTTGCGATGGTTTTAAGATAAAAATAAAAGAGATTCCGTAGTTCGAAAGTTATCAGCTTAACATGAAATAGCGGTCAAACGGGTAAATGAATTTTAATGAGGTCTTTTGTGTTTGATAGTAAACTTTACTGATTGCTTTATTGGTTTTTAGTTATGTTTTGTTAAAATCGGTTTAGTACTTTGAAAGTTATCAACTTAACTAGGATTGCCCTCAAACGGGTGAACAGAGTTTCCATTTATTTAACTCCTTTTGCGTGACAGTGGTTTGTCCATCACCGCTTTGGATCATCAATTATCAGGCCAAATGTATCTCTGACGGATACGATGGTACTCCTATACAATTATGGGCCTTGTGCTGGACCTCATGTACTGCAGCAATAACAGTTCGGCCGTCACAGGTATGCCGAAATATCTAGTACCTACGTCATTACTAAATGTACCAACCGAGTATACAGCAAGTCCGGTAGATCGATGCAAAGACTTAAACTGAAGCTAGTACATACCATTTAGAACCATTTGAGCCAAACATATATGAGCGGTGGTTTTTTTTATTTAAAGTATGGTGGAAACGGATGAAATTAAAATGAGGTCCACAAATACTCATTGTTGTATGATACGTCTCAGTCTGATTATAGAAATAATAGAAAAGAAGGTCCAGGTGTAGGACGAACTAGGAAGGAGACTTGGAATACGTAGTAGGTAATATTATGTTTGGGGTGTAGTGGGTTATTAGCGTCTATCTCTGCCAGCCGACTTCTCTGTAAGTAGCATAGATAGTTCTAAAGTTCGCTGGTAGCTCATAAATTCTCACCAGTGGCTCCTAGTAGCAGTAATGTGCGCAGCGGCCACACCCCTGGCAACCGTGTCGGCTCACGGGCTAAACCTGGATGAGGGGCTTGCCATTTCGGTGGACAAGTTATACGCGGAACCCTCCCGCATAGCGCACAAAATCTGACTCGGCGAGGAAGGCAACACAAAGAAGATCGATCGAATCGAAGACTCGGAGATTCAGTAAGGCAAGGTGGATGGCCTAGGGCATCGGTAGAGGGCTTACAGTTACCGGCGGCCAGACACAACATCTGACCTCTTCTTCAGTCGTAGCGGTTTCCCGTTCCACTGAACAAAGAAGAGGGAAGACGAGTGTGTGCGCTTGCGTTTACGCGGACGTTCGCGCACCCTAAAATTTCCTGCGTATATGACCGCTTCCGTTAATTGGACTCCGATTTCACTTAAGTCCTGTGGCGATGGGATAAGGTAGAGAGGTCTGGTTTGATGCAAGCCAGGCTTTGTCTGAATCCTGCACATAGGCGGTCCTGGGGGTGTGAGTACACGCCGTGGTCGCTTTCGCACTGCAACTTAGGGGCAACAGTGCGGTTGAGGCAGCACCCGGGATGACAAAGCAGCTCTATTTAGAGAGGCACTGCTTTCCTCGCTCAGCTGGGGAGGGGACTAGAAAAGGTGTCCTAAAAATTGCTTGCCCCTACTCGGAGGGTGGTAGTAACCGCGGCTGCTACCGCATCACTTTTAAGCGTGGTCGAAAATGCAAAAAAAATATTAACATGAAAACACCTATCATGACATTCGGTGCGTGGAACGTGAGAACGCTTCTTGATCAAGCTGGCAACGCCTGTCCTGAACGCAAACCGCGATTGTAGCTCGAGCACTTCATCGCTATAACGTGGATGTGGCTGCTCTCAGCGAGACACATCTGGCGGAAGATGGTGGTGGTTATACTTTCTTCTGGAAAGGTACCGCTGCGTCCGAACCTCGGCGATCAGGTGTAGGATTTGCCTTCAAGAATAACTTGGTAAAGCGACTGGAGGAGTACCTTGTACACATACGATGGTCCGACCGCGTGACCACATTGCGCCTTCACCTGAACAAAGATAAGATACCTTAATGTCATCAGTTTCTATGCTCCAACGCTAGGCAAATCTGATGACATCAAGGACAAGTTCTACGAAGAATTGACCCATTGCCTAGACAGCATAAACGCCAAAGAGCAGATTCTATTGCTGGGCGATGTCAATGCTAGAGTTGGACGAGACTATGAGGCTTGGCCTGGAGTTCTGTGTAGACGTGGAGTCGGCAACATGAACAGCAATGGTCAGTTGCTACTCAGTCTCTGCTCAATACGGTTTGGCAATATCGAACACTATGTTTAGACTCACCGCCAAGTACAAGACAACATGGATGCACCCTAGATCCAAACACTGGCATTTGATCGATTATGCTATTGTAAGGCAAAAAGATATCCGTCAAGTGCAAGTCACCCGTGTCATGCGTGGCGCGCATTGTTGGACGGACCACCGACTTATTGTCACAAAACTGCGACTTCACCTCCATCACCCTCGTAGATCCACTACTAAAAAGCTTGCGTCTCTGAACGTGAAGAAGCTGAAAGATCCCGAGGTGAGGGAGAAATATGCTAAAACCTTGACCGAGAAGCGGTTGCCTAGTAGCGAGATAGGTGATGTTGATGTTGCCTGGGGGACTTTGTCTTCTCACATTATGGACACCGCTTCTGTTACTATAGATAGAAATGACCGGCTTAATGAAGATTGGTTTGATGAAAATGATGAGATTCTCAGGGGAGCACTCGACATACACTGAGACCTCCTGCGACATCATGGTAGGCGAGGTGAAAGCATTGCGGTAGTCAAAGCCAGTGACCTAGAATTGCGCAAGCTGTCACGTCAAATAAAAGACAGTTGGTGGCAGGACAAAGCTTGCCACATGCAGTGGCTCGCTGACCATAACCAGCTTGGGGAGTTTTACAGCGAGGTACGTAAGTTGATTGGTACATCCTACCAAGCTAAGGTGCCTTTAAGGTCTACAGACGGTATGCACCTCTTAACAAGCAAGCAGGATGTTCTTATGCGTTGGGCTGAACATTTCAATACCTTGCTCAACGTAGATCGTTCAGCCGATCTACAAAATATCAGCTTAATGCCTCAACTCCCGCTTGCCATCGAGCTGGATGAGCCCTTATCACGTGACGAAGTTGTCACTGCCATCAGACAGCAGCAAAACAATTGGGCGGTTGGCATTGACCTTATACCGGGAGGGCTACTTAAATACGGCGGTGATGAGTTGTATACGTTGGTTTGGGAACTGTTTGTTCGCATGTGGGAGGAAGAGCGGGTCCCTAATGACTTCAAAGTGTCGCGCATTAGTGCTCTCTACAAGAATAAGGGTAACCGTTCCGACTGCAACTGTAACCGCGGTATTTCGCTTTTGTCTGCCCCTGGAAAGGCCTTTGCCAGAGTGCTTCTAAATCGCCTAAAGGATTTGTCCGAAAAAATTCTGCCTGAAACCCAGTTTGGCTTCCGACCTGATCTTTCCCGCTATCTTTTCCGTTCGACAACTACAAGAGAAAAGTAGAGAACAAGGTCGCCAGTTGTATCTATGCTTTGTTGACCTGGAAAAAGCATTTGACAGTGTGCCACGAGAAGCCCTCTGGTTGGTGCTAGAAAAGATTGGATGCACGGAAAAGTTTGTAAGACTTCTCAGACTCCTGCACGAAGACATGCAATGCTGCGTCGCCGTAGATGGTGAACAGTCAGACGTCTTCCCCGTTACCTGTGGAGTGAGGCAAGGGTGTGTCCTAGCACCCACACTGTTCGCCTTATACTTTGCAATGGTAGTCAAGGAGGTTCTGCAGACAGTTTCTGAAGGAGTCCGCATCCGCTTTCGCACAGACGGTGGTCTTTTTAATTTAGCTAGACTTAAGGCATGTACCAAAGTCTCGTATGCGTTGATAACAGAGATCATGTAAGCTGATGACCTTTGCTTTCTAGCAGAAACCCCAGATGGCCTGCAAGAGCTTATGTCCGCATTTCACCAATCTTGCTGTAAATTCGGCCTAAAGATTAGTGTCAAAAAGACAGAAGTCATGTCCCTGGACACCGATTGTCAAGAGACACTGTCGATAAAGATTGGTGAGGATATGCTCAAAAAGGTGGACAAATTTCGAACACTATTACATCCAAGTGTGACCTTGATTGATGATTGATTGTTGTGACCGAGATCAACAGCAGGATAGGTGCTGCAGCTGCGGCATTTGGAAAAACTGTGTTCCAAGGTCTTCTGCTCACATGACCTTAAGCTGGCTACCAAAATATCAGTATACATGGCAATTGTGCTGCCAAATCTACTATACTCCTCTGAATCGTGGTGTGTGTATCGCCGCCACATACGCACTCTGGATCGTTTCCACCTTAAATGCCTTCGATCCCTTATGAAAATCAAATGGTCCGACCGTGTGCGTAATACCGAAGTTCTGCGACGAGCCAATGTAGGTGGCATTGAAGCCTACTTAATGCGTCGGCAGCTTCGATGGTGCGGTCACGTATCACGTATGAAAGAGGAGAGAGTGGCGAAGCGCATCTTTTATTCCGAACTGGAGGAGGGCAGGCGAAAACATGGCGGGCAGCTTCTCCGATACAAAGATGTTCAGAAGCGACACATGAGAAGATGCAACATAGAGCCCTCTCAATGGGAAGGTTTGGCAGCACAACGACCAGAATGGCGCAGGATTGTGAAGAGGAAAGTACGCGAGCTCGAGGATCAGCGTAAAGCTGACCTTGATATGAAACGCGACCTGTTAAAAGCCCGTCCACCTGCTGCCATTACCTACAACTACGCGGGTGGCGTACTTACGTGCCCCCAATGCACAAGGAGTTTCGCTGCGAAGATGGGCTTCATAAGCCATGTTCGGGCGCACGCGCGCGAAACCGACTAGGAGTAGAAGTGGTCGCCATGACCGAAATCGGTCGGAATCATCATCATCATCAATATTATGTTTATTTAATATGTTAGGCAAGTAATCATTCTTCAATTTCATCATTTATATCAGACAGCATTGTAGTGACGCCAGCCTGGTGAACGCCGGAACAAACGCGACAGTGTTCATAACTTTTGCACGCGCAGGAGTCGCCACCGAAGCACGCCACCGCGGACGTGAGCTGAACACGTTGGTTTGGCCTATCCTTTATGGTTTGTTGTATCGCGGGTGTTGTTAAAATACGTCCCTTATGGACACGTCCCTTTAATTTATAAAATCTCGTGTAGTACATTATTTGTAGCTGTAGCGGAAATTGAAATAAGGTACAGCCGGATTCTAAGGCCCACTTTTTTACAAATTTAAATAAAACCTTTATTTTACCACCCTAAAGAAAAACAGGTTTACAATAATATTAATATTTCAGAATCCAAATAAATGTAGTTTTTAGAGATATGACGATAATAGGTGTATTTTATTACATTTTTAAAAACATCTAATTTGGGCTTTACTAAAAATGGTGTGTATAATAGGCCCGTGCTGTTTATAGGCCGTTTAGTGCAAAAGTACGCATTAAAGACCTCGAATATTGTATAAATATGAAGATTGTCATATTCATGAACTTAAAAACAGCAAGCTGAAATAAAAATCATCAATATTTTATAAGAAAACACACTTTTCCACTGTATAAGAAAATAGCCCAGCTATTGAATTGTTAGGTGTTTCGTGTATAAATGTTAGGATTTACAAAAAAAAACATACATAAAATTATTAATGTTAGAATTTAGTAACTATTTTCAAGGATTTTTGATTGATAATTTTCCTACATTAAGCCTTACACGTATTTTCTTTAAAAGGCCCATATTGTGGTTAACAATGCCCTGGAAACTTCACTTCTGAAATATAGTTTAGAATTAGTATTATTTTATTCTTAAATATTAATTTATTTATGTATGAGGTATAAATAAAAAATACAGTTTTCATAATAAAAATTCAGTATTATTTTATTGAGAACTTACTTAACCAAACAGTAAAATTCCTTATTAGACTGCAGTAGTGTTGCAAGGCCCAGCCGCGTCTTGTAAGACCCAAGCATTAATTTTTTGGGCCTTCCTAAAGGACGCGGGCCTTGCAACACAAATTGATCATTTTCGAAATAGGTAGAAATAAAATCGCACAGGGCTATGTAAATATGAAGATAAAGATAAAGATAAAGATAAAGATAAAGATAAAGATAAAGATAAAGATAAAGATAAAGATAAAGATAAAGATAAAGATAAAGATAAAGATAAAGATAAAGATAAAGATAAAGATAAAGATAAAGATAAAGATAAAGATAAAGATAAAGATTTATTTATTTGCTAAAACATGTGTCAGTCAAGATACATAAGCATGCATTTTGGATAATAAATAAGAAAAATTCGGATCAACATGTTCTACTGTTATCAGCGTACAAATTTGAGTGGCGGTAAGTCAGGACACGGTTTCAACCATTCTGATGTTAAAAAAAAAATAACATTAATTTAACTTGCATTATAAAAATTCAATTATTAACATTTCAATTACATCAAGAATATTTAAATAATTACAGTGGTCAATATGATTAGAATTTGTCATTGAGAATGTCATTTATAAATTTCATCAATAATATTTTAATAATAACAGCGGTCACTACTTTAACTGGAATTTATCATTGAGGAAGTCATTTACACTATAATAACATTTATCAACTAATAATGATTTGAGCTTATTTTTAAATAGGGAAGTATTTAATTGTTTATAGCATTTTGGTATTTTATTGAATATGATAGGCGCCATACATAGGATGCTTTTGCTCAATAGCGCCGTTTTACAGGAAAAAAGGCGCAGTCTTTCTGTGTCGCGTCTATCACGAGTCACTGTTTCAGATAAACGTGGGAATAAATGAGGGTTGGTCTTCACAAAAGTAGCTACTTCTATTATGTATAATGACGGAAGTGTCAGAATTCGGTGCTTAGTAAATAAAGGCTTACATGTCTCGGTCGTCCTAATATGAAACATAGCACGTATACACCGTTTCTGCATTTTAAATGCTACTTCTTTATTAGTCGAATTACCCCAAAATATGATTCCGAATCTAAGAGCAGATTCTACAAGCCCGTAATACGCCGTGAGTAACACATCTGTACTGACTACTGGAGATAATTTATGTAAAACATATGCTGAAGTACTAATTTTTTTAGTTAATTGATTTATGTATTCTTTCCAGTTTAATTTATTGTCAATTTTCAAACCCAAAAATTTTGCAGTTTCAACCTGATTTATCGTATTATTTTTAAAAATTAATTTAATGTCATTGTTTTTAATTCTTTGGCTGAAGTGCATAATATTCGTTTTCTTTAGATTTATTTTTAAATTATTGTTGTCGAGCCAATTTATTATCGAAGTCAAGGAATTGTTTATATCTAATTCATAATTATTGTCTTTATATTTAATAGTCACTGTGCTGTCATCGGCGAATAGGGATATTGGATTATTAGTCGATTTTGGTATGTCATTTATATATATAATAAATAAAAGGGGGCCCAGTACACTTCCCTGTGGCACACCGTGAGTAATTTTACGCGAATTGGACCTGTATGACACTTCATTCTTTGTTTTGCAGTTCAGCCTTGATATCTCCGTTATTTGGTGTCTATCTGTCAAATATGATTGTATTAAATCTAAAACATTACCTCTAATTCCGTACGCTTCAAGTTTTTTCGTTAGGATATTGTGGTCCACATAGTCAAATGCTTGTGTCATATCACAATAAATCGCACTGACTGGAGATATCTTGTCCATTTGACACATAACATTTTTTAGTAAGTCGTACACTGCCATATTGATTGTTTTATTTCGACGGAAGCCTTTTTGTTCGTGGCATAAAATATTATTCTTTTCTAGATAGTTGTTTATTTCCTTGTAGTAATATTTTTCAAATATTTTAGAAATTATTGAGATTAAGGCAATTGGCCTGTAAAACTCCATTAGTTCTTTGTTTTCTTTCTTGAATAGGGGTTTAACAAGCGTTAGTTTCAAATCCTTTGGGAAATAATAATGAAAAGAATGATGATCAAATATATATCCTAAACAAAAATCTACTTAAAAATCGCATTCTAGGCAAGTAAAAAGTTACGTTTTGTGGGAGATAAAATTAGTAATAGGAGTTGCCGTGACCGACTTCAGCGAACAACCGGGTGCCACCGGCAAGTTGGCAGCCACACGCCACCCTCTCCTATGTTCGTGCGTTCCTAGTGGTTTGTTTCATACGTAATATGAAGCTGGCGCGAATCAAATGTATTTTAATTGGTTTTCTGGGCTTGGGCCTTGCAAAACTGTGGGCCTTATTACCCGGTAGTACCTTACACATTATGTGAAAATATTAACTCTACTTATTACGGTTCATGAGACACAGCCCGCTGACGGATGGACGGACGGACAGCAGAGGCTTAGTAATAGGGTCCCGTTTGGAAACCTAAAAACGCATTAAAACCCGTCTACCCGTTTGAACGCTAGAGAACCACGGTCAGACACACAGACAGACGCTTCAAACTTAAAACATCCTTCTTTTTCGGCTTGGGGTTAAAATGTCCCGAACTTTCGCCAATCACCGCTACAAATAAACTCAATCCTTTTAATTATAATTTGCCCAAAAACCTAATTAAGTAACTATCTGGATGCCAACCACGTACAGGTGAATCGTGTGTGGTGGTGACTGTGGTATTTTTAGGGCAATAGGTTGGAAATAAATTTAAATAGTATTTGAACCGCTTAAACCCGATGGAGGAACCAGCAGTGTAATGTTTTCCGTGCCCATTTCGTTGGCACACGCTGCAACCCAGACGCCATGACGGATTTTAACATAAAGATGTCGTTGGAACAGTCTCATTTGTTTTATTACTTTTGCACAAAACAGTGAAATGTAGTCGAGATCGCGGATCAACTATTGTCATAATTTTTTCCATACACATAAAACTCCTCAACTACTACAAAGAAATTAAATTAGTACCGGTATGCAGCCTGGCCCAATCATCCTTTGTGCGGACTACTGCGGACCGTACACGTGTTCAGGAATGCATGAGATACCCCACTAATTGCACTTGAAAAATTTCCGCCTGCCTCAATGCAGATGTATAATTATATTTTAAAGTAAATTCGTGCTATATTTTAAAGGAAGAACTCTCAATAAGATAAAAAAAAACCTCATATCATTGAAAACAATGCGCCCATCAAAATACGTGATGAAAAAACAAAAAGTAATTTTCAATTTTATAACATCGATGTTTGTACAAAAAATATATGGAAATGAGCGTACCAATAAGTTAAAAAAATTACTGTTTTATCAGCTGTCTAACGTGGTAAAAATGTTTGCCCTACAAGGTGACATTTAATTAGCTGACCATATTTTGGGGATTGATAGCACCGATCATTATAAATCACTTTCCCAAAGAAACATAAGGTCGCAAATGAAAAATATGTTTCGTCCCTCAGTACATTGACCCGATCAGCTGATTACAAGTTACTATGGGAGACGCAAAAATTTATTTCGTTTACGACCATATGTTTCTTGGGGAAAGTTGTTCATAATAATGGGGACTATCATTCCCCTAAATATGGTCAACTAATTAAATGTCACCTTGTATATTAAAGGAAGAATTCTCAATAACATCAAATAAACCCTCGTATCATATAAAACAGTGAGTCCATCAAAATTCGTGATGAGAAAACTAATAGTTATTTTCAATTTTATAACATCGGTTTTGTAAAAAAATAAGAATCGAAATGAGCGTACTAATTAGTTAAAAATCTTCCTTGTTTTATCAGCTGTTTAAAGTGGTAAAAATGTTTGCCCTGACTTAAAAAAACTTAAAAAATCATTGCATTAATAATAAAGTAGGTAGAGGGTAGGTACAGGTGTCTTCACGTATATTGATGTGAACGAGAACGAAAACGAGTCGTAGGTGACAGCGGCATTTTGATAGGACTTCCCGTTATAGGTTTTGAATTTTACTACCACGACAAAAGATTCAAAATTGCGATGCCCCGCAAAAAGGCGTGAGAGTTGTTAAGGAAAAAAACTGTGTAAATTAGAGCGAAAAATAAGGAAACGAAAAAAGTACTGACTCAAGTGCAGTGTTTTTTATCCGCGACCTACTTCCAATGTTGTTCTATTATCCTAAGGTTTATTAAGAATGTAACCGAGGTAGCTGCTGGGGCTAATTCACACATTCGAATTACAGTAGGCGTTCAATCTATAATAAACTAATAAAGAATTAAAAAAATGAGCAAAAGCTGAAAAATATCGCATTCTTATGTAGAAATCGCCTTACGCCATACTACGTGGCTGCGGTCGTCCTTTGAACTTTAAATGACATCTTACGTTAAAAATGCCAAATTCGTCATGTGAATACCCTAAGACTCATCCCCACATGCCCCCGGTCTGGAACGCTTGAAATAGCGATAAAAAATATTACAATAAACTAACTATTTCCGACGGTTCGTGTATTTTGCAATCATCTATAAAACCACTAATTATGCATAGAAAAAATCAGCAAAAGCATCTGAAACGGTCTTCGTATTTCGTATATATTTATTGCACATAAAACAACATAAGATATAATAAACAGAAAGGACATCTACAAAGGCATGCTTATCTCTAAATAGAGATCTCTTCCAGCAAACCCAAGGTTGATAAGAATAATTTAATATACAGGATAGACCTATGTGCTCTGATAAGATACATACATATATTACTGAACTATTGAACTAACTGCTAGATACACTACAAACAAAAGTACACACGACAAAGAAGATCGGTTTGCAGGGCACACAAACACCAGTCTTTGTGTGCGTAACGTTGCCAATAGCTACGATTAGCAATGCACACTAACACAGTATTCGTGTTAATGTCGCGTCTGTGTGCGTTTTTCTGATCCCATACATTCATTGATTATGACGCAAGTTTTCACAGCTTTATGCAAAGTAGTCGATAGCCTAGTGGATTAGGTGCTAGAATTACGATATGTAGATAAAGGTTCGATCCCTCAAAGGAAATTATTTTTTAGAAGCTACGAGTATTATTAAATTCACATAGCATCGAATATAAATTGATTACAATTGTTTAACCAAACTAGAGTTCGAAGAGTTGTAAACTTGCCCGGTAAAAAGGCCATAGTCTACCTTCTTTATTTAAAATGTAACAGCTACCCTCTTTAAAATTGTTTTGCGTCTGCGCGCTCTCAGCATTAGTTGTATTGCATTTCGTTCCTTGTAAATTGTGATTGAGATTTGTTATCTATCATGGAAAGTCATCTATCCACTTTTAAAAAGGCGGAAATCATTGTTTTGTATGAACAAAACATTTCAATTAGCGAGATAGCACGACGTTTAATGATATCGGTGAGTTATGCATATAAAAAATAAATTTGAAGGTTTTTTATAAATTATGATTATAATTATACCTTGTGTTACTACTTCATTGTATTTTTTTCTTATTTTACAGAGAAGAACAGTGCAACTGTGGGTTCATAGGTATGCAGATTCTGGACATGTTGAAAGTCGTCGACCAGGCCCACAGCCTGTAGCCTACACAGCTGCATCTGATCGCCATCGCGACATCATTGCAGCGCATAACAGCAATCCGTTTGCCAGCACCCGGTCTACGGCGACACTTCATAATGTAACACTACAAACAGTTCGCAATCACTTACGAGCTGATGGTTTAAGATGTCGGAGACCAGCGAAGAAGATTATGATGTCTAATGAGCATCGTGAAGACAGAGTGCGGTTTGCCCGTGAATATTTGGACTTTGATTGGTGTAATAATGTTGTTGTTTTTAGTGATGAAAAGACTTTTAGATCAGACAAGGATGGGCGTAAAATACTGTGGAGAAGAAATAATGAACGATATAGTTTAGCAAACATTCTACCGTGCAGGTGTAGTGGCCGTATTACTTTGGGATATTGGGGATGGATGTCGTCGATGGGCCCCGGTGAATTAGTGCAAGTGAGTGCTCGCAACACTGCTCAAGGATACTTGGATATTTTACAGAACGTCATGTTACCAACCGTACGAACTGTATATCCGGATGAGCATATATACTTTGTCCATGACAATTGCGCTGTGCATCGCGCCCATATTGTGCAAGAATGGTTTAACAAGCAAGAATCCTTGACAGTTATTGACTGGCCTTCTAAAAGCCCTGATTTAAACCCCATCGAAAATCTATGGGGACATATGGTGCTCAATTGGGATCCATCGAATGTGAGATCTAGGTCTAATTTAGATGAAGTTGTTACTTCAACCTGGGAGATAATGCGAGGCACTGACATGTGTTGGAATATGGTCACTGGCATGAGAAGTAGACTACAACAAATAATAGTAAGAGAAGGAGCTCCACTAAGATATTAAATAAAACATAACCATTAATATGTGAAAGCTTTGTGTTATCATAAGATAAGGTGATTTATATGTCTATGATGTTATTGCTACTTCAGGTTAGAAGTTATCACATAATTTCTAATTGCTTAGCATGTTGATTCATAGCTTATATATCATCAACTGCGACATCTGTCCTTGTCTGACTAAAACTAAAATAAGTAAATTAAGTGTAGTTTATTATAACAAACTAGTAATAAATTATTATTAGGACGAAATATAATTTTGTTTTATTATGAAAAAAATAAGGCTGGTTTCACCACATGCTGATAAAGCCTATCTGTCAAATAACGCCATACAAAAATCTAAGTTTAACTGGCAGATAGGCTTCATCAGCAGTGGTGAAACCGGCCCTTAATCTAGAATAAATATTTGGTCTGATCAATAATAATTAAAAAAAAGTATCTAAAAAAAAACATCACCATGCTTTTTCCCTCCTTGATAGAGGATCGAACTCAATACCTCAAAGTCATTAGTCTGGCATCTAACCCGTTGGGCTATCGTCCACTCTGTAGGAAGCGGTAAAAACTAGTCTTATATTCAACGAAGACACATAGTGATTGTATGCTCAGACAGTATTATAATATCTGTGACTGTGCTGTGACGACCAATGTAACGCACACACATTCAAGTCAGCGATTCGTGTCGCAACGTTACGCACACAAAGAGTGGCATTTGTGTGCCCTGCAAACCGAACTTCTTTGCCGATTGTACATAAATATTATATAAAAATATAAATACACCTAAATAAACTAATATATACAAAGCTCAAATCTAGGATAGAGAAAGATAATGCTCCTTCAAACGATTCTTAAAGACGGGCAGAGATGGACTATCTCTGATAGTGCAGGGAAGCGAGTTCCAGAGAGTGATCGCCCGCAATCGAAAACAGTGCTTGTATGCGACGGTGTTGTGATGAGGTATAGAGAGCAGGGAAGCCGTATGAGTTCTACGTGGACGAGCCGAAGGGAGAAATTGAAAAAGCTCACGGAGAAAGCTAGGGTATCGAGGGTTGGTTAAGATGTTGAATAGAAGAGTGAGGATGTGTGTGTCCCGACGAAGACGGATCGGCAGCCATTTTAACTCCTTGCGATACTGCGAGACGTGGTCGAACTTGCGCAGTCCGAAGATAAACCGAATCCCGAGATTTTGAAGTCGCTCGAGTCTGTTCAGTTGCTCTTCGTTGGCGCTAGCCCAACAAACATCGGCATAATCGATCAAGGGGAGAAGAAGAGATTGAGCAATAGTAATTTTTGTTTGATGGGGCAGAAAGTTCTGAAGCCGTCTTAGTGAGTGAAAGGTGGCAAAGACGCGCCTACTGACCTCGCTGACATGGTTAGTCCAGGAGAGTTGTCTATCAAACATGACACCCAGGTTTTTGGCCTTGTCACTGTAGGCGATTAGAGTACCGTCATAGGTAACCGGCGGTATGGGCAATAGTTGTAATACGTTTAAAGAGTTTCTTGTACCTATAATAATCGCCTGGGAGTTACTGGGGTTTACCAGCAATCCGTATGACAAAGCCCAGGTTCTGATGTTCTCAAGGTCAGCGTTCAGTGTGTCTATAGCCAGGTTCACATCACTAAAGAGGAAATGACGATAAATCTGAAGATCATCAGCATAGAGATGATATGGTGAGGAGATAACATTGGAGATGGAGTTGATGAAGACAGAGAATAAGAGAGGGGAAAGAATACTACCCTGAGGAACTCCACTCAGTAAAGGTCTCCTCAGACCTTATGCGCTGCTGGCGATCTCTAAGATAAGAGTCAAACCAGCAGGCCGAGCGAGACGAGACATTAAGGGACCTTAATATTTGAGTGAGAATGTCAAAATCAACACAGTTGAAGGCGCTACTGAAGTCAAGCAGTGCTAGCACAGAAAGGTGTTTGTTATCCATAGCGAACTGGATATCATCCGTGACCTTTAACAAAGCCGTTGCGGTGCTGTGACCTGACCTGAAGCCGGATTGGAAGCGGTTGATCAAACTATTTCTGGATAGATAGGAAGAGAACTGGGTATGGACAACGGATTCAAGAACTTTGGAAAGGAGCGGTAGGGTGGAGATGGGACGAAACTCTTTGAAGGAGGAAGGATTGGATGTTTTAGGCAAAGGGATGACATGTGCCTTCTTCCATACTTTGGGAAAGGAACACTCTGATAAAGAATAGTTAATTAAGTGAGTGATTGCAGGAAGCAGCTCGTCGAGCACGCTCCTGATCATTCGAGGACAAATTTTGTCATCTCCAACAGCTTTAGAAGAAATTGCCAGCACTGCCTTCCTAACAGCATCGACTCCAACCGGGCTGAACTCGAAAGGAGTAGTAGTAGCAGCAGGTTTTAACCGGAGGCTACGCAGGGTGGCTTCCTTGACGATAAAGTCCATCACAACAGGGGGGGCAGAGAAGAATCTATTGAGACCGTTGAGATCGACATTACCGACTGGCAGATCCCGGGACTTACCGACGCCAAGAGTACGTAGAAACTTCCACACCTGAGCAGGAGTGTAGTTCTCGATGCACTCGTATATGTTGCGGCGCTTAGCGTCACGACACATACGGTTGCATCGATTACGGAGAGATTTGAATGTGTGAAAGTTCTCGTTAGTTGGGTCTTTCTTGTAGCGGCATTTAGCTCGGTTGCTCTTGGTCATTAGGCGTTTGATAACGTCGTTAAGCCAAGGTGCGGGCAGGTGCTTCACCCTAACTCTCTTGATCGGAGCGTGTCTGTCAAACAACCCCAAGATAATTGTGTTGAAGTTGTTGACTTTGTCATCAACGGTCTCGCTAGAGATGACGGGGGACCAATCAATAGAGGAGGCATCAGCTTTAAGAGAGTCAAGATCCAATTTTTTAAAGCTGCGAATATCTAAGAATTTAGCTCTACTCTTGGGAGACCTTATCTTGTATGATAGAAATATCAGATCATGGTAAGAGAAAGGGGTATTGATTTGACCGTGAGCAGCTACCTTGTCAGGATCGGATGTTATAATCAGATCAAGGAGGGAGGGTGTACAATGAGGCTGAAAGTGAGTAGCATCGAGGGGAAGAATATGTATATTCAAGGAGTCAACAATCGACTGGAGTTTATCAGAGCGGCAGTTATTTTTGAGAAGACAGGTGTTAAAATCACCAAGAATAAGAGTATCACTATACAGTGGGGTCAATTCATTCAAAAGGGATTCGAACGACTCAAAGTAGTCTATACGAAGAGAAGGGCTGTAGAAAACACCTAGAAGAACCTTATTATGGTGAAGACAGATTTCCAAGAAAATATACTCCGCAGATTCAGAGTATTGACTCGGAGAAGCACTGACTACTTTGCACGGGATATCCGAGCGCAGGTAGACAGCAACCCCTCCGTCAGCCTTCCCGACTCTGTCATTCCTATACAGCCTGTATCCTGGAAGACAGTACATAGAAGAGGGCAGGCTAGGCTTAAGGAATGATTCCGACACAAGAATGCCGTCTATACATTGCTGATTAAAAGTGTCTACAAGGTCAGAATAACTCGAGTGTATACTCTGGGCATTAATGTGACTAGGTTCAAATTTTTCCCCAGACCATTCCCAAAAACATTTTTCAGTTTGATTGAAAGAGATTCCGCTAAAGATGAGTTTTCATTGTCACTCTCTGCACTTTCAAAGAAGTCATCGTTGGAGGAGCACGAGAAGAAACTATCTTCAATATGTAGTGAGCTATCCATATTATTATATAATATAAATAAATAAAATTTAAATGAATAAACTACCTACGTAGTAAGTACCTACAAAGTAAAAAATATAAATATATATATATATATAAAGGGTGACCTAGACCCCTAACCTTCGGAGTGCTGAAAGATATCTAAGTACTTATGGCATCATTTTCAATGCAATACTCAGCTTAGATTATTATGGTAGAATATGATACACCGTTATATACACATCATTGTTATTTAAAAAAAAAAATATATAAGAAAATAATAATGCGAACACATAACGACGTGCAATCAGGACCGCATCCAAACGCAAGAACGAAACGCCAAATATTCAACAGTTGCAAAAATTAAGAAGCTGACGTTTGCGTTTCGTTTATACACTGGCAGAAAAACGAGGTTGACTGACAGTGACAGCTAACAAGTAAATAGATCAAAGTAAAGTAAGGTTACTTGTGAAAAAACAATAGGTAATAGATCAAACAAAGTGAACTTTGGACTTGGACAAAGAAATAATTCTACCTTACAATTATGTTGATCACTTCACTTCTTCACGCCCTGTGTATGGGCGGCTCTCCTGGTTTGAGCCCTGGTAGATGTTGCCGCTGTCACCGCAGCCGGTTTCTTCCCCTTGCCCGCGGGTAGGGGGGTCTCCTTGCTGGGATACTTCTCAGTCAGCGGCCGTAAATCCGCCCAGCATTCCACCTTATGCCGCGACTTGTCGGGCAACATCACTAGTACCTTGCCATCCGAAGACCAAGTGTTGTTGAGACCAAAATGCTTCCTCGCAGCAACAAACGGAAGGACTTTAGCGGATGACCTACTTTTGTTGACCCTGAGGGGGGGAGGGGGGGATGGGGGAGGGGAGTAGATGCCCCCCCTACTACTCCCCCCCCGCGGAAATGCCTAGTTTCTGAGATATGATTATTTAAAGTTTTGAGGTTATGTTGTTAAATTAAAACAAAATTTAGACTGACCTTGATCTTTAAGTGGGGGGAGGGGGAAGGGGGTAGATGCCCCCCACCTACTACTCCCCCCCCGCGCGGAAATGCCTAGTTGCTTTCTTCGAAAGGGTCATTTTTCTGCCTCGAAACCTTTCTCCTCCACAAATGCTCCATAATGCTATCATCAAAATTTACATGAAAAGTAGCCACAATAACCTACTCTAGCCAATCGTTTTTGTTTGCATACGCTGCGCTCCGCTCCGCTCCGCTCCGCTCCGCTCCGCTCCGGTTTAGCTTCTTCAACGTTCTAACATAACCTATAACCCGATTGAAAAGTAGCCACAATAACCTACTCTAGCCAATAGTTTTTGTTTGCATACGCTCCGCTCCGGTTTATCTTCTTCAACGTTCTAACATAACCTATAACCCGATTGAAAAGTAGCCACAATAACCTACTCTAGCCAGTTGTTTTTGCTTGTAAATATCGAGAGAACAAGAAAATAGAACATTCGCGAAACTACTAGAAAAGGGACTACTACTTTGCCGCCCAACCAAAAACGCGGCAAAACGTCCCAACAAAATGTGTTCCATTTTAAACAAAAATTACAACCTTTTTATTATCAAAAGTGATATTTTACGAAAGAAATACTAAATTAACTTTGATTGACGTAAAATAAATAAACAAACATAAATTGCAAGTTAAATGAACGTTTTTATTAAAATAGGTATTATTAAAAAAAGATTCCACATTTCCTCCTTTTTTTAGAGAATTCTCATCTTTTCAAATATGCGTACAACGAAATGTAGGTAATATATTTTGACCACAGACAAGATTTAAACATATTATTTGCGTTGCGTTACATAATTTTACAAAGAATTTTCAGATTTTCAAAAAATCATATCTTAAAAACTATTGAATTCCGCACCCTGAAACTTTCAGAAAGATGATCAAATGACCCCAGCATGATGCTAAAAAATTTTGGACGCCCCAGTGAGTAGGTCATCCGCTAAAGGTGAGCCCAACAAACACCTCATATCGGGTTTTGGTCAAGAACTCGGACACTGTGATGCCAGAACCCTTGAGCTGTCTTTTCACTCCCCACAATTCACAGCGTGCCGAGTATGTAGCAAAGCGGACTAGAAGTGGCCGATGATTGTTTCCCTTGGCACCAAGGCGATGTACTACTCTCACTGCACTGAGACACTCTGCAGATAGCTTCAGACGGGAGGCGAGCGCATCCGAGAAGACAATGTCTGGCTTCTCGTTTTCCGCTTCCTCCACACCATGCACCAGCAACACCTTGCGCCTCGCCGCAGTCTCATGCCGGTCCAGCCCTCGAGTGACAAGCTCCAGTTGGGACTTCAGCATTCCGAGGGTCTTCCACATGAGATCCTTGAAGTCCCTGAACTCACGTGCCAAATTGGTGATGTCCACGGGTCCAGTAGCAAGCGTGGCGGATTGCAGCTTCTGGTCATGCCTCCCCATCTGCTCAGTGAATGTGGCAGCCAGCTCTTTCATGTTCTTGTGTATGTGTGTACCGCATGCAGGTCCATATTGAAGTGTTGGTGATTTTAGAAAAATGATGGGAAAGAGAGTGAATTTAGTTTGATTAGGTTATTTGGGAGTCCAGGTCAGTGAGTTTATAAAATTATGTACATAAAATTTCGATTAAATAATTAAAATTTAATATTAAAATGCAGAGCAAAATTATAAGATGTGCACTTTCAGACTACCCTCGTTCTAGTTTCTTTCTAAAGGCTAGCCCTCTTAGTGCCTGGACACAGAAAAAACTCATGCTTTCAAAGCTATTGACGATTTACTAAATATAGGTGCAAAACTGAGGTCGAGCCTTGTGAAGGCCAATACGTATCAAATATATTCCTTACACCGAAACCCAATGGAAAAATGAGGTTTATTCTTAAACTTAAAGACCTAAATCAACTCATAAAAAACCAGTCAAGTGCGAGTCTAAATCGCGCACGAAGGGTTCCGTACCACCGTTCAATGGAAGCGATGGTGTGGAGTGAATAGTTTGGATTTTACACAGCAAAATATTGTTTACAAAGTTATTGGTGCGGTTACTTTCACACTCCATGTACGTAACCAGGTGCATCCATAAGTTTGTATGTGGTATTGAAAGAATTGTTGTATGGGAGCCCCCTTAAATATTTCTTTTATCCTGTTTTTTAGTATTTGTTGTTATAGCGGCAACATAAATACATAATCTGTGAAAATTTCAACTCTCTAGCTAGCTATGTTCTTGAGATACAGCCTGGTGACAGACGGACGGACGGACGGACGGACGGACGGACGGATAGCGGAGTCTTAGTAATAGGGTCCCGTTTGGAACCCTTCGGGTACGGAACCCTAAAAACAGACCACTTCAAGCTTGAAGATATGCGAACAGCTCTCAAACTTTTTAGTCCTAATTCCCTTTCGGCAACTTTAGATCTAGACGCATATTTTTTTATCAATATTCACAAAGAATCACGAAAATACCTACGATCTACTTTTGACCACAAGCTGTATGAGTTCCGCGTTTTGTCAATTTGTCTCAATGTCCCTTATATTTTTTACAAAAATCATGAAGCCAGTAGCTAAGCTCGGCAGGTCTCTTGTCCACCTTGAACCTCGATGATTGGCTGTTGTTCGGTTATAGTTACCGTAAGTGTTTCAACATTAACTAATAACGTGCTAGTTCCCTAGGTCTCATAAACATTGAGAAAAAAAAGTGTGTTGCAGCCTTCAATATCCTGCAAGTTTCTAGGTTTGATTATAAACTCACACTATTATCCCCCCTTCCCCCCGGACCTCAGCTCTGAGTACACGCGTCTACAGTGCTTTTGTTCATTAAATCATTAAAATTAAAAGTTATTCATCAAAATTAAATCCGTACCAAATATTAGGAGCGCATACGCTAATAGAAGGTGCGCAGCTGCTCACACACAGCACGGCGAAGCTCATCCCGACTCCACTACTATACGCGCTGAATCACCACCGAGCTCCGCCTACACCCCGCCAGCAGACCCGGTAGTACTCCACATCTACTACGCCCCGCCCACGCCCATTGATCAGTAAGTGCAGCTCCACCCATCACTTACTCACCGCACACGCGTCCGCTGCCTGTCCACTGCTGTCGCCCTGGTACCACCTTGCGCTAGCGACTATGGCTACTAAACGCACACCGCCGCCGAAGCTGAGCGCCCCGGCTAGTACAATGGACTCTGCCTCGGAATCGGATTTTGATCAAGGAACTGGCGGCAGTTTACCTAATCTCGCTGATAGCATTACACATAATGTGAACACTGGTCGCTTGAAGAGAAAACGGGAAGGCGAACTAGCTGAACTGAAGGACGAAATTAGAGAGTTATTCTCGAATTCAGAGACTGAGCAGAAAAATAAATTCGCCAACCTACAAGCTGCATTAGCAGAAATAAAAACCCAAAATCAGGCGCTCGCTGCACAAAACGCAGACATACAGGCATCAATGGAAATTCTGTATACTAAGCACAACGACATACAAAAGGAACTTGAGGGCCTCAGAATTGAAAGAAAAGAACACTTATCATACATCAAGGACCTAGAGACAAGACTAGACAATATTGAGAGATACTCGTATACAACTAAGATTGAGATCAGAAACATTCCTTAGGAAAGACAAGCTGAGGACAAAGAAGATCTCTCGAAAATAACTGTAAATATTGGCGCAGCCCTGGGGATTCCAATCCAAAAGTCGGAGATTAGAGATGTCTACCGTGGATTCGCAAAACCCGATCAGATAAAACCTCTGGTGATAGAATTTACCTCGGTTATTACAAAGGAGAACATCATGAAGGGTCTCAAGAAATTCAATAACAAAAAAGATAACAAAGACAAACTTAATACGAAACACCTTAATATGAACTGTCCTGAGACCCCAGTATATATCTCAGAATGCCTCACATATAAAGCTATAAAACTCCATTTCCTGGCTCGCGACTTTGCAAAGCTATATGGGTACAACTTCTGCTGGACCTCATATGGAAAAATATATCTCCGAAAAGCAGAGAACCATCCCTTCATCAGGGTCGACGATGAGGGCGTACTTGCTAAACTCAAAGCGAGTGCTTTGCCGTCAGTCTGACTAGTCGCTCTCAATTTGTTGCTTTTGCTCTTTGCTCACTCACAGTTGTTCACTCTCTACAGCATATCATGTCTATATCATAAAATATGTTGGTTTATATTCTACCTTACATGCACGCACAATCATAACATACAAAATAATACATCTATACATACACACAAATCACATATATTTACCTCTGTTACACTATATATTCAATCCCACATTCAACACACACACACGCTAATCTACGAATTTAAGATAACTTATATTTCCGAACTTATAAATACTTGTGCCCTTGCTAACATTTCTTATAATTCAATACTATAGCCGTTAATATTGCGAGGGAGATAGAGGAGACAGGTGAAATAGCTTGCATAAAGTTAGATGATCCAACTGAATACTCCACGACCTTAAAACATAGATTCCCCTCTAACTACCTACGCATTCTAACAGTTAATATACGTAGTGTTAATGCTAACTTTGACTCCTTCATGGTTTTCGTCACCTCTCTGGAACCCCCCATTGATGTGATTGTAATGACGGAATGTTGGATAAACGATAAAAGTGTAATACCTAGCATTAACGGCTACAACTACTTCAGTACCAAACGAAGTTATAATCAGAATGATGGAGTCATAGCATATACTAGAGAGGAAACGACGATAAAATCACAAAAGGAAGCACTTATAGAAGATGGGAATTGTATAGTCACGGAACTAGGTGAAGACACCACTTTAATCTGCTCATATATACCATACACCTTTAGCGATCCCTCTAATTATATAAATTCTTTAGGCAACCTAATACAAAATATGAATAGTAAAAACATAATACTTACAGGTGACATTAATATCAATATTATCCCGGATGAAATTACTGGTCATGCAGCAGATTACCTAGAACTGCTGGCTGCATATGGTCTAAGACAAGGTGTTAACCGTCCTACGCACAATAAAACATGCCCAGACCATTTCACGGTAAAAACTAATAAACTTGCGCACACGGTAGTTTTTAACGAATTTACAGATCACAATCCTATCATGCTTCTATTAAATCACACAGAAGCTATAAACAAAGCAATATCCCGTGAAAAAGTCGTTATCAATACTTTAGGCATTGGCAAACAACTCGAAGAACATGATTGGAAACCTTTTTTCCTAACGGAAGACGTTAATACTGCAGCAGCAACTCTGGTCACTTGCCTCCAAACTATAATCATTGACAACACGACTGCAACCAAAATCCCCAAACGTAACCAACCCTTAAAACCGTGGATTACAATGTCTGTACTTAAATCAATTAGAACTAGGGATACCATTTATAAGAAATTAAAAAAGAATAATACAAACGATACAATGCGAGAGGAATACAAGAAATATAGGAATTGTTGTAATAAAATAATAAAGAGTCTCAAAAAACAATATTATCAGAATCGGCTTAAAAATAATACTGGCAACGCAAAAGAAACATGGAAATTAATTAAAGAAATATGTTACCTAAATACAAAAAAAGAAACAAATGTAGATCTACTTAATATTGAGAAGGGTCCAATAGAGTCACTTGATAAAGTTAACGCCTACTTCACCTCGATAGGAGGTACCCTAGCAAAAGGTATACTTTAACGTACTGGAAAATCTGAGAGTAAACTAGCAGACCTAGCTATCTCAAAAATTACCCCTGCTAATTCGATGATGGTCTCTCCGACTGATCAGGCTGAGATTGAGCGCATCATAGCAACAAAACCAAACAGTGCACCCGGCTGGGACAATATACCAACTACTATTGTAAAGAATTTTTCCCGTCTGCTAGCTGGTCCACTATCTCACCTATGCAACTTAAGTTTTAGTAGGGGTAGCTTTCCTGACATATTTAAAAGGGGTATAGTCTGTCCTATCCATAAAACTGGTGACAAGAAGCTCCCCTCAAACTACCGACCCATCACATTACTGACAACGCTTTCCAAAATCATCGAAAAACTAATGAACAAACGTTTAATGACATATCTCGAAACAAACAATCTCTTAGCTAATAACCAGTACGGTTTTAGAGAAAAAAGAAGTACCGAGGATGCTGTTATGAAGCTGACCTTCAACATAGCTGGATATGTGGACAGGGGAGAAAAATGTTTGGGTGTGTTTCTAGACCTCCAAAAGGCTTTTGACACCGTCTGTGTACCAATCTTCCTCTCGCGCCTAGAAAATATGGGAATACATGGGATCACCCTGAAATGTTCAATGACTATCTTTCTGGAAGACAGCAAAGTGTCCGTGTAGGTAGTACATTTAGTGGGAATCAGGCTTGTACATACGGTGTACCACAGGGGAGCACGCTCGGACCAAGTCTGTTTCTTATCTAGGTATATTAATAGTCTGTGCAAAAATAATATAAATGCTGCTGACCTATACATGTTTGCAGACGACACGGTTTTACTATTTCATGCGGATTCATGGGAACTGGTTAAAAACCGAACAGAAACTGGTCTGTGCACCGTGACGGCATGGTTGGAGGACAATCTTCTTTCCCCAAAAACAAAATACATGTGTTTTAGCAAAACAGAAGCAGGCAGCCCCAACAGTAAATTTGAAATAAAAATTCACTCCTTCCCATGCAACAGGCTTGATTATAGTAACACCACTTGCAGCTGCGATATGCTCTCCAGAGTACCCCACATCAAATATCTTGGTGTCATCATTGATGATAAACTGAACTGGGGGCCACATATAACAGTAACAGCTAATCGTATAAGAAAAATGATTTATGTCTTCAAAAACTTAAGAAATTATGCAGACAAAATTCTGCTCTTACAAACTTATAACTCCCTGTGCCACTGTGTTGTAGAGTACTGCATATGTGTATGGGGGGGAGCATCTAAGGCACTGCTTTTGAGGGCTGAGCGTGCACAGCGCGCTGTTCTTAAAGTTTTGCTGTATGCTCCCTTTCGACATCCCACCGCTCTCGTGCACAACACAACCAATGTCCTGAGCATACGCCAGTCATTCGTATACAGATGCATCAGATACTACCGCAAGCACACAGTACCATATATTCCAGATCACGGCAGGAGGTTGTTTCGATGTCCCCTACCAGCAATAAAAAGTGCATTCGCACGTAGACAGTATGACTCGATGGCTCCTCGCCTCTACAATAAAATCAACTCTGTAATTAACATAAAAAAGTTAAACAACTATGTTGTAATAACTAAAATTAAAAGTTGGCTCCGTGCATTTGACTATGATCAAACCGAAAACCTGCTGATTTCCATTACTTAAATCTAAGAACTATTCCACAGAAAGCAATAGAAACTTTAAGTTTCCATAGTTTCAATAATTTTATTTTTTATATATTATTATTATTACCAAATATTATACACACACATTCACTACACTTCACACACCTACACACACTAAACGCACAATCACACAACCTTTACATTCACTACACTAACATAATGATACTCTACACTCACAAACACACATATCACCTTGAGAAGAGCTTTTGTTTTGTATAGTAATAAAATATCATTTCTTTTTTTTTTCCGTTATCTTACTTAATTTTGTTATAATTCTACTTCAGCCTTAAAGTGTGAATCGTACTCAAAAATGTAATTGATTGATTACCTACTTTTGGGAAGAAACTGTCTGTCAAGACACAGCTCACGCTAATTTGAGGGACAGGGCATTCCATCAAATGTACATTTGTTTGTAAATAAACGAAATTTTTACTTTACTTTTTACTTTATTATGAGTTATGTCTGAAAGCTGGAAGAAGACAGCGAATCAAGAAAAAACTTATAGACTTTCGTGTATTGCAGAGATGTTAAGTCATAAAACTGGCTCAATTGGTACGGCTCCTAGTAATAGCGTGTCATAAAGTGTGAAAGTGACATAAAGCAACCCGTTATTAGGAAGGACTTCCTCTGGGAGGAGTTAGGAATACCTCTGGACGTCCCCTCTCCACCAACCTCCCCCCCCTCCTTTTTATGTTTATCGAAATCACCTTACCTCCGGCTGCTACAGGTCATTAAAAAAAACTCTAGAGATCCCTGATTCGGATTTTGATAGGATTCGGCGAAATTATACGTTTTTTCTGAATGCTGCCATTTTACAGATAAGTTGGTAGGCCTATTACTATAAATATTTTTATAAGAAACCCGCGTCTCCAGCAGTAAAAAAAACAAAAGGTTGCCACAAGACTGGTTGAAGTCTGCTAAGGGTTCTCTCATTCTCATCTCATTATCTTGGCTATGGAAATTAATTTGCTTGTGGTCGCGTTTTTTATGATTTGTGTCCGCGCCCCTTTGATCAATCTAGGAACTGAGCCACGCTCCGCATAGTCAGCCGACACGCGATCTCCGACGTTCTCTTAGCATGAAGGTTCATATCTAAGAATCAATATATTTGCGTAGTGACCGGCCATCCCGCTGAACAATCCGCTGTATTTTAAGGCTAAGCCAGAGACTTTAATTTGTTTGGGCATGTGCTACAACCTATGTAGAAAACAATCCTTAATTGTTTTAGGCAACAAATATAATGACCACCAAAATATTTTTTCCTACCCAAAATAGCTAAATGACCACCAAAATTGCAGAAAATATCAGGGCAAAATACTGTGGTAGCTTAGGTGAAGGGTAAAGGGGGTGAGCGAAGCGAAGCCTCCTTTATCATTCGTGTTAGGTTGTATATGTAAGAACAACAAAAAAATCTTAAAACATAAACTTAAGAACACAAAACATAAAAAGAAGTTTGGTGATCATTTATCCAAACACAATTTGGTGGACATCCATCCATTTTGGCAGTCATTTCGAATTTATTGGTAGCAAATTTTCGAATTGTTTGGTAATCGTTAAAACACATTTCATTGTTTTATTATTTTTGCAATCGTCCAGGCCTCGATTTAATACCACCGTGGAAGTCGGTTAACTTGATTTCTTTACCGGACCGAGTTACAGCCGGGCTAATCGGTGGACTTGGGCTGAGGGCTGAACGCTGACCGCGTTTTGCACATTTCGGATAAAAAGGATAATTGATTAACATGTAAAGCCGTGACACCTGCCGGTAGTAGGAACTGTTTATGTGTTTTTTGAATTGCGAGGGGTATTCGGAGATTAGTTTTTTTTTTTTACCTGTCGTAGTTCACATTTTATTTTATGTAACAAAGCCTAAAGCGCAGATCAAAATAACAGAGAACTTAAACAAGACGTAGGCCAATTAAAGGCTTCTGTTTTTAGGCCAAACATATGGTAGTAAACTTAATACAAATAGAAAAAGGGGGGTAATTTATAAGTACCGGGTACATAGTTTATATGAGGGTGGGAATCTGTCTAGGGATGTGTTTGTGTGTGTATGATGGGATTTAAACATATGGTCGCAACGCTATAATGAGAGAGAAATCTCGGCAACATCAATTGTCTTTACAGATTTCCTTGAGCTGGAGCAATAATTGCACCCTGAAAAGGCCGCGTGAGTGGTGGAATATGATATGCGTATTCCATTCCATCCCTTGGAATGAAATATAGCAATTCCTTTCAGGGTCAATTGTCTTTCTCTACTAAAACAAGATACTTCTAGAGATTTTGATATTTATTTCAGTAATTTCAAAACCATCTAAAAATAACATATACAAAAAGGGATACAATACTATGATATCCAAATATATATTGATGACAAGAGCGCATGGATTTCATTAAATTCAACAGAAAACTCGTTCTTAGATTGAGTTTACTCCTGCATATTAATTGATAATAATTTATATATAAATTTTATACTATTTAAGCTCAACAAAAATCAATCTGAGGATATTCTTCGTTCTTCTTCCCCCACAGTTATCTAAGAGGCTAAAAAATTACCTGGTAATTATATTTATCTACGGAACTCCGTGGTCTAATGGGTTTCACGCTTGCTTTTCACACAGGAGATGCAGGTTCGAAACCTGATCATGTACCAATGAGATAATTAATTTATCTTAAGTACATTATCGGGCATTCAATGTTTCGGATGACAGGTTAAGCTGTAGGCCCCGGTTACTATCGCTACGTGGTAGTGGTCGCAAAACCCCTCCATCAACCCGCACTGAGCCAGCGTGGTGGAGTATGGCTTAATCTTACTCGTATCCGGGTAGAGGCATGTGCCCCTCGGTGGGGACTTTAAAGGGCTACATTTATATTTTATTTATTTATAATACGCAACTATATTTTTTAATTTTGATTAGTTTTTTAATCTTGGTCTTACTTGGGTAAGCTTAAATACTCTGCAATTATAGCATTTTTTTTAATGCGAGGGCAAACATAATTGCCACGTTAGATAGCTGATAAAATAAAAAAGGTTTTTTGATTATATTGTACGGTCAGTGCGATAACTACTTTTTTACAAAATCGCTTTTATAAAACTAAAAATTAGATTAAGTTTTCTCATCATGTGGCTTGGTGGGCTCACTGCATCTAAATTAAGAATGTTTTTTAACTTTATGCTGTTCCACATAATCATTTATTTAGCTAACAAACGACAGTCCAAAAGTTATTAAAAGCTTCTTGTAATCAATAAATAACTTTATGCCAAATAATAAAAAAGGTAAAAACCTAAAATACTCGAAACCCATTTATTTATTCATTTATACAGTTAAATTTTCTGAAAATGAGCCCCGAATTTACAGTCGCCTTGAGGGAATAGGCCACTGGCTGTAAACTTGCGAGGCAAGCATTGGCACCGAGGTGTTACAGTTAGTCCTTAACGTCGTAATATCTCGGGTATTGTTTGGCCCGGTGATTCAGTATTTACCTAGTCCCGGCTCTATTATGAACTGATTATGTTGTTCTTAGTACTTTAGCACCGAGTATATTGTTTGCCGAGCCGCGCGTAGGACCACGTCGTCATCACCTACTAAGGCATTTTAAATTATAAACATAAAAATCGCAACATTAACGCAGAGATACCTTGTGTCGTGGGAACCAGAAACGGCGACGTCACACACATATGAACATCCAAGACCTGGGGATTTTGTTTCTGTATTCCCAGTCGGGGATCGAACCCGCTCGGTTATGGTATAACTTGCAATAACTGAGGAAATTATAGGTGTCTGAATACTTTTGAGCGGAAGTGTAAGTAAATTGAGTATTTGTGAAAAAACCCTTGTTTTGAATATCTATATTCTAGATCGCTTAATATTTTTTAAGGGTCGAAGCATAAGCATCGAGTTAGCACTAATCACGGACCAACATTGACATTCCATTTAAAAATGTGTGGTCTTACTCTCTTTTTCGGGTTCTGTGCCAAACGGGACCCTTTCAAGCAGCCTCCTCTGTCCCTTCGTCTGTCCGTCCGTCGGCGGGCTTTATCTGAGTTGAAGTTTTTATAGAGTTTTTATCATCAACAAATAATTAACTACACAGTATTTTATCGATTAAAGGGGTTGCTGTTAATAATTTTGTAATTATTTATTCCTGCTTATTAATTATGATATAATGATATTATAGAATTTGTATTAGTTAGGCACAAGCAATTTTTAAAAGAGATCTAAAAATCAATCTGTGGGAGTTTCTACGCCCTTCTTTTCCCATAGTGGTCCAATGCAGAGAAGTGGCAAAAAATTACGATTGCTAAGTATATGTAAATATCTACAGTAATAAAGACATTTGGAATTTGGATTTGGAATACAAGAGAAGTTATTTAACAACTCAGCCCCGGCGAATTACCACATCATCGGATCCGCAATCTGCAGGAACTAATATCGAAACCAAGCTCGGACATTTCTTTTTGTTTTCGTTTTATAATTTTTTAGTCCTTAAGTTTTAGGTGTGTATCAACATACTTAGATATTTCAAACGCTCAATCGTCTGTTAAAACCACGCACAAAGTTGGTCGGCACGACGTGCTGTTTCCCTCAAATGGTTGTGCTATTTCCAACTGACGCGCGGTTTCAGCATACAAAGCCAAGCCCGCGCTCGTCTCAGCCAATAACAAAGCCATTTGCCTCATCTTGCTAAACTTTACGACGGCAACGCGGCCTTTCAAAACATGTACAATCAATTAGATGTGGATGTAGTGCTTGGAAATTATTTGCACACACATTATTTGCTTGTGGCAAGTCAAGCTAGAAAGGTTTGGTCATATTTAAGGGGGTTGTTAAGGACATCATTCTGAACACGTTTAACTTTGAAACCGATTTGATCTGAGCAACTTTAATTTTCACTTCTTCATGCAGTTTGAGCCGGGTGTTTTGTATGGAGATGTGAAAAATAAAGTTGCACTGATCAAATCGGTTTCGTAGTGAAAGTTGATCAGAACGATGCCCCTCACTCTCTCCTAAAATATGACTAACCCTTTCTGTTACAACCTGTGTATCTAATGCCTGACTTGCCACAAATAGCTGTATTTTTAGGTTGATGTGAAATTGACAGCTACTTGACAGCGGAATTTTGAAATCTATTTTCTATTTCTCAACAGGTACAGACCTATCAACTTAAGCTGATACTTGCATTTGTGTGAGTGCACACCGATAGTGTAGAGTGTCAATCGGCTTGAAGCGCGGCCCGTCCCGCGCATGGTTTAAACTGGTTTATACTAGTTTATATCAAGCGGCCTGAAGCGCGGCACGTCCGCTACGCACCGCTTCCCTGCCGCCCGCTCACATACTTCACTTCACCTCCGGTACTGGTAGCAGATAGACGTGTAATTTTATGTGATTGATTGTGTTTGAAATATTAGTGAAATGGCTCCTACTGCTCCTGGCTGCTGCTAATGGCTCCTACAATCGACGGTATAACGGAACGATTAATTATTAACACAGGCTCTGACTCTGATGAATCATCAGACGAGAGTGAAGATGAAGATGCAATGAGCGGAGTAGAAGAGTTATAAGATTCAGTCATTATGAGGTCGAGAATTGGACAGTTGGTAACATTGTGTTTTATGGCCTTCGTTTAAATAAAACATTGATTTTATTTGTATGTGTTTTACTAACTGTACTTTTGGCGATCACTCACACAAATGCAAGTATCAGCTTAAGTTGATAGGTCTGTAACTGCAGTAAGTAATAAAATAAAAATAAACAAGAATGAGTTTGGAAATCCAAAAATGAATGAGAATGAGAGATGACAACCGAAAAGTGGCTGGTTGGCTAAAAGTAGTGCCTATTTTTTTCGGCTCTCAACCAAACCATGAAATATCGAGCCTATACTATGTTACAAATAAAACATAGTATGACATATATACTCCAACACTCAGTGCAAATATTTTTAAACTAGACGTCCAAATTTTTTTACGATGGGATTTACGAGTTGCTTACTCTTAAGACTTAGATACACTGGTGTCATGCTTGGGTAATTTTATTGTAAACTGCTATCATTCATTCACTCATTTTTTTGCCATCATAACTTTGTGCGTTACCATTCGAATCAACATAAGCTAATATAGCTGTACCTATATTCAAGACAATACACATAGAAAACCCATTGTCCAACTCCCAACTAATATTATAAACGTGAAAGAAGCGATGTTTGGATGTTTGTTTGTTTCTGCCTCAATCACGCTAATACGGCTGAACGGATTTGAAATAACTTTTGCACAAAGATGGTTTATGAGCTAGAATAACATATAGGATACTTTTTATCCGACTGCACCAGAAGGAGGGTAACGTTATCTCGGTAAATGATAATTCCTAGGAACACGCAGATGAAGTTACGGGCATCAGCTAGTTTAAGTATATATGTACCTACATGTATATCGAATAGTATTATGTCCAAAATTCAGACAAAACAATCATAGCTTCACTACTTTTCCCATATGGGGTACGTTTAACCTGTCATTCAATTCGCATAACGGGGGATTTATAAATATATTAAGGTTTCCTCACCACTACAGAAATAAACTTGAATATTATTCTCATTTTCAGCTTAGCCCCTCGAGCACACATGGTTTTGCCTCTCTATCCAAACGTTGAGATTGTTATGCGATATGTTATCGCAAGGCTATCGACAGACCCTTGTCAATCTTCTGTAGTAAACTCGACAGATTTGACGTCATTTTCTGCCCATGGATGAAGATGATGGTTATGAATGAAGCGTATAAATTTGTCGTTTTGTCCAGCAGTAAAGTGCAGTTATCATGTTTGTAAGAGTATTCAATCAAACATTTAAAAAAGTTTAACCTAACCTAACTAATTAATAACTCAGCAGTAAAATTAATAAACAACAATTTAATAGCTAAAATTCTGTTTGATGTTCGCTTTGTTATTTCCCTAGTTTGAATAACAGAGAGCCACTAACTAACAACAAATATGTGATTCGAATTTTCTTAATAAAAAAAATGCTGTCGGCCTGTGGCTGAGTGCGGTCACACTATTTCTCTTTTTATAAGCAAACCCACTCAACACACTTATGCGTCTCTAGTGATTATTTCTAGTGACTTCTAAAGACATCCTCGACGAGTCGTCGAGACTACCCTGCTAGCTCTTCTGGGTTATAAGAAGACTTATCCCTACTTAACAGCGGAGCGGTTAATCTGCTCAGAAAGTGAGCCACTCGGGGGTATAAGTTATTTTGGGCCTTATTATCACGCTTTGATTAGCTTCACCTGTATGTTTGTTTGTTTGTATGTATCCGACTCCTTTGGACTCGATTTTGACCCACTTTAAACGGACAGATTCAATTCAAACTTTGTATACTTAGCAAGAATCAGCGACAATGTAATAATTTCATAAGTTTATCTCATTATCCTGATTAGGATCGCCAGGATTAATTAATTTCTCACACAACCTCTGTGTGAGAGCAAGTGAATCGAACTAAACTCGAACTAAAAAATTAAAAATAAATATAGTTTAAAAAAACTAAAAAACACGCTTTTAAAGCACTTCGAACTAAGAAGTTAAAAATATTTGTTAATATAACCTTAAAACAAAAATGATTAAAAAATACTATTATTATTGTGAAAAAAAAAGCGTTGGGCGCTTTGTTCCATATCTTTCGTACATCGAGCGCCCGACGCTTTTTTTTCACAATTATAATAGTATTTTTTATTCATTATTGTTTTAAGGTTATATTAAAAATTATTTTTAAATTTTTAGTTCGAAGTGCTTTAAAAGCGTGTTTTTTAGTTTTTTTAAACTATATTTATTTTAATAGCGACGTTTGTTTGATCTTAACAATATATACTATTCTTGAAGAGATTCATTTTTAAAGAGGTATGCAATAATTATATTTGAGTTCAATCAATCAATCAGTGTTCAATCACCCGCTGCTTATATGAGAACATGCCTCTTCTTTACTAAGCTAACTGCTATAACCGATCCTGCCAGCTATGCATTACTTTACAGACTTTACAGTATGTTTTATAATAAAACATCGCGCTCAGTTATAAGAAACCGATTACTCTGGGCGGTTAATACACTTCTAACGATTCGACTAATTGCAAGCAAAGCAACGAGTTGGTGCTAGTAATTTATATGTCGCAGTTAGTTGGTTAAACCAGACACTTAAGTTACTCCCTAGATTCTAGGTCCTAGACCGTTAATTAAAGGCCGACGTTTAATCAAGTCACTAGCATTTAGATTTAAATAAAGCATCGTAGAAAACGTTTCACATCTGTCTTACCGAAAGCCGGCGTGTTGGTTAAAAAATGTCAAACAGGACGGCGTCACGACAACAGCTGATTACTTTCACAGTCTATCTTTTCACTACTGATTTGCACAGCTTATATCAGAGCAAAACATTGCGGTAGCTCAGGTGAAAGGTAAAGAGGGTGAGCGAAGCGAAGCCCGCTTTACCTTTCGTGTTAAGTTGAACATGTAAGAACAACAAAAAATACTTAAAACATAAACTTAAGTACACATAAAAAAAGAACTTTGTACTTAAGTGTATTTATATTGTATATGTCTTGTTGCCTAGGAACATTTAGACAACTCATTAAAAGTTTCGTTCACTCACTAGTCTAAAGTAACTTTAGCGACTTGGTTAAACGTCGGTCTTTAATTATAATATAACGGTCTAGGGTGTCCCTTTAACTGTCTGATTTAACCAAACAAACTGCGACATATATATATATATATATATGTCGCAGTTAGTTAGTATATATATACATATATATTTGGATTCTGATAATTAAGCCCTTTCGTTTTATACCCAAAACAAACCTGTTCAAAAACTTTTTTAATCCATGACGTGATGGCCTCTAGAGGGCACCGTTTTGAATATATTGTGACGTCACACAACCTATAACTATTGGACGATCTAGACGCTATCGTTAGAATCCTCCATTGTCAGATTATGTTAAGTAAATGTTCTGGTGACACAAATGGACATACACACATACTGGTACAAATCATAACCCTCCTTTTGGCTTTGCCACAGTCGGGTAATAGCTATCACAAATCGCCGAAAAGGGATCAAATAAGTCCATTATCAATGTTTGCAGCCGCTTAGCTTAGGACCGAGTACGAAAAATATTTATGGCGTTTAACCCCGAACATCAGCGCGTCGAGGCCTATTTTGTTGCGAATGCTTAGAACAAAGGGCGGTTAAAGCCAGCACAACAAGTTAGCAAATTGCCAGTCACCGCGGGTTAACATCATTAATGCACGGGTACAGACAGCAGCAAGTAAAGTAACACCTATCCGCATATTCGGTGAATCTAAATCCATTGGAAAATATGCATGGAAATGTAACGTCACAACCATTTTCCATAAGGGGTGGGTGGCGCACACACACATACACACACTAAGTATGTATTTTTAGTACCATAGGAAACGCTAATTTGCCAAAAATGGGTAGGTTTTTATGTGCAAGACACTACAAACTCGTGTTACGAAACCCGAATTCTGTAAGCATTCTTTCTTATCGATCCATATTGAGCAGAAATTTCAAATCGAGCGTCATTTTCGAATCGAGCGCCGCGCCGAGGTCTCTTTAAGTTTGTAATCCGTAGCTACAGGATTAGTTTTCCTTATAAAGCATACATGCCGTTAAGTTGGCTGTAGTTTTCTACTGTAAAACAATGGGGAAAAGCCATACCCGGTTGTCAGATACAGATATAGTTGCCAGAACCTAAAACTAACGAAGTAAAGTGACTAGGCACTTCAATACCGACAGCTCTTGTGTGACCTATCGACATTTTGAAAATCACCTAGTTAGCTGGCTGTTTTTTTTTAGAAGTTTTACCCCTAATTTGAAGTAGGCATTCTATTTCAGTTACTATAAGACATTACCCTAACTTTTGGGTAACACACTTTTTAAAGCAATCAATACTTTTTTCATTGCTACCAACTTAACGTCGAAGGGAAAATTTATCTTAAAGGAAGAGACGCTCTTCAGCAAGTGAGTAACATCGTGTTCAGACATTCGATTGCTAACAAGTGTCAAACCATCAAAGAGAGACTTCTACAAGTCTATGAGGAATCACCAGAAAATCAGTTCCAGAAGTTAGTAAACCAGCTAGACCTGGGCACACAAAAGTCGTCCCAGCTGATGCGCAAAGTGAGTGCGCAAAATGAGGGTACTGGCTCGCAACTGTCAGGCTTCGGATGAAACGTTAACGATGCAATTTATTAGTGTCAGCAGCTGTCATTAAATGGACTTTTATAGCTGTAACGCCAATTTCAGGTAGCGAATCACTCCAATATGACCACAAACACTCGAAGTTCGGATAAAAAGTCCGTTGCTGACTGTACCTCAATGATGTTGTATAGATAAGCTTTCGAAGGCTTTCTCAGGTTTGTGATATGTTGATGACATTTTGATGACTTTCAGAAAGCCATATGCTCGTAGCAACGGTGAGTGAGTATCGAAGTTAAAATTGATTTACAGTTCGCGAGCACTCAGAAGAGGACACAAATACTGGTATTCTTAGTGAGTGGGCCCTTTGTAATCTGCACTTCCTCATATTGAGCTCAAGAATGTTTAATTTTATTGATCCCGATTAAAAAGAGGAACCTTTTTAAGATCACTGTCTCTTTCTGATACGATTCGTTTTCTCAGGAACGAGTGGAGGTGTCCAGTTGACATTGAATGCCTCTAACTACTTGCGTCCCGGTTTAGACTCGCGAAGGTTAGCAATTCTTTCAAGGGTCAGTGCATTCTCTACTACAACAAGATACCTCTCGAAGATCTTGAAATTGCCATTTGAGCAATTTAAAAACCATGTTAAAGCGACTTTGTCGAAAAAGGGATATTGCAATGTTCTAGATTACTTAAATGATGGGACTATATGGAGTTAATCTGGCTCAACAAAGACCTTGCTGTTAATAATTTTGTAATTATTTATTCCTGCTTATTAATTATGATATTGACATACATATATATATTTTGTATTAGTTAAGCATAAGCAATTTTTAAAAGAGATCTAAAATCAATCTGTGGGAGTTTCTGCCCTTCCTCTCCCACAGTGGTCCAATGTAGAGAAGTGGCAAAAATGACGATTGCTAAGTATATGTAAATATCTACAGTAATAAAGACATTTGGAATTTTGGAATGTCAAGAAATCGGCCAATTTCGTTTCGAAATCGCACACGAATGATTCCGTACCATCGTCCAGGAAAAAGCGCAAAAAATCAGGTATCTTACATGGAGACTCACTTCAATTTTCAAAGTTACGTTACGTTGATGATGTAGCGGCAACGGGAATACACATTCTGTGAAAATTTCAACTCTTTAAACTATTACGGTCATGAAATTCTGCTGACGAACGGACAGACAGACGGAGAGGTGGTCAGCGGAGGCTTAGTATGGCCACAGTGGGCCACATCATGGCCGAAAACGCGCAGAAGTACCGCGGCTGAATTTTTTGTTCCTGAATTGAACCTTACATGATTGACATAGTTGCAGGCGTAATCTCGCCGAACTTCGGTCGCATTTTCGGCAATGGTGTGTTTTGACGCTTAGGGTCCCGTTTGGTATCCTTCGGGTACGGAAACCTAAAAACCACAAAACACTGCATTACGCTTTTTCTCATAGGTGGTGGCATAGGCACAGCCTGCGCACGTGGCTGTTATTCAATGCCCATTAACGTCCTCACCGAAGGGCACAGGCCTTTACCCGGATTCGAGTAAGATTGAGCCATACTCCACCACGCTGGCTCAGTGCGGGTTGATGAAGGGGTGCCGGGCTAGTGATCGCTTGTCAGAAGTTATCAAGCTGCCCTATTAGGGCTTCAGCATTACGACTACTGCCACCAAGCAGCGTTAGTAGCCGGGACGTGACATCCGAAACAAATGCCACATAGAACGGACACCCATCTATTGCCCGTCTCGGCACGAGGTTGCTACTCGCATGATCGTTTCCGATGTGCGGATACCGCTAGGCCACTGATGCTTCGTCGTAATGTTATGTAAAACTAATTACTTATCGTGAGCACGTAATTAAACGTTTGGAGTTATATTTTGCGTTGCAAATGGCAACCACCAATCGGAAATGGGTTACAAATATGTTACATCATTTTACCCATTGAGAACCGTGTATGCATGGAGGCGCCCTAATCACTTAGAAACATGCTAAACACATTGCGAACACACGTCGCATTAACAACTCAAGGTAAGCCCATATGCACACACTGCGACAGGAAACTCTGCGTCAACTAAAGAGGTTGGTAACTGGTAACCATCAAACGAATCCGCAACCAGTAGTGCAGTATGTTGCGTCACATTTAAGAAGCACTTCACCACGAAGTTAACGAGGTAAACGAGGAATACGTTTCGCTTCACTCTCTCGCTCGCTGTCGCCCTCGACGCGTCTGTAGGACAGTGACGGGCACTATGTCGTCATCAGCTCGAGGTGCCAAGTTAACTTTGGCGTTTATTTACTCAAATAGTTAGTAAATCTTGTCTCTGATCAGTTTCCTTTCAGTAGTGTGCAGGGGGCCTACTTGTCGAATCAAAAATATTACGGCCACTCCACAGATATTACCTCCAAGCCCACACTAGGGGAGTCAGACAAAAGAGATGGCAATGGCATGGCGGCAACCATACCTAACTTTGTACCGCCTACGTTAATACAAGTCATTAGCTTACACTTCGAAGTAGCCTAAAAAAGGAGACGCACACACAACAAGATTTCAGACTGATGATACCCATTTTGACCCGCGACGACCAAAAGCGTTGTATATGCATTTTTGAATAAAAAAAAACGATAGAAAAACATCCAAACTCAACCCTTTGTTAGGGTTCCGTACCCAACGGGTAAGAACGGAACCCTATTACTAAGAGTTCGCCGTCCGTCCGTCTGTCACCAGGCTGTATCTCAAGAACCTAGCTAGCTAGAGAGTTGAAATTTTCACAGATTATGTATTTCTGTTTCCGCTATAACAACAAATACTAAAAAACAGGATAAAAGAAATATTTAAGGGGGCTCCCATACAACAATTCTTTCAATACCACATACAAACTTATGGATGCACCTGGTTACTTACATGGAGTGTGAAAGTAACCGCACCAATAACTTTGTAAACGAATTTTTGCTGTGTAAAATCCAGACTATTCACTCCACACCATCGCTTCCATTGAACGGTGGTACGGAACCCTTCGTGCGCGATTTAGACTCGCACTTGACCGGTTTTTTTATCTTGTTGTTTTCAATCATACCGCAGTAGTAGTGAATATCTTTATTAATTGCAATATGTGGGCAATCGTTATTTCGAACGATTTAATTTTTGAAAAATAATTCACTGAAATAGCTTATTTTTATGTTTTTTGTGCCATCTTTCCTTCCTTTGCTTAGTTCCGCGATCTTCGTTTATGACGGGGGACGCCCGCTGAGCTACAGGCGGGAGATCGGTCCTATATTGTGACTATTTCACAAAAAAAAAATATCTTCGTTAGTCGAGTGTGGTTTTCGTGGAGGACGGACCTGTTTCGACGCTCCTGGATTCACGAAAATTTATATTTTATTTCAACGTCTATTTCTGAATATCAAAAGTAACAATAATTTTATGTGCGAAGATAAGTTGTAGATACGTCACCGGAAAATAATACGATCCGCAAGTTTATAAATTTCCTAGGAAATTTATAAACTTCCTTCTAGATTATATTAGGCTAGGTTAGGTTAGGTTAGGTTATGTTAGGTTAGGTTATGTTAGTATATTTATAAACTTGCGGAAAAAAAATTAGGAATTTTATAAACTTGCGGATCGTATTATTTTCCGGTGACAGACATAAGTGTAAATAAATTGTGATAAATAAAAATTGAGTAATAAGGAGAAGATATAAATAAATGAAACCTAGTACAAGGGTTTTATAAAAGGCAAAGGTCTTAAAATGGCAAAAAAAAAAGTGTAAGTAGTTTACTTTTCTTATTCTAAATTATCAGAAAGTTGGTTTTGTTATTGGTATGCAGGTTATGTACCTGTTCAATTAGACGGAAACTGCTGTTTATTGCATATTGACTTATTTCATACATAGGTCTGTCAATGTCTACTTATGTCAATCGGTTGAGAAGAACGAGGTACAGCTAAATATTTTTATAATATGCAACACAATTTGAAAATATTTTGATAACATAACTATATATAAACGCGAAACCACGACATAAGCATTAAATCAAATGTGTCGAGAACGGCATTTACACATGCTGTTTACAGATAGGGTAAAGTATCCAATTATTGGCACTTTAAGAACCGCTTGCCACTTAAATCGTGAAAACTATCTGTAAGAAATGTTGCCAGCGAAAAAAAATATCAAGATGACGGAATGAGAGTTAATTAATGCTTTAAATAAATTAAAAGTCTGCAAGTATAGTTATAGTTGTAAGTATCAGCCGTAGGCGTCGTGGAACAGAGAACTGTGGAGTCGCCATTCGTTTTCCTGAATAGACATACAAACTGTTGGTGACGATGTAGCATCGCAGCAGGAATCGAGCAAGTGATCTCCAAACTGACCTACCGTGATGAAAATATCCACGAGATTTTTTATAATTTTCAATATTATATATAAATAAATGATATATCGTCACGAAATGTGTCACGACACTTCCCGAGTGTGAACGTTGGTTGGTTTCCGTGAAATATAAATACTTATATAATGAATAAATATATAGGTAATTATGTATTCATATTCATTTTATTTGTAAACATGTACATGGGGGTTACAGGTGCAAGTTGTAAAAAAAATTAAGTACATGCACCCTGAAAGGACACCCTTTCAGGGTGCATGTACTTTACAAGGTTGGCTTGGTTATATATAACTTAATAAAACTATTAAAAATGAACAATAACATGAAATAAGAATATCCTGTCTCATAGCTGCTTGTGCATACTTGGGTACTACAGTAACCAAAATCCCGTTAAAGTTTCAAAATCGCGACTGCTTAAAAAAACAAAGTATTTTGAGGGGATAGTCTATAAATACCGCGAAACCATGATATAACCAACTCCAATGTGTCCAAAATTACTTTCATTCAATCTGTTTTTCACAGATTTACTAAAGAATCAGGGGAAGAGTGACAAGAAATCGAAGAAACGAATAAACTAGAGAATAAATCTGGTGTATGGATGGAAATGCGCAGGAAGCTTTTGACAAGTTCCAACTTTGGCAAGTTTGTCAAAAGAAGAAATACTAATCCCTGGGAAAATATGGTACAGAGCATGATATACCAGCCAAACATAAGTCACGTGACATCCATTTATGATGGAAACGTTCGTGAAAAAATAGCTCGAGAACTGTAACTGTCTAATCTATCTTTTAGCACAAAAGTAAAACATTGCCCGAGTAGCACGAAGATGCATTATGTAATACCACAAAAGGTCCACATCGGTTGTTTAAGCAGTTTTAACGATTTGCACTCGGTCTGCCATAGCTGCTTGGGAAATAACGAGACCCAATATTAGGCATAATTCTGTACTGCAATTATATTAAGCGCTAAACAGGCGCCACAGATTCACTGTTATTCAACGTTTAGTAGTATTGTACCCTATCAGCTGCAAAAGCGCATTTTGTGGACACAAATAGTGCAGTTTTCTGAATAATGGTTCACAGGTATACCGTATACCTTTTGAACACTTGCGTTTTAAGAGAGAACATACATATGAAACTCTATAACGCAAACAGTAATGATGTGAAGTCCATTAAGAAAGATGATAGAGTATACTCGTATATCATCATTAATATCGGCCAAAATCATACCAAGTGTGACCTTTTATGCAGTTACACAGCAGCGCACTGCTATATATCTGTACACTCGTGCTCGTCAAGACTTGGGCTGAATAATGGAATTTATGTGGGCATTTAGTCTGCTGGTTGAGTTATAATTTACCATTATAATAAGCTACGCGTGGACATTTATAAAGCATTTGGCATTAAATATAAATTATTATTGACAACTCTTTTATGCGCCATATTTAAGTATGTGACGCCTATTATTGTACAGATTTAGCTTTTATTCATTTGCTTTATTTCAAAAATTATCGGCTTGAAGTGAATTAGATCAAACATAAAATAATGTTTACATATTACTACTAGCTTAGATGTAAATTAATATATAAATAAAAAAATACTTGCCAAAAGCCAATTTATTTTGATTTTTTTTCACGTATTTGTGGATATTATGAGAGCGCGTGAAAAATTTGACCTAAATATGTATGAAATTTCAAATTAAAGTTAAATTCTCGATAAAAATTAACATATAAATGAAATAATCTAAAATTTTACGTAACTTCTTAACTTTATTATTCATCCACAAAATGGCAACTAAAACATTTTCATTCTCACGTACAATATCACTTGTTGAAATATTATCACTTTTTTTTTTTAGCTTGTGGTAACACTAAGGTCAACAGCTGACTGAGATTTATCCTATGTAAAATTTAAATATAAATTGTTTTCTTGTGTTATTATACTACCATTCTAGTTGTATTTAATAGAATAATCATAAATATACGTGTGACTATAAATATTTCATATGAGTGATGTGTATTTGATACAAACTGGCCAATTGTTTTTCGGTTACACAATGTTGTCTTTGTCATTGTTCTTCTCGGTTTGGAGTGATTTGGTTCTTCTTACTGTGTATTCAAACATAACATCTGGAATCTAATTTCAACCAAATAAATCACGGGGTAGCCTTTAGAAAGACCGCGGTTCCAGATGCTTATGCTGATTTTTTCTATGCATAATTAGTGTATTCTAAGACGAATTCAAAATACGCGAACCGTCGGAAATTATTAGTTTTCGAGTTATATATTTTTTTAAATCGCCATTTCAAGCATTCGGGACACGTGGGGATGTGGGAGTATTAGGGTGGGGAAACGACAGATTTGTCCGATTTTTTGACGTCAGATGTAGAGAAAGTTTATTGACCTTGAAGTCATCGACCTTGACCTTGAACTTGCATTTTCGCTCATTTTCCCCAGAAAAATCAAGTGACATCGGTCATCGTTCATTGAACTCGAGGTCACCGACCTTAAAACATAAGGTCATTGACCTTGACCTTGAACTTTATAGATTTATTTGCAGCAAAATGGCAATTTTGCAGTGTCGTTAACTAATTAACTCCGACGGTTAAAACTTTGTATAAATATTACTATTACTACCCGTTAGAAACACCGCGGCCCTTTGGAAGGAGGAAATATAACCGTGGCAGACGAGTAGAAGGCCTTTGGGTGCTGGTAATGATTGATGAAACAACAAATGAACTCAGATTAAAAGTGTGTCCCGATATTGTGAGGTTCACAGAGGTATTCATGACCGGGACCGCGATACCGCGCAGGACCGCGCTAACGCGTGCGGAGTACTGCGGAGGCGTGCTGCTTGCTGCCCGCCCTGGCATCACACTGAGACGGCGCCGCGACCTTGAAACGCCGAACGGTGAAGATCTCTGGGCGACTGTGACTGGGGTAGTGACGGTTAACGTCTGTGTAGTTTACATAGATCCCAGCAGGAAGAAAAACAAGAAGAAAATCACCCAGGCGGATAAGGACGCCGAGTATATGAACTGGTTTTCGAAGACAGAGGAAAATGTAGCCCAAGTAAACGGTACATTCATTATTCTAGGAGACCTCAATTTGAACTGTGCTTCAGTTGCAACACTTAACTATTATTGTTATTTTCTAAGTGTATGTGGTATGTATGAAACAAATTAAGTGAAGAATGATCATGGTGGCGTGCTTGATGTGGTGTTACTGCCAGAGAGTGTGCGTGATGTAACTGTGCGCACTTCCGTGTCAGGAAGCCTGGTGCCACGTACTGATGCCTACCACCCGCCTCTCGACGTCATTGTGCCCGTGTTGTATGCGCAGAGAGCTGGCCAGCGATCCAGCCGCTTGGATCCCAGCAACATTGGAGGTCGCAATGACTGGAACTTTGCCAAGGGCAATCACGCAGTCCTGTACGAACTAATGTGTAGCATATCTTGGTACAGTGTTCTCGAAGCTACTGATGTAGAGACGGCTGTCGGTCGCTTCTACGATTCCATTTACGGAGTCTTCAACAACTGTATCCCGAAGAAGACCAGACCAACCCAGCCTACAGGGAGGTACCCGGTGTGGTTCACTGGTGATATAATAAGGGACTTGGCCACGAAGGCCATACTCCACCGTAAATGGTAAATGAGGAGGAGGCTGGCTGACTACGTCCCATTCAGCGAGCTAAGAGCCAACCTCAAGTGTCGCGTAGATACAGCCTACGCCAACCACATGAGTAGTATAGAAAGCAATATTAGACATAACCCGCGCGCATTTTGGAAACATGTAAGTGGCCTACGATCGAAGGGTGGTTTCGAACCTCGGGTCACTCATCGGGGCCAGGAACACGTTGGTGAGGAAGCAGCAGCCGCATTTGCAAACTACTTCTCAGACGTTTTCCTCCCTGATGAGCCAGCGCTCGATCCAGATCTAGTAAACATTTCTGATGACTCGTGCACTTCTAATCACATACAAGTTTCACATATTTCCAGTAGGGACATAAAGGAAGGTGTAACGTTGTAAGTTACCGTTGTCTTCACTCTATCATTAACTGGTCTTATTTTAAATTTAAGTAGTAATTCTCTTAATAAAACTACCAAATGAGGCTAGTAATCACAGTATTAATTTTCACGCGCTGTACTAGCAACATTCCACTGTTGACAACTCACTCGCTCTGCTATGATTGGCCCGTTTTAAACTAACTAGCCGTGACCGCAACTTGACTTTGCGGCGCCGGCGTGATTCCGAAAACTCACTCAGCACTATACGCACGTCCGTCCTACTGGCGCTCTGTAACGGTCCCTTTTTACCGTACGCCGACGAACGACTCTAAACAGTAATTACTTACGTTTAATCATAACGTACTACTAGTAGTTACGTGGTACCGCCGTTTCGTCCCCAACTTTAGCACTATTGCCGGACCACTCAACCAGCTGACTTCAAGTAAGAAGAACGCACCCAAGTTTCAGTGGACAACTGAAGCTGATGATGCTTTTAATAAGCTAAAAGAGTGTCTTGTATCAGCCCCGGTTCTCTCTTGTCCCAATTACGATTTACCGTTCGAAGTACACACTGATGCGAGCAATTTTGGGATTGGTGCCATGCTCACACAAACGATTGATGGTAAAGAACATCCGATTGCATACATGAGTAGGGCGTTGTCGGGATCTGAGAAGAACTACAGTATAACCGAGAGGGAGACGCTAGCAGTTTTAACCGCTCTAGAACACTGGCGGTGTTACTTGGAAAACGGAAAAACCTTTACCGTTTACACCGACCACTCCGCGCTCAAATGGTTCTTGTCACTGGACAACCCTACCGGAAGACTAGCACGCTGGTGTGTGAGGTTGTCTGCCTTTAATTTCGAACTTAAACATCGTCGTGGGGTCGATAATGTCATTCCAGATGCACTATCTCGTGCTTTCCCATGTGCTTCTATCAGTACGGTCAACTCTAATTTGACTACTACTGACACATGGTACAAAAACATTTATAACGGTTGTTTAGAAAAGCCGAACCTCTTTCCTAACTACTTGATCGAAGGTGGTGCTCTCTATCGCCACTCCAAAAATAAGTGCGAAATGATTTCGGAGTTTTCCTGGAAGGAAGTGGTGCCGAAAGAATTGCGTGACAGCGTCATAGAGGAGAATCATGCTGACCCTACTGCTGCTCACTTGGGTATTTTCAAGACCTATCGACGCTTACTTCTTCGATACTACTGGCCGGGCATGCACCAAGACGTCGTACGTTTTGTTGGTTCTTGTTCAAAATGTCTCACTTACAAACCACAAAACCATCCGACGCTGGGTACGATGGGTCGACCTAAACAATGCTCACGGCCGTTTCAAATGATATCCATTGATTTCATAGGTCCACTTCCGGTCAGTCGAAAGCAGAATAGTTATATTTTGGTCGTAACATGTTGCTTCTCAAAATATTGCCTTATTTTTCCCATGCGACGCGCTACTTCGGAAGCTGTCGTCAAGGCTCTGGAGGACTCTGTGTTTCTGGTCCACGGAATCCCACAGACAATATTCCTTGACAATGGTACCCAGTTTATTAGCTCGGTAACAAATACCCTCTTTAAGAAATACAAGATACCTAACGTATTCTTCTCTCCGAGATATACTCCGCAAGTAAACACTGTCGAGCGCTATAACAAAACAATAGTTACATGTATTTCCACCTACGTGGACAATGACCACAGAACCTGGGACACTAATATTCCCAAAATACAGTATGCCATTAACAACTCCGTCAATGAAGCAACTGGCTACACTCCATCGTTCCTCGTGTACGGACGAGAAACGGTTACTTGTGGTTCTCATTATACAGATAACGATCTGGGTGAGGAACTACTATTTCTGCCACGCGACATTTACGCTGAAAATCTGGGTCACCTGTCAAAATATTTTGATAAGGTACAGGCATCTCTTTGGCACGCACATAAAAAAAATACGGCGCACTATAATCTTAGGCGGAAAGAGGCAGAATTCAGCGTAGGCGACATTGTCCTAAAACGTGCTTATGTCTTGAGTGATAAAGACAAGTACTTTAGTAAAAAGTTAGCGCCCAAATATACCAAATGTCGCGTCTCCGCTAAGAAATCACCCTTGGTATACATTTTAGAGGATATGACGGGAAAGGACTTAGGCACCTGGCATGTTAAGGATCTAAAACTAGTTAAGAATATTTAGAATTAGGTTTTGGATTTTCATTACGTATGAAAACCCTTTACTGGGCGAGGGGGTATTGTAACGTTGTAAGTTACCGTTGTCTTCACTCTATCATTAACTGGTCTTATTTTAAATTTAAGTAGTAATTCTCTTAATAAAACTACCAAATGAGGCTAGTAATCACAGTATTAATTTTCACGCGCTGTACTAGCAACATTCCACTGTTGACAACTCACTCGCTCTGCTATGATTGGCCCGTTTTAAACTAACTAGCCGTGACCGCAACTTGACTTTGCGGCGCCGGCGTGATTCCGAAAACTCACTCAGCACTATACGCACGTCCGTCCTACTGGCGCTCTGTAACGGTCCCTTTTTACCGTACGCCGACGAACGACTCTAAACAGTAATTACTTACGTTTAATCATAACGTACTACTAGTAGTTACGTTTTAGTTTTGTCTGTGCTTCATATTAACCCCGATTGAGGTGAGTGGTGAAAGATACTGTTTTAAAATCATCTTACCGTTAGGTACTTTCGGGCTTACTCATTTGTGTCCAGAATCATCTCATTTCATTTATTGCTTGTTGCGTTTTATTCCTTTTAGACTCGCTAATTATTATTTCGCGATATTCACATCGCATTGTAACGCAAATTGCTACCCGCTTTTAGACACGCGTTAGTGTGTCTTGGCTTCTTATAGAATGTCTGGAAAATATGTTCAGCTTACTAAATTATACTAGCTACCTTTTTGTGTGGAAATTGTTGATTGTTACCGGCAGATTTCATATTTGGGCATTTCATAAAATGTCCGGATTGTTTGCATAATGTCCCAAGTGAGGTCTGCCGATAAACAAATAAATATCCTTTTTTCATATATAGAAATAATTAATGTTACCGGGCTAAGCAGCTAATGTCAAGGAGCGCAATTGGACCGGACAATGTCCCTCCCTACTTTTTGAAGGCCTACAGCGATCAGCTGGTTTTACCTTTGGGTCGGATATTCAATCTTGTTCTTGAACAAGGTAAGTAACCCACCAGCTGGAAGCTTTCTCGAGTCAGTCCTTTCCCCAAGACAAGTGACACTGCCTCTGTTGATCAATATCGACCTATAGCGATCCTGAATTCATGGCAAAACTGTTCGAGTCGATCATAAAACACAAAATCCGTTCGCAGATTGCGCCTTATCTGAGCGACTTGCAACACGGATTCAGGAGTCGCCGCTCAGTTAACAACAACTTGCTGACTTTAGTCGAGATTGTGTCGAAGTGCATGGACAAGGGATGTCAGGTGGACGTCGCCTATATGGACTTCCGTAAGGCGTTCGACACAGTCGATAATGACGTCCTAATGAAGAAGTTATGTGCCATTGGATTTGCCCCACGGCTGTTGGTTTTCTTCGCTGACTACCTCAAGAACCACCAGCAATATGTGCGACACGGCTGTTTTGAGTCCCAGCCGTACCATACACGGTCAGGCGTTAGCCAAGGGTCTATCCTCGGTCCGTTGTTATTTATCATTATGATAAATGACCTGGAATTAGAGCTTAAACAAGCCAATTGCCTTCTGTATGCGGACGATCTGAAACTGATACTTCCCGTGAGTTCAGAGGATGATTGTAGTTTGCTGCAGGAAGATCTAGACGCGGTTCATAGGTGGAGTGTGAACAATAAACTCCTCTTCAATACTGCCAAGTGCTATGTAATGTCCTTTACGCGCTCCTCTCATCCTATAAGCGCGATATATACACTCGGTACGGAGTCTTTGACTCGAGTGTATTTGATTAGGGACCTCGGAGTTACGTTCGACCCTAAACTTACATTCCATGAGCACATGAGCACATTGGCCAAGGAATGCTTCAAAAGATTGGGGTTTGTAATACGGAATAGTAAGGGATTCCATAACCTGGGTGTGGTCCAGCTTCTCTACATGGCCCTAGTGAGAACCAAACTTGAATCTAGCTCGGTGGTTTGGAATCCGCACGAAAGCTCGTACATACTTTTGCTCGAGAAGGTACACAAAGCTTTCCTACGATACCTATATAAGCGGAAATTTGGATACTACCCTTATCTTTATCCATCCGCTTTTATATTGGCTATGCTCGGATACAACTCACTAGAGGTCAGACGTAACACCGAGCAGCTTCTGACTGTGTGTTGATTGTTGCGAGGCGACAGTGACTGCGCCGTGCTTGTCGGTACGGTATGCTCGCTATACGTGCCCGACAGATATCTCCGCGCGCGTAGGCACCAGCTGTTAGCGGGCGGCACGTACCGCACGGCGGCGCGCCAGCAGTCTCTACTGGTGAGGGCGCGGGATAGCCTCAATGCTCTGCTGGCTGCAGCACCACTGACTGATCTGTTTGGTGATGAGTGGAGGCATATTGTGCGAGAATGTGGCAGGTTCTGCGAGATGAAGGAGTGAAAGTGTTAACTTAGAAATATTATTATTATTATTTTTTGCATTGACATTTTATTTCAGTACCCTTGACATACCTAATAATGTTTAATACTATTTAAATTTGACCTAAATTTAATGTTTAATGTGATTTTATATGTAGTATTTTCTACGAATTTGTACCCTTTGTTCCCTACATGTGAAATCGAATTACCTAAATTGATACTGACATTGTATAACTATTAGACTTTGTACAGCGCGTTGGGTTGCACCTGTAATGTTGTATATCGTACTTGTATATAAAAAAAAAAACTATTATTAAAAACATGTGAAACCAGGCCCAACAATCCATACAGATTACTGCAGTTCCTATGATGCCCTGCCGGATCACAGCTACATAAACAGGAAATTAAACCATTCAGAAGAATTTGTGGCAAAAGATGGGACACACACCCAGCGCATTGAAAGCCAATGGTGCCACTTAAAGAAGCGGTTCAATAAAGTTAACTACAAAGGAAACTTTGAGGTTTGGCTAATAGACCACCAATGGCGGCACCATTGCAGAAAAAATCACATTGTTCCTTTTATAAATTTTATTAGGGCTATAAAGCAGGTTTATGATAAATAGTCAGCATATGGTATTGTTTCATGTATAAAAAATATGTAAATAAATATTGTTTTTATTCCAATTCTTAAAAGTTTGTGAGTGTGAAGCTAGCTAGGCAACCCCATGTAGTTTCACAGAACCAAGGTTGCTATAGGTCACTTTCTGTTTGAATACTAAAGATAGGTTTGTTAGGTCACAACGTTGAGAACCACCAGGAGCCGAGCGAAGCGTAGCGGAGTGAGGCGACCCCATGTAGTTTCACAGAACGGAATCGGTGGCTATAGGTCACTTCTGTTTGATTACTAAAGGTAGGTTTGTTAGGTCATAACGTTGAGAAGCACCGGGAGCCGAGTGCAGCGGAGCGGAATAAGGCAACCCCATGTAGTTCCAAAGAACTAATGTTGCTATAGGTCACTTCTTCACCAGTAAAAATGTAATTAACTGCTTACCTTCCTATCACAGCGGACAAACAGTTTAATTCCCAATTGCTAGTAAAAATAAGACTGATCTGTCATTTTATAGGCCTATTACATCCCATAGACTAGAGACGTATTGAAAAACTTAGATCTAAATTTGCTAGTACCGGATTTTTATAAATAGAACCCGAACAAAATCTATTCAGACTTCTTCAACAAAATTCAATAAAGTTTTTAAATAAAAGAAATTCAGTGCCAACAACGGTAAATCTAAATTTAATGACTGGGCAACATTTGGAATCCGTAAAAGTAGAGCTATTTTGTATGATCTTTAAAAACAATAAACCTATAACTTTGATATAAAATTTCATGACTATTTTAAAAAATATTCCAAAACTTTCAAGTTGGTTTGTAGAACTGCAAAAACTTTACACATTAATAGAAAAATACAAAGTTCAAATAATAGAATGAAAACGGTTTGGCAAATCATAAACCGTGAAACTGGCAAAGTTATACCAAGGGACAATGATTTCTGCTTAAAGATCACCTATCTTTAATGATGTTGTTAAATCTAACGCTGAGGTAGCTCGAGCTTTAAGAAACATTTTTCACCACTCACAACAGAGCGTCTAAATTCATCTCCATATGAAGCAGAGACTTTGTTAAAAAACAGCACTAGCATCAGTAATGTAGATTTTAAATTTCTACATATATATCCCGAGGACATTATGTAGTGTTATGCTACTTACATGCTATTCTTGCTTCCTATCCCTTAGCTCCAGCTCCACCATCAGTTTTTTTTGTTTGTCCTTCAGGGTACCTTGCTCTTTCATGCTTTCATGTTTTTCAGATTCATGCTGTACAGTCTGATATTGTCTTCACCTTTATTTTCATAGGACCCTGTAACGTTTTAAACCTTAAGAACATATTAAAAAATCATTTTCGCTCTGCATTTTCATGTTATCAGCACTTCTAAATCGATAGGGAAGGGGCTTACCTTTGGTGACCTTGTTTTTGGCTTTCTCCGAAACTCTGCAATCTCGGGCTTCGTGCGCGCTGGTGCGCTACTTTTTTTCCTTGCGCTGTTATGTAATTTACTTCATGGGTTCATTGTTGTTTATCGTATTACGAGCCTGAAACTAAACTTTGACGTGGGTTGACTTCTTTGTTTATCTGGTTGTCATGGCAATGCCCATTCAAACTCGTTAGCGGTCTGATATGTCTACTTCAATACTTTTACAAAAATACTCTTTCTCTCTTGGCCACTCTCAAAAATTACGTTTAATTTAAATAATTTTTAGAACTCTCCAAAAAGGGTATAAAAGCGGAACATTTCTTGAATTCTGGACAGTCTCACGTCAGCTTCTGAACTGGAAGTACCAAGTTAAAGGCCTTATCCCGGGGTCGCACTACCCCGGGATCCTGCGAGCCTTCAAACTCCCTCAAAACCTTCAAATAAATCTTCAAACAACGGGATTCTGCGAGCCGTGCCTACGCCGCTACCGTTCCTACAACGAAGATTTCTACAACGGGATTCTGCGAGCCGTGCCTACGCCGCTACCGTTCCTACAACGACGATTTCTACAACGGGATCCAGCGAGCCATAACTACAAGTACGCCGCTACCGTTCCTACAACGACGATTTCTACAACGGGATCCTGCGAGGCGTAACTACAAGTACGCCCGCTACTGTTCCTACAACGACGATTTCAACAACATCTACAACAACAAATACACCTGCATCCTGGTCACTAACCCCACCGGTCTTCTACTCTTCGTGTCCTCCGCTTCCTTTTTTATACTTAATTTGTCTTTTATAAAACCTGTTCTCATCTCATTCATTCTCATCTTCGTATCATTTTTTTATCGTCTTCACTGTAAATACTATACTTCTAATAAACTGTTACTACTAAATTTTATCCTGGTTGTTTTCTGTTAGGTTCTGGTTAGGTTCGTATCCTCACGCGACATTTTGGCGCCCAACGTAAAAGTTCTTCTCCACTCTTCACCTTTTCTGCGCCTTGTCTCTTTCCCTTTGATTTGCTTTCTCTTTCACTCTTAAATCTTTATCTATTCATCCTTTTCACATTTTCCAAATTCTAAAACAAAACTTCATCTAGTTTTTCAACTCATCTGGATTATATTTAGGCCTACATTTAACTTACATTACTTCACTGCACTTCACTTCATTTCACTTCTATAACACTTAACTATACACTTAACTATAACACTTGACTCTACACTTAACTATAACAATGGAAAGGGTTATTAAGTACGAATTCCTGAACAAAGCCGAGCTCGAATACGAAGTAAAGTTTAGATATGAGGAACCAGCTAATACTGTTTTGCTTCTTAAAAAACAGATTTTGCGTTTAGTTGCGAATTTTCACCCCGAAGATATTCTGACTTCTCCAGTTCCGATTGAGGATGACTTGTCTCAAATTGGTTCTACTCTGACTTACCTGGATTGTAAAATTGAAAAATTTTTACAAGGTGAATCCAAATATTTACGATTAATAGAAACTTTTATTAATCATGTTTTTTACAGATTGGAGCGAATAGATACGGACTTATATCCAGACTCTAAAGCTAGTTTCGATACTTTGAAGTTGAAATTTGACGATATTTCTAAACAGTTCGGATCCTTGGCTCCACCTTCAACTGCAAATCACTCTCCATCACTGGACCTTCCTGCTGAACCGACTGTCACGGAACCCCCTCTTGTTTCTCAAACTTCTGTCCAGACCCATACCCCGTATCCTCCACCACCACCTCAATCTTTCCCTCCAACTAACGTCTTCAAAGATCTGAAAAGACACACCTTCAATGTTAAAAGCTGTCCAAGATCCTTTCTTCAAAAACTTGAAGAATATAGCTTAGCTCGTGGCTTGTCCAGGGACTTATTGATTTCTCAGGCGTTCGAAATTTTCACCGACAATGCCCTTCATTGGTTCAGATTTAAATATAATCAGAATCCAAACTTAACTTGGAACGAACTTTCTTCTTTACTAATCAAAGACTTTGGTGGTTTTGATTATGATCATAAACTTCTAGAAGCGATTAGGAATCGTACTCAAGGTCGTGATGAACCCATCGTCATCTTTATATCCATCATGTCTGGAATGTTCGCTCGCCTTTCAAAAAGACTTTCTGAAACAGAACAATTGGAGATTATTTTGAGAAATATTCGCCCATGTTATTCAGTCTTCGTAGCTCTAAAAGACATTGACTCTATCGATTCTCTTCTGGCCACTTCTTTTCGGACCGCACCATTCGGTGTCGATACAAACTACGTTTACTTGTGCTCAGGATATAAATAATTGTGGCCGTTTATCGTGAAGTTTATTATACAAAAACTACATAGGATTATCAGTGAAACCACAATAGACCTTATCAGTGAAAATACTGCGTAAATAGTGTGTGTTTAGTGCTTTGTGATATCTATCAGCTGACGACCGAGTGACACAGCGCTTTTAAGTTGGCTCTAATCCACACTCACGGTTAATACGAGAGTGATAAGGGTCATTTTCAAGTGCGACGTCTTGCGGCGATCCTACGTAATTCGGTTCGGTTACAGTCTCAACGAACTTCAACACTATGGAATGCATTGGCCGCTGTAAAAAGATAGATAGAACAGAGCTTCTTATGTGTCATGTCTGTAAAGGACCTTATCATCACTCATGTGTGAACATGACCACAGCACAATACTCGACGAACTATGCAGAACTAAAGGTTTCTTGGCGCTGTCCTAAGCCGTCTTGCTCAAATGTCACCCGGCGACAAAGAAATGATAACACCCCAGTAGCCAAACAGAGACACGGCCATCCAGCTCGGGACACTACGGATGAGGAATTCACAGGTGGGGCTGGAAAAATGAACACCGGCGTCGTGAATCCGGCAATCACTGCTTTCCCCACCCCTCTGTCTACCTCATCTAACTTTATCGCGCTTGAAAATTTTGAGTCTTTAATTGACGTAAAATTAGACCTCATCAGATCTTCCCTAACTGCGGTGATTAAGACAGAGATTGCCCAGGCAACAAGTTCGTTGTCCGCAGAGATAAACTTATGAAATAAAGAGGTGTCTACTCTCAACAACCGAGTCTCTAATATTGAGAGTGAAAATTCAGCACTCCGAGCCGAGCTGGATGAAATAAAGGTACAGTTAGAATTATTTTCGCTGAATGAGCTACAAGAGACTGTTTTGAAACTGAAGGCGCAAGTGAAACACCGAGACCAGTCCGCCCTACTAAACGATATTGAACTTACCTGTATCCCGGAATTCGAGGGAGAATCTGTGCTACATATCGTGACTGCAGTAGCAACGAAGCTTGGCGTGAAGCTGGACGAACGAGATGTAGTCAACGCGGCGCGCGTTGGGGCCCCCCGCACACCGGAAGCAAGGTCAGCAGCAGCGGTGGTGGCCAGTGACCAGCCTCAGAAGATCAGGCCACGGCCGATTGTAGTCCAGCTGACGCGGCGCGCCATCCGCGACGAGATGCTTAAGAGCGCAAAAGTCCGACGCGGCACGACTACTGACGGTCTGGGTCTCCCACCTCATACTCATCAGAAATTGCACGTAAATGAACGACTGTCGCGAGAAAACCGGGTTCTACTCGCTAAAGCCCGAGAACTTGGGAAGCGCTGGCAGTTCATATGGACCAAGGATGGCCTGGTGCAGGCTAGAGAATCCAAAACATCTAAAATCAATTATATACGATGTGATGATGACTTGCACCGTGTTTTTGGAAACCGCACTAGTCCTGTTAAAGTCTAATTATCAAACACTATTACTATCTTTAAGCGTGTATTATTTACGTATAATTTTACTCAATTTGTCAATCACCGCTGATTCCGTGTCTTATTTTTGTACTTTCGTCACTTACTATCTTTGTATTATTTGTGGGTCACTTTTATACCTCGGCGTGGTTTGCTTATACAGCCAATATAATCATTTTCAATTTTATGATAACAATATGTCCAGCGTTTACTGGTCCAGCATTGTTTACGCGAGGGTGAACACGTTGCTACCGGCCGGCGGCAGCGACAAACTGGTTTCTATAAGGCCTAGCACCTCACAAGATACTCATCATTTCACTACAAATCTAACACAACCTGAATATACCTTACATTATTATCACAGAATCTTCGCATAAACTTCCTATTCTTATCAAGCATTTCTGTCACAAAAACACATCTACATCTACCTAAAACCCGAGATATATTGTACACATACCAATATACCACACTTGAACACAAATACACACAGTTATATTATTATTATTTTTTTATAAAAAGAGCTAAGTAATAACCTACTTACAATTTCATTCTGGAATGCGGGGTCTTTAAACACTGGGCACGATGAACTTATTGTAGCTATATTACAAAGATCGCCAGATCTTGTTGCCATAAACGAGACATGGTTGCGTGAAGGTGAATTAGGCCGAGCCCCATCTATTCCTGGTTACCGTTTACGCCATGTAGCTCGCCCCACTCAAGTTCGCCAAGCACGAAGTGGAGGTTTAGCCTTCTACATTAGAGTTGGTCTTCGGGCTAGGATTTACCCTCACCCTGAATCAGATTCCCAAGTTGAACAGCTCTGGCTATCCCTTAGCGTCAAATCTTCAAAGATTATTGTTGGTACTGCCTATCGCCCGCAATGGATGGGCGTTGATACATTTCTTGATGCGCTGACTGACTCTATAGCAACGTTTTCCAAATTTGATCGTATCATTCTTACTGGGGATTTCAATATAGACATGTTGAATAGAGAAAATATCATGACAAAAAAACTGCAAGAATTTCTAGAGTACGCTCGTCTTACAAACTGTATTACTGAACCCACACATTTTACAGATCACAGCGCCACTTTGATAGACCTTTTCTGTACAAATGCCACCGCTTCAAATGTTTCAATAAATCATATCCCAGACCTCGGCGCTCATGCATTATTGACAGTTAAATTAAAGGTTAAAAGGGATAAATATCCAACATTTAAAACCACTTATAGACCACTTAAGAGCATACCTATGAAATGCTTTGAGCATGATTTAAACGCTGTTGATTGGGATATAATTGCAAAAGGAGCCAATGTTGATTCAATGGTCGCAACCTTAGAGGGATATATTCTCGACTTGTTCGATAAACATGCTCCAGAAAAAACTACGACCATCAAAGATCGACATATGCCCTGGTTAACCAATAATGTCAGACTGATGATGCAGCTAAGGGACAAAGTACATGCAACTTATAAGAAATCCAAATCTCAAACTCATAAACAGGAATACAAATCTCTTAAAAACCTCGTAATAACCAGTCTTTTTGCAGAAAAGAGGGCATACTTTGAGCACCACATCAACAATAACACCAAAGACCCAAATCAGTTATGGAAAAAACTTCGTGAAACGTGTATTCCTAACTTCAAAAAACCAAATGAACTTCCTGACAACTTTGCTGATCCCAACGATATTATGTCTCATTTTATGAATATCCCCGGGGAAGATCGTGTATGAATATCAGATCTCACCTTTTACGAATACCATAGGTTTGGTCCTGGTGTTTTCCGACTTAAACAAGTGAATGAGCATGATGTCAGTAAAATTATTCTTAAACAGAACTCACACGCCTGTGGTATGGACAAAATTACAATGGATATGTTAATTCTCACATTACCACAAACACTTAAAATAATTACTCATATTCTAAACCAATCCTTGATTACCTCTATATTCCCATCATCTTGAAAGGCGTCTATTGTCCGTCCGACCCCAAAAATAAGTAACCCCAAAATAATATCTGATCTACGACCTATAAGTATACTACCGTACCTCTCTAAAATTCTCGAAAAACTTGTGTACTTTCAAGTAATTTCATTTGCGGAAACACACGGGCTTCTTCCAAAGTTTCAATCAGGTTTCAGAAAGAATCGTAGTACAACGACGGCACTTCTTGATGTTGTTGACAACGTATTAGCATCCCAAGACTCTGGGAATGCCACGTTTCTCGTCCTACTTGACTACTCTAGAGCATTTGACTCCATCAATGTGGATTTAATTCTTTCCAAGCTAAGCTACTATGGATTTGAAGTAAATACGATTAAGTGGTTTGAAACTTACCTCAAAGACCGCAACCAACAAGTAGTCTTAACAAATAGTGACGGAACCAAAAATCACTCTCAAAAAGTCACCACCTGTAGAGGTGTTCCTCAAGGGTCCATATTGGGTCCTCTGTTATTTATTCTGTACTGCGCTGATATCACAAGCTGCATTCACCATTGCAAATATCATCTATATGCCGATGATTTACAGCTTTATTGAACAAACAGCTTGAAGTGAACAAAGAATCGCTTCCTGATGTTATGCGGAGGATAAATGCGGATTTAGAACGTATAACAACTTGGTCCTCCAAAAATGCGTTGGTCCTAAACCCAAAAAAATCAAAGTTCATGATACTCGGCTCGAGACACCAGGTGAATACTATTGGCGATATGAATCCACAAATTGCTATATCGGGGGTACCAGTGGAGCGAGTGCGTGAAGCGCGGAACCTGGATCTAATCATGGATGAGGAGCTGCGTTTTGACAAACATGTTCTCGAGCTCGTCAAAAACTATTTTTACAGGTTAAATATTCTTTACAGAATTCGGAAATTCGTATACGGGCCGCGTTTGTATAAGCGCACTGAGCGATTGGTACAGAGAGTGCAGAACGCCTGCGCTCGCTATTGTTACATCGTCCCACCACGTACTCATATCACGCCCTATCTGAATCGAGCAAATGTTTTAAAAATGAAAGGCAGACAACAATTTCAATTTGCAGCGCTCTTGTTCGGTGTTATAAAGAGAGGGATACCTGAATACCTTCACGAAAAGCTCTCCTGGAAAGTTTCCAATCACCACATGAACCGCAGCTCAACAAATATACTCTCCATTCCCCGGCATCGGACTGCTGCTTTCAGGGGTAGCTTCAGATATCTGGCTACAAAATGCTGGAATAATATCCCTCCGCCAATTCGTGAAAAAATTACTTTAACCAGCTATAAAACAGCATACAAAGCCTATTTACTAGCCCTTCAAAAAGCGGATAACTGAAGCTATCTCTGCAGTCTGCATCGGCAGCCTTCGTTTCTGACCCCCAAAACCTCTTGCATTTTTCAAACATGTTTGTACATTATTCATATTTATCATAATTACTGTGCCTATTTATTTATTTATTTATTTATTTATCGTACTTCATACCATTATTTACATGCCACACACAAACTCTATACTCATATACCCTACATTTATATTATGCTATTTATTGTTTATATCTCTTATCTATGCATATTACGTAGTCTAATCAACACCGTACAAAACAACACACTCAGTCACACCGGTTCCGACAGAATACCAGCGCTTCAGGTCCTCCTGTAGGCCCTGTAGCATAATTCTGAGCCGGAGCCGTTTCACCGTCGCCGTATACAACCAGCACACTACGCTGTTTTCTTAAGAAGCCATTTACATCACATAATATACCCACTTTTGTTGTTGTCCATGTGTATTCCTATTTTTGTATATTCCTATTTTGTGCTATGTGTTGTGTATTGTGACGCTTGAATAAACGCATATTATATTCTATTCTATTCTATTCACTTGCCAAAACTACGAAAAGTTCCTAGACAGAGACAAACAATTTAAAGAACCAAATTTGCAACAAAGTCCTCATGTTTCTGAATTCAACTACAAGCATTCCACTTCAAGTTCAGTTGACTCTCCAAACTCTTCTAATAACTCACGACCTTCTCCTCCCTTCATGAATAAATTCACTCCAACCTACAAATACCCTTCTAGACAAGTTAATAGTCTCTCTCAAACTGCAGCTCCCCAAGAAAGTTCTTTTTGCGTTCGCTGTCGTAAACCAGGTCATACTTTGAACAGTTGTACTCAACCACGATTCGTGATTTGTTTCAGATGTGGTCTTAAGGGTGTTAAAACTGCAGAGTGCCCTACTTGTTCTTCCAAACCTAATACTAGTACAAAAAACTAACTGCTGACTTGAAGAGTAACTCAAATTTTGATAAGGACGAGTGGACTAATTGGCTCAAAACAATTCAAAACTTCTTTGCTTGCTACAAAATCTCTTCTACACTCTACTCCAAAGAACAAGATCTTAATCGTCCATTCGTTAATGTCAAAATTTATGACTTAACTTTATCTGGTTTACTAGATTCTGGCAGCTCAGTAACTATTCTGGGTAATAATTCTCATTTGGAAATTCTTAAACTGGGCTGCAAAAACCTAACCAGAACCTAACAGAAAACAACCAGGATAAAATTTAGTAGTAACAGTTTATTAGAAGTATAGTATTTACAGTGAAGACGATAAAAAAATTATGCGAAGATGAGAATGAATGAGATGAGAACAGGTTTTATAAAAGACAAATTAAGTATAAAAAAGGAAGCGGAGGACACGAAGAGTAGAAGACCGGTGGGGTTAGTGACCAGGATGCAGGTGTATTTGTTGTTGTAGATGTTGTTGAAATCGTCGTTGTAGGAACAGTAGCGGGCGTACTTGTAGTTACGCCTCGCAGGATCCCGTTGTAGAAATCGTCGTTATAGGAACGGTAGCGGCGTACTTGTAGTTATGGCTCGCTGGATCCCGTTGTAGAAATCGTCGTTGTAGGAACGGTAGCGGCGTAGGCACGGCTCGCAGAATCCCGTTGTAGAAATCTTCGTTGTAGGAACGGTGGCGGCGTAGGCACGGCTCGCAGAATCATTATTATTAGCGAGACTTTTGAGGAGCACATATCGCTTCTCATGAAAGTTCTGGAAAAACTTTCAAATGCTAATCTGACTATTAACTTTGAAAAGAGTCAATTCTTCAGGAAAGAACTGAAATACCTTGGTTTTCTAGTAGACGAGTATGGTCTACGTGCTGATCCAGATAAAATAAAGGCTATTCTAGAATATCCTGTACCTACTTGCAGAAAAGAAGTTCGAAGATTCATAGGCACTTGCAGCTGGTTTAGAAGATTCATTCCAAACTTCAGCACTATTGCCTCCCCGCTCAACCAACTAACCTGTTCCGGAAAGAACGCCCCTAAATTTTTATGGAATTCCAGGGCTGCAGCTGCTTTCCAGAAACTTAAAGAAGCTTTGGTAACTGCTCCTGTCCTCGCTTGCCCTAACTTCGAACTACCCTTCTCTGTACATTGTGATGCATCAAATTATGGCATAGGAGCAATGCTTACTCAACATCAAGATGACAAAGAAGTCGTGATTGCTTACATGAGTAAAGCACTAAACAAAAATCAACAAAACTACTCAACTACTGAAAGAGAAACATTAGCTGTAATAACTGCGCTAGAACATTGGAGATGTTACCTAGACAATGGTAAGGAATTTACAATATATACTGACCACGCTGCACTTAAATGGTTTCAGAACTTATCGAATCCATCTGGAAGACTTGCTCGCTGGACTCTACGCTTATCATGTTTTAATTTTGTCCTGAAACATAAAAAAGGAAAGGATAACGTTGTTCCTGACCTTTTATCAAGGCATAAGAATAAAGAGCGTCCTGATACACAAGAAACTCCACCTCAAGGTGTACATCCTATTACGATTGAAGAACCACCTGATCGTGAACTTGAACACTACAACAAGATTTTTCTCGGATGCTCCAACAACCCAGACGCATATCCCAACTACACTATCAGGGATAACAAACTTTACCGCTGCATCCATTCTTCCGATTGTCTAAACGACGACTTTATTTGGAAAGAAGTTCCACTGCCACAAGATAGACATGTACTTATTGAAGTTAGCCATGGTTCCCCTTCAGAACTCCACCTTGGTATCTTCAAAACATTCAAGAAAATATCTTTAAAATACTATTGGCCCGGTATGTTTAAGGACATTGCCAATTTAATCTCGACATGTGAAACCTGCTTAACCTACAAACACCCTAATCATTCTCCCTATGGTCTTATGGGTAAACCTAATCTTTGCTCCAGACCTTTTCAAACTATATCCTTGGATCTTATGGGTCCATTGCCTATGACCCGGAGAAGAAATCAGTATATTTTGGTAATTAACTGCAATTTTACTAAATATACTATGATTTTTCCCCTTAAACGGGTTACTTCAGCTAATATCATTAATGTCTTAGAAAATTCAGTGTTTCTAGCTCATGGCATTCCCCAAACTATAATAATGGACAACGCTGTTCAATTTCAGTCGCGAGAATTCCACTCATTCTTAAATTCTTATAACGTTCCTTGTATTTTTCACACAGCTTTATATTGTCCTCAGGTTAATCCTACAGAGAAATTTAATAGTACGATTATTACAGCTCTAGCATCCCTAGTAGGAGACGATCATAGATCCTGGGACAACCATCTTACTAAGATTCAGTTCGCAATGAACAGCGCTACAAACGTTGCTACTGGCTTTACTCCAAACATTTTAGTCTTTGGTAGGGAAACAATACCTTGTGGTTCCTTCTATACTCCAACTCAGAATCTCGAGGAATTGATATTTATACCTCGTGATATTTACGCGTCTAATGCTGGTCTCCTCTCATCTATCTTTCACAGAGTTCAAACTAAACTTCACATAGCTCACGCTAAAAATAGCGCTCGCTATGATCTTCGCCGGACTTTTAAAGAATTTAATGTGGGAAATACTGTTTGGCGTAAAAACCATGTTTTAAGCAATGCTGGCACATACTTTAATGCTAAACTTGCCCCTAAATTCATTAAGTGTAAAATAGTAACCAAACTTTCGCCATTGGTATACGTTCTAGAAGACCCTAACGGAGTTAGAGGCAAGTGGCACATTAAAGACATTAAATCTTAAATTTTCTTAACTTCTATTAACTGTTACTTTGTATATATGTATAAATATCACCATCATTTTCACCTTAATATTTTATTTCTTCTTTTAATCCAGTGTTCTTCAACACATTTTACTCTAGGACCTCGAGTTTTCGTTGGTTAGTCTTCACCTATTTTTTTTTTAATCTTTATTTCAGACACATCTCGTTGGCGATGTGGCTGATCTATGGCTTCGAGCTCTACCGCTCTGGCCGTTCTTAATCTTTTCTTAAGGCAAAGCGACTAAAGCTACCTTAGGATTAATTTGTTTCTCTTTACCTCTACTTATTTTTTTTTTGTTTTTTCCACGCAGGAGCGGATGACAACTCCTTAATTAAGCCTGAATGTCCTTACGAAAACACACTTTTAGAGTGGTAGTCATTGAATGTGAACTCCACCCTTACCGGAATGAAGATGATGAATGTAAGAGATGGTATATCTGATTTTGCCTGGTGATGTCTGTTTCTGCAAAGCTGTTTTTTTATGGTTTATTTTTGTACATATCAAAATTTTTGCAGAGTCAAAAAATTTTCCAGGGTCGGGGGGAAAATGTAGTGTTTTGCTACTTACATGCTATTCTTGCTTCCTATCCCTTAGCTCCAGCTCCACCATCAGTTTTTTTTGTTTGTCCTTCAGGGTACCTTGCTCTTTCATGCTTTCATGTTTTTCAGATTCATGCTGTACAGTCTGATATTGTCTTCAACTTTATTTTCATAGGACCCTGTAACGTTTTAAACCTTAAGAACATATTAACAAATCATTTTCGCTCTGCATTTTCATGTTATCAGCACTTCTAAATCGATAGGGAAGGGGCTTACCTTTGGTGACCTTGTTTTTGGCTTTCTCCGAAACTCTGCAATCTCGGGCTTCGTGCGCGCTGGTGCGCTACTTTTTTTCCTTGCGCTGTTATGTAATTTACTTCATGGGTTCATTGTTGTTTATCGTATTACGAGCCTGAAACTAAACTTTGACGTGGGTTGACGTCTTTGTTTATCTGGTTGTCATGGCAATGCCCATTCAAACTCGTTAGCGGTCTGATATGTTTACTTCAATACTTTTACCCAAATACTCTTTCTCTCTTGGCCACTCTCAAAAATTACGTTTAATTTAAATAATTTTTAGAACTCTCCAAAAAGGGTATAAAAGCGGAATATTTCTTCAATTCTGGACAGTCTCACGTCAGCTTCTGAACTGGAAGTACCAAGTTAAAGGCCTTATCCCGGGGTCGCTCTACCCCGGGATCCTGCGAGCCTTCAAACTCCCTCAAAACCTTCAAATAAATCTTCAAACAACGGGATTCTGTGAGCCGTGCCTACGCCGCTACCGTTCCTACAACGAAGATTTCTACAACGGGATTCTGCGAGCCGTGCCTACGCCGCTACCGTTCCTACAACGACGATTTCTACAACGGGATCCAGCGAGCCATAACTACAAGTACGCCCGCTACTGTTCCTACAACGACGATTTCAACAACATCTACAACAACAAATACACCTGAATCCTGGTCACTAACCCCACCGGTCTTCTACTCTTCGTGTCCTCCGCTTCCTTTTTTATACTTAATTTGTCTTTTATAAAACCTGTTCTCATCTCATTCATTCTCATCTTCGTATCATTTTTTTATCGTCTTCACTGTAAATACTTTACTTCTAATAAACTGTTACTACTAAATTTTATCCTGGTTGTTTTCTGTTAGGTTCTGGTTAGGTTCGTATCCTCACGTGACAATTATCAAAACTTAAAAAATACTGAAGACCTGTGGAGTGATCAGTCAAAGTCATTGGTTAAGTAATACTGTTATAGCCCCACACCTAGCTTATATATTCAATAAACGTGTTGACGATGGAGCTTTCCCAGACCTCATGTAACACAGTAAATTTATTGTTAATTGCTGGTAAAACCAAGTGTATTAAATTCTCACTTCCCGGGGGTGCTCCCCCCGATCAAGCTAGTCCCCGCCCACTCGACAGCAGATTTTTTTATAGCATCTTAAATTGTAGTGAACTTTCCTGCGATGGTTCTTAGATATGTTTCATTAACTTCGGTTCAGTGGTTCGAATGTTATCAGCTTAACAAGGAAACGAGTGTACTAAATTTTAGATTTTAAGGTTCCATTGTTCCATTAATTTGTCGGCGGTGTTTTAAAATTATTATTTTTTGTTATGTACTATGCACGCGGTCTGCGGGTGGGTCATTCAGACATGTACGCGTAGTTGCATAGAACTTATCCAAGGCAAATGCAATGACTGTAGATAGGCAGTACCTGTATGGCGCTAACGTGCGGGTACCTGAAGCCAGAAATACTCCACCATTCATACGCGCGAAGGACGAAGCAGATCGATACCTGACTGCGACATTTTGTAGGCCTTAAAGGGTAGGGGACAGGGCTTTAAATTCTGCGGGTAAAGCCTCAGGTAGACTGCTTCGAATTCACGCACTATCGCCTTGGTTGGCTTCGTAGGTACGTGTTAATTGGGAGTGTGTATGTGGCCGTGTTTTAAGACTAGGGAAGGTACTGTTGAACTGAGATAGATAGATACATTCCACATTTCATTACACATAATATGCAACGCCATAATGATAGAACAATATGGGCTTCTAACAGTATTAACAGAGACCCTTGAATTTTCCAAATTGTCTTTTACTAACTTCGTGAAAGTCTGACTACGTCAAAGAAGTAGTTCATGTTCATCTTGGGATTTCAAGAACATACATTTCAGTTATTTATTTTTATTTTTTTAACTTATTTATTTTTATTTATTTAATGAACAAAAATCCACAGCACCATACACTAAACATGTATATTACACCAATAGGCCAATTAAGGATTCCACTTTATATATGTCACCGTAGGATTGTCATAGCGGTTAGTTTATAAACTAACGCGTTAGTTTGTAAACTATCGACAAAATGTAAACCAGACCGAGAGGGTTTAGAATTTGCATTTGTTCTTACATATCAACCTAACACGAAGACCATTCGGGGGCTTTGCTGCGCTTGCCCCCTCTAGTCTTCGCGATATTGTATGGTTGTATGTAAGGGACATGAAAGAGTTTAGTACGAAACTGTCTGGTACGTTTCGACGGAGCAGGAAGTTGATAATGTCATTGACTCTAACACGACGATCTTTAAGTGCCTCTCTGATGTAGTAGTGTGTTGTCAGTATGTAGTATATAATACTCGTAATACTTATAGAGTTTTATTGTAAGCGCAGGTCTTTCCCATCATTTTTCCTATCACCCACCATGGTTTTCTGGAAGAAACCTCTTGTTCGAGATAAGTTCGCCTTTGTTCATGTTTTTTTCTATTATAAGTTATCTGTATGTCTGTCTTGTGTAGTACAATAAAGAAATTACGAAATCACGAATCAGGATAAGTCAAGAGATACGGATTCGAGCTATGGCCCCACAAAGCAAGTTCGCATGGGAACTATCCTCTGCTAAGTCCTCTGCATAGAGAAATAATTAAAGGCACTTTTATTGCGGCGTGGGACCCCTCGATCAATAGTCAAGGGGTACCTTTAAAATGGGCACAGTATTAAGAAGGTACGATAATAACTTTTGAAAACCAACGTTTTGAGTAAAAACGCAACAAGCGATGGGCGAGTCGTACTAACCTGCAATAGCTGTTCATGCTACAAGTGCGGATAGTAGCTGATTTCCGGCGATTGGCACCTTTATTCATGAGCGAGCGAAGCGGGCGAGTTTATAAGTCGACGAGAGCCAGAAATCATCTTATGCACGTGTATCATACAACGTTTTACTATGTGTGCGGGGAAACTAAACAAGGAATTAGTAAAATGGCGAGCTTATTTTAAATACAGGTCTACTGCGCATGTGAAAATAGCTGCTTCGTCGTATCGCAAAAAGGTTCGAGAAAAATATGCGTTGAAACAAACATATAAAATAAATATTTTAATTAAGTTATTGATAAAAATCTAAATTTAAAGTAATTAATAACGCGTTTCATAAAGTATTCTTAACTCTAATCTGTAAAACTAATTGTAATTGTAATTGTAATTGACTAATTTGTAAAACTTTACACAAGTAACAAAAACTCTTTGCGTCGGGCTGAAGATAGAGTTAAAATAAAAATGAAACTGAAAAGCAAAAAGCCCTTGTGCAAAATAATGGTACATTCCGCACGATTTCGCTGCCTGGAAATAGTTATTTTCACTTCGCATGCTCGCAAAGTTCGTGTTTGTGCTGGATGCATGGTGCACAAAATGACACTTTTATTTATGCTCTAGTGCACAAAGTAAAATTGTTTCAAAGGCTGAGATAATCAGGCGTAGCAGCCACACGCACAATAAAATAGATTAAACTTGTTATTTTACCTGATCTGCTTTAATGACAATCGTGTTTTCTATTACAAAATTATTAAAACTAGATGAAATAGAAGCCAATTAATATTTGAAAACGTATCGAACCATTAACTGACTTAGCAATATGGAGTACCTTAATCTAATATCACATGTCGAAAATAAAAAAGAAAATTGGAGGGAAGCTCTTTTCATTCTTTGCAATTTGTTGCTGTTTTATGATTGTTGTTATACTATGATTTGTATGCCATTGTTTCATTTTCTCGCAATCGAAGTAACTCGGTCATAAACCCCATTTTACCCTCGACTTAACTATCCACCCATGCCTGCGGCTCGGGTGGATATCAACGTCTCGGGTGAAATGGCATATTTTTCGCCCTTTTTATTTAATCGGCTGTTGTGCTACAAGAGAGCAAAGTTGATTTTTGCTGCGAGTGCTTGTTTGAGTTCCGAGTGAGCAAATAGTTCTATATTTGAATCACGAGAGTAGCGAGTGATTCTACGTCAAAATCCTGAGTGAGCAACGGACTCAAAGGCACGAGATGCAAATAACTTTGGTCTCGTGTTGCACATACAACTTTTCATCTCAGCAATGAGAACATACCAAATAAGAGAATGAAAAAATACAACATAACATTTATTATAATCTTTCATGATAAAATATTTCTCTAATTCTATTTTTAATCAATTTGAAAGCCTTGGAAATAGAATAAAATAAGCTCGATTATTTGGTATTTAATAGCACAGATACTGATATCAATTTAAAAATCGATAGCAGTATCTGTGAAATTGGCAAAATTGCGAACAGCCAAAGAATATCTAAATATTACTCGATGCCCCTGTCTCAATCAGTGAGCAAAATGCAACTTTGCTCACTGTTTACTCGCAGCAAAATCCTCTTGTTCGAGCTGCTGAGGTAAAGTTGGTACATTTCCCACGAGTTCGCAAAGGCTTTTATTTACAGCTAGGTTCGTAAAAAGCCTTTTCGAACGAATTAGGAATACAATTTTTCCGCCTGAGAACTCAAAATCAAGCAACGAAGGTGCTATTTTTAGCTCAGAAGTCGAAAAAAGCCTTTTCGAACGAATTAGGAATACAATTTTTCCGCCTGAGAACTCAAGATCAAGCGGCGAAGGTTTTTTTGCAGCTCAGAAGTCGGAAAACGTTCGTTTCAAGCACATGCATTGTAAATTAATAAAAATAAAATGTTCGTGTTTGCCCCAATTCGATGGGGTTATTGTATATTGATATTTTGATTGATGTATATTGATATAAGGGAAAACATTCTAAACAACGAAATTGGTTAGATGGAGAGGATTTCCGTACTTCCATTGGCATCTTAGCCGAAAAATAACATATAAGGACTAGTGACCAAAATTTTACGTAAAAACTTTGTCTGCAAACCTTGTTTAGATTTGAAATTAGTTTAATGATATGATATGAATCTAAATTATAATAATAACGTGAAAGTAAAGTAAAGTTACAACCTAGAAACTTATAATGGAGTCATATTCTTCCAAAGCTAATGACGTCGAGGGCATAAATCTCAAGTCTGCTGTAGGGTGGCAGACAACTGTACCCCCGCAATTTACCGCGCTAGGTCCGTGTGTGACGTCATACGCGTGGGCTGTGCGTGACTGTACAGCAGTAATGGATTCTAGCTGGCAATAGCAGGACCCAGTGCGTGATTTCCTTAACTATTTGTGAATTCGCCCAACAATGAAGCTGCTTTTAATGGCGGTAGGCTGTAGATTGGAATCCAAGCCAAGAAAAGAAAAACAAAGAGGATCACAGGCGCCATTTGTTTAACCTAGAGATAATATGTGGATTGTTTTATTTAACTCAAGGTTACTTCATGAGGTGTCATGTGCCTAATGTAGCACTACTCTCGGGTTAATTTTGAGAACTCCGTATAACTTTGTATGGAGTTGTCAAAGTTAATCCGAGAATAGTGCTAACTCGCTTTCTATCTCTCGGGTCTTTGACTTAGGATTAATACAAAAATGCCTTATCGAAAAAGTAATGAGTGCGCGTCATTGGCTCCGCCAAAAAGCAAGTGTTTAATAATAGTAGCTCATGCACCAAGGGGATAAAGCACTGTTTTATGTCACGGGCGCGATATTTAATCCTGAACGTAACGAAGGACTCCAGATTTAACTCCCGAGCGAAGTGAGGATTAATACTGAGTCCTGAGTGCAGTTAGGGATTCAAGCTTGCCCAAGACAAAACAGCTTTATCCACGAGGAGTATACTCTATTTTTCTCCTGCGAAAAAATATAAAAAGCAAGGTTTGTAAAAACAGCATTTATTAAAGTAAATTAATGTGAAAAATTATGTTTGATTCATTAGTCCAGTTGCAGCGTCTTCCAACAATTGCGGGTTTTGTGTTATAAAAAGTTCGGTACCGCGTTCCGCCTCCGCCCCCGCCCCCGGAGAGCTAGGCTGTGAACACCGTGCTTATTTCACGAAATTAGGTTTTAAGACAATAGCTAAAAGAACTATGCGAAGTCAAAATCAATTTAAACCCTGGAGTGATATAGGTTGTGATATATTGAAATTCAGTATAAATTTATGAGACCGCTAAAGCCTAGAGCTATAATGACCTGCTTTAGGTAAGGTTAACATGATATTTACGGTGTAATTATCGAGCAGGTGGTACGGTTTTTAGGGTTCCGTACCCGAAGGGTGGCGAACGAGACCCTATTACTAAGCCTCCGCTGTCCGTCCGTCCGTCCATTTATAACCAGGCTGTATCTCATGAACCGTGATAGTTAGACAGTTAAAATTCTCGACCCGTACTTGGCCATTATTATTTTTTGTCGTAATTCTTACATATAAGGGTCACATGCCAACTCGATACGCTTACTCACCCGATGCGATGCGTCAATTTCTATGATAACCGAACGTCACGGTTTCGATTTTAAATGTCACTATTTCGTACCTCACGATTATTTGGTTCCTCGGGGCAACGTATGTGCACGTAAGTAAAAGTTGTTTGTTTAGGATATTGGGTCCACAAAACGGAGAAGGGCAGAATCTATAACAACACTCACACACTAATATATTGTGCTATCCCCAAAATTGTTCTCTGAATTGTCGCAACGTAAAGGCGCGGTATCGCTGACTTCCTTACCAAAATCTTATTGAGCACGTTTATTTCAATGCGTCCTGTCTGATTAGCTCGGTATGCGCGGGAACGGAACGGAATTGTTTCTGTATGGCAGGTCTCTAATCAATACCCTACTGGAGCCAATTCTGGCCCATGCGAATTGAAAGCGTCGGCGTAAAATATGCGTATGACTTTGTCGTATGAAATCAATATTTACGTATCTCACACAGTCGTATGCGCAAATTTCATAAAGACATAAAAACTGACATTTTAGTCAGTTTTAGTTGGTAGTAACTTAGGAAGCACTTTTGCCGATTTGTCCTATGCATTATAGATGAATTTAGAGACGACATCAAAAAACTCGAAGTGTCGGAAATCATCAGTTTTTGAGGTTTTTTTTTCAATATTTCCAATTTTGCCAATTGCTGACATTCGGGACGGTGAGGATGGGGGAGTCTTAGGGTGGGGAACGACGGATTTTGCCTATTTTAACCTGTTTAAAATGACCCAAATTATTTACAAAAAATCACGAAATCCCGAAGCAAACCGCCCGTTTTCTTAAGTCTAGCCGTAACTTACAATATAGACGTTTGTTTGCTTTTTTGTTACTTGACTTACAGGTTGGTAGGTGTACCTAATAATCTCTATTATGGTTTGATTGAAGTGTAAGACAACAAACACAGACAAGGAATAAATTATACCTACTACTGAAACCGCTGTTTTGAACACAATCATCCATGGACGAGTTTGTCGTTGCTTTTATGGGAGCAGTTTGGGAGGAAATTGCTATCGCTGGAGAAGTTCACTAAAAAACATTGAAAATACAAAACAATTGAAACACTGAAAATTGATACCTTCAGTGTCATTAGACTTGTTGAAAAAGGCTAGCGTTCCGTTTTACGATTAATTTTCTTAATATCATTCACCTATTTCACAAGTAAATTATATAATAGTAATAAGAGTATATTATTTAATATTTATGTAGGCACTTAGTATATTTTCTTTATTTTGTTTTATATCATTTATTTAGGTATGTACCAGGTCAATTATATTGTTATACACTTAGTCTACCCATGCTCAGCAATTGACCTTTCTCATCCTAATTTAGTTTGTTGGAAGAGGTCTCTTAATAGAGATAAGCTCGCCTTTATACACTATTTTTATGTAAGTCTAGTTGTCTATATATTATTTGTGTACAATAAAGAAATTATGAAATTATTATATTAAATTAGCCCATATGCTGGTTACAAATAATTAAATAATAACAGATAAACATCATTTCAACGTATGGTCACTCAAATGTGTATGTTAATTTAGGATTTTAAAAATCTCTCAAAACTATGAACGGAACGTAGAAATCATTTATTCTACAATTTCAGTGGTATTAAATACTTGAAATTTCGTTAGAAATAAATGTCGCATGTGAGCCAGAATACAGTTTTTATCGTGCATTAGACAATTTGTATTAGAATTTAGTTGCACGACCCAAAGACACGACAGATTTGCTAACGGGATGAGAATCCTGATGGAGTGTGATCGCGAGTGAAAGAAGAATGACTACAATGGTAAATCTAAATTTAATGACTGGGCAACGTTTGGAATTCGTAAAAGTAGAGTTATCTTGTATGACCTTTATGATCAAAAAACCTATACATTTGATCGAAAATTTCATAAATATGTTAAAAAATATTCCAAAACTTTCAAGTTGGTTTGTAGAACTGCAAAAACTTTACACATTAATAGAAAAATTCAAAATTCAAATAATAGAATGAAAACAGTTTGGCAAATAATAAACCGCGAAACTGGCAAAGTTATACCAAGGGACAGTGATTTCTGCCTAAAGATAGGTGATGATGTTGTTAAATCCAACGCTGATGTTGCTCGAGCTTTTGAAACATTCTTCACCAATGTACCCGTACTCACAACGGACCGTCTAAATTCATCTCCATTTGAAGCAGAGACTTTATTAAAAAATAACACTAGCGTCAGTAATGTATATTTAAAATTTCATCATGTATATCCCCAGGACATTGTCAAAACGTTTAAATTACTTAACTTAAAAAATACGGAAGACCTGTGGGGTATATCAGTCAAAGTCATTCATTCATTCATTATTGGTTCAGTAATTCTAGTTATAGCTCCACACTTAGCTTATATATTCAATAAATGTGTTGATGATGGGGCTTTTCCAGACCTCATGAAACACAGTAAACTTATACCGCTGTTCAAATCGGGAGATAAGGGCGATCCTTCAAATTTCAGACCAATATCTGTTTTTCCAACACTAAGTAAAATATTTGAAAAGATTATACTCAATCAAATGCTCTCACACTTCAACCGTACAAAACAACTCCACGCTAAACAATATGGTTTCACTAGGGGTAAATCGACTACGGATGCAGGTATTACCCTTATATCTCATATTTATTCTGCATGGGAGGCCGCACAGGATGCTATCGGAGTTTTTTGCGACCTGTCGAAGGCGTTTGATTGTGTTGATCATAATACGCTATTAATTAAATTAAATCATCACGGAGTTAGAAATAAAACGTTGGATCTACTAAGATCATACCTAAGCAATATAATTCAAAAGGCAGAAGTTAACGGCGTAAAATCTGATGGATCGGGTCTTAAAATTGGCGTTCTACAAGGTTCCATATTAGGCCCTTTCTTATTCATGGTATATATTAATGATCTGCCTTTCATGGTGGAGAAATTAACTGGCATAGTGTTGTTTGCTGATGATACTTCAATGGTCTTCAAAATTGAAAGACAAAAAGGAGATTTTGATGATGTTAATGGTGTATTGTCTTTAATCTTGAATTGGTTCACAGTTAATAATTTATTGTTAAACGCTGGTAAAACCAAGTGTATCAAATTCTCACTTCCAAATGTCAGGCAAGTTGAGACCAGTTTGGTGTTAGACAACAGCACGTTAGAATTGGTAAATGATACGAAGTTTCTTGGAATAACCATTGATAGCAAATTGCAGTGGGGACCCCACATAGATAAATTGGCTGGTAAATTAAGTTCTGCGGCTTACGCTGTTTGGAACATCAGACAAAGCACGGATGTGGCTACATCTAGGCTAGTATATTTTAGTTACTTTCATAGTGTGATGTCCTATGGTATCTTGTTGTGGGGAAAAGCAGCGGATATTCAAACTATTTTTATTTTACAGAAAAGAGCTATTCGAGCAATTTATAATTTAAAACGAACAGACTCCTTAAGAGAGCTTTTTAAAGAAATTGACATACTAACAGTAGCTAGTCAATTTATTTTCGAAAATATAATGTATGTACGCAAGAACCTTACAACATTTTCCAAACTTAGCGACAGCTGTAATGTTAACCTAAGAAATAATCACAGACTATGTGCGCCCCGTTTTAGACTCGCGAAGGTTAGCAATTCTTTCAAGGGTCAGTGCATTCTCTACTACAATAAGATACCTCTGGAGATTTTGAAATTGCCATTTGAGCAATTTAAAAAGCATGTTAAAGCGACTTTGTCGAAAAAGGGATATTACAATGTTCAAGATTACTTAAATGACAGGACTGTATGGGGTTAATCTGGCTCAACACAGACCTTGCTGTTAATAATTTTGTAATTATTTATTCCTGCTTATTAATCATAACAATTAATTTTTTTATATTTGTATTAGTTAAGCACAACCTATTTTTGAAAGAGATCCAAAAAAGATATCTGTGGGAGTTTCTACGCCCTTCTTCTCCCACAGTGGTCCAATGTAGAGAAGAGGCAAAAACTGACGTTTGCTAAGTATATGTAAATATCTACAGTAATAAAGTACTTTGACTATTGAATGTTTTATGATTTAATTAGGTACGTATTTGATTCAGTTATCACCTGTGAACGTATGAAATATTGTATTACCATATTACATTTGTAAGGGCTCGTGAGATTTTTATCAGTTTGGTACCATTTCCTTTGAAATGTCGGTAGACCCTCAAAATGCATTAAGGTCGAAAACTCCAGTTAGTTATTACTGAAATATCAATAACTGTCAATTATAAAGAGTGTAAACCTCATATTAACGAAACTCATCTCTATGATAAAAAATAATGTATGATAAACTTTTCATAGTGGTAGGTAGTACTTTTCGTAGGTAGGTATAACCTCTTTGCGATAAGTTATCAGTAAAAAAGAAGTTTCGTCAATCACAAACACATACTTAATGAGTTGCCCAGTTACGAGTAAATAATGCAGGCAAGTCACCGTAGCAACAAACATGCTTGCCCTAATGGCATATATAGCTCTTAAGGTTTCAGTTTGCAATACAATATTCAAACTTAGAGCTCTTTCGACAGCATACTTCGCGCGTCGACGCGTCTAATTTTGCTGCCGACACGTTTTAAGCTCGCTGTGGTCTGCTGCCGACGCGTTATATTGTGCGTCGACAGCGGTACTGTCAACTGCTTCCGACACGTTTTAAGCCTGCCGTCGACTGCGGCCGCAGCATGTGTAAGAGCTCTTAGGTGGGTCGAAAAATAAATTCCGTCGAATGTACATCTCGATTTGTATCTATTTACTAAAGTCGTGCAGCTCTATCTATCTGAGTTTCCGTACCCGAAGGGTGTCAAACGGACCGTCCACCGTGAGTGATGATAAGAATTACCCGATGAACTACTGATGAAAATTACCTTTCATTCGGCCGTAGTAAATCCTCCGTAAGTTCAGTATGTTGTCTCAAATTACCTGAAACAACAAGTTGTTTTATGTTTTTGGACTGTTTTATGAGTTGGCAGGCCCACGCCTATTCATGACATTACTACTTTTGTGTGCTCGGTGTTGCGTGTGCATTCATTATACAGAGTGAAACAGAAAAATGTCATCATAATTCAGGAGATATTAGGAATATCGGGACACCTTTTACTGCGACACAGACGATGTGATCATTCTCACTTCTCTATACGATTTCTTCTTCTTCTATACAAGTTCGAGTCTCCCAAACTGTAAGAAATACCAATAGTTATTTGTGTATCAAGGGAGCAAAATGATGATTTATGGTGAGGGCGGTACATTGAATCCTGAGCGTAACGAAGGATTTAAGTGTTAACGCCCATGACGAAAATAATTTTTCTCCTGAGTTACACATACAACTATTCACACCGGCTATGAGGAAAATTAAAATAAATTGCTCTAAAAATAATGAAATAACTATACTTACAATTATTACGATGAAATTATATTCGATTTTTTTAAGGTCTGTGTTCAATTGGCACATTGTGAATGCTACATGTTAAATGCTACATTCCAATGAATTCATTAAAAAAGTTGCTTAAACAGAAAAGCATCATTTTGCTCCCTCTCGTCGTGGAGCAAAACTTACATTTCCCATTGAAAGGTGGAAAAAATATCTAAATATCTTGTTAATTTATTCCACCCCTCATTAATTTTCATTTTTTTTAATATCGCTTTAAGAACTCTACGCGTCAGAATCTAATTTCGATAATGACACATTGTGTTTGTGACGAGCTAAAGTTAGAATCAGAAAATACATTACACACAAGTCGAAGCATAACTGATGGAAATCTATTTACCAGTTTTCGTAGAAACAGAAATATTGCTCCGCAGACCATTTTCCAAGTTTTCTATAGTCAATCCTTCATCTTTGGTCTGCACATAATCGATCAAGTTAACTTTTGAAATCTGCTGCAAGAGGAGATCCATTTCGCAATATTGCGAAAGTCTGGACATAAAGTTCAATACGTATAAGCCGCGGCGCAGCGTTCTGTGCTGAGATGAGATGAACTCATCTAGTCCTTATGTTATGTATGAGTATCAAAATATATAATAAATTACCCACCCTACTTAAAGATGAAACCAATAACGTAAAGTTCTTTTTTTTTTTTTTTAATAGCCTAAATGGTGTCCCACTGCTGGGCAAAGGCCTCATCGGCTCGAGCCCACACATCTCTATCTAAAGCTTTATCTGTCCATCCTGGAAGGAACCTATCCTGGTCATCCTTCCATCTCCTTCTGAGCCTGCCCCTACGCCGGAATCCGTCTGTAGGCATCCATTCAGTGGCTGATTTCGCCCATTTGTCCGGATGCATTCGACAGATATGTCCAGCCCAGTTCCAGTTTCAGTTTGGCGGTGTGCGTGCCCACGTCAACAATACCAGTTTTGGAGCGCAGTATAGTGTTCCTGACGCGGTCTATACGTTTAACACCTATAATACTGCGCTCCATTGCTCGCTGGCAAACCTTGAGTCTGGACTTCTGATGTTCGGTCAGCGACCACGTTTGTGCGCCGCGCCGTAGGCTAGGATGGGCAGGATGCACATGTCGACGACTTTGCGCTTCAGGGACCAGAAGTTCTTCCAGGCGTTTGAAACACGTCTTTCGATTTCTTTGTCCTGCCTGTTTTCGAAGGAAACTGTCTGGCCCAAGTAGATGTACTCGTCGACATATTGTATGTCCTGCCCATCGACCACTACCTTACGTTTTGCGCCGTCGGTCATGAGTTGGGTTTTTGATCGATTCATCTTCAGTCCAACCTCAAGTGCTCAGTTCTTGGAGCATTAGTTGAAGTTCCGACGAGGTTGGCGCAAACAAAACAATATCGTCGGCAAAACGAAGGTTATGTAGCCTTCTATCGCCGACGACAATGCCTCTGCTGCGCCACGGGACCGCCAACTTTTTGAAAACTTCTTCGAGGGTACTGGTGAATAGTTTAGGAGATAGAGGGTCTCCCTGTTTCACCCCTCTCTCTATTGTGAATGATGGACCTGGGTGTTGTAATTTAATATTTGCCAATAATAAGAAAAATTCCTAAAAACATTAAAAACTTTAGTAATTTATAAAACATATTACAGTATAAATGAATATTTTATAGACACATCATTTAAGATAAATAAATAACTTAAAATTATATTAAAACACAGATATATATGTATGAATAACACTAACTTATAAATATATGCATGTACATCACAATTACACAAACACAGACACACACACACACACACACACACACACACACACACAAACACACACACACACGCGTACACTTAAACATACCTTAATAATTAATATTTTATATTAGTCATTAGTATTATGCCTCTCTCTCTCTCTGCTGTTGCAGTGCCCTATGGACAGGGTCCATGAATTGTACCTTAATTTAAGAACAAATGTTTATGTACTTCATGGAAGCAATAAATTTAATTTGAATTTGAATTTGCATGTTTTCTGTATTGTTGGAAGCCCTGTGTGGGCAGTCACAGAGAAACGCCTGAATGCCATGCCCCCAATATGCTTGACTATCGTGGCAGCCTGTTTCATGTGATTTAAGACTAAGCCTTTGTTCTGACTACACTGTCAACCGTAATGAGAACCAAGCCTTAAAATTGAAATATAAATTACGGTGTAGTAAATACCTATTTTTGCGACAATACGCCAGGACTGATGCAATAAATAATGGGATTTAATAAAATTTTCTACACTTTGCTAAAAAGATATTGCCGACCGGGATTTAAATTTTAAATTCCCACCACCCAGCTTTTGTTTTCTACCCACACTGCCAAGAGTTACAACATAGCGTTCATACCACAACACCCACCTCACTGTTTTAGCTTCATTTTATTCTAGAATATTCTCAGCAGCTTCAGACGTAGTAGGTATTTATGGCAAAATGGGATTTATGTTAAATGTATTCTGGAAATCAGCGGACACGATCCTTTTACTAAGACCTTGGAATTGTAATTCGAACGGGTCTTTATCATTCTAATATAATCATTTGGAGAATCGAACTCAGAATAACTAAAACACCTATATCTTTCACTAAGTAAGTCTTGTGATAGTGGAAGTTCTAGCGGGAGAGGTGACATTATGTGATATTTTATGCCGATCTCTTACTAAAGTCTTCCCATAGGCCGAACAGATAGAACGCGTATTTATCACTATTCTCGGACTTATTTTGACAACCCTATTTAAAGTAGATGGGAAAATCTGTGTATGGACCACTGCCCCAGAAATGTATAGTCACGTCGCAATACACATTTCTGAATGGCTGAATGTCACTGCCGTAGCCATATCATAGAATTGATAATTTCATGACATGGCCAACTATTTCATGATCTGGCTGACCATTTCATGAAATAGTCGGAAAGGGTTGAATTCATCACACATCACACAATCATGTCTTTCTAAAAGCATTTTTATTCAGTACTACCTAATGTTTTTGTGATATACAAATCGAACTAACACGAAGACTATTCGGCGACTTCGCTCCCCTCGCCCTTTCAATCTTCACCTAAGCGTCGCAGTGTTTTTCCTTCTTCTTTTAATTAAAGTTCTAATTAAACCATGGTTGGCCATTCAATTCTACGATATGTTTACGACCTGACTTTTACGTTTCAAAGACGTTTCTTTTACTTATCAGAATTGCACAATGCTGCTGCTGAGAAGTTGTTTATTTATTTACAGAGTCGAGAGTTACAGCTGAGAAGTTGTTATATTCGCGAGTGGGATAGCATGCTTGAAGAGAGAGTGTATAAGATCAATAGAAAGATGTATGCAAGATTCTTAACTTCTTAGTATGTAATTACTGGTATATTAAAACCCACCTTTGTATCAAACTGGTATTTTTTGCTGTAGGATGCAATTGAAAAAATGAACAAATTGAAATTGAAATTGAAATGAAAGATTATTTAAAAAAGGGCAAAAATATTGAATATCGCTTGTTTCTATGTAATATTTTTAACTTCCATGCTTGTCTTCGTCCGGCTGACGTTATACAGCCGTTTATTACAAATGTTCCGGGAAAAATAGAGCAAACAAATATTAATTATTTCATAAAAGTTCTGTAAAGAAATAGTTACACAGTAATTTATGAATTAATATTTAAATGCTATTGCTAGTGAAAAGTCATTGCTGAGGCCGTAGTTCAGCCATCTCCTTTGCATGACTCGTGTTCTATCTCTCAGGCCATAGACGCCACAAAAATTTGCCCCTCCCTCACCGCTCTTCTATCAAAGGAACATACTCGTTCACCCATGCCCCAGCATCAGTCGCATCGGTAAACCGAGGAAATGACATCAAATGTGAATGACACCTCGACAATACCGCGCAACAACGCCGAGCGAGACACGTGCCGATAAGGAAACCCCATCTCTCTTCCACCATTTCCGAACCGGGTGCTAATGGATGGTTAAGCACCTCTCGCAATCTGAACTCTACCTAAAGACTATAAATTTATGAGAGCAATGGTCATTGTTTTTGGCTTGTATTTATTCGCACAGCAAAAATACTGATTTTCACAGCAAAAAAGGTTGAGCAAAATTACTTTTTATGTTTTAAGTATTATTTTTTTCTTACATTTTCAACCTAATACGAAGGATAAAGGGGGCTTCGCTTCGCCCTTCACCTAAGCTACCGCAGTATTTTGCCCTGATATTATACTGTGAAAATCAGTATATTTACTGTATAAATCAGTATTATTGATGTGCAGTTTAATTAATATTTCCCATTGTTTTTTCGAATAATTAAGACAGCTAATTTAAAGTTACCCTGTAAAACGTCCTAGAACCACCTTTCATCTGGTCGAAGACATCAAGTCTTGATCATCCTCTATTCCGCGAGACACCCACATTTTTTTCTGACTGATTACCTGCTAGAAATACGAATTGATTAAGATATCCTCAATCAATAGCTGTTTGTATTTGAGTACTGTTCTCGTAATAACATCGTGGGAACTATCGATTAGATGGCTCAACAGGCATCCATGCGGAAGTAGCTGCCTGCAGTCCACTCAGCTAATATTTAATTCATTGATCGATTATGAAACAGCCTGTGCTGGGTAATAATATTTGTGCTCATATCCGGTTTTGCGCATTATCTGTGGAACAACAAGCTGGATAGGGAATACGTATGTGAAATTGATTGGCTTCCTGCAAGCCATTGTTAGTTGGTATCGCAGCCATATCGTAGCATTAATCATTTCATGAAATGGTCAGAAAGCGCTGAATTGGATAAAATAAAACATATATTTTTTAAATTAATTTTATTTAGTACTACCTAATATTTTTGGTGATATACATTCTTCTGAACATCCTTGTGCCTGAGGAGCTGGTTGCCTGATTTCCGCCTGTCTTCACGTAGTTCAAAATAGAAGATGCATTTCGCCAGCTCTCTTCAGGCCAAATCTTGCCTTCATGACCTTATTCACCTTAGCTACCGCAGTGTTTTTCCCTGAAAGATTTCTTCGTTCAATCTAATTCAACCATCCCATTCCATTCCATCCCATCTCCATTTCATGATATGGTCAATTTCAGCCAGATATTCAATACTCCAAATCCAATTTAAAAAAGTGCTCCGTGGTCCAATGGGTTTCACGCTTGCTTCTCACACAGGAGATGCAGGTTCGAATCCTGACCATGTACCAATGAGATAATTAATTTATCTTAAGTACACTTAACATCGTGAGGAAACCTTCATAGCTGCGGCGATGGGCTAGTCCCCTGTCACGCAAAATGGAGTATTGAATAACTGGCTCAAAGTGGGCACAATTGTGCCACTGCCACCCCGTATGGGAAAATGCGTGACGCTATGCTGATATGTTAGTCAATACTCCATATGAAAATCGTATATCTACCTACCTAAAAATATAATACTAACGGCATAAACAGAAATCTAAATCGTCGCACGGATACAGGTGCCAGTAATTGCATGAAATAGCGCAATTAAATATGATATTTTAGTACTGTACTTATCTATATGCACTATTAATGTACTAGTAAATAACGGTACTAAATTACAATCTTTTAATTTTGTTGTAAACAAAGTAATGTCATGTGCCAGCACAAAAAGTATAATATGAACATCAAAGTCAAAGGTTCTGAACTGTCTGTTTACAAAACATTTTTATCTACACACGTATCATAAACCCTCTTTACTGCGTCCAAAAACCACACGTTACGACCAGCATAATGATAAACTTCTTGGTAAAAACTCATTTCTTATCTGAATATTGATCATTATGACCATAATGTACCAAAATTTGTCAAATTATGACATTCAAATTTCGAACGCCGACGCCCGCCTGCGTTAAGCCCCTAGCTTGTCTGTGAAGTTGGTACTACTGAACAAGCTAAACAAGTGCAGAGTAATGATCAATGCCACAATGCCGGTCAAACATGCGGTTCCTGAACACATCAAAGAGAGCTTATGATATGTGTGTAGATAAACTAGTGTATGTAACTGTACATAATTAGGCATTAAAACTCTCGAGTGACATTATTATGAAACTCGCCTTCGGCTCGTTTCATAAACCCCCTCTCGAGAGTTAATTCCCTCCATTATGTAGCAGTCACATAAACTACTATTATGCAAGATTAGTAATTTGAGTTTAGGTATCAACGGGAGTGTCTCCCTGTTATTTCGCAAACGTAACACTTTTAGTACGACTCGTTAGCTCAAGAATATGCATGTATCGGTCCTACATGAAACTTATAGCTTTGACGTATGTGCTTCAATATTGAAAGAGATAAACGTTGAAAAAATAACTAACCGCAATCGCTTATTGCGTGGGCCCAAAAAAGGGCCAACAATTGGCCGAAAAACTTCGACTTCGGCCTGTGTTCTGGAACTTCTCTACCAGATGAAATACGAGAAGTGGCCTTGCTGTACCTGGATATAGCTGGCAGTAGCTACTTAATAAAGGCTAGAATTTAATCGCACATCAAAAATACTGATTTTCACAGCAAAAAAGGGTAAAGGAGGCTTCGCTTCGCTCACCCCCTTTACCCTTCACCTAAGCTACCGCAGTATTTAGCCCTAGTATTTGCTGTGAAAATCAGTAGTATATTTGCTGTGCAAATCACTATTTTTGATGTGCAGTTAGTATTTCCCCTTAATAAAACGCTATTCGACTAACTGGCAGGCTACGCACAGCCAAAATAAGTAGACTCCAGGTCCTAGAGTCCTGGGACTTTGTACATGGGTTCCATATATAGCGTAGCGTAGCATTAAGAGATTTGGCGAAATTTTTCTCCTACGGCGGGAAAATCAAACCTATCAAGTTTAATTGCCAATGTGGAAAGAAACAAACAAAATAGTGTTTCAATCATCCAAAAAAATCCTGTTGCCATTCTGTAACTCTTTTTTATAATTTGAAAATCACGAAACTGCTCGCAAACATAATAGCGCAGGCGGAAGAAACGACTCTGAAACGTAGGGAGGAATCTGCTCAAAAAATTGGGAAGAGATCGACTTATTTAAGAAAAAAATTGGTGGTAACCATTACACGTAGTGGGGTGAAGTAAAGACGAACTTCTAATAAAATGAATCTCTTGACTTCCTTCTTTTCTTGAGGAATTATAAGTCACAATCTCAGGTCAGAATTATATATCCTTGCTTCATTTGTCAGATATACAATAACCAGGTAGTGTCCCAATCCTACAGGCAACCCTTGCACGTATTTTAGAGTTAAATAAATCTATAAAATAATTCCGGTTTTTCTACCTCACTACTCCACTCTCGCTCTAGCGCAGCTCCCAGCCCTCATTCCTAATTTGTGCACGGCAACGCGCGCACGCGCCTACTCTAATTTTAAACTGAATTCAAAATTACAAAGACAGTTATTTTTCGTAAGTTTTTGTATACGGTTTAGGATTTGCAATTGCAGTTGTGCATGTTCAGACATGCCTAAACGCAAGAAAGAACGATGCGTAGTTCTACCGAAACGACGACGTTTGATGATTTACTCGGATTCGTCAGACTTCGAAGACAATTCGGATGAGTATTTGTTATATCAATATGGTATTATAGGGGCTTATTGCTTGGGTCTTTACAGTACTAAACAGAATATGCTAAAGATCAGCTCGGGGGTTGACCGCGGGTCATCACGAGAGCGATTTCACTTGGAGGTTAACCGTGAGTTATCACGAAAGTATGCTTTTAGCTTGGGGGTTGGCCGAGAGTCAACACGATAGCAAAAATACAATGGCCAAATGCCCATTGTAGACAATCGAACGGGAAAAATTAGAAAATATTTTTTCTACAACTACCCTCGTTTTACCAATATCGTTTCTTTGTCTCAGAAAACGAAGCCCCTATCCATAGTCTCATTAGGGCGGATGATCCTCTTCAATGAGATGTATCTGCTCAGATGGTGGTATCTCCTGCTCAAGAAGCTCCCGCTTCTGCTCAAGAAGTTCCCGCTCAACTACTGGACCCGGAGATATTGACGGCCTTGGGCGATACAACAGAGGAATCACCGCGTTACGGCGATAATATCCATGAAAACTTGCCAAAACTGTGGCTTCCCATACTGAGTAAAGGACTGCCCACAGAAACAAAAGATAAACTTATGAAAGAGTACATAGTTCCTGATAACTGCCGTTTATTGCAAGCGGGCTTAACCCCGAAATATCAGCGGCAATTTCAGATATGACAAGAAATCGTGACAGAAAAATAGAATTGGTACAACAACAACAAGGTATCGGATTAACTGCCGTTAATCGAGCACTGACAGTCCTGCTATTAGGAGACAGTAACAATAACAGAGTTTCCGCCATAAAATCATTGAGCGACGCATGTCGAATACTGTCTGAGCTTCACTTCACAGAAACCCGAGCACGCACAAAGCTTATTACACCTTGCTTAGACAAAGCGGTCTTGAACGTAATCCAAGATGACGAAAGAGACGAAACAGACGAAACACTCTTCGGGAGAAAGCTTTCAGACAGGATGAAATCATCAAAGGCCATTGAAAAACATAGTCTTCAAATAAAGAGGGTTTTTCAACAGAAGACTCCTTCGTTGCCAACGATGCCGGCTGCGCCCCGTCAGGGAAACTGGCAGGGCCCTCGTTTCCCGTTGAACAGGGGGGGCGAGGGGGGCAGAGGCGATACAACGCGACGGCGCCGCTGACTCGCAGAGCACCATACATACCGCCCCTCTGGCATCCACATCCAGCTCCACCTCCTCGGCCTGTAACGAGCCAGAGAGAGCACAGACCTCGTCCACCGACCCAGCAGTAACAAAGGTACATGCTGGTAGATTAAGTAATTTTTATCAACATTGGCAAACTATTACTAGCAATAGGTTGGTACTTAAATGGATAAAAAATGGTTTCAGCATACCATTTACAGGAATAGTCACTCAATCGTTTGTTCCTTTTAATTCCCTCTCGAACAAAGCAAGAAAGGAAATGGCAACAGCTATTGAAAACCTTTTAGACTTAGGAGCTATCTCAGTCTGTTCACCTTCCGATGACCAATTTATTTCGTCAACGTTTCTGGCGCCAAAACCAAATGGTGAAAAGCGCTTCATCCTCAATTTGAAACAATTGAATATGTTCAGAAACAAAGAACATTTCAAAATGGAGGATTATAGGACGGCCTCGAATCTTATACCTGAGTTTGGGTACATGGGTTCAATCGATCTCAAAGACGCCTACCTACTGGTACCTATAGCCATACATGATCGTAAATGTCTAAGATTTCAATTTCAAAGTGATAATTACACCATTATTACATATCAATGCAACGTAAGGACGCCCTATGGACTTTCTATTACGCCTCGAACGTTCACAAAGATCATGAAAGAGGTGGTCTCTCATCTAAGAACTCGTGGGTTTAGGTCTGTTTCTTATTTGGACGATTTTTTGCTAATCGGATACAGTTATGATGATTGTCTTAACAATATAAATGAAACAGCTAAATTATTAAATTCCCTGGGTTTTGTAACCAATTATAAAAAGAGTTCTTTAATACCTAATCAATCGTGTAGGTATTTAGGTTTTATTTATAACTCGGTCGATCTTACATTATCTCTTCCGGAAGAGAAATGTCAGTACATTATAAAATTAGCCCAAAAATTATCCCGTTTACCAACTTGTAAAATTAGGGAATTCGCTCACTTTTTAGGGGTATTAACAGCCGCTTGTCCTGCTGTGAGATACGGATGGCTACATACAAAAATTTTGGAACGCCAGAAGTACTTGGCCTTAGAAAATAACAACCAGAATTACGAAGCTAGGTTTAATTTATCTCGGGTCGCATTACCGGATCTGCATTGGTGGTCTATAAATGTCTTGAGTGCATCCAGTCCTCTGCGCATGTCGGATTTCGAATTAGAGATCTATACAGACGCCTCAAGAACGGGCTGGGGCGCCTTCTGTAACGGCGAACGGACGAACGGGGCTTGGTCAGACGATGAGCGCGAGTTTCATATAAACTACCTAGAATTACTCGCTATTTTCTTAGGTGTGAAATGCTTCGCGCGCAACAAATCGAATTGTTCAATTTTATTGCGTGTGGATAATACGACTGCCATCAGCTACATCAATAGAATGGGGGGCATTCAGTACCCACATTTAAATAACCTAACTAGAGCGATCTGGGACTGGTGTGAGGAGCGAAAAATCTGGCTTTTAGCTTCGTATATAAACACGAAAGATAACTACGAAGCTGACAAAGAATCCAGGGTAGTCAATCCAGATATCGAATGGGACCTTTCACTAGCTGCATTCCATAAGATAACTGAAAAACTGGGAGAGCCAGAGGTGGACTCTAGTAAGTCCCAGGCTTTGATTATTGGTTCCAGGTTTTCCCTTAACTTGTTACAGAATCTGTCCATTGCCCCTATAACCTATGATGGAACTATAATCTCATATAGTACTAAGGCCAAAAATCTAGGAGTTTTCTTCGATAACCAATTTTCCTGGTCAGCGCATGTCAGCGAGGTCAGTAGGCGAGTCTTTGCCACTTTTCACTTCCTCAAACGACTACAATACTTCCTGCCTCGTCAGACAAAAATAACGCTTGCCCAGTCTCTTCTCCTTCCCCTGATCGATTACGCTGACGTATGCTGGGTGAGCGCGAATGAAGAGCAACTGAACAAACTCGAGCGACTTCAAAACCTCGGGATTCGGTTTGTCTTCGGACTGCGCAAGTATGACCACGTCTCGGAGTATCGCAGGGAGTTAAAGTGGCTCCCTATTCGTCTTCGTCGGGATTCTCATATCCTCATCTGCCTCTATAACATCTTATTTAATCCTCGCTATCCTGTCTTCTTACGAGATCGTTTTGAATTTTTGTCCTCGGATAGGCCTCGGAGTTCTCACGCTCGATCACTGCTTATAACTCCGCAACACAATACAGCCGCATATGAACATTGGTTCAGACTACGAGCTATCAGGCTCTGGAACAAACTTCCTAGCGCCATCAGAGACAGCCCGTCACTTTCTATTTTTAAAACTCGCTTAAAAGAACACTATCTTTCTCTTCCATACTAGATTTATGTAGGTTTATTGCTTTGATATATATGTAGTATAATTTTGTCTATTTGTATTGATATTATGTATTTATGTACATATTAGTAATTAGTTTATTATTTTAATATTTTTAACGTTGTGCACATAGGTCTACCTGTTATTTCATGTATTCTGTCCATATTAGGTTTGCTGGAAGAAATCTCTTTTTAGAGATAAGCTCGCCTTTGTACACCTAGTTTCCATTTTGATGTATCTGTATCTTCTGTTTTTGGTGCAATAAAGTATAAAGAAGAAGACTTGTTCGCTTCTCGAATCAACGCTAAGTGCGTCTCTTTTATATCGTGGAAGCCGGACCCAGACGCCATTCACATTGATGCGTTCACAATTAACTGGAGAACATTTTACTTTTACGCTTTCCCCTCATTCGCTTTAATTTTAAAATGTCTACATAAGATAATAAATGACAAAGCTACGGGAATTGTAGTGTTTCCTTATTGGACGTCACAACCGTGGTTTCCGCTTATAAAGGACCTATTAGTGTCAGAGATAATACTATTTGAACCTCATATAGACCTTTTGCGGTCTCCTTTCAGGTCGCACCACCCACATTACCGCCACCTTACCCTGGCGGCCGCGAAGCTCTCCGGCTTGCGTTCTTAAGAAGAAACACTCCTATACCAGCTCTGGACTAAATCATCAACTCTCTCGCTCCGAATACCTTACAACAATACAGCGTAACGTATAAGCTCTGGTGGCAGTTCTGCATAGATAATAACATAGATATTTTCAGCAATTCCGTGTCTACTGTGGTAACTTTCTTGACGGTACAATTTAACATGGGAGTATCTTACGGTACCATGAACAGTCATCGTTCGGCACTCTCAATATTTCTAGGAAATGACATCGGTTCTGAGGACATGGTCAAAAGGTTGTTAAAAGGTGCTTTTAGACTCAGGCCATCGGTACCTAAATATTCTTTCACATGGGATCCCCAAATCGTATTAAACCACATTAGTTTATGGTTCCCGAATACTGACCTTACCTTGGAAAAAGTTAACAAGAAGTTGGTAATTTTACTCGCTTTGTGTACAGCCCATCGCGTACAAACATTCAGCTTGATTAAACTATATAACATCCATATAATTCCATCTGGAGTTAAAATCTATATTAAGGATATTATTAAGACGTCAGCTCCTGGTCGGGAGCAACCAGTGTTATATCTCCCTAGTTTTACAGATAACCTAAGTATATGTTCTGTAAAAGTAATTCAAGACTATCTCTCTCTTACACGAGAATTAAGGCCACAATCTGTGGAACATCTCCTAATTACATTTAAGCGACCGCACCGACCTGCCACTGCACAGACTGTGAGCAGATGGATCAAGCAGGTTCTCGCGGAGAGCGGGGTGGATGTGGCGACATTCAGCGCGCAGAGCACGCGGCATGCCGCCACATCTGCCGCGAGCGTCGCGGGAGTTTCCGTAGATGTGATAAGGAAGACCGCTGGTTGGACCAGCGGCTCCCAAACTTTCGCCAGGTTCTATCATCGTGAGGTATTACCCGATGAAGGGACCTTCGCAAAATCAGTTTGCTTAGACTCTAATACTTAATTCTTAAGATTTTTATTATTTCGTATGATTGATCTTGGGGCAAGATTTATTTAGAAAATAAATACCATTTATTTCGTTTCATTATGAATTTTATTTATATTAGCAAAACTTCCCACCTCTGAACATCTACCTGGTTATTGTATATCTGAGAAATGAAGCAAGGATATATAATATGTGATCAAACGAACTTCACAAGTGAAATTCGATCAATATTATATGAGTTGCTTCATTCGAAGATATACACCCGCCCTCCCAAAGCAAATGCAGCCCAATAAGAACTGAAAAGTTTTGCATGAACTCTAAAGAAATGAGGGCTGGGAGCTGCGCTAGAGCGAGAGTGGCGTAGTGAGGGTAGAAAAACCGGAATTCTTTTATAGATTTATTTAACTCTAAAATACGTGCAAGGGTTGCCTGTAGGATTGGGACACTACCTGGTTATTGTATATCTTCGAATGAAGCATCTCATATAATATTGATCGAATTTCACTTGTGAAGTTCGTTTGATTGTATTGTATGTTAATAAGAGAATAACACGGTCACATATCTGCATGCATGCAAACTTTATAACCCTAAAACGCAACAACTTAAATTTTCATTGATTGGGATAGTCTTAAACGTATGTTAACCATGTATATTTTTTTATTTTGTTGTTTTTTATCAATAAACCAAAATGTTTTATAAAGGTTTCAGCAACGACAATTTTAAATGGCTAGTATTTAATCGCACATCAAAAATACTGATTAGCACAACAAAAACACTTTTTATGTTTTAAATATTCAATGAGTTTATGTTTTAAGTATTTTTTGTTGTTCCTACACGTTGAACCTAACACGAAGGATATAGATACCCTTTACCTAAGCTACCGCAGCATTTTGCCCTTATATTTGATGTGCAAATCAGTATTTTTGAAGTGCATATTTCCCTTTTTAAATTATTGACATCACTAAAGAAATCTAGTTTTTTTAGGTAAGTAGCGACATTTAGTTTGTACTTTATGGAATAAATAGAGTGTAGCCTACTACTAATTTGAGGGTGTAATTAAAAACACAAAATTGAGTTTATAAAATACAACTGCTGGAAATTTACAATTCTGATAATGTCAAACGTTTTGTTGAAACAGGTTCAGCTTGAGACACGTTTCTAGATTTATAATAAATAATAATATCTTTGACACTATTTATACATATTGATCCAGCCCCAAACTAGGATTCCCTGTATCTTGGGTACTAGACATAGATGTAGATAAATATTATGCTTAGTTAGACAAACAAACATGATAGACAAACATCCGTTGTCATCAAAAAATATTTTCCCCCACCGGGACTCGAACCCGGGACCCTTGGCTTCGTAGGCAGGGTCACTGCCGACTCGGCCATTAAGGTCGTCAATTTATTTGACTACCTTGTCAAATACTGTATTGTGATGAAGGTGTTCTGTTTCGTTCATATTTATTAGTAAACTGCATTTATCACAGTTGTACTACAGTTCAAAGGCAAATAGTTGCCGCGCTAATCATAAATAGGTCATGATAACGTCTTGCTGGTCAACATTAACCATAATAAAAACACAATTACAATTATTTTGTACCTATTTATACCAACAAATAATAAAATTACCCGTGCAGTTTGTGTTTTCGTTTCGTGAGAGTTAGCGATCGGTAATTTATCGACTGCATGTTGGGTGAGCCTACAGCAACTAATGCTCAGAGATTTTGCTGTCTACGGCAAAAGATAAAAATTAAGGAACGAAGGGTAAAAGAAACGAATAAATAAATAATAATCGGCTTTTTATTTTATTTTAGGAAATTAATTTGAATTTCGGGTAATGGATGGCTTATTATTTTTTAACAATTTATAAATAACACCCCTCGTGACGTCGCATGCTCGCAGTTTTGGAACGGTTGTACTTGAAGTTTGTTGTTTCTGATTATGAAACTAAAAAGCTTTATCAATATTTGTTTACGTTCCGACTGACATCTGCGTTATCGACTGACAGGAAAACTGTTGATACTTGACAGTTTTACAAAACAGCCAACTTAACGGCGAAAGGAATTTGAACAAACTACCTGTAGAGGACAAATTAAGTACATTATGTTTTTTACGGATGTTTTTTTTTTTTTTACTGTAGATATTTACATATACTTAGCAAACGTCATTTTTTGCCTCTTCTCTACATTGGACCACTGTGGGAGAAGAAGGGCGTAGAAACTCCCACAGATTGATTTTTAGATCTCTTTTAAAAATAGATTGTGCTCTTAACTAATACAAATATGAAAATTTTAATTGTTATGATTAATAAGCAGGAATAAATATTTACAAAACTATTAACAGCAAGGTCTGTGTTTCAGAAATCATGCAATATTTTTTGATTGTAATTACGGAATTATCTCTAAATGGTTTTCTCAGTTTGGTACATTTTTTTACATGGCTAATTGGATGTATGGGTGGAATACTTTGCCTGTCTATTATATTCTATGGACGAGGAATAAAACATCGGTTAAGTGCGGGTCGAACTCTCACGTGTGAAGGGTTCGGTACCATCGTATAAGAAATCAAGGGCTAAAATCAAAATCAAAATAAAAAAATAATTTCGAAGCCAGTCCCTACAGATTGCGGATCTGACGTTAAACCATTTCAGTATGAAAAATTTTCAAGGACATCAAACTGAGTAAACCATTTCGAGATAATAATATTCTTAAATAAATGGCGCTATTCCAAACAAAAAATATTACTTACAGGATTTCTGGATTTGCCTTAAAAAAACAGTTTTCCCGTTTGTCAGTATCGCAGTTGCCAATCAAAAAGTAAACAAATAATGATAATACATTTTTTTGTTTCATAAAGAGGTGAGATCCCAGATTATAATGGAGTCTTAATGAATTCCTAAGATAATAAAATAAGGCAGGCAAGTCAGAGAGTTGAATAAGCCACCTAAAACCTTTAACATTTCGGCGGTTTATCGTGATTTTTCTATAGTTTTACAATTTTTATTATTTGGGACATATGCTAGATATAAGTAAAAACTGCGAAAAAAATGATTTGTCCATCATTTTGTAGTGAAGATTTTTGTTCGTCTTTTGCTCAATATTATGAAATATTTTTGTTATCATGTCCAAAAGTGACATATGTGTCGATGTGAGTCACATTTTTCATTCAGAAACAACCAGCTACAAGTAACCATTCAAAAATATTGATCAAACTACGTCACTAGGACACCCCTGTATAAATATAAATATTATTTCAAAAATATTAAGACGTCTATTACTCAAAATATTTAAATTAATTTCTGAAAATAGGCTAGAACTTCATAAAATAAAATTTGCTATGTACATTTGTATATCATGTATATATCTTGTGTATATATTTATTTAGCATCATCTATTGCACCACCGCGGACGATAAGAGGTGCCGCGAAATTGCGACAGTACCTATATATACTTATGTAGACTTCACCCTTATACTTATATAACTTATAAAATCTCGCGTAGCTCATTATTTGTCGCTGTAGTAACAAACATACTCTTTCCGTGATTTTTAACTCAAGAACAATAAATAGGCAGAGCTGTTCATGGGATACGGACGGACAACGGGGGCTTAGTAACAGGCCCATTTGGCACCCTTCGGGTACGGAACCCTAAAAAAGGAACCACAAAACGATACAGTTTTCTTACAGTAAAAAATAGTTATTTTAACGTGTTATAATTTTTTATTTTATTTACAACTTTATAATAAACATAATCTGTTCTGGGAAAAAGCGTGTTCAAAATCAATATGGTTAACGAAGGACCTCTCAAGATACGTTCCCGAAAGATCTGACGATTCTATCACCCCTCATATTGAAGTCCCCGAAGACCCAGGCCACACACAAAATACGCAAGATGCGGACGCATCGCAAACGTGACGCCTTTAATTTACTTTCGTACAAAATGTATAGATCCGTCGTTGCGTTGCAAAACGCAGACACGCTGACTCGTCTGCACCTCATGTTAAGCATGCTTACAAAATATACAGAACAGACGGAGCACAGACACGACGCATACGAGGCATGGGCGCGACCGGGGGGTGCGTGGAACTTGTTACTGTTTTTCTATATGTGTTCTGTCTGCGACGCGTCCGTGTAATGGACTCACAAATCCAAACTCAAACCACTACCGGCCCGAGGTCCAACCGTGGTGGTGGTTGTACCGCGGGAACCAAGTTTACGCGTGGCCCAACCGGTTCTACCATGGGGAACCAAGTTTACCCGTGGCCCAACCGGTTGAAGGCAAGTGAATTTATCCGTAGTCCAACACCAGAAAGTATGTTTACCCAGTTGTACCACGGGTCATAACAATAAAATGAGTATTTTGACAGTTGGACCATGGGTAAAGTTACGTTCCCGTGGTACAACCAGTTGGACAAAGCTGTTGGACCACGGGTTGGTAGTGCTCCAAATCACTGTTTGTGTATTTTTGACAAGATTTGTGCTTCTGGACGTAATGGTTCAGTAATCAATCTTACATTTTATAAGATTGATTGTGAAGTGTTACTAGTGTTAAATTTATCATATCGTTCTCGAATAACCTAAACACCTTCAAACCTCATAACCAACTGAACTGTAGCCCGTTTATCCACAATTTTGTACGAAAACACCAAACAAATTAACAGCTTTAGCCGAAATATGCTCGTTAGGGGCTGGCCTATCTGACGATTGATCAAACAACCGAGTTCCGGGAAGCCTTGACTCGCAGGTTAACTAAAAGCGCACACAATGACTGCCACACAGATTCGTGAGCCTTTATTACGAAGTTTACCTTTCAGCGGGTGTTTGTTTGTTTTATCAGCAGACCTACCGGGCTATGGTGCTTTAGTTAGGTTGAGGGGGACTGAGGGGTGAGAGAGGGGAAGACTCACGCATCCCGCGCATCCGTCTCACCTGTCAACCACACCCAACGACGACTGCTACAGTGGCATCTACTAGCGATGCGCGATTATGAATGACACTAATGAAATCACTCGATTATGGCAATGGCAATGAATTTTTGCGTTTCACAACTGTCCAATAGCGCTAAATGTCATATAAAGCGCTCGCAATGTCAATGACAATCCGATAAGTCCTTAATAATTGTGTGTCAGATAAATTATGATCGTGAAACGAAACATTTCTCATCGAGAACTTTTATAGACCAGATAATTTGTGTGTTCTATAGCTAATGAGTACTTTCGCACTTTTATTTGGAACAGACCCTAAAACATGACAAAATCAACCTCAAATGAGGTTGGCACGTCGTATATTTTAGGAATAAGTAAATAGATTTTGACAGATAGACCACTAACTAAACCAGCGCCATCTACAATGAGCTTTTGAGATTAGGTGTAATTTCGATGAATCCGCAAACGTGTCGCAATTACATTATATGTAATTGCGACATTTAGATCGCGTTTTTAATGTGATTTTTTATGTAGCTTGATTTGTGTCCCACTTCTGGGGGCCACCCTCTCAGACCTCTCCTCCCTGAGCTGTGACGCCCTATGCCATTGATGTGCATATGTCGAATACCTGACAATAGTAAACTAGCTACTGCTTACTATATGACGCATTAGTTGATAAACTAACAGTTAAACCCGTTAAATAGTAAACTGGTATAAACTTGAATTGCAAACTAAATACCAGGGCAAACACTGCGGTAGCTTAGGTGAAGACAAGAGGGGGCGAGCGCAGCGAAGCCCCCGAATTGTTTTCGTGTTAGGTTGACATGTAAGAACAAAAGAAACGTAAATTCTAAACCATGTCGGTCTGGTTTACTATCTGTCGATAGTTGAACAACTAACGCATTAGTTTATCAACTAACGGTTTTGACTATCTTACGTTGACACATACAAATTCAAATAATTTATTTAATCAAAAAGCAAATAATTTATTTGAAAAAAATACAATAAAGATAGATTTACAAAAAAAAAATGTAGTGTAGTGTAGTGTGTCTTGAGTGAACCTAATTGTTATTATTTCGGTTTGATCACCATCGCTCTTGTCACAGGGGGTCAGATTGAGTATCTTTACACAGATTACTACAGAGTTATTTTAGGAACAGATCGGACACTCGCAAAAAACATACGACTAAATAGCGACCCATGCATCAACGTAATAAAGTGCAATTCATCTTGCACAGCGCGACGCTGACGCGGCACGCGTAACGATAGGGTTGTCCTCTTGTGACGAATAATTAATCTGAATATTTACTTACCAGCTTCGAATCAATTAAAAAATATTAATCAAATGCTTACTTAGTGGTCAGAAAATTATTTACGTCTCCATATTAGATAGGCATAACAGGTAGCTTTTTCATGAAATCGCCTCATTCATTAATTAAATGAGCGAGCCGATTATTAACCTGACTGTACCCTTTTTTTTGTAAAAAACTGAATGTGTCCAGTTGGCGAAAACATAAAAGTGATTTAATTTAAGTTTCACTATGTGGACACGCGTAAAAATCTTGGCGTGTCCAGATGACGACATAATAAGTGATACTCATTTTGAGTTTCACCAACTGGGCACGTGGTCTCTTGTGTCGAGTTGGTGAAGAACCCCCAAAATTCTTACCTATTTTAGTAGGGATGGCAAAAGAGAATAAAATAAATTGCTGAACGTGGCCGTAGCATTGCTTATGTGATTCTGCAGCTCTGGCTACCCCGTTATGGGAATATAGCCATATGCATATGCAAATGACTATTCGGAAACCAAACAGCAAAAATATTTGTAGATTCACCCAATTTGTTATGTAATAAAATACTAATAGCAATTACCTACCTTACTAAATAACACGGATTGTGGGATAGGTATTATCTGGTATTCATTTACTTACCTAGTAGACTCCTTGGGATATTTGAAGTATGAAATACATTTTCTTTTCCTCGTATTGTTCATAGGAACAGTACAGTAAAGAACAACTGTAGGTACTATTCCAGAACTTACACTTCTTAACACTTTAATAACTATTTGCTGTTTATTGCACTTAAAACAATTCGATAAGGTAGGTGATAAAACAAAGAATACGTGATTTAAGCACTGCAGGCCAGTAAACCGGTTTTATCCGGTGGCGGCGCGTACGCAACACAGGGGCTGACGACACGCACATACGCCGTATGCTTGTAGTAGATCACCTACGACGGCGTGGCTGTATGAATCTTTAACTCTCTTCCGTTTCTTTACTCATGTGGCCGAAGTACAAGAAACCGCCACAATTATAGTCCGTATGTGTAATGCGAGTGGCGCTCAACATAACTTTGAATCGTGCCGGCCACCCAATCCGTCCGCGGTGTAGCTTCGTAGGTCAAGTACGGAGTGTCACCGGCCTGACCATTATATGCATAAACTAAAAACATCAGGTATTCGTTCTATTTCCAAATTTAACATTTCTTCCTCTTGGCCGATTCAAGATGGATCATTTTCCAAGTACTCTTTAAAGATTGGACAGATGTATTACAGCATTTTCAATGACAAACGGAAAAGACACTGCACAAGGAGTCCTTTGTTTCACCTCAGCCTTTGCGACTTTTGACGGAACAATAGGGCCTAAGAGCCACTCGAATTGCTAAAAAGGTTTTCATACATTTTAGTGGCGGTAGCACCGTAGAGGGATTCTTCTCATTCAATAAAACTGTGAAAAGACACCCGTGATGAGAGCAAAAGTATGAATTTCAAACCACAGAGTCAGTGTTGAGGTCTTAGTCTAATTAGTTATCTCGTAGTCTAGGTCGATAGTAAATTAAATATCGAGACAAAATACCAACGTGAGGAGTAGTAAAGTAAAGTAAAATGTATTTATCCACAACAGATAGAATAAGTACTAGATAGAACAAGTCCTTGACAGAAGACAACAATTATATCTTCTTATCTGCGGCGATGGGCTAAACCCTGACGTAACGTTTTGTATGTAAGTAAGATGCCAACATTTTCCAGATTTAACGGCAACGTAAGTGTTCCTCGGTATTTATCCAGAAACATACTTCATCTTCTGTTTCCCTTTGGGAGCATTTCACTCTGTCCCAAAGAGACATCCGCCCCCACAACGGGGAGCTCTTTCGCTCACTGAATGAGGTACATAATGGTTCCCTTTACGGTTCGCTTGTCATCCATCTACTTTTAGAGTTCTGTCGATTTGATTTCTGGTTGGCGTCGCGCAGCATTGAAAATTATAGCTCAAAAAATTATACAAAAATACCGTAGGCTTTTATCTGTAAACCATTTTAAAAACATCTTTTTATATACACCTTTTCGTCACTCATGCTCTTAATTACCCATTTACAGATAGATTTAGCATCACTCATCAACAGAGCAAGGAAAAGACAAGGACAAATATAATGGTAAAGCTACAAGAGTGAAAGAGCTGGCACAAAATCTGATATGAGACAAGACATTTTTTGACTTGCATCCAATGCTTTCTGATTAGAAATGGGTTTTTGCCCGGCATTTTCAGCGTTTATTATAAATGCCTGATAAATATTATTTTATGCCGAATAAATGTCTATTTCCTGGGCAAAAACATAATCAAATTTTTATTTAGTGTTTTATTTAAATTACTACATTTGGCTTGGTAACGTAAGGTAAAGTAGAACATCAAGCCAATCCATACAATAAAGAACTTATTGGTCTATATTATCGAACATATTATTGTATTAAAGTATTGATTTAGACATGGTGTCCCGTATAAAACCCGTCACAGCAATAGCGGAGGTAGAACTTTCTAGATGCATTGAACAAGCCTAGAATAGCCTCAGTAAAAGTTGAAAAGGTTTCAAGATAATGTCAGTTTATAGTAGTTTATGTGACTGCTACATAATGGAGGGCATTAATACTCGAGAGTGGGTTTATGAAACGAGCCGAAGGCGAGTTTCATAATAATATCACTCGAGAGTTTTAATGCCCAATTATGTACAGTTACATACACTAGTTTATCTTCACACATATCATAAGCTCTCTTTGATGTGATAAGGAACCGCATGTTTGACCGGCATTGTGACATTGAGTTGTTTAGCTTGTTCTGTAGTACCAACTTCACAGACAAAGTAGGGGCGACACGCAGGCGGGCGGCGGCGTTCGAAATTTGAATGTCATAATATGTAGAAAAATTACACATTATGGTCATAATGTGTAATGTTTCAGATAAGAAATGAGTTTTTACCAAGTAGTTTAACATTATGCTGATCGTAACGTGCGGTTTTTGTACGCAGTAAAGAGGGTTTATGATAAAAGTTTTAATTAAATTCCTACCGTGTAACCACAAAAAATATTAAACAGCGTTTAGCCTCAAAAGAAACGTCAAATCCAATACATTTTTATTTTTTTTACAGAAGTTTATTGTTTTGTGGTAAGGTAATCTTTATGGGTGTTGTAAAAAAAAACAAGTAACCAAACTGAGAAAACCATTTCGAGATAATTGTGTTCCTAAACTAAATTCCGTTATTACCATCAAAAAATATTACAGGATTACTGAAATATCCGTAAAAAAACATATTGTAAGTACTTAATTTGTCCTCTACGGCAGTGTAGTGTGTTCAAATTCCTTTAAGTTGGCTGTTCTGTAAAACTTTCAAGTATCAACAATTTTCCTGTCAGTCGATAATGCAGATGTCAGACGGAACGTCAACATAATATTGATATTATAGTTTTTTAGTTTTATAATCGGAAAAAACAGCCTCAAGTACAACGGATATCAATATGGATAATTCTTGGGTCGCCAAATGTTTTTTTTTTTTTTTAATCATCACTTACATTTTTATTTTTAGGTTTCCTACTTCACTAAACCTGCCTGCAGGATTGGGTGGAAGGGGCAGTTCGATCCAACACGGAGGATGGATTGGATATTCCACAATCGAGAAAATTCTGGGATAAGAATCTTGGATGGATTTATTGAAGGAAAGCTGATGAGCTATTCATAACCTAAACGTTATGAATGTGTTGGTGGTAACATTTATAGAATTTATGATGAAACGTCACGGTTTGGTTAACAACGTGTCCGTTCCGTTAAAATACGTACTGTTTTAAAAGCGCTTTTTAACTTAGCTGATCATGTTAAGAATGAAGTTTTAAATATACACGTTTAGTAGTCAGAGGCAAAATTAAAAACACGATCAAACGAATATAAGCGTAAAGGATGTTTGCTAGACTTGCATAAAGAACAATTTAGGCCAAACTTGTGTTCGCCTATGTTTTACCGTTTGAACAACATCGAACATTAATGTGTCCAAAGTTCTTGGTGCAGATTTCAAAGAAGAGTCGTATAAGCCCCCTTATAAGCACAATCGTAAACAGTTTAATGTATTATTTGATCCATGCCATCTACTAGAACTAATACGAACTTACATATGTTGCATGAAAAATAAATCTTGCAAACAAACTAACCGCACGACATGTGGTAGTACAACGCAAAAGATGAAAGTTAAATAAGCTGCGCAATTGCTGAGTAGTTCTGTAGCTGTAGCCATCAAAATTTGTAATAAAGACCTAAAATTACCTGGATTTTCTCAAATGTGAAGATTAGCAATGTCATTAATGGATTACTAACAAAAGAAGCTTAAACAACTTGTCAGTTAAATAAATGCACAGGTGATTAATTTTGGGCAGAACTTAAATTTATTTATTTTGTTCAGAAAATTAAAACAAAATATCATATGAAATTGGTTGTCTGTAAAGTCTGTTTACGGACTATAATTTTACGTGGTAACGTCGAATTAGTTAGGCCGATCGTGCCTCTCTATCGCTTGTTCCGCGCTCTCGCTTGCACGCTCGGCTCAGGCGGAACGGGACAATGAGCCATGCTTTTTCGTTTGTGCAGCCGGCGGCGTTCACCGATTTATAAGATGTTATCACGTCAAAAAGCTTTCTTAATTTCTATTTAATTTATTTGTTTTAATGTAATATTAAATCCGTTAAAGTATTGTTACCTAATTTGTTAGCACGTTATATAAACTGAATCTCAAGACCACTCGGAATAATTTTTCAGTGCCATCAGATCAAGAGGTGGGTTTAATAATAACCCAACTGTTAGACATTTTATAATCGCATATAAAAGGCTCCCAGGCCATACTGAGATAAAATTCGGTATGTAAGAGCCATGGAGCGTGCCATGCTAGGCATCAGGCTGTCAGACCGTATCCGTAATACCGAAATCAGACGCCGAACCAAGGTGGCTGATGTGGGTAAGCGGATAGCAAGGCTTGAGTAGAAGTGGGCAGTCCAAGAGGAGGCCAAAGATGTGGCGAGGTCGGCAAGAAAGCAATGGACGCGGGTTGCGCAGGACCGTGCTGAATGGCGTGTTTCTGAGGAGGCCTATACCCGACAGTGGGTCCCCTGAGAGGCTGATGATGATGATGACGATGATGATGTAAAAGATTTTCAAAGACATCAAACTGGGAAAACAATTTCGAGATAATTGTGTTCTTAAATAAATGGCGTCATTCCCGTCAAAAATATCACAGGATCAATCAAATTTCCGTAAAGCGTTGTTTACTGAAATTTCTGGGGCTCAAATTTCCTTCGCCGTTGAGTTGGCTGTCCTGTAAAACTCTTAAATTTCAATAGTTTTCCCGTCTGTCAATAAACCAGTTGTCAGACAAAACGAAAATATTCACAATTTTTTTTTTTATTTTTATAATAAATCTCATATTATAGTAAAGCTTTAGTGAATAAACTACGATTAGAACGAGGCAATCTTGCCTAGAGTAATAAATGAGTTCACCTTTCGGCAGCATTTCAATTTTTAATTCATCGTGAGTTTTCTATATATATATATTTTTACAATTAATATTATTTGGGACCTGCGCTAAATAAACGTTTAACTGTAAAACATGTAATCAGTCCATCATTTTGTGGTTTCATTCAGTTACTTTTGAGCATCTTTTACTCAATTTTCTCAAATGTTTTCTTCTTCTTTTGAATATGGGGTGCTATCCTCTTTTGAGGTTAATTTAACCGTGTGATGTGTATTTGAAAGATCACAATTTGGCCAGGTTTTCTATGAAGAACCTGGACATTAAAATCTATCGAATAATTTGTTGTTACTCCTTAGCACTACCAAGGAGGACGTGAAAGGCTATAGAAACAAGTATTTCCTTATGTTTTTATTTTTATGAATGTTATGAGTGTCATTTTTTTCGTTCAGAAATAGCCGAATAGCAAGATAGCCGTTCTAAAATGTTGATCAACGTTGTCACGAGGGGAGTTATTTAAATCATTTTCAAAAAGTATTAAGACATCTTTTTCTCGGAATGTTCAGATATTCAAAATTTCATAAAATAAAATGTCAGAAGCCGGAAATTGTATGGAACTGGAAAACGTCACGATTTTCTCAAATGTTTCAATGACGTTGGCGGAACTACACCAACATGTTTTATGAGTTGCAATTAGAAGCCTTAGAGCATAAAACGGTTAAGTCCATGAGAAAGACAAAAAAACGGTCAAGTGAGAGTCGAATTCGCGCAAGAAGGGTTCCGTACCACCTTACAATGGTAGAGATGGTGTGGAGTGAATAGTTTAGATTTTATACAGCAAAATGTTTTTTTACAAAGTTATTGGTGCGGCTACTTTCACACTCCATATACGTAACCAGGTGCAATCATAAGTTTGTGTATGGTTTACAAATTTAATAAATGAATTATTTTATATTGTTTTTAGTATTTGTTGTTATAGCGGCGAATTAGTAAATGACACGAAGTTTCTTGTAATAACCATTGAGCAAATTGCAGTGGCGACCCCACATAGATAAACTAGCTAGTAAATTATTTTCTGTAGCTTACGATTTTAGGAACATCGGAAAAAACACGGATGTGGCTACATCTAGACTAGTATATTTTAATTAATTTCATAGTATCTTGTCCTATGGTATCTTGTTGTGGGGGAAAGCAGCGGATATTCAAACTATTTTTATTTTACAGAAAAGAGCTATTCGAGCAATTTATAATTTAAAACACACAGACTCCTTAAGAGAGCTTTTTAAAGAAATTGACATACTAAGCAACTTGGGACCACTAGAATTCATACTGATGATAAATGACTTACCAGACGTTATCCAGCAATCAAACTGTCTACTTTTTGCAGATGATCTGAAGTTGTACAGAACAGTGAACGATAGGGAGGACTGTGAGAAATTACAGTGTGACATAGATAGTGTGGTTGAATGGAGTAGGAAGAACAAGCTCTACTTTAATGTATCAAAATGTAGCTTGAGGACATATAAGCGTGCTATAACTCCTCAACGATATGATTATAACATGGACGGTGTCCAAATAGCTAGGGTCACCTCGATACGCGGTTTGGTTGTCCGCATGATAAGTGATTTAAACTTCCGTGACCACATAAAGATTTCCGTGACCGAAGACTTCCGTGACCAGATAAATTAGCTGGTAAATTAAGTTCTGCGGCTTACGCTGTTAGGAACATCAGACAAAGCACGGATGTGGCTACATCTAGGCTAGTATATTTTAGTTACTTTCATAGTGTCATGTCCTATGGTATCTTGTTGTGGGGGAAAGCAGCGAATATTCAAACTATTTTAATTTTACAGAAAAGAGCTATTCGAGCAATTTATAATTTAAAACGAACAGACTCCTTAAGAGAGCTTTTTAAAGAAATTGACATACAAACTGTAGCTAGTCAATTTATTTTCGAAAATATAATGTATGTACGCAAGAACCTTACAACATTTACCAAACTTAGCGATAGCTGCAATGTTAACCTAAGAAATAATCACAGACTGTGTGCGCCCCGATTTAGACTCGCGAAGGTTAGCAATTCTTTCAAGGGTCAGTGCATTCTCTACTATAATAAGATACCTCTAGAGATTTTGAAATTGCCATTTGAGCAATTTAAAAAGCATGTTAAAGCGACTTTGTCGAAAAAGGGATATTACAATGTTCGAGATTACTTAAATGCTAGGACTGTATGGGGTTAATCTAGCTCAACACAGACCTCGCTGTTAATAATTTTGTAATTATTTATTATTGCCTGCTTATTAAATAAAAAAAATATAATTGTATTAGTTAAGCACAACCTATTTTTAAAAGAAATCTAAAAATCAATCTGTGGGAGTTTCTACGCCCTTCTTCTACCACAGTGGTCCAATGTAGAGAAGATGCAAAAAATGACGTTTGCTAAATATATGTAAATATCTACAGTAATAAAGTACTTTGAAAAGCTTTCCAAATTTTGGGAAAGCCTTTCAAATTTTGGGTTTTCTGTTGCGTCAATCGAAATATAGCAAATTGGTAAGAAGTAGATTAGAATATAATGGTATGGTGTGGCACCCTCAGGAGACTAAATACATAGAAATGATTGAAAAACTACAGAATATTTATTTAAGACTGTACTTCAGGGAGTATGGTACATATCCGCTTTACCCAGCACTGTACCCCACGTTGTTTCTACTAGGAATGATAGGATATTACAGGCTGGATGTGAGGAGGCATGTAGCCCTGGTCACCTATGTGTGGGAAGTATTTCGGGGTAGTTTGCCCAATCCGAGACTCTTGGAATGTATTTACCTGAAAGTCCCCCCCAACGCGCCTTAGACAAACGCCCCGTAATCAATTATTTTCTTTTCCAACGTGCAGAACTAACATATTAAAATTTGCCCCATTGACTGTAGCCCTTCGCACTTTAAATTATATTGCAATAGAAATTGACATATTTAATTGTACACTGGCAAAGTTCCAAGAAAATGCTTATAATTATTTGACTAAATGACTGATTTTAATTTTATTTGTATTGACATGTAATTAGAATAGGTATAATTAGAATTTGATGGTGATATTTTTATAGTTACGAATATATCTTCATAGTTGGTATGCTTGTGATAATTACTTGTGATAATTGTTTTGTAAGTACTTGTAGTCGGATGTTATTTAATAATAATATTATTATAATTGGTCGAAATTTCAACTTAATTAACTATGTATATAAGACCTAGCAATGTGTGTGCCTGTACATGAAGGTTACGTTAGATATTAATAGCTTCATTAAAATACTTATATGATATTGAATTGGGTCAGACTGTAATAATGTCACGAATTGTTATGTAATTGAATAAATAAATAAATATTTTTAACGAAAACAGTACCGGAAAGTCGGGTCACTTTGACCCAAAAAGTAATATGCTATATACGTTTGAACCCTGTTATTTTTTACTTAGTGTTAGTTAAAATAAAACACATTATGAAAACTAACTAAATATATTTTACTTTTAAACTCCGACAAAGGCAGAAATCACACTGTAATTAACATTAATTTGAGTTACCCATATGGAGTATTATACCCAAGAAAATATTATAGCATTGAACAACACTTTTCTTATGTATATTTAGTACTTTGTAAAATTTAACATGCTAACAAAATTCACTAGAAAAACGTGAAAAGAATAGTGAAACTTTCACAAGTAAACGTCCAATTTGAGATCGGAGATAGGGTGTAACCAAATATATCTTTGACCTCCAGCCTCCTCCGGAAATAGTTGGTATGTTGGTATTTCTAGGCCTGTAAAAACGATGTATTTTTTTAAATATAGACCATGAGTAAGTATTAAATGATAATAACCGGCCAAGTGCGAGTCAGACTCGCGCATGAAGGGTTCCGTACCACCGTACAATGGTAGGGATGGTGTGGAGTAAATAGTTTGGATTTTACATAACAAAATGTGGTTTATTGGTGCGGCACTTTCACACTCCATGTACGTAACCAGGTGCATTCATAAGTTTATAAGTGGTATTGAAACAATTGATATATGGGAGCCCCCTTAAATATTTATTTTATTCTGTTTTTTACAATTTTTCGTTATAGCGGCAACAGAAATACATCATCTGTGAAAATTTCAAATGCCTAACTATCACGGTTCATAAGATACAGCCTGGTGACAGTCGGACAGACAGACAGCGGATACTTATTAATAGGGTCCCTTTTTTACCCTTTGAATCCTAAAAACAAAAACTAGCGTACTTTGACTCTAGGGCCAATGTTACCCGCAAACAGCGGTTAAAGCATCCTTTTTATTTCAAATAATATAATAGATGATAATAATAATAATAATAATACCTTGAACACTATTTACACACATTGATCTAGCCCCAAACTAGGATTCCCTGTATCTTGGGTACTAGACAACTATACACATACTTATATAGATAAATATTATACTTAGATAAACAACCATGACTAGGGTACAAACATCCGTTCTCATCAAACAAATATTTGCTCCCACCGTGACTCGAACCCGGGACCCGTGGCTTCATAGGCAGGGTCACTGTTGACTCGGCCATTCGGGTCGTCAAAGTCATGTATGATCAATTGATCACGAAAATCAATTAATCTGTACGAGTTGGTCATAACCGCGTACATACATTGACCATATCAGTACATGTCATGGTTTACTAATTAAATCGATTAACAGCTAGTAGGAGACTTTAAGCTACAGTTCCATACATTTTCACTGCATGCGAAGCCATGCCTTTTGCTGCAAGCTGCTTTATCGACAGATGTGATGCGATAACTGTCAAAATCATGAGCCGGCTATGTAGGGGCAGTATTGCAATCTATGATGTAAAACGAAAAATACGTCAACTCACAAAGAGCGGGATATATTCAAAAATACAAAACAAAACAAAATCGATTATTTCATAAATACAAAACATGCACTTACTAGTCATTGAGGCTCTGTACTAAGTCTAAAGACCTGTATCACAGAAACCTCGCCCTCCTCCTTAACATATTAATATAATTATAAACAGCCATAGCAAAAATGTAACAAAAATCCTGACATGAGATTTGTTACAGTTAAATTAAATTAGGTATGAAGCATTAGTTACATAAAACAATATTTATTTTAAAGTAATTTAATATTCTATTACATATTTATTAAGTAGCTATTTAATTATAATTCTGTAATGTTTACATACTTTTAAGTGCTTAATAATATTTAGTAACGGCTCTTTGAAAGGTTTTATGATGTTGTATAAGTATGTGTGTTTAGGGTTTGTGAGTGAGAATATGAAGTGAGTGTGGTGTGTAGTGTGTAATGCGTGTGAGTGAGTGTGTGGGTGATGGAGAAAAACCGGGAGAATATAAAATTATTTTGACTTGGGCTATAGTTATACCGGAACATTGTCACCAGACTTTACAGGTACTTTTTAGGGTTCCAAGCCCGAAGGGTCCAAACGGAGCCCTATTGCTGTCACTCACGTATCCCCCCGTCCGCCCGTCGTCTGTCACACAAGTTTCACAGCCAAACGGTTAAAGCTTTAGTCTCCGAATTTCCTCAGGAAACATCTAAATTATCCAAATCCATAAAAATTGACAGAAAATATTTTAATATCCTTTTAAGAGGGATTCAGTTAAAGGTAGATGGAGCGCGAAAAAAATAGACCTACCCCATTGAGTGGGGTATCGTTGTTAAGAGCTTGTTGAGTAGATAAATACTGTATTTTTGTTTAAAAATATTGGAAAGCAAAGGAATAAGAAGCCACCAAAGTCAGCTTATTTAACAATTTTTTTATCTATTGATATATGACTTTAAAATTTGGTGATAATGTCTATTATTACGACAAATCTTTCCAAATTCATTCCAATTCCCTTATTTTTAGGCTATATGTATATATTCTACATTTGTTAGGGAATCCTAAATCTGCAAGTTCTGACACTCACTTGGCCGGTTTTTTAAGAAGCTGTTGTTTTGTACCATAAGCACCCCGAACCATAAGCACCCTCGCTACCTCTCTTGAATAACAATCTACTATAAACCCCTATAAATACTATCCTGTTCTCTACTGTCATGTCAGCTATAACTGGGTCTCTGATTTCTCACAAGGAGAGATATGGAATTGATGGGATTAAGTGATTGCATGATTATCTTTCTATTAATAGCATAAGCTCTGGGCATCTTCAGATTTATGACCAATGCTATGGGTATATATATCTATCACCTAAACTCAATCTACACATATATGGCTAAATCTTAGTGACACTCGGCATAACCCAAACCATCCTCAGAAAAAAACCCCAGGTCTTGGAAGTCTATATGTGTGTGACGTCGCTGTTTCTGCTTCCCACTGGGTATCCTAGTGTGGGGGAAGGAAGCAATGTTTATTCCTGTATATAAATATAAGTACATGTTTAATACCAACAAAAATATTTAATGTATCGGAACATTATCGTCTATGAACGTGTGTCTATTGTATGACGTAGTCTAAGATGGATACTGTAACTGCTGATTTAAAGGAGTGAATATTGTGTACTGAATATAAGGTTATAAAATTGTAACATCAAAAAACATTTTCTTCTGTCTTGTTCAGAAGAAATAGGTCCTTCGTGACGGATTTGAAACAGCCAGCTATATCCCTAAAGTTTGAATCGTTACTAACTATAATATCAGCTAATTCTCAGGTGTACGAAATTCCAGAAAAACCCAAAGTAATATTGACATGTACTCGTATCGCATTTGGCGGCATTCTACAAGCAAGGTTGCCAGGATTCACGAAACAATGAGAGTGATGACTTTTGAAGTGTCAGGTAATTAATAACAATAAATACCATTAATAAAAATGTAGTCCACACCGCTCAGAACGACCATGTGTATCACGCGTTACCACACGTTATCATGGCTTTTGGCGTAACGTAGGCTATCATTGTTATCATGGCTTTTGGCGTAACGTAGGCTATCATTGTTATCATGGCTTTTGGCGTAACGTAGGCTATCATTGTTATCATGGCTTTTGTATCCAATACCTACAAAAGAGAGCTACATAGTACCTATATATATATATATATCGTATATTTGTACCAACGACCGGTTTAGCCTAGCGGGAAGTGACCCTGCCTACGAAGCTGACGGTCCTGGGTTCCAATCCCGGTAAGGGCAAATATTTGTGTGATGAACTTAAATATTTGTTTCCTAGTCTTCGACGTTTTCTATGTATTTACATAAGTATTTATCTTTATGAAATATATCGTCGTCTAGTACCCATAGCCTTATTGAGCTTACTTTGGGCCTAGTTCGATTCGTGTGAGATTGTCCTCTAATATTTATTATTATAATCATTATTTTAATTTAAAAAATCTTAATGAACGTAAAATCAAAGCAAATTTTTTGTGACTATAACAACACATTTTAACATAATAATTAGGTGCCCGCAAGAATATAGCATACCTACCAAATTAGTATGTAGTTTGACTGTAAGTTCTGCATCATGCCCTGTTTTCACAAAAGAAGATTTACAGTCACCCTACTCCATAAACTCTGAGCTCAGCGAGTTAAGCTGAGATCCGAAAGCTACTCGCCTGCTGGCTTACCTTCACCGTGTTATGTTGATCGATATACGAGAGATATCAATGTATCAAACCGTATACGAGCAGCCGAGTCTATAAGCCAACCACCAAACTCAAACAGACAAGAGGCACAAAAACAAATAGCTTATAGTATTTTCCCCCTATGTGTCTGTCGCAGTTAGTAGGTTAAATCAGACACTTAACTAACTCTCTAGACCGTTAATTAAATACCGACGTTTAACCAAGTCACTCAAATTCCGTCATACAAGTGAGTGAACGAAACGTTCTTGCATATTCAACCTAACACGAAGGATAAAGAGGGCTTCGCTTCGCTCACCCCCTTTACCCTTCACCTAAGCTGCCGCAATGTTTTGCCCTGATATAAGCTGTGCAACAAGCTGTTGTCGTGACGCCATCTTGTTGTTGTTTTTCGGTAAGTCAGATTGTTATGCGTTATTTAAATCAAAATTCTAGTGACTTGGCTAAACGTCGGTATTTAATTTACGGTCTAGAGAGTTAGTTAAGTGTCTGATTTAACCAACCAACTTCGACATGTCAACCTAACATAACAATGATTATTCCATCAAAAACATGCTTGTTTATAAAAAATGCAACCAAGTCTTGCTGGGCAGTTTATTCTACCGTAAAAAGATATGAGGACTAATTTAATTCTAAAGCAAGTCGGTTAATTTTATCAGTACTTATCTATGGGAGCATATTTCGAACAATTTAGTCATAAACTGTTACCTAATTAGTTAACTAACAACATTTAATAGTGACCGTATCTCTATTAGCCATTCTGTTTACTAAAGAAACAGAATGGCTTAGAAATATCTAAAGCACTCAATAAGTAAATATACGCCCACAGATGTTTTTCCTTCTGAATTAATCAAACATAAAAAAACAATAATTTCCTAACTGCCTAAAATGCAAATGAGTTCGTCCACCCTAATCACCACAGTTCGTCTACCACTTAATCGTGTCTCCTCTCCTCTCAATAACCACAGGGGCATTGACACCACCAGTTCCTCAGGGGTGATGGAACCCCAAACTGCTTGAAGCTCATGTTTTAAATCATTTTCTGAACTTCATGGATGTTTCCTCAATCTTTTCTTCATTTTCCATCATAGAGTTTCGATAGGGGACAAGTCTGGGCTGCTTGGTGTCCAGATCATCGTAGGCACTTGCATAGAATTATGCCATGCCTTCGTTGTTCTTGCAGAGTAACATGAAGCCGCGTCTTGTAAAAATGAAGGTATCTTAATGTTGCAAACTCCGAATGGCCGGTAATAGACTTCCAGATTTTCCAAAATTTTCTGGAACTTTGTAACATTTCCCTTGATAAATTTCAGCCAACCCCTGACAAGCGGCCCCATATCATTACTGATGCTGGAAACTTCACTTTTCGCTTGATGCAGTCGTTATGAGAGGCCTTACTTTTATCTCTGATGATCTTTTTTCGTTGATCGCCAAAACTTACTACAAATTTCGGTTCATCGCTCCATGACGGCCGGTAGCCTAGCGTGGAGTGACCCTGCCTACGAAGCTGACGGTCCTGGGTTCAAATCCCGGTAAGGGCAAATATTTGTGTGATGACCATGAATATTTGTTTCTTAGTCTTGGATGTTTTCTATCTATTTACATAAGTATTTATCTCTATTAATTATATCGTCGAGTAGTACCCATAACACAAGCCTTGTTGAGCTTACTATGCTAGTTCGATTTGTGTAAGATCATTCTCTATTATTTATTTATATTATTTGTCACCTATGAGCCTGAAGTCCAGTTCTGATTTTGTGCGAATTTTACATTATTTTCTTTTGCCAAAAACCATGCACTCTTGAGGGCTCTCTTGCAAGTGTCGAATGAAACATCTTTCAGGTTATGTCCCGCCATTGTACAGTGAGTTCTCCTGCTCGGGCACGATGTTTTTCTTTATTATTTTCTTCAGAACCCTGTTCTATCCGTCACTTGTGATGCGGGGACGGCCGGTCTTCTTCAACCATGTTACTGATGTGTGTTGTTTACAATGCTGGATGATTAATGGGATGTAGATCTTGGTAGTAACAGTTCTTTGGATATTTGGTATGTTGTCTTCCTTTTATTAGTATTATAAATTATATTTTTTCGAGAAAATTTAAATGACCACCAAAATATTTTTTACCTACCCAAAATGGGTAAATGATCACCAAAAGTTGCAAAAAATATCAGGGCAAAATACTGCGGTAGCTTGGGTGAAGGGTAAAGGGGGTGAGCGAAGCGAAGCCCCCTTTATCCTTCGTGTTAGGTTGAACATGTAAGAACAACAAAAAATACTTAAAACATAAACTTAAGTACACAAAACATAAAAAGAAATTTGGTGCTCATTTATCCAACCACAATTTGGTGGTTGTTTACTAATTCTGGCGGTCGTTTCGAATTTATTGGTAGTAAAATAGGTGCGTTTTTGGTAATCGTTTAAACATAAGCCTATTTTTTCTGACCTCTTCAGAAATTTGTTTACCCCTACCCATGGTTGAAGAATAGTGACCTGAGTCAGTGTATTCTTCCTATTTATACCACCTGTCAGCGAAACCGGATGACAGATTTTATTGAAATTCAAATATTGAACACAAATCCATGTTTACTTCCAGTTTCTTTCTTTAACTAAGGTTTAACTCAACATAGTCGAACTTTCTTCTTTGTGTTTTTCGCATTGATTAGGGAGTAGATGAACTATTTTGCTTGCACCGAGACTAGGTTAAATCGAGAATTGTAGAAGTTCCAAAGGATATTAATAGAACATGACAATTTTAAAATAAAGAAGAATAAAGAAGGATTCTGTGATATAACATGTTATGTATTTTATAACCCTGCCTACAAAATATTTGAATTAGAATGATCTGTGTATAAGTGTATGTATACACGAACATTGAGACACAACAAAATACACAAAAAATGTTAGGTAAAGACAACCGCATTATCTCTGTATAGCATTTCCGTACTTCCGTATTACGAGTAAAAGCTGACTAGCGAAATGCGGTGTTTTGTCAACGCGGCGCGGTCCGGTAAGCAAAAACTTAATTACGTATGGAAACAGCACCGACAGCGCACCGGAAGTAGGTGGCGCGGCAGCTCATGCCATTTCCGGTGGAGCCATACACACGCCAAGGAGGCGCGATTCAGTGAGGTTTGCATATAATGGATTCTTTCGGAACAATGCTTACTTTTAAATTGTAGACACCATTCGACGTGTTATTCCTTGGTATTCCACAACGACGGTTCCTGTTTAGGAAAAACCGTGACGTGATATGTATCGTTGATAAGCATTTTAGAAATATTGCGTTGTTATTGTTCTTTATGAAATCATAAACCTTTTGTTCAAAAGGAAACGGAAAGGAAAGGAAAAATAAACGCTAAAGGTATTTTAACAAGACGCGGGAAATCTACGCAGTAGAAAGTGTCCAACTAATCGGTTTAGGAGCCTTTAAACTTCAGAGTTCTTGACTCAAGTAGAGCTTAAATTAATGTAATCGCTTGTTTTACTCAAATTGCTATACCCTCAGCGAGTCAGTTTATGCTGGACATGACTGTCGGCGCTCTCTGTAACAAGCATTATTTACAGAGAAACTTCATAATCGGATTATGGTAGACAATACCGCGGATTGCTCTTTGAAATAAATTATGCGGGACCAGAAGTGGGCCATGTAATAAAGCAACAAGTAATAATTTTACAAGTCAAACGTTGTTTCCATTGGTGAGCCAGCATGGTGGAATATGACTCAATCTTACTCATATCAATAGTCAAAGTCAATAGTCAATAGTCAAAGTACTTTATTACTGTAGATATTTACATATACTTAGCAAACGTCATTTTTTGCCTCTTCTCTACATTGGACCACTGTGGGAGAAGAAGGGCGTAGAAACTCCCACAGATTTATTTTTAGATCTCTTTTAAAAATAGGTTGTGCTTAACTAATACAAATATGAAAAATTTAATTGTTATGATTAATAAGCAGGAATAAATAATTACAAAATTATTAACAGCAAGGTCTGTGTTGAGCCAGATTAACCCCATACAGTCCTGTCATTTAAGTAATCTTGAACATTGTAATATCCCTTTTTCGACAAAGTCGCTTTAACATGCTTTTTAAATTGCTCAAATGGCAATTTCAAAATCTCCAGAGGTATCTTATTGTAGTAGAGAATGCACTGACCCTTGAAAGAATTGCTAACCTTCGCGAGTCTAAAACGGGGCGCACATAGTCTGTGATTATTTCTTAGGTTAACATTACAGCTGTCGCTAAGTTTGGAAAATGTTTTAAGGTTCTTGCGTACATACATTATATTTTCAAAAATAAATTGACTAGCTACTGTTAGTATGTCAATTTCTTTAAAAGCTCTCTTAAGGAGTCTGTTCGTTTTAAATTATAAATTGCTCGAATAGCTCTTTTCTGTAAAATAAAAATAGTTTGAATATCCGCTGCTTTCCCCCACAACAAGATACCATAGGACATCACACTATGAAAGTAACTAAAATATACTAGCCTAGATGTAGCCACATCCGTGCTTTGTCTGATGTTCCTAACAGCGTAAGCCGCAGAACTTAACTTACCAGCCAATTTATCTATGTGGGGTCCCCACTGCAATTTGCTATCAATGGTTATTCCAAGAAACTTCGTATCATTTACCAATTCTAACGTGCTGTTGTCTAACACCAAACTGGTCTCAACTTGCCTGACATTTGGAAGTGAGAATTTGATACACTTGGTTTTACAAGCGTTTAACAATAAATTATTATCCGGATTAAGTCCTGTGTCCCTCGGTGGGGACGGTGTTGGAAAACATCGTGGGAAACTTTTTGTGTCTATGGCTGCGTCCATGAACGAGCAAAAATAACCTTTAGCTCCATTTCGACAACTTCCCATTCGACGACTTTCCTTTTCGACAACATTGAATGTTGTGCCAATTCGACGACTTCTCTAGTTGTCGTTGATAATATGCATAATGACAAGTTCATATTTTGACAACTTCCCAAAACATCAACTTCCCATTTCGACAACTTTCCGATTTCGACAACTTTCATTTTTGTGCCAATTCGACAATAGCCCATTATGACTAGGTACATAATGACAGGTTCCTTGATTGATAAATTCCCAATTCTACAACTTCCAAGTTCGACAATATTTCAACAACGTTCCATTTCATTTTTGTGCCCATTCGACAACTTCCCTCCCATTATGACAAGATGCATAATGACAGGTTCCTCTATTGACAACATCACAAGTCGACAACTTCCCATTTCGACAACAATTTCGGATAACGGACTAAACAAGGGCGCAAATTTTCCTCTGCCAACCCCCCCCCCCCCCCCCCCCCGTATGCGAAAAGGCGTGACGCTGTCTGTATACAAGTCTACAATGGTAACATTGTTTAAAATCCGCTTTTGTAAAATCTAAACATGTTGTTTTATCATTATTAAATGAGCCTGTTCGATTCCAAATCGATATTCGATCGATGGTTTCGGAACGGCCATTTTGAATTTGACGTTGCTGCCAACCTTGCAGTTTTTTGACAACTGACAGACGAAAGCCCTCGCAATGTAAACGCGCTTTGGTTAGGGTATTGAAATTAAATCGCAGTCCATCTGGAATATATTCGGGGTTCCCTCAGGATTGTCTATATAGCTGAGTGTGTTGTGGTTCCCCGAACCAGATAAAGTTCGCATTTACGTGGCCGATTGGTTTTTCCCACGTAACATAACCTGTGTTGGAACACTGTGCTCATCGAAGCTGGCCTGCCAGTCATACCTGGTTGGCTGAAGAACCTGTCTACCAAGAAGAGCCTAGGGTGCACCCGGGCCTTGCAGAGAGACAGGAGGTTGACGGGACCGAAGCACAGACCAGGTTAGATCGACTCCATTTACCTTAGCTCGGTGAATCGCCGACGTTCACACTTCTTGGCAACTGATCGCTACGCTACCTCGTAGCTGATGGGCCCCTACGAGGTCATTAGGTGCCGAGAAGCCTGAACATTTGGTAGCTAGAGCGTGGCTTCCTGAGATTTGCAGCCGTCAAGGGCTCCAGGAAGACACGATTTGAGACTATCAATCTGTAGGTATAGGCGGTTATTAGATAACTTGGTTGTGTTCCTATATCCACATAGATTGGTAGTATTGTAAGCTATAGGTCTATTGCTGGTAGTAGACATACAGATATTGAGTTGAAATTTGCATTGAAGTACCAGTTAGTCAATCTATTAGTGGTCTAGTAATGCTAATGAATGTTTTGGTTAACATAGGTAGTTACATCTATTGATAGCAGGCTATTACATTGTTTTCAGTTATAGCAATTTATAACTTGAACTAATATTGACTATCTGTGTGTGTTGTAGTGATAAAGGGAAACTAAATTGTTATTTACAGAATTTATATAGATATAAAACTCGGTTCCTATTGTTTAAGGAAAATAACATTGTTTAAGTTGTGATTTAGGGTTCCCTCGTTTGGGTTGTAGACTGGAGGGTCCAATATAATTGAGTTACTGCAAATTGTGAGTAAGTATCGTTCCGATCATGTCGTTATCTGAAATCCAGAAGGGTGTTTCTAAGGAACTCAGATGGTTTTCCTCCGCACACGGTCTGATAGACCGTTTAGATAGGCATGATGTGGTATTGGAGCGGTCTATGGACGTTAAGGAACGTTACAATAGGGTGCTCGAATTGTCCGCGCAGGCGGAATCAGTTGATGGTTGCGCACCTGACAGGCTGTCACGGTTGCTAGGGGATGTCGACCAATGTATGGAGATGGCAGCTGCTATCACGCAGAAGGCTGCGGACATACGTAGACAGCGCGAGTCCAGCCATGGTGGTGACATTGAAGCACCTCTGCCGCTTCAGGGTTCAGGGTCCAGGTTACCGGCCATAACTATGCCTACTTTTGACGGAGTGTCCGGTGAATGGATGAGCTTCATCAATCTGTTCGACAGTTTGGTGCACATGCGATCGGACATTACCAAGTCTGTCAAGATGGCTCAGCTGGTGGCAGCATTGAGGGGTGAGCCTAGGGAGCTGGTCGCTCATTTGACAGTTACGGAGGGTAACTATGAAACGGCCAGACAATTGTTGGTCAGACGTTACCATAACAAACGGAGGTTGGCCGATGCCCAACTGAACCGTTTGTTTAGTATCCCGGTTGTGAACAAGGTCGGGGCCATACAGACGGAGGTTTTGAACCCGTTGTTGTCCGTCACCAAGGCTCTAGAGAATCTTGGACTTCCGGTTGGTGAATGGTCGTACCTACTGCTGTACATTGTACTTTCCCGCCTACCCGCTGACGTGCAGACTCGTTTCGAACAGTCTCACGGGAGGTCGGCCGAGGACCTGCCCGCCTTCTCCGACTTGGTCGGATTTTTGGAAGAGGAGTCTCGACGGGCAGAGAATTTGGGGTTGACGGTCACCGATCCTTCGGAGCCACAGAGAGCTGCCGGGAGCGCTGTGAGTAGGGGCCCTCCGACGAGGAAGGACCGCACCAACCGGCAGTCATATGGGACTGTGAGTGCATTGACCCCACATAGTGAGACCTGCCCATGTTGTAGGCAGATTGGCCATGCTGTGGCCAATTGCAATAAGTTCGGGGAACTTAGGGTTCAGGGACGGCGCCAGATGGCCAAGCAGCGGGGCTGGTGTTTCCTGTGCCTCGGGCCACACATGGCTAGGGACTGCACGCGCACACAAATGTACGGATATTGTGGTGGGGCCCACAACAATCTGTTGTGCATGAACCGGTTCGGCCAACAGCCACCACAGGGCCGTACCCAGGGTGACACAGCAAGGGGCCCTGAGAATTCGTTTGCGACTCGGAGCGCAACTCAGGGGCCAATGTCCCCACGTGCACAGGGCAGTACTAGGGTGCAGGGCCGCACTCAGGGTCATCACATGGGGGCCCTGAGTTTTCGGTTGCGACTCAGCATCTGACTCAGCGGGCAATGGGGCCACAAGCACGCGGCCACCCAGGAGTGCAGGGCCGCACTCAGGGTCATCACATGGGGGGCCCTGAGTTTTCGGTTGCGACTCAGCATCCGACTCAGCGGGACATTGGGTGTGTTGAGCAGGCCGTAACGGGCGGGTGGCATGGGACACCTTCGAGCTATGCGGGTGCGGTTCGGACGCCGCCTCAGTTGTCGCCCCGCTCGTCGCCTCGTCCTCATCGGTCACATGTGATGTCCCCCCCGCTTGAACGGGCCACGGTTGAATTCACGCCCACCCCCCTTTAAGGGGAATCGTAGGTTGGGAATGGAACCGGCGCGTGGGCCATTTGTACAATGGGACCCGCTGGCGTATAGCTGCATACCTGATCGGTTACAGGCACAGTGGGGCCCCGGGGGTCCTCGCTAGGAATTTGCGGCCCAACCATTTGTTGCCCCCCAACCGGAGACGGTGGTGTTACCGATCGCCTCTGTGCTTGTTTGGGATTTGGCGGGCAACCCAACATACGTTCGCGCCCTATTAGATTCTGGAGCTCAGGGCTGCATTGTATCGAACGATTTAGCAAAATGGTTGGGCCTCAAGGTAAATAGCTATAAGAAATCAATACGGGGCGTGGGGAATGTTACGGTTACGAATGTAGTTGGTCAATCGGTGATCACGTTCTCTCCACGTTATGACATTTTGACAAAAACATCCGTGCAAGCTTTAGTGATGACGCATGTCATGGGCAGACACCCCTTGGTGAAGTTGAATCCGGCCGTTCGATTCCTGACATCAGGACTCAAGTTGGCGGATCCCGATTTTGACACTCCAGCCCCGGTCGACCTGCTACTGGGAGCAGACGTTCTGGGTAGATTTCTGTTGTCGGATCGGCGAGTTCTTCAGCCGGACGGGTTGATTGCTGTGGATACTAAGTTTGGTCACGTGATCATGGGTCCGGCATTGCCAATGGTTAGGCCTGCCGAGTCAGATGGCATACTTATTGGCTCAGCGTTGTCAGACGCTATCCAACGTTTCTGGGAGATAGAGGAACCTCCCACCGTTCGTCGAGTCGACGCAGACGAAGAAGAGTGCGAGTTGTTTTACCATAATAGTACTGGTCGCCTTCGTTCTGGTCGTTTTGTAACTCGACTGCCTTTCAGAGCCGATCGACCTCCACTAGGAGAATCTAGGAAGATGGCTGAGACGAGATTGATGTCGATGGAGCGTAGGATGACAAGGGACGCCGTATTTAAACAAAAATATGTTTATTTCATGAGGGAGTATGAGTCGTTAGGACACATGTCGGTATCGGGTGTGGACTGGAGATCTGAGGATCATTGTTTTCTTCCACACCATACCGTCCTACGAACCCCTACCGGCAAGATTCGAGTTGTTTTTGATGGGTCAGCACCTACCTCGAACGGGATGTCCCTGAATCAGTGTCTACATTCGGGACCCAAGTTGAGCCGTGATATTTCGGATATTCTCACGAGCTTTCGGAGACACCAGATTGTATTTGTCGCAGACATTCGGATGATGTTTAGGCAAACGGTAATCCATCCGGCTGACAGAAGGTATCAGTTGATACTTTGGCGTGAGTCCACGGCCGAGCCAGTCAAGGTCTATGAGTTGAACACGAACACGTATGGGTTACGGTCTAGCCCGTATTTGGCGATGCGTACCCTGCGGGAGTTGGCGTCGCGTGACCGTGTGAGCTATCCTAGAGCCGCCGCTATCCTGGAGCAAGATTTGTACGTCGATGACGTCTGCACAGGGGCAGCCAGTGTAGAGGAAGCTCTGGACCGACGTGACGAGCTCATTCAATTGCTGGAACGAGGCGGCTATGAACTACGCAAGTGGATGTCCAACTCCCCTGAGTTGATGGCTGGTCTCCCAGATGAGTTTCAACAAGACCCGCACGTTTTTGAGAATCCTGACAACCCTAACATATTGTCAGTGCTTGGAATTCAGTACCGGCCCGTCCATGATGAGCTTACCTATCGGGTGGTTTTAGAAACACCGAAGGCCTGGACGAAGCGGTCAGTACTGTCAACGATTGCGAGAACGTTCGACCCGAATGGATGGATTTCTCCAGTCACCTTTGCTCTCAAATGTTTTATGCAAAGGCTATGGGCGGCTCAGTTGACCTGGGACACCCACCTCTCAGGTGATTTGTTGACTGATTGGACGCGAATGTTCACCTCGCTATCGGACATAAATAATGTATCGCTGCCGAGGAAATTGGTCCCTGCTGGGGATTACAGGGCAACCCTTCACGGGTTTTGTGATGCCTCTGAACGAGGGTTTGCGGCAGCGGTTTATTTGCGAACCGTCACCTCCACCGGGGAGGTCGACGTGCGTTTGGTTTTGGCAAAAAGCAAGGTAGCGCCTATTCGGACAAGGATGACGATTCCAAAACTGGAACTGTCCGGGGCTGCTCTTTTGACCAAACTTTTGAATCACACTCTAACAGTGTTGCGTGGGTCAGTGGTTTTGGAGGATACGGTGTACGCGTGGACGGACAGCCAGATTGTTTTCTGCTGGCTGAAGGCTTCGGTCCATAACTTAGAGGTTTTTGTTGCGAACCGTGTCTCCCAGATTGTGTCGTCTGAGGTCCCACTGACCTGGAGACATGTACCAGGAGAATTGAACCCGTCTGATTGTGCATCCAGGGGATGTCGGGCTCCTGAACTCGTTAGACACCATTTGTGGTGGGGACCACCCTGGCTTGCCAGGAGAGAATCGGACTGGCCCCACAGCCATGTAGTAGTATCTTCGGATCATGGCCCCAGAGCGGCCGTGCATGTTACCCAGAAGGCTGAGGACCCTGACGCCGGGTTTCTGCTGGACCGGTATAGCTCACTTGACAAGTTGATAAACGTGTCCACTTGGATTAGGAGATTCGCTCGAAATTGTCGTACTCCTCGCGATCAGCGAACGTTGAACCCTATTCTGACTCCGGCAGAGCGAAACGAGTCGCTACTGAATTTGGTCCGGTTGGTACAGTCCTCGAAGTTTGGGGCAGAATTGGAGATTATACGAAGTGGACGTTCGAAATTGAAGGGAGCCGTCGTGCGTCTCAACCCCTTTGTTGATTCGACCGGGTTACTTCGGGTAGGAGGAAGATTGCGCAATGCGAATCTGTCGTATTCGGCTCGTCACCCACTTCTGCTCCCCAAGGGGGGACAGTTAGTTGAATTGCTGGTGACTGATCGTCATATTAAAAACGCGCATGCCGGCTGTAACGCGTTGTTGGCCACGCTCCAGCGGGAGTTTTGGATCTTATCTGCCCGCCGTGTCATACGGAACATCGTGTTTCGGTGCATGCCTTGTTATCGACTTAAGGCTGCCACGATGCAACCTCTCATGGGGGACTTGCCCCCTGATCGTGTGAATGAGGTCAGACCGTTTTCAGGTGTTGGTAAGGATTTTGCCGGACCGTTTATGGTGAAGAGTTCACGATTGCGTACCGCTAAGCAATACAAGGCGTACCTATGTGTGTTTGTTTGTTTATCCACCAAGGCGGTACATCTCGAGCTCGTTGCTGATCTCTCGACAGAGGCTTTCATTGCTTGTTTGGATAGGTTTGTTTCTCGAAGGGGACTTCCAACTTTGATCCGCTCTGATAACGGCACTAACTACGTCGGTGCGGAACGATACTTACGAGAGATAGACAACTTTTTGAATGTAAATAAGGTGGATATTGGAACGGCCCTCTCCCGTCCACCGAGTTGCCCCCACTGGGGTGGGATTTTTGAGGCCGTAGTTAAGTCAGCTAAGACGCACTTGGGGCGTATAGTAGGTCAGACCGCGCTGACTTTTGAGGAGCTCGCGACATTGTTTTGTAAGATCGAGGCCGTTCTCAATTCGCGACCGTTGTGTCCGCTCAGCTCGGATCCAAATGACCTGGAGGCTCTGACCCCAGGCCATTTCTTGATAGGACAGCCACTTAACGCGTTGCCCGAGCACCCCTTCGAGGGAGTGAAATTGTATCGGTTGTCAAGGTATCAGATGTTGCAGCAGTTTACTCAGAATTTCTGGAAGCGTTGGTCGCTCGAGTATCTGCATATCTTACAACAGCGCCTTAAGTGGACTGACAAAACCAGCCCCCCTAGTGTTGGTGACCTCGTTCTGGTTAAGGATGCTAACCTACCGCCACTACGTTGGCGCAGGGGGCGCATTGTTAACTTGTTCCCTGGCAAGGACGGGACCCCCCGGTCTGCGGAGGTTCTAGTAGGAGGCTCGGTTCTAAAACGAGCGGTAGCAACGTTGTCTCGGCTGCCCGTAGATTAGGGGACAGGTGGGTGCCTGTCCGGGCGGGTGATTGTTCGATTCCAAATCGATATTCGATCGATGGTTTCGGAACGGCCATTTTGAATTTGACGTTGCTGCCAACCTTGCAGTTTTTTGACAACTGACAGACGAAAGCCCTCGCAATGTAAACGCGCTTTGGTTAGGGTATTGAAATTAAATCGCAGTCCATCTGGAATATATTCGGGGTTCCCTCAGGATTGTCTATATAGCTGAGTGTGTTGTGGTTCCCCGAACCAGATAAAGTTCGCATTTACGTGGCCGATTGGTTTTTCCCACGTAACATAACCTGTGTTGGAACACTGTGCTCATCGAAGCTGGCCTGCCAGTCATACCTGGTTGGCTGAAGAACCTGTCTACCAAGAAGAGCCTAGGGTGCACCCGGGCCTTGCAGAGAGACAGGAGGTTGACGGGACCGAAGCACAGACCAGGTTAGATCGACTCCATTTACCTTAGCTCGGTGAATCGCCGACGTTCACACTTCTTGGCAACTGATCGCTACGCTACCTCGTAGCTGATGGGCCCCTACGAGGTCATTAGGTGCCGAGAAGCCTGAACAGAGCCACTGTTGGTTATTCCGAGAGCGTTGGATGTTTTCTCAGTGATAGCATAGAATTATAACTTATACACTGAATATTGCGAAGATTAGCTTAATATTTGTGAATTACGGTCATTCTGTCTTCATAAAATTAAACAGAATTAGAGCTTTTGTCATACATGGGATTATAAAGATATACCACAAATGTTTTTCACAGACATACTTTATTGTGTTCATTAGGCATCAAATTGTCTGTTAACCTTAAACATCCAGTATATTTTGCAACGTAATATTTCCTATAGGTACCAAAATTATTTTTCTGCGTGATATTGCGGTCTACTATGAGTCTGTATGCAATTTTATTTATCTTAATCACAGTAATATCTCCAACATCGTTGAAACTAAATAAAAGCATCTAATAAACAATTAAGCTTTTTCTCGTCACCTCCGTGCTACGCAAACGCTACGAAAATGCTTTAGCGTAGCACCATTATCACTTGCCCGCTACGAGTGCTGCTAAAATTTTGATATAACGACGTCATAAAATTATAGGTGTTTTTATTTTCAGCTAAACTTAACAATAATAGTACAACATTCCTTTCGGTAATGTTGCGATAAATTCTGTCGAACAAAGTCACCAGAGTCCTAATAGTTTAGGTATATTAGCTCTACCTTTTACGATTTTCATGAAACACAAACCACATACAAAGAAGGGAGTTCTTCGAGTGCTGCTCAATCTACGCCACATACGTTAGATCGTCTCAAAATAACATCTGTTTGTCGGCGCTCAAGGCTGAGATTTGACTGGGTAAATCTTATGACAGATAAAGCACGGAGAGCCATCAAACGTTTTGAGCATACACATTTGCTGTAACTTAGCAGAGTCACCCAATATTCCCTCATCTCATCTAGCAGTGAGGGTTTTTAAGGTTTTATAAACTCCATGTATTCATTGAATGTCTCTGCCCCCCGTATGGGAAAAGACGTGACGCTGTATACATGTTTATTGTCCTATTTGTCTGAATATGTGTATATTTGTGGTAAAATTAGCCTGAAAATAAATCTCGAAAATAATTACTGTTTTTTAGGGTTCCGTACCCAACGAGTAAGAACGGAACCCTATTTCTAAGACTTCGCTGTCCGTCTGTCACCAGGCTGTATCTCAAGAACCTAGCTAGCTAGAGAGTTGAAATTTTCACAGATTATGTATTTCTGTTGCCGCTATAACAAAAAATACTAAAAAACAGGATAAAAGAAATATTTAAGGGGGCTCCCGTACAACAATTCTTTCAATACCACATACAAACTTATGGATGCACCTGGTTACGTGCATGGAGTGTGAAAGTAACCGCACCAATAACTTTGTCAACAATATTTTGCTGTGTAAAATCCAAACTATTCACTCCACACCATCGCTTCCATTGAACGGTGGTACGGAACCCTTCGTGCGCGATTTAGTGACCGGTTTTTTTTTATTCGTGCCTTCTTTTACTATGTTATTGGAAAGAATGAGATGGAAAGTTATTTATAATCTGTCGATGAATTGTCCATTATTGGTTATTTATGACGTTTAACCATAAACACACAATATAAAAATCTAGGTTATTTTGCTACATAGAGATGAGAGATACCTCTTTTAACATTATCCGCCGTGATAGAAAATATATACTTAAACTGAAAAAGTTACTGAAGGTTTTATGTCCGAGTATAGCCCCCTAGAGAGCGCACCGGACCAAACTACTAAAAATTTACTTCGGGTTTTAGTAGTTCCAACGACACGTAACTTTATCTTACAAATTTTATTTAACTGTGGTTTACGAAGGAAACTAGTCCTCTTCTCTTACGACTGAAATTTAGAACTGTGCGACTAAGACTGCATTCCCTATAAAAGGCTAGCTAGGCCCCTGCTGTAGGATCTGCTGCATCACATATGATTTAAGGATTCCACAGCCTCTCAACGACCCACGGCATCATATGATGACATTTCTCGTTATAGGTTTTGAATTTTATTACCTTGGAATGGGGGTTCAAAATCGCGATGCCTCATTCCGCGGTCGGGTCGTGGTGAGGTTATCAAATTGTCATTTTATTAAACTTTTATTTATTTTTCATCATCACAACTTTTAAGCTCACAAGAGTACGTAGTGTGTGTACACCTTAACCCAACTCAATCTGTACTGTATATTATAACGTCTACACTACTTGAGGATGAAACCTCTGACTGTGGCATACCCTTTAGGCCACATATTACAAGTTCCTGTCTACCTCAAGTCTAGTAGTAGCTTTTAAAAAAGTTTATCGCAAATTGTTCAATTTGTACTGAGCGCGCATAAGGTAGGTAAGACGGTGCTGGTGCGCGGGATTGCGGGAATTTTATACAAAGAATGAAAATGCAATGACTACAGGTAATACAGTACCGAACTAATATGCGGCCACCCAAATTCAACTCACAATCATATCATTCAGGAGTGACTGTCAGTGCAGGAATTCAGCACATCTGTACGAGATATGTGCGGAGGTGGCTGCGGAATGTAAGGGCTACGTCACTCAGTAGCGAGCCAGGCGAACTGTATGAAGTATGTCGGACTGATGTTAAAGAATGTTGGGTTGAGTGAATGTGGTGGGATTCAATTTAAAAGCAGAACAATTAAAAAATTTGTACTTTCGGATTATTTTCATTTAGTTGCTACATATACCTATAAAGTGCTGCGACTTGTTATTTGCACATTCTTTCGATCCACCAAGAACCTACGTATTGCATCTGACCTTAGTTTTAACATATTTCATCAAATGCATCGACAAAAACAGATTTTCACCAGTCGATGAATGGTAACGTAATGATAATGTCAAAATCTAGAAACTAGAACAAAAACGAAATCGAATAATCCCTTTGTTCTTATCCAAAAAGAAGAAAATCCTCTGGTTTAATACCAAGAATAGAGCAAACCCCTCCAAACCCTCACAAAGCACATACCCATCGCACATTTTATCACTTCCTCGAAACAGTTCAGTTATTGTTATCAAAGCGCAAACAACAACTTATATTTCACGAGGAAAGGAACTTATTCTCACGAGCAATCTATCTAGCTGTTATAATAGAGCGTCAGACGACCTCTGCCCTTTCTAAACAATGATTGCTTTGTTTACGCAAAGGCGCCGAAAAAAATGGACATAAAACGTTGAAAAGACTGCCCTCTGCTGAGCGCATACCTTCACAATTTCGGTGCTCAGATGAGTCTTGCTTGTTAAGTTGTTTACCGGAATGCGACCTGATTTTACACGGTAAGTAATATCAGATATTTTGCGATAAGGTGGTTTACAGAGTTTTCAAACTACATTCCTTGGCTAGTTCAAGTCATTTAACGAGTACTTACGAGTTTGTAAGTTTACTATCGATTTTCGGGCATTTGGGCTCAATTGGCGACTTTTGGACATGTGCACGTTGAGGTACAGAAAATACGAAAACGTAGAAGTAAAACAACAGCATCAACAACATAGCGTCACGACTTTTCCCCTACTAGGGAGCAGAGGCACATTTATGCCCACATAAAACGATCCAGATAAAGAGTAGAGTCTATACTCTATACGCACTAAACGAAGCCACGTTACCATTATATGATTAAATGACCTTAAAGAGTTCGCTACGTAACAGCATGGTCTTAATTATTATAACGCATGTAATTGTTATGAAGAAAAAACTGTTAGTTTATTATTAAATAGTATTTTTGAAGTGTCACGGAACTATCACGACCTCCTCTATTATCTTGACAACCTCTGTAGCGCTGTGATTGTAGCCTGCGTACCATGCGAGAGGTCCCGGGTTCGATCCCCGGCTGGGGGTAAAGAAAAAAACCCCAGGTCTTCGGGTGTTTATTTGTGTGTGACGTCGCTGTTTCTGGTTTTCACGGCACAGGGTATCTTTAGTGTGGGGTGAGCAGCAATGTAAGTGCCTGTACATAAATGTTTGTGTCTATTACTAATATTTCTCATAGTACCTACAACAATAATATAAAAAGGAAAATCCATGTTTTAAATAGGAAGTCATGTTTCTTTCTGTTTAGATCTGTCAGTCTGAGATAAGTGTTTAAAGACACTTATCGATCATTATTACTTCCTTACCAAGAAATTCTTCGACCCGTATTAATAACAACTGACCCGATGACTTCATCAACATTACAAATGACGCTACCAATTGCTTCACAATTATGTCATGCGAATAAATATACGTAAATAACAACTTAATAAGTAAAAGAAACAACAAAAAAGTTTAACTGTTGTTGTTGACTATTTAACTGTAACAAATGAATCTGCTTCAATTGCAACCAAACCAAGCCACCCACCTTCCTTTCCCCCCAGATGCATCCAGCTGTTCCCGAACTTTCTACCTTCACCTCCTAATAACAGCGTACAGTTTCCCGATTTTGTTGCCACTTGCAAAACGAAGACGTGAGATCTCGAAGAAAAACTTAGATTGACTGAATTCAATATTAAGGAGATGAGAACTTAAGCAGGGGGTGTTGCTAAGGGGAAGGGGAGAGGGGCGGCTGCCAATCTGTGCATAATTTAGACATTTAGTCCGAGCGTGAAAAACCCTACGCCCACTTTATGGATAACATCGAGATTGCGAGAAATAAATTATTTAAAGATATACCAGTTGGTGTTTATTGACAGAATGAATTTGATCTCAGGTTACAGAATGTGTTGTTTTGGGGCAATCAGATGTGTTCCGTGAACTGTGGGTATCAAAACTGTGTAGTGTTCGATAAAACATAATTTCTTTCACATTAATTTATTTGTCTTTGTATTTGTTGTTTGATAAAATTGTCAAAATCAAATCAAATCAAATCATTTATTTGTGGAACAAAGGTATGTTGGTATATGTTGGTATACATTTGGGTGTTATTATAATATTATGTCTCTCTATGTTTAGCCATGAGGCATACAAATATTTTACACATTATGGATACACTATTTTGTCACAAACATTTATGTCAAAGTTTTTGAAGTCAGATAACAAAAGTTAAACGTCATTGATTAAATTGCGTTGTTTGGAAGGATACTCGCCAACTGCAAGTTGACGTTTGACCGATGAGCCTTTTCATATAATATTGACATTTGACCACCGGTCTAGCTTAGCGGTGACCTTGCCTACGAATCTGACGGTCCTGGGTTCGAATCGCGGTAGGGCAAATATTTGTGTGATGAGCATGAATATTTGTTTATTAGTTTTGGATGTTTTCTATGTATTTACATAAGTATTTATCTCTATTAAAAATATCGTCGCCTAGTACCCATAACACAAGCCTTGTTGAGATTACTACTAGGCCTAGTTCGATTGGTGTAAGATTGTCCTCTAATATTTATTATTATTTTTATTTAGGAATTTTAACCATGTTAGTAAAATTAACCCATCGCATAAATAAGCAAATCGCGATAAAAAGGCACGTATGAAGTAATCGAGTTGTGATTGGCCAACTTTTTCAAAAGCGATCGTAAATCCTAGATGTCCGTGCGTCCAAAATAGCGTTCTTGGATCGCGACGCTGATTCGATACGGAGGTAAGTTACGGACAAAAGAACATGTCTGGACCCGCTTTAAAGCGACAGCAATTTGAATACGAAAAGGGATCGGGATATTTAAAGATATACAGAATTGAGCTACATGTCCAGTTAATCATTTGCAACATAATAAGGCATTACATATAGCAAGTGTTTATGACCAACCGGTCATAAACACTTGCTATATGTAATGCCTGGTTTGCGTACAGTTAGTCAAATGTACTAACATTTGACCTTTGTCCTTTTGCCGTAGGAATAATATGTTTGCGGGAAAATCCTGATTTGTCGTAAGTAAAGTATTGTCGGATTTTGTTGTGGACGTTGATGAGATCGGATGTTTGTACCCTAGTCATGGTCATTTATCTATCTAAGTATAAAATTTATCTATATAAGTATGTGTATTGTTGTCTAGTACCCAAGATACAGGGAATCCTAGTTGGCTAGATCAATGTGTGTAAATAGTGTCCAAGGTATTTATATTCAAGGTATTTGTACCAATTATTTCTTGAAATGTAGTCTATACTCTAATGACGTTAATACGTGCTTAAAGAGTAAACATAATACAACATGTATCTTGCTAGATTACACCAAACTTGTATTCATTTTGACAAAAGAGGGGATATTAAATTCACGGGAGTTTGTTTGATCAAATCGCATGAGTTAAATCCGAAGGAAGTTGAGCTGCAGTTGCATTTATAAATTCAGGGAATTCTGAGCATTATGCTTGAAAGAAACTGTAATAAATCTCAACAGTCACATGTTGCTTTTATATATTTCATGCTGTCTAAACAAATAAAAACTGTATGTTTCGTTCAACGTAATTATTTATACATTTATGCTAGTAGATAATTTTTTTATAAAATTATCTTTCAACAACATATCGGCACTTTTTCAAGTTCAGTTAGTCACAATAATACCACAACGTTATGATCGGTATTAAATGGTATCGATCATTACAACAATTATATTGTGAACTTGCGAGCGAGATAAAATTTTATTGCTTGTTACCACCACCGTGTACGGTCATAACTTAATATAAATTTGTGTAAGGTAAGTATTGATTTAATGCTTTGTGTAAGTGAAAAAATATATGTCATTATGAATTCCACTCAGTACCTTCTTCTTTCACCGCGAGCAAAGATGGCTTTATTAAAGACATCGTGTTCTGAATACTTAATTACGTTCCATACTTTTATTTAACATTTCCCCGGGATTCTTTCATTCAAAGGGCTATTTTTGTACTGTTTTGCCCTGACACACGTCACAAAGGCGAGGCAGAAGGTGCTTTGAACTTAAAATTTATATTTCATTATGCGATATATTGAAATAACAATAAAACTTATTTTTGGGCGTTAAGACATGAATGGGATATTTTCTAATTCCATTAAATCTATCTTAGTATAGGTAAGGTTAAGGACTCTCGTAGGTGTAGTTTGTATGATTGGTGTGGACTTATAACATTGCTATTCAATTTTTACATTAGTATTTATTGACAGAAAACGGTCGCGTATGGCTTTGCGCGTGTTTGCCGGTAAAATGATGAATGTCGCCGGTATGTCGTGTCGTGGTCATGTAGAGCGGCCGCAGGCTTCGCTCACCGCACGCTGGTACAAGATCGATCTTCTGAAGTAGGTCATATTTTAAATGAGTTTACAATAACACATATTAACAGTCATATCCTGACCCCCGACGCTCAATACTCGCCGGCGACCGCGGCCCACGAAGCGGCCGCAAATGCGAGAGGCTAGTTGTCTGACCTTTTATTACAAAAATAACTTGTTTAATCAAGACACTTGTATTGTAAAGCCTAATGGTGATACTCGTATCCGGAGTGAAGGGCTCAAGAAACAAAAGAGCCCGGAATTAATGAAACTTGGCCCGACATTACCGGTGGCCGCGGAGGCGGCAACTTGAAAAAGTCCGTCCGTACCTTCATTAAACATTAAACGTTCAGCGTGTAACACCGCGAGCGGAATGTTTAACAGGCTTTGCTGCCCAAATACTCCCTTATAATATAACAGTTGTTAAAATCGTTCCCACGAATCGATCCTCACCTGAGTCCGTGTTGCGAGTCAGAGTTCATGTTAGACGCGTGTCAGACGCGGCGGGCGGGCGGCGCGCGCATGCCGGGCGGGCGGCGGAGGACACGGGCGGCCGGGTCGGCGAGCGGCGCGGACTGCCGTGCCGCCCTAGCTCCCGGGCGCGGGGGCGGGCGGCGCCCTACATTCGCGTCACAGCCGCCGCGACAACTGTCGCACCGCTGCAGCCGCCGCGGCCGCACCGCCCTATCGATTCCGAGCGCTCATTTACGTGAAAGTGGAAAGTTGGCTTGGCTACAATGCGGTCAGTCGACAACTCGCCGAAATGGTTGATCGCCCGTTCTTGGTCACTGGGCTCTGGTCACTTAGCCAAAGCGGTATTTCACTTAATCATAGCGTGAGAAACATTCGAATCTATGGCACGTATTGAATATGTAAGCGAAATCATCATTATTTGAAATTCGTTACTATATATCACATATATTTAAATTTCAATACAAAACAAAGTTAAACATCTAGAGAAACAAGAAGTCAAATCTAAGCCAACCAACCTTTTTGCAGAGATAAACTGAATACAAACAGCAGCTAAGCGGCAGGAAATAATATGAAAGCGCGATAAACAAAATAAAGTGTAACGGAGGATATTCAACGTAGCGCTACGCCTGAGGCTACGTGTCAGCTACGAGCTACGACGCGTCGTGCTACGCTAGTTTGCTACGAAAAGTTGTTAAATTCAAGGAATAAATTCATACAGTTTAATTAATTGAAAAATATGGGAACATTTGTGCCTCTGCCACCTCGTACGGGAAATGGCGTGATGCCATGTATATAAATGATATAAATAAATGCCATGTATATAAATGATTTAAATAAATGCCATGTATATAAATGATATAAATAAATGCCTTGTATATAAATGATATAAATAAATGCCTTGTATATAAATGATATAAATAAATGCCTTGTATATGAATGATATAAATAAATGCCTTGTATATAAATGATATAAATACATGCCTTGTATATAAATGATATAAATAAATGGAGCCCATTAATGTCTCCACCGAGGGGCACAGGCCCTTACCCGGATATGAGTAAGATCAAGCCATACTCCACCATGCTGGCTCAGTGCGGGTTGATGGAGGGATCACTACCACGATGCGATAGCAGCCGGGACCTACAGCTTAACGTGCATCCGAAACTCTGAAAGTCAGATAATGTACTTAAAATCAACTAATTATCTCATTGGTCAGGCTTCGAACCTGTATCTCCTTTGTAAGAAGCAAGCGTGAAACCCATTAGACCACGGAGCTCTACGCCATGTACTCGTTTGTTATTCAATTCATGTCAGTCTGAACAAACCTTTTGTTTTGCATAGAATTCCGACAGCCAGTCGTATACTGAAGACAGGGTCAAACGGGCGATCTCTTTAACATAAAGTCAACACAAATACACAATAGCACATATTATTGAAGCAGGTAAGTATGCCGGATTAAGCAAATGTCCAGTTATAATTTCGTGTTCCGCGAAACATTCCATATTTATTTAAGTAAGTAATAATTTATTACTAATAAAAAATATTTTCAAATCACTACACCACCCATATAAAGTTTTCTTTTATGATGTTTGCCTTCATCCAATCATGTCTACTGCCGTCTGATCAGACGGATGGATCCGTGATCTGATTACATTACCGGTACCTACTCGACGTCAGACAAATAAACTCTTGGCCCCTTTGTAGGCATTATTAAACCAATATTATTATTATATAGACGACCCGAATGGCCGAGTCGGCAGTGACCCTGCCTACGAAACCAAGGGTCCCGGGTTCGAGTCCCGGTGGGGGCAAATATTTGTTTGATGAGAACTGATGTTTGTACCCTAGTCATGGTTGTGTATCTATCTAAGTATAATATTTATCTATATAAGTACGTGTATCGTTGTCTAGCACCCAAGATACAGGGAATCCTAGTTTGGGGCTAGATCAATGTGTGTAAATAGTGTCCAAGGTATTATTATTATTATTATTATTATTATAAGTATGCCATTCTCCCAAAGAGAAACGATATTTTTCTGTAGAAATAGCAGATCGAACAGAGCAGAGCAGACAGAATACGTTTCGAATTAGAAATTTGCTATTTTTGTTTAGTATGTTCAGAATATAAATGTGTCACCCTAATTGTCAAAACCGTTAGTTAATAAACTTACGTTTTTTTTCTCGTTAGTTGGTCAACTATCGACAGATAGTAAACTGTAGCGTACTGCTTACTATATGAAGCGTTAGTTGATAAACTAAAGGTTAAAACCGTTAAATAGTAAACTGGTTTAAAATTGAATTGCAAACGAAATACCAGGGCAAACACTGCGGCAGCTTAGGTGAAAACTAGAAGGGACGAGCGCAGCGAAGCCCCCGAATAGTTTTCGTGCTAGGTTGACATTTAAGAACAAAAGACACATAAATTATAAACCCTCAACTATCACGTTAGTTTATCAACTAACGGTTTTGACTATCTTACGGTGACATATGTACATACATGTAGTCAGTTTAGATGTCTAAGTCTAAGGTACAAAGAAAAGTTCGACACTTTGATACAAATTGTAATGTATTGCCTGCTTGCCTATGGAGTTGTTTGTCGATTATGTTGAGACAATAATTCTCGTAATATAATTTATCTAGACAAAGAATTGGGTTACTATTTTTTTAAACTACGTCCATAAGCAGATCTACTGAAATCTACAACCTAACTGCCGCAGTCCAAAAATCTTGTTGTACCAAGCGCGTACAAAAGCGGCATTAGAAACGCCGTCATCGCTTCACCCAGCATATCTTCGCTACATTTACGTTCCATTTCGTTTGTCGTCCGCATAATTAAACAACTACTTGGCTTAACCGCTCAATGGACATCGCTCTAACAGAATAAACATGTGGTAGTAAGTACCTGCTAACATATAGCTGGTTATCGGTGAGCCGTGTAGCGGGACTAAGTACAGTCGAGAGCGGGTCCACGTTCTTTGAAACTTGCATGTGATCCTACCGACCATACTGTAAGGTAAGGTGAATACCCTTCAAACGTCAATATCAAAGCGATGAGTAAGTATAGATCTTACGGTACAGAATCAGCCTGCGGGTGTAGATTGGCACAGGACCGGATAAGTTGACATAAAAAGGAGGAAGCTATGTATACACAGCTGTGGGCGGAAACATGCTGCCGATGATGTGCTGTCGAGTGTACTATGTGCGTGAGTCACGTGCGGCAACCAGTGAGGTGCGTGTCGCCGCATGCTTTGTTACTGATTCTTAAAATTTACAACCACTTATATTAAAATTCTTCACCAACAATGAGCGAGTAGGCTAGCAGCTTAGGCCAAGTTGGATAGAGATTGCAGACGCCAGACCCTCAGACGATGTTCATTATTAGCCAACTTTATTTTGCATGTGGTTATAATGATAATATATACGTTTGTTCCTACGTCACAATAAACAAAACAGAATACAGATAATATCAGAGTTAAACTTATGGCTACAAAAATGACAGTTTTACACAAGAGATTGGTCAAATTAGGGAAAAAAAAGACTAACGTATCGTCATGTAAAATTGTGTTGTGTTACTAAGTCATGTAATGTGAATAAAAAGAATACGTTTGCAATCTGTATCTGTGTTTATTTTGTACTAGCGACCCGCCCCGGCTTCGCACGGGTGTAATACTGATACTATATACTACAGAATGTCTCTATATACAACGTTCACAGCTTGTTTGTCATTAGACAATACAAACATGTTTTTTTTCGAGGTAACTCTTGAAAGAGCGACATATAATTGGCCATGTGAAAAAATCTCAACGCTCAAATCTAAGCCTGCAACTTTGAAAGTTTGACCCTGCGATTTATTAATGGTCATTGCAAAAGATATCTTTACCGGAAATTGTAGGCGTTTAAATTGGAACGGTAAATCCGATGGTATTAAAGGAATTCGGGGAATCAATACATCTTCTCCAGTACCACATCCGGTTAGTATTGTGCACTCTAATAAGAAAGTTTTTAGTGATTTTACCAGCAAACGCGTGCCATTACAAAGTTTAGGTGGATTCAGGTTTCTTAATAAAATAACAGGACAACCTAATTTCAATACCATTTTATGAAGAGGGTTTAAAGAATTAAGAAATTCTGTAGGAAAATGAACAGCTTCTTCCAAATCGAGTACAGTATCGACCGAGTAGTATATTTGCGTCGGCGCATCAATCTTGGAAAGAATCAAGTTATTTACCTTGTCTACTTGTTCGTTAGTTGGTGACAGAATCGCTCTTTCTTTAAACCAAGATATAGTCTTACAACTTAGGTTATCCATGTCGGGATAGACATTGTTGACCAATTCTTGAATGTTGTCTATCAAAACACAAAGGTTTTCTAGGTTAATCCTTCCATTACTTTGTGTTAACTCTCCATTGCCAACTTTTAGCAGCATCTCTGAAAATAGCCTATTCTCACGTGAAGACAATGAAACCCTCATGTTAGTTTTAAGCTCTAATTTATTGACGTGTGGCCAAAGGTTGGATCTTTTCATGGAAGCGTTTATTTCGTCAGCACGTGTTCCTCGAGTCACAACTGGTAGTATTTGACGAAAGTCTCCAGAGAACAGAATTGTACATCCACCCATAAGTGAATTTTTGCTGCGCAAATCGCGCATTGTCCTATCCAGTGCTTCACAGACGTTTTGTTTGACATTGTGGCTTCGTCCCAGACTATCAATGAGCAGTTACACATCAATTTTCCTGTATTGCTCTGTTTAGAAATACTACAGACGCTGCTATTATCATCGGTGGCGATTTTCAGCGGGAGCTTGAATGTAGAGTGTGCGGTTCGGCCTCCTTCTAATAGCGTAGCGGCAATGCCGGATGACGCGACAGCTAATGCAATTTTTCCGGTAGATCTCTCTTTTGTTAAAAGCAAATTGACTAAAAATGTTTTTACCGTACCACCTGGGGCATCAAGGAAAAATATTTTTCCTTCGTTGTTATCAATTGATGATAGTAATGTAGTTAATACTTTTTTCTGGTCGGTGTTAAATCGTGGCTCATCTTAAGCTATATTTTGTAAAAGTCTCGATTGATCGTATGATGTTTCTCTGGTGTATTCGGAACTATTCGTTAAATCTGAGTTAGTAGTATTAGCTGGCATCGGCAGCCCAAAATCCTTGATCGATTTACCCGAAAGTAATTGCACTACTTTGTTCAATTCAAATAATGCTTCGTCAAATATGTTTTGATCATATTGTACATCATCTGAAACTAACTCTCGCCGTCGGCGCTGAATTAGAATATCACTGGCCATATTTTCTTGAAATTTATTCCTTAGAGTAACAGAATCAGTTACTTGACAAAATGCTACTATAATGGCAAATAAATATCTTAATGACGGAGCTGAACTGCAAATAGCTGCTTCTGATAATGTATTTTCCCAATGAGAATCGTCTTCCAAGAGCCCCATAGCTTTGCATGCTGTTTGATAAGTATTATAAATAACACCGTGTACAGTTCTCAGATGTGCAAAGGATGTCGGGCCTTTGACAACATGCAGTAACATTCTCAGATAAAAGCATTCGCTGTTGTTGGGATGAATCACGTAGACTCTGCCAAGAGCATCCGTTTTTTTTACTCCAGGGAAACCATCGACCGCAGTACAAGGTACTGCGGTCGAACAAGTTTTCGCCGTTGAAAGGTTTTAGAACTCTGGTTCCATGTATAGTAACTTGGAACTCTGTCATATGTCAGTGTTTTCGCGAAATCATCTTGAGCACATAACTTCAAGAATGCTGTTAATGTTGTGTCCCGCGGGTTATTAACAACTTCTTGTATATTGTTCTCAGTGAAATATACTCTTTGTCCATTTTCTAAATGAACTGCAAGGTGGACAATAGTGGGAGCACGGTCGTGCACTTCGAATGATAAAATCCTCCATACTGCTTCAGAGCTGCAGATGTAACGTCCAGACTGATATGTTTCCACTTCATTTGGTGATTGTATGCTGAAAGTGGCTTGATCGCTACCTTTATTAATATATTTAGTAACATATTGGATTGACTTTATTGAACTGCACAACTCTACGTTGATGTAGGCATCAAAAATTTTCAAAAGTAGCGGGTTATAGGGAACGATCCATCGGTTATCAATATCATGGTTTAGGACGGTGGCACTTTGCCCACCCTGTTCTGGTGATCGTCGACGATATTTGGGATATCCGTCATCGCTAGTAGATGTTTGAGTTTGGAACGACTTCGGAATTTTTTTTGCTGCATTTGGGATCTCGCATACACGGAGAATTAGGGTTTAAAGTCCCGCAAGGGCCGTGTACCATGTGTTTCTTTACGATTTCGAACAGGACAGGATCTTCTTCTTTAACCGGTAATTCAGCTGAAATAACGCTGTCAATTTGATTTGGTCTAATTTTGTTCACTAACCACACCAGCAGATGTACATGTGGCAAACCACGTTTCTGCCATTCTATAGTGTACATATGACAGCGCGGCGGACCGAATATATGAGACTTGTTAATGAGGTGCATCAGTTTCTGTACTTTTAAATGGAAGACTCTGTTAACTATATCGTATCTGTCTTGTGGAGTTAAATTGGTGTTAATTTGGAGGATTTTATCAAATGTCAAAGATAATTCTTTGATTTCTGGCCAATTAGGGTTACATGTTGCAGTTATGAATAAATCAGGTTTACCGTAATGTCTGACGTAAGTCATTGCGTCCTGTGATTTTCCGTGTAAATATCGAGGTCCACCTGTGAATGATGAAGGTAGTATAACCAACTGTCCAATGCCGTTGCTGTGTTCATTCGCCTGTAAAGCATCCTGAAGGTGAACGTAATTTTCTGCTCTCAATTTAGTTTGATTATTGCGGATGTAGGCTAATCTCTCAGATTCAATTTTCGCATATTGATCGACCAAGTATTGGTTTGTTATCATTCCATACCTAAGCAAAGGGTTGAAATTGTTACGTCTTGTCATTATACGGTAGCAATAGTAGTTCATACATGACACTGTTTTATGCAGAGCTGCACCACTGATTGGGTCAACTTGAGAAACATTGATGGTATAACCATCTTCTCCACGACATAACATCAAAGGATATTGTAAGCTGTCATAAGATCTGTGTAACTCTGATTTTTTTTTCAAATTATCATTACGTCTCTGCAACACATTATCTCTTTTGTCAAATTGCTGTCCAGTTATCACCACTGCAACTTCACTCGTGGAAGGCGCATTATATCGTCCTCTGTTTTCTCCAACAGGGACTTTATTTGCATGGATTACGACATTAAAGTCAGGAGTATCTACTGGAACACTCTCGATCGCAGTTTTAAAAGACTGTATGTAGCGGTTATGAGAATGTAACATATCTTGGAGAGATCTGATCAAATCTCTATCAATTGGTTGTGCGACACTTGAACACCGCGCTGATGCTTGTGTATCTGGATCTGCAATAAAATAAATTTGCAGAAATTTGTGATCATCGGCTCGAAGTGGTAGCAAGCTCCCAGCTAAGTGATATACTTGCCCTTGAATTTTAAATGTAGGCATAAAGCCACGCTCAACGACTTGCTTACTCTTGAAAGAGGTCATTTGAAATGCGTTATTATAACGGCGTATATTGCGCATGAATTGTTTGGATTTCGGATGATCACCCGCAAGAAGAAAGTGAAGTGGTTCAGGTGGAGGAAGAATTTCTTCTAATTTTACTTTTCCTTGTAAGCAACACATGCCTTTCGATTCATCCTTTAATTATAATGCCAAGCAATGTTCACACACTACTGACATGGTACCTATTGATACTACACGATCGTCCTTGTAAGGAATCGAAGGATCATAATTCATGGCAGAATTTTCTTTAATTACCCATGAAGATATGTGGCTGCTCGGTTGTTCATTTTGTTCGGTGTTACTATGTGTCTGTGCGGACAATTCTCTAGCTTTCTGTATTCGATATCTATCCCTATCCTGGCTGAGGCGAGCCTCATGCTCTACAGACGATTCTTTGGCTCTCCGAACTCTATGTCTATCCCGATCCTGGCTGCGGCGAGCTTCACGCTCTATTGAGGATTCTCTTTCTCTCTCAGCTCTATATATATCCCGAAGCTGGCTGAGGCGAGCCTCGCGTTCTGTGGACGATTCTTTATCTCTTGCTGAACGTGCTCTTCTGGCATTCACTGTACTACGACCTAGGTTCGAACGACGACGTCTTTCAGACATGACTTTCTAATTTCTGTACAAAATTAACGCAGTATATACTAATAACAAAATATTTTACTTACTATTCGCTCGACCAAAAACAAAAGTTATTCATCAATTATGAACAACAAAAGATACCTATTCTATTAAGTTATTTTTAAACGTATTTTCTATAATTAAAAATACTTGCCCTAATACTAAATTTCCTTAACTCTAATTTGAAGTTTTATCTAATCCTATCTAACCTAAGTACGCGTATGATTATGAACAATATTTTTACTGCAGGACATACTAATAATATGGCAATTAGTATTAATATTTTACTTGCTATTCGTAACAAAAGATAATCAACAATTATTTATCAAAAACAAACGATGCCTTTTCTATTTATTTATTTTTTAAACTTGAATACCGTACCATAAACTACGATTTTTATAATAAAAATATTTACCCTAATGTCTGCCCTAACCTAAAGTACTTACTATAAGTGCGGTTTAAAAATTAACCTTAATACCGACTAAAGTATGAACAAAATTGTCGCGCTGAAAAGCACGTTTTTATTAAGTAATAATTGTAATTTTACTCGCTAGAGAGCTCCGATAAACGCGTGCGATCGCTGCTGTATCATAAATTACTATGGGCGGAGCTTTTTTTTTTTTGGAATTGATTTTTATGTTTTAGACTTTAGTCTTTAAAAACTTTGCCTTGGGGGGCGGAACAGATAGTCCCCGCCACAATTGCGGCTTACGACGCGCTATTCATAGGTACGCGCCGCCGCCGGCCACCCCGCCCGTTCCTACCACCGACGCGCCGCAACCTCTACGTATGCATTTAGAATCTGTAATATCTTCGAATATATTCATTTAAATTACGTGCTTCAAAGTACCATATTGATCTATATTAAATGCACAATATGTTTAAGACACTTATTTGGATAAGGATTAATGCTGTATCGCTTAAAATCGCTTCGTAAATAAGCGTAAAAAGTAAAGGATACCAATGGTTATTGTGGGTTATCCCTTAGAGGTAGACATATACCATCGCAGACTTTTTTGTAGACCTTTTTAAGGTCTACATTACTGTAGTACATTATTTTGATCTATCTCGTAGGGTTCAGCCAGCGTTTGCAATGTAAGCGCAAAATAATGTGTTTATTTACGACATTTAGCAATTATCTGTGTCTCTCTACTATATTATGCATGTATTATACATAAAAACCTTTCTATTGAATCACTCTATCTATTAAAGAAAACCGCAATAAAATCCGTTGCGTTGTTTTAAAGATTTAAGCATATATAGGGACAGGAAGCGGGAGGCGACTTTGTTTTATACTATGTAGTGATGTACGTTGCCCCCTCGCAATAAAATACAGAGTTTCTGTGAGAGTGTTGTGTGTTTTTGAATTTGGCAGGTGTTTCCAGTTCTGATTATTCTGAGGCCTTCAACAGTCAGTTGCGCTAAAAAATGAGGTAAATTGTTTAAAGCATTTGCAATTGATTGACGAGGATAGTGACGTGTCCCGTGGCCACGATACGAAAGGCGGTAACGGAATTGGAATTTCACCTATTTTACTGCGAGCTCTGCTTTCGACCAAAAACACAGGAAACAAAGTCCCAGTGCATTATCGTTTTGCTTCAATCGGCATCTCCAAACTGAGGATTCGTAAAAACTATTTTATCAAACTCGCTTGTCAAAAGGTATTCAGAATAACGAAGGTTCTGAAAACACCCACTGTATCGTGTAGGGGGCAGGCAGGCCAAGCCACCCTTTGGAAGATATTAATCAACTAAGATTGCATCAGACTCGAGGAGACACTGACGGTGGGATCACTTACCTATTAGACCAGGTTATTCTTTATGCAGGTTTCCATACAACGTTTTCCACGATTTAAGCGTCCGTATAATCTTAAGATACATCTCCTGTCTAAAAGGTTTAAACACAACAGCCCAAGCCAAGTTGAAGCATAAAAGTATGCGGTAAAAACTCCTTAACTATTTGAGAATTCAACAAAAACAAGACATTAGCGTCGTGAAGGCACACCAAAGTTTCATGATCCCAAGTCGACGGGCGATCATTTGCCCTGAAGTTCCCGCATACCTATTTAGTTTCCTAAAGACCTCTTTACCATTGACCCAAATTATGTAGGTAAGTACTTGGTTACCATTATATCTATCTACTTGCTCTATCTTACTATCGATCCCCCTATAAAAGAACAATTTTTTACCATTGTCGTATAGCAAGACCGCCGTAAACACAACCTTTGCGGTGATCCTCGTAAAAATTGGCGTTCCTCAAGGCTCCATATTAGGCCCTTTCTTATTCCTGGTATTATCAACGATGTGCCTTTTATGGTGGAGAAATGTACTGAACTAGTGCTCTTTGCTGATGATAATTCACTGGTCTTCCAAATTGAAGGACGAAAATAGAATTTTGATGATCTTAATGATGGACTGTCTTTAACGTTGAATTGGTTCACAGTTAATAATGTATTGTTAAATGATGGTAAAACCAAGTGTATCAATTTTTCACCTCCAAATGTCCGGCAAGTCGAGACCACTTTAGCAACACGTTAGACTTAGTAAATGAAGTTTCTTGGAATAACCATTGATAGCAAATTGCAGTGGGGACGCTACTAAGATAAATTAGCTGGTTGAACATCAGACAAACACGGATGTATCCACATCTAGGCTAGTCTATTTTAGTTACTATCATAGTTTCATGTCCTATGGTTCTTGTTGTGGAGGAAAGCAGCGGATATTCAAATTATTTTATACTACAGAAAAGAGATATTCGAGCAATTTATAACTTAAATTTTACAGACTCTCTAAGAGAACTTTGTAAAGAAATTGCTATACTAACTGTAGCAAGTCAATATATTTTCGAAAATAAGATGTATGTACGCAAGAACCATACAATATTTTCAAATTTAGCGATGGCTCTAATATTATCCTAAGATAATCACAGATTAGATGCGCCCCGGCTTATAAATACTCGCGAAAGTAAGCAATTGTTTCAAGGGTCCCTGTATTCTCTGCTACAACAATATACCTCTGGAATTTTTGAATATGCCATTTGAGCAATTTAAAAACCATGTAAAAGCGACTTTGTCTAAATAGGTATATAATTTTCACGATTACTTGAATGACGGGACTGTATGGGATTATTCTTACTCAACACAGAACTCGCTGTTAATACATAATCCTTATTACGTATAATAATTAATATCGTAATATTTACATTAGTTAAACACAGCAATTTTTTATGAGATCTAAAAAAATAATGTGTGAGTTGTTTTGCCCTTCTCTCCCACAGTGGTTCAATCTAGAGAAGAGACAAAAAATGACATTCGCTAAGTATTTGTAAATGTATTTGAGTTTTAGTTTTAGCCTTGTTTCCTTAAGATAATTTTCAGGTACCGCGGTCCAGCTATAGACGGTACAGTCATGTGGAAAGTTGTTTTGAAATATTGCTCCTGATCACCCCTGGAAAATCCATAAACCCTTGGTGCTTTCACCACATATGCCGCTGGGCGTATGCAAATACCTTTAGCCAGAGGCTTCATTCTGCAGCTGTAACGGGCAAGCAGTAAGTGGCTAGGCAACTTTACTTGGCACTGTGCCAAACTCGATTCAACTATCGCGTCGAAGCATACAATTATTTACAATAAGTCCGCGCGCAAATTGCCATTACTAGACTTACAAAGGTAGTTGTTGTTGACCCACTACAAGGCACAAACTAATAATATTAACCGAAACCTACACAACATAAAGTACTTACCGATCACCTACGTGCTATTAGTGATACTTATGTAAAGGATGTAACAGAAGTGGTTTGTTGGGTACATCAATCATATCTAAACTTTATTTCTTCTGGGAGTACTCAATCTAAGTGTGGAAATAAATGGACAAAAATAAACTCTTTTTTCTCCAATTTGTTTTTTTTAACAGGATATTTTAATTACCAAAACGAATTTCACAAACTCATAATGATGATTTACACTGCAACATTTGAATTAACAAAATTAGACAATCTGTTGTGTGGTCTGCACACCGCTGTCAGAGTCGAAGTAGTTGATGAATAAACTGAACCAGGACTTGAGCTGTTCGAAGTAGCCGAGCTCATCGTTGGTGTTCACAATGACCTGAACTCCTCCATCATTGAAAACTTCCCCGTTGGGGAGCTGAGCAACAGGGGCAACTTCAGGAGCTACCTCACCTTCCACCACCTCAGGAGATGGAGGAAGAGGCACGACCTCGGGATTCACAGCGATCTCTTCTACAACTTCTGGTGCGGCAGGTTCGGGCAGGTCAACACCTTCAGGAATAACAACTTCTGGAACAGCAGGTCCGGGAAGAGCAATACCTTCTGGGATAACAACTTCTGGAAGAGCAGGTTCGGGAACAGCGATACCCTCTGGGATGACAACTTCTGGAACAGCAGCTTCTGGAAGTGCGACACCTTCTGGGATAACTTCTGGAACCGCAGCCTCGGGGAGCGCGATACTTTCTGGAACTTCTTGGTCGACAACAGGAGCGGATTCGATCTCTTCTTGAGCAGCGGCCTCAGCAGCAGCGGCGGCTTCCACAGCAGCTATTTCAGCTAATCCTACAGCAGTATACGGATGTAGGAGGTTACTAGACGCCTGGATCTCTCCGTCGACGTGCTCGTGTAGGGTGATGTCAACGATGTCACCGAACTCGACGGGGTGGCCTTCGGGAACGCCATTGACGATAACCTCGACCGGCTCACCGATGTCCATGTCGACGGGGGCTGCCGTGGTGGTGGCCGCGGCCACGAAGAGGGCAAAAAGTACGAACCTCATATTGTATAGACCTGGAAAACCAGAGAGGCATTACTCCAAATGGTTCTGCAACCATTATAACAAGTCGTATAACAATATGATTTGTATGTTTTCCGAGTGGTAAACGTTCTGCCTCTGTTAGACAAAGATTCCGGGTTCGAATCCCATCCAAAGTGGGACATAGTTGGGGTTGGGACACAGCTACTATAGGGGCTAGGCTAGAGCCAGAGGTAAATAATAAAACATGCTAGTATGTAAGTTCATGTTCATCATTTCCAAAAACAAAGACTAGCAAAAATAGAGGAATATAAAACTTACCTGCGCCACAAACGAAGGTTGGATGTTGTATGCCGAAAATTTTGGATGAAAATTGAATTATTGCGACACGCCATCAAAGTAATAACTTGATAAGGCTAAAGCCGCTATAATTTATTTAATCGCCAATAAATTAACTATGTTTAATTTATAATGCAATTGAGAGATAAATAATAGTGTTCTTAGCCGCCGATGATAGTGGTTTCGCCAATAGATTACAACAATTGAGTATTCATCATCATTATACCCATAGTTTCAAGCAACGACTGGGTGGAGGTCGAATGTATGAATCTCAGAGATATAAATTTCGCGCTGCGCTTGCTAATTTTAGGATCGCGTAAATTGACACCTCAAAATCTGATAGATAAATATTCTCAAAGCACGTTCTGCTTTCGACAACAGGTCACAATGGGATTTATATTATCTAAAATTAATCGCAGACCAGGCTATATCTAGTTATCTTTGTTTGTGATGAATTAACCACAATTGTTGTGATATTTTAACTGACCACAACAACACGTCAAAAACACGAATTGTGGTGAGCCTCCGCACGAAATTCGCAAATAAGTAGGAACCGAATTTATATAATGGTTCTTTCTTTGCAATTCTTTTGAACGTTACCGAAGTTAAAGTTACAAGATAATTCGTTATGCCTCTCTTTACCCCTAGGTCCACCTATGGGGTCTTCAATGTGTTCTTTCTTGAAATTCAGCTACACTTTTTAGAAATGCAGCTATGTTTTGAGTGTACGTTAGGTACACTACTTACTAGAAAGAAGTATCGTGTTTGAAATGTTTTGAGACAAGAACGAAAATTTGGACTACCTAACATACCTTACCTACCTTATTTGCTAAATCTAATTTAGCAAAACTTGTAGCGTAAGGGACAATAGATGTCATTAAAACTACAAGGACTGTTAGATAGAATGTTTGCTCGGCTGTACCTAACTATTACGTTCCTAGTTACGTTTAGTTGAACTTAGACAACTGTTGCACTTTACCAAGTTCTATACTAAAATGCCGCGTTAAAATTATCATAGTTAGACAAAACTTTACAATGCGATACGGTGTAACGGCAAATGTTCGCAATTTGCAACCTTTTGTCTGCGTTAAATGAAATAATTAGGGCCATTCCACTAAACAACATTAATATTCTGAATTTTACAAATACGAAATATCTGCCCTCCAAAATATGCCATATATTTCTATTAGTCTATCTAATGCAAGATGGACGGAAAAATGTAGTTTTGGATATCCAGTGCCAGTACATTAGGATATCTTAGGCCCGCAATAATATCCCGTATAATCCGCTCTCAGCTCTGTTAGTTGTCTCAGCTATGTTACAATGACGGTTTGGCCATATGAAATCTGGAATTTTTTAAAGTGAATTATTATTCCGGGCCTAGGTGATCAGATGCAAAAACGAAATACGGGTATATGTATTCAATAATTTTAAAGTTATTACATATAGCAATTGCAAATAATGTAGAGTCAAACAAAACCACACTGTTCCACTTTTCGACTCTCTCACGCTGAGATAAGGACAACATGGAAAATCGTGGTTTATTCAACTGTTCCTACCACCATTAAAAGGGATACTCTTATACAAAAAAATAATTAAAAACCAAATCATTTGTTTGGTGTCACAAGGACCAACACTGGCGTCAGTTTGGGGTCCCAGGTACCATCGTTCTTCGACTGTGGGGTAAGGTCCCCAGACTTGTAAGTCTCGGAAATCTTCGAGAACACATCCTTGTAAGCTGTTCCTGTAGCCTCTTCTAGGGCAGCTGCGTCCACATCCCCGATCGTTGCTCCTGAAGGGATGATCTGAAAATACGTAACAAGCACTAGTCGGTCAATCTAGTCAAGTAACCGGTGCAGAGGCCGCGAAGTTAAAGGTAAAAAGGTTCTCACTACTTTTGGACCAGTTAATTTTTGTCCGCTGGCCATAGAAATAACTGCGGTCGGGGAGGTGTAGGGCAAGATTTTTATAAGGGAGATAGGAAGCCACTTGAAGGGCCGGGGCTATGACTGCCGCTCTGGGTCCTGGATCCTTATGCTGAGGATCGTTTGCGGTGCAGCGCGGCAACGCTGCCAGCGTATACTCGTATATAGTTTGTAGTGATTATTGTTTATTTCCTATTGTTAATTTTCTTATTTTAATAACATTAGGCGGATCGTTAAGGAACATAATATTGTAAGTTTACATCAAACTTCGAATACCATTTGTGTTTTAAGTGTGTCAACACACTACGCCGGAATTCCGCAACCAAAGTTCCTGCCATTCGGCTGGTCGAGGAAAACCCTACGACAGCACACAAAGGAAACTCACCAACTTTATTGGTCAATCTTGGCTACCTGCAAGCCAGACAGGCCTCCCTGTGATCAGGCCCGGATTATGACGTAAGCTTCTGAAGCTGAAGAGTTCACAGCTCCGCTTGGTAACTGGAGCGATGCATGACTAGCCACGCTTTGCTAAACAAACACTTACACAACCTAGGTGTTACAGACAGCCCTCTGTGCAGAGCCTGCATGGAGGTGAAGGCCCACGTCCTGTCGCAATGTTCTGGCGTGGCCATCTACCGGGTAACACACGTCGGGTCACCGTGGTGGTCGCTCCAGGAAGTCGCCGGCAACATCAAGGGTTTGCTAGGCTTCCTACAGGAGTTGGGTTGGCAGGAGTAGTGCACCCAACCCGCATCACCGTAAATAGGCGCAAATTGAAGTCGTCGAGTTGCGGAAAATCAGCCCGCCATAAACTATACAACATAACTAGTAACTCGTGCATTTACTCTCAGGAAGCATAATTTTTTAAGCGGAACTGATGATGAAGACCACAGATAGCGACCAGAACAGCTCGATATTAGGTATGCCACAGTTTGCGATATGGATACTTTATTACGGTTGCTAAATATATATGTCACCGTAAGATAGACAAAACCGTTAGTTGATAAATCGATCAACTATTCGCGCTAGTCGATCAACTATCGACAGATAGTAAACCAGACCGACAGGGCTTAGAATTTACGTTTATTTTATTCTTACATGTCAACCTAACACGAAGATTATTCGGGAGCTTCGCTGCGCTCGCCCCCTCTATTCTTCACCTAAGCTACCGCAGTGTTTGCCCTGGTATTTCGTTTGCAATTCAAGTTTAAACCAGTTTACTATTTCACAGTTTTAACTGTTAGTTTATCAACTAACGCGTCATATAGTCAGCAGTACGCTACAGTTTACTATCCGTTAATAGCTGACCAACTAACAAGAAAAAAAACGATAGTTTATCAACTAACGGTTTAGACAATCTTACGGTGACATATATATAAATGTATTCTCGTCATAATGCAAATAGTGAAGTGGATGTGATGGTCACGTACCAGGAGAGGCTCTCGCCAATCTATCAACGTCAGTCTAGACCTGATGTCGGGATCATGGAGAAATCGAGGGAACTCTTCAAATAATAAATGTACACCAATAGCGATTTGGGTATTGTATCTCGTGCATTTGGAAGCTGCAGTTCTTGGAAAGCATGACTTTTTTTATTTATTTTATTTATTTATTTCAATGAGAAACAAACAGTCACAATAAAAAATGTACGAGTATACAGACATGCTGATCAATTTCTAATTGTAGACTTACAGTTTCCTTAAAAAATGACTTGGCGAAGTTATAAACCAAGCTTCTAACTCCACACGCCCTAACTCTACAAGCCCTAACCATACAAACTCTACACATTGTACTGTACAAGTTTAATTGATGATGAAGAGTGCCACCGGAACTACTCAATCTAGTTATTTAATGGGATGCGAAACGATTACTTAAATGGTTGTTAATCAAATAGGTTTGAATTGAAGTCGTTTTTTTTTAAGTTTTTCTATTTGTATTCGTATTTAGTATTCTTCACCTGTTTGCCCGTCGTGTACGGGGTTTCCTTGGCGTATTGCAGATCCATGTAGTCGTTAAGTAGTCCTTCTAACACCTTCTTGGCGGTAGCGGTGGTGGTAGCATCTTGGATGCCGCGAGCGACTTGGTCTAGTGTTAATGTGGGGTGGGACATCTTGGATTCTGTTGAAATTATAAGTAACCTAATTATAAAGGGTATCAAATATGACTGTTTGTTGATCACAGGTGCTGACCTGTACCATTTTGGAGAATTAGTTAATCTTCATTAGATGGACATCCAAACGGTAATGGATGATGACATCGTAAAGAAACCGTCATATCTCAATAATTGGTTGATAGGATAGCCCCTTGTCACGCAAAATTGAGCATTGAATATCTGACTAAACGTGAAAGCTACTCCGTGGAAAAGGGCTATGTTTTTGTTTCATTTTTATAACTAGGAAGATGCTTGGACTTGGAAGTAGACACTACACTCCCAAGTTAACTTGGCACCTCGCTCTGATGACGTCATAGCGTCCTTCACTGTCCTACTTAGGCGTAGAGGGCGAGAACGAGCGAGAGGGGGAGGGGCAACGCATTCTTCGCGGGTACCAAGTAACCTTGTTGCGTAGCAAACGAACAAAACATAACAAACCTAACATCATGTCTTCCATCAATGATTGAGTAGATAATATTTTACATGCAAGCAGATATAGAGTACAGTCTTCACAAAATAAAAGGCCCGGAGACAGCGTCCGTGTCAGTGACGTAATAAGGTTGAATTTCGTTTGGCCCACCGGGCCTTATATTTTGTGACGACTGTAAGTATGATAACTTTCATCTGTCAATTGTCAAATTACTTTCTTGAACGATATAAAAATCAATAAACAACGCTACAATCTACAATGTCATAAAACTAATCAAGAAGTAATTGTAGATACCTAGCTGTAAAACTGAAAATAAAAAACATTTCTGACTTCCAAATTACAAGATATCTGTTCTTTGGATAATATACCTATCATTACAACTTTCTAACTAAATAAACATATGTACCTACCTACCTACATAAACCTCATAGATCAAGGCTGGCCAACGAGTCATGTCTTTATAATCATGGGTATTTTTCACATTACAGGAAACAGTGTAAGAAAACTGAACTTTTCACTTGCTATAACTACCCTATGCGTAAATCATCATATCCAGTCACATGTTCATGTTTAAGCCACAAATTTACCTAAATGATAAATAATGATGGCTCTTATATAAATCTATAACATCCCCCATTACACTCATAAACTACTCACATAAGGGCTGGGAAGCGTAGAGGGCAAACACAGCAAACTCCTGTTAGTTAGGCAAGCAAACTCTAAACTACCGGCAAGCTAACAGTTCCACGCTATATAAACAAATCACAATCACTTACTCGCTTGATAAAGGGATGGGAGAAGCCACAGAGCAGCATAGGCCTCACCTAGAGATCACATTTGTAATCAAAGAAGTTCCCAACCATAGATGGGCGCTGGAATTATTCCCAATTTACCCAAATTGGAAAAATTACAAAAAAAATACCACTGCTGGGTAAAAGCCTCCCCCGTTTTTGTCCACACTTCCCTGGTCTGTGCCACGCACGCCATAAACGTATAAATAATAATCATTAATTGAATTGCTAAGTGTGAATGAAACTAAAACACGACTTGACCAATTTAGATGAACTTTTTAAAACTATTCCTTGAAGTCTGAGAAAGCTTCATTCTTATGGAGGAAAAAAATTACAACGCAAATTGTGTACTCTAAAATCTAAAAATATTGTTATGGACTTATGTTTGACAGCTGTGCGATGCACAAAGCTATTAAGCTAATATTTTCGTTAATATAGGTGTTTTTGACCACAAAGAATAAGTTTGTGGGACTGCCTCAGTTCAATAGCGTTTGACAAAACGATATCTGACGGGTCAGATCGTAATTAATAGAAATCAAGTGAGCTTGTCACGATAGGTCTAATGAGCATAAACTCGATCGGTTCATAAGTAAGCATCAAAGGGTTCCTTCTCCTAATTCCCAGCTTCATCATCAGGTGATGATGAAGAGAGTATCATCGGTAGAAAAGAGTATGTTTTCTCAGTACATAAAATACTGATGTATTTGGAAAATCTGGCGGCGCATATTCAAATTTCTTATATTAATAGAAAACTACAGTACAACCAAAAAATTTTATGTAGCTCAATGTCCAAAAGTCTTCTATTCTTAACCTATATATATGATCTACCATAAAGTGTACCAGATCCAGTGGGAGGTGCTAAACTTTGAATCAAAGAGTGATAATAAATTGAGTGGACTAGTAAAATGGCTACAAAATAATCATCTAATAATCAACCCTAAAAAAAATGTAATTTCACCAGCCTCAAGCCAATTAATATACTAATAAAATTCCTTGGACTACAACTAAACCAAAATTTTGGATGGAAACTTCACATAGAGAAACTATGCTGTACAATAAATAGCTTTGTATACCCACTAAGGAGACTAGCAGCATGTTGCGTCTACAGAGGTGGCTATTATTGCATACTTTGGCTTTGTGCACTCTATCCTTTGCTACACCATCATTTTCTTTGGTAATTCTACTGATAGAGAGATTTCAAACATGCATGAAAAAATACGTCAGAGCTCCGATAGCCACAAATACCTGGTATTAAACCATCGGAAAGTTGCAGATCTTATTTAAAAAAATATGGTGTCCAAAAAATTCCATCAATATTCATACTAGAATGTCTAATGATGATTAAGAAAAATTATAATCGTTTCAGTGAGGGCAATACAATTCATAAAAAAAAAAAACACCATCTAAGATTACCATCTCATTTCTAGGAAAAGCGTATTGCATGCAGCTATTAAAATATATAGCTAGGTACCAAATGATATAAATAATCACTAGAATCTCTAGAAAAATATACTGTGATATTAATAAATAATTAATACTTCATTAATTAGGAATGTTTTAATTAATTACTCCATAAACTGTTACTTTGCTGGCCTGGCTTGCCGTTTCCTTCTCGACCTAAAAGCCCACCACAGCTCATGAAACGGACTAGCATTCCTAAAAATAGATTACCTACTAAATTTCTTAATAAAAATAAATTAAATCAAGATAAAATTAACACATATCACTAATAATATTAAGATAATCAAGTACTAACTTCTAATGTATATATGTAAATTTATAACTAGTAATTAAGTTACGTAGATAAATCATTTACATACCAATTTTTGGTTATATCATGTGAATCTAAAATTACATATTTAAGACCACGTTAAACCACGATACGCGAATAAAGTTTCTTATTTCTGAAAATATTACGATTGAGAAATAATGTTTTTCAAGAATGACTTTTTGGCACTCTATCAAATGAAATTTCTTCCGTACGTGACTTTAGGACACTTTGCTAAATGACATGTTATTTTGATACAATAGTCTTCTATCTATCGATCGAATGATCGTAAGATCATCGATCGGTATATGTCAGTTTCAATTCAACAGCCTTTCTAGTTTTCTTATTTTCCCATATTTTTTCACCAAAATGGCAGTATTCGGAATGATTCCGGAAGTATATTGGAATTATTCCAAAAATTTGAAAATTCCGGTTGTAAGCCCATCTATATTCCTAACCCATAACGTTAGGCACACAGCGAACATAGGCATATAGACACAGGTGATACAAGAGGCCATCCCTGTTAAATTCCAAAAGTTTGTGTGAACTTACAGCAACGCCACAGAGTTTTGTTTGCCAACTAGTGCTAAAGGCAGGCCTCTCTAGAATACTGTGAACAAAGTTCGATGCTCTGTGGGTATTTTACTGATAAATTGTCATTCACAGCATGTTATCAGCCGGTGTGACAAGATAGGTGCGGTAAATTTTTGGCACATCGGTCAATAAGGGTGATAAAAAATCCAGTTTGGGTCATCTATTTTTTCAATGTATGGTATTTTCAGGAAAAGAAAGCATAATTTTCAGAAAAAGTTAGATGACACCCGCTGAACACAGGAACGGTTTTGACTACTGTGAGTCTGGGGTTATGCCAGCCAATACCCAGTGTTCTAAGACTCACAGTGCAAGAATATATTGATCAGGGCCACAGGCCTACAGTGCAAGAATATGTTGATCAGGGCCACAGGCCTACAGCTGCCTATTTCGGTAGTTAGTTAGGTAACCATTGACCAATTTATTTATTAACCCCGTCTTTTTTATCGATGAAAACATCATGAGTAAACCTACATATCTGTAAGCCCATCAGCCAATGGTTATAAATATTTTTTAAACTCTCTTACTCCTTCTCCAGAAATAAGCTTGCCCTTGTACATACGTTCTCTGTATTTACTTATGATTTGTTTTTTTTTTATGTGCAAATATAAACGAAATATTTCGTCATTGAATTCTGCTTAATCAGGTGATGTATGTCGATTGATTACCTTAGCATCTTGATAGATTGGCATCAATGACGATGCAGATTATCTTTCAACCCACCATTTTGAACACCAGTCAGACCGATCTACCTAACCTAGGTCATTAATAAATCGCAAGGATATAGGATTTACCAACAGAAAATTCTTGTAAATGCACAGTATGTGCAACGTTCATGACCTAAGATATTATAAGGCAATGTTCACACGAACTTTTAACCACTGCCAGCAGTTTTTTTCTTCACTGTTTAACCTACCGTATACCAAACAAATTACAACTCTACAAATGGTTTATTGTATTGACTATTGACTATCAAAACGAGCACAACCAACAAAATCATAAATCCTATCAAAACAAGTTAAACTTTCACATCAAATATCTGGCTTTTCGAACACTAATTCCTTTTTCAATACAAAAATATTCTTATTCAAATTTATTAATCTGTGTTCAAATTAAAATAATGACTTGCTCTCAAAATTCTCCACCGTATAAAAGAATTTCTAAAATTCGTGTCTTATTTATGTAATTAATTAATTAATGATTACTTTACCACATTATATTTAACAATTTTATCATTCTTGTACGTAAAAAGCTTACTACTACAGCTAAATTTCTTTTTTCTTATCTGTTTTAATGAAAATTATATATAAAACATCCCTATTGGCATAATGCGAAAATGCGGACGCCCTGCTAAAGCTAGACCTGCCTCAATAATACAATGAAAAGTCTGAGGCTTTAATTAGATTTAACTGGGAAATATTAAACCGCACATCAAAAATACTGATTTGCACAGCAGATATCAGGGCGAAGTGGTGCGGTAGCTTAGTGAAGCCCCCTTTATTTATCCTTCGTGTTAGGTTGAACATGTAAGAGTAAAAGAAACAAAATTGTTTTCTTGAACATTTTTGGTGTGCAAATAGGTCATATTTGATGTGCGATTATATGTTTTCTTGAACATTTTTGGTGTGCAAATAGGGAACATATTTGATGTGCGATTATATACTACCTACCAGATTTAATTTTGTTTTTTTTTTTAAATCCTGCAATGCAAAAAAATATCTTTCAAAATCTGATTTATCGTTCTTTGTTGTTATTATGTTTGCATTTAGCTGATTTTTTGATTGATTGACAAGATAATTGACTAAATGGTGATGTCATTATTAATACTTATGGGCCCGAAATCATAGGTGCTTGGTTCAAGTAAAGTGGGTTTAAGATTTTGTAGTTAATAAAATAATTGATAGGTTTTCATTCATATATCAGATAATCACTTAGTATGACATAGTATCTGTGGTATAACGGTTTTACATAAGAAGTTAAACAGTTTGCAAAATTTATTCTGTTTATGGAAAAATTCTGAGATGCCGTTTTGAGATATTTTAATAAAAAATCGGGGTTTTAGCGTAGCGGGGTTTTAGCCATATAGTATATGGGCTGAAAGGAAAGATAGAAAGCGCGGTATCAAGTCAACTTTGACATTCTTTAAATATTTTATTGATATGGAATATGTTCACTCGATATTAGTGCTAATTTGCTTTCTTCAGGCTTTAAAGCCTAAATCGGCACTAACGAAGATTATCATTTTTGTAAACTTTTTAGCCTTAAAAAGCAATTAAAAACTTGTACGATGACAAAAAGCCAATGGGAACGCATGAAATACTTCAGTCCTTTTCAACCTCTGATAAAAATTGATAATGATATCCTTATCTTATCAGATTGCACTAAGCCAGCCCATATCTATCAGTAAGAACGTTAGTCAATAGATAACAGTGTTGCAATAAATCTTTGTTTAGATTGAGAACCCTCACCTTCGGCAGTGCTCTGCTTGTCACTGTTTTCGCGTGTAGATAAATGAAATTGTTACCATTTCGAAAGTGTAATTTTTGTTGATGATACATCTTGAGATGGATGGAACATTTCCCAATCATCTGATATCTAACCTATGAGATGAAAGTCATGTGAATCATCTATCACTGTATATAAGTGCAAATGCCATTTCGTTCGACTGACTCCCACAATGAAATGAAACAGCGGGGAAGTGAAAATGGCAAAAGTTATTGGAAAACATTGTAAATCAAACTACTTTTTAATTGAGTTTTGTCACGGCATTTATTCCGCAAATTAACAGATGTTTAACTTAACACCTAAACTGTTGTCCATTTGAACTTAAACCAGGATACCCTCAACCGCTCCGACGGCAACACCAGGGGTCACAATAGGGTTCAACAGGTCAACTGGGTTGACCTCGGGCGCGGTGACGGCGACGACGTCAATAGGGTTGTGCTCAGGGGCGGTTACGGCGATGACATCGATGGGGTTGGCGACTGGGGCAGACTCAACAACAGCGACGGGGGCGGTCTCAGGGGCGGCCTCGACGACGGAGACGACCTCGGGGGCGGCCTCGATGACGGAGACGGTCTCAGGGGCGGCCTCGATGACCGAGACGGTCTCAGGGGCTGCCTCGATGACCGAGACGGTCTCAGGGGCGGCTTCGATGACCGAGACGGCCTCAGGAACGACGGGGGCGGCGGCGACACCGGCGCCGATGATCTGGAGTAGGAAAATGATTATTAGATTATCATAACATATAGCTTGGTCATAAGGATTTTATATTCTTTCTGGCGTAGATGCGTGTGTACCGGAATAAATGTCGTAATTTGAAAAAGGTCTATAGCCGACCATAGGTTGAAGTGGGCTTATAAGGTAAGATGACTGACGAGAACTGTGATGGAAGGAAATAAATAAATGATAAATACTTTATAACTCCGCGTAAATAAATACAAACCTGCTGTCCAGCCTCCTGCTGGTTGATGTTCAGGATTATCTGGACCAAGGGAGCGGCAGAAGTAGCGGGGGCGACAGGGGTCTCCACGGGTGCGACGGGGGCGACGGGGGCAACCTCGACAGGGGCGACCTCAATGGGGGCGACGGGAACTACGACGACCGGCGCGACGGGGACGGAGACCGGCAAACCGACGGGGATTGAGACGACGATGGAGTCCTGGGGAAAGAGGTGCTTGTTATTTGAGCGATCTTATTTTTGTAGTAGGTCCGTGGTCTAATGGGTCTCACGCTTGATTACAATTCCTGACCATGAAACAATGAGATAATTATATTTATCTTATGTAAATCGAACCATCTGAATCATGACCCACCATAAGCTTATTTTGCTAAACCCCTTAAATGCAAGTAGGTCGAAATTCGCTTGAAGGTTTATTTCCTTGGTACGAACTTGTTATCATTTGATTAGACACTGACATTCCGATAGATTTTACAAGTTTGAAAGTTTCAAACGAATTATCAGGCAAGTGGGTCATGTTTCAGTTGGTTCGATAGTACATGATCGGGCGTTCAATGTTTCGAATGACACTTTAAGCTTTAGGCCCCGGCTACTATCACTACGTGGTAGTGGTCGTTAAACCCCTCCACCAACCCCCACTGAGCCAGCGTGGTGGAGTATGGCTTAATCTTATACTCGTATCCGGATAAAGCCTGTGCCTCTCGGGGGACATTAATGGACTATATAAAAAAACTTCTTTAACGACTTTGTGAATTTGTGATTATGTATATAATTTATAAAGTATGTAACGGACGAATAGTTGGAAGCCTCTTTAAAAGCGCATTGATTATATTGAAAATAAAGTCTATGATTATATTAAAAATAAAATATATGATCTTTCTCACATGGGTTTTTGGACCGTGGACCACACACATGGGGCCCTATTCTGTTGTTAAAAACGCATAGCGATAGCATATCGATAGCTCCCCAGGGCGGAAAATGCCGTATTTGACGGCCAGTGTCCAACCAAAATAAGCGCCGCGGACAAGCCAAATACGGCATTGTGCGAGCATGGCTGCTATCGATATGCTATTGATGTGCTATCGCTATGCGTTTCCCGTAAGAGAATTGAGCCCCAGAAGGACTGACAGCATATTGATTTTTAAGCTGTTGTATTCTTGATACTAATGTTAGTATTCCCCGAATGTCTCGGTGTTACCTGGCTTCCTCCGGTCATCAGGCCCATCATAAGCTCGTTGAGAGCAGACTCGAGGTAGGGCACCAGCTCTGGGTTGACGGTCGGGTCCTGCAGGGCGGCGCTGATGGCCTCCAGGGTCCAGGAGGAGGAGATGGAAGCTGGGGCGGGGACGGCGGCCTCCTCGACGATCGGCACGGACACTGGGACGCCGACCGGCATGGCGACGACGATGGATTCCTGGGGGTAGGGGGAACCAATTCGAAACGAACGAACGAAAAAATATGGGTGTTAAGCGTCTTTAATTGTGTCTGTCCGCGACACCTTTGCGGTCAAACGGGTGGACGGATTCTAATGTGGTTTTCTGTAAATGATAGTATTCTTCCCTGTCATGGTTAATAAGGAAACAAGTCAGCCAAATGTTAGTCTTAAGGTTACATTCATTGTGTCGGGGTGTTTTTTTATTTTATAGTTATTTCACAGTTCAATGCAACATTCTGCTCAAATATTACACAATTTTATTTATAGAAGATATACGGGTTTGAACATAATGATGAAGATAGATACCGTAACACCACCAGCCATGAGGTCAGCCATCAGAGCGTTCAGGGCCTCCACCAGGTAGGGCACCACGGCAGGGTTGGTGGCTGGGTCCTCCAGGGCCGCACTGATCTCCGCCAGGGTCCAGGAGGAAGCGATGGTGGCGGGCTCAGGATTGACCGGCATGGTGACGATGGCGACCTCCTGAGAGACATAGTGTTTGTGAGCCCACAGATACTGTATTTGAAATGCGGAATTAGAAATGAGGAAGAAGGTGGAAGAGAAACCATTGAAAATTTTATAGGCGTTTTAGCTGCCTTCGATTTTTTGATACTCATATGGTTTGGTAAGATTTATTTTATAAGGTTATATGCTCACAGAGCTAGCGAAATAAAACTGATCGGTGACGCGAATCAGTATATATGTTTACTATTCTACTAGTAATTTCCTTTGTAATCGAATGTGACGCCCATATGGGGCAATTTGTTGAGGACTTGTTTGAGAAATGTATGTCAGAATAACTGACTGTATCACAGACGGATTCAGTAAGTTACCTGAGTTACCATCCAGTTAAGTTTATTTTCAGTAGCTTTAGCTAATTAAGTAATATAGTTACGTTGACACTACACTGACACCTTAAAAAGAGGGAAACGGCGTGAGTCATGATTATAAAGTCGGGTAAGTAACTATCAACTTGCTAGATTCGCTGACGGGCGGATGCCACGCTAACATTTCACACGACTAGCAATTCGACTAAAGAGCAACTTACAATAGTCCAGTGAACAGTATTCAACAAGACCGGCTATTAGGGGCCCTAGAAACGACGGTTACCTGCTGCACACCAGCGAACAGCGAGTCCATAATCTCGTTGAGAGCCTGTTGCAGGTAGGGGAGCGTGGCCGGGTCGGTGGCCGGGCTCTCGATGGCGGCGGTGAGCTCGGCCAGGGTCCACTCCGAGGTGGTGATGGGCAAGACAGCCGCGCCGGCGCAGACCACCACCAGGGCGAAGACAGCTAGGAACTTCATGGTTGGCTGGGTGGCTCCTGGGAATTTGCATGTACAGATATTTCGTGTGGTATTTTCTTAAGGCGGGGCGCCCCAACAGAGGAATTTTGAATTACACCCTTCAGCTTACTTTTCGAGTAACAGGATTAAAATCTCAAAAAAGGCTCTTCACCGATTTATAGAGGATAAGCTTATATTTTTTATAACGTTTACATAACACAAGACAGCATCAAGGCTTTTCCCATATGGGCTGGGAGAGGCACAGTTGTGCCCACTTTGAACTATGATTATTCAGTACATAATTTTGCGGGTCAGGGGTAGCCCCCCCCAAGCTTTGTGCAAAACAGATTTTGAGATAACTTCAGGAGACTTTTCTATCGAGCAAAAATAATAAACAATTACATTTACAAAAGGCGGTTTTAGCCTAATGTCTCGCCTTAAATGCTCCTTGTTTCTTTAATAATGATTTTAAAAAGATGATGCGATTTAAAACCATCTGGCAGTTGCTTTTACCCCGCGTTAAATAATCTAGTATTATTTCAAAATATTTTAATAATTTGCAATTGCAAGCTTTACTTACCTTTGTGTCCGTAAAACGGTATGACAAATTGAAACGAAAAACCACTATTTATACTTATTATTGCGAGATTAGGATAATTTAGATATCTCCTGAAATTTATAGCACCGATAGTATACAGTTGTAAAATTAAACAGCAACAGTAAATTATTGAGATAACTAATTTCGGTAGCTTTTATCAATTTTTTGTTTGTTTATTAATCTATCCTACATTTAACCCCCAGTAAGAAAAGGTTGTGCAAGTTGATTGCGTGTAAGCTTTGTAACTTACAAAGTATAAAGTAAAGATGTGCCATATATACGAATATTGTAATTTATTCGCGATAGTGACGTAAAAGTTATATTATGGTGTTACAATACAAGTATAGAAGAAATCTTACGTGAATACTTGAGAAGTACTAATGACCCCAGGATAAAAATCAAACGGTTTTTGAGGTCAGTTAATTTAAAAAAATACACAAGTTATTAAGTTATCATTAAATAAATATCTTAAAATGTATAAATCTTAAAGCTATATAAAATTTAAATACTATATTTTAAAAAGTAGTAAGATCCATATTTTAACAACTAATTTCTTATATATTTCCATATCCATTACTTACATAGTATACACTGTGAAGTTATTAACCTTGCAACAAGATACACATTAAGATTTACTGCCTTAATATGAGATACATCATGTACACGATTTCGCCCCTTATGCCCAGGTGTTTGGGTCTAACTTTCGGCCGCGGAGACTGCCAGAAGTCTTTTATAGCTGCCTGCCAGCGACTTCGTCGCTAGGAGTAATATTTCCCTTCGCGAGACTCCAGTGGAGGCCTCCTGCCATTGAGTGTGTGGGACCTGGGGACGACGAGTATCTAGTAAAATTTATATATATTATTTACGCACTATTAAAATTCAACTACTGTTTTTTGGTCTTGATAGGTGACATTTAATTAGCTGACCATATTTTAGGGAATGATATTACCCGTCATATTGTATTTTGGTGAAGGTCCTCTATTACGTGAATAAACTCTATTGCAAAGTTATTTGGCAGACAGTATAGTTTTTAGAAACAACTGCTTTAATTCTACTGTTTTGCGTAACCTGAGATATTAGCCTACTGCGACGTCTTAAGAGGCACTGATTGTTCTTCAATTTGCCGGTCTTGTTTGGCACCCTTCGCATACGGAACCCGAAAAATTATGTTTAAAATAACCATATAAATTTAATTGAAATTGTCAAAAATCCACACATGACAGTCACAACATTTAAAATAATATACTGCGTTTTACTTATATGGAGAAACTTATGAGTGTGAATTATGATATGAAGGAAGCGCGAGAAATACGGTATGTGGAAGTCCTTAGTCTCGGCCTACGCTATCTCATGGGAAATGGAGTAAATATTATGGATGTATGTGTACCTGTAAGCTAGCAGCCATGATGGATCCGACAGTGACGTCATTATATAATTCTGCCATAATTTGATGAAACTCACCGAATCAATCCCTTTACAAAAATATTTCGCGCACCCATCGGTTCTACGATAACGAAGACGCCTATTATTCATCGCACCAAAGATGACTTCACCGGGACACTGCCTATTCGAAAGACGTATTCAGCGTGTGCACCCAATTCGTACGAACAGTATTCGTACGCTTAAGCACGATACACGTCGCATCTAAACTGAGGGCGGATTAAAGTTACAAAACTTGCCCTGTTTATGTGAACAGGGTATCCTAGTGTGGAGCTAGAAGCAATGTATGTGCAGGTATACAAATGTTTATGTTTATTGTAGGTGTAACTCACAGGCGTGCCCTGCGTCTGCAGCTGCAGCTCGATACCGAAGGAAGGCTGGGAGAACACCATCAGAGAGATGTCGTACCATCTGTGCAAAAAATACAGGATTTTAAAGGGTTAAGATTTTGTTAGATCGTCTGCATTGCCGGGGCCAGGCTGCTTATTTCCTTTCAGGTTTTGAAGCCTCTAGATGATACCGAAAATGGTGCACCGATATATGTAACTAGTGGTCGATAAAAAGAATCGCCGCTAGCACAGCTCATCGCTGATACAAGGCATTCTGTACAGCAGTACAGTATATTGCATTATATTGGGTCTCGTTATTTCCTATTGCAGTCCGAGTGAACAATAATAAGTCGTTGAAAGTGCTTAAATAACCGATGTGGACATAGTGTGGAATTATATAATGCAGCTTTGTGGTACTTGGGGCGCTGCGGGGCATTCTCTCTAGCGTCAATCCTTAAAACGATCCGCCAAAACAATTTACCTGTCAGCAATAGTCACCTACAGGAACCCCTCCACAAGCAACGACACGTTATGGTGTAGCCGTGAGTGAGTTGAGCGCAGGTCGCCTATGCGCTACTTTTCTAATAGATGAGAGTAAAACTGGTTATGAAGAACTGCAATTTTACGTGTCATTAATAGTCTACTGCCAGCAATAGAATCCCTCCACAGCCAACACCAGCACGTTGTAGCTGCGAGTGAGTTGAGCGCAGGTCGACAATACGCTACTTATCCAAGACATGAGTCCAAGGCGAAGTCGCTGTGTGTAAAACAGCCTGCAGTTGTACCTGTCAGCAATAGTCTCCTGCAGAAACCCCTCCACAGCCAATACCGGCACGTTGTTATGTAGCTGCGAGTGAGTGGAGCGCAGGTCGGCGATGCGCGTAGGCGGCCGCGTAGCCGACCGGTTGGACTGCGGTCACTGAACTGTGAGAGGGGAAGCCGCTGGGGACAAATATACACTTTTAAATGGTGCTTGTACTACACCGCTATGTGTTGTTATGCTAAGAACCAGTTTCAGTTTGAGAACGCTTTTATAAACACCTTAATATCAGTCCAAGCTGTAACTAATCAAATCTAGGTAGCAGAATTTCGCCCAGGTATTATGTCATCTCGAAATTCGGCATATCTGTGTAGTGTCAAACCAAATCAAAATTTTATATTTACATATACTTAGTGAACGTATTCTTTTACCCTCTTCTCTACATTGGACCACTTTGGGAGAAGACTGGTGGGAGAAGAATGTCACTGGGTTAAAAAAATGGCTTATTAAAAAAAATGCCTCATCACATATTTAGTTTCTGTGACAACAAACTTCTTCTACGATTACGATACGAATAACCACAGAGCATTGAATATTAGAGAGAGGGCGAGCCGCCGCGTAACGGCTGACCGTTGTTTGCCCAGTGTGCATACTTGCTTTCAGCGAGAATTCCCGAGTGCACGCGCCGATCGCCTTAGAAAACTGACAACACTTAGCTGTATTTTCTATAATGCCGGCCTGTGCAGTTGTCCTATGTGAAAATCGCAGTGATTCGACAAATTTACATAACAAGGGTATAACATTTCATAGGTAAATACTGAAATACAATATTTCTTCAATAAACCAACACGATTAACGAAATATTCCGAGGAATTAATGCTATTGAGTCGCATCCAGATTCCGTCTCTCTCATACTCATTAGCGTTACCTAATAGCGAGAGAGACAGGAAATAAATTTAATGTCCATGACGCTGTGTGCTTTGTGCGTGCTTTATGAAACAATGTGCGCCTCATGCGCACGTATGTACAGCCTCATAACTGCTTTGCGTTTTTGTGTTTACCAATACGAGAGTGAGATAAATGTGTAAGTGGTTATTATGTGTGCGTGTTCGTCGGGTTTATTTAATGATACGTTGTGTGCGTGAATTCAGCTTGCGACAATCGGTTTGCATACAAAATCGGCAGGACGCCCTATCTCCTATGTTAAGATATCTGTGCGAATAACCATACTATTGAGTAGAATATTTCGTCGATTGATAAAAAATACGTAGTTTGGCTGTGTCGTGTTTTGAGAAAATCTTGTAAGTCAACTTTGACTCATCATAATGTAAAAATAAATAATGTACCACCCTTGGCAAGTTGATTAAAAAATTTTGCTTATTTAACAAGAATTTTGAAAAGGTATAAAACTTGCTACTATATTACCAAAAACTGTTAAAAAAATATTATCAAAACAAGTTGGAAACCATAACACCTTAACATTTTAAGTAAGTTCAAGAATGGAAAAATTATGACTACATTAGAGTAAAACAATTAAGAGTTACGTTAATTCGTTATGTTATAAAAGTACATTTTACTTTACATGAGTAAATGTGCAAATTGTTTGCCTGCAGCACGAATGCAGACACTGCATTTTTTAAGAAATGATATATTATCTCTGCAGCTGGAGAAACTTTATGGCGGAGATCACAGATAATTTGAATTTGTTTTGCATACATTTTTCTTTTATGCAGCCCCAGTAAAAAAACAATTAGGTTCGGGTCCGGAGACCGAGCTGGTCACACCTACGTAATTTCTGCTCAATTTTTGACTGCTATAAATAGTATGGTTATTTATGATACTGTCGTTAAATAAGCCATAGGAGAATTGCTAAGTTTGTTGTCACAGTAACTAAATATGTGATAAGTGATGTTGATTTTTGAAGTTTTTGAACCACGTGACACTGTTTTATTTTTTCATTTTACCAGACCCAGTATAGGCTGGACTTTTACCTGGTGCCCGCTTGACGTTATGTTTCGGGACACCTATGTACCAGGAATAATAAAGAGCCTTATATGGAACCTTGTGGAATGCCGATTTTTACACCCGATTCATCAGATTTAACGCCGTTGATTTCTGCCTATTGAATTCCATTGCTTAAGCACGATCTCAGAACATCCAACACTTTATTTTTAACTCCGTTATTATTTTATTTTAATAGTAGCGTACCATGATCAACACAATCAAATGCATTCGACAGATTGCAAAAAACACCAATAGCATTATCCCTTCCTTCCTTCTTGGCTTCCCATGCAGATAAAATTTGAGATTTAAGGGCCTGCATCCGTAGTCGATTTACCCTTAGATTTGTTTTATACGATTGAAGTATTTGATTGAGTATAATCTTTTCAAATATATTACTTAGTGCTGGAAGTACATATATTGGTCTGAGAAGGTCACCCTTGTCTCCCGACTTGAACAGAGGTATCAGTTTACTGTGTTTCATGAGGTCTGGGAAAGCTCCATCTTCAACACATTCATTTAATTTTTTAAGCTGGCGATAGCCAGAATTACTGAACCAATTACTTTGACTGAAAATACTGAACTAGTCTTCAGTATTTTTTAAGTTGAATAAACTAAACGTTTTTAACAACATCCTAGGGATATAAGTTTAGATGCTCTGTTGTAATTAAGGGTACATTGGTGAAGAATGTTTCGAAAGCTCGAGTTACCTCTCCATCCCTAGGTATAACTTTGCCAGTTTTACGGTTTATTATTGTCCAAACAGTTTTCATTCTATTGTTTGAATTTTGTAATGAGATGTCACCAAAATGTTTATGGTACTACAGAGCTGGTCGGAGGATGGAGCATGAAGGTGGGAGACGGAACCATGGGGTGCTTACTATTAAACCCATTTCCAAACAGTTTCGGCTCATTAGGTAAGTCATTTCAAGACATATTTACTTCATCTGATGACAACAAATATCTGATGAAGTAACTGGCAAGTGTGTGGGGGAACCCTGAGATGGCAACCATGGAAATCATCGAATTTTCATTAAATAATACATACTGCACTGTAGCCTTTCCGAAGACCGTTTGTAAGGCCTCCCTGACTGGTGACACCTTCACCTCCTTGTCCGAAGCTACGACCAGGTACAGGTCACCGCCACTGTCTGTGATATTTAAAGAAAGATATAAACAAGGGCAAACCACTGAAAATTAACGTAAACATTTATGTATATACAACTCGTTCAATAAAAGAAAGGGGCTGGTAATGGTGCCGCTCCTTGCAAGTCCTTTTCTTTATTTCAATAGATTATACAAGCACCCGGTGCATGCGTACCTACACAAACATCCAAGACCCGCATTTATCCTCCTTATCTGGAATTCGATTCCAGATCTGGCTTGTGAGCCAGCCAGCCTTGACCGCTGTTTCGGATATAGTGGCCCTTACGGGCCTGGCCCGACAGAAAGATCGCGAGTTAGGGCTGTTCTCGGATTAACTTTGACTCCATACAAAGGGCAATGCAATTCCAAAGCGGGTTGGCGTCTTGTAAACGAAAGTGGGTTAAATTTGGTAAAAAAGTTCTTACGGCACCTCAGTTCAAAAGCACACCCATTTTGAAATATTCGGTTATATCAACAATAACGTATCAGGTGCACATAATAACTATAACCGAAACATGGACATATCTGTTTCGTTTAGGCGCAGCAACTTTTTATTAAAGACCAAGGCTTATAAATGTAGTTGTAAACAAATATCTGGCTTTTCGAACACTGATTCCGTTTTCAATACAAAAATATTCTTATTTAAACTTATTAATCTGTGTTCCAATTAAAATAATGACTTGCTCTCAAAATTCTCCACCGTATAAAAGAATTTCTAAAATTCGTGTCTTATTTATGTAATTAATTAATTAATGTTTACTTTACCACATTATATTTAACAATTTTATCATTCTTGTACGTAAAAAGCTTACTACTACAGCTAAGTTTCTTTGTTCTTATCTGTTTTAAATAAAAATTATATACAAAACATCCCTATTGGCATAATGCGAAAATGCGGACGCCCTGCTAAAGCTAGACCTGCCTTAATCATACAATGAAAAGTCTGAGGCTTTAATTAGATTTAACTGGGAAATATTAAACCGCACATCAAAAATACTGATTTGCACAGCAGATATCAGGGCGAAGTGGTGCGGTAGCTTAGTGAAGCCCCCTTTATTTATCTTTCGTGTTAGGTTGAACATGTAAGAGTAAAAGAAACAAAATTGTTTTCTTGAACATTTTTGGTGTGCAAATAGGACATAATTGATGTGCGATTATTTGTTTTCTTGAACATTTTTGGTGTGTAAATAGGACATATTTGATGTGCGATTATATACTACCTACCAGATTTAATTTTATTTTTTTTAAACTTGCAATGCAAAAGAATATGTTTCAAAATCTGATGTATCGTTCTTTGTTGTTATTATGTTTGCATGTAGCTGATTTTTTGATTGATTGACAAGATAATTGACTAAATGGTGATGTCATTATTAATACTTATGGGCCCTAAATCACAGGTGCTTGGTTCAAGTAAAGTGGGTTTAAGTTTTTGTAGTTATTAAAATAATTGATAGGTTTTCATTCATATATCAGATAATCACTTAGTATAACATAGTCTCTGTGGTATAACGGTTTTACATAAGAAGTTAAACATATAGGGGATCATTTGTTTAGCGTAGCCATATAGTATATGGTCTGAAAGGAAAGATAGAAAGCGCGGCATCATGTCAACTTTGACATTCTTTAAATATTTTATGGATATGGTATATGTTCACTCGATATTAGTGCTAATTTGCTTTCTACAGGCTTTAAAGCCTAAATCGACACTTACGAAGATTATCATTTTTGTAAACTTTTTAGCCTTAATAAGCAATTAAAAACTTGTACGATGACAAAAAGCCAATGGGAACGCATGAAATACTTCAGTCCTTTTCAACCTCTGATAAAAATTGATAATGATATCCTTATCTTATCAGATTGCACTAAGCCAGCCCATATCTATCCGTAAGAACGTTAGTCAATAGATAACAGTGTTGCAATAAATCTTTGTTTAGATTGAGAACCCTCACCTTCGGCAGTGCTCTGCTTGTCACTGTTTTCGCGTGTAGATAAATGAAATTGTTACCATTTCGAAAGTGTAATTTTTGTTGATGATACATCTTGAGATGGATGGAACATTTCCCAATCATCTGATATCTCACCTATGAGATGAAAGTCATGTGAATCATCTATCACTGTATATAAGTGCAAATGCCCTTTCGTTTGACTGACTCCCACAATGAAATGAAACAGCGGGGAAGTGAAAATGGCAAAAGTTATTGGAAAACATTGTAAATCAAACTACTTTTTAATTGCGTTTCGTCACGGCATTTATTCCGCAAATTAACAGATGTTTAATTTCACACCTAAACTGTTGTCCATTTGAACTTAAACCAGGATACCCTCAACCGCTCCGGCGGCAACACCAGGGGTCACAATAGGGTTCAACAGGTCAACTGGGTTGACCTCGGGCGCGGTGACGGCGACGACGTCAACAGGGTTGTGCTCAGGGGCGGTTACGGCGATGACATCGATGGGGTTGGCGACTGGGGCAGACTCAACAACAGTGACGGGGGCGGTCTCAGGGGCGGCCTCGACGACGGAGACGACCTCGGGGGCGGCCTCGATGACGGAGACGATCTCAGGGGCGGCCTCGATGACCGAGACGGTCTCAGGGGCGGCCTCGATGACCGAGACGGTCTCAGGGGCGGCTTCGATGACCGAGACGGCCTCAGGAACGACGGGGGCGGCGGCGATACCGGCGCCGATGATCTGGAGTAGAAAAATGATTATTAGATTATCATAACATATAGCTTGGTCATAAGGATTTTATATTCTTTCTGGCGTAGATGCGTGTGTACCGGAATAAATGTCGTAATTTGACAAAGGTCTATAGCCGACCATAGGTTGAAGTGGGCTTATAAGGTAAGATGACTGACGAGAACTGTGATGGAAGGAAATAAATAAATGATAAATACTTTATAACTCCGCGTAAATAAATACAAACCTGCTGTCCAGCTTCCTGCTGGTTGATGTTCAGGATGATCTGGACCAAGGGAGCGGCAGAAGCAGCGGGGGCGACAGGGGTCTCCACGGGTGCGACGGGGGCGACGGGGGCAACCTCGACAGGGGCGACCTCAATGGGGGCGACGGGAACTACGACGACCGGCGCGACGGGGACGGAGACCGGCAAACCGACGGGGATTGAGACGACGATGGAGTCCTGGGGAAAGAGGTGCTTGTTATTTGAGCGATCTTATATTTGAAGTAGGTCCGTGGTGTAATGGGTCTCACGCTTGAGATGCAGTTTCGATTCCTGACCATGAAACAATGAGATAATTATATTTATCTTATGTACATTATCGGGCGTTCAATGTTTCGGATGACACTTTTAGGCCCCGGCTACTATCGCTACGTGGTAGTGGTCGTTAAACCCTTCCACCAACCCGCACTGAGCCAGCGTGGTGGAGTATGGCTTAGTCTTATACTCGTATCCGGGTAAAGCCTGTGCCTCTCGGGGGACATTAATGGACTATATAAAAAAACTTCTTTAACGACTTTGTGAATTTGTGATTATGTATATAATTTATAAAGTATGTAACGGACGAATAGTTGGAAGCCTCTTTAAAAGCGCATTGATTATATTGAAAATAAAGTCTATGATTATATTAAAAATAAAATATATGATCTTTCTCACGTGGGTTTTTGGACCGTGGACCACACACATGGGGCCCTATTCTGTTGTAAAAAACGCATAGCGATAGCATATCGATAGCTCCCCAGGGCGGAAAATGCAGTATTTGACGGCCAGACTCCAACCAAAATAAGCGCCGCGGCCAAGCCAAATACGGCATTGTGCGAGCATGGCTGCTATCGATATGCTATTGATGTGCTATCGCTATGCGTTTCCCGTAAGAGAATTGAGCCCCAGAAGGACTGACAGCATATTGATTTTTAAGCTGTTGTATTCTTGATACTAATGTTACAGTATTCCCCGAATGTCTCGGTGTTACCTGGCTTCCTCCGGTCATCAGGCCCATCATAAGCTCGTTGAGAGCAGACTCGAGGTAGGGCACCAGCTCTGGGTTGACGGTCGGGTCCTGCAGGGCGGCGGTGATGGCCTCCAGGGTCCAGGAGGAGGAGATGGAAGCTGGGGCGGGGACGGCGGCCTCCTCGACGATCGGCACGGACACTGGGACGCCGACCGGCATGGCGACGACGATGGATTCCTGGGGGTAGGGGGAACCAATTCATTTTCAACCCCCACGAAAAAATATGGGTGTTAAGCGTCTTTAATTGTGTCTGTCCGCGACACCCTTGCGGTCAAACGGGTGGACGGATTCTAATGTGGTTTTCTGTAAATGATAGTATTCTTCCCTGTCATGGTTATTAAGGAAACAAGTAAGCCAAATGTTAGTCTTAAGGTTACATTCATTGTGTCGGGGTGTTTTTTTATTTTATAGTTATTTCACAGTTCAATGCAACATTCTGCTCAAATATTACACAATTTTATTTATAGAAGATAATGGGTTTGAACATAATGATGAAGATAGATACCGTAACACCACCAGCCATGAGGTCAGCCATCAGAGCGTTCAGGGCCTCCACCAGGTAGGGCACCACGGCAGGGTTGGTGGCTGGGTCCTCCAGGGCCGCACTGATCTCCGCCAGGGTCCAGGAGGAAGCGATGGTGGCGGGCTCAGGATTGACCGGCATGGTGACGATGGCGACCTCCTGAGAGACATAGTGTTTGTGAGCCCACAGATACTGTATTTGAAATGCGGAATTAGAAATGAGGAAGAAGGTGAAAGAGAAACCATTGAAAATTTTATAGGCGTTTTAGCTGCCTTCGATTTTTTGATACTCAATGGTTTGGTAAGATTTATTTTATAAGGTTATATGCTCACAGAGCTAGCGAAATAAAACTGATCGGTGACGCGAATCAGTATATATGTTTACTATTCTACTAGTAATTTCCTTTGTAATCGAATGTGACGCCCATATGGCGCAATTTGTTGAGGACTTGTTTGAGAAATGTATGTCAGAATAACTGACTGTATCACAGACGGATTCAGTAAGTTACCTGAGTTACCATCCAGTTAAATTTATTTTCAGTAGCTTTAGCTAATTAAGTAATATAGTTACGTTGACACTACACTGACACCTTAAAAAGAGGGAAACGGCGTGAGTCATGATTATAAAGTCGGGTAAGTAACTATCAATTTGCTAGATTCGCTGCCGGGCGGAAGCCACGCTAACATTTCACACGACTAGCAATTCGACTAAAGAGTAACTTACAATAGTCCAGTGAACAGTATTCAACAAGAACGGCTATTATGGGGTCCTAGAAACGACGGTTACCTGCTGCACACCAGCGAACAGCGAGTCCATAATCTCGTTGAGAGCCTGTTGCAGGTAGGGGAGCGTGGCCGGTTCGGTGGCCGGGCTCTCGATGGCGGCGGTGAGCTCGGCCAGGGTCCACTCCGAGGTGGTGATGGGCAAGACAGCCGCGCCGGCGCAGACCGCCACCAGGGCGAAGACAGCTAGGAACTTCATGGTTGGCTGGGTGGCTCCTGGGAATTTGCATGTACAGATATTTCGTGTGGTATTTTCTTAAGGCGGGGCGCCCCAACAGAGGAATTTTGAATTGCACCCTTCAGCTTACTTTTCGAGTAACAGGATTAAAATCTCAAAAAAGGCTCTTCACCGATTTATAGAGGATAAGCTTATATTTTTTATAACGTTTACATAACATAAGACAGCATCAAGGCTTTTCCCTTATGGGCTGGGAGAGGCACAGTTGTGCCCACTTTGAACTATGATTATTCAGTACATAATTTTGCGGGTCAGGGGTAGCCCCCAAGCTTTGTGCAAAACAGATTTTGAGATAACTTCAGGAGACTTTTCTATCGAGCAAAAATAATAAACAATTACATTTACAAAAGGCTGTTTTAGCCTTATGTCTCGCCTTAAATGCTCCTTGTTTCTTTAGTAATGATTTTAAAAAGATGATGCGATTTAAAACCATCTGGCAGTTGCTTTTACCCCGCGTTAAATAATCTAGTATTATTTCAAAATATTTTAATAATTTGCAATTGCAAGCTTTACTTACCTTTGTGTCCGTAAAACGGTATGACAAATTGAAACGAAAAACCACTATTTATACTTATTATTGCGAGATTAGGATAATTTAGATATCTCCTGAAATTTATAGCACCGATAGTATACAGTTGTAAAATTAAACAGCAACAGTAAATTATTGAGATAACTAATTTCGGTAGCTTTTATCAATTTTTTGTTTGTTTATTAATCTATCCTACATTTAACCCCCAGTAAGAAAAGGTTGTGCAAGTTGATTGCGTGTAAGCTTTGTAACTTACAAAGTATAAAGTAAAGATGTGCCATATATACGAATATTGTAATTTATTCGCGATAGTGACGTAAAAGTTATATTATGGTGTTACAATACAAGTATAGAAGAAATCTTACGTGAATACTTGAGAAGTACTAATGACCCCAGGATAAAAATCAAACGGTTTTTGAGGTCAGTTAATTTAAAAAAATACACTAGTTATTAAGTTATCATTAAATAAATATCTTAAAATGTATAAATCTTAAAGCTATATAAAATTTAAATACTATATTTTAAAAAGTAGTAAGATCCATATTTTAACAACTAATTTCTTATATATTTCCATATCCATTACTTATATAGTATACACTGTGAAGTTATTAACCTTGCAACAAGATACACATTAAGATTTACTGCCTTAATATGAGATACATCATGTACACGATTTCGCCCCTTATGCCCAGGTGTTTGGGTCTAACTTTCGGCCGCGGAGACTGCCAGAAGTCTTTTATAGCTGCCTGCCAGCGACTTCGTCGCTAGGAGTAATATTTCCCTTCGCGAGACTCCAGTGGAGGCCTCCTGCCATTGAGTGTGTGGGAGCTGGGGACGACGAGTATCTAGTAAAATTTATATATATTATTTACGCACTATTAAAATTCAACTACTGTTTTTTGGTCTTGATAGGTGACATTTAATTAGCTGACCATATTTTAGGGTATGATATTACCCGTCATATTATATTTTGGTGAAGGTCCTCTATTACGTGAATAAACTCTATTGCAAAGTTATTTGGCAGACAGTATAGTTTTTAGAAACAACTGCTTTAATTCTACTGTTTTGCGTAACCTGAGATATTAGCCTACTGCGACGTCTTAAGAGGCACTGATTGTTCTTCAATTTGCCGGTCTTGTTTGGCACCCTTCGCATACGGAACCCGAAAAATTATGTTTAAAATAACCATATAAATTTAATTGAAATTGTCAAAAATCCACACATGACAGTCACAACATTTAAAATAATATACTGCGTTTTACTTATATGGAGAAACTTATGAGTGTGAATTATGATATGAAGGAAGCGCGAGAAATACGGTATGTGGAAGTCCTTAGTCTCGGCCTACGCTATCTCATGGGAAATGGAGTAAATATTATATGTGTACCTGTAAGCTAGCAGCCATGATGGATCCGACAGTGACGTCATATCCCGTGGCGAGATGCGCAGAGTCCTGCGCAGTCGACGCTCGCATAGCTAATACTGCCGCGTGGGGCACCTGCCATGAATAACGACATTAATTACAAGACTAGCAATACCACACTGTACTGTAACTAAATTACTAACGAGAAATGGGGAAAAGCGTACTCTCAAATAGTGTACTGGCTGAAGGTAAAAATACAAATCTCAGTTATAAGAGCAGTTTCCATAAGGGTAAGAGGCACGCGAAAACATGTCAGGGCTTGATCTCGCGAAACAGAAATACCTACATATGTTTTTCTATTTTTAACTTTTATAGTATGTAGAAAAGAAAACTTGGTTTACGGACAGAAATGTTTGTGGGATCAAGGTGATTCTAGTTCATTGTATAGGGTCATTATATAATTCTGCCATAATTTGATGAAACTCACCGAATCAATCCCTTTTCAAAAATATTTCGCGCACCCATCGGTTCTACGATAACGAAGACGCCTATTATTCATCGCACCAAAGATGACTTCACCGGGACACTGCCTATTCGAAAGACGTATTCAGCGTGTGCACCCAATTCGTACGAACAGTATTCGTACGCTTAAGCACGATACACGTCGCATCTAAACTGAGCGCGGATTAAAGTTACAAAACTTGCCCTGTTTATGTGAACAGGGTATCCTAGTGTGGAGCTAGAAGCAATGTATGTGCAGGTATACAAATTTTTATGTTTATTGTAGGTGTAACTCACAGGCGTGCCCTGCGTCTGCAGCTGCAGCTCGATACCGAAGGAAGGCTGGGAGAACACCAGCAGGGAGATGTCGTACCATCTGTGCAAAAAATACAGGATTTTAAAGGGTTAAGATTTCGTTAGATCGTCTGCCTTGCCGTGGCCAGGCTGCTTATGTCCTTTCAGGTTTTGAAGCCTCTAGATGATACCGAAAATGGTGCACCGATATATGTAACTAGTGGTCGATAAAACGAATCGCCGCTAGCACAGTTCATCGCTGATACAAGGCATTCTGTACAGCAGTACAGTATATTGCATTATATTGGGTCTCGTTATTTCCTATTGCAGTCCGAGTGAACAATAATAAGTCGTTGAAAGTGCTAAAATAACCGATGTGGACATAGTGTGGAATTATATAATGCAGCTTTGTGGTACTTGGGGCGCTGCGGGGCATTCTCTCTAGCGTCAATCCTTAAAACGATCCGCCAAAACAATTTACCTGTCAGCAATAGTCACCTACAGGAACCCCTCCACAAGCAACGACACGTTATGGTGTAGCCGTGAGTGAGTTGAGCGCAGGTCGCCTATGCGCTACTTTTCTAATAGATGAGAGTAAAACTGGTTATGAAGAACTGCAATTTTACGTGTCATTAATAGTCTACTGCCAGCAATAGAATCCCTCCACAGCCAACACCAGCACGTTGTAGCTGCGAGTGAGTTGAGCGCAGGTCGACAATACGCTACTTATCCAAGACATGAGTCCAAGGCGAAGTCGCTGTGTGTAAAACAGCCTGCAGTTGTACCTGTCAGCAATAGTCTCCTGCAGAAACCCCTCCACAGCCAATACCGGCACGTTGTTATGTAGCTGCGAGTGAGTGGAGCGCAGGTCGGCGATGCGCTGCTTAGCGGCGGCGTAGGCGGCCGCGTAGCCGACCGGTTGGACTGCGGTCACTGAACTGTGAGAGGGGAAGCCGCTGGGGACAAATATACACTTTTAAATGGTGCTTGTACTACACCGCTATGTGTTGTTATGCTAAGAACCAGTTTCAGTTTGAGAACGCTTTTATAAACACCTTAATATCAGTCCAAGCTGTAACTAATCAAATCTAGGTAGCAGAATTTCGCCCAGATATTATGTCATCTCGAAATTCGGCATATCTGTGTAGTGTCAAACCAAATCAAAATTTTATATTTACATATACTTAGTGAACGTATTCTTTTACCCTCTTCTCTACATTGGACCACTTTGGGAGAAGACTGGTGGGAGAAGAATGTCACTGGGTTAAAAAAATGGCTTATTAAAAAAAATGCCTCATCACATATTTAGTTTCTGTGACAACAAACTTCTTCTACGATTACGATACGAATAACCACAGAGCATTGAATATTAGAGAGAGGGCGAGCCGCCGCGTAACGGCTGACCGTTGTTTGCCCAGTGTGCATACAGTTGCTTTCAGCGAGAATTCCCGAGTGCACGCGCCGATCGCCTTAGAAAACTGACAACACTTAGCTGTATTTTCTATAATGCCGGCCTGTGCAGTTGTCCTATGTGAAAATCGCAGTGATTCGACAAATTTACATAACAAGGGTATAACATTTCATAGGTAAATACTGAAATACAATATTTCTTCAATAAACCAACACGATTAACGAAATATTCCGAGGAATTAATGCTATTGAGTCGCATCCAGATTCCGTCTCTCTCATACTCATTAGCGTTACCTAATAGCGAGAGAGACAGGAAATAAATTTAATGTCCATGACGCTGTGTGCTTTGTGCGTGCTTTATGAAACAATGTGCGCCTCATGCGCACGTATGTACAGCCTCATACCAATACGAGAGTGAGATAAATGTGTAAGTGGTTATTATGTGTGCGTGTTCGTCGGGTTTATTTAATGATACGTTGTGTGCGTGAATTCAGCTTGCGACAATCGGTTTGCATACAAAATCGGCAGGACGCCCTATCTCCTATGTTGAGATATCTGTGCGAATAACCATACTATTGAGTAGAATATTTCGTCGATTGATAAAAAATACGTAGTTTGGCTGTGTCGTGTTTTGAGAAAATCTTGTAAGTCAACTTTGACTCATCATAATGTAAAAATAAATAATGTACCACCCTTGGCAAGTTGATTAAAAAATTTTGCTTATTTAACAAGAATTTTGAAAAGGTATAAAACTTGCTACTATATTACCAAAAACTGTTAAAAAAATATTATCCAAACAAGTTGGAAAACATAACACCTTAACATTTTAAGTAAGTTCAAGAATGGAAAAATTATGACTACATTAGAGTAAAACAATTAAGAGTTACGTTAATTCGTTATGTTATAAAAGTACATTTTACTTTACATGAGTAAATGTGCAAATTGTTTGCCTGCAGCACGAATGCAGACACTGCATTTTTTAAGAAATGATATATTATCTCTGCAGCTGGAGAAACTTTATGGCGGAGATCACAGATAATTTGAATTTGTTTTGCATACATTTTTCTTTTATGCAGCCCCAGTAAAAAAACAATTGGGTTCGGGTCCGGAGATCGAGCTGGTCACACCTACGTAATTTCTGCTCAATTTTTGACTGCTATAAATAGTATGGTTATTTATGATACTGTCGATAAATAAGCCGTAGGAGAATTGCTAAGTTTGTTGTCACAGTAACTAAATATGTGATAAGGGATGTTGATTTTTGAAGTTTTTGAACCACGTGACACTGTTTTATTTTTTCATTTTACCAGACCCAGTATAGGCTGGACTTTTACCTGGTGCCCGCTTGACGTTATGTTTCGGGACACCTATGTACCAGGAATAATAAAGAGCCTTATATGGAACCTTGTGGAATGCCGATTTTTACACCCGATTCATCAGGTTTAACACCGTTGATTTCTGCCTATTGAATTCCATTGCTTAAGCACGATCTCAGAACATCCAACACTTTATTTTTAACTCCGTTATTATTTTATTTTAATAGTAGCGTACCATGATCAACACAATCAAATGCATTCGACAGATTGCAAAAAACACCAATAGCATTATCCCTTCCTTCCTTCTTGGCTTCCCATGCAGATAAAATTTGAGATTTAAGGGCCTGCATCCGTAGTCGATTTACCCTTAGATTTGTTTTATACGATTGAAGTATTTGATTGAGTATAATCTTTTCAAATATATTACTTAGTGCTGGAAGTACATATATTGGTCTGAGAAGGTCACCCTTGTCTCCCGACTTGAACAGAGGTATCAGTTTACTGTGTTTCATGAGGTCTGGGAAAGCTCCATCTTCAACACATTCATTTAATTTTTTAAGCTGGCGATAGCCAGAATTACTGAACCAATTACTTTGACTGAAAATACTGAACTAGTCTTCAGTATTTTTTAAGTTGAATAAACTAAACGTTTTTAACAACATCCTAGGGATATAAGTTTAGATGCTCTGTTGTAATTAAGGGTACATTGGTGAAGAATGTTTCGAAAGCTCGAGTTACCTCTCCATCCCTAGGTATAACTTTGCCAGTTTTACGGTTTATTATTGTCCAAACAGTTTTCATTCTATTGTTTGAATTTTGTAATGAGATGTCACCAAAATGTTTATGGTACTACAGAGCTGGTCGGAGGATGGAGCATGAAGGTGGGAGACGGAACCATGGGGTGCTTACTATTAAACCCATTTCCAAACAGTTTCGGCTCATTAGGTAAGTCATTTCAAGACATATTTACTTCATCTGATGACAACAAATATCTGATGAAGTAACTGGCAAGTGTGTGGGGGAACCCTGAGATGGCAACCATGGAAATCATCGAATTTTCATTAAATAATACATACTGCACTGTAGCCTTTCCGAAGACCGTTTGTAAGGCCTCCCTGACTGGTGACACCTTCACCTCCTTGTCCGAAGCTACGACCAGGTACAGGTCACCGCCACTGTCTGTGATATTTAAAGAAAGATATAAACAAGGGCAAACCACTGAAAATTAACGTAAACATTTATGTATATACAACTCGTTCAATAAAAGAAAGGGGCTGGTAATGGTGCCGCTCCTTGCAAGTCCTTTTCTTTATTTCAATAGATTATACAAGCACCCGGTGCATGCGTACCTACACAAACATCCAAGACCCGCATTTATCCTCCTTATCTGGAATTCGATTCCAGATCTGGCTTGTGAGCCAGCCAGCCTTGACCGCTGTTTCGGATATAGTGGCCCTTACGGGCCTGGCCCGACAGAAAGATCGCGAGTTAGGGCTGTTCTCGGATTAACTTTGACTCCATACAAAGGGCAATGCAATTCCAAAGCGGGTTGGCGTCTTGTAAACGAAAGTGGGTTAAATTTGGTAAAAAAGTTCTTACGGCACCTCAGTTCAAAAGCACACCCATTTTGAAATATTCGGTTATATCAACAATAACGTATCAGGTGCACATAATAACTATAACCGAAACATGGACATATCTGTTTCGTTTAGGCGCAGCAACTTTTTATTAAAGACCAAGGCTTATAAATGTAGTTGTAAACAAATATCTGGCTTTTCGAACACTGATTCCGTTTTCAATACAAAAATATTCTTATTTAAACTTATTAATCTGTGTTCCAATTAAAATAATGACTTGCTCTCAAAATTCTCCACCGTATAAAAGAATTTCTAAAATTCGTGTCTTATTTATGTAATTAATTAATTAATGTTTACTTTACCACATTATATTTAACAATTTTATCATTCTTGTACGTAAAAAGCTTACTACTACAGCTAAGTTTCTTTGTTCTTATCTGTTTTAAATAAAAATTATATACAAAACATCCCTATTGGCATAATGCGAAAATGCGGACGCCCTGCTAAAGCTAGACCTGCCTTAATCATACAATGAAAAGTCTGAGGCTTTAATTAGATTTAACTGGGAAATATTAAACCGCACATCAAAAATACTGATTTGCACAGCAGATATCAGGGCGAAGTGGTGCGGTAGCTTAGTGAAGCCCCCTTTATTTATCTTTCGTGTTAGGTTGAACATGTAAGAGTAAAAGAAACAAAATTGTTTTCTTGAACATTTTTGGTGTGCAAATAGGACATAATTGATGTGCGATTATTTGTTTTCTTGAACATTTTTGGTGTGTAAATAGGACATATTTGATGTGCGATTATATACTACCTACCAGATTTAATTTTGTTTTTTTTTTAATCTTGCAATGCAAAAGAATATGTTTCAAAATCTGATGTATCGTTCTTTGTTGTTATTATGTTTGCATGTAGCTGATTTTTTGATTGATTGACAAGATAATTGACTAAATGGTGATGTCATTATTAATACTTATGGGCCCTAAATCACAGGTGCTTGGTTCAAGTAAAGTGGGTTTAAGTTTTTGTAGTTATTAAAATAATTGATAGGTTTTCATTCATATATCAGATAATCACTTAGTATAACATAGTATCTGTGGTATAACGGTTTTACATAAGAAGTTAAACATATAGGGGATCATTTGTTTAGCGTAGCCATATAGTATATGGTCTGAAAGGAAAGATAGAAAGCGCGGCATCATGTCAACTTTGAAATTCTTTAAATATTTTATGGATATGGAATATGTTCACTCGATATTAGTGCTAATTTGCTTTCTACAGGCTTTAAAGCCTAAATCGACACTTACGAAGATTATCATTTTTGTAAACTTTTTAGCCTTAATAAGCAATTAAAAACTTGTACGATGACAAAAAGCCAATGGGAACGCATGAAATACTTCAGTCCTTTTCAACCTCTGATAAAAATTGATAATGATATCCTTATCTTATCAGATTGCACTAAGCCAGCCCATATCTATCCGTAAGAACGTTAGTCAATAGATAACAGTGTTGCAATAAATCTTTGTTTAGATTGAGAACCCTCACCTTCGGCAGTGCTCTGCTTGTCACTGTTTTCGCGTGTAGATAAATGAAATTGTTACCATTTCGAAAGTGTAATTTTTGTTGATGATACATCTTGAGATGGATGGAACATTTCCCAATCATCTGATATCTCACCTATGAGATGAAAGTCATGTGAATCATCTATCACTGTATATAAGTGCAAATGCCCTTTCGTTTGACTGACTCCCACAATGAAATGAAACAGCGGGGAAGTGAAAATGGCAAAAGTTATTGGAAAACATTGTAAATCAAACTACTTTTTAATTGCGTTTCGTCACGGCATTTATTCCGCAAATTAACAGATGTTTAATTTCACACCTAAACTGTTGTCCATTTGAACTTAAACCAGGATACCCTCAACCGCTCCGGCGGCAACACCAGGGGTCACAATAGGGTTCAACAGGTCAACTGGGTTGACCTCGGGCGCGGTGACGGCGACGACGTCAACAGGGTTGTGCTCAGGGGCGGTTACGGCGATGACATCGATGGGGTTGGCGACTGGGGCAGACTCAACAACAGTGACGGGGGCGGTCTCAGGGGCGGCCTCGACGACAGAGACGACCTCGGGGGCGGGCTCGATGACGGAGACGGTCTCAGGGGCGGCCTCGATGACCGAGACGATCTCAGGGGCGGCCTCGATGACCGAGACGGTCTCAGGGGCGGCTTCGATGACCGAGACGGCCTCAGGAACTACGGGGGCGGCGGCGATACCGGCGCCGATGATCTGGAGTAGGAAAATGATTATTAGATTATCATAACATATAGCTTGGTCATAAGGATTTTATATTCTTTCTGGCGTAGATGCGTGTGTACCGGAATAAATGTCGTAATTTGAAAAAGGTCTATAGCCGACCATAGGTTGAAGTGGGCTTATAAGGTAAGATGACTGACGAGAACTGTGATGGAAGGAAATAAATAAATGATAAATACTTTATAACTCCGCGTAAATAAATACAAACCTGCTGTCCAGCCTCCTGCTGGTTGATGTTCAGGATGATCTGAACCAAGGGAGCGGCAGAAGCAGCGGGGGCGACAGGGGTCTCCACGGGTGCGACGGGGGCGACCTCAGCGGGGGCGATGGGAACTACGACGACCGGCGCGACGGGGACGGAGACCGGCAAACCGACGGGGATTGAGACGACGATGGAGTCCTGGGGAAAGAGGTGCTTGTTATTTGAGCGATCTTATTTTTTAAGTAGGTCCGTGGTCTAATGGGTCTCACGCTTGTTTACAGGAGATGCAGTTTCGATTCCTGACCATGAAACAATGAGATAATTATATTTATCTTATGTACATGATCGGGCGTTCAATGTTTCGGATTACACTTTAAGCTTTAGGCCCCGGCTACTATCACTACGTGGTAGTGGTCGTTAAACCCCTCCACCAACCCGCACTGAGCCAGCGTGGTGGAGTATGGCTTAATCTTATACTCGTATCCGGATAAAGCCTGTGCCTCTCGGGGGACATTAATGGACTATATAAAAAAACTTCTTTAACGACTTTGTGAATTTGTGATTATGTATATAATTTATAAAGTATGTAACGGACGAATAGTTGGAAGCCTCTTTAAAAGCGCATTGATTATATTGAAAATAAAGTCTATGATTATATTAAAAATAAAATATATGATCTTTCTCACGTGGGTTTTTGGACCGTGGACCACACACATGGGGCCCTATTCTGTTGTTAAAAACGCATAGCGATAGCATATCGATAGCTCCCCAGGGCGGAAAATGCCGTATTTGACGGCCAGTGTCCAACCAAAATAAGCGCCGCGGCCAAGCCAAATACGGCATTGTGCGATCTTGGCAGCTATCTATATGCTATTGATGTGCTATCGCTATGCGTTTCCCGTAAGAGAATTGAGCCCCAGAAGGACTGACAGCATATTGATTTTTAAGCTGTTGTATTCTTGATACTAATGTTAGTATTCCCCGAATGTCTCGGTGTTACCTGGCTTCCTCCGGTCATCAGGCCCATCATAAGCTCGTTGAGAGCAGACTCGAGGTAGGGCACCAGCTCTGGGTTGACGGTCGGGTCCTGCAGGGCGGCGCTGATGGCCTCCAGGGTCCAGGAGGAGGAGATGGAAGCTGGGGCGGGGACGGCGGCCTCCTCGACGATCGGCACGGACACTGGGACGCCGACCGGCATGGCGACGACGATGGATTCCTGGGGGTAGGGGGAACCAATTCATTTTCAACCCCCACGAAAAAATATGGGTGTTAAGCGTCTTTAATTGTGTCTGTCCGCGACACCCTTGCGGTCAAACGGGTGGACGGATTCTAATGTGGTTTTCTGTAAATGATAGTATTCTTCCCTGTCATGGTTATTAAGGAAACAAGTAAGCCAAATGTTAGTCTTAAGGTTACATTCATTGTGTCGGGGTGTTTTTTTATTTTATAGTTATTTCACAGTTCAATGCAACATTCTGCTCAAATATTACACAATTTTATTTATAGAAGATAATGGGTTTGAACATAATGATGAAGATAGATACCGTAACACCACCAGCCATGAGGTCAGCCATCAGAGCGTTCAGGGCCTCCACCAGGTAGGGCACCACGGCAGGGTTGGTGGCTGGGTCCTCCAGGGCCGCACTGATCTCCGCCAGGGTCCAGGAGGAAGCGATGGTGGCGGGCTCAGGATTGACCGGCATGGTGACGATGGCGACCTCCTGAGAGACATAGTGTTTGTGAGCCCACAGATACTGTATTTGAAATGCGGAATTAGAAATGAGGAAGAAGGTGAAAGAGAAACCATTGAAAATTTTATAGGCGTTTTAGCTGCCTTCGATTTTTTGATACTCAATGGTTTGGTAAGATTTATTTTATAAGGTTATATGCTCACAGAGCTAGCGAAATAAAACTGATCGGTGACGCGAATCAGTATATATGTTTACTATTCTACTAGTAATTTACTTTGTAATCGAATGTGACGCCCATATGGCGCAATTTGTTGAGGACTTGTTTGAGAAATGTATGTCAGAATAACTGACTGTATCACAGACGGATTCAGTAAGTTACCTGAGTTACCATCTAGTTAAGTTTATTTTCAGTAGCTTTAGCTAATTAAGTAATATAGTTACGTTGACACTACACTGACACCTTAAAAAGAGGGAAACGGCGTGAGTCATGATTATAAAGTCGGGTAAGTAACTATCAACTTGCTAGATTCGCTGACGGGCGGAAGCCACGCTAACATTTCACACGACTAGCAATTCGACTAAAGAGCAACTTACAATAGTCCAGTGAACAGTATTCAACAAGACCGGCTATTAGGGGCCCTAGAAACGACGGTTACCTGCTGCACACCAGCGAACAGCGAGTCCATAATCTCGTTGAGAGCCTGTTGCAGGTAGGGGAGCGTGGCCGGGTCGGTGGCCGGGCTCTCGATGGCGGCGGTGAGCTCGGCCAGGGTCCACTCCGAGGTGGTGATGGGCAAGACAGCCGCGCCGGCGCAGACCGCCACCAGGGCGAAGACAGCTAGGAACTTCATGGTTGGCTGGGTGGCTCCTGGGAATTTGCATGTACAGATATTTCGTGTGGTATTTTCTTAAGGCGGGGCGCCCCAACAGAGGAATTTTGAATTACACCCTTCAGCTTACTTTTCGAGTAACAGGATTAAAATCTCAAAAAAGGCTCTTCACCGATTTATAGAGGATAAGCTTATATTTTTTATAACGTTTACATAACACAAGACAGCATCAAGGCTTTTCCCATATGGGCTGGGAGAGGCACAGTTGTGCCCACTTTGAACTATGATTATTCAGTACATAATTTTGCGGGTCAGGGGTAGCCCCCAAGCTTTGTGCAAAACTGATTTTGAGATAACTTCAGGAGACTTTTCTATCGAGCAAAAATAATAAACAATTACATTTACAAAAGGCGGTTTTAGCCTAATGTCTCGCCTTAAATGCTCCTTGTTTCTTTAATAATTATTTAAAAAAGATAATGCGATTTAAAAGCGCCTGGCAGTTGCTTTTACCCCGCGTTAAATAATCTAGTATTATTTCAAAATATTTTAATAGTTTGCATTTGCAAGCTTTACTTACCTTTGTGTCCGTAAAACGGTATGACAAATTGAAACGAAAAACCACCATTTATACCTATTATTGCGAGATTAGGATAATTTAGATATCTCCTGAAATTTATAGCACCGATAGTATACAGTTGTAAAATTAAACAGCAACAGTAAATTATTGAGATAACTAATTTCGGTAGCTTTTATCAATTTTTTGTTTGTTTATTAATCTATCCTACATTTAACCCCCAGTAAGAAAAGGTTGTGCAAGTTGATTGCGTGTAAGCTTTGTAACTTACAAAGTATAAAGTAAAGATGTGCCATATATACGAATATTGTAATTTATTCGCGATAGTGACGTAAAAGTTATATTATGGTGTTACAATACAAGTATAGAAGAAATCTTACGTGAATACTTGAGAAGTACTAATGACCCCAGGATAAAAATCAAACAGTTTTTGAGGTCAGTTAATTTAAAAAAAAATACACAAGTTATTAAGTTATCATTATATAAATATCTTAAAATGTATATATCTTAAAGCTATATAAAATTTAAATATTATATTTTAAAAAGTAGTAAGATTCATATTTTAACAACTAATTTCTTATATATGTTCATATGCATTACTTACATAATATACACTGTGAAATTATTATCCTTGCAACAAGATACACATTAAGATTTACTGCCTTAATATGAGATACATCATGTACACGATTTCGCCCCTTATGCCCAGGTGTTTGGGTCTAACTTTCGGCCGCGGAGACTGCCAGAAGTCTTTTATAGCTGCCTGCCAGCGACTTCGTCGCTAGGAGTAATATTTCCCTTCGCGAGACTCCAGTGGAGGCCTCCTGCCATTGAGTGTGTGGGACCTGGGGACGACGAGTATCTAGTAAAATTTATATATATTATTTACGCACTATTAAAATTCAACTACTGTTTTTTGGTCTTGATAGGTGACATTTAATTAGCTGACCATATTTTAGGGAATGATATTACCCGTCATATTGTATTTTGGTTAAGGTCCTCTATTACGTGAATAAACTCTATTGCAAAGTTATTTGGCAGACAGTATAGTTTTTAGAAACAACTGCTTTAATTCTACTGTTTTGCGTAACCTGAGATATAAGCCTACTGCGACGTCTTAAGAGGCACTGATTGTTCTTCAATTTGCCGGTCTTGTTTGGCACCCTTCGCATACGGAACCCGAAAAATTTTGTTTAAAATAACCATATAAATTTAATTGAAATTGTCAAAAATCCACACATGACAGTCACAACATTTAAAATAATATATTGCGTTTTACTTATATGAAGAAACTTATGAGTGTGAATTATTATGATACGAAGGAAGCGCGAGAAATACGGTATGTGGAAGTCCTTAGTCTCGGCCTACGCTATCTCATGGGAAATGGAGTAAATATTATATGTGTACCTGTAAGCTAGCAGCCATGATGGATCCGACAGTGACGTCATATCCCGTGGCGAGATGCGCAGAGTCCTGCGCAGTCGACGCTCGCATAGCTAATACTGCCGCGTGGGGCACCTGCCATGAATAACGACATTAATTACAAGACTAGCAATACCACACTGTACTGTAACTAAATTACTAACGAGAAATGTGTAAAAGCGTACTCTCAAATAGTGTACTGGCTGAAGGTAAAAATACAAATCTCAGTTATAAGAGCAGTTTCCATAAGGGTAAGAGGCACGCGAAAACATGTCAGGGCTTGATCTCGCGAAACAGAAATACCTACATATGTTTTTCTATTTTTAACTTTTATAGTATGTAGAAAAGAAAACTTGGTTTACGGACAGAAATGTTTGTGGGATCAAGGTGATTCTAGTTCATTGTATAGGGTCATTATATAATTCTTCCATAATTTGATGAAACTCACCGAATCAATCCCTTTTCAAAAATATTTCGCGCACCCATCGGTTCTACGATAACGAAGACGCCTATTATTCATCGCACCAAAGATGACTTCACCGGGACACTGCCTATTCGAAAGACGTATTCAGCGTGTGCACCCAATTCGTACGAACAGTATTCGTACGCTTAAGCACGATACACGTCGCATCTAAACTGAGCGCGGATTAAAGTTACAAAACTTGCCCTGTTTATGTGAACAGGGTATCCTAGTATGGAGCTAGAAGCAATGTATGTGCATGTATACAAATGTTTATGTTTATTGTAGGTGTAACTCACAGGCGTGCCCTGCGTCTGCAGCTGCAGCTCGATACCGAGGGAAGGCTGGGAGAACACCAGCAGGGAGATGTCGTACCATCTGTGCAAAAAATACAGGATTTTAAAGGGTTAAGATTTTGTTAGATGTACTGCCTTGCCAGGGCCAGGCTGCGTATGTCCTTTCAGGTTTTCAAAGCCTCAAGATGATACCGAAAATGGTGCACCGATATATGTAACTAGTGGTCGATAAAACGAATCGCCGCTAGCACAGTTCATCGCTGATACAAGGCAGCGATGAATTGTCAATATTCAATACTGCAGTACAGTATATCGCATTATATTGGGTCTCGTTATTTCCTATTGCAGTCCGAGTGAACAATAATAAGTCGTTGAAAGTACTTAAATAACCGATGTGGACATAGTGTGGAATTATATAATGCAGCTTTGTGGTACTTGGGGCGCTGCGGGGCATTCTCTCTAGCGTCAATCCTTAAAACGATCCGCCAAAACAATTTACCTGTCAGCAATAGTCACCTACAGGAACCCCTCCACAAGCAACGACACGTTATGGTGTAGCCGTGAGTGAGTTGAGCGCAGGTCGCCTATGCGCTACTTTTCTAATAGATGAGAGTAAAACTGGTTATGAAGACCTGCAATTTTACGTGTCATCAATAGTCTACTGCCAGCAATAGAATCCCTCCACAGCCAACAAGCAGCGGCGGCCGGCGAAGCGCTGCATGGCGGCAACGTATCCTACGTTCTGCGTCATTGTGAAACCGCAGTATATAAAATGGGTTTTGGAAATTGGCTTACCTGTCAGCAATATTCTTCTGCAGGAACGCCTCTACAGCCAACACCAGCACGTTGTAGCTGCGAGTGAGTTGAGCGCAGGTCGACAATACGCTACTTATCCAAGACATGAGTCCAAGGCGAAGTCGCTGTGTGTAAAACAGCCTGCAGTTGTACCTGTCAGCAATAGTCTCCTGCAGAAACCCCTCCACAGCCAATACCGGCACGTTGTTATGTAGCTGCGAGTGAGTGGAGCGCAGGTCGGCGATGCGCTGCTTAGCGGCGGCGTAGGCGGCCGCGTAGCCGACCGGTTGGACTGCGGTCACTGAACTGTGAGAGGGGAAGCCGCTGGGGACAAATATACACTTTTAAATGGTGCTTGTACTACACCGCTATGTGTTGTTATGCTAAGAACCAGTTTCAGTTTGAGAACGCTTTTATAAACACCTTAATATCAGTCCAAGCTGTAACTAATCAAATCTAGGTAGCAGAATTTCGCCCAGATATTATGTCATCACGAAATTTGGCATATCTGTGTAGTGTCAAACCAAATCAAAATTATATTTACATATACTTAGTGAACGTATTCTTTTAGCCTCTTCTCTACATTGGACCACCTTGGGAGAAGTAGGGCACAGAAACTCGCAGATTGATTTTCAGATCTGTTTTAAAATTGGCTTTCTCTAATATACAAGAATTTTGTTTATCTAATACAAACATTACAATATTAATTATTATAATTCATATGCAGGAACACACGGTCTCACTCTTAGCCACACCAAGGCACAACACCTCGGCGTATGAGCACACCTTCAGGTTGCAGGCGGTCCGACTGCGGAACGCACTTCCTTGCAAGATAAGAGACAGTCCCACTCTTTTCTCTTTCAAAAACCGGGTAAAAGAGCACTTTCTCTCTCTTTCATGATAGTAGTTATAGTATGTATATTATTACTATATGTACAGGTTTATGTATCTATTGGTACTTATTTAGTAGTTTGGTATATATATATTTTATTTTACATATTTTATAGATATTCAATTTATTTATTTATTATTTATTATAGATAAGTTATTTGATATTGTGCACTGCCTAGCCTTTCTTGGTAATTTTTCCTATCATGCCTTGTTTGCTGGAATAAATCTCTTTTTAGAGATAAGCTCGCCTTTGTACATATGTTTTCAACAAATGTAACTTTTTATTTATCTTTGTGCAATAAAGAATTATGAATAATTCATTACAAAATTATTAACAGCGAGTTCTGAGTTGAGTTATGTAATCTTGAACATCGTAATATCACTTTCTAGACAAAGACTTTCATAATCTCCAGAGATATCTTGTAGTAGTAGGGAATGGTCTAAACCGGTGCGCACCTAGTCTGTGATTATTTCTTAGGTTACCATTATATTTAAATTGACTAGCTACAGTTAGTATGTCAATTTCTTTACAAAGTTTTCTTAGTAAGTCTGTACGATTTAAATTATAAATTGCTTAAATATAACGATAGTTTGAATATCCGCTGCTTTACCCCACAACAATATGTCATAGGACATAACGCTATGAAAGTAACTAAAATAGACTAGCCTTGCTGTACACATCCGTGGTTTGTCTGATTTTGTAAGCCTACAACTTGGCACCAGGTGAAAGCCCACAGCCTATACAAGATCTGGTAAAATAAAAAATAAAAAACTATGTCACTGGGTTAAAAAAATGGCTTATTTAAAAAAAATGCCTCATCACATATTTAGTTTCTGTGACAACAAACTTCTTCTACGATTACGATACGAATAACCATAGAGCATTGAATATTAGAGAGAGGGCGAGCTGCCGCGTAACGGCTGACCGTTGTTTGCCCAGTGTGCATACAGTGCATTCAGTTGCTTTCAGCGAGAATTCCCGAGTGCACGCGCCGATCGCCTTAGAAAACTGACAACACTTAGCTTCATTTTCTATAATGCCGGCCTGTGCAGTTGTCCTATGTGAAAATCGCAGTAATTCGACAAATTTACAAAACAAGGGTATAACATTTCATAGGTAAATACTGAAATACAATATTTCTTCAATAAACCAACACGATTAACGAAATATTCCGAGGAAGTAATGCTATTGAGTCGCATCCAGACTCCGTCTCTCTCATACTCATTAGCGTTACCTTATAGCGAGAGAGACAGGAAATAAATTTATTATACCTGACGTTACCTGGCTTTAAGCCTAATATTGAGATTAGCATACTTGACTTCCTTTCCGGTGCGACTAAATTAGCCCCAAATAGCTCACTTCCTGTTTAAAACTCCTAAAATACATGTCATATCCGTTTTGAACCTCAGCAACATTGCGCGCGTAAAGGTTCAGAAATGGCGGCAATTGAAGCCAGCGTTAATGCGCGCGCTCAATTTTCAGGTCATTGGCGTTTTGGATTTCTTTCCGTGCGCACGCGTTCAACAAAATTAAAAATATTCCTAGTTATTCTTCGAAATAACCTTGGAATTTTGTTACGGTTATAGTGTTAATTGTTCAGTGTAACAGCAAAAAATAATCCGTTTAATAAAAATCGCGGTAAATAGCCCCGCGTAGTGAATCATCGAGGAGTGATCTCTACAGCAGTTCCACTTCCACGTCTCCGGAGCGGAGGAGCAGCCGGAGGAGAAGACATCGGGGGAGTAACAAAGAATTCAAGGACAAGTGAAATGGAAAAATCTTTCCAAGATTCAGCTAGTAAACTCTCGGCAATGCATTATCCTATGGTGAACAGATCGATCGAGCAATGTTTAGTAACTTACACAATCTCGCAATATGATGATATGTTTGATTATGACATTGCATTTGACAGGAATATCGCGCCCTTTGATATAATAATAATAATAATAATAATAATCGTTTATTGCAGGCATAAAAGCCCATAGAATAAATTACACATTATGTCAACAATAAAATAAAATTAAAGTTCAAATAAATCATTACAAAATAAAAATGTCAAAAAATTTAAAAATAAAAACACACACACGGCAGGGGAAGAAGGACGAGTGCCTAGGCTACCCACTAACGTGTAGCCTCACCCAGTGAGCCAGCAGCGGCGAGTCCCACCGTCCAGCCAACGTGCGAAGAATGGAGTTGGAGCTGCCGCGTACGCGCGCTAATAGCGAGGCGCTGCGTTTCCTAATGATCGCGGCAAAGCCGTCGACCCTTGCCTCCGCAAACATGCCTGAGGCGCTGCAGTACCGCGGCAGGCCCATCACCACCCTAAATGCATTGTTGTACTGAATACGTAGGGCGCTGTATGCACCCTGCGTATAGTTGACCCACAGGCTGCACGTGTAGTAAGACTGGCAGTATGCCCTGAACAATGTTAATTTTGATTCTTTACTACAACGAGCGAACCTGCGAGCCAGCATGTTACAGCGAACAGCCAGCGCCCTATGCTCCCTCTCAATGTCACAGACATCTTTGAGGTCATCGGTGACCCAGTGGCCCAGGTACTTGAACTTCTTAACCCTGTTCAGAGGAGAATTATTAATGTAGACTGGAGGCAGGTCAGAGTATGTTCTCGTGCCTGACTTGAAAACCATTAGCTCACTCTTTTTCGCGTTGTACCTGAGCCCATGGGCCTCCGCATAGGACTCACAAATACGCAACAGTGCACATAGCGCACCGACCGATGGGCTCAGCAACACCATATCGTCAGCATAAGAGATGTTATTAATATTTTGTCCGTCTATATGACATCCAACTCTAGTGCTGCTGAGCTCCTCGATCAGGTCATTTACATACAAATTAAAAAGTTTAGGAGAAGTGAGCCCCCCTTGTCTCACACCACAGTCCAGTCTGTATGCACCAGAGCATGACCCCGCCCACCTGACACTGATATAGGAGTGATATTAGTAAGTAGCTAATTGTAACTACCACAGATATCGAGAGATAGGTTGAGGGGCGTGGCATGTGCGAACAAATGTAGCTCCGACAGGTTCGATATTAAAAATTCTCGGTAGTCACCGGGCGACCGCGGTGATGAATTCATTTCGACCTGTGCAATACTCACGTGCAAAAATAGAAGCGAGATTGTGAACTCCAAGAACGCCGGTGTCACATATCACTTGTAAGTCTCATTCTAATTATTATTTCTTCTTAAAACACAATAAATAAACATTATTACGAAAATAAATCATACGCGGAAAATTCGTCACGAATTGACATTAAAGTGACAATGTCATGTTGTTCTAGCTAAGTTTGTTGCTACATTGCTTGTTTTGTATCTTAATTTCACTTCGTATTGCCAAGCTAACATGCAATGAATATTTCACACTTATCTAAGTACGAAAGCAAAGATGCATCGTGATACGGAGGCGAACTGTCACACGCAAACAGAGACGACATATAGTGATGGGGATACTGATAGGAGAATTATGTTTTTGAATCGATAGATTTTATCATTCCGCAATTAATAATATAGTTAATGTAATAATATAGTTATTTTATTACTCATAATACGTAAGTTTATTGTTAGTTATTCCAATGATTGCCAAACAGGCAGTTTAGATTTTAAGTTTGTTTAAAACCTCGCCCGACGAAGGATAATGGGGTGTTATAAGTATTGATCGGAAATTCCGATGCTTTCAGTCAGGTCCGAAGAGAATTTCTCGGCTAAGTCCGAATCAGAATGAACTCCGTTCACAGTTATTCTACCTTCATAAACCTCTTTGCCTCTCTTTCTAGCTGTAAGGATTCTGTTGAAAAAAAGAAGAGAGGCAAAGGGGTCTCTGGAGGCAGAACAACTGTGAACGGAGAATACACGGGTAATTTCGACGCAAAAAAGTCGGGATAAGGGGGTTGTATAGTTATTAGTCCGATTTGACTCAAAATCTATATCTGGGGATCCGGTTGAGGTCCAATCATGATTCTGTCATATTTTGAAAAAGTTGCCGACATTTCGAACTTCGTAGTTACTGGTCCGATTTACTTCAAAATCGATATCTGGGGACCCGGTTAGAATACAATTATGATATAGATGTCAGATTTTGAATATTGGACGCCATTTTGATTTTTATATTTACTGTTCCGATTTGCTTCAATGATAAAGTTATGTATTTTATTACGCTAATCAATGTTTCAGTTTTCCTAGTGAACCAAAAATAAAAGAAAAATGGATCGAAGCGGTAATGTGAGGGCCTCGCTGGTTTCCACAAAAACAATGTAAAATATGCTCAATTCATTTCGAGGAGAGATGTTTTCAAAAATTAAAGAAATACAGGCGAATGTGGCCATGGGCAGTGCCGACGATGAAAATACCAGTTATGATGTCTCATGTTAGTAATTTATATTTAATTTCATACAATGGATAGGTTTAAAATATTTCTTACACCATACCACTATAAAAAGACTGTTTCTAGATTATTAATTGAATATCTACTTGAAATTATAAATTCCTTTACTAACTACATATAACTTTAAGTAATGCATCTTATTTTATTAGGGTACCAGAGATCCAGAGAAAAACCATATCAATGAATGCGTCTCTGTAGGAGATAGCAGCGATCAGGTATATTTTTTTGAAATTTTAACATGAAAAACTGCGTGATACGTATTTGAATACTGATTGCTTGCACCTTTTTGTCTCAGGATACCATAAAACCAGAGAAAACACATTTGAATGAATGCGTGTCTGAAGGAGATGACGGCAATGATGTAAATCGGGTCAAATTAAAACAATTTATAAAAATCTTCGGGTTACTTATTTACATCTTTATTTTTAGACATCAAAACAAGCTGAGTCTGAAGAACCCTCTTTGCTGACCACGGACAGAGTAGGTAATGAAAATGTAAGAAATGTATTTGAATTATTATTTGAATTGTAATTTTATTTAATTTTATAAAAGTAAACATACAGACAGTGTCACGCCTTTGTCCATGCGGGGTGGCAAAGGCACATTTGATCCCAATTTATCTTAATTTAAAGGTACCTTTCTTTCTTTATCATACTTCTATCGCCCATTCATATTCCTGTGATAAGAAGACTAACAGCAACTAAATTAAACATACAAATTACAGGACAAGGACCAAGAAAATCACAGCATTTTCGAGACCCCACGCAAGAGGAAGCTGCGCCATCGGATAGACCAATTGGAAATCGTACTCGAGCAAAAAAATAAGAAAATTAAAACTCTTCAAAAACAAAACAGCCGCTACCGCAAAAAAAATTTAAACATGAAGGATGTTCTGAGAGATCTTAAAGATCAAAAATTAGTTAATTCTGATCAAGTCACACAATTAGACGGTTTAGGTGTAGGAGTGGCTGATCTCATTGAACGATGTGAGAAAAAACAATCTGTCGACAAAAAATCCACTGAAAAATACTCAGCAGAATTGAGAACTTTTTCCTGTACACTTCATTTTTATTCGCCTAAGACCTACGAATATGTGCGGCAAAAGTTTCAATCTTGCCTTCCCCACGTTCGCACCATAAGGAAATGGTACGAGGCGATTGACTCCGACCCCGGGTTTACAAAGGAGTCATTTGAAGCTATCAAGCTGAAAGTTGAAAATACAGATTATACACTGGTGTGTAATGTTGTACTCGATGAAATGGCCATTCGCCGTCGTGTAGAGTGGGACGGTGAGTATATGCATGGATATGTAGATATATGCAATTTCAAAATGGCCGATACAGATTCTTTGCCCGAGGCAAAGGAAGCTCTAGTTTTTCTAGTAACCGCAATTAATGCCCCTTGGAAGATACCTGTCGGGTATTTTCTAGTCGCTGGTGTTACTGGAGAACAACGAGCGAATCTAGTTACACAATGTCTTGAACTGTTACAATAAACGGGAATCGAAATAACATCACTTACTTTTGACGGCTGCCCTGCAAATATGACAATGACTAAAGAACTTGGGTGCTCACTGAACATAGAAGACTTAAAAACAAATTTCGAACATCCCGTTACAAAGAAACCGATCTTCATCTTTCCCGATCCATGTCATATGTTGAAGTTATTGAGGAATGCTTTTGAAGCCAAAGGAAGCTTTGTTGATGAAACCCAAAAAGAAGTGGAATGGGCACATTTAAAAAAATTGAACGATGTCCAAGAAGAAGAAAAGATGCACTTAGCTAACAAATTGCGTCGAGGCCACATATTCTTTAAAAACCAGAAAATGAAAGTGAGATTGGCATCCCAATTGTTCAGCACCAGTGTGGCAGTCGCATTAACATTTTGCTCAGAACTAAATTTACCAGGTTTTCAAAATGTCGATGGCACAGTCAACTTTCTGAAAATAGTCAACAATCTATTTGATATATTGAACTCCAGACATGTAGCCCAGTTACATTACAAAAAGCCAATCTGTGAACAAAATAAGGTTGAAATCTTAGATTTTCTGGAAAAAGCCGAAAATTACCTGAAAAAATTGAAGCTTGTGGATGGTACGGTAGTAATTGACTCGTCGAGGAAAACTGGTTTTGTCGGATTTTTGATCTGTATAAAGAGCCTCAAAGATTTGTATGTTCGGCTAGTTGAAAAAGAACGAAAACTAAGCTACTTCCCTGTTTACAAGATTAGTCAGGACCATCTTGAGCTGCTTTTTGGCCAAATCCGAAGCCACGGGGGTTGTAATACAAACCCAACAGCACGACAATTCAAATCAATATACAAAAAATTGATGGTCAAGTCAGAACTCCGAGACGTGGACAGTGGGAACTGCCGAGCACTCGAAAAGATGTCCCTTCTGACATGTTCATCGGCTGTTCGCATCAACCACACTATCGATCCACGATTACGAGATGAAGAGTGTGACGACATAAATATATTACATGAAATGGCAGTATTCGACGAAGAAGTAGAAATGATGGTAGGGTGTATTGTGATTTATTTGATAGTATATTTATTTTATTTATTTCTTTTAACTCTTAATTGTACACTAGGACTACCTCTCTTTATTTTATTTTTCTCTTTTCTTCACAGGTTAGCTGTAAGAAATTTCTTTTTAGAAATAAGCTCACCTTTGCATACTGTTTCTGTTATAATTTCCACTGTGTTTTCTGTGCAATAAAGGATTATTATTATTATTATTATTATGTTCTAAACACAATACAGCTCACAAACTATAACTTACGTAGCTGGCTTCGTCGTTCATTGCTCTGATTAAAACTGAGAAATGCGACGTATGCACAAGCGCGCTACTGTCAAGCGGCCCGGACGATACACATAAGTTTATAAAACTCAAGGATAAAGGCGGCTTAATATATACTTCCCATGACGTTATAACAATTTGCAAAAACATGGAAGTGATCATAAAATCAACTGTGCTTACCAAAGACAAAATAAAGGTTAGGGTTAAAAATTTAAAACAATCATTAATGTCTAAAGCACTACCCCGATTCATTGGCATGAATCTGTTCAACGAAATAGATTTACACCAATTCGAACAAAACCCAATGGATAATCATCTAATATTACTGATAAAAGCTGTAATGGAAAGATATACCAATATAAGACTGCATTACTTGGCAAAAAACGCTACGCCTCAATTGTCAAAACGGCAAGTTCTTAATAAATATTTACATTTTTCTGGTCAATAGATAGTATTTAACTGTACAGGATTTTACAGAAAGGGTATATATGCCGAAAGACGGTTGTTAAGGCCATCATTCTGAACATCTTTCTTGATTAAACTGATTTGATCAGCAATGTTTTTCACTTTTCAGTACATTTTGGGCCGAGCTGCAGGTCAGCTGATTTGGAAGTAAAAAATAAAGTTGCTCTGATCAAATCAGATTCATAGAGAAAATCGTTCAAAATATGTCGAAAACAACTCTTTTCGGCTTGTCACCCCGCATCTGTTACACCCTGTATACACAGTAATAGGTATTTCTTGTAAAATAAATATGTCGTATTTACAAACAATTTACTATTTTATTTATAGAACCCGGCATTGTATACGACTGTCCATACCAGTGTCTATAAATTATAATCGATCGATGATACACGCTGTCCTTGCATTGTCCCAACACTAGCTCGACTAGCTAGTATTCCTGCGGTAGTGTGGGTGTGTTCGGACGATAGGTGCATGACATTGCACTGACCAATAAAAGCGGAGGGATTGATGTACGAGTGGTGTAAATGTATGCGTGTTCTTAGTTTTCGGCGACACTGGTTCCGATACAAGCTTAGCGCCAAGGGCCTATCTCTCGATATCTGTGGTAACTACCCTCGAAAGTACAAACATTGCACTCATCCGAATCTCACGCCGAGAAAATCATAACTAAATCCAATCCAATCAGGTTAGGTATTTGCCGTTCGCATGAGTTATAAACTTTTATTTTTCTGTGCTGGGGTTCATTGAACTCGAGTGCGCCAAGTCCTTCGATGGCAATCATACTTGGCGGGAACATAGTGACCGCCCATGGTAGTACCACATGGTTTGATCAAGCAGAAGGAGGCGCAAAAAAAGGGATATTTTCGACGGTCATGTCTTGGCTTGTTGAGCACCAAGCAGATTCCGGCTACAGGGATAAGGTATGTAATAATGTAATCAGTTGCGACTGTGACACCGGCACGAACGGTCGCTTCCTAGCAGCGTCCGTGACGATGCCCCGGAAATTAGCGACTACCTAGTTTCGCAATATTAATACCATGGCTGTACCAGCCAAGCGCGCAGACACAATCTTGGTGAACGAGCTGCTCGCCTTCGTCCAACAGAAGCTGGACGTGATGGACGAGCTCTCGCTGGAGCAGATCTGCTCGACCAGCTTCAAGGAGGCTGAGATCGCCGCCGCCAAGAAAGTGCTGCAGGAAACCGCCGTCACCACCGTGCGCCTCGTCGGGCGGAGGGGTGCTGCGAGCGGGAAGAAGGATCTCCAGGACATCTTCCGGGTCTTCAAGGAGACCGAACCCGATGATGTCCCGACCTACGTGGCCCGCGACCTCAACAAGCTGCCGCCGGTGACATTCGACCACGTCGATGTCACCCGGCTGCTGAAGGATATCGTGCGGCTCCAGGGTGACGTCACGGAAACTCGAAGCAAGTTGGAGGCTTCGGAGGGCATCTGCGCTGACCTCAAACGTGAGTTGTCAGTATTGCGTCAGGCTCATACCTCGCTGCCGACGCAGCGAATAGCCGACGCGCGTGCCGACAACGCGACGGTCAGCAAAAACGCCCAACAAGCGACTGACCTAGTTACGCGGGTTGCTAAGCCCGCGTCGACGAATACCGCACCGCCTCGTGACGTCACGAAGCCAATTCGACCAGCACCTGATGCGGTCTCTTCTGGTCCATCCAAAACACCGGAACCCCAGAAGGACACGTATGCTGCTGTGTCCCGCCGTGCCCGCCGCCGCCGCCCGCGCCCCGCACCGCCCGCCGCCGAACAACAGAAGCTGCAGGCTGCGCCGCGCGCGCCGCTGGCCAGGCCCGCCCGCGGCCCGCCGAATGCGACCGTTGATGGAGACGGATTTATCCTGGTCCACAACAGGAAACGCCGCTCCAGACTCAGCCGCAATCAGCGTGGCACCGCCCCCGCCGCCGAGTGCAGCCTCAAAGCTGCCGCTCCCACGACGCAGATATACCTTTCCAGGCTCGACGTGAATATGACCAAAGAGGACATTGAGCGTCACATCCAGGAAAGGGTAAAGAAAGTCCAGGTTCCGCCTTGCAGCCAGAAGACGATTACGCTGCAGATAAGTCCTTTAGAGTCAGAAAGACCAAAGGACTTCCTGTCGTTTAAACTTCGGGTGCCGGCCGAACTCAAGAAGATGTTCCTGGCCAAGGACTACTGGCCGGAAGGCATCGTATACAGACGCTATAGGGAGGCGAGACCGACGAGGAAGAAAATCCCTAGCTAGGTTTAAGTTAAGTTAAAGTAAGTTAGATTAGGTTCATAAAATGTTATATATCTCTAGTTTTTAAGGTATTTGTCAATATGGGTTTTTATACCTGAAATAAAAAGATTTATTATTATTATTATTATTATTATTATTATACAATCAACGAGATGTCTTCCGAGGGGGAATATAATAAAATCAATTCTTATCAATTGCGAACTATTGACGTTGGACGAGTGGATCTCGTCCGCAGCGTCGCGAATCTATACTTAATACATTCACGACCGTCGCGTAATAGTAACCTCGTGCAAGATTCCGCCCTCGGTGGATATTCCATAACTAATCCCAGTTTTACAGATTTTATGTCCGAGGAAGGAGAAACCTGGAGATTTTTCGTTGATTTGACCTCCAGAGCAAGGCAAATAGAGGAGGCAAGCCCTTGCGCAAAGGGCTCCCCGCAACAGTTAGCCCGCGCCCGCGCGCAGCGGTGTCACGCCTCCGCCGCCCGGAGCTCGGCTAGCGCTCTGGGCCGCCAGCCTGCGCAAGGCTGGCGCTCGCGCGGAGGGGAAGCAGGAGACAAACGACGACACGGCGACTGCGTGCATTTTTGTGAGTTCGACCTCCAGAGCAAGGCGAGTAGAGAAGGTGAGCCCTTGCGCTGCTGGCTGCCCGCTACACTTAGCCCGCGCCCGCGCGCAGCGGTGACGCGCCCCCGCCGCCCGGAGCCGGCATACGGCGAGCGCTCCGGGCCGCCAGCCTGCGCAAGGCTGGCGCGTGTGCGGAGGGGAGGCAGGAGGCGAATGACGATACGGCGGCTACGAGACGCAGCGACGTGTTGGTGCCGGAGCCCAGTCTGAGTGCCGTAGAACATCAATCAGCGCGGCTTGGCTACAAAGAAATTACAAGTCCCGCGTGAAGATGACCTGTTGATCAATCTTTGATGGTAATATACCGCTGATACAGTTTCTGCAACTTAGTCCACCTGCGCAAGGTTTAAAGCGACATTGACATGCAGTTACGTCAGCCATTCGCGGTTATGCCGGTAGTGCCTGCGCGTAAGGGGAAACGCTCGTGTGAGTATGAAATGAATCAGTCTATGCGAGACGGTTCAATTGAACATCTTGCTCAAAGATGTAGATATCTGATGGCTGGCTGTCGTGTATTTCTAGTATCCCGGCGAAACTTGAGATCTAGCTCAGTCTCTGCAACGTTTCCATCTGTACAAGGTTCAAAGCGACATTTTCATACAGAAACATCGCATGACGTGGGTAGAACGAGGCGGACAGAGTGGAGGCAAACAATTTCCCTACAGTTTTATTGTAACGTTTTACTCATTTACGTAATATCTTAACCCTTTTTAAGCCAGTGACGAAGAAATATAAAATGAACTCTATTTTATATCCCATTTATACAAATTACTTTAAGTAACTTCCTTTACTTTGAAATCAATAATTTCCATTTCAGCACTGCTGTTTTTAAGGGATTAAAAGGGAGTTCTAAACATTAGGTTTGCGGCTGGAGGACCGGCTATCTATATAATACGATACTCAAAGGGTAAAAGAGTAGTCATAAACTACTCTTATTGTGGTGTTGGACTTACCTTTAATAAGTTAAACCACATTGTTAAGGAACTTTGAGTACCTACCTAGATGATTACCTCCAACCCCTAATATAACAACGCGTTACAATCTAACAACAGAGCCGTCGTTTTTCAACCCGACTACTTTCCTCAATCCGGCAGGATATGGTCGAAAATATGCCTACTTCAGTGCTTCAGACAATTATCATTGTAGCAGTCACCTTTCAGATTCACTATCCAAAGATATAGTCTGTTAATATTATTCCGACAGTCATCCACCAGGATATTGTCGGAGCCATATAGAGAAGCTATCTACATTACTTCTCACAAATTACCTACGTGTCACTGGATCGCGCAGGTCTTCATAATTCACTAGGCAAGCGGCTGTAAGAATTCACTTTTCAGTATATTAGCCAAAAAGAGCTGATGACAGTCCTCGAGTCTCTCAGGACATTAACATAAATTTAAGATCGAGATTTTTTTTCACATCTCCACTATTTATTTGGTTGTTTCTCAATAGTCGCCTTACTTCGACATATCCCAAGCGAACAGCAGAGGCAGCTTTAACCAAATCGACGAAATAGAGGCAATTTAAGCGTAATGTGTCTTGGATGTGGCCGGTGCGGCATACAGCCCACAAGCAGAGTTCCTTAATATTTCTACAGCTGTTCCGTGGAGTACCTACATAGTAGAGGAATAATAATTACATATAATGTGAGTAGCAATGGAGCATTGAATATCGGACTGAGCATGATATACATTAGCGTGCATTAGTATATATTGAGCGTGGGCGCCATCTTGCCTCTGCCGCCCCGTATGGGACAGTATTGCAAAACTTTTATTGTGCCTCTGCCGCCCCGTATGGGAAAAAACGTGACGCTATGTTATGTAAGGACACCAACCTGGTATTTCTACCAGTGAACTAGCTTAATGACAGTATTGCAAAACTTTTATAACCATCTACCTACATTATTATTTTAATGAATGTTATGACCACGCTGGATTATTCCACTGAAGTATGTATGAGTTTTATGGTTCAGTCCTAGGCAGCATGGTTTCAGTAATATTATCTACACAGCTGCGGGTAATAATGAAAACCCGTTCAGATACTTGTATTAGGTATCTGATCAATGATACTAAACTTCTTTATCACTATAGACAAATATGCTTACTACGCGTAAACTTGTCTTTTTATCTATGCTTGCCCACTGTAGAAGCATCTTCAGTAGAGCCAGATAACCACACTAGCTCCTGTAATAGAATCAGCCAAATCTAGCTATTCTTCTCAGAAGTGATACGAAAAGGTACTTAGATTAATTGAGTAACTTTATTATTAAAGTCACATTACAAATTTGTTCGCCAGTCTTTTGCAAAGACCAGTCATATGTGGAAGCACATAATCAATGGTAGGGCATCCAGGAGGCGCACTCCCAATTCAAAATACAGCAATTGTAATTTGATTATACCTACTGCTAATCACTAATTTCATCAATGTTTTGTGTTAAAATCAGATTGGTCCTGTCTGCAAGGTTCAAATTATAATAACTCATTTTCACATGTATTCGATTCGGCACGCCTACGTCTCTAGCTCCGGGTTTCGTAGGTCAGGCGACCGACCTGATATCCTGACCTCACAACTGCAGTCTTGGTAGTCGTCGAGGTGAATGGCGAGCTAGCAGCCAACCACCGAGCACCAATCTCGGTGAACTTGTACGTAAGTGCTGACTGAAGTGAAAACCTAGCGGAGGTAAAGCTTTGCATATTCTTAGATTCATATAGTAGATCAGATGAGTCTTAACAGCCAGAAACTAAGTTTAAGCTAGCCAGCACGAAACTCGGCTGGCTGCAAAAGATGACTTCATCAGACCTTTCTTAAGTTTGTGTTTGTTTCCATCTATTGGCCTTATTTTTGAGTTGCATTTGCGCAGCCTATCTTTGCATCACGTACACGATGATGCATAAACATTCTGTTTCATAATTTATAAAATGTTTCCATAAATGAACTCCTAGTCATATCACATTGGCGTTTTTAACTCAGCAGTCGATACCAAACACTACTCAATATTAGGCTTAAAGCCAGGTAACGTCAGGTATAATATAGCAATTTTACCTGAAAATAAAATTGTTATTATACATACCTGGCTTTAAGCCTAGGTAAATCGCTGCCTGCTGTGCACATTACTGTGCATTGCATGATCGTGACACATTCTTAGTCACGATCAGCTCTTTATATTGAGTTGCCAATGACCTGAAAATTGAGCGCGCGCAATAACGCTGGCTACAATTGCCGCCATTTCTGAAACTTTACGTGCGCAATGTTGCTGAGGTTCAAAACGGATATGACATGTATTTTAGGAGTTTTAAACAGGAAGTGAGCTATTTGGGGCTAATTTCGTCGCACCGGAAAGGAAGTCAAGTATGCTACTCTCAATATTAGGCTTAAAGCCAGGTAAGTATGTATAATAACAATTTTATTTTCAGGTAAAATTGCTATAATGTCCATGACGCTGTGTGCTTTGTGCGTGCTTTATGAAACAATGTGCGCCTCATGCGCACATATACAGCCTCGTAACTGCTTTGCCTGTGTACCAATAAGAGAGTAGGGATAAATTTGTAAGTGGTTATTATGTGTGCGTGTTCATCGTATTTATTAAATGATACGTTGTGTGCTTGAATTCAGCTTGCGACAATCTGTTTGCATACAAAATAGGCTGAATGCCCTATCTCCTATGTTAAGATATCTGTGCGAATAACCATACTATTGAGTAGAATATTTCGTCGATTGATAAAAAATACGTAGTTTGGTTGTGTCGTGTTTTGAGAAAATCTTGTAAGTCAACTTTGACTCATCATAATGGAAAAATAAATAATGTACCACCCTCGGCAAGTTGATTAAAAAATTTTGCTTATTTAGCAAGAATTTTGAAAAGGTATAAAACTTGCTACTTTATTACCAAAAACTGTTAAAAAAATATTATCAAAACAAGTTGGAAACCATAACAACTTAACATTTTAAGTAAGTTCAAGAATGGAAAAATTATGACTACATTAGAGTAAAACAATTAAGAGTTACGTTAATTCGTTATGTTATAAAAGTACATTTTACTTTACATGAGTAAATGTGCAAATTGTTTGCCTGCAGCACGAATGCAGACTCCGCATTTTTTAAGAAATGATATATTATCTCTGCAGCTGGAGAAATTTTATGGCGGAGATCACAGATAATTTGAATTTGTTTTCCATAATTTTTTCTTTTATGCAGCCCCAGTAAAAAAACAAATGGGTTCGGGTCCGTAGACCGAGCTGGTCACACCTACGTAATTTCTGCTCAATTTGTGACTGCTATAAATAGTATGGTTATTTATGATACTGTCGGTAAATAAGCCGTGAGAGAATTGCTAAGTTTGTTGTCACAGTAACTAAATATGTGATAAGGGATGTTGATTTTTGAAGTTTTTGAACCACGTGACATAGTTTTATTTTTTCATTTTACCAGACCCTGTATAGGCTGGACTTTTACCTGGTGCCCGCTTGACGTTATGTTTCGGGATACCAATGTACCAGGAATAATAAAGAGCCTTATATGGAACCTTGTAGAATGCCGATTTTTACACCCGATTCATCAGATTTAACGCCGTTGATTTTTGCCTATTGAAATGAAATGAAAGGACAATGAGCAAAAATGTATGGACCAAAAACCCAGAGTCAATATAATAATCTTATATACAGTAATATAGTCCACAAATACAAGAACTTGAAAACGTATTTCGTTTACCGTAAAACCATCCCCGGACGCCACACGGGCTCACACAGTGCAGCCATGTATAAGCCTGTATAACGCCCAACTGGTTCTCAAATGTTGTGCTAAATATATATATATTCGACGTTAAGTCTTTGAAAGTTGACTGACCGTAAGGATATTGACCTTGACCTTGAACTTGACCTTATCATGACCTTTCATGAGTGTGGCAGAAATCGTACATGGGAAATATCTTTACATTGCTTGGTTCTCAGAAGTGTTTGCAAAAGGCCAGGGGTCTTATAGATATGCGTGTAAAAAAAACAACTGAATAATATTTTGTTATTTATTTGTCAATTACAGTTTTTAATTATACATTAGAATCTTATTACCTACTTACATGTTATCTACATCAATTATTAGTCCAAAAATGAAGAGTTTCTTCATCAATTTCATTCAAATTCTCAAAGTCAAGTGACGATTTATCTTCAAGTGCTTGTCTGTATATTGCAATTATATCAAGCAGGTGATCACCGTTAAAGTCATTTAAACGGCGTGTCACATAAGATTCAAAATCTTGCCAAGTAGTGTTCCTCAAATGGTTTAGGCAGATTCGAGATAGTGGAGGTATATAAAGATTATAATAACTGAGAAGATATGACTTCAATGAGTTGGGTATTTGTCGGAGGTGCAAATCATTGCAGTTTTCAAACAAGCATCTTCTCGAAGAGTTGGGGGCACGTTGTATTCCAGCAACATTGATTGATTGTGTTGGTTGTCGAGCTGGTTGGGCTTCTTGTATTTCCGCTCGTCTTGCTGCGTATTCAATGCGTTGCCAACAAGGATGACAAATTGACCTCGTACCATCAAATGGAATCTGTAATAAACATGGTAGATATGAAATCCTATATGTGTAGCAAAAAACTATAGGTACGAAATCGGGGAAGTTCTAAGAAAGGGCCGATTCAACAGTAGAATATATGAAGCTAGAGATGAGCATGAAAGAGGCTATAGAGTTATGCAGGGGTCTTCGCAGTGGATATCTCTGATCTCGGACTACTCACCCGGGAATTTAAGGCGTAACGATATGTCAAGTTACTTTTTTTTTCCTAAATCTTACATCAGTGGAAAAGCGACAGCAACAATCGCTGTCTTGTCTTAGCTTTTGATGGAAAACTGCACGAAATAACAACCATTCGTACTATCTGAGAATCTAGGTAGTTGCATAGCCAATGTCTCTGTTACTGTAAAAGCCCGAAATACGGGGATTTAACGAGTTCGGACTTTTACAGTAACATCTCTATTAATAAATGAGGTAGAAATGTAGTACCGGTAAAATGAGGCAAACAAAATACTACCTTTGCTATAGCAGAAAAAATAGACAGCCAAACCTTTTATTTTTGCTTAGTTCCAATAAGCCCCTACAATTCCAATTAGCCCCATCTTACGTAGTGCTAACAATTATTATGATCTTCATTAGATGTATATTCAAACTGATAAATACCTCTTGTTGACTCTCGATTCCGCGAAACATATACTCCACAAAAGCTCGGCGTGTTTCTAACAAGTCCATTGAGAGGATGTGTAGCTGTCTACGAGCCAGTGATCGGGCACAAAGCACACAATGGTTGTTCACATCCATATTTAGTCCGTAATCACAGAGGCAAAACGATGTCCACAATACAAACGCCAGGTCACAGTAAGCAATCTCGGTATCCGGTAAGAAATGCAAGTGGTCGTGGTAAAAATAAAACGAATTGAGAGATTGAGCGGTAATACGGTTACAACGAAACCTTCCGAAGGACTGCGCTTGCGCAGCTATGCGCGCGGGGCAGGGTGAGTCACATAACCTTGATAGATAACAAAGCGCGCTATCTTCTATCTCTTTCAGTCTCCTAAATGGGTACGCTAATCAGTATTTTGCATTCCTGTCACACAGGACTAAAACATAATAAGAACCAGTTTGGCTCTAAACAAGCTAAAACATGTCTGCGCTGTGTGAGCCCGTGTGGCGTCCGGGGATGGTTTTACGGTAAACGAAATACGTTTTCGAGGCCTTGGATTTATGGACTAAATTACTGTATATATGATTATTTAATCGACTCTGGGTGTTTTTTGCCCATCCTCCTTTATTTGCGTTGATGTGGTACAGTCATAGGTCTTGAAGTGGGTATAATTAATTCAGAACGGCACATTCAGCCAAATTGTGGCATGCAAAAATTAGAGTCGGGTATCTTTGTGTTATGTACCGACAATAAGTAGCTAAAATATATAAGTTAAATCACATGTCCTAACACTAATACCTTAATTAGTAAATCATTCATAATAACAATATTCCGTAATAATAACATTAAATTAATTATTGAGTTTTGATGTCATGCTATAAAATTCATTTAAATCATAAAAGCAGTTATTAACTAACCACCTTTTTAGCCTAAACTTGAAAATAGGTAATGGTAAACATTGTAAGTCTGCGGGTAAACAGTTAAATATTTTCACAGCCATAGAATACCAGTTTCTTTGTAAAAGTGCCGTTTTTGATTTAGGGACTACTAGGCGATTTGGATATCTAGTATTAAAAGGATAGGCACTGGAAAAGTTGGTAAATAAATTGATATTTATTTTTACAAAACTGCTTATCTCGAATATGTAAATGCCAGTCAGTGGTCAAAAAGCGTGGGGTGCATTTTACTACTTTTCATAACTCTCCTCTCATAGATAGTTGCCAATAGAATGGTTGTTACATTTACTTTATCAAGCACCCCACGCTGTTTACTCTGAATTGAATTCTTTTGTTAATTACTTAAACTTTATTATAATTTTATTTTGAGGTGATAAATTCTGATTGATTGTTCGATCTTCTACTACTGTATTATAAACTCTCTGAAATTAAAAATTATTTTCTAATTTTTAGTTCGGTTAGCTATAAAAGCGTGTTTTTTTAGTTTTTTTAAACTATTATTTACTATCAATAGCCTCGGCCAATTGTTTTACTAAATTGAAGCATGCGAGAGTTGTGGATTTTCCCTTCTGGAAACCGTTTTGTTCTTGTTTAATAACACTGAATTTTGATAAGAATGATGCGATTCTATTTTGCATAATTTTTTCGAAATTTTTTGACAAAGCAGGGACAAGAGTAACCGGCCTGTACATGCTAATATCGGTTTTTTCTCCTTTTTTGAACAATGGCTTGACCTCCGATATTTTTAATTCTTTTGGGAATATACCTTCTGTAAGTGATTGATTGGCTAGTTTTGTCAACACTGGAGATAATTCCTTGCAGCAATCTTTTAAAATATTTGTTGCAATTTCATCATAGCCGGTAGCATTGGTATTATTTAGCTGTCTGATTGTCTTTACAGTTTCATCTATAGTACACGGCCTAAGGAAGATGCTAGAATTTGATTGGGATACTTTATTGATAGCGTCATTGTCTGGTTGTGTACTCAATTTATTATTGGTCAAGTCTATAAAGTAGTTGTTGAAACCACGGGCCATCTCCAATGGATCCTCCGTTTCTGTATTATTTATTATTATAGATTTTATTTCAATGTCTTGATTTTCATTGTCATTTTTAATTAATTGCCATGAGGCTCTGCATTTATTTTTAGATATTTTTATATAATTGTTATTTTGATATTTTTGGGAATATTCAATACATTTTCGCAACTTTCTGCTGTATCTAATGTAGTCATTTTTGTTTGCTTCTGATTTTTGTTGGTAATATTGAAATCTAAGTTTTCGTTTTGTTAAACATGATATCCTTATACCTTTAGTGAGCCATTTAGGACTCCTATTTGTATCTCGTCTGACCTTGACTCTAGTTATCGGGAAGCACAAATTGTAAAGTAAGGTAATCGTATCGTAGAACAGCTTGAATGCTGGTTCGAAGTATGTAGTATTTAGAACTTCACTCCAGGATAGACCATCTAAGAGACCTCTAAATTTTAATATATTATCCTTTCCATAATCTCTTTTCCAATTATACCAGTAGCAGAGTTGTTTGTTCTTTTTTGTCACAGGGACAGACAAAAATTGAGCGGTGTCGTGGTCTGATAGTCCCAGGCGTTGGGTTTCACCGTGAGCCTCAGTAATATTGCTTATTATATGGTCAATACATGAATTTAGTCTTGTTGGTGAATTGATATGAAATACCATATTATAGGCTTCTACAATACCTTTTAGGTCTCTCGACCACCGATAGTCTTTTAAAGTGTTTATATTAAGATCCCCTGTTATTATGACTTTAGTATTAATTAGTTTATGTCGTAGCTTATGCAGTAATGATTCCAGTTTATCCAAAAAGTGCTTATTATATTTATCGTTAGGTATTTTGTAAAGACATATTAAAATGGTTTTGTATTCCGTAATCTCTACTCCACAGCATTCAAAAGAAAATGGTTCTGTCAATTCCTTTGCAATGACGAATTCCTTCGTATCAATGTGATTTTTTGCAAATATACAAACGCCTCCTCGTGATTTTTCCGGACGACAGTAACTAGCGGCGAGTTTAAAGTGTTTGAGTTGTAATAGTTTTTCACATCCTGATTTGATAAGAGTTTCCGATAGACAAACAAAATCAATATCATTATTATTTTCCCTTAATTCATTTACTGTGATTGAAATCAAATCTTTTTTACTCTTAAACCCTTGTATATTTTGATGCATTATGTACAGTTTGTTATTTGACGAGAAAAAACTTTTGTTGAGCTGAAGGAGATACTTCCATTGCTTAAGTACGATCTCAGAACATCCAACGCTTTATTTTTAACTCCGTAATTATTATATTTTAATAGTAGCGTACCATGATCAACACAATCAAATGCATTCGACAGATTGCAAAAAACACCAATAGCATTATGTGGGGCTTCCCATGCAGATACAATTTGAGATTTAAGGGCCTGCATCCGTAGTCGATTTACCCTTAGATTTGTTTTACACGATTGAAGTATTTGATTGAGTATAATCTTTTCAAATGTATTACTTAGTGCTGGAAGTACATATATTGGTCTGAGAAGGATCATCCTTGTCTCCCGACTTTAACAGAGGTATCAGTTCACTGTGTTTCATGAGGTCTGGGAAAGCTCCATCTTCAACACATTCATTTAATTTTTTAAGCTGGCTATAGCCAGAATTACTGAACCAATTACTTTGACTGAAAATACTGAATACCCCACTAGTCTTCAGTATTTTTTAAGTTGAATAAACAAAACGTTTTTAACAACGTCCTGGGGATATAAGTTTAGATGCTCTGTTGTAATTAAGGGTACATTGGTGAAGAATGTTTCGAAAGCTCGAGTTACCTCATCGTCCCTAGGTATAACTTTGCCAGTTTCACGGTTTATTATTGTCCAAACAGTTTTCATTCTATTGTTTGAATTTTGTAATGAGATGTCACCAAAAATGTTTATGGTACTACAGAGCTGGTCGGAGGATGGAGCATGAAGGTGGGAGACGGAACCATGGGGTGCTTACTATTAAACCCATTTCCAACCAGTTTCGGCTCATTAGGTAAGTCATTTCAAGACATATTTACTTCATCTGATGACAACAAATATCTGATGAAGTAACTGGCAAGTGTGTGGGGGAACCCTGAGATGGCAACCATGGAAATCATCGAGTTTTCATTAAATAATACATACTGCACTGTAGCCTTTCCGAAGACCGTTTGGAAGGCCTCCCTGACTGGTGACACCTTCACCTCCTTGTCCGAAGCTACGACCAGGTACAGGTCACCGCCACTGTCTGTGATATTTAAAGAAAGATATAAACAAGGGCAACAACTGAAAATTAACGTAAACATTTATGTATGTACAACTCGTTCAATTAAAGAAAGGGGCTGGTAATGGCGCCGCTCCTTGCAAGTCCTTTTCGGCCCTTACGGGCCTGGCCCGACAGAAAGATCGCGAGTTAGGGCTGTTCTCGGATTAACTTTGACTTCATACAAAGGGCAATGCAATTCCAAAGCGGGTTGGCGTCTTGTAAACGAAAGTGGGTTAAATTTGGTAACAAAAGTTCTTACGGCACCTCAGTTCAAAAGCACACCCATTTTGAAATATTCGGTTATATCAACAATAACGTATCAGGTGCACAAAATAACGATAACCGAAACATGCACATATCTGTTTCGTTTAGGCGCAGAAACTTTTTTTTAAAGACTTATAAATGTAGTTGCATGTTAATCCAAGAATAGTACTAACTCACGTTCGTCTCGGGCCTTAAGGGATTGTGACAATGTGTTTCCCGCAATGTTCATGCCTGTTGTCACTCACTAAGGTACTCCTTCATCTGCGGGTCCAGGGTCGTGATCATGGAGTCGACGGAGCTCTTCGCCTTCTCAGCGACACGGTGCAATATACCGCCGCTCGAGACCGCGCCCTTCACCCACGTGAGCAGTCCAGTGCCCGGCATTATGTCGCCTGAGGGGACAGACGTACATATATAACATAACCACCGTCACGCCTTTTCCCATACGTGGTAGCAGAGGCACAATTGCGCCCACGTTCAGCCAATTATTCAATACTCCAATTTGCGTGACAGGGAGCTAGGCTTCTATGGACATAGATAGAGCGATGGAATTAGCATAACAAAAAAAAGATATTATTTTTGCCCGACTGCCATGAAGCATAAAAGGAAAGATTTATGTGTTTGACCTCTAATGTATGAATGTATGTTACTGTGTCCCCTCTTAACTACTCAACGGCTCAACCGAATAAAATGGCGGATTTTATGCGCTTTACAGTGCGTCTAAAAACCTTTTTCCAAGACCCACGAGTGTGGTTATTGTACTGCACAGAACATGCTCACATATCTTTTTTTACATTAAAGCAGATGCTTGTCGTGAAACAAAGCAACTTATTTTTCAAATACCTTCTACAACTAATTTATTGTTTCAAGTTATTATTTTTGTGTAATGATTAATGAATGTATGATGCTCGGCTCGACAGAGTACCTTTGTTATTTCATAAAGTTATCAAATGTAGTGCTGTTAATATGCCTTCATAATTTTAACTGTTAAACTGGTAAACTGTTCTGCTAATAATTATGTTATCACCACTTTTCCATATTACGCTTCACGTAGGCATTCATGATGTTATATTTAAAATGCGCCAAAAGTCATTAAACAAGTTATTTTACACCTAGGATTATTATGTACTAGGATTGTAATTACTCTTACATTAATTATTACAAATAAAGACCCATTAAACAAACCAATAACAAAAAGTATTGAGGATCAATAATATTATTATTGAGTTAGATTGAAATGCACCAATTAAATTCCAGGTAGGTATTCAATATCTCCAAATTTCGTGTGTGTCGTCTTCTATAACTGTTAGAACGTCCGTATAATGTATCTTACATAAATTAAATGACTTATCGCATTGATACATGGGAAACACCGCAATTTCAACATGCATCTCCTACCTGACAGGTGAAGGTGATCGTGAAACCACGGACGTTCCTAACAAGGGTTAGATATGCTAAAACGACAACATGGATTATGTCATGCTTTATCGGAGGAGAACACTTTTTCGCTAATCAATGCAATAAAACATTTTGGACAGAATTAACACAAAACCACGAAAATACCCTATTAGAATAGGAGTAGGTACTTAAAATCGATGCGATAGCATGTGGTTGTGAAGGCAATTTTATAGTATTAGACTACCTCTCTAGAAAATGGTCATCACAACCTGTTTCAAACTATAACCTATGTTCGCACGGAGCAATATTATTCATGTTTTTAGATATTTTCCTGGACCTAACTGGGTAAAATAACCACATGTTAAATTAAGTATATTTCAAACTTCAATTTTTTTATTCAAAATAGATTCTTACGAAAACTTTTTGAATGTCATTTGAATTCTATATAATGCAAGAAAAACTACTACCGCTTAGGAAAGTGTTACGGCAGCGGAGAAGAAGCGGCGCAAGAAACTCGTAGACTGCAACACGGCGTACTTTTCTTTTTTTTCAAAATAGGTCTTGTGTTACAATCGTGGGCGTGGTTCTTGTGCTGCGCTAGAAAATCAGAGCATCATACCTATTTGTCATTAATGTAATCATCTAACCTATTGTATGCTTTATAAAATAATGTTTTTTTAACAATTTAATTTTAAATTCTTTAAATTTCTTCTATGACAAATTTAATATCTCTTCCGGTATTTTGTTATAGTATTATATACTTAGACCCACAAATGAAGTTCTCACTTTAGCTAGTCTATAGAAAGGTTGGTCAATTATATTTCCACTTTTTATATTATTTCGCTTGTGTCTGTCAACATTTTTAGTGAAGCTTTTTATGTTCTTCGTTCTTCCTAACGTACATGATATTTTTATAAATATATTGACAGGGTTCAGTCATAGTGCTAATTTCTTTGAACAGTTTCCTCAGGGAGTCACGACTGTGTAGGACTTTTTTGTAGAAAAAAATTGAGTCAATATCAGCAGCTCAGCCCCACAGCAAAATTCCATAGGACATAATGCTGTGAAAATAACTAAAGTAAACAAGTCTTGCCGTAGCTACATCTGTCTGATTTGTCTCACTGCATATGCAGCAGAACTTAGTTTTCCCGATAAAGATGGATGTAATGTGAGGGCTCCATTGTTGTTTCGAGTCAAGTGTTAATGTAAAGTCCGTTGTTGTTTCGAGTTAAGTGTTATCCCCAGGAGAACTATACTATCAGTAAACTCTAACTTATCATAATTTAATATAACCTCATTATTTAAGGAAATGGGAAAAGTGAATTTTAGACATTTAGTTTTTTCGCATTAAGCTTTAGATTGTTAACAGTAAACCAATTATGAAGTTGTCCAAGAGCGTTATTTATTTCGTTATAGTTCTGTACATGTCGATCTACTTTAAATATAAGAGATGTCTCATCAGCAAATAACAAAATCTTTGCAAATTCGTTGTACAGGCCCATACATTCGGAACCATCTAGGTCAAATCATTAATATAGACAAAAAATAAGAAAGGACCTAATATGGAACCTTGAGGCACGCCAATGTTCTCGCGAGATCCTAATGATTTGGTTTGTTAATCTGAACCTTCTGAAATATATTATCTAAATAAGAACTCAAACGTTCTAAAGCTTTATTTTATAACGTAGTGTGCCAGTTTTAACAGTAAAGTGTCATGATCTACGCAATCAAATACTTTGAAAAGGTCACAGAAGACACCAATGGCATCTTTTGATTCTTGCCATACACTAAAAATATGTTTTAATAGTTCAACTCCAGCATCTATGGTACAAAATCCTTTTGTAAGCCGAATTGCTGGTTATGTACCCGTAATATATTATTGTAATTAAATGGGAAAGCATTTGATTGAGCATGATATTTTCAAACACTTTACTAAATACCGGTAAAACCGATACAGGCCTATAATTACTTGGATCATTTTTGTCACCAGCTTTATAAAGAGGAAGTACTTCACTATTTTTCATTAAATCGGGAAAGGTGGGAAAGGTACCGTGATCACAACATTAATTAAATATGTAAGCTAAATATGGTGCTAATATATCTACAATTGAGCTACACACTTTGACTGACATCCCCCATAAGTCTTCAGGGCTCTTAACTTTAATGTCTTTAAAAGTCTTGATTATATACTAGCGACTGATATGACTAAATTTTAATTCAGTTCCTCAGGCGTCCACGTTTTCCTTAAGCAATGTAGCTGAAAGGGATGGTGAAGATTTCAGTGGTTCAGTAGTTTTCAAGGGTATATTAGTAAAAAAGGTCTCGAATTCCTGAGCTACTTCTGAATTTGCACTAATAATACCGCGATCTGTCTTAAGTGAAAAGTTACACTCGCGTGGCGTTGTACTAACTGTTTCGCTATTTATAACTTTCCATACGGTTTTTATTTTATCGTCGGCAGATCTAATTTTACTACTTATGAAATTTACTTTGGCTTTAAGGCACACTATCTTGAAAGTTTTGGAGTAATCTTTGAGATACTCTTTAAACCTGTCACTATTTGTCATGTTCATAACGTTCAAAAAGTAGACTATCTCTGCTAATCCGCATAGCTGTGGTCGCCACTGTGGATCACTGAACTTAAATCTAGTATTTTCCATACGGTTTTTATTTTATCGTCGGCAGATCTAATTTTACTACTTATGAAATTTGCTTTGGCTTTAAGGCACACTATCTTGAAAGTTATGGAGTAATCTATGAGATACTCTTTAAACCTGTCACTATTTGTCATGTTCATAACGTTCAAAAAGTAGACTATCTCTGCTAATACGCATAACTGTGGTCGCCACTGTGGATCACTGAACTTAAATCTAGTATTAATTTCATTCATATAAATTTTGAAAATAAACTCAAATTCTTCGCTTACGAAAGAAAGAAGTATTGATATAAATTATTCGGGTCGTTAAACTTATAATCGTGAACAGGGAATTTATAAAGTAGAACATTTTGGTACTTTTCCAAGACTAGTAGTGGTGGGTCTGGTTTCTATTTTTATTTTCTGAATATGATTAATGAAAAAAAAAAATACACTCTGACCTCTATGATCTGATGCGAGTTAATAATACTTTTTTCTATGGGGATTAATCACATAAAACATTATCAATACAGGCAGTAGTAGTTGACGTAAGTCGTGTTGGTTCGAAAAAATACATTATTTTGACGGGTTCTTCACCAAATCGACACAAGAGACTGGACACACATGTGTCAACTGCGTGACTATACTTCATCGGTCATAAATTCGGGTAAAATGCGAACGTGTGTCCAGTTAGCAAAAACATAAAAGTGATTTAATTTATGTTTCACTATGTGGACACGCGTAAAAATCTACTACAATAAGATACCTCTGGAGATTTTGAAATTGCCATTTGAGCAATTTAAAAAGCATGTTAAAGCGACTTTGTCGAAAAAGGGATATTACAATGTTCAAGATTACTTTAATGACAGGACTGTATGGGGTTAATCTGGCTCAACACAGACCTTGCTGTTAATAATTTTGTAATTATTTATTCCTGCTTATTAATCATAACAATTAAATTTTTCATATTTGTATTAGTTAAGCACAACCTATTTTTAAAAGAGATCTAAAAATAAATCTGTGGGAGTTTCTACGCCCTTCTTCTCCCACAGTGGTCCAATGTAGAGAAGAGGCAAAAAATGACGTTTGCTAAGTATATGTAAATATCTACAGTAATAAAGTACTTTGACTATTGAATCTTGGCGTGTCCAGATGACGTCATAATAAGTGATACTTATTTTAAGTTTCACCATCTGGACACAAGTGTGTCCACTCGTTCCCACGACACAGGGTATCCTAGTGTGGGGCCAGAAGAAATGTATGTGTCTGTATGTAAATTTTTTTGTTTATGTTTATTAAATGATTTATAAAGCCCTAATATCTTATTGCTTAATTAATCATCTTCTAGAATGTCTACATTAAAGTCTCCAACAACTTATTTTTTTTTCTTTTTTTTGTAACTAATTTTCGAACATCATCACTAATTCAAAAGTAGAATAGTTTTGAGAATAAGGTGGCCTATATACACATACTATAACATGTCTGTCCAGCTCACACAAGATAATTCAATACATCTTTCAATCGTCAGATCAACAATATCATTTCATTCTTTGAATTTAATATTATTTCTCATAATTATTAGAGAACCTCTGCAAACTTATTAACTCTGTAGTTTAGTTTAGTCCAAGCAAACTCATCAGAGAAATAATCACCATACTATTACAATTTTTTTGTAGTGACATCTTAAAGCTTACAAGTTATGCCGCTCGTGAATAATATAACTCCTAAGTTATATGACATACATCTAATAAATAATAACAGAATAAGTTTTTTAATTAATACCAAAAACTGACGGAAGCCATTTTATAAGAAATTCAATTGAAACATACCAAGTTCATGTGTCTCCGTTTCTGGTGTTGAGTCCGCTAGTGACACCAGGGATTGTGTGGTGGCTTGTGAACTGTCTGGAGACCGGATGCGCACTATAGGCTCCCCCTTACTCAACGGGATAGCGGGACTGAAATTGTAGACAAACATGGACTTGATGCATACTTCGCACATACTAATGTGAGTATGGGTCATACTTAAAATAGCGCAGGTTCTGGTTCGGGTTTAGTTTACTAAAATCATGTAGGTAGGTACTTACTATGTTTTTGATGTAAAAAATGTTTGGTATATGTCTTGTACAGCATATCCTTATGCTGTAAGTACTTGTGTGTGTAAATTAAGTGAGCTAAGTTTGTTCTTGTAAGATAGTTAAGTTCTGTAAGTGAGAACCTGTAATTGGCTTTGTAATTATATTGAAGGGCATAGTAATATTTCACGCTGTTGGCTCTCCATGCATGTATAAATAAATACTTTTAGATGAACACATTTTTTGTCTCAATAGTTCTGGAAAACAGTGAAGAAACCATCATATATCCTAATATGGGAAAAGGTGATGCAATGTTTCATGTGGTTGTTTTCTTTACCTAAATTCTTCCATCTCTTGTGGGGCCACATTAATGTGTGGTTGGACTGGTAACATCTGTGGGGCTGTGGTGGTTTGTGGGATAGCTGGAGGCTGAGGTGTGGCCACCTGCGAACACATAGGTCACAATGAACCTACATTTTGATAATTTTCTACTAAAAACATTGACCCTAACATAAATTCCATGTTTTTCTGTATTTTACATACATTACATTTCCACATAATTTATTGACACTTATATTACTAGCAGATATCTAAATTTTGGTTGCGCAGTCATATAAAAATTGCCAGTCCTTACAGACTTATCGCCATTGCCTTACAGAAACTACCTAACTGCCAAATTACGGCTCATAGGTAAAGTATTTATTCATGACACGTTCACCCCATCCCCCTTTGAAAAATCACTTGCTTAGTTGACATCTCATCTGTTTAAACTACCTTCCTGCAAAATTTCAGCTTCATACGTCAAGTAGTTACTGATTTTCATTCTAACTTTAACCCGCCATTCCCCCGGCCCCCCCTAAGGGGATGAACCACTTCTTGTACTATATAAGGAGCCTCTGTAAAATGTTTCATGTCCCTGAGACCAGGGGTTTAGGCTGTGCTTGGATATATCAGTCAGTTAGATATATCTCATACAATGAGTGTTGATGTTTAGCCTGCTACCAGCACTTACAGTCATTTAGATTACACACTGATTCCTATAATACCAATAAACACACCACAGACACAGCAGGACTTGTGATGAAGTTGGGAAGTTGTGAGGGGGGCGCCACACTAGATAGCAGATTTCCCGCGGAAGCTACGGGGGCCGGCGCGTCGGGAATCTTGCTCTTCTTCTCTGGGTTATTCATGATTCAATCTGATGGTATTTGTCTCTTGAAAATGTTTGTTTGGTATTCTGCTGTGCAAAATATGTGCATTTAGAATTGTAAAATGATTAGGGAAGGTATAAGAATAGTTGCATTGCATAAACCGGTTCTGATACCTTGAAGCACCAATCTTTGCATCTGCGCTGCGATGCGAATATCAATGGACACGTAATCTCATTTTAGTAAAAATTAAAATGCTACGGAATCAAATGAAGCAGGGTATAATTTGATTCTATTTGGGTTCAAGATTTAGCTTCAGGTTAAAAACGTATTATATTTGTTTGCTAATGTACCTTTCCTTGGGATGAAAAAGCAAACAAAGTTAGAACAACCCAAAAACAAACTGGTTCTTGACGTGACGATTGTTTACGTTTTTTGACAGCTGAAGATGAAGATGTTGCCATCTTCATCTTTAATTATCACACAAACGGCGCGTTCTGAATCGCACCATAATCGATTATAGCGTCTACGAGGTCGTTCCGAAAGAGTTTTAGCGTAACAACGATAGCCCAAAATGGTTGATTGATTGTCAAGTATATGTTGGCGTCTTATATCGATACTTTATTGATTGTTATTCACAATTGCCCATCTTTGTGGGCGATTGTGAATAACAATCAATAAAGTTATCGATTGTAGTAGTTGTTCTAATTATTCGAATAAATACATCAATCGAATTAGAACAATCGATAATCGAGCATCGTTTTATTCCTTTTGATCCAAATTTCAGAATAAGTTCTTTATGTTTTATTACTCGTACCGTTTTACACTCGTATCTAAAAGTAAACTCTGTTAACAGTATTTTACAGAGAAAAACTTTCTTATTTCGTGCGGAAAATTCAATCAGTAAACCATCAAACTTTATAAATATTAAAAGTTACTAGTTTATATTCGAATGTTTCTAGTCTTTATTGCGCCCCAATAAGACACTATTTTGATTGAAAGCTAGTTGGTATCTGGTACTTATACGAGTGAGTAGAAAGATATTTAAATGAAACAATTGTAAGTGAGAATGAATCATAAACAAAAACATGGCGTTAACTTCTTCCGTTCCCGCCATTAATTGCCGACTGATGTATGTTCGACGTGACGCGCTACGTGCAAGGTAACAGTAAATTGCAAAATTTAATTATCTGCACAGGTACAATGTTAGTCAAAAGTGTTAATGCGATTACCCGCGAAATTCAAGATACTTCCAATTTTTTCCGACAGAGAGTGAAAAAGCGCATGCAGGAGAGAGAATGGCGTCACTGCGTTACTATGGTAACGCAGTGACGTAAATTAGTTGTTATTGCTATCAACTAAAAGTAAACATTAATTACAAGAAAAACGCTCAATTTTGTATAGCAAACTGAATTAATGAACTAGCGGTACGCAAATCAGTAACTACTTATACGAATATCAACCAAAAGTAGACTGTATCGTCCGAGAAAAATTCTCAATTTTGTTTCGCAAAGTGAATGAATGAACTAGCAATTTCATTCGAATTTGAATACTAATTTTCGATTGTTTTTGGATTCGAATCTTAATATTAGTAGTATCAAACCATTCGAATATTGGAATCATTCACAATCTTTAAGTTGGCGTTCCTGTGGCGGCGCCTCCTACACCATGTGTTGCCACTTTTTTGTTTATTTTGCCCAAATCTCCCTAGAAAATAATTCTCTGTCTCATTTTTAATAGATTTTGGGTAAGTTTTCTTAATCAGGTTAAATAAAACAAATATTGAACAAAAAAAAATTTTTTTCTAAGATATTACTTAAGGTCTATATGAAGTTAAAGAACAAAAATATTTTTTATAGTAGTTAATTAGTAGTTAGCGGCATTAATCCTTCCATGTTTTTTTTTCAGACTCATCTGTGTCGGAAGAATCTGAGTCGCTGCTATTCAAATCAATTAAAAATGGTGTCGTGTGAGAATACGAACCTAACCAGAACCTAACAGAAAACAACCAGGATAAAATTTAGTAGTAACAGTTTATTAGATATTTACAGTGAAGACGATAAAAAAAATGATACGAAGATGAGGATGGATGAGATGTGAACAGGTTTTTATAAAATATAGATTGGATATAGAAAAAGAAGAAGCGGAGGACACGGAGAGTAGGTGACCGGTAGGGTGATGAACAGGATGCAGGTCTATTTGTTGGTGAAGATGTTGTTGAGATCGTCGTTGTAGGAACGGTAGCGGGCGTATTTGTAGTTACGGCTCGCCGGATCCCGTTGTAGGAGTGGCTCGCAGGATCGCGGCGTAGGCACGGCTCGCAGAATCCCGTTGTTTGAAGGATTGTTTGAAGGTTTAAGGGAGTTTGAAGGCTCGCAGGATCCCGTTGTTTGAAGGATTGTTTGAAGGTTTGAGAGAGTTTGAAGGCTCGCAGGATCCCGTTGTTTGAAGGATTGTTTGAAGGTTTGAGGGAGTTTGAAGGCTCGCAGGATCCCGGGGTAGTGCGACCCCGGGATAAGGCCTTTAAGTGGTACTTCTAGTTCAGAAGCTGACGTGAGACTCCAGAATTTCAGAAATGTTCCGCTTTTATACCCTTTTTGGAGAATTCTAAAAATTATTTAAATAAAACGTAATTTTTGTGAGTGGCCAAGAGAGAAAAAGTATTTTTGTAAAAGTATTGAAGCAAACCTATCAGACCGCTAACGAGTTTGAATGGACATTGCCATGACAACCAGATAAACAAAGACGTCAACAAACGTCAAAGTTTGTTTTCAGGCTCGTAATATAAAATTTAACAAGTTCACATAGCCAAAATTACATAACAGCGAAAGGAAAAAGAGTAGCGCACCAGCGCGCACGAAGCCCGAGATTGCAGAGTTTCGGAGAAAGCCAAATACAAGGTCACCAAAGGTAAGCCCCTTCGCTATCGATTTAGAAGTGCTGATAACATGAAAATGCAGAGCGAAAATGATTTGTTAATGTGTTCTTATGGTTTAAAACGTTACAGGGTCCTATGAAAATAAAGGTGATGACAAATAATAAGCTGTACAGCTCAGCAAGCATCAAGCAGCAGCAGCAAGGAAAAGGACATGTAAGTAGCATAACACCACAATGGTTCCATTCACAGACTTGAATAGTAGGGACAGGGCACGGAGCGCTTGAAAGTGTCGCTACAAAAACAGTACAAAATCGGGAAAATTGGACTGTTTGCAATCAGTCGCGCTTGGACGGTGACAGCCGATTGACATATCGGCAGCAAAAACAAAAATGGTGACCTGCGACGTAAAAAGGTGTAAATCATACCCAAATCGCAAAACACAAAAACAGGGAGTGTCGTATCACAAGTAAGTATTATATTTTCAATTACTATTGGCTTTAAATTGATTATCTATAAAATATTGTTCTCGAAAAAATCCTCAAACGAAAATCAACCATTCGACTGACGTAACTTTGTAGCGACGCGCGACGCAACAGAATAATACATATAAGGATAAATAATCTAACCGGATGTCCTAACGGTGATGGAAAACATCGTGAGGAAATCTTCATTACTCCGGCTTCATTACATTAGCTGCGGCGATGGGCTTGCCCCCTGACACGCAAGATGGAGTATTAAATCACTAGCTAAGTGGGCACAGACCGGCACAGTTGTGCCTCTGCCAGCCCGTATGGGAAAAGGCGTGACGCTATGTTACGCGTGTAATGTATTGCTAAATACTCTATTTTATACACGATGATATCAGTGATATCAGTGATATCAGGTACCAATTTTCATAACTTTTTCTATGATTAGGTATTTTATTACTTATAAATCAAAATCAAGATCTTAAATTCCAAGTCACACTACTATTGTGTATCTGTGAGCTTACATCCTCTTTCATAATTTAACGGCAAAGACAAAAATGTATATGCCTATTTAATTATGTTTCAACTTTTTATATATTAAACATGAGGTAATTGCGTGAGACCTCGCCCCTTAAGTAAAATTTTAGCTAGATATATTTTATTTCTACTCCTAATCACCGATTAAAAGTCACCGGGTATTTGAGAGTTATCCGTAGATCAACTTTCCTAATATTGTGTATATACACCACAATTCGGAACGTGGCCGAACGTGACGCCGTTACAATTTTTCGTACTGTCTTGGTTCCGACGAATTCCGACAGGGGCGCTATTTTTCTTAGCCTCAAAATGGTAAAAAATTGAGTACGGGAAGGCCTATCCTTAGTATTTATATCGATGGTTCCATTACTGTTTCAAGGAGGTTATCTGTTATGGGATAACTATTTTCAACATTTTTAACGTGATAACAGTGTTTCGGCCATTCTTCAGCAATTATTTTGGAAAACGCATTATGGATTCTCTGCAACATGTTTTCAGAAAGGCCTATCATCAGTATCAGTAACATTTGTGCCTGCAAAGATTCTTTTGAAAGAACTCCAAATCAATTCAATTGCATTAAAGTCACAATGATAAGGCGGAAGTCTGACAACCTTATGACCATGTTCCTTTAATATTTCATCAATTAAGTAGACATTCTGCTGATTGATTGTTTTTACAATTTCATACAATTCTGCTTTTTTCATGGTTTCCAAGTATGAAAGATTGTTTTTTTCTAAGTCTTGCATCTGTTGTTTTGTAGTGCTCATTGTCACGCGTTTATTTATTTTAATACAACGCATATCATTGTCCATCACTATTAATGAATTGGGCTCTAAGTTTGGGATAAGGTTTTCTTACAGCCATTTACCTACTGAAGTAATCTCCATTCATTTCATCGTGATAATCTCCACTTTTGGTCTGAGATTAAAAAACACAAAAGACCATTGGGGATAACCCTTTCTCACGTCCGGCGTTCATGATGATCCATCTCTGACCTTCTGAGACTTCTGTAAGGGTACCTTCAGTTTCCTCAGACTGCCATCATTTTTTAACTTTATAGCCTGGATGTAAATAAGTCTTGTCCAAATAAACAATCGGCCTCGGATTGTCACTCCTTCTACTATTGTCTATTTCTCGTAAAAATCTTGATCGCCAGGTAAAAAATCGTTCCATGAGAATTATCCTTTTTTTTTTGTTGGAGGGGGAAAAAATGGAATTAAGGAGTTTGCTGTTTTTTTCTTTAGTTTGCCTGTTTACCCGATTTTACGAGCGGACATCAGCTCATAGTCAGAGGGCATGATAGCGGTATGTAAGGGGAGCAGATAGTTTCCGCGCTACTGTGAGGTGGTTATATAATTTTTAAACCTATCCTAATCCTAAACTACTCTATATTTGAGTCATTTAGGGGGGCTCTAACCTCAGTCCGGGAAGTTTAAAGGGCGAGGGGGAGACTGTGTGTAGGTCGAATCAAGACGGCGATCTTTTTCAAATTTGGTATCTGAGAAGCTGTAATGCTTCGGGAGCACAGCCTTTTTCAAGTTGACGTGCCTGAGGGGCGGGGGGTGGTTGGGCTTTAAGAGCTTTCGTGATATCATCCTCCGGTTCTAGGAGGACCTCTTTGGGGTGCCTAATGTAAATGTGTTTTTGTACAATAAACGGGGTTGGGTGGCCATGCATTAATGAAGTAGCGTTCGGACGCTTCTTTCATATATTGCTTTACTGTGGGGAGTCTAAAGTCACTATGGAGGTCTACGTTGCGCATGTACTACGGGGCACCTACGGCTTTTCGCATGAAGCGGTTTTGTAAAACCTGAAGGGGTTTAAGGGAGTTGGAGCAGTGTGCAAAGACTGGACTTGCATACGTGAAGACCGGGCGGATGCAAGTTTTAAATAGAGTTATTTTGCAGCACAATGGGATTTTGATTTTACTTCTCATGAGCGGGTGAAGCCTATCCATATTGAATGCCGCTTTGTCGCCGACCGTTTTAATGTGGGATTTGAAGTTTAGTCGGGAGTCTAATGTCACGCCTAAATACTTCACTTTATTCTCCCAGGGCAAAGGGCGGTCAAAGAGGGTGATTTCGGGTAGTAAAGAGGATGCGCGGTCAGCTCGAGTCTTACACCTTGAAAAAACACGGCTGTGCTTTTCTCGGGGTTCATCTCTATTCTCCATTTGAGAGCCCATTCACCGAGGTCGGTAACTGCTTTCTGGAGTACTTGACAAACGCGTGCCCTCTTTATACTAGTGTGATAGAGCGCCGTATCATCAGGGTAAAGAGCTAGCTCGACGTATGGCGTGCGGGGGACGTCTTGGACGTAAAGTGAAAAGAGGGTAGGGGAGAGAACTGAGCCTGGCGGGACTCCGGCGGCATTGGGGTGGGGCTTAGAGCGCAATTTTTCTACTCGATAGCAAAAACTGCGCTCAGTGAGTTAGTCTTTGATAACTAGTACAAGCCTATCGGGGAAATCGAGTTGGTAAAGTTTATAAATAAGACCATTTTGCCAAACTTTGTCAAAAGCTTTCGCTACGTCAAAGAATATGGCACCGGTATCTTTGGACTTTACCGTTGTGTGGAACCCTTTGTAAATGTGCTTTGTTATGCGGTGCACCTGTTGGACGCACGAGTGTTTTGGTCTAAAGCCAAACTGCTAGTTGGGTATGAGGTTTTTATCTATGCAAATGTCTTTGAGTAGGTTGAGAATAAGCCGTTCGTAGACTTTGCGTATGGAAAAGAATAACCTAATGGGGCGATAGCAAGTGGGGTCAGTCCGATCTTTCCAGGGTTTGTGAAAGCCAATAACATCAGCTTCTTCCCATGGCGTTGGAAAGGCACAGAGACGGAGGGAGGCACTGAAAATTACCGTAAGGGTTGTGGGGAGTCTGAGAGGGAAAGATTTTATTGCCGTGTTAGTGATTTTATCAAGCACCGGGGCTTTCTTAGGTTTGATTTCCTTTATTACTTCTTGCACTTCCCCCAGGGTGATCTCGGGAAGGGGGTCAATGGGGGGAGAGAGCCTTTGTGATCAACTACAGAGTTGACCATGTTAAGATGATCGGGGACTATTGGTTGAGAGGAGGGAGTTCACAGGGTTTCTAGGCTATCGGCAAGACATTCGGCCTTTTCATCGTCATCAAAGGCTGCGGGTTGGTTATCCCGTTTTAGGGGGGGCATGGGAAAACTTTCATCGGATTTGAGGTATTTACTGAATTTAAATATGGCAGTGTGACTTGGGGATATGCTGGAGACAAAGTCGTGCATGCGACTGCGTCACAGCTCTCGCATGCATAAATCTTGATACAGGAACTTTACGTACTCGCATTCCTCTTACTTCAATCCTTATGAAATTGTTAGCAATTTGTTTTTCCAGATCAGTCAGTTGTAACATCAGTTCTTCATTCATTTTCATATTTATTCGTTTTTTGTAGGTACATCAATCATAGCAACATCATTTCTTCCTCACCGTACAGCCGTCTGTTAAACAGCAATGATTGCACCAAGGTGATCTCGCATAATTTTACCCACGTAATTCCATCAATGTCTTGTCTAACCACGTAGGTTGTGACTTTTTCCTTCAGTTATGTTGTTAGAAGGCTTATATCAGATGCCAGTGGAATAATCTCTTGCTTATTCCATTTATATTTATATGCTGAAGTTAATGCTTGACTCGATACTTATTTCCTGTAATTCATGTTTATTAAAGCCACAAAGTCGTCCAGCTGTGAACTTTGGACAGTCAGAGTTATTTTAGTTACAGTTATTAATTCTGACTTATATGCTGTCACGAACTGCTGGATTGAAGTGCGAATTCTTAGGGGCAAGGTTAGCACTTCCTATGTCCCCGTTTTTCCATCATACTTTCCGAGAAAAACCGTCATTCCGTACAACATGGTATAAGTCGCTTTGTCGCATTTTCGAGAGCACTTCATGCTGCAATCCTTCGGTGGCATGCTCTTCTGCTACTGGAAATGTGTTAGTTTTCCCGTATTTTTCATGTTTTGGACATTGTGTTTTTTTGCGCATTGCCTCTTATGGGCATATATGTTTTTTTTGTGATAAAATCCGTGGCTGTAACCGCATGGGGTAAAATCATTTACATATTTTGAGTTCGTAGGCGGTCTCTTCGGTATGAAGTATCCAGAACCTGTAGTTCAAACTACACTATTATTTAGGTAGGTCCCGGTGAGTGATCTCCAAATCATATTTGGTTGTTGCATTATTTTGAGCGCCTGCTTGTATCTACTGTATTTATGTTCGTTTCCTTTCTTAAAGTATCTACTTTATTATTTAACAGAAAATAGTTCTCCATATTATTATAATAATTGTAAAACGAGTCTCGTAATTGGCTTAGCTATAAGAAATAAACAATATAAATAGGAGGATCTCGCTCGCTCGCTCACGCAGTCTGTGACACTCCATGTTAAATATAAAATTAAAAATAGTAATAGCAATTCCTACCTAAAAATATCATAAAATTTCATGATATTAGTGTTTTTAACCCAAAGTCTATATTTTTTCAATGTTAATTACATAGTTTTTATTCACAATGTAAGTATTTATATAATTCCGGGCAACAAACAAAAACGATAATATTGTCATAGCACTAGTAAGGAGTCTTAAATTGTTATTTTGAATTACTTCCAATTTTCTTACAAGTTGCTCATTAGCGGCAAAGCAAATAATGGCCTTATACAAAGTTATTAATACTTTCGGATCTGAACCCTAGCAAGTTTTAGTAAGAGACTTCAATATGTAGAAAATATTTGCAGAAAATACAATCTTGTCAACATATTTTTTCCACGAGCAATTACCCGTAAATATAACTCCTAAAAACTTGATCTCCGATGCAAACGTTAAGGGAGTGTTATTAAAATAAATTTTAAACTGTACTTGATTGATTTTGTGGAAAGTTATCACTTTAGATTTTCAGAACTGATGTCTATTTAAAAACCTAGAAAGCGAATCATTTAGATTTCGCATAACCTCGTTTGCATTAATTCCAGAGCTATATATCACCAAATCGTCCGAAAACTGAAGGTTTCGGACTTTGGGGCCCAAAATAAGTTAAGTTCATGAATATACAAAGTGAATAAGAGAGGGCTTAAAATCCCACCTTGACAAACTCTCCAAAAAGATGATCGAGGACTGAGCAATTGATTGTTAATCTTAACATAAACTTTTCTGTCGTAAAGAAAGGAAAATGAAATCAATAAATTCAATAGGGATTCCAATGGAAGCTAATACCTTACACAAAATATGATGATTGACATTATTGAATGCACCAAAAACATCAAAAAAGACTCCGGCAAACGACATATTATTCTTTACAGATTGAAAGACGTCTAATTGTAATTGAGCTATACTATCTCTTGACGATCGACCTTTACGAAACCCAAACTGATTCATGGGATTGGATTCATCATAAAACTCTAGACTTTGTTTGCGAACTTGTTCAAATTTTTTACCAATACAAGATGTAAGTGAGTCTTTATTAGTCATGACAATGTTTCTCTTTATTTGGTTTTAATATTAGAATAAAACAATCCGATTTTCAATTATCAGGAATTGTATTTTGAGACCATAAATTCGAACACATTTAAAAGAACTGATTTAGATTTATTAGACAGTATTTTTAATATTTTATAAGGAATCCCGTCAAGGCCAAAAGCTGTATCTCTCCTAGATGAAATAGCTGACTGTAATTCTTAAAATGAAAATAGTTTTACTAGGAAATCGCTATTCTAAGCGTGCACATAATTATCAAATTTCAAGTTAGCCTCAACGGTATCAGGCGTATTTTTTTTAAAGAATTCGAAGAACCTACTTATGTTATTGTTTGAGAAACTATGTTTGAACGTTTTATTGAATTTTTTCATCAAAATTCCAAATATATGAAATCGGTGTGGTTCTGTTGAAGGATTTACATAAAGCAATCCAACTTATTAGTTTTTCCCACTTGAATGTAAGCTTTTTATGAGCTTGTTTTTTTTTAAATGATGTAATTATGTTCAGTTGGATCATTTTTAAATTAGATGTACACTTCTCTAGATCTTCCTACAATATTACTGAATTTTTCATTCCACCATGGGAGAGGAATTCTCCTTTTCCTAAATAAGCCTGATGATGAATTATTATTATTACGAAAACTGGATACTGGTGAGGAATTCTGAGCAGCTAAATTAAAATATCAATAAGTTTTTATGGCAATCTTTTGAAGTATCTATATTGAACGCTTGTAAAAGGGTCTACATTTGTTGTGTAATGATTCCAATTAACACGACAAAAGTTTAAATGAGTATTCACAGCTGAGCAGTCTAATGGATTGGAAGTGGAAGGTGAATTGTTGTGAATAAGTATTTTAATTATTTCTGGACGATGGTAACTACCTAGCGAGTCATCATGACCATTCACAGTTCAGAGCCAGTGGTGGAGAAATAAAATAAATATAAGAATTACGCCTCCATCTTTGTGATTCAATAGTGGTCATTTGGCCTTCATTTAGCAAAACTAAATTACTGTCATTAGTACTTGAAAGGACATCACGACCTCAAGCGTTTGTTGATTGACATCGACATGCTGAATGGAGAGCATTGAAATATCCCGCAACAAGCACAGGTCCTGGAACATGTTGTATAAGTTGATCAAATTTACAAAAACCGGTAGACAGTTTTTAGGGCTATAAAACTAACAATTAAAACATGCTTATTATCTCCATACATTAAATGTATTGCTAATATTCTGAGCAGAATTATCATAAAATGTATCAAGTTTTCTAAAAGTTAAACTGTTATGTACATTTATGGCAACATCGTTATGGTCGTTGCCGGAGTCCAGTCTACAAATATTATAACTGAATTATTAACCGAATTATGAATTACATTCTCCTTCAGGAAATGTGTTAAAACATGTCCTCACTTCTTTTTAAATTGGTTAATGTTCACCATTTTACGAACATTTTCGGGAAGTTTATTATATAACTCTGGCGCCATTCCAAAAAAAACTGTTCTTAAATAGTGCTGTTTGGTGTTTTGAGGACGATATTTTATTATGATATCGTTCACTTGAGAATTTGTCAAATAGTCCAAGATTGGCTTTCACAAACATAACAACTTCGAAAACGTATAGTGATGGAAATGTCAAGATGTTTAATCGTTTAAAATGTGACTTTCAGCTATCAATGCGACGAAGACTACATTTATAGCTCGTATGCACTTTTTTGAGTTATTAGTACCTGTGCCTTTCCTAATCCGTGTCCCCAAAATATTAGTCCAAATCTTAAGATGGAATTTGCGATAAATTATACAGCGCATAAGCGAATTTATTAAGTTTTTTGCATATGGTTTCAGTTTGAGTATTCCATTTAAGATTTTCATCAATGTGTAGACCTAAGAACTTTGTAACGAGAACCTGCTCTATATTTTTGCCAAAAAGAGTTATTTTAATATGATGTGTCATATTTAATTGTTTTTGAAATGTCATTAGATTAGTTTTGTCAAGATTTATCAATAATTTATTAAGGTTTAACCAGTAAATAATGTCAGATAAGAAATTATTAATGTCGTTTTCAAATTCATCAAAATTATCACAAGCTATAATAACTGTGCTATCATCTGCAAACAGGACCATAGGATGTTTTACTGCTCCTGGAAGGTCATTTATATATGCTAGAAAAAGTAATGGACCCATGACACTTCCTTGAGGTACACTGCGCATCATATTTCTTTCTTTTGACATGTATTTCTGTTCCGTTTGAGTTTTTGTGCAGATTTTATCGATTTGAGTCATTTGTTTCCGGTTTCGTAAGTATGATTCGATAAGTTTGATTGAATTCACTCTGATTCCAAAGTCATACAGTTTTTTAAGCAAGGTATCATGATCTACTAAATAAAAAGCCTTGATCATATCCATGCACAAGGTAGCAATTGGATTACTCTTGTCCACATTTGAAATAATTTTGGACAAAAAATCATAGATAGCCAAGTTGATACTTTTATTTTTCCTAAATCCTTTCTGTTCTGCGACAAAAAGATGTTGTTTTTAATAATAGGTATAAATATTATTGTGTATGACCTTTTCAAAGATTTTAGCAAATATAGAGATTAGTGCCACTGGTCTGTAGCAGTTCATGTTTAATCTATCTTCTTTTTTCTTGGGGTCATCAAAGGGACTCGAGCAGGATTCTCCACTATCAGAAAAATTCTCCTCCCCATAATCCTTCTTTATTTTCTTTGGCTTCTTTTTCCCCATTTTTCTATAATTTACAGTACTTTTAGACTGTCTAGTGTGTTTAAAATTTAAATTAAATTTAAAATTTTCCACCTATCAAGTCAAAAGTTCCCGCACGTTTTTTCACAGATTGCTATACTTTGTCCACTGTATTAATGACTTTTTGACAGATAAAAGTCCCTACACTTTTGACAACGCAACGAAAGATATGTCATATGCTGTACGCTATAAGGAAATGTCAAAAGTTCAATAAAGGATTTGACAGAGTTATAGTCTTCATAACGTACGATTTCTTGGCAGAGGGGGTAAGCATGTGCTTGAATATGTACCTACTCAAGATCTTGATGACTGTGTACTTCACATCGTCTCGTCAGTCTCGTATTTATGATAGATAAAATAAACTCGTCTCCCCACGTTTGATGCCGTGTAAAATTATGTGAACTTTAACAAATGGCTACAAAGGCCTAAGTTCCATCCATGTTTATTTTACTCTTTGGGCGATAAGAAAATGAGATTACAAAATGTGAGAACGTCGTCGAAGCCACCAGTGTTCACCCAGGTTATGGTATCGAACAAAAACACAGCGATAATCAGCGATTGAATACGTCACAATCACAAACGTCAAACGATCGCATCGTCGTCGGCGATTTACTTATCTGTTTTCGGAAATTGATTAGAATACAAGCTTTATTGTGTATACTTTGTCGTTTACTGCTGTGACTAATTCGCTAATCCTGATGATGTCCGAAACCCCCGATACGCCGCCATTCAGCACCGTGGACATCAACAACGGGAACGGAGATGACGAGGACCTTTTTGCTTCAGCCGTCCAGGTATCGTATTGGAATCCTCTTTCAACAATATCCGCCCCCCAAACTTAAGCCGGTCAGCTGAAAACGCCCCCTAAACAATCCCAAAAGCCTGTTGAAAATGGTCATTAAACGATAATATTGCAGTTAGTGGCATACAGATTCACAATTAAATAACGTACACCGTAATAATCGTATAATCATCGTTGAGTGGCAAACAATGGATTGTCAATTCATGTCTACAACTTTATTGTATGAGATCCTACTATGATGCTTACCTAATGTTGCTTTATCACCCTAGGGTCAATATGCTCAAAGATACAGTAGATACCTACCATTGTTACCATTGTTACTTACAGTGTTACTGAAATACTTCTTTAGGATAAATTATGTAAATAATCTGCTCTCTACACAGGTAATTTTACATTTCATGCAGTATGTAATTGATGTTCTATTAATTTTAAATTCAATTTATACCATCTTTGCAAATACCAACTCTACTTTTGCTGTAGAAATAGGTTTAAATCAGTTTATCTGGGACTCCAGGCATAGTTGAATCTGATATTGTATGCTACATTTCATCTCATTTAAATTGGTTTATTGGCATAAAAAGGCTCCTCCTTTACTCAAAACAACTATGTAATTTTAAACCAGGTATAATGCCACATTTACTTTGTAATAATTTAATAACCATTGGTTATTTTCTAACCATACAAAACATCTTCGATTTAATCAAACATTCCATTCATCCTCATGACCAAGATTGGTGCGGATGTGTGTGTAAAAATTAATTTCATTAGGTGTAAGTACATTATAATGGTAGGCATTTGGAGAAATGAATAATAAAACATAGATTCATAGTCTTTCCTTATCAGGTCAGGAGAGGCACAATGCACCCACATTGAGCCAATTATTCAAACCTTCATTTTGTGTGACTGGGGCTTGCTAATAACTCAATAATTAAATTTCAGGAGGTCAGTTTAGACCAGGAGGTCAGCCTGGACACAGATGTTAACGGAGCCTCCGAGAGCCTTGACAAGGTGACACTAACTGACCCGGTGTTGTCCCCTAGCGCTAGCTCAATCAATAGTGCCATCATGGAAGAGGTAAGCACTAGTAGAATTGACTTGTGAGTGTCAAGGATTCAAATACAATTTCTTAATTTATTGCAGTCTAACAACTTAATTGCAGTCTAACAACTTGGGTTTTCGCCAATGTTACATGTTTTAATAGATTTCCAACCTGGAAATGTTCATCAGGATTTGTTGTTCATTAGCACTACCCAGGGCGACTGTGGAATGGGATCCAAGTATTGGTTATAAGGGAATAAACCTTAGGTAATCCCAACCTAAAATTTTAAAATTCTATTTAGAGTTATTTCTGAATTTGTCATTTTTAGATTTCTAGTCGCGCAATTCTATTCACGCTCATTTTTTGTTGCTATTCAGAACTTCAGTCAGGTAAAATCAGTACTTTTTCCAAGCAAAAAGATTGACAGTCATACATTTAAATTCTACCTAATAATAATATGTGTTCCTTTCTCAAGATGTAAGTAAGAACTTGACCACAATAAAAAAATGTTGTGCTAACTGCAACAGTGAATATATGTACATATCTCGAAAAATACACTATTCATAAACTCCAAAACAGTTAAAATTAGCTACTGTGCATAATAATGTTTTGGTTAATTATTAAATTACAGTACCAATTAGCCTCAGGTTTCATCTCTTCGCACATTGCTCTGTACACTCAGTCCTTGTGTTTATTTCTTTTGTCTTCATGAATTACTCATCACTGTAGATAATGACCAGTCATCTGTAACAATTATTGTTTTATGGCTGTCTGTAGTTTATAAATAGTATTTTTGGAGTAACTAATCTTGCCTTGGGAATTATTTTATTTTTACCTTTATGATTTGAAGTGTGCAATAACGAAAATACAGACTGTTTTGCCCCAATAAAATATAAATATAAATGGGCTACATTTATATTTATTAATGTCCCCACCAAAGGGCACAGGCATTCACCCGGATACGAGTAAGATTAAGTCATACTCTGGCGAGATAACGAGGTAGACATATAAATATAAAGTATATCAAAAGCAAGTTTTCAAATAATAAATGTACACCTACAGCTATTTTGAATAGTATCTCTGCATTTGGCTTGGAAGCTGCTGTTCTCGGAAAGCATATCTAGGTGAATTGCAACTGCATGATGATGAAGATAGAAATTGCCACAGGAACTACTAAATTCTAGGTATTTAATGGGCTGGATACAATTGCTTAAATGGTTGGTAATCAAATAAGATTTAATAGAAGTTCTTTTTTTCTAAAGTTTTACTTTTTGTTTAAATTATATGTAAATAAGTCCTACATACAGGTGCCGAACAAAATGCAAAAAAGGAGTATGAAATTAATTCATACTCCTTTTTTGCGTGACGAGCATGTCGCCGTAATTCTGGAGAGATGAAGGTTCCTTAACCGTTAGAGCGTCTGTCCATATCACTAAAAAGTTATACAATGTGTCAATGAATAAACGCATAACCTTATATACCCCAACTTATTTTTTAATAATAAAATCTATTGAGAAAGAAACAACATTTGCCTATTGTCAATTGTCAATTGTAAGACGGGCTGGTTTCCGCAACTCGACGACGAAAGCGCCTATTTTGCGTGTGGGTGGGAATGCGACATCATTCGAGCCAACCCAACTCCTCCAGGAACGCCAGTAGGCCCTTTACGTTACCGACTATCCCTGGAAGGTCCCTCGATTGACCGAGGTGTTTAGCCCTGTAGTCCGCTACTCCTGTGCACTCTATGAGGACGTGAGCAGCCGTTTCTTCTGCCTCCAAGCAGGCTCTGCAAAGGGGGCTGTCGGTAACACCTAGGACATATAGATGTTTATTAAAGAAACCATGGCCAGTAAGTGCTGCAGTTACCAGTCGCATGCGCGGCCTACTAAGTCGAAGCAAGGTCTTAGCCAGCCTAGCGCTAGGGGGCGGCAAGGCCAGCTTAGCCTGCCTGCACTCCTCATGGTTTGTCCAAAGAGTGGCATGATCATTCCTGGTCGACTCTCTCAGAAATGAGCGTACCATCTTGAAGGGAAGAGGGATGATAGGTTCGGGACCATACGCTGTCAAGCTAGATCCTTTACGCGCCAACTCATCCGCTGCATCGTTACCTCTTGATCCGCTGTGTCCTTTTATCCATTGAAGGATTACGCGGTTGTGTTGACATGCCTCCATTAGTCGTTTGTGACACTCGTAGATTAGCCCTGAGTTAATAGTGTTGCTATTTAGGGCTTGTAGGACGGCCATGCTATCCGAGAGGATTCGAATGGAGGAATCTCTTACCTTTCTCGATGCTATGGCATTAGCGGCCGAGATGATGCCCATGCATTCAGCTTGAAAGACAGTATTATGGGCACCCAGTGGAATGGCTATCTTGATGTTTAGGTCCTCCGAAAAGGTGCCTGAACCAGTGCCTGCTTCAGTTTTTGAACCATCGGTAAAAATTCTGAGCTCTTTAACGTCGAGCCCCTCAACCCGATGGTCTTCATGTAACTGTATATTGTATTTTTTGTCAAAAACAAATTGTTTAGGGATTCTGTCACTGCAAGCCATAGAGATGGGAAATTTTTTGTAAACTTCCCCTAGGATGGCGGTGTGTGAGGTCCTGTTTTTCCTCCAAAGTCCTAAGGTGTTGAGTCTCACCGCAGATGACGCGGCCTCCTGCTTAATATACAGCTGGAGTGGCGGAAGACACAGCATGGCCTCCATTGCTGCTGTTGGAGTAGTTCTCATACTACCTGTGATAGCCATGCAGGCCAGCCTTTGGAAGCTTTGGAGTTTGCTTACCATTGTGGTTAGTTTGGTCCTGGTCCACCACACCACAGCTCCGTAGCAGACAAGAGGACGGATCACCGTTACGTACAGCCAAAGAATGATGTTGGGAGAAAGTCCCCACTTTTTCCCCACCATTCTCCGACACTGCCAGAAAGCAATACTCGCCTTCTTTAGTTTGTTGTCGATGTGGCTACTCCAGTTGAGCTTGCTGTCCAAGGTTATGCCCAGGTACTTCACCTCAGTTGCTAGCTGGAGTTCCGTTCCAAAGAGCTTAGGTAGGGTATACCTACCAAGAGCCCTATTGTTAGTGAACATGACCATTACCGTTTTTGTTGGGTTAACCGCCAGGTCATATTCTAAACACCAGCGCTCCACGATGCGAAGAGCTGTTTGTTTAAGGTTGCATACTGTGCTCGCAAATTTACCTGTGATGAGGATTACCAAATCGTCGGCGTATCCTACGGTGTAGTATCCATTAGCGTTAAGCTTGGTAATCAGGTCGTTAATGACCAGATTCCACAGAAGCGGGGAGAGCACTCCTCCCTGCGGGCATCCCCGCACTACCTCCGCCGACAGGGACTCTCCAGCTAGACGCACGATACGTTTGTTAAGCATGTTTGTGACCCAGTTGTTTACAGCTGTTGACACCCCATGCCTTGTTAGAGATGCACTTATACTGCTATACTGCGTCTTGTCAAAGGCACCTTCTATATCAATAAAAGTTCCAAGACAGATGCATTTGTTTTGAATCGCCTCTTCAATTGTGGATACAACTGCATGGAGAGCCGATTCAGTAGACTTACCCAAACTATATGCATGCTGATTCTTGTGTAAGGGTATATGTTTTAACGCTCCATCTCTCAGGTGTCTCTCGCACAAACGTTCGAGAGTTTTAAGCAAGAACGAGGTGAGACTAATCGGCCTGAAAGATTTAGCGTTAGTGTGGTCGCTCCTTCCTGGCTTCGGTATGAAAATTACGTTTACTACTCTCCACCTTTTGGGAACGTATCCGAATCTAAGACATGCTTTCATGATTCGGACCATTATATTGATGACGGGTTCCCCACCCCACTGTAGAAGTGCTGGGGAGATTCCATCTGGTCCTGCTGATTTAAAAGGTTTAAAGCTATTAATGGCCCATCTCACCTTGTCAGCAGTGATAATATTATTAGTTATGTCTAAGTGGTCGACAGCTTCATGGTGAACCTCTTCCGGCCACACAATCTCTTGAATAGTTCTACTTCCGGGAAAGTGAGTTTCCAAAAAGAGACTGTGTGTTTCTGTGGTGGAAGAGGTATATGTTCCATCGGGTTTTTTAAGCGACCCTAGCCTGGAGTTGCCTTGTTGAGCTAGTATTTGCCTTACCCGATTTGCTTGATCAACGGTTTCAATGTCGCTGCAGAATTTCCTCCATGAGTTGCTGCTTTTGAACCGTAGTCGTTTCTTGTACTTGGATTTGGCATCTTTATAGTTGTCCCAATCCTCATCAGCACTGGTGTTCATCGCCCTGTTTAGCAGTCTTCTGATCTTAGCACGCATCCTATCTAGATCAGGACCCCACCAAGGCTGCCCCTTGATGTTGGTAGGCGCTGGTGTGCTAAGCGGGCAAGTTGAATGGTAGCAGTCTATTGAAGTATTTGTAAAATCTGTTACCTGTTGTTCGATTTGTTCGGGTCCCTCCGGATCTGGTAGAGTCTCAGCCCAAGCAAGTCTTTCACCTAGGATAGCTCTGTACCTGGTTCTGTCAGTCTTGCGTGGGTTTCTCTTAGGGACAGTTGGGGAGAACGCTGCGTTGATCTCGAAGCGTATCCATCGATGATCAGAGCATGACGCCTCGTTGGACACATGCCAGCCCCCAACGTCGTCGGATATGTCCGCCGTTGCCAGGGTAATATCAACGATAGTTCTGCTCCGCTTGGTAACAAAAGTTGGTTCAGAACCTATGTTAAGCACATTGAGGTTTGTAGTAAATAGGTATTCAACAAGTGTCTTACCTCTGCTGTTCATATCTGGCATGCCCCACAGTGGGTGATGCGCGTTCGAGTCGGCCCCAACGATGAGCTGGAGGCCCGACTTCTCGCAGTGGTCCACCAGCCGGCACAGGTCGTGTGGAGGCGGGTTGTCCTCCGCAGGCATGTAGGCGGAGGCCACCACGAGCTCGCGGCACCTAGCTGTGTCGGGCAGTTGCAGCCTTATGGCACACAGGTCCCTGGAACAGAACTCTGTTAATGGCTGTGCTGGGATGTTGTTAGTAGTTATGATGCACGTTCTAGGGTTATCGTGATCAGTTGTACCGAAAAGCTTACCTCTCAAATTGGCGAGCCCTCGAATGCTACCGCGGTTGATCCACGGCTCCTGGATCAGAGCCACGGCAGTGCTGTTTGCCCCCAACCAGCGTCTTAACTGGGCCGTTGCAGTTTGGCTGTGTTGGAGGTTGGCTTGGAGGATTTTACAATCGCGGGAGAGGGACGCCATTTTTGGTCAACCCCTCCTCCACCTCCAAGACGAGTTCCTCCTCCAGCCGCATGGACAGCTCCTCGCCCTCAGAGGGCACCACTGCTGGTTCTGGCTCATCGCCTTCACCAAGCAGCATGGCCTCCCAGTTCGCGTGCTCGTCCTGCGGTTGAGCAGCAGAACTTTCCCCGACTGCATCGGGGCCTGTTTGCTGCCGCTCTGGAGTGGAACTCTGGGGCTTGGCTGTTCTTGATGAAACCCCAGTGATGACCAGCTTAGAGCTGGTCTGCGCTACCACCGGTGGTTCCTTCACAAATTTCCCACCGGGTCCCTGAAATTTGAGGTAGACCGAACCACTACCAAAAAGGAGCTGTCTGCCCCTTCCCAGCAGGGTCGGCACCACATCTTCAGGGACGTCTGTGATGAGAAACAGGTTGTCCTGCTGCTCATCCACTTTCTGGAGGAGCCATCGGTCAACCTGTGCCCACTTGTTCATAAAGTGGAGGACTACGCCGAAGTCGGGCGCAGACTTCCACTTGCCTCGTTCGTTGGGTATGAGCACCCCACATCGAACCCTGCGGACCATCTCCGATTGGCGTTTCACCACCAACTGTACGTTGGATGGTGTAGACACACCGGAGACACACTCCCGCAGCCAGTTCAGGGAGTACTCGTCCTCCACGAACAGTTTAAGGTGGCTGTCCTCGTAACGAGGCTTGCCACCGAATTTGGGGTTTTCCTTGCTCGGATCCGCCAACGCTTCCCTCAAGATTTTGTCATCAATCTCGTTGAGGATGAGCGTTGACAGATCCTGTGAAATATGACCAGTAGCGACGTCAGTTACGGCGATGTACTGGTCAGATTTCACCTTCTGAGCATAGGTGACCCCAGCTCTGCGCGCTTCCGTGCACTGCTTTTTAGGCTCCACTCGAGGAGAATTACTATCCTCTAGTCGAGCCCTCTTAGCAGCCGCGCGCTCGTTTTTGCCGGATCTCTTGGCAGATTTCAACTTCTTGTTAGAAGTTGGACCACCAGAGAACGCTACGGTAGGTTTAGCCCCGTTTGAGTCTAGGGTTGCCCCTTTGACACCACGGGAGCCGGTCACCTTACCCGCAGCTCCGGCTGTATTAACAGCGGGACCGCCATCGGTCGTCACCGTGGCAGATGGAACCCCATCTACGCCGGCAGAGGCCGATGTGGCAGCCAAACGCTGTTTTTTCTTCCACCGACGATTCGCCTTACGCCCTGGTCCGGTTTGCACCGTATCTGGACGTTTAGTCGATGGGCCCTTCCCTTGCAAAGATTGCTGGGGTGGTTTACTCTTTCGACCAACCGTCGTCCAGGCGCTGGCGAAATGCTCGGCGATGTTTGTCGAATGGCTCCGCGCACCGGGTTGCCCCGTGGCCCTGCCTCTCGACTCACTTTCGGGCTTTTTGCAGCTACCCTCCACAGTGGAATCACTACCGGTTTGCACCGGTAGGTCACTGATGGTGGCAGTGCGCCCAGTTGAGGCTTGAGGATCTGCCGAGGCAGATTCTCGCACCTGTTTGGAGACGCTTGCGGTTTTCACCGCTGGAAGCGTTCCAGATGGGTTTTTTGACCTGACACGATCCATGGTCAAATGTATAGAGATTCGTCTACTCGATTTCCCACCCTCCACGGAGCCCGCACAATTGGGAGCGCCTACTCGCTTGGAACAGCTTTCAGTCGCTAGGAGTACCGAGTAGATATAGGAGCATAGGGCTGGTACTTGGCGCGACATCGGGAGCTCGCTTCTGTGGACGATGGGAACCAAGGTGTCAGCGACATGGTCCCACCGCCGTAGTCACCGAAGCTTACCCCGTCAGCATGACCCATCCCTCCGCTATGACTGACGCCTTAGCGGACCCTACACCCCTAGCCGTGGCCCTCTGACGGGACACTTGGCCGTTACCCCAACCCGCGGCTACGGGCGAGGCTACCGTTTTGCCTGAAATCCAGGCCAAAGAGGGCGTGTTGCCTTACGAAGCTAAATCCACAGCAACGCTCGGCTCAACCCCCCAGGACCCCTTCATCCTGGCCTACGGTGGTCAACTGCGCAGACCACAAGACGCAGGTGAGTGTAGATAGTCTGCCGGGTACACCCACTTTAACCGACAGAACCGGAGCTACTTTTAGCCATCGGCTAGTAAGAGGTCCGGGTACCAGTCACTAGCCGCTGTTACCAGGGTGCACCAGGAGGAAGCAGAGGTTATGCAGGCGGACGTATCCTTCTGCATCACTTCAGCACCCCCACACTAGGAGGTAGTCGCTCAGAACACCCTCAACATTTGCCTAATATTGTAGAAAATATTTGAGGCTTAAGTTGTGTCATTTCTGACAAATGTTATATAAACTTAACTAAAGATAGATTCTTACATCATCTTTTTATGAGATTAGGTGTTGGTAGTAAGCATAAATAATGTCAGAGTCGATACTCCCCAAGGTAGGGTTTCCCCTGTGTTTTGGGATAAGCAGTGAAGCTAAAGATTTGAATGAAGAAAAATTAGCAGTCCAAATCAAGTACTTTTACAGTTTCAATGTAATGCAGCTATCTAAAACTTAAAGAAGGTAATTTAAAGTTTAAAATTCTTCATTTTGTGCCTAAAATAGTTAGTATTTGGGTGTGTGTGTTAGTATTTGTGAGTGTATATATGGCTGTGTGAGATGAGAAAGTGTAGTGGATGTATGTGAAGAGAGGTGTGTTATGAATGTTTTTGTTTTATTTTTACCATCATTTCTAAAAATACGTATGTTTGTGCACCTAGAATATAATTATCAAATATGTATTTATCAAGATTGTACCATTTTATTTATTTTGTTATACTTATTATTGTAAAATGGGGATGAAATTTTCTGTGTCGTCATAATTCATCGATCTTAACCACTTAGAAATAAGCTTTTTGCATTCAAAATTTGGTTTAAGATATATATACACAATATTGCAGGTTTTATTGTAAATCTCTGCATAAATCTTGTCTTTGTTGAGGTGGTTATAAAAACTTTATCTTTTCGTCTTTTAGAACTAGGTGTATACTCAAGAGATTGGTGTTGTTTTAGCAGAATATTCTGAATAAAAAGTTGTCTAACAGTCAAAACGTCACAGAAATGATAAAGTTCTTCGGTCAGATAGATCCTGAGCTTAAAGGTGCAAACCTTTAAAACAGCACGTTGAGCACGCTCCAGTGACAAAAGAGGTCCCTTATTTATATATAGTCAGGTCATAAGTTCTGTCACATGTGCAATATGAAATAATTTAGACATGTTTATTATCTATGTAAACATTTATATAGCAAAATGAACTTAAAAAAACATAGATTGTTATGGTAATAAAGTTTTTTCAAAATGACCCCCGCGATTTTGAATACAGGCCTTTATTCTGCGCGGCCAGTCGTCTATCGCAGCACGAACGAGGTCCATGTCAATATCGGCGGCTGCCTTAATCAAGGATGGCTTGAGTGACTCCAAATCAGGATGAGGCTTTGAGCAGGCCTTTTCCTCCAAGTGTTGCCATGTCTTGTAATCTAATGGACTCAAATCTGGACTGGAGGAGGGCCAGTATTCGTGCCGGATGAAGTCGATTTCACGCGCCGCCAGCCAGTATTGTGTGCTTTTTGCTCTATGAACTGGCGCAGAATCTTGTTGGAATACCCAGTGCCTGTTATTAAACATGGTATGAGAAACAGGTTCCACAAGGTTCTTGAGGACTGTATTTTGATACACAACTGCATTCGTTTTTACGCCTTTCTCACAAAAATGTACCTTAGTTAAGCCCCAATAAGAGACTCCCAACCAAACCATGAGCGAGGATGGAAAATGACCTCGTTGGACACGCGGAATACGGTTGCTCGCTTCTTCACTGCTGTGTGCGTACACCTTATCATTTTGTTTGTTGTAGCTCTCTTCCACGGTGAAAATTTTTTCATCCGAAAAAAGAATTTCCCGATGCTTTTTTCCCGCGTACCGCTTCAACAAAGCGCGGCATTTCTTCAGTCTCAGGTCCATTAAACGAGCGTCCAAACGATGTCCTGTTTTTCTTCGATATGCCCTAAGCCCTAAGTCTTTATTTAACACCCTTTTCACCGTGGTCCTGCTTAACCCCATCTGAAGGGCCTACAGTTTCTGCTTACGTATGGGATTTCTTTGAATTCGCGCCTTCACAGCTTTTATCACTGCTGGAGTCCTAACAGAGCGAGGGCGACCACTTCTTGACCTGTCATCTACACTAGAGTCTTCATTGTATCGTTTTATGGTACGATAAACGAATCTTTTGGTTATTTTCAAATTTTTCAGTAAGTCGAAAATCTGAATTGGCGCGTAACGGCAACGATGCAACGCAATAACTGCGATACGGTCTTCTTTAAGTGTCCACTCCATATTTAAAAATGAGGAAAATTCTAAAAAGTACACATTTTTATTTTCATGAAAAATTCGAAATTCGAATTCAAAAAACTTTTATGTGGCCAGCGTTCTAAATTCAAAAGTTTTTATTGTGTGACAGAACTTATGACCTGACTGTGTATACCTCCCCAACATGTTATGCAATATCTCAAAAGAGATTCGCATAGAGCGAAATAAATATTTTTTAGTAGTGATGCATTGGTAACATGTCTCAAATTTTTAAATATAAGTATTAGTTTACGAACTTTGCCACCTAGAGTTTGAATATGTTTTTTAAAATTTAAGTTCCGATCCAATGTTATGCCTAAATATTTGATTGTAGGGGTTCTTTCTAAGGTTTTACATGAGCAGTTATTTTCTTCTTTATATACATAGTCGGTCCATAAGTTCTGTCACAAATATTTTGCCGCATAGTAAATAATACCAAGTTTTATTTTATTTAATACTATATATGGTTTGATAGCTCATTAAATACTGATAAATTAGAAAGATTATTGGATTTAAATGCTTAAAGCCATATTACACAAATGCTAGTTTCTTCAGAGATTTTGCACTTTTTTACCCAATCAAAAATACGGACGTGATTCACTTTATCTTTTTTCCATGACTCTTAAAACCTTTCAAACTTATGTGAGATTTTAGTCAGAACCCTCCCTAAACCCGTTACCTTCATTTTGAAGCATAAGATAACTAAGTCTGGGTAAAACTAATTTTCTTATTCACATTTTACGTAGTGTACTTGTTGCCCACAAGATCATTTTTATACGTTTTTCTGAAAACATAAAAAGTACGTAAAGTTCTCTTTGGGAGCAGTTGGAACTGAAAGCTAACAGAAAATCAAATGCTAGTTGTTAAGCATGGTTTAAAATCGAGGTTTCAGAATAAATAAAAAAAACCTTGTTGGTTATCTGGAACACTGTTTTTTTATTTGTGCGTTTTCAAAAACTTGTGTCCAATTTCTTCCTTTGAAAAGCAGAACGGTATCGTCAGCATAGGTTACTATGTTGCGATTGGGTAGTTTAAGGCTGCAAAGTTCATTAATATATATCAAGAATAGAGTGGGTCCAAGAATGCTGCCCTGTGGTACCCCCCACTCTACTGGCTGGGTAGTGCTCATATATTCACCTATTTTTACGCTTTGCTTTCTATCAGATAGTTAGCTTTTGAAAACATTGAGTTGGTTACCCCTTACACCAAGAGAATCAAATTTAGATACAAGGAGTGGGATCGAAACCGTGTCGAACGCCTTGGTCAGATCAAGAAAAATCCCCAAACATCTCTCTCCTCTATCCAAGGTCGCAGTTATGAAGTTAGTGACTACATGAACGGCATCGGAGGTGGATTTTTTGGAACGAAAACCAAACTGTCTCTCTGACAAGATGTTGTTGCTTTCTAAAAAGTTTTATTATACCTTTCAATATTTTAGATATGGATGGGAGGATCTAGATAGGTCTATAGCAGTCGGCACGGTCCCGATCACCCCCCTTGTGAATAGGAATCACTACTGTAATAATACCAGTTGTACTGAAAATACCAGTATCCAAACAGAGATTAAATATGTAGGACAAATAAGGTACTATGATTTTGTTATTTTGCTTTAAGATTTTGTTCGGGATATTGTCCCAACCTACTGAGCATTTATTTTTAAGCTGCATGACAAATCTATTTACCTCATCACAGTCCGTACTAATTAAGATGAGCGAGTCTGATCTACTGACTGGCATGACACTCTCCTGAATTGTTTCCTGATTTTCTATATTTTCTGCTAACTTTTTACCGACATTGACAAATAATTCATTAACAAATTCTATGGAGTCTTTAGCTGATTTTTCTTTTTAATAATTCATTTGGTTGATTTTTTGTTTTAGTAGTAGATATAATTGTTTTTTATGGCATTCCAAATTTCCTTGCTGTTTAATCCGGCTTTATTAAATAAAGATTTTTCGTAATTTCTCTTAACTTTGTATAATTGGTTGTTGCAAAAATTTCTGTACCTGTGTTAGGTTACTTTTAAGGTCTCATTCTCTGGGTTTGACATAGACTTTTTATGTAAATTGTCCCTATTACGTAGACATTTTAGCAGACCAGGCGTTAGCCATGCTTTGATGATCCGTTTATTTGAAGGTACCTTATGGGTTGTCTTGTTTTTATCCAGTATGGTCTGTATCAATCCAATAAATTCATCTACAGCTATGTTGGGATCATTTATTTGGTATAAGTATGCAAAATTTAAACTAATTAGATCATCTGCAAATCCCTGGAAATTTATTCTACTATAGTTACTAGGTGGGACTACGATCTTCTTCTGTTCGATATCCAGACAAAGAAGGACAGCTTTGTGATCTGTAACTGTAGAGGGAAGAACAATTGTGAGGAATTCCTTCTTAGTTTTAACTAGAACTTGATCCAAGCATGTGCGACTAGCGTCTCTGTAAGTACAGCGTTACTAGTAAGGAAATCATCAAGATAATTATTTATAGAGTCAAATTTAATAATAATTAATATATATAATTAATAATAATAAATAAATAATCAATTTGAATAAGATACTGAAAGATTGAGCTTTCGCAAAACCGACATAAGAAAGTCCTTTAATATGATTTAAGCCGTATTTAAATATGCTTTGTGAACTTGGGTACCCGCGTAATTGTTTTACTAGTTCAGATTTTGATGACGAACATATATGAATATCTGTTGTGAGTGTTGGAATAATACTGAGTTTTATGTGCGTTGTTGCTGTGTATGTGTCTGTCGATTTGTTAAATGTGGTTATAAAGTAACGTGTGTTTAAGACAGCTTGTTCTGTAGTACCAACTTCACGCAGGCGGGCGTCGGCGTTCGAAATTTGAATGTCAGTACCAACTTCACAGACAAACTAGGGGCTGCACGCAGGCGGGCGTTGGCGTTCGAAATTTTAATGTCATAATATGTAGAAAAATTACACATTATGGTCATGTGTAATTTTTCAAATAAGAAATGAGTTTTTACCAAGTAGTTTAACATTATGCTGATCGTAACGTGCGGTTTTTGTAAGCAGTAAAGAGGGTTTATGATACGTGTGTAGATAAATATGCTTATGAGTCTACCTAAGACTTTCTTTAGAGCTGGGACAGAGTTATAATAGAGTCATTTTGTAGATTTAAGCTTTTCAATGTCACTTTCACACGTAACGCGTACATACGGCAGATTTTCAGTTTTACGAAGATAAATTAATCCACGCGATGACCAGCAATACATATAGCTGAACTCACGAGCCTTGTAAAATAGTTGCTGTGTCTTGTATGTTAGTGTTTCCGACATAAATACGTCCTTTTTAGGATTTAAATGAAGGGTGTTCAGATTGTTCGTTAGATTTATTCTTATTAAAATCTTTTACTGCCCGCAACACGCTAAATTTCTTAATAATGCTACAGAAATCGACCACTATGGGTCTCGTAGCGTCTCTTCTTGCGCTGGTTCTGTAGATATCCTTTATTTCCAAGATTGATGCTCAAAGTAGATGACAGAGTCTTGAGAACATCACAGAGATCACTTTTTGATTCCGGTTTATGGTCTTCGACCGGCTTGTTAAGCCCGGGACTGACCGACGTTACGCGGTGTAATCACGGCGTAACGTAACATGTTACACCGCGAGCATTCATGCAGTTAGTACGTAATATTCGCGGCGAGCGGCGAGCAACGTGCTGCTCGCAGCTCGCCCGGAGTGCTCCATAAGGTGTATTGCAGATCTCAAGGCAGGATGATCGGGATTTTCGCTCAAAAAACTCCAGCTTCTCTTCTAGGGCCAGTATAGGCTTCTTAATTAGACGTTTTTCCTGTTCTAAGTCCTCAATACGCTTAAGCATTTCGTCGTACTTTTCCGACGTGTTGTCAATGCTTTTAGTTATCTCGTTATTTTCATTTTGGTCATTAGAGAATGACCCTCATAGATTCTTGGAGTGCGTTTAAGCGAGATTCTACACTCAGTGTTAGTGACAAGAACATGCCGCGCATCGTGTTCATAAATGCTCGAAAGTCTTGTGTGTACACAACTACACAAATACACAACTCTGCGTTGCGTGCCTGCCACGCTCGCGCTCCTCCGCCGGCGAGTTCAATCTTAAGTATCCAACACACCATTTTTGTTTTTTTCATTTGTTTCCCATAGTTTGGACTGGCAGCAAGTACCTACCTAAAGGTAGTTTTTTTTTTATCACTTAGGTTACTATACCAGCATCATAGAAAGTACCTATTTAGATAGAAATCAATGGAAAGATGAAGTAAAACTAAAATTTAGGTTAAGTACCTACTAACTACAATACATCGCAAAAATCTAGGCACTTTGAATTCCCAGCCCCCGCCCTCACTTACCGTACAGCTCGCGCCAAGTTTCTGTGGCTCTGAGCGAGCGGAGACTATCTTTCACTCATAAGGGTGGGGTGAGTGAGAGAGACGCGTAACCTTTTCAAATGTCTAGATAATTTCCGACGAATTGTACGTACTAGACCTACACTTCGCTCGCTAGTTGAATGCTCTCCAAATATAGGTACCTACGGGTTGCGTTTGTGTGAAAGTACCGTAGTAGTCTGTGTAGCTGCTAGCATTCTTCTGTGAGACACTCGTACCCCGAACTGCTCAAAGTACACCGACACAGCTTGATTGACACTGTCATTACATCACCATTTCACAATATTCATTCCACATTTGTTTATCGAAATGCCATTGCGTGGCACGCGCCGCGCGTAGCTCGCGCACCTGAACGCAGATAGGTAAGCACTGACGGAATAAACAAAACAAACAAACAAACAAACAAAGAGATGCCCGCACCCCTCACATCCACCCCTAACCAAGCCCCTTCCGTGATTTGCCCTCGCTCACTTGATGTTTCCACCGCGACGCAAAGACTGTCTCTTTTTTCCATATAGATGAAGAAAGTAAGCGAATCTACGAATTTCTATTAAGAATCCTTGCGTTTTAGTAACGAAAACGAAATCCGGTTTTATTTTGGCAAAGATTAGCCGGCGGGCTCCCGGCCAGCCGTGTGAGCTTCTTTTTAGCGTGAGAAGAATATACTCTACTCACGAAGTCACGTCACGTCACGCGCGACCGTCCACTTTAACTGACCCCGGACGGTCGCGCGTAAGTTAGTTTAACAATAAATTGAGAGCGCAACAAAAATTACTTTTTTTTTCTTAAAAAATATGACCTATATTTAAAGTCAGTGAATCGATTATGCGTTAATGATTTACATGTTGTATACTCCTGTTTTCCAGATAACAACAGACCGGGCCAACAACATTCTGATCACAATTACAGAACCTCAAAAGATTGGAGAAGGCATGAGCTCATATGTAGCGTACAGGGTAATCACAAAAACCAACATGCCGATATTCAGCAAACACGACTTCTCGGTGATGAGACGGTTCAGCGACTTCCTCGGACTTCATGATAAGCTGTCGGAAAAGTTCCTGAGGTCGGGCAGGATTATTCCGCCAGCGCCTGAAAAGAGTATTGTTGGTAAGAAACCTGTTCACACTTCATTATCTATAACTATCAATTAATAGTACATTAGGATTCAAGTGTGCTAAGTTGGTTATTTCTGACGAGGCGGTATTATTCGGTATTTTGAGGTAAGTTCGTCTAGTGTGTATGATCAATGCACACGAGTTTCATACGACATTTATCAACACAATTGCGAGGATAAAAACAGACTTGTATTGATAATAACCACAATAAAATGAAAGCGTAAACAAATATTTATGGAAAATGGCGCGCTGGTCTTGTTATTTCCGTGAGCCTAGTCCAAAGACTGGCAAAATCGCTAAACAGCCTATAAAACAAAGTTTTAAATACGCAAATTAAGGTTAATATGTAGTGAAAAAAATATAATATGATATCTACTTATCCTAATATAGTTTGTTTATTTTCAAAATTATTCATTGTTTGTAGTCGCGAATTCTCCTTTATGTCTTCTACCGAATGAAAACGTGTGCCACGAAGTGGTAATTTGAGTTTAGGAAAAAGGAAGAAGTCGGCTGGAGCCATATCTGGTGAATAAGGTGGTTGCTCGATAGTATTTGTTGAGTTTTTGGTCAAAAATTCCATTACAATTATGGCCTTGTGCGAAGGCGCATTATCGTGATGCAAAATCCAAATCAAATCAAATCAAATCAAAAATCATTTATTTCCATAGGATGTTGTTACATCACTTAGATCCGTCATTACATTTTTTTGGGTGAGTTCACTAACACAATGGCGGAATCTGTGGAGAAGAGCTCACCGAAGAAACTCCACAGTCGTCGCATCTTTTGCGTTTCCTTTTTTAAAGAATTTTCTTTCCACAAATCTGTCCTTTTTCGCCGAATTTGCTCTCTTAAACGCCGCATTACGCTCAAATAATATTCTTTATTTACCGTTTCACCTTCCGGCAAGAACTCCGAGTGCACAACACCTCGATAGTCAAAGAAAACAGTCAACATGACTTTAACTTTTGATCGACTTTGGCGTGGTTTTTGCGGTTTCGGTTCAGTTGGGAGGCGCCACTCCGAAGCCTGTTGACTAGTTTGCATGTCAAACTCGTCAACCCACGTCTCGTCACCAGTAACAATGCGTTTCAAGAATGTTGGGTCGGAATTGACTCGTTCTAGCATGTCCTCAGCGACTCTTATGCGATTGAGTTTTTGGAGAAAATTCAGGTCTTTTGGGACCAGCCGAGCAGCAACATGTTTCATACCCAAGTGATTATTTAAAATGGTGCGGATCGACTCGTGAGACACAGAAAGTTCAGCGGCTATCTCTCTCAAATTTGAATGAGGATGTTAAGTCACTAATTCCTTCACTTTTGCGACGTTAACTTCAGTTGAAGATGTTGATGGCCTACCAGTGCGAGGTAAATCTTCTATCACATCTCGACCGCTTTTAAACGTTTTGTACCACTCATAAGCACGTGTTTTTGATAAAGTCGATTCACCGTAAGCCTTCTGTAACATTTTCAGTGACTCCGAACACGAAATTCCGTTGGCGATGCAAAATTTAAGACAAACTCTTTGTTCGATATTTTTGTCCATAGTGAAATTCGCAGTACACACTAGATAGATCTAACTAAAAACAGCACTATAATAAATATAAACAACAGATGCAACTCAAAATCCGCGCCAAAATGGAAAACAGGTGTGCTAATTGAAAAACAACAAAAAAAAACAAAATTTGAATTTGGAACCATAGACAAATTATCCATTCCCGATACTTTTTTGACTGAATATAAAACTCCTAGCGGAGATTGAAAAAAAAATATAAGTAATAATCACTAGTTATCGTGCCGGAGAAAGTCGCTGCTAATTATTCTGAGGCACCGAGTGTCATTATTCTATTTTAGTGATCGGTCCAATAAACTGTGGCCCAGATGCAAAGCCGACAATTCAACATATGACGGACACTCAAGTCTCTTGCTCGGAAAATGTCAGCGTCAATATGAGCAACACTCTATTTTATGCAGTCTGAGAAGCAAAACTCCTCGCTCTGACCTTCCAATCACAATCCCAATTTGTGCCACCCAGGCACCACCAAGCTCAAGATGACTTCCACCCCCTCTATGGAGAGTGCCAACGGCCCTCCCACCGCGGCCGGCAGCGCGCAGTCTCAGTTCGTGGAGCGACGGCGCGCGGCGCTTGAGAGATTCGTGAACAGGGTCGCGCAACACCCCGTTTTATGCGTCGATCCGGACTTCCGCGAGTTTCTCGAATCAGGTGGGGATACTTAGTCTACAAGGGGGGCTGAGCTCCCTTCATATTTTTACAAGCCGTCATGATCGGGTTAAGGATAATAAGAACATATTATGAGGACGGCGGTGCCCTCGTATTTTTACCGTCGACATAATCTGGTCAATAAAGGGGGCTAAGCTCCCCTCGTATTTTTCGACATAATCCGGTGCACCTAGTCAGTAAGCTCGTCCTTTCGACGTGTATTAATTTTCTTGTTTATAATATGTGTTTGGAACTTCTCCGTTTTATCAAATCTCGTCACGTAGCCAAAAATATTGATTTTGTCTGCCGAAATTACTGAATTGCGCGACCAACTGAGCGCGACAACAAATAATGGTTTTGTTTGACAACATTTTTGAATTGCGACGTATTTTTTCTACAGAAGCGTTGTATTTATCCCTTGAAACGCCAACAGAGTCTGAGCTCCCGAAGGCGACGTCCACGTCAGCCCTGAGCGGCGCGGGCGTACTGCGCCTCTTCAACAAGGTCGGCGAGACCGTCAACAAGATCACGTACAGGATGGACGAGTCCGATCCCGTGAGTAGAACATTATTTTTATCTACACACATATCATAAACCCTCTTAATGAGGGTTTATGATATGTGTCAATCAATCATCGATCAATCGGTTTGATTGATTGATTTGCAACTATGAAAAGAATAATGAAGAACTTAAAGGAGATGGCTAAATCTATATTTTTTTTCTTTATTTATTCATGTTTCACAGCAATTAAAACACAATATTAATTAATAAGGAAAAGAAAATTTAAAATGCCAATTACGAAATAATAGAAAGATAAAATAGACATATAAGAACCTATCTATAGGAATAATATAATAAGTGAGTAAAGTAATAAACTTAGTTCAAACTGGTCTGACGACATGGTGACCTGCTGATTGAATGGTGTATGAGGGTGTGTGAGTGTGTGTGTGTATGTGTGGGATCGACAATTTAATTAAGTTTTTAGTATGATGCTAGAGCTCGTCTAAGCTGAAATTACGCGCCCCACTCCTTGGTTTTGTACTACTTATAGAAAAAAAAACGTTCGAAAATCGACAGCGAACTATATCTCTTTGATCAATGCCTTTGATCAATGCCTTTGACAGTGTAGGTACAACACTCAAATCTCACTCAATCATAAACAACTGTCAACTGACATTTTTGTTTACATTATTGTGAAATGCTATCGTTATCGACTTTATGTGTGTGACGTTGCTGTTTCTGGTTCCCGTGACACAGGGTATGCAACGTATGTAAATGTTGATGTGTATGTGCCTGCGCCCAGTGGTTCGAAGAGCGCACCTCCCGCGTGGAGGCGCTGGAGTCGTCGCTGCGCCGGCTCTGGCTGGCGGCCGAGGCGCTGGCGGCGGAGCGGCGCGAGCTGGCGGGGCGGGCGCGTGACGTGGGCCGTGCCTGTGCCGCGCTGGCGGGGGCCGACCCGCATGCGCCGCTGTCCAGGGCGCTGACACGACTAGCTGACTTACATGAGAAGGTAAGGTTTTGCGGAACCGCATTCAAATTGGTCGAACCGTTGTGGAGATAATTGAAGCCATATGTTTACACATACAAACATACGTAGACGGCTCTGGATAGGGGGCGAGGCACTAGCGGCGCGGGCGTGAGAGGCGCTAGCGGGGGCAGATCCGCACACGCCGCTGTCAAGAGTGTCAGAAGAAGACTTACTGACTTATACGAGAAGTTAAGGCTTAGAACCATCACTGATAAATGGCAAAGGCTATGCAGAAAACTGTTTTTAAATCGTTCGAACCGTTTGAGAGACAAATGAGTACATACCTTTGCATAAACTAACAAACGTAGACGGCTCTGGCTAGGGGGCGAGGCGCTAGTGGCGCCGCTGTCGAAAGCGCTGATACTAGCTGACCTACTCGAGAAGGTGATAGACCAGAACCATCGCCATATGACCAGGCTAGTGTAGCATGAGAAGGTAGGTAACTAGCTAAGAATCAACGCCAATGGATGACAAACACGTTGTAGAAAACCGTGTTTAAATCGGTCGAACCATTTTGGAGATAAATGGGTACTTTTGGGCATACCTTTGCACCTACAAACATACTTTGACGATTGAAGGCTCTGACTACGGGGCGAGGCACTCGCGGCAAGGGGAAAAGAGGCGGGGCAGGCCTGTGCCCCGGTAGCGTTGACAAGACTAGGTGACCCGCGCTAGAAGGTGAGAGAGACTTGGCTAAACTCGCATTACCATTCTTGTAGATCAAAGGCAAACGAAGAAATGTCATTGGCCTGTACAAAACTTTTGAGTTTGACGTGCATATTATATTTTTAGTAATGTTAGTTTAGATAGGTGTCCAGAAGCATCGCCGAAGAATCACCAACACTTATCTAAATCACGGATGGATAAAGAACGCCGTACGAAAATTGTATCTAAATGTGGTGACCTTGATTTGACAGTTCGCATCTTTAATAAATAAATAAACCATTGTTGTAGAAAGTACACATTGAATTTTATTGACAGGTAAATCTCAAAGTTGACAAGCATAGAAACTCTTTCACAAAGTAGGTCAGTAACTAACAGACCAATAAGATTGAATACATGCTTCACTTAACATCCCGTCTCGTTTTTCTTATTGGTGATGGTGAGTCCAGCTCTTGTGCCAAGCTCTTTAAGTCGTGGCCAGAATAAGGGCTTCGTCAGGAAGTCCGCCACCTGGTCGACCCCTTTCACTTTGAGAGTTGACAAAATTCCTGTCGTGACACATTCTCTCACAAAGAAGTGCCTCAATCTTATATGCTTTGTCCTTTGATGGCATTCCACTGGAGGATCATGTGCAAGTCGAATAGCTGACTCACTGTCTAGGTATAACAGTGTTCTGATATCTTTGAGTGGCAACATGAACTGCAGAATTCTTTTTAGCCATATTAATTCTCGGGCTGCTTCGCTAGCGGCCACTATTTCCGCTTCGGTAGAGGATATGGCTACTGAAGTTTGCTTCTTACTCTGCCATGCAATAGCTCCTCCTGAGTAGAGACAAATCTTTCAGGCATTTCGATTTGTCAGATGAATGGTAGGTAATACCAAAATGTTGTGTGCCTTTAATATAGCGCAGTATTCTTTTGACTTTGGCTATATCTCCTGGCAAAGGGTTATCTAAAGTTCTGGAGACTACGCTCACTGCGAATGTGATATCAGGGCGTGTCCCAACTGCTAGATAAGAGAGTGCGCCAACTGCATATCTATATGGAAAAGGATCACTTTCCATCTCTTTTTCTGTAGTAACAGAGTCTTTCACAATAGGTGTTACGGCAGCTTTGCAGTCGTGCATGCCGAATCGCTCCAACAGTTTCTTTGCATATCCTTTCTGGTCTATGGTAATCGATCCATCATCGTTTCTGGCAATCTCGATGCCTAAGAAATATGAACCAGGTTTTGTCGTGATCTTGAAGTGCTGACGCAGCTCATCAAGAAAAACTTGCGTTTCAGACTCCGATGCTGACGCCAACAATCCGTCATCAACATATAATGCTAGGATTAACTTTTTGTTACTATCCTTGTTTCTTATAAAGAGACATGGATCACTATGGCTTTGCTTGAATCCGATTTTTAGTATGTACTCAGTTATACAGTAGTTCCAGCATCTTGGTGCTTGCTTTAGACCGTATAAACTCTTTATGAGTTTACATACTTTTCCTGAATCATCACTAAACCCTTCAGGTGGCTTCATATATGTCTCTTCATTTAATGTACCATACAGAAAAGCCGTTGAAACTTCAAATTGGGACAACGTCAGATTTTCTTGAGCAGAAACACTCAGAAGTGCTCTTATAGTGCTGGTCTTTGCTACAGGACTAAATGTCTCGTAGTAATCCACTCCTTCTTTCTGCGAGTAACCCTTCACTACGAGTCGAGCCTTATATTTATCAACCGTACCATCAGGATTGGTTTTAACTTTGTAAATCCATTTGCAAGGGATTGCTTTCCTTCCCTCAGGCAAATCTACCATTTCCCACGTGTGGTTCTCGTTGAGAGAGTTGATTTCGTTTTCCATAGCTTTTATCCATTTTTCAGATTCAGCACTTTGTATAGCTTGCTTAAATGTAGTCGGTTCTATTAGATCAGTAGTAGTCTGGGCATGACAAATATTGCAAACATAGTCCCTGTATCGACTTGGCTGTCTAAGGTTCGCACGGCTACGAAGTGTTAGCCCTCTCTCATTTTCTACCTCAATAGCGTTCAGTTGATCAGGTTCAGATTCCATTACAATGTCATCTTCCCTTTCAAGCTCAATGTTCTGTTCCATCTGCTCATCTGTTTGTTCTACACTACTGTCAACTATGTTCTCTCCAACTTCATTATTGTTAGCAACTTCTTCTGATCGCTCATTCTCTGTTTCAGGCTTCTCATCATTTTCAACTGCAGGTGATTCTTCCACACTTGGATCCGATTGGGTTTGAGGATTCAACGTAAAACCCCGAAATTTAAGTTCAATCTGGCGATATGGCTCTAACTTCTGACTTGAACTATCTTCCTCAGTTCTGGTCTTGCTTTCAAGCTCTTGATCAGTTCTGGTCAGATTTTTGACATCTTCCAATAAGAGAGTTTCATCAAAAACTACGTCTCGAGACCTTATCAGATTGAAATTTTCGCAGTCCCAAATTCGATATCCCTCTTCAGAATCGTACCCAATGAGAATACCTTTCTGAGCCTTTTTGTCAAATTTCTTACGTTTTTCTTTTGGAACGTGCGGGTAACAAATGGTTCCAATAATCCGCATGTGACTAATCCTTGGCTTCTTGCCATGCCATGCTTCATATGGTGTTTTTCCTTCAGGACCTGGGCCTGTCCTGTTAAGAATGTACACGCTCGTCATAATCAGCTCAGCCCACAAGCCATTTGGAATTTTCACATGGGCGTGCATCATGGCTCTCGCCATCTCCACAACAGTTCTATTCTCCCTCTCAGTGGGATTTTGTTGTGGGGTATAAGGCATCGTGAACCTCTGTTTGATACCTTCTTTCGCTAGTGTAGCACGAACCCTTTCATTATCGAACTCGCCACCATTGTCACTTAAAACTTCTTTTATTTTTATACACGCTGTCTTAGCTTCAGCTATAAAATGTAGTAGTTTTTCGTGGACATCAGATTTTTGACGCATTACGTATACCCAGCGGTACTTCGTGTATAGGTCCTTGAATAAAACAAAGTATTTATTCTTGCCGATCGAGCAGGGGAATGGTCCACACACATCACTGCAAATCAATTCTCCAGGTTGAGTGGCTTTTTCCCTAGTCCCGAACTTCAATCTATGAGATTTCCCATAAACACAGCCTTCACAGAGTTCTGTCTTTGCTTCAGTCTTTATGTTTAAGTCTCTCTCCAATACCTTTTTCAAGTGTGTTTTATTTTGATGACCGAACCGCTCATGGTATAATTGTAATAGATTTACTTCAACAGTTTTATCTGGGGTAGCTGGCTTCACGCATTTCAGTTTCAGACGGTAAAGCCCACCCTCTTTCTCTCTGTTGCCAATTAGCTTGGTCTCGCCATTAATCTTCATTATGCACGTAGTGGGATCCGATTCAAAGGTGCTATTATTAGCGATGTCGTGTGCGGCAAGGACAGAAAAAAGGTTCCTGCTAATGCTAGGCACGTACCAAACATCCTTCAAAAGGATTTGCTCTCTTCGACCATCTACTTCAGCTTCTGCACGAATAGAACCCATCCCTACTGCTGGGATTGTCTGTCCGTTAGCTCCAGTAACCGTGTGTGAACCCTTGAAATAATTAAAGTCCTCAAAGAGATCGTCTCTGTTTGTTATGTGGCTGGTTGCCCCATTGTCCACATACCAGTTCGTGTCTCTGACTTTAACGTCAAGGTTTTCGACTGAGAAAATAGCTAGGTTCATATCTACGGTAGTCGACTTCTTTGGTGGTCTGCCATCTGCGATCCATTTCTGACATTTTCTTACAAAATGTCCAGATTCTCCGCAATAGTTGCATTTGTGACTTTGAACGTCTTTCTTCTTTGTCTTATCCTTATTGCCTTTATTTCTTGCTTTCGCATATAATGCCTCTGCACTACTATTGCCTTCTGCGCTGCTTTCCGCCTTAATATCTGCTTGTTGCTTTGTTAGGATCTTCTCATGTGCGCATAACTGTGTTGTAAGGTTCTCTATCGTGCGCTCAGTCTTCGTCATTAGATTCCAGCTTGACTTGAATCCCAAATACTCATTCGGTAAAGTGTCCAATATCTTATAGATCAATATTGCTGCTGGCAACTCATTTGTCTCTTCTAATGCTACATTGAGTTCGTGCCAGTGACTCTTTAACGTTGAAATATGTGTAGCCATGTCATGCTTGGTATCCCTCTCGTATCCGAAGAATGTTTGACACATTTCGTAGGATTTGTCTACGATACAACCTCCGTACAGCCGATTTAGTTCATCCCACATATCCTTAGCGTTATCGAAGCGCATCATCTTTGTTACTATGTCGTTTGGCAAATTCGTAGTGATCAAGACAGAAACTATGCTATCTAGTTTATCAAATTCTTGTACTTCCTTTCCATGTTTCGCAATTTGCTCCGATGTTGGCGTACCTTGCAAACTTGCTGGTCTGGATTTTCTACCTTCCAACAAATCTTTAGCACCTGGTACACCCTTCAGCACCATGAAAACTTTGAATTTCCACATCTTGAAGTCATCGGTCCCTGATAAGTTTCCGATTCGAACCTTGGCAGCTTCTACGATAGAATTGTCCATTTTGACGTTTCCCTTGTAGACTAAGTTTTACACGAATCTTGTGTCCTGCTGACACAGTCTTGGTTTCTTTACCAAGATAACTTATTGGGATGACTTTGCGATTGGTTTAAATACTTTTTAAATCTCTGCTACCACTTTAATAAATAAATAAACCATTGTTGTAGAAAGTACACATTGAATTTTATTGACAGGTAAATCTCAAAGTTGACAAGCATAGAAACTCTTTCACAAAGTAGGTCAGTAACTAACAGACCAATAAGATTGAATACATGCTTCACTTAACACGCATTACTAGAGCAACGAGTTCATTAGTGATTTATGTGCGAGTAAAATGTTGGGTCAAATAATATCTAACAAGTGACTCCCCGATTGACAGATCGAGCACCTTCGAGTGGAGCAGTCGAACACGGACTTCTTCGTGCTCACGGAACACGTGAAGGACTACCTCGGACTCATCGGAGCCATCAAGGACGTGTTCCACGAACGGGTCAAGGTAATGGGGCATTGCTTATCCTAATCCGGTACTTTCCTGGGTCAACAAACAATATAAAATATGACATACTTATCGAAATTATGCGAAACGAACTCGAGAGTTTTAATGCCTAATTATGTACAGTTACATACACTAGTTTATCTAAACAAATGTCATAAGCTCTCTTTGATGTGGTCAGGAACCTCATGTTCGACCTGCATGGTGGCATTGATAATTGCTCTGCACTTGTTTAGCTTGTTCAGTAGTACCAACTTCACAGACAAACTAGGGGCAACACGCAGGCGGGCGTCGGCGTTCGAAATTTGAATGTCATAATCTGTCGAAAATTGATACATTATGGTCATAATGTATGAATATTCAGATAAGAAATTAGTTTTTACCAAATAGTATAACATTATGCTGGTCGTAACGTGCGGTTTTTGTACGCAGTAAAGTGGTTTTATGATACGTGTGTAGATAATAGTAGTTTATGTAACTGATACATAATGCCTAATTATGTACAGTTACATACACTAGTTTATCTACAGACATATCGTAAGCTCTTTTTGATATGTTCAGGAACCGCATGTTCGACCGGCATCGTGGTATTGATCATTGCTCTGCACTTGTTTAGCTTAATCAGTAGTACCAACTTCACCGACAAACTAGGGGCGGCACGCAGGCGGGCGGCGGCGTTCGAAATTCGAATGTCATAATATGTCGAAATATCGATACATTGTGGTCATAATGTATCAATATTCAGATAAGAAATGAGTTTTTACCTTGTAGTATATCATTGTGCTGGTCGTAACGTGCGGTTTTTGTAGGCAGTAAAGTGGGTTTATGATACGTGTGTAGATAATAGTAGTTTATGTGACTGCTACGTAATCGAGGGCATTAATACTCGAGAGTGGGTTTATGAAACGAGCCGAAGGCGAGTTTTTTGAATAATATCATTCGAGAGTTTTAATGCCTAATTATGTACAGTTACATACACTAGTTTATCTACACACATATCATAAGGTCTCTTTGATGTGTTCAGGAACCGCATGTTTGACCGGCATTGTGGCTCTCGCAGTTGTTTAGCTTGTTCTGTAGCACCAACTTCGGGCGTTCGAATTTTGAATGTCAGTACCAACTTCACAGACAAACTAGGGGGAGCACGCAGGCGGGCGTCAGCGTTCGAAATTTGAATGTCATAATGAGTAGAAAAATTAAAAATTTTCAGATAAGAAATGATTTTTTACCAAGTAGTTTAAAATTATGCTGATCGTAACGTGCGGTTTTTGTACGCAGTAAAGAGGGTTTATGTTACTTGTGTAGATAATAGCAGTTTATGTATCTGATACATAATGACTAATTATGTACAGTTACATACACAAGTTTATCTACACACATATCATAAGCTCTTTTTGATATGTTCAGGAACCGCATGTTCGACCGGCATCGTGGTATTGATCATTGCTCTGCACTTGTTTAGCTTAATCAGTAGTATCAACATCACAGACAAACTAGGGGCGGCACGCAGGCGGGCGGCGGCGTTCCAAATTCGAATGTCATAATATGTCGAAATATCGATACATTGTGGTCATAATGTATCAATATCCAGATAAGAAATGAGTTTTTACCATGTAGTATATCATTATGCTGGTCGTAACGTGCGGTTTTTGGACGCAGTAAAGAGGGTTTATGATACGTGTGTAATAAATTAATAAACGTCATTTGAAGAATATTGGACCAACATTTCAACTCAATATTTCATGACGTCATTCTGAAGTTTTAACGTCAACTCCCGAACTAAATAACCGTTTTGACAGTTTATAAAGAATTGTCAAATGCGAGTCGTTCTCTCACACGAAGGGTTCCGTACTATCGTATAAGGCAACAGAAGGTAAAAAATAATAATTCATATCCGAAATAGGTTTCGAACCTAAAGTAGAGACATTCTTAGAAGTCTACGGCAGCAGCTACGCGTTATTCTCGATCTCTTAAATATTGTAGAACCATGTTACATTTGTAAGGGCTCGTGAGATTTTTTACAGATCCTTTACTGTATCCATATTTCATTAAAAAATCACGCAGTAGTCTGCAAATGTGGCCCTCCTATATTTTTTGGTTTTCTTGTCAAGGTAAATGTAGGTAAATGAGGATAGATTTCGATAAAAACGAAACGATAAAACTTTGGCTGTCACAAGTTTGGCCTGAATGGTTCTAAATAAGACTGTTTACTATATACTTATAAATTCTTCTAAGTTTTCTAAGGTTGTAAATAAGACTTTTTAGAACCATTTAGGCCAAACTTGTGACAGCCAAAGTTTTGCCGTGTCGTTTTTATCGATTCTCAAACACATGTTTCATACATACTCAAACACATAGACGAAAGGTAAATCCTTTCATCTATGATTCGTTCCGGTTATTTATGACATTAATTGCGTGTGATTGCATGTACATAATTCGTTCCTTCGTTTCCATAGACGTAGCTCTGGGGTAGCAACATGGCAATTTGTTATGTCACTGGACATTGATTGGACAACCTACTTTGTTGTTTATTTGTAAATTACTGGAGGACATGAGTAGAAAAATACTCAATGGCCGCGCTCGCGAAATAATTGTGAATGTAAATGATTATTTTGGGAAGGAGAGAGAAGACTCGAAGAGTTTTCTTAGCAAAGTAAGTAATTCAGTTAAGAATGTATCGTACTCTGAAATAATGTGATAGTTTCCAAAGAAACTCTAATGGATATGCTAAGGTATCTGAAATGAAAAGCAAATGTTACAGAACGTGTAATCGCCGAAACAAGAGTGGTCCAAAATACAGTCTCAAAAATAACAAGGGAAAAAGAAAATTCTGAGGCTACTGGTTTATATAAAAACCCTAACAAAGAAACAGTGACGAGCAAAAACCTGGATGACTTTAGTAATAAAGTGACTGAAATATCAGCTGGTAACAAATTTACTATAATAGGAGTGTTAGAGCATTTTTTTAAATACTTAAAAAAATGAACTCAAAACTTGTACTATTTATAAACTGATTCCAAAAATTCTTCTTTTAATTGAAAGCCAGTTTGGTCCCATTTTTTGACAATTAGACATCGGTCCAGTAGTTTGGTCTTTATAGCAAAAAAGCTGAATTATGCTATCATCTAGGACCTAGATTCTAGGTAAACAAAATTGCGTTTTATTGCTTTACTGTGACTTATCAGTGTGGTTAAGGTCATTGTCATTAGATTCATTCCGTATAAGTACCGTATATTCGTTTATAATACGAGTGGACTTGACTGTCAGACAGACAGATTTCGTAGCCTTGTTTTCATGTATTTTGACGACATTCATCTCTACCGGGGAGGAAGAAATAGGTCTTGGTTTTTTTTAAGTTTTTTAGTTGTTGAATTATGTGTGATGTTTTCTTGGTTTGCATATTTTCACTTATGTGCCGTATATTCGTATTGTATTAAGCTCACTTTCCACTGTAGGATAGAAGCTGTAGGTGAAATTCTAAGTTGTCAGTGTGCCCAGCCTTAACCCTTTTTAGGGGAAGTTTTTACAAAATTTTCATTGATTTTGGACTTTATTAAAATATGGTGGCCATACGTCTGCCCTTTGCAGGGTAAATGGCTGAACCAATTGCAATGATTCCTTCCCCGCCAACAGGTATTCCAGAACTGGCAACACGCTCAGATGCAGCTCACGAAGCGGCGCGAGAACAAGGCGAAGGCAGAGCTCGCCAACCGACCGGACAAGGTCGAGGTGGCTTCTAGCGAGATCATTGATGTGAGTGCCATCCAGACCGGACAGGTGGGCCGTCCAGCCCGGACAGGTGGACCATCAAAACCGGACAGGTGGACCGTCCAGACCGAACAGGTGGACCGTCCAGACCGGACAGGTGGGCCGTCCAGCCCGGACAGGTGGACCATCAAAACCGGACAGGTGGACCGTCCAGACCGGACAGGTGGACCGTCCAGACCGGACAGGTGGGCCGTCCAGCCCGGACAGGTGGACCATCAAAACCGGACAGGTGGACCGTTCAGACCGGACAGGCGGACCGTCCAGACCGGACAGGTGGACCATCCAGATCGGGTAGACGGACCGTGCAGACCGAACAGGTGGACCATCCAGACCGGCGGGCTTACTACCTAAAATTCTGCAATCAGCAGCTATTGCGCAGTGATCGCGCATTCATCGCGCGGTCGTTTGGAATGTGTCATACCAAATTCGTATTATCTAAAGTCATCGCTCGCTAATTGTTTGCTTTCTGTCAGTGTTGCCGCTAGGACAATCTAGTTTGTGGCTACATAAAAAAAGTTACCAGTTTTGTAAAAAAAAAACAATTTCGAAATATGGCTAGAAGTGGCTAAATATCATAGTATTCTTTGCCGAATTTCATATTCTATGACTATTGATAATATAATATTATTATCATAAACATTGATATACATAGTTTCGGTATATTATGACAGGAGTAGAGTACTTTGTACGAAATAAACTAGGCTGAATGTAAATACTAATAACGTATATTTTCATTCAATCGAATCTGAATTACGGAAAAAATATAAACATTCATTGGGGAAACCGTGATCATAGATTACAACTGTGAGGAAGGTGGACCGCGGCGATGTTGCCTACTCGGTAAAAGGCGATAATCACACTCATTCGACCTCCAAAAGTAATAATCTAAAACATACCAAAAGTAGCTAGGTTTAGTTAGTGAAGCTAGATTAGTTTTTGTGGCTAAAAGTAGCTAAAACGGCAACACTGCTTTCTGCTACTTGCAACAATGCACTTTTTAGTTTTCCGATTGCTCGCTAGAGGAGAGCACCGTTGACCGTTGGCTACACTCCGCTATTGTGAATTTTGACAGCAGAAATTGCGCGATTTTTATCGATTGCGTACTGTTTGCAAGATACGTAATAACCCCGCCGACAGGTGGAACGCGATTTAGCACTGAACTCTGTTCGAAGTTGACATTCCGGTATTGTGTGCGCGTTCTATCTGGCCTAGGAGAGGAAATTAGCCGAATTACAATGTTGACAGACTTCTGGTCTGTGGCGCAGCGGTCAGGGTTTGCTTCACATGCGAGAGGTGCCGGGCTCAGATCCCAGCCTAGAAGAAAAAAAAAACTAGGTCTTGGATGTTTATATGTGTGTGACGTCGCTGTTTCTGCATATAGGTGATAGAAAGGTGTAGTAATATTTTAAGGAGTTTAAGGGATGTCATAGTGAACCACTTTTATAGTGAAAGCCCAGATTAATAAAGAGTTAGGAACATATTGGACTCTCCGGAAAACATTCAACTAAATAGCGACTTGCTACAACGCAATAAAGAGCAATTCATCCTGCACAGTCCGGCGCTTGAACTTCGGATATTCACCTACAATTTGCCTCTCTTTCTTTCGCGTAACTCTTCTGCCGCGGCTCTCTTATGACGGATAATTAATCGTAATATTTACGTAAGTAAATTGGTTCGTAGCTGGTAACAGTAAGTCAAGTTAGATGTCAGATATCTTCCTATGATAACGGCACGTAGTAAATCTCGTGTGACTTGACACTGAAAGAGCACTTAATGTCATTATAGGGACATTAGAGCGGTCAGCTCATATTCCGGTACTGGGTACTAGAATATGAGGTGACACAGCCAACACGGACACGCCGCGGGCCCCGAGCCGGCGGGCGCGCAGTCGCTACTGGGCAACCAACTATGTAACGCTGTGCTTATTAATTATATACTATATATATAAAATAAAGCCATTCGTTCAACATCACCAGAATCTACTGGGGATGTTGAAATTCTACCTACCAGGATCCCAATATCATTAAAACTCATCCATTCTATGTGAATCACCATCACCAATCATCCATCTCCTCTCTTTCCCAGTGGGAGTCGAAGGTGGAGCGTGGCCAGCAGGAGTTCGATCAGATCTCGACGATCATCAAGAAGGAAGTGGACCGCTGGGAGCGCGAGCGGGTCGGCGACCTGACCAGCACCATCATCAGATACCTGGAGGAGCATATGAAGCATCAGGCACAGGCAAGTGACTAGGAGCTGAAGCGATACGACTGCTGGGCAAAGGCACCTCTCGAGCCCACACAACCCTGGACTGCGCCACCTCCGGCCGCCCCGGCGGACACTTGTCAAGGTAGTTCCGCCATCTCCGTGTAGACTTGCGCCTGCGCCGGTAGCTGTCTTGTGGCATTCATTCAGTGGCTATTTTTGCCCATCTGTCTGGGGTTGTTAAGTATTTAAAAACAAAACTAAACTACTCTATGAAAAACGAATCTATGGTTGCCGTGGAAACTGCTACTTCATACCATAGAATAATAACTTCTAAGCTTCATACATTATTGTAAACAAACATTTATATGCAGGCACATTGCTTCTGGCCCCACACTGGGATAACCTGTGCCTTGGGAACCAGAAACAGCGACGTCACAAACATGTAAACATCCAATACCTGGGGTTATTTTTTCTTCGTCCCCAGCCGGGACTCGAACCCGGGACCTCTCGCTTGGCGAGCGCAGCTTCGACCGCAACACCACAGACGTCGTCAAACATGAGTGACAGAAGAAAAGAGTTCTCCTGACATTATCACAAAATCTAGTTTTGACAACATAGTTTTTTGACAAATTAGCACGGGATTTGAATTTATACAATCGTTGTATACAATAAGTATTAGGTTATGCTGCTCTGTTAGTCATCTTTAGATCGGTGAAGAGCCAGCCTTTTTCAACATTTGAATCCTTTTCCTGAAGGTGCAATACGGTGCAATAGGTTGTTTGACTGCTAGTCAAAATAGATACTACATAGTCTAATACTGTCTTATTAACACAAAATTTAGTTTATAGAATACAACTGCTGGAAATACACTACTCTGATATTGTCAAACGTATTTGTCAAAATAGGTTCAGCTACGTTTCTAGATTTATTGGACTACGCTGTCAAATACAGTATTCCCATTTCCGCTGTCAGGACGCCCAGCCTTAATAGGAACTTGGGGGCGTGTCAATTTGACTATTTTCTCTGTTGTATAATCTAGTCTTGTTCGTTTACAGGCGATCCGCTATTGGGACTCTTTCCTGCCGGAAGCGCGGGCCATCAAATGAGTCGGGAAACTGCGCCGCTAGCTCTAGCGTCGCTTCGCGGGCTGCGCTCAACTCTCGACCCTAGCCGTGCCCTAGCCCCAATCTGCTAAGTATCATAATCCTGTAACACCAACTCCCGGTCGGTTAGTTGATTCTAGACCGGTTGTATTCGGCTGTCTTCGCAATTTCGAACATAGTAGGCGGACACAACAAAATTCATATAAAAAGTTAATTTGAAAATGGAATCTATGGCTACCGCACAACAGCTGTTATCAGTTTAGTTCCATAATTAGTTGGTTTTGACACCTGAAAAAATGTACTATGTCAATATTTCTTGCTGCGAAAAAGGGACTGAGCGATTCATGGCTATAGCGAATCGTTTTTGTAACGTGGACCATTGTTATGGTTTGATATTAGTGTGGCGCGATTGGCGTCACCACTCGGAAATGTTCGGAATTACGAAGATAGCCGAATCTGCTACGAAACTATACGAATGTTTTCCGAAGGTAATGTTGCAATGATTTTTCGTTTCCGACATTCCACGCGCATACAAATGTGTTGTAGATTTAAAACATTGCATAATGTCACTTAGATGTACTAGACAATTGATAGGTTACGCGAGTGATCTACTCCTCTGCAATTAAATACTGTAACTCTCAAAGTATACAACTCATTATTTGTACGTCGTCATCGCAGTGACTTATCGAGAAAGACTTTGTTAATGTGTAGTGCCTACGGTCGTTTATTTTCTTTTGAGAGTTATGACAAGCGTTAAGCTTAAGTTGGAACATTTTCACGGCCAATTAAAAATTCAGGTTTAGATAAAAAATATGGTGAGCAGCGATACATTGTCTATAAAGCTGTCTCTTTTTCGCAGCATGTGATTAGCAGTGTATTATCATTTATTTTGGACTGTGCTTTACTTGGTCGGTGAGCTAGCAAGAGAATATAATCCGACTGTAAATAATCATTTAGTTATCCTTTATATCCCTATTAGCTTTACCCTCATTGTATTTATAGAAAATTGTGATCTTTGCATATAAATTGAGATTGGAAGAGATAACAAAATATTAAAAAGGTATCGGTAGAGTCATGATTGAATATTAAGTGTCAAAAGTGTATTTACTATGTCTAAAGTATGTGATTATTGTATATTGATATTGTACAGTAACCTCCGTGGTAGGGATTTAAATAAGTCCACATCATGCTCTGTTAAGCTCTCAAAAAATGTAGTTCCCGTTCATACCACTAAAAGTTACGACATCTAACTAGTGAAGAGTTTAGGTTTATTTAAAAAGTTTTGATTTTTGTTTCTAGTCATCAGTCGAAACGAAATGCTTTTGTTTAAATGTATAATCGATTTTAACGACATATACAATACGTCAAAGTTATCTTGGCACCTCGCTCTGATGACGTCATAGCGTACGTCACTGCCCTACTGACGCGTCGAGGGCGGGAGCGAGCGATAGGGAGGGGAAAAGAATTCTTTGTGGGAGCCAAGTGTGCTTTGTGCCGTGTTATATTTGATTAAAAAGCTTTCTCTAAAGTGATGCACTAACTCATTCACATAGATTTTAATTTTACAATATTTAGCATTTAGTTTACCTATGTTTTGCTCATTCCTTTTTGTGTTGATTCACAGTTTACTACTAATGTTTCTATGTTTCCGAATTACATGACGTTCGTTAAGTTAATTTGTATTGTCATCCTTCATAGCAATGGTAAATGGGCTAGTCATATGTTGTTGGTCACTGAGTGTAAAAGCGAATTAAACACATCACGACTCTTAATTGCAAAGAAACTAGCCTGCCCACCAACACTACAGTAGTTGTTATCTCAAAAATAAAATAAATATTTAAATATTGCATTAAACATGAAAAATTGTATTCTAAAAATTAAATGTACATACTTACTTGAGATATCTATTACGATAGGTAGAACGTAGTCTGACGTCAAGTTTCTTGGCTCCTGAGTGCCGTCTGAACAACAGAGAGGCATACATGGGCGAGAGAGTGATGGTGGCCTCGCTCGGGCGCCAATAATGTTGGCGTCAGGTATATGATACGAATAAAATCTCGAGCCTACCGTATTCCTTATTTTTTATATTGCCAAATATATTTAGTGGTATTTTGTCGTGTATAATGAGATGGTTTGAAGTATCTTATTTCTTAGTGTCATAAGATGAATAAGTTTATTGAAGCAGGGAGATTTTTTAAAACGAAATAGTTTTATTACATTTGGTATCTTGTTCGGTTTTTTTTTTTTGTAAAACAAGAGCGTGGAACAAAATGAACAAACTAAGTATAAACTATAAATAAAATAACGACAGACTACAGACTGCCAATAACTATTTGTAGCTCTCGTTATGTTATTTTTGTTATAAATATTCACATAATCAAATATATGATATCTTAACGTATAGCAAAATTGAACTGAGGTATATATCTCATGCAACCATTTCTATTTTGTTTTATTTGTCTAAAAACTAAATTTTAAAAACGAGTATTGTTTTTCTTAGTTTAGCTAGAAGTTTTGCTTATAAAAAATGAAATTATTGTTATATGATAATGTTTATATATATATATAAGGTATGTGGACTGTGTTTATACCTGATTCTATTCCATTTAGTTATTGTTTATGATGAAATTATACTTTTAATGTAAAGGAGACATTTCATTTTGAGGACTTTTATGCAAATTATCATCTCATCGTTTTCTAAATGTTTTGTATGTAGGATAAGTTACCAGCCTATATATATATATATATATATATATATATATATATATATATATATATATATATATATATATCCCTCTGGAAATACAAATTATGAGCCCATTAGACCCACTGGGTCCCTGACGGGAGGAATACTTCTATTTTGATCGTCTTCCTGTAACATTCTAAACATCCGCAATAAAGTTTCATTTATTGCCGATGCAGAAAGTGCCTCAAGAATCTTTAAAATACATTGATGGCTCTTACGAATAATTGCATAAGGTTCATTTCATTTTGCAGGCGCGTGACAAAAGACCCTTGTAGCACTGTATCTCCATGAAAACGTAAACAAGAATCCGATTTGTCATGTAGAATTTCCACAAAACAATGAAAGACTCCGATAATCCTTAGCCAGTGATTGATTGCTGTGATTATGATTAGATTTAATTTTAGCAGTTTAAGGGATAGTTGCGGCATTTAAGCAGGCATCGGGAAATGTATTTATATGGATTTATAAATGTTGATAGCTCATCGTATCGTACGTGATCGTGAATCGACAGCGAGTGTAGTTACGACGCGAGTTAGCGAGACAGCGAGTGAACGTAACGTAGGTTGTCACGCTCACTCCAACATGCGACATGACCGCGCCACCGACATATCTGTGGGCACCGCCTAAAACGTATCAACCGCTTTGCCTTTTCTGTATGTTCTGTTATTTAAATGATATTTAAAACTTAGGTACATTAAAAGGCAAAATATGAAAAATATATTGCTTACACAACAATACTAAATAAAAATATCTCACTTATGTATATATTCTATAACTTCTATAACTAAATCTATACATTCCAATGAAAATGCAACGAAGAATTATCGTTCTTCTGTTAACAAAATCTAATCGCCCAGCGATATTGCATGAATCGTCGCATTCTACAACACTATCTGGTTAAATCGACAGAAACTTGAGAAATAAACTGTACCATGCAACTGTAAGGTTAAAGAAAATATAGTTTGCTTCACTGTTCATTGAGGGCTACGAAACAGATGCCATGCATTGTCTAAAGTGGATGCAGCAGCTATGTTTTAACCTATCTCAGTTTAAACGGGAGACGGTACTCGAAATTAAAAATAATTGTTTATTAATTAAATAAGGCGAATTTCAAAAGGAAAATTAGTTGCATATGAAAGAAAACGCCTTTATTTTCTTTGCAAACAACTCTGCTGGAGTTTTGCAGTTTATAACTGCACTGAAGGCATTTATTAATACACGGCTAACATTGTAACATTTAGAACAGCCAGAGAGAGAGCGATGCGGTTATGATCGCAATGCGTCTTTTTATGACACGCGAAGCAACAGCACGTCACAGCAACTGTACCTCTAACACTTGCTGTGTCTAACTAGAGTAGTCTGTGGATATGAGAGATGACCTAAATCTTTATTTTTAACACCCTTGCTCGTAAAGCTGTTGTAATTCCACCGGTTTTAAATATGTAAAGCGGGTCATAAAAAACGCTTGTGTTACCAAAGCGAATAGTTAAGTTATAGTTCATACAAATTCCATAACAGTATTATTTGCCATTTCAAAAATGGAACTGAACGCCGCCGCCGCCGCACGACTCCAGCTAGTGAGCAGCGCGCTGTTGCTATTCAAATTTCGAACCGCTCGTCGCGTGTTATCTTGCTCCCCTTGTCACCTTGTTTTTTTTTCCTTTTCCCTCGCAAATGTGTTAAAAAACGTCGTACGATATACGTGCGTATTGGTTATAACATGCTCGGCTCAATTACTGAACTTCCGCCTCGCATGTTATAACCATCTTAACGCACTAATATCGTAATGTACTATAAAACCACTTTTTGAACACCAGCCTTGCTAATGAAAGAAGTTATTCACTGCGTAACTTATACAGTGCTTTGTCTTGCTTTGACATTTGACATTTACTCGAGGTATGAAAAAGACAAAACCCTATAAGTTAAACAGTCAATAACTTTTTTATTAGTAAGGCCTTTGATATTACCAAAATAATCATAAAGAATCAAAATTCAAAAAAGAAAGTCAAAATCTCCAAATTTGCTACGTCCAATTCGATGTTTATTGATTGATTATCGATGTTTTAGGCAATATTCTCTCACTAACAGGCTAAGACTGACACATTTAAAAGCACCATATTATCTTTTTCATATTGTAGGCTGTGTAGATATTTCCGGTTGTTTAGTTGAGTATCCTGCGGGCTCACATGTACCCGATGCTGACTGTATTCTTAGAGTTACGGGGTTAATCTGGTTGTCCACACTATAAGATGGATTCTAGGAAAAGTTTCCGAGAATCTACCGCGCAGGAAAGTCTACTTATAACCGAATTAACTCGCGTAAACGCATTTCCAATTTCCATAGATAATAAAAATCACCCCTGTAATTCCGTTCGGTGGTATGGTCCAACCTCATCCCTGGAGATATTAATTAACCCCAGTAAGTCTAACGATGGTCAAAAATCTTGGAAGTACGTTGGGAGTTGACTCACAATTTAGCAAAAAGTAAATAAAATCAAAATCACTTATCGCCTTAAACAGTCACTCCGATAAGACGAATTAATAGATAAATTGAAACCAACAAGTTCTAGTACATACGTGGACTAGCACGGCTTGTGATTCGCCTGATAAAGTTATGGGTTATCTGTGCACACTAGATAACGCAAAGCATATAAACGATCCTGAATATTTACTATTGTTGTTTTTGTTCACAAACGAAATCGAAGAGGTGAGTTTTTTGTGCCTTTGTTATTTTACGCTGTGACTGTAAAATCAGTGAATATCAAAATCTGCGTCGTTAATTTATCATCATCAAAAGTAATAAAGTTTTTTTTTTCGAATAAGCTTTAATAATCTAAGTTAGTCTAATCCTTAATCTTAAAACTTCGGCATATGTGCCTGATAATTAATAAATTGTCTTTGTCTATTAACGCCATCGTCGCAATTAACTTTGTGTTGACCATGAGCTAAACAATTTTTTCAATTTACTTAATTTATCGTGTTTTCAGGCAAGATGAAGGTACTATTCGCGCTCGCATTCCTCGCCGTGGCTGCGGCCGTGCCGCGCCCGGAACCCGTCCAGCTACCCGCTGCAGCCGTCCCCGAGGTGGAGACCGCCATCGCCCCTGAGACCGTCCGAGTTGTGGACGCTCCCCTTGAACTACTGGCTCCTTCTGAACTCGAAAGCATCAGGATTGCCATGCCCGAAGCTGTGAGAGTTGTCGAAGCTCCTGAGGCCCAGGTTGAGGCCGTGGAGGCCGTCCGAGTTGTGGAAGCTCCCCTCGAACTACTGGCACCTTACGAACTGGACAGCATCAGGATTGCCATGCCGGAAGCTGTGAGGGTTGTTGAATCTCCTGAGGCCCAGGTTGAGGCTGTGTCTTTTGAGGCCGTCCGAGTTGTCGAGGCTCCCCTAGAAGCTGTGGCATCAGTTGAAGCCATCCGAGTAATCGATGCTCCCCTGGCAGTCCAGCCAGCCGTTGAGACCGTCCGAGTTGTGGAGGGTCCCCTTGAGGCCCAAGCCTCCGTTGAGACCGTCCGAGTTGTGGAGGCTCCCGTAGAGGCCCAGGCAGGCGTTGAGGCCGTCCGTGTTGTAAACTCTCCCGTAGAGGCCCAGGAAGCTGTTGAGACCGTCCGAGTTGTGGACGCTCCCGTAGAGGCCCAGGAAGCCGTCGAGACCGTCCGAGTGGTCGAAGCCCCACTTGAGACTCCGGTGCCTACTGAAGCCGTCAAGGTGGTGGATCAGCCCGCTCGCTACCCCGGCAAGATCTACCATGACTCTAGGCTCCGCTCCGTTAATACTGTGTAATTTTGTAATAAAAACAATCTTTACCTTTTTACATTTCCGTGTTTTTTGTTACAACGTAAATTTTATTATTACGAACTAATCTTGAGGTACAGACGTAAGCAAAAGTAGGGTCTTCCCGTCTTCCCATTACATTGTCTCTATTATAAGACATGTCATTTTATAAGATTAAAACTCAACTATTTCAAAAAATATGATTTGTACCACTTTCGAATGTGACTGATTAGCCTCGTCTTCAACGATACTTCATCACAATGCTAAGGCATCGGTTAACTAAAGCTGGAACGTTCACAGTACTCACACTTTTGCAATTTTACTATAGTCTGTTTAAAAATTAATGATTTTATTCTAACCTCGAATTAGGAAAACAATCACAATAACGCGCGTCGATTGACACATGACTCGAATTAAAAAAAGATCACTATATTTATACTGGCTAGTATTTAATCGCACATCAAAAATACTGATTTGCACAGCAAAAAAGGATCAACAAAAACACTTTTTATGTTTTAAATATTTTATGTGTACTTAAGTTTATGTTTTAAGTATTTTTTGTTGTTCTTACATGTTTAAACTAACTTCACCTAAGCTACCGCAGAATTTTGCCCTGATATTTGCTGTGCAAATTAGTATTTTTGATGTTCAGTTTAATATTTCCCATTTATAAGCAGTAGCAAAAGCAAAACAATAACTGTCTCCTTTAGACCCATGTGTTTGACCGCGCGCGCGAGAGACAGTCAGACTATTCTTGATGCCCATGCGGTGACACGTCACCCCGCACGCTCATTCACAGACACTACACAAGCGCGTATAAATGTGTAAATGTGTTGAACGTGCCAGCTTTAATTAACCGATCTGTAGTAAGAGACACATCGGACTTGTATATCAGTATAAATACTTAGTATTATAGAAGTATATATCATATTCATATCAGTCATGCATGCAAAGCATAATGCAACTTTAAAAAAACAGATCCGGACATTTTCTTTCTCACTGCCTTTGCGACTTTTGGATTAGGATTTTTATATCCCTTATCGACCCGTTCGTTGTTGGGCCTGAGGGATAATAATACGCATCGCGTCCCGGATAAATAAAACTTTGTGCCTATGTATTTATACCCCTATTAAGTTATTTTATCTAAACACGTATCATAAACCCTCTTTACTGCGTACAAAAACCGCACGTTACGATCAGCATAATGTTAAACTATGTACTTGGTAAAAACTCATTTCTTATCTGAAAAATATGACATTCAAATTTCGAACTACTACTACAGAACAAGCTAAACAACTGCAGAGCCACAATGCCGGTCAAACATGTGGTTCCTGTACATATCAAAGAGAGCTTAAGATATGTGTGTAGATAAACTAGTGTATGTAACTGTACATAATTAGGCATTAAAACTCTCGAGTGATATTATTATGAAACTCGCCTTCGGCTCGTTTCATAAACCCACTCTCGAGTATTAATGCCCTCCATTATGTAGCAGTCACATAAACTACTATTTTGTTCCTCAGTTACGACCGGCGTTAGCTTACGCCACTTTTCCATCATAGGTTTTTTTATTATCATGGCATAGGGTTTAAAATCGCGATCCGTCCCAACTACCCTCTGTTTTTGAGTAGTTATGGCTGTATTATATGAGTGTATTGTCTTTAACCTTGAATTGGTTCACAGTTAATAATTTATTGTTAAACGCTGGTAAAACCAAGTGTATCAAATTCTCACTTCCAAATGTCAGGCAAGTTGAGACCAGTTTACTGTTAGACAACAGCACGTTAGAATTAGTAAATGATACGAAGTTTCTTGGAATAACCATTGATAGCAAATTGCAGTGGGGACCCCACATAGATAAATTGGCTGGAAAATTAAGTTCTGCGGCTTACGCTGTTAGGAACATCAGACAAAGCACGGATGTGGCTACATCTAGGCTAGTATATTTTAGTTACTTTCGTAGTGTGATGTCCTATGGTATCTTGTTGTGGGGGAAAGCAGCGGATATTCAAACTATTTTTATTTTACAGAAAAGAGCTATTCGAGCAATTTATAATTTAAAACGCAAAGACTCATTAAGAGAGCTTTTTAAAGAAATTGACATACTAACTGTAGCTAGTCAATTTATTTTCGAAAACATAATGTATGTACGCAAGAACCTTACAACATTTGCCAAACTTAGCGATATCTGTAATATCAACGTAAGAAATAATTACAGACTACTTGCGCTCCGGTTAAGACTCGCGAAGGTTAACAATTCTTTCAAGGGTCAATGCATTCTCTACTACAAGATACCTCAGGGGATCTTGAAATTGCCATTTGAGCAATTTAAAAACCATGTTAAAGCGACTGTCCAAAATTTTTGTCGATATTACAATGTTCAAGATTACTACTTATATGACGGGACTGTTCCGGCTTCCCTCCACTCTGAGGGTTGCGGGGCGCGGGGCGTCGGGCCGCGCCGGCCGCCATTCTGTAATGGCGGCCACACGGCACTCACGGCAAGAGTGAGTGCTGTCTGGTCTGTAACAGCACACGAAGAGTTTAACTAATGGTCCTTCAACCCTCAAGAACTAAGAGGACGGTATAATCAAGATCGTTCCTTCCCTAAATCCTAAAAACGACAGAAGAAATTCAAGAAATATTTACATACGACGCACGCGCCTGCGACGTGATCAAGTCGCCTTGAACAAAGGATACCTGGGGTAAATTTTTGAATCGATATAGCTAAGGAGGGGGTGGGGGGTGGGGGGAGAGGGGGGGGGGGGTCCCCTACCCCCCCATATAGTTTTTAAAGTGCGGAAATGTATACTTTTTGAGATATGATTTTTTTAAGTTTTGAGGTTAGATTCATCTGATTTGATAGGAAAATGATGAAAAACACCATATTTATGACACCAATCTATTCAATTTTATAGACCTATCCTTAGTATTTACACAGGAAGTGACCTAAAACAAACATTTCGGTTTAGTGAAACTAGATGGGGTCGCCTCGCTCCGCTCCGCTTCACTCGGCTCCGGGTCGTTCATAACGTTGTGACCTAACACAACCTATCTTAGTATTGCGAGCAAGGGTCCAAAATACAAGCAGAGGTCGGTCGGTTGTAGGATACACAAAACAAGTCTAAAGGGATAGCCAAAGTCGTCGTAAATAACAGAAATAACACGGAAAAGTACATTCGCGTAGCTACGAGAGAAACGGAATGAAGATGCATCATTTTTCGACCACAGACGAACATTAATGTCAATACCACAGACAAAACGTCATAATTTTGTCTGTGAATTGTACTATTTTTGTCTGTGAATGGTACTTTTGCGTTTCGTTTCGCCGATTTTCGTAGTAAAATGCGTTTCGTTCACCAATCTTCAATGTGGATTTCCAGAAACACTATGCATTTCCGCGCAAAAAGAAAAGCACTTTGGTATGAAAAGCGAGTGCCAGCTATCCATTAAGCATATCATTTTATTCAAAAAAAGCTATATCGGTTTAAAAACCAACCCCATTTCCTTACTTCCTTTCATAATTTCCTATCAGAATTCTCAACTTAACATACTATTTCATTGCAGTGTTGACATCTGTGCGGATTTACAGTGTGTTAAAATTAAAATTACATTAAAATCCGCAGACTAAAATATTGTCAAATCAGATAATTCATTTCATTTCGCATTAAAATAGCTACGCTCTTTAGTAATCTGTGTTACGCTTACGCCCATATTTAGAATAGCATATTTGGCAAATTATTTTACAGTACCGTTACATTGTTGCAAAGTGATACCTTTCTTGACGGTCGCTCGCCGAGCGCCCATTGTTTACATATCAGTCGTATCACATTGCTTTTGCTAATACATTTTGTGGATTCCATTGTAATAACTTTGCCTAGCTTATCTTTTATTAGTCAATATGGGAGATGCACGAATTAAAGAATTGGTCAAGCTACGCGGGAACGTTAAGGCTAAGCTTACGCTATTTGGCAATTATTTAAAAACCAATGGTGGCAGTCAGCCATTGACAGACCTACAAATACCTAACAGAAATAGAACTACGTTTGTCAAAAACTGAGAATACATTTTCTGAATTTGATCAATTACAGACGGAGTTCGAGTCATTGTCTGAGGAGAAGAATAAGTACGAAGAACGTGAATGGTTCGAAAACAAGTATTACATGCTGGTTGCTCAAGCGACTGCGATGGTGCACCAGGAGCGCAGGGTCCGCGATGAGCAGAGTGACGACCGCCGCCGTTGCCTGTCAACCTGCCTCTCTTCGATGGAGACTTTCGGCACTGGCTTGAATTCAGAGATACGTATCTTTCAATCATACACAATAATAAATCACTCAGCGATATTAATAAATTTCATTACTTGCGAGCAGCCCTTCATCCGTAATAGTTCAGAATATCGAGTTCAGATCAGATAACTATAAAATTGCATGGAATTTATTGACAAACCGTTATGACAATGAACGACTTCTTGTCAATAACCATGTAAATGCATTGTTCAACTTACAACAAGCTCAAAAGGAATCAAGTTATTTGCTTAGAAACATGATTGAAATGACGAACAAAAATTTACGTGCGCTAGCCAGTTTAGGACAACCTACTGACCACTGGGACACGCTAGTCATTCACATCATGTCGAAAAAGTTAGATGACGTTTCTTTCCGCGAATGGGAAGAATACCGCAACACAATCACTAGTTATCCGAAACTCGGGCGATACATACATTTTCTTACAAACAGAGCTGATCTTTTAGATACCATACATACAACAAGAAATGTCGCATAAACAGATCATACAACAGAAACAAACAACAATCAATACACAAATACAATCAAAATACAGTTCAGACAAAACAAAAAACATTCATAATATTGCATGCCCTATGTGCAACAAAAATCACTATTTATTCAGTTGCCAAGAATTAAGAAATATAAAGTCTACACTCGTATACAGAAAATTAACAATTTCAAAGTTTGCAAAAATTGTTTAAGGCCGGGTCACTCGGATAAGCAGCGTAAACTTTCACATTGCAAATACTGTAACCTTAAACATAATACACTTTTACATATAGACAACCAATCAGAAAAAGCAACACCACTTACACTTACATCATCTACAGACAAATCAGAAACTAAATTCAGTTGTGTCCTGCTCTCCACAGCATTGGTGAGGGTGACGGACTCAGCGGGGAGACATCGCACAGCTTGCGTCCTGCTGGACAACGGCAGCACTTCCCACTACGTCACGCAGCACCTCTGTGAGGAACTAGGTCTGACAAAACATGTTACGGGCTCCACTATTGTAGGTACTTATATACAATTAATCAGACGCAGAACACAAATACAGAATACTCATCAGAACATAGCACAGATAAAGCAAATAGACTTAAATGAATCACTTCCAAATAAAACATTAGGTTTGAATTGGAATTCAAAATCAGACACACTTTTTTTTACTATCAACATTCAGACGAACAAAAGAAAAGTTACAAAGCGTGTTATTTTATCTCTCATCAGTCAAGTATTCGACCCTTTAGGTTTGATACGGCCGTGTACAGTCGAGGCGAAAATTATGATGCAGGGGTTGTGGTTGGACAAATGCGGATGGGACGACGAAGTGAGCTATGACATTAAAACTAAGTTCCTGTGTTTCATTAAGTCACTTTCAGCTATAAACTCACTTTGTATTCCACGTTGGGTTTGTTCTGACGCAATTGTTACCCTTGAACTTCACATATTTACAGACGCCTCAGAACGTGCCTACGGAGCGTGTGTGTCGTCAGAACAGTGAATGAGGGAGGTAAAGTAATAGTCCATCTTCTTGCCTCCAAAAATAAGGTAGCACTTTTAAAACCCGTAACTATTCCCAGACTCGAATTATGCGGTGCTTTACTGGGGACAAGGCTTTGCACAAAAGTTACGCAATCTTTAACAAAATCATTTGATAATAATTGTTATTATTGGACAGACTCAATGATAGTCCTAGGTTGGCTAAATACTTCACCAATTCGCCTAAAGACTTTTGTACGCAACAGGATAGGCGAAATTCAAAATTTTACTTCAGCAAATAAGTGGAGTTACGTACCATCAAATTAAATCCTGCGGACCTGGTTTCTCGTGGAGTAAAAGCTGATAATTTAACAGAGTCAGCGCTGTGGTGGTCAGGCCCAAACTTTCTTCATCTGACAAACATTGAATTTCCAAAAACACCAGTTGCGCACACAAACACACCACTTCCAGATATAACATTACATTTAACACAAACAGACGAAGCAGACAAAAACATAATATCAGAATTAATGCAGAAAAAATCAAACTATACAAAACTAATCACATCAGTAGCTTACATACACAGATTCATAAAAAATTGCATAAACCCTTCTAATAAAACTTTAGGTATTCTGTTTCCTACAGAGCTTAAAGCTGCAGAGTTGGATGTTTTACGCACAACACAACAGCACATGTTTTCGGAAGAATTAGATTTGCTTAATTCAGGACAGACCTTGCCTAAAAAGAATAGGTTAAATTCATTATCACCATTCATCGACACGGCAGGATTAATACGTGTTGGTGGACGTCTTAGTAACTCACACTATTCATTTGATGTCAAACATCACATTACACAGATATTATTCAGTAAATATCACAAGGACTTATTTCATGCTGGGCCTACCATGCTACTATCACACGTCAGGTTGATGTACTGGCCATTGGGGGGGAGGAACCTCGCGAGGCGTACTGTTCATGGCTGCGTACGTTGCTCTAGGTTTAAACCTAAATCTATTCAGCCGATAATGGGTGACCTACCGCGAGACAGAGCACAACTCGAGTTCCCATTTCTACATACGGGTATCGATTACGCTGGGCCAGTGCAGATTGTTGGCAGAAAAGGTAGAGGCGGTAGGCTTTCAAAGTCGTATATTTGCATTTTTGTATGTTTTGCAGTCAAAGCATTACACCTGGAACTCGTCACGGATCTTATCAGGGAAGCGTTCCTGGCCGCTCTTTACCGCTTTATGAGTCGGCCTGGTAAGCCACAGACTATCTCCTCAGACAATGCAACGACCTTCGTTGGAGCCAATAATTATCTTATCGATTTCTTCACAAAGTATTCAGGTGACATACAATCAGAAATTAAAAATCAAGGTATCAACTTTAAATTTATCCCTCCATATTCCCCACACTTTGGCGGCTTATGGGAATCAGCTGTAAAATCAGTCAAGCATCATCTTCGTCGCATTCTTTCATTAACTCATCTTTTAACTCATCTTAAATACGAAGAGATGTCAACATTATTAATTCAGATAGAAGCAATTCTCAACTCCAGACCTATGATACCTCTATCATCAGACCCTACAGACCTCTCATGCCTCACACCTGCCCACTTCCTTATTGGACGAACGCTCTTAACAGTTCCTCAACCGCCACTTGCTGAAGCAAACATCAATCGCCTGCAGCGCTACGAGATAATAGAAATGTTGAAACAACACTTTTGGCAGCGTTTCTCTCACGACTACATAACTACTCTTCAACAGAAAGTCAAGTGGCAGTCTTCGAGCGGCGACCTGAAGCTGGGTACAATGGTGCTAGTCAAGGACAAGTCTCAGCCGCCACTGCTATGGCTGATGGGCAGAATTCTGAAACTATATCCAGGACCAGACAACGTCAACAGAGTTGCAGACATTCAGACCAGGAAGGGCGTCATTCAGAGATCATACACCAAAATATGCCCTTTTCCTGCTCCATCTACTTGTTGAAGCCTTCAAGACTTCAACCCCCCGGAGCATGTTCCGGCTTCCCTCCACTCTGAGGGGTGCGGGGCGCGGGGCGTCGGGCCGCTGTGCCGGCCGCCATTACAGACCAGCACTCACTCTTTAACCACTGTACGTGATCTTGTCGCGCATCTCATTTATTTCAATAAATACAGTCATCAAGCTATCGAAGAGTTTAACTAGGGACTGTATGGGGTTAATCTGGCTCAACACAAGACCTTGCTGTTAATAGTTTTGTAATTATTTATTCCTACTTATTAATTATGATATAATGATATTATAAAATCTGTATTAGTTAAGCACAAGCAGTTTTTAAAAGAGATCTAAAAATCAATCTGTGGGAGTTTCTACGCCCTTCTTCTCCCACAGTGGTCCAATGTAGAGAAGTGGCAAAAAATGACGATTGCTAAGTATATGTAAATATCTACAGTAATAAAGATATTTTTTGGAATTTGGAATTTAAAAAAAATGTTGCTCAATCTCGTGAAATTGTAAATAATGTATATAATTATTTTAGAAAAGAAGCTAATTTATTTAAAAAGGAAGAAAGTAAATATTATCAAAAAAAAAAATGCACAGGGTTTGTTAAGCCACCGGAGTTTCGAAAAGCAGCGTGTTAAATTTTTGAAGGAAAACGACGCTCTCAGATCAGTCACCTAAAGATCAACAATCCAAAGAAGAACCCGGCAAAAAATATCGATTAAAAAACCGGTCAAGTGCGAGTCTAAATCGCGCACGAAGGGTTCCGTACCACCGTTCAATGGAAGCGATGGTGTGGAGTGAATAGTTTGGATTTTACACAGCAAAATATTGTTTACAAAGTTATTGGTGCGGTTACTTTCACACTCCATGTACGTAACCAGGTGCATCCATAAGTTTGTATGTGGTATTGAAAGAATTGTTGTATGGGAGCCCCCTTAAATATTTCTTTTATCCTGTTTTTTAGTATTTGTTGTTATAGCGGCAACAGAAATACATAATCTGTGAAAATTTCAACTCTCTAGCTAGCTAGGTTCTTGAGATACAGCCTGGTGACAGACGGACGTCGGACGGACGGACAGCGAAGTCTTAGTAATAGGGTCCCGTTTGGAACCCTAAAAATGGATGATTTTGATTATTGCGTGATACGACGAATGATATACAAGGTGACATTTAACTAGCTGACCATATTTTGGGGAATGATAGCACTGATCATTATGAACAACTTTCCCAAAGAAACATATGGTCGCAAATGAAAAATATTTTTCGTCCCTCAGTACATTGACCCGATCAGCTGATTATACGTTACTATGGTACTCAAATTTTTTTTTCGTTTACGACCATATGTTTCTTGGGGAAAGTTGTTCATAATAATGGGTACTATCATTCCTCAAAATATGGTCAGCTTATTAAATGTCACTTTGTATAACTTTCATAAAAGATTTAAAGAGCTTCCTACGTTGCGATCACTACACAAAAAAACTAAAAGAGGAAATGGGATTCAAAGGCTCAATTTCATCTCTGCGAAATATAATCCGAGACATGGGATTCAGATTTAGAAAAACCGACAATAACAGGAGCATTTTGATGGAAAAACATGACGTCCGTTTAAAAAGAATAAAATATTTGAGAGAAATCCGACAATTAAGCGCTATTAGTAAAAATATTGTTTATACTGAATATAATGAATCATATATTCATACAACACACACTAAAGCCAAAAGCTGGACGGACGCAGCCAATAAAAATCTGAAGCAACCTTTTTCAAAGGGTCAAAGATTTAATATTGTTCACGCAGGTAATGAAAAAGGCTTTGTACCTGGAGCTCTTTTACTAGATCAGTCCGCGGATCCCGATGGCGATTAATTACCACAAGGAAATGAATGCTGAGAAGTATGAGAAGTGGTTAAGAATACAACTAATGCCTAATTTACCAGATAACAGCGTTGTTGTTATAGATAACGCTTCTTACCACAGCAAATTTGTTAAAAGGCCACTTAATAGCAATACTCGAAAGGCGGACATGATCGAGTGGTTAACAAGACACGATATTCATTTTACACCTGATAACAAAAAACCGGAACTGTATAGCGTAATACAACGCCACTAAGAATACTACAGCGTTTTTCGAGTGGAGAAAGTTTTGGCTGAAAATGGACACACAGCAATACGACTGCCTCCATATCATCCACTTTAATCCCATAGAAAATATATGGGTACAGTTAAAAGGCTATGTCGCCTCCAAAAATGTCGAAATGAATAAAACGTCAGTGAAAAAACTGCTTATGGAAAAAAAAAATGTTAGGACCCGAAGAATGGACGAAATTCTGTGATCATGCAATAAAGTGTGAAGATGTGTTCTTAACAGAAGAAGAGAAATTAGATGTGTTTAGCGAGCGTTTTATAATTAATGTAAGTGATTTAGATAGTGAAAGTGAGGAGGAGGAGGAGGTTCTCAATTCGACGTGAATGTTTTTTGTATGTATGTTATAAGATTGCTAGAAGACACGTGAACCGATTTACAAAATTATTTTTGTATTTGATAGGGTACACTTCCGAGATGGTCCCATGTATAGATGTTATTAAAGTTCAAATTCATGTCGCTTCTGCATAATAATTTTCTTAGGTTTACCTGTTAGTAATGTGGCAGGTGATATACCTACATTTATTCAAATTTATTTATTCAAAATTGAAATCCTTAACTAGTTTACAATACTGTGTGCTAGGATCATCAGACAGGAACCGGCTGTTCCCATTGTAGCTAAAATTTCGAATAACGATAATTAAAAATTAAGTAGAATAACAATCTCGATCAAATTAAGTTATTAAAATATGTTAAGAAAAATTAGATATGTTTACCTACTTCAAGGCTCGTGCATCGGTAAAATTAGCGACTAGATTCGTGGAGGTTGAAGTTTTGGAATCAACCATATTAACATAAAGTTCACAATCAAATCATCCAAAATTGCTTTATTACTGTAGATATTTCTGTATACTAAGTAGACTCACTGCAACATGGCTGGTACCTCATCGCTGCGGGAGAGCAGTGCGATAATTGTGTGTTTTGTAGTTATTTTACATAAACCACCACTGGTTATTTCTATAATTTCAAATACTGTGTTTTAAGATATTTTAAATACATTTCTTTTGACGCAGGAACCATATCAATATTCCTTTTTTTCATATAGTTTCCGTTGACATCTTCATTCCACTTAGAACCATCATTCACATACGTTAGTTATAGGAATAGTGTTCGCTTGACATGGGATGAAAGCTGTCACTTATTCTCAACTCTATCATTTAAACTTTAAACTCCTATAACAAAATACCTTATTACATTTTACAACTTCTTCCGCTTATTCCATAAATTAGGTATCAATCTATTGATTTATTATACGTCATTTAATTTCATTTTCATTTCATTTATTAATTTGCAAACATTGCCTTTATGATACTTCAAATTGAATGCTACCTAAAAGAAATCGTGGTAATGTATTTCGTGTCATTTCCGTCTCCGGATTTAGGCGATGATATCCGAGAAAAGCCGAATCTTTAACTGATTTTAATCGTATTGTACCTATACCGCGATTTTTTATTTGAGGCCAGAAATGTAAACAAACAACTGTCATTTTCTAGAACAAAACCGTTGACTTTGACATGCATCTTGTACTTTTTGTACTGGAAAATGACAGGCTGACAGCTGTTGGTTTACATTTCTGGCCTCAAATTAAAAATAGCAGTATAGCTGTGTCAAAATCATATAATTGCCGCCGATTTCGCCCACATACCCCCTAGTAGTGAATGAAACCCGATACGAAAAATAAATGACTTGGTATAATAGGCGCGTGCCTTCTTAGTTTATTTAATAAATCGCACGCTATTATAACTATGTGGTCCTATTAACGGCGATGTAAAACATCGTGAAGAAACCTTATATCTCCTTAGCTGCGTCAATGGGCGGGCCCCCTTTCACGCAAAATGGAGTAGTGAAAACTGGCTAAACGGGGGAGCATCTGTGCCTCTGCCGTTCCGTATGGGAAGAAGTAACATGAATGGATGCAAATTAAATCAAACATAAAGTGAGTGAGGAAATAAACACCTGGAAAATTATTAAATCGGTAAAACAAATGTATATGATAAATACGGATGGAGAAAAAATATAGGATAGGAAAACGTATGTCTGGCAAAAACAAACATTAGAAATTAAAGCGTGTAGAAAATTATACTACTAGTTAAAAAAGCAGTAGAAAAAAGAAATCGTCGAAATAAGCGCGAATGAAAAAAAAACCAGAAAAATATTATTTCGGAAAATTTACCTATACACTCAGCCACAGGCCTCAGAGCGTTTTTTAATATTTCTACGTCTTTTCCGCTGCGCCCTCTTATCTACACTACAACCCTAATTTTTTCGATGTTACAGATGTTTTGCGTTTTTCTTAATTTTAATTTTAACTAGACTTCCTCCGGACTTAGGAGTATTCTCCTAAGTCCGGAGGAAGTCTAGTTAACCTTTCCTCCTTCCTTTTCGTTTTATTAAACGAAAAGGAAGGAGGAAAGATTAACTGGGACTAACGCACAGTGATTCATTTTTATAAGTACAGAAGAAAAATAGATGAATACCTAATGGATTGTGCTGCAAAATCTTATTGCATCCGAAATAGTACTATTATGTGTAACTGTAATTAATTACTATTAAACACATACACAAATACCCAAAGTGGGTTTTCCTCACATCTGATAACAACAATCAACAAAATATTTGTCACAAATCTGCTACACAGGAAATTCGATTTTATACCATAATCTTCGTCATAATCTTGATATGCTGCCTTTTAATTAAACATATATATGATTTAATATAACAATAGAGATTTATCTTATCATTTATTTACTTATCTACAACTGAAAACTAAACAATAAACCAACATTAAAATTAAATATTATTTCAACACATAGTCATCAGGATAGTCCATGACTTTAGGGAATTTCTTGACTTCTTCTTTTGGTATATGGTCAAGTCGTTTAGGGACATATCGGTGCTGGCGTATTTGGTTGGTGCAGTTTTGCACAATGTCATCAGGAACATTCTCGCCAGGGTAAATGAAGAGGCGTTCCATTGTGTACCTCCTTTGAAGGTTTCCCTTCATTGATCTGTACACAGCTTTCTTTATTATCTGGTAGGGGAGAAAACATTTTTAAAGACCATTAAGGACTCAACTACCATGGCATTTCTAGAAATGCCATTTTCCTTTAAATTTTATTACCTTATGCCAAGGTAATAAAATTTAAAAGAATTTTATTACCTTGGCATAAGGTACAAAATCACCATGCCTCGCGCATAAGCGTGGTAATGGACCAGTTATATATCAGAAAGGTGAACTATAGGATACAAGCATGTTTCGGAAAATTGCAAGAGCAACTTCACAAATAAAATAAATTATGATTCATAAAATTAAGTAATAATTTGGTCATTGGAAAAGAAAGGGTGTTCTTCTAAGTCCCAAAATAACCTGTAACCCAATTGAAATTTAGCCACAATAATCTACTCTAGCCAAAATTTCAATTAATGGTACAGCCCAAAATATTGACTACAGAGAAAGGTTTATTAAAACAATGACCATCATTTATGTCCACTAATAAGCCTCCATCAACAATATATTAATTTGCTTCTGCCATTTGCTTCACACTAAACAAAAATAGTTAGCTGCCAAGAGAAAATAATTTGGGCAGCACAGCGACAGGTAAGTGAGGCAGCAAGCAGATACTGTGGTAGATTAATACAATAAATACCTAGTACAATCAACACAGCAGTATTTTACTCAATAGATACATGAAACTTACCATTGTAGGATCTTTATTATGCAATTCCCAGGCCAGGGTCCAGCTAGCGCCTCCAGGGTACCCCGTGTGATGGAAATAAGCGCGCTGTCTCCAATCATCACCACGGAGGGCGATCTCCCGACTGTTGATACAAACAACGACATCTCCACAGTCGTTCATCGGGTGATAAATAGGCTTGTGAAGGCCCATCAAGTACTTCTTTATGAGGTCCGCGGACTGGTAGGGGTCCTGCCATTTGCAGTCGAATATGTACCAGGTCCTGGCGAAAGTGGCCCATTGCTGTAAGAGATTAGATTGGTTATTGTATCGATGTTGTGCTGGAAAAAAATGGTATTCTAAGTCATTGGAGTATCTTTAGCAAATAAAGTACCTGAACCCTTTTGGCCGCGGACATTGTGTTATAATTTGTTGCTTTTAATTATTTTTTAGAATCAATGTTTTTAGGTTAGAAGGAAATGTATTCTGACATCTGTATCTTTTTTTTTACACTTAAATCGGTATTGCCAGTAGCGATGGCAAATCGCAGCTCTTATCTTAAGATCCAACTACTCGAGCAATTCGCTCACCAGAATCACTCGATTATTGAAACCACTCGAGAGGTAAGTTCTCGATTATGAAATATGCTCGATTATTAGTTCTCAAAAGATGGGACTGTCTGTTCGAGTCACATCAAGTACAGTGCCACAAAGCTTTCTGATCAGGTGTCAGCGTCGCTGTGGTCGAATTTAGTGTTGCCGCGCTGCATAGAATATCCATGGTTGTAGGGTAAAAATGCCATAATTAAAAATAAGTGCGTAAATAATAATAATTTCGAATTGTTCATATTTTCTCTTATATTTATATATATGATTGTCTCAATGATTATAATTATTGATGATCATAATAATAATACCTTAGACACTATTTACACACATTGATCTAGCCCCAAACTAGGATTCCCTGTATCTTGGGTACTAGACAACGATACACATACGTATATAGATAAATATTATACTTAGATAGATAAACAACCATGACTAGGGTACAAACTCCGTTCTCATCAAACAAATATTTGCCCCCACCGGGACTCGAACCCGAACTCCTGTAATTATATTATAGGATTATGATTATATTTTAATGCAATAATTATGATCATGTAGACAATCATCTGCGAAAACATAGGTCACTTCGTCTGAATCACTGCTTTCACTTCCACTACCACTTTCTAAATTTACGATAAATGGTTCATCTAAATAAATGTCTTTTTTTAGGTACTCATTTTCGATGTTCTTTATATGGGCACAGTATTTTTGCGATTCTGCTGCTGATATTTTGTTAAATGCTTCTGCGACTAACTGCGGCATTTCAGCCTTTGACTTTCCAATGTTATGTTCTGCATCATGACGTTTCATTGAACTCCAGATCATTTCTATTGCGTTTAAATCGCAATGATAGGGGGGCAATCTAAGGACAGTATGCCCATTGTCTCTTAGTAAATTATCAATTTCATATTATTTTGCTGGTTTGTGCCTTTTTATTCATTCATACAGCTGGGGTTTAGTGAAACTTTCATTGAAATCCACATTATTTTCAGTAAGCCAATTCTGCATATCTGCTTTTTTAGTATTTGAATTAGGGCATTTGTTAATACAAATACTGTGGTATGGAGCGTTATCCATTACAATTAAAATGTCTGTATGTAAATTAGGCAGCAATTTTTCTGTTACCCATTTTTTTTAATTGCTATTATTCATTTCGTCATGGTAATCGCCACTTTTAGTGTCCGATTTAAAAACAAGTAATGCATTCTCAACAAACCCTGTTTCTCCCCCCGCATGAACTATAATCCATCTATTTCCTTTTGATACAGGATTCAAAACACCGTCAACATCATTACTTTGCCAACAGCGACCAGCCGTGTGTGACGAGTGTATAAAAGTCTCATCCAAAAATATTACAGGCTTTTTTTCACCGCATTCGTTTTGCTTTATTTTATGCAGATAAGATGCCCGTAAAGCAGATATATCATTGCGCTCAATGAGGAGTTTTCTATTGGATTGCGTTTTCTTGTATCGGAAACCAATTTCACGCAATAACTTTCTGAGGGTTTCACGACTAGCATTAAAATCGATTTCGTCTCGTAGAACATTCAGTAATTTTGGGATGGTAGGTATTTCTTTCTTCATTGTGTAAAATTCATGAATTTTTCTTCTGATGACACCGAGGTCAAAATCATCAATTTCTATCTTCCCCTTAGTTCTAGTCCTTTTTTCCCTGGAGTAGAAATTTTTGAGCCAGTAGCATCTGCCTGTTTTTGTTCTTTAACTAATTGTCCTACAAACCGTTCACTTACACCTGCAAAATAGAACACAAGTACTTGTAGGAAGGTTGTCATCGACTACTGATGAAGAACAACTGGCAACATTAACCTGCAGCAGCAGCAACTCGTTCATACAGTTTTTCAAATGGTATTATCAGCGCATTTAAACGTTTCTCTTCCTGCATTAATGCTAAAACATTTAAAATAGTGTTTCTCGCGGCACTGTTCAATGCTTTCGGCATTATTTATATCATTAAAACGATAAAATAATGATTAAAACACCAAGCGTTGTGCACAACAACAAACTTGACAACATTATGACATTTCAAAATGACATTACGTAGTACCAGTTTCGCCACCGGATCAGATAACTTTGTGGCGCTGTATTAATGTTGAGTTATATAAACATGCATTTTTTTTGTCTATTTTCTCAAGGCAAAAATTTAAACATTATTTTTCTACTGCTTTTCCCATACGAGATATCTATAACTTGAAAAAAAAAAAACAGCCAAGTGCGAGTCGGACTCGCGCACAAAGGGTTCCGTACCACCATACAATGGTAGGGATGGTGTGGAGTGAATAGTTTGGATTTTACATAGCAAAATGTTGTTTAAAAAGTTTGGTGCTACTGTCACACTCCTTGTACGTAACCAGGTGCATTCATAAGTTTGTGTGTGGTACTGAAAGAATTGTTGTATGGGAGCCCCCTTAAATATTTATTTTATTCCGTTTTTTTAGTATTTGTACTTATAGCGGCAACAGAAATACATCAGCTGTGAAAATTTCAACGGTCTAACTATAACGGTTCATGCATGAGATACAGCCTGGTGACAGAGGGACAGACAGACAGACAGCGGAGTCTTAATAATAGGGTTGTTATAGTGGCAACAGAAATACATCTTCTGTGAAAATTTCAACTGTCTAACTATAATAAAATATAATAATATAATAATCTATCTAACTATCACGGTTCATGAGATACAGCCTGGTGACAGACGGACAGACAGACAGTGGAGTCTTAGTAACAGGGTCCCGTTTTTACCCTTTGGGTACTGAACCCTAAAAAACATTATTTGGAGGAACGTTTGCTCGAATCTTGCAGACAGGCGCTTCCCTGTATTCAGAGACAGTCCATCTGTCTTTATCTTCAAATGCGTCGGCCCACCTTCCCAAGATCGAGAGTGACACGATTCTCAGGTAAACGCCAGGTCTGGTTACCTTTCATTGACTTGTTGAATTCATTAGTTCATTCTATGCCCATCACAGATTCGGAAAAGCACTATTGCGTCACTAGGTGACCTGCCCTGTCACTTGTCTCACAACTACCAATTGATGACGGCGCCAGTTATATTCAGTAGCTTGCTATTCAACTACTACAGGGAGATACGTATTTGGCACGTAAAGCCAACCTATTACCCGTAATGCTTGATGACGTATCATTGCAAAATCATTTCTATGATCCATTACGAAATTTAATTCAAGCCCTGGGCAATTGAAGCAGCCTGTCCAGGAATAGTCATACCTGCTGGTCATTTTTGTGTTGCAGAAGCTGTCACACAGGATCAGAACCTTGTGCGGGTACCTAATGGCAAGGACTCGGGCACCTTGCCTACTATTCATCAGCTAATGGACCTGCTAGAGGAACAATGCCGCGTTTACCGAGCCGTCTCCCCAGTAGCTGAGCAGGCCCCAACAACACGCCGGTCAACACCAGCTGATCATCCCGCACCACAAGCTGGGCCACGGTCACCGTCAGCTGCGCAGGCTTTGCACACCTTTACAATTGTAGTAACTTTGTAAAGCTGCCTCGTAGTGAGCGCAGTACTTGGGTCAGGAAGGCTGGTCTATGTTTTAGATATGCTTGAAACAGCACTATGCAAGGACCGGCCCCAATAGGAATTGGTGCCGACAGTGTAAAGATGAAAGTCACAACTCGCTGTTGTGCAATAAGTCAACAGGTCACCCAGCCCTTAACCATCAACTTCAAGGGGGTTCGCACCTAGGATGTTAGTATCTCCGGAACCCTCACGGCGTTACACTCAAAGTAGATCACCTACCTAGCAACCGGTACCACATAAGGTCAGTCCAGTAGCATCACCACGTCAACTTAGCCCGGTGTCATCGAGCAGAACTCATATAAGTCATGCAAACCGCAGGCTACGAACTCAGGAAATGGTCATGCAACTCCCCGGAAATCCTGATTTCTAGATGATTCTAGCATGATCTTGCACTGCGATTCGGATGATAAACCTTCATCAAGGTACTAGGTATCCATTGGAACCCGTCACAGATACCATGGCATATCAAATTAATATTCTCACTCATACTCATACTCAGATTGTACATAGTTCTATCGTGGTTGAAGACAAAGCCGGAACAACTTGAAACATTTGAACGTAATAGGGTAAAGGACATTCAACAATCCAAGCGCGTCATCCAGTGGCGCCATATCAGATCAGAATGCAAGCCGGCAGACGTCGCGTCCCGAGGTATGTCAGCTCACGACCTTATCAATCATCATGGGATCTGGTGGCCGACCCTGCCTGTCGCCATGCCACCCGACCGCGTTGTCTAAAAAGCCCGTTGGATACAACGCTGGGCTGCGTTGTGCCCGTGGGGCTTTTCAGAATTTCGAACCGCTTGAAAAGCCAGAGCGCTACAACGCGACGCTGCGTTGTACCACACGGGGTTTTTCAGGTTCCGATTGACAATTCATGATCTGAATAGCCCATGGGGTACAGCGCCTGCGGCGTTGTGTCCGTCTAGCTTTTCGTGAATAAGCTACTAGTTAAAAAACCGGAGCTACAACGCAACAACGGCGCCTATGTATTTTCTAATTTCAGTAATTTAAAATTTATACTTCTTATAGATCAAATTCGTTCAAGTTACGGCCGATTTTCCAATCCTCAGACAATCTTGATATAATCTAACAGTGATGGCAAACATCGTAAGTAAACCTTCATTACCCCATAGCTGCGGTGATTATATGCTAGCCTCATAATCCTCATTAAAAGAAAATAATATTATGTCTGATCCAATCTTGGATTCGAAACTAGATCTAAAGATTTTAGATGTTGTGATTGGTAACATTTGCAATGATAGCTGCGGCGATAGGATAGTTCCATTTCACGCAAAATGGAGTATCAAATAACTGGATAAAAATGGGCACAATTGTGCATCTGCCACCCCATATATCTTAAATGGCGTGACACTATGTTATGTTGTTAGGTAGGTAGATATTTGAATAATTATGATTTGATAGGGGCTATTAAAACACGTAGCATTGTATGGGTCTCCCCCCCTTAAATTTATAAAATCTCGTTTACCTACCTACCTACCGATTTCATTATTTGGTGCTACTTTTCTGTGAAAATTACAAATCTCTACCTAGGTATAGATAATTACGAAAATAAACCGTGTGTGATTGTTCTTAAGAGACATTTTTCTTGTCATTTACGCGCCTAGTTATCGTAGTTTACCTCTAAACATCAGAAATACAGGAACAAAAACAAGTGAAACATACAAATAACAGTTAATATATATGTAAGTAATTGCCTACCCTGTTGATAAATATATGTTGACACACATATTCTTTTCTGAAAACGTATCCACTTTCTCTTTCACGCCTAGTGCATGTATTGGTCGCAGGTCACACGCGTTGTGCCCCACGCGCTATTCAGATGATGTATTGTCAATGTGAGCGCTGGTCATTGAGCTTATAGTAGTTCAATGGCGCTGGTAAACCCCGTGTGGTACAACGCAGAGTCGTGCACTAGCGCTCTGGCTTTTCAAGCGGTCCGTAATTCTGAAAAGCCCGTGGGGCACAACGCGGCCCAGCGTTGTACCCCACGGGCTTTTCAGAAGACGCCACCCGACCTGCCAGGTTTCAAGCGAGTCGTCAATGTCGCTTTTGTCACGTGTCAGCCCATTCAGTAAGCTCATCAATGTTACTGCTTATGTACTCAGATTTTGTAAGAATGTCACCCTGCGCAAGGAGGAACGAAATTACGAAATCTACGAGGCACGCTCGTTTTAGAAGAAACTCGCACACCCACGAGCAAGGAAAATTAATACTCACAAGGACGATGCCCACGAGTCATTTCACACAACTGTATGACGCATACAAGGATGAATTTATTTTAATGAAAAACGGAAGATTGATCTGTAAATCGCTTCAGAAGCTAAGCGTGTTCATTCACGACCAAGACTTAACCGAGTTGGTGGCCGACTACGTAAGTTGCAACTGTCACACGAAGCAAGGCATCCCTATCTCACAGCTGAGGATCATAGGTGAACACAATTGTTGATCACTCATTACCATAAGGCGAATTATCACGCTGCGACAACCGGGGAACAACATCAGAAATTATTGTCGCATGGGTCCCCGGTCATGAAGGGATTCACGGTTAATGAAAAACTAGATGAGTTGACAAGATACGGAGCTGATGAGCGTTTTATTGGACCAGAACCAAGATTACCTAAATCAGCGACTGTCACAAAGAACATCTTCAACATGATAACTACGCGAGATGCAAACCAAGAGTGGAAGAACACCAAAGACTGTAGGCAGTCTAAGATGTTTATGTTAAGGATAGACCTCAAAAAGGCTAAGTACTTACTTAATCTTAGTAGGGAAAACATAGCAATACTAGTAGGTGTGGTGACAGCTCACTGCAGACTGAAAAGACACCTATCATTATTAAGGCTCGTACAGGAACCATCATGCCCTCACTGTGGCTTGGAGGAAAGTAGCCAGTACGTCTTGGGAGAATGCGTAATGTATTCAAACATAAGATGGCGAACACTAGGGATCTTGTCAGACTTAAAGTTTAGCGACATCCTAGAATTCATTAAGCGACAAGAAGATTTGGCAATCAGATTGACCCGATAAGGGCAGGCAATCCTCGACGGCTGACAAACCTGGTGAGAGCAGGTATTAATGCGTCGCTACTGACTGATGATACCAGCTCCAGGTGCACCGCCTTCATACCTATACCCAAAACCGCACAGTCATTATAATTCAAAAAATACCCCTATATCCTAGCGAAAGGAAGAAAGATCATAATACTCACACGTGCATGCCAAGAAATAGATGAATCCTGCTACTTATGCCTCAGAGATGACATGTCCCAGTATCTACAGGATCACTGCATAACAGAGCTAATGACGCATGCACAGAATGTGACGTCATGCACTCAAATACCCGTTTCACCCGATCCATGGAACTTACATAATTAAGTACCTTAAATGATCCATGTGAAGTTAAGATCGGAAATATCTCTTTAAAAATGCATACAATAGAATTTCCGAACGGCATTATGGATAAAATGCCAATTGTCAACTTACCTATAGTGCCTACATCCTCTAGCCGAAACAGCATCAGTACCGTGATCCTGGAAGATATGGACTTCAACTACATCAAGTTTTTATATGCCTATACCATAACAATATATTGGCAAGACCTGGAGAAGATTCTTGATGATGATATGTGGCCTGAAGGAGTGGTAGTTGGACGCTGCTTTCTAAACACCAAGAAAGGTGAACCCCCTATCAAAAAATAAAATTCGCGTCGAAAAACACAACCTTGAAAATAGCAACCATAAACTGTCAATCAGCTCACAGAGTGGAGAAATTTCTTGCCGATATGTGTGACTCATGCGACGTGATTTTACTTCAAGAAACCTGGCTATTGCCGCATGATTTACAATTCCTGAACGAGATATCAGACAAACATGGCAGCATCGGCACATCAGCTGTCGATACATCAGCTGACATACTACGAGGACGCCCGTACGGCGGAGTTGGAGTACTGTATAACAAATGTTTACAAGTGGTCAGCATAGATTGCGAATCTACACGGATAGCAGCTGTGGAGATAACTCTATCGGAGGTACATACTATACTTTTTATTACCGTCTACATGCCAGTTATGAAGACCGAGAATTTGCCGGAATTCTGCGAAATACTTGCACAAATTAACGCGATAGTGGAGGAACGCAAAACGGCGCACTGTATTATCGCCGGCGACTTCAACGCGGACCCTACCTCGATATTTGGTAAAGAGCTGGGGGCCAATTCTCACAATGGCGATATTTTATCACATTCGACATTTATCGATCAAAATGACACATTTCGATAAAAATCACGATTAACCTATTCTCATGCAATGACAAAAAGTCACAATCGATAAATTATCGAGCAAATCAGTTCGATACGTATCGACTACTCTGAAGCAGTCGACATTGAAAATATCGACTTTGAGCTCATGAAAAAAAGTTAAACTGTCAAGAAGCATGAGTTTGTTTGAGATGAGATTGTTAAACTGAGAAATAACTGAAAATGTCACCATTGCACAGTTTTGTTGCTGCTGTTGTAGCATGCTGCTGCAACATCTCATCGTCGCGTCCAATGGAGGATCGACCCATGCGAATTAGCAGACAGAGATTTTGTGAAAATCTTTCGCCTTTCCAAAGCTTTGACCATGGACGTTAGGAAGCACTGATGCAGCAAAAAGAAATAAAATGACAGACGAAAGTAAGTACCCCTCTTCGTAGAAAAATTTGTAGGTGCCCTACCTATCTTCTCCCACAGTGGTCCAGTGTAGAGTGGCAAAAAATGACGATTGCTAAGTATATGTAAATATCTACAGTAATAAAGACATTTGTAATTTGGAATATAACCACATGAAACAGAGGACTTTTTGTGGTATGTATAGGAAATCATGGACGTATATTTTTATTTATAACCAATATTTTTATGATTGTTTCAGGTTTTCTGCGCTTTAAACTCTTTTTCCACTGGCTGCTATCAAACTCCGGTGGGAAACAATTTTATCGTTAATATTTCGCAACCAACAGTGTCAAGATTTGTTCAGGAGGTGGTGAAGGCCCTAAATCATCCTACCATATTTGGCCAGTGGGTCCACTTTCCTGACTCATTTCAAGAAATGAACTCTGTAGTGAGAGGGTAAGACTTACAAGCTTGATTTTATATAAATTAGGTAGATACTTACAATGTTTACAATGTTACTTTATCAGTTTTTATGACATGTATGGGTTCCCTGGAATCACTTGCTGCATAGACTGTAGTACTCATGTAGCAATTGTTCCACCAGCCTAATGGATCATGATGAAAGGAGCTATGTGAACCATATTATTCTATATTATTATATATACTATACTATTTTACTTGTATAACAATTATCGCACAATAAAACATAATTTAAGTGTATAAAAATCTTTTATTTTTTATTATTCATATGAGTTCAACATAATCAAATATATTTTTTCTTAACAGTATTAGTAATATTTTTTTTTCGTATGAGTTTGTTACAAAAACTTTATTTGTTTGAGTTAGATCTGGCTACCCGTTTTTGATAGACCTAGATCTTGAATCTGTGGATTATAAAGTATCTCTTCTACCTTAAATCAGTCTTAAAAATATCAAAATCACAACATTTAAAATTTAACTATATTACCTTAAATTAGTCTAATATTACATAATCACAGTGATATTAAGAATTAGTGTCCCTGTTTTCCATCATTGGCTTGATCATCATTAAATATAACTTATTAAAGCCTCTGGTTAAAAATTACTCGTATTTGCCCGTGCCTTCAAACTATCTGCAATTCTGCATATTGCATCAGATTGACAGCGCATTTCTTTGATTAATTCTTGATAAAGTTCTTTTTGTATTTATTTTTCTCTTCTAAAATTTTATTCAGAGAAATTGCTGCGTCTAAAGATTGATGCATTCTTTTTGATGCAACATTCCTTTTGTTCTTTTTTGTAAGAGTTTTCGGAGCTTCTGTTGATTCCAAAAATTCTTGTGGGGGAGGTAATATCCCTTCATCTGTTATTTCTAAAAAAAAAGTACACTATTATTAGTAGGCAATAGTTTTCAAAACTGTTCAAAAAAGTTTATTTTGAAATAAGATAGATACACAACATTTAAAAACATTTACATACAGGCACTTACATTGCTTCTGGCCCCACACTAGTACAAGTGTTACTAGATACTGTGAGCTCTATACTCTCGCTAAGGTAAGGTTACATATCTACTTTTTATGATTGTACAGTCTCAGAAACTAAATCCCTACACATTTAATTGAAAAGTCATCTGATAGTCATAATAAAACCAGTAAATGAAACTTCAATAAATTTCTTATGGTTCTAGTTTGCTATATGATATTCAACCTTAGGTGGGTCGGATATTAATTTCCTTGACAGTTACTTTACTTACCAATTTCAATCACATTTCTTATTTCTGGCACAGCTACACATGACGGGCTGGATGTATCCTCTGAAATTAAAAACAAATAGATTAATGAAAGGACCTCACTTAGTCAACTAAAGAACTTAAGATTTAGATCAGGGGGTTGGGTGTGGTAACAATGCATAGGGGCACACTATGTCAAGACTCCACAACATTTTATTAGCCACCCGTACTGCCTGAAATAAAACAGTATTAAGTGACAGAGGCTCAGATATTCACCGAGTAACTAATATGAGTATGGGTTATGTTAGCTACATTTACTTACCAAAGAAGAACACCTGTGACTCCTTGCAGTCCGGGTGGCCAACAAGTGATGATTTATTTAAAAGTTTTAAACCATTGCATCTTCTTGGGTAAATTTGTCTGGAGGGGAGCCACCACCAGTCATATTTGCTGCTCTGTTCACCAATGTCTTCTTTTTTTTGAACTTCGACTTCAGATCATGCCATGTCTAAAATCAATATGAAACCATTACCAAACTGACAATGAATGACAGATATTGTCTAGGAAGTATTGTATGGGTTAGTATATTTTATGCTTACTTTTTTCCACTCTTCTGGAGACTTATTCGCTCCAGGAATCTAATTTAATTCAGCAGCCAATTTCTCCCACCTCGCTGCTGATATTCTGCTGGTAAAAGACGCTGAAAACTTCCCAGCCAGCAGTTCTGCGTCGGCCTCTAAAAGCTGGAGTAACCGAGCTTTTTGGGTAACTGTACAATGCGGTTTTCTGTGTTTTTTAACTTTATTTTCCATAATTTGGGAATTTATTTTGCTTTTACTTTAAAACAAAACGAAAATAGTTGTCCGTCAATGTCAGTGTCATCACTCATGCTTGCGTTCTGTTACATCTAAATGTTTTATTTTATTTTATTGCTAAAGAGCGAGATTTTGATAATTTAGTTACTATTCTGAACATATTTATTACTTAAAGAGTTATTGCATTGAGATTTAGAAATATAACATGGTAAATTTGTATTTTTCTCTAAAAAGCTTATGATGAAACACAGTCGAGAAAAGTTAAATTGTTCGAGAAAACGGAACGTTTCCTTATTTGGTTCCATAGACACGGATGAAGCGTTGTTGTTCTGTGGACGCTAGACATTTTGTATCACCTTCGATATTGTTATCGCCGGTCACTGAGAATATGGTTTACGTGCAACATTCGATATTTCTGTGCGATAAAGGTGTCTTGATATGTTATCGATTTTGCGTTATTATCGAAGATATTGAGAATTGACCCCCTGGAAGGATTCTGTAGTGAGTACAAATACCAGTATATAGATAAAGAAAGACTTCCCGATTCTTCATACACATACGTGAGTTATGCTCATGGGACCACCTCGTGGCTCGATCATGTTATTGCGACTGAGACGGTCGGTGTGATAGTAAACAACATATGCATCGATTACGGCGTGGCATGGACAGACCATAGACCTATATATGTGGAGTTACAAATAGACAGCCTGGTGTCATGCGAGGATGTATCCAATTTGAACACTCAGAAGCTACATAATCACTGGAAATGGAATCCGAGGACTATTAATCATATAGCGCATTATACTGAGATAGTCGAAAAACATACACGTGAACTACTCAAAGTCCCGTTCTCTGGTAATGAATCCATAGATTCCATGTACAACGCATTAGTGTCTACAATGCAATATGCCGCAATGACAGCTTTCAGCACCAACAGACAGATTAATAAGCGTCGGAAGAAAACACCGGGGTGGAGTGAGCATGTTGCGGAGTCATATGCCGAGTCTAGACGCGCACTACTTCTATGGCACCAAGATGGACGACCGATCACAGGCTCATCAGCTGATAAGCGCAGACAATGCCGTACGGTATTTCAACGGGAACTCAAAAAGTGCCGGCGATTGGAGGACAAGATAGTAATGGATAAAATTGCCAATAGTATGAAGCAGGGAGATTTTAGAAGATTTTGGCAACAAACCAACAAAATACTGAAAGTCAGAATTCCAACGCCGTCGCATATTGGAGGTGAGACCAATAACAAAGAAATCGCTAATAACTTCAGCAGGATTTTTCTTCAACCCGACAATATGACACAGAATTCTACCAGTCAGACCGGGCAGTACGCTCAGCAGAAACACGACGAAGTTGACGTATCACCGGAGTGCATATTTAAAATAATAAAGGGTGTGTCGAGAGGCAAGTCGCCGGGCATAGACAGCCTTAGCATTGAGCATGTGCAGAATGGAGGCAGATTCATACCTATTCTTCTGTCTAACTTATACACAGCAATGCTGAGAACGGCATATATACCGAAAGCCATGGTGGAAACTGTAGTGGTACCGATTTGTAAAAACAAAAAGAAAGACCTATCCAGCCCAAGTAATTACCGTCCAGTGTCACTCGCTACTATCCTGGCAAGATTGTTTGAGAAAGTTCTCAACCACATCGCAGAACCATACCTAGGCAGCAGTGATAACCAGTTTGGGTTTAAACGGAATGCTTCGACGACAGACGCCATTTATACAGTCAAACAAGTAGCACAATATTACAAGCAGAGAAAGACGTCAGTCTATGCCAGCTACTTGGATCTGAGCAAGGCGTTTGACCGAGTACAACATAGCCTACTGTGGCAGAAGTTGAGGGATCGAGGAGTGCCAGAACCAATAGTGAACGCACTGAGCCGATGGTACTCACAACAAACCAACGTCGTGCGCTGGAACGGAGTCACATCGGATCCGACTCATTTATCTTGCGGTGTGAGACAAGGAGGGAGTATGTCACCGGTTCTATTTAATATCTATATGGACGGGCTGAGCGAAGAGCTGACGGAAGCAGGAGTCGGGTGCTCCATGAACGGCTGCATGATCAACAATGTGGCGTATGCAGACGACATGGTGCTCTTGGCACCAAGTGTAACAGCATTGAGGGAGTTACTGCATATCTGTGAAACATATGCAGCCACACATAACATGCTGTATAACGCAGAGAAGTCGGTATACATGATCTTCGAGTCATCCAACACACCGAACACGGAACTCCCGTTGGAGCTAAATGGACAGAGCCTCTGCAGGGTCCACAAAGTTAAGTACCTTGGCCATATCATCAAGAGTTCACTGTCAGATGATGATGATATAGAAAGACAGCGCAGAGCTATCGCCATGAGGGCGAACATGTTGGCGAGGCGATTCACAAGATGTAGCAAGGATGTGAAACAACAGCTCTTTCTGTCATACTGCACAAGCGTGTATACTGTGGAGCTGTGGAGCAAGTACACACAAGCCAACATTAACCGTATCCGTGTGCAATACAATAACGCGTGGCGCGCCATGTTCCGCCTGCCCCGCGCCTGCAGCGCGAGCGAGATGTTCTGCGCGGGGAGGGCGCCGGGCTGGGCCGCGCTGTTGCGCCAGCGCACCCACGCACAACGCGCCAGGGTCTTCAGCTCTGACAATCACATAATTAGTGCAGTGCGTGAATGGAGTGCTAGTCCTATCCATCTTAAGTGGAGTGAATATCATAGACCAATTTAATTGTATTGTATTGTATTGTATTGTGTGTGTTGTAATTTAATTGTTTTGTAATTTTAATTTTATCAATTGATTTAGAATGTAGAATTGTATAATTCTGGATAATAAACTAATAATAATAATAATAATAATAATTAACATATGCCCTGAAGAAAATTCCTAGTAATGACAGTGAAAGTGAAAGAACAATTATAACAGTGAAAAGCATTAGTGTTTGGAAGATCGATTCTACATTATAAATAATTTGTCTAGATCTATGTATCCTTACTTGTTAATATACTTATAACCGTTTAAAGGTATATTTTCGAAGTTCTGTTTCTACGAAAGAGAACTTCGAACTTAAGGAGGAAGGAGTTTAGTCTCACGACTCTTCACATAGCAATGACGCCATATTTGGCCGAGTCCTGGAAGTGCGATATGATGAGGAGCTGACAAAGCGTGAGCCGGGAGACCTCTCTGCTTTCTGCCCTCAGTCTTGAGGCAGTAATTAAGTAAAATAGTCGTATTTAGAGCTCTAAGATAACATTGTAAGTAATCGATTTTATCTGGATTAAATCTTTATTTTTTAAAACCTCGTTTACGTGCGCTAAAACTTATCTACCTACCTACTTTTAATTTATTAATATTTTATTTGTTTCGTACTATATTCTGGTGTACTATTGCAGTCCCTCGCTAAAATTATATTTTAATGGTGGGAGGTGTTCGTTATTTTTCTTTCCTTTTATATGTACTTGATTGGAATATGTTCAATAGCATTCCCTTTGGTAGAAATAGGTTCTTCTTCTGAATTAATATTAAGAAAAGCCTCATTTGGTATTAACTAAGTTAACTGAATTTTCAGTACAAACATTTTTGTATTTTTTTAGGAATGACAGATCCTAATTTTATAAACTTTTTGTGTATGAATGAGACAACATTTAGCTAACAGAAAATTTATATAATTTTTGAAGTGTCAGCTTAAAAAAATATTACGAATATTATCATGAAAATGGATGACATTGGAGGCACTGATTTTGAAGATAAAATTTTAGTTATCAAACTGAAAATTAAAAGAAAATTTAATAAGTAGATGTAAAATATTGAAATTAATTTTAAAACAATAAAAAAAAACTGTAAATAGCTATTGAATTACTCGAATTATGAACTCCTGAATCTGGAAGAAAAATTCGCCAATTTCATAGGTAAGCACCCAATATATGTGGTATCTGTCACATAGCCCGAAGCCTACATGGCAATATGCATAATGTCAGGGCAAAGTGATAAATAAGGAAGATAAAGATATAATTATTCACTTTGCCCAAAGTAGCGTGTTTTCATAATTTATAATGTCCGGGTATTATACATAATGCACGGCTTTATCACTTGGTTCCCTTTCGGCCGCTACCGCAACTGAGTTTCGTAACCAGGTGCGAAAGAAGAATGAAAACTCCTTGTTCGCAACCAGTTGCGAAAGAATACCTTTTATTCTTCTTTCGCAACTTGGTTTCGAAAAAGGACTTTGCAAATATGTGGTTGAGAAAAAAGAAAAGCGTAGTCCTAATTCGCAACCAATATCAGTAATATTACATATTAAATGGCTCTACTTATTAGTTACAAGTGGATTTACTAAGATTTTTTTAAGTTTAAGTGTGGAACACCAATACTACGAGGAGCTTAGCACAATCAAGAAAAACAATCAAATAGTAATGAGACTTTATTTTTATATTATCAATCTTAGACGCAGGCCGGCAGGCCTTAGTGGATTAATAATAAGCGTCGGTCATGGTATCGAACTACCATATTACATATGGGCAAATTATTTCGATACAATGACCGACACTTATTATTCCGCTCTTCAACTCTTCTATTGCCGAGGTTATTTCTTTATCAATTTCCTCGTACTCTTTGTTTTTCTTCTTGCTAACTTTTCTGAGGTCAAAGGACGTAGACTCAGTCTCCAAAACGTGAAGCAAATGAGCCAGAGTGGGATTTTTGCGGCCAACGTATTTATTAATTTTTGCATGCCAACCTTCTATATTATTATTAGTTCTAATAGCTTCATCATGACAGCAACATTCTTTCTCTATTTTATCTTTTGAAACCCATTGCTTCTTAAAGTAGGCATTAAATTTATTTATTTCTATACATACTGGACTCCTTGCCATAACATATCGATATCCTGTATTTATGAAATTTTGCGGTAAGCGAGCTAGTCCTATACATCTAGCGACGTGCCTCTTCTTAGGTCTTGTATTGATATTGAGAGCCTTAGCCTTCCTCCAGAGGCATCGGTTAAAATGATAGTAACATCCACGAAAAACAATTGTTGGGAATACTCTTCTGATGGCATGAATAGCAGCAAGTTCAAAATCCATCGTAATTTTTTTCGGTACCCATGTGGATAATGTGGTCTTTATCAAGTTGAACAGTATTTCGTAACTTTTCATTTTCTTATCGCACATCAGACAAAATAATAGTGGCGTTACACACTTGTTTTGTTCATTATACCCATGTATAGTATATAATTGTTTAAATCCTTTTGGACAACTTTTAAACGTGCCGTCGGCAAAAAAATGATGATACTTTCTAATTTGCTCTCTATTTTCTTTGCTACAAAACACAATTATTCTTTGGGAATCATCGTCATAATCCGCCAATAAAAACTCAGTATACTTTGCAGGTACAACAACGTCGCTTGGGTTTACAAACCGTACTTTAGGAGCACCTAATATTTTGTTACGTTCGTTATAGAGTCCAGTTTTCACACTACTGTATTTTGGTACTTCTTCTAGAAGTTGGATACCGCTATCGTTTATTTGCTTGACCACTTCGTCGTATTGCTGTTGTATTGATTGAAAATTACAGCTGCTTATCTGTTTCAGTTGATCGAATTCTTTTAGTACTATGTTTTTGGCATGGCTGGCCGTACAGTTTGCATCATGTTCATTAATTTTTTTAATCTCATTGCGCTGATTCAATGTTAAGTTCCCTTTGCAAATCGTTTCATTACAACACTTCCAAAATGAGTCCCCGTTTACATAAATTTTCTTACGGTGGAACCGGTGCCCGTCGTATAGCAGTTTTGTTCCTCCTCGTTTAGTTGATATAAAATCTAATTTGCTTGAGGTCGGAAAAATATTAGATGAAGACATTATTACATTTAAATGATGCACAGCACAACAGTGATGCACAACATAAATTATAAGTCATTATGGCAGAATTGTCAAGATTAGATAACAACCATTCATTTCAACTAGTACTAAGTACCTACGCACTCGAAAAAGTATGAGGTTGCGAATAAAGAACAGAAAATCCTTCACCGCTACTGGTTGCGAAAAACAAATGCATTATGCCTATAGTTGCGAACAAAGAATAAAAGGTATTCTTTCGCAACTGGTTGCGAACAAGGAGTTTTCATTCTTCTTTCGCACCTGGTTACGAAACTCAGTTGCGGTAGCGGCCGAAAGGCTTGGTTCATATAACATATTGACTACCCAACCAATTTCGGGTAGTAGGAAAACTCGGCTGTGCCTCCTTGTTAGCGTGACCTGTTGGAACTACCTCTGCAAAGGACACAGTCAGATGCGGTCAAGTTGTCGTCGCGAGCGTATCAGACGCACCCCGACTTTCTATCGAATTCGGACGAGCTACGGTGTGGGGTGTGGAGTGAGCCAGGATAGCGTTTTCAGCGCTCTATCCACTAAAATCCACTGAAAAGATCCAATGATGGATCTTTTAGTATTCATATGTCCACTTTAATCCTCGATCCACTAAAATTCATATAAAGATGCATGATGCATCTTTTGGCACTCTTATGTCCGTGAACCCTTTTGAATATAAAGAATTAACCTCCTGCAACAGTCTGTTGCCCTGGTACTTTAAGGAAAGTTGAAGAGACGACGAGAGGGTGCACCACGAGTAGTTTTTTTTTACCTATGGAATTACTGGACCGCTTCGTTGTTCCGCGGCACAGTGTCTGTACCATTCATATTATTTTAGTGGAGAGAGGGTGAAAATCTTCTTTTATCAAATACTTGCAACTTCCCTGGCCGTTTTATCCCTGATTTATCATCGGAAATCATGGAAGTTGGAAACCATTCATCCATAGTTTGGCAACCGGTTACAAAAGATTTATTTTTCGCAGTTCGATTCGCTGTTTGTGAAAGAATAATTTTAACTTTCGTAGATTGCATTATTTCCATTTTTATAGACCACAAACAGATACTCGTTCTCTTTATGTAACTTTAGTTACGAAAGATGCGATATGCGAAACTTCTAAATGGTGTTTAGATAATCATAATGCTTTAGTAATTTAGATGGTTATCATTGTATGTTTTCCGAATACATATATACATATACTCAGGCCTATTTCCCGGAAGAGGGGTAGGCAGAGACCAAAGACCTCCACCTGCTACGATCCTGGCATACATCTCTCGCTTCCTCAACATTCATAAGTCTTCATGCACTAACTGTTAGTAATTAGTTAGGCGATTTGTTAGTGACTAACAAATCGCCGATTTGGTCTTTATAGGACTTTCTTGGGCGTCTCCGTCCGACGGCTCCTCCTTTCTTCCGAATAAAATAAAATAAAATGAAGTGGAAGCACGGGCAGAAGTAAAGCCCTACCTACATACCTTATTATGAGTATTTTCTCAGATGGGGTGGCAGAGGCATGACTTCATATAAAAGTGGAAAAATAATTCTTCTTTCACAACCAGTTACGAACCGGTTACCGAACTTTGGTTACGAAAGTGGAAGTAGAGGTTGGAAGTATTTGTTAGGGATTTTAGTTCTAAAAAATCCACTTTGCAAAATCCACAAAGTACCAGGGCAACAGACTGTTGCAGGAGGTTAATTCTTAATATTCAAAAGCGGTCACGGACTTAAAGTGCAAAACGATCCCTCAATGGATCTTTACATGTATTTTAGTGGATCGAGGAATAAAGTGGACATGCGAATGCAAACAGATCCATCAATGGATTTTAGTGGATCCCCTCGATCCACACACGTTTTCAGATGAGCACAGCTTTTCCTCTATTATCTTGAAATGTGTGTTGGGTCTAGGCGTTATCTTTTTCTATTTTATATTTTCTTTAAAAATTAGCACCTGTTTGATTCGTCGGGACCATTCGCGTCTACCAATTGTTAAATAACTGGTTAAATCATAATGTTACGCCCGCATTCCCGAACGCGGACGGCGTTGGCTTGATTGGTTTCAGTACGACGGTGACGGTGAATTTAGGGAATTTTGGGATTGGGATTCGGGTGTAATGGTACTAAACAGTAAGACAAGCAAAATTTAGGGCATTTTGGGATGGGAAATATTAAACTGCATATCAAAAATACTGATTTGCACATCAAATATCAGGGCAAAATGCTGCGGTAGCTTAGGTGAAGGGTAAAGGGGGTGAGCGAAGCGAAGCCCCCTTTATCCTTCGTGTTAGGTTGAACATTTAAGAACAACAAAAATACTTAAAATATAAACTCACACATAAAATATTTGAAACAAAGTGTTTTTGCTGATTCTTTAATGCTGTGCAAATCAGTATTTTTGATGTGCGATTAAGTACTAGCCTTTTGGGCCTCATACGTGATGATGAGACAGTTCAATTGAAACTGGAACGTATTGCGCATCATATTGAATAAAGAGATTAGGGATTTCTGGAAATGTGCTAATTTGGGATTCATGATTTCTGAGAGGTGCTTTTGCAATTTAAGTAAACCCTGTACCTTACTAACCTAGAATACGATTTTTCTATTAACCAGTCACGTAAATTTTACTCGAGTTTACCTCAAATAAAAGCAGTGCCCGTGGTGAAGACTCGACGGAATGACACTCGTCGATCTACGCCTCGCCGCAGTGGGGCCTCAATGTTATGGGAGCAATTCGTATTTTGGGTTTAGTTCCGGACGAATCGGAAGGCCAAAACATTCAGATAGAATGAAAGAAAAAGCCGGCATCAATCAAACAACTGTATTGCTTACTGTAAAAATATGAAACTTTAGGTAAAATTATTACAGTAGAAAATAAAATTCAGTAAAGCTTACTAACAATGAAATTGAATCTAACCAATTTTATTATATAATGATCAAAAAGAAATGTGACAAGTTCATTCTGAGGGAATAACCGCGGAAACAAAAATGCAATCAAGTCAAATTGTTACTCTGTTAGGCATGCAACTTTATGCATTATTCGGCAGGCACTTTTTCCTCTGCGTGGAGATGCAAGTCTTTCCTAACAGTGTACGCCGACACATGCATCATATACTTTTCATTCTCCAAAAAGTTGTTGATTGCTCTCTGCCTCACCAGCTCCCAAGCATACAGATCCCTGTAAATTGGTCGCAAATACTTCATACGGCCTAGGCTGTTGACGAAGTCCAGCGCATCTTGGACTTTACTCTCGTCTCTACTTCTAATGCAGAGCCTGAGCCATCTGTATAGGATTTCTGAATTCCTGTTCTTGTCAAGTCCCAACTCTTTTCCGAGGTAAGTAAGTTTGGGTATTGGTAGGCTGGTTCTATCGAGCAGGTCTTGCAAGAAGTTGATTAGCTGGTGGGTTGTTAGCGCCTTCGCTGCGTTGATGACTTCTTCAGAGATGGAGGCAGCTGCTTCTATTTTGGGTATGAGGTCTGTGACCGCCTTGGTCATAGATGTGTCGTAACTGTAATGAGAGAAACGATGTATTAAGTATTTTTCCGCATTCTAACCTCAAAATTGCAACTCCGCCGCTTGATTTTGGGATATCAGGCGGAAACATTCCATTCCTAACTCATTCGAAAAGGCTTCTTTACGAACCTCGCTACGACCCTTGCTTTCGGCTAGCCGTAAACTTCTCGGTTCGTTGTGCTTTTTACTTTACTCCGGCAACAGCCCTACGCAGACTTTTTATTATTTTATCGACACACGTATCATAAACCCTCTTTACTGCGTCTAAAAACCGCACGTTAAGACCAGCATAATGTAAAACTATTTGGTAAAAACTCATTTCTTATCTGAAAATTTGTACATTATGACCATAATGTGTAAATTTATTACATATTATGACGTTCAAATTTCGAACGCCGTCGCCCGCCTGCGTGCCGCCCCTAGTTTGTCTGTGAAGTTGGTACTACAGAACAAGCTAAATAACTGCAGAGATAAGATCAATGCCACAATGCCGGTGAAACATGCGGTACCTGAACAAATCAAAGAGAGCTTATGATATGTGTGTAGATAAACTAGTGTATGTAACTGTACATAATTAGGCATTAAAACTCTCGAGTGAAACCCACTCTCGAGTATTAATGCCCTCCATTATGTAGCAATCACATAAACTACTATTAGTAATTTTTTACAAATTAGTCAAGTACAGATTTATCATTCATATAAAAGGTATAATAAAACTAATACTTCATTAAACGCGTCTTTAATTACTTTATCTATACACGTATCATAAACCCTCTTTACTGCGTACAAAAACCGCACGTTACGATCAGCATAATGTTAAACTACTTGGTAAAAACTCATTTCTTATCTGAAAAATTACACATTATGACCATAATGTGTAATTTTTCTACATATTATGACATTCAAATTTCGAACGCCGACGCTCGCCTGCGTGCCGCCCCTAGTTTGCCTGTGAAGTTGGTACTGACATAATTTCGAACGCCGACGCCCGCCTGCGTGAAGTTGGTACTACAGAACAAGCTAAACAACTGCAGAGCCACAATGCCGGTCAAACATGCGGTTCCTGAACACATCAAAGAGAGCTTATATGATATATGTGTAGATAAACTAGTGTATGTAACTGTACATAATTAGGCATTAAAACTCTCGAGTGATATTATTATGAAACTCGCCTTCGGCTCGTTTCATAAACCCACTCTCGAGTATTAGTGCTTTCCATTATGTAGCAGTCACATAAACTACTATTATATTTATATTTTGGTTAATAAATTATTTTTAAATATTCATTAAATATGTTCTGCTGAACGTATATTTTGCTCGTGCCTTTTTGGATACGACGTGGCATCTATTTGCACATGCGCAGTAGTAGTCCCCGCCACCATATATATTTAAAATAAGTCCGCCATTTTACTAATTTCGTATTTAGTTCATTTTTTTTATTCCTCGCACAATCCACACAATAGAACTTTGTATGATACACGTGCGTAAGATGATTTCCGGCTTGTGTCGACTAATATACTCGCTCGCTCGTGAATTAAAATATCACTCGTCGGGAATCACCTACTTTCCGCGCTAGTAGCATAAATTGCTATTTGCCACGCAAACATCGCTGATGTCATTTTTGAGACTCAAACGTGTCATTAGTTAAATCTATTGGCAAACGCTTTATCTGTCTGATGATGATGATGATTAGATGGCGTTATAAAGAAAAATCAATACCCAGCCGTCAGTGAATGTGGGCTGGCTGACTGATTGATCAAGATCAACAGGTGGCGCTAGTGTAATAAAGTTAAATTTACATACAAACCTACACCGCGATAATAACTATATTTATAAGGGGTATACTAAAACGAGCAAATAAAAAACGAATTAAGCATGAATATCGACCATGTACAGCGGAATCACCTGTAATGTGCGAAAAAATACTGAATACCCCGACAAAATTACGGAATTAACCATTCAGTAGTTTTGTCGGGCTATTCAGTATTTTTTCGCAGCCAAGCACAATGCACAAATACTAGATTGTAGAACTTACGCAGGGATGACCGGCGGCATGCCGGGCTGGTACAGCCACTCGGCCCACGCCACGCGGCCCGCACTGGGCTCGTCCGCGAAATACTCCACGAAGAAGCTCTTGAACTGGTCCGTGTCGATCGACTTGGTGCGGAACTGCAGCAGGTAGGCGCGCATGAAGGCGTCGAACACTTCTGTTGGGGTAACGTTTTGGATAAGTTTTTGTTTAATTTTGGCACAGAGGTTACTGGAGTATTGAAAATCGGATCTGCAATTTTGAACTTTGATGCGACCGGTAGTAGTAACAAGTGTGACTCAAAGACCTCAACGAGCGTAAAAAGTCGGTGCACCTCAGCATGCTCCAAGTGGGAAAAGGCATGTGCTAAATTAAATTTCTTAATTAATGGCGGTCTAACAGCTAGCTTAATTTCGCCAATGTCAGGTGTTTTTATAGATTTCACTGTATTTTTCTCCTCCTCGAAAGACAGGTTCTCCTCCGAGGACCTGGAAACTTTAGTGTTTACTTGTTGCTCCTTAGCACTACCCGGGAGGACGTGAAGGGCTGTAGGTTCCAAGTATCTCCTTCGGACGTGAGCAACTGCCTCCCAAAAGGCACGATGCTATGAATATATATTGTTCTTCTCTGTAACATGACATGACGGACAAATAGTATAGAGGTAACACGTCATCTCTTGTCATGTCACACCATTTATATTTATAATTTATATTGTTGTATGACATGACATATATACAGTGGTGGTCACATAATTGAAGATACCCCCGTATTGACCACTAAATAACTAATTTCTAGAACCATTAGCTAAAACAGGTATTCAATCTAGTGTAATTGTTATTTTTTTATTAATTTATTTAATTAATGACATATTAAAAATAACAGAGTCACATACTTGAACACCACTTAAACCACTGAGGTTTATGTGTGGTGTTATCTACTCATTATACAGTATTAATGGCTATATCTAAATTAAAGTAAGCTATAGTCAATTAAAGTTCAAATAATAAATAATACCTTGGACACCATTTACACACATTGATCTAGCCCCAAACTAGGATTCCCTGTATCTTGGGTACTAGACAACGATACACATACTTATATAGATATATATTATGCTTAGATAGACAAACAACCATGACTAGGGTACAAACATCCGTTCTCATCAAACAAATATTTGCCCCAACCGGGACTCGAACCTGAGACCCTTGGCTTCGTAGGCAGGGTCACTGCCGACTCGGCCATTCGGGTCGTCGAGTGATATAGTGTGCGAGCGAGAAATAAGAGTGTGCAGTTATCAAGTATTAAATCCTTATAATTTCAAGAGAAAGTATGTTTTCAGTTTGTATTTAATATTTGTCTGCGTGATCGAGTTCCTGATTTCTGTAGGTAGGTTATTGATTAAGCGCGGAATCATGTAGGAGCTCGTTCGCTCACCGTAGGTATTGTTTGCGCGTACAGTAACCAGTTTACTCTGTTTATAAAACCATACACGACATACTGTACTTGTACCAATCGTAGATTCAGACAGAGTTAGCCTCATGTCTAACAAAACAAAGAAATTGAGTATTTCATAGTGTCATACAGCGAAGTGTAATCAACAGTAATCATATCAAGTTATAGTAGTTTATGGGAGATAGTCTACATAATGGAGGGCATTAATACTCGAGAGTGGGTTTATGAAACAAGCCGAAGGCGAGTTTCATAATAATATCACTCGAGAATTTTAATGCATAATTATGTACAGTTACATACACTAGTTTATCAACAAAAAATATCATAAGGTCTCTTTTTTGTGTTCAGGAACCGCATGTTTGACCGGCATTGTGGCTCTGCAGTTGTTTAGCTTGTTCTGTAGTACCAACTTCACAGACAAACTAGGGGCGGCACGTAGGTAGGCGGGCGTCGGCGTTCGAAATTTGAATGTCATAATATGCAGAAAAATTGCACATTATTGTCATAATGTGTAATTTTTCAGATAAGAAATGAGCTTTTACCAAGTAGTTTAACATTATGCTGATCGTAACGTGCGGTTTTTGTACGCAGTAAAGAGGGTTTATGATACGTGTGTAGATAAACATATTAATGAATTAATATACTCACTTTTGACTTAAGGTGGGCATGCAAATCATGTTTAAATTGTTAACGGAAATCCATTATAAACGGAGAGAGAAATTGTCACGATCAAGATGTAAGAGAGGGGAATCTTCTTTCATTAATAACGTTAGTGTAAGTTTGCAAAAAAATAATCATAATATATACTATACACATGGCTCTACTATCCAGTAGATAATGGTCTAAGAAGGTTTTTTGTTTGGACAATCAGTTTTCCCCTTAGAAATGCCGGGGAAGTGAATGTCCGGTTGCCCTTGGCAACGAATCGTTAAAGGCAATCTAACTAATGAACCAGTTTCTCTTATAATTTTGAAATTGAAACGAAGCGATCCACTATGTCTCTGGTTTCATCATATCTAATACATCCATAAGGTCCACTGTTAATGTTGCAGGACAGTGGGGATTGTGTTTTCATTCTCAGTATTTCGCATTTCACGCCGGTATCACTGAAATAAATAAATGACGGCTTTTACAACATAAGTGCAATCACCCTGTGCTTAACTACGTTTCACTCGAAACACGAAGCTACCAGTTAACACTTGATAGTATTTTCCGAAGGGTAGGTCATTCTATTCTAGGTCTAGGCCAGCTTATTAGAAGAGACTAGCAGAGCTTTTCCGCATCTAGAAAACAAGCATTCAGAGCTATATAAGCATAAGTGACGTAGTCACATTACCTTCTTGCTGGGCTGAGGGTTTACGATAAACGACGTAGTAGGATAATTCTACACCTCCGAGTTACGTGGAATCGGGCCGCCTCGCCGGCGGGACATCGGTGAAAGTACAAAACGGAATTTGTTATAAAAGTATTCATTTAATAGTACTATAATTAGGCACTACCTAGGCCTCATTGGACATATCCTTGCAGTGTTGATGAGATTGATTGCTTGTTCTTACTACATAATTCACAATTCACAATTCTTTATTGCACAGAAACTTACAACTACATTATACACGAAATCAAAAGGCAAAGGCGAGAGCGACATAATTAAATAAAAATCAGATGATTCGGGTGTCAAGTACACTCATACATGTTATTTTGTATCGATGGTAAAACTGAACAGAGAAGGTGGACGGTTCACGAGACCTTAGAGGTTAATTCAGTGTATCTCCGTGGCGGGGCGGTAGCGTCTCTGGGCACATATTACACGCCATGTCTTTTGCGACGGACCATCGACCTTAGTTTGGCCAAACTAAACACATGAACTTATAACAATATAAATAAATCCATCATACTATGGGGGAAGGTAGCCTAGAGCACCTTGTAATTATCCATGTCTCCGGACGTGTCGATGTGATACTCCCCCTATAATCTGAGCTGCAGATCTAGAATACTGGCGTAGGGCGTCCCCCGTGTCAGAGTGAGGCGATCGCTGTCTGATGAGATATACTCACATGAGTTCCATACACTCCTCCACGCGAACCGATCACTTACTATGGCACAGCTGAGGTAAACCAAATAGGGTGTTATTTGGGCCTTTCTCTACTAACTGGAAACTCTTCCATACATAGTTGTCCGACCCTATTTTTTTTGACAATTAAGATTTTTTGTATTTAAATTGCTAGGGTGTAATAAAATAAGTACAAAACATATATTTTATAGCTGCATGACGATATTTTCTGTTTTTGACAGGAGATTTAATTATTATGTAATTATCGACGTTAAACTTATGTGGGTTAAGCTCCAGAGGACTGTTGAACAGAGGACTGTTATTTTTACATAAAAATGACATAGCACAAAATGGTTTTTAATCTTATATAATAACATAGTTGTGGCTGTAAATTATTACATTGATTAATTGTTGTGTCTAAGTAATACAATTTAAGTACTTAAAACACAATTAAAAATACTTAACAGAGGACTGTGGATACAATCTGACCAAACGCGTGGCTCTCATACAAACGCGAAGTTAAGACTAAGCAAAATAGCGATAACTTATTTAGAGCTGCGTTAGCGCAAATTTCACACGGATAACGTTTCGTTTCACCCAAAATGTAACTACAATAGAAGTTAAAATATTATTACGGGATTTTCAAAATGTAACAGAGGACTGTTCAAAAATGGTAAGGACAAAATTTGAGTAACAATTTTTGCTACTCAAAAATCCTCCAAAATTAAAATAGTTTTTTGTTCGCTTGCATTAAGTATTTTTTATTCTTATAATATAAAAAGATTAAAAATTTTTTCGTATAATTAATAAATATTCTTCCGAATCATAGTCGTTCCGTTAATGGGACATAACAGAGGACTGTTTTTAGTGGTGTTTGGACCGAGTTTATATAAGTAACTAAAATGTTTTATAATTTACTAAGTTGGCTCCTTAAAAAAACTTTCTTATTGTATGTGTTTTAGTAAACAAAATAATATATTAATATAGTCAAAATGTATAAAATTTACCTGGACCACGATTTTCCTGTTAGTAGAGAATGGCCCATTTACACTATTTTATTCACCAACGATTCTTGGACTTTCAGGAAAGCGTTACAGGACGCCATGATCACCATGCGTGTTAGTTCTTGATACACTCGGACTATATACTGGTAGTTAATACGCGGTTAAATACTAGAGTCATACATCTCGCACAGTCAATGTCTGTTGACACTGCAAGGTTCCTATCCTAGCCATCACATTCGATATACTCCTTATTTTAACACCTAGACGATCTTAGGACGGCTGTAACATCACACCACGTTATATTCTTAAAATGTGGGACAAAAAATAGTTGACTTCGTTAGTAGTTTAGACACTGCTCACTGTGGGAACGTAACACAAACTTTTTTAGCGTACTTCTATCTGGCCAGCTAATTAAAGACAATAAAAGCTGTGTTCTAAATTTAAAAAAAGAAAAGAAAACTACATTCTGTTTTTCTTTGTTTTGCCGCGTATTTTCATGAAACGTCGATATTACCTATAAAACCTAACTTTTTTAATTAAAATTAATACGTTTTACCAAACAATATGGAAAAATAAATTGCGTTTCGTCCACTAAGAAGATTATTTTGAACTTTCATAAGAAAGGTTGGTCATACAGAAAAATAGATAACCACTTGAACTGTTCTAAGGACATGGTTATGAATGCTTTAAAACATTTCAAGAAGTTCGACACGAGCGAAAACATATCTAGAAAACTGAATTGGCAAAAAAAAGATCAGAAATGATACGTTCGGAGTTGTTTGGTTCAGGAGGGTCGAAGGGTGTGTCTGCAAGAAAAATTAGACGGAGGCTAAGTGAGGCAACTTGTACGGAAGAATTTCTCGGAAGGTGCCACTTTTGAAAAATAAATGTTAAGGCAAGATTAGTATTTGCTAAAAATTATGAACATTGGAAACAAGTGCATTTTTCTGATGAAACAAACATTAATAAATTAATTCTGACGGAAAACAATATGTTAGACGCCCCCCGAACAAAGAAATGGATCCAAAGTAGTCAAACATGGGGGCGGAAATATCAAAGTGTGGGGCTGTTTTTCAGGACTTGGTGTTGGACCTGTCAGGAAAATAGAAGGCAACGTGGATAAATCAAGTACAATAATATGTTAGAACAAGCCATGCCCCCTACGCCGAGCAAAATTTACCGGTAATTTGGACTTTCCGACAGGAAAATGATGCCACAAACACTGCAAAAGTAGAGTCGACCGATTTAGCCTAGCGCTTAGTAACCCTGCCTACGAAACTGACGGTCCTGGGTTCGAATCCCGGCAAAGGCAAATATTTGTGTGATGAGCATGAATATTTGTTTCTTAGTCTTGGATGTTTCTATGTATTTACATAACTGTTTATCTCTATTGAATATATAGTTGTCTAGTACCCATAATACAAGCCTTATTGACCTTACTATGGGCCTTGTTTGATTAGTGTAAGATTGTCCTCTATTATTTAAATTTATTTAATGTAAAATAACTTAAGGAACCATTCTGTGACAATTTTGGATTGGCCCCCATACAGTCCGGCTTTAAATACAATAGAAAATTTGTGGCACGTGGTGGTGGTGAAGAAGACAGTGGCGACAAAGCGGACATCAAACGTCGATCAGCTTTACACAGCTTTTACAGAAGCATGGGAGCAAATTCCAGTAGAAGCTTGTACAACATTGATCGCTTCCATGCCCAAGAGACGTCGTGTTGTCATTTCTGCCAAAAGACATGCGATCAAATATTGATACGCACCGAAATGTTTTATAAATGTTTTAAGTTTTGTGGAATAAAGATAATTTCAATAACATTTATTTTTTTATTTCTTCTAAACAAATGAAGTGTCTTTAATTATATGGCCATATCTATGTTAGTTTATACTGCTTGCAATTAGGATAAACCAAATAAAAGATTAGGAACAGACAAGTTTTGTTGATAATATTTCGTTTTAACATTACAAAATATTAACACAAATATTTTTTATATTGTGTAACAAGTTCCAATAATGGTCTGATAAAAATAGAGAGGAATGGCTTAGTTATTTTAATATGCATTGAGTCTGTAATTATATGACCACCACTGTATAGTATAGGGGTTGCACGTCATCTCGTGTCATGTGACACCATTTATATTTATAATATACATTGTACCTAACGCCGCGCGCCCATCTATTTAACATGACCAAAGATCGGATATTGGGATGCATATTAATTTAAAGTAAATTTTTGGCCATAAAATTATGGAAGCCACATTAATTAATTTTAAATATATAAGAAATTATGATTTAATTATATTAAAATTATTAAAAAATATTGTTTTTGGAAAAGAAATCCCGGGATGCCAGGAAATCCTGGAATGCGTATCTTGTCGCTTGCATTAATTTTATAAAAATTCCGGTTTTCCGGAATTGTATGAAATATTCGGATGCATATTTGCAAAAAGTTAATTAATTCATATGCATCCGATATCTAAACATGACAGGCAAATAGTATAGGGTGGCACGTCATTTTGTGTCATGTCTCACCATTTCTATCGATTATTTAACAGATAACGCGTCACGTTGCTTAGATGGGTGTTTGGCCTAACACAGTATTCAATTAGTCTTCAATTGACTTATTTCTCAGGCGAAGTATATCTCCTGCGTTCTTTGTGGCGTTGTAATAAATAAATCACATTTCGGTTACATTACATGTCGATCGTAATGTTGGGTGTGAATGTGTACTTAAATATAATATTAGACATATTGCAGATAACAATGATATAGCGACAGACAAATTCAAAAGCAATTGTCACCATGACCGAAGCTAGGCTATATGGCGCGCTCTCTGATAGGATGTTCTTTTTATTCTCTATATAATGTCGAAATTTCACACAAAGCTTCATCACAACGTAATAAAGAATACAAACTATACAAACATAATTACACAAACAAACCGCCCCAAGAATCACCCGGCCCAAAGGTAACCATTACACCAGCAGCGTTACCGTGCTGCACAGAGAGTGCACAGATAAGGTAGGGTGATTTTCATAGACATCTGAGTGCGAGAGAGCGCGCCTTATAAGACGTCTTTCTCAGGTTTTATGACAAAAACTGAAACGGAAAAAATAATTAGAATAGCCATCAGTAGATTCCTCACCCGGCCCGCCGACCAAGTCCTCCAGATATCTCAGAAACAAAGACCCCTTCTCATACGGCACCGTCGAGAACGCATCATCTGGATGAACCCCTCCCGTCAAGTCCACAACCAACGCCGTCAGCCCGCTCTGCGCACCTATCTGGTTTACCTAAAAGATATAAAAAAGTTTAGCAAAGTCTTACCGGGGCCTCCGACCGTGTCTTCTAGGTAGCGTAAGAAGAGGGAGCCTTTTTCGTAGGGTAAGCGCGAGAATGAGTCGTCTGGGTGGACTCCGTTGAGGTTAACGACCAGTTTCGTGAGCGGGTTCGTTGAGCCGAGTACATGGACCACCTGCAATGATTTAGTACACTTACGTCACTCAATTTTCGTCAGAAAAATATTTCGGCTGTATTTTGTCTATTACTCGTACGAGTCAATAACTGCAAAATCATATCGCTGATTGTTGTTGTAATCGACGAAAGTGGAATCCGCTTTTTGACAGAAAAATCTTTTTCTTTTTTTTGTTCGCACATTTCTGAATTTCATAGCCATGCAAGTTACCATGACATGCATTTTCTCAGATGGGGTTTCAGAGACACAACTTCACTTATGACCTGTTTCAAGAAGACCCGATAAGCTTATGTGACCAGATTCTTCTGACATTTTACATTCAAATTTATCTGTTCAATAGTTCAATCGGGACTTCTTGAAACAGGCCACTTATATTATTTTTCGACAAGTGTCAAGATTTTGATAGGTGCCATGATTTAGACAGATGTAACGATTTTGACCGGTGTCACAAATTCTGACAAGTGCCAGATTTTCGAAAGGTGTCACTATTATTGACAGCTCTCATTTTTTTGATAAATGTCATGGTTCTGACAGGTGTATTTTTTTTAATATCTGTCAAAACACATATTACATAAAGTGAAATGAGACGAAACTCGATAGGATTACTATGAGTAGTAGCACAAGTCAAAATAGTGACACCTGTCAAAATAGTGACACCATGCCAAAGTATAACAAACAGGCTCCTATTAGAACAAACAACTTATATTATTTTTGACGATTAGATGTCACGATTTTAACATGTGTCACTTTTCGACAGGGGTCACTATTTTTGACAGGAGTCCCTATTTTTAACACCTATTAGGCAGAGTCAAATGAGACCAAACCCGATGGGATTACTATAAGTATTATCACAAGTCAAAATAGTAACACATGCCAAAGTGACACAGACCTGTCAAAATCATGACCCATGACAAAAAAGTGACACCTTTCAAAAATAGTGATACCTGTCATAATAGTGAAACATGCCAAAAAGTGACACCTGTCAAAATAATGCCATAGTAACACAAGTCAAAACCTGTCAAAAAACTAACGGTAAGTATAGCAAGTGAAGTTAAGACTCTGCCACTCCATGTGAGAAAAGGCATACTATTGTGACTGGCATGGCTGTGATGTGTCTCTGCCTCCCCATCTGAGAAATGACATGCTATTGAGTCTTACGTGCGAAGCGAAATATGTCCAAACTGAATTCTTCTTAAAACTGCATTTATCTGTCAAAAATGGAATCTGGCGAAAGTATACTAAATCCCTGCAAATAGGTTGCCGAGTGAATGTACTAAATATTGCCAACTTTATCGGGAGAATATAGAATATACACTTGACAAAGATATTCATTTTGTGTTCGTACTCTCCACCAGACACTATATGATCAACGTCATTTGCTAGTTACGGGGCACACTGTTGAGTATAGGCCTCACGTACACTTCGCTTAATTATGTACTGTGCAAACCGTCCGCGGTCCTTGCTATGTCCTCTGACTATCTGGTGGGTGGTCCACCGATGATATGTCACGCCGCTTCCCTGATTATCTTAAGTCTACAACTACCTAGAATATTATAGAACAAGTAACGTGTCATCATCATCTCGGAGCTAGCTGTATAAGTACACAGCCCTCCTGACGTACACATCGCTCAACTGTTCCGTGCAGTGTACAACCCGCATCCATTGATCCTCGCTAGGTCGCCGATCATTTAGCCGGTGTCTACCGACAATGTTTCAAGTGGTTTCCTTGACTATTTTAAATCTACGTGGACTACCTAGAATAAGCAATGTGTCATAGCATCATACCGTTTCCCTAAGCTCCTGCAGTCCCAGCAGACTCTGGAAGTCGCGGCTTCTTCTCCCCTCTTCCTTGTCCGCAATCAGCGAGGCTGCGACCTTTCTCTCAAGGAAGACCGTGAAGCCCTCGTTCAGCCAGAAGTGCTCGAAGTTGCGGTTGGTGACGAGGTTGCCGGTCCAGCTGTGCATGATCTCGTGGACGATCACGTCAGCTTGCGAGCGGTCGCCGGCCTGGGTACAGTTGAGAGAGATAAATGGTTAGACATACACATGCATAAACCTCACAATACGATACTACCTATAAAGTAAGTAGATCAATAATAAAAGTAGTACAGATCTTTTCTAATTTTATTGTTATACAATTAAAATTGTATTACTATTATCTTATCATCGCTACGTGGTAGTAGTAGTCGTAAAACCCCTCCACCAACCCGCACTAAGCCAGCGTGATGGAGTATAGCTCAATCCTTCTTACTCGTATCCGGGTAAAGGCCTGTGTTTCTCGGTGGAAACATTAAATGGGCTACATTTATTTTATTTATCTCATTATATTTTTTTTTTTTGTAAAAAATCTGTGTTCGATTTACGCTAGTTTGTAAGTCATTGGGTAGCCCTGGATTTTAACTATTCGTTTCGTTTCTTCACAACGAGCAGCCTAACATAATTATTTGTTTTACAAGTCATCATATCAGCGCATTATCTAAACGTTTCGGTTATTCACCGTTGGCCGCTGCTGCCCGCTAGTTGGCGCCGGCATTGGGAATTGCCATGCTACAGATATTTGGTAAAAGTACGGTTTCTATCGTATTGAAACGGGGTCGGCATAAGTTATAGTTATTATAAATTTGATGCCATTTTGCATCAATAACTTATCCAAGGAGATGTATAGCGACAAATGTTTTGGTTGTACACCAACAACCCTCTGCGCATTCGTTTAGTAATATAATTTTTGTCGAGGTCTTCCCAGCCTTCTAAAAAAGAACAACCAACTGGCGCCCTGTAGTGTTTTTTAAAAGACCCCGCCGCGAGGTCGTCTGTCGCTGGTTGTTTCCCTATTTTATCCCGCCGCTGTCACTGTTCTGAAGAATTACGTCTAAGAATTATGTCTGTTACACATATTTAAATAACTTATATATTGTTTCGGTAAATTGAAAATATAGTTTTAATTTAACACATTTATATGAAGATTCTAATTAAATTTTAATAGAATAAGATTTTAAATTTCAATGCATGATGTGGATGCCTATAATTAAGGAAACAAACAGCTATGTAACTTTTATAATAAATATTTACTTAATATAATTGTATTCCTTGTTGGTGTTCCTTAAATAAATAAATAAGATAAGTTTAGTCGATAAGACGTTAAGTTAAGTCCGGCCACCAAACGCAGGACCCTTTATTTTTATTGATTAAACTTTAAATCAACCACCACTTTGACCACCAGTAAATGTTTTATTGGCGTGGGACTCCCAACCTAAACAAAAGTCAGGTTACAATTGTAACATCTTTATAACCACAATGAAGAGTCAGTGGCCTAGCGGTATTCGCCCATCGTAAACCATCGTGCGGGTAGCAACATATGGCCGAAACGGGTACTAAATGAATGTCCGTTGCTATGTGGCATTTGTATTTCGGGTGCCACGTTTAGCTGTTGGTCCCGGCTACTATCGCAACTCGGTGGTGGTAGACGTAATGGTGTGTCAGAGGCCATATTAGGGCAGCTTGATTACTTCTGACAGTCGCCGGCCACAAGCCCGACACATACTGAGCCAGCGTGATGGAGTATTGCTCATTCTTACTAGTACCCGGGTATACGCCTGTAGCAATATCAGTATCAGACAAAGCACGGATGTGGCTACATCTAGGCTAGTATATTTTAGTTACTTTTATAGTGTGATGTCCTATGGTATGTTGTTGTGGGGGAAAGCAGCGGATATTCAAACTATTTTTAACACGCTTTTATTAGCTTGGGTTGTATGTATGTATGTATCTATGTATGTAACGGAATCTTTGAACTTAATTTTCACCAGTTTCCAGAAGTCTGATTAATTTGAAACTTTGCATACGTATCAAGGACCGATGACAATGCAATAATTTGATAACAGTTTCCCATTATCCTTATTAGGACGGCCAGGATTAATAAATTCTTTTATAGATCCTCTGTAGTAGAGTAAAAGGGACAGAGCGAGGGCGCGATCTGCGCATGCCTGCACTTTCGGACTTATTCTTTCGCTCGGGCACTTGGTATATAATTCTATATTCTAATTTTAACTCATACTGATACATATAATTACATATAATTTTAACTCATACTGATTTCTTATGAGTTAAAATTAGAATATATTTCTATATTATAATTTTTAATATAAATGATTGCATATAATTATAACTCATACGAAATCAGTAACTCAACATAGTTAAATTTGGAAATTCTACATTAACTGAAATTATGTAAAAGTCAAAAGTAAATAATTCCCGCTTGCGCAATGGCCTGCGCAGAAGCCTGCGCCGGGGAGCTTGAGCCTGTCCGTACAAAAGATGGAGTAATTGTGAGTATGCCACTTCTTACTGGTAATTATTTGAGAGGAATGCGTCAATTATGGCAAAATCTTGAGTTTTTGTTCATAGATGAAATTTCTATGGTACCCTATGAGATGCTTTGTATGATCGACTCTCGTTTGCGACAGCTGAAAACCTCGGACGCTTGTTTTGGAGGCATAAACGTGATTCTCTTTGGTGATCTAATGCAGTTTACCACCTGTTCGAGGACATCAAGTTTTTCAACAACCAGAACACATGAAGCCAGCTACACATTTGTGGCGACAGTTAGGTCTGATTGAACTTAAACAAAATATGCGTCAACAAGGAGACACGACATTTATAGATGTGTAATAACGCCCTAGTCGTGTAAGATCTTTAGACGGTATTCGGATTGAAGAACTCGATTGTTCTAAGTTAACAGGAAAAACCCCATGCAACAGTGAAGCTTTGAATGAAATGATCAGATTGCGAAATAATTTGTGAGAAATTTCAATACCACATGTCAACAAATAACTAATTGATAAATCGAACTAAAAAATGAAAAATAAATAATAGTTAGAAAAACTAAAAAAGCACGCTTTTATAGCTAACCGAACTAAAAATTAGGAAATAATTTTTAATTTCAGAGAGTTTATAATACAGTAGTAGAAGATCGAACAATCAATCAGAATTTATCACCTCAAAATAAAATTATAATAAAGTTTAAGTAATTAACAAAAGAATTCAATTCAGAGTAAAAAGCGTGGGGTGCATTTTACTACTTTTCATAACTCTCCTCTCATAGATAGTTGCCAATAGAATGGTTGTTACATTTACTTTATCAAGCACCCCACGCTGTTTACTCTGAATTGAATTCTTTTGTTAATTACTTAAACTTTATTATAATTTTATTTTGAGGTGATAAATTCTGATTGATTGTTCGATCTTCTACTACTGTATTATAAACTCTCTGAAATTAAAAATTATTTTCTAATTTTTAGTTAGGTTAGCTATAAAAGCGGTTTTTTTAGTTTTTTTAAACTATTATTTATTATTTTACAGAAAAGAGCTATTCGAGCAATTTATAATTTAAAACGAACAGACTCCTTAAGAGAGCTTTTTAAAGAAATTGACATACTAACAGTAGCTAGTCAATTTATTTTCGAAAATATAATGTATGTACGCAAGAACCTTACAACATTTTCCAAACTTAGCGATAGCTGTAATGTTAACCTAAGAAATAATCACTGACTATGTGCGCCCCGTTTTAGACTCGCGAAGGTTAGCAATTCTTTCAAGGGTCAGTGCATTCTCTACTACAATAAGATACCTCTGGAGATTTTGAAATTGCCATTTGAGCAATTTAAAAAGCATGTTAAAGCGACTTTGTCGAAAAAGGGATATTACAATGTTCAAGATTACTTAAATGACAGGACTGTAAGGGGTTAATCTGGCTCAACACAGACCTTGCTGTTAATAATTTTGTAATTATTTATTCCTGCTAATTAATCATAACAACTAAATTTTTCATATTTGTATTAGTTAAGCACAACCTATTTTTAAAAGAGATCTAAAAATCAATGTGTGGGAGTTTCTACGCCCTTCTTCTCCCACAGTGGTCCAATGTAGAGAGGCAAAAAATGACGATTGCTAAGTATATGTAAATATCTACAGTAATAAAGTACTTTTGACTTTGACTTTTGAAGCCCTCGGTGGGGACAATAATAGGCTACATTTATTTGTTATATTTATTTGATGTTATGTCGCCATATCCTCCGACAGCATCTTGAGCAATGTTTGAGATAAATATTGGTGTCAGGCCCGGATCTATTCACGTGCCCCGGGCGCCAACCTCAAGGGGCGCAAAAAACATAATCCTTTTTTTCACAAAGCGCCTCGTATCGTTAACTATTTGCGAGTAACTCGCGCCGCCCGCCCCTCGCAAAAGATCTTATTAGGTGCACGCACACCCATCGACTTGCTAGATATGTAAAAAAAAATCGGGGCGGTTTGCGCTGCTCCAATAACAAACTTTTCCGGGGCGAACTGGGCCGCCCACCTAACATATATATTTTTTGTACTTACTACTCGACTTACTAGCCATGGAATATATACTGGGCAGCCTGCGCCGCACCGATAACGGTTCATATCAGGTACTCGCAACTCGACTTAGTTGAGCCATGTTTTTCTAGGGCGGCGCAACGCCACCCTTCTTAATAGATCAGGTGATCTCTGTTCGACTTGCTAGCCATGTCATCGAGGCGGATCGCGTAAGTAGCTCATTACTCAACTTGCTAGCCAAGTAATCGAGGCGGATCGCGTAAGTAGCTCATTACTCAACTTGCTAGCCAAGTGATCAAGGCGGATCGCGTAAGTGGCTCATTAATCAACTTGCTAGCCAAGTGATGGAGGTGGATCGCGTAAGTAGCAGATACTTGACTTGCTAGCCGTTTCATGAAGGTGGATCGCGTAAGGGGCAGATACTCAACTTGCTAGCCATTTCGGGATTCGGAGCTAGGGATTCGGAACGCGCCCGCCGGCCGGTCAGCTGTCAAAGAAACGGCAACCGATTTTAATTGTAATTTTATTTGTATTTAGGGCTTAAATATAGCGCAACATTATTCAAAGAGTATATAATTTACTACGTAAGAATCATTGTTAGTGTGTATAGAAGGGGGACAAGTGTTTGCGGCCAGTTTTCTCAAGATTGCATCATCCACCGAGCCATTACCTACTCGAATGTGAATTTGAATAACAAAAAGGAATTTACCAGCTGAGTATTTTTGTTTCATTATCTAATCACGCTCAACACATATTTTAGACAGAACTAACCAGAACCACACGCATTCCACATCACAAATACCTCAAAATCAGTGTAGTATCACTGCAAATTGATTACCGACCAACCTAGTGTCAATGAAAACTTGAGCTGCTAGGAATACGTGGAGTAGCTTTAAATTGGTTTAATAGCTATCTCAGTGGGCGGAGACAGTGCGTAAAAATTGGAACATCAATCAGCGACCCTCTTACTTTAAACGTGGGGGTGCCCCAGGGAAGCATCCTCGGGCCTACACTATACTTAGTATATATGAACTACGTCGTAGACATACCGTCAATGGATGCTGAGTTGATATGTTACGCTGATGATACCGCAGTTTTATTTCATGGGGCGTCATGGAAAGAAACTTATGGCAGGGCAATCCTGGGAATGAATAAAATTGCGTCCTAGCTTGATAATAATTTGCTAACTTTAAACACAAGCAAAACAATTTTTATAGCTTTCCACAATAACAAGGCTTCTGCTCCTGTAACCTTACCAGACATTCCTATACACCAATGTGGAGAACCCGAGAGGCATTCTTGCTCCTGCCCAGGCATTCACAGGATCAGTAATATTCGCTACCTAGGTGTCCAACTAGATGAACGTTTGACATTTGAGTCACACATCGATAAACTGTCTGGCAGAGTTCGAAAGGTGATTGGCATAATGAAGTCCCTAAGAGATAGTGCTGACAAGAAACTACTGAATTACATATACATTGCTCTTTGCCAGTCACTTATCACTTATTGCATCTCGATTTGGGGAGCCTCTGCCAAAACATTTATGATCAAGGTTGAGCGAGCGCAGCGATCTGTGTTGAAGGTAATGTGTAGAAGACCTCGCTTATATTCCACGGATAGTCTCTACGAAGAATGTTCGGTACTTCGTGTCTGTCAACTCTACATCTTAAAAGTTGTCCTTGATATGCACAAGAATACGCTGAACTCACCGGAAAACGCCCAGCTATACAATCAAAGAACTTTCAGAGTCCCGGTACCTAGAACCAGAACTGCTTTTGCCCAGCGCTTTTCCCACTTTACTTCACCCTTTCTCTATAACAGAATACTAAAGCACTGCGATATACAGAACTACTCAGTGGGAGAAAGTAAACTGACTATAACATCCCTTTTAAAAACATTCAACTATGAATCTATGGAGGCCTTGCTGACTATATAAAAATGGCATACTGTGGGGAGTATAACCCAAAACCCAAGCACACAACCCTTACACGCGCAAACATACACCCTCACACACACACACACACACACACACACACACACAACACAACATGAAATGTAAAAGTAAATGAATAACTTATATATAATTTACTTCAATTGCCTTGGTTGACAAGAATCAACCAACGGAGCTGATTTTGAATATTATTGTATTAGAGGTTTACGTGACTGATACATAATGGAGGGCATTAATGTCGAAATATTGATATATTATTGTTATAATGTATCAATGTTCAGATAAGAAATGAGTTTTTAGCAAGTAGTATATCATTATGCTGGTCAATTATGGGGAGGGTTTGTGATGCGTGGGTAGATAAAAATAAAAATATGTATGATTGTGCTATGCCTTTAAATCTTTAGTTATTTATTATAATTTCTTTATTGCACACAAATCAAACAAAAAAACAAGAGTTACATAAAAAAGTGTACAAAGGCGAGCTTATCTCTAATAAGAGATCTCTTCCAGCAAACCAGGCAAACAAGGGAAAAGTTGATGGTTGAGCAGGGATTATTATTACTTATTACTTGTTAGCTATAATTAGTTATTACTTGTTAGCTATAATTTCCTTCTCTAATAAAAATGCATATATTCGTTATCTGTAACGTCTCAAAATGGAATTACTTTTATATATATATATATATATATCCTATAAGAATTCTGCTTAGATTTCCGCATTGTAAGAATAATCTTAACTGTGCTTAATGTTGTTGTGACGCCCACGATACAGGCCATGCCTAGTGTGGGGTCACTGTTACTTCTATTGACTTACACAAAGATGGACTATAGTCTAGTACTTATGCTTATTTGTAACTACTACTCATGTTGATGTGTATCATTCTTTTTACGTAATAAATTTATTTGTTATGTAAATTGTGTAAAGTAGGTGCGTGGAGCCTGAGGTAGTTCTATGGTTCTACAGTTCTCTGAACTTGTACGCACCTGTTTAAATAACTATATCTCAGCTGTCACACCTACAAGGCTAGCAGAATTGTTGTAAACCTTATCACTGCAGAACTTTATCACCTGGTTTAAAAGTTTCACTATCCCTGCTGAGGTTATCATACACAACATAGGTAGTATAAAAATAGCAACATTAAGACTAATTAGAATAAAAATTTAATAGTGTACTGATAAGCATAAATAAGTACCTAAATTTTATAACACCACTTCAATTTAGTTAGGTAATAGAATAACAATAAACTACTTAGTATCTATTAAGTATAAAGTCCATTCATTAAATTCTACCTAGTCTGACTGATTTGTTATTATAGAATAAATATGTACAGTAACGTTTAGTGTAGTTATTAGGTAAATTATTTTTCACATGAACTTGGGTTGCCAGTACTACAACAATATAAACACACAGCACATACACAAATTGCCTCCCTTAAACTCTCTTTATTAGAACTCTATATTGTTGTACCCTGTCTCTCGGTTCCAGCATGGTGTTCAAGATGTCAACGTGCAGAGCTGAGACCGCCCTGCAGCTTCACAACGCTCTTCAAGATCTTTTGACCTCAAGAGAACTTAATGCTAAATATGAACAAGAGAGAGCTGACAGTAAACTGGAGATTAAGAAAATTCTTATCTCAAATAAGAATCTTAAAAGCCAGTTGAGCCAGCTGTATAGTGATTGGGTCGATGCCTGTGCGGAAAGAGACCGGTTCAGAAATCTGTTAGACTCACTTGACGAGTGCTACCATACTCACGAGTCGAGCCTTCAGAGAATATCAGCGCTTGAACAACAGTTACAAGAAGCTAATCAAAGTATACAACAGCTGATGGACCAAAAGGCTGAGGAAAACACAGAAAAAAATATCTCTCTGTACCATGAGTTGGTCGGGCAAATTCATATGACTCCAACACAGCAGCCAAAATCAATAATAAATGACATAACAAGTACTAATAAGAAAACTACACCGCTGTTAAAAACAAGAAAATACTTTAAAAAATCCAGAAAAATAAATAAAGCTATTGTCAAGATACCTTTGGCGCATTTGGCCTTAAGCAACAAGTGACAAATAATTGTTGTACTAGTAGTTCCTTTGAGGATATTATAAAAAGATAGGTGTAGGGAATTTTAATGAACATACCACCATTGTTATTATGGTAGGAAACCACTCAAACATTAGTCGGAGTGTAAGTAGCTCAATAGTCAATTTGCTAGCCATGTGATCGAGGCGGATCGCGTAAGTAGCTCAATTCTCAACTTGCTAGCCATATGATTGAGGCGGATCGTTTAAGTAGCTCATTACTCAACTTGCTAGCCATGTGATCGAGGTGGATCTCGTGAGTAGCAGATTACTCAACTTGCTAGCCATTTCATCGAGGTGGACCACGTCAGTAGCAGATTACTCAACTTGCTAGCCATTTCATCGAGGTGGATCGCGTAATTAGCAGATTACTCAACTTGCTAGCCATGTGATCGAGGTGGATCGCGTAAGTAGCAGATTACTCAACTTGCTAGCCATTTGATCGAGGTGGATCGCGTAAGTAGCTCAATAGTCAACTTGCTAGCCATGTAATCGAAGTGCATCGCGTAAGTAGCAAATTACTTAACTTGCTAGCCATTTCATCGAGTTGGATCGCGTAAGTAGCAGATTACTCAACTTGCTAGCCATTTCATCGAGGTGGATCGCGTAAGTAGCAGATTACTAAACTTGCTAGCCATTTCATCGAGGTGGACCACGTCAGTAGCAGATTACTCAACTTGCTAGCCATTTCATCGAGGTGGATCGCGTAATTAGCAGATTACTCAACTTGCTAGCCATGTGATCGAGGTGGATCGCGTAAGTAGCAGATTACTCAACTTGCTAGCCATTTGATCGAGGTGGATCGCGTAAGTAGCTCAATAGTCAACTTGCTAGCCATGTAATCGAAGTGCATCGCGTAAGTAGCAAATTACTTAACTTGCTAGCCATTTCATCGAGTTGGATCGCGTAATTAGCAGATTACTCAACTTGCTAGCCATGTGATCGAGGTGGATCGCGTAAGTAGCAGATTACTCAACTTGCTAGCCATTTGATCGAGGTGGATCGCGTAAGTAGCTCAATAGTCAACTTGCTAGCCATGTAATCGAAGTGCATCGCGTAAGTAGCAAATTACTTAACTTGCTAGCCATTTCATCGAGTTGGATCGCGTAAGTAGCAGATTACTCAACTTGCTAGCCATTTCATCGAGGTGGACCACGTCAGTAGCAGATTACTCAACTTGCTAGCCATTTCATCGAGGTGGATCGCGTAATTAGCAGATTACTCAACTTGCTAGCCATGTGATCGAGGTGGATCGCGTAAGTAGCAGATTACTCAACTTGCTAGCCATTTGATCGAGGTGGATCGCGTAAGTAGCTCAATAGTCAACTTGCTAGCCATGTAATCGAAGTGCATCGCGTAAGTAGCAAATTACTTAACTTGCTAGCCATTTCATCGAGTTGGATCGCGTAAGTAGCAGATTACTCAACTTGCTAGCCATTTCATCGAGGTGGATCGCGTAAGTAGCAGATTACTAAACTTGCTAGCCATTTCATCGAGGTGGATCGCGTAAGTAGCAGATTACTCAACTTGCTAGCCATGTGATCGAGGTGCATCGCGTAAGTAGCAGATTACTCAACTTGCTAGCCATTTCATCGAGAGGGATCGTGTAAGTAGCAGATTACTCAACTTGCTAGCCATTTCATCGGGGTGGATCGTGTAAGTAGCAGATTACTCAACTTGCTAGCCATTTAATCGGGAGGGATCGCGTAAGTAGCAGATTACTCAACTTGCTAGCCATTTCATCCAGGTGGATCGCGTAAATAGCAGATTAATCAACATGCTAGCCATGTGATCGAGGTGGATCGCTTAAGTAGCAGATTACTCAACTTGCTAGCCATGTGATCGAGGTAGATCGAGTAAGTAGCAGATTACTCAACTTGCTAGCCATTTCATCGAGAGGGATCGCATAAGATTAATTAACTTGCTACAGATCGGTTAACTAAAGCTGGCACGTTCAACACATTTACACGTTGCGCTTATGTAGTGTCTGTGAATAAGCGCGGCGTGACGTTGCACTTCATGGGCATCAAGAACAGCCTGTCTGTCTCTCTTAATCTCTGTCAAACTTATGATTATGAATTTTGCTTTTGCTACTGCTTATAAATATAGAGAGATCTTTTTGCATTCGTTTCACGTGTTGATTGACGCGAGTTATTGTGATTGTTTGTCGTCAATGTCGCGCAGCGAGCTATGGAAAGGGCTATGCTTGGTATTTCTCTACGAGATCGAGTCAGAAATGAGGAGATCCGTAGAAGAACCAAAGTTGCTGACATAGCCCGTAGGATAAGCAAGCTGAAGTGGCAATGGGCAGGCCACATAGCGCGAAGATCGGATGGCCGATGGGGCAAAAAGGTCCTTGAATGGAGACCACGTACTGGCAAGCGCAGTGTGGGTCGGCCACCTACGAGATGGGCCGACGACCTGGTGAGGATCGCTGGATCTCGTTGGATGCAGGTGGCTACGGACCGGTCACGCTGGAGTGCGATTAGAGAGGCCTATGTTCAGCAGTGGACGTTAACAGGTTGAAATGATGATGATGATGATGATTGTGATTGTTTACCTATTTCGAAATTAGAATAAAATCATTTATTTTTAAACATATTGTGAAATTGCATTAGTGTAAGTAATATGAACGTGCCAACTTTAGTTAACCGATCTGTAGCCATTTGATCGAGGTGGATCGCGTAAGTAGCTCATTACTCAACTTGCTAGCCATGTGATCGAGGCGGATCGCGTAAGTAGCTCATTACTCGACTAGCATGCCACGCTCAATTTTTAAATAATAATTATAAATAACAGAATGAGTTGATTGCTAAAAGTGTGATTTTTAATAACGCTATTTATGTTGCTTAAAACATAATATTAATATTTTAAATGCTGGGGGGAGCGCCTCTATCAAGTTATCCCAAGTTCTAAAAAGTCGTAGAACCGGGGCTGACTGGTATACAAGCTCACATTTACTAATTGGTACAAGATAAGCTACGCTCATGAGTTGAAGACGGACACGATTTATCGTTAGCATCTTTCCGGAGTTAAGTCCTAACCAGAGACATTAATTAACTCAACAAAAACACCATTTATCTATAAGTGGAAGAAACATTCAACGCACAGCGATAACCACACTCACCAACAACGTAGGGGTCACAAACGTCAAGCAAGGGTTCTCCATTCCGCCGTACGGGAAGGAGGGCGGCAGCACTAACAAGTCGTACTGGGTCCACTCGTATCGTCCGCAGAGCGCCTCTGCCGCTTGCAGGTACTTCTCGGTATCGGCGAATTCCCACGCACTGCGGTTGATCTCGGGCGCTTCTGACCATACTATGGATCTGAACAAACGAAAGAAATATGGCGTCACGGCTTGTCCCGTACGGGGTGGCGGAGGCACAGTTGTGCCCACGTTTCTTTCTGTTATACACATAACAAAATATTTGTAGATACATACATTATTTTTCTCCTTGGCATAGGCTGGGTCTTGCTTGACAGACTAGTGAAATTTCAAATCTCTTTAAATAACATAACAACTTCGTATATGGACGGATGTGCCCATGTAACAATTAAATTGCTCGCGAGCAACCAAATCTACTCACGCTGCAAGCGTAGACAAGTCACTCTACATAAAAATACGTAAACTCAAACTGAAAAATCTGATTTCATTTAAATGCTTCTTCAGCTTTAAGACAGCACCATAGTCGCGGATGACTTCTTTGAACAATGCGAAATTATGGTGCAAGGAATTATGATCGATCCAACTATTCTCGAGTGGCCTGGCCCGCCCCTTTTAGATCTAAGCACGTGCTCAATACTCGACCTGCTGGTCATGTGATCGGGGCGGTGCTAGTTCTTGACGGATGCTATACCTCATTGCTCGGTTTGCTAGACATTTGAATCACCGGGGTATAACACAACCTGTTGGTTGCTCATTGCTCGATTGGCCAGCGATGTGAAATTTCTTGACAAATCGTCATGAGTTTGCCTAAGCCTAGTGACAAGAAATCGGAATGAGTTTTGGTAGAGGTGGGATATGTCCTGTTAGCCATGCGAAATTTCAGATGTATAACAGGATATGTTGGTTGTTTATTACTCGATTTGATAACAGTTTGTCATTTCTCCCCTTCTTAACCCATGTCATTGCATACTTTTTACTCGAAATGCGGGCGACATGAATAAGGGACTGTGTGCGTTTGCAGCTTGAGATGAATTAGCGCCGATCCTGACTAGACCTTGAATATATGAACCCCCAATTGAAAACTGGATCCGCCCCTGCTGCTTGGTTTCACAGTATTATGATAAGCTAGGTGATTAATTACCGATTAACTTGTGGCACGGCTATAAAAGCTTGCACGTGAAAATAAACTTCGTAGTGTTGCTGATTGCAATCCTTCGATAGCACAACTAATAATAAAGATAATTGGATAGTTCACGGTTGTAATAAACAACAACAACAAGTAGAGAACAATGCATAATCTGATGATGATAAAATGTGTAAACATGTGTACATTTGATCGATGTATTAGGTTCAAAACTTTATTGGAATCTTCTATCTCTAACTGTGTGATTTGTTCCGACTGTGCTTTTAAGAGGACACATTATCTTTGCACCTCGCAGGAACAAACGGGGAGTGGCCAGCGTAGAACAGCTGATGCTCTTGGCGAGTAATATATCAAGGAGTATGGACAGTGACCGCCAACCTCCAACGAACCTGGGTCCAATCCTCTTATGCTCCAGCACTCCCACCGCCACTGCTAACAGGTACGAAGGTATCGGTACAGGCTGTTTGAACAAGAATCTTTTGCTCCCCGCACTGTTTTCTCTGAGCGCGCTCATGAGAACTGTGAATTCCTCAGGAGCGGTCACTTCGGCGTCGTATGTGAACTTGACCGCTGGCGTGTCTTGGCAGGGGAGGATTGAGCGGGCGTGGATTGGCTGGGGAGGTAAGAACGAGTTAGTTACACTAAGGTAGTACTACCCTATTGGGTAAGGTCTATTGGCCGTGAAGTGTTGGTAAAGGCCGTACAATGTTCCTTTACATCTGAGATGTGACCTCTCTTTCTCGCTTAGGATAAAGTGGGATGAGAGAGAGGTCCACCTTGCTCACAGCGAAAGAAACTTGGCGCGAGCTGTCGATCTAACCATAAACTGATGATGATGTCCTCTTCGTCGACCTCTGCTATATTCTTATGTGTGCTTAATGTGGCAGATCCCTTAGGGGCCATCGGGAAATCAGCCTACATTCACCTGCACCACGCAAGTGCGATTGTACGACTTCCGTATTTCGGTCACACCAAATTTTAATCTTGAATGGTACAAAGTTGAAAAGGCGACGAGCATGTAACTATAAATACGTAATGTACCTATATACACACACACTCGGCAATCTGGCTTCATTCCTGTCATTGATAAAATTATATCATGCACGAGTAGCATTAGTAAGTATTTCAATTTCAAGAAGCAACTTATCGAGATGTGTTATCTTGTAGTCTCGACACATGAATAGGTTGTTTTAGGTACAGATAACATGAGATGTTTACTACTAGTACTAAAACAATGGATTTACTTGTAAGTCCCTAATTTATGGTGTAATGTAATGTAACACATAACTATAGGTTTATATTTTCAATCAGTTTGTTGGGTCTTTTGTATGTTCTGTCAGCCATTACCATTGATTATAATTGTACAGCTAATATTGATAACAATTGGTATAGCTAATGTACCTTAACTTCAGAAACAGAACTTTAAGGAATAGAGTCCACAATAATTATTTGGATAGGTACTTGTACTTCCTCAGACATACAGTGGTGGTCACATAATTAAAGACACCCCCCTTATTGACCACCAAAAACTTAATCATGATAGTACCATTAGCTAAAATAGGTATTTAATCTAGTGTTATTGTTACAACACCATACACGACGTTGTATTCTTAAAATGGGGGACAAAAAATAGTTGTGTAAAAAGGCAACATGGATAAATCCAGTACAAGAATATACTAGAACAAGCAAATAATAGTCTGATAAAAAATATAGAGAGGAATAGCTATTCATAACTAAGCTTAATTATTTTAATACGCATTCAGTGTCCGTAATTATGTGACCACCACTGTAAAGATTTCCAATACTAGGCATTCCGGGAAATCACTGACAGATACATAGTGACGAGAAAGTGTTCTCTTGTATTTAGGTCCAATAGCTCTATCTGGGATATAGTATTATTTTATGTTGTGGCGTGATATAGTACATTACGCTACAAGGGAAGTAAGTGAGCTATTACGGAACGAGATGCAATTTGGTGCCCGTGCGAGCTTCGCTCGCAAAGGGCTCTAAGGATCGAGTGCACCCGAGATATTTAGACATAGTTCGAGGGTGCAATAGCTACTTACAACCCGAGAGAAGTATACTATTTTACACCTTTCTTGCGAGGAAAATAAAACACAACAAATAAAATAAAACAATGTAATTTAAATTCATATCAAAAAACTAATGAGGTACCTAGATATTAATTTTAATGTGATTTTAATAAAAAGTTGTGTGTGTAATTTCTGAATTAGATATTGGGAAAGTATGTAAATTTTAATAAAGTTACATACTTTCCCAATATCTAATCAGAAATTACACACACAACTACTTAGGAGTGGCGTTTGTGTTGCCGGACCGAACGGACGTGTCCCCCCGAGATCTCCCAAACGCATTTAAACAAACAATAGTTTTCATCCCCGGCGCGCGCCTTTTGTTCTGCCTCCGGAGGCCCGAAAACGAGCCTGGCTTATACCGCGTGTTACTGTAAGGGTTACCTGGGGAATGTACGTGATCCATCTAGGCACCCCATCTGTGCAATACCACGCATTTCAGTGATTGTGATGATACTAGTGCGGTCAAGTGTAATGAATGCCCAGAGAACTGCGCGATACTCTTAGGCATCCCATCTGTGCAAGCCCTAGAATTTATTCTAGGCCAGGTGCACGTCTGAGCCACGCAGCGACAGGCCGGCAGCGAGCGACGCCTACGCAACACACCCTCAACGCTACTGCCTCCACCACCACCGCCGCTAAACACACCAACCTGGTGAGATCATTCCGATCAGGACATCATTGATAGTGATTACCTACCTCTAACTTTATTTCTCTCAGCACCACTCGCCGCCTGACAATAATAAACCACCACTTACCGCGGCCGCGGTCGCCCCTATTGACTAAGGCATAATCACATTTATAGGTGCGTCATAGGCAGGATATAACAATTCCCTACCTACGCAATATCAAAATCAACTAATAAAACATTATTATAGCTACATATACTTATATTGCTTTGCCTGAAAATAAATTCGAGATAATTCTCCTCGAGATTTATTTTCTCCTCATCTTCGAAAGACCATTCAAAACAGTCATTAACAATAACCATCCACTAAACCCTGAAACTCAGTGAATAAGCCAACCCAAAACTTAACAATCTTAGAATTATTTTTATGTAGCTAAACTGCAAATATACTAAACCCGACAATAAACAAAAACTAAACAAGTGCAGGCCATAAAAATGCCATCTCACCAAACTCCCAGAAACTAGACAAAACAATTGACAGCTATTTAGGAACAATTGAAAAAGCTTCGAAGCACAAAAGGCTCACAACGTTCCCTCACACATCTGGCACCCATTCTATGGTGTCAGCCCATCTTGGAAATACCGGGAAACATAAGAATAAAAATAGATCGTAAAAAGCCAAACAGCGTCTCTCATCATACCGGCCGTACACCTCTTAGAAACAACCCACACACACACATTCATATTAGCTAAAATACCACGAGGCTTTCTCCTGTAGTAATATCTCACAATCTAAACTCTACCAATGCCCAGAGATGGAAACTGCCTGTTCCATGCAATTGCAGACAAAATCAACCATCTGTTTGGAGCGACATTCAACCATACCCACATCAGAAGCGACTTAGCTAGATACGTGGAAGCTAACAGCAATTATCCACGCATCAAACATGCGATCGACGCACCAAACGCAGAAGCTTTCACTGAGTACATAAAAAATCTCCACATACAGGGCACGTGGGGCGGTGAAGAAATTATCATAGCAGCCGCGGAGTTCTACGTAATAAGTGTAGCGATCCATCATACCTAAATACAAAACTAAGCAGGAACCTACCCAATAATAGTAAAACAAAACATAACCATTTCTAACTTTACCCGGTCCGACAAGCCCACAAAAATAAAACAATAATGCAAGCCCGTCTACTACATAACTGCATATTCTGAGAAATAGCGAGAAACAGCAAACAATTGCACATCATAAAAGGATCATTTCACCATCTTCCAGAAAACAGGCAATTAACAAAAGACTTCCACTGATGAACAATAACAACAATAAAATCGGAGACTTTTTGTCCTAAGCGGCTCTCTACCGAGAATAAGGGCGCACGAAGATACGCACAAACTTTGACAATCGCAACCCGTACGATCTGTTAATCGTAGACAAAGGTAGTTCAAATAAATCACGCTATATCTAAGTTCTTTCTTTCAACAACATCCCAAGAACATAACCTAATGGAAGCCTTACCAACGCTGAGATGGTAACTGCCTATTCACCGCAATTGCTGACTAAATTAATCACCTATGTCAATTAACATGCAACCACACTCACATTCGTAAGGACCTAGTTAAATATGTAGAAGAAAACGGCGATGAACAGAACAAAGCTCGCAATCACTGAGCCTGAAATCCTTAACAACTCACCACTGAAAATCTACGCAATTACGGTACTTGGGCTGGAGAGGAGATTATAATACCAGCTGCCGAATACTTTCTTCTTAACGCAACAATCCACCAGCAAAATACACAATCGCTCACATTCACGCCCAAGAATCCAGCGGATGCAGTGAAATCTATCAACCTCAACGTCACAGGACACCACTACGACAGCGTTTACTTGCTTGAATCGCCAAATTTACCCACGGATCAAGCAACCGATAACCAAACTGATAACACCATACTTTCGCCGATACTTAATACAACACCCATGACCTCCTCAGGGTCAACCATAACATCAACAGAAGACATCCCAGACAACACCGGATATACGATGATACGAAACAGCCCCATATTTAAACCACAAGTCACATGCGAGCGTATGCGCATTGCTACTTGGAAGGTTAGAGGATGCGCCGAAATAACTAAAAGACTCAACATTGACGCGGAATTGACTAACAAAAACATACACATAGCCTATATACAGGAAACAAACATGATACATATGTCAAAACACTATCTCTGGTATCTGTATGCTCGCATCGGACAAGACGCTATAAAGAAATACAGGAAAAAGGGAATTATAGGAACAAACCTTCTTCACAATATTGCACACAAATATTTTAAAAGTTACATCAAAAGAAAATGCATGTACAAGGGCGAGCTTGTCTCTGAAAAGAGATTTCTTCCAGCAAAACAAGGCATTACAGGAATTGCTATCATAAAAGGGTAGGCAGTGCACGATAATTACTATAACTAAAATGCCTAGGAATAAATTAAAATATCTGTAAAATACAGATAGCAAATACGAAATAATTACCGATATATACATAAACCTTACATATAATAAAATAAATACAATAACTTTTACGAAAGAGACATGTAGAGCTCTTTAATATGTTTCTTAAAAGAAAAAAGAGTCGGACTGTCTCTTATAGTGCAAAGAGGTGCGTTCCAGAGTCGGACCGCCCGCAGCCTGAAGGAGCGTTTATACGCAGCGCTGCTATGCCGCGGAGTAGCTAAAAGTGAATAATTAAATATCATCGGAGAACTGCTCATGGCAAACTTAAAAGTAGAAAGACGAAAATTCTTATAAGAGACCCCATAAACAACCAGTGAATTGGACGTAGTTCCAATACGAACCGTAAACGAAATCAAATATCTCGGCACATATATTACGGCAGGACATAGGACCCAATAAAAAAGAGGTGCCGGCAAGCCATATGCAATTCCAAGGCCCTAATGCATTTTATAAAGAAATCCAACATAAACTGAAATATAGTGCGCCTGATTTACAAAATGGTCACTGCACTGTTTATAAAATACGGACAAAAAGCGGCAACCCTCACTAAAGCAAACAGTTGACAGTCAGTATATGAACGCCTGATCCTCAGAGACATGTTTGAGAACGCCAGAAGCTATCCAAGATACCACAAAATTCATGACTGACTACAGGACAAAACGATATACAAACGAATCAAAAACCACCGGATATGTTACTATACATATTCTGCAACGCCCACACACTACACGCTCCATTCAAATACGAAGCAAGGAAGAAGAAAGCCGGCCGACTTATATACACCTGGAAAGATTTCCTTAAGCATGACATCAAACATCAAACACAGTTACTGGACAGAATCATCACACAACAGGGACGATGTCAGGATGGCCTAGAGGCAAATATACCGTATCCCAGAAACAGACAGCAAAAGCGAAACTGGGGACTTACCGGATAACCCAAACGAACACGACTCAGGAAACTCAACTATTAACAATAACTGAAAATAGAAGGAAAACAAGAACTTGAAGAAAACAACAGCTGCTCTCCAAATCCCACATCCTCCCCATTCCACATATCCTATATTGGCTTCAGGCTGAAGAGTCGGTCGATTGAATTCACTATCCTTCCCTTCCTACAGAGCAGGTCATTCCGCCCCCCCTCAAAACTTGTGCCCTCTGGTATGCCGGCCGAAAGACCGGAACAGGTTTAGAACCCTGGCTGGAGAAGCACCATTCATTCATTCATTCATTCATTCATTCAGAAATTACACACACAACTACTTATTAAAATTATTGTTTATTGTTATATTCAAATAATATCGATTGAATTACCGGCAATTTTTTTTTTGTGTTGGTTGAGTTTTTGACCAAGGAGGTTTGCATAGCTTGAACTGTAAAGTTGTATGAAAATCCATTACATATCAAGCATTGCTTGTTCTGCAAAGTAATTTGAAAATGGAACGTAGTTTTCAATGCAGACAATGAATGAATGACGTAAAGACTAACTTACATTCACTCTTTGAACGTAAGTAAGTAGGTCTTTACGAGCAAGGCAGGTGTAAAAGGAATTACTGGTTGAACATGGGCACAACCGAGCCTCTGACATCCCGTTTGGGAAAAGGCGTGACGCTATGTTTAGCGGCATTAACACGATCAGGGGATATCAGCAACATACAGGATGTCCCATAAATAATGTTAAAGGGAAGACATATCAGCTTATTTCCTAAAACTAATTTAAATATTATAAAAAAAAACGTAGGGTTACCGAGGTTTTTTTTCCGGTCCATTCTGTCTTCCGTACATCATGTTTTTAAAGCTGTCGCTGCTTATAATATCATTTCCAACATATAAAATATAAAATAAAAATAGTTTACCGATGTAACCAGATAACAGTTTTGTTACTAACTTTTATTAATGACTTGAAAAAAATCCCGAGCATAATATTTATTTTTTCTGCCTTTAGAGGACCGAAATTAAAAAAATCTCCTGCAAAAAAAAGACATTGAGTTGAACCATTCTTTTAAAAAGTTATGCATTTACCCAGCTTTGTAAATTGGTATAAATCTTAAGACTAAACTTTGTCGTTGCAAAGTTATTGCTATTGATCTGAAAAAACAAGCAAAATGTGTATTACAATATTTTTACATCTTTTAATGCCTTAGAATGCCTGTCTACGCACTTCTATCCATTTTTTTTATTCCTAAATACATAAAATTTTATAATATTACATTTTATTAGTTCAGAACATGAAATCGGTACCTGCGCAGCTGCGACGATAAGAGTCATCGCATCAGGTAGAAAAGGACAAGATGATATGTGTGAATAGAGTCCGCGCCACCAATCATCTCCAACGACTGAAAGCTGAACTGATACGCTAATCTCACTGATTGTAGGTCAACAGGTTATTTTCCTTTGAAATCCTTGTGATCTGACTACTGTTTAGAGTCGAAGACGACTTTCAGTATCATAATCAGTATTTTTGATGTGCAGTTTAATATTTCCCATTATATATATATGTATATTATACCTTGATATATGTATGTACTATAATGTATTATATGACTTTTATTATTCTTATATTATATTGCATTAGTTAGTAGGTAGTTATTTGGATTATAGGACACTAGACTGACTAGCAATGACTTTCCTGTCCTGCCTCTCTCTCTTTTTAGAAAGAATTTTAATTTTAACAGTCTCTTTAGAAAAAATCTCTTTTTAGAGATAAGCTCGCCTTTGCGCATAAGTGTTCTTTTGTTTGCACTCATTATTTATCGTGCAATAAAGTATATTGACTAGTTTATTTAGTTTAGTTGTGAACTTGTAACTCTTCGATACGCACGTCGGACATCTATAATATTCATTCAATTTTTCTGCTGCAAATCTCGAACTGTGCTTTGAAATTGGACATTGATTTTCTTATCGATTTGGACTGTTTGTTTCTTTGAATTATCGACTTGGCGATCCCAAGGATTCTGGTAAACATTGTGTATTAGTTTCGCTTGTTTAGTGTTGTGTTGGCAAAAAACAAAATACATTGTAATTCCTCGTTACCAGTTCACGCCACGTGAGTACTGTTACATGCCTTTTATTTATGGAGAAGCGAGAGAGAATGCCAGGGCCACCGCAAGATTGTATCGAGAAAGATTCCCGAATATGGAACGTTACCACGACCGACGCGTTTTTCTTCGAGTGCATAACGCCTTTCTTGAGGGAAGGATTCTTGGTACCGGAATCGGTGGTGCTAGTGAAGGAAGACCGCGGCAAGTTGATCACCATTAAATAGTATTAAGAGAAATCGAAGAAAATCCCTCGCTTTCAGTGCGCACCATAGCACGACGCACCGGTATACCAAGAACGACGGTCCATAGAGTGCAAATTGTGCCGGTTGCACCCATGTCACGTTCAACGTGTCCAAACGCTGCAGCCAAGAGATTACGCTCAAAAAGTGTATTTCTGTCGAAGAATGCTGAGGATGATTCATGAAGACCCACAGTTTTTTAATAAAATACTTCCGGAATGGATATCTCAACTTACATAACTTTTGGCAATTAGTTAACCCATGTTTGATGAGAGAAGGCAGGAGCCAATACCAATTTAAAATAAATTTATGTGCTGGAATTACAATAACCAAATCATAGGGCCCTTTGAATTACCAGCAACTCTGAACGCGGAATATTATCTGCATTTCTTAAGAAATGAGTTGCCAAATTTACTGCAAAATGTACCAGAAGACGTGCGAGAAACCATGTGGTTGCAGAACGACGGATGCTTAGCTCACTTTGCCGCAGCAGTCCGCGCGTACCAAAGTGAGGAGTACCCTGAAAGATGGATTGGGCGCTTAGGGCCTATTTTGTGGCAGCCACGACCCCCGGACTTAAATCTTCTAGTTTTTTTTTGGGGTGTCTGAAAGACACGGTGTACTAAAGTAGGTCTTTAGTACACCTTGTCTTTCAGACGGAAGAAGAATGAAGAGAGCGAATCTATGCTGCTTGACGGAAATATCTGAAAAGTGGCGCTAATTTTAAATAATTGATTAGAAAGTAAAATTTGCGTTAACCGTATTGTTGTGTCTAAACTGTTTACCTAAGAGCTTGAATCACTAAAAAGACACCATTTTTCCTTGTTCCACCATGTTCCTTCCGCTCAACCTACATTTACATAAGATTTTACTTTTTATTAAGTTATTTTAAATTAGCGCCACTTCAGATTAAAAGCAATATCTTTGTAACGATAAAGGCTAGGCTTTATTTTTATGCCAGTTTACAAAGCTAGGTAGGTGTACAATTTTTTATAAGAATGGTTCAGCTCAATGACATATTTTTTTTGCATGAGATTTTTTTTATTTCGGTCCTCTGTAGGGAAAGAAATAATATTTCTACTCGGGATTTTTTTACAAGTCAATAATAACAGTAAATAAGAAAACTGTTATCTGGTTACATTAGTAAACTATTTAGCTTTATTCTAAAAAAATAAGATCTTGGAAATGTTATCATTAGCAGCGACAACATTAATAACATGATGTACGGAAGACGGAATGGAAAATTCCTGAAAAAATACCTTGGTTATCCTACGTTTTTTTATTAAATATTTAAATTAGTTTTAGGTTATCAGGTGAGCTGTCTTCCCTTTAATGTTGGATCATTATTTACGGGACACCCTGTATGTCGAGTGATTTTGTATGGGAATCACTCGATATCCGCCATTTTATCGAACGGCGAGTTTGTGCGAGAATCACCCCCTTCTACCATATCCGTCCGCAAACCGACGCATTGTGTAAACAGTCAATTATTCAGGAACGGCCGCCGGATTGGCCGCGACAACGGAACGGCCGTCGAACGGAACGGCCGTCGAACGGAACGGCCGACGAACGGAACGGCCGACGAACGGAACGGTCGCCGTAACGTCTGCCCAGTTGAGTATAGGTTTGTCTACGTTTATCTACTCACCTGGCACTGGCTGAACAAGTAAGGGTGTACTTTCCCCGAGGTCTGACTCGGCTCCAACCACGCAAGGGCGGACGCATCCGGCGAAGTAATATATACTATCTTGATCTGCAGTCTGTTGACAAAGATAAATTATTTCTATGGCTAACGAAAAAGATGGTTGATGACAACAAGTTACAACTACCTATATTATAAGTTTTCTTAAAACAATTCTATTTTATACGAATTTCTTTTCAGCGTGTGATTAAATAAATAATCCTGGCCTATTACTTATCTAAACTAAACTATCTAACTAAATGGCCCGTATGAATAAAGAAAGGTATCTTCTAACATTTGAAGGAAAATATAGTTATCATTATGAGTATAATATGAGTGGACTTCAAAAATGAAGCATTTCCTTCCAATGGCAGATGATCTGAAAACCTACACATCTGGGTTTGGGATACAGCTGCAGCTGCTACTCGCATTCAGTAACGTTCTACTCTCCTCTGTAGAACAACAGCAGCTGTCATGCTGATCTTGAGTGGCCGTTGGCGGATCTTCATCACCGATGGGTTTATAATCAATACCGCTGTAAGTCAGGCACATGTCGCGCGGGCTAGGGGGACTCACACAGGCGTATCTTTGGAAGGAATTGGATGGATCAAGTTATAGAAGGGATTGGAGTGTGTGGTTGTAATTCAAAAGGATTTGGATCTGAGAGGCCAATCAATGAATTGGGTAAATTATGTAGTCTGGGAAGGAATACGAGGTCCATGTAAGTAAAAACGGGTGTTTTGTTGGGTCCATGTAGGGAAATAAACTTATACTTAAATTGCCCATCATATCAGCCTTAACCTTTTGAACAGCAGGCTGCGAAGCAAACTGGTGCCTACCTGACGCTACACCAAAAACGTACGAGGCGATCTCTAAAACCGAAGTGATTCGATGACCGACGATGAGAACCTCTGTGGCGCAGCCAGGTTCGATCCCCGGCTGGGGGTAAAGAAAAAAACCCCAGGTCTTGGATGTTTTTGTGTGACGTCGCTGTTTCTGGTACCCACAACACAGGGCATCCTAGTGTGGGGCCAGAAGCAATGTATGTGGAGTATATAAAAAGTGTATTTGATTATCGGAAAACTTTATCATCGACAGCATCAAATATTTCACAATATAATGTTATTATTATTTTTTGGTTTTATAAGCATTCCACAAAAAAGCTTGAAAACACCAAAATGTTCGTATGACATGCATTTTAATTTAGAAATAGACCGACCATTTGTTATCCAATTTTGTGGCAACTATTGTACAAAGAATAGTGTTACTTAGTATCTTAGTACTTGGTATCACTTGTGCTGCTGCTCTCTAACAAGTTGTCAAGTCAAGTAGTGGTGAATATCTTCTATAAATAACGTAATTATAAATACCTATACTAAAACTCCCGACTGTGGTACACTAAAATCCACAACACAAGCAGCTTATCTGCTTGTTTTGTTCTGAACGAAATTATTTATATTCGATTAAATTATATTGACATAGTTTATAATATCAATGACTTTATTTACAACTCATTTAAAAAAAATACAATCAAAATACTATCCACACACGATTCGGCAAAATACATTTAAATGTCAATTAGAAATTATAAAATGTCAAAACCTAAAATTAACCGAACAAACCGCCCTGTGAGAGGTAGTCCTAGTGTACAATTAAGAGTTAAAAGAAATAAATAAAATCAATATACTATCAAATAAATCACAATACACCCTACGTAATTACTATAAAATAAATAAATAGAATACAATAAATACATAGATATACATAAATACTATGAGATACCCACTATTCGGAAGAGAGGAGATGCTGTTTCAATTTTTTCTTGAAAGTGACCAAGGATTTGCAATCCCTAATAGCGCAAGGAAGTGCATTCCACAAACGTATTGCCCTTAACCTAAACGAGTGCTCGTAAGCAACAGTGTTGTGCTGAGGAATTGACAAAAGTGACACCGTGTGAGATCTCCGAAGTCTATCCCCTGAGAAAAGATACTCAAAATGTTCGAGAAGATATGCAGGGTAGCGCGGATTTCTCAAAATATTGAAGAGGAAGGAGAGAATGTGCATATCACGACGAAATCGGATCGGGAGCCAGCCTAATTCCCTACGATATTGGGACACGTGGTCGTACTTACGAAGTCCGAAGATAAACCGAATCCCGAGATTTTGGAGTCGCTCGAGTTTGTTCAGTAGATCTTCGTTCGCACTGGCCCAGCAAACATCGGCGTAGTCTATTAAAGGCAGAAGAAGGGTCTGAGCTAGCATGATTTTAGTCTGCCTAGGCAGGAAGAACTGCAAACGTCGAAGAGAATGAAAGGATGCAAAGACTCGTCTGCTGACCTCACAAACATGGGGCGACCAGGATTATTATCCTGGTCGCTAATATTGATTGTCAAAAACAACGCCATGATTTTTGGCTTTCTCGCTATACTTGACAATGGTACCGTCAAATAGAACGGGATCAACGGACTTATTCTGCAACAATTTAAGTAAGTGCCGTGTACCTAGTATCATGACCTGAGACTTGTCCTGGTTGACTAATAGCCCATACGAAAGAGACCATTTCCTGATGTTGTCGAGGTCAGCATTCAAAGCCTCAACAGTCGAAGTCAGATCACACAGGGGGAAATGCCGATAAATTTGAAGGTCATCTGCATAAAGATGATACGAGGAAGACAATACATCCGAGATGGAATGGATGAAAACTGAGAAGAGAAGAGGAGAAAGGATGCCACCCTGCGGAACACCTGTAGAGAGCTTGCACCATTCTGTAGTGACCTCTTCAGACTTGATACGCTGCTGGCGGCCTCTCAAGTAAGAGTCAAACCAGCGAGCCGAGTGTGAAGAGACGTTGAGCGATTTTAAAATTTCAACAAGTATATCGAAGTCGACGCAGTTGAAGGCGCTGCGCAGGCGCACGCAGTCTAGGAGAGTCAGGACTGTGAGTTGCTTCTTATCCATTGCCAGTTGGATATCGTCAGTTACCTTGAGCAGTGCTGTGGTGGTGCTATGCCCCGGTCTAAAACCAGACTGAAAAGGGTTCAGTAAATTCATGGAGGAAAGGTACGAGGACAGCTAGGTGTGGACAATTGATTCAAGGATTTTGAAAAGGATTGGTAGGATGGAAATGTGACGGAACTCTTTGAAGAAGGACGGGTTAGACGTTTTAGGGAGGGGTAACACTAATGCTCTTTTCCACTGTCTCGGGAAGCAGTACTCGCTCAGCGACGCATTGATTATATGCGTTATGGGTGGTAACAAATGATCGAGTACACTGAAAAGCATCTGAAAGCAGATCTTGTCATCACCTATAGCCTTCGACGAGATTGCTAGAAAAGCCTTCTTTACTGCGCCAACTCCGACAGAGGTTGAAAGGTAAGGTACTGGATGTCGTTCTGGTGCGCAAGTAACGAATGGTAGCATCCTTGACAGGGGGGTCCATCACGACAGGGGAGACAGCAAAGAATTTGTTGAGACCGTTGAGGTCGACACTACCGGTTACTGCGTCCTGGGACTTACCAACACCGAGGGTTTTCAGGAACTTTCAAACCTGTGCAGGAGTGTAGCTCTCAATACTCTCGTTGATATGGCGGCGTTTGGCATCTCGACAAAGACGGGTGCAACGATTACGGAGACGTTTGTATATAAGGAGATTATCGTCCGTCGGATCCTTCTTATATCTACATTTGGCACGGTTTCTCTGGGCCATCAGACCCTTGATGGTGTCAGTAAGCCAGGGCGCAGGGAGATGTTTGACCCTAACCTTTTTGACAGGAGCATGTTTGTCGAACATACTCAGGACAATCGATTGGAAATGCTGGACTTTTTCATCAACGGGCTCACTACAGACGACAGGGGACCAGTCTATAGAGGCGGCATCAGACTCAAGGGAGCTAAGATCCATACCCTTGAAACTGAATATCCAGGAATTTCCCTGCGCGCTTGGGAGGCCATGACTTGAACGAGAGATAAATCAGATCATGAAAGGAGAAGGTGGCGTTAAGTTGGCCATGCGTAGCAACCTTGGATATGTTAGAAACAATCATAAGATCCAAGAGAGAGGGGGTGCAGTGGGGCTGGAAGTGAGTTGCACTCAAGGGAAGAATATTTAAATTTAGGGAGCTTACGATAGACTGGAGTTTGGCAGAGCGAACATCATTTTTAAGTAAACAGGTATTGAAATCACTTAGGATAAGTGTGTCACTGTATAGGCGAATTATTAAGATGTAATATTATAACAGATGTATTTAGTAATAAAAAGTTTAGATAGAAGTGCGCAGACAGGCTTTCAGGGCGTTAAGACGTAAAAATATTGTAATACATATTTTGCTTTTTTTTTTTAAGTTCCCTACTTCTCAGATGAATAGCAATAACTTTGCAACGACAAAGTCTAGTCTTAAGTTTTATACCAATTTACAAACCTGGATGGGTGCATTCGTTTTTAAAAGAATGGTTCAGGTCAATGTATGACATATTTTTTGCATTTTTTTTTATTTCGGTCTTATGAAGGCAGAAAAAATAATAATTCAACTCGGGATTTTTTTCCAAGCCAAGTTAGTAACAAACAAAAATTGGTTACATTGGTAAACTATTTAGCTTTATTCTCCAAAAATTGGAAATGTTAACAGCAGTTAAATGCAGCGACAGCATTAAAAAACATTATGTACGGAAGACGGAATGGAAAATTCCGGGAATATTTTCGTTTTAGGAAATAAGGTAAGACAACTCACCTTATTTCCTATAACGTTGGGACCATTATTTACGTGACATCCTGTATATGTATGTATGTTCCTGGATTCCCTCGTAACTACTCAACTGCTTAACTGATTTTAATAAAATAAATTTAAGAAAATGGCGGAGTTTGCGCGCTGCGGATAAAAACATTTTTCAATATCCTCGAAAGGGGGTTAACAAAATAAAGGGCTTTTAACCTTTTCACTGCCAGGCTGCGAAGCAAAATGGAGCCTACCAGACGCCATAACAAAAACGTCTCCAAAAATTTTAAAAAGGCTAAGTGATTCCAAAACTAAATATCAATACCATAATTTACCCTAATCTGCCTAATAGTGTAAGTAAGACCCATCACAATATTTACAAATACATTCATAATTATTGTGTAATATAAAGTTTTGTGTGATTAGCTGCAAGCGCTTTGTGATTTATCCATTTCTCCTGCACATTCTACCACCTTTTTCAGCTGGAGGCACATTTTTTAGACATGATACATAATTAAAAATCTTGCTTGAAGGGAAAGTTAGTTAAAAAAATATGTTCACTTATATATATGTATATACTCACTTTTCTCCCGGTGATACAGTGTTGGGCAGTGTTATTGTCAATTTGGACCCAAAGTTAGGCACTTCTTCATCCACAACATATTTCAATGGCAACCCATCAATCAACTGTATAGAACAAACATCCAGCTGTTTCACATCTAAGACCTGAAATTAAATAAAGTACTCTTACCACAATCTACAAATGTGTAGTCCTACAATTTATTTTTTATTGTTTTGACAGTTATTCAAAGACTTAAATTATGTATATCAATTAGAAATTTGAAAGATTGTTCGTTTGTAGATGTTTCATATGGAAATTCATATATTATTGCAGATATAACAGAGATCAGTTAGTACTTACTATAGTTTCAACATTTTGTAAAACATTAAAATCCAACACAGCCGATCCACTCAGTACCCGTGAATCAAAATCCACATTCAGCTTCAATGAAATATGCTTGATTACAGCAAGTTCTGTAATAATTTAATTGTATTAGTCTGTAAAAATGAATTGATTGACTAGAATTATGTATCACAAACAATATAAATAGGCTTAATGTTTACATCTACAGCTAGTTATTCAATAATTGATTTATTTTTACCAGACTAGACAAAAAACTTATAACTACCTGTAAAGTGCATTTACATTTATGAGTTAAGTTCGGTCTTTATAGCAAGCTTCAATTATTGTTGGAAGGATTCAAATTATTATGTAGTGATGACATAAAAGCCTAAAAAAACCACATCAACAATCAGAAAATGATTGTAATGCAGTGAGGTAAAGATGAATTTTGGCAATAATCAGTCTGCTCTAAACACTTAACTTTAACTGTAAATGCAGCACATTCTAAATTAATATGCCTATGAATGACCAAAGCAAGAAAGGCACAGATATGCACCTATACTTCATAAGAATATAGTATTACCTACATAATAGGTAGTTAGTAAGTAGAAAGAAAATTGTTTAAAAACCTATTAACAAATAAGTACAGTTCACATTGTGAGAAAATAAATGTGCAAAAGACAAGTTGCCATATAATGATAAGTGGGTTTACTCATCGAAGAATTCTTAAAAAAAAGGAGCAGGATGAACATGAATGAAAACAGGATATGTATAAGTTCAATTTCATAGCAATAACAAACTCAACATAAAACTGCTTTAAGACTTAGTAATATATTTTCTTGGTAATAAAATTAAAATAAACATTGACGTCTACAAACTTTAGAAGATAACAAGTTCGTTACCAAGGAAATAAACCTTCAAGCGAATTTCGACCTACTTGCATTTAAGGGGTTTAGCAAAATAAGCTTATGGTGGGTCATGATTCAGATGGTTCGATTGTACATTGGTTTCATACATAGGTATTTTTTGTTGTAAATTGAAATTGTAATTGATTGATTCATTGTTTCATTAATCAATCACCTTTTTTGCAATCAGTACATAGTGCGAAACCATTCACCTGTTCTTTTCAGAATATACCTTTACCTAATACTTCCTTCAGCATTTCCTTTTGCATGCATGTAGTAGTTGAAACAAACACATTCATCACACACAAAAGGCAAAGCAACTGATCTATTTTAGATAGAAAAGTCACTAATCAGGTAGAATAAAATAGGACATTAAATTACCTGGTCGCGAAAATGATGATGGATCCAATGGACTCAAGCTCGCCATAGTGCCCAGTGAACTATAATACAAACAAGATATGCATAAATAAAATTCTATCAGTCTTGTAAGAGGGCCCATTGTTCAGCCGTGCTACCGGTCAAACTGCTCAGCACACAATGGTCTAATCATATCAGATTCTGATTGGTGTGTCAAGTTGTTATACCACTTAACCACTCTCGATGTTGAAACCTTATCTTACAGTTAGTTTTGACTAGCAACAGAATATTTATCAGCTATTTTGGATACAGATTGGTCTCTTTTACCGGATCAACCTGAATATTAAATTACTTTCACTTTAGTTTCAGCCTCTTTGGAATCGGACCAGAAATTGAATTTTACAATGACACTCACGGATATGCTGCTATAGGTAGATAACAGTTAACTGAGCCTGAGAGCAGTGTGTAAATCAAGTAATTGATAAAATTTGTCACTCTTGCGTTGGTACAAAGAAGCCGCCGCTATTTTATTTTGACAGCTGCTGAGAGAGTTCTGTCTTCGTGATGTGCTGTCTGTCTGTGCTGACCAGTGTCTCCAACTCTCTCTATCAAAATAACGGGTTTGTTGGTCCAAAATACGGTAATTGGATGAATATTACGGAACGTTAGACAAAAAAAATACGATAACTTTTTATTAATAAAATTGTTCAAGAAAACTGAAAAGTTTGTATTCTAAATACATAACTAATATTTATTTATCATAACAATTAATTCTCTCACTTAAATCAAGTTAAAACCCTACTGATCCATTGAACTACTATTACTAGCGTTTGGAACCGACAAAGTAAACTAGTTGTTTGCGCCATGACTACGCCAACCGGCGCTAATCCCTTCAGTCCCTCGCCAGCGCTCATAGCGACTGCATGCGGAAATTGTGACTAAAAGTCAGTTCAAAAATGCCTTCTTGCGTCTTGAGAACTTGTAAAAATGCGAATATTACGAAGAAAAAAGATATTGGCGTCACTTATCATGAGTAAGTAAGCAAAAAATCAACTTAAATAACCCAAAACTAATTTTGAACATTATTTTCTACTGTACCCGACGTTTGTATGAAAACTATAGATTATGAAAAGTGAACCGTACAGATAAGACACATAGGTGCTAATGGTGATACGAGAGAGCACATCACAAATATATGGCATGTGATGAATGTGATAAATATGGGTAGAGGACTCCAAATTTTTTTCTTCCAAATACAACTACACTTACATCACAGTGAACACCTCAAAGTATTCATGGAGAAATAAGTATTCACTTGTTTCACCCAGCATACATTTGATCTTTTTTTATTATTTATTTATCCATGTTACAAATTGTTTTTTTTTAGACAATGTTTACAGAGCGATCACGGAAACCTACATGGTTTATGCGTGATCTCTGTCGCTCGCTCTAAGGTCGTGAACCAACAGATACATATTTTTATTGACCCGTCTCAGCACAGCACAGTAGTTACACATGTTAATTATGCAAGATATTATATTTAGTTGTATTTTATGATTTATGTGTTCCTACGTGCTCAACCGAGACACAATAATTATGTGACTCAAATGATCCGACGACTACTTATATTATTATTCGACTACAAAATTAGCGATCGCTAATCCAAATAATCGAATGATGACCACTTATTTCAATTCGAATAACAAAACCAGACAGACCCACTGTACCTAGTTTGTATTGTACTGCAAAATATCGAACACAGGACTGGATCTTGCTTGCAGCCGAATAACCGAAAGAAAAGCAAGCGAACATATTGGATAATCGAGTTGGACAGGTTTGATGAATGATTTTCGAATCGCTAATATGTAATGGCTGCAACTTAAAGTTATAGCCATACGGTTGAATATTGCTTGCAAGTAGGACAGTCAGCCTCTTGTTTGAATGATTTTGTCGACTGGCGAATACACATTAGTGGGGGCGCGTCGATTAGTATTCGTCGATCGCTGCCCGTCGCAGTTCGTTGTTGTGAGGTGTCCATTCGAATGATTTAGGTGTTCCTTTCGAATACGTTTAATGATTGCCTTAATCGAGTGATTTAATTAGGTCATTCATAATCGCGCATCGATATTAGGAGGTAGTTTTAAAAAAATACGGTAGGTCTACCGTAATTACGGTGTGGTTGGAGACACTGGTGCTGACTGCAGGCTGATGGCTGAGCACACAACAAATAAATGACAAACGACGATACAGATGTCAAATGTAGAAATGTTCCGAATAGCTCAACATAATTATTTGAGAATAGGGCTTCTGACAGAGTAGCTAGACTAAGAAATTAAAAGGTGCACGAATTTGTAATCCTTCTGTTTGCCTGCTATCTTAAGTCTGCCTCCACACGGTCCACACCACGTTTGAAGATTTGTACAAAGTCAGCAACGGGGGGGGTGGGTTCGTACGCAGCAGTACAGAATCAATAAGAAATTAGGATATACGCGGTGAAAACTCGGAACACAGCTGTTTATATTTTGTTCACTCACCGATTTTTTTGAGTAATTTTGTGAACCTCAACTGGCTTCAAACATGTGAAATTATGATGGCTCCATTGAGATAATTGAAGTCCAATAGCCCGTTTAACAGTGGTTTTACTGCATTGCAATAAGCGCAACCCAAGAAATCGTGAAATTATTTTAACCTTGCCGGCAGTAATCATTGTTTGTTTCGTACGTTTCTTTCTAGAATGAATGATGTTTATTTTATTTACCCCGCCTATCGATGGGCTGCCAGGTGAAAAAATGTGGCGATCCTACCAATGCATGAAAAAAGTCGAATTACAGTAAAAAAAGCTTGTAAAATAGTATTAAATTCCACCTAATAATTTTGCGGCTGGTTTATAATTTATGTAAATTTTTAATTCATTTAAACAACCCAGTAAAATTTTAATTTCATTAAATTTATTAAATTGTTCTTTTGGTTCTAATAGGTTGGATATATTCTTTCACTCATATTTTTTTAAATTAAAGTTTGAAATTCTGCAAAATACCTTGTTCTTTCGAACGTTCGTTTGCGAACTCACATGCATTTTTTGAATTTTTCAAAGGTCGTGTGTTAAGAAAGTGAGGGACAGAGTTTTTAAATTTATTTTTAATAAATAATAAACAAATAAATAATAGAGGAATCGAACTAGACTCATAATAAGCTCAATAAGGCTTGTGTTATGGTTACTAGACGACGATAGATAAATACATACTTATGTAAATACATAGAAAACAGCCAAGACTAAGAAACAAATATTCATGCTCATCACACAAATATTTGCCTAAGGGCAAATATTTGTCCGGTATTCGAACCCAGGACCGTCAGCTTCGTAGGCAGGGTCACTACCCGCTAGGCTAAACCGGCCGTCTATTCGTCTCATTATACTTATACATATATCCACTTTCTTGCGTCGATTTTTCCATGCGCTGACCCTGAGTTCAGCCCGTCTCATGGCAGCGCTCAGCGCCAATGGTTCTCAAAAGCATTATTCACAACCTTTAACACTGCTCGCAGATGTTTGGGTTCTATGGAATGTTTATTTATTTTAAAGCACAAAATATCTACGCCAAAATTATGACTGTTCGTTTTACCAAAATGATTTCCTATTCCTATCAGTACAAGTATACAAGGCACAACTGTTTTATCCCCAAAATTTTCGAATTTATTTTTCAAAATCGGGTTTAAGGTGATTATAAGCATATTTTATATTATTTTTGATAGAAACAGGTTTATACTTACGATTTAATCTAAAACGGCATACACTAGTCTAGATTTTTTGTTAGCTAGGATGGTTTGAAAATTCGGCTCTCCCCGCACATTCGCGGTGACCATCGCTTGGATGTTAATATTTTCTTGGGCCAAGGCTTTCTAAGTTATGACTGAAATATTCCTATTCTCCAAATCTAAACTTAAAATTTAAGAGATGCGCATATGTTTAATTATATTTGAACGAAAGGACATCGGCAACTCTCCATACTTACGATTCTCTCAAATGAATTTGTACCGTTTAGTCATAAGAATAGTCTTATTTGATTGATGTTATATTCAAGAGGTCAATCCTGTAAGATTTTATTGTTGTGAGAGGCCATTTTTTAAAGTTACCTTTATTTTCGTTTATGTATTTTGAGGTTATGTTTTTTTTTCTTCACGTGGCAAAGAGCTCTGGCTCTTATGCCAGTGTCAAGTTGTAATTTTTATATTTTTAGATCTTCGTTATTGTTTTTTTAGGGTTCCGTACCCGAAGGGTTCCAAACGGGATCCTATTACTAAGACTTCGCTGTCCGTCCGTCCGTCCGTCTGTCACCAGGCTGTATCTCAAGAACCTAGCTAGCTAGAGAGTTGAAATTTTCACAGATTATGTATTTCTGTTGCCGCTATAACAACAAATACGAAAAAACAGGATAAAATAAATATTTAGGGGGGCTCCCATACAACAATACCACATACAAACTTATAGATGCACCTGGTAACGTAAATGGAGTGTGAAAGTAACCGCACCAATAACTTTGTAAACAATATTTTGCTGTGTAAAATCCAAACTATTCACTCCACACCATCGCTTCCATTGAACGGTGGTACGGAACCCTTCGTGCTCGATTTAGACTCGCACTTGACCGGTTTTTTATAATTTGTGTTAATTTTTATTGAATTAAAAATTTGGGGATATAATTCAATGAAAATACGGAAAAAAGGAATTTGGAAAAGGGAAGCTAAAATCAGTATAATAAACCATAAAAAAATATATACGTAGCTCATACTTATCTTGTAAATACTAGATACTAAAGCAGTCTGCATTGAATATTTAAATTTTAATATCATGTTTTCTTAAGAATTTAATAATACATTTATAAATATTTACGTCAGAATTATATAAGAGGCAGGACACGGATGAGGGAAATGGAACACCGAGGGAAATTTAATTTGTATAAAGGGAGGAACAATCATACAAGAACAAGAAAACAGCAAGTGGTTTAGGTCACCCAGATCAGCCCCGCAAGTACACTCAGGTCCCTGCACGATACTAAGCCTGGCACGGTGAGCCGGTGTGCATGTGTGCCCTGAGCGCATGCGAATGAGAATGGAGGTAAGAGCCTTGTTAAGCTTACCCTTACGAAACCATGGCTTCAAAGGTAATGTAGGCTGAATGCTTTTATAAAATCTGCCTGTCCTGATATCTTCAACCCAAATTGTATTCCACGATTTGAGTATAAATGTGTGAAATAATGAAATAGCAGGGAACACAAATTAGGGACATAATTTTTGTATGGGATCATGGCTCCACAGTCCACTGCTTTCTTCGCTAATTTATCTGCCCTTTCATTGCCTAGGATACCACAATGAGAAGGCATCCAAGCAAAGGACACACGAAGACCCTTTTTCACACTTCAACAAAAGGTTTCGATTTTATAGAAAACTGGTAAAAAAATACAAAAGAAAGGGAATTTAAACAAAGCCTGTAGAGAACATCGCGAATCAGTCAGAATAAACGATTTTTTTAACATCACTAAAACTACATATTCGTTTAAAAGGGCAAAGCATTCCCCCGTATATAAAGACGTATCTGGTGTAATTTAATTTTTTTGGACAATATTAAACTGGACATGATACATGCCCACACCTACCACCTATGGAGGTGTTTTGAGGCGACTGTAAATCTTGTGTCGTATCCGTGCCATGTATTATTTAGAATGTTAGACAACTCTACATTTGGTGCTTCATTGTATTTTGATACACCAAAATGCATAATCTTACATCGGGCACCAATACTAGGGCGTCAAAATTACATTGAAATATTGGAAGGATTTTTGTCGGATGATGGTGATGGGATATCATTAAATTTAAGTAAGTTTTTAACTAAAGGAGGGCTCGTCTTTCGCTTTCAATAAGCTTCTGTTGTTACTAACTCAGATAGGAGGGCTAATTTACGGTGCAGAGGATCATCAGAAAGCTGCAGACATCGACCTAAGAAACTGTCTGCCAAAAATTCACGTCTAATATGTAAAGGGGTTTCTACAAATTCAGCCTGCATGCAATTAATAGGATTTCAAAGCACCAATAATGATTCTAAGATCTTTAGATTGTACGGTGTCTAACATCTTAAAACCAGCAACACTACCGGGCTCCAATAAAAATATACCATAATACTTTGAGTAATAATGTATTTATACATTAAATAAAACTAAAACTCTTTGTATAGCAGTATATATAAAACATTGTAGACTAATTTAAGGGAAAAGTGAAGTGCGCCCCACCGAACCCCAGCAAGGCACATTATATTTAAGAGTCGTTCACACTTAGATGGGAGGAACTCACAGTGGTGAAGGAGTCCCGTAAGGTGAGAGTCCAAAATGACTCCTAAAAATTTCCTTTGTCTATGACAGGAATGACATTGTTATTATAAGTAACTTACAACATCTGACTGAATTATACGGTGTCTAGTAAAGATAACAACCATTGCTTTTATCAGCTGAAAGATCCAAACCAATATCAACTAGCCTAGAACACAAATTATTTACTTACTTTCCAGCTAGGTGAAACACCAAATTATCGGCATACTGTAGGACACTATGCCGATCCACTGAGAAAACAAAGAATATTGTGTAGATCAAAGGCATATACGTCAAACCTGGATAAGCGATAATTCAAGGGAGTACAAGCTCATTCTTGCTTATAGAGGTTTCTCACTAACCCGAGTTTCTCGCTAATGTAGGTAGGTACATGGGTAGCGTTTCTTTCTTATAGTGGTATGCAGGAATAACAAGTCACAGCAAGTACGAATGTAGTAAATATGTGATATGATAAAATTATGTGTATGATATGCACAACATATATAATGTACATATATATTTTTAAATGCTTACGAAAACATATCATTTTTCGTCTTTAAACGTAAATGTTTTATCCGGAATGCACTTGAAAAACAAAGCTGTTTCATCCGCGTTGTAAATATCGTCTGGTTCATACCCTTCTAAAGGATTTGGCAGATCTTCAGTCCAGTGGTTGCACACACCTTGGTCCACAGATTTACTTTCCCCAGCTCCTTTTTTGTAAGCTATCATGACGCCTTTTATGGCAGAAACTCTAGTCCTCTTCATATTTCCATGTCCATCAGAGCACTCAGACTTTATAGAGTCTTTTGATTTTATAATTTTATAATAGGTGGATTCAGGTAAATTAAACTCCATCTGAATTTCATTTCTCGATTTTCCGGATTCAAACGCATTCACTATTTTAAGTTTATCACACCCTTCCGCTCGCCACGCTCTGTTTTGATTGTTGGTTTTCGCGTCACGAGCTGTCAGGGCGGCGCACGGAAATTATGCGACGCTGTGTCGTAAATGTAGGATTGCTTCTATTGTAATAGGTCTAAAGCTTTGAAATAAAAAGACAAATCATGTTTATTGACTGTTTCATTTGATAGTGTGATTCTAAACCCCATCCCATTATGCCTCATATATGTATACGCTGTCTAAAGTACAGATGTGAGGAAAAATATACGTTTCATGACACTATATGATTTTTGTTTCTATAACTGAGAATAATTATGTATCAAAATTATGACTGTTATTATCCTAAATATATACCATATCAATTCATATATTCTTTTACTATGCCTCCCATACATTATCACTATCAAAAACGAAGTCAAAGTTTGTGTGCAAAATGCGAGATTGCAGGCCAATTCTTGAATGAATACAGTTTTGTGGTCTATTGGCACCTCCGATTTGTGATTGCCAACTACCAAAAAATAAAGGAACATTCAGAGAATTTTGATAAAGGCACATTTTCACTGTCCAACCATACCGTCATGCCAAAATTCGGAGCCGTAATGGACGGTGTTGTTCCAAGCACTATTTTGTGCTTCCGCGAGTTAGCGGTAAAATCATTTCGAGCACTATTTTGTGCTTCTGCGAGCGAACAAGTGACAGTACTTTAATTTTCCGTTTTGACATGATGCGGAACAGAACTTTCTTTCGCAATTAATAACTATAAACTGAGTAAGTCCGACAAAAAGGACGGTACACAGGCACACGTGTCCATTCGAAAAGAATGCGATAGAATAACAACATTATTTAGTTCCACGAAATAGAATAGGTACAATACTTATTGACGAGAAAACAATACAAAAACAAAGGTAGGAAGTTACACGAAAGTTAAGAATGAGTCAAGATAAATAATTAATGAGTTAATATAAAATAGCATATGTTAAATTTATAAATAAAGCTCGACTGTCGCTTATAGAGGTATAGATAAGTAGCAGTCTCACTTACGGAGGTCTATGAGGGAAAAACGACTTACAGAGGTTTCTGTTTCTCGCTAATAGAGGTTTTGGGAGATTAATAATAATTAATAATTAATTACAAATATAACAACATGATGACAAGTTATGTATATTGATTTTACCAGGACCTACTATGCAGTTAAAAATAATTTAGAGATAAGTAACCTCTTAACCGATGCTATGCTACAGTTAAATATATCAAAATCTAATATATTCAAATACGTTCAAGTTATTGCTTGCACTTTAAATAAAGCTATTTTTTCTTTAATTAGTATGGGTACTTGCTACTGCAATAGGATTAAAATGACGTAAATTCCTGTTAGGAATGTTAAAATGAATCATACCAAGAATGTCAGGGCAGTCGATATTATGATTAATTACATCAAGTAGGTAGGATATATCAGTTGTTTCGCGACGCGTTCACAAATGAAGTAGGTAGGTATATGTTGTTGTTTACAGGAATTTATGTAGTTAGCTGAATCATGTGGGATTTTTAATTTAAAGTGTAAATATTTCATAAACTTGCTTTGAATGCGCTCAATTCTATCTACGTAAGTTTGGTAAATGGGGTTCCGAATTTGTGATGCATATTCGAGTTTACTTCTAACAAAGGCACAGTACAAAATTTTGAAAGTTTTAGCACAAGAGAAGTGGACAGTATTACGCATGATTAATCCTAGCGACTTATTGCCTTTGCTACAATGCTATTAATATGTTCATCGAATATTAGCTTTGAGTCAGGAAAAACACCTTGATTTTTTATACCGCCCCACCTCTTAATAAGTTTTTGTTTTTCAAGGGTGACTATGATTCTATTAATAGTGAAGTGACTAAAATTGACTGGGATACGGAGTTAAGTAATCTTAACCTAGAAGAGGCATCCAATTATGTATATTTATATTTTTTTCAATTATTTAAGGAATTCCAAACATTCCACACAAAATTGTATCTACTAAAACCTACCCTCACTGGTACTCCAAAGCCTTAATAAGGATTATTACAGAAAAACATAAATATTTTTTTAAATCCAAAATATATGAGAATTTATCAGACATACATACATTTAATTTGCTAAGGGACAGGGTGAGATCGTTAGAAGAATTATGTTATAATAAATATATAAACTCGGTTGAGAATTCAATCTTAAAATGTCCTAAATTTTTCTGGTCTTATGTTAACTCAAAATTTAAAAGTAATGTGATGCCTAGCATCCTCAAATATGGTAATGAAACACTAAATTCAGGCGATTCTATCTGCTTTTTAATCGTACTTCCAGTCCAACTTTTTAAATCAATCTCAAACTTCTAGTAGGCACGACGTGTCCGGTGACGATTGCTCTGATACGGTGTCTAATATTTCTTCTATCTTTATAGATATTAACCACAGACATGATATTAAAGAGGTTATCGATTTGTCGAAGAAACTCAATCCCTCTAAATCTGCTGGACCAGATCATTTTCCAGCCATCTTTTTGATAAACTGTGCAGATACTCTTTCGGTGCCAATATCAATATTATTTAGAAAATCTATTGCCTCTGGTACTGTCCCTAATATCTGGAAACATGCTTTTATCACCCATGTGCATAAGAAAGGTCCGAAGACTTATGTCACTAATTATCGCCCTATATCTAAACTCTGCATCGTTTCCAAAGTGTTTGAAAGGATCATCTATAATCAATTATATGGAGCATTGAAACAGTCTTTTAGTGATACGCAGCACGGTTTTCTCAAGGGTCGCTCCACAGTTTCCAACCTCGTATTATTTAACAATGCCTTGACGGTTGCTATGGAGGGTGGATTGCAGGTTGATGTCGTTTACACCGATTACAGTAAGGCATTCGATAGGATTGAACACGACCTCCTGTTAAGTAAATTATCTAAAATTGGTATTAGGGGTGACCTACTGTTCACCTACCTACCGCTCACAGGCTGTTGTTATTAATAATTATATGTCTAGTTGGGTTAATGTTCCTAGCGGTGTGCCACAGGAGTCCTTGTTGGGTCCGTTACTTTTTGTGGTATTTGTGAACGACATTGACTTGTGCTTTAACTTTGCTAGGTTGTTATCCTTCGCTGACGACATGAAGATTTCTGCCAACCTAAGCTCAAATGCCAATGCTGAAGCTATGCAAGCAGATCTGTTCCGTTTAGAACACTACTGCGATGTCAATCAGCTTGACCTAAATCCTTCCAAATGCAGTATTGTCTCCTTCTCTCGTAAAAAGAATCCACTTTCCACACTAGGGTTTTGTGATGCGTTCCTCAAGAGACTTCAAAAAAGCTAAAACTTTGAAAATTCTTTATTGTGCGTACTTTAGAAGTAATCTTGAGTACGCTTCACAGGTTTGGAGTCCTCGCTACAATATTTATATTAACCGGATTGAAAATATTCAGCGTAAATTAATGCGTTATCTCTGTTATCAGACTAAATTTAAATACAATTCGGATTCTTACCTCGATATTTGTAGAAAACATCATCTGGCACCTCTTCAACTCAGACGCGAGGTTGCAGATTTGGTATTCCTTCTCAAAATTACCTCTAATGTCATTGATTGCTCTGATTTACTTGCTCAATTATCATTTACAGCGCCCCGTAGGCTATTGCGTCATAATGCGCTATTCTCGCTCCCTAAGTCAAACACTAACTACAGACAAAATACGTTCCTCTGGCGTGCTTGTCAGAGATTCAACAATCTGCGTGGAGATATTGATCTTGACCTGTTTAGCACTGGTGTTAATCCAGCGAAGAGATCACTGTACCGAGATTTTTCTATGACTAGAATGGCTAAGTATTTCGACTTTCTGTTATTTATTATTTTTTTTCTTTTTTAACGTGACTTGTTACTGCATGTCATGTTAAAACGTATAGGGCTATGTATAATGCGAAATAATTCTGTTATTTAAGAGTGCTTTAACTGTTGTATTTGTTTATTGTGTCTTTTTGTCGGCGAAAACCTATAATTGGCTTTTTTGTTTTTATATAAGATTCCTATTGTTAATTTAAAGATAGCTGTTGGTTTTCCAATGTTAATAAAATAAAAATAAAAATAAAATACTTGAACATCGCTGTAAAACTTGATTTTTGAGTATATAAGAACTAATGATATAATTATATTTACGAGTAAAAGTCAAAGTAAAGCATTTAGAAGGATTCAAATCGACTTTATTAATAGTACAATATTCATCTAAAGGAGTTAAATCAGTCTGAACTTTCCTTTCAGAATACTGAAAATAGACGCCGATATCATTCACAAATATATTAAATAATTGCGGCCCGAGCAAAGAACCTTGAGGAACACCACTAACCCAGCTTGAGTTATATTTTCAATATATGGTAATTTACTAAACTACCTCAGCAGATCACCCCTAATACCCATCATACCTAGCTAATAATTAATAAATTATGATCTATTCTATCAAAATATTTGCTGTAATCAGATATTACGTCTACTTGGTGACCATCTTCCATTGACTTGGTAACAAATTTATTCTTTAATATGAGATTGGAAACAGTTGGTTTTTGACGTAGAAAACCATGCTGAGAAGGATTAAAGTAACTTTTGAGAACGGAGTACACCTGATTATAAACGATTTTTTCTACCAATTTAGCCAAAATACATAATTTAGAAATGGGTCTATAATGTTCAATATCAGTTTTGGAACCTTTTTTAATTACTGGGGTGATAAATGCTGTTTCCCATATAGCCGGAACCTGACATTCAGCAAAAGAGCGTCGGAATAGTAATAAGATTGGCTCTATGATAGTTTTAGCACAATTTATCAAAAATATCGCAGGCAGTTCATCCGGACCAGCTGATTTGGAAGGATCTAATTTTAACAATAAATTGGTGAGTGTTACGGGATCAATTACAATGTTCGATATATCAGGGATACAATTGGAGTCATTAGTAGAAGCGTAAGTAAAATTATTAGGGTTTGGACACAGGAAATTAGTACTAAAATAGCTAGAAAATGCATTAAAATATCTACACCAGTATTAACTACAATGTCACCGTATTTCATGCTGCTGGGTATACCAGTAGACTTACAACGAGAGTTTATAATGTGCCAAAATTGCTTTGGAATTTTTTCAATATTATTTTCGACTGATTTACTGCATGTAATTTTGTTCTTCCAGCTTTCTTACTCTCTCCCTTTGAAAATTAAATGAAATGAAGTCAGACTTATTGTTATAAATTTTATATTTGCATAGATATTTATATTTCTCTTTTAAAGCTTTTATTAATAATGGTGAACACCATTTGGGATACTTGTTTTGTTTTAATTCTTTACTTGCAATGTACTGATTTATGACCTTTCTGAATATACTTACTGTAGAAAAAATCAACACACTGAGGGAGCAACCGTTCAGAAAATTCCTGCACCCAGTTTATTTTAATTAACTCACTATTATTGCATCGTAGTTACCTTTGTAATAGAAATATTTTATTGATGGAGCACACTGCAAAGAGAGAACAACTGCAAATTGGAGAGAAATATCAATTGCTTAATGGTGCGGATAAATTGGTACTAAGGGATCACTACATGCACTTACACATAGCGTATCATTTGACAATACCAAGTCTAAAATTTTTCCACGATTATTTAGTATTACATTAAATTGTGTCAGGTTTATTGAGTTTAATTCATCAAATAGAAAACATTCATCAGGGCTATTATATCCCATCGCGATAATAATAATAATAATAATAAAATAATAATAAATAATAATAATTGCAATTACAACACCGACTCATTATTGGTAAAAGCTAAACGGATATCAGTGGTAATTATACTGAGACTATCTATGGTACATCTACCCTTTCTCAATCGATATCGAAGTGATGATAATAAAATTGTTACTTTCGTTGAACTAATATAATCAGATTTTCAAATCAAATCAAATCAAAACTTTATTGCACCATAATGTATAAATAAGGTCTTAAAATTTAATAACAGTCTCTATTATGGACCCTTTTCGGGTAATGCAAAAACACTTATCAAATGGAATGTATTAAATCTTAACTAATAACAATTATTTAAGCACTTATAGCTATATCTAGGTTTACAATTTATTGAAGGTAATCCTCAATTGTGTATGGACACATATTAATAAGGTATTGTTTAAGCCTTTTAGTGAATAGTGGTTGGTTTTCTATATTTTTTATATCAATAGGTAATTTGTTAAAGAGTCTAATTGCCATGTAGTACGGGCTACAGTTGAGCATTTTTATTCGGGATTGTGGTAGATTTAATCTTTCTTTATGTCTTGTATTAAAATTATGGGTGTCTTTTACTTGGGGAAATATTCGGTGGTTATTAAATACGAATAAACATGTATCGAATATATACATGGCAGGAAGTGTCATTAATTCATATTTTTTGAAGTAGGGTTTACAGCTTTGTTTGTTATTAATTTTTGCAAGTATTCTGACCATTTTCTTTTGAATTATAAATATTTGTTTTGCATGCACACTGTTACCCCATAGCATTATTCCATACTTCAACCAGGAGTATGCGTAGGCATAGTATGCTGTTAATGCAGTTTCAGTATTTGTGCTTAGTTTTAAGTGGAATAGAGCGTAAATAAATTTGGATAATTTGGCTTTTACGTGGTTTACGTGGTCTTTCCAATTTAGGTTTGCATCGATTTGTATGCCTAATAAGTTAAATGTGTTTACTTGTTCTATAATGTTATTTTCAAATTTTATTGCAATCTTTAATGGTGGTTTATTAAGTGGTCTAAATTCTATTATTTTAGTTTTTTTGAAGTTGATTTCTAGGTTATGATCACGAAGCCAATTTGATACTACCGAAATTGTATTTACCATTTCATTTGTTGGGTCTGATTTTTTATCTAACTTCATGAGTATTGATACATCATCTGCAAATAATACAGGTTGAGTAATATTGCTATTGAGCACCTTTGGCAAGTCATTTATGTAGATAAGGAAGAGCACACATCCTAGTACACTTCCTTGGGGTATTGAATTATTTTGCTGTTTTTCGTCGGATCGTATGAGTTCTATGTTATTTTTTTCTTTATTTAGGTATTCTATTTGCACAATTTAGTGCAACAAAACCTAGATTAATAAAAGTTGTCCTGCTTACATCCTTTATTTTAAGTATTAAGTTCTTATTGGTTCGGTCTAATTAAGGCATCTACAATATCCTATTATTGGCTAAGACAAATTAAGTTACTTAACAACTAAGCTTTATATATGTAGAACTGCTGTTGGATATGTTAACAATAAAAATAAAAATAAAATAAAAATTTGTTTTCTGTTTTGTAGGTAAGATTGGAACCATTGGTGTGCTTGTCCTCGTATGCCAGAATTATAGATTTTTTCCAGTAAGATTTTGTACAATACTTTGTCATACGCTTTTGTCATATCTAGGAGAAGGCCTAGGGCGTATTTTTTATCGTTTATGTGTTGTAGTGCCATTTGTAAACAGCAAGAGTTGTGGATCTATGATTTCGAAACCCGTGTTGGCTCTCATCGAGGATGTTATTTTTTTCTAAGAAATTATACAATCTATTGCACATTGCTTTTTCGTAAATTTTGGAAAAACTAGGTAACAGGGCTATTGGGCTGTAGTTGCTAGAGGTCATTTTATCATCTTTTTTATGAAGTGGTTTAACTAGGGAAATTTTTAATTGATCTGGAAATATTCCTTCTTCGAAGCTTTGGTTTATTAGAGTTGCTAGTGGTGCGCATAGTTCTTCTGCGCATTGTTTAATCAAAATTGGGGGTATATCATCTATACCATGACTGTGTTTGTTTTTAATTGTCTTTATTATGTTTAGGATTTCTTTACTGTCAACTGGACAAAGGTACATTGAGGAAGATGGGGGATTTATTACTGGACGCCCTTGGGCAATGTTATTTTGTCCAATTTCACCTATCGATAAAAAATATTCGTTAAATTTATTAGCTATTTTATTAGGACATTTCTCAATTTCATTGTTTATATTTAAGTTTATATTTTTTACCTTGGTATTGTTTGTTTTACCAGTTTTATTTTTTATTATTTTCCACATAGTTACAGTTTTATTGTCCGATTTTGCCATTTGTCTGATATAGTCTAATCTTTTTGACAACTTCACACTGCGTTTTAAGATATTACTATATGTTTTGTAATATGTCTTTAATACTTTGCTATTGGTTTCATTTAAAATAATCCGAAGTATTCTCTTGTGCATGCACGCTTTTTTTAAACCTGTTGTTAACCATCCTTTTTTCTGTACATTTTTTATTTTTATTACTTGTTTTGGAATATGATTGTCTAAATGTTTGGATATTATTGTATGAAATAGCTCATATCTTAGATTTGCGTTTTTGGTGTTGTGCAAAATTGTGTCCCAGTTTATTTCTTGTAAGGATTTTTTAAATGCTTGAATTTTACTATTTGAGAATATTCTCCTTTCAGTGTATAGGGTTTTATTTTTCTGGTCTTTAATATTTATATTTGCGTTTACTGATTTATGATCGGACAGGCCATGATCCTCTACGTAGGACTTTTTTATGAGCGGTTTGTAATTTGTGAATAGCAGGTCAATGCAAGTTGAGCTTGTAGGTGTAACACGTGTTGGTTCATTTATTAATTGTGTTAGATTAAAGGAGCGCATTGTGTTTAAGAGCTCTTGACTTTGTTTGTTTTTAATATCTAGTATATCTTTGTTAAAGTCTCCCCCTATTATCACATGTTTGCTTTTTTCCTTATTGTTTAAGTGGGAGAGAATTCTCCGTATTTGTTCATAAAATATTTCTATTTGACGATCTAATCTATGTAATCCTATAATTATACAATTTAACTTTGGTATTTCAATTGCACATAACTCGAATATATATTCTATTGAAAAGTTAATAATATCTGTTCTATTAATAAATTCAATATCATCTTTAGTTAATATACCTACTCCTCCGCCTATATGGTGTTGTCTACAAAAAATCGATGCCACTTGGTATCCTGGGAAAACCAGTGCATTACAGAAGTTTTCATCTCTCCAGAGTTCACATAATGCTAGTACTGCAATATTAGACTTATGTAGTAAATTTTCTATTAGATGTACTTTGTTTCCTATACTTTGTATATTTTGGAATTTTATAACTAAATCAGTAACGAAATGTCTGTTCTTGTTGTCTTGGGATATTAATATTGTTTCGGTTGTTATTTTCTTTGTATCTATTTTGCCTGTTTTTTGGATGTTGTTGGGAGCTCTCGTTGCTAGGTGATGGATTTTTTGTTTCTTCATTTGCTGGTATTGACACATTCTCTATTGTATTTGTTGTGTTGTTCTGCATTTTACTGTCAATATCTTTGAGTTCTGTGCCATCAATGTAAAGTTTATTATTAAGTATGTGAGCTCGGTGGCCTTCCCGTCGCGATTTTATTAAGATTTCAATTAATTTTCTTCTGTACTCTCGTGATTCTTCGTCAAGGCATTCAAAGATGGTAATGCCTGTATTTTTGAAATAATGGGCTCTTTGTAAAATTTGTTTAGTCATGTTCTTGCTTAGTAATTCAACCAGTATTGTTCGTCTGTTTCTCCTTTTACCTATTCTTTGTATATCCTCGATGTGACCGGTAAGATCTATGTTTAGAATTTCTTGAAATGCATCAACGATTCGGTGGTATAGTTCGTTTTGGTCCTCCCAGGGGTGTTCTTCGAAACCGTATAAGACAATTTTCTTTTTGATATCGGTGTCAGGGGACATATTTATTGGTTGGTTTGCAGTTTGTTTTTGGTGGTTGACGGCTTTTTGGAGTTCCTGTATCTCTGCTTTCAGCTCAGCTTTTCGTCTTTCAAGGCAGGTGATTTTTAATAAGGTATTCGGTGACTTTGGCTTAAACAGACGAAAGTGCAATAGGCCTATATGATGAAGGATTACTAGATGGTTGGTCAGATTTTAAAATTGGTATTATGGTTTGAGATCTCCAAGGGGTTGGAATATTACCTGAGCTAACAATTGTATTTATGTATTGCAATTACACCCTTTTTATTCCAGCTCTTATAATTCCTGCGGTGCAAGGTTCTGTAACTCCAAAGTGGCAACATGGCTCGAGCGTGACATATATAGTTGCATCTTGAGTTGAACCTTTCGCGTTTTACAAAGCGACTACCTCCCTCACTAATAATTGTACCATCCATTACAATAACGTACCCGACAGCAGGATTTAGTGCAAAATTTCCAAGATGCAAGTCTTAATGAAATTGACATGAAATGATCATCAGTCATTAGAAAAAAGTCATTTCATATGAGGAATCAAAAATTGTTCTGAGTTCGTGTATGGTAAATCTATCTGTCATACCCAAGATATAGTCACATGTAATTACTGAACGCTGAGATACATAAGCAAGTTTGCTCCACTCTGTGGGACGTAATCTTGGATTTTCATAAAAACATTGAAAAAGTTCCTGTATTACGTTTTGCTTTGTTCATCGTTCTACTCAGTTTATAGCTTCTGTATATTTTCTCCATGTTGAATCTTTTCATTTCTTTTGTAGCATTCGCAACTTCTGGTGAAAATGTGACTAGCATTTTATTTAGACTTCTTACGTCTTCTACGCTTTTTATTTTGTGATCTTCAATATTTCTTTCAGTCTGAGAAACAACATCGCTTATCATAGTTCCCATAGTTCCACTCAGTGATTCATGTATGAGTTTGCTCTGAGGCAATTCTGAATATCCGCTCCTGACGTCTTTAAATATTTTTCCAATTAAAGGGCATTCAGCAAATCTTCGATGGTTACTAAATTTGCCCTGAGTTCATCATCGAGATCGTGAACACTGTAAGCAATATCATCGGCAATTGAGGCAACATGCTTGAAAATTCCTCAAGTTTTAGATCATAATTTTCATTATATTTTAATAACAGCTGATTATTTGTAGAAGAATCCGCGTTTGGACCAAGCATGGGACCTTTATGTTTTGCAACCCCTTCAACCACCTCCCAATTTAGATTCATACCATCAAAACCAGCATGTTTTTGTTCAAGATAAATTAAAACCCTTAATAGCTTGAACATTATGATCAAACTCATACTTCTCATTATTAACTTAAACTGATTTCTTTAGTGCATCCTCACATGTGTAATCAAATGGGGGATGACCAATTTCATGTGCAAGCGCCATGCATTCAGTTATGTCCTCATATAAGCTGAGCCTGCGTGCGATGGATCTTGCAATTTGTGCAACTTCAAGGCTATGACTCAGCCGAGTGCGAGAGTAATCGTGCTCGTAATTGATAAACACTTGTGTTTTGTATCCCAATTTCCTAAACGCGAACAATGCGATCCCTAACACGCTGAAAACAGCTGCGATTTCCATCTGCTGCCTCTATGAAGTATCTCCCTTTTGTTTTGCTTCGAAAGCATACATAATTTAATAAAAAAATATTGTTTGACATGTAAAACTTCTACTATAATAAGTCATCAATACTAAACGGTGGTTACTTTGTCAAAAAATTACAACAATAACTTAACTGATAATGCACTAAAAAAAAACACTATTTTGCAGAGGAGGAAGGGGATAAGAGTTCCGTTTTGCGTGCTGCAGTTTCAGGTGGTGGATGTTCTGGTTTAAAATACAATTTTTTTATGGATCAAATGAATAAAAATCTATCTTTGGATGATGAAGATGATGAGTTTGATGACGAAGACGAAGATGATGATTATGAAGAAAGTGAGGACTATAGAAGCCACTCCAGATTCAGCAAAAAAGGTAAAGATATAGTAATTAATGATGAAAATGGCAATCCTGTATTAAAGTTTCAGCAAAATTTTTAAATAACTCAGTTATAGATTATACTGAAAATCTCAGTGGTTCTGGTTTCCAAATAAAGAATACCCTTGCTAAGTCTCAATGTGGTTGCCACCATGCTCCAAAAGAAAAACCAGCGATCCAAATTTTAACGTTGCTAGTATTATGTTCCTGAAGCCAATCAATAGCTACCGCAGTGTCAGTTAACTCTCCTGTACCCTTATCAAAAATTCCAGTAGATTTTCTCACACCCCGAAAGTTAATTTTTGATGCAGAAAAAATATTATCGATAAAAGACGTTTTACAATTTTACTATCCATATTTCCACCATATTGAGGATGATGATGTAAAACCAGCACAACCGGCGCGTTGGCATCTTTGCTTTGGTGGTATTAATTTTGTTGTATAATTCAAAAAAACTGTTTCTAGGGCAGGCGAAAAAACGGAAAATGACATAAAGTATTATGTGAGCGTCGAAAGAAAACGATACGTATCGCCCTCCATGCACTTCTGTATCATTTCCGCGCAGTACTGCGTTTCGTGGTACGGGGTGGGGTGAGCGACGCTACCAGTCAGAGATAACAAACCTGTTTCGACGTGTTTAGAATGACGACGCCCGGTGTGAGGAGAACACTTGATAAACAGACGGAGCTTCGGCGCTAGGCATTCCGCCCGCTTGCGTGTGTTTTGATATTGTCGGTTATTTGTTAATGTTTTAGTTTAGTTAGTATCAGTTTTCCGCTGTTAAGTTTTCTGTTAAAGTTTCCTTGTGTTATTGGACTTGTTTTTACCGTTTTTCAAGAGATATGGAACCCGGCCCATCCACATCAAAGCCATTTAAAGGCTGTACGTCACCATGAAACAAGCGCAAGATGAGTCATATTTCGGAAAATGAAAAAAATATGATTGTGAACGTGTATTAATATGTGCAAGAAACCTGGCCTAGTGACAATTATAAATCGAAAACCGATATGAAAAATAAATTAGCTGAAATTTTAAGCATTGGTATGACTACTGTTTGCCGTGTTCTAAAAGAATACACAGAAAATGTTGTTGGAAATTAAAGAGGGTCCTAATTTGGTTGAGATTGTTGATGACTTTGACAAGTCGTGCATTAGGAGAAAAGTGCATGAATTTTATTTAAAGGGTGAACTTCGAACATTGAATAAAATATTACAGGCTGTCAATTCAAACGACTTGTTGCCTATTTCAGCCGTACATCGCTTTGGCGCCTGACGAAACATTTAAAATTTAAATACATAAAGAAGAAAAGAAACAGTGCTTTAATGAAAAGATCTGACATAGTTTTATGGCGAATTAAGTACCTCAAAAAAAATAAGAAGTTCAGAGAAGAAGGAAGACCGATATGTTATTTAGATGTAACTTGGGTTAATAATATTAATAATAATAATAATAATTATCATTTATTTCAGACCAAGTCCATATAAAAGTTTTAATAATTAGACTTACAATCTATGTTAGTAGTACAATATAAACACTATACAGTGCAGAGCAAACCATTTATTTTTTTGTTGTTGTGTGTGTTAATGCAGGTGAGTTTATTTTATTTGTTTCAACTTCAATCTCTCCAAATGTTTGTCCGTTGGGATTTTTCGGATTTATTATTATCCAACTAATATTGTTTTTTTTTATGTATCAAGTTATGCTTATATCTGTCGAGTAATCTAAACTTTCTTTAGTGTTTTTTTTTATTAGTATTGTTATTGCTATTTTTTTTTCAGGGCATACTGTTACTTAATCTTGGGAAGATAAGACGGTGAAAACTCCAAAACAAGCCTTTTTAGACGGCTTATCAATGGGAGCAAAGAATCCGACTTCGAAAGGAAACCGTTTGATAATCATTCACATTGGAAGCGAGAAAGGTTTCTTGCCAGGTTGTCAGTGGGTTTTTGAAAATAAAACTACTGGAGATTACCACGAGACCATGAACGCTTTGAAACATGGTTCCAGAATGGTCTTTCTAAAGTTGAACCAAATGCGGTCATCCTAATGGACAATGCGAGTTACCATTCAAGACGCCAAGAACGATTGCCGGTCACAAGTTGGCGAATAAAAGCCATACAAGAATGGCTTTCTGCAAAAGGAATTGCAATTGAAAATAATGAGGTCAAAGCGTAATTACTTGCAATAGTAAAAAATGTAAAATACCTATACCAGTCATACGTCACTGACGAAATGGCAAAACAGGCTGGTATTGAAGTCCTACGTTTGCCGCTATACCACTGCAAGCTCAATCCAATTGAGCTCGTGTGAGCAGAAGTGAAGGGCTTCATTGCTCGAAATAACACCACTTTTAAAATGACAGATGTCAAAAAGCTGTTGGAAGAAGGCCTTAGCAAAATTGACGTCACAAAATGGAAAAAGTGTGTCGAACATGTAATAAAAGAGGAAACTAAATTAAATGGTCTGAAGAAAATTAATAAATGTTTTTCTCTGGACAATTTTAAGAAAAATAACACAAGTTTAAAAATTCGGATCAAATTTTGGACCTGAGTAGATGAGAACGATTTCTTATGTTATTTGATGGCCTGAACTCAAATCTTCAATCCGTGCGTCAAAATTGGTTCTAGTTTTCGAGTGCGAGCTTTTTAGTAGTAGTACGTCCAAAACCGTGTATACTTGTGTTATTAAACATCTTTTAGATATCAGCAAACAATTTTATTATAAATAACGTACATGTATATAATAAATAAAAAATTAAATTATAATTTTATTTATGCCCTACATTCATACGACTGATAATTATTGAACCTTACCAAAAAAGGTTGGTGATCTCTGTGGTAGGCACAAAAGTCAAAGTCCGTTTTTTCGCCTGCCCTAGAAACAGAGTTTAACTACTAATAAGAACCTGCTTGACAGGTACGGATGACGTGAGTTATTAATTATGTATTAATTTCACTGTTTTTGCAATATTTTTTTATTGTATTAAAGCTAACGTACAATCGAACCAACTGAATCATGACCCACTTGCCTGATAATTCGTTTGAAACTTTCAAACTTGTAAGATCTATCAAAATGACAGTGTCTAATCAAATGATAACAAGTTCGTTACCAAGGAAATAAACCTTCAAGCGAATTTCGACCTACTTGCATTTAAGGGGTTTAGCAAAATAAGCTTATGGTGGGTCATGATTCAGATGGTTCGATAGTACATAGTTATGGTTATAGTTGATGGTAAACTTCTTTAAGTGACAGATGATCCCATTCTCTTTAGAAAATAGTGGTTGCATATAAAATAGTGTTGTAAATATATCTTGTTTACAATGCAACTATTCCAATTAGTGAAAATGTAAAAAAAGTATATTTTAGGTCTTGCTAAAACAAACGCTCAATTCATAATCACTACATAAAAGAGGACAAGGAGCGAGGAAGATTCTTCAGGAGACAAGAGATAACGTACTTGGTGCTACTGGTGTCTCAAGTGATAAAGAAATAGTTTTTATGTCTAGTGCAACTGAAGCAAATAACCTTGTTATGAGAGGAATAGCAGGCTACCTGCATGTAATTTCAGCTATAGAGCATTCTTCAATTCTTAATTTTGCATGTAATCCATATATAATACCCGTTAATCAGGAGGGCATTGTTAACTTTTTAGAGCTAGAAAAAATTATAAGTGAACTTAAAGGAAACAAAGCAATAATTTCTGTTATGATGGCAAATAACGTAACTGGAGTTATTCAACCCATTGAGGAAAAAGCTGAAATAGCACACAAATTTGGAGCAATTTTCTACATTGACACTGCTCAAAGTGTTGGGAAAATTAAAGTTAATATGAAAGATTTAGGAGTGGATTTACTCACTTTATCCGCCCATAAATTTGGCGGTGTAGCAGGTAGTGGAGTTTTAATATTCAATAAAGAACTTGCGATTGAACCTATTATAATAGGTGGAGAAGAGAAGGGGTTTCGTGGTGGTACGGAAAATATTGTTGCAATTGCAGGCCTTTCTGCTGCTTTACAAAATATTCCAGATCTTCTATCAAAAATGGATGAAGTAAAGGAGCTACGTGATTAATTAGAGTGTGAATTATCAAATCTTACCAGTGACATAAGAATCTTCGGTAAAAACTCGAAGAGGCTGCCAAACACAAGTTTTATTTATATGCCAGGAGTAAAAAGTGATGTGCAGCTCCTGCATTTTGACTTGAATCATATTGCAGTTAGTAATGGTTCTGCATGTTCTTCAGGAAAAGTTGAGCCTTCCCCTGTTTTGCTTGCAATGGGGGCAACAAAAGAGCAAGCAGAGTGTTCAATTAGAATCAGCATAGGTCCAGAAACTAAACCACAAGACATAAAAAAAATGTGTTTTGTTGGTATAATATCTACAAGAAGAACTCCTTGGAATATATGGCAAGTAGCTCATAGAAACGGATAAAATGCAAAACTTATTTGACAAACTCTGCCAGCCCCCTTATCATGAAACTGAAGCTATTTATTTATCTTCGCAATCTCTACAGTCGATTAATGACAAAAAAACTTAATGTATTTGGCGAAAATCATGCTTAATTTTTTGCACTATGTGCACCCCATGTCTTTATAAAACTTTTGGGTTTCAACCTATAAGACAGTAAAAGACGTCAAATAGACAAGGTAGAATTTGAATACTAGCTACCCTAGGTTTTCTTTGTCTTTTTTCCACTTAGTAAATGTCTTAAATATTTATGACTAAAGGTTAGTTGCATTAAAAAGCAGCTGAATCGTTTATTAAGTGTTTAGAATAAAAAAAACGCCGTACTTGAAAATATAATGTAAGTAACTAGCCAACCATGGGGCTTTTTTGTATCCGTTCAGGCGAGTTGCAAAACAGATAGACAAGCTAATCTAAAAAGATAATCATAGAGCAAAAGTGAGGTAATATGTTTTAGAACTCTGCTAAAATTTAGAGCAAAAAATAGAAAGGATGGAAGCAAGGATAGAAGGGCTAGAAGCAGAAGATTGAAGATTGAGAAGGCTGAGCTAAAATAGAGGTTAGTTCGTATTTAGATACGAAGAATTCATATTTCATTCATTCTGCCAAGCTCTAAAATTGTACAAAATAAAGAAGGACAAGCTTAAAAGCGAAAGGAATATTGGCGGTTAGGTTGGTCATAAAGGAAGTTTTCGTGCCAAAATGGAAGCAGATAAAGTAGTAAAGATCTAATACTTGCGAATGCGGAGGGGAGATTGCAGTATGTGAAAACCCATATGTTCATCAGAAAGTTGATCTGCAAGAAATTAAGTCGCATGTAATAGAGTATCAGCTAGAGCATGACTGTTGTCGGAAGTGCGGAAAAAGAAGAGATTTAGCAGAAGGTGTTACATTAGATAGATTTGGTCTAAAAGTTTCATCGATAATTGCAGCACTCAACGGATTTTACAAGAATTCAAAGCGCGAAGTGGCTAGTATCATAAATTACATTTTTAATTTGGATATAAGTGTTGGCAGCGTATCAAATAGTGAACATAGAATTGCTTCAAAGTGTCAAGGAATATATGAAAAAGTAGAGCGAGAAATAAGCAGAAGTAAAGTTTTGCATATCGATGAAACTAGCCATTACAATAAAGGTAAACTTGGTTGGTATTGGATATTTGCTAGTAACCAAGCAAGTTTTGTAAAGTTCAAGAGGATCGAAAGTTTTACAAAATAGTGTTTGCTGCAATCGTAATAGCTTGGTAGTAACTGATAGGTATGCAGTTTACAATTATTTTTCTGATAAAAAAGGAAAATCTGCAGGGCTCATTTGACAAGAGATTTTGAAAGGATAGCACATACTTAGTTGGAAATTTGAATTTACAGTTCTGGGCTGTTACTTAAGAAACGTAACCACTGAATTATTTGCACTGAAAAAATCTTTACTTAAAAGTGAAGTAAAGATTACCTAGACGTGCCAGAAAGTTCGAAAACGTACAAGGTATTACTTGAAGCCACCTGAGTATAACCTGAAGCAATAGGAGCCTCTTGGGTTGCAAGAAATATTATGAAATCTGAAAGGATGATGTGGATTTGTTTAGATGACCCAGAAAACATTGCACTGACATTCTCGGCGGCAAATATGGCACTATGTCGTTTATCACAAAAACTCATATTTTACACACTCGGTACGAGGAAATACATTCCTGGAGCGGATAATTTCATTATACTTAACATGGAAACAAAGGAGGCTAAAACCTTTCCAAAACCTCTTATCTATCGTCTCTCACACCACTTAGCTAAACGGACACGCTTTTTTGTCCTTTTTATAATTTGGTAAATTTCCCAATATTTATGGCTAAAGCAATTTAAAAGCCCGTAAAAGATAGTGCTTGACACTGGAATCCTACTTCTATGCAACGTCATCAAAAACATTCATTTAGTATAAGATCAGCAGCTACTTTCTATAATAGTTTGCTTGTTTACAAGCAAACTTTTCTGGATTCCAGTGGGCTTTGTTGCATAGCAGCAGAAAAACTAGTGATTACTGACTAAATTCATTATAAAATTACGATTTAAGGATAATTAACCCTAAAAAATTGAGAGTCAGTAGGTAACCATAGCTAATATAACGAATTTATAGAAAAAAGAGGAAATATTTTTCGTTACATCGATAAAACCATCGAAAATTGATATGAAATTGGGCCAAAATGCAGGGTGGCAACAATATTTACAGCAATAAAGTTCTGATTTTGATACATATAATAACCCATCTATTCAGAATAGGTTTAAGTGGGATTTTCAGAGGGATACATTGAACAAATGGTAAAAAAATAGGTTATAGGTTACAAGCTTCAAAAGAAACTTGATATTAAGATCAATGATTGCAGAGTTGATAAAAATAACATGGAAGATATCGAATTTTTTATAGACAGTACAGGAATTAGTATATATAACAACACACAGCAATGAAAATAGCAAATATAGAGAGTACCGCGGCTATAAACAAGTAAAAACAATTGCACATAATGTTAAGAAAACAAGTCATAGCTACAAAATACAGTAATAGCGTTTACTCTGTTCACTATGGAGCATTGGGGAAATTTGATGTTATAAATGCTTTAAAAGCACTATATGCAGATAGGGCATATGATAGAAAAAAGCCCTATAAGCTGTGTAATCAATTTGGCATAAAAACGTAAATTCCTCCAAAAAACAACGCAGCAGAAATTCAAAATTGGATTATATGCTTCATAGAAATGCCGCTATTCAGCTAATGAAATCTCATGGTGAGAATGGTATAAAAAGATGGAAAGAAGAAGTTAATTACGGAAAAAGATCTTTTACTCGTATTGAACAATTTTTCTCAAGGTTGAAGCGAATATTTGGGTTTAGTTTTAAGAATAAATCTGAGACAAATAGGGAGAAGAAACTACTTATTAAATGCTTCTTAAAGAACAAATTTAATGAAATTGGTATGCCTCAATTTGAAATAGTCGCATAAAATTATTTTCTGGAAAAAACTTACGTTGCTATGCAACAAAGCCATTCCAGTGTCAGCTACTTTCATGACACCACTTACTAAGCAAATTACCTGCAAATTGCAATGTTCATACAGCTGTGCGTCAAGCACTGACCACTTTTGCTTCAATATTTGCGATGCCCCTGAATAGATACACTCGGATTTTTTATATAACGATATTTACTATCTTATTTGGTACAGCATATGCAGTGCGAACTTTGCTTTGATCGATCTTACTGGACACAGAGCCTATCGCTATTTTCTTCAATTATTCTTGACGTAACTTAATTAACTTACCTTAAGAAGAATGTTTATTGTTGTACGTAATTTTCCATTGATTTGCACTGCTATATACATAGTTACCGTATCGTCAACTAATAATGATTCATCAGCTTTTGGCCAAGGTTGACCTCCTATTTCTTGCCATAGGCTTTTAGCTAGATCTGGTATGAATGGTTTGATTACTCTGATTAGTATGCATATACCTTCATCAATGAGAGATTTTCCAGCTTCTTCGTCTATTTCAGCTATTAAATTCGTCATTTTGCGAAATTTTGCCACTACACTGTTTAATCTGCAATTTTCCAAGTCATCTGAAAGCCCGTGTAAGAGTTTTCGTTTTTTTTTCTGTATTCTAGAAGTCCGCCTGTAACACTTTCATTATCATAGTGTTTATTTACAGGTCTCAGCTGCAATACCATACGCCACAATTTGTTATATAGCGCGAACAGCCTTCCGCGCCATCATCGGACCATTCCATATCTTTTTCTGGAGGAGTGTCAGATTACACAAACAAGCGAGCAGTATCAGCACCATACTTTCCTATAAGGTTTGGGTCAATTGTGTTCTTTTTCGGTTTGCTCATTTTCTCGACTTTTCCAACTTGAACCTTAGCTCCTTGTGCAGTCAACTCTTTTGCTTCTTCTGGAAACAGCCATTTGCCATTCTCGTCTTTGTAAGCTATATGGCAGACCGTTCCTTGAGTGATTAAAGTAGAGAAAGGCTCTTTAATAGCAAAATAGCCACATTTGGTTAAAGCACGGCAGAAAAATCTTGAATAAAGCAAATGCAAAATTGCTTTTCCATTCCACCTATATAATAATCAACAGGCATTAAACTTTGTCTATTGATTTATCTTCACTACAGAATGCAGCAAAATACCAGGAAGACTCAAAAAAGGTGTCGAATGTATCAGTTTCACGCTCTGCTTGCTTTCCGCATTTTGGGCAGTCAACAAATTTCCAAGTTGGGTGTTTATCAAGCGGATTGCCACCACTTGCATATTCCACATCTGTTGGTAGAACTAGATAGATAGATAGATAAATTAATTTATTCATTGCAACATGGTACACACACAAATACATAATTTTTACTCAAATTTTAAGATGAAAAATCTGCAAATTAAAACAAAACACAGCAGTTAAATAAAACAAACAATAAATAATAAAATTATACAAGCAAAACATTAAGGTACGGTAAGGATAACTATGTGGTATTGTGACTGTACCGCGACAATGAAATGGCCCTGACTCAGCAATGTCACAGACGAATCTGTGACGCTGATATTCTGCCAGAGCCAGTACGGACGAGACAACGGTTTGCTCAAGTACACATTTAACAACGTAAAATATGATGATTTTAATAAAATTGTTGAATAAAATAAATTGTATTCTAGGAGATTGTATTAAAATTATAGCATTAAAATTATATCATTAAAATGTATAGTAATAAAAGAAATAAAATAAAAAAAATATATATATATATAGTAATATGTAATAAAATTTATGTCAGGGTTACAAGTAAGATTAAATTAAGTAAGATTAACTACAGGAAGGTCTTTTTCTGGTTCTGGAACAGTATCACAGTCTTTGCAATATATGCATGTGTTACGTTTGTTTCAAAATAGTGATTTTAAATATAAATGTTATTCAAAACAAATGGTAATTATTAATATGGGAAGGTGTAATTTATTTATTAGTCATTGTATTGATTATAAGCTATAATTGAAAAATAAAGTTGTCATACATAATCATTGATGTGAAGTCAAATTCTATTAGTTTTGTTTTAAATCATTAATATCCGTAATTAGGAGTATTATTGTATCATAGTAATTACTATAATTAACAATAAGAATTTAGAGATCATTAGATAATTGTAAAGTCATTTAAAAATTAGTAAATTGGTAGTCAAATAAGGGTGGAATGCAAAAGCAACCAATCAGCGTTCACGGCGCGAACAACGTTGGTATTTCGGCATTGATGCGAGGCAGAGTCGTTAAATACTAGATGATTGGGCGCGGGCCCGCACTTTTTTTGCTGGTGATTTCGGTTGAGAAGCATCTCCACCCCTATCGGCCTCTTTTCCAAAAATGAGTATTTTCTATTGTGTTTGATGTTAGTTTCTTCTGAACGTTTATATTGAATTAAGTGTAGATCAACATCTTATTGCCAACGCAATAAGCTTATATTTACTAAATATATTCCAGTGTGTTTAACGTTGTACGATATCCAAATAAAATATTAACTTGTTGTTCAATTAACTTTCTTATTTCACAATCTCCTTACTATATGTATGACTAGACAACTACCCTTTAATTTAGTAGATAAAATAGAATGATGATGCTAGTGTCCATGCGATGTCTAGTTAGCGTTAGAAGATAAGAAGTTATAGGACAAGAATTATAGTAGTAATAGCAGCTTTGGTTAGTTAGACCTATCCATATGATACCCCTTTTTCTTACACATGCATCCCCAATAACGCTGTCGCGTATTTCCGTTATATATGTCACCGGAAAATAATACGATCCGTAAGTTTATAAATTTCCTAATTTTTTTTCCGCAAGTTTATAAACATACTAACCTAACCTAACCTAACATAACCTAACCTAACCTAACCTAGCCTAATATAATCTAGAAGGAAGTTTATAAATTTCCTAGGAAATTTATAAACTTGCGGATCGTATTATTTTCCGGTGACATATACAAAGCAATAACGCTCCCATAGTGAACTCTTCGTGAACATTTCGGAATGCTCATAGTCAATAACGCTCCCATAGTGAACTCTTCGTGAACATTTCGGAATGCTCATAGTCACATCTGCAACTACGAAATATACACGAATTTTACGGAATTTTCGTGCATAGTTTGTAGTGAATGCGTGTGAAAATGTTGTTCCAAACAATACAGTGTCACTTACGCACCCTATCAAAGGTTATAAATGGGTGTTATTTAATCGCTCATCAAAAATACTGCTTTGCACAGGGAAAAAGGTTCAACAAAATACTTTAAATATTTTATGTGTTCTTAATCCTTAATTTGGCAATGTATGTACAGGCATACACAGACTTTGAAGAAAAGTTTTGGTATCTTCTTTTTATCGCAGTCAAGTTTTTTTAAGTCGAATTTGTCACAACACTATCTCAATTTGGTAGAAAAAAATAAAACTGTATCTGGCAACTTTACTTCTGTCATTTCGGTATAAAATGGCTACCCGAAAGAAGACAGCTGTGCTATCCAAGGTATTTAACTAGTTTTTATTTGTGTTTTCATTGATTTAGAGCTATACAATGGCTTTATTTTATGTGTGATAGCTTGATGGAGTATTAGCAATAAAAATACTGCCCAACATTTGGTAAAAACACGCATCTTTCCTGTTTCTAACATGATGTATGCTGTGACATACACTGCCAAGTTCTTAGAAATATATCCTATTTTATCTTTGTATGTCACAGTATACATTGCCAATTCATGGACTAAATACCCTTCATATTAACTGTATGTCACGTCATACATTGCCACTTAGCCAAGCTTTTTTCTTTGCCTACAGCATTCACTTCAAACACGTGGTGGAAGAATTTTAGCCCTTGTTCCTAACAAGAATGCACTCTCTGATGATAGCGAGATCTCTGATCTTGAAGATGACTTGCAATTGCACTCCAGACGTTCTGAATCTTCCTCGCCTACTCCATCTATTGACAGTTCTTTGGAAAGGCTTAACATTTCTGACTCTGATTGTGAAGCTTCAAACGATGAAAACGCATGTCTAACAGCTGTGTTTCAAGAAATTTACCCAAGCCCATCACAGCTTCCGAACTTTAGATCAGTACCAGTTTTGAGCGAAATACCTACCCTTCCTGCTACACCCGAAACTCCAGGTACCCCTGCATCAACATCAGCACATACACTATCTGCTTTGCCTGCACCTCTATCATCACCTGCACCTTCTGCATCACCAACTTCGTCCACAGTGCCTACTGCCACATCAAAGGCCACTCTTGGCATTCGTAACACAAGAAAGAGTAAGTCTGCACGTCCACCTGTCGTTGCGGCAAAACGAGCAAGAAGAAACAAAAAAATCACTTTAAATTATCAATGGAAAAAAGCAGTTTTTCGTCAAAATGCTAGTAAAGAAGAACATTTCGATTCTACTGAGATTCCAGAAGAGACATCCACACCGATAGATTATTTCTACAGATTCTTTTCTCCGGATATTATAACCGAAATCGTTGAGCAAACTAACGCATATTCTATATCCAAAACGGGACGACCAGTTGGTTTGGATGAAAACGAATTGCGTGACTTTCTCGCGATTCACATTATGACGGGTATAGTGCATGCCATCATATATTGATTACTGGAGTCTGAAGTACAGATATGAACTGGTAGCAGGGCTGATGACTCTGAAACGCTATCAACAAATCCGACGCTACCTACATTTCGTGGACAACAATATGCAAGATTCAGACAGGTACCACAAAATAAGACCTATAATCCAAAAAATCAGAGAAAACTGCTTAGCTACAGAAAAGGAAAATAAATTTAGTGTTGACGAAATGATGATTCCTTATAAAGGGACCAAGGCTGGTAAACGGCGTCAATATATGAAAGACAAACCTAACAAGTGGGGTTTTAAAAATTATGTACGAGCTGGGATGACGGGAATGATATATGATTTCCTATTATACGGAGGTGAAGACACATTTAGGTTCCATGATTTCACAGAAGAAGAACAATCTCTAGGATTTGGAGCGCAGATTGTTATTGCGTTATGCAAAAGTATTCACACTAAACCAGCATTTGTTTGCTGTGATAATTTTTTCTCTTGTCCGGAGCTATTTTATATACTGAGAGAAAATTACGGCATATTTGGACTGGGAACTATTAGGAGCAATAAGTTGAGAGGAGCAGAAGTCGCTTTTCCTCCAGAAAAGGTGATGAAAAAGAAGCCTCGTGGTAGTCATGCTCAAGTGGTATGTAATAAAAATCGGTTGGCTGTTGCAGTGCGCTGGAATGATAACAAGCCGGTAACTTTGATAAGTTCTTACGTAGCTACTGACCCGCTTGAGAAGATAAAGCGAAAGGAAAAGTCGACGTCGATTGCCCTCAAGTTGTTAAAGAATATAACAAACACATGGGTGGCGTCGACTTAGCCGATATGCTCATATCGCTGTATAAGACCCCGTTCAAAACCCGGCGTTGGTATATCGGTATATTTGCACAGCTTTTAGATATTTGTATAAATAATGCCTGGATTTTATACAAAATGAATCGCTTGACAGGTAACAAAGCAATGTCCTTGAAGTATTTCAGATATGAAATCTACGAAGGTCTCCAAAAATGTGGACGCGCTGAGAGTATTGAGAAACCAAAAAAAAAGAGTTCCTCAAGCAGCGCCAGTAGAATCATCTCGTTATGATAATACTGGCCACTTCATGACCATAACCACAATCATAGGTCGTTGTAGGTTATGCTCTAAATTAACAAATGTAATGTGTGTAAAATGCCAAGTCCGTCTTTGTTTTGTCACTGGTAAAAACACCAGGAATTGCCAGCTAAGCTATCACATCCGAGATTAGGAATAGTTCAGCTGAATCAGCTGAACTACTACTGTTCTCGGATGTGATAATCACTCATAATTTTGCTATGTACCTTATGAATAAGATTAAATATTAGTTAAGTGATGAAAATAAAAATAAACTGATATAATACTATGTAGTTTTATTGGTACTTCAACGTCATATCATTGGCAATGCATGCCCCAGTATACAGTTAATTAGCATCATTGTTTTTTGTGCATTTGGCAATGTATATCCTGGCATACATAGCTTTTCAGAAATACTGAAAATATATGATTTTTTTCAATATTTTTTTGTGATAGCCAAAGATGCCTTTTATCTATTTTACATGAAAGTTTGTAAATTCTAATGTTTATTTTTCTTGCCAAATTAAGGGTTAAGTTTATGTTTTAAGTTTTTTTGTTGTTCTTACATGTTCAACCTAACACGAAGGATAAAGGGGGCTTCGTTTCGCTCACTCCATTCACCCTACACCTGAGCTACCGCAGTGTTGACCCTGATGTACTTAGCTTAGGTGAAGATAAAGGAGGTGAGCGAAGCGAAACCGCCTTTATGCTTCGTGTTAGGTTGAATATGTAAGAACAACAAAAAACTTAAAACACAAACTTAAGAACACATAAAAATATATTTAATAACGGGAGTATTTACATTGGGTAATAGCACAATATATAACAGAAGTATACTCGATTGCGGCGTAATGCTGATGTATAGTTTGGAAGACGTTAGTGAAAACATTGCGTTCCAAAGTATATGCGATAACTTACAGACCCCTGCGTAATGGCCTTGTATATTACGGACACACGCAACGCTGTCTTGAAACTCCCAAATCGTGCAAACGATAGTTTGTTGTTTTCTCACCTATCCCTTTTTCTTTGAGCTTTTTAATGATTACTTCCTTTGCTCTACTTACCGTTAATCCGTTTAAGAACTCAGAGTTAAGCATTATCCCATCAACGACCTTCAAGGTCTCTATGGTTTGTGCACCCTCTTCACGAACTACGGGAATTATCGGCAAATTATATTTCTGTGCAAATTCAAAATCACGCTGATCGTGTGCAGGGCAACCAAAAATTGCGCCTTCTCCATATTCCATCAACACAAAATTCAAAAGTGGCAATTCCTCATCAAGAAATGGATGTTTTCTTCGATTATATTTCCTGGATCCAAGTAGTCAAGCACTGGGATGACAAAACTTCAGGAACATCTTTCTTAACTTTTTTCAACTTTTAATTTCTTATTCCCGCTAACGATTTCAAACTATGTAGTTGCTCCTTCAGATTTTCCTATCTCATGCTCCTGCATTGTTTTGACTTCAGAAATCTTTAAAAACCATTGGGACAACGTTTACGTTTTTCAACAACTGCACCTGATCGCCATCCTTTTTCATCAATTACCTGTTCATTTACAAGCACTGTTTGTTCCACTGGATCCCAGTTAACCCATGACTCTTTTCGATAGGCAAGCCCATGCTTTAAAAAATCCAGGAAAACTTTTTGTTCGTGTTTGTAATAATCAGGCTCACATGTGGAGAGTTCACGCTCCCAATTATAAGAAAGACCTCATAGATTTCAACTGTGTACGCATATTATCTATATTCTCTTTTGTCCATGTTTCAGGACTAATATTGTTGTCCCTTGCTGCATTTTCAACTGGTAATCCAAACGCATCCCAGCCAATTGGATGCAAAACCTCAAATCCATTAGCTCTCTTGTAACGTGCTATCACATCCCCTATTGCATAGTTACGTAAGTGTCCCATATGAATTTTACCAGATGGATATGGAAACATTTCCAACACGTAACACTTTTTTTGTTTACTATTCTTGCTTACAGAAAAATCCCATTTATCTTGATAACATTTTTCAATACTTTTAAAATCATATTTCATATAAATCCCAATTCAATTACAGTTCATATGCATCAAAAGATCAACCGCTTGGCCATTATGCTGTATTATGAAACACATCTGTTGATCTTTGTCTTGTTTGCTTGATTTACCTGCAGATCCAATTACTTGACCTTGCTTTACTTTATCGCCAATTTCAACATGTATGTTTTTAAATAGGACTACACAGTTATTCATTCAATTAGCTTTGTGTTCCACTATAATTGAATTCCCATACTATCTCAGCCCTTTGCCTCATATACCGCTATGGCGGGTACAGGGGCAACTACGTTCGTTCCATTTTGAGCAGCAATTTTTATGCCATCCTTCCATTTCCATCCATTTACAATTTACCCCATTAATTTCCACGTTTTGTATATTATTGTAATCTTTGTATATCCTGTTTATGATGGCTTTTCTACTTTCTTTTTGCACTGAAGGCTTCCTAGTAAAATGGTTCGCTCTTGTATATTCCAGCTCTCATTTTCCGTAAAATCCTTCGCCTTTAAGCAGCACATAAGCAGGATTTTGCAGGCCACAGCCTATTAATATTGCTAATAACATAAGAAATGAGGCTAAATGCCACATTTTAGATATATCAACTCTCACAAAATTCCAAAATTTTAGCGAGACGTAGTGTTTCACGCCTGTTCGTTACTTTCCTCGTTATTTATTTTACTAGTTAAATATTCCCTCAAATTGGTAAGTTCTTGCAACAAACTCTTTGGATCACGATTGACTTTTATATCATTACCAAATTCTTTTTGCACTCCTTTTATTGTATATCCTTTATCATACAGCATGTATTATAATTTCTTTATGGCCTAATGATCATACAGCCTTCTTCCTTTACGCTTCGTAGGATTAATTTGATGAAATTGACCTTCCTAAAATTTTAAGACATGCTGTTCCAAATGTAGCTCTTCAGCTACTTCCCCAATTGTGTAAAAGATTTTTTCCTTATTCATCGATTATTTATTGCTTTTTTTAATAGTTTTTGAAGGCCTAAAAGAAATTGAATTCCGTGCCTGAATCATATCTTTCTCCGATGTATTTGGTATATTTCCTGGCCTTTCCTTCTTTTTTTGACCAATAATGTTTCAAATGACGATATTTTTACTCGTGCATCCTTTACCAAGCTTGTCTTTATTTCGTCCAATATATCATCTATTATCGAAGCAGAGTCTTCTTTTGATAATCCTCTTTCTTGGTTTATATTTTCAGCTATTGTTGCCTTAGTTACTGCTGTGTCTTTTGTTATAACATGATCCATAATTGAGTAAGTATTGCAATCTGTAAACACAATAGCAAATGACTTAAGGTTCAGCTACTTTATTTTTTAGGGTATGTCTCTTTTGTAGCATAATTTAAAATACTGGCAGTTGCCAATGTTACGAATATTGCAAAAAGCACCATTTCATCACCTATAAAAAGTGCTTATCAACACACCAAACAGTATTATGCATACAATCAGATTCTTTCAATCTGCACCTTAAGCAAGCAAACTAGAGAACAATATTTGAATTATCAGTGCAGAAAGACTTGAAATCGTTTGCACTAGTGAAAACATCAATCCAAATAGGGCAGCAGGAAAACATATGCTACTTGTATGAGCAGCACCAATAAAACCAAATGATGCTCCAGTTGCAATAAACACTTGAGATAAAATTAAATGGGAATAATTGTTACCGTTAACAAGGACAAGAAACCCGAGGATTATACTTGATAATGATATTTTTTTTTTTACTGGAATAAACATTAAACATTGCCCCACAAACAAATTGTAAGATAGCAAAAGTCCAAAAATATGCTGAATTAGCCAGTGCAACTTGCGTGATTGTGAGCCCAAGTTCTTTTTCAAGATGCACACTAATAAAGGTAGATTATCTGCATGTTGCTGAATATAACAACCAAGTTACTAATCAGCCAAATGAAGCAAGCCTTAGTTCTACTTTCCATAAGATTTATTTAATAAGTAATTTTCCAATAATCTAACACTAAACCTTTTTCGAAGCTATAGGTCCTGATGATAGACATAAGTTTTGAAAGCAAGAGCCCTTTATTTCCTTTAGCTTTACTGTATACTTAAAGGGTTTTATTCTAGAGTTTAGTAGTACGCCACCAAAAGATATGTTTCAGCTTGAAAAATTCAATAATATGCTTGCAAAAGTAAGTGATTGTGACCCCGGTCAGGGCGACCCAACTAAATTTATTGATGAAGTAAAGCATAGGTTGCAGTTGCAAGAAGAACTTAAGGCAGTATATGAAGAATGGGAAAGAAGCGGATTTTATATAAATTTTAGGTTCAGGCTAACTGATTGTAGTCCAATTAGAGAAACAATGCAGAAAAAATAACGTTTGTGTACCAATAGTTCGATGATTACTAGTTTTCGGACATCCTCTAAAATCATTCTAAACTGATACAGTTAAATAGCTTTATTAATGTTCACTTTTAGCTCCTTGCAAATTTATAAATTTGTTAAGTGGAATTTTTATATTGAGTAATTGTATTATAAATACAATTACTCAATCAAATACATTATTTTGTATATATTTTTTTATTATTATATTAACTCTAATGATTTTGGTTTAATGAAAGATAATATTATTTATTACTTACTCTCACTTAGGCGTATATGGTTTAATTTTAAAACCTAAAAGTATAGTTTTGGTGAAAAAAGTCGAGGTCCTTATAAAGGGTTGTTTGATTTACCAGGTAGAAATTGCAGAAACGATGGAAGAGGCTTGTAAGAGAAATTAGAGAAGAAACAGGTTTTCTAGTGAAACAATACGACCAAATCCAAACAGTTACTAGCCTATATCATTATAATGAAGACAATGTAAATACATGTCTAAAACATATAGCAGTTTTACATAAAATTGAAATCATAGGAGAAATAAAGCGAGAATCTGATGGAAAAGATTCTGATGGTTGTATATGGCAAAATATAGATACTATAAACTATAAAAAAAATCTCCGATGGTTCATATAGCAAGTAAATTTATAAAATGAAGACTATTATTTTTATTACAGGGTGTATCCACGGTTGAAAAATCAAGTTTAGCTAATATATTAGGTTCAAAGCTTTTTGTGCCTAGAAACTTTGCGATTATACTAACTAGCTTGTAGAGAAAAAAGAATTTAAAAAATCTACTGAGGAATTTAAAAAATCTCAATTTTTCATTAATTGTGAGATGTTGAAATTTTCCTGCAGCAATAGGTGAAACATTAGCCTGTTCACGATATTTGACCTATCAATTACCACTGCGTTTTTACCGGAAAGGATCTCTTAAATTGATTTAAGTGCAAGGTATAAGGGAGTTTTTTTCACCTTTAACTAATTTGCCAACGTTTTCATCATGGAAACCATCTACATATTTTTCAATACTTACTGTGTTAATTACTCTGCTTGCACTAATATGACTTGGTAAAGGCAACTGTACTAAAATGCCGTGCACAGGTGGATTATCAATTAACTCATTGACTTTTTCAATCAATTCATCTTCTAAAATATTATTAGGCAAATCAATGGTCTCAGAACTTATGCCTATTGATTCTGCTGTTTTCTGATTGCTACCCACGAGAATCACTTTCAGGCAAGGAAAAATATTAAGCTCCCTCTTTAGAAAATTAATCTTTTGTGATAGCCTCTCATATTGGTCGTTTGCAATTTTTTCACCATCAATAATCATTGTCACTTCCTTTCCATTCCTTAAAGTCAGGTAATTTGATATCAAATAAATCCAATACTTTGCCGCATGATTAACTATATCATCCAACGATTTTGGTCTAATATAAAACGCAGGCACTGGTGGAGCAATAATCGCTCCCATCTCCGTTAATTTTAACATATTTTGTAAATGCCCAAGATGCAGTGGTGACTCCCGCACCATAAGAACTAACTTTCTTCTTTCTTTTAGTGTTACATCTGCAGCTCTTGTCAATAGAAATTGGAAGTAACACCTGATGCGATTTCAGACATTGTCTTCATAGAGCATAGTATCATCATTCCTGAAGTTTTAAATGAGCCGCTTGCTAATTTTTCTATTATTTTTTCTTCAGAATAGTAAAAATCTGCAAGTGATGTAATATCTTCAAGTTTTTGTTTAATCTCATGAGCTAGAGTTATTTTCCCAGCATGGCTTATCACTAAATGAGTTTCATAACCAGGTTTGGTGCCATTTGAGTAGCTGACATTAGAATCTTTACACTTTTTCTGGATCTCAGTGTCAGATATTCAGATAAGAGATCTATTAATATTTCTTAACGCCTCTAAAATACATACACCGTAAATAGAACCAGATGCTCCATTTATTCCAATTTCAATTCTGCTATTCACTTTACTCTTCTTCGTAGCTCATTCCCAATGCACGTTTATAGGTATCAAGCAATATTTTTGTTCCTCACTGTCATCGTCATCGATCTTCCTCAGCTTAATAATTTGTTTTATCACTTTTGTATCCCAACCCTCATCTGCGGCTTTTTACATATACATCACGAATGTGATCTTGCACATCCTTCTTTTCTTGCTCAAGTTTTTCGACTAGGTAACCCTTCAACTCTTCAGCCGTTATTTTTACTGCAACTTCCATGAAACTCCACTCATTAATTGCTATTAGTATTACCAGTTTATACAACAACAGATATAGTATTTTTATCTTTTTTTTTAATCTTAAAGCGAAAACCATACATGAAAAACTCCTAGCCTTCGTCAGGAATGCGCTCTATTTCATTTACAATCATACCTGCTAGAGTTGTAGCTTCTTCATCAGGGAGATTCCAGTGTAACTGCCTGTTAATGTCACTAATAGTAGATTTTCCTTCTATGTGATACATATTATCAAATATTTTCTTTATTAAATTCTCCGTGATCGAATCATGTTCATCCGAAATTTCTCCAACTATTTCTTCCAGTAAATCCTTAAGAGTTACAATTCCCTGCATTGCTTCATATTCATCAATAACAAATGCAAGGTGTTTCCTGTTCTTACGGAAGTTGTGAAGTTGCACGCTGAGTGGTGTACTTTCTGGTATAAACCAAGGCCTTGACATAAATTGGGTAATGTTAACTTCTTCCGCTTTATTATTCTTTTCACTCAAGACATTTATTAGACCTCTCACATGAATTACAACTACAATTTTTTCTGATGGTTCTTGCCACAAAGAAATTCTACTGTGACTGCTGGTTAAAATCTTCCTTATCAGCTCTTCTTAATTTTGATTTATATCAAGAGAGAACAATTTTTTCTTGTGAGTCTGTTTTAGTTAAATCAAGTATGCTGCTTAGCATATCTAAATCCTGTTGTAACATAGTTCCTTCACTGCGATGAATATTACGCATTGCATCCGCCGCAGATATCACTTCCTTATCTTTATGCAGCCCACATAATTTCGGGATGAGGTTAACAAGAAATTAAATACCCAGCGTCAATGGAGAAAAATGCTTTACAAAAAACAATATAAAATAAGCAGAAAATGATGAAATTTTTTCAGGATTTTGTATAGCATAAGTTTTTGGTAGAACTTCGCAGAACAATAAAATACAAAATATCATTATAATTGTTGATAGGAGAATGCCCTCATTTCCAAACAGATTGATAAATATTGCTGTAAATAAAGCAGGGCAAGTAATAATAATAATTGTATTGCCGAGCAATACTATTCCTATTGTCAATTCTTTCTTATTTAATAAGCGGTCTATTACCCTGGCTCTTTTGTTACCGTCTAGCGCTTATTAACTCGAGAACGGCTAATTGAGGTTAAGCCTATTTCTGCTCCCAACAACAAAAACGATAAAATTAACAAAATAATAATTGGTAAGTACGTAATACGATGTTATTGTGATAAAAAAACAAAGTAAATTTTACATGTTATTAAAGGCATTTGCAAGCTTAATTTTATAATACCGAATTTTATATATCTTTAATCTTAAAAATAAATCATATAGCATATTACAAGCTGCTTACACATGCTCATCCTCAATGATAAGTGGTGGGGTTATCCTCATTACTTTGATGTCTAAAGCCCTTGTTATTATTAAACTTTTATCAAGAGATCAACTAATAATTTTATCGGCTACAGGAGTTGCTAGTTCTTTTCCCACTAGTAACCCTTCTCCACGAACTTCTGAAATCATCTCAGGAAATTCTTTAGCTAAAGGCAACAGCTTTTCTTTTAAATATTTACTAATTCTCTTAGCATGGCCAAAAAAGCCTTCTTTTAGCATTATATCGAGTACCGCATTACCAACAGTCATGGCAAGTGGATTGCCCCCATAGGTTGATCCATGAGTTATAGAGTGATTGCTTCTGCTATATAATCTTTAACTAATCTTTTAGGAAAACTGTTACCCATGACTTTTGCACAGGTTAGCATATCAGGTTTAATGCCGACATTTTGATAATAAAATAAAGAACCGATACGTCCATATCCGCATTGCACTTCATCATATTTCCCTTACTTTTTGAAGATATTTTACGTCTAGTGGATATACTCCAACTTCGCTTTGTATGGGCTCTAAAAACACAGCAGATGTTGCATTGTAACCGACCACACTCCGCATGATCGTAATTCTAAAGATTTTCCACTTGAAAATGCTACATTTGGTATTGTTGGTCTTGCTGCCCCTTTCACTTGAACTCTATTACAGTGGGCAAATGGGTCTACTTGATGTACTTGCAAAATTGACATATAAGCCTGCAGACATAATACACGTACCACGTGGTCATATACAGAAAAATCTAGCCACGGACTTAATTTTAGTTGACCTCAATCATGAATTGGAAATTAAAATTTACAACTTTGCTAGTAAATCAAAGAATTCCCCTTTCAATGGGCGCAAAGTAAAAGGACATTTAGTACGCACTGTTGTGTCTGGCAAAACTATATACTCACAGAAAAGTTAGTTATCATATTTTTAGGAACCAGAGGCCGAGATGATTTTTTAAAAAGAAACACACTGAAACTGACTGATTATAATTTCAACAAAAATTGACTCTAATAACAATTATCAAAACGAATAAAGATATCGGACAGTTCCATAACAATAATGGCGAGGTGTTGAATCTTTCACGACAACTGGGCAAGTGCGTCGCACGCGGTCTGCGCTGCGCTTTATACAGGCGCGCAGCCGCGCGGCTGTCTTCTGAAGCCGCTAACACGGCCTCTCCTGACACCCTGGCGTCATCGACAGGACTCGCAGGCAGATCAGGCATTGAACAGGGCCCAGATGCTGGTCCAGGTTGACCTGGTGCAGACGTGGGACCCGGTTGACCAAAGTCTCGATCACCGCTTGGATCCACATCTTCATCAGTCGGATCTGAAATCACACATATGTACGCAACGTTGTAAATAACAGTAGTTGCGAGCAGTTTTACCCGTGTTAGTTTGTTAAGGTTTTGTTTAGTTGCCCACAGCCACACAATAAATGAGGTGAAAATAGATAAGTTGAAGCCAATTCATTTATGATTTTAATTAAATCACAAACAAATAGCCCCAGATAGAATAAACAGACCAACATTCGTGCACCACAACACAAATAACAGAGGACAGAAGGCTCTCTGTTCAGTCTCCGGCATCGGCATTGAGATCGCTGATTCCAGCTCGTAGAAGGTGCAGCGCTATCTTGTGGCTCATGGGGCACAAACACAGTGGCGGCGCTCGGCAGAGGAACTGGGCTGCTGGTCGTCATTGGCAAGCAACCTGGCGTTAGTAGACAGCTAATCGAGCCCCGGAGTCATCTGGTTGTCAGCTAAAGCAGGCTCCTGATCCACATTGTCTGCATCAAGATAAATAAAGTGTGTCCGAGAGACAGTTCGGAACATGTCCCCCAGATGGCACATCTGATAAGAAGTTCGCAACAATGCTCAACAGAACACACACATAAGTTAAAACATAAACACAAGGAGGAAGCACTACGTGAAGCTATCCTAGGAACACACACATAAGTTAAAACATAAACACAAGGAGGAAGCACTACGTGAAGCTATCCTTGATACACAAACATAAGTTAAAACATAAACACAAGGAGGAAGCACTGCGTGAAGCTATCCTTGGAACACACACATAAGTTAAAACATAAACACAAGGAGGAAGCACTATGTGAAGCTATCCTTATAAAATAAACAAAAGGAGGAAGCACTACGTGTCCTTTGTGTCCACTAACCCTCAAAGTATGCAGCACACACTTCAAGAGTCCACTCTTCGTGCTACGGGATGCTATACTTGTCCGCTGCCCGTGTCAACTTCCTGTAGAAGCCGGCCAGGTGTTGCAGCTTGCAGTGCCCATGCGGCAGCAACTTCATAACTCGGGCCTCCCATGCCAGAGTCAAGCTCTCCAGTCGCCTGTAAACGAGAACAATCTAAATATTGACCACAGAACTCATTAAAGTTCTTCTTGGTCGTTGCATCGGGAAAACTTCGCTGTATTGATTACAAGCGTGCACTCAAGTAATCACAAACAAAGCTGGGGATCCAAAATGTTGAAACTGGCAAGTTAAAGCAAAATAAAGTAAAACGACCATGGCAACAACCAAAATGTTAAAAGCATTTATGAAAAGGCAACAGGGACATGGTGTTCGGAAGGCAGCCGTGGGGCGGGCAGCCACGCGCCTATATAAAGCGCAGCGCAGACCGCGTGCGACGCACTTGCCCAGTTGTCGTCAAAGATTCAACACCTCGCCATTATAGTTGTCGAACTGTCCGATATATTTATTCGTTTTGATAATTGTTATTAGAGTTAATTTTTGTTGAAATTATAATCAGTCAGTATCAGTTTGTTTCTTTTTAAAAAATCATCTCGGCCTCTGGTTTCTAACAGTACCTAGTCCAGCTTTAGTCTTTTTTTAATTCCTCAGTCGTTTCAGGGTTCCAGCATATTTAAGACAGATGAAGACCCGAGTTGCTGCTTTTAAGTGTAATATCAACTATTATCTGTACCCGTATTGACGGTTGGCAACATCGTGTAGTTGTATTGATTTTGGGATGGATTTAGAATAGAATAGAATAGAATAGAATAGAATATGCGTTTATTCAAGCGTCACAATACACAAAACATAGCACAAAATAGGAATATACAAAAATAGGAATACACATGGACAACAACAAAAGTGGGTATATTATGTGATGTAAATGGTTTCTTAAGAAAACAGCGTAGTGTGCTGGTTGTATACGGCGACGGTGAAACGGCTCCGGCTCAGCATTATGCTACAGGGCCTACAGGAGGACCTGAAGCGCTGGTATTCTGTCGGAACCGGTGTGACTGAGTGTGTTGTTTTGTACGGTGTTGATTAGACTACGTAATATGCATAGATAAGAGATATAAACAATAAATAGCATAATATAAATGTAGGGTATATGAGTATAGAGTTTGTGTGTGGCATGTGAATAATGGTATGAAGTACGATAAATAAATAAATAAATAAATAAATAAATAAATAGGCACAGTAATTATGATAAATATGAATAATGTACAAACATGTTTGAAAAATGCAAGAGGTTTTGGGGGTCAGAAACGAAGGCTGCCGATGCAGACTGCAGAGATAGCTTCAGTTATCCGCTTTTTGAAGGGCTAGTAAATAGGCTTTGTATGCTGTTTTATAGCTGGTTAAAGTAATTTTTTCACGAATTGGCGGAGGGATATTATTCCAGCATTTTGTAGCCAGATATCTAAAGCTACCCCTGAAAGCAGCAGTCCGATGCCGGGGAATGGAGAGTATATTTGTTGAGCTGCGGTTCATGTGGTGATTGGAAACTTTCCAGGAGAGCTTTTCGTGAAGGTATTCAGGTATCCCTCTCTTTATAACACCGAACAAGAGCGCTGTAAATTGAAATTGCAGCGCTCTTGTTCGGTGTTCTTCGGATCTTTCAGCGTTCAGGAGGCAGCAAGGCCATTTTCCTCCAAAAATTCAGTTTCTTTACTTATTTTACAAAGGTTTTGTGGTTATAACTTTTGTGCCACAGGTATGTCTCACATTTGCTAAACATATCCAGCAAAACCTCATTGAAACGTGCACTGTAAACTATTTAAGTTATTCTGCAAGGATTTAATGGTGTTTTCGTAAATTTAACCTGCTTTTGGACCCTTAATGCCTTACTGCTTAGGCTATGGACCATGATGATGATGATTATGAGGTGGGACGGCCGCTGAACCAGAGGCGGGTGATCAGTCCTCTATTGTGACTATTTCACCCAATTCCCAGTGTTTGGGCACTGGTTACTGTTGGTTCAACAGATGTCGCTCTCCAAATCTTCTTGTTCGTTTAATGCATTCTAGGATGTCGCTAAACTTTTAAGTTTGACAAATCATCTGCTTTAATGTTATCCATCCCTAGTGTTCGCCATCTTATGTTTGAATACATTACGCATTCTCCCAAGAAGTGCTGGCTACTTTCCTCCAAGCCACAGTGAGGGCATGATTGGTCCTGTACGAGCCTTGATAATGATAGGTATCTGTTTAGTTTACAGAGACCTGTCACCACACCTACACATCTTAGTAGGGAAAACTTAGCAATACTGGTATTGCTAAGTTTTCCCTACTAAGATTAAGTAAATACCTTATAATAGCCTTTTTGGGGTCTTTCCTTATGATAAAAATTTTAGACTGCCTACAGTATTTGGTACTCTTCCATTCTTAGTTTGCATCTCGCGTCGCTATCATGTTGAAGATGTTCTTTGTGACAGTCGCTGATATAGGTAACCTTGGTTCTGTGCCAATAAAACGCTCATCAGCGCCGTTTCTTGCCAACTCATCTGCTTTTTCTTTACCGTGAATCCCTTCATGACCGGGGACCCATGCGATAATTATATCTGATGTTCTTCCCAAAGAGTTAACACTGGCCTTACACTCTTTGACTAGTGCAGATTTATTCATTGGTTGCGTAAGCGCATTTAAATCTGCCTGGCTGTGAGAATAAATTACTACCTACTGTCTTGTCTGTTTTTATTTCTGCTGTTTCCTTTAGTAGCCCCAAGGAAATTGATTTGTCTTGTTTATTGCTGTCCATGATGCAAAAACTAGCTCCTGCTAGTTTTGTGCTCTCTCTTCTTGAGCCATCCGTGAAGCAAGTTACAATCGGTTGGTCTGCTTTTATTTGTCTCTTTATGCCTAGCGAACTGCTGAGTCATCTTCAAAATCTTCATGCCGCATTTTCTTTTACGTTTTCCTAAATTAACCCTCTCAACCTATCAATTAATTTCTGCATTTCCTGCGTATTGGTCGCTTACAGCCTGTAAGTTGCAGGTGTAAGGACCCGGACCATTCCAGGAGGCGCTTCGTACGGGCCTAGCAATAGGCCGCGCCAGTTCGTCCGGCGAGGTGTCAACGTACAAGCGTGGCCGCTTGCCCCTGGCAACTCTGCTCGACCACATCCGCAGCTATGCAATCTCTAAATTTACCATCTTCTCCATGCCTAAGAATAAGCACTACTAGTCACGTCATCGACCAAACAACAACACTACCCTAAATTTATGTGGTTCATGTAAATAGTTTTTAACTTTAGTTTAAATAAAGTGCACAGAACAGCTAATTTGGTGGCTCTGTAGGTCGCTTTCGCTCACCCTAATAAATGAATTACTTCGGAATATATATTAACTGCGGACTCTGCAGTGCATCTAGGCCGGTGGTCTAGTTACGCATAATAGACTGTAACCATGTTACCACAAAAAAATATTAAACAGCGTTTAATCTCAAAACAAACGTCAAATCCCATATGTTATTGTTTTTAAACAAGTGTTGAACAGTAGTTTATTTTTTAGTGGTAAGGACCTCATTGATTTACTCCCAAACGTGGGTGCTGTGATTAACAATGAGGCCTGCGGCAGGGCTGTTTAGATTGCCGCACAAATACCTTTACGCTCAATGAACTTTTCATAATATGAAACGAAATGAGTAACGGGTGTTTTGGCATACGGATCCTATGAGAAATCTTTTGGGCATACGAGTGGGTGTCATGAGAAAGAAATCTTATGGCATATGGATGCAATGAAAAACGGGTGTTTTTTAGACTTGCGCAAAGTGTGTCTTTATAGGGAGTAATCATATCTCATATCTTTTGATTCGGTGACACATTATATCTGCATCTGTTGTAGCTGTGGTGGGTGGTCGGCATTGGCTTTTACACTTTTAAATAAAATATGGCACAGCGGGATAACTTTTGATAGAGTTACGTTTTTTTCAGCGCTGATTTCCACCGTTATACCATAAAATACTTTTTCAATCTTCACTGCATTTTCTGTGATCATCTATTCTGTGCTGCTTGTAAGTACACTACGTAATAATGCAACAGCGGTGATTAAGACGTCTTTCGTTTTAATTAGACGCTGCAAGATTTCGTAGGATGAGTTCCACCGTGTCGGACATTGCAGTTTTAACTTCAGCGCGGGAAGACCTAGCTGCTTCTGGAGCTCTTTCATCTTGTGTTGGGCGGGTGGGCTTCTTTTGAAGTATTCCACAATCCCATTTACACTCACCATTGTGAGGGAAATATGGGCCAATGCTTTTTGCACACAAAGATTTAATGCGTGTGCAAAACATGGAATTAGCCTCCAGTTTTCCAGCTTTATAGCAGCCGTTATGTTGGCTGCGTTGTCGCTAGCGATTTTGGTTGTTTTGTGTGCTATGTCCACTCGCTCATTATTTTTCGCAAAAACGCATTGAGATTTATGGCTGGTACCGCTCCGAGTATTCAAGAAATCCCAGCAAACTTGATTTCATCTCTGTTGCATCTGGGGTGGGTCTCAGGAATTGGGCGGTTATGGCCAATAAACTATCATTATTGTACCCATCTGTGGACAGACAAACTGCAGAAGCTGCTTCCACTTCCATTCCGACTCTATCCATGCAAGATGTGTGCATTTTTGGTGTGAGCTTGTAACATCCCCCCTTTCTATTTCTGTCACCCCTAACTTAAACGCACTCTCTTATTAATTGTGATGGCCAAATAAAATAGATCGTCTAGTAAATTAGAACTCCTACTACTTGTGAAACCAGTAACCCTAATTCTAGAGGTATGAGTAAGAAGTGCTGTCAACTTTGACAATAGATTTTAAACAAGGAATGTTTTAAATTGAATATTTAGTAATTTTAAATTCCAATAAAAGATATATACTTAAATATGTCCCCACTAACAAGAATGATACAGATTAATATCCATTAAATGATTAATAACTTTATAAAGCAGATTCATATGATAAAATGTCATAGTATATTTTGAGTATTGATAAAAATGAAATAAAAAATGATAAATATTAAAATAATAAAAGGAAAATTTGATATTCATAAAATTTTGGGGAAGAAACCCCTACCACTTGATTCGGTCTTCTACCCAGATAATTCTACGAAACCAATTAATTTGTAGTTCTGATACTCGTTTATAAAAAGAGTAGCGTATAAGTATTCTGAATTGGATTTAGTCATAGATTCACCTGAATTGGGATGGGGTATGACCGATCAGGATGGGATTATAGTTTGTGAATGACATTCAACTGTATCATCAGTCAATATCTGATATTTATGTAGTAAGATTATATTAAATATTTTTAAAACATATAGAAAACTATAAACTAACACAATGAAGTTTCACTGGTTGTTTATGTTACACGTTATGTGTTTCAATAAAGACTTATTTGTCTTTTAGTAATGCACAATAGCATAGCATGAAGTATGAAATATTTCTGCACATCCATAGAAGTGCGTAAGTAGCATGATTCATTTTAAGGTTAATGAATTGACCTTCAATCTACCATCAGCAGATCCAAACATGATATTGTTACTTCGTAAAGTGCGAAGATATAAATATGTGTATCCGTATAGTAATATAAATATGCACATCTGAATAGAGCATAACTGTGAATTTCCGTACTTCTATTGCTTCATTCTGGCGTTATGTGAACATTGGCGGTGGCTTTGCGACGGCTTATTCCATAATTTGATCAAAGGTAATTAATTAATAACTATTGTACTAATAAAATTAACCATGACCGCCTTCCATGATTGCAATAAAGGGTCTAGGGAAATTGAACCTTTATCATCATTCAGTTAAGACGAGAATTGCAGGTTTGTTTAATTAAACTCTGAATTCTCGACATCGAGTCGAACATATCAAATTTAAAACGTTGTTGCAGAAATTAGTCAACTCAGTAACTACTTTCAATAAGTTTATAGTCTCATTGACTCCAAATACTACAAAGTAGTGATATATTAATATTTCAAACTTCATTCCACGTCACTGGAATAACCACAAATTGAATATTAATTCAAACTCTCAATTTCATTCAACATAAATATGAATAATGTGACAGTTGACTGACTTGATCTAGGATTCAGGTAAAAATAGAGTATATAAGGACAGATATTACTTAATACGAGAAGTGAATAAATTCCTTTAAATAAGAGACATTAACAGGGAGAGGGATAGGAGTAAATAAATAAGTAATAAAATGTTAGTAAAACATAAGTATACCCTATTGAGAACCCCATAATATTCAATTATTTTATTACCTAGTTATTTATATATAAATATATATAAAATTTTGGGGAAGAAACCCCTACCACTTGATTCGGTCTTCTACCCCGATAATTCTACGAAACCAATTAATTTGTAGTTCTGATACTCGTTTATAAAAAGAGTAGCGTATAAGTATTCTGAATTGGATTTAGTCATAGATTCACCGGATTGGGATGGGGTATGACCGATCAGGATGGGATTATAGTTTGTGAATGACATTCAACTGTCTCATCAGTCAATATCTGATATTTATGTAGTAAGATTATATTAAATATTCTTCCACATATAGAAAACTATAAACATACACAATGAAGTTTTACTGGTTGTTTATGTTACACGTTATGTGTTTCAATAAAGACTTATTTGTCTTTTAGTAATGCACAATAGCATAGCATGAAGTATAAAATATTTCTGCACATCCATAGAAGTGCGTAAGTAGCATGATTCATTTTAAGGTTAATGAATTGACCTTCAATCTACCATCAGCAGATCCAAATATGATATTGTTACTTCGTAAAGTGCGAAGATATAAGTATATGTATCCATATAGTAATATTAATATGCACATCTGAATAGAGCATAACTGTGAATTTCAGTACTTATATTGCTTCATTCTGGCGTTATGTGAACATTGGCGGTGGCTTTGCGACGGCTTATTCCATAATTTGATCAAAGGTAATTAATTAATAACTATTGTATTAATAAAATTAACCATGACCGCCTTCCATGATTGCAATACAAGGTCTAGGGAAATTGAACGTTTATCATCATTCAGTTAAGACGAGAATTGCAGGTTTGTTTATTGAAACTCTGAATTCTCGACATCGAGTCGAACATATCAAATTGAAAACGTTGTTGCAGAAATTAGTCAACTCAGTAACTACTTTCAATAAGTTTATAGTCTCATTGACTCCAAATACTACAATGTAGTGCTTTATTAATATTTCAAATTTCATTCCACGTCCCTGGAATAACCACAAATTGAATATTAATTCAAACTCTCAATTTCATTCAACATAAATATGAATAATATGACAGTTGACTGACTTTATCTAGGATTCAGGTAAAAATAGAGTATATAAGGACAGATATTACTTAATACGAGAAGTAAATAATTCCTTTAAATAACAGACATTATCAGGGAGAGGGATAGGAGTAAATAAATAAAGAATAAAATGTTAGTAAAACATAAGTATACCCTATTGAGAACCCCATAATATTCTATTATTTTATTACCTAGTTATTTATATATATATATATATATATATATATATATATTTAAACCGAATATATTTTTTTCATTCATTCATAGCGAATGTAATTCCCAAACTAAGGTAACGAATGAGCTCTAGTTAAAGTTAACTGTGTGACCTAGCGATGTGGCGAACACGCGAACTACGACGATGTCTGCGCACACGCCTGCTTGAGCACCGCCACAAAGCTTCAAAGCAACGCCGCTAGGTGGCGCGAACATACAACTACCCTAACTTCGCCAGCTATAATAATTATGTAGGCAATCTAACGCAACTAGCATAGGTACCTATTTATTTACCCACGTTATATTATAGGTAGGTACTCCCGGAAACATGGTTTAAAAATAATAAAAATATATCTTCCTTTCCACACATAAGTAAGTATGGGTACTTATTCTACATAGGTAATTAACTTAGAAACCTCAATCTAACGTTCTATCTAACCATGTACCTATAGATAGGTACCTATATCCATTGAGCTAGTAGTTCAATGCCTATTACTGCTCAATTAACAACCCGTGATATCTATCGAGGCATTGTTAATTCCATAATCGTATTTAATACCTACATTCATTTCGTCATACCCCTATGACGTCAGATGCCAATGTCAATTCGTGTCCTACCAAACATATATTTAGGTACCTACTTGCTAACGAAAGTATTTCACAAAGATAGGTATTTAATTAAACGAATTTCCTATTAAACTTCCTAATTAAAACATCGCATTACTTCCCCTCATAAAGAATACACAAACTACATTGCGTTTATACATAGGCACATACTCTGATCCTATTGTCCTCGGCCGGGAATTGAACTCGTGATCACTCGTATTGTAGGCAGAATCACAACCACAACACCTTATTCTTTTAACTAAGGTAGATATCTAAGTATCTTATAATAATTCTTCGAATCATTATCTATCTTTTGGTTTCCCAGATACATAATAATACTTTGGACACCATCCACACCCATTGTTCCAGCCCCAAACCAGGACCCCCCGCATACTGAGCACCAGACAACACGTAAATAGATAAATATTAAACTTAGACAGACAAACAACCATGACCAGAGCACAAACATCTGCACTCACCGGACAAACACTTGTCCCCACCGGGACTCGAACCCTGGCTTCGTAGGTAGGGTTTCTGCCGACCCATTGGTATATATCCGTAGCGCCACACGTTGTGAGCGGTCACCTTGAATGCGCAGTAGTCACCTTTCAATATCTGTACATACGCGCAGTAATTCCCGCCAAAACGTCGCCCAACGTACTCTATTCGTGGCGCGGCTTGTATATAATTAACATTATAAAATATGTAAGTACCTAGCTAGGTACTGCTATTGAAATAACCTGTTGATCCTCCGACTTTCCGTTTGTGATAATTATAGGTAACTAGTGGATTCAACAGTTTTGAAATAATATGAATAGACCCTACGAGTTAACCGAACGATTCTATGATTAGTAAATTTAAAGATATAACCAGCTAACCATTAATTTAATGTCAGACGGAATTTAACCCTCACGCATTTTTATTGGAATATTTCTCCAATTGGAAAGATTCTAATACCAACGATTTCGAGTATCCCACTTAGATGATTTGTCCAAAGTAGTGGGTGATCGTCTATGGGTAGGATTGCAGACGTTGTGATAGTAATAACCCAAAGTTCTTTTTAGAGTGGTTTCGGTTAAACAGTATCGTCATGAGGTTCCCCAGCCAGTGATGAATATAAGTGACATAAACATATTGATAATTATCGAGTCCGTACTTATTAGAATAAATTCCAAGTAAATAAGCATTTTTAAAAGGCATTTCGATTACATGTGTTTATAAAGGAGGGCCCGTGCTAGAGCTCACGTCCAGAAGGGATTTGATATTATGATATCTCTCATCCATCAGTCCAACACGCTGGCCGATCGGTTACGGGATATTTTTATTTGCACCTACCCGTCTCTTAAGTTTTATTCCGTAACCATATTGATGTTCATCCAGATATTTTATATATAAATTAGTTTCTTTGAATTTAGAATATGTTTGTCATTTAATGTAAAGTTAGGTAGGCCAACCAACATGATATACGGTCAAGAAAAGAAAGATCAAAACAGCCACAATCAAAAAAAATATTTAGTTTGTTAGATAGTTTTATAAGTATTTAGGCATTTCAAGAGTGAGAAGGAAACAACGCAACTATTTGTAATCATACGAATTTCAGATACCTGCCTGCCACATAAACCTAAATAATCGTGTCTGTCCCCCTAACTACATAACCTCGACAACCTAGGTTTAGCCGCAACTAAACTCCTGTCTAGCCTAGTCTAAAATCCTAGTGTTATACCACGTCCATCATCGACACCACTCGAAAATGGTTGAGTTTGATTTGAATGTGTTTGTATGTTTAATGACTGTGTGTGTGGGAATTTCAAAACTCGCTACACGAAAGGAATGAGGAGAGAATTAGCCCGCGAATATCCTAAGAGCCAATCCAGGAACCCTATGGTGAAGGAAAAAGGAAATTAGGGTCGCTCCAAGCCCAGACTCAGACTCAGATAAATTACCTACAAGTTCTTATCTAACGACCCAAGGATAGTTTTGGAATTTGGGGTAGGTTGATTTAAAGAATAGGAACCGAGGTATATCTCGGCGCTTCAGACACTCACGAAAATCCACTGCAACACGCAATCACAACTATCCCAGTTCAAGACGCGTAAAACGGCGAATCGAACTGTATAGAATTCCAGAAAGACGTGTTTCACAGTACTTTGACGCGGAAACTGAATGGCTCCCCTCTGAGTCTTAACTCACACTTCACTCGACGACCAGCAACAAAAAGCCCCCTCTCATCTCGACCCATCCCTTTTATATTTTCTCTTCCCACCAAAACGACCTTCCCCAGACATGCTCGCCAAAACACCATCTCAAACTCCGCGAGTCATTCTCATGTTTCAACTAATAAGTGCTCTCCCGCAGTGTCGTTTGCCGCGGCGGCCGCGACCGCAATTCCCGTGTCTGGGGCACCGCGCCCCAGCACCGCGCCCCCCCCCCCGATCAGTGAGGCACCCGGTGCCGCCAACCGCGCGTCCGCCCGCCCCGTCGGCGACCACGTCGCGAGTGCCCGCCCGCCCCACGCGCTCCGCCGCTGCGCCCGCGATAGTGCCCGCCCGCCCTACGCGCCCCGCCGCCGCGCCCGCGAACCCGCCCACCGCCGCGACTGTGCCCGCCCGCCCTACGCGTCCCGCCGCTGTGCCTGCGAACCCGCACGCCGCCGCACCCGCGAAAGGGCCCGCCCGCCCAATGCCGCCCGCCCGCCCAACGCCGCCTGCCGCTACCGCCGCCCAAACCGCAGCCGCGATCGCCACCACCACCGCCGCCCCGTCGGGAGGCGCTGCGCCACAGCAGCCCCGCCAGCCGCGCTATCCGCCCCTTATTGTGGAGGTCCTTCCCAACTGGGCCGACCACTTCAGGGCGATAGCCAGCGAGCTCGGCCGGGCTCCCAGCGCGCGCGCCTACCAAAAGGGTGTGCGCTTCACCCCAACGGCCGAAGACGAGTACCGGCTTGTGCAGCGTTACCTGTGCAGGCTGGAGAAGGACCACGGAGTTCGGTGGTTCTCTTACTCGCTGCCGGCCGACAAGACCCAGAAGGTGGCGATCCGCGGGCTGCCTTCCAACACCACGCCGGAAGAGATCGTCGCGGCACTTGCGGAACTCGGTGTGGAGGCCGAGTACTGCAAACAGATCCGGGCGCGCAAGGGGCGCCCCGGTTGCATCTTCTACGCGTCCCTGCGGAAGAATCCCGACCGTGCCCCCAGTGCAGTATATGAGATCTCAGAGCTCATGTACATGCCGGGGGTGAAGATCGAGGCTTGGCGCTCCAAGCAGGGCCCGGCCCAGTGCCACAGGTGCCAACAGTTCCGGCACTCGTCGCATATGTGCCACCGCCCCCAGGCGTGCGTGCGTTGCGGCGGTCCCCACTCGGCGCGGGAGTGCCCCCGCCCGAAAGACCAGCCGCCGACGTGCGCCAACTGCGGTGGCCCGCACACGGCCAATAATGCGACGTGCCCCGTGTTCCGCCAGGAGGCGCGGAACAAGAAGGCCGGCACTGTGGCGCTCACTAATGCGCCTGGGCCCAAGAAGATGCAGCCCCCCCCTCCGCCACGTCCTGATCTGCAGGAAGAAACGGCGCCCGCCTCGCTTATGGCGCAGGCGAACGACGGAGTCCCCAGGCAGAAGACGAAGCGGGGGGGGAAGAAGAAGAAGAAGGCGACGGCTCCACCTGCCGCCGGCGCCGCGGCGGCTACTCTCGCCGCCAGCGAGACTGCGGCCGCCGCTGGCGCCGCCACTCCGGCTGCGGCGATAGGGCAGCAGGACTTGGGGCACCTCACAGCCCTGCTCGCCCTCCTCAGCGACCCCACTGCCCTGGGCAGACTCACCGCTCTGCTCCGCAATGCATGAGCCGCTCAGGGTCGTCCACTGGAACGCGCAGTCGCTGACAGGGAAGAAGCGGCTGCTCCACGTGTTCCTGAGGGACTACCGCGTCGACGTGATGCTCATCAGCGAGACACACCTAGCCGGAAGCGACAAGCTGTCGCTGCCCGGCTACTTCGTCTACCGCAAGGACGAGAAGACCTCCAGCGGCCGAACCTTTCGAGGCTTGGCAGTCATCGTCGGCAGGAAGATCGTCCACCAGCTCGTCGACGCCCAGGAGTATTCATCCCTGTATGCTTTGGGCGTCGACCTCCAGGTCGCCGGCGAGGTGCTGCGACTCTACGCCGCCTACAAGCCCCCCAGTACACCAATCCGCACCGCCGAGCTACGGGGGCTGCTACAGTCGCCGCACCCGACAATTGTCGCCGGCGACCTCAACGCCAAGCACACCGCCTGGAACTCCACCAGGGTGTGCCCAGCTGGACGCGCCATCCATGCCGACTCCGTGAGCCACAACTACGACGTCATCGGTCCCGACGAGCCCACCCACTTCGACGCGCGGGCCGGATGGGACATCATCGACGTCGTGGTCGTCAGAGGTCTCCGGACACCGCCGAGCCAGGAGGTTCTCCCTGACCTCCCTTCGGACCACAGGCCTGTTCTTCTCGTCCTGGCGGATCTGCCCACCCGGGTATCTCCGCCAGCATCACGTCGCCGCTACCAGTGGGGCGCCTTCACCGCCGCCCTAGACCAACCCTCCACCAGTTGCCCCGTCAACCAGCCGGAAGACGTTGACCGCCTGGCATCGCTGCTAACTACCCAGATCCGAGACGCGCTCGACCTATCATCGCACACCGTAGCTCGCGGGGGGAAGCCCAATCCTCTTCCTGCTGAGCTACGCGCACTCATCTGCGATAAGCGCGCTCTCCGGAAGCAGTGGCAGCAAACCCGCTGCCCCACGATGAAGACCAGGCTCAACGCCATGACGGCAGAGCTGAAGCGCCAACTTGATCGCCACGCTGAAGAATCTTGGGAACGCCACGTCGAGTCCATAGGCGACCATGTCCCCTCCGTGCATCGCCTGTGCCGGGCTTTGTCGACCTCTCCTGCTCCTGTTCGACCAATCCTGGGCAGCGACGGCCTACCAAGATTCCGAGCCCAAGACCGTGCAGAGATCTTCGCCGAATGCCTCGAGAAGCAATTCAAGCCGAACCCAACGGATGATGTGGAGCACGTCGCAACAGTCGAGAGACACCTGCGAGAGTACTTCGCCACGCCGATAGCTCCCGAAGAGGACCCCATCGTCGTCACGCCCGGCCAGATTGTGCGTGCATTCCGACGTACCAAGCCCAGGAAAGCCCCGGGCGCAGACCGAATACCCAACACGGCGCTGTTACATTTGCCGCCACGCACTGTGGCGGCCGTTGCGCGCCTGTTTAACGGTATCTTGCGCACGGGTCACTTTCCAACTCAATGGAAGGAGGGCTTGGTTATCATGTTGCCCAAGCCGGGCAAGGACACCAAGCTGCCTGAGAGCTATCGGCCGATCACCCTACTGAGCACCATCTCAAAGGTGTTTGAGAAGCTCCTGTTAGCGAAGTTACTGCCCCACATCCAGCCGCGCCCGGAACAGTTCGGCTTCAGGCCCGAGCATTCTACGACGCTTCAGCTCACCAGAGTACTGAATGACATGACGGTTTGTTTGAACAAAAAAGAATACACTGTCGCAGTACTTCTGGATATGGAGAAGGCGTTCGACAGAGTATGGCACGAGGGGTTGCTGTACAAGCTGTCGACGTCCCCTGCCCCAAGAAGAACGGTCAAGACAATCGCCTCTTTCCTGAAGAATCGCCGCTTCCGAGTGATGGTGGAAGACGCCGTCTCCGAGGAACATCCCGTCGCAGCCGGCGTCCCCCAGGGCTCCTGCCTGTCTCCCGCCTGCTACGCCCGATACACGGACGACATCCCCGTCGGGCCGGGTGCCCAGCTGGCACTCTTTGCAGACGACGCAGCCTACTATGCGTCGTCGTTCCAGGCTCCGCACGCTGCCATCAAACTGCAGCGCACCCTGGACATCTTGCCCGACTGGCTCGCCAAGTGGCGACTGTCCGTCAATGTTGGGAAAACGCAGGCGCTCATCACAGGCCAGAGTCTCCTTCCGCCATCGCTCCAGCTCCAGGGACAGCACATCGAGTGGTCTTCGCAGGTGAAGTACCTGGGAGTGACCATTGATCGCCGGCTCACCATGAAGCAACACGTCGACAACGTCGTCAGCCAGGTCAAGGTGGCACGCGCCAAGCTGCGTCCACTTTTCGACTCCAGCCTCCCTCTGAGGGCGAAGCTCGGGATCTACAAGACATACGTGAGATCCCGCCTCACCTACGCGGCTCCGGCATGGTACGCCCTGTGCTCGGAGACGAACAAACGGAGACTCCGAGCCCAAGAGAACCTCTCTCTGCGTACCATCGTCGGCGCCCCCCGCTACGTGAGGAACGCGACAATCCAGAGGGACCTAAGATGGGAAACCGTGGACCAGTTTGTCCAGAGGCTGGCGAAGGGCATGTTCGCGCGTGCGGATGCATCACACCTTCCGCACATCGCCGAACTGGCGCCGCACCATGCGCGCCCGCCCGACCGCCGCCGCCTGCCACGCGACCTGGTTGCCTAGCCGGCGATCACCCACTGCACACCAGCGCCACAAGAAGACCACCGCCCGCAGGGGCCATCCGATGACCTGTCCACAGGAGTGGACAGAGGCGATTCTTCGGGAAGAGGTCCGTCGACCTGACCCCGACTCCCCACGCCCCAGAAGGGGTGCGTGAGATGACTATGATGATGATGCTCGCCAAAACACCATCTCAAACTCCGCGAGTCATTCTCATTGGTTCGTTTCATTTCCTTTCGAAACTCAGTGCTCTGATTGGTTACTGGTCTACACCGTATACACACTTTATATTTTAGATCACACAGTTCAACTAGAAATAGACTCTATAACATCATAAAATAATCTAAATAAAATAATACTCATTTTTTTTCTATATAAAACATCTTATTGCAGTTATAGTGAATAAAGTTCTTATTTGAATTAAACCATCTGGAATTTAAAGGCGATCGACCGCCATCTGTACCTCCATCATTGAACTAACTACGCATCTGTTTGACCCACCAAACTAATTCGTAACTAAACACCCTTACGTATGAGTTTCGATTGAATGAGCCATGGCAAATGCGAAACTTCAAAACAACATCACAATTGTGTAAAATGGTCATAATTCGACATCCACTGAAAGCAACGGTGAAGTTAAACCATATTCATTTTAAATTTATGATTCTCAACTTATTTCATAGCTCTTAAAGTTTCTCCACATTTTGGAGACTTTTAAAAAAAAATATATATTTCTACCTACTGAGAAACAAACCAAATGCTTGTTTCGTCACACCATCCATTCAAAGATGTCGCCCTTTCATTTCATAACTAATCCGGCGCATTCCACGCATAGATTTCTAGACCAGATAAATAATGACGATTATAGAATTAATAAGCAATTACTGTGACGACATATTCAGTAGTTCAAACAAGGTAGAAAACATTTACAAAGATGCATGATAAGCAATTAACTTCTAGGGCTTAAATTTAATTAGCACAACCCGACACTCCCGAATACTTCAGAAAGGACCCACAATTAATAACCCAAAACCAAAGGTAAAATAGAAAAAGAAAAGTTGACAACGGAGAATCGAACCTCGAACCTTAATATTTCAAGTCTGGTAACAACGCGATGAGCCACTTGAGCTTATATAAAGCCTTGTGAAATTTGCGATGCCTTCGATAACCACTAATCTCCATAGTTATGTTTATACCAAATTTATCTTGCCGCTTAATTGAGCATTGGTCAACACCAATCTTACATCACCGTTATTTGTTTGGTTTAAGAATATTTGGCTTCTCTTTTTGCAGTTCATAGTTGAATCATTAAATCACGTTGCCCAAACCTGCCAACGCCTGCCAACTTTTTATAGCAAATAAAAAAATGTGTCTCAGATCTTTACATTTCCGTTACAAGCTCTCTAATGAGGTTTTTCGCACGTAGTGGTTGTGCGTGACCTTCAATCACGCGAAAAATAATCTTCTCACTACTCAAACATATAAACAAACAAATTGCAACAATTGCATTTTAATTTCACCATTTGAACTATGCCTTAACCAACTTACCTAGAGACCACTTTTTATCGCCCGCTTAGATCCCTTGATCACTTTTGCCTTGGCAGCGAACTGAGGCCTCCATAGATGCTTCAAACATTATTATTTATTATGAACGTTATATCCCATAGAACTTTTATATTTTTATAGGAATAAATGGCATTGTAATAAGATCGAAAAGGATTTCGATCTTATTACAATGCCATTAGATTCAAATCTTTAAGCAAACTTTTGGAAACACTGCCTATCATAGTATGAGAAACACATACCTCTTTCTCGCTCATCTTAATCCTGTAGAACCGAATACGCAACCGATGACAGCCGAAAAAACCACGTGATCGTTTCCGCGAATTTCGCTCTGGTGAACAGGTGAACGCACACCTGTCCCTACTTATCGGCTCATGCGTGGTGTACGAGTGCGACAGAGCAACGCGCAAGAGCAGCGCGGTCGATTCCTTCGTCGCGGTCGATCCGTTCGTTGCGGTTAGTGTGTGTTCGCCTTCGCTATCGCTACTACTAGATATCCGGCTCAATTTTGGACCAAGGTTTAAGGTGATAAGGATGCTTTTCGCCTAATAGTGACATTATAGACTAAAAGTCGTACGGTTGGTTTGGTCAACTGTGTGTTTGCCAACCAAATGTGGACCAAATGTTAAGGTTATTGCTCGCTCAATAGTGACAATTTAAAACTGGAAGACGTCTGTTTTGTTGGTTTGCTCTTTCTCATGTGTTTTGTGTAGCCTGGGCAGAGAGAGTGAGATTTGTTTGGGGAGTAAGATATGATTGATATCGCTGGGGTGTAATTAGGATATAATGGACGTCAAGTGATATGTGTATCATATTATATCTTACTCCCGAGTTACCCAAGTCTAGTTTTTTTGCATAAGGATCCTTTGAGAAACGGCTGTTGGCGTATGGTCGTTTAAAGAAACTGTTATTTTGGAACGGGTGTTTTGGGAAACGGACAAGTTCCGGAAGGGGATGGTTTCTTAAAAGTTGGTTGTAGCCTCCGGATCATTAAAATGTGTAATACTAGGCCAAAAATATAGGCTCGGACTCGTTTGAATTACTGTGCCAAAACTGCAGACAATAATAATTCATCCAAAGCTTCGTCAAATAGTTGTACTTTGAACACAGGGTCAAAGAAGTTATTTGACGTTGACAGCCCTTATTGACATTTTCTTTCATTGCATTGCAATATTTGCAATTTTCAACAGTACATACATTTTTTACGAATTGCATTTTGCTTGCATAGTAATTTTGTGTGTGAATGGTATTATGGAATGGAATGGAATATGCTTTGCATTTCTGTGGATTTTATTTTGTTTGTCGTTGTCTAACAAGTAAAATTAAAACGCTTAAGCTAAGATTGTTTAATTAACTGGGGCAACTGTCGTACTCTGAGAGCTTTAAAGTAATAAAGTGCTGACAAAATGTTGTCACGGTTCCACCACTACCATGGTTCGAACATTATACTGTTCGAAGACAACACGGTGGCGTACAGAAAGGCGAGCTTTGCCCATGGCCTAACTTTCAGCGAGAAGCCTATTTTGCCGGGCGAGATATTCATGGTGGAGATTGAAAAGACTGAACGAGGATGGAGCGGGCATATGCGACTAGGTCTCACCCTTCTGGATCCACAGACGGCAGCGCTTGGGGCTCACGGTTTGCCTCAGTACGCTTTGCCGGACCTCGCAAACTTTGGTCTGTCCTGGATATTCCCCATCTCCAAATCACAGAACAATGTACTGATAGAACTTGTCAACCAAGGCGCCAGTGGCAGACGCGAGAATGAACCGCGACCATCGATCCTAGGCGACGGCAACTCTGTGAAAACTCCACGTGGATTCATTTCTAAGAAACTCCTCAAGCCAGTGACAGTAATACAAAAGGGTACCCCACAAGGCATCCTCCCTATGGATGCAGGCAGTCGGATTGGTGTAATGTTTGTGCCGTGTCCAAAAAAGAGTAAGGATGAGCAGGACTTAGCAGAGATGCACTTTATCATCAATGGGGAGGATCAAGGTCCATGCACTAAAACAATTCCATTCACTAAAGGACCCTTGCATGCAGTTGTTGATGTGTATGGCACAACAAAACAAGTCAAGATTGTACAATTATATGAAGGTAAGCATTCTTAAATTTTCAAAAATAGATAAATAAGGCTGGCACAGTAGTTAAATCAGTATGCCATTGTAATGTGAGTATAGATACTGATAAACTTATTGAACATCAACCTTGTCTGCTCAAGAGATGTAGAAAGGTGTCTTCTTGGTGGCGAGTGAGCAGCTATGTCAAATCACGCTCAAGAAGTTTGCAGGAAACTGTACAACAGGTGCAAATGAGAGAGAGTGATGAAACAACTGGTTGGGGCCACATACAGCTGGTTTGTAGTTCATGTAGTCAATATTTAGAATGACCTAAATATTAAAGAGCTTGACTCACTTTCTATCTATCTGCCCTTATACTAATTCACATATTATTGGATAACGATTGAGAAAATTGTTTTTTCTTTTCAGTGAAAACATTGCAGATGGTGTGCCGTGATGCAATACTGCAGTATGTGAATAATGACTCAGTGAAATCTTTACCATTACCAAAATGTCTGAAGGATTATCTTCTCTCATAAATTGTTCGGTGTTTGAAAGGTATGCAATGTAACCATTTTTTGTTTAACTTCATAATTATAGCCCTAACTCAGTATCAGGGGACATTGCAAGCAGAGTATGCAGCTACTAAAGTCAACTTAACAGAGGGTAAGCCATTGTTGAATAAATGAGCTTTATAATGAAATAAAAAAATATAACTTCATGGGAAGACAATAAGGCTGTTTATTATAAACAAAGTTGTGTAAAATTATTGTAATCAAGAAATTTTGTTGATTTATCATCAGATTTATATAAAATAAATTAAATACATCAACTTTACAACAATTAGATAATTCTATGTGATTGCAAAATTCCTTATTATTGTTGTGGTTAATTGATCTGGACTTTGCTGTGCACTCTGAGGGTCATATCCAAAGCAAATTAATGTTAATAATTGATTCTTATATTCTTTAGAATATTGATATTTTTAATGCACAATATTTAAGTATTAGTTTAATTATTTAATATAATATCCCTGATTATTGAATTAAGTGGTTTATTGCCATTTGTGATTGCACACTCACTTTCCACTCCTTTACTTAATTTATATTCATAGTTATGGTAAACAGTGTGCAACTGAATTATTTTTGTAAATATTTTCATTCCATTTTTAATATTAATATAGAAGTTAGGTAGATTTAGTACACTTTCAGATTCAATAAATATTTTAGATGTGTGTATTTTGTGACGAAAGTGGAGACCGCTTATTGAACAGAAAAATCTCAGGCTTTCACAATGACTTTTCTCAGATAGGGTTGCAAGGTTACTTCTTATTTCTATACAATTTTATGATTTTGACAGATGTTACTAAGTCTAAGTAAAGATGTCACTATTTTCACAGGTGTCAATATTTGACAGGTCTCTTGATTTCGTTTAACAGATGTTATGCATTTAAGAAGTGACACTGTTTTTTTTTTCATGGTTTTATGAACAGGTGTTGACAGTATAACCAGAAGCGAAATTTCCATTTCTAGATTTAAAAATGACAAAATCAAGTCATAAAGTGGTATCTGTCAAAATCATGATACCTGTTTAAATTGAGACACCGTCAAAATAGTGACACCTGCAAAAAAAGTGACACCTGTCAAAAATGGTGACACCACTCCAAACCGATCTTAATCCGAATTCCACTTTCGTCAGAATAAAACAGCCGCATTCTTTAGACAAAAATGGAATCTAATGAAAGTGTACTAAGTCTTATTTTCTGGTATCAACCATCAGAGTTTATATGAAATGATCTTTTGTTTTACCCACATAGGGTGGTTTGTATATAGGAAATACTTTGTACATAGGGACTTTTAATTGTATATAGTACATAATTATTTTGGGAAATAAAGTCAATAAAATTGATTTTATTAATGCCTACGTTTCAAGTATAATTTTGTTTCTACCACTCAAATGAAAGTTTACAAATAATATATTTAGTATTGTTTTATTATAACAGCAAATTATCATAAATCATCTTGCTCTAACTTTAAGCTAACTTTATAACAAACTTAAATTATTCTAACAAAAAAATACATGGGAAATGTCTTAACTCAAAATACCTACTCATTTTCTATGTAGGTACATAATAATTGAAGTCAAGGGCCTTATCAACCCATTTTGCACTTTATCACTTGGGTTAATGTAAAATACCTATATCTTCACGAGTCATTCATATCCACAGGTAAAGGTAGGGTGTAGGGTACGATGTTTCCCCGATCTTGATCCATCGTGCGGTAGTCTAATAAGCAGTCTGGCTCGATGTGCTCGGCCCAGTAGCTGACCAGCATCGGATTTAGAGTGCCGTTCCAATGCTGCAACATTTATAAGGGCAATAATAAAAGAACGAAATAACAAACTAATTGAGTGAATCACCATGAACAGTGAAATTACGTGAATTACTAAATGGGTTAGCCATCGCTTATTGACTATGTAAAGACTGTCTGGGCGAAGTGGTGGGTCAGAGTATAGGTGAAGAATAAAGGGAGTGAGCAAAGCGAAGCCCCCTTTATCCTTCGTGTATTTGAAGTTATGCAGATTAAGGTGATATAACGACAAAATTGACAAATTAAATTTAATTAATTAATAAAACAATTTTGGGATCTTTTTCTTCATTGTTTAATAACAGAAACGCGATTGGAGGAATTTCGCTCGATAGAAATAATTATTGAAATGAGGTCTAAATTTACACTTTTTTTGAATTTCTGACAAATTGATATATATAATTCAAAAATATATATTTAGATGGGTTTTGACAATATCTAAATTACCTAATATAGACATTTTCATAGCTATTTAATTTAATTTTGTATCAATTTAAACCGACATTTTGTAATTTTTTACCGATTCCGTCCTTCTCACACTGCGGGTCATTCCACCTGGAGTAACCGTTGCACCTCGTCCGAGCAAAGGTCGCCGTTACTCCAGTCGGAAAGACCGCAGTGTGAGGGACGGAATCGGTGAAAATTACATAACGTAGAGCTAAACCACAGAACTACGCTATTTTGTTAAAAAGATTTTCAGGGAGTGTTTACGAATACATAATATCCACATTTTGAACTCAGTTCCACAGTGAAATTAGTTAAGATTTCAGAATTACAGGAAAAAATAAAACAATTTAGAGGTCTTTTCGTAATTCAATTCTATCGAGAAAATTTCATCCAATCGCGTTTTCCTTTAGGGAAAATCTTAATAAAATACTCAATAAACGTTAACCCAGAAATTAAATCTGTAGATGATTTCATGGTGGAGTAAATGGATTCGAAAAAAACCTCATTTTTTTCGTATCACTTCAAGGTTTTCATGTCGCTGTTTCCCAAATTTCTAGCTTTCAATTTTTCGCACAATTCAATATGTTTTTCAGCCAAAACCAGTATTATCATGCGATTCTGATATCAATCTTCTCAATCGCTTAAAAAATCCCAATCATAACATTGCATAAACAAGAAAAGTCGCAATAAAAGACAGCTCGTGTGAAATAATCGTGTTGTGATTGATATTTTTTTTTACTTGTCAGAATTACATGATAAGGCTCTATTTCTAGTCGCTCAGTCACAATTCAGTACTTTTATTGCATTATTTTACAGTATTTTACGTAATATCAAAAACTGGATTTATGATACTGCCTGTTGAATTCTACAGCTTAATTCCAAATTTCAATTGTCTTTATTACTGTAGATATTTACATATACTTAGCAATCATCATTTTTGCCACTTCTCTACATTGGACCACTGTGGGAGAAGAAGGGCGTAGAAACTACCACAGATTGATTTTTAGATCTCTTAAAAATTGCTTGTACTTAACTAATACAAATATTATAATATGAATTATCATAATTAATAAGCAGGAATAAATAATTAAAAATTATTAACAGCAAGGTCTGTGTTGAGCCAGATTAACCCCATAAAGTCCCGTCATTTAAGTAATCTTGAACACATAATATCCCTTTTTCGACAAAGTAGCTTTAACATGGTTTTAAATTGCTCAAATGGCAATTTCAAGATCTTCAGATGTATCTTGTTGTAATAGAGAATGCACTGACCCTTGAAATAATTGCTAACCTTTGCGAGTCTAAACCGGGGCGCAAGTAGTCTGTGATTATTTCTTAGGTTAACATTACAGCTATCGCTAAGTTTGGAAAATGTTTTAAGGTTCTTGCGTACATACATTATATTTTCGAAAATAAATTGACTAGCTACGGTTAGTATGTCAATTTCTTTAAAAAGCTCTCTTAAGGAGTCTTTGGAATTCAAATTATAAATTGCTCGAATAGCTCTTTTCTGTAAAATAAAAAAAAGTTTGAATTAGTGCTGCTTTCCCCCACGACAAGATACCATAGGACATGACACTATGAAATTAACTAAAATATACTAGCCTAGATGGTAGCCACATCCGTGTTTTGTCTGATGTTCCTAACAGCGTAAGCCGCAGAACATAATTTACCAGATAATTTATCTCTGTGGGGTCCCCACTGCAATTTGATATCAATGGTTATTCCAAAAAACTTCGTGTCATTTACTAATTCTAACGTGCTGCTGTCTAATACTAAACTGGTCTCCACTTGCCTGACCTTTGGAAGTGAGAATTTGAGTACTTAGTTAGGTATGATCTTAGTAGATCCAACGCTTTATTTTTAACTCCGTAATGATTTAATTTCATTAGTAGCGTATCATGATCAACACTTCGACAGACGCAAAAAACACCGATAGCATCCTGTGCGGCTTCCCATGCAGAATAAATATGAGATGAAGGGTAAACCTGCATCCATAGTCGATTTACCCCTAGTAAAACCGTATTGTTTGGCGTGGAGCTGTTTTGTACGGTTAAAGTGTGAGAGCATCTGACTGAGTATAATCTTTTCAAAAATGTTACTTAGTGCTGGAAGAACAGATATTGGTCTGAAATTTGAAGGAACACCCTTGTCTCCCGACTTGAACAGAGGTATCAGTTTACTGGGTGTCATGAGTTCTGGGAAGCCCCATCGTCAGTACATTTATTAAATATATAAGCTAGATGTGTAAATAGTATTATTGAACCAATGACTGACTGATAATACCTCACAGGTCTTAAGTATTTTTTAAGTTAAGTAGGGCAGGAGCCCCGGTTTTGGCCATTGACCCGGCTGTGGCCACTTTTAATTTTGGAAGTCGATAAATTAGTAATAGAAAACAGACTACTTTTTATTCTGAGTAAAAAAAAAACTTTGTCTATGGTCCGATTTGACAAGCCACAGCTGTGATACAGAGAACTTCCGGTTTTTATTACGTGAGTGTCAATCTAAAAACGTAGCAACTTTTGACAATCTCTAAAGGAAATCGGTAAGCGTTCCTGAATTATGTAATCGGTTAATATCAAACGAATCATTGTATATATTGTTTTGCATTACATTAGGGCCTGCTAAATACATGTGCAGGAGTTTACCTTTGAGGTTATTTTATTTGTGCATGTTCTTTTTAGGCTAGGACGGGTAGTGGCCAGAAGTAACACAACAAATTGCACTTTTGCATGGGTTTTGGCCATGTTGATGGCCACAACCGGTTTTCAAGTAACGCCTGTTTTGGCCACCTCTTTACATTTGTTTAAATGCCTAGTGATTGCCTATTGCTAACGAGTTTGGTTTGAATTATTTAATTGATTTTCAGATAAAATGGCAGAATCGAGTCTTTAAATGAAGAGGCGATGTACATAAATGCGATGCAAAAATCACTAAAAAATTGGAAGTGGCCTGATAAACCAGACGTAAATTTATATCCCGTAACGGACATCAAAGAAAAAATTAAAACTCCAAAAAAAGATAATTCAAAAAGACCATTTTATTGTGTTCCTGAAATGGAAAAATATAGGGAATATGTGAACTAAATTAATTTGTGCCAATTGTGAAAATTTGTGTCTGTGGCATATGAAAAATTTAAACTGTGCCATGCTTGTTAACAAAATCCTGATTTTGATAGTATAAAGGTGAATTATGGAAGAAAAATGCGTTTTTTATCTCTGTTTATTATAGTGGCCAAAACTGGTAACTACCATGGCCAGAAATGGGGTAAAAGTGGCCAAAAGTGATGTTTTTGCATAATTTTTTTTCAATCAATCATAACATAAAATTGTTTTTGTTTTTCATGACTTTGCTTTACAAAATATCAAATACAGATAAATTTTCTTTACTAGGAAGTTTACACTCAGATCATAACTTCACAAATTTAAGAGATTGAATTTTCTAAAATGAGATTTTCCTTAAAGTGGCCACAACCGGGGCTCCTGCCCTACCTAATCTATACGTTTTGACAATATCCTGGGGATATACATGATGAAATTTAAAATCTAATCACTGATGCTGTTTTTTAACAAAGTCTATGCTTCATATGGAGATGAATTTAGACGCTCTGTTGTGAGTAAGGGTACATTGGTGAAGAATGTTTCAAAAGCTCGAGCTCCCTCAGCGTTGGATTTAACAACATCATCACCTATCTTTAAGCATAATTCTTTGTCCCTTATTATAACTTTGCCAGTTTCACGATTTATTATTTGCCGAATTGTTTTCATTATATTATTTGAATTTTGTATTTTTCGATTAATGTGTAAGTTGGAATATTTTTTAACATACTAGTCATGAAATTTTCTATCAAAGTTATAGGTTTTTTGTTCATAAAGGTCAAGATAGTTCTACTTTTACGAATTCCAAATGTTGCCCACTCATTAAATTTAGATTTACCGTTGTTGGCACTGACTTTCTTTAATTCAAAAACTTCATCGAATTCTGTTTGAATAATGTTGAAGAAGTCAGAATAGATTTTGTTCGGGTTCTGTTCATTAAAATCTGGTACTGGCAAATATATATCTAGGTTTTTCATAAGTTTTTTTTTATACGTCTCTAGTCTATGGGATGTAATAGGCCTATAAAATGATGGATCAGTCTTATTTTTACTAGCAATTTGGAATGAAACTGTTTGACCACTGTGATCGGAGGGTAAGCAGTTAATTACATTTTTACTTGTGAATGCACAGTCACAAAAAACGTTATCTAAGAAAGTTTGGCTGGTAAGTGTTTTTCCAGTCGGCTCGAGAAATACATGACATAAATTAAATAATTTGAACAGAGTTATTAATAGTTGTTTCATTGTTGTATCTACTAGGAAATCTACATTAAGATCGCCACAAATAATAAACTTTTTTCATTTATTACAAAGTTTAGTGAGGGCTTCCTCCATAATTTTCTCAAATATTTCAAAAATGCCATGACCTTTTTCATCTCTCGGAGGTCTGTAGATACAAACAATAATATGGCTATCCAAATCAACACAGGATACCTCTATTTGTCTTTCTACAGTAAGTTCAAGAATATATTTCCGTTTCGCCCTATTATTATTTTTTACTAAGATTAAAGAACCACCTCTATGAAACCTGAAATCTTTGGTCGCATATTTATTTCACGGCTCCTGGTTGAATCTGATCTCTCCAGCTGTTGCAAGGAACTTTGGCAGTCACCCAAATGACTGGCCACCAAAGAGCCATAGAATTCCTGATTACTATGAGACAGTTTAAGCAGCTCATCCATGGCCAGGGAGTACCTACTCCTTAATGGCCTTTTGCGATTTTTCATAGCGGGCGGTAATAGATCTCAAGCAGCCATCAACACTGGCTAGTTCAGACTCAAGATTTTGCAGGTCTTTCTCATATTTTGTTTTATTAATTTCTAACTCTACCATACACATTTAAAAAAAATCCAAAATTTAAATTTTACTCTTATTATATAAACTTCTATTGAGGATTTTAAAGATATTTTTTTTTTGTTTTAGTGATGTGTTTTTTAATTTTAACATATCTTTTTGATGCGTTTTTGCTGCATATTGAACCAGTGCCCGCCACTGAGTCTTCAGGAGTCAAATCAATCTTCACCGTCAGTCAAACCGTATTTATGACAAAACTATCTTTTGTTTATCAATAGTTTTGTAAATGTTGCAATAAAAATGTTCTCTGCTTTAAGATGTGATCCACAGAATTTCGCTATTTGTCAGCAGACGCATTTTGAATTCCTTCTTGTAACTATTTATCCTCACCTTCAAATTTAATGAGGTCAAAGTGGATCACGCCCATCGACCCGTGGTAATTACCTGTGTTTTTTTATTCAAACACATTCATATTTATATTCTTTTTTGCACAGAAAATATAGATAAACAGACAGTTACAATAAATTTTATAGGCAAAGGCGAGCTTATCTCTAAAGAGAGATTTCTTCCAGCAAACCTAGGCTAGACAGGCAATAAAACTATATACACAGTCAGGTCATAAGTTCTGTCACACAATAAAAACTTTTGAATTTAGAACGCTGGCCACAAAAAAGTTTATTGAATTCGAATTTCGAATTTTTCATGAAAATAAAAATGTGTACTTTTTAGAATTTTCCTCATTTTTAAATATGGAGTGGACACTTAAGACCGTGTCGCAGTTATTGCGTTGCATCGTTGCGGTTACGCGCCAATTCAGATTTTCATCATACTGAAAAATTTGAATATAACCAAAAGATTCGTTTATCGTACCATAAAACGATACAATGAAGACTCTAGTGTAGATGACAGGTCAAGAAGTGGTCGCCCTCGCTCTGTTAGGACTCCAGCAGTGATAAAAGCTGTGAAGGCGCGAATTCAAAGAAATCCCATACGTAAGCAGAAACTGTTGGCCCTTCAGATGGGGTTAAGCAGGACCACGGTGAAAAGGGTGTTAAATGAAGACTTAGGGCTTAGGGCATATCGAAGAAAAACAGGACATCGTTTGGACGCTCGTATGGACCTGAGACTGAAGAGATGCCGCGCTTTGTTGAAGCGGTACGCGGGAAAAAAGCATCGGGAAATTCTTTTTTCGGATGAAAAAATTTTCACCGTGGAAGAGAGCTACGACAAACAAAATGATAAGGTGTACGCACACAGCAGTGAAGAAGAGAGCAACCGTATTCCGCGTGTCCAACGAGGTCATTTTCCATCCTCGCTCATGGTTTGGTTGGGAGTCTCTTATTGGGGCTTAACCGAGGTACATTTTTGTGAGAAAGGCGTAAAAACGAATGCAGTTGTGTATCAAAATACAGTCCTCAAGAACCTTGTGGAACCTGTTTCTCATACCATGTTTAATAACAGGCACTGGGTATTCCAACAAGATTCTGCGCCAGCTCATAGAGCGAAAAGCACACAAGACTGGCTGGCGGCGCGTGAAATCGACTTCATCCGGCACGAAGATTGGCCCTCCTCCAGTCCAGATTTGATTCGGTTACATTACAAGATATATCAACACTTGGAGGAAAAGGCCTGCTCAAAGCCTCATCCTGATTTGGAGTCACTCAAGGCATCCTTGATTAAGGCAGCCGCCGATATTGACATGGACCTCGTTCGTGCTGCGATAGACGACTGGCCGCGCAGAATAAAGGCCTGTATTCAAAATCGCGGGGGTCATTTTGAATAAACTTTATTACCATAAGAATCTATGTTTTATTAAGTTCATTTTGCTATATAAATGTTTACATAAATAATAAACATGTCTAAATTATTTCATATTGCACATGTGACAGAACTTATGACCTGACTATGTACATACGTACGAAAATTACTTTTAAAATATAAATAAAATATACCTAATAAATAAAATATCTCAACTATCTAAAACACAATAGAGCATGTACATATATAAACTATAAAATATCATACATATACCTACATAAATATGATATCTACCCATTATGGAAGAAAAAGGAAATACGCTTTCAATATTTTCTCAAAAGTGAAAATTGAGGGACTATCCCTAATAGTGCAGGGAAGTGCGTTCCACAGTCGGATTGCCCTTAATCTAAATGAGTTTTTGTAAGCGGCAGTGTTATGCCGAGGAGTTGATAGGAGAGACACCGTGTGGGATCTCGGATTACTATCCCTGGGGAAAAGAAACTCAAAACGTTCTCGAAGAAATGTGTGGTAGCGGGGATTTCGCAAAATATTTAATAGTTGAGAGAATGTGCGTGTCACGGCGAAGACGGATCGGAAGCCACCCCAGCTCCTTGCGATACTGGGAGACATGATCATACTTGCGCAGCCCGTAGACAAACTGAATTCCAAGGTTTTGAAGTCGCTCGAGTTTATTCAGTTGTTCTTCGTTCGCACTGACCCAACAAGCATTCGCGTAGTCTATTAAAGGTAGTAGAAGGGACTGAGCAAGGGTGATTTTATTCTGCCGAGGCAGGAGGTACTGCAGTCTCCGGAGGGAATGAAATGACGCAAAGACTCGTCTGCTGACCTCACAAACACGGGGCGACCAGGACAGCAAGTTATCAAATATAACCCCAAGATCTTAGCTTTCTCGATGTAAGTGATTATGGAACCGTCATACATTACAGGATCGACGGGCATACAGATGTAGTGAATAATCCTTTCCTTCGTATTTTCTCGGAAATGTTCGTTTTTGTCTTACTACTTCACTCGCACTCAGTACCCATCGAGACAACGTAGAGAACGGTCGCATTGCAAGAGGAAGTATCTATATAGAGTAGTTAATACCACAGAAATATTTTGTTGATATTTATGTTAGATTTTGTGATAAACTTCATGGACTCGTGTATTAATGCAGGCCACCTATATTTTTTTTTTGACTTTACATTTCACTCTTGTCTGTCATTTTTGTAAATAATAAACATTGATTTTATTCGATCCACATTAACAATTTATAACAGACATGCCAAAAGCACTAAGAAAAGGGAAACGTTTAGATCGGCAAGCCTGCGAAGTTATTTTCAATATTTATTTATATTTCTTAACAGAAAATGATAAATTCAAACATACCAACTATACTGCTTATTTTTGTAAAGTCCAAAAACGAGTTTCGGAGGCCAGTGGAATTTCTCAACGAACAGTAAATAAAATATTGCAAAAAGAATACATAAATCAATCCACCTCCAATAGTCCGAAGTCGGCAAAGTTGGGTAGACCAAATAAATTATTTTGTCTAGGTCTTGACGATTTTGACTACAACGTTATACGCCGATCAGTGTATAATTTCCATTCGATATACAAACAAGTACCTACAATTAAAGCCCTGAAGTCCAAGTTATCCGAAGCCATAAATTTTAAGGGATGTGACTTTACGCTAAGAAAAATTCTTAGAAAAATGGGATTTCGGTATAAAAAAGTTGAAAACAACAGAAAATTACTTGTTCGTTTAAAAAAAGTAAAGTTTTTAGCCGCGATAAAAAAGTACAGATTGCAAGGGAGAGAGATTGTTTATATGGATGAAACATACATCCATACCTCACATACCTGACGAGTCAGCCCAGCTTTTACCTAAAAGCTGGGCTGACTCGTCAGAAAACGGAGTGAAACAGTTAATTTCTAAAGGACAACGTCTTATAATAGTGCACGCTAGTAGTAGAAAGGGGTTTATACCTGGGGTATTGCTAATGTATCAGTCTACTGATAAAACAGGTGACTATCACAACGCGATGAACAATGAAAACTATGAAAAATGGCTTCGTAATCAACTCATTCCAAACTTAGCTCCACATTCGGTACTAGTAGTAGATAATGCTGCATATCATAATAAGTACGTAGAAAAACCTCCTAATTCAAATACCAGGAAGCAAGACATGATTGATTGGCTATCCAAACATAACGTTCCGATTGATCCGTCATTAACAAAACTTGAAATATATGAAATTATTTGCAAGTACAAACAAGACTTTGTAGAATACTCTATAGATAAACTTATGAACGAATATGGACACAGCGTACTAAGATTGCCACCATATCATCCTGATTTCAATCCGATTGAAAACATATGGTCTCAAATAAAGGGATACGTATCCAAAAGAAACATCAGTATGAATATGACTACTGTGAAACAATTGGTACAGGAAAAGGTTAATATGATTGGTTCCGATGTTTTGGCCAAAGTATGTGACCACGCCATCAAATGCGAAAACGAGTACCGAAAACACGAACCTGAGTTGGAAAATTATATGGCTAGTTTTGTAATCACCGTTCATGAAAACTCTGACGATGATACACCAGAAAATAGTTCTGATTCTGACTGTGATATGGAAGTTGGAAGTATTGTTTCGCATCACACTGTCCACCCCGCTCCTCCTCCTCTTATCCCGCTGTCATAATCGAAGTCGTTCATCCAATCAGAAAATCATATTTATTTATATTAATTTCTCTGCTGGTTTGTTTTGTTTTATGTTGAGGTTCTTTTTTGTTATGTCATAGTATTTTTAATTAATTACAAAAATTTATTGTTATAAAAAAGGTCTGCAAAATCCTACTGTAGTTTTGACTTATAGTTAGACTTTTGGGGTTCCAATCCTTATAGAATCTTTAGATCATCCCAACCGGAATTTGGTTTTTATCAGTGCGTTTTATTGAAATAAAACGTCCTCAGTAACTAGTTATATTTTTGTTTACCTAACGAATTCTTTATATGATAGAATCGTGGTGGTTTTAACATCTCAGTGTAATATACGTCAAACGGGCAATTTGACACTTGACATTGATAAATAAAGTATGCGATTTATTTGATACCTACACGTAATTTAATAATACAGTAATTCATAGACACATCGGCACCATTCGGGTGTTATCGTTGTTCCGAGTTTTGCCGATAGGAAAGGATTATTCACTACATCTGTATTTCAGTATTGAGTTAAGTGAGTGCCATGTACCCATAATCATGGCTTGAGATTTTCCCGGGTTGACAAGCAGCCCATATGAAATTGCCCATTTACTGATGTTATCGAGGTCAGCATTCAACGCCTCTACAGTCAGATTTATATCACTAAGAGAGAAGTGCCAATATATTTGTAGATAGAAGAAAAAGAAGTAAGAACGTCAGAGATTGAGTTAATGAATACTGAGAAGTGGAGAGGAGAAAGGATACCACCCTGCGAACACCCGCGGAGAGATCACACCAGTCCGTTGAGATCTCCTTAGACTTAATGCGCAGCTGGCGGTCTCTCAGGAAGGAGTCAAACCAGAACGCCGAGTGCGAGGAGACTGTGAGCGACTTCAGAATTTCAACCAGGATATCTAAATTGACGCAGTTGAAGGCACTACTGAAATCAAGCAGTGTGAGAACCGTAAGCTGCTTCTGATCCATAGCTACTTGAATGTCATCAGTGACTTTAAGCAATGCCGTGGTAGTACTGTGACCTGGCCTGAAACCTGATTGATAGGGATTTATTAAGTTTCTAGAGGAAAGGTACGAGGAGAGCTGACAGTGAAAAATTTATTCTATGACTTTGGAGAGGATAGGCAGAATAGATATGGGACAAAAATCATTAAAAAAGACGGGATTGGACGATTTAGGTAGGGGAATCACAGGTGCCTTTTTCCACTGAGAGGGGAAACGAGATTGTTCAAGCGATACATTAAATATGTGGGTGATGATCGGTAGCAGCTCCTCAATGATGCTGGTTATCATCTGAGAAAAGATCTTGTCCTGACCTATGGCTTTCGACAAGATCGCTAATATTGCCCTCCTTACTGCGCCGATTTCGACATGGTTGAAGTTGAAGGGTGAGTTGTGGGCTGTGCATCACACATCATCAGCCAACACCCTCTACAAAACCATTTTCATTTCCCATAAGCACCACAATTAGTCGTCTGCCCTTCGAAGTAGGGTTCTATGCACCATACTCAGTCCCTCCATAAAAGCTTGACGTTTAGAAGTTACCGTAGTATCCACGTTAGTTTTTTAAACAGTGTACCCTTTAAACGAAACCGCCAACCAATGCCAATGTCTTTTGAGGTTAATTTTGCCAGTGTCACTTGTAATTGAAAGATTTGGTCCGCGGACGCACCCTACACTTCACCATCCTAGACACCATCCTCCCTGCCGTCTAGCGGCGAAGATACCCCAGGGAAGTCCTATTGCTAGACATTCGGAATCATTTAATCGATTTCGTTAACCTACGACCAGTATCCTTATCAGGCGCTCCCTGACGATTATTTTAAACGAGCTGTTTTTCATTGGTCAATTTGTCAATGTAGAAATTCCCCTATTTCAGAATAATATAATACACCTACTAGCTCGGCCCTCCAATCATTCTCATTAAAGGATGTACTTATAGGTATCGTAAATGTCTATTTTACTTTAGTACTTACTCAAATAGGAAAGCGACTACCGTTTCAAACGTCTTGAGAATGTTGTATTGCGCTCAGGCCCAGGAGAATGTGTAGGGTGATGGGATCCAAGTATTTCTTATGGAACGGACGTGAGCAACAGCCCCCCGGTCCTAATGTTGATATTTTCTGTACTGACAGATTTCCTGTACCACGAATCACGCAACAGCAGCTGTCGTTAACCAGCTGACAACATTATAACTTCAGAGAGAAAAGGACCGATAATAATTGCTCGCTATCGCAATGTAACTCAGTAATGGTCGATTGTTTACATTCTTTAGACAATTTGGAATTACTTTAGTATGTGACTACGTGAATAGAAAGTGCACAGTAAATCCCTTATTGGCATTTTATCAATGCAGGATGATTCTGGGCAATATTTTATCCATCTACGTATATTAATCCAAATTAACATGTTTTTTCAATTTGTAAAGATCGATATAATCATCATTATGCTACCTGTCTCTAAAAACGTTGGTTCATGTCTAAACGTCACACATTTATTCTTTATCTTGCTAAAAGCTTTCGTTGCGGTTGGTCGTGTCATAATTGTAACTCTCAGTTTGTCACTGTAATTTTCTAATTTTTAATTATTGGATCGTGCCCTAGTGTCAATAAATCCGTGTAATAATCAAAATCCATTCATCGTTTAAAGTTCGTCATCATCATCACAGCCCTTTGGAAGGAAAGCCGCGCTGGGAGCTCAGGTCTCAGAGCTGGCATTGGACCTTTTCTGCTGCTGTCATCATATATATCTTAATCACAGTGGAACAATTACTTTTCTTGTATGTTCCACCCAAAGAAGAACTATTTGGTTAGATTGTTGTTTTGATGATTCGCTGGCCATATCTAAGAGTTTGTAAGCTACCGTCCTCTTACTACGTATGTAGTTGAAATAAGCCTGCATCAGGTAATATCTGAAATAGAAAGGAAATATCTAATAAATAGGATAGCACTTAAAATATGCTTAACTAACTGTTTGTAATTTCCAATAATTAAGAGAAATCACAAACCTTGGCATGTTAAATGGAGCTTGGACGAAATTATTTTGCATCTTCCGAATGAAAGCTTTGATAGTCTTCTCCAGAAGAAATATTTTCTTAAAATTCCTGTTGTTCATCTAAAACAAAATCGGCAAACGATACCCTTCTCTATGTTTTGTAAGATTTATTTACATCGATATTTTATAAGTTTTTTCAACGTGAAGGATAAGGCACATATACAGATACACCTTGTAGTTGAACTATGTCATGGAAACGGTTTAAATTCAAAAATGTTAAGACTCATACGCCTATTACCTCGTTCACCATCGTTATCAGCAGCCCTTCGACAAGTCTAAGTAAGATCATTATGCTGTAGTCGTGCTTTTCGAATATAATAGTTTGTATCTGTTTTATTTTGTCTTCCCACATTATCGATCTTTCCCAGACACCCACACGTATTGTTCTGAAATCAAGAGGAAAATCTATAAGTTTTTTCTACCTGCTAGCTACTTTACTTATCTTCTACCTTCTGGTAAATATCACGATATTCAAGATTTTCCTTCCTATGGAAGCCATCAGAATATTGCATTGTCTCCACGAGTACAATTTTACTGGAGGTTGATGTTGATAAGAGCCCTTACTAGACGAAAAAGTACCACAATCTGTTGCGCGCACTGTAAATCAGTAACCATGCCCCAGTTCTATTTTCAAATGTTCGCGGAGAAGATTGATAGGACCACCCTTCGTGAGGCCTCATCTGGTACTGACCGGAACTCATTTTGTTTGCAATGGCTAAGGATACGCGTCCCACATGTGTTTTAGTATTTTTGATGTTAATTTAAGATAATATTTATTATATAATATTTTGCTATTATTGGAGGATGCTCGCAATGATATGTGTTTTATCGAAAAGAAAATATGGTCATATAGTACTGTTAAAATAAACTTAGTCGTTAGATTTAATCTATTCTTTAACTGAACAAGGATTTCTTTACACTGAATCTATATTTTCGTAAGTTTTTTTATGATATTCACCATACTACGAGGGTTCAAAATGTCGGGAAAAGCAGAATATCGAATACGAATAAAATAATACTGCTTTATTTGATATTACTATTCAGGCAATTACTCAATATGGTCTAATCATTCAGATAGTATCCATCACTATTATGAGATTCGATAGTATCAATCAGGCTTCACAGTCTTTACTTCTTGGAAAGTACGTCGTATTTTGTGTCCAGTGCTTCCAGTGCCAATATAGGAAACCTTAACGAAAACTAGCTGAAATTATGTTTAGGTATAAAACCCCTTTAGAACAAATGAAGTGAAATAAAAGCTTTTGATATAGGTACTAAAATCACCATAAATAAAATCACTAACATAAGCCACATGGCTACAAATAAATTCCAAGCAGATTCTGGTGTTTTGGACCTCAATATCGCGTCCCTTTTCTTTATGTAAAACTGCTCGCAAGTTTGGTACGATTCGACGGAGTATCCCGTGTCTAATAGTATTACCATCGCATAGCAGTAGTACCAAGTCTCGGCTAGAAATAAAAGTGCACATAAGTATCTATCCTGGAAGAAAGTGGACAAACATTTTGGACAGGATCTGTGGAGTTGACGGATCATCCTGAAAACTTGTATGGGGTCCTATACCAGACAGAATAAGCCCGGGTCACTTCTGCTTCTTTAGTTCGACGTTAGATATACCCTCGATGGTCTAAATAAACTAAACCTGCTGAATGCCGAAGGCCTCTGGAAAGTAATTATAAACCATTTTTAACTCACAGCTGGGATCGTAATGGTCGCTCATGTAAAAGAAGTACTCCCTCATGATAGCAACCATCTCTTGGATCCTCAAATCCGTGAGCAGAAACTTCAATATCGTCATAAGCAGCAACTGCCGCGTGGACAGGTCTGTAGTATTTGTCATCATGTGCATCACAGCTATCCCAACCTCGAGGCATTTCGTTTTGTTTCCGTATTGCGTGCTAGAAATTCAAAACAAATATTGTGATGGAAACTTAAAATATAACATCTTCCTACCTATTTAAAATAAATCATCACTTACTAGAAGAGGAAGATACTCGTGTAGAGGGAGAACACGGGCTGAATCTCTATGATATCTAAATGACCACTTTTACGGTAGCACAGTTCCATAGCACGCCGCTCCAGCATCAGACATCTGCCGAACTGAATTAGAAGTACTGGTTGATGAACAACGGCGTTGTTATGTAATGTAATGTTAAAAAAAATGGATCGTTTAGTTTACATTTTGTGAACGGCGATACATGTTGATCATTTGTGCGTAGCTGGAACATAGAACGCGGAAGTTGGCGTCTGTGCGCAATGCGTAATTCAAAGACCATTTCGCTGCAAGTACGGCATTTTCTACCTCCTTGCATTCCTGCAAAATTACCATAGGTATTACAAATGTGTTACGAATATTATTTAATAATAATTCCTAAAGCTGAACCTACTGTAAACACTCTGAATAGTCTGTTCAATGTTGTGGCGATATTGTCGTAGAACTTTCCAACTAATCCGCTGTCCCTTGCGATGTACCATGAAGGGAAAATGTACAGCGCCATGGTTTGACTAAACGACGCTTGCATGCTGCGACATCGCACCGCAAGTCTGAAAAATATAGCAAGAAATCATCAAGAAAAGCTAAAATCAAAAGACTAATTTATGCCTGATAATCTTTATTACAAAAATCTTATAAAGGTGAAATGGGCTCTAACGAGACGTATAAAATTAACACTTAGCATTACTTGGAACTTGGGAATGGGTCATAGAATAACTTCATAGCGTCCAGGAGCTGCTTTCGAGCTTCGGTGAAGTCCCCTGAAAGTTGCATACACACTCCGCGCAGAGACAGTATGCGGGCCATAAGATAGTCCTTGTACCATTTCGTTTCACACACTTTGAGTTCCGCGAATTTGTCGCTCTGAAGCAAAAGAACATGGGTAACCGTGAGACGATTCGAATGCCTTGTAGCAATTACAACTTCCAAGAATATGATCGTTTAGTCCCTAAAATTTTATGTCCAAATCCATCTTACCTTCACTAAATGTTCAACTTCATACAAAAGTCTTATAGCTTGTGGAATGTTCAGGTTGATTTTGCTAATGTACGCATATTCTAAGTATGCCTCAAAAAGTTTCTCGTACGCGCCTGCAACAATAAAATAACTTACATTAATCGTTATCCAGCCGAAGGACTGTCTTCTAATAAAATGACATCTTACCAGCTCCACGGCAATGATCAATCAGTTGGCTATATGCAGACATTAGGATCGCTAAACATTCACAGCTTTCCAAGTCCAGTGATTCAAAGGAACGGACATGCTTTTCTGTAGATGATTCTCGTAGACGCTTCAGATCTAGAAGCCAGTATCACCATAAGTTACTTACTACTTTCTTCTATGATTTCGATGAAAATTAATTAATTAAACACTTAGTTATAATACCTTCAGATTCCTCTGTTAAACAAACAGAGAGTCGTCTTATTGGTGCATTTATCTGAAAATAAGGCAATATAAATAACTGAAGCGGCTGTGGACTTGAAAAACAAAGAAAATAGTAAATAAAATGCTAACCATCTGAGAGGACGACTTTTGAAGTTCATAAGAAGCAGGCGGCACGAGTTCTGTAACCACTCTTGTTTCAGCACTAAATGCCTGTATTTGTTCACGGATGCATCTCATCGCCTCTGTCTCCTGTCTCAGACCCTGCAATAGTAAACTAGCTTATGAGTGACTTCGATGAAAGAGATATCAACCACTTAGGAAAGGATTTTTTGACTGTTTTTTATAATTAAAACAATTTTTCCTAAAATGACAACTTGTCACAATTTTTTTTCTTTTTTTTTTGACTAGAATTTATTATTTATTATAACACATATAAATTAAATTAAATACAATGTCATAAATCCGCCAAACGCTTCGTCATAACTAAACTTAAGAAACAAAATACACATCTATAAAAATAAACCGCGCCAAGGAACGCCCGCACCAAACGTGCCCATGACACTGGCAGCATTACCGCGCTGCACAGCTAGCGAGATCTTCTATGACAGGAACGATCCGGAGCGGTGGTCACACAATTGCACAATTAATATAATAACATGTAATGTGAGGATTTAAAGTGCGTAATTAAAATTAAGCAAACACAGTACCTGTGATTACCCCACACTAGGCAAGCCTGTATCGTGGGAATCATACAGAGGAGAGACTGTCAGATTAGGCGTAAAATAAAAATGGGAAATAAAATAAAAAATAAATCGTAGACCTTCAGGAGTGATCGTTGCGCCTTTTCAACCTTAAACAGATACGTCTTGCTTGCAACTCCCCACACAGTTATACAGTAGGATAGGATTTAGCAAGCCCGAGATACACCATTTTCAGTACAGTCTCTATGGCTATGCCTCAAAGGGGCTTCATGATGTAAATGAGCTTCCTAACACGAGTTACCAGTTGATCTAGATGTGGCTTAAATGATAGATGATCATCTATCAACACACCCAAATATCTTATGCAGCTGGTGTTCTCTATAGTTTCACATTGATAGTTGGTTAATACATTCCGCTGCACGCCACATTTATGAATCTTTATTGGAGGGGTTATAGGCAGGAGAAGACGCATTAGTTTTCGAGATCTAAACCACTACACACCGACTTGTCTAATGTTGTAGTACTTATAGGTGTAATTCGATACCAAACCTCTTTAAAAAGATGCACCAAAGATAATAATACTCTATTTCAATTTAATAGTAGATGTTTGTACAACAAGATTTCGCGTATGTTTGAACACAATAAATAACACAACTTCCATGCTGTCGTCTAGCTTTTGGATTAGGTTTCGAAGTTTATCCTCAGTGGGTTTTTTGGTCGTTATTATCACCACTTGCTGCTTTCCATTTTTTACCAGATAGTTTTTTTTCCATTATCACTTTCTTTTTAATTTAATATTCATGGTGTTGTCGAATTCTTTGTAGTTTAAAATTTGGTGTTGGCACTCATGCATGATCGTTATAAAATGCAAAATAGAAGAATGGCTTTATCGAAACATGAAACTTCGAACTTCAGATGTAGTTTTAAGCAAGTAAGGTCAGGTTGGGGAACACCGGCATACTTTATGGACCTTCAAAACGCGAAAAAAAATGGCAGATAATTTTCTACCACCGTAGTGTTGCCAGCGACATCTGTGATTACAAATTCGAACCAAACTAGGATTTTCTTTTACCGACTGTCATTGCAAGCTGCGTAGCTATTCAAGAACGAAAGTTATTGCGCGCAGACGGTCTTGCCTTGTATAAGGTCTTCCCCAACCTGACCTTACTGCTGCACTGCAATTACTGCAAAGTAAGTAAGCTGCTTCCAAAGTTTGGAATGACCTGCCGCCTCCTTTACAAATTCATACGACCTTTATAAAATGTAAAACTTAATTAAGGAAAAACGTAATCGACAAACAAATAATGGAATCAAATAACCAATTTGTCTGTAAAAAGAAAAGATGAAATTATATATGTTTTTAAAATGCCGACGAAATATTGCAATGCATTTGGTTGGATGCCTTAATAAAAATAAATGCCTGAATAGAAACTTGGCGTCTTTGTCACTTGCGATGGAGACATTGTAAAATAGGTTTTCTGGCCATTACGCAATTAGTTAGATAGGAATATTATAAATGTCGTTGCTCACAAATGGAGAATAATTTGTAATTGGTTCGTAGTTGGTAAGTAAATCAGTCTATTTATTTGTCACGAGGAGAAAACCCTAAAGTTACACGGGCCGCGTCAGCCGAGATAAGGTTACGCGACAGAAAGAGAGGAAACTTGTAGGTGAGTTGAGTATGCGATGTCCGTGCGCCGCGCTATGCACGATGAATTGTACTTTATCGCGTTGCAGCAAGAGTCGCTATTTAGTTGAATGGTTTTGCTGAGCGTCCCATCTGTTCCTAACTCTTTATTAATCTGTAGCTGGGCCTTCCAACCCTTCTGCAGTCTAATAAGTCCCGTGTTTGATAAACTAAGTTCTCAATATAAGAATTCTCAATTTTTATTATGAATACTTTCTTTTATTTATTTTTACCTCATACTTTTACCCATATTTTTTATTTTTATTTTCACCTCACACATAAATTAATTAATATTTAAGAATAAACGCACACTAATACTAAGCTAAATTTCAGTACTGAATTTTCCAGGGCCTTGTAATCCAGAACATGGGCCTTCTGAAGCAAATATGTGTGATATAATATAATATATATAACAAGGCCCAATGTAGGAAAACACCATTATACACACCATGTTTATAGCCCAAGCCCAAAATATAGTCTTTAAAAATGTTACAAAAATATTATTTTATCGTTATAGGTCTAAAACTACATTTATTCGGGTTATGAAATAATCATAGCTATAATTGTAAATTTTTTTTTCCTTTGGGATGGTAAAATAAAGGTTTTATTTCAATTTGTAAAAAAGTGGGCCTCACAATCCGGCTCTACCTTACATGCAGCACTGCAGTCATTATTTCGGCGGCGGAAATTTTAAGTGTTCCGCATCTGTTCAAGCAAATCTATGCTACTCCTGGAGATATTGGAAGCAACCATGACGCTGCTATTACAAACGAGAGGGTATTCAGGTTAATTCAGTAAAACATATTTACCCAATTTCAATACAGAGTGTTTCAGTCGTCGCGTTAGAGTTTCCTTCGATTATTACTCTGGGTTGTATTTTTAATTTTTCTCAAATTTGAGAAAACATGTAAGAAATTTCACTTAAAGGATATAGCTGAAAATAATAACCTCTTTGTACACGGCATTAGCTCATCTTCCCATCCCACACATTCCCGAAGGTTCCTTACCGGATATTTTTTTTATTACAAATGGTTACAATATTGCAAAGTGGGACGAATTTATTTCCTATTTTACGAAACAATGGTTGATTCCATTGGTAAGTTGTTACGGGAGTGCCCATGGCACTGCGGCTATGCGTGTCGACTAAATTCAACATATTGGACAATAAACAAATACAAATTGTGAGATTTAAGAAAATAGTAGATGATTATTTAGAAAATAAAATAATTATTGAATCTATTAAGATTAGCTAATGTCAAGTTTTAAAGCTAAACAGTGAATAATACTAGTGCTATGCAATAAGTATGGTGTTGTTTGGTTGCCTAAGGAAAAACATTTTTTTATTAATACTATGCGATGTGCTTTTATTTGTTTGCTAAAGGAAAAGCATACATTTTTATTCCTATTTATGGTACGCAATTAAAGATTACTTTTTGTACATAGGATTTTTTTTCTCGTAAATAGACTCCTAGGAAAGGATGTGGTCCTAGTACTTTTATTAAAATAGGTAATCAATGTTTGAATGTAGGTTTTTATAGATTTTCTTAAAGTTGTTTTTACCCCTTGGTTTATTTTTCACGTAGCTAACTAGATAAATGTTAAGAAAAGTTGCCCTAGGTCCATTATAATTTATAATGCTGTCGATCAAATTAATATTTCTACTGCATAACATATCTCGTTACTGTTCTTTAGTTACAGTTGTAGTCAGTTATTGTAAGAATGGGCCTATAGGTGGTAAATGATACGCGTTGCAGGTTCATTGTTTAGTTGTATAATGCGTAATGTTACAAATAAGGTTGGCTATTTATAGACGTAGGTAATTAGGGTTCAGGTGCGCATACACTACACCTTCCCCCTTTTTTTTGAAAGAAAACATATCCATATAATTTTTATAACAATTCAGATCACATAAAATATCAAAACAACGTTAAAACAACAACAAAATAAATCATTTGTGTAAAAATTACAATTTTAAATTCAACATCTGTATAAATATTACATTATTAGACAATATATTTTTCGAAATACATACTTCTTCAGAAACTATTTTGTAAATACCATAAATAAATCGTTTTATCTATTAGCCTTTAATTATTACAATAACCCCACACTGTCATTGATTAAAAATCCGTAAGTAAGTACTTATAACTTCAAGAAAACGATATAATGATTCTAATTTATTTCTTAAGTATAAATGATTAGGTAGGTATTGACAAAATATATCAGTTTATATATTTTCTAAAACTAAATTTGAATACACGAAACGAATAAGTACAGAATACACCAAACACTAAAATATCAAACTGTTATAGGTGTAGGGTTGACGATGACGACATGAACGATATATTTTTAACACATTGAACTTTTAAACAAAATATAAACACATTTCTCATTCCTTCTGTATCCCTTTCCTTTCTTCAAGTATTTATTTACTTAATCAAATCTTATTCCTTTATCACAAACTACTTTTTATTCCTTTATCCATAAAAAAGAAAAACATCACATCCAATAAAATTATAAATCTTCATTCCAAAACTAACAAAAATGTACTCGCTTGTCATAAACAATCGCTATCAATCAAAGTCTCTGTTTTATTTCATTTAATTTTACACTTCATATAGGTACTTTCATTATTTATTTATCGACGTCATTCATAAGTTACTTTTTTTAATACTATCAATATCTGGCTCCAGGTTTACCTGCCTGAGCCTGCCACTTCTCGAGAGCTTATAAGGTCATCGATATCCCACGTTCTCACAAAGGAAGCTCGTTCACGTCATGATCGAAGCGAAGGATTCTTGCCTTGTAAGTACCTTGTACCTTTGAGACTTTGATGATTATACAATGACATATCGGACTCGCCAATAGTCACGTATCCTACTAAAACATAACTTAAACACAATCCATATGAATCCTTCGAATTTTAAGACATTCTGTAAAGATTGGATGATCAGTCCAACTTTCCTCGAAAACTTAACAAACGAAACATTCCCAACTCACTCACCCTGTGGCCTAGAGTAACATGCTGTGCATTCCATACCTTCTCTTATGTTTCCTAACAGAAATCATATTCATTCTTTAATTACCTACTTATCGACAACAATAACCAACATTTCCTAATTCAAACAAAAATACAACTTTCCTATGTGATGCCTACTCACATAACTCAAAACTTGCAAACGAAATCTATTTATCAATCACCTATGTAATAGTGTAGTCTCCACAAACAAAACGATTAACTTTTCATTACATTCCATTCCGTTTCCATTCTATGCCTTGCATACCTTTCTAACACTAAACCAAAATCTAACATTTATGACGTTTCCTAAGTTGACCATATCCGCCGGTCAGACTATAATTCTAATAATAGACTCGAATGCAATCTGTAAAATAAATGTATCTCGAAACAAACTTTAGAATTAAACTAACATAAGTGGTTCCGTCGGTCACATATTTACTACTTATTATTATTTTTAACTGTAGTTAAACTAAAAAATGCTTTTACTCTGAAAACTAATAAATTGTAAAGCTTAGACCTGAAACTAAAACTTCTTTTTGTATACTAAATATTTCTTACACATATTCAAATTGAAATGGTTTTAATTTTTCATTCCATATTATAACTCGAAAATGGATCCATTCTGTATTTCTCTGCGGTACCCTAAACTAACTCAACAATCATCCATCACCTTTTATGTATCTCCCATATTAGTCAACAAAACCAGTCGCACTGCGGTGACATGAACTGCTCATTACTAAAATAACAATTGTTTCTCTGTAATCAAAACATGTGTTAAGTTCTATTCTAATTTGTAATCACCTGCAGTGTTGCATGTCCATATTCGTATTGAAATGAAATAGAAATAGAAATTGTTTATTTTGCCTAAAAAAAAAAAAACAATACTGAGGAAAGCGAATGCGTAAGTAGGTATATAAGGCAAAAAAGGGAACAGTCTCAGCGTTTGCTACAAGCTAGCTGCAGCGCTGGTTTTCAGACAGTCCCTGACTAAAATTAAGAAAACTAAAACTAACTTGGTAGATACTACCACTAAGACTAAAACTAAAACAATAACTGGGACTGAAACTAAAACTACGACAATATGAAGGAATAAACTAAACAATATTATACATTAAATTAAATAAATAAAAAATAAAATAAAGCAGAGACGTAAGTAAATTAAATTCAAGGAACCAGCAAACAAAAAACAGCAGTTTCTGATATAAAATAAAGTGAAGTGAAGTGATTGATATAACTACATAGACATTTAAAGGAGATAAAAGAGAGAAAAGAGAAGAGAGATATCACTCAACACAACGTGAACGTGAAACACAGGCGAGTCTTATCGTGCATAATATTGAGCAGAATCTTTAATCTGTCTCTCCACAAGGACCTTACGCAGTTTTATTTTGAAAGTTTGTCTCGATATTTTGCTACGCAAGGGAGGGGGTAGGTCGTTCCAGATTTTTGATGCAGCATATTTGAAAGCGCCCTTAAAGCCAGCCGTCCTGTGCTTCGGTATTACCAACTTGTTCTGCGCTAAACCTCGAGTAAACATGTGATGGCAATCTTTTACTGATGTAAGCTTCGCCCATAGATACGCTGGGGTTTTGCTGTCTAGCACTTTAAACACTAGATAAGCCAAGTGTAGTTTCCGGCGTGCAGACATTTTAAGCGAGCACTTGTCATTGAGAAATGGTGTTATAAAGTTCCGTCTTGGAATCCCGAAACAAAATCGCACACAAGCATTTTGTACCCGTTGTATAGCGCGTTCCGTTTTAGCAAACAGTCTTGGACCATATACCACGTCACCATAGTTAAGTAGAGATAGTACAAGACTTTCAGTCAGAAGTGACCGGACTTTTTCTGTCAGAAAGTTTCTAATTGTGTGTAAAACTTTCAATCTATAGAAGGCGTTTCTGATTTTAAGCTGCACGTGTTGTTCGAATCGTAAATCACCGTCTATCACGAGACCAAGATTCCTAGCTGACAGTATGTACCGGCACCAGGCTAAGGTCGTAGCCGCCGCTAACAGTAGCTATGATCGTCTATTCTATCTATCCCAAAATGAGAGGACCCGATTCGGCTGTAAGTTTTGTAAGTAAGAATGATAAGTCTGAATTTCTCGTTCGTCGAGAAATCCGTTAGGCGTACAATAGTCGAACGAAGTTTGGTTCAGAAGTTACAGTTTCTAGTTAGACAGAGAAAGCATATATGTCCGCGAGCCGGTAATTTGCATCAGTCAGCGGTGTATTGCGCCAGAACGATCGTTGTTATATTTTATGTGATGGCACCATCTGGTTTTTGTATATCTGAGCGCATTGGAACATCTTTTGTTTTAGTTTTGGTTTTAGTTTTAGTGATCGATCACAGTTATAGTATAGATATCCGTCGTAGTTTTACGACGTGAGTACTCAATGATATTTCATGTGCTCGCTAGTAGCGGCTTGTGGTGGTTCCAATTATATATTTGGTTCACGGCAATAACGATCCGAAAAGACCGGTTCACACAATTGCGATTTGAGTTCCGAAATGGGTTCTGAACTAGCGGTTACCTCAAAAGGTCCGTAACGTTTTGAAACCTTCAACTCTGCGCAATTTGAGCTGGATGTTATCGAAACGCAAGCATTTTTTGTTTTAGGATATCTAACCCACACCATAGCGAAGTGCATAGTTCGATAAATACCGAACTATGAATTCCACTAGCCGCAGCACGTCCTGGGCTGAGCCAAATCATATATACCGACTCAACTTACACGTTAGACATCCAGCGAAATTTACATTTAATTTAAAAATGCAACTTGAATCCAACCTGACTCAAGGCAATGCAAAACTCCTACCCGGACCTAAACAATGAACTTTAGACTGTAAATTGATCTCTTCGCGCGTCCCCGACAACACTCAAATGTCAAAATATCAACAGGATATGTTATCTGTGTTGACACCGGTTTAACTTTGTTCTGAATTTGTTATTTCCATCCGCGGAACCTCATCGATCAAACAGTCTCCCTATGCCCTGCCAACCTAGGTTTAGCCGCAACTAAACTCCTGTCTAGCCTAGTCTAAAAACCTAGTGTTATACCACGTCCATCATCGACACCACTCGAAAATGGTTGAGTTTGATTTGAATGTGCTTGAATGTTTAACGACTGTGTGTGTGGGAATTACAAAACTCGCTACTCGAAAGGAAATGAGGAGAGGATTAGCCCGCGAATATCCTAAGAGCCAATCCAGGAACCCTATGGTGAAGGAAAAAGGAATTTAGGGTCGCTCCAAGCCCAGACTCAGACTCAGATAAATTGACTTAAAAGTTCTTTCCTAACGACCCAAGGATAGTTTTGGAATTAGGGGTAGGTTGATATAAAGGTAGGAACCGAGGTATATCTCGGCGCTTCAGACACTCACGAAAACCCACTGAAACTTCGCAATCACCAATTCGTATAGTTCTGACGCGTAACACGGCAGACAAAACTGTTTAGAACTCATGAGACGACTGTCACAGTAGCTAGACGCTGAGACTGAATGCTCTCCCCTCCCACGAGCTGGTATTTATATACCTCACATGTCTGAAAAAATGGCGTCCTTTGCGAATACGCTCTGCCCAAGCGAAGCTTCTTATCACTAACTACACAGGGTCTAATTTCAACCATGCCATGCAGATCCGCCGTTCTACAAATTGTGTGTACGCATATTCACTATGATCAACCGTAGGTGATCACTCAAATCATTTGGTACTGCCGATACACAGAATCTGTTGATCGCTGACCAATAAAAGCTTGTTGCGATTAATTAAGCATTACCCGACCGCTAGCTGCGCGTAGCAAAAGACCACTAGTATGATATTCAGAATAGAGGTGTCAGACTCTCCATATCATACCTCAATCGCAATTGTATATTTGCAATCAACATAATAGCTTTCTCCGTTCCGTAATAACCTTTCATTATTTAGTTACTCATAATTTTATTCAACGCGCAGCCAAATCGGCTCTGATCTCTACACATCTCGCAGGAATGCGACAAAAAAACTTGGCCTGAAAACTTCCACGAATCAACCCACGCGTCTTTTTTTTTCGAACTTTGCCAGTAAGCAACACAAAACCCCCAAACGTTATCTGAACCGATTCTCGTATTCAAAACAGCGCGGCGTTGGGCTAGCCCTCTATCACGCAGAATGAAGTATCTAATGTACCGACTCTCGTGTACCATTACAGCCCCCTCCCAGACCTTGAGACACTGTTTATCTCAGTTAACATGGCGCAAGGATCTCATTACCACTATGCTACCCATGCTTTGTCCATATCTACTCTATATGTACGGACATCTCAAATCATGTACACAGACCGAAGAATCTGTCAATTATGTATATAATATTTACACAACTCGATTGAGTTCTCTCCTGTCTTATCTTATTTATCTATCTAACTATACAACCTCGCTTACCCGCAATTTATCCTAATTCGTATTACTATATATACCTATATACAAATTGTTTTTTTTTTGTTTTTTTTTTTTTTTGTTTCCAAACCATGCAAGATCCTTAAATCTACAAAGTAGTTACTCAAATTTACAGCTTACAGCTTAATTATATAACCTTTACACACTATCTTATTTATCTACGCCCTTATTCGTCCTCACATAATACCTGGCTATATTTATAGTATTGAAGTTACCCAATATCTCATTTGAACCCGGATCTACTAACGTATAACAGTTAGGATATACCACTGCCGAAATAACATAAGGCCCTTTATACAACAACGAAAATTTCCGCATGATTTTATGTTCTTTATTTGAACGCACAAAGGTCTTAAGTTTCACATAATCACCTATACGATAGACCTCTAACTTACGCCGTTTGTCCGCCTGTCGCTTACGTCGTTCACTAGAACTTTTAGAGTTTTCTATCGCTACATTCCGCACCTGTTCCGAATCTCGCACACTATGGCCTAATAACCATTCATCGCCTAATTCCTTGTCAATAGTTAACGGTTCCCGCCTACCAAACGCTAACTCATTAGGCGCAAAGCCTGTGCTTGTGTGTTCGATATTATTATAGCAATTCTGAATGTCCGGTAACACGTCTACCCAACTACGATTACTTCCGCCGCAATAAGTTCTAATCAGCCGACCTAGCTCGCGATTCACTCTTTCTACGCTATTAGAATTTGGACAATACACCGACGTATGAGTGACCCGAATCCCCAGCTGTTTGAGTCCAAATTCCCAAACTTTCGATATGAACTGTGGTCCTGAGTCCGTAATTATAGTTTCGATAGGTACCTCCCTATGAAATCTCTTTGTACAAGCGAGCACGCTCCTACCTGTCGCTTTTCGCATTGGATATAATTTTATTACTTTACTGTACACGTCTTGAATCACATATATATATTGATATCCGAATTTACCTACGGGCAATGGCCCATAAAGGTCCGAAAAAACTTTCTCACCCAACCTTTCCGCCAACACCGGTGTACAAGGACCAACGGTATTGTTAGTACTTGGTTTGACCTTTTGACATATGTCACAACTTCTTATCACCGCGCTAATCACCCTACTCATATGAAGAAAATAATATCTGTCCTTCATCAGTGCTAATATTTTATATCTGCCGTAGTGACCTATTTCTTCATGTATGTGTAAAATAAGTTCCTCCTGTAGTGATTTCGGAATTACTAGCAACTGTACGTTCCGCTTCGGCACGCGAAAATATAACGTATCACCTACTAGCTTGTAATTTTCAAAACCTCTCGTTCCCGTATCTACCACCTTACGTCTGATACAACCGCTAATTCGATTTAACCGCTCATCTTCGCTTTGTAATCTCGCAATGTCCCGTAAACTCGAAATAACACTTGCGGTATTCGATGCCTGAAACCAGAATATCCCCGGCTGAACATTTGTACTGTCAATCATACCTCCAGATCCCGCTATTTGCCTGCTTAGCGTGTCGGCAATTTGATTATCAGTCCCTCGCACAAATTCTATGTCGTAATCGAATTGCTCTAAAAACATAATCCACCTCGTTACGCGTGCCCCTAATAAGGTCCACGACTTAATGAACGTCAAACTTTTATGATCAGTTCTAATAATAACTTTTTCTCCCCGCAAATATATCTCAAATCGCTTTAAAGTGTATATAACTGCATACATTTCCTGTTCACTGATCGACCATCTAGTCTGGGCACCCTTGAATGCCTGCGAACAGAACCCTATAATTCGTTCCTGGCCCGATTCATCTAATTGATAAACATAGCCCCCAATTCCTATAGCGCTGGCGTCACATTGAACATAATATGTTTTTCCCGCCAATGGCTGACTCAAAATTATACTTTCTGAGAATTGGTTTTTTATCTCGTCAAAAGCACTTTGCATCTGCGCATTCCAGACGAACTTGACTCCAGACCGTAATAAATTGTACAAGGGCTGTGTTAACGTTCCAAAATTTTTTATAAACCTCCGAAAGTAATTTATGAACCCCAAAAACGCCCTCAATTGCCTGACAGTTCTGGGTGACGGATATAATTTAAGTGTTTCAATTTTGTCCGGGTCCATCTGCAAACCTTGTGTAGACAAAATATGCCCCAATAACTTGACCTTTTTTTGTGCGAACTCGCATTTTTTTAGTTTGCACGTGAAGCCCGCGTCTTTCAATTTACTCAGAACCGTGTCCACTTGAGACAAATGCTGTTCGAAGTCACCCTCAGTTAAAATTGCCAAATCGTCAACAAAATTTAAACAATATGACCTAACCTCTGGCCCTAGAATTAAGTCCATCGCCCTCGAAAATGAACCCACACTGGTTTTCAACCCCTGAGGTAAAACGTTGTAAACATAACTTCTGCCTTGATATACAAAACCCGTGTATCGTTTAGATTCGTCTGATAATGGTATAGAAAAATACGCATCTTTGATATCAATAACACCTATGTAGTTTATCCGGCGCCCGGATTGCAATATCTCACTCATTAAAGGTGTGGTTTCAACCTCCCCGACCATTCCCATGTTCAATTGTCGTGCATCTAGCAAAATACGGACCTCTCCTGTTTTCTTTAATGTACAAGTCAATGGACTGCTGAAATCCGTAGATTGCCTGCTAATAATACCTATAAATTCCATTTCTTCCAATCGTTTTGTTACTTTATCGCGATATGCGAACGGTATGGGATAGCTTCGTTTTACGAAAGGCGTTTCATCTCTCATTTTTATCTCATGTATATATTTATTTGTCCGACCTACTCTATCGCTAAACAACTCTGCATGCTTATTTAACACCGGCAATAACCTTGTTTTGTGTTCAACAGGTATTGATGAATTATTCACATATTCCTCTATCATATTTCTACAGGTATCTTGGTTCTGTACTTCCATTGTACAACAGCAAGATTCCGGATTAGGACCAGTACCTAATGGTATTTCACACATCCGCCCGGCGCTTCGTATAATTAGCCTCTTATTACCCTCACACATTAAACTGGCTCGCGTCTGTTGTATAAAATCAAACCCCAAAATTAAATCTTTAGGCACCCTTGTTAATACTAGCATTGGAGTATCGATAACGCATTCACCTATTGTTAATGGTAACGTTACTAATTTATCAACCTTTTCCTTACTGACTCCAAATGCACCTGTGATTCTCAAACTTGGAATCGGTATTTCCGTCGGTTTTCCCAATTGACTGCACACTTCTTCGTACACTCTCCGACTTATTACGCTGATTTCGCTCCCCGAATCAATCAAACTCCTTACAACAATATTCCCAATACGCACATCTATCTCAGGTAATGTCAAAGTACTACATAACTCGCGCCCACACTCAGTCGAATCGTCGTCTCTGAATATCGTATGTAAACGTCTGTCATTTCGATCTCTACAATTCGATCTAGATTTTTCCTCTAAACACACGGCATAACCGTGCGCTTTATGCGCTAATAATTGAATAAATTCATTCACACCCACGTTCGAATCCAAATTACACAAATCATACAATCTATGCTTTTTCCCAATTTGATCGGCTGTCCACCCAAACCGTAATAAATATCTGAGCGCGAACGACCCGCGCGAGTCCACTAGTTTTTTGAATTCTGACTTACCGCATTATTCCTGTCACTTGAACTTTGCCCTGCCTCTGTATCTCCTGAACCCCTCTGAAACCCTATTGCCTTGAAGCTAGGCTGAGGCTGTCTGCCTCTACCGCGAAAATAACCGCGACCGCGCGTCCCAAATTCGTTTCGCGCCTTCGTTACCGCGTTATAATTATTACTACGACTTATCGCGTTATAACGTAACGTATTTACCCGCATAGCTCGATATTGCCCACGCATGTAGCTATCCCGCTTTACGTTATTCGTATTCATAGGTTCCGAACCATGTATCGCACTTAATCCTCCATCGACATTCCGTTCTAAATGCCGAAGGAATTCGACCGCATCCCGTATGGTCATTGACTCCTTTCTAGAAAAAACGCTACCTGAATATCACGCGGCAACTGTCTGAAAATCGTGTTGATTTTCTCCGTATCAGTAAACGGTATCGTAAGCTCATATATGCTATTCAATTGAGAGGCAAAGAATTCTTCCATACTTTGACCTTTCTTAGAATCAAACTTCGCAGTTAGGAATCTTTGCTTAATTAATTCCTGTTCATTATCACCCCAGAATACCTCTCTGAAATCTTTTTCAAAATCCGAATAGGTTCGCCATGAGTCTCTGTATATGCTCATTCGAACTTTTGCAATTCCTACCAAACTATCCGTTGCCCATATCAAAGCCCTAGAACTATCTCCCGAGACTTTAATATAAGCCTTTAAATCTCTTAAGAAAATCATCGGATTTTCCGAATTCCGCCCATCGAATGTCGGCAACTTCTGTGTCATTTTCACAATGCATGATTGACGTTTTTCTACCGATTGTTCAAACGTCTCTAGTTCCTGTCTGTCAGTCTGTCTGTCCGAAGTCCTACTAGCATTGCTCGTGCTGGAACCCCTTTCCAAACTGTCTAATCTATTCACTATTTCAGATAACAATTGCGTCACCTGCCCTGACGCCATATCACTTGTATGCGAAAGTGAATAATAATAATAATAATAATAATACCTTGGACACCTTTTACACACATTGATCCAGCCCCAAACTAGGATTCCCTGTATCTTGGGTACTAGACAACGTTATATATACTTTTATAGAGAAATATTATACTTAGATAGACAAACAACCATGACCAGGGCACAGACAACCGCTCTCATCAAACAAACATTCGCCCCCACCGGGACTCGAACCCGGGACCCCCGGTTTCGTAGGCAGCGTCACTACCGACTCGGCCATTCGGGTCGTCAACCCGTGCTATCGTCTCGTGCTACCCGACTAACGTTTTTTTTTCTAGTCGTAGCTCGTCTGAAAACAATGCCCCTTTTTTTTGCTTATTTCTTATTTACAAAACTGAACTGTTTAAAATCGTTTCTACGTTGTGTTATTTTTAAAAGTAACGCGTTAGACCTTGATTCTTTTAGAATATCTAGGAATATCTAGGTATCAGATTATCTAGGATATCCTTCGGTCTCGGCTCCAAAAATCTGTACCGGCACCAGGCTAAGGTCGTAGCCGCCGCTAACAGTAGCTATGATCGTCTATTCTATCTATCCCAAAATGAGAGGACCCGATTCGGCTGTAAGTTTTGTAAGTAAGAATGATAAGTCTGAATTTCTCGTTCGTCGAGAAATCCGTTAGGCGTACAATAGTCGAACGAAGTTTGGTTCAGAAGTTACAGTTTCTAGTTAGACAGAGAAAGCATATATGTCCGCGAGCCGGTAATTCGCATCAGTCAGCGGTGTATTGCGCCAGAACGATCGTTGTTATATTTTATGTGATGGCACCATCTGGTTTTTGTATATCTGAGCGCATTGGAACATCTTTTGTTTTAGTTTTGGTTTTAGTTTTAGTGATCGATCACAGTTATAGTATAGATATCCGTCGTAGTTTTACGACGTGAGTACTCAATGATATTTCATGTGCTCGCTAGTAGCGGCTTGTGGTGGTTCCAATTATATATTTGGTTCACGGCAATAACGATCCGAAAAGACCGGTTTACACAATTGCGATTTGAGTTCCGAAATGGGTTCTGAACTAGCGGTTACCTCAAAAGGTCCGTAACGTTTTGAAACCTTCAACTCTGCGCAATTTGAGCTGGATGTTATCGAAACGCAAGCATTTTTTGTTTTAGGATATCTAACCCACACCATAGCGAAGTGCATAGTTCGATAAATACCGAACTATGAATTCCACTAGCCGCAGCACGTCCTGGGCTGAGCCAAATCATATATACCGACTCAACTTACACGTTAGACATCCAGCGAAATTTACATTTAATTTAAAAATGCAACTTGAATCCAACCTGACTCAAGGCAATGCAAAACTCCTACCCGGACCTAAACAATGAACTTTAGACTGTAAATTGATCTCTTCGCGCGTCCCCGACAACACTCAAATGTCAAAATATCAACAGGATATGTTATCTGTGTTGACACCGGTTTAACTTTGTTCTGAATTTGTTATTTCCATCCGCGGAACCTCATCGATCAAACAGTCTCCCTATGCCCTGCCAACCTAGGTTTAGCCGCAACTAAACTCCTGTCTAGCCTAGTCTAAAAACCTAGTGTTATACCACGTCCATCATCGACACCACTCGAAAATGGTTGAGTTTGATTTGAATGTGCTTGAATGTTTAACGACTGTGTGTGTGGGAATTACAAAACTCGCTACTCGAAAGGAAATGAGGAGAGGATTAGCCCGCGAATATCCTAAGAGCCAATCCAGGAACCCTATGGTGAAGGAAAAAGGAATTTAGGGTCGCTCCAAGCCCAGACTCAGACTCAGATAAATTGACTTAAAAGTTCTTTCCTAACGACCCAAGGATAGTTTTGGAATTAGGGGTAGGTTGATATAAAGGTAGGAACCGAGGTATATCTCGGCGCTTCAGACACTCACGAAAACCCACTGAAACTTCGCAATCACCAATTCGTATAGTTCTGACGCGTAACACGGCAGACAAAACTGTTTAGAACTCGTGAGACGACTGTCACAGTAGCTAGACGCTGAGACTGAATGCTCTCCCCTCCCACGAGCTGGTATTTATATACCTCACATGTCTGAAAAAATGGCGTCCTTTGCGAATACGCTCTGCCCAAGCGAAGCTTCTTATCACTAACTACACAGGGTCTAATTTCAACCATGCCATGCAGATCCGCCGTTCTACAAATTGTGTGTACGCATATTCACTATGATCAACCGTAGGTGATCACTCAAATCATTTGGTACTGCCGATACACAGAATCTGTTGATCGCTGACCAATAAAAGCTTGTTGCGATTAATTAAGCATTACCCGACCGCTAGCTGCGCGTAGCAAAAGACCACTAGTATGATATTCAGAATAGAGGTGTCAGACTCTCCATATCATACCTCAATCGCAATTGTATATTTGCAATCAACATAATAGCTTTCTCTGTTCCGTAATAACCTTTCATTATTTAGTTACTCATAATTTTATTCAACGCGCAGCCAAATCGGCTCTGATCTCTACACATCTCGCAGGAATGCGACAAAAAAACTTGGCCTGAAAACTTCCACGAATCAACCCACGCGTCTTTTTTTTTCGAACTTTGCCAGTAAGCAACACAAAACCCCCAAACGTTATCTGAACCGATTCTCGTATTCAAAACAGCGCGGCGTTGGGCTAGCCCTCTATCACGCAGAATGAAGTATCTAATGTACCGACTCTCGTGTACCATTACAAGTACTCTTTCAATGTCTTCACCATTTATTTGTATCCTCGGGCTTTGCTCTACTACCGAATTTCGTTGGTGTTTTGTTCCTAAAACTAGAAATTTAGATTTTGGTAGATTGAGGACTAGTGCGTTTTCGTGTGACCATACCAAGATGCTTTTCAGGTCCTCGTTTATCATCTTAACAGCTTGTTCAGTATTTTGTGGTTTAAAAGAATGGTACAATTGGGTATCGTCTGCATATAAATGAACCTTGCAATTAGTAATCCTTTTGATGAGGTCAGCAGTGTATAAGATAAATAGTAAGGGTTAAGTTGCCAGCAACTACTGTATTGAATTAATATAAATTTTGAATAACTGTAACTGTTATCAAGTCAAATGAACAAATGAATCATTTATGTAATTTATTGTACATTTGAAATCAGAATTATGAAGCAATATTAAAAAAAAAAACTAGTGGCTATAAAACAAAAATAATACTTTTATCTTGTTACTTCACACTTTTCATCACATTCTCCCCATATTTCTCAAAATCATCTCCTCTAAAAAAAAAACTACTAATCTCATCCAAAATAACTCGTGCCAAACTAATAAAATTTTCTATTCGGCCTTCATAAATATCTACATTCCTAAAAACAAAAAAACAACCGTTCATTCATACTTCTCTTGCTAGCTGTACCTACTGTAAATTTTCATTCTGTGCCCTTCTTCAAATATGCCTTTTTTACTTCACGCAATCTTTATTGGAGAAAAAAAGTCAATAGTTTCGTATCGTCAACCCTTTTACAAAGATAGAAAAATCTGCCTATAGCTTTATAATTATAATAAAGTAATAAAATTCACTTACATTTTACGCATTTAAATACCATTGTCCGAAAAAAATAAAACTTGCCACGCATGATGTGGTCGATCGTCGCCCGTATCGCACGCAGGTTCTGGAGTCAGCTTATCTTGGGACCCGTACATCTCCCAGCTGCTCCTCACTTGACCCGTACGTTACGCCCGGCGCCCTGCTATCCACATCACAGGCTTGGAAATACGCCCAGCACCCGGCAGCAAAAACCTCTCCTGTATTTAATTTTCTCTCTTCTGTATTCGTCATCTTCTTCCATATTTTTCCGAATATTTATTTACATTTACTTGCCATTTGGCACAGCACTACCTCGCGAGAGGTAGGCTGGCCTGGCAAGGTCGCCATGTAAGGATGGGCCTATAGGTGGTAAATGATACGCGTTGCAGGTTCAATGTATAGTTGTATAATGCGTAATGTTACAAATAAGGTTGGCTATTTATAGACGTAGGTAATTAGGGTTCAGGTGTGCATACACTACACTGTACTTTAGTTACAAAAACAGGAATCCGTGAACATAAGTTACATGAATCGGGCATCACGATGATGATGATGGGGATGATGAGGTGAGCCGTCCGATGAAGCAGAGGCGGGTGATCGGTCCTCTATTGTGACTATTTCACCCCATTCCCAGTGTATGGGCACTGGTTGGTTCAACAGATGTCCCTCCCCAGGGGCATCACGATACTTTTGTTATGGTTGGTAAATAAAGTTGGCTTGAAAGAGTTTAACCCCAGAAAATTAAGAAAACACGGCATATCAGGCAAATTTGTATGAAGATATAAAGAAATACTGATAAGATGCTTACGTCATTGGCCGTTTCACCAAGTAGAGTGATGAAACTTCCAGATCCACAGGAGATACAACGTTGGGTGTACCGCTCCAGATACAGCATAACGCGAGCATGCAACTCTTGCTGAAATCAAAGAGATACTTGTAAATTAGATCAGGAACCTAGGAAGTTGCCTAAGCAATAGAATTGGTGAAATACCTTCTGATTTTCAGTCAGCAGATCGTAAGTCGTCGACCTGAATAAGGAGTGCTTAAACTTCATGTAGCCACAAAACGCGAACTTCGGTAAATCTCGGCAGTTATCTGCAATCGTAAAGATTAACCTGTTACGTTATTGCCCTATGTGTTGCCCTAGTTTTTAATGTTTTATAATTTTTACATGGAAATGCTCTGTATTTCTGGAATAAAACTTTATTATTATTATTATTATATTAAAAACATTACCTTATTTCCATTGGGAGACTTCAGATGGTACTAGTTACGTCAGAACCAACGTACTACGGAAAAATGTGATCACTGTATACACAATGGACATATTTGTATTACAGAAAATGCTTTTACCCACAAATGGTCGACTTACGTGGCTGACTGGTACCCAAACAAGTGCAGAATGGGGGCTTAGCATCCAGTATAGATGGCGCCGGATGCACCAACACAAAAGATGTATCCCGGGTGAAGTCTCCGCCTTCGCACTCTAAAACTCTGATATTGAACAGTTTTTCTATAGCTGTAAAAATACTTTCGATGTAATTCACATCACCACCGGCTCAGTGTTCCGAAGCTATTTACGTAAGCGGGTCTCAAAAGTAGCCGAGCTGGCTTATAGATAGCAATACTGGCTGATATATTTTTTTTGTAATTCGAAAGTTCGAATCTTTTGGCGCGTAAATTTGAAAAAAGAAGAATCTACGTTCTTTTGTTTTTGTTTCATACCCATTAATCTAGATTGATCTGAGTGATTTTGCAAACATGGACAAAATTGGCCATCGATATGTCATACAATACTTTCACTTGAAAGGTAAAAAAATACAAAGGTATAATAAAAATATAAAGGTAGGAAAATACTTTCATTTCATTCAATTCCATTTCATAAGTCCAACCCATATTAAAGTTGAGCTAGAATCTAATCTGAAAGAGCCTGCTCCTTCATTCACAGTAATAAAATATTGGGTCGCTCGCGTTCAAAAATAGTGAAAAAAGTACAAAAACTAGTATTGGAAGACCATAGACAAAAAGTGCGCGAGTTAGCAGACATTGTAGGGATTTCAAAACGTGCTATACATTGCATATTGACTGAAAACTTAGTCATAAAAAAGCTGTGCGCAAGATGGGTGCCACGATTGCTCACCATTGAACAAAAGCAGCAACGGGAGGAAGTTTCGATGCAGTGTTTGGAGAAATTTCAACGCAATAAAACCGACGTTTTACGACGATTTATCACGATAGAAGAAACATGGGTCCACCACTTCACCCCTGAGACGAAAGAACAGTCTAAACAGTGGACTGAAATGGGAGAACCGGCTTCAAAGAAGGCAAAGTCAGTTTTATCTGCTGGCAAGGTCATGACGTCAGTGTTTTGAGCATGGGATCATTTTTATTGATTATCTTCAAAAAGGCGAAACCATCAACGGCGAGTACTACGCAAAACTACTGCAGCGTTTGAGTTAAGAAATTAATAAAAAACCGGTCAAGTGCGAGTCTAAATCGCGCACGAAGGGTTCCGTACCACCGTTCAATGGAAGCGATGGTGTGGAGTGATTAGTTCGGATTTTACACAGCAAAATATTGTTTACAAAGTTATTGGTGCGGTTACTTTCACACTCCATGTACGTAACCAGGTGCATCCATAAGTTTGTATGTGGTATTGAAAGAATTGTTGTATGTATGCCCCTTAAATATTTCTTTTATCCTGTTTTTTAGTATTTGTTGTTATAGCGGCAACATAAATACATAATCTGTGAAAATTTCAACTCTCTAGCTAGCTAGGTTCTTGAGATACAGCCTGGTGACAGACGGACGGACGGACGGACGGACGGACAGCGGAGTCTTAGTAATAGGGTCCCGTTTGGAACCCTTCGGGTACGGAACCCTAAAAACGGCCGCATTTAGCGAAAAAGAAAGTGTAGTTACATCAGGACAATGCACCGGTTCATAAGTCCAAGCAATGGCAAAAATTAATGAGTTAAAGTTTGAATTGCTTCCCTATGCACCTTATTCACCAGATCTAGCTCCCTCGGATTATTTTCTGTTCCCAAAGTTGAAAAAGTGGCTCGGCGGGAAAACATTTGCCAATAATGAAGAGGTTGAGTCTGCTGTTGATGGCCTTTTTTGAGGAGCTTGTCACAGACATACAGATAAACAGGGTATCTAAGCTATCGAACATCGCTGGGAAAAGTGAATTGCGTTAAAAGTAGACTAGGTATATTGAGAATAAATATGTTTTGTTCGAATTATTTTGTGTTATCTTTGTTAAGCCGCTTACTTGTGGAACCACCTCGTGTGTGGTTCTACGATCCTAGTCCTAAGTCCTACCTTCTGCGACTTTTCGCGGCGAGTCACTCTGAAGCAAATGCATAAGCATTCGCCTCGAAAATACGTCTCCAAGTACGGAACTGCATTTCAAAATCATCTTTTCAAATGGATTCAACGAATCATAGGTCTTCAGAATTGTTGCTGAAAAATAACAAAGTAGCTATGACTGTTATTTATTGCATAACTTTCAGGCATCTTGTGTTAAATGGAAGTTGTTACCATCCATAGTCATGTCGACTTTCATGTTGTCAAAGTTGTATGCTTCGGTGAGGACAGCCATTTGTATAATCTCACTATCTGATACAGCGAGCGCCGTCCTTGACCTCGAGCTACTGGCACTAATATCCTGTGAACAAATATTGGAATTTATTAGCCAAGATGATTGTGTAGATATGGCTCCCGGAGGTTAATGGCCTATTGGTAGGAAAACTTCCTCGGACACATTTGTTAGTTTGTTTAAGAAATATTTTTATTGTCTCTTTACAAAAATATCACGGAATTGCGAAGAGTTATTTCATGAGATAGCGCTTTTCAATCTAGTTAACAATTAATTATCACTTAGAAAGAAATTGCTAATATTGTAGGTACTAATTACGAAACTTTCCAAAAAACAACATTTGGGGTATTCAGTATTTTACACCTTTCCCGTCCACTCTTCACGGATTTGTTTAGGTGTCTTTAAAGATAAAAGACCTGTAAACAGTTGTACCAAGTACCGTTAGTTAGAGATCTATATTATTATTTTTTTATATATCTTCAAGCATTTACTGACAAAAATAGATAGTGAAAAATATATACCGACACAAAGTATCGCTGCACAGTAGTCCACCTACTTATGAAATAGACATATGATATTCCAGTTACATTATTTCTGGGGTAGTAATATCTCGATATCTCCGTTCGGACTGAGTTTATTAGACATGCCATACAATGTTTTGTTTGTTATGTCGTGGTCTAGAAACTTAAATATGTACATCATTGTACTGAATTGACATAATCCTACGGTACCTAGACAATTTGATATCAAATCAATATATCACATCGTCTCTGCATTTGCGGCGTACTACCTCACTTTAGAGAAAGCACCCGTTGCAGTCACGTGATCATTTAATTGTGCCAGATACGGGTTTTGCACCACTTTTCTGTGCGGCTTGTATGTGTATTGTTTGAGTAATATTCTAATACTTGGAATCAACACCGGCCGGCAGCTGTGAGTTGCCCTTAAAACGAAATGCGGCGTTGCATCTGGCAATAGCGGATGGCAGAAAATAAATACCAAAATAATTATATTATCTGCCGATACTAATATTTTTTCTGATCACCGACCCCGCTTCAAGGAGGTTCAAGCCGAGACCTAAAACCGGTTACAGAGTGGACTGAACCTATCCTGGAAAGATCTTAACTTAACACACCATTGTGCATAATGCAAATACCTTTAATGAACCAACCTGACTGGTTTCTATTTTCCGCTGCAGTAATACTGGAGATGGCAGGATGGCCCCTGAAGTCTGCGCTTCGGAGCGGGTCGTCGTTACAATACTCAAATCACTTCTCTGTACCAGCGAAATGACGAAATTCTGGATCCACCCAGGCATGCCGTGACTGGCACTTTGGATTAACCTGAATTTGATAAAGGTCATTCATAAATTAACCGCAATAGTATAACAGAATAGAAGAGGATACAAAATTCATCTATTGTATGCGAGATGTACAATACAGGACCTTGTTGATTGGGGTATACCTAAGGAGGTCTATGTACGGTCAGTTCTTGCGGTTCGTCCAAATTTGCTTGTTCGATTCCAAATCGATATTCGATCGATGGTTTCGGAACGGCCATTTTGAATTTGACGTTGCTGCCAACCTAGCAGTTTTTGACAACTGACAGACGAAAAGCCCTCGCAATGTAACGCGTATTGATTGGGGTATTGAATTTAAATCGCAAGCCATCTGGAATGTATTCGGGTTCCCCTCAGGATTGTCTATATAGCTGAGTGTGTTGTGGTTCCCCGAACCAGATAAAGTTCGCATTTACGTGGCCGATTGGTTTTCCCACGTAACATAACCTGTGTTGGAACACTGTGCTCGTCGAAGCTGGCCTGCCAGTCATACCTGGTTGGCTGAAGAACCTGTCTACCAAGAAGAGCCTAGGGTGCACCCGGGCCTTGCAGAGAGACAGGAAGTTGACGGGACCGAAGCACAGACCAGGTTAGATCGACTCATAAGTATTAGCTCGGTGAATCGCCGACGTTCACACTTCTTGGCATCTGATCGCTACGCTACCTCGTAGCTATGGGCCCCTGCGAGGTCATTGGGTGCCGAGAGGCCTGAACATTTTGGTAGCAAGAGCGTGGTTTCCTGAGATTTGCAGCCGTCAAGGGCTCCAGGAACCCACGATTTGGGACTATCAATCTGTAGGTATAGGCGGTTATTAGCTAACTTGGTGTTGTTCCTGTATCCACATAGATTGGTAGTATTGTAAGCTATAAGTCTATTGCTGGTAGTAGACAGACAGATATTACAGTTTTCCCTAAATGACCAGTTGTACTGAGATGTGACTCAGAATAGTAGGTACTCAACTTAGGTACATTGTAGGTGAATTGAAATTTGCATTGAAGTACCAGTTAGTCAATCTATTAGTGGTCTAGTAATGCTAATGAATGTTTGGTTAACATAGGTAGTTACATCTATTGATAGCAGGCTATTACATTGTTTTCAGTTTATAGCAATTTATAACTTGAACTAATATTGACTATCTGTGTGTGTTATAATGATATAGGGAAACTAAATTGTATTTACAGAATTTATATAGATATAAAACTCGGTTCCTATTGTTTAAGGAAAACAGCATTGTTTAAGTTGTGGTTTAGGGTTCCCTCGTTTGGGTTATAGACTGGAGGGTCCAATATAATTGAGTTACTGCAAATTGTGAGTAAGTATCGTTCCGATCATGTCGTTATCTGAAATCCAGAAGGGTGTTTCTAAGGAACTCAGATGGTTTTCCTCCGCGCACGGTCTGATAGACCGTTTAGATAGGCATGATGTGGTATTGGAGCGGTCTATGGACGTTAAGGAACGTTACAACAGGGTGCTCGAATTGTCCGCGCAGGCGGAATCAGTTGATGGTTGCGCACCTGACAGGCTGTCACGGTTGCTAGGGGATGTCGACCAATGTATGGAGATGGCAGCTGCTATTACGCAGAAGGCTGCGGACATACGTAGACAGCGCGAGTCCAGCCATGGTGGTGACATTGAAGCACCTCTGCCGCTTCAGGGTTCGGGGTCCAGGTTACCTGCCATAACTATGCCTACCTTTGACGGAGTGTCCGGTGAATGGATGAGCTTCATCAATCTGTTCGACAGTTTGGTGCACATGCGATCGGACATTACCAAGTCTGTCAAGATGGCTCAGCTGGTGGCAGCATTGAGGGGCGAGCCTAGGGAGCTGGTCGCTCATTTGACAGTTACGGAGGGTAACTATGAAACGGCCAGGCAATTGTTGGTCAGACGTTACCATAACAAACGGAGGTTGGCCGATGCCCAACTGAACCGTTTGTTTAGTATCCCGGTTGTGAACAAGGTCGGGGCCATACAGACGGAGGTTTTGAACCCATTGTTGTCCGTCACCAAGGCTCTAGAGAATCTTGGACTTCCGGTTGGTGAATGGTCGTACCTACTGTTGTACATTGTACTTTCCCGCCTACCCGCTGACGTGCAGACTCGTTTCGAACAGTCTCACGGGAGGTCGGCCGAGGACCTGCCCGCCTTCTCCGACTTGGTCGGATTCTTGGAAGAGGAGGCTCGACGGGCAGAGAATTTGGGGTTGACGGTCACCCATCCTTCGGAGCCACAGAGAGCTGCCGGGAGCGCTGTGAGTAGGGGCCCTCCGACGAGGAAGGACCGCACCAACCGGCAGTCATATGGGACTGTGAGTGCATTGACCCCACATAGTGAGACCTGCCCATGTTGTAGGCAGATTGGCCATGCTGTGGCCAATTGCAATAAGTTCGGGGAACTTAGGGTTCAGGGACGGCGCCGGATGGCCAAGCAGCGGAGCTGGTGTTTCCTGTGCCTCGGGCCACACATGGCTAGGTACTGCACGCGCACAAAAAGGTGCGGATATTGTGGTGGGGCCCACAACAATCTGTTGTGCATGAACCGGTCCGGCCAACAGCCTCCACAGGGCCGTATCCAGGGTGACACGGCATGGGGCCCTGAGAATTCGTTTGCGACTCGGAGCGCAACTCAGGAGCCAACGTCCCCACGTCCACAGGGCCGTACCCAGGGTGACACGGCATGGGGCCCTGAGAATTCGTTTGCGACTCGGAGCGCAACTCAGGGGCCAATGTCCCCACGTGCACAGGGCGGTACTAGGGTGCAGGGCCGCACTCAGGGTCATCACATGGGGGGCCCTGAGTTTTCGGTTGCGACTCAGCATCCGACTCAACGGGCAATGGGGCCACAAGCACGCAGCCACCCAGGGGTGCAGGGCCGCACTCAGGGTCATCACATGGGGGGCCCTGAGTTTTCGGTTGCGACTCAGCATCCGACTCAGCGGGACATTGGGTATGTTGAGCAGGCCGTAACGGGCGGGTGGCATGGGACACCTTCGAGCTATGCGGATGCGGTTCGGACGCCGCCTCAGTTGTCGCCCCGCTCGTCGCCTCGTCCTCGTCGGTCGCATGTGATGTCCCCCCCGCTCATGGAGCGGCCACGATTGAATTCACGCCCACCCCCCTTTACGGGGAATCGTAGGTTGGGAATGGAACCGGCGCGTGGGCCATTTGTACAATGGGACCCGCTGGCGTATAGCTGCATCCCTGATCGGTTACAGGCAGAGTGGGGCCCCGGGGGCCCTCGCTAGGAATTTGCGGCCCAACAATTTGTTGCCCCCCAACCGGAGACGGTGGTGTTACCGATCGCCTCTGTGCTTGTTTGGGATTTGGCGGGCAACCCAGCATACGTTCGCGCCCTATTAGATTCTGGAGCTCAGGGCTGCATTGTATCGAATGATTTAGCAAAATGGTTGGGCCTCAATATAAATAATGTATCGCTGCCGAGGAAATTGGTCCCTGCTGGGGATTACAGGGCAACCCTTCACGGGTTTTGTGATGCCTCTGAACGAGGGTTTGCGGCAGCGGTTTATTTGCGAACCGTCACCTCCACCGGGGAGGTCGACTTGCGTTTGGTTTTGGCAAAAAGCAAGGTAGCGCCTATTCGGACAAGGATGACGATTCCAAAACTGGAACTGTCCGGGGCTGCTCTTTTGACCAAACTTTTGAATCACACTCTAACAGTGTTGCGTGGGTCAGTGGTTTTGGAGGATACGGTGTACGCGTGGACGGACAGCCAGATTGTTTTGTGCTGGCTGAAGGCTTCGGTCCATAACTTAGAGGTTTTTGTTGCGAACCGTGTCTCCCAGATTGTGTCGTCTGAGGTCCCACTGACCTGGAGACATGTACCAGGAGAATTGAACCCGTCTGATTGTGCATCCAGGGGATGTCGGGCTCCTGAACTCGTTAGACACCATTTGTGGTGGGGACCACCCTGGCTTGCCAGGAGAGAATCGGACTGGCCCCACAGCCATGTAGTAGTATCTTCGGATCATGGCCCCAGAGCGGCCGTGCATGTTACCCAGAAGGCTGAGGACCCTGACGCCGGGTTTCTGCTGGACCGGTATAACCTATGTGTGTTTGTTTGTTTATCCACCAAGGCGGTACATCTCGAGCTCGTTGCTGATCTCTCGACAGAGGCTTTCATTGCTTGTTTGGATAGGTTTGTTTCTCGAAGGGGACTTCCAACTTTGATTCGCTCTGATAACAGCACTAACTACGTCGGTGCGGAACGATACTTACGAGAGATAGTCAACTTTTTGAATGTAAATAAAGTGGATATTGGAACGGCCCTCTCCCGTCGGGGTATACAGTGGACCTTCAGCCCACCGATTTGCCCCCACTGGGGTGGGATTTTTGAGGCCGTAGTTAAGTCAGCTAAGACGCACTTGGGGCGTATAGTAGGTCAGACCGCGCTGACTTTTGAGGAGCTCGCGACATTGTTTTGTAAGATCGAGGCCGTTCTCAATTCGCGACCGTTGTGTCCGCTCAGCTCGGATCCAAATGACCTGGAGGCTCTGACCCCAGGCCATTTCTTGATAGGACAGCCACTTAACGCGTTGCCCGAGCACCCCTTCGAGGGAGTGAAATTGTATCGGTTGTCAAGGTATCAGATGTTGCAGCAGTTTACTCAGAATTTCTGGAAGCATTGGTCGCTCGAGTATCTGCATATCTTACAACAGCGCCTTAAGTGGACTGACAAAACCAGCCCCCCTAGTGTTGGTGACCTCGTTCTGGTTAAGGATGCTAACCTACCGCCACTACGTTGGCGCAGGGGGCGCATTGTTTACTTGTTCCCTGGCAAGGACGGGACCCCCCGGTCTGCGGAGGTTCTAGTAGGAGGCTCGGTTCTAAAACGAGCGGTAGCAACGTTGTCTCGGCTGCCCGTAGATTAGGGGACAGGTGGGTGCCTGTCCGGGCGGGTGATTGTTCGATTCCAAATCGATATTCGATCGATGGTTTCGGAACGGCCATTTTGAATTTGACGTTGCTGCCAACCTAGCAGTTTTTGACAACTGACAGACGAAAAGCCCTCGCAATGTAACGCGTATTGATTGGGGTATTGAATTTAAATCGCAAGCCATCTGGAATGTATTCGGGTTCCCCTCAGGATTGTCTATATAGCTGAGTGTGTTGTGGTTCCCCGAACCAGATAAAGTTCGCATTTACGTGGCCGATTGGTTTTCCCACGTAACATAACCTGTGTTGGAACACTGTGCTCGTCGAAGCTGGCCTGCCAGTCATACCTGGTTGGCTGAAGAACCTGTCTACCAAGAAGAGCCTAGGGTGCACCCGGGCCTTGCAGAGAGACAGGAAGTTGACGGGACCGAAGCACAGACCAGGTTAGATCGACTCATAAGTATTAGCTCGGTGAATCGCCGACGTTCACACTTCTTGGCATCTGATCGCTACGCTACCTCGTAGCTATGGGCCCCTGCGAGGTCATTGGGTGCCGAGAGGCCTGAACATTGCTAGTTTCGCAAGTTATTTTTTGGCACTTTTTAACTTTTTATTATTGTATTGTGTTTAAATACTCCCTTAGATAAGTTTTTTTTTAAAGGTACTTACATTCGTGACCTAAATACTTTTTGAATAAACGGACGGAAAGGAATAACGGGGTGGACGGCGATGAAAACTGCATGGATGGTAATAAAACACTGGATGGCGATTAACTATTTGAAAAATGTGATGAAAAAAGTATTTTTCTTTTGTATTTGGTAATTAACTGCATTAATCTTTATCTCTTGATGTTTTTTGTTTCCGTAATCTGTCTTTCGCTAGTTTCTTCTCTTTGCTAAGCTTTTGCTTTGTTCTTGCCATTTTTGCCTGAAATTTAAGGCAAGGAAGGCAAGTACAATAAGGCAAAAAGAAAAGGAAAAATTTTGTATGGAGATTGTACCAGCTGTCACCCGCCATTTGGTTTTTGTTTTTTCAAAATAGCGGCCACGCATAAATCGTCGTAATTCGATAGTCCACATTAATACAAACATAAAGTACAACCAACAAAATCTCCTAAAATGTCACGTTTACGAGTTGTAAGCTGACAAAGATGTACCAGTGGCGCCACAGATTTCTTTATTTTTGTTTTTTATTGTTTTTATTTAAATTTATTAGCTAGCGTCCTGTGCGCTGCATAAGCGCATAGAAAGTATTGCAAACTTCGACGTTTTATGAATATTCACCAAGTTTCAGAACGTTCCCAGAAGTAGTCTTAGATTTTGAGTAGTTTAGTTGGCAACCGTGTGATATGGTTGGAACTGACATTGAGACAGCCAAATCAGATCAAAATAAATAAAATACCAAGCCATGTCGCCATTTATATCACGTCCATGCATACTCCCGAGTTAGTTAGAGAAGAGAGGGGCTAGTGAAATATTATAAAATACAAAAGGAAAATGAACTTTTTAGAACCACCTTTTTTGTTTATATGTATATTTACTTTATGCACATATGAACGTTGGTGGACTTAATATCTACATCACAGGAACTAGGGAGGGAACTAGACTTGGGTAACTCGGGAGTATGCATGGACGTGATAATGATACATTTGACGTCAATTCTATCCTAGTTATATCCTAGATATATCATACTTATAACCTAGAGATACAGCTGCACATCACAAGGGAAAGCGCAGGGATACAGGGCTGGGTGTGCTACTAACTATCAAAATATAAAACTGTATTAGTAGATACCATGAAAGTGCAGAAACTGTAATCATCCTTTTGGAATTAAATTAACGCAGGAATGTAGCTCCATGGGAATGAAGAAGCAGGTAAAAATCAATATACAGGTTATTTTATTGAGGATTTATTGAGATATGGTTTATAATAGTCTTAAATAAAAACAATAAAGAAACAAAAATAAAGAAATTTGTGACGCCACTGATACATCTTTGGCAACTTATAACTCGTAAACGTGACGTTTTATGTACTTCAATAAAAATAATAAGAAAACAAAAATAAAGAAATCTGTGGCGCCACTGGTACATCTTTGACAGCGTGACGTTTTAGGGTTGGACTTGGTCAATGAAATGATTATTAAAAGCGTGTGCTATCGGTTTAGGCTCTTTTATAAGTATTCCATTTTATTTGATTATCCCTATGTCGTTTTTTGGTATATTATTTTTGGCTTTATTAAAGACAGTCCATTTTGCGACTCTTGTGGTTAAGAACTCGTTTTAGTCGTTGCTTATATTGTTTGAATTTATTCATATTTTCAGTAGTTGGGTTAATACTATATATCCAAAAAGGTTCGCTTTTTCTTTTGCAACAACGTTTGATTCCTTTAGTTATCCATTTAGATTTAACAAGTACAAGTTTTTTTCTCTTTTTAAAAGGGAAACAAAATAACACAAACATATCGCGAAACAAGTTAAAAGCTTCATCAGGATGTCCACATTCGAATACCTCAGAAAAGCTTAGTTCACTAATACAGGTTAAGAATTTATTCTGGTTTGCGACACTGTAGTCTCGTCTTTTGATAAAATAGTGTTTTAGGAGACAGCTATTTTTGACTGGGTATTCAGGATCTGTGCGGAGTGGTCTGACATTGCGAGTTCTATGACCTCACCTACACTTCTTTATACTAGACTAGTTGGTTCTTTAATTTGGTTTGATTAAACCAATTTTGAAAACATTTGTGGAACTACTCCGTGGCGACTTCATTAACGTGTTTTTCATATTCTTCGACAGCCTCTTCCGGTGATCAAAATCGCTGATCGCGTAATTGGTTCTTCATTTTTGGGAACAGAAAAAAGTCACAATGTGCCAGGTCGGGACTGTATGCAGGAAGGCTGAAAAGTTCTACGTTTTTCACCTTCTAAAAATCGTTTGTCTGTCTGCCCGTGTGGGAACTAGCATTTTCGTGGTGCAAGATGATCCGGCGTTTACGGTTATTTTTACGGAGCTCGTCAATAATTGCCTGTAAACAAATAGTCGTGTCAGTCACTATTCATGGTACGACTATTCTCTCACGACTATTCAGTTTAATTAAAAAAGAAGCAATGAAAAGTGCATCTAAGCGGTTAGATGCACTTTTCACGGGCGCCTCTTTGGTTGGTTTCGGCTCATCTTGAAAGACCCCTACGCTCGATCGTGTCGATCGTTTTGGGATCGTAGCAATAAGTCCATGTTTCGTCACCTGTTACTATGCCCCACACCGAATTTGATGCCCCTTCGTTAAATCTGGTAAGCATGGCATTGCACCAAGTGATTTTGTGTGCAATAAAGAAATTATGAAATTATGCCGCGGTCCGTTTTTATAGCCTCGGTCAAATTGTGTGAGATCCACCGCGAGCACAGCTTTCTCACACCCAAATGTTTGTGTATCATTAACTTTTTGACTTATGACTGTGTCTAAAGTTGCCCGAATCTCATGGTAGGTCACATGCCTGACTGTTTCGATCATACGGCGGACCTGTACAGCTGTACAGGTCCGCCACTCCCCAGGTGCAAATGCACAAACTCCCGGAGGACATCCACATATCTCTAATCAATTCCGCAATAATGGAGGGAATAGAAGACGGCCCAGTGCTCGATTCTGTCGAATGCCTTTTCGTAAACTTCGAAGGGAAGCATAGGGGCCGGTTGTATTCTCTACATTTCTCCATCATTTGCTTTGATGCTATAATTTCTAAAGTCTGTTCTAATTGATTTTTGGATAATTTTGTTTAAACTTTGGAGTTCCCACTGATCTGTTGCCGTGTTTTGTTTCATTTCCCTTCTTTTTAAAAAGAAAGTGAGAGTATTAGGTGATAGTTTTCTCTCCTTATTTTTTCGACCTCCCAAGTGTTTATCAGTAGTTTCTACAATCGTTTTGTAGAGTATCTCATTTAGTGATTCCACGTCCAGATTTTCTTCCGTCAGCCCTTCGAAATTAATGTTCAGCTCGGGTTGAAATTCCTTTTGCAGGTCAATTTTATCGTATTTTTGTTGGCGTTTACTAACTTGGCTCTCTCTTTTGGTATATTAATCCTAAGGGTGGCTCTCACTAGACGATGATCGCTGCAGGTCTTAAAGCGGTTGAGGACGGAAAAATCGGTGAAAAGGTGCTTGTCTGAGCTAATTATGTAGTCTATCTCGTTCTTGGTATTTCCGTCGGGGCTGACCCAAGACCACTTTCTTGAATGGCGTTTTTGTAAAAAGTGTTCATAGAAAATAGTTCCTATTTTTCAAGGTAGTTGTTAAGAGTCTGCCTCCGGGTGATTCGAAGACCAAGCCCGTAAGTTCCCACCGATTTCTCGATCTCTAAGGGGGGACCCACTTTCGCCTTGAACTCACCCAATTTCACAGTATGGTGGCAAGGGTTCTCCTTTTTTGCCCTCTCAATGTCATCATAAAACCCTTCTATTTCTTCGGGATAACCTTCAAAGCATATCTTCACTTCCTTTAGCAACTCTTCCATCCGTTCGCCAGTTTTCAGGGTCCGTTTATTACGTAGCCAGGATCAGGTGCTGGCAGCCGGGGATCTCTGCCGGGGATTCTTCGTATTCTCTGCCCCGCCTTAACCATAACCGCTGCCAGAGTTAAGAATAGCAGGGCTGCCGGGGACTGAGGGCTGTGTTGAATATGGGTAATTCTTATGGCTTTTGGCCATAAAACACCACGGTGGCCAATGTGTCGTGGTGAGTCTTCCTGTCAGGTCGGCCTGCGATGTGCCCATGCTGGTACAATGAGTATTGGTCCAGTATTGTCACACCACAGTTATCGGTAGGGACCACGCGGAGGTGTGAACTCGGAATTGTGTGTAGCAATCTACCGCCCTAGTGGAACGTGAATGTGCTTTTCCGAAGGAAAGTGCATTTCCGAAACCTTCAGACAGCGTATTAAGTACCCCTTCCCCTCTCCTTTAGTAACAAAGTGAAATCACTTGTTTTGTTCTTAAGTAAGTACATCGGACTTTGAATTTAAAAGATACCCAAAAGTTTTGCGACTAAAGCCGTCTATAAAATCTTTTTACGATTTCGAGGGCAGTTTGAGCAGTACTTAAAATTAATCATCTCTTGAATTGTTTCGTTTTTAATTGTAATGCAGTATTTTTTTGTAAATATTCAATCATATTTTGATAAAGTATACGTCATAGTTTAAGTGGTGGTGTGTTTGTTATTGTCGGCGTCCCACATCTATCAGCTGTTGGCCCGTTTACGACAGCAAAGAACCGTGGCTTTCAAGAAAACGAACACAGTCAGCATTCATCATATAACCAAGACGACCGAAAAAGGACTTATACAAACACAGTGAGTCAGTGCATAGCATATACTACTATTATCGAGTGTCAGTTTCGTTAAGCCTAAAAACCTAGGTCTTATTATTTGCGCAACAACGCCTGGTTGCGGAAAGTTCCTCTCAGCAGCAGGTGCGTTACTTGTACCTTGTGTAAAGGAGAATTTCACAAGCAATGTGTCTCCCTGAGCGGAGCCGTCCCAAGTAACTGGGTTTGCCCATGCTACACCAGCAAAAAAGGGTGAGTGGTCACCAGCGCTAATATCCCAGTGGGAAGATCTGGTGATAACAGACCAAACATACCACACAACACTGGTACGGATGTCGTGGTAACAACCCCAGCCCCACTTTTCCCTGAAGAAGATACTGCAGTTCCAACTCCAGAAACAAATACTCCAGCTACAGCTCCAGAAGTAGGTACCCCAGCTCCAGCTTCAGACCAAAACCGGGATACGAATATTGTTCTTTCCGAGCTGCTGTCGGAGCTTCGCCTTTTCTGGTCCGATATGGGAGCTATGTGGAAGGAAATGTCTGTCTTCCGGGATGATATCCTCACACTCCGAACGGATATAGCTTCAGGCAAGAGTGAACTGGCTCCGACCAACATGAGAGTGGAAAAAGCTGAGGAAAGCATAGCCGAAATCAAGTCCCTGCTCAGTAAGAAGGACGACATAATAAAGAGCTTACGTGCTGATAATGTGAAGCTCACAAATCTCAGCAAGGAACAGGATTCACGGGTCGTTGCCCTGGAAAGCGAATGTCAGCAGCAGCAGCAGTGGTCGAGGCTACAAAACATCGAGATCAGCGGCGTACCTGAACTCGAGGGAGAGTCTACCGTCAACAATGTGCAGAAAGTTGCCAAAATCGCAGGTGTGGACCTGAGCGTCGACGAGGTGGAGTTCGCACACCGCGTGCAGCCTCTGCGCGACAACGCCGGCCGCCCGCGCGCACTCGTCATGCGCCTGCGCCAGCGACACACCAAGGACAAGCTCATCGCCGCCGCGCGCAAGCACCGCGAGCAGCTGTACACTACGGCGATCGGAATGCAGGGCGAGTCTACGCGCATCTACATTAATGAGCATCTGACAATTGCTAACAAAAAGCTCCTCCAGCAAACCAGGAAGCAGGCCACAGAGCAAGGTTACACCTTCACATGGACAAAAAACTGCCGGATATTTGTGAGGAAAAATATACAGTCTCCTCACATACTGATATCGTCTGTCACCGACCTAAGAAAACTTGTAGCCTGACATTATGCTCTGTCTATATAATATTATCTGCCATGTTTTACATCATTCTGTTGGTTATAATTATGTTCCTTACTTGCCATTGTCCTCACAATCAAACTCACACAGACGCACTCATCCATAATTCACAATTACATACCATCTCGTACAGATGCCCTTACACACCTTGCTTAGTGGCTCATCGCAAAATATCCGATCCCAAGATCAATGGATCGTAGGGCTAAGCCGGTATATTACACACAAATAAGTCAAAAATAGAGAGAAAATTTTACCTTTGCAGTTTTTATGTGCTCGGTAAAAAACTTTGTCAACTGGTCCTTCCGTTTTATTCAAACATATTTTATTTTATTTTTATTTTATTAATTTAACAAAAATCCACAGCAAATCCAAATACAATAAACTTATAAGTAAACTTAGAATTGAGCCAATTAAGGATTTTACTATGTATGATCTTTAAAAAGACAGCTTAAAATTCCCTAATCTTCGTATTTTTTATCAAAATGTTAATGGACTACGCACGAAGATGTTCACGTTATATGACGGTATTGCGGCACTTGACCATGACCTTATTTTCATCACAGAGACAAAGTTGTGTAAGGGATTTTGTAGTGTTATGCTACTTACGTGCTATTTTCCGGTCTGTTCAGCTGGATACTTGGTGAGCTGTACAGTCTGATATTTGGTATCACCTTTATTTTCATAGGACCCTGTGACGTTTTAAACCATAAGAACACATTAACAAATCATTTTCGCTTCGTATTTTCACACTATCAGCACTTCTAAATCGATAGCGAAGGGGTTTACCTTTGGTGACCTTGTATTTGGCTTTCTCCGAAACTCTGCAATCTCGGGCTTCGTGCGCACTGGTGCGCTACCCTTATATCTATCGCTGTTATGTAATTTTATCTATGTGAACTTGTTGATTTTTCTATTACGAGCCTGAAACCAAAATCTGACATTTACTTTGTTGTTGGTTATCTGGTTGTCATGGCAATGTCCATTCAAACTCGTTAGCGGTCTGATATGTTTGCTTCAATACTTTTACAAAAATACTTTTTCTCTCTTGGCCACTCACAAAAATTGCTTTTAATTTAAATAATTTTTAGAACTCTCCAAAAAGGGTATAAGAGCGGAACATTTCTGAAATTCTGGAGTCTCACTTCAGCTCTCAAGCAAGAAGCATCACCTAAAGGCCTTATCCCGGGGTCGCACTGCCCCGGGATCCTGCGAGCCTCTACTACTACGCCTCCTGACTTGGCGAGCCTCTACCCTGGCCGGCGCTTCGTTGGGTCTCCACTTCACCTGCCGTTCTCTGCTACACCTGCCCGTCGGTGACTTCAGGCCGACACGTTGCGGGCCTCTACCCTGGCCGGCACTTCACTACCAGGGCCCCTACTCCTGCTGCCCGTCGGGGTCTGATGACTGATTGGCCGCCGGCCACGCTCTCCATCTGCAAGTTCTACGTCGCCCACCAGTGCTTCCACTGACCGGTTCGCCAGACCGTGTCCACTGCTCCTTCTGCTCCTACTCTCCGTGTCCTCTGCTTCCTTTTTTTTTTAATCTGATACCTGTATTTTTTTATAAAACCTGTCTCATTTCATCCACCCATCCATCCTATCATTTTTCTAAAGTCATTGTATATACCCCTAATAAACTGTCATTTCTAAATTTTATCCTGGTTGTTTTCTGATAGGTTCTGTTTAGGTTCATATCGTTACAAACAATTTTTAAATGCGGAAATATTTGATTCGAACCGCTACGACATTATTCGCCGAGACCGTGCCTCCGCGACCGCTGGCGGGCTGGCGGCGGAGTAATGGCGCTGTGTGCGCCCGCGCTCGCCGTACGGCCCCGACCCGAGAGGCAACAGGATGACTATGATAGCATTTGGCTGACAGTCCCTGGTGATAATAATAAGCGCAACTTACATATAGTTAGTATACATACCGCCCGATACTAATCTGCCTCAACGAACACAGTTTTTTTGGATAATTTGGGTGATATACACAGAATAATCCCGATGACCTTTTTAAGCTGGTGGGTGACTTTAATCTGTCATGCCTCAACTGGGATTCAGGATTACCTGTGTGCATTAAATATGGTACTATTGCTTTTCAAAATTCGGCAACAAACTTCATAAATCCTATGAACTTTCTCGGTTTTGAACAACATAATAAACTAAAAAATTGCTGCAATAATATTCTAGACTTAGTATACAGTAATTTTTATGTTGATGTGTCTCAGTCTTGTTCGCCCGTTGTTGACGAGGACAGATTTCACGTCACTCTCCAGCTTGAGTCCTCGGAAGTCGGTGTTCGTACCGTAACGGCTACGAAACGTTTAAAGTATCAATTTAGGAAAGGTGACTACATTTCCATGAATAATTTCTTTCTGGAGACTGACTGGAGTGTCCTTGGGGAGGGTGCGGTTGACGACGCGGTTTTGTTCCTAAATTCACAAATAAATGAGGCTATTGAAACATTTGTACCGAAAATCACGACTTGTAGCTCGCGTCAATACCCCATATGGTACAGCCGAGCCTTAGTTAACATTATCAGGGAGAAGGATAAGTATCACTCATTTTGAAAAAAATATAAAAACCCTTCAGACTATGATACCTTCTCTCTTCTGCGTAGTAGACAAAAACAAGTGCAAGGGGAGTGCCATAGGGGCTATATAAGGTTAACTCAGGAAGGTATTTAGGAGAATCCTAAGCTTTTTTGGTCATATGTCAAATAGGAGAAAGGATGGTTCCGGTTATCCGCAGAACATGACGTATGACAGCAAAGTTTTGAGCTCGAAACAGGAAATATGTAATGCGTTAAGTCAGTATTTTGGTAAAATGTTCTGTCCTGCTGACTCTTATCCTGATGTAGACCTTTTGGAACCACCCCATCAACCGGAAACAAGTAATATAGTGGTCTCCAACGAGGACATCTTTAAGCTCCTACGGAACCTTGATAAAAGCAAGGGACCTGGCTCTGACAACATACCTCCCGAGTTTAATTGTAAGTTGCGCGGAATCACTAACCAAGCCCCTAGCGATAATATTCAATAGATCATTCCACGTGGGAGAGTTTCCGGCTTCGTGGATGTTTGCAAATATCGTCCCAGTGCATAAAAAGGGTTCTAGGATACCAGTTGAACACTATAGGCCAATATCGATTCTTAATGTATTCAGTTAGGTGAAGGAGCAAGTAGTTCACAAACACATTTATCAAAACATTAATGTAAACATCCCTGGTGAACAGCACGGCTTTGTGAGGGCCAGGTCCACAACAACCAACCTGGCTGTATTTGTGAACTCGATCCTCACTAGTATGGATGGAGGTGGACAAGTTGACGTTGTTTATACAGATTTCGAAAAGGCATTTGATCGCATCGATCATTTCATTTTGCTGAGGAAATTGATGAAATTAGGAATACAGGGCGATCTCTTGCGATGGACCGAATCATACATCAATAAAAGATGTCAAGCTGTGGTCGTTGGTGGGTATCGGTCGGATCTGGTCGTAACAATTCCTTCTGGTGTTCCTCAAGGGTCTATTTTGGGACCTCTATTATATGTTGCATATTTGTACGACATCGGCATTTGTCTCAATAACTCGAGCCTTGTACTATACGCTGATGATAAAAAAGTATACTCCAACATAGCGTCAATTCAGGACTGCATTAATTTACAAGAGGATCTAAACCGCCTATCAGCTTATTATATACGTAATAGGATAAACATCAACGTTGCCAAATGTAACATTATCAGCTTTACCAGACGGATAAAGCCGATTTCATATGAGTATAGCCTTAATGACTCATATATTTTAAGAGTACAATCCATTCGTGATCTGGGGGTTATCTTGGACGCTAAGCTTACTTTTAAAGAACACATCACAAATAAGGCTTTTAGAAACCTTGGTTTTATTTTAAGAGCCAGTAAAACATTCACTAATATTGATTGTGTACGTGTTCTGTATTTTGTATATGTCAGGAGCATCCTCGAGTATTTCTGGACGATCTGGAATCCACAGTACTTAGTATATGTAAATATGATCGAAATAATACAGCAAACAATTCTGAAACAACTAAGCTTTCGTGACAGATTTCAAACTGATGCATAATCAACAGTCAGAGGAATGCCGTCATCATAACATCCTCAACCTCGAATTTCGTCGAGCCATGTTAGATGTGCAGCTTCCTTATAATGTTTGTCATGCTGTTGTTGATTGCCCAGATCTAGTCAATGCTCTACTCAGGCTGAATGCTCCGTCGACCGGTACTCGTCACACGACACTCTTCAACGTACCTCTGGCTCGTACAAACTACGGTGCTAACTCCATCAGATTATAACAGATTGTTTTCTGAATTGGACATCTTCGACAACACGCGGGGCCTATTCAAAAAACTCATGACCAAAATACTAACGGACACAACTGCTACTTATCAGTTAATTGAATAACTAAATAATATTCTCTCTATTTCCTACACACACGCAAACACGCAAACACACATACACACACTTAAACACATATACACACACAAACACACAACGGACAACTGTTTATTATTTCTTTTGTAATGTTTTATTCATAAGTATTTGTAATAATATGAGATGCCTTTGTTTTATTTTTAAGTTTATTGCTTGCTCTATTGAATGTTAAGGTCGTATAATAAGAGTCCTTAATTGGCCTATGTCATATATTAATGCTAAGTAATTTAGATTGTATCGTGCTGTGGACTAAGTTCCCAAATAAACAAATAAACAAACAAATTGTTTAATATTTATGCTTCGGAACGCACCGGTTTTTTCGTTGCGCGGATCGACCGCGAGTGATCGGGACATCACTAGCTGTCACTTGTATAGAAACGAGATGACGAGTTAGAGGTTACTTTTTTGCACATGGAAAATGTCTAACGCCAGCATCGGAAAGCTTGGTTGAATGTTAATTATAATAATCGCGGAACAATCGTCGGGAAATAAGTAGATTTAACGTCATCGGAGTGAGTGCTTCGTGCTTTGAAAGGTTGAAGTGATTCGGTGATCCAGTCGTCGCTTTCGGATAGCGATCCTCGTGTCGGCACGCCTCACGACGGCGACAGCTTCGGGCTACGACGAGAGTAAGATTCGACTCCCATCACACCCCACCCTCGTGTTCCTCATCCCGTACTCCTGCCTCGAATTGAGCTTTCGAATTCCGGTCCACGGCGTCAAAGGTCAGTACTACTTTGTGACATTCCACAGAAAAACAACCCTACCAAGATTCCACGCCCTTTCGGTTGAGGCGTGGAATTAATCATTTTGGTAGCAGAGGCGCGGTTTCCTAGTGGGAAATCGATTCACGGACGGTTGTAGGGTTGTTTTTTTGCCACATTGTAGCTGGGAGAGGGTGGATACCTCGGATTGGTCGGCAATCATTTTGTGAGTGAGTCTTGTGGTCGGTATACCACAATTTAGGTTCATTTTCGGTTAGTGAACGTATAATTGACGATTTAGTTAATGATTATTATAAATTTGTAGTCGGAAACTACTGTTTGTGCACATAAAGGATTGAACGGTCATTCCGCGAAGTAACTATATTGTATGACTTGTGGTAGAACGTCGGGTTCTATAGTACTGCAGTGTTATTTCGGTTTACAGAGCAGGGTCAGGCTATTTAAGGGGTATTAAGCTGATTTTGCTGACCTCAGTAGAAGTGTGGGTCATATCGGAGGGGCCACTTCTAGAAGGTTAACGGCTACCTACATTATATTAAAAATAGCTTTTTTATTATACATTTTTGTGTGTTATTTGTATTGTGCTTTATGGTGGCATTCTCTAATTGATTTAGAGTGTATAGTTATAAGGTGTATGTCCACAGGGCGACCATATTAAATATTTTTTAGGATTTAATTGTTTTAGTGGTTGCCTTAGTTTTGACAACTTAGTTTTAATTTCTGTGCCCAGCGCTGAAGGGCAAGTGCTGGTCTCTGGCTATACTTAGTTCGGTAGTGAAGTATAAGACCAGAATCTATTAAATCGGTCAACATGGCGCCTTCGCCCTTGACGGTGCTGCGGCATGGTGTCCGGGAGGAAATGAGATGGCTCGCCCATACTGATAAGTATGTGGAGCGACCAGATATGGATGATGTCCTGCTCAAGCGTATGGAGGACGCAATGACACGCGTCGGGAAGGTGTGTCGGCTGGCTGCGGAGGCTGAAGCTCTCGGGCTTAATGATGAAGCCTCGGTGGCTGCAGTGAAACAGCTCTGCGCGGATGCTGACCAAGCGATGGAATGCTTGGGTGACATCGAGCGTCGCGCGGAGAAAATTAAGCGGTCGCGAAGGAATGACCGTGGGGAGGGTAACGGAGACCCACCCCCGAAGGGTGTTGTTGGACGGCTGCCACACCTGGAGATTCCGGCCTTCAGTGGGGCAATTGATGAGTGGCCGGCCTTCATTAATTTATTTGATAGTTTGGTCCACGGTCGGGACGACCTGGACAACGCCTACAAGTTGGCCCAACTATTGATGGCTCTGCGGGGTGAACCGAAGGAGTTGGTCGGTCACCTAACGGTCACGGCGGGCAATTATGAGATAGCCAGGTCTATATTGTTTGACCGCTACCAACACAAACGGCAGTTGGTTGATGCGCAGCTGGGGAAACTGTTTAGCATCCCTAAAGTAACCCGGGATGTTGAAATCCGAGTACAGGTGCTCAACCCTGTGCTGGTGGCCACTAAGGCCCTTCAGAACCTTGGTCTTCCGGTAGACCAATGGTCATACATTGTTTTGTATATGGTTTTGTCACGGTTGCCTGCAGCTGTTCAAAGTCGGTTTGCATGGGGGCAGTAGCACGGAACTGCCCACGCTCGTCCAATTGACGGATTTTTTGGAGGGTGAATGCAGGCGATGTAACACACTGGACATGGAGGCCAGTGTGCAGCGCCAACCCGCGCGGATGCGGGAGGGGCCGCGCCCCCCGCCCCCACGGGGGGGTGGGCGGTCGAAACAATTTGGCGTTTTGAATGCCGCGACGTCGGGTGATGGCTGTGTGCACTGCGACAGTGCCGGTCATGAAGTGACCAGTTGCGCCAACTTTAAGGCGCTCGGGGTAGCTGCCCGCAGGAAGGTAGTCTTCCGCCAACGATTGTGTTTCGGTTGTTTGGGGCCGCACCCGCTGAGCGAGTGCTCACGCGCGTACCCCTGTGAGTGCTGTGGTGGCAAGCACCACATCGTGTTGTGCCTGAACCGGTCAGGCCCTTCGGACGGTCACCAGGGTCGGACTCAGGTTGGTCCGGGCAACGGGAGTCACCAACGGGGTGACTGGGGTACCCGCGGACGGGACCCCCCCCGAGGGGAAAGGGGCAGCGCGGGGGGGTAACATGCGGGATAGCCGGGGTTCGGTCGCCGCTGTCCACGGTCAGCGAGGACTTCGGGCCGCTGGCTCACCGCGTGTTACGGGCGGGTGTCAGATGGCACCTATGAGTAGCGCGAAGGCTGGGAGCACACCACCTTCTGCGCCACCCTGCCCGCGCTCTGGAAGGCGAACAGGGAGGTGAACAGTCGGATGTTGCCCCCATTCCTAGATCGCCCCAGGTATTGGATCCGCTCTCCCCCATTCATCCACGGTGCGCACCGGCACACCGTACGCCGTCCGGTATGGTCGGATACCGGGACAGCGAGGGGCCTATTATACGGGTTGGGACCCCTTGATGTACATGCGGTCTGATATGCCGGTTGCATATCAGCAGCCGAGTTACTCCAAGGCCGACGGAGGTCTGAGCGGGTTCGGATCCCGCGGAGGTTCCCGCTAGGGACACGCCGCCCACTTACAGGGTGCCGCCACTCCACAGACGGTCATGCTCCCCACCGCCTCTGTGAGAGCGTGGAGTTCGGACGGCAAATCTTGTGTGGCACGAGCACTATTGGACTCGGGGGCCCAGGGGTGCTTAGTCTCGTGCAACCTTGTAAGACGGTTGGGCATTTCGGTAAGGGAGTATCCACATTCCATTCGGGGAATTGGGAACACGGAAGTCGGTTCCGTTAAGGGAGTATGTCGGATTACTCTCTCGTCACGGGTGGATTCATCGATGAATCTGATGGTCACGGCATTAGTCATGCCTAATGTGATGGGCTCACACCCTCACGTACGGTTGTCGCCCTCGGTGCGACAGTTGGTCGCTGGGTTGTCACTGGCTGACCCGGAGTTTGATATTCCGGGCCCAGTAGACATTTTCTTGGGTGTTGATGCCTTGGGATACCTGTTAGTGCCAGGTGTCCACGTGTTGCAGGCGAATGGTCTGGTTTCGGTCAACACCAGACTGGGCCATGCGGTAATGGGTCCGGTCATGCCGGCTGCCCCACGCCTAGCGACTAGTAGTCCCTTATTCGGTTCTGTACTCTCGGAGGTGATACAGAAGTTTTGGGAGGTGGAGGAACCACCTATGGTCCGCCGGTTGGACCCGGTTGAAGAAGAGTATGAACAGTTTTATCGGAACAATACTGGTCGCCTTCGGTCAGGTCGATTTCTCACACGTCTTCCATTCCGGAGTGATCGCCCACCGCTGGGCAGTTCACACCATGCAGCCGAGACGCGGCTTCTGTCGATGGAACGACGCATGAAGTGTGACGGGATTTTCCGGCAGAAGAACGTCGACTTCATGCGGGAATACGAGTCGCTCGGCCACATGTCAGTTTCGGGTATCGACTGGAAGCGTGAAGACCACTGCTTCCTGCCTCATCACGCGGTCTTGAGGACCCCGGAGGGCAAAATACGGGTAGTGTTCGATAGATCGGCATCAACATCTAACGGCATGAACCTGAACCAGTGTTTGCATTCAGGGCCGAAGTTGAACCATGACATCGCGGATGTTATCACACAGTTCCGTCGACACAATGTTGTGTTTGTAGCTGACATCCGGATGATGTTTAGACAGACGTTCATTCACCCTGACGATAGACGGTATCAGCTGATACTGTGGCGAGAGAGCCCAGATCAGCCCATCAAGGTGTACGAGCTGAACACCAACACGTACGGGCTACGGTCTAGTCCTTATTTGGCGATTCGCACTCTGCGGGAGTTAGCGGATCGAGAACGGTTAAATTTCCCTAGAGGAGCAGCAATCCTGGAGCAGGATCTCTACGTGGATGATATCTGTACCGGTGCAGATTCCGTAGAGGAGGCGCTCGCTCGTCGGGACAAGCTAGTTGAGCTCTTACGGGGTGGAGGTTATGAGCTCCGGAAATGGATGTCGAACTCTCCAGAGTTACTGTCTGGTCTTCCGGATGACTACCAGCAGGATCCCCATATTATTGAAAATTTGGAAAATCCAAATATGTTGTCGGTATTAGGCGTCCAGTAACAGCCGGTGTCAGACATGTTTTCGTATCGGGTCGAGTTGGACTCCCCGAAGGTCTGGACGAAACGGATCGTCCTTTCAACGGTGGCTAGGACATTTGGAGCAATTGTGGTCTGCTGAGCTGAAATGGGACGACCCGATCGGCGGGTCATTGAGCTCAGAGTGGGAATCGTTCTTTTCGACCCTCCCTGGCATCAATTGGATTTCACTGCCACGGAGGTTGGTCCCCACCAAACGATACACCGCCACCCTGCATGGGTTTTGCGATGCCTCGGAGACGGCCTACGGAGCTGCGGTATATCTGCGTACGGTCGACTCCTCGGGGGAGGTTGATGTGCGGTTGGTCATGGCCAAGAGCAAGGTTGCGCCGTTGCGCACTCGCCTGACCATTCCCAAATTAGAGCTTTCGGGAGCGGCTCTCCTGACTCGTCTGCTCAACCACACGATGACGGTTCTTTGTGGGTCAATAGCGTTAGAAGATACGGTCTACGTTTGGACGGACAGCCAGATCGTTTTATGCTGGCTGAAGGCTTCAGTTCACAAGCTGGAGAATTTTGTGGTGAATCGGGTTTCGCAGATTTTGAATTCGGAGGTTCCCTTAATCTGGAGACATGTTCCAGGGGAAATGAACCCAGCAGACTGTGATCTCATGGGTGTCACGCTCCGGAGTTGGTTGGACATCCCTTGTGGTGGGGTCCAAAATGGTTGACTCAAGCCGAATCGGATTGGCCAATGAGTCCACGCGTTACCTCGGCGAACGGTGCCTTGACAGTCGGTGTCTGTACGACGCAACCAGAGCCGGAAGAGGAGTTCAGCCTGCTGGAACGGTACAGCTCGCTCGACAAGGTGGTCAATGTGACCGCCTGGATCTTCCGATTTGCGCGGAATTGTCGCAATTCTGAGGCGCAACGGGTGCGGACACAAGTCCTGACACCACGGGAACGGAACCATGCGTTGTTCGCATTGGTACGGAACGTGCAGACGGTGCACTTTAAGTCCGAACTGGACATTCTGAGACGCGGACGCGTCCAACTGAAGGGAGCTGTGGCTCGGCTCAACCCGTTTATTGACCCGCAAGGATTGCTGAGGGTAGGAGGTCGGCCGCGGAATGCCAACCTGCCTTATGCGGCTCGCCACCCGTTGTTACTCCCTAGGAAAGGGAAGTTGGTCGAACTGTTGATACAGGATCGACACATTCGGAATGGGCATGTCGGATGCCACGCCTTGATGGCGTTTCTCCAGCGCGAGTTCTGGATTCTATCGGGAAGACGCTTAGTGCATAGCGTCGTATTTCGGTGCCTGCCTTGTTATCGGGCCAAGGCGGCTACGATGCAGCCCCAGATGGGCGATTTGCCCTCGGATAGGGTTAACGAAATCCGGCCCTTTGCGGGTGTCGGAACGGATTTCGCGGGACCATTCATGATCAAGTCTCCACAGCTACGGAACGCCAGATTAGTGAAGGCATACCTGTGCGTCTTCGTGTGCTTGGCCACGAAGGCAGTCCACTTGGTGGTAAGTGACCTCACTACAGAGGCATTCATCGCATGTCTGGATCGGTTCGTCTCACGAAGGGGCCTCCCGACATTAATCCGTTCGGACAACGGCACAAATTTTGTCGGAGCCAGGCGATATCTGCAGGAGGTCACTCAATTCCTGAACGGTAACCAGGACGCCATCGGTACGGCTTGCTCCCGACGAGGGATTGAATGGGTTTTCAGTCCGCCGGGATGTCCTCATTGGGGAGGAATTTTTGAGGCTGCGGTTAAATCGGCTAAGTCGCACCTGACGAGGATCATCGGTGAGACCTCTCTACGCTTTGAAGAGCTTGCGACGCTGTTCTGTAAAATTGAAATGACACTGAACTCGCGTCCGTTGTGCCCGCTCAGTTCGGATCCAAATGATTTGGAAGCGTTGACGCCGGGTCACTTCCTAGGTCAGCCCCTTAACGCACTGCCAGAATACCCATTCGGTGATGTTAAGTTAAGTCGGTTAACTAGGTGGCAAATGTTGCAGCAGATGGCTCAAGATTTTTGGAAACGGTGGTCCCTTGAGTACTTGCACATCTTGCAGCAGCGCTTTAAGTGGACTGACCGGACGAGCCCCCCTCAAGTCGGTGATTTGGTGCTGATTAAGGATGCGAACCTACCATCATTGAGATGGAGACGAGGACGGATCGTCAATTTGTACACGGGTCGGGATGGCACGCCTCGATCAGCAGAAGTCAAGGTGGGGGACTCAGTCCTCAAGAGAGCGGTCGCAACACTTTCTCGCCTTCCTATTGATTAGGGACAGGTTCGGGCCTGTCCGGGCGGGTGACTGTTTAATATTTATGCTTCGGAACGCACCGGTTTTTTCGTTGCGCGGATCGACCGCGAGTGATCGGGACATCACTAGCTGTCACTTGTATAGAAACGAGATGACGAGTTAGAGGTTACTTTTTTGCACATGGAAAATGTCTAACGCCAGCATCGGAAAGCTTGGTTGAATGTTAATTATAATAATCGCGGAACAATCGTCGGGAAATAAGTAGATTTAACGTCATCGGAGTGAGTGCTTCGTGCTTTGAAAGGTGGAAGTGATTCGGTGATCCAGTCGTCGCTTTCGGATAGCGATCCTCGTGTCGGCACGCCTCACGACGGCGACAGCTTCGGGCTACGACGAGAGTAAGATTCGACTCCCATCACACCCCACCCTCGTGTTCCTCATCCCGTACTCCTGCCTCGAATTGAGCTTTCGAATTCCGGTCCACGGCGTCAAAGGTCAGTACTACTTTGTGACATTCCACAGAAAAACAACCCTACCAAGATTCCACGCCCTGTCGGTTGAGGCGTGGAATTTAACACAAATAAAAGTTAACAAATAAATTGATCCACCTCACGATTGCGCTCATTGGTCCACAAAGATCCGAATGGATTAACTGTAGGGCTTTGCCCGATGACGTTCCTTTATTTCGGAGATCTTTATTGTGGATGACAACTATCGAAGGAAATACTGTTATATCTCGGAAACTACTGACCCTTGACCACTGGTATGCATGAAGACATGACAGCTCTTGACAAGATCTTCATTTCTGATGACCGATTCTGATGTCAAAATAAAAACGGTTATCGGAAACAACAGATAGCAGCCACGATATCCTACTCTTGCCAAATTTGGCTTTTCTTTGTATACGCTTCACTCCAATTTTACTTCTTCTATGTGCCAACATAATCTATAAACCAATTGAAATTTTGCCACAATAACCTGCTTTTTCCATTATGGGCTTGTCTTTGCATACGCTTCGCTGTGCCTCGCTTCGTTACGCTCTTCTTCTGTTAAGTTCAAACCTAACCTATAACCCAAGTTCCTTTTGAGTGGCGAGCATTTTGTTGGTGTACTCCTAGATATTTCCAGTGAAGAAAGTCGATAGTAGCTTTTTCATAAGGCCGAGTGGTCTTGTGAGGCCAGTATCAGCGGAAAGCCTTTCTTAGGTATTGAAATGTGTCATACGCAGTTTTGGTTGACCTTAGAATAGAATTAGTTGATTTTTCACAAGCGAGACAGATATTTGAACGTGCCTTCGCGTCCTTTCGTTTGGCAATGGGGTCTTCGAGGTTGGCTTGAATGTTGACTACGTCCCACAGATCTTGGTCTGTTAGCCAGCACTTAAGGTGAATACCCACGTGTTGAAGTTTAAGCCGTTCAGCTTCTTTATTGATGTCGAGGCTACGTTTAGCTGGACCGATTCACCGATGAGGATCTTGATCTCCCATAGCATTTGTAGTTGGAATTTACATTTCCATAACCTTTTATTCTGTTATTTAATTAAATATAGCAGAGGTAGTGAATGCAATGATGTTTATTTTCCAACTAACTATAAAAAAAGATGTCAAAACATATTTCAAATAAAAAAGTTGACGGGCTGTGCATTGTGTTATTCCAAGCAGTTTTAACAATTAGAGCTACCAGTAGTATAGTCACCATAATGTAGGATTCGTAGTACGAATATCCCTCTGTTTCCCTATCCGCCTACTTTTCAACTTGCCTACTTATCAAATTTACTACAGATGTAGTGAATAATCCTTTCCTATCGGCAAAACTCGGAACAACGATAACACCCGAATGGTGCCGATGTGTCTATGAATTACTGTATTATTAAATTACGTGTAGGTATCAAATAAATCGAATACTTTATTTATCAATGTCAAATGTCAAATTGCCCGTTTGACGTATATTACACTGAGATGTTAAAACCACCACGATTCTATCATAGAAAGAATTCGTTAGGTAAACAAAAATATAACTAGTTACTGAGGACGTTTTATTTCAATAAAACGCACTGATAAAAACCAAATTCCGGTTGGGATGATCTAATGATTCTATAAGGATTGGAACCCCAAAAGTCTAACTATAAGTCAAAACTACAGTAGGATTTTGCCGACCTTATTTATAACAATAAATTTTTGTAATTAATTAAAAATACTATGACATAACAAAAAAGACACCTCAACATAAAACAAAACAAACCAGCAGAGAAATTAATATAAATAAATATGATTTTCTGATTGGATGAACGACTTCGATTATGACAGCGGGATAAGAGGAGGAGGAGTGGGGTGGACAGTGTGATGCGAAACAATACTTCCAACTTCCATATCACAGTCAGAATCAGAACTATTTTCTGGTGTATCATCGTCAGAGTTTTCATGAACGGTGATTACAAAACTAGCCATATAATTTTCCAACTCAGGTTCGTGTTTTCGGTACTCGTTTTCGCATTTGATGGCGTGGTCACATACTTTGGCCCAAACATCGGAACCAATCATATTAACCTTTTCCTGTACCAATTGTTTCACAGTAGTCATATTCATACTGATGTTTCTTTTGGATACGTATCCCTTTATTTGAGACCATATGTTTTCAATCGGATTGAAATCAGGATGATATGGTGGCAATCTTAGTACGCTGTGTCCATATATAGTCTATATAGTCCAAGTATAGTCTATAGAGTATTCTACAAAGTCTTGTTTGTACTTGCAAATAATTTCATATATTTCAAGTTTTGTTAATGACGGATCAATCGGAACGTTATGTTTGGATAGCCAATCAATCATGTCTTGCTTCCTGGTATTTGAATTAGGAGGTTTTTCTACGTACTTATTATGATATGCAGCATTATCTACTACTAGTACCGAATGTGGAGCTAAGTTTGGAATGAGTTGATTACGAAGCCATTTTTCATAGTTTTCATTGTTCATCGCGTTATGATAGTCACCTGTTTTATCAGTAGACTGATACATTAACAATGCCCCAGGTATAAACCCCTTTCTACTACCAGCGTGCACTATTATAAGACGTTGTCCTTTAGAAAATAACTGTTTCACTCCGTTTTCTGACGAGTCAGCCCAGATTTTACCTGCCAAATGTGAGGTATGGATATATGTTTCATCCATATAAACAATCTCTCTCCCTTGCAATCTGTACTTTTTTATCGCGGCTAAAAACTTTACTCTTTTTAAACGAACATCATCTTTCTCGATAAGTAATTTTCTGTTGTTTTCAACTTTTTTATACCGAAATCCCATTTTTCTAAGAATTTTTCTTAGCGTAAAGTCACATCCCTTAAAATTTATGGCTTCGGATAACTTGGACTTCAGGGCTTTAATTGTAGGTACTTGTTTGTATATCAAATGGAAATTATATACTAATCGGCGTATAACGTTGTAGTCAAAATCGTCAAGACCTAGACAAAATAATTTATTTGGTCTACCCAACCTTGCCGACTTCGGACTATTGAAGGTGGATTGATTTATGTATTCTTTTTGCAATATTTTATTTACTGTTCGTTGAGAAATTCCACTGGCCTCCGAAACTCGTTTTTGGACTTTACAAAAGTAAGCGGTATAGTTGGTATGTTTGAATTTATCATTTTCAGTTAAGAAATATAAATAAATATTGAAAATAACTTCGCAGGCTTGCCGATCTAAACGTTTCCCTTTTCTTAGTGCTTTCGGCATGTCTGTTATAAATTGTTAATGTGGATCGAATAAAATCAATGTTTATTATTTACAAAAATGACAGACAAGAGTGTAAGGTAAAGTCAAAAAAAAAATATAGGTGGCCTGCATTAATACACGAGTCCATGAAGTTTATCTCAAAATCTAACATAAATATCAACAAAATATTTCTGTGGTATTAACTACTCTATATAGATACTTCCACTTGCAATGCGACCGTTCCCTACGTTGTCTCGATGGGTACTGAGTGCGAGTGAAGTAGTAAGACAAAAACGAACATTTCCGAGAAAATACGAAAGGAAAGGATTATTCACTACATCTGTTCTTCTCCTTGCCAAACTATACCGTCACTTTTTTGACCGGTGTCATTTATTTTTGACAGTTGTGACTATTTTTGACAAGTATCACTATTTTTGACAGATGTCCTTTATTTTTCATAGTTGTAACTATTTTTGACAAATGTCATGATGGAGTGACATGTAAATGAAAAAGAGTAACACCTGTCAAAAATAGTGACAGTATAGTTTGGCAAGAGCTGTAAGTTCCACTCGGCACGCGGTGTAACCTGGGGCTCAATTCAGCTAGCATTCAGTGACGCTCAGTGACAATGACGTGACGACGACGACGATCAACTTTGAGCATCACTGAACAGACATTTTCTAACGTAATTGGGCCCCTGTTGTGTTGCCTGATTTCTCGTCTGACATTGTTCCGCACAAGCATGGCGCGAGCGAAGAGTGGCAACGGTGCAACTTTGCCAAACTGGAAAAGTCTGGGAACGTGGCCGCAACACACACTACTATTTAGTAATTAAGTAAGTTACAATGCCAGACGAGAAATCAGTCAACACAACAGGGGCCCAATTCCGTTAGACAATGACCGTTCAATGATGCTCAAAGTTAATCGTCGTCGTCGTCTACGACACTGACATCGGCCACCCATACGTTGACAAAATTTAACTCATATATCGATCTCGTTTAGGCTATTATTCAACATTTTTTTAAATATATATTATTAAATATTATGTGCCGAAAATAAATATCAAAAAAATTGTTGATGGATGTCAATGAAGACATCCAGCTAGCCATGGACCGCAAACAGCTTTTCGTGTTGGCTTTACTTGATTTCAGTAGTTCCTTCTACTGCTTAGACTTCGACATTCTCGTTGAGATTCTCAGATCCCTCAACGTCTCGTCCTTCTCTGTCAGCTGGTTCGACTGTTATTTGAGGGATCGGCAACAGCGTATAAGGTCGGAGGAGATATCCACTGAATGGTGTGACTTTCTTTAAGGCGCCCCTCAGTGTGGTATTCTTTCTCCTCTTCTATTCTAGATTTTCATTATATCCATCTCAGACAGCCTGTCTTCCTCGTATCATCTTTTTGCTGATGATCTCCAAATCTATCGACACTTCTCTCATAACGATGTAAACTCTGCTGTGGAGGCACTGAACGCTGATCTGAAGGGTGTGAGAAGATGGGGTTCATCCTTTGGACTCTTGGTTAACTTGGTTCTCTTAAACTGTTTCAGCAATAGCCCATTCCACCTTTCACTTGTAATTGCACCACAACCGTGTATAGCGATAAAGCTAAAAACCTGGGTCTTATCTTCGACAACCAGCTGTCCTGGTCATCGCTTGTCAATAAGGTCAGTCGAAGAGTATTTGCTACTTTTCACTCTCTCAGGAGACTTCAGTACTTTTTGCCTCGACAGGCCAAAATCACTCTCATCTCATCACATGTCATTCTACCCCTCATCGATTATGCTGATGTCTGCTGGGTCAGTGCTAACGAAGAATTACTGAACAAACTCAAACGACTTCAAAATATCGGAATTCGGTTTATCTCTGGGCTGCGTAAATACGACCATGTATCACAGCATCGCAAAGAGCTGAAGTGGCTGCCAATAGGCCTTCGTCGGGATTCTCATATACTCTACGGCTTCTATAACATTTTACAGATTCCACCCTATTCAACCTTCTTACGAACTGTACTTCTTTCTTCCAGCAGGCCTCGGAGAACTCACATAGCTTCAATGCTCACAACCCCATAGCATAACACCGCGTCCTATGAGCACGGTTTTAGACTCCGAGCCATTCGAGTGTGGAATGCACTGCCTTGCATCATCGGGGACAGTCCTTCTCTGAATATATTTAAAAGTCGCGCGAAGAAGCATTAGCTTTTTCTTTAGAAATATAGGTAGTATGTATGTATTTATTAGTATAAATATAGTATTTATGTTTAGCATGTACGAGTATATTATATAATATATATGTAAGCACTCGTCGTATATTTAGTTTATATTGTTTAATATTAGTTATTGAGATATATATATCTAACCAAATATGAGTTATTTAGACATACTAGGTAAATTATATTGTTGTACCTACACACATGGTCTACCCCTGCTCAGAAATCGATCTTTCTCATCCTAATTTGGTTTGTTGGACGAGATCTCTTATTAGAGATAAGATCGCCTTTGTACACTATTTTTATTAAGATTTGTTGTCTTTGTATTATTTGTGTGCAATAAAGTAAGTATGAATTATTGATGTAGTTTCAGTGTAAAATTACGCCCGATTCGCCTATAATTCAAACCACCTTAACATGTAGGTAACATGGCGAACTTATTTAATTATAAATATTCTCAGCCAACCCAAGGTGTGGTGGGTGAAATATTTTAAATTGAGGTTTAGTGAAAATGTTCGTTCTTTCCCAAATTACCATTCCTAACATAATGCCTGAAATTGGAAAGGTTTTTTTTTCAACAATAATTGATAATTACAATTGACACGTTTGCCTAATCTGTGAAGTTAAGATATTGCATGCAATTAATTTTGAAATGTATTCAAAGAGGTATTTATCAAAAATGGGAAACACTTAATTGCCTTTAAAGACGCTGGATTTTAATGATGGATGACCTCTGACAATGTACTTTTCGAACAACGAGATTGTACTTAACTTAACACGCTCCTCACTAATTCACTGAAAGACATGATAGGGGCGGTGGGCTTAGTGCAGTCAACGTGACGGGATGGACTGGAAAGCAAGTCGTTCTTACGCGAACTATCAAAAGAAATCGGGCCGATGCTCGTACACACAAGCAGTGCAGAGGGGGCGGTGCACTGATCTAGGAAGCATCGGCACCCATTTTTGCACCTGCCAGCCAATTTAGGTGGCGATAACGGCCACGATTAAGGATGGCCCTACAATTGACACGATTTAGAGGCAATCTAGGAGACCTCCCATCCTCTTCGGCCTAGATTGCCACCGATAGATATCACGTCGTCTGTAGCTGCCTGAGTCAAAACCTTTGAATTCCGTCGACGCGGAAGGAAATGACGGCTCTCGCTTAAAATTAAAAAGTCCATTCTTTCACAGTTCCCACTAAGAAACAGATATAGGGGCTTTTAAGTATTAACTTGTATTAAATTTGATATTTTGGTTATGTTGATAATTAAAGAGGAAAAAGTCCCTCAATTACTACTTGATCGTTTGGAAAGGGAGTGGATAATATATATATATAATTACAGTGGCTAAGTACACCGCATCTTTTTAATACCCATTCATAAAAAAATACAGAATTTGGCTTAACATTCTGAAATCTGAACGAACCGTAAGAACTGCCTATACAACACTCAACGGTGGGTTCCGTTCCCGTCATCAGTTTCATTTTCAGCATTTGTATATGGTGGATGACTGATGATGAAAATAACCGGAATAAAAATGCAGCATGCCAAACTCCTATTTAGATCAGTGCATGTTTTTTGGTAGCTTCTGCTACATCGTTCTTAACACCCATCGTTCTCGACGGGATATAAAGAAAAGCTTACGAATTTTTGTGTCCAAACAATGTGACAAAATATTTACTTCTCCAAGTCAGTGGGTATGGCTTGAACATCGAGAAGTTGGCACGCTAGCGCCGCGTGGTACCAACGATCGATTCCCCCCAGCTGAATCTTGATGATCATGTGGTTCTCAAGACATCTTTGTGCTACATCTTTCGAAAAAATAATTAGTTACTTTTAAAATAATTTCCTAACATCATAAAAAATCACCAAGGAACATAATAAAGGTAGTTACTTGATAGTTTCTGGTCCGGCAGAGTCATGATGAGGAAGGCAAGTTTGTGGTCCAGCAATATGAGCAGAATTCGCCAGGACTCATCGTCAGCATGATGCATTTCATCAACGGCGATCAAGCAGAAACTCTTAAAGATCTGAAGGAAATTATCACAATTTGTGAAAGTGAAATAATTCCCGTTCAATTACCTATTAATCACTCGTATAATGAATAAGATTTTTACACCACCTGCTCGACCGTGCCAAATTATATATCAAGCAAACCTTACGTTAAACAAGTCATTGTAGACCTTGTATTTAGTAATGTTATACTGAATTTCATTACAACCAGCTGGTTAATAATGTGATTCAGGATTCAAAATTACGCGTGACAAATTGCTTTATCCCCGCGGTGTATAATCTTCTACATTTTTGCAATTTGAAGTCGTCGGAAACATGTAGGTACCTCATACCTAGGTACTATGCTACTACAACGTCTGACTACTAACCTCCGTCGCCGTTAGTATCTAGTCGTTAACCTAACATCGCGATTTGTGACAAAAATGTTAAAAATAAGGACTCAAGCATTTACCTCCATCAAAATCTCCTGAACTACATGCCTGACTGAGTATTCATTGAGAAGATCTCCCTCGAAGGCAAACCTCTCCGGAAGTGGAAATTGACAGTTGAAGATCGTGTTAATAGCGTGGATGTCCAGCGGTGTCATAGAAGTTATGTCCAAACTGTGGGAAAGTTTTCCACTGCTATTACTATTTGATTTTGATGTAGATTAGTTCAAACATACCATAGCTGTGACAACTGCTCTGGAGCATATATGACCCAAGGAAAGACATGATTCTAAATTTGTCATCATCAGCTTGCCAGGAAACCAACTGTCGAGTATGGCTCCTCGCATATACACCGTTCAACATGATCATGTGCGACCCAAATCCACTGTTTTTCTGCTATTATTCTCATATAAATATAAATAGGTACATTATATAAGTCACAACATACCTAGTTCGTATTCTACTCTCAAATTCGTGACGTACTATTCTTTTTGTGTCTTTCTCTGATATCCCCTTTATATAGGCCTTTGTTGTTATAATATGGATCAACCCAAACGGCACCTGTATTAAAATACACAAATAGAACATTTGATTGAATTGTTAGGCATCATCCGATATCAACAGACAGAGCTACTTGGCAACGTCAAAATTAACTCTACCTTTAAAGTCTCTGGTAATTTTATTTTCACTAGTGGCATTGACATTGGGCTGGTGTTAATACATTCCTCCATGAACCTCTTTTTCCCAACCATCTTAGGACCCTGAAATGCAAAGTAACCAAATGTAAAAATAAGATAACATCGATGCATAGGATATAACGAGTCCCTGTGATACACTTGCTTAGTAAGCTTTAACTAGATACATAAACGGGAGTAATAAAAAGGTGTGGTAATTTTTAAGGAGTTGTTAGATATCTTTCTGAACACTATGAAACCGATTTGATCAGAGCAACTTTAAATCAGTTGACCACTATGAAAAAAAAACAGTTCCTCTGATCAAATAGGTTTCATAGTGCAATTTGTTCAGAATGACTCCCTCAAAAACCCCTTAAAATTTGAATTATATCTTTCTGAACAAATGTATAATAGGTGATTATAATTTCTTATGAATGATGTTAGAGATAATACAGGGTATTTGGTGGATCGATGCAAAGCCGTAAAACGAAGATAGTACAAACCATTTAGGCCAAACATGTGTTTGCCGTATTCGTACCGATTCGTTTAATGGATGTTTTATTGTTTTTAATTAAAAATTCCAGGATTTACAGTTAATTGGTATAAGCCCCGTAGAAAGATAATGCTCTTGGCGGTTCCCTCTAAGTTGTTATTTGACGTCATCGTCCATATACATGTAGACCGTGTGAAGAAAACGTAGTACGGTTAGCAAAGATGTTGGTCGAGTGTGACTGCAAGTGAAAGAGAGAGAGAGAGTGTGTGTTTTATGATATAATTATTGATTTAATTATCACCTGAGAAGGTATTAAATATTGAATAACCGTGTCACATTTGTAAGGGGTCGTTAGATTTTTAAATTATCCTTTACTGTATCCAATTTTCTTTGGGGTTGCCACTTTATCCTACTGCAAACATAGTCTTCAAGACTTCAAGAGCATCTGAATAAATACATCCAGATAGAAATGACAAAAATATGGCCTACTTTCAAGACCACTAGAAGAAGCATCATGCTCAGCCAAGTGTAAGTATCAAAACTTTGATTTATTATTATTTTTTATTTATTATTACATAGGTATGATGTACAGCATTACAAGCGAATGACCAATGCGCTGTACAAAAAACAAATAGAGGTAAAGGGTAATGCATATTTACATATACTTTATAATATATTTTTTTCGGCGGCTGCTAAGCAAGACGATGACGGACTTCGAACTTCATACAATATCTCTTTGTTAATTGCTCAAACAGGTAAACCACACACGATCGGAGAAACGTTAATTTGCCGGCAATAAAAGAAGTTATCACTAAACTCCATAAACTCTCCATAAACCAGCGACAGATATTATTCGAAAAAATCCTTTGAGCAATAGTTCTGTGCAAAGATGAATTGATGAAATGGCTGAAAACATTGATGAATCATTGTGGAATCATCTGAAGACTAGTTAATTTACAATTCAGTTGGATGAGTCCACTTTGCCAACTAATGAAGCATTATTGCTGTATAACGTGAAGTTTATGAAAGATGTCAAGAACATCAACAAATTTGCTAGAAATTTAGAGACAGACGCAAAAGGAGAAACCATATTTAATACACTGGAAAAGTTTTGTGATGAGAAAGGAATTGCCTTGAAGAATATTATATCAGCTGCTTCTGATGGCACTCCAGCTATGACAGGATGTCAAAAAGGCTTCATGGCGTATTTGAAAAACAAAATTCCAGATGTGCTCGCTATAGATTGCATCATGCATCGAAAACATGTGGTTGCTAGAAATTTAAGTGAACGACTTGAAATAAAATCAAATGTCTTTATTCCTGTAGATATTAACATATACTTAGCAAACGTCAATTTTGCCTCTTCTCTACATTGGACCACTGTGGGAGAAGAAGGGCGTAGAAACTCCCAAAGATTGATTTTTAGATCTCTTTTAAAAATAGGTTGTGCTTAACTATTACAAATATGAAAAATTTCATTATTATGATTAATAAGCAGGAATAAATAATTACAAAATTATTAACAGCAAGGCTGGTAAAACCAAGTGTATCAAATTCTCACTTCCAAATGTCAGGCAAGTTGAGACCAGTTTAGTGTTAGACAACAGCACGTTAGAATTAGTAAATGATACGAAGTTTCTTGGAATAACCATTGATAGCAAATTGCAGTGGGGACCCCATATAGATAAATTGGCTGGTAAATTAAGTTCTGCGGCTTTCGCTGCTTGGAAACAAGCATTAGTTATCCCTCTCCCTAAAACATCCAATCCCACCTCCTTTAAAGAGTATCGCCCCATTTCTATCCTGCCGATCCTTTCTAAAGTCCTCGAATCTATTGTCCATACTCAGCTCTCCCATTATCTATCCTCTAAAAATCTACTTAATCCTTTTCAGTCTGGCTTTAGAACGGGTCATAGTACTGTTACGGCTTTATTAAAAGTGACCGATGATATTCAGGTCGCCCTGGATCAAAGGCAGCTCTTGGTGCTGGCTCTGCTCTCGGTGCTGGCTCCGCTGGACTTCAGCAGTGCTTTTAACTGTGTTGACTTCGACATTCTCGTTGAACTTCTCAAATCTCTTGACGTCTCCTCCCTCTCTGCCAGCTGGTTTGACTCTTACCTAAGAAACCGAAAACAGCGTATCAAGTCGGAGGAGGCTTGTACGGAGTGGTGTGACCTCTCCTCCGGTGTCCCCCAAGGTGGCATTCTCTCTCTTCTTCTGTTCTCAATATTTATCAATTCCTTATCCGATGTTCTTTCTTCTTCCTATCATCTCTACGCGGATGACCTTCAGATCTATCGTCACTTCTCTCCTGATGATGTTAATTCCGCTGTGGAGGCGTTAAACGCTGACTTGGCTGGTATTAGTGGATGGGCATCGTCATTTGGGTTGCTGGTTAATCCGAATAAGTCCCAGGCCATGATTATAGGTACCAGACACTCTTTAAACACGTTGCAGCAATTGTCTGTCCCTTCTGTAACTTATAACGGTACTGTAATCATGTATAGCGATAAAGCTAAAAACCTGGGTGTCATCTTTGACAATCAATTGTCCTGGTCAATGCATGTTAATGAGGTCAGCAGGCGAGTTTACGCAACTTTTCATTCCCTCAGGAGACTTCAGAACTTTCTTCCTCGCCAGACCAAAATAACTCTCGCTCAGTCCCTTCTTCTCCCCCTCATTGATTATGCTGATGTTTGATGGGTTAGCGCAAATGAAGAACAACTGAACAAACTCGAACGACTTCAAAATCTCGGGATTCGGTTCATCTTCGGACTGCGCAAGTATGACCACGTATCTCAGACTCTCATATCCTGTGTGTTTCCTTTATAATATTTTGTGGAACCCTCGTTACCCTAACTTCCTACGTGATCGCTTCGAATTTCTTTCTTCAAGCAGGCCTCGGAGAACTCATATGGCGTCTATATATATATATATATATATATCTATCTAACTGGAAAGGGACAGATAGTGCTTCTTTAGCCGGTTTTTGAATATATTTAGAGATCCACTGTCCCTGATAGTGCAAGGAAGCTCATTCCACAGTCGTACGGCTCGGATTCTGAACCCGTGCTCGTAGGCTGCAGTGGAGCGATCTGGAGCTTTGAGCGTGCATATATATATATATATATATGTATATATATATATATGTATTATCTATATATACACATATATTTGTATGTATTAATTTATTATACGGTTTATTCATATTTTTACGTTGTATTTAAGTAACTGTGTATGCAGTATATTTTTAGCAATTAGGGTTATCAGTATAATATTGTTTGTAGTATATATTAGTCGTAGTATTTATAGAGTTTTATTGTACGCGCAGGTCTTCCCCCGCTCAACCATCACCTCTCCTACCATCTTGGTTTGCTGGAAGAAATCTCTTTTGAGAGATAAGCTCGCCTTTGTAAATGTTTTTTCTATTATAAGTTATCTGTATGATTGAAGAAAAAATTACAAAGTACTTTGACTTTGACAAGCAGGAATAAAACTATCCCTAGTGGAACCCGCATTGCTCCACAAGTGAAGGAATTTTCTGGATAACTAATCCAAATTTCTGACTGAATCAGTGACTCAATGCACCACAGAACATTTAATAATAGGTTAGAAAGGCGGTGTGGGCGGTTCAGGCGCGCCGCGAGTATGAGCAAACGCTCATACATAGCCTAAAACGCTCCTCACCTCCCCTCAGTACGCCGCGTTCTTTCGTTGAAGGCGTTACTCCGCGAAAACCCTCTAAAATGCCGAGTTGCATAACTTGCAGAGCCAGAAGCCAACAAGCTAATGTGAATAATGGAAGGATTTCTTTTCATCGGTAAGTTCAATAAACGTAGATTTTTAATAATTTGATCGAAAATACAATCGAGGTACGATTTTCGTGATAGGGTGGGGACACATTATGCCATCGTATCGATAAATGGTTGTTTCTAAGTACCTTTTAAATAAATAAATATAGGCTACCAACGTCCCACCAAGAGGCACAGGACTCTTACCGGATTCGTGTAAGATTGAGACATACTCCACCACGTTGGCTCAGTGCGTGTTGGGGCGGGATTTAAGGACTATAGGTAAAGGTCTCGAACACTGACACCTGATTTTTGGAAGGAAAGTGGGCGGAGGGGGTGGGGCGGGTGAGGGGGTAGAGGGGACCTCCACCGCTTAAGTTTTATTTGTCGCAAACCAGGGTTTTATTTATGGATTTTTAAAAACCTTATATTGAAGTTAGTTTTGGTACTATAATCTCGTAATTTTCCCTATAAATGTAATTGTAGAATAAAGATATGTTTTTTTGCTCTGTGTACCTACCTTTTTTTTCAGCTTTCCTCAAGAGCCAACAATAAAAGAACAGTGGATTGATGTTACTGGTAGAGAACATTGGATGCCTACAAAATCAAGCACAATTTGCTCAAAACATTTCAAGGAAAAAGATTACCTAATAAAAAAATCTGGACATAAATACTTAAAGTGTGGTGCAGTGCCACAAGAAAATGTTGTCCGTATATGTTCTACCAATGCAGTGCGTATAACATTTCAATATAAGTACAGCATAACATTGTAGTACGTATAATAGAAATATCATGTAGTAGCAAAAAGTTTTTAACATTATTTTATTGATTATTACAGGACATCGAGTCGTTTATAGCAGCCAAAGCAAAAAAACGCAAATTGGAAAGTACATCTGATGAAACTAAAACAAAAAAACTAAGAAAAGTAGAGGTAATATAATCTAGTAATTAAGATATTAGTAAATATCTATGTACACGAATAAATGTGAGCATTTTTCATATATTTCAGCCAATACCTTCGACGTCAGGACTAAACTCAATCACATCGACGCCAAAAAGTCATTCAAACTACTCGGGTCAAGAAATAAAATATTCAATGGTAAATAAAAAGCATGAAAAATACCCAAACCGACTACCTACTGGAAATGTTTTTATACAAATATTAACATTAACATAATAATCCTTTCAGGAAAATTTACCTTGTTCAAATGCATCAACACCTAGGAAGAGAAAATTAAATGAAATAATTACTACCAAAGATGAAGTCATAAAAAGACAAAGAAAACAGATTAAGAAAATACAAGCTCAAAATAGAAGGCTAAAGAAAAAAGTAAATAAAATAGAGGACATAATGAACGATCTACAAAAAAAGTTTTCTATGCGAAATGAGGAATTAGAAACTCTCAAGAGTACTAATATACAGGTGGATTCTTTTATCCGATTTTTTTTCACAGATTAGGTGTATTGTAATAATCGTAACAAAAATAGTAATATAGGTAGTAGGTACACATAACATTTAATTTATTTTGCACTTGGTGAGTTCACATTACATTGTTGTTTTTTCAGGTTGAAGATTTGTTCGCTCGATACATGACTAAAAGTACATCAGCAATACTCTCCAGCAATTCGGAGTTTTGCATTGACTCTACATTATTATTCACCGAAAGCGTACGAATATGTTCGCAACACATTCGATACTTGCCTACCTCATACACGTACATTGCGAAAGTGGTACTCAAGTATTGAAGGAGAACCCGGCTTTACAACTGAATCATTTGCAGCACTGAAATTGAAAGTGGAATCAACCAAATACCCTATTATCGCGGGGCTTGTAATGGATGAGATGGCAATTAGACGCCGGATAGAGTGGGATGGATACAAGTTGCATGGTTTTGTGGAAATTGGCAATAAACAATGCAGTGACCACATAACTGAAGCTAAAGAGGCTTTGGTATTTTAGTAACAGGAATAAACTGCAATTTTAAAGTGCCTGTAGCCTACTTCCTTGTTGATGGTGTAACTGGAGATCAACGCTCTGATCTAGTAAAACAATGCTTGGAAAGGATTCATGATACAGGAGTAAAGATAGTGTCGCTGACGTTTGATGGTTGTGCATCTAATTTAGCAATGATAAAAAATTTGGGTTGCTCCTTTGAAAATGGCAAGATGACATTTGAACATCCCGTCACAAAACAAGAAGTGATGTCAGTATTGGATCCATCACATATGATAAAATTAATTCGAAACGCTTTTCAGGTAGATTCCATTTTTAATAAACAATAATGATACAAAAATTTAATTAAATATTAAAATTTACAGCATTTATTTAAAATGTTTCATACTTTTTCAGGTATACCAAACATTTGTGGATGCGAACGGCAAAAAAATACAGTGGGCTTACCTGGAAGAACTAAATAAAGTTCAAGAAAAGGAAAAGTTCCATTTACGTAACAAATTACGACATCGTCACATTCACTTCCAGAACCAAAAAATGAAAGTGAAGCTGGCCACCCAGCTGTTTAGTTTGAATGTGGCTGATGCTGTTGACTTTTGTGAAGAAAAGTTAAATATGTCGGATTTTCAAGATAGTTCTGCCACAACAAAATTTTTAAGAATCATCAATAATTTGTTTGACATCTTTAACTCTAGAAGCCTCAATCAGTATGGTTATAAGAAAGCTATAAATGAGTGGAATGCTCCCACAATATTCGACTATTTGGATGAGGCGGTTGAATATATTTCAACCCTTAAAGCTCAAGATGGGACGTTGTTGATAAAAAGTCCAAGAAAAGTCGGATTTTTGGGCTTTCTTGGTTGTGTACAGGCCGTCAAGCATTTTTACAGGACACTAATAGAAACGAAAGAACTTTTATTCTTTCCTTTTTATAAAGTCAGCCAAGATCATCTCGAACTTCTATTCTGCAACATAAGATGTCATGGTGGTGCAAATAACAATCCAACAGCACGACAATTTAAAGCTGCGTATAAAAAACTGTTGGTACATGTGGAGCTAAAAGACTAAGGCAATGGCAACTGTACAGCATTGGAGAATTTGTCGATCCTCAATTGTTCTTCTGCTGTTAAAAGGATAAATTTGACAACAGATGCAACTTATGAATTAGAAGAGGGCAATGAAGACGATGGATCTTAAGAACGAGAATTTGCTGAGTTTTACAAAAACATGTCTAGCTTCAGTATACAGGTGCTTAGTCACATAGCGGGAAATGTTGTTCACGTTTTAATGAAAAAAATTAAATGTGATGTGTGTGTAGGTGCTCTGGTATCTCGCTGGCGTACCTCACAGCATAAATTCATCATTTGTAAAGATAAAGGCGGTCTCTTGTATCCGTCGGATGATGTCATTACTATTTGCAAAAAAGCAGAATCGGTAATCCGATATTACACAGATAATTCGAGAAAGTTTAACAAAGATTTTTTGGTCACAAAAATCCTACATAGTTTAGTCGGCACCAAATTATTTAAGGACATCTCATTTCATCAGATTGGGGAGTACCCAACTGGCAATCATATCACAGATCTTATGAAAGCCGTCATTGAAAAATATATTAATATAAGAGTGCATTTTTTACTGAAAGAATACGTTTCAAAAGAAACGAAAAGGCAATTGCTTAATAAATATGTTTTATTTCAAGGCCAATAAATAATATTGAGATAAACGTTATGAGTTTTAATTACTCCAGGACCGGCCATACATTTGACGCATCGCGATTTTGAATTCTATTTCATGGAAATAAAATTCAAAACCTATAACGGCCAAATGCCCCGATATCGTGGCATCGGTCCGTGAGTGGTTAATTCCCTCAAAAGGTAAAAATAAAATAATTTCAAAATAATAATACATATATACTAATATAGGTACGACTGCAGATGAAATTTTAAATTTTACCAATCGTTCTTATACAAGTCGTGTTTCAATAAGTATGGTTTTTGTCGCGGATGGTAATATCATAGGAAATAAGGGAGCTAATCAAAGCGCACCGTTCTGTCCCTTACTTCCTACGATATTACCGTCCATGACACAAATTTTGAAAATTATAAACACGACTATTCCCGTGTTTCAGAATAATGTCCTATTCGATTCGATTCTTATGTCGATTCCTATTTCGATCGCTTCCGTAAACTTAGTCCCTTGTTTTTGCCGATAGTTTTTGACGAAATTATAAGCAATTTGAGTAAAATACATATTACATTATGTTATCAAAATTAACATCGATAATAAAAATATAAACATCGATAAAAGTTTATCGTTAGTCAATCCCTAACGTGTATGAAAAATAAATTGCTTTTACGCACACACGCACGACAGTAACAGTTGCGTTGGGGTGAGTTGCTTAGCCAATCGCGAGCCCGTATTGTTGCCTCACGCACACATGTGAACCCTTGCACGTATTTGTTTATCTTAGTAGTAGTCAGCTGGAGCGGCGACGGTGGTTCCCGTTCAAAAAATGGAATAGGGCCTTTCTAACCTATTATTACCTCAACCGTTGGTTCTAGAGACGTGACACTATTACAAGGGTTTCTTATATAACGTAAGGTAGCACTAAGAAGTGCCTTGGCTATCAAAAGAAAATTGTCTGACTTGATTTTACAATCTGTTTGACTCTGTCATAGAGTTCTTGGGAAACAAAGACACAGAATTGCGCGACAAGAGTTATGTCGGCATGATTGTCGCTAATGATTTGGGGTGAGGGAGGACGGTGCGACAAATCTACGCCTCACTAACTGCGCGCGCGTCAACGAGTGCTAAGCGTGCTACGTCGTGGCAGCGTCATCGCCTACGTGCTACGAGCTACGCGTATGCGTGCCTCCCTGAGGGCGGTGCTCGTGCTGTCGTCCGTTGTAGTCTGGTCCCACTCAGGATGTCCAGAATACAGCGCTCTCCTCCACAAACGCCAACAACAGCTGCCTCTTCACAGCTGCCCAAGTCCCCAATGTCAGCGTCAGAGCCAGACCTGGCGCAAATAAAGAGGCAGCAACAGGAGGGTGGCGGCATCACCATACGCCATAAGAGACCGCGATGCGGTGACGACGTGGACGCTGACCCACTGCAACAATTATTGCTGGAGGTGCGTTTGTTAAGGGCGGACAATATAATGCAAGACACGCGGGACGAAATGCGTGAATTCAGGCGCGAAACGCAAGAATTCCGCTCGACCCTCGGAGCATGCAACCAGCGCATCGATATGGTGGAGCGGCGGATCGACGACATTGAGAAGAGAGTAGCCGATGCTGTGGTGTCGATGGGGACGAAGATGCTGGAGGAAGCTATCACCAACCTGCAGCTGGAACTAAATGATAGGTACCAGGACATGCTGGCGAACGACGTCGAGATCACCAAAGTGACGGAAGAGCGTGGCGAGAACCCGGTGCACCTGGTTTCGCTCATCGCGGTGAAACTGGGAGTGACGATGGAGGAGCGCGACGTGGTCAGCGCGGTGCGGATGGGCGCGCCCGGCGCTGGTGCCGCAGGCAGGCCGCGGCCGCAGGATATCCGCCTAGCCCGGCGCGTGACGCGGGACGCGCTGCTGCGCGTGGCGCCGAGACGCCACTACCGCCGACATGGGTCTGCCCGGTGAGCCGCAAAAGTTTTACTTAAACGAGCGGCTAACAAAACTGAACCGGGTGCTTTTTGCCAAGGCGCGGGAGCAGGCCCAAGCTCACAAATGGAGATGGGTGTGGACGAGAGAAGGTCGAGTCCTGGTCCGACGTGCTGAGGGTCAGCCATATCACCGCATCCGCAAAGAATCGGACATTATAAATATTTTTGGAGGTGATAAAGTTGGTTCGCAATAGGCCTGAAATAGAGATTTTTTATGTCACACACAAGTCAGGCTATTGTTATTATTTTCTCAGAATCGTATTTACGCTGAAATTTATGTTAACTGTTTTATGTCCCGTATATAGTTATTTCATTGAGTGTGTTCAGTACTATTATACTGTTAGTTGCTTTTTCCCAGAACGGTCGCGGAGTGTCACTGTTGTTATTATTATCGATGCCGGTGTTGTCTACGCGGCCGGACCAGTTTCCGCCGTTTACCTGCAATCGGATATGTATGTAGCATACACACTATTTAATTACTATATCAGCCCTCAAAGTCAATCTTAATTGCTTTATTATTTTTATTCTATGTGTATTTTACCTTCTATTGTACACCTTTAATATATTTATACCATCATGCCTTGTACTAAGTCCTTTCGTATTAGTTTATTTAATGCTGGCTGACGAATTCACAGTGACTATGTCCAACTTGTCTCCTGACTTAGCGGCAGTAAACGAGACCTGGCTGCGCCACACCCCGCGACCACGCGAGGTGCGTGCGCGCGGCGGCGGCGTTGGCTTCCACGTGAAGTGCGGCGTCACGGCCCGGGTCTGCCCGCCCGCACCCCGCCGCGCCCACCGCTGCCGCCGCCGTCGAACATAAGTGGATGCGGGTCAACATCAGGGGGGAAAAACTTCTAGTCGGCACGGCTTACCGGCCACCCTGGCTTAATGCTGACAATTTCTTTGACGCGATTACAGACTTCTATGACTAATTACGATAGTACCTTACTATTAGGTGACTTTAACATTAATGTAGCTGACAATTGCGACTAGATTTTTTCCCGGTTGACTGAGTTTTTGGGCTCACTAAAATTAACACAAATTGTAGACCGACCGACCCATTTCACCGACCACAGTGAAACGACAATTGACTTAATTTGCACCGACGACGCGCGCATTCGTGGCGCACACGTTCATCACATACCAGATCCAGGCCGGCATGCTTTCCTTGTCGACCTAGACGTAAAAAAAACGGTCAAGTGCGAGTCTAAATCACGCACGAAGGGTTCCGTACCACCGTTCAATGGAAGCGATGGTGTGGAGTGAATAGTTTGGATTTTACACAGCAAAATATTGTTTATAAAGTTATTGGTGCGGTTACTTTCACACTCCATGTACGTAACCAGGTGCATCCATAAGTTTGTATGTGGTATTGAAAGAATTGTTGTATGGGAGGCCCCTTAAATATTTCTTTTATCCTGTTTTTTAGTATTTGTTGTTATAGCGGCAACAGAAATACATAATCTGTGAAAATTTCAACTCTCTAGCTAGCTAGGTTCTTGAGATACAGCCTGGTGACAGACGGACGGACGGACGGACAGCGAAGTCTTAGTAATAGGGTTCCGTTCTTACCCGTTGGGTACGGAACCCTAAAAAGGAAAAGCCTCAACCTAGATATGTGACGTATCGACCTTTATCTGACATAGATCGCGATCGATTTGACAAAGACTTAGACTCCTTAGACTGGGATAGAATTTTACTTCTTGAAAATGTTGACGATATGGTACAACTTTTTACTCGATTTTTAACCTGTTTAGAACTGTTTGACCGTCATGCGCCCGTAAAAACTATAGTGGTGAGGGAGGCTCCAAAACCATGGCTAACAAACAACGTGCGTTTGATGATGCACCTACGTGACGGGGCCCATAGGAAGTACAAGGTTACAAAGCTAGAAGGGCACAGAAAGTACTACCTTGATTTAAAACACCTTGTGCTCTCTGCTCTTTATCAAGAAAAGTGTGCTTTTTTCAAGGAGCACGTAAACCGTTGCTGTACCGACCCAAAACGTTTGTGGAAGACTCTCAAGCGAACATTTCTACCCTCACACTATAACGACCCTGACTTGATTAATGACCACTTTCTTAATGTTCCAGGAAGACCCGACGTAACTATCTCACAACTTACCTACTATGAGTTTAACCTTTAAGCTTCTAACTTCAGTCTAAATACATTGACGCCGTTAACTGTATCGAAGATCTTGACGAAAATTAAGACAAATGCCACCGGACTCGACTATATTAACATTGCCATGTTGCTGTTAACTATGCCGCGGACACTACCGATTTTGATTGACATGGTTAATCGCAGCATACTGACTAACACTTTCCCGACTGACTGGTAAACTGCGAAGGTTATCCCACTCCCTAAAATTCCTAATCCTGTTCATATTTCCGATCTCCGTCCCATTAGTATCCTTCCCTGTATTTCCAAGATAATAGAGAGGGCAGTGTATGATCAGCTGTCGGGATATCTGAAGAGGAATGGTATACTACCAGAATTGCAATCAGGCTTCCGTAAGGGTAGGGGACATCAGCAGCCCTTATCGATATCGTGGATAATATCTTGTCCGAGCTTGACCAAGGTAAAATCACAGTTCTGGTGTTGCTAGATTTTTCCCGAGCTTTCGACTGTCTGTACACGCCTCTCTTATTAGCGAAAATGTCCTATTATGGGTTTGATAGTGCCACGGTGAAGTGTTTTGACAGCTACCTGTCGGGCCGTGCGCAGGTTGTTGGATTGGAAAAAAGCGATGGCACTACGTTGTTTTCCTCGACAAAGCGCTTAACAAGGGGTGTGCCTCAAGGGTCAATATTAGGCCCCTTTTTATTTATTCTTTATTCAGCGGAGATCGGTTCTGCCGTGGAGAACAGCATGTGCCATCTTTACGCAGATCCAATCCATAAACAGCGATCTAGAGCGGGTGGCGTCATGGTCTGGGAGGAGCTGTCTTGTGCTAAACCCTGATAAATCTAAGTAAATGGTACTTGGTACAAAAAATCAGATCCACAACACAGTCCAAGCCCTTGCCCCCAACGATATAGCCATCAGGGGTGAACCAGTGGAAAGGGCTGTAGAAGCAAAAAATCTTGGGTTGTGGATGGACGGTAAGCTTCGTTTCGAAAATCACGTCAGAAACGTAATCAGCAATTGTTTCTACCGCCTTAAAGTCCTTTATAATATACGTGATTACCTCAGCACTGATTTGCATGTTAGCCTAAGTGAATCACTGATATTATCCAGATTAAACTACTGTGATGTCGTCTATGGTGGCTGTATACTTGGACGGACGAAAAGGTTAATACAACGTGTGCAAAACGCATGTGCACGTTTTTGTTTTAAAATCCCTCCTAAATCCCATATCACCCCATACTTGGATGCAGCAAAACTTCTAAATATGGGGCCCGTCGGCATTTACACCTTGCCAAATTGCTCTTTGGTGTAATACGCATAGGAACTCCACACTACCTACACAAGAAGCTTAAATGGGCGACCCGAGGACGTAGCGTGCACAAAGAAAGAAATTGATACCAACGCATCGAACGACGACTTTCCGCGGGAGTTTCCGTTTTGCGGCATCTAAGTGTTGGAATGATATTCCCCCTCCAGTCCGTGAAGCAACTAGTAGGTATGCCTTCGGGCGCAAGCTCAAAGCATATTTGCTGGATCAGCAGAGACTACTCCTCCCTACCGCTCCAACCTCTCGCCGCAACAATACTTGAGTCTGTGGTTGCTTATTGACATTGCCAGTGGGACGGCCTGCCCCGCACAACCTAGGTACATTCTAAATATAAGTATATATATATTAAATGGAAACTATGGCTACCGCACAAGAAATGTATTTACATTATCTCTGTTATCACATATTTTGATTTATTATATTTTTTACTTAGTATTATGTTATATATTAATGTACATATGTTTAATTGGCTGTACCACATCGCAGACTGTGACGCTCGCGGGGTAACACTCGGCGCTGAATGAAAATCGGCCCTGAAGGCATGGACTTCAGCATACTGCTGAGTCAGATGCCATTTGTAATGACAGTGACACACCACGACCGTCGATATCGCTCGATAGAATGATTCAGAATGATTGATCGATTGTATGAATAAATACAAGAATGAATGAATGAATTATTTTGTTTTCTTCCGACGTGTGTATTCTAAATTCGTCCATTTGTGTTTAGTATATACAGGATGGAATTTTGTGACACCACCTGGAGGGCAAGTACTCTAAATAATGGAGGTAGCAAATTTCCTTCAAAGAAAACATTCCTTTATTTTTGAAAAGAAACAAAACCGCATTCAATAAAAAAAATGTGTGTTTTGTGTACTTATGCCTATTGCTGTCTCGTCCGCTTTGGCTCTGGCAGAATATCAGCGTCACAGATTCGTCTGTGACATTGCTGAGTCAGGGCCATTTCATTGTCGCGGTACAGTCACGGTGCCACTTTACTTTACATATTTTTGCTGTGTTAATTATAATTATTTTCATTGTTTTATTTAATTTCTTTGATGTTTTTTGTCATAATTAATTTTGTTTGGTTTGTAAATGTTAATAACCAATAATGTTTTTGTGTTTGTACCGAACAATGAATAAATGAATTATCTATCTATCTTCAAATATTCTGAAAAATACGCTTGCCACAACCAGGAATCGAACCGGCTAAAATTCGAAAAAACATCAACCTGTACTTTTATGGCATCAATCAACAGGGTCAATCATAAGGATCACATATCTCTAACAAACATAGAAAATTAAATGAAAGGAAAACATGAAATCTTAAAACTTATTTTATTATTAACCTAAAAACTTGTAAAAGCTAACTAATTAGTTGTTCGAAATATGCCCTCTCGTTGTATACATACATATATTTTTCTAAGGAACTCTTTTTCAGTAGCCTTTGATAGCGTGTTGTGGTGAATATGAAAAATTTTACTGTAAACCTGAGGTTATACAGTGCAACTGTGAACGCAACTGTGAACGACTTGAGGGCTGAGCCCTCAAGTCGTTCACAGTTGCATAGGATTTTAGGTAAACTTTATTTTTTACATATCCCCATAAAAAAATCCAGAGGGGTGAGGTCTGGTGATCTTGCAGGCCATCGGATTGTGCCGTTTGTACCGATCCAGGTCCTGAAACTGTTATTAAGATAGGCGGTGGTTCTGCTGATAAAAGCTCCAGCCCATAAGGGCTGGAGCACCATCTTGCTGTAATATTACACGGTTTCGCTTATCCTCGGGTAAAACATTCAACTCGTTTCTTAAGAGGGCCAGTATTTCAAGGTATTTGACCGAGTTTAGATGCCCTTCATAAATTTGGATTAACACTACCATATTTCTCATTATACCGCACCAATTGAAAGAAAATCTTACTTGACTGTTAGTTTCATGAACACGAACAGGATTTACTCTAGACCAATAATGGTTATTGCGGCGGTTGTACATGCCATTATTACTAAAGTTGGTTTCGTCAGACCACACAATGTCACTCAAAAAATTCGGGTTATGGGCAACTTCTCTGTAGTCGTCTCTCAGGATCTCCAGAATGTAATTTTTGAACCAACCGACCATCACGATAACATTTCCACTTATACTTTTTCAAGACTGAGTACCTGAGTATGGGTGGTTCCAATTTCTTCGGCAGCTTCTCTGCTTGAAGCCTTTGGATATGCTTCAAAATATGTCAACACACTTACATCAAAATCGGAATTTTCGCGCTCGAACAGCTGTGGACGATGACTTATGTAACTACCAAATTCTTTCAAATTTTGTACCATTTGCCTCAAGACGAAACGAGTTGGTACTTGTCAGTCCCGATATCTCTCTCCGTACCACCGTAAAGCTAAATTGATATCTCGGCGATTTAAAAAAAAGCTTGCATTAAATCAAATTGTTCTTGATAAGCCATTTTGACGATTAGTCATCGATATAAATACTATGGATAGGCCTTCCCGTACTAAATTTCTTACCATTTTGAGGCTAAGAAAAATAGCGCCCCTGTCGGAATTCGTCGGAACCAAGACAGTACGAAAAATTGTAACGGCGTCACGGTCGGTCACGTTCCCATTTGTGGTGTATAGACACAATATTAGGAAAGTTGATCTACGGATAACTCTCAAATACCCGGTGACTTTTAATCGGTGATTAGGAGTAGAAATAAAATATATCTAGCTAAAATTTTACTTAAGGGGCGAGGTCTCACGCAATTACCTCATGTTTAATTAATAAAAAGTTGAAACATGATTAAATAGGCATATTAGTTTTTGTCTTTGCCTTTAAATTATGAAAGAGGATGTATGCTCACAGATACACATTAGTAGCGTGACTTGGAATTTAAGATCTTTATTTTGATTTATAAGTAATAAACTACCTAATCATAGAAAAAGTTATGAAAATTGGTACCTGATATCACTGATTAAGTCATCGTGTATAAAATAGAGTATTTAGCAATACATTACACGCGTAACATAGCGTCACGCCTTTTCCCCTACGGGCTGGCAGAGGCACAACTGTGCCGGTCTGTGCCCACTTAGCTAGTGATTTAATACTCCATCTTGCGTGTCAGGGGGCAAGCCCATCGCCGCAGCTAATGTAATGAAGCCGGAGTAATGAAGATTTCCTCACGATGTTTTCCATCACCATTAGGACATCCGGTTAGATTATTTATCCTTATATTATTCTGTTGCGGCGACGGGCTAGCACTATTTCACGCAAAATGGAGTCTGAAATCTAGCGGTTCCATACCAGGTATACCATTATAGTAGGTTATTGTGACAATAAAATTATTATCTATGGAATAATTTAAATAAAACATGGCTTTCATTTGTACAATTTATTATATATTACACATTTATATAATATGCGTCGCGCGTCGCTACAAAGTTACGTCAGTCGAATGGTTGATTTTCGTTTGAGGATTTTTTCGAGAACAATATTTTATAGATAATCAATTTAAAGCCAATAGTAATTGAAAATATAATACTTACTTACGATACGACACTCCCTGTTTTTGTGTTTTGCGATTTGGGTATGATTTACACCATTTTACGTCGCATTTTTGTTTTTTTCTGCCGATATGTCAATCGGATGTCACCGTCTAAGCGCGACTGATTGCAAACAGTCCAATTTTCCCTATTTTGTACTGTTTTTTTAGCGACACTTTCAAGCGCTCCGTGCCCCGTCCCTACTATTCAAGTCTGTGCGATTAGTAATGCTGCAGCTGAGAAACAATTTGACAACAATCAAATGTGAATAGCAAAAGACTATCGCGACGTCGTATTTTCCCTGTTCCATTTTCAAATTTAATTTTTTTATTTATACCACACGCAAAAAATAGGTCTCATCCAAAAGAGTCTGCATTACAAACACGCGTAAATATGATATTGTGAACAACACAAGGTAACCTATCTGATGAATCCTTGAGTAAAAGTGACTTATCCTGTCTTTCATGGTTTTCCTTTCATTTAGTTTACTATGTTTGTTAGAGAGATGTGATCCTAATTATTGACCCTGTCGGTTGACGCCATAAAAGTACAGGACGATGTTTTTTCGAATTTTAGCCGGTTCGATTTCTGGTTGTGGCAAGCGTATTTTTCAAAATCTTTGAATGCAGTTTTGTTTCTTTTCAAAAATAAAGGAATGTTTCCTTTGAGGGAAATTTGCTACCTCCATTATTTAGAGTACTTGCCCTCCAGGTGGTGTCACAAAATTCCAGCCTGTATATTCCTTATTTTCATTTAAATTTCTTGAATTGTAATGTATTTGTATGTATAACCAGTAAGAGTTTCGTTCATCAGAGCATACAATATTCAAATGAGAATATACGTATTTATAAATATATTGTATAGAAAATATATTTCTTCACAAAACAAATATGAACTCTCTATTATGCCTACATATTTGAAAAAAAATAAACATGTCTATGAATCTCTTTGCCTTCCTCTCTTCTAACCTAAATCGCGTTAGGTCTAACTAGCTATATGCCTATTTCGACTTATGACTAGTCATACATAACGCGATATAGTCAATCTACGCTTTAGGCCTACCCTTCTAGAACGCATAGAAGTATACTTGCTTTTTTGTTTCTTGACTTGTAGTAAACGTAACTCTATTATGGTTTGACTGAAGTGTAAGACAACAAAGACAAGGAATAAATGATACCTACTACACAAACCACTGTTTTGAACAAGATCATCCAAGGACGAGTTTGTTGCTGCTTTTATGGGAGAAGTGTTGGAGGAAATGGCTATCGTTGGAGAAGACTAAAAAACTTGAAAAGATAACACACTTCTTCTCCTGCTTGTTCTTTTATTTCTAACTTCTTTTGAAGTTAATTTTGCCAGTGTCAAGTGTATCATAATTTGGTCGGAAAATTAACGTCTTGTATATTATTTTCCTCCTTAGCATTGCCCGGGAGGACGAGAATAGCCATTCTCGTCCATAAGTAGGTACCAAGTATTTCCTTCGGACGTACTTGTCATACTTGTTGAAAAATGCTAACATTCCGTAGTATGAAATTATTTTTTATCATTCACCTATTTCACAAGTTAATTATTATATTAAATTAGCCAATATACTGGTTAATGTTAATTTAATAATAACTTATAAACATCATTTCAACGTATGAACACTCAAATATCTAATTTAGTAAAAATCAATATTAAAATATTATTAATTATTAATAGAACGTAGAATCCACAGATTATTCCACAATTTTAATAGATTTGAAATTTTATTAGAATTCAATGTCCCATGTGAGCCAGAGTACAGATTGGCGTGCATTATACAATTTGTATTAAAATTTAGTTACGCGACTTAAGACGCATGCGACAGATTTGCTAACGTGATGATAATTGGCCCCCTGAACTATGTTCCTTGTAAGGCTTTGCATCGATCTATACCAAACACCCTGTCTATCTAGTTACAGTAGAGATATTCTTAGAAGTAACCTTTGGCATCTGTCAATAATAGGGATAGAGCTATGCGTCAGTCTCCCTTCCCTTTCTTAGCGAAACAAGGAAGCTGACAGATGTCAAATACGACGTCTAGGAATGGCTCCACTTTATGTAGATGTTTTTATCAACACGATTATTATTATATTCTTACTTACGATGATCGCAACTGCAAAGTGGTGATCACGATACTTCGTGAATCTCTGGCTGTTCTGTCTCAGGGCATTGTTCAGCGCCATCGTGTATCTGTGCAGCTCATCATTCCTGCCGAGGATAGGATGACGCCACCCACTTAGCCGCTCCGACCATCTGATTAAGGCAATCAATCAATTAAAAAATCTTCTGCCCATGAGCCAATTAAGGGTGATTATCAGTACATACTAACAAAATATAATCATGCGTATAGCAGAATCGTTTTCCAAGCCCCAGAGTTTTTGTTTGGGTAGTATTTAATCGCACATTATAATATCGTGCAGATATTTTACTCAAATTTTATGTTTCTTCCGGTTTGTTTACCCCGTTTACCCTTCACCTACCCAGACCCATTTCGCCCTGATACTTGATGTGCTAATCAGTATTTTTAGGGTTCCGTACCTTAAAAAGGAAAACGGAAGCATTATAGGATCACTCCAGTGTTTGTGTTATTTCTGTTTAAGTAATATTAAACGACCGAATTCTGAACAGATTAATTTTCCGTGGTCCGAATGCCTTGGAGCGCAACGAAAGCAGAAGTATGGGCATGACTTTTTAGTGGTACTCAAATTCCGGAACTTAATTAAATATAGGAACTTTACTATTTTACTAATAAAAACTTTTAATCACAGTCTTAATTGTAGGCGTATCGTTAGAAAAAGTATGGACATGACTTTTTAGCGGTACTGAATTTCCGGAACTTAATTAAATATCGGAACAAGCGGCAGAGTCGCATAATAAGTTCTGGCGGCAAGATCGATAGCTTCACACCCAGAAAACTGATCGTAAAAATACCATGCTGGACTTGTGCAATAGAACCTTGGTATCTTCGGATCCGATCATCACTGCCCAAAGGCTTTGACAAAGGCAGAAGAAAAGGCTCAGACAATCATTGCCTGCTGCGGTGTTAATATTGTTATAGATGCCTTCCGTTAAAACTAGTACGTCGCCTGGGCAAAGCTGCGGTGCTGCGCCTAAACCATGACAAGATTTTGAGATAGACGACCTGGACAACCAAACAGCCATTTTATCATCTGAAGATCGCTGGTGTGGTTAAGTCATCTACAGATGGTAGAATGGTTATCTAATAGCCAGAAAGTGTAATTTAAATACAAATTTTAAAGCATCGCCCCTACTCTTGACCTGTACTGTACTACTTAACCTGTCTTTTCTTTTCCGACCAGCAGAAAACCGAAAGCGGTAATATAGTCTTGACGCTAAATAATACCTGTTTAGATGTCTCCTAGCTTTAGTTGTAAAATAATCGTATTTTTACGTATGTGGGTTTGTGCGGATTTATGAAGTCATTAAACCCAATAATTCTTACCTATGGCGCCTAGACGTCACTGACCGATTATCAGAATGCCCAAACACAAGGTTTCCCAAAGGGCTGGAGCGTAGCATGATAGGAGCCAAACTGATGGGCCGTGTCAAAAACATCACACTGCGCTCCATTACTAGTATCATATACGTGGGTGCACATTGTGCTAAACTCAAGTGGGGCTGGGCCGGACAATGTCTGTCGTATGGACAAAGATTGCTACCGATTGGGGGGTACTTCAAGATGGACGCCGCCGAAGAGGTAGGCCCAGGAGGAGATGGTGTATGGAGGATCTGGAGAGGTATCTCCCTGATTGGCAAGAGAAGGCAGAAGATGGGAAAGTATGGATTAAATAAAAGTGGGGATGCCTTTGCCCATCAGTGGGAAATACCACAGGCACATTAAAAAAATGGACCAGGTCAGAGCATTTTTAGAATGTGCGCCTGAAAGAATTAGACATCAAATAGAAAAAGTTATTTGTAGAAATCCAGATTTGGACGCAGTACGTGAATGTGATGACAAAATAGATAGGGATATTGAAATAAATGATCCAGACAACCAAATTTAAATTGGCTCCACTTCCTCTACTAACTCGAAGCGCTCATTCCCGAGGACAAAGGATTTTACAGGTAAAGCGAAATACATTATTAGAAGAGAAAATAGTGCAAAAATAATGATCATTTTTATCAATACCTCCAAAGAAAAGATATTTCATTAAAAGAGACTTCAGATGACGAATAAGTTTCAGCTTGAGCAATTTTTATGAATAACGTGGGCTATATATTATTTTAACGTCAATGTACTGATACTTCAGTTTATAAAACACGTACCTTTCCTATTTTTTTCATTGAAACTTACCACGATTACCAAATTTACTTCAAAATTGCTTATTTAAAATATAACTAAATATTATTCACCACCAAATTACATGCCAAATTGATTGATATTGTTTTTAAAGTTTAATGACAATGTACAACATATTTTAAGTTCCGGAAATTGAGTACCATTAAAAAGTCATGTCTATACTTTTGATTTCGTTACGCTCCAAGGTATTCAGACCACAAGTTGCGAGGATTTAAAATATTCGTTTTACAGTAACTTTGAAATACTACGTTAAAAATATTTTAAGAAAAAATACATAGAAATACCTCCCCCTCCCCCTAATCTCACAGACTGTTGATCGTAAAATAAAATAAAAAATACATAATATATTCACTTATATTACAGGAAAAATAATAAACAAAAATGTATCGTTTCAATAGGATAGAGCTCAATAGGTGAGACATAAAAAAAACTGTCGCGTGTGACGTGTCAAATGAAAGAGTTTGTTGTGAGGATCTTAAATATGTATTTTTTTTATAAACTTGCTTTAAATCAGAAAAAAAATGTAAACTGTATCGTGAGACATGTCAAATGAACGGACTTGTTGCGATCTCAAGTATCTACTTATATATTTTTCAGAAACCTGAAATGCTAGTTAAAAAAATATTTGAGAAAATAGCTCCAACCAGTAAATTTGTAAACGACATTTTGCTATTTAAATAAGAAGGAAAATTAAAGTTACCTAATCCCTATGCAAGAACTTGAATACCAACCATTGTGCGTTGTTACGGAACCCTTCGTGCGCGAGCCCAACTCGTACTTGACCGCTTATAATTTAATGTGCGGTCTAATATGTCCCAATTTATTTTAATCTTCACTAGCTGGTATAAAAGTCTCCCACTGCTAGCAAATAGGGGACATTTGTGTCTACGAATCCCTGGAACCTCCGGCCAGATAACATAATACGCACATACATGGAATATTTGGAATACAACTTCCCTGTCCGATGAGTCATATATGACTCACAGGAACGTTTTGGAATAAGTTCATGAGTCACAGGTGACTCATTTCTCTATACAGTTTAAGGCACAATTTTTGTAATGAACGTGAAGGGATATTCTTTTGAATCACACCTGGGCGTATGGCAAGAAGTTTTTAATAAAAAAATAAAAAATCGCGATTTTTTTTATTTTTTATATAATTACTACTAGAAACTTGCAATAAATAAAACTCAAGTAAGTATTAAAGGCAAGGTTTTATTCAAAGAAAATAAACTGTGTAATGTAACATATTCGCTCTAATCGTATTTAGAATATTTATACATAAGAAAAAATAACAAAATCAAGCATGTTTCTCATTATAACATTCTAAACAGAAAGACTTTTTACACTTTTTACACTCAGTGTGTACTTGCTTCGCTTTACGAGCTACTAATCCCTCATTTTTCAATTTTATATAACATCCATTGCATCTTTTTCTTACGAGTTTACCGAAGGCATTTCGAGGAATTTCTTGCAGAGAATGTCCAGAATTGCTTGAAGAAGCAATTGAAGTTCCTGAAGAGCTAGAGGAGATCGAAGACCTTTGAGGGAGATTCGTTTCTGTGGTTGATGCTGCAGGTCCAAGAAAATGTCGGACCAGATGTTCTTGGACTTGTAAAACTGTCAACTTGGGGCCATCTGTCAACTCGTTGTAGATGCATCTGGCATTGATAATGGCGACTTGAAATAGTAAATCTACTGCTATCTTTTTGTACCACGTCAAACTTTTACGTAAGGGAGAATGAAATGAAGCAAGTTGGTCAGAAATATCTATGCCTTTTTTGGCATCATTATAATCGATTACTGCATCGGGTTTTATGACGTCGCCTCGTCTGGCAGTCACGTTAGACATACCATCTCCATGGCAGGTTGAGATCATGAATACATCTCGCTTATCACGCCATTTTAGTACAGTATAGAGATTGTCCTTTTGTCTAGCTATTTGTTCTCCCCTTCTGAGCTTCGCTGTTACTACTTCTTGCGGCAAATTTCTTTTATTTTTACGTAAAGTGCCGCACAAGTCAGTATTGCGACCTTTCAGATACTCAGCCAATGGTAAACTGGTATAATAGTTGTCAGCAATGATGATACGACCGGCATCTAAATCATCATCATCTTTCTGCAGTACTTGCTATATAGTTTGCAATTACCTCTGTATCCTCGATTTCTTCATTTTCATTATCGGGCTGCCACTCATCGTCACTTCCACTACTAAATGCTTCTTCATCTGAATCTTCCAAATAACGCAATATGTCTTCACTCGTATACCTTTTGGCCATTTTCTCGAAAAGCAACAATTATTGCATGAAACGAACTTTTTTTTCAATAAAATATCAATTATAACCTCAAAGTATCAAATTACTTTCTAACCCAATTAGATATTGACAGTTGATTGACATTTAAACAAAAAAAAGGATTTCCGCGTGTGCGCTCACATATGACTCATTGAACGTGTAGTAGAAAATTTCTTACGCTACGTTCGTGAGTCACATGTGACTCAGAAAAAAAAACCACCAGAATGAGGGTAGTTTATGAAATAATGATTACGAAATTATGTTTTTATGGACTACAGTAATGTTATAAAGCTTATATTAAAAAAAAACACTGGACGTGGGGCTTTACTAAAATGAGTTGTATGGGGACAATAGGGGACATTTGTGTCTACGAATCCCTGGAACCTCCGGCCAGATAACATAATACGCACATACATGGAATATTTGGAATACCTACACTTTATTGCACTAATACAGAAGAAAAAGATACATCAAAATGGAAACTAATTGTACAATGGCGAACTTATCTCCAAAAAGAGATTTCTTCCAGCGAATCTAGGATGGACAAGATACATTAAAGAACAGGTAGACCTATGTGCACAACGTTAAATAATTAAAATAATAAACTACTTACCAATATGTACATAAATACATAATATCCATACAAATAGATAAAATTATACTACAAAATATTCATCAATACAATCTTTATATAAGTCTATTATGGAAGAGAAAGATAGCGTTCTATTGAAATTGGATTGGGTCGTTGAGAAGTTAAACGACTCTTAAAAATATTAGTTCCAGTTCCAGAGCCTGATAGCTCGTAGTCTGAACCCATGTTCATATGCGTCTGTGTTGTGTTGCGAAGTTATAAGCAGTGACCGAGCGTGAGATCTCCGAGGCCTATCCAAAGACAGAAATTCAAAACGATCTCGTAAGAAGCCAGGGTAGCGAGGATTAAATAAGATGTTGAAGAGGCAGATGAGGATGTGAGAATCCCGACGAAGACGGATAGGGAGCCACTTCAACTCCCTGCGATACTCAGAGACGTGGTCATACTTGCGCAGATCGATGACAACCGAATCCCGAGGTCCCGGGGTGATACATCTTGGTGTCAATGAATCAAATCAGCCCACATTTAAATACCTAATGCTGGGTAAAGGCCTCTTCTTAACCGGTCTATTCCGGTCCTGAGTCTTCCGCATCCAACGCCTACCAGCTACGTCGATGTTGTCATCCGTCCATATTGATTTACTTACTTGAATTTATTGAACTCGTAAATTGGTCCAGGATTAGTAAATCCCTTCATGGGTCTTGCGTCCATTAGCCGGAATAATTCCTGATCAAGTTTGCTTCTCAGAAACGTCTCTTTGTCACACGTTATTATGTTCGAGTAAGCCATCATGAGACGATTAGCCTGACAAAGCAAATGAGAAATTCATGTAGATATACTACAGTTACCTTTCAATCGTACTCTAGCAGGTTCCCCTAAGCTGCTTTATGATGCAAGTCTCAACTCTTCAATCGGCCTTGGAGAAATATGATTTCGAAGATTCTTAAATATGTTGCGTCGAATGCTGCCACTAAAAAACAAAACCTTTTTCTATTTATATAGGTTACTCAAAACTCAAAAAATGTAGCTTTACCATCTGCCAAATATGGTAATAGAGGTCGTTGACACAATAGAGGACCTCCACCAATATTCAATGTATATATGGCTAATTCTGTCTGTCTGTCTGTCTATCTGTCTGTCTGTCCGTCTGTCACCAGGCTGTATCTCATGGACCGTGATAGTTAGACAGTTGAAATTTTCATAAATGATGTATTTCTGTTGGCGCTGTAACAACAAACACTAAAAAACAGAATAAACTAAATATTTAAGGGGGCTCCCATACAACAGTTCTTTCAATACCACATACAAACTTATGAATGCACCTGGTTACGTACATGGAGTGCAAAATAAGCCGCACCAATAACTTTGTAAACATCATTTTAAAATCCAAACTATTCACTCCACACCATCCCTACCATTGTACGGTGGTAAGGAACCCTCCGTGCGCGAGTCCGACTCGCACTTGGCCGGTTTTATAATTATTTATCTGTATATATGTATAAAAAGAGAAGGCCTGTCTCAACACCCAGCCCAAACACTGCAACCTAGAAAGCTGAAATTTTGCATAGAGTTTCCATTTATAATGATGACCAGGAATAAGGGCGGATTTTTAAGAAATCCACCCCTGAGGGGGTAAAACGGGGGATTAAAGTTTGTAGGAATCCGTTAGTTTTGAAGTTAGGATCATCAAATTTTGTGTTTATTCTGAAGATTAAAAATTTATGAAAACGTGTCTCAGCGTTTTTTTAAGTTTCACCCCTAAGGGGGTAAAATAGGGGTGCAAGTTTGTATGAAAGTCCATCAGTTTTGAAGTTAGGATCTTCAAATTTTGTGTTAAGGTTGAATATAATATAACTGAGTATTGTCCCAGCGTCTTTGAAAATTCGACCCCCAAAAGGGTGAAAAGGGGGATGAACTTGTATAAACAAAGTCTCAAAGCAAAAAAAAAACAATTTTGCACATATAAGGCAGGATTTTTGGAAATTCCACCTATGCTATTTAAGGGTGTAGAAGTAAGTAAGTAAGAAGTAAGTTTGTATGGTATTTAGCCTATTGGTTACAAATAAAGCAGGACATGTTACAGCGTACTAAGAAAATGATCCTCTAATGTCAAAAATAGGGGTGGAAAAATTCTTTGAGAGTTTTGTTCATTTTGTTTTGCTTTAAAATTATTCAGCTTAGCTTTCGTTCTGTTAATCAGTTTATGAATATTTTTATTATCCCCTCGGGCTAGGGAATTTATAATCGATTTTACTTTAATGTGTACATATTAACGTATTTTCATATATCATTTTTAAGCAAATCATCCAAAAAGGATATGATACGCGCGTAGTAAGCAGCGCGAGAAGGCAGGCCAGCTTTCCTAGCAATGCGATCGTTTACGAAACAATTATCTCTCTTATAAACTGTACTTTTCAGCGCAAATGTTTTGTTTTCAAATTTACTAAGTTGTTACCTATTCTAGTCTTTTCTAAATTGACATTTTAAATTCTTCGTTAAAACATAACAAGCTAGTTTCCTGCAGCCATCCATCATTTCGTCAATATTGTTTCATAATGGGTCGGGAATGCAAGTATGTTTAGCATTTCATAAGATTCGGCTTTTGAATCTAAAGTAATTGAAGTATTGCATTCGTCTTCGTTACAGCATCGCCAGTTGCTCAGTCCCGTTTTTTTTTTCATAATATAATTATAACGGAACCCGCCGTGTAGCTGGCTTACCTCTTTTACTACTCATAAAATTTAAATGCACTTCTTGATCGTTATTCGGACACTTTTCATTCATTATTTATCATTTAGAAGTCACGAGACAAAGTGACGTTTTAGAAAATAATATTTCACTCTGAAATCTGATTAGAATCGTTGGATGGAATAGTGACGCTGGGAATAATTGATTAAAGAATTTGTCATTGTATAAGTGGCCATTTTCAATGATAAAGTGATTAAGTTTAACGGCCTTACTAACAAAAAAAGTTATTCATGGTTTAACTTATTCAGTGTTTTGTCCTTTTCATACGTCGAGTAAATGTCAAATGTCGAAGCAAGACAAAACACTGTATAAGTTTAACCATGCATAACTTCTTTTATTAGTAAGGCCGTTAGAATAGTAATCGATCCGTAAGTCACACTAAATTGCCTCACTAAAAACTGTCATATCTCGGAAAATAATAATACTAGATCACTGGTGGAACGGGATATATCAGTTCTCGACGAGAGCTTCATTAAGCTTTATAAAAATAGTGTCACCTGTCAAAAATAGGAACACCTCTCAAAAATAGTAACAGCTGTCAAAAATAGTAACAGCTGTCAAAATAAGTAACACCTGTCAAAATAGGAACACATGTCAAAAATAGTGACACCTGTCAAAAGTTGTGACACCTGTCAAAAATTGTGACACCTGTCAAAAATTGTGACACCTGTCAAAAATTGTGACACCTGTCAAAAATTGTGACACCTTTGAAAAATTGTGACATAAGACGAATAAAATTAACCATAGTCACACAACTACTGCTTGGTGTGAATACGAAGTGACATTTTTTTTACCCGTAGTCACAATTTTTCAGTTGCCTAAACTGCCGTATGGCGAATCTGCCAAAAAACGAATCTGCCGAACAACGCGCAAGGAAAATTATGTTTCTCCAAGGTCAAACTAAGAGATTGAGAGTACGTCTACACTTTGCATCATCAAGGAGCTCACGGATGTGCGTTTAAAAAGCAACTATTACGTTGTTTTAGAGATATAGAATGGTGAGGAAATTTGGGAACCTTGTTAACCACAGAGCTGATGACGGTATACTCCCGTCGTAAAGAGTGACCAACAACACCACAGTATGTCGTTCCTGAAATGCAAAATCAACGTTCAACCTATTGGTGTTCCTATTCATACTGATTGACTTTATAGGAACTGTGACAATGGTTTTAGGTTCCTAGTTTTTATCGACCAAGTTTATTTTCATTGATGGCTGTGATTTGTTAGACAGCGTCTGCTGAATCGTTTTCCCGTGCAGTGACTCTTTGTTTCAACTTGTAAAATTTCTTGGTCCGACTTTTATGTTGTGGCGAAAATGTTTAATTTTGGCCTCGATCGCAGGTTTTTTACAGCAAATTTTGTCAACATCTTGTTTTTATAATTGGTGATATTCCAAATCGCATATTTTTTCTGGCGTAGGCATGGAGGTATAAAAAAGTCGGACGGAGTCTCGCTAAGACAAAACTGCGGAACCGTAATGGCGGCGGATATCTATGAGTGAGTGAATTTAGGGTTGCCAAGTTAGCCAAATTTTCACCCTAATAAAACACAGTCAAAAATTAAAAATATTTTAATGAGAGAGAGAAAAAAACACTGTTCCACAAAGTCCAACAGATGGTGCTGAGAATCGCTCTTCGGTTCTTGCGCTTCTTTTCTCATGACATCTCACAATATGGGATAGAGTATAATATAAAATAGAGGTATCATTGGATAGATCTTTTAGAAATAATATCAATATAATAGGATTATTTTTCGATTTATGGAACCGTTTGAGTAATATAAGCGCAAGAAATAAATTGCGACTATTGCGAAACAGCACCATCGGTTGGATTTTCTGCAAAGTTATATTAAAATTACCTAATGGAGGTGATACATGAATGGTAGACAAAAATACTAATTCTGTTTAAATTAAAAGCCCTAACAATAAAAATGACCGTCAATATCACAGTCGTTAATAATTTTAAGCGATTGAATGAATTAACATCATTTTGTGCCAGAGTGCATTTGATTTCAAGGAAATATGACATCATGTTTCGGATTTCAATACAACTCTCAATAAATCGACTGTTTCGACAGTTCTTAAAAAGTATTTAATTTGACTAACGTGCATCATCTCAACTGTTCAAACTTTAACTGTTCCTACCGTTTATGACTGCTGTCAAAGTGATTAACATCCCAAATGCTGAGTAAGTTTTTTAGTGATAGTGTCTTTTACTTTGAGAGGCTCTTGGTACATATCTTCTAATTTTGAAATGTGGTGAAGCCGAATCGTTAAATATTTTTCCACTATATATTTAATAACACTTATTGGGTGTTCTATCGAACCTGTAACTAAGAAGTTCAAAAATGCGCCGCTTTTCAAAATCCGACTACAGAATCATAATTGGACTCCAACCAGTTCTTCAGATATTGATTTTGAAGAAAATTAGACCAGTCGATATGAAGTTCAAAATGGTGGTCACTTTTTCAAAATCTGACTTCAGAATCATAATTGGATTCCAACCAGAGCGCTAGATATCGATTGTGAAGAAATTCGGACCAGTAACTTCTAAGTTCAAATTTTCATCTGTCGAAAAATTTAAGTCATGCCAATTTATTTATTCAACTGACCGTATAACAACATCCCAACCAATTAAATAGCTGCCAAAAATAACTCCGCTTAAATAAATAATGGAATTATAATTTGAACTTAATAATACCGTATTTTCCCATATTTTGGGCAATTTTGCTTACGTGAATATTGACAACACTGGACTTGTGATGAATTATTTTGTTCTTGTGAATGAAGATTGATTTTAATTTTTTACTGGAAATAAGTGATTATTTATTCATTTACCTATGAAACGTGATTCCTGGATGTTTTTTCCTCCGTTCACTTCGGTTTTTACACCACTTTACCACGCAAGACATGCTGTTTAGCTTTTTATTTCTCCGCATAATGTACCGCCTTTGCGTGCGCATAATGGCCGACTAATGTGTGAATGTGTGCTTGTCGGCGTGTACGTACAGCGAGCTGGCCGACTCTGAGCGACACACTTGTGTTGAAAGCGAGACTACGTCCGACTTTTTTTATAAGTCCATGGGCGTAGGTATTTATTTCTAGTTGCATAATTCCTTAATAATAAATATGTATACGGGAATATAACTCCTTGCTTTTATTAGATATTTTATTTTTTACTGAAATCAAATTTTAAATAAGAAGAGGGCATTCACGTGTAATGAGCACTTGGCGTCGAATATTCGAGTGGCGTAAACGTTGAGCCGAGAGATATTATTTATTATAGTTGCTCGCCAGCGATTGCTCGTTTACGAATGCTCGCGAAATAATGCTCTCAGGAAGACGCTCCTAAGGCTCATATGCTCACAGAGGTTCTACCTAGCTACGGCCGCCGCACCAGCCGCTCGATAAGTCTTAACACTACTCTTGCCATCGCAGCGGCGACAGGTCGGGCGACAGGTCGGGTGACAGGTCGGGCGACAGGTCGGGCGACAGGTCGGGCGACCGTTGTTTTATGCGGCGGATGATCCGGCAGCCAATGCGGCTGCGGCTTACAGGGTTCTAGCAAGTTACTATAAATTGCATAAGTAGGTAGGAAGATGCAAGGTAGATAAATATTTCTATGAGCTATAAATAATATCAAGTCAAATTATGTACATGAACCTTTTCTAAAGAAGAAATATTCTATTAAGAAAGACCGCGAGTTTTAAAATCTTCTTGTGTGTTTAACGATTTAAAATAACACGATTGTGAAAACCTGCAATCGAGGCCAAAAGCGATTAAATATTTTTGCTACTACATAAAAGTAGGATCAAAAAATTTTACAAGTTGAAACAAAGAGATCGCGGAAAATGCGAATGCTAAAAGTGGCGCACGGGAAACCGAATCAGCGGAAACTGTCTAACAAATCACGGCTCTATCTGAACCTAATACTAACCCTATAATAATACGCCATCTTTGTAGTACAGACACAAACAATATCGTAACGCCTGACTTTGACGACCGGTTTTGCCAACCTGCCTACGAAGCTGACGGTCCTGGTTTCGAATCCCGGTAAGGGCAAATATTTGTGATGAGCATGAATATTTGTTTCTTGGTCTTGGATGTTTTCTATGTATTCACGTAAAAATGTCTATTAAATATATAGTCGTCTAGTACCCATAACACGAGCCTTATTGAACTTACTATGGGTCTTGTTCGATTTGTGTAAATCGTCCTCTAATATTTATTATTATTTATTACTGTACTAAACTTAAAACTATCTACACGCCAAAGTTAGCTTGTCACCTCGCTACTGAGACGCCTCGAGGGCGAGTGCGGTAGGGGAAAGGCTTTCCCCGCGGAGGGGACTACATGCTATGCCGACCCGGTACTGAAATCTCGCGCTATACAGACGTTTCAACAACACACCCCTCCCGCCGCTCCCTCTGCTACAGGAACCTACCCAGGTATGCGCTATGCATATAGCAGAAGACTAATTAGGTACCTGAAGAAACCCCAATAGAGAGAGTCTTGATGGCGTCTTCATTTAACATTTCCTTCAAGCGGTGCGCATACTCCAGAGCCATTTGCGCCTCGTACTCATGCTTGAGACCTCGAAGACCGAACACGATGAGGAACATCAAGTCTTTGTCAAACATGGACACCTTGTTCACTAGTCCACCGGAAGATAATGACAAGCTGTGGTGCATCGAAGGGCATAATTAGAGAATGTTCCCAGGTTCTAGCTAACTAATGCTCAATGAATACCTAAGCATGAATTAATAACATTAAATGGTTAATTGACTAATTAGCTCAACGTATTAATCTATTTAAAAAAACGTATTAGGTACCTATTTCACTCTAATTGCTAAGGCCTGATAGATGAAAATCTCCAGTCTATTCGACATTCGACATTTACTCATTTTCTATGAAACATCAAAGCTAATGCGAGTTCTATCTGACGGGCCTAAGTCAAGCAGGTAGAAGTGGGTCTGCCTGGATAACCCAGATGACTAACCTGCACATGCACTTATAGGCTCTATCCACAACTCCAATCAAATCAATAGTCGTCAGCGTCTTCGTAATAATATTCACGAAGACTACAACGACTCTTCGTACTTCTGTCAAGAAGTCCAATGGCTCATCGTTGTCCACTGCCCGCAGCACTGGAGTCACCATGAACCGGCGGAGGCCTTGCCACCAGGTGCTTCGCATAGCGGCGACGACCGAGGGCCTTACTGGTAAAGGAAACATTGAAAATACTTGGAAGAACATTTGTGGTAACATTAACTAAGTTAGGGTTTCGAGTCCACTGATTGTTAGGTAGTAAGTAAGGAGAAATAATCTGAGTTAAATCGGTTACAAAAGTAGTTCAGAATGCTATCCCCAAGTTGCATTTAAAAGACTAGAGCCTGTCCAAACTGAAATGACACGCCCCACTACCGCATTTTCGCACACAAGTAAATCGCCAATCAAGTAATGGGGTGCGTAATTTCAGTTTGGACAAGCTCTACCTATAAACCTTTTATTTCACGACACATCAATCAGCTGGTCGGTCCAGTAGTGCGGGTCCAGAAGCTACCGATGGACCAATATGAAGATTTACGAATAACCATACGGAAAGTACCCTACATACATTTGCCACCTGTATTGTGTATTGTACATGTTATATGCAAATACATGAATATGAATATGAATATGAAAATATGAATAAGTTGCTTACGCGAAAATTCCTTGTAATTGATTTCATTGGGGTATCGATAATCACTAATGCCATTATCCGCTCGTACCGATGTAGGTGATAGTATATCCCCTTCTGTGTGGAAATTCAGCTATTAATATTTACTTCTTTTATCTATATAAGTATCATCATAAACCCTCTTTACTGCGTCCAAAAACCGCGCGTTACGACCAGCATAATGATATACTACTTGGTAAAAACGAATTTCTTATCTGAATATTGATACATTATGACCATAATGTATTAATATTTCGACATATTATGACATTCAAATTTTGAACGCCGACGCACGCCTGCGTGCCGCCTAGTTTGTTTGTGAAGTGGGTACTAGCAGTGGGTGCTAGTCCCTTAGAGCTTAGAATTAGTAACCCTTCGTAATACAGAGATGGCGCTAGCAGTAACGATTGTAGTTTATCGCTATGGTTTCAGTCAACACACTTCTAGATGGCACCACAGGACCCTCATTTCAAGCAGATTAGTTACTCTTCTTATCCCATAGATGGCGGGACTTTGCAACTGTGAAAGTGCGCCTGCATCGCTGTATCTGTGATCGCTAGCACCCCTAATAACCAACCACAGATACATACATATTATACACAGACGCCTGCCTGTGACAGATACACTCTCTACTCTATTTAGTTTGTGGATAGTGGATACATTCAACAACAATGACCAATGTCGCCTATTGTCCGTGATCCTAGCCAGAAAGTATGATCTATAAATATTATACAGATTCTGATAATTTCTGATTATGCACATGTTTTGTGTGTTGTTAGATATAAATGGCTACAATTTAAAACCAAAATGATTTTTTCGAACCAAAATGTATAAATGATCACCAAAAGTGGCAGCAAATATCAGGGAAAAATACTGCGGTAGCTTAGGTGAAGGGTAAAGGGGGTGAGCGAAGCGAAAAACACTTTATCCTTCGTATTAGGTTGAACATATAAGAACAAGAAAAAATACTTAAAACATAAATTTAAGCACACAAAACATAAAAGAAAAATAGCTTAATTTCTACAGTATTTCGTGAAACACAATTATGTGCTCATTTATCCATTCTGGCGGTCATTTTGAATTTATTGGTAGTAAAATAGGTCCTTTAAACACAAGCCTTCATATAAATGTGACACACAAATCTGGCTTTTTGGTCACATTTACCACTCACGACACACAAAATATTTCGATTTCACACTTTCTGGCTAATATGACGTTTCGATGTATAAATAATGTTACTCCTGATTAGAGTTATAAATTAATCGTTAAACCCAAACGTGCACGATTAAATGCTCGTTACTGTGCCTTTTGTGCAGTTAAATTGGTTAATTATTTATGTATGTATATACTTAGAAATTATTTCCAAACCGCGGAACAATTTAGGTTTCAGAACCCTTATGATTATTTAAATCGATAATTTTTATTCCTGTAGTAACTATCATCGGGAAATCCGTCTATAGAACTCTTTAGCAATCCACGAGGAACTAACAATGCAAATAAAAATGTAACTCAAGTAGTTGCGATAAAAGATGCATTAAACCCAAACCCTCGATCAAAACGGGTTACCCGCACATGTGCGGTTAAATGTGTATAGTTGGTATTTAAACAATCGGTTTAATACGGACCTTACATCTCTACTCTTGATAAAAGGCAAGAATATATCAGCCATGCAATCAAAGATGGAAATAAGATGTGCAATCTTGACGATTTGATTGACACAGTCTCAAGACTCTTTAATAATTCATGTCAGCGATGATCATGATGATGATGATGCAGATAGTGATATTAGTATTAATTCTGGCTAGGATCACGGACACAAAACATCGCGCTCGACTTTAACCGTGTTAGGTACCACAAAAAATGTTAAACAGCGTTTAACCTCAAAACAAACTTAGAATCCCATACGTTTTTGTTTTAAACAAGTGTTGAACAGTAGTTCATTTTTTTGTGGTATGGTCCTTAATGTTTAAATTACCTCAGTGTTCGCGTGACGTCATTAACTATGTTAGATCGTTTTATTACAGACTATAGCGCTGAAAGAACCACTAGTATTAATACTCCTGTGTTCTAGTAATTAAGTAATTATATACATATATTTTTTTATTATTTATTTATTTATTTTCACAAAATTTTACATAGTTACTTATTATGGGAACACCACTTAAACCACTGGGGTTTGTGTGTGGTGTGATCTACTCATTAATTATCGTATTTAAGTTAGCAATAGCATTATTTTAAATATTCAATTACATCATTAATAAATCAATTACATAATATTCAATGGTATTCATGACATTCAAAAACATAATTATATAAATATATAAATAAAAGCTTTCTATACGTGTTTGTTTTTCATACTCATATAGTTTAATATGAGTACAATATTAGTATATGTGGTAATATAATAGTAGCTACCTATCTACTTCGTCTATTTTTCTTTCATATTATACCTACCTATATAGTTACGTGGTTTGAATGGTCTGCCACAAGGCACACGGCACACGGCGCACGGCAGAAGAGGTTGCTGCTGTATAGTGTTATAGTATCTGTGCTGCCTGCAAGCTGACGCAAATAGAATCTGCAGGGTTTTTGTCCGAAGGCCCGCGATTTTCAACCTTATAGCTTGGTAAAAGGGTTCAAAACTGGTCAAGAGTCTGCTTGTACGGGCGATGAGGAGGCGAACTTTCGAGGGATCATTCAAGTATTACGTAAGCATAATTTTAGTAGTTTTGTTTCTTCTATTCATATACACCACACACATCATTTGCGAAAGACAAATTATTAACGTCGTATCGTTTATATTTTTATTATTAACATTTAAACGATATTTTTATTCAATTTTTTTACTCAAACAAAAAAAGAAGTAATATATTGCTGACGTAATCACCATCCAAACTCCCCCGGCCCCCCTTACATTAAAATATGCTAAGTAATTATCCTCCATGATCCTCCCCCAACCACATCTTGGTGCTTACGTAATACTTGGATGACCCCTGAGGTTGTAGTGAGCTTGCTGCATCAGAGAAGAGAATTTGCGTAGTCCTAGCCGTCTTCTGAAATCTGGCAACGTAGCCGCGTTGATTGGGCCGCCATTTAGCGACTTTGTCGCTAGAAATGGCGACTATTGCTTAAGTCCTAGACAAAAAAAAATGGATTTACATCCATTAAATGCCTGTTTGTATGTATTTTCCATTTTTATTTGTCTGTTAGCATTATTTTGAGCAATATTCTTACATTTTTATTTTATATTTGCAAATTATTCATACATTTTTAGGGTTGATTACAGTCGTATTCAAAAATTACTGGACCCTACCTCAACGCAGGGAATTAGCTTTTAGAACTGTGGCCTTTACATGTGATTCTGACCTCTAGGAATATCAAACGCTTTTGAAAAAATTTACCAATCACAACACGATTATTTGACACGAGCTGTATTATAGGTACTTATAATTCGAATTTGCTGTTTAAAAGCGATGTTCTGATTAGTAATTTCTTCAAAAGCCATAAATTTGGTTGAATGAATTAGTGTTAGTTAGCGTATTTTCGTGGCGTGGCTAGCGACATGGAATTTTCGGAGTTGGAAACACTGTTTCGAATCGATGCGATTGACAAGCGCTCAGCCTTCTCTATTTAATTATAATTACAAGCCATCCATGAATGAACAGAGAAGTATGGCAACGCCGCGGCGTGTGGTCCGGCACAAACAACAAAGTTCTATTTCAACTCTTCCAAGTCGAATACTGATGCTGAGATTCGGTGTCCGGTATTCGGAAGCCATCGTCTTTTCTAAAGGGTCCAGGTCGTAGGCAGAAGTCGAAAAAGATGAAGGAAACTAGTAGGTAGGTAAACGAAGAGCACATAAATCCAAATCCACTACATAGTCAGCCATTGAGTATTAGAGTAAGTTGGTCTTTGGATTTGGAGTAATTCCATTTGCATAAAATAGAGTTGACTGATTGTACATTTTAGGTAGGTAGTATCTAATAAGCAATACCTACAGAGCAATACCTTTTGACATTGACTTGACAAGAAAGGAACCAGCTGCACTAGCGCCATCTCGTCGCATCCGCAGTAGGTAATTAAAGTTCCTAGCGCCATCTCGTGGTATTTGCAATATTGCGATGGTGCTGCACCTAGCGATATAGGCCTCGAACTAAAGATGCTTCCGTAGCATCTCTGTTTACGCCGGTGACATTTTTTGTTCTACGTTGTCCATCTGTACTGTATAGTATTATAGTATCTGTGGTACTAGTGAACAAGCTAAACAAATGCATGATCAATGCCACAATGCCGGGCGAACATGCGGTTCCTGAACACATCAAAGAGAGCTTATGATATGTGTGTAGATAAACTAGTGTATGTAACTGTACATACATAATTAGGCATTAAAACTCTCGAGTGATATTATTATGAAACTCGCTTTCGGCTCGTTTCATAAACCCACTCTCGAGTTTTAATGCCCTCCATTATGTATCAGTCACATAAACTACTATTAAGCCACGTCGGACGTGACGGAACGGGGGCGGCTTGGGGTTAGAGCTTGTGTATGTGTGTGTGTACGTGTGTGTGTGTGTTTGTTTGTGTGTGCGTGTGTGTGTGTCTGCGTGTGTATGTGTGTCCGTTACCACTTTTCTGGAAAACTGCAGGACCGATTTCAATGCGGTTCTTAGATATATTTTACAGTTGTCGACCACCAGGGGGCGCTGCTGCAGCCAGGATGGTTGACGCTTGGGGGCTTCTCAGAAACTATGCAGCCATTTTAGATGCGTTTTTTTTAAAGATGTCATTCAACAAGTAAACCAAATATTTTAAAGTGTTGAGGGTGTTTTAAATATTTAATAAAATGGTAGATCTAGCTAGGCAAGGCTTAAGGCTGACCTCTTTTCCCCGTTGAGGCATCCAATTTTTCAAATCTTTTCCAGGTAGCACCAACCCCCAGCACCTGAAAACATCCCGATTATAGCACCATTTTCTTAAAGCTATGTGTAGAATGTAATGAAATTAATTCAGTTATGATACGATCGATAAATGCGAACTGAAGAAGAGTCATTGGCAGTTTTTCAATTTTAAAATCCTGTCTCGTAATCTATCTACATATTTTGCTGAGTTGTAAATAAGTAAGTCCTTCACAGGTCCTGTGGTCTACTCCAAAGAATAAATCCCTAACCTTGGTATGTTTCCCATCGCCGCTCGGCTCCGTACAGTAATCACCCTCATTCACATAAGTCCAGACGCTAGCAGTCGTCAGGACATCTCCAGCAACACTCATATATTCAGCTCCCTTGACGTCCCAGACCGGTTGACCGATGATTACGTAGTGGCATTGTGTGTTGGACCCGCCCCAACCGATGATAGAGAAGTGGGATATGCCAGCGGATATTGCTACCTTCACTGTGGACAGACAGACAGGGCGGCTTATGGGGATAGGTAATGACTAAATGCAACATTTGCATATGGGAAACATAGAGGGATATAAAACAAGAATAAAAGAATACCTCCTTATTACCAACCCAACGGCAGCTGCCGGAGACCATTTTGTAGGATTAGGATAGACCAAAGTGCCTCTTACCTACCTTTCAACTCAACTCCTGAATCAGTAACATAAGTGCCGTAGTTCCTTTGGATATTCAGTCCGCAATCGATGGCCGTGTGGACAACATCCTGCATGGTGAACTGTGGTGATCTCTTCCACATGGCCAGGAAGGCGTCTCCGGAGAAGTTAAGCACGTCCCCATCGTGATTGAGGATCTCCTGGACCATGGAGCCGATGTAGGAGTTGAGGATTTGCGTCATCTTGGAAGGGCCGCCTTTTCCAGACTTGGTATATTTCTCGCAGAGATCGGTAAAACCTAATAGTGAAACGGAGCTCAGCTAATATCTTGGCCTCCTTCAATCCGAACAGGTAAGCTTTTACAGAGGTGTTATCACACTGAGGACTTCTATTTTAAGTACCAGCGAACCATGAGAATTGCTTGTTACGAAAAAATCGGGACATACATGCCGTTTCTGTCAGTAGCTGACAGTCTTATAATAGTCAAATTACAGAAAAGCAATCAAATTATATGTAAGCAGCATAGACTACTGATATACCTACAGGCTGATATTTAATTAGCTGATCATATTTTGGGGAATTAAAGTACCCATCATTATGAACAATTTTCCGCAAGAAACATAGGTACGGTCGCCAGTGTTTTTTTTGTCTCTCAGTATCCAATCCGTTAATTACAAGCTATGGGACACCCAAAAAATATTTTCATTCGTGACCATGTTTCTTAGATATCATGGCCGAACATTTCATGAAATGGTCAGAAAGGGTTGATTTGATGAAACATGTCTTTTTAAAAGCATTTTTATTGTGTACTGCCCAATGTTTTTTGTGATATTACATGTCGAACTATCACAATGACTATTTGGGGGCTTCGTTGCGCTCGCCGTCTTTAGTCTTCACCTAAGATGTAGTGTTTTCCCCTAAAATATTTCTTCGTTCTATGAAAGTTCTAATTCAACCATGGTTGGCCATTTCATGATATGATCAATTCTACGATATGGTTACGACACATGTATCTACTTCGTACCCGATACATCAATAAACATCAGCGCGGATTCGTAATGCCGTATAGAGTAGTCGGACTGCTTGTAGATGATTTCGTCAGGAACCATGGAGGCAATGATACTGATGCGAGTCTGTTCTGAGCTGGATGCGTTGCTTTCTTGGATCGAACTGAATGGTAAAGATTTAGGTTATCTCTGGTCCTTTAGAGTAATTTTCTCAAAGGCATTTTTTTGCAGAGGGGCTGAAAATCGGAGTCTAAAGGGTTTATTTCTGTGAAACTTTTTTTACCATTTAATGTGTTATTATTCCCCATGTGGTAGGTAATTACACTATTATTTTGTTATAACATTTAGAATACATAAGAGAAATTCAAATACCTTCATATAAATAATTCAGGAGCACTTCAGGAGTAAAAAAAAATACCTTCACATACTATTTTGGTGGTAAGTCCAGAACCCGGTTTCATAGTTAATATCGACTCACAAACAAAAAAGTCGAGACAAATCAGAGATAAATTGCTCGAATAGCTCTTTTCTCTAAAATAAAAAGTTTGAATGACATGACACTATGAAAGTTACTAAAACATACGAGACACATCCGTGTTTTGTACGGTGTTCCTAACAGCATAAGCCGCCGAACTTAATTTACCAGCTAATTTATCTATGTGGGGTCCCAACTGCAATTTGCTATCAATGGTTATTCCAAGAAACTTAGTATAATTTACTAATTCTAACTTGTTGCTGTCTAAGACTAAACTGGTCTCAACTTGCCTGAGATTTGGAATTGAGAATTTGATACATTCGGTTTTACCAGAGTTGGACAATAAATTATTAACTGTGAACCAATTCAAGACAATACACCATTAACATCATCAATGTCTTCTTTTTGTCTTTCAATTTTGAAGACCAGTAAAGTACCATCAGCAAATAATCAATTTCTCCACACATCTAAATAGATCCAACGCTGTATTTCTAACTCCGATAGCGCATCATGATCAACACAATCAAATGCCTTCTTCAGATCGCAAAAAACTCCGATAGCATCCTGTGCGGCCTCCCATGCAGAATATATATGAGATGTAAGGATAATACCTGCATCCAAAGTCGATTTACCGCTAGTGAAACCGTATTGTTTGGCGTGGAGTTGTTTTGTACGGTTGAAGTGTGAGAGAATTTGATTGAACATAATTTTTTCAAATATTTTACTTAGTGCTGGAAGAACAGATATTGGTCTGAAATTAGAAGGATCACCTTTGTCTCCCGACTTGAACAGAGATATCAGTTTACTGTATTTCATGAGGTCTGGGAAAACTCCATCGTCAACACATTTATTGAATATATAAGCTAAATGTGGGGCTATAACTAGAATTACTGAACCTATGACTTTGACTCATATACCCCACAGGTCCTCGTTATTTCTTTAAGTTAAGTAGTCCAAACGTTTTGACAATGTCCTTGGGATATAATGATGAAATTTTAAATATACATTACTGACGCTAGTGTTTTTTACAAAGTCTCTGCTTTACATGGAGACGAATTAAGACGCTCTGTCGTGAGTAAGGGTACATTAGTGAAAAATGTTTTGAAAGCTCGAGCAACCTCAGCGTTGGATTTAACAACATCACCTATCTTTAGGCAGCAATCATTGTCGCTTGGTATAACTTTGCCAGTTTCACGGTGTTTTATTTGCGGTTTTCGATTAATATGTAAAGTTTTGCAGTTCAACAAACCAACTTGAAAGTTTTGGAATATTTTTTAACATAGTCATAAAATTTTCTCTCAAAATTATAGGTTTTTCGTTCATATAGATCATATAAGATAACTCTACTTTTACGAATTAAAAACGTTGTCCAGTCATTCAATTTAAATTTACCGTTGTAGTCACTGAATTTCATTAATTTAAAATATTTATCGAATTATGTTTCAATAATGTTGAAGAAGTCTGAATAGATTTTATTTGGGTTTTGTTCATTAAAATCCGGTATTGGCAAATGTATATCTAAGTTTTTCGTATATGTCTCTAGTCTATGGGATGTAAGAGGCTTGTGCTGGATCAGTCTTAATTCTACAAGCAATTGCGAATGAAACTGTTTGACCGCTGTGATCAGAAGTAAGCAGTTACATTTTTACTATTTTTTTTTTATTTATTTATTTATTTATTTACACAAAATTTTACATAGTTACTCATTATGGGAACACCACTTAAACCACTGGGGTTTGTGTGTGGTGTGATCTACTCATTAATTATCGTATTTAAGTTAGCAATAGCATTATTTTAAATATTCAATTACATCATTAATAAATCAATTACATAATATTCAATAGTATACATGACATTCAAAAACATGATTTTAAAATTCAATATAATTAGTAGGTACATTTCTCAAGAACTATTCCGTATTTCTAGTTTTTCTGTAAAGTGTGATTTGAGTTCAGCTTTGATATTAGTTTGACTGATCGAGTTTCTAATGTCGGGAGGTAAGCTGTTTATTAATCGCGTCATCATGTATGAGCTCGTCCGCCGGCCATAGCTATTGTTTGCGCGCTCGGTAAACAGTTTACCTTGCGCCATTCGCCTGGTCACTACAGGGTGTTTGATTTTTTGACTGTCTTTGTAGTCAAAGAACTGCTCTTTGAGGAGGCAATAGTTGACTTTGTCAGTGACTGGTAGTACTCCGCAGTGCCTAAAAAGTCGGAGATCATCGTCGTCATGGTTGTTTTTGATCTGAGTTGGGGCAATTATTTTAAGTAATCTAGTCTGTAGTTTTAGGATTAAGCTAAGGTATGTGCTATAAGTACGTCCGTAGCAGGAGAGGCCGTAAGTTATTACTGAATCTCCTAGGGCATTGTAGAGCATTAGGCGAATTTTATATGGTATTTGATTCATTATGATCCAAAAAACTGCCAGAAGCGATCTCAGTTTATCACAAACGCGTTCTACGTGTGGACCCCAGTTGAACTTGCTGTCCATCACCAGCCCCAAGTATACGTGTGTGTCGACGTTTTCCACTAGACCGCAGTCGCAGCTTCCAGCGTCGCAACTAATATGCATGCAGGCGTGGGAGTGGGCAACAATGCCAACCTCTGTCTTGTCCTTGCAGTAGGGAGACTTTATGTGGAGTAGTTTGGTCTTCTGGGCGTTTAGAACCAGTCCCGCGTCATGGCACCATTTGGACAGGATGTTAAAATCGGCTTGTAGTTTGTTTTTTGCCACAGTTACGTCCCTGTCAGCCACTATGAGACACGTATCGTCAGCAAATTGATAGGTGGTGCTCTGTTAATTGGGATGCTCATGTCATTAACATATGTTAGAAAATGTAGTGGCCCTAGGACCGATCCTTGGGCTGTACCTTGGCTAGTAAGGATGTCTTCGCTCACTACATGATCGATTTTGACATTATATTTACGTGCCTCTAGGTAGTTTGTGCACCAACATAGTACAGGACCTCGAATGCCACAAGCGTCTAGTTTGGCCACTATTTTGGTGTGATCCAGAGGATCAAAAGCACGCGAAAAATCAATAAACAGAGCAAGGACTTGTTTTTTATCATCTAAATGTGCGTTGATGTCGTCCGTAAATTTAGATAAAAGTATAGTCGTGCTTTTTTTGGGTTGAAAGCCGAATTGATTGGGATTTAGTATGTCGTTATAACGGAAGAATTTATGTAGTTGTCCACAAACAAATTTTTCACAGATTTTATCTATTGAGGAAAGAAGTGTAATAGGACGGTAGTTGCTCATCTCGTTACGTTTGCCCCGTTTAAAGATTGGTCTCACGCACCCTTGTTTTAGTTCATTTGGATAGAGACCCGTTTTTATACTCGTGTTTATTAGATTAGATATTGCTAGGGAAACTCGGTCGTTTACTATGGGAATTTGTATATCACTGACTCTGATGCCATCAAGGCCAGGTGCCTTGTTACTATTCAACCCTTTGATGATTTTGAGTATATTACGAGATGTCGCAGGCTGATATCGCATGCTCACGAGAGCTTGGGGAGTCTGGTAGTTTGGTAAGAGATTTATTTGACAATTCGGGAGTATTCTCTTCACAGCATTATCGAATTCATTCGCAAAGTTATTGGCAATATCTATCGCGCTTAGTGGTGAGAATACTTTAAGAATGGTACTGTCTATAGGTTCAGTAGGTCTTCCACTAATTTTATTGACTATTTTCCACAGGTTTTTAGAGGTCCCATAGTTCTGAATGATTTTATTTTTATAATGTTTGTTTCTGTAGAATTGTATTACTTTGTTAAGTTTATTTCTTGTTTTATTATATTGGGTCTAAGTGTGCAGTTATTTGTATCCTTTAACCATAGCCCAAATACTTCATCTCTTTTATTGCATAGTTTGAGTATGTTTTCGTTGATCCAAGGTTCAGTACTGCGTTTTCTATTTGTAGTTTCCTTTTTTTTACTAGTGGCCGTACTTATCGCTTTTTTAAATGACTCTCTAATAAACGTATATACTTGGTCTGGAGTATCCATTTCATTCGTCCTCTCCAATTCAGTGGAGAGTAATTCATTTTTCATACACTATCATAGTTTATGACGGTTGGCGAGGTTAGTGGTCGATCACCCTGTATGCGCGAGCTGAGTGAGTCAGCTGCAGCGCTGCAAGCGAGAACGGTGACACGATGATCTGCCAGTACGGAGTTGACAGCGGCCGCATACGGCACCATCGTGGGGAGTCTCAGAAAAATGTGATCAATACATGACTTAGTTACCGTTCCATTACGCATTTCAATTCTTGTATAATCTGAGACTCCACACTCGAGGCCACATGCGGACAGCATGTTCAGATACGAGCTCCTGTATGATGAGTGCGTTTTTAGGTCAATGTTCATGTCACCAAGGAGCAGAAGAGAACTAGTGGAGTTTTCCAGCAGCAGCTTTCGCAGTTCGGATATAAACATGTTTTTATTCTTACCAGGCGGTCTTTAAAGTGCACATACAGAGTAGTTTCGTCATAGCTAGTTTTTATTGTACCTAAAAGGCTTTCAAAGTGATGGGTTTTGGTAACTTTATTTGTGAATTTTAAACAATTTTTTACGTAGGCAATTATGCCACCGCCCTTTTGTTTGCTTCTTAGTTGTGTGTGCATTGTATAACCATCGATATAGAATAAATTTGAGATAGCCTCTGATATGCCAGCCTCGGTAACAATTATAATATCGAGCGATTGCAGGCAGTTATCTATAATTTGGAGTAGCGTAGCAAAGTTAAGAATCGTGGACCGTATATTCACATGTAAGCAAAAATAATGGTAGGTGTTTAATACTAGGGATGGGAATTTGCTTAAGAAATGCATTTACATCCTGACAATTAAATAATTCGATAACATTAGAACTTTCTTCTAGGTTATGGACGTTGAATTTTAGGTTTTAGTTCCGTTTAGTAGGATAGTACATAACTAGGTATTATTTTACTTAGCAAGCAACGACTCGATGTCGTTTGTAGATCGGATAGCCGATGTTTTGCCGTTGTCTTCCTTCTTTGCGAGTATTCTGTCGGTTGATTCGTCGATCCACACGTATTTGAAGGCCGGGCGTAGTTGTTTCTTTGCCTGGTACAGGAGGTACTTGTTCTGGGGGGTCAGGGCTCGACGGACGTAGACAGCATCAGTGGCGGTTTCTGGTGGAGTCGAGGTAGTTATGTCACCCACAGTGATGGACTTGTCTCTGGCAGCTTTAGTCCATTGCGTGCGGCTGTTGGAGGAGTTCAGTTCGATAAGTATTTGGCTGGTTTTGTCTTTTCGCCCTGGGATTAGTTTGGCGGTTCGGATGTCTTTACTATCCACTTTTATTAATGATGCGACAGCTTTAGCAATTGAATCAGCATTTTCTTTAAGTGAGCTTGGTAGACCTGCTATCTCCAGGTGACTAGCAAGTTTAGATTGGTCTCCTTGTTGTTCACGCTGCTCTAGTGCAGCTATTCGTAGCTCCAAGTGCTTGTTGGCATTGTGAAGGTCCACGTTCTTGTTCTCTAAGGTTTTGATTTTAGAGTTCTGGCTCTTGATAGTATTTTCAAACGCTGCTACTTGGTCTCCAATAAACTCTAGGGAAGACGTGATATCTCCCAGTTGGTCGTGCATAATTTTCCTAATTTCAGCAGATAGGTCTTGAAGCAGTTTTTTCATGTCCATGGAGACAGGCTGGGCTTGGGGTCGTGAAGGCTCGGTGGCTTCTTCTATTTCAGGATCATCCTCCGGTATAAAGAACGAAGGCGACATCCCACGGAGACACTCCTGGCAGCTCCACTCGAGGCCGGTTTGGTCACGTAGCACTGCCAGCTGCTTGGCGGATATGTTGGCACACTCGTTAGTTGCATGCACAATCATTTCACAGCGGCTACACTCGAGACCCGGACACTTTTTGGTTATGGTTTTTTTGCAAGTTGCACATTTTTTAGTTTTAGGTGCCATATTACACACGAGGGTGATTTCGAATAGCTCAAAATATGTACGCGACCGTGTTATGTGACAGCTAAGAGCAGACTTGTAAATGCACAGTCAGGAAAAACGTTATCTTAGCAAGTTTGGCTGGTAAGTGTAATTCTAGCCGGATCTAGAAATAAGTGACGTAAATTAAATTATTTCAATAAAGTTATTAATCGTTGTTTCATTGTTGTATCTACAAGCAAATCTACATTAACCTCTCAAAAACGTGGAGTAGTTGGGACGGGTCGCGATTTTGAACCTTATGCCATGGTAATTAAATTTAAAACCTATAATGTAAAAGTGGCGTTAGCGCCGCTGGTATTCAAGAGGTTAAGATCGCCACAAATAATTAACTTTTTCACGTTATTACAAAGTTTAGTGAGGGCTTCCTCCATAATTTTCTCAAATATTTCGAAATTTCCATGGCTTTTTTCATCCCTCGGAGGTATTTAGACAAAAACAATAACTATCTAACTCAACACAGGATACCTCTAATTGTCTTTCAACAGTAAGTGCAAAAAAACATTTCGGTTGTTTCACCTGAATATTACTTTTTTAATAAGATTATAGAACCACCTCTATCAGCAGTCTTTCTGTTATTACAACTGGCAATTTTGTAATTATTTATGTTAAAAGACATTATATTTTCCTTTAGCCAGTGTTCTGTAATACAAATAACATCGATGTCAGAATTATTTAGAAATAATTATAATACTTTGCTGGGTAGCCCCTGGATGTTTTGATTGGTAATATTTAATTAGGGCTTAAACAGAATATTAATGTTTACATTTATACATACATACTAAACATAGCGTCACGCCTTATCCCGTATGGGGTGGCCGAGACCATACATACACCTACATACCTACGTATTTTAATAATATATATTCATATTTTAATAATATATATTCATATTTTAATAATATATATTCATATTTTAATAATATACCGTGCAACAAATCTAGGAATAAAAATTTTGGACATCTTCAACCATTTTGTACTTCTTCAACTATTACAAAACTTGGGTATATAATTGTATTTGGTAATTGGTATAACAACGTAAAATTAATCAAACACACTACAATAATACTTATAGGTGTATAAATTAATAATATTAACTACTGATCTCTGTAATGTTTAGGTGTAAAACAAATAAGAGTGACTTATTTGCCACTTTCATTGAAATTAACATATTTTTATTAGGTTAGTATTTATTCGCACATCAAAAATACTTATTTGCACAGGCAAAAAGGATCAGCAAAAACACTTTTTATGTTTTAAATATTGTATGTGTAATCAAGTTTATGTTTTAAGAATTTTTTGTTGTTTTTGCTTGTTACACCTAACATGAAGGGTAAAGGGCCTTTACCCTCCACCTAAGCTACCGCAGCATTTTGCCCTGATATTTGCTGTGAAAATCAGTATTTTTGATGTGCAGTTTAATATTTCCCTTATTATTATAAAGGTTGTTTGGCTTATCGCTTCCTAAATTAAAATAGCGGATAGGTCATTTGCTATCTTCTAGGTCTACAAAAAATAGTTTTGACCTAACGGATTTTGTATTTTAATATTTTTTACTTTTTTGGAAAATCCTCCAGATTTACTATTTTAAACTTGAATAAATATAAAAGTTATTATCAAAACTTGCAATTATTTAGTGCTATTGGTTGTGTTATGTTGTACGTTTCTATTATAGTCAAAAATACTGGAAATTAATATCTAGTTTTTTTTAAGTTCCGTAACGAATTATCTTTGTCTTGCAATAAAAAAGAGGCATTTTTGTTAAAAAAATATTGAAACAATTTGCTGGTCTGATCTTTATAATTATGTACATAAAAACCATTACTAAATTCATTAATTTGAATTAATTGAAGACGATAGGCCTGTTTTCATTGAAAAAAGCCACCACTGCCAACAATTCTGGTAGGATATTGACTAAAAAATCAAGGTAATTTTTTCCGTCCAGAATAACGGGTAGGAAGTGTGGTTGGACTTCATTGCCAACGACTCACGCCCAAACATTAATACTTAATCTCCTCTGGAAACGCCTGTATTTTGACCCGTGGGTTCTGTCCTGTCGATGACCAGTGGTGCAGATTATGGAGATTCGAGAATTACCTCTTTTGTGAATTTGGACTCGTCCGTCCACAGGATACTTTAAAAAAAGTCACGATCAATGTCTGTGTGCAGCAGAAAACGACAAAACCGGAAACGTGTCCCAAAGCCGTTTTCACCGAGACCTGTACAATACGGATGAGAACGCATTATTTAGCCATGATATTTTCTGATATATATTTTTTTGGAAATTTATTTTGAAAATATAGACCATTTTAAGAAACTAATTTAAATATTTTTGGGAATTATTCATTGCGTCTATTTAAAAAACAATTCAAAAAATATAACCGCCAAAAGTAAACCTGACGTCATCAAGAGAGGTAATGGGATAAATTTCTTTGCCTGCAACAAAAAACAGTCAAGTCAACCAAAGAGTGCCAAGTATATGAGTGACGTCAACTGTCAAACAAACATCACGTCACTCACGTCAGTCCTAACCTGACTAGAATGAATTATTATTTTGATATGATTTAAAACACTAATTGTTTTTCATAATGGGAAACAAAGATTGTTTCGTCCCATCATCATATTAAAACAGCAGTGATAACCCGGATTTATTATACATATCAATTCTAGAACGTCTGCGAGAAGAATGGTGTCGTCAAGTGAACTCAGAATATTTCAAGAATTATTCGCAGTTTTGTTTGGGCTTCTTGGATCAAATTGTAGTAATTACAATTTTTTGGGCTGATAAATTTGCAGGATGATATAATAAAAAAATAATAAAAAAAAACTAAGAAGAATATGTATGGTTTTATTTATACAAAACATATACTAGAAATATTATACACAAAATTTTATTTGTGCAGCTGACTATACCTGACTCAGCATTTTCTATGACTAATTACGATAGTGTCTTACTATTAGGTGACTTTAACATTGATGTAGCTGACAATTGCGACAAGAATTTTTCCCGGTTGACTGAGTTTTTGGGCTCAATAAAATTAACACAAATTGTAGACCGACCGACCCATTTCACCGACCACAGTGAAACGAGAATTGACTTGATTTGTACCGACGCGCGCATTCGTGGCGCACACGTTTATCACATACCGGATCCAGGCCGGCATGCTTTCCTTACGGTCGACCTAGACGTAAAAAAGGAAAAGCCTCAACCTAGATATGTGACGTATCGACCTATAACTGATATAGATCGCGATCGATTTGACAAAGACTCGTTTTTCTTCATTTTCAATAATTTCCTCAAGACGTCGTCGGCATTCTTTGAGTTGTTTATTAATTGTTTGGTCGGTTGGTCGACGTCTTTTAAGGAATTTGGCCTTTTGTAAATTTGCCAGAGCAATTCGGTGATCCCGCGATCTATCGGGTTTTACGGAAAGTGTTTTTTGGGCTACTGACGTCATAACCCCTATAATAGATTCCCACGGGATATCGGGCGTATATTCGTCGTAATTTTCTATAAATATGTAGTTGTTCACCGTAAGTTCTTCCATAATCCCGTTATGGTTCATTAATTTCATCTCGTGCTAGGGCGGTGTACGAACACTGTTTATAGTTGAACTTTAAAGCTGTTATCGCTTTGTACTTAGTTTGGGTTGTACTCTTTGTTGATTCCATTTGCGTGTCGCCAGTTCTTGGAAGCAGGTTTAGTGGGTCTATTTCACCCCAGATTATCTTGTGGTCGGAAATATGCAGGTAGCTCCATTGTCCTTTGATGAAGTTAAATGTGTGTGGCGCATTATTCGAGATAATTATATGGTCTAGTTGTGATTTTGTTTTCCCGTTAGACCATGTGGCCCAACATGACTTGCGAGCCCAGGTGGTTTCTACTTTTAAGTTTTCGCGGGAACAAATATCCATTAGCATTTCTCCGATGATATTTGATGATTTGTGGAGGAGGTTTGTTCCTATAATTCCCTTTTTCGTGTATTCCTTTGTATCGCCTAGTCCGATGTGCGCGTTAAAGTCACCTAGCATTAATATTTTTGCTTTGTTTGGTTTCTTTTGAATAATCTTTATAAGTTGCGAAAACGCTGCGGTTGCTCTCGTGGAAGAGCTGGGGATATGTGCGTTTATTAAATATAGTGTATTAGTGGCCGATGTTATTGTTGCTGCCATGGTTTCCAGGTCAAGATTTATATTAGATGCTGATTGTACCTGATAGATACCAGAGATAGTGTTTTGACACGTATGTCCCCGATGTCATGTTTGTTTCCTGTATACAGGCTATATGTATGTTTCTGTTTGTCAATTCAGCATCAATGTTGAGTCTTTTAGGCATTTCGGCGCATCCTCTAACGTTCCAAGTAGCAATGCGCATACGCTCGCATGTGACTTTTGGTTTAAATATGGGGCTGTGTCGTCATCGTATATCCGGTGTTGGCAGGGATGTCATCTATGGATGTTATGGTTGACCCTGAGGAGGTCATGGGTGTTGCATTAAGTATCGGGGAAGGTATGTTGTTATCGGTTTAGCTGTCGGTTGCTAGATTCGTGGGTAAATTTTGTGATTCAAGCAAGTATACTCTGTCGTAGTAGTTTCCTGTGAAGTTGAGGTTGATAGATCCCACTGCATCCGCGGGATTCTTGGGCCTGTATGTGAGCGATGGTGTATTTTGCTGGTGGATTGTTACGTTAATTAGAAAGTATTCGGCGGCTGCTATTATAATCTCCTCTCCAGCCCAAGTGCCGTAATTGCGCAGATTTTTAATGTAGTCATTGAGGGTCAGGCTCGGAGATTGCAAACTTTATGTTCTGTTCATCGCAGTTTTCTTCTACATATTTAACTAGGTCCTTACGAATGTGGGTGTGGTCGAGAGTTAATTGATGTAGGAGATTAATTTGGTCAGCAATTTCGTGGAATAGGCAGTTCCCATCTCTCGACAATGATAATGCTTTCATCTTTTTGGAATGTTGTTGAAAGAAAGAACTTAGAGCTAATTTGATTAATTTGAACTACCTACGTACCTATTGTTAATGGTACGGGTTGTGACTGTCAAATTTTGTGCGTATCTATGCGCACTTATTCTCGGTATTTTCTAAGAGAATTGGAGGCTGGGCCCGGAAGCCATAAAATAGGCGTGAGAGAGACCCGCTTAGGACAAAGAGTCTTTGATTTTATTTTTGTTATTGTTCGTCAGCTGCCTTTCGTTAATTGCCTGTTTTCTGCAAGATGGTAAAATGATCCTTTTATGATGTGCAAGTGTTGGCTTTTTCTCGCTATTTCTCAGAATATGCAGTAGGGTTGCATTATTGTTTATTTTATTTTATTTTTATAACAGGTCCAGATGGGCTGGTTGGACCGGATGGTGGCAAAGGTAGTTTAGTTTTGTTTTATTGTGCTTGGGTAGGTTCCTGCCTAGTTTTGTATTTTCGTATACCTCTCACCTACCTATTTGTACGGGACTATGCCTATGGAAAAGTTTAGAGTTGGCGTAGTAATTTGGAGCGAGAGTGGTATCTGTTTATAATAATAATAATAATCGTTTATTGCAGGCATAAAAGCCCATAGAATAAATTACACATTATGTCAACAATAAAATAAAATTAAAATTCAAATAAATCATTACAAAATAAAAATGTCAAAAAATTTAAAAATAAAAACACACATACGGCAGGGGAAGAAGGACGAGTGCCTAGGCTACCCACTAACGTGTAGCCTCACCCAGTGAGCCAGCAGCGGCGAGTCCCACCGTCCAGCCAACGTGCGAAGAATGGAGTTGGAGCTGCCGCGTACGCGCGCTAATAGCGAGGCGCTGCGTTTCCTAATGATCGCGGCAAAGCCGTCGACCCTTGCCTCCGCAAACATGCCTGAGGCGCTGCAGTACCGCGGCAGGCCCATCACCACCCTAAATGCATTGTTGTACTGAATACGTAGGGCGCTGTATGCACCCTGCGTATAGTTGACCCACAGGCTGCACGTGTAGTAAGACTGGCAGTATGCCCTGAACAATGTAAATTTTAATTCTTTACTACAACGAGCGAACCTGCGAGCCAGCATGTTACAGCGAACAGCCAGCGCCCTACGCTCCCTCTCAATGTCACAGACATCTTTGAGGTCATCGGTGACCCAGTGGCCCAGGTACTTGAACTTTATGCAATGGTAACCAGCATTACGAAGGATTTTACCTGCCAGATATAAAGATTGTTTTGCTGTTTTATCTGGGATAGGGCTATCTTAATCGGAGCAATCCCACCAGGTTGTTGCTCAGCTAGTGAGACTCTCTGCACTGATATCACCTTCTTCAATTCACTTGATTAGTGCGTAGTAGTGAGGTCCGTGACACGGGTCGAGGTTCAGTCCCTGTACAAGGCCCTATTGTTTATTGCTCGTTAGAATTCGTTTTTCCTTAGCCCGTTGTCCAGAGAAGGGGCTTGTTGCACAAAAAAATACGTATTTGCTTCGCCGTTTTGCAGCTGTGTTAGTTTGAGGAATGTTTTTTGTCGTAATTTATTTCTTTTGTTTCCTTGCTCTTTTGTTTAACTTTTTCTGTCCGGTATTGTTTGGGTTTTAGTGTCCTTATTCACGTGCCTGCAGGAAGTGCATGAAAGGGCCTGCCTCTTGGCGTGGGATAACACCACGACCCGTTGCGCAACTCTTGTTTCTATTAACTTAGTATTTATGATGATGTATCAAGCACCACGTATGTCTGTGATGAAATGAAATAAGTCTGTTTCCCAGGTTGTTGCTGTTGAGACAGCTTAATTTTATGGGTTAGATTCACTTAAGAAATACCTTAAATAATGAAGATTCTACGTCCTATGTAATCGTTTGTGTGTCCGGAGAAAGCAATTCATTGATAAGGTTAGGTTATTTCTGAGGAGTTATCCCAGTGTCATGACACACCTAATGTGCTGGACAGGGTCGGTTAATACCCCAGGATAACGGCGCGTCGTTAGGAAGTACTGTTATGTATTGCGTGAGACGTAAACTCGGGGTCTCTTCTAGTAGATTCGTTTGTGGAGATAAATATTGGTTGCATGCGTTAGGACACTGAATAGGAACGGGCTCACCAGGCAACACTCGTTGAGTTGTCTCAGCTATGTGCACCTATTGTCGTACACGATATTGTCACAGCAGCGTGGCGTAGCCTATTATCTGGTAGGGCGCACCTCAGAACCTATCTAATTCACACTTCATGCATTCTACTTTCACACTTGTAGCTATATTAGACACTCTCATATCATCTCGCTGATACAAAACCTCCGAAACGCGAGAAACCAGAGACAGAACAAAGGCGCGCGCCGGGTTGTAAACTATTGTTTGTTTAAATGCGTTTGCAAGATGTCGGAGGTCTATAGACACGTCCGTTCGGTCCGGCAACACAAACGCCACTCCCGGAAAATTGCAGCCACGTTAAAATAAAAATTATAGGTATTATTAATGTTGCAAGAAAATATTTGTACATTAATATACAACATTGCATACCTATTACCACAACAAAGAAATTAAGTTCTACAATATGCTTAATTCTCAAATCCCCAGGTTGTTTTGAGGCATCGTGATTTTGAACCTTATGCCATGGTATTAAAATTCAAAACCTATAACGGGAAATTGGCATCATATGATGCCTTGTCGTAGAGAGGAAGAGCATATTGTAGTTTAAATATCAAACGCGTCATACATTATCAACAAAACTTCAATCAATTGTCACGGCAATACATATGCAATTTCAGATAGATAAAAATTCCCACATGCAGAAACTGGACAATCAGAACAGTTTGACTCCAGGATCTCAGCATCAATACCTTACTTACATGAGGGCTTTGGCTCTTTGACTTTAGCAATGTTGTGGTTGCTGGAATTCGACATGAACTTCGACATGATCATAATTTTGGTAACTAGAGGTAAATTTCACTTTTCAAAATTTTCCGTTCTTGTCGTAACGAATAAAAACGTAACGATAAAATGTCAACACATAACGCTGAATATAATAATATAACCTACAATCACGAGAGGTCTCTCATAGATCACAGACTTTACAGGGAATAGATTGACGTTTCATATTGTTTTTTTTGTAGGTAAGACGGGCAGGTAAAGGCATTTTTTCATACATCTTATGATGATATCATTGAAGGTCAAATTAATGTCATTGTTTTTTATTAAAATATCTTAAAATATATACACCTATTTATTAATCTGACAAATAGAAATTGTACAGAAGACATATTTCTCGGAATAGTTTTGAGATTTCCGTTCCAGTAAGTTAGCAACCCCAATTACCTATTGTCAACATGTAGATAATTAAAATGGGAAGTAAGTACACTACTGCAAGAGACAGTGGGATGATTGGATCAATCAGGATTGGGTTTCTGGCAATGTGTTATTAGTTGTACCTTGTACAGGAGTGTAATGAAGTGCATGTTTGTTATTTTCCCGAAGAACCTTCTACACCTTTCAGATAGAAATGTCTAGCCAAAGAGCAATATTCCCAATGCTCCTGGTCGGCTGTTCCGCGAACAGCGCCAAAATCTATTCGTCCACTTCGACATTATGTCAAATCACTATCCCTCTAGGTTCACTATATCTTAGATTGCCAGTTTCGCGTAAGCGTTGGTATGTGTTTTGATATGTAGCATCTGTGCTAAAATACGGGTTAATATTATGGGGTAACTCTACAGATTTAACAATTATTTTTTGTAGAAAAGAAATGTGTAAGAGTAATTTCAGGAAAGTATTCTAATGAGTCCTGTAATTTCACCACTTACCATTATTCAAGAAATTAAATCTTCTTCCATTACCTTGTGTATATATAAGCCAAATTGCCATTTTTGTAAGAACACATCCTGCATGTTCCCCAAAAAAAAGATGCAAAGAAAGGACTCAGAGAACAAACATTGACGATAGGCTATTTGTGCCCGGAGCAAAATTAACCGTAATCCAGCAAAATGTTTTTCATTTGGCTATAAAAGTCTTTAATGTGTTGCCAACAGAATTCAAAAATCTCCCATTTAATATATTTAAAAATAAATTGCACAGTTGGCTAATGCACCATTGCTTTTACTCCATTAAAGTGTTCTTTGACTATTTTGAAAATGTGAAATGGCATTGATGACAGCAATATAATTTTATAAATAAGAACGACATGTACATAATTTAAAAAATAAGTGTTTATCTTTGTATTTGTTTATTAATACGGACTAATTAAATTTGTACTCAATTTATTTTATATGCATGTGACATTTAATTCTAATTTCAATCACTTAAGTAGTTTTATAATATTTGTACGCCGTACATGGCAGATTTTTGCGCCACATATAGCGATTGCGATAGCATTAACATAGCATAACATCTATATTGTAACCAAAAATAGAACTAATAAATAATTTTATCTTTATGTGTGGCGGGAAGATAAGCGTCTCTTAGGAAATCTTTCTTTATAATTTTTATGTGCTTCTCGTGCAACACCATTAGCGCTTCCATATGCCATTAAGATGTCCGCGTATTCTTCATTAGAGAATGTAGACATTATTTAATCATCAAAACCACAGCATTAAAAGGTTTGCGGCGCTAAATAACTCAAAAAACACAAAGAGTAAAAAACACAAACACGAAAAAAATACAAATGTTTTAAAAACGCGCCAATTAAGGTTTTTTTTCTGGGTAGTCTCCCGCTGCTGGGCAAAGGCTTACCTTAACAGCCCAGTCCGCCAAAAACTTTTCAAAATCAGCGATACGAGTATCGCCCTCCCGCCCGATACACAAAGTTGGCAAATTAATGAGCTTGATAATGTTTTTCATAGCATTATTGTACATTATTAAAAAGAAGATAGACCAGCAAACTTTTTGAAAAACTTTCAAGAAAAATGCCTTGTTTAGTTTTTTTTTTGCAAGTCAAAGATGATTCGTTACAGAATTTCACATTTGTGAGTAAATGAAAAAAAAATAGATGTTAATTTCCAGTATTTTTACTACAACAGAACCATACAACATTACACAACCAATAAATAATTGCAAGTTTTATAATAAAAAAAAAAACAAGTTTAAACGTTCTGAAGGATTTTCCAAAAAAGTTAAAAATATTATAATAAAAAATTCGTTGGGCTAAAACTTTTATTGTGGACCTAGGAGATATCAAATGACCCCTTCTATCCTCCATTTTAATTTGCTAAACAATGCACCAAACACCCTGTATTTAGGTTTTTTATGATTCCTATTTCGGTCTGATAAGTTTTGGCGCAATATTATACAATTTTGGTGTAAGCAGTTAATGGTGTCTTACAATTCAGTGTGGCTTAAATTTTCTGAACTTGTATGGATTTTTAAATTTATTTTGCATTACATGTGCTGTAATGCATTACAGATTAATATCTTAGTCTGTCCAAAAATTGACATTGTAAAAAATAGCCACCAAAATTTGTAGACAGACATAAAAACGCAGACGTTGAAATTCACCCTTTACTGTGTGTCGCATAAAATATTGTAGAGCAGTGTTTTGTGTCATGTGTAGTTCGATAGTGTGTGTATCATCATTATCAATACCTAATCAACCCTCTACTGGGCAGAGGCCTCTCTCAGAAAGCCCGCCATTTATTCCAATTCGTGCCCACCACTTTGTTACTATCTTGGTCTAAGTTCCGTCTTCCCCAACCAGCATATGTTATCGTATGTATAAGTACTGACTGCTTCCAGTCCCTGTTCCTCAGATTGCGGTGCCGCTCGCGCGGCAACTGCATGGGTGCCAACTCCTTAATCAGCGACTCTCTTTGGATCCTCTTCATTGCCAGCACATAGTCGTCGTAGCTTGACGAGCATTGCTTGTCTGCGGTAGAAACGCCTATAATTATCTCCTTTACTCAACTCAGGGTGGTATCATCATACAGCTACGTTCAGCCCGTGACAGCGTAGAATGTTTATGAACTGTACTGTGGTTTATTTCATGATTAATACGTCCCGAGGGCTACGTCTACATTCACTTTTTCCTTTGTCGAGCACATCCATCAGCTTTCGTTCAGGGGCCCTATTATTTCATGGAAAATGTATATCGATTGCTGCTAAAGGCGAAAAATGCTGTATTTGGCTTGTCGGCGGCGTATTTTGTTTGGATATTGCTATATGATATTGCTATGCGTTTCCCATAGGAAAATAGAGCCTCAGGTGTGTGAAACCTACAGTCAGTCTGATTACCAGCTTGGCATACTTACTGAGATGATCCGTTCCTGAACTCGGCTCCAAGGGCTTCATACTTAGTTTTTGTAAAGTTAGTTCGTGGTAAGTTTCGGTTCACTAGTGCAATTCAATTGCTGATGCTGAACCTGCTTGGACTTTGACTCAAGCCTAACAAAGAGAATAAAATCCCTTCCGTTTTAGCAGGCACAAAGGACTACTAGTATATTATTTGTGACTAAGCCTCAGCGCCTCAGCACTGAGCAGACTGAAGGACGAAGGAGAAGGACTGAAGTCGTACTCACAGACATATAATAAGATATTGTACTACTATGTCTTACTGAAGTAGTGCTTGACGTTTTCGGCTAACTTTTTTTACACCATGAACTCAGAACTCAGATTAACGAAACTCTTTGCTTTGCTCGTTCAATAAACCGAGCGACAAAGCATCTCCGTTTCAGCTTGAGCAAAAATGCTTTCGTTTTTCTGGATTTCTGTACGGCTGTTCTACTTTAAAGTTCGCATTTCTGGGCCAATTCACGTAAAATCATGTTGTGAGCAGCTTTGATAGGTATCAAATCTGCTCACAAAATGATTTTAGAACCATCTAACTAGGTAGTTAGATGTTTTTTTTTGTCAATTCACATTTTGGGGTTTTTTTAATGGCGGATATATGGAATTGGAAATATAAAAAAAACACTAAATTCCAAACGGCTTAAGAGACTTTAACAAATTAGGTGTAGTTGGATTTGTGGTGGCCTTGAGATTGGCATAGGCTATTCGTTAGGCTACAAATCAAATCAAATTAAATCAATTAAAATTTCTTTTTTACTGTAGATCTTCTTCTCAACATTGGACCACTGTGGTATGGACCATGTAAATGTGGGAGAAGAAGGGCGTAGAAACTAGAAACACCCACAGATTGATTTTTAAACCTCTTTTAAAAATCGGTTGTGCTTAACTAATAAAAATATTACAATATGAAGTATTGTTATTGATAAGCAGGAATAAATCATTATAGCAAGGTCTTTGTTAAGTTAGATTAAACCCATACAGTCCCATCATTTAAGTAATCATTTATTTATTTATTTTCTTTATTTTCTTTATTTAGGACATCAACAGCAATTTACAATGGTAATTAAGGTTAAAATTAAACAATTTAGAATTGCCAATAACAGATATCCCCTAATTATACAGTGTGAAATTGAAGTTGCGGCGGAGATAAAAACCGTCACCTAAATTATAATTATAAGCCAATACATATAAGAATATAAACTCTTACAATATAAACTATGGATATATAAAAAAAAAACATATAAATACCTACAGATCTGCATAAAATAAATATCGAAGTATCTAATATATATACATACATATATACTGAATAAAAATAAACTATAAAATATATAAAAATAAGAGCCTATATTGGACTTCATCAGTTGTCATCGCCGTCTGGAGGCAACAACTTATTGACAATATTGCGTCTGAAAGATGTTTTGGAGTGTTGAAATAAATCTACAGATTTAAAATATTTGTTGTATGTGTTAGCTATACGAGTTAAGGGTTCGTTATTTGCATAATTAGTACGATGACTTGGTGCATATATAAGTGGAGTGTGGCGTGTGCGACGCCTGGGAGTTAGAAAACTAATAGCGGACAGTAGTTCCGTAGAATCAAGCCTGGTACGAAGAATCTCATAGAGGAGCATCATAGCCAATACTGTCCGCCTCTGTTCTAATGATAAGACGTGGTGTTTTATGCACTTATATCTTCATACGAAATATGAGAACGTCGTGTTTTATAGTCAAGAAATCTCAAAAATCATTTTTGAATACTCTCGATACGATGCTTATACACGTCATATTGAGGAGACCAGACACTGCATCCGTACTCCAAAATACTACGTACGTAGGAAAAGAACATTGTCATATCCCTTTTTCGAAAAAATCGCTTGTACATGTGTTCGATTCCAAATCGATATTCGATCGATGGTTTCGGAACGGCCATTTTGAATTTGACGTTGCTGCCAACCTAGCAGTTTTTTGACAACTGACAGACGAAAGCCCTCGCAATGTAAACGCGCTTTGGTTAGGGAATTGAAAATTGCATTGAATTACCAGCAAATGTTCAGGCTTCTCAGCACCTAATGACCTCGCAGGGGCCCATCAGCTACGAGGTAGCGTAGCGATCAGTTGCCAAGAAGTGTGAACGTCGGCGATTCACCGAGCTATTAATTATTGGGGTCGATCTAACCTGGTCTGTGCTTCGGTCCCGTCAACCTCCTGTCTCTCTGCAAGGCCCGGGTGCACCCTAGGCTCTTCTTGGTAGACAGGTTCTTCAGCCAACCAGGTATGACTGGCAGGCCAGCTTCGATGAGCACAGTGTTCCAACACAGGTTATGTTACGTGGGAAAAACCAATCGGCCACGTAAATGCGAACTTTATCTGGTTCGGGGAACCACAACACACTCAGCTATATAGACAATCCTGAGGGAAACCCGAATACATTCCAGATGGCTTGCGATTTAATTTCAATACCCTAACCAAAGCGCGTTTACATTGCGAGGGCTTTCGTCTGTCAGTTGTCAAAAAACTGCTAGGTTGGCAGCAACTTCAAATTCAAAATGGCCGTTCCGAAACCATCGATCGAATATCGATTTGGAATGGAACAATCACCCGCCCGGACAGGCACCCACCTGTCCCCTAATCTACGGGCAGCCGAGACAACGTTGCTACCGCTCGTTTTAGAACCGAGCCTCCTACTAGAACCTCCGCAGACCGGGGGGTCCCGTCCTTGCCAGGGAACAAGTTAACAATGCGCCCCCTGCGCCAACGTAGTGGCGGTAGGTTAGCATCCTTAACCAGAACGAGGTCACCAACACTAGGGGGGCTGGTTTTGTCAGTCCACTTAAGGCGCTGTTGTAAGATATGCAGATACTCGAGCGACCAACGCTTCCAGAAATTCTGAGTAAACTGCTGCAACATCTGATACCTTGACAACCGATACAATTTCACTCCCTCGAAGGGGTGCTCGGGCAACGCGTTAAGTGGCTGTCCTATCAAGAAATGGCCTGGGGTCAGAGCCTCCAGGTCATTTGGATCCGAGCTGAGCGGACACAACGGTCGCGAATTGAGAACGGCCTCGATCTTACAAAACAATGTCGCGAGCTCCTCAAAAGTCAGCGCGGTCTGACCTACTATACGCCCCAAGTGCGTCTTAGCTGACTTAACTACGGCCTCAAAAATCCCACCCCAGTGGGGGCAACTCGGTGGGCTGAAGGTCCACTGTATACCCCGACGGGAGAGGGCCGTTCCAATATCCACTTTATTTACATTCAAAAAGTTGACTATCTCTCGTAAGCATCGTTCCGCACCGATTTAGTTAGTGCCGTTATCAGAGCGGATCAAAGTTGGAAGTCCCCTTCGAGAAACAAACCTATCCAAACAAGCAATGAAAGCCTCTGTCGAGAGATCAGCAACGAGCTCGAGATGTACCGCCTTGGTGGATAAACAAACAAACACACATAGGTACGCCTTGTATTGCCCCTTCTGGGTAACATGCACGGCCGCTCTGGGGCCATGATCCGAAGATACTACTACATGGCTGTGGGGCCAGTCCGATTCTCTCTTGGCAAGCCAGGGTGGTCCCCACCACAAATGGTGTCTAACGAGTTCAGGAGCCCGACATCCCCTGGATGCACAATCAGACGGGTTCAATTCTCCTGGTACATGTCTCCAGGTCAGTGGGACCTCAGACGACATAATCTGGGAGACACGGTTCGCAACAAAAACCTCTAAGTTATGGACCGAAGCCTTCAGCCAGCACAAAACAATCTGGCTGTCCGTCCACGCGTACACCGTATCCTCCAAAACCACTGACCCACGCAACACTGTTAGAGTGTGATTCAAAAGTTTGGTCAAAAGAGCAGCCCCGGACAGTTCCAGTTTTGGAATCGTCATCCTTGTCCGAATAGGCGCTACCTTGCTTTTTGCCAAAACAAAACGCACGTCGACCTCCCCGGTGGAGGTGACGGTTCGCAAATAAACCACTGCCGCAAACCCTCGTTCAGAGGCATCACAAAACCCGTGAAGGGTTGCCCTGTAATCCCCAGCAGGGACCAATTTCCTCGGCAGCGATACATTATTTATGAGGCCCAACCATTTTGCTAAATCATTCGATACAATGCAGCCCTGAGCTCCAGAATCTAATAGGGCGCGAACGTATGTTGGGTTGCCCGCCAAATCCCAAACAAGCACAGAGGCGATCGGTAACACCACCATCTCCGGTTGGGGGGCAACCAATGGTTGGGCCGCAAATTCCTAGCGAGGACCCCCGGGGCCCCACTGTGCCTGTAACCGATCAGGTATGCAGCTATACGCCAGCGGGTCCCATTGTACAAATGGCCCACGCGCCGGTTCCATTCCCAACCTACGATTCCCCTTAAAGGGGGGTGGGCGTGAATTCAACCGTGGCCGCTCCATGAGCGGGGGGGACATCACATGCGACCGACGAGGACGAGGCGACGAGCGGGGCGACAACTGAGGCGGCGTCCGAACCGCACCCGCATAGCTCGAAGGTGTCCCATGCCACCCGCCCGTTACGGCCTGCTCAACACACCCAATGTGCCGCTGAGTCGGATGCTGAGTCGCAACCGAGAACTCAGGGCCCCCCATGTGATGACCCTGAGTGCGGCCCTGCACCCCTGGGTGGCCGCGTGCTTGTGGCCCCATTGCCCGCTGAGTCGGATGCTGAGTCGCAACCGAAAACTCAGGGCCCCCCATGTGATGACCCTGAGTGCGGCCCTGCACCCTAGTACTGCCCTGTGCACGTGGGGACGTTGGCCCCTGAGTTGCGCTCCGAGTCGCAAACGAATTCTCAGGGCCCCATGCCGTGTCACCCTGGGTACGGCCCTGTGGACGTGGGGACGTTGGCCCCTGAGTTGCGCTCCGAGTCGCAAACGAATTCTCAGGGCCCCATGCCGTGTCACCCTGGATACGGCCCTGTGGACGTGGGGAAGTTGGCCCCTGAGTTGCGCTCCGAGTCGCAAACGAATTCTCAGGGCCCCATGCCGTGTCACCCTGGATACGGCCCTGTGGAGGCTGTTGGCCGGACCGGTTCATGCACAACAGATTGTTGTGGGCCCCACCACAATATCCGCACATTTTTGTGCGCGTGCAGTCCCTAGCCATGTGTGGCCCGAGGCACAGGAAACACCAGCTCCGCTGCTTGGCCATCCGGCGCCGTCCCTGAACCCTAAGTTCCCCGAACTTATTGCAATTGGCCACAGCATGGCCAATCTGCCTACAACATGGGCAGGTCTCACTATGTGGGGTCAATGCACTCACAGTCCCATATGACTGCCGGTTGGTGCGGTCCTTCCTCGTCGGAGGGCCCCTACTCACAGCGCTCCCGGCAGCTCTCTGTGGCTCCGAAGGATGGGTGACCGTCAACCCCAAATTCTCTGCCCGTCGAGCCTCCTCTTCCAAGAATCCGACCAAGTCGGAGAAGGCGGGCAGGTCCTCGGCCGACCTCCCGTGAGACTGTTCGAAACGAGTCTGCACGTCAGCGGGTAGGCGGGAAAGTACAATGTACAGCAGTAGGTACGACCATTCACCAACCGGAAGTCCAAGATTCTCTAGAGCCTTGGTGACGGACAACAACGGGTTCAAAACCTCCGTCTGTATGGCCCCGACCTTGTTCACAACCGGGATACTAAACAAACGGTTCAGTTGGGCATCGGCCAACCTCCGTTTGTTATGGTAACGTCTGACCAACAATTGTCTGGCCGTTTCATAGTTACCCTCCGTAACTGTCAAATGAGCGACCAGCTCCCTAGGCTCACCCCTCAATGCTGCCACCAGCTGAGCCATCTTGACAGACTTGGTAATGTCCGATCGCATGTGCACCAAACTGTCGAACAGATTGATGAAGCTCATCCATTCACCGGACACTCCGTCAAAAGTAGGCATAGTTATGGCCGGTAACCTGGACCCTGAACCCTGAAGCGGCAGAGGTGCTTCAATGTCACCACCATGGCTGGACTCGCGCTGTCTACGTATGTCCGCAGCCTTCTGCGTGATAGCAGCTGCCATCTCCATACATTGGTCGACATCCCCTAGCAACCGTGACAGCCTGTCAGGTGCGCAACCATCAACTGATTCCGCCTGCGCGGACAATTCGAGCACCCTGTTGTAACGTTCCTTAACGTCCATAGACCGCTCCAATACCACATCATGCCTATCTAAACGGTCTATCAGACCGTGTGCGGAGGAAAACCATCTGAGTTCCTTAGAAACACCCTTCTGGATTTCAGATAACGACATGATCGGAACGATACCTACTCACAATTTGCAGTAACTCAATTATATTGGACCCTCCAGTCTACAACCCAAACTAGGGAACCCTAAACCACAACTTAAACAATGCTGTTTTCCTTAAACAATAGGAACCGAGTTTTATATCTATATAAATTCTGTAAATACAATTTAGTTTCCCTTTATCATTATAACACACACAGATAGTCAATATTAGTTCAAGTTATAAATTGCTATCAACTGAAAACAATGTAATAGCCTGCTATCAATAGATGTAACTACCTATGTTAACCAAAACATTCTTCAATAGCATTACTAGACCACTAATAGATTGACTAACTGGTAATTCAATTCAATATCTGTCTATCTACTACCAGCAATAGACCTATAGCTTACAATGCTACCAATCTATGTGGATATAGGAACAACAGTTACCTAATAACCGCCTATACCTACAGATTGATAGTCCCAAATCGTGCGTTCCTGGAGCCCTTGACGGCTGCAAATCTCAGGAAACCACGCTCTAGCTACCAAATGTTCAGGCTTCTCAGCACCTAATGACCTCGCAGGGGCCCATCAGCTACGAGGTAGCGTAGCGATCAGTTGCCAAGAAGTGTGAACGTCGGCGATTCACCGAGCTATTAATTATTGGGGTCGATCTAACCTGGTCTGTGCTTCGGTCCCGTCAACCTCCTGTCTCTCTGCAAGGCCCGGGTGCACCCTAGGCTCTTCTTGGTAGACAGGTTCTTCAGCCAACCAGGTATGACTGGCAGGCCAGCTTCGATGAGCACAGTGTTCCAACACAGGTTATGTTACGTGGGAAAAACCAATCGGCCACGTAAATGCGAACTTTATCTGGTTCGGGGAACCACAACACACTCAGCTATATAGACAATCCTGAGGGAAATCCGAATACATTCCAGATGGCTTGCGATTTAATTTCAATACCCTAACCAAAGCGCGTTTACATTGCGAGGGCTTTCGTCTGTCAGTTGTCAAAAAACTGCTAGGTTGGCAGCAACGTCAAATTCAAAATGGCCGTTCCGAAACCATCGATCGAATATCGATTTGGAATCGAACAACATGGTTTTTAAATTGCTCAAATATTAATTTCAAAATCTCTAGAGGTAGCTTTTTGAAGTAGAGTATGCACTGACCCTTGAAAGAATTGCTTACCTTTGCGAGTCTAAGCTGGGGCGCAACTAGTCTGTGATTATTTCTGTAATTACATCACATTGATTGCTAAGTTTGAAAAATGTTGTAAGGTTCTTGCGTACATACATAATATTTTCGAAAATAAATTGACTAGCTACAGTTAGCATGTCAATTTCTATAAAAAGCTGTCTCAAGGAGTCTGCTCGCTTTAAGTCATAAATTTCCCAAATAGCTCTTTTCGGTAAAATAAATAAAAACGGTTAGAATATCCGCTGCTTTCCCCCACAACAAGATACCATAGGACATGACACTATGAAAGTATTTAAATTATACTAGCCTAGATGTAGCCACATCCGTGTTTTGACTGAGATTCCTAAGCGTAAGCCGCAGAACTTAATTTACCAGCTAATTTATATATGTGGAGTCCCCACTGCAATTCGCTATCAATGGTTATTCCTAGAAACTTCGTATCATTTACTTATTCTAATGTGTTGCAGTCTAACACTTAACTGGTCTCAACTTGCCTGACATTTGCAAGTGAGAATTTGATACACTTGGTTTAACCAGCGTTTCATCATTGGGAGCTTCTTTCCGCCCACTGCTGGGTGTGGGTATAAGCCTCCTCCATGTTGTGCCAACCTCTCCGGTCCTGTGCCAGTCGAATCCAGGTCCTCTCAGCGATATTGGTAATATCGTCGACCCATTTGGCTACCGGTAGACCCACGCCCCTACGTCCTTCTTTCGGCCACCACTCGGTCAGGGATCTACTCCACCTTCCATCATCTCACCTCGCCAAGTGCTCTGCCCACTTTAATTTGAGCCTGATGATACGCTTTACGACATCTTGGACCTTAGTCTGTCGACGTATCTCGACGTTTCTGACTCTGTCTAGGAGTGTAATGCCTAGCATGGAACGCTCCATGGCTCTCATTCGTTTCACCATTTCCTTTGTAAGCGTAAGTACATGTTTCGGCACCGCACGCCATTGTAGGCAGGACACATTAACCAGCGTTTAACAATTAATTATTAACTATGAAATCCCATTACATACTCAAGGTTAAAGACAATACACCAATAATATCATCAAAATCTGCTTTTTGTCTTAAAAAATTGATGACCAGTGAAATGTCATCAGCAAAAAACACTATGTCAGTCAATTTCTCCACCATGAAAGACAGATCGTTAATATATACCAGGAATAAGAAAGGATCTTATGGAACGCCAATTTTTACACCCGATCCATCAGATTTAGCGCGATTGACTTGGCCTTTTGATTTTTTTTACTTAAGTATGGTCTTAGTAGAGCCAACGCTTTATTTCAAACTCCAGAATGATACAATTTCATTAGCAGCGTATCACGATCAACACAATCAAATGCCTTCGACAGATCGCAAAAAACTCCGATAGCATCCTGTACGGCCTCTGCCGAATAAATATGAGATATAAGGGTAATACCTGCATCCTTAGTCGCTTTGTCCCTAGTGAAACCGTATTGTTTGGCGTGGAGTTGTTTTGTACGGTTGAAGTGTGCGAGCATTTGATTGAGTATATAATCTTTCAATAACATAGCTAGCTACCAAATTAAACAAAAATACACGCTGTAATATTATCAGCAATATATTCTCATCAAGAGATGATTGAGAGAGTGTCACTTATAGATAAAACAATAAAGGCAATAGACAATAATATGATGTGCCAGCCAGTACCATCACTCCTTCTAACAACACATAAGTTGACTTTGAGGCAGCTCCGCAATTTGCAGAATCGTGGTCCAGCTACAGCCTTTGTTAATAAGTCTGCGTCCATGTCTACTATTTTGGATTTATAATTATTTTTTTATTTATTTCTAAGATTTATTGGAGTATTGGACCTCCAAGCTGTTCCCTTGAATGTAATCTCTTATGAAGTGTAATTTCAATAATGTTTTGACTTTGAAGTAACAATATAATTCTCGCTTAACTTCGGGTTTTTGAAGGGCAATCGGACCGCACTCGCGGCAACACGTCCAAAACAGCTGTATTTTAGCTAAATTAATTAGTTTAAATTCGACTATGTGTTTGTGTTAAGATAGTATTAAATGTCTTGATAGTATGTTAACTAAGATTGTGCCATTACTAAATGTGGTCAGAATTGTAATTCTGATAGAATAATCGATCACGGACCAACGGACAAAAGACAATTCGAACTACCAACGGACAAACCCAGGGAGTATTGTTTTCTATTATTCATATTTTAAAAGTATACAACTTGAAACACCATCATCACCACCAATTGAGTACTGAGGTGAATTTTGTAATACAATAAATATGGATTGGTGTCAATGCTGAATTGACAAATCAATGATTTACGTGCTGTGTCCGTTCATGCTCCCGGGCGGGAAGATGGGAATAATTAATTACATAAGTAAGATGTCGAGCATGAGTGATTTTACCTGGCGGGAGGTTGTCATCTTTGATGATGACGACATCATTTATACATATTTAGCTGTGGTTGTCTCCGTTTACAAAGTGCTGATAGTAGCGTGAGATATTCTGACCGCCATCTCGTCCATATTACTATGAATATATTTTGAGTCAGTTGCCATCTTGTTCTCATGTCTTTTTATGTCTCATACAATGTAAGTGTTAGTCCACTTGATAGGAAATGTGAAGGAGTTAAGAAGTCTCAATCTTCTGGATCTCCGTCAAAGGGCAGAGGGGTCTTAAATTTAGGTACGCTTCTAACTTAGCAAGTAACGTACCGTACTTCTCATAAGTCAGATTTTGCTCTCCTACCACGGGTTTGAGGCGGTATTTTAAGCTGCGCGTACTGAACTTTCCCAAAGGCCGCCTGCAGATGGCTAGGAGGGCGCATTGAAGTGCCATTGGATGCCCATCTTGCAGACTTGGTTCATGGTGGATTCATCCATGATTTCTTGCAGATTGATTGAAGTATTCCTGTTGCGGCGTTCTATCGGCTCCGATAAAATTCGTTCCTTGGTCGCTATATAGATGACCTGCAAGTCCTCTTCTGGCGGCCATTCTGCGTAGCGATGCCCGGAATGCTGATGAGCTCAGACACGATTTCTAAGTGTACGGCTTTGGTTACCATGCAAATAAAAACTGCAACGTAGCCTTTCGTTGTTCTAATGCCTCGACCTTTTCTAGCCTTGACTGTCACGTGACGTCTAATTCTGACTAGAAAGGCCGGGATGGGTTAGTCCTTGCTGCTGGTTGAACTCGGGGGTCGCTCTTCCTATATTTCACACAATGACGGAGGCGTTTCTTGGTGGCCTTATGAAACTCGTGGCTAGGCTGGCTCCACCGTGAAATGACGACTCGTGTGCTTGATCTATAATCCGGTCAGCTAGACGGGGGTTACTTCGAATGAGTTTCTTCTATTTCAGGATCTAGGTTCGCATGTTTTAATCGACCCTCTACTCGCAAGACTCCTTGGTTGTCTGGGCTTAGACTTTTATTGCTCACGCCCATTCCGACTCGTAAACATGCAAGTTCTTCTGAGAATTGTTTTTGTTTTATAATTATTTGTAAGAAAGGAAGGCTTATCTCCCTTTCTTATAAATCGCTAGACCCAAGCTAACACCCGGCTTGCCTTAGTGAACGAACTATAATTGTTCGAAATAAATAAGCATTATGGTTTGTGAAATAGTTTCCTTTAATGAAATTCTATCGTAAGTATTTTCTAAAAAAATATATAATTGATAATGATAACCTGAAATAAATCCTAATTAAAAGAGTATTTACTATGTACCCTACTTGCTATTAACCCGTTTTGGGGCGGCTAGCGTCCTGTGCGCTGCATAATTGCTGTTGATTGTGATTTAAAATAGGTAACTATTACCTATACCTGAACTGGCCCCTAATTTAAAGATTATTTACCCTAGCTGTAGTTTAAGTAGCTAAGATACTACTTCTTACTAATTATAATTACTAGAGATGCAACGAATATTCGGCAACTATTCGGTATTCGGCCACTTTTTTCAGTATTCGGCCGAATACTTCCTACTATTCGGCCAAATACTGAATACGTAACATAATAAGAAAAAATGTGACTTTATTCTCAATAAATACAATATATTATTAACTTAAGTCTTAATATTGAGCATGGTAGAGATTTTAATACCTCAAATTAATCAAAGGCAGGTTATGGTGAATAAAAACAAGTTTTTCACCATTTGTTGGTAACAGACGGCTGCGCTTTTCTTCGTATACAATACCTGCTTCTGAGAATATGAATAAATTTTTATCTGCGATAACATAAGACTAAAACACAGCACGTTGTGACACGACTTGCCGGCCACTGAGCCAAATCCAAAATTCCAAATACAAATACTCCCTCCCCGTCACCCCCGCACGCACCGCACCGAGTCTTGTCATAGCCTATTCGTGTGTTCGGCTTTCTTTGCGCGAGCACGTGCGAGTGTCGGCGTTTCTTTGAAATTATGCGCCAGGAGGCAAGTCGGCGAAATCAAAGGATTCAAAGGCGGCGTCGAGAATCAAACGAACATACTTGTAATGCACTTGATCGCCCGCCGAATATTCGGCATTCGGCTGAGAGCGCCGCCTAATATTCGGTATTCGGCCAAATCACTATTCGCTGCATCTCTAATAATTACTTTACTAATAGCCTATCTTAATCATTCAAATCTCTAACCTAGGACTTTCCTTAGTTTACTCTGTAATACGATAAATACTGTGTTTTAGGGTTCCGTACCCAAATGGTAAAAAAGTGACCCTACTATTAATAACTGTACGGTTCACACTTGACCGCTAATAATACCTTGGACACTTTACTCTCATTGATCTAGCCCCAAACTAGGATTCCCTGTATCTTGGGTACTAGACAACGATACACGTACTTATATAGATAAATAGTATGCTTAGATAGATAAACAACTATGACTAGGGTTCTCATCCGTTCTCATCAAACAAATATTTGCCCCCACCGGGACTCGAACCCGGGACCCTTGGCTTCGTAGGCAGGGTCACTGGCGACTCAGCCATTCGGGTCGTCAACTAAGACGCCGCTGTCTGTCTGGCTGTCCGTCTATCATCAGGCTGTATCTTATGAACCGTCTTAGTTAGACAGTTGAAATTTTCACACATGATGTATTTTTGTTGCCGCTATAACAACAAATACTAAACAGAATTAAATAAATATTTAAGGGGCTCCCATACCCGCAGTTCCGCTCGCCAGCGCTCCGAGTGCGGATGTATTTACTTACTGCGCGTATAATATTGCTAATTTCGATCTACCTACCAGTGATTGTACTTCGAAAATGGTGCAAGGTAAAAAGTGCAGATTATTTTTGTCGACTTCAAAAGACGACATTGTTCGGTGTAAGGGATCTTGTGAAGGAGTTTTTCATAAAAAATGTGCAAAAAAAGCAGTTGCTGCAGAAGGAGATTTGCGAAGATTGTGCAAAAGCTGAAAAATCCCCTAAATAACAAGCGCCGAAGATAAGTATTGAATCCAATAAACTAACAGTTGAAGGCCTACTAGAAGAAGTCAATCGGAAGCTAGAAGTTGTGTTTAAAATATAAAAAAGCTGGAGGAACTTACAGGAGCTGTGGACTTCTATGCCGAAAACTATCAAGAAATGATGTCTTTTAAGGATAAAGCTGAAAGGAAAATTACATCTATAGAAGGAAGAAACATTTATCTGGAAAAGTATAGTAAATCGCTAGAAGAAAGAATTGTACAGCTTGAACAGAAGGATAAAGAACGAAACGTGGAGAATGCATATCTGGAGAAGAAAGAAGATCTAAGCCTAGAAACAGCAATAGTAACTATTGCAGAAAAAATAAATCTTGAGTCTAAAGAAATTGAGGATGTGAGGAGGGTAGGTGTGGATAAGCCTGGAGACAAAAATCCGCGCCCTCAGCCAGTAATTATCACGCTTCGTACTAAAAAGGCCGTGGATATCACAGCGAAAAATACGGCTTACGAATCAGAGTATCTATGGAAATGATAACCAAGAAAGGATATTCATTAATGAAGATCTGACCAAACATACAATCCGTATGTTTGGTTATGTATGGATCCAAAACTCAAAGATATTGGTACGCAAAAGTGAGAGACAGAAAAATTCACGTTATAAGATGTGAGGAGGATATTAAAGCGCTTATCGAGTCTGCGGCTAAAGCGCCAGTAACCAAGTAACCCGATTACCATACTGCATTAAATTCAATATTTTAAGTACTAATACTGATATTGATTATACACGTTATTAAAATCCAAAATCATGGTGTACACATATAAAGACTAAAGTACAGGAAATTTAAATATAAGATCTCTAAGGAAACAATTTAATGTACTTCTGGTGTATCTGGAATTATGTAGTGACCAGCTGAACTTAATTATATTATCGGAAGTCAATGTTAAAAGAGATTGAACTATCTTTATACGAACTGAAAGGTTATTCTATGCACGCGAACACTAGAGAAAATCGAAAAGGTGGTGGAATAATTATATATGTTAAAGAAAACCTAAACTTTACAGCAGAGATACCAGAAACTTCGGCGTCAGAAACTATGTTGGGGAAGCTGGTAACAGAGAAGAATACACTTCAAATTATAGCAACGTACAGGCCGCCGAAGACAAACAAATTACGCTTTTTAGAAGAGATTAAAATATTGCTTAAACAAGTGCCAACAAGTGATGATATAATTGTGATCGGTGATACTAACTTGGATATGCTAGGGGATAAAGTGAATGCTACGATTAGAAAATATAAAAACATGATGTGTGAACACGGCCTCGAGTGCGTGATACCTACGTCAGATATAACGCGAGAAGCGGTCGTCGATGGGTTACTGGAGACATCATGCATCGACCATGTGTGGGTGCGCAGCCGCTATGCGCAGCGCGCCCATGCACACATACAACGCGCACTAATAACGCGCAATAATATTGCCATTACAACAATCTTTAAACCCTTTTTTTTTAATCACCGGTCATCTTAGAGTCCGCCACCTCATCTACTTTGTCGCTCAATTTTCCCAAGAATAATAAACATTTTATTTGACTATTGTACCTCATTGAATAGCTAGAGAACTGGAGATGTTTTAGGTTTAGTTTGCACAAACAGTTACTAGTTTTTTTTTGGTGCCACTGCTTAAAAGTCAACCCATTAAGTAAACATGCGAGATTCGGTTTTCACCATAAGCCTGTATTATAGGTTTTTTTTTGCTGTGGTCGGTTCTTTTTTGTTTCTAAATATTAAATTAACTCTATTTTTACCTAATACCAACAAAATTCCTGGACTTAATCACCTAGATTAGGAAAATTAGTGCGAAATATGTTGAAAAGTGTGATTTTTCCTCGAAAATCTTTAAAGGCCCCTAACTCGAAAAAGGTAAATTTTCGGGTAGGGTGTTTCATAGTAACAATGGTTGGTTTTGATCCGTGCTAGCATCTCCCAACGTATGTAGCTCGACTTACCAGTCACCCTGTATATCCTGACGACCTCAAAAAATCTATAATCAGACCAATTCACAAGCAAGGCAATCATCTGGACTATACTAATTATCGGCCCATTGCTACACTATCTGCCATAAACAAAATAGTTGAAAAAGCTGTCGTTAAGCAAATTAGTGCCTTTTTAGAGAATAACAAGGTTATATCTGTGTCCCAATATGGTTTCAGGAAGGGCCGTAGCACCTCGTCCGCTCTGGCAAAATTCAGTGACTATGTAAACAGCCATCTGAACAAAGGAAGACAGGTACTTGCGCTGTTCATTGATTTAAAAAAAGCGTTCGACACGCTCGAACATAATCAGCTGTTACAGGCGATGGATGAGTGTGGGATAAGTGGTCTAACCAACCATTGGTTACGCAGTTACCTTAACAATAGGACGTTACGCACAGTTATCAGTGGAACAGCCGGGTCTGAAGCCAAGGTCAGTGATGGCGTCCCGACTGGCTCAGTGTATGGGCCAGTCGGGTACATCATGCACGTAAACAGTGTCGCGAACATAGTACATAACTCCCAACTATACATGTACGCTGATGACATGTGCCTACTTTCCGCTGGAAAAGACATTGCGAGCATGATGGACAATATACAGGGAGATTTTGAGAGTATAACTAAATGGGCACATGATAACGGGATAATAATCAAATACTAAACTTAAATAAAACAAAATATATGCATATTCATTCACCATACAATAAAATCGCTAAAAACATTAATCCATCTACAATAAAAATAATTGGCCATACCTACGAATGTCTACACCTAAATAAAGTAAAATGTGAATATAGCGGATAGGTGTTCAGGTGAATAAAACACAGGATTAACTTTTAACTGGTAATTAGAAGGGCACGAGTACATCAAGTGCAACGCGTGAGGTCTTGCTCCCACTGGGGTAGCTGGCCGACTGCCGACGTCACCGCGCGATATCGGTCACGTATGCGTGCTTGAATTGCGTGATAGTTATTTTAAATGGACGCGTGCCCGTTAACCACAATATTTATCTGAATTCTAACTAGGTAAGTACATCGATATGATATTTGATATACATATTTTATATGATCAAAGAGTGGTAGCAAAGTATTTAATTTTAGTTTAGTATTTATATACATAGTCAGGTCATAAGTTCTGTCACATGTGCAATATGAAATAATTTAGACATGTTTATTATTTATGTAAACATTTATATAGCAAAATGAACTTAATAAAACATAGATTCTTATGGTAATAAAGTTTATTCAAAATGACCCCCGCGATTTTGAATACAGGCCTTTATTCTGCGCGGCCAGTCGTCTATCGCAGCACGAACGAGGTCCATGTCAATATCGGCGGCTGCCTTAATCAAGGATGCCTTGAGTGACTCCAAATCAGGATGAGGCTTTGAGCAGGCCTTTTCCTCCAAGTGTTGCCATATCTTGTAATCTAATGGACTCAAATCTGGACTGGAGGAGGGCCAGTCTTCGTGCCGGATGAAGTCGATTTCACGCGCCGCCAGCCAGTCTTGTGTGCTTTTCGCTCTATAAGCTGGCGCAGAATCTTGTTGGAATTCCCAGTGCCTGTTATTAGACATGGTATGAGAAACAGGTTCCAAGGTTCTTGAGGACTGTATTTTGATACACAACTGCATTCGTTTTTACGCCTTTCTCACAAAAATGCACCTCAGTTAAGCCTCAATAAGAGACTCCCAACCAAACCATGAGCGAGGATGGAAAATGACCTCGTTGGACACGCGGAATACGGTTGCTCGCTTCTTCACTGCTGTGTGCGTACACCTTATCATTTTGTTTGTTGTAGTTCTCTTCCACGGTGAAAATTTTTTCATCCGAAAAAAGAATTTCCCGATGCTTTTTTCCCGCGTACCGCTTCAACAAAGCGCGGCATCTCTTCAGTCTCAGGTCCATTAAACGAGCGTCCAAACGATGTCCTGTTTTTCTTCGATATACCGTAAGCCCTAAAGTCTTCATTTAACACCCTTTTAACCGTGGTCCTGCTTAACCCCATCTGAAGGGCCAACAGTTTCTGCTTACGTTAGGGAATTTTTTGAATTCGCGCCTTCACAGCTTTTATCACTGCTGGAGTCCTAACAGAGCGAGGGCGACCACTTCTTGACCTGTCATCTACACTAGAGTCTTCATTGTATCGTTTTATGGTACGATAAACGAATCTTTTGTTTATATTTGTTTTGTTTTGTTACAGTTGCGATCGTGCTTTCGTGTCGCTTGCACGTATTCTCAGAGCAGCACCGCTTGCCTCGGGGCATATTTCCTGCGTCAGAGGTTATCAACATTGCGACTACCACTGTGCGTGATCTTACTGTGCGCGGATATGCCGCCTAAATCCTGCATACCTGCAAACTGTGCTTCATGTGCTGAAAATGTTGGCCATGGTCCGGAGTGTTCCAGCTGCAAATCGAGATACCATTTCTCCTGCGCAGGTATAAGTGAGCGAGGATATGACCGACTAGGTACTGGGAAAACAACATGGATCTGTTCTACGTGCCGGGATAATCAGGCGAAGTTTCTGCCTGCAGCTCCCTCTGGCGATCTAGATGTAGCCAAGATGTCTACCTCACATTCGAATTCTGGCGGAAAGACGGATCAAGTTGCTGCAAAAGAAGATCTACTCGTGCTGATGTCTCAACAGATAGATACAATCCTCAAGAAACTTAATTCAATCACTTCCATTGAAGCGGACATAAAGCAAATGAAGAACGATATTACGGTCCTTAACGGTAACCTCAATAAGAGTATTGAAGAGTTATCGCATAGGGTTTCTGAAGTGGAGGACCGCCTCACAGAGGTGGAACAGCTACGGAGCGAGGTGAACGACCTAAAGATAACCGTCGCTGACCTGACCGACGATAACAGCAGAAATGAGCAGTGGGTGAGGAAATCTAACATACAAATCAATGGTGTGCCTCAGAAGAATGGCGAAAACCTTTTTGCCATAATAAGCAGATTGGCAGTCCATTGCAACTTTCCTTTGAAACCTGACACAGATATTGACTTTGTTACCCGAATTGCGACCAAAAACGATAGTGAGGGAAAGCGTCCGAAGCCAATAATCATGAAGTTTCAAGCAAGATATAAAAAAGACGACTTTCTGGCTGCTATCCGGAAAATGAAGAACATCAAATGTTCAGATATTGGTTTTGCGGGGATCGATGACATGATCTACGCAAATGACCATCTATCAGCGAAGAATAGATACCTTCTACAGCAAGCTAAAGCAAAAGCTAAAGCCAAGAATTATGCATTCTGCTGGGTACGTAATTGCACTGTGATGGTTCGGCGCAACGACAAATCTCCGATCATTCATATCACGTCTGATGAAGCTTTAAAAAAAATTACATAAGTAATAACCATAACTTATACAAAAGGTTTCATACCCCTGCTTTATGTGCGGGCAATATCTTTGCTAATGATGGCGCGCTCCAGGTTATTTTAATCTGTACACAGCATGTTTTAAAGCTGATAACTGATTGCATTATTTTGTTCTATTCACTCAACAGATTAACTTGTTTTGTCGCAGCGAGCGGTCACCCGCTACGATCTCCTTCCCTTTCATTGATTGAGCTTGTTTTCATTTTTTATCATGATTTGGACCCGACTTTGACCATAAGAGCCTTGTTTCACTATAATTTGTACATATTAACTAACTTTCATTCACAAACACCGAGCTATTTAGCAAAAATGATTAAATACCTTCCCTATTGTTTGTTGGTAATTAAAAGAGTTATTCACTGTAAATGCCTACTAGGTTTTTGCTTTGATGTGGTTGTGACGGTTTTGTGTGGAGGCTTCTGGTCTTTAATGATATTACGTATATTTTTTAGGTGTTTTTTAGTTTTGCATACTGACTATGTTTAGTGTTTTCTACCAGAATGTTCGTGGTTTACGTACAAAAACAAACATATTTTTGAAAAACATTTTAAGTGTAACATACGATTTGATTTGCGTTAGTGAATCGTGGCTATTACCGGGCATTTTTGATAACGAATTAGTAGACTCGCGATATAGTTTATACCGAACGGAACGTGATTATGTTAGTAGGAATATGTTGTTAGGCGGTGGCACCTTCGTAGCCGTGCATCGTGAACTCAAAGTGGACATGCGAGATTTGCGCCTACCCCCTACTTTATCCGATGCTGATATAACTTGCGTCAATATTTCGTTATCAGAATCACCACAACATAAAAAGTTACGTATTTACTGTTGCTACTTTCCTCATTCAGTTGATGACACACAAATTAATTCGGAATTAACATTTTTTGAATTTATTTCTGACTTAATTATCGAATATCCTCATGATAAGATCTTGATTGTTGGTGATTTTAATATTTCACAAGGTAAATGGCATCCATGCCCCCAAAATTCTAATTGTTTTGTTTTAGAAAATCCATCGGAGGATTCTTTAACTTACAACGTCTCGGCCTTTATGTCATTTAGTAGTATGTCACAACATAACTATTTATTGAATCATAACAGCAGAATGCTCGATTTAATCATATCTAACATGTCATGTGAGGTGCTGGGCGCGGAGGGCTTGGTCCCGGTGGACCGCCACCACCCCCCGCTGTGCGTACGGGTGCTGGCGGGGTCCGCCGGGCCCGAGCTCCAGCCTGCGCCACGTATCGTGCGTCGGTTCCATGCTGCGGACTATGACTCTGTCAACTTAGCTCTTGCGTCAGTAGACTGGGATCAGCATTTATCTGTAGATTGTATAGAGGTTGCCGTAGATAACTTTTATTCTGTGATTAATGAAATTATAGATAGATTCATTCCTAGTCGTGTTGATCATAATGAGTTAAAATATCCTAGATGGTACTCAAAACCATTAATTAGCATAATTAATAAAAAAAATAAAATTCATAAAAAATGGAAAATTTACGGCAGGCTTTCTGATTATGAATTTTTTTCAGCGCTACGTCGGATGCAAAAAAAAATTGAAAGTGAGTGCTTTGACAGATTTATTTCCAATGCAGAGGATAATATAAAAATAAACTCGAAACATTTTTGGTCTTACATAAAATCGAGAAAAGGTATTAATGAAATTCCAGACACAATCTACTTGAATGAAGCTGATGTTGGCTCAGACGGGCAATCCATAGCAAATATATTTAATAATTTCTTTCACTCAGTTTTCGAAAATGAAACCTCTGTTAACAATTTACCTAATTACCTAAGCAGCTACAATAATACAACATTACTTTGCTCTGTTGATATAAATTTGAATTTGGTTGAAAGATGTTTAAAAAGTCTTAACACTTCTAAGGGATGTGGCCCTGATGGTCTTCACCCACTGTTTCTAAAACGCTGGCATCAACAACTTGCAATTCCAATAACGGTCTTATTTAGAATGTCTTTGGATACATGCGTAGTTCCGGTTAAATGGAAGCAGTCTCTTGTCACCCCCATTTATAAAGGTGGTGGAGATAAGCACAATGCAAATAATTATAGAGGTATTTCTAAACTGAGTGTAATTCCTAAATTATTCGAAAAAATTATATACGATGTTATGTTTCCCTCAGTTAGACCATACCTAGTAAATTCTCAGCATGGTTTCATTAATAAGAAGTCCACTGAATCCAACTTATGTGAATACATAGACACTGTACTAGATGCCATGGATAATGGATATCAAGTTGATGCTGTATATACCGACTACTCCAAAGCTTTTGATAAAATTTCACATAATTTATTAGTACAAAAGCTTGAGTTATTTGGTATACATGGCAATCTTCTGAGGTGGCTTGATTCCTATTTGAGAAATAGATCCCAGGCAGTTTCTATTAAGGGATACACGTCATCTTTTATTCCTATCTCTTCTGGTGTCCCCCAGGGCTCTCATTTAGGTCCCCTTCTCTTTAATATTTTTATTAATGACGTAACTAATAGCTTAAGTAACTCTGACTCCTTATTATACGCTGATGATACTAAAATATTTATAAAGGTTAATTCCTTTGATGATTGTCAAAATTTGCAAGTAGATCTGGACCGTTTAATACAGTATTGCGAGAACAATAAAATTTACCTTAATATCGATAAGTGTTGTGTCATTACTTTCACTAGAAAAAAAAACAAAATTTTATTTGATTATAATTTTAAAGGTAGAAGTTTGAGAAGGGTAACCGAGGTGAGAGACCTAGGTGTTCATCTCGACAGCGAGTTATCATTTCGGAAACATTTTGATATAATTATATCTAAAGCGTATAAGATGCTAGGTTTCATTTTTAGACAAAGTAAAGATTTTAAAAACCCTAAAACTCTTATTATGCTTTTCAACTCTTTTGTAAGATCCATACTTGAATATGCATCAACTGTATGGAACCCACAATACCAGAACCACATAAATAATATTGAAAGAATACAAAATAAATTCATTAAACGTTTAAAATATAAATTCAAAACCTTTGAATCTAATACTTTTCTTTCGCTTGAAAATCGTCGTAGCATGAGAGACCAGATGTTTTTATACAAGATTGTCAACAGCCAAATCGATAGCCCATATCTACTTAGTAAAATCTCTTTATACTGTAAACACAGCTCTCGTCATAGAAAGGCTTTTGTCACAAGAAATTGTAGGACTAACTATGCTAGAAACCGCTTTGTTATAAGAGCTTGTGAAAATTATAATAAATTACATAATCAGGTTGATATATTTCATGAAGCGCCCATCAGTTTTAGGAAAAATATTTTTAATAACTTAAAAGCTATGTAATAGAATAGCAGATTTGTATTGGGTCGCCTTTGGTACATAAGCACTATAACGAGTATGGTGCTTGTGTGCTAGGGGTGATTCGGTGCGGATCTGCTATTCTATTCTAATCACCTTTAGTACATAAGCACTATACTCGTACATATATATTTTATATAAATTACAACTACCTACTGTAGAACCATATATCTCCCTCTGTTGGTAACTTTATATACAAATTCAAGTACTTATACATTTTTTAACTTGAACTTGAACTTAGTGTTGTTCTGAGTACCTTTGTCAAATTTTTTTTGTGAAAACTTTATTGGCTTGTGTGTTAACTCATTGTTTTTTTTTTTTGTTATGTAATAGATTAAGCTGTTTGTTTTCCTAATAAAGAAAATAAATAAATAAATAAATATTCAAATTTTTCAGTAAGTCGATAATCTGAATTGGCGCGTAACCGCAACGATGCAACGCAATAACTGCGACAAGGTCTTCTTTAAGTGTCCACTCCATATTTAAAAATAAGGAAAATTCTAAAAAGTACACATTTTTATTTTCATGAAAAATTCGAAATTCGAATTCAATAAACTTTTTTGTGGCCAGCGTTATAAATTCAAAAGTTTTTATTGTGTGACAGAACTTATGACCTGACTGTGTATATTTAGTATTTTATTAGTTTTAATTTTTTATTATTTTTCAGGTGAGCAGTAGCACGTCATCTACATTCTCCCCTACAGTGTCATTTCTGTGACACTCATCTTTCGTAGGGATAAGTGCTACGCGTACTGCGGGTCTTCGAAGTATTCCATTTATTGTTCGAATATCAACGACTCTTATTCGTCCGTCTCGGCCAGGGTACACTTTCTCTATTATTCCTTTCGGCCAGGTGTTTCTAGGATTATTAGGGTCAAGTATAAAAACCAGGCTGCCTGCTGCCAGCGGCTTCTCTTCTTTGTGCCATTTCTATCTGGGCAGAAGTGTCGGTAAAACTTCCCTCATCCAGCGGTTCCAGAATATGTCAGTCAATCTCTGAGCGACTCTCCACCATTTTCGTAGGTATATATCACCGTCATTGAATTCTCCCGGTACAGGTAGGTTTGATGAGGTTCCGAGCAAGAAATGGTTGGGTGTCAATGTTTCAGGAGAGCGATGATCGACGGATACATGTGTCAGCGGCCGTCTATTGACGATGTTCTCCACTACGGCTTATAAGGTAAGTAAGACTTCCTCTCGTGGTGCTCGTTCCTTTAGCACAACTTTCAGGGCCGTCTTTACGCTTCGAACGAGGCGCTCCCAGGCCCCGCCCATATGTGGACTGGCGGGAGAAATGAATTGCCATTTAGTCATCCTGTTTGTCATTTCTCGTTTTAATTCTGCTTCAGCTGCCTTTAGATTTGTACCGTTATCTGAGTACATGCAATGGAGCCATCCTCTTCTCGACGCCATTCTTCATTATGAATGGGTCAGCAGTAAGTGTTGGTACCAACTCAATATGAACGGCTCGTATAGTGAGGCAAGAGAATAGTGCGCCGTATCTTTTTTCATGTCGGCGTCCTACAGTTGTGTCCATAGGTCCGAACAGGTCTACTCCACAGTGGGAAAATGGTCGTTGATGGTGAGCTAGGCGTGCTGCAGGTAGATCTCCCTTGTGATTGATTGTGATTGTGATTGTGGTGATTCTTGGGGTGACGGGTTGCGTTTTCCTTATACGACAAAACAAACATCTACTTGCTACATTTCTCACAGTAGGTCTTAAGTTGAGTTATCAATATCTTTGTCGTAGTTCGTTTATTACATATTCATTGCTGCTATGAGCAGCTTTGATGTGGTAGTTAAGTACAATAAGTCTTGACGATGGGTGACGGCCGTCGAGGATTATCGGTATTTTGGCTGACAATTGGACGTCGCGTACAGCATCTATCCGACCGCCAACTCTCATCAGTCCAAGTTCATCTAAGAACGGTGATAACTTTCGCGTTCGCCCAGTTTCTATTACTTTGTTCTGTTGCAGTAATTGTAATTCGATGGGGAATGATTCTTTTTGAGCTTGTTTTAATATTAATATCTCGGCTTGTTCCATCACTGAAGGATTTATATCTGTGCCTCGGCCTGTCTTTCGGCGACCCTTGTCAACGAACAGTAACACATTTGCTGTGCATCTCAACAAACGAAGCCAGGAGCTGCATCGCGTCGAATCAGGAACAGGTAAGTTGGATTTATCTATTTTATTTTGTATCATGTTTACAGTTTCTAAGACTTCTTCATTAATAACGAATTTCCCTTTTTCAGATGGCCCGTCTTCAGACTTCTTGTATAAAAAATCGGGACCACAAAACCAATCACAGTCATTGTGTAATTTATAATTATTGCTTTTTGTAGCAATATCCGCTACGTTCAATTCTGATGGGACGTAGTTCCATTCGTTGGATTTTGTCAGCTGATTAATTTCACCCAGGCGGTTGGCAACGAATACTTTGTAGCTGCGAGTATCATTGTTTATCCAGTGCAGCAATGTTGACGAATCTGTCCAAAAGTATCTGCCGTTTGATTTAATTCTATGCTCGCGTTCTATTGTTTCAGCAAGTCTACATCCAATCACTGCGGCTTGTAATTCTAGTCGGGGTATTGAGACCGGTCTAATGGGCGCGAGTCTACTCTTGCTCGCTATGAATGACACGCATACAGAGCCGTCTTCACACACTTTTCGCCAGTAGACGAACGCTGAGGGTGATGCGTCGCAAAATACATGCAGTTGTTGTGATAAGTCCTGACTAGAGCTGGGGTTCAAAGGACCTTGCTCCTTCGTTGATGCTTGAAAATACCATCGGGTATACGAATGTTCGTCAATGATTGTAGTTCGACAATCCACTCTTTGAATAATATAAATTGTTTATCAGTTATACGTTCATCCCATTTTATATTTTCTTTCCAAGTATTTTGAACGATAATTTTCGACTTGATTGTGAATGGGGATAAAAGGCCATAAATATCGTAGATCGACATAATAATGCGTAGCACTTCTCTCTTTGTTGGCTTTTCTTCAGCTTTCAGCAATTTTTCAGGAATGCGCCGCAATGACAGATCAAATGCGAGTGTGTCAGTGGTAGGATACCACTATAATCCAAGTGTGCGCTCGCTCATGTTCTGACCTCCAAAATTAAGCTCTACGGCTGTCTGGCTGAAGGTCTCTTTTGGTACGCTCGAACAAATTTCGGGTTCATTTGAAGTCCAGTTAACTATTTCAAAATTGCCTTTCTTATGTATATCCGTGACTTGCTTTATAGTATTTATGGCTATATCATTTTGTTCAAAACTATCTATATAGTCATCCATGTAATGATTTTTCGGAATAGCATTAACCGCTCCGGGCTTTTGGGTGGCAAATCGCTTGGCATTATGGTTCTTCACGAACTGAGCGATGAATGGTGAACAGTTGGCCCCAAATATCAGTGATGTCATAGCGTAAGTCTTGATGGATTCGGATGTGTGATTGCGCCATAAGAATCTTAGAGCATTTTGATCTTCCTTGATTATTTTCACACGAAGAAACATGTCTTTTATGTCTCCCGTCACTCCCACGGGACCCTCTCTGAAGCGTAACATTATCCCTAGGAGCGACTCCAGTAGGTCAGGCCCTTGAAGTAAGTAGTCGTTGAGCGAGTGGCCTCGGGAGCTGGCAGCGGCGTCGAATACCAGTCCTCTTTTTATTTTTATTCGGGTTATCTACTCCGAAATGCGGCAGGTACCACATACGACGTGTAGTGAGCTCATATTTGTGCACTTGTCGGGCGTAGTTATTACGAAAGAGATGGTCAATACGCTCTTTGTATCGTTGAGCGTACTCCTCATTCCGTGCCATTTTGTTTTCTTTGTTTAATAGACGTTTGTAGGCTGTTCCGTAGGAATCTGCCATCTCTGTCTCGTTCTTCCATGGCAACCCAATGTACCATTGTCCCGTTATCAGTTTTGCAGTTTTTTCAGCAATAGCCACAGCTTTTAAATGATCTTTGTTTTGGCGCGTCGTATTGTTTACGCCGATAGACTCGAAGGCAAAGGAATGTTTTACCAAGTCGTGCAGTTCCTTATCGGTATCTGCTTGGTCAAGTAATGATGTTGCCGGCGCAGTATAGCTACTGTCGTGCGCATGTGTGCGCGGCTGCCACTCGTCGGATGCAAGCGGCGGCGGCGGCGGCGGCGGCGTGGTATCCTCGCGTGTGTGCGCGTGGGTCTCGTAGCAATGGCTGGTTTCACGATCGGCCGGGAGCTCGAGGGGCGCGCGGTGGCGGCGGGGAGGGGTAGCGCTAGCCAAGAACATCAGCTGTGCAGTGGTGATGCCGGGGCGACGCATAGGTGCAGGTACGATTCCGTGCACGCACCAACCCAATGGCGTCAGAGTTGCACATGGTTCGCTTTGTTTTCCAAGCAGAGTTTTTTGTGGCACTATTAGGTGATAGTTGTCTTGCCCGATTAAAATTTTAGGTTTGACGTCACTATTAACATAGTCCTTGATATCACGTATATGTTTATAATTATTGAGTTGTATTTTAGAAAGTTTTTGCACTGGTAAGTCCAACTCGCGCATTTTGCGCGCACGTAGGTTGAAATATTCATTATTTTCATTTGATAGTTTCACGTTTACTATTTCAGTTTCACACGTAACTTCACCAGAGTTCCAAGCACCACGTATACGTAATGTTTCTGAATGTCCCATTATATTCACACTGTCAGCTGATATCAGCGATACCGTTGCGCCGTCATCAAGTAACGCGTAAGTAGGTACGACACCATTTGGTCCATGAATGTTCACGCGTACAACTTTCAGCATCACTGAAGGGTTTGATGACGTATTGGTATTGGTCACTACCTCACTCGATTGATCACTGGTTTCACTATAACTTTCGACCTCGTTTTCACGGGTGGCGTCATTTGTAGCGACTACGTCCGTGTTGTCGCTAACCGTAGCAATAGTAGGGTCTGACGTAGAGGGTTCGCTCGTAGCAGTGTTCGTAGCAGCACTTGTACTTGAATTCGGCCAGTGATGCAGTTTGTGATGCAATAAACCGCATCCATCGACGTCACAGGCGGCGGCGGGACAGTTATCTCTGTTGTGTTTTAAGACGAGACACTTGACACATAATCTGTTGTTTTTTACAAAACGCCACTTATCCCTGCGCAAAGCACGTCTAAATTTTGTGCAATTCGGCAGTGAGTGTTTGTTGTTGCTGCGACAGAAATTTCACTTTGTGTCACTTCCACTAAATGTCTGCAGGAGAACAGATTGAGATCGATATATATTTCTTGGTTCGTCAATCTTCTTTTTTATGTCGACTTGACTATGAATGTGGCTCACTCCTGCCGTAGCAATTTTCTCAGCTTCTGTCTGTAGAAATTCGGCGAACATTTCTAGTTTAGCCCTTACAGTGTCTTGATGCGCATAAAGATAATCGGCCCATTTTGTTATAAGAGTAGGTACTGGGGCATTTTGATACAACGGAAGTCAGTAGTTCTGGGCTCCGTAGATAATCGATCTGATGTATGGCTTGGGCAGCTGCCACAAAGTTTTTAATTTTGATAGCAAAACTTACAATCTCTGTATGATAAATTTGTGGTAACGGTGGTATCTTCTTGATTTGCGTGACAATTTTGGTTATAATCGTTTCAGCGCGGCCATAACGAAGTTCCGTTGTCTTCATAATAATGGAAGGTGATGTAGTACCGATGAGAAGTGAAGCAACTGTCTCTTTTGCTTCACCACGTAGACATCCATTAAGACGTGAAATATTTTCGGTGTCACTAAAATTGCACAAGTTCGTTGAGTCTTCATAAACTTTCTTGAACTGGAGCCACTCGAGCGGGTCACCGCTGAAAGGTGGCAAGCTCTTGGTAGTGGCTATTCTTGACAGCAGCTTTCCGTTGGCGTTGGCAGTAGTGGTGGCTATCTCTTGGATTGCTCGGGCCAGCAGATTGAAATCTGAGTGCGCAGTGTGTGCTGCTGGCGGCGCGGCCGGCGGGGGCGGCGCGTGCAGCGGGGACGCCGCGCGGGGGCGGCGGTGCGCGGTGATTTCCCGATGGTTGCTGTCGAGCCATTGTTCCACAATGGGTACTGACTTGTATGTCACCTCGGAAAGTCGTGAGCTTCTTCCAGACTTACGGGACCACTCTTCGTTGAGAACAGCTATGTTTGCAGCTAGTTTTTGGTCTACCAGCTTTTTCTCAATCTTATCTCCGCCATATCTTGGGCGACTTTTTCTATTTTTTCATTATCTATTTTTGCCTTTGCCTCGGCAGCTTCGAGCTCGTACATCCTTCTTTGTGCAACTACAGAACTCGTAGTGTGAGAGCTGATCTTTGAGCTCGAGCGTGCTTTGTTCGTGGGCTCAAATTTCAAACTACCCACATTTTTTGGTGGCGAGCAATGGGCGAGGTCGTCGTCTCCATGCACTGGATGAGGGTTTCCTTCCACAGAATGCACAACACGGGATGGCCCTGGTGCGCTCGGCGAGTTTTCACCATGTCGCTGTCCGATTTCGGCGGCGGCGTATTGAACATTCCAATCACAATCACCAGCTAATTCCCAGTCTTTGAACGATGATTCGGCTCGAGGATAGGTGTTCAGGACGTTGAATAAAACACAGGATTAACTTTTAACTGGTATTTTTTTTTATATATAATAATCGTTTATTCTTGAAAATTTTACAACATAAATCTTGTTATTACATTAGGTAAGGAACAAGGGATGATCACTACTCCCTAACTGTGGTATAGGTTAAGTAGTAGCACTTCCCTCCAGTAAGTGACACTTAACAATTTTACAAAATGAACAGAGTAAAAAGAACAGTTTTCTAGCAGTAAATAGTTAAGTGATTAAATGTATACAGGTAGTATGTTTTTTATCTAGACATCGTGATTACTAACTTATTTAGAAAAATATAATAAAAGTATAGTGTGTGTGTGTGTGCGCACGTGTTTGTGTGCGTGTGTGTGAGTGCGTGTGTGTCTGTGTGTGTGTGTATGTGTGCGTGTGTGAAATTAGAAGGGCACGAGGGCATCAAGTGCAACGCGTGAGGTCTTGCTCCCACTGGGGTAGCTGGCCGACTGCCGACGTCACCGCGCGATATCGGTCACGTATGCGTGCTTGAATTGAGTGATAGTTATTTTAAATGGACGCGTGCCCGTTAACCACAATATTTATCTGAATTCTAACTGGGTAAGTACATCATGATATTTGATATACATATTTTATATGATCAAACAGTGGTAGCTAAGTATTTAATTTTAGTTTAATATTTATATATATTTAGTATTTTATTAATTTAAATTTCTTGTTATTTTTCAGGTGAGCAGTAGCACGTCATCTACAGTGAATGTAAAAGTTTAGAATTAGTAAATAAATTTAAATATTGGGGCCTATTAATAGATACAAATTTTAATTGGAAATCACACAATGTTAATTTGCAATAAGCTAAGATCAATCCTGGGTAAATTCTATCATTTAAATAAAGTTCTAAATAAGCGCACCTGTATATTGTTTATCATGCACTCGCTGACTCATTATTGAGCTATGGATTAAATTGTTATGGGCTGACTTTTAATAGTAGTTTATGTGACTGCTGCATAATGGAGGGCATTAATACTCTAGGCTCGTTTCATAATAATATCACTCGAGAGTTTTAATGCCTAATTATGTACAGTTACATACACTAGTTTATCTACACACATATCATAAGCTCTCTTTGATGTGTTCAGGAACCGCATGTTTGACCGGAATTGTGGCTCTGCAATTGTTTAGCTTGTTCTGTAGTACCAACTTCACGCAGGCGGGCGTCGGCGTTCGAAATTTGAATGTCATTATATGTAGAAAAACTACACATAATGACCATAATGTGTAGTTTTCCAGATACGAAACGAGTTTTTACCAAGTAGTTTAACATAATGCTGATCGTAACGTGCGGTTTTTGAACGCAGGAAAGAGGGTTTATGATACGTGTGTAGATAAAACTTATTAGGATTCAATACATCAAGCTGCAGATAAGGATCATTAAATATTTAGTAGATAATAAAACCAAAGAAAACTGTAAACAGGATTATTATAAACTATTTAGTATATGTAAAATATTGCCTGCCAGTAGCAAGGTTAGGTATTGAATAGCCTTAGAAACATTTTATAGTGAAGAATCTAAAACGAAAATTAATCACCGATACTTAACAAGATCAGTAAAAAAGGAAAAACTATTACAGCCTACCGCTAAAAATTATTATGGTGAAAGAACCAGAGAGTACATGACACCAAAAATTTGTAATCATAAGCACTTTCAATCTATTTTAATTAGTTCTGAAAAAAATAACTTACCATGTTTAAAATCTAAATTAAAACAACAGCATTTTTAAAATTGTAGCTACAGTGAGCAGGTATTTAATCCGGTCACTTGCGGATAGGTACGGGCGCCGGGCGGGCGCACTAGGTACGACTCATCACTGTGCACGGCCGGCTCAGGCTTCTCTGCAGGAGATTATTCATGTGGGTACATACTGGCTGTATCTATATCTATCTATATTATTAAGCAATTTGTGTTTAAATTTAAGTAGGTTTATAAGAAATTAGCTAAAACCAATGTTATGAGCGCGTCACGCCAACAAACTGTAGCACAGTTTGGCGTTTTTGTATGTTGTTTTCTGTGTTTGTTATTAATGAATAAATAAAAAAAAAATAATACAACATTTTTTTCAATACCACATACAAACTTATGAATGCCCTTGGTTACGTACATGGAGTGTGAAAGTAGCCGCACCAATAATTTTGTGAACATTTTGCTATGTTAAAATCCAAACCATTCACTTCACACCATCCCTGCCTTTGGTACGGAACCCTTTGTGCGCGAGTCCGACTCGCACTTGGCCTTTTTTATTATTATTAATTAACAATAAAGCTATTTAAATTCTTGATTTTATTTGAATAGAATTAATTGCGCAATCATACCATACCCCGGTCGCGTCTTATGAAAAGCCAGAGCGGTACAGCGCGCCGCTGCTTTGTACTGTGCCACACGGGGTTTTCTAGCGGTCACATTGACAATTCATCGTCTGAATAGCCCATGGGGTACAGCAACTGCGGCGTTGTGTCCCTCTGGCGTTTCATGAATTAGCTTGTAGTTAAAAAACCGGAGCGCTACAACGCAACAACGCGCCTATGTATTTCCTAATTAAATAATTCAAAATTTATGCTTCTTATAGATCAAGTTCGTTCAAGTTACGGCCGTATTTCCAATCCTTAGACAATCTTTTTACTGTATGTTTATGTTAAGAATTTGCCAGAATTTGTACCTGTGGAACGTATGGAATGTAATGGAAGTTATCTGATTGGGATGTTGCCCACGACACAGGGTATCCTAGTGTGGGGCAAGAAGCAATGTATGTGCCTGTATATAAATGTTATTTTGCACAAATGTGCCTCTGCCACCTCGTACGGGAAAAGGCATAATTCTATGTTGTGTTGTGTGAAAAGAAAATAATATCATGTCTGATCCAATCTTGGATTGGAAACTTGATCGTAGATTTTAGACGTTATGATTGGCAGCGTTTGCGATGACAGCTGCGGCGATGGGCTAGTCGCATTTCCCACAAAATGGAGTATTGAATATAATATATGGGAAAAGGCGTGACGCTATGTTGTGATGTTAGGTAGGTAGGTATTTAAATAATGATGATTTGGTAGGGGTTATTAAACACATCGCTTTGTATGAGTCTCCCACCCTTACCTTTATAAAATCTCGTTTACCTTTTTTTTTTTATTTATTTCTTAACTTAAATATTTACATTTCAGTTCCAATGTGCTCTTAAACCACAGAGGTTTTACTGGGCACAAGATATTCGTGGTTATTTTAATGTATGTACAAAGTAGGTATAAGGTAAGTACACATTGGTCAGGCTTATTCTCTAAGCACAGCACAGAACAAATTTCTCCCAACCGTTTGGGTGCACACCGTACCTAACCCACCTAATTATTTTACGTCCTGTGCATTACATTGATCTAATCATATGAACTATATGATGATCATCTAAGTGTTGAGTAGGTGTAGTTATGATGGGATAGGATTATGATAGTTATTGCAGTTATGTACCTCCACGTGTAAAGGCAGTAAGTACGATGTATAGGTATTTTGATCTAGGTAACAGGCGGTGAGTCGTGAAGCCAGTGCGCGTTTGTCTCGCTCTCACGCATGTTGGGTTGGGTCCAGAGATAGGCCCTTGGCGCTAAGCTTGTATCGGAACCAGTGTCGCCGAAAACTAAGAACACGCATACATTTACACCACTCGTAAATCAAACCCTCCGCTTTTATTGGTCAGTGCAATGTCATGCATCTATCGTCCGAACACACCCACACTACTAGCTAGCCGAGCTAGTGTTGGGACAATGCAAGGACAGCGTGTATCATCGATCGATAATAATTTATAGACACTGGTATAGACAGTCGTATACAATGCCGGGTTCTATAAATAAAATAGTGAATCGTTTGTAAATACGACATACGACATACGAGACCCCTTTGCCTCTCTTCTTTTTTTCAACAGAATCCTTACAGCTAGAAAGAGAGGCAAAGAGGTTTCTGAAGGTAGAATAACTGTGAACTCTTCGGACCTGACTGAAAGCATCGGAATTTCCGATCAATACTTATAACACCCCATTATCCTTCGTCGGGCGAGGTTTTAAACAAACTTAAAATCTAAACTGCCTATTTGGCAATCATTGGAATAACTAACAATATACTTACGTATTATGAGCAATAAAATAACTATACACCATGACATTTTTGTGGTTGTTTTCCCGCGGCGGGGCGATTTGCTATCGGTAGTACTTTCGAATTATAATAGACAAATTTTAAAAATAACAACTTTTCTTTAAAAATAAGTACAAAAAAATACCCTAAACTCGAACATGTGAAAAACTATAGTGACGCACCAAAACTGCAAGTAGATGATAGTTTCCGACATTGAAACAGATAAACGAATAAACAGGTAAACATTATTAGGCAAAAATAAGTCGTAGCACGTCAGAATAAGGCGCACTCCCGCAGCGAGCAACACGGGTACTCACATTAGTATCGTACAAAGGTGCCGACGCGGCGGCTACCCTTTCAGTTGACCCGTGCGTGAGTCCCGTGACAGTCGCAAGCGCACCCACGCTCGTTTTGCGCATACGCGGAGTTCGTAAATCACCGTAAAATGGATCGACATTACGAATACTCAAATTTAGGGTATGTCGCGATGGTGCAGCTGTACGCCAGGGCTAATTACGTTTCCCACGCCGCCCGGCGACTTTACGCGGAGCCGGACCATTTAGAGTCGCTGCGTCTTCGGGGGATTTTAAACCCCCAAGTTCCACACGGACGAACAATTGTCGTCGCAACACAGCGGCTGCTTGACCATAGGCAGTTTCAAACGCCAGCGCATGCACAGGGCAGAGGCCGGCCCGTTGTTTACGCAGCAGAACTCGACGAAGAGATCATCGACTACTTCGAACAAGATCCTCGTCGTAGTACACGTATGGCTGCGGCTTGCTTCGGCGTAAATCAATACTACGTGTGGAAAGTGCTGAACAGTGAGGGACTACATCCTTATCATTTTCGTAAAGTTCAAGCCCTTCACGAAAACGATGGGCCAGCTAGGGTAGCTTTCAGTCAGTGGTTGCTCGATAACAGGAATGTGAACATTTTGTGGACGGACGATGCTACATTTACGCGAGTGGGACTTTTTAATCAGCACAACGAACATTTTTGGGCTTTTAATAACCCACATGTAATCCGCGAGTGTGCGCATCAAGTGCGGTTTAGTGTAAATGTGTGGGCTGGCATAGTCAATGGCTACGTTATTGGCCCTCATTTCATAGTTGGAAACTTGACCTATTGAGTTATCTGGATATGTTACGGAACGTCATCCCGGACTTATTAGACGACGTTCCGCTAGCAGTGCTGGCAGATCTGTACTACCAGCACGACTGGTGCCCGGCTCACTATCAGCGCGACGTGCGGGCCCATCTTGATGACGTGTTTCCCCAGCGTTGGATTGGGCGTGCTGGGCCCGTGCCTTGGCCAGCAAGAAGCCCGGACCTTACTCCGTTGGACTTTTATTTGTGGTCTGAGCTAAAACGCCTAGTGTACCTACCAGCAAGAATACGAAACTCGTGATGCGTTGATAGCGGCAATAACGGACGCTTTCGATGTTGTAAGAAGTGACAGAGACACATTATTATCATTGAAAAACAATCAAATTAAACGTGCCAGATTGTGCATTGGACGTGGCGGATTGCAGTTCGAACAATTATTGCGTTATCGGGAAGTTGAAGTGTAAATACAGGACGATTACAAATTATGTAGGTAAGGCAATTTAATAATCATTGTAAATAACTTGATTCCATTTTTTTAATACGCCTTAAATACGTTTTTGGTCATTTAAAGCTTCAGCTAAACTTGTTATTTTTACTTTTAAGGATCCGTAAACAGCACGTAAAAAGTATTTATGACGGTCCTAAGCCCGTTAAAGTATGAAGGAAAAATGGAACTACTTTTTCGGTTATTTTGTTTCATTCAAGAAGCACGTACCTACAACTGCAGTGGTACTTCTGGTTTTAGGTCAATTTCGAGTTTCGTTCGACGTTTTTGTAAATCTGACATTTCTTAACATTATTAAAAATAAACATTACATATCGATTGTACGTCCATGACAAAACAATTTCGCTGCGGGAAAACAACCACTAAAATGTCACGGTGTATTATTACATTAACTATATTAGTAATTGCGGAATGATAAAATCTATCGATTCAAAAACATAATTCTCCTATCACTATCCCCAATCACTATATGTCGTCTCTGTTGCGTGTAACAGTTCGCCTCCGTATCACGATGCATCTTTGCTTTCGTACTTAGATAAGTGTAAAATATTCATTGCGTGTTAGCTTGGCAATAAGTAGTGAAATTAAGATAGAAAACAAGCAATGTATAGTAAACTTAGCGAGAACATGACATTGTCACTTTAATGTCAATTCGTGACGAATTTTCCGCAAATGATTTATTTTCGTAATAATGTTTATTTCTTGTGTTTTAAGAAGAAATAATAGTTGGAATGAGACTAACAAGTGATATGTGACACCGGCGTTCTTAGAGTTCACAATCTCGCTTCTATTTTTGCACGTGAGTATTGCACAGGTCGGCATTTTCGAAAAACAACGGAAATGAATTCGTCACTGCGGTCGCCCGGTGACTACCGAGAATTTTTAATATCTAACCTGTCGGAGCTACATTTGTTCGCACGTGCCACGCCCCTCAACCTATCTCTCGATATCTGTGGTATTAGCAGTGCTGACTGACTGGTTGTGGCTTTGATCAAGAAGTGGGCGTTTCCTATGTGATACTTGTGATATGGTTACATATTTTGTTATTGTAGTAATTTTATAAATATTATGTATCGTATTATGTATTCAATTATGTATTCAATTATGTATTTAATTTAGTAGGTAGTAATTTTTTATTTTGTGTTTTATATTAGTGATTGTTATTGTTTCTTTTAGGCTGAGGGGTAGTTCATTTATTAGCCGTGGCATTAGGTATTTATCCGTTCTTCGACAATAAGTGTAATTGAATCCGGTTGTTGTCATTTCTTTGTTTGTGACTTTTCTTGTGCCTATTTTGTGTTCCACAGGTCGAAGGATGTCACTCCTATTGTATTGTTCTACGAGTAAGCCTATTTTGAACATTTTTTCTATGGGTAAGACTTTGCAGTGTAGAAATAATGAATCGTAATTTCTTTTACAGGCCATTTTAATATTTTTGTGGACAATAGTTTTTAGGATTCTCTGTTGAAGTGAATGTATTTTGTCTAGGTTAGTTTTGAAGGTACGTCCATAGCTGGTTAATCCATAATTAATTGTTGACTCCGCAAGTGCTGTATACATATCGCGTAGTACGTTGTATGGTATCCTGTTTTTAACAATATTTAGGTTGGAGAGTAGCGCCCGCAGTTTGTTACATACTTTATCGACGTGAGGGCCCCAATTGAACCTCTCATCAATGATAATACCAAGATATGTCGCCTGGCTGACCTGATCGATCGTTATGCAGTCGGTGCAGTTGCTCCGAGAGTGAAGACAGCTGTGGCAGTGAGCGATTAATTTGACCGGCGTCGTATCACTGCGATTATGGCTGGATCTTATGTGCATCATTTGCGTTTTCTGCGCGTTTAGAACAAGACCTGCGTCATGCGACCACTTACAGAGGGATGTAAAGTCAATTTGGAGACTTTGAGCTGCCCTCGTCAAGTTGGTGTCAGTGGCTATAAGGCAAGTGTTGTCCGCGAATTGATACAGGGAGCAGTGCTTGACCACATTTATGACGTCGTTGACATTTATTAGGTAATTTAATAGGCCCAGCACTGATCCCTGTGCCGTTCCTATCGTGACGTCTACCTCATCGCTGTGAGATTCACCTACTCTGACCTTGTAACTACGTTTACGTAGATAGTCTATACACCAATTCAGGATGGGGCCTCTGATGCCGGTATTGTCTAATTTCTGTATAAGTTGATCATGTTGTAATGTATCAAAAGCCTTACTATAATCAATGAACACTAGTAGGACGTGTTGTTTTTTATCTAGATAACCCAATGGTTAAAATTCACAAAAGAAATCAATATTTCTTTTGTGAATTTTGAAAGGAGTTGAGTAGTGCTCTTTTTTTGCCTAAAACCGTATTGTGTTTCCGTTAAGATATCGTTAGATTCGTAATAATGATGTAACATTCCAGCTACATATTTTTCGAGAGTGGCGTTTGTGTTGCCGGACCGAACGGACGTGTCCCCCCGAGATCTCCCAAACGCATTTAAACGAACAATAGTTTTCATCCCCGGCGCGCGCCTTTTGTTCTGCCTCCGGAGGCCCGGAAACGAGCCTGGCTTATACCGCGTGTTACTGTAAGGGTTACCTGGGGAATGTGCGCGACCCATCTAGGCACCCCATCTGTGCAATACCACGCATTTCAGTGATTGTGATGATACTATTGCGGTCAAGTGTAATGAATGCCCAGAGAACTGCGCGATACTCTTAGGCATCCCATCTGTGCAAGCCCTAGAATTTATTCTAGGCCAGGTGCACGTCTGAGCCACGCAGCGACAGGCCGGCAGCGAGCGACGCCTACGCAACACACCCTCAACGCTACTGCCTCCACCACCACCGCCGCTAAACACACCAACCTGGTGAGATCATTCCGATTAGGACATCATTGATAGTGATTACCTATTTCTAACTTTATTTCTCTCAGGACCACTCGCCGCCTGACAATAATAAACCACCACTTACCGCGGCCGCGGTCGCCCCTATTGACTAAGGCATAATCACATTTATAGGTGCGTCATAGGCAGGATATAACAATTCCCTACCTACGCAATATCAAAATCAACTAATAAAACATTATTATAGCTACATATACTTATATTGCTTTGCCTGAAAATGAATTCGAGATAATTTATTATCTCGAATTTATTTAATTATTATTAAAATTTTAATTATTATTATCAAATATTTTCTCCTCATCTTCGAAAGACCATTCAAAACAGTCATTAACAATAACCATCCACTAAACCCTGAAACTCAGTGAATAAGCCAACCCAAAACTTAACAATTTTAGAATTATTTTTATGTAGCTAAACTGCAAATATACTAAACCCGACAATAAACAAAAACTAAACAAGTGCATGCCATAAAAAGGCCATCTCACCAAACTCCCAGAAACTAGACAAAACAATTGACTGCTATTTAGGAACAATTTAAAAAGCTTCGAAGCACAAAAGGCTCACAACGTTCCCTCACACATCTGGCACCCATTCTATGGTGTCAGCCCATCTTGGAAATACCGGGAAACATTAGAATAAAAATAGATCGTAATAAGCCAAACAGCGTCTCTCATCATACCGGCCGTACACCTCTTAGAAACAACCCACACACACACATTCATATTAGCTAAAATACAACGAGGCTTTCTCCTGTAGTAATATCTCACAATGGAAACTCTACCAATGCCCAGAGATGGAAACTGCCTGTTCCATGCAATTGCAGACCAAATCAACCATCTGTTTGCTTTCACTGAGTACGTAAAAAATCTCCACATACAGGGCACGTGGGGCGGTGAAGAAATTATCATAGCAGCCGCGGAGTTCTACGTAATAAGTTTAGCGATCCATCAACAAAATGGGCCATCAATCGTATATAGCCCCCAACAAGAATATAACTCAGTCGGAACTATCAACTTGACCTTTTCCGACAGCCACTACGACAGCGCATACATAATAGAGCCCCAAAACGTAATCAACAACCTATCAACAACCAGTCAAATCTACATCGCAGCATCTCACTTTTCCCATACCAAAATACAGCGCGACTACCAAAGTACCCTCAAGTTCCACCCGCCCCAAAAACAGATAATATGATAGCGGTAAATCTAAACACCTTCCCCCGGCCTACCCAAAATGCACAACTCAAGATAAGATGACCAATGACTTTGATACTTACCGTACCGACACATACACTCACACGCCACAAACACATGCATCCCCCTCCGCCGGGTCAGATACAACCGGGTACTTCATCTTTAGGGCCTTGTTCACGGACTGAACCTCGACCCGAGTCACGGACCTAACTAATATGCACTAATGAAGTGAATTGAAGTAGGTGATATCAGTGCAATGAGTCTCACTAGCTGAGCAACAACCTGGTGAGATCGCTGCGATTATGATAGCCCTAACTCAGATCAAAAGGCAAAACGTTCTCTATATCTGGCAGGTAACCCCCTTCGTAATGCTAAATACCATTTCATAAACAGATACCACGCTCGCTTCAAATTACTACGCCAAGTCCAAACTATTCCACAGGCACAGTGCCGTACTAGTAGGTAGGAGATAGGTATACCTAAATACAAAACTAAGCAGGAACCTACCCAATAACAGTAAAACAAAACATAACCATTTCTAACTTTATCCGGTCCGACAAGCCCACAAAAATAAAACAATAATGCAAGCCCGTCTACTACTTAACTGCATATTCTGAGAAATAACGAGAAACAGCAAACAATTGCACATCATAAAAGGATCATTTCACCATCTTCCAGAAAACAGGCAATTAACAAAAGACTTCCACTGATGAACAATAACAACAATAAAATCGGAGACTTTTTGTCCTAAGCGGCCCTCTACCGAGAATAAGGGCGCACGAAGATACGCACAAACTTTGACAATCGCAACCCGTACGATCTGTTAATCGTAGACAAAGGTAGTTCAAATAAATCACGCTATCTCTAAGTTCTTTCTTTCAACAACATCCCAAGAAGATAACCTAATGGAAGCCTTACCAACGCTGAGATGGTAACTGCCTATTCATCGCAATTGCTGACCAAATTAATCACCTATGTCAATTAACATGCAACCACACTCACATTCGTAAGGACCTAGTTAAATATGTAGAAGAAAACGGCGATGAACAGAACAAAGCTCGCAATCACTGAGCCTGAAATCCTTAACAACTCAACACTGAAAATCTACGCAATTACGGTACTTGGGCTGGAGAGGAGATTATAATACCAGCTGCCGAATACTTTCTACTTAACGCAACAATCCACCAGCAAAATACACCATCGCTCACATTCACGCCCAAGAATCCAGCGGATGCAGTGAAATCTATCAACCTCAACGTCACAGGACACCACTACGACAGCGTTTACTTGCTTGAATCGCCAAATTTACCCACGGATCAAGCAACCGATAACCAAACTGATAACACCATACTTTCGCCGATACTTAATGCAACACCCATGACCTCCTCAGGGTCAACCATAACATCAACAGAAGACATCCCAGACAACACCGGATATACGATGATACGAAACAGCCCCATATTTAAACCACAAGTCACATGCGAGCGTATGCGCATTGCTACTTGGAAGGTTAGAGGATGCGCCGAAATAACTAAAAGACTCAACATTGACGCGGAATTGACTAACAAAAACATACACATGCCTATATACAGGAAACAAACATGATACATATGTCAAAACACTATCTCTGGTATCTGTATGCTCGCATCGGACAAGACGCTATAAAGAAATACAGGAAAAAGGGAATTATAGGAACAAACCTCCTTCACAATATTGCACACAAATATTTTAAAAGTTACATCAAAAGAAAATGCATGTACAAGGGCGAGCTTGTCTCTAAAAAGAGATTTCTTCCAGCAAAACAAGGCATTACAGGAATTGCTATCATAAAAGGGTAGGCAGTGCACAATAATTACTATAACTAAAATGCCTAGGAATAAATTAAAATATCTGTAAAATACAGATAGCAAATACGAAATAATTACCGATATATACATAAACCTTACATATAATAAAATAAATACAATAACTTTTACGAAAGAGACATGTAGAGCTCTTTGATATGTTTCTTAAAAGAAAAAAGAGTCGGACTGTCTCTTATAGTGCAAAGAGGTGCGTTTCAGAGTCGGACCGCCCGCAACCTGAAAGAGCGTTTATACGCAGCGCTGCTATGCCGCGGAGTAGCTAAAAGTGAATAATTAAATATCATCGGAGAACTGCTCATGGCAAACTTAAAAGTAGAAAGACGAAAATTCTTATAAGAGACCCCATAAACAACCAGTGAATTGGACGTAGTTCCAATACGAACCGTAAACGAAATCAAATATCTCGGCACATATATTACGGCAGGACATAGGACACAATAAAAAAGAGGTACCGGCAAGCCATATGCAATTCCAAGGCCCTAATGCAATTTATAAAGAAATCCAACTTAGACTGAAATATAGTGCGCCTGATTTACAAAATGGTCATTGCACTGTTTATAAAATACGGTCAAAAAGCGGCAACCCTCACTAAAGCAAACAGTTGACAGTCAGTATATGAACGCCTGATCCTCAGAGACATGTTTGAGAACGCCAGAAGCTATCCAAGATACCACAAAATTCATGACTGACTACAGGGCAAACGAATCAAAAACCACCGGATATGTTACTATACATATTCTGCGACGCCCACAACAGCACTTACTACACGCTCCATTCAAATACGAAGCAAGGAAGAAGAAAGTCGGCCGAATTATATACACCTGGAAAGATTTCCTTAAGCATGACATCAAATACTACGGTGAAGAACACAGTTACTGGACAGAATCATCACACAACAGGGACGAAGTCAGGATGGCCTAGAGGCAAATATACCGTATCCCAGAAACAGACAGCAAAAGCGAAACTAGGAACTTACCGGATAACCCAAACGAACAGGACTCAGGAAACTCAACTATTAACAATAACTGAAAATAGAAGGAAAACAAGAACTTGAAGAAAACAACAGCTGCTCTCCAAATCCCACATCCTCCCCATTCCACATATCCTATATTGGCTTCAGGCTGAAGAGTCGGTCGATTGAATTCACTATCCTTCCCTTCCTACAGATCAGGTCATTCCGCCCCCCCTCAAAACTTGTGCCCTCTGGTATGCCGGCCGAAAGACCGGAACAGGTTTAGAACCCTGGCTGGAGAAGCACCATTCATTCATTCATTCATTCATTCATCAACATTCCAGCTACATATTTTTCAAATATCTTATCCAGAAATCCAGGTTTCCTACACCCCTTTGTTTATAATAAAATTTCCAAGGCGTGTAATATAAAAGCAAAACATCCCGAGAAGCCAAACAAATTATTCGTAACTTCTTACTAAATCTTTCTTACGATGAAACTGAAAAACTAATCGCCCAAGTCGTCTAAGTAGTATTAATAACATTGCCTGTCATACACTGTACCCACCTATCAACAATTTTAAACTGTCTGATTACATATATACCTTAGTATTTGATTAATTTCCCACGCCTACCGAACGGCGTGAGAATCCTGAGGGGGATGTGCCTTTGGCCGCACGTGAGAGAAAGAATTGATGAATTTGTTATTACCTTGTCACCGCAGACAGGATAGATTGAAGGCTCGATTCGAGACATGGGAATGCGAGAGAGGAGACAGTTTTGGAATGGGGGATGGGATCGAACCCTTGCCGTCGCTGTCCGACGCCGTCGCCGGCGCGCTGCTGGCGGCACGTGGAGTCGCCGCCGATACGACTATGTGCTTCACAACACAATTCACTTGACCGCTGACGCGAATCTAATTACGATCAATAGCCCGACGCTATGAGGTAGATTTACACTCTGACCAGGCCCGATGCCTGTATTACAATTGGTACACCGAAATACCATCAATGGCCCGATGCCTTGGTAGCCATGTTCTTCTCCCGATGAGACAGACCAAGAGAAAGATTAACCTCCAATTTTACATCTCGTTTCCGATACGAGTGACAGCTGCGGTTCTGTTTCCGTTCCGAGTCGCGCAACAAGAGGAGGTGCGTTCCGAAGCACAAATATTAAACAGTCACCCGCCCGGACAAGCCCGAACCTGTCCCTAATCAATAGGAAGGCGAGAAAGTGTTGCGACCGCTCTCTTGAGGACCGAGTCTCCCACCCTGACTTCTGCTGATCGAGGCGTGCCATCCCGACCCGTGTACAAATTGACGATCCGTCCTCGTCTCGATCTCAATGATGGCAGGTTCGCATCCTTAATCAGCACCAAATCACCGACTTGAGGGGGGCTCGTCCGGTCAGTCCACTTAAGGCGCTGCTGCAAGATGTGCAAGTACTCAAGGGACCACCGTTTCCAAAAATCTTGAGCCATCTGCTGCAACATCTGCCACCTAGTTAACCGACTTAACTTAACATCACCGAATGGGTATTCTGGCAGGGCGTTAAGGGGCTGACCTATCAGGAAGTGACCCGGCGTCAACGCTTCCAAATCATTTGGATCCGAACTGAGCGGGCACAACGGACGCGAGTTCAGTGTCATTTCAATTTTACAGAACAGCGTCGCAAGCTCTTCAAAGCGTAGAGAGGTCTCACCGATGATCCTCGTCAGGTGCGACTTAGCCGATTTAACCGCAGCCTCAAAAATTCCTCCCCAATGAGGACATCCCGGCGGACTGAAAACCCATTCAATCCCTCGTCGGGAGCAAGCCGTACCGATGGCGTCCTGGTTACCGTTCAGGAATTGAGTGACCTCCTGCAGATATCGCCTGGCTCCGACAAAATTTGTGCCGCTGTCCGAACGGATTAATGTCGGGAGGCCCCTTCGTGAGACGAACCGATCTAGACAAGCGATAAATGCCTCTGTAGTGAGGTCACTGACCACCTCCAAGTGGACTGCCTTCGTGGCCAAGCACACGAAGACGCACAGGTATGCCTTCACTAATCTGGCGTTCCGTAGCTGTGAAGACTTGACCATGAATGGTCCCGCGAAATCCGTTCCGACACCCGCAAAGGGCCGGATTTCGTTAACCCTATCCGAGGGCAAATCGCCCATCTGGGGCTGCATCGTAGCCGCCTTGGCCCGATAACAAGGCAGGCACCGAAATACGACGCTACGCACTAAGCGTCTTCCCGATAGAATCCAGAACTCGCGCTGGACAAACGCCATCAAGGCGTGGCATCCGATATGCCCATTCCGAATGTGTCGATCCTGTATCAACAGTTCGACCAACTTCCCTTTCCGAGGGAGTAACAACGGGTGGCGAGCCGCATAAGGCAGGTTGGCATTCCGCAGCCGACCTCCTACCCTCAGCAATCCTTGAGGGGCAATAAACGGGTTGAGCCGAGCCACAGCTCCCTTCAGTTGGACGCGTCCGCGTCTCAGAATGTCCAATTCGGACTTAAAGTGCACCGTCTGCACGTTCCGTACCAATGCGAACAACGCATGGTTCCGTTCCCGTGGTGTCAGGACCGGTGTCCGCACTCGTTGCGCCTCAGAATTCCGACAATTCCGCGCAAATCGGCAGATCCAGGCGGTCACATTGACCAGCTTGTCGAGCGAGCTGTACCGTTCCAGCAGGCTGAACTCCTCTTCCGGCTCTGGCTGCGTCGTACAGACACCGACTGTCAAGGCGCCGTTCGCCGTGGCAACGCGTGGACTCATTGGCCAATCCGATTCGGCTCGAGTCAACCATTTTGGACCCCACCACAAGGGATGTCCAACCAACTCCGGAGCATGACACAATCGACCTGACCGAAGGCGACCAGTATTGTTCCGACAAGACTGTTCACACTCCCCCTCAACCGGGTCCAACCGGCGGACCGTAGGTGGTTCCTCCACCTCCCAAAACCTCTGTATCACCTCCGAGAGTACAGAACCGAATAAGGGACTACGAGTCGCTAGGCGTGGGGCAGCCGGCATGACCGGACCCATTACCGCATGGCCCAGTCTGGTGTTGACCGAAACCAGACCAGTCGCCTGCAACACGTGGACACCTGGCACTAACAGGTATCCCAAGGCATCGACACCCAATAAAATGTCTACTGGGCCCGGAATATCGAACTCCGGGTCAGCCAGTGACAACCCAGCGACCAACTGTCGCACCGAGGGCGACAACCGTACGTGAGGGTGTGAGCCCATCACATTAGGCATGACTAATGCCGTGACCGTCAGATTCACCGATGAATCCACCCGTGACGAGAGAGTAATCCGACATACTCCCTTAACGGAACCGACTTCCGTGTTCCCAATTCCCCGAATGGAATGTGGGTACTCCCTTACCGAAATGCCCAACCGTCTTACAAGGTTGCACGGGACTAAGCACCCCTGGGCCCCCGAGTCCAATTGTGCTCGTGCTACACAAGATTTGCCGTCCGAACTCCACGCTATCACCGAGGCGGTGGGGAGCATGACCGTCTGAGGAGTGGCGGCACCCTGTAAGTGGGCGGCGTGTCCCTAGCGGGAACCCCCGCGGGATCCGAACCCGCTCAGACCTCCGTCGGCCTGGTAACTCGGCTGCTGATATGCCACCGGTGGCATATCAGACCGCATGTACATTAGGGGGTCCCAACCCGCATAATAGGCCCCTCGCTGTCCCGGTACCCGACCATACCGGACTGTGAACGGTGTGCCCGGTGGCCACCGTGGATGGAGGGGGGAGAGCGGATCCAACCTGGGGCGCTCTAGGAATGGGGGCGACATCCGACTGTTCGCCTCCCAGAGCGATGGGCAGGGTGGCGCAGAAGGTGGTGGGCTCCCAGCCTTCGCGCCACTCATAGGTGCCATCTGACACCCGCCCGTAACACGCGATGAGCCAGCGGCCCGAAGTCCTCGCTGACCCTGGATAGCGGCGACCGAACCCCGGCTATCCCGCCTGTTACCCCCCGCGCTGCCCCCTTCCCCTCGGGAGGAGTCCCGTCCGCGGGTACCCCAGTCACCCCGTTGGTGACTCCCGTTGCCCGGAGGGGGACTGGGTCCGGCCCTGGTTGGGCCCTGTGACCGACCAACCTGAGTCCGGCCCTGGTGACCGTCCGATGGGCCTGACCGGTTCAGGCACAACACGACGTGGTGCCTGCCACCGCAGCCCTCACAGGGGGACGCCCGTGAGCACTCGCTCAGCGGGTGCGGCCCCAAACAACCGAAACACAATCGGTGGCGGAAGACCACCTTCCTGCGGGCAGCCACACCGAGCGCCTTAAAGTTGGCGCAACTGGTCACCTCATGACCGGCACTGTCGCAGTGCACACAGCCGTCACCCGACGGCGCGGCACTCGAAACGCCAAATTGTTTTGACCGACCACCCCCCCGTGGGGGTGGGGGGCGCGGCCCCTCCCGCATCCCCGCGGGTTGGCGCTGCACACTGGCCTCCGAATCCATGGTGTCGCATCGCCTGCCTTCACCCTCCAAAAACTCCGTTAATTGGACGAGCGTGGGCAGTTCCGAGCTACTGCCCACATACAGCTGTTCAAACCGACTTTGAACAGCTGCAGGCAACCGTGACAAAACCATATATAACACAATATATGACCATTGGTCTACCGGCAGACCAAGGTTCTGAAGGGCCTTAGTGGCCACCAGCACAGGGTTGAGCACCTGTACCCGGATGTCAACATCCCGGGTTACTCTTGGGATGCTGAACAGCTTCCCCAGCTGCGCATCAACCAACCGCCTTTTGTGTTGGTAGCGGTCAAACAATATGACCCGGGCAATCTCATAATTGCCCGCCGTAACCGTTAGGTGACCGACCAACTCCTTCGGTTCACCCCGCAGTGCCATCAATAGCTGGGCCAACTTGAAGGCGCTGTCCAGGTCATCCCGACCGTGGACCAGGCTATCGAACAAATTGATGAATGCCGGCCACTCATCAATTGCCCCACCGAAGGCCGGAATCTCCAGGTGTGGAAGCCGTCCAACCACACCCTTAGGGGGGGGGGTCTCCGCTACCCTCCCCGCGGTCATCCCGACGCGACCGCTTAATTTTCTCGGCGCGACGCTCGATGTCGCCCAAGCACTCCATCGCTTGGTCAGCATCCGCGCAGAGCTGCCTCACTGCAGCCACCGAGGCCTCATCCGTAAGCCCGAGGGCTTCAGCCTCGGCAGCCAGCCGACACACCTTCCCGACGCGTGTCATTGCGTCCTCCACACGCTTGAGCAGGACATCGTCCATGTCGGGTCGCTCCACATACTTGTGAGTATGGGCGAGCCATCTCATCTCCTCACGGACACCATATCGCAGTACCGTCAAGGGCGAAGGTGCCATGGTTACCGATTGAATTGTTCCTGGTCCTATGCTTCACTGCCGAACTAAGCACAGCCAGATACCAGCACTTTCCCGTCAGCGCTGGGCACAGAAATTAAAAATAAGTTGTAAAACCCAAGGCAACCACTAAACAATTAAATCATAAACAATATTTAATATGGTCGCCCTGTGGAAATACACCTTATAATATACACTCTAAATCAATTAGAGAATGCCACCATGTGGTACAATACAAATAACACACAAAAGGTTATTATAAAAAAAACTATTTTCCTAGCAGTGGCCCTCCGATAGGAGCCACACTTCCTTTGAGGTCAGCAAAATCAGCTTAATACCCCTTAAATAGCCCGATCCTGCTGTGCAAACCGAAATAACACTGTAGGACTACAGAACCCGACGTTCCACCGTAAGTAATACAATCTAGGCTTCGCAGAGTGACCGTTCAATCCTTTATGCGCTGGTAACAGTAGTTTCCGACTACAAATTTATAACAACTGTTAACTAAATTGGCACTTATACTTTCACTTACCGAAAATGAACACTTTAATCGTGGTATACCGACCACAGACTCATTGCCGACTTGAGCCAATCTGGGATATTCTTTTCTCCCAACTACAATGTGACAAAGGCAACCCTACCGTGAATCGATGATTTCCCACTAGGAAACCGCGCTTCTGCTACCAAAATGATTAATTTCCCACGCCTACCGAACGGCGTGAGAATCCTGAGGGGGATGTGCCTTTGGCCGCACGTGAGAGAAAGAATTGATGAATTTGTTATTACCTTGTCACCGCAGACAGGATAGATTGAAGGCTCGATTCGAGACAGGGGAATGCGGGAGAGGAGACAGTTTTGGAATGGGGGATGGGATCGAACCCTTGCCGTCGTTTCACTGTCGTGCTGCCTGCTGACGTGGAGTCGCCGTCCGAATACGACCTTGTGCTTCACAACACAAATCACTCAACCGAAGACGTGAATCTAATTACTTCAATCAATAGCCCGACGCTATGAGGTAGATTTACACTATGACCAGGCCCGATGCCTGTATGATAATTGGTACACCGAAATACCATCACGGGGCCCGAGCCGCCATGTTATTCTCACCGATGAGACAGAGCAAGAGTTAACCTCCAATTTTACATCTCGTTTCCGATACGAGTGACAGCTGCTAGTCCGTTTTCGCTAGTGATGTCTCGATTACTCGCGATCGATTCGCGCAACAAAAAACCGGTGCGTTTCCGACGCATAAATATTAAACAAAGTTGTAAAACCCAAGGCAACCACTAAACAATTAAATCATAAACAATATTTAATATGGTCGCCCTGTGGACATACACCTTATAATATACACTCTAAATCAATTAGAGAATGCCACCATGTGGTACAATACAAATAACACACAAAAGGTTATTATAAAAAAAAACTATTTTTCTAGTAGTGGCCCCTCCGATAGGAACCACACTTCCTTTGAGGTCAGCAAAATCAGCTTAATACCCCTTAAATAGCCCGACCCTGCTGTGTAAACCGAAATAACACTGTAGGACTATAGAACCCGACGTTCTATCGCAAGTAATACAATCTAGTTACTTCGCAGAATGACTGTTCAATCTTTTATGCTCAACAACAGTAGTTCCGACTACAATTTTATAACAACTGTTAACTAAATTGGCACTTATACTTTCACTTACCGAAAATGAACTTTAATCGTGGTATACCGACCACAGACTCATTGCCGACTTGAGCCAATCTGGGATATTCTTTTCTCCCAACTACAATGTGACAAAGGCAACCCTACCGTGAATCGATGATTTCCCACTAGGAAACCGCGCTTCTGCTACCAAAATGATTAATTTCCCACGCCTACCGAACGGCGTGAGAATCCTGAGGGGGATGTGCCTTTGGCCGCACGTGAGAGAAAGAATTGATGAATTTGTTATTACCTTGTCACCGCAGACAGGATAGATTGAAGGCTCGATTCGAGACAGGGGAATGCGGGAGAGGAGACAGTTTTGGAATGGGGGATGGGATCGAACCCTTGCCGTCGCTGTCCGACGCCGTCGCCGGCGCGCTGCTGGCGGCACGTGGAGTCGCCGCCGATACGACTATGTGCTTCACAACACAATTCACTTGACCGCTGACGCGAATCTAATTACGATCAATAGCCCGACGCTATGAGGTAGATTTACACTCTGACCAGGCCCGATGCTTGTATTACAATTGGTACACCGAAATACCATCAATGGCCCGATGCCTTGGTAGCCATGTTCTTCTCCCGATGAGACAGACCAAGAGAAAGATTAACTTCCAATTTTACATCTCGTTTCCGATACGAGTGACAGCTGCGGTTCTGTTTCCGTTCCGAGTCGCGCAACAAGAGGAGGTGCGTTCCGAAGCACAAATATTAAACAGTATTTATGTATTTATATATATATATATAAATGTTTGATACTTAATATTTAATTTAATATAATAATATAATATATAAATAATATATAATATAAATTTAATTTAATTATTTCCTATTCAAAATTAACCCCGACCGCATTAATCCGCTACCGTTCTTACCGCCCGCTCCGTCCCTGGCAATCGTTTTGTACACGATCTCTGCGATACAGGTCCGCCTAGTGCAGAGTTAACGGCAACACGGGAGTGATGATTAATATATAAAGGCAAAAGTACCCTCAACAACCAATGTTAATGTAAATTTGTTTTCGTAATAATTTTGTACGTGTTAAGTAATTACTTAGTCTAATTAAAACTAATTAGTTTAGTCACTTGTATAGGAAAATAGGCTGACACTAAAAGGTCCTATTTCCCTATTACAAGAATATAGAAATAGGACCTTTGAACAGACACTCCTCAATTGTAATTCAATAAAAAAAAACAATCATAATAATTCTAAATTAATTTGTAATAGATACTGTGATTGGGTGGTTGTTGCTGATTTTGTTGACAGCTTCACAAGATATAATTCTGAAAGTTATACAATATTTAGCATTTAAAAATAATACAAATCCCTATGTATGTGTATTATTATTTATTAGGTATCTATTTATTTCTAAACTGAACTGTTTACTTGAACCTATTGCATGTACTCGACTTGTATCGAATTGAGTCGTAACAATTTAGCTAGGACCTAAGAGTAATAATTATTATTACTAGCGGGTCTGTGAGAAGAGAACATACAGACAGAAGACCTCGCAAGAGTCGCAAGCAAACCCTTATTTTATACATATATTTTCATTGATTTACTATTTTATTTTTGTTTATTTTACTTTTTGCTAATTAATAAAATTCAAGAGAATCAATTCTATACCACTAACTAAACCAAATCAGACCAGACCAGACCAGACAAGAAAGAGAAGATAAGACCAAGACAAACAAGACACCAAACGTTAAAAATATAAAATTCATATGGGATAGGCTAGCCCCCTGTCACGAAAAATGGAGTATAGAATAACTGATTAAAATAGTGCACAATTGTGCCCCCGCCAGCCCATATGGAAAAAGCCTATGTTAATGATTATCCAGCTAGATTAACCTGAATACGGTCACGTCGAGGTCAATGCACTTCCCCTGCGTGGTTTCGGTAATAATGGAGATAAAAAGATTTTGGGTGCGATAGCAATGGAGTAAAATCGTAATAATACACTGTTTTCTTGTTTGCTTGCTTGTTACCTTGCTTAGTGCCAAATTTCATGATTCTAGGTCAACGGCAAGTACCCTCTAGGTTTAGATTCCCTTGCGAATATCAATTTCAGCAAAATTGAGACATAGGCGTTATCTTTTGATTGCGTTGACTTATAAGTTTAATTTTTTCCCAACTTTAAGAGATCACAGACTTGAGTAATCGATATTAATTTCAACTTTATACCTCCATGCGTTTCTGAGAAAAGGGGTCGTGACAGACGGACAGACAGACAGACAGACGGACAACAAAGTGATCCTATAAGGGTTCCTTTTTTCCTTTTAAGGTACGGAACCCTAAAAACCACCACAAATCACCGCTGAGAAGATGTGACCTTGCAACGCACGTGTTTTCCAAAACTGCCTAATAATATTGGATATCTTTTTTCCACCCATCAATAAGGTACTCAGCGCTATCTTTCACGTCTAGAGCTTGCGTCGCGCCGTACGCGCTTGGTGCGCTAATCCGCTTCCTCTTTCACGCCTAGCGCATGCATGGGTCGCAAGCGTTGTACCCCACGGGCTATTCAGGCGATGAAATGTCAATGTGACCGCTAGAAAACCCCGTGTGGTACAGTCAGCATCAGATATATGTGAGCAGGTTAGCTACTCAAAAAGATCTACACATCTTAACAAATCAGAAATATCGATACAGCCAAAGTGGCAAAATTATGTCAACACCCTCAGAGTTAACTTGGATGTTGACATAATTTTGACACTTTGTGTTTTTCACTTTTCTTCAGCATGTATGAAAGAAGCTTGATGTCCGAGAGGTCCACGTCTTCAAGGTTTACAGGTTTCTGCGAGGTATATGTAGAGTAGGTAGATTCACAATCGGCATCTTCGTGTATGCGGATTTTTCAGAAATCTTTTCGTGCATCTTTAAACTCATATTTCCGAATTTTACTGTAATGAATCTACTATCTATAAAGAAACCATCGGCTACGTTGTATAAGGTCAAGTTTTATTGAACCAATGACAATAGGAATCGGTGTACAGTCAGCATTAGATATATGTGAGCAGGTTAGCTACTCAAAAAGATCTACACATCCTAACAAATCAGAAATATCGATAGTCAAAGTGTCAAAATTAAGTGTCAACATCGAAGTTAACTCTGAGGGTGTTGACATAACTTTGTCACTTTGACTGTATCGATATTTCTGCTCACATATACCTGATGCTGACTGTACAACGCAGCGTCGCGCTGTACCGCTCTGGCTTTTCAGGCGGTTTAAAATTCTGAAAAGCCCGTGGGGCACAATGCGGCCCTGCGTTGTACCCCACGGGCTTTTCAGAAGACGCACCCCGGTCTCGCCGCGCCGACCTGGTTTCTGTTGGATTGATATTGTATTATTTTCAAATTTTGTTGAAAAAATATTCGAGTATTCGAATATTCATCTCTAGAAGTATTCATTTTACTTCGAATAGTAAAATTAAACGAATGAAAACGCTAGTGAGGACTGAATAAATTTTATTTGTATATTTTTAATAAGTATCGGAGCTCTGTCCAGTTTTGAGCATATCTATAGGTTTTACTAATAACATAGATACATTTCTATATTCCAAATTCCAAATGTCTTTATTACTGTAGATATTTACATATACTTAGCAATCGTCATTTTTTGCCTCTTCTCTACATTGGACCACTGTGGGAGGAGCAGGGCGCAGAAACTCCCACAGATTGATTTTTATTCTTATATCTCAGCTAAACTGTATATTTTCCAAGATAACGATAGGTCCTTTGTAAGAACTGAGTGACAAGTCTTTTTTGTTTTTTTTTTACAAATTCTAAGAATCATTTTCAGTAATTTAGGACTTCTACTTTAGATTTACCGGCATTTAAGTAGTTTATCAATATACCGGCACTTGTAACTCACACCACAAGCACACGTTTTGATTCAGTATCGAAAATGTGTCTCATATCATATCACATGGATTACGAGTTTACGACTGTACTGTACAGGTAAAAAGTGAGGCTTGAGAAATGCGTTTATGTGAGTGCTTCCATCCGTGACTTTGACGACGACAAGTTTCGTCAGTGTGGTGTAGGTACTCTTGTGAAGTAGGCCGGCCCTGTGCACACACACAATCGCAATTCTCTCAGATCTCGTCTCACCTTTTTGCCTGTTTACTGCACTGTATTAGGGTAGGTAGCTCGGTTCGTGATTATTTACCTCTTGACTAAAGCTTAATCAATCTAACGAATTATGAGCACTTTTCCAAAATTCCCTGATCCAGACAAAACTTGTAATAAATACTTTTATTGATGTCATTTCATCTGAAACACGATTATCACCACTGCACCCACTACCACTTCACTATGCACGCACTATAAGTACATTGAAGATTCCACGATGCACGTCGAATCTGAAGTCCGCTGCACCTATGGTGGACGAAAAGATAGATTACAACCGTGGACTACTCACGACTTTAAATAATAAATGTAGCCCATTAATGGCCCCATCGAGGGGCACAGGCCTTTACCCACCACGGTGGCTCAGTGAGGGTTGATGGAGGGGTTTTACGACCACTTCCACGTACAGATCAGTTAACTAAAGCTGGCACGTTCACAGTACTCACACTAATGCAATTTGCAATTTACTGTACAGTATGTTTGAAAATGACTTATTTTATTGTAACCTCGAAATAGGTAAACAATCACAATAACGCGCGTCGATTGACACGTGACACGAATGAAAAGATCACTATATTTTTGAGCAGTAGCAAAAGCAAAACAATAACTGTCTCCTTCATACTCAAAAGTTTGAGTGCGCGCGAGAGAGACTATTATTGATGCCCATGCAGTGCAACGTCACGCCGCGCGCTGAGTCACAGACACTGCACAACATAAACGCTACGTGTAAATTTATCGAACATGCCAGTATTAGTTAACCGATCTGTAGCGAATGGCCGGGATCTACAGCTTAACGTGACATCCGAAATGATCCGACTGAACTCAGGATTCGAACCTGCATCTCCTGTGTGAGAACCAAGCGTGAAACCTATTAGACCTCGGAGCTTCCCACTCCGGACTACCCAGGTCTTGTAAAAGACCTGGGTAGTCCGGAGTTGTCGGCTGTCGTGGCCATATCATAAAATGTATCATTTCATGATGTGGCAAACTATTCAATGATCCAACCGACCATTTCAGGAAAAGTTGAATGGCATTAAAATTCATGAAAACATGTATTTTTTTAATTAATTTAATCAGCACTACATGGAGTTTTAGTGCTGAGCTCAGGGCTGTAGCTCTGCCTGCCATGCGAGAGGTCCCGGGTACGATCCCCGGGACCTCGAGAAAATAAAAACTTGGATGTTTATATGTGCATGACGTCGCTGTTACTGGTTCCCAAGACACAGGGTATCCTAGTGTGGGGCCAGAATCAATATATGCCTGTATGTAAATGTAATGTGTACCTACATGTCGAAAGACTAATCGAGGGCTGTTTTTCCCCATGAAATTATCAATGTTATGATCTGGTGCCCATTTCATACAAATATTAGTCTCCCTAATAATAGCGTTTCAACTATACATATAAAAATTTTAGAAACTATTAAATCATATTAACAGTGTCTAATTTTGTTTTCATCAAAATTTCAGATATGGGGATTACAGCTTGAAGATTACACGACTTCGGAATCGTCATGCTAAGGTGAGGATCATGACATGATAAATTTCTCCAGAGTCAATGGATTCCCTTATATTGACTGGAACATTGCATTGAGGAACGATTTTATCTAATATAGTTTATTTCGAAGCTAAGAAATTATTTATAGCAACTAAATTACTCAAGTTTTTCTACTATTAATATTATACTGTCTATTAACCATGGTACTTAACATCAATTAAGGTTTACTTACCTACGTACCTAGCGAAATGAGTCCCTCGCGAAGCAGGTACCAACTTGATGTCTTGAGATCAGTCAAACAGCAGGTAGTTTTTGGTGACCAAATACCTGTAAAGCTGCAACCTGGGTGGGATTAAATACCCTAACCTACCTTACTACTGCCAGCAGTTACTTAAGTGGAATTACGGATACTGGCTATTCGCTATTTTCGTATGTGATCCTGGAGTCATGGATTGTGCGATATTATAGTGCACAATGGTGAGCGTGGCGTCTCAGGGTCCATTATGCATGTACTCAGTTGATAACAGTTTATGAGTAAATAAGTTGTCATTGGTTACAAATGTAAGATTCTTGTTAATGGTAACTGTCTAATTAATTAACTATTGTTTGTGAGCTGTTACCACATCTGGGAATTAATTAAGCGTAATATCATCATCATCAGGCGTAGTATGTCGAATGTTCTAACCTTTTTTAACAAATATACCTCTAACTAATTACGTTTAATGATATGTACAGGATGTCTCGCGGCAGATTTATATTCTCAAAACTAAATTAAAAACCGGTCAAGTGCGAGTCTAAATCGCGCACGAAGGGTTCCGTACCACCGTTCAATGGAAGCGATGGTGTGGAGTGAATAGTTTGGATTTTACACAGCAAAATATTGTTTACAAAGTTATTGGTGCGGTTACTTTCACACTCCATGTACGTAACCAGGTGCATCCATAAGTTTGTATGTGGTATTGAAAGAATTGTTGTATGGGAGCCCCCTTAAATATTTCTTTTATCCTGTTTTTTAGTATTTGTTGTTATAGCGGCAACAGAAATACATAATCTGTGAAAATTTCAACTCTCTAGCTAGCTAGGTTCCTGAGATACAGCCTGGTGACAGACGGACGGACGGACGGACGGACAGCGAAGTCTTAGTAATAGGGTCCCGTTTGGAACCCTTCGGGTACGGAACCCTAAAAACTAACTATTGCACATTTAATTTTAATAAAAGTAGGTATTGTAAAACAGCTATGATGCGGATATATTATTTTTTAAATTAAATTATTTAAACGAAAACCCTCGCAGTCCGGCACTCACCTTACTAAACTCAAAAAAAATAGCAAAACAGCTTGGGGCGGGAAGATTGCGATTTACAGGTAAACAGTCTCCACAGTTTTTGGCGTTCTTGATAATCTTGGTCGCCAATGGAAATGGGTGTAGAACTTTGAAGAGACCATGAGTCCAGCTCTGGAAACAAAATCTGATCAAGCTATCCTTGATGGATGACTTATCAAGAATGCTAGAAAACGTGGAGACTTTTGACCTGTCCATCGCAATCTGCCTGCCTTTTTTTTAAATTTTAGTGTTCAGTGCTGAGTGCCCCGACCGAGAGGGTTTACATTTAGAAAATATATTTTTTATTAAAACCGAAATCGGCATCATGTCATCCGCATGTTACAGTATTTTTATTAAAATGATATGTGAAGTATTTAGCTTTTTTTTTTTTATGATAGGACGTTTATTAAGCAAAAGATTCATGATAATAAGTGCAGAGAATATAAATAAGATACTTCATTCTTGTTCAAGACAGTACGTGTCGGACTGCCGCTCCATCCTCATATAGGCCTGTCGATTCCACCTATTTCGGGTGCCGCGGATGCACATGCTGCTAGCCCTGATGATGGCGGTTTGAATTCTTGCTCGTAGCCAGCCCATTATTGTTATTAATAGTAGTATGTTTTTAATTTAATTTTGAAAATATAAATCTCTCGCGAGACATCCTGTACCAAGATGATATGTTTATTTTACATATATGGTTGGGGTTTAGAAATAGCCTGTAGCTTGATTCTTGATCTCTGACATCAATCGTAATATCTTTCAAATTAAGAAATCGACCAACCACATTGCTAGTTAATGACAAATAGCTTAGTGTGATAATCATGTTCCAATTAGGCGGTTTTTCAATTTGACAGATATCAGAAATACAGAATAAAAGCTGCTGGCCTTATACAGAATTGACGTGATAATAACATCAAATCTATGGAGAATGTTTATTTACCTAGATACTAGAAAGTCACTACAAATTTTGCGATGTCTCCATCAAATGAGCGGGAGGAAGAAAGTAACTTACCAAATTCAAGTTGTAGAAAACCAATCACATATTATTGAAACGGAACAGACACAACATGCTCATTGCTTTTAACTTGGCACTAGTATCACAACAACCTCAACTCATTTAGGTGGGCACAACACTAATATTTGATTTTTGTTACCACCTTCCAAGACACAAACAAGACTGTCTGTTTTAAGAAAAATCTAGAAACCTCACTAAAACTTCCACAGAACAGAACATAAGCCACTATTAACTCCACTTGTGTTGACCAGAACTATCACAGGAACAGGAACATATAAAAACAACAAATTACTGACGAAATAAATCTATTTCTATGTTCACGCACTTACACTACACATCTACCATAACACTGAGTAGAGTTACACTAGGAGAACTTCATGATTAATGTTTAAACACTAATGGATAGCAAATGCTTGCTAAATTATGCAAAAGTTTAGTTCAGAATATCTTTAGTTGTGATAAACAATTTAAGCTCAACACTAACCTGTGACATAACACAGCACTTGCACAAACAGTAGTGTAGACTTCACATACATAATTTTGAGATATACAGACACCCACAAGTTTCACTACACAACACAATGTTTACATAAAACATTATAACATCATCTCAAACAGTCAAGTTTTAGACCTAACCTAGCAAATATCAATTTATAAAATATGAATAATTAAAACCGATAAAATTAAATACAAAGCATATGCTAAGCAGAGCCACCGCGCACCACCACAATTACCAGATGATCTTCCTTGAGGGCTTCCTCAGTCAAATTATGACAAGTTCTTTTAAGGAGTTCTGTTGAGAATTCACAAGGTGGGAAAGAGTACAAGACCCCGGTGGCCTCGGTCTCCTTGTTCAACAATGAAATCACTCCAGCAGCTTCCTTTTGCTTCAAGTATGATACAAGATTCCTCATGGGACGGGTCTGAATATTAATATCATCACTTGTAATGGATGCTGTGGAACCTGCTACTCCCAAGAATATGGCATGAGAGCTAGAAGTCGAGATGCGCTTTTGTACATCATCCAGCTTGGGCTGATCGAGTCGGAGCCTCTGTGTAATTCTCAGCTGGGTCTTTCCATCCTCGTCCTTCATAAGACTGTCGATGATCTCAGAATCACCATCAGTGAGGTGAAGCTTGGTCGGGAAGAGCGAGTTCTTGAGAATGAGCGCACCATTCCAGGAGGTGGTCGCCTTGCGGACGACCTCCGGCAGCGTCCGGGCGGAGGCAAGCATGCCGCCGCCGCGGCGCGGGGAGCCGTCTGAGTCACTGTCGGGTGAACGGCGGCGCGGCGAACGGGAGCGCGAGCGGTCCACGCCGGGCTCGCGCGATCCGGAGCGGCGCGCGCGGCTCTCGTAGTCCCCGTCAGCGGGAGGGCGGCGCCACTCGTCGTCGCGATACTCGCCGCTGCCGTGGTACGCGCCGCGGTACATGCCGCGCCCGCGCCCGCGGCCCCTTCCCCGGTAGCCGGTGCCGTAAGCGCCGTAGCCATCCTCCCAGCTGCTGCCGGCCTCGTATCCCTCGTAGCCCTCCGCCGGCCGACCATCCTCGCCGACTGGAGGAGGGTAGGTTTTCGGCCGAAACGGACCGCCGGGCCCGACATCGGCAAAGTCGATACGGAGACGCCGCTCCGGTCCACCGAGGGCAAAGCCCCTCATTTCTTTGACTGCGGCTTGTGCCGCATCAATAGAATCATACAATATGTACGCCTGTGGTTCCCCTTTGGCATATTCAATCTTTTTGATTGCCCCAAATCGGTCAAATTCTCTTTCCAATTGGGCTACTGAAGTCCAAGGACCTAGTCCTCCAACCCAGATTCGGGTAGTAGGTGTGGCCTTGCCGTAACCGATTTTGCACTGGAATTTACCTATGTACTGGCCTGAGAGTTCCACCTTGGCTCGGTGAGCCATATCCAATGTCTGGTAGCGGACAAATGAGAATGCATTGCCTGTACCAGGAGGTGGACGCTTAATGTCAATATCCTCCACAATACCATAGCGGCCAAAAATCCTGCGGAGCTCTTCATCTGAAATATTTATCTCTAAATTACCAGCAAACAGAGTCCTGGTCGCCAGTGGATCATCTTCAGGCTGAACATGATGAAGGTAATTGGGGAACTTATCTTTTTTGTTCTCTGTCTTCTCAAAAGGGGGATGAGGGTGCCTTGGCATATATGGCCTGGGCATGTAATGGGGGTGCGGACCAGGATGGTGCATGGGAGGACGGTGGTGCATTGGAGGGCCGTGAGGGCCTGCCATAGGATATTCATGCATTGGAGGACGAAAATCTCGGTGATGAGGTGGGACACTCGGTGGGATACCATAAGCCCTATCATCAGGAGCCCTACGCCCTCTCTCTGTAGCTGGAGACCAAGCATAGGAATAAGGACGATCATAGTCTGGTGGTGTGATGCTCCGTGGCCTGCCCCTGTACTCTGACCTAACCGGCTCATACACCGGATCAACAAGAGCTACCTTATCATATAATACAATCCTGGGTTTGGCATGCTTAGCATCCCTAGCATCGTCGACACTGCGGAAGCAAACATAGGCAACTCTTTCATCCAGTTCATGGGAAATCTTGATGCTAAAGTCACCAAACTTCTTGTACTCCCTGTAGAGGGTGTCCTTGACGATGTCGTCGGAGGCCTTGGGATGGAGGGCGCTGACGCAGAGCACCTTGTAGTAGGGGCGGGCGGAGGACTCCTCACGGTCCCGCGAGCGGTGGTAGTCTTCGCGATGAGGGGACACGTACCGGCCGCGAGGGCTAGGCGACCTTACGCGCCGCCGCACCCGGTCAGGCGTCACCCGTTCATCAGAGCTGTCTTCGTACCGTCCTATACTCCGGGTGCGCTTCGACCTCGGCATACTGTCCCGGGAAGAACTCCGCTTCATGTTACGTATTTTCACCGTTATACGATCTCTATCTCTATCGCTACGCGGTAATCCAATCATGAAAGCTCAGTTCGAGGAACCACTATCTGAAATGCACAACATTGATTACACGTCACTTCAAAATGTCGTCTCGCTTGAATTGGTTTTGAGCAGTCACTAATATCACTGAGGCATAGTCTTACCACATATAAATACACGATGAATAGTATTTAGGGGTGGACCTCGGTCTCGGAGTTCCACTATTTATTGATATCCACAAATCACAAACTAAAACGGCACGGATTTCTAAACCACCAATAATCGCGACGCCATCGAAACGGAGAACCAAAACAAAATGGCCGGTGAATGAATGAAAGACATAATGATTGAATATTAAAATTAATAATTCTATTATTATTTTTTAACTGTTTTACGGCCTGGATGGCAAGTCCTTTTGGGCCAATAATTTATTGAATTGAACGAAGAGTGAGAGGGTAGCAAGGGAGAGAAGAATGGGGTAGTAGGGCGGGGACCGGCGAAATAAAGGGCAATCACGTCTTCACGGTCAGTTCGAAATATCAAATTGGACTGACGCGATGTCAGTGTGAGTTAAGGCTCACAAACAGGTTTCTCCTAATTCATAATAGTTTATTTCAAAGTCACAAAATTTCACAAGGTAGTAGAATAAAAGTTAGTACATTGTGACGCCCTGCTAGGGCACAGCAACATGCGAAGGACAGCCAGTTGTCCATTTTACGAAAAATAGGATGATTACATTTATGTTGAAAATTGTATAGAGACAATTAGAAAAATATTGTAGAGATTATTATTATTAACAATAAAGATATAAATTAAGAAATAAATTAGTTAAATTATATAAACATTAAATTAGTAATAACATGTAATGAGCAAGTAATTAGCGACTAGAAACGTTTACCTAATTTTATCATTGAAAAATTCTTTCACATCATAATAGCATTTTTCAATGAGGAACTTCTTTAAATAAGTAATGAATAGTGTTTCTTTCTCTATGTTTTTTAAGTAATTTGGTATGTGATTGTATATTTTGATGGCCATATGATGGGGACTAGAAGACACGAGTTCTAACTTTGAAAATGGTTTCTTTAATTTATTTTGGTCTCGATTATTCCTTTTATTTTTATTTTCTAGAAGGGCGTATAAGTTACCATGTTTTCTTACAAATTTGCAAGATTCTAATATATAGATAGAAGTTAAAGTAAGTATTTGGAGTTTTACAAAATAAGATCTACAAGATACCATTTGTCAATATTTGTAAGTATTCTAATACATTTCTTTTGTAGAATAAAAATATCCTTTATTTCACATATATAATAATAATAATAATATAATACCATATGATAGTCTGGAATGTGCGTATGCATAGTAGGCTGTGAGCGCAGTTTTGACATCAGTTACCCATTTTAGTTGATGGAGGGCATAAGTAAAAGATGAAAAAATTGTTTTGCAATCTCTGTATGTAAGGTTTCCAGCTCAAGTTTGTGTCTAGATCGATCCCCAACAAGGTTGCTGTCTTTGTAGTCTCCAGTGGTATTTGTTTATAGCAATATGAGATTTGTAATGGGACTTTTTGTGAGGGTTTGAATTGAATTATATTAGTCTTTTTAAGGTTGAGTTCTAAATTTGATTCATCTAGCCAGTCGGTGATCTTATCTAAGGTCATATCTAAGCTTTGGTTTAATTCGGTGGTATTCGAGCAGGAAAATAATATGGAAATGTCATCTGCGAAAAGGGGGCAAGGGTCATCAATTAGATTAGGTAGGTTATTTATATAAATAAGAAATAATAAACATCCTTAGACGCTACCTTGGGGAATAGATCCAGTAGAAAGGACTCTATCTGATCTAACGCATTCTACTTTACCTGTGATAAAATTGGTATTTTCAACCTCTACGTATTGGACACGGTTATGCAGGTACGACTTGAACCACCTGTATGCTAAGCCTCTAATCCCAGAGTCGTATAGTCTTTCTAATAGAGTGTCAAAGCATACTCTATCATACGCTTTGCTCATATCGAGCAGTAAACCAACAGCATACCGTTTATTGTCTATTGATTCAAAAATTTTTTGCACATTGTTATATATTGCCAATATAGTAGACCTATTTTTACGGAACCCGTATTGGTTATCATGTAGAATGTTATATTTTTCATAGAATTTATTCAGTCGTATGGCCATAGCAGTTTCAAAAATTTTTGCTGAAGTAGACAGTAAAGCAATAGGTCGATAATTATGAATGTCAGTGGTGTTTCCTTTTTTATGTTTAGGTTTTATAAGAGATGTTTTTAAGGCTTCGGGAAATATTCCTTCTGTAAAAGATTGATTGATAAGTTTACAAAAGGGTACTGCTAATATATACGCGCAATGTTTTACCAGCAACGAAGGAATTTTATCTATCCCAAAATACTTCTTACTCTTAAGGCCTTTTATTATATTAAATATTTCTTTTGGTTCAACAGGTGTGAGGAAAAAAGAATTTGTTATTTTACTTGCGCGAAGATTGTTTTTCTCTGATCTAGATTTATGTGACTTTCCTATAGATGCAAATAGATTATTGAATTCATTTGCAACTATTTTCGGGTTAGATAAAGTATTGTTCGAAAATTTGAGTCTTATATTTTGTCTAATTTTATATTTGTTTGTTACATTGTGTATTATTTTCCACATACATTGGGTTTTATTAACTGAACTATTAAATTTATATATGTTGATAATATTCTTAGATTTGCAAACTATCCTTTTTAGAGATTTGCAGTACATTTTATAGTAGTTTCGTAGAACTTTATTATTAGTCTGTGATATTAGTAGTTTTAATTGTCTTTTATTGCGACATGATGTTTTTATACCCTTAGTTAAGTAAGTATTCTTCTGGTTTGGCTTATATTTTATTAATATTTTAGGAATACATTTATTAAGGGCGTATGTATAATTTTATCAAATGAATTAAGATTATAATTGACATTTTTATCAGGTACTAATATACTTTCCCAGTCTACTGTTGAGATTTCGTTTTTAAATCTATTTATATTGAAATCGTTAAAATTACGCTTGATCAGTGTAAAGTGGTTAGGGTTTTGAATATTAAGAGGAGTAGAAAACAAGACACTTCTATGGTCCGAAAGACCTAATTCTTGGACATCAACAAGGTAGTCTTTATTATTAAAGTTTGTAAAGATTAAGTCTATGCATTTTGAACTGGTTGGTGTAACTCTCGTCGGCTTTGTGACTTTTTGATGAAAATTATAACTTAACATGAAATTTGAAAGCCTAACTTTTTCGTGTTTATTTAAAAAATCTATATTCATGTCACCAGCTATCATGATGTTTTTAGAATTTTCTTTGGTATAGATATATCTTAAAAGTTTTTCCAAAGAACTGTATAATGTGTTAACTTCTCGACTACTACTAGGCCAATACATATTTACAATTAATAAATTAATTTTGGGAATTTCAATTGCACATATTTCGAAGATCATTTTTATAGACATAGATGAGATGTCTACACGTTCTAAATATTCAAATGTATTTTTTATTAATATACAAACACCCCCACCGGTATGTTGTTCACGACAGAATGTCGCGCCTAAATTATAGTTATGAATTTTTAGTAATATCTTCTTTTCGCTACTTATCCAAGTTTCAGATATGCACAAGACTTGTAGGTTAGGTTTTTCCTCGATGAGTGCAGATCAAGAAGATGTAATTTGTTACAAATACTTTGAATATTTTGGTACAATACATTAAGGTTAGTTTCGCCGTTGGGTATGGTGTTTGAGGATGGTTTTGGATTTACATGGTTATCTAATAGTTGAGGGACGAAAAAATGACTGACTATTATTGTTTACATAATTATCAATGTCTAAATCTATATTGTAGTTCCAGTCCTTAATTTCTACAATCTTTTTAAAGCATAGGTCTTTACGGTATTCTTGCCATCGCAGCGGCACGGCGGCCGATGCGATGGCCGCCGCGTTCTGCGGCGGACGTTCCGACGGCCGTTGCTTTGGCTGCGGCTTACATGGTCCTAGACCTTCTACTGTATGAAATTCCGTCTACTACGTACTTATGAGAAAGAGACTAGTCACCACGACACAGGAAATCCTAGTGTGGGGTCAAGAGATACCATACAAATAAAAGTTGTAAGCTTATTTCACAATAAACGTTTTATTATTATTATTTACTATACTCTCATTAAGCAGGATAAAAAGAGAAAGGCAGACAGTACATTGAAATCACATATTAATTACTTAATTATTTGACCTTTATACTAATAAAAATAAACGATGAAACTAAAAACTATGATATTAGGTGCATTTATTTATGAGTTCCACAATGAGTAAGCTTCCTGCTGCCCTTAGAACGCTTCGGTGGCCGATGCGGCGGCCGTTACTTACTCGTTGACTGTTTGCACCATGCGTTGGCTTGCGAACGGATACGATGGAACTGATCGTGTAAAGTAAATCCCCCTTTAAAATATAACTGATGATGACAACCCACATATTTTCCGGGTGCACCGTAATCCGAGGTACGTATTAGAATACTGAAGTAGAAAAGTAAATTAAAATTAAAACGCCGTATGTCTGTTTACCCGAAAGTATGAAATCCCGAAAGTAGGAAATCCTGATTGTACTAAGTAATTTTTGTTGTTATTACATATTCAAACTAACACGAAGGGTAAAGGGGGTGAGCGAAGAATTCTTCACCTAAGCTGCCACAGTGTTCATCCTGATATTTACAGTGCAAATCAGTATTTTTGATGTCAGCGAAAACACTGCGGTAGCTTAGGTGAAGGGTAAAGGAGGTGAGTGAAGTGAAGCCCCCTTTATCCTTCGTGTAAGGTTGAACATGTAAGAACAACGAAAAACACTTAAAATTTAGTGTTATCGGCATTTCGTACTTTCGGTCATTTGGACATCGGTATTTTGAGTTTTAGAATTTTAGACTTCGGGATATAGAACTTTAGGTTTTTTGAATTTCGGTGTTTTAGACATAGGGATTTCAATCGTAGGTTATATGAATTTTCGGTATTATAATACGTATCCGTAATCCGTTAGCATCGATTAGGTCTGTTTCCAATAGTCGGAGCTTCGACGCGATGACGGGGACAGGTATTAACTATGAAATATGTAGGTTCGGCCATTGAGTCACAGTGGAATAAAGCTGCTTTATCTTATATTCTATTCATTCATTCAAATAGTTACAGCGATGACTCATTTTACAAATTAATATGGGATAATTGAAATCTCTTTTTACCCAACTGTACCAGAAGGCGCAAAATGTTTTTCGAGTGTTTTTGAGTATGTATGTTTATATGACAATTTCGTGAGCTGCAGTCCAAACGAATGAGATTTTTTTCAACACTTTCTCTTTGATTTTATGGGTTTTCTGATGATTAGAAGGCAACAAACAACAGCCGCGATAAATATAATTTCCTCATAAGTATACTAAATATTTTTTCCAACTGATGCGGTGAGAAATTGGCTAGCCCGATTTTTCATAAAGCACGTATGCGCGCGGCCCTGTTGATTGAGAAATGAAATGAAAGCCAGTTTGACGCCAGTTAGTGGGGAAATATTTTTGGATTCATCCAATGGCACCTAATCTGAAGATGGCGCTGGTGTAGTTGGGGGTCGCCTGTCTGTCAGAGTCTCAAGTTCTATTTAATTCTTTCTATACTATATGGTATCTTAATTTTGCCAGTGTCAAGTGTATTTGAAAGACCACGCACGATACGTATTTTTGACTGAATGAATGAAACTCTTTGCCTCAAACTAAGCCAGCGCCACCATGCGGGAGCAAAGGTGGGCATTACTGCCATTGTTTGTCGTCTGTCCAATTTCAACAGTCCAAATCACCGTGAGTTGAGTGCCCTAGCCTCAGAACAAACACAAGCACTGCTGACAACATGAAGATAAACAAACATTGAAGTTGCACATGATCAATACATGAAAATAAATTATTGAGACAATTGAAAAAAAATGACAATGTTTTCTTCTTTCATTAGTAAACAAACTGCTCTAATCAGGGGACTCCGACCGAGGTTATAGTCCATTTTGCCTGTTCGTGTGGTATTTGAGAGCTAAATATGGATATCATTCTACGCTTAAACAACCAATCTAATGGTAGAGATAAATTGGCCAGGTTTGTAAATTTTATGTCCCTAAATCACTTCGTCTTAGCTGAGAACTACTGACCCGAGCATTGTACCTGTTTTTTGTTTCTGGTCTAATATTTTCGCTCACCGATTTACAGACTGGTGCAGTACACCAGTCGTCTTGTCTGGCATCAACTGGAGTTGAGGAAAGTAAACAAATACTCTATAGACAGAATCCGTAATCTCGAAAGTTCCCTCAGCTCATTCAGAAAAAGTAAGTAGGTTTCTACCTAGTTATCACAATGGGTTTTAATGTAATTAATATACATACATTACAAATAACTGCGATGCAATATTTATATAGCACAGAGTAAATGGGCTCATAGACAAATTATGGCAAGTAATATTTAGGTTACCTATGTTGAGATGTAATTACATGATGTATATTATTAAAATGTATATTACATTATGGTTCATTACTTTACTTATCAACATATTTTTCTCTTTTTCAGTTCTGAGACTGGGGCGATTCATAGACATAATATACACAGCTTTGGACTGTTTACATATTGAAGACCCTTGTCTAAGAGTCACTCTGACGGTTAGTAAAATAGCACAAGGATTGTATTTTTATGCTGACCACATTGTGTGGCTAGCTAAAAGTGGATTCCTCAAAACAGAAACTGATTGGAATAAAACGGCAAACAGATTTTGGCTGTTGTCAATCATCGCTAATTTAGTCCGAGATTTCTATGAGATATTGAAGGTTCTGGAGCTCAAGAAGTCAACACTAACAAGGCCCTCAGAACTGCTATGTAAGACGACAATGAACTTTGATTGGAGTATGGCCATGAAGCATGCATATATGACTGTGAACTGCCATAAAGATGTTTTTGTGGATACATTAAAAAATTCCTGTGATCTGTTCATTCCGTTAACAGCTTTAGGCTTTACTAAGCTAAGTCCAAGCCAAGTGGGAACACTTGGAGCCATCTCATCTATTGCAGCTCTTGTAACTATGGTAAAACCCATAACTAAGTTATTGCCGTCAGCATGAAGGAAATTGTTGTTCCTTATTTTTTCTTTAAATTGCTTGCTAACCTTTTTTGAGGTTAAATTTGCCAGTGTCAAGTGTATTTGAAAGATCATAACTTGGTCAGGTCCTCTATTGAGAACCTGGAAATTAATGTATTGAGAATAATTTGTTGATCCATAATATTAAAATTAGCACTACCCGGGAGGACATGAAGGGCTGTAGATCTAAGTATTTTCTTTGGACGTGAGCAACTGCCTCCCAAAATTGTTATTTACAACTTGACTCAACCTGTTGATGATTTTATGATTTTTGATCTTAACACATTTTGATTGGTAAAAAAAAAGGTCAAGTGCGAGTCGAACTCGCGCGCGAAGGGTTCCGTACAATGGTAAGGATGGCGTGGAGTGAATAGTTTGGATTTTACATAGCAAAATATTGTCTACAAAGGTGGCTACTTTCACACTCCATGTACGTAACCAGGTGCATTCATAAGTTTGTATGTGGTTTACAGATAAATAAATTATTTTATTCTGTTTTTTAGTATTTGTTGTTATAGCGGCAACAGAAATAAATCATCCGTGAAAAATTGAACTGTCTAACTATCACGGTTCATGGGATACAGCCTGGTGACAGACGGACGGATGGACAGCGGAGTCTTAGTAATATTGCCCTGTTTTACCCTTTGGGTATGGAACCCTTAGTGCTCAATTGGTAGACTCATATGTGAATTGTGATAACTGATAATGTATGGCATTGTCACTTAATGGTATAAGTACATATAAAAACATAGTTAGATAAATAGTTTTATTTAATTGTTAATGGTCAGGGGTTCCATTTATTGAAATGTTAAGTATAAATAAGTAGGTATATAGGTATAGGTCGCGCAACGAATGAGCGCTGGGCGACCTTTTTCGGGAATTACTGCGCATATGTACCATCAACAGCAAATGTGGAGACCCACTGTAAGGGTTTTTTTCCCATGCAGCCCAACACATGGTTTTTAAAATTCTTTGTTTTTTTTTAAACTGGGTCTCCACAGCTGCCACTGATTGATAATACAGGTATTGAAAAGTGACTATTGCACATTCAAGGCCACCGCCTTTGAGCAATAATGTTTATTACTCAAAGGCCACCGCTCATAATTCGTGAAGCGACGTGTACCTACTTAAGTGTAAATCTCTCTATTAATCAGGATGTCACAAAGATGTATATTTTGTATGATTTTAATATAAAAAACTGATTACGATTATTTATTAATCATTTTATTTGATTCACCTCAGCATTTAGGTAGGTTATACTTAACGAGGTTTTTTCGAGTAGTTTTATGTCACAAAATAATCGTTAATTTGGAACCGTTCATGGGCCAAATGGGCTCATCGTTTTGTTTGACACAAAATAATAAATCTTCTCAATAATCCTCTACTACCTCATTATTGGCTTAGATTACAGCATAAGTCAATATTTCACCAAATTATTATGAAATTGTTAATAAATTGTCACCTCAACGATTCCACATGGAAAGAAAGAGAAAACATATTAATAAAATATATATTTATTTATACGGAGGAAGACGTAGTATGTTAATATTTTTCTTTTCAGCCATATCGTCAACAACCTTTTTTTATATGCGTTTTTATTGATTACATATTTGTAGCAGCTGCACTTTAATATCGTTTTGGTCATATTCTATGCCCGTTTAGCGCAGCCACGATTGAATTTTATCTTTCTTCCAGGCCATGTTTGGTTCTTGCTCTATTCTGTGCGAGTGGTATGGAGCGTTATCCTTCACAATAATTGATCCTGGTTCGACTAGGTCTAAAAAAAATTGGAACCTCTTTTTAAAGTTGTTTGCGTCCATTTCACCATAATAGACACCATCGGATTTTTTGGCCTCAAATATCCAGAGACCTAATTGTAAAGATCCATCTACACTACCGATGTGGGTCACTATCAAGCGTTTGCCTTTTTGTGGGTTTTTTAGTCCTGTTGACAGTCGTCTTAAAAATGCTTGACGCGAAGACTGGATATCTTTGTCAACCCAAATATAATCCACACAGTGACCCTCGTTGACCCACGTTTCGTCTAAATAATAAATGTTGGCTTAGGTTTAAACAATCACCAGATATAATGAAATATAACGCCCAAAAAATCGTAAGTACTTACCAGAATTTAATCCCCATTTTAATATGATATTATCACCAATAAACGTAAAGTCTGCTAACCTAAACAAGGCAAATACCTTCAGAATAATCGCTGAGCTACCCAAAAAGGCCATGCATGCACCAAATATGTACTAGCATTTTATTTTTAAAAAAATATCCAAATGTGTTACACAATTTTATCCTAATAAAGTAAATTAATATACAAAAATCATTATTTACCCAAAAAATATAAATGAAGTTCTAATGGTTCACCGATACTACTGTAAAATGGCTACTAAAGGCTGAGCTTCTTAGAGCTTTCAATAAAATAACGGCTACCATTTAAAGCGGCAGTTGTACATAGTAGTTTTGGTAAGTAAAAAATTATAAAATGCATGTTTAATAGCGATTTCGGCAGTTAAAACTTGGCTGTAAATTAAACAAAAATGGGTCGTAGAAAAGTAGGGCTTATGTTTAAACGATCACCAAAAACGCACTTATTTTACTACCAATAAATTCGAAACGTGTCGCGTGAAGATACGACCTAACAGAAACTAACTGAACCTAACAGAACCTAACAGAAAACAACAACCAGGATAACATTTAAAGTGTCAGTTTATTGGTAAAGTTCAGTAAAGTCTATAAAAAGGATGATGCGAAGATGGGGATGGATGAAATGCGAACGAGTTCTATAAAAGACAAATTAAAGTATAAAAAGGAAGCGTAGCGAATTTGTAGTTGTAGATATTGTTGAAGTCATCGTTGTAGGAACGGTAGCGGCGTACTTGTAGATAGCGCTGTCGTTGTAGGAACGGTAGCGGCACTTATAGCCACGGCTCGCTGGATCCCGTTGTAGATGGTGAAGTTGCAGGTTTGAAGGAGTTTGAAGGCTTCGCAAGATTCCGTTGAAGATGGAGAATTTGGAGAGTTGAAGGAGTTTGAAGGCTTCGCAGGATTCCGTTAAAGATGGAGAATTTGGAGATTTGCCGGAGTTTGAAGGCTTCGCAGGATCCCGGGGTTGAGCGACCCCGGGATAAGGCCTTTACTGGTACTTCCAGTTCAGAAGATGACGTGAGACTGTCCAGAATTGAAGAAATGTTCCGCTTTTGTACCCTTTTTGGAGAGTTCTAAAAATTATTTAAATTAAACGTAATTTTTGTGAGTGGCCACGAGAGAAAGAGTATTTTTGTAGAAGTATTACAGCGAACATATCAGACCGCTAACTAGTTTGAATGGGCATTGCCATGACAACCAGATAAACAAACAGTATTCAACTGTCAAAGTTCCCTTTCGGGCTCGTAATTCGATCAACAATACGAAAAACATGAAGTAAATTATAAAATAACGAAAGGAAAAAAGGTAGCGCACCAGCGCGCACGAAGCCCGAGATTGTAGAGTTTCGGAGAAAGCCAAAAACAAGGTCACCAAAGGTAAGCCCCTTCGCTATCGATTTAGAAATGCTGATAGCATGAAAATGCAGAGCGAACACGATTTATTACTGTGTTCTAATGGTTTAAAACGTTACAGGGTCCTATGGAAATAAAGGTGATATCCAATAATAAGCTGCACAACTCAGTCCTATGGAAATAAAGGTGAAGACCAATATCAGACAGTACAGCTCACCAAGTATACAGCGTAATAGAGCAAGGTACCCTGAAGGACAAACAAAAAGGACTGATGATGGAGCTGGAGTTAAGAGATAGGAAGCAAGAATGGCAGGTTCGTACAGGAGCAGTTACCAAAGCTTCTTTAAGTTTCTCGAAAGCAGCTGCAGCCTTGGAATTTTTAGGACATTCAAGAAAACAGCACGTAAGTAGTATAAAATAACACTACATTTTCCCCCCGACCCTGGAAAAATTTTTGACTCAGCAAAAATTTTGATATCTACAAAAATAAACCAGAAAAACACAGCTTTGCAGAAACAGACATCACCAGGCAAAATCAGATATACCATCTCTTACATTCATCATCTTCATTCAGGTAAGGGTGGAGTTCACATTCAATGACTACCACTCTAAAAGTGTGTTTTCAAAACGACATTCAGGCTTACTTAAGGAGTTGTCATCCGCTCCTGCGTGGAAAAAAAAATTAAGTAGAGGTAAAGAGAAACAAATTAATCCTAAGGTAGCTTTAGTCGCTTTGCCTTAAGATTAAAGACGGCCAGAGCGGTAGAGCTCGAAGCCAGAGATCAGCCACATCGCCAACGAGATGTGTCTGAAGTGAAGAATATACATATATACAACAGAGCGGTAGAGCTCGAAGCCAGAGATCAGCTACATCACCAACGAGATGTGTCTGAAATGAAGAATATACATATGTACAACAGAGCGGTAGAGCTCGAAGCCAGAGATCAGCCACATCGCCAACGAGATGTGTCTGAAATGAAGAAAAGTTAAGAAAATTTATGCTACTTACGTGCGTTGAAGGCGGAGTCATTGTTATAGTTAAGTGTAGAGTCAAGTGTTAATTGAAGTGAAGTGAAATGAAGTGAAGTGAAGTAATGTAAGTTAAATGTAGACCTAAATAATCCAGATGAGTTGAGTTGAAAAACTAGATGAAGTTTTGTTTTAGAATTTGGAGAATATGAAAAGGATGAATAGATAAAAATTTAAGAGTGAAAGAGAAAGCAAATCCAAGAGAAAGAGACAAGGCGAAGTAAAGGTGAAGAGTGGAGAAGAACTTTTACGTTGGGCGCCAAAATGTCGCGTGAAGATACGACCTAACAGAAACTAACTGAACCTAACAGAACCTAACAGAAAACAACAACCAGGATAACATTTAAAGTGTCAGTTTATTGGTAAAGTTCAGTAAAGTCTATAAAAAGGATGATGCGAAGATGGGGATGGATGAAATGCGAACGAGTTCTATAAAAGACAAATTAAAGTATAAAAAGGAAGCGTAGCGAATTTGTAGTTGTAGATATTGTTGAAGTCATCGTTGTAGGAACGGTAGCGGCGTACTTGTAGATAGCGCTGTCGTTGTAGGAACGGTAGCGGCACTTATAGCCACGGCTCGCTGGATCCCGTTGTAGATGGTGAAGTTGCAGGTTTGAAGGAGTTTGAAGGCTTCGCAAGATTCCGTTGAAGATGGAGAATTTGGAGAGTTGAAGGAGTTTGAAGGCTTCGCAGGATTCCGTTAAAGATGGAGAATTTGGAGATTTGCCGGAGTTTGAAGGCTTCGCAGGATCCCGGGGTTGAGCGACCCCGGGATAAGGCCTTTACTGGTACTTCCAGTTCAGAAGATGACGTGAGACTGTCCAGAATTGAAGAAATGTTCCGCTTTTGTACCCTTTTTGGAGAGTTCTAAAAATTATTTAAATTAAACGTAATTTTTGTGAGTGGCCACGAGAGAAAGAGTATTTTTGTAGAAGTATTACAGCGAACATATCAGACCGCTAACTAGTTTGAATGGGCATTGCCATGACAACCAGATAAACAAACAGTATTCAACTGTCAAAGTTCCCTTTCGGGCTCGTAATTCGATCAACAATACGAAAAACATGAAGTAAATTATAAAATAACGAAAGGAAAAAAGGTAGCGCACCAGCGCGCACGAAGCCCGAGATTGTAGAGTTTCGGAGAAAGCCAAAAACAAGGTCACCAAAGGTAAGCCCCTTCGCTATCGATTTAGAAATGCTGATAGCATGAAAATGCAGAGCGAACACGATTTATTACTGTGTTCTAATGGTTTAAAACGTTACAGGGTCCTATGGAAATAAAGGTGATATCCAATAATAAGCTGCACAACTCAGTCCTATGGAAATAAAGGTGAAGACCAATATCAGACAGTACAGCTCACCAAGTATACAGCGTAATAGAGCAAGGTACCCTGAAGGACAAACAAAAAGGACTGATGATGGAGCTGGAGTTAAGAGATAGGAAGCAAGAATGGCAGGTTCGTACAGGAGCAGTTACCAAAGCTTCTTTAAGTTTCTCGAAAGCAGCTGCAGCCTTGGAATTTTTAGGACATTCAAGAAAACAGCACGTAAGTAGTATAAAATAACACTACAAACGACTGCCAGAATTAGTAAATGATCACCAAATTGTGTTTGGAATACAATAAAAAAATCCCATTTAAATATTGGATATGTGCATATTCTCTTTTATTTTATTCCCAAATACATATTATAGGTCGCCTGCCCTTAAAAGTATGCAACCAGTATAGGCAGGATTCACTCGATAGGTATACTTTTGGGCAAAGGCGACTGTACGTCTTCGACATGTCGCATCTGAGCGCAAAGATTTCTATCTATGACAACTGACACGCCCGCTCTCGTCAAGAGGCCGGGCACATATTTTGTTCGAGCTAGCGACTTTAGTATTTATACATTATTACTCAAAGATATTAAGCGATTATGAAGCATTTCCCTGAAACGGAAATCCTAATAAACATTAATTGAAGTGGTGAATGGAATATAAAAAACTTACCTTGTTTGTAAGACAAGCAAACACTCCAGTCAGATGCAATATTAAAGTTCCTTCTAACAAAGTCGTAAGTCAGTCGTTCCAGGTAAAATCTCTACCCAAATCACAAAGTACCTATTACGACCTTCAAGCTGTAATACTCACCATTGAAACCTTCATGAAAATGAAATTTGAAAATGCTAAAAAATAGTCCAGAAATAGTCCACCAAGAAAGAAAATTAGTCCACTTATAGTTTCGAAGTTATAGCTATAAGTTGGTGAGGATTACAGCTTGACGTCAAGCTGTAATCCTCATCTCTCTTGCAAGCAAACGGAAGGGCAGACTTGGTTTTGGTTTAAAAAATTCGTCCAGAAATAGTCCACACGGCATGCCTTATTTCAGAAATAGTCCTTCAACGATTCCAGAGTCATCTTGGTGAGGATTACAGCTTGAACATTTGATAACATCAAATATCTCCGGACCCGCCTACGACTTCTAGTTTGATATTTATGCCAAAAAAATAGTCCAGAAATAGTCCACCGAAACAATAATAATTTCCACCTGGTTTACTTTGAAAAACGGCATTAAAAATGCAATGTTTTTTTCCCATACATTTCAATCAATGTACAGTCGTGTACAAAATAATAACGGGGTAAACCCTAATAAACCGATTTATACCAATTAATCTCCATAGTCTAGTGGTTTTATACTCGCTTCTCACGCAGGAGATGCGTCGGATCGAATCCGGTCCGGAGATATACCATTGAGATAAGTAATTTAACCAATGTACATTATACAGACGTTCTTACGGTGATGGAAAACATTTTTAGGCAACCTTTTATCTCCATAGCTGCGGCGATGAGCTAGCCCCCTGCTGTAGGCACCTAACTACCTACCTTCCTACAAAGGTACAAATCAACAAGGTATAAAAAATATGAGGTTACAATTTTATTACCCCACTGCGCCAGACTGGCTGCGCTATACGACAACCAGTGTTAGATTTTGGTGCGTTGAAAAGGATAGCACAAAAATACAAAAAGGATAGTATTTTGTAAAAAAGTATAGTACGCTCTAATACTAATTTAAAAATGATGAAAATATTTAAAATCAACATCATTTATTGGTAATTTTCAAGACTTTACTGCCACTTTCCATAATAATTTAACTCTACTGACTACTCGTTGGGTTAGAGATCTAGCAATTATACTTACTTTATTTTGACTGTTTTTTTTAGATATGATGACAAATCATAATTTATAAGTCCATTATATGTGACTTATATACAGGCGGTAAAATAAAAGTGTAGTCAAATTAGAGGTTGTTAGAAAAATCTTTCTGAACAACTTTCACTGTGAAACCGTTTTTATCAGAGCAATTTTATTTTTCACCACTATACAGGGTATTGTTATGTAAAGCCACCCCCGGGTAAGGGACTATAGTACCCATCATTATGAATAACTTTCCCCAAGAAATATAGGCATATGGGTCTCCCATAGTAACATGTAATCAGCTGATTGGTCAATGTAATGAGAGACGATTTTTTTCCATTTGCGACCATATGTTTCTGGAGGAAAGTTGTTCATGATGATGGGTACTATAGGCGTAACTTTACAAAATAACAGCCTGTATATTCATTTTTGGAAGAGGTTAAAAATAAAAATGCTCTGAAGATGTTTCATGGCGAAACTATGATGTCCCTACATATTTATGAATATGTAGGGACATCATAGTTTAGGGAAGGGGTTAAACCTTTGAAAATTTGACTACACCTTTATGTATACTTATACTCGGGAGGTGCCAATTATTTAGACATAAGAACTTAATTAAATACCTAAAATTGAAATGATTAAGACTGTAATTAATCAAACAATGTTTGATGTTATGTGATGATTATACCAATGAACCGACTGTGATTATTGTGATTAAAACTAAGTTATACATATAAATATGATATAAACATATACATATATATAACTATAATGAACATAACATGTTCTTTTTCCAAATTATGTTTTGTGTGTACAGAAGCTAGCATGTTATCCTTTACACATTGATTATCAGTTCTTAACACTTTCCTCCATTGCAATGATGTCATTATTGCAATAGTCATGTACCGATTGACGTGATTTTTAAACACTCGTGCCTTAATTTCCACCGAAAAATGCTTTAAGATGTCTTCAAAAGTTTCAGCAAAATCGTATTTCGAAGAAATTTTGCCAGCGCGTTCGCGATACCAATTCCGCCATTGTTGTTTACATCTTAGCTCAACTATATAAATATATAAAATATATATAATAGCTACAACCGAAGCTCGAAGACCCGTTCAAAATCCAAATCGCTGTCTCGCACTTATGTACAACAAAAAACTCATTTATGTTTCAGTCTTCTAAGGGCTTTTGGCAGCCGTTAAAAACAGTTTAAATTAAACACAACTTAAGCACAACAAGCAAAAGGCGAGTAATATACTCAAGCAGGCCAATCTTATTGCCTGTCAGCCAGGTTGCCCCTAACTATCCGTGTTTTATTAAGGTTGTATTTAAACTGTATTTAGCGGTTATCAAAATTCTGGTGAAAGTCCGGCTAAATGGGAGAACATAAAAGTTAAGTGTCGTGAACGTGAAGGACAGAGCTATGCGCTTACTTTCTTACAATATTACAATACCGTTAGTTTACAGAGATTAAAACAGGCCCTTTGATTGTATTAACCGATATAAACCGGTTTATTAGGGTTTACCCATTATTATTTTGTACACGACTGTACATATATTGAATGTATGGGAAATAAAACATTGTATTTTTAATGCACTTCTTCAAAGTTAACCAGGTGGAAATCATTATTGTTTAGGTGGACTATTTCTGGACTATTTTTTGGCTCAAATTTCAAACTGAAAGTCGTAGGGGTTCCGAAGATATTTGATGATATCAAATGTTCAAGCTGAAATCCTCACCAAGATGTCTTAATAACTCTGGAATCGTTGAAGGACTATTTCTGAAATTTCGCATGCCGTGTGGACTATTTCTGGACTAATTTTTGAAACCCAAACCAAGTCGATAGGCCCTTCCGTTTGCTTGTACGAGAGATGAGGATTACAGCTTGACGTCAAGCTGTAATCCTCACCAACCTATAGCTATAACTTCGGAACTATAAGAGGACTAATTTTCTTTCTTTGTGGACTATTTAGGACTATTTCTGGACTATTTTTTGGCAGTGTCAAATTTCATTTTCATGAAGGTTTCATCGGTGAGGATTACAGCTTGAAGGTCGTAAAGTATTGCAAAGTCCGTAAAAGAATAGCCAAGTTGTCGTAATGAGCAATAGAACATAGAAAAACACCCGTACACATGACAAACAAGTGATGTCATCACTGTGACAGGCTTAAAGTGTTGCCAGACGAGAAAGTTGAAAATGCGGTAGTGATGCTTCAAAAACGTGGATTTTCAACAAAAAAGTGGATTTTTAAGTTTTAACTTTTACATTCATTTTCTCTCTCAATTCATACGATTATTGATGTTTTCAATTGTTCATTCATACAAGGACTTGGGAAAATTTAAAGAATAAAACCTTTAGTTATTGTTGTAAGATAGAAACTCTTTATTTAATCTTCATTTAATAAAGTCTCCAAGAAAGTATCATTACAGTTGCTAGAAAATAACTTGGCCAGATTGAGCGCATTTACACGATGTTTTAGTTTCATATATTCATTCATTCATCTCTACAGACATGTCATGTCTTTTTTTTAATTTTGAAATTTTTGCAGCAACCCTCATTTTTCATAACAGCTTGATCTGCTAAAAGAACTCCATTAACAGTTGGCGTCTTAAACGATTTCGCTTTTCTGTTTTTATATTAGGGGAATATTAAACCGCACATCAAAAATACTGATTTCCACATCAAATATCATGACGAAGTGGTGGGTCAGGGTAGGTAAAGGGGGTGAGCGAAGCGAAGCTTAAAATAAACATACAATTTTAGTACACTTTTGCTGTTCTTGAACATTTTTGAAAACAGGACATATTTGATGTGCGATTAAATACTACCTTAATAATTATTATTTTTGAGGTTTTTCACCTACCTACCGTTATCGCGCAGAATTTTCCATGACAGCACGATAACATAAAAAAATTCAACGCATGCAAAAGAGATGCTATGATATGCGAGCGGACGTCGTACGTATAGTCTAGTATATATATGTATAGTATACCTGACGATGGCCGTTTTTATACATGCCTCGCCGGCACGGCATCGGCACCTGCACCAGTGCTCAGTCACTCACTTTCCTACCCGGTGCCAGTGCCGGTTCCGTTCCGGCCTATGGAAAACCCTCAGATTAACGAAACTCATTGCTGAAAAAACGCTCAAACTGAACGCAGCTTCTAAGCAAGTTGAAGAAGAGTTTGTGATTCTGGTTGGCTTATTAATCCTCCTCGACGCGATGTGTGACCGCAATGTTTGAGTGAGAAAAAATAGGTTGTTCTAGCAGATTCTAAAAAAGCGGATCCGCGTTGGTAAAAAGCGGAAGGCGGACCAGTGTTAAAAAGGCGTGGTAAAAAGCGGAAAAGCGGTGTATCTGGCAACCTTAAAACCCACTTGAAAGTTGCCACATAAAAAAAAAACATTGTTAATTTTCGTCTTGGTTTAACGCTCGTTAAAATGAATATGTTCTCATGGATTGGACTTATAATACATTTGTTTTGTGTTTCAATATTTTTTTTGTTCAAAATACCATAGTTTACATATTATTCAAAGCGATTTTATATATCGGATCTTGTAGTATCTATTCATCAATCGATATCATTCAATGTCAATACCCATCCCTAATTTATGCATTAGAAAAAAGAAACAAATATGTAACCTCAATGTTTTTCATCTAATTTTTATCTCCAATTACTATGTACTTAAATGTTGTTTGATAAGTAGGCGACAGTATTTTCTAATTGACGGATGTGAAATTTTAGTGTCTTGGAAGTAGTTTCTTGATGAAATCTATGATTGTATACCCGGCAATGGTTTGTTTTGATTGATTTTTTCTGATTGATACAGACTTTAGCCGTCTTACCACAAAAAACTTTAACCATTGTTTAACACATGATTATAATATATATAGATATTTTGTAAATTGCTATTTCTCATTTCTATTCTCACTCATTCATTCATATCATCCCGCCCGCCTCGCCCATGGCATCATCATATTTTATTTTCAACTTCACTGGATTGTAGATGTGCGGCTCCCTGATGATGCAAAAACCAAACGCTTTCCCCGGAAATGACGTATACGAATACTCGATCACTATAGGTTGAAATTCTTTTGCTATGTCAATTACCGGCTACGCACCAATGGGAAGCCGTGTTTTTCCAAACAACGCGGTAATATCCGCTTAAAATGGCTGACAAAACTGTGCCTATTTGTGTCCCATCAGAAAACTCTCTAAAACTGGTAAAATGGAAGGTAAAACAAGGTGCATTTGTTTCCCGAGGCCAAATTTTATTTTTGTACAACGATTCGTCGGGCGACAGCAAGGAATTAAAGAGATTTAAGGCAGTTCGCGCGGGCACTGTTGCCACCATCAAGGTGAAGGAAGGAGACCTCGCAGAGCCTGGGTAAGTGACGTCACGTGTTATTTGTAGGTCTAATTATCCCCTGAAAATAAATAACCACAATAATTAGCCGAGATTGATTACTTTCAAGGCGAATCCCTCTGTGTTTAACATGCGTCTATACAGCCTATTTATGTACGTGTACATTTGTGAAATTTCGCGGCAAATACAAATTCCCGCCTTTTTGCGACCTACTTTTTTCCACAACAACAACAATGGCAAGGATATGAGATATACAATTTTTCTTAATAAAGAGGTTTCTTCTCTTTTTCAGTTTATCAGTCTATAAATTAGAGTACCTTTGTATCTTATCCTATCTCCTACACTTACACTTTTGTACCTGCAGAGCATGCCTAGCCGAGCTCGAAGAATGCCGGCACCCCACCGTGATGAAGGAGATGTGCGCTGAATGTGGCGCCGACCTTCGAGCGGACGAAGGACCCAAAAATAACGAGGCCCTCGTCCCCATGGTGCACTCTGTACCAGAATTGAAGGTTTACATTTTTATTATAAATGAGCACCAAATCTTATATCTTAGTTGAATTTGAATCCGTTCTAAACAAACTAGGAGGTGATTCTTACTTTAACCATGGATTCAATGATTCAATTCAATTTATCATCAGAGGTGTGCCTCTGACTTATAATTTTAAGTTTAAGATATTTGAAAACTTGGCTCTCATCCTGAACTCTTCACAAAATTATGTCAATTCTTTTTACAATGTTTATCAACAATATCTAACTAATTATTCTGCTTCATAGTTGCAAATGATTTAACTCTCAATCACTAAGTTTATATGCTAAACGCACACAATACATCACAAATGCCTGATCAAGATGTCTCCAAATACTGATTGATACAACTTTTGACATCCCATGCCAAGAACTAAATTCAGAAGATGAATGTAGAAACATCCTTACTAAAAATCACTTAAGCTTTTAATGTGAGAAACTTTAACAAAAATGTAGATGCCTAAGAAGTCTGTATTGATCTGATTGGTGTTTCATGTCATATGTTGTAACTATTTTGACTGAATGTTAGCTTAATACACAACCTCGATAGATGAAATTCCAGGTTACACCTGTCACTACCCACAACACAACATGAACGAAAATGGAGGAGTACTAGCCTATGTCAAAACTACTTGGAAAGCTAATGTTTTTGAGTAATGCTTAGATGAAGCCTCCTGTCTTTTAATAGACATTCCAAACAAAGCTTTAATTGTCGGAATATATTGATCACCTTTCTTCAGTAGCCCAGTAGCATTGACCTATTCATAAAAAACCTACATAATACCTAGACTTCCACAATATAAACATGGACTATTTATAATTTTTGCAGGAGACATAAATTATATATATATATATATATAAATATGCTATATAAAAAAAAAACATAATAGACCCTTCAGAATACCTCGGTCTCCTAGCCGAGCACAAACTATTGACAGCTTTAAGTGTCCCAACTATATGTCTCGATCATATTTTTGTAATGATAAAATCCCCTACCATAGGCGGAGTCTGTGACAATGATATCACTGACCACATAATTGTTGTTTCGCATTGACCTATTCATAAAAAACCTACATAATACCTAGACTTCCACAATATAAACATGGACTATTTATAATTTTTGCAGGAGACATAAATTATATATATATATATATGCTATATAAAAAAAAAACATAATAGACCCTTCAGAATACCTCGGTCTCCTAGCCGAGCACAAACTATTGACAGCTTTAAGTGTCCCAACTACATGTCTCGATCATATTTCTGTAATGACAAAATCCCCTACCATAGGCGGAGTCTGTGACAATGATATCGCCGACCATATAATTGTTGTTTAAGGAATAGAAACTATGTTTTAGGAAAGATCCAAATCAAATTTTTAACAAGATAAAAGCCGTTATTTTCTATGAGGGTGTCACAGAGGGTTTTAAAGAGTATGAAGTGGACACCATTGTAACATAATTCGTTCTAGAAGGGTAGGCCTAAAGCGTAGATTGACTACATCGCGTTTTGACTAGTCATAAGTCGAAGTAGGCATAGCTAGTTAGACCTAACGCGATGTAGGTTAGAAGAAAGGAAGGCAAAGAGATTCATAGACATGTTGATATTTTATCAAACAACGATGTAGACATTAGATAATAGAGAGTTCATATATATGTTTTGTGAGGAAATATATTTTCTACACAACCTATTTAGAAATCTATGCTCATTTGAATGCTCAGATGAACGAAACTCTTATTACTCTGTGGTTGTATGCTAACCAAGATATATCAAATGCTAATCTTCTGAGGCTTTGTGATTCTACTCAGGCTATGAACCTACCTACATTCAGCAGAATTAAGAATCTACCAAGTTCAGGACCCTAAATGCGGACACACCGCAATAAATAAAACCATGGTTACCAAAAAACACTTATGTATATTTACCTTAATTATAAACAATTATGCCGACATACAATAGTTTGTATATAATCAAATGCGTAGTTTTTCTGCATTAAAGAATTGAAACAAATGTTACAGTACCTATCTGGACTATCTCAATAAAAAACAATCTGAAAAACGGCCCTCTCTGTCTGTTATGCTTTTTCTTCTTTTTTAATGCTAGGTTTAGGAAAATGTTAATATTTCTAACAGAACTGCTTAAAATTCACATGTAACTAATTTTTAACTGAAACTACTATCCTTTATTTTAGTATAGAATAAAATGCAATGTCTGCAATCGCAGATTGATTGTATTCTTTGATTGATACGACTTGATGGGTGACACCCACATGTTTATTTATCATAATATATTCCCTAAATCACTCCAGATCAAGTGTCAATAAATAATCACAAAAAAGTTTGCAAACGTTGGTTTAGGCAAAACGCGATTTAGGCTGACGAAACTTTAGGCAGATTAAAATTTAGCTTGAATACGAAGAGGACATACTGCAGAATAAGCCTACACGATCATTGGCATTAAGCTAGTTTTGTATGACGTTTAGGCATAACGCGACTTAGTCTCTCTACGAATTAGGTACAACCTCCTAGAAGCACATAATTCACCAATTTAAAAACTAAAAAACCGACTTCAAGTTCAAACACTAAGGATGCGATTGAAGTCTATTTACATGAAAAGTCCTCATCTAAACTTTTGCTTCACGGAACCACAAACCAAAACGTCATCTGTGTATATATTTTATGTTTTTGTTGATATTTTCCAAAAGCGCCATATAAATTTTGATAAAATTTATATAGGACCACCTCTGAAGTATGGACCTACCAATCAAAACAAGAAACATCAAAATCGATTCATAATTGACGGAATAATCGCGTTACAAAACTACAAAACTAAGTTGGACCTACCAATCAAAACAAGAAACATCAAAATCGATTCATAATTGACGGAATAATCGCGTTACAAACATACAAAACTATGTTAATTTCGCGGCGTAACTCCTTACTGATATCAAAACTCAAATAATTTATTGTAAGTAGCCAAAAATAATGCACTTTTACTAGTCACTTAATTAATATCCTCACAAAGACTAGAAAAACATACCGCCATCGAGATAAGCTATGTACAGTCAAAAGTGAGGTGCTTCCCTAATGTCGAAATTCTGGAACCTACTTTCCCGCTACAGAACCTTTTGTGATAATCTTTTTGAAAAAACTTAAGCAGGACAATGAAAGTCAGGAAATCGAAGCATACATAAAGAATCCAAAGAGACTCTGGAAGTAGAGAATTTGTAACTTAAAACACAAAATAACCAGGCCCTAGACCTTGTTGCACACTGCAACGATCCTGTAGAGTCAGTGAATTGATGCACCAAATACTTCTTCCCAGTAGGACAAAATCTTGCTGAACAAATCATACAGAAGACCAACAAATAATACTGAAGACAATCTTGCGTATAAAATGAACCTGACAAATGTAGCTCCAAACTCCTTCATGCGCCCAACCGACGCCCAAGAGCTAGACAGATTCATTAAACATATTAAACCTGATATTGCTCCCGGTCTAGATGGAATTAAAAACCAACTAATGAAGCAAGTCAGATCCCAAATAATCCACAATCTTTAGTTTAGGGTTTAGCACTGGACATTTTCCTGAATGCTGGAAGATACCGTCTTTCACTCCTGTCCACAAAGCAGGCCCCAAAACAATACAGACAGATCTCGCAGCTCTACTGAGCTGCGGGACAGACTACTGTCTGTCAAAGATCTTGTAGAAACTCTTCAATAAACGCTTGGTCTGCAGAATCCTTCAATCTTCTCTCTGGCAGACAACTCGGCTTCAGACAGCAAAAATCTTCGGAAGACTCTGTCAAACTCATCGTGAATGTAGTCGCCGACTATCTTGACAAAAGTGTTACATGTATCGGCGTGTTCTTGGACCTTGCTAAGACGTTCGACACCGTTTCAATACCGATACTGCTCAGAAAGATGGAATTGATAGGCGTACGAGGGAGCCTTATCCTGGTTCTGCAGTTACCTCTCTGAAAGAAAGCATCTCGTTAAGGTTATCGAATACAAAAGCGATAAAATTCCTGTCCGTTGTGGTGTTCCACAGGGAAATATTTCAGGTCTGTCCCTATTTATAATTTATATGAATAGGGACATATTATGATATAAGTTTATTTGGATATAAACAAAACTGCAATAGGGCTGGCCGAAATTGTTTGCTACGCCGATGACAGCAATTCTGTACAGTGAAAAACATGGGCAAACACCTTCACTCTACTGCTCGGAAATGTGGAAAACTGGTTAGTAATGGTGCCGCAAAACAATGAATAGTGACGCATAAACATTTCTAGCCTGTTCAACAGGCCAGAAAAAACATTGTTTTCTTGTTTGTTATGGTTCTGCCACATGTGAACAGATGGAGCTTCATGCCGTCGCGTCGGTAAAAGCGTGCCTAACTTGAACAGTCAATTGCGGACCAAAGAGTTACGTAGGGAGGCAGTTGCTCACGTCCCAAGGAAATACTTGGTTCCTACAGCCCTTCACGTCCTCCCGGGTAGTTCTAAGGAGAGACAACAAATTATCGTCAAGACAAAATTGTGATCTTTCAAATGCACTTGACGCTGGCAAAATTAACCTCAAAAGAGATTAGCACGCCAACTTAAAAGAAGAAGAAAGAGTTTCTTACATCTGAGGGCGGAGTCCGCCAGACGGAGCAAAGAGGCGGAGTTTCAAACCTAATTTATCAAAAAAACGGCATGTTTAAATTTTATTTCCTCGCACTAGGCGCGAAAAGCACTATGTAATGTCTCGGCCAAAGGTGCAATAGAAGGATGGACTCGCCTTAAGACTCCATCCCATCCCAGGGCTTTTGTTCATCTATTGCTCACAGCCGCTACAACAATGTACTATTAATGCAGCAAAAAAATATTCGATTTCAAAATGGATTCGCTAACTCAAACAACAAAAAAGCTAAATATCTGTGTCCATAAAACTTCCGCATGTGAGCCTCCGCCGAACTTGAAACTAAGGGTCCACAAAGTGCCCCGCCCCATAAATCTGTACCTGCAACATTATCGAAAGAGCAAACACTTAAATATAAGATTTAGCTAACTTAGTATTTTTCAATCATATCTGTCTAGCACAACACAGATGGTAAAAATTCAAAATCACATAGCGATGAACTACCAATCCGCTACGGTGTCCCCCAGGGCAGCATCTTAGGCCCTACCCTCTTCCTCGTTTATATAAACGATCTCTGTAATTTAAATATCCCAAGCGGCAACATCATCACCTACGCCGACGATACGGCTATCACCTTTTCGTCAGATTCCTGGTCACAACTTCAACTCGATGCACAAAACAGTTTTAATCAAGTATTTGACTGGCTAAATTATAACACCCTAACACTTAACATAGCTAAAACAAAATGTATGACCTACTCACTCAAAACCAATTCTCAACCGTCATCACTGCTCCTTATTCAGGATCATTCTTGTCCCACAAGGCAAAACTGCAACTGTCCACACATATACTTTACATACTCCATCAAATATCTTGGAATAATTTTAGATAACCAACTAAATTTTAAGACCCACATAAATACACTCACGGGGAGAGTCCGATACGTTGCTAATCATCATTTAATTTATATGGTTTATCTTTCACTCTGCCCATCTATAATTACTTACTGTATTTCCACCTGGGGAGGAGCACCGAAAACCACTTTAAAACCGCTTGAGATAGCACAGAAAGCTATTCCAAAAATTGCTACCTTTCGTCCTATCCTATATCCCACAAATGATCTAGACGAGTGCAAGGTTCTAAATGTAAGACAACTTTTTATATTCAGCACAGTTATTCTGAAACAAACTAATACTACCTACATTGGAATCACTAAGCGACGCAAAGATCGTATTTGCTGTACTATAATGCCAAATTTCACCTTCCCTAAAGGATTTTTTCCATACCTCGGTCCATTTATTTACAACAAAATAAAATCATGCTTACCTGTATACGGGCTCACCCAGACAAGTTGTCGGCAAAAAGTCCAGTCTTTTCTATTCAACTTAACTTATGAGGAATAGGAAGCATTCATACATTCATAAATAATATATAATTACTACACCTTTAAAACACACATACAAAAACACACGCACATATACCCATACACATACACATACCCTCACACACACACACACAGACACGCACACACAAACAAACAACAAATTATAGTAATTTAAAGTTATAATCTATGGTTATAGTTAAAGTAATAATAAACAAAAGTAAAAGTAAAATCTTAAAATAAACCAATGAGATTTAAAATAAGATACGTTTTAAAACACATTCTAATCACCCTATGTAAGGGGCTGGGCCTGGTATTCCTTAATACAGATTATTACATAATCTAGCTACCAGGATACCAGCTGGTCTCACATACTAAATGTACTAAAAGGTATTTGTTTGACTTTGTTTGCTTACTGTACATTTCTTTTTGAAATAAAATATATTTGATTTGATTTGATTTGATTTTGAGGTATTACAGTTGACGAGAAGCTAAATTTCAAGGAGCATGTATTGCATGTATTATATTAAACAAAAAATAGATATGAATTGAGAACCTCCCCTTTTTTGAAGTCGGTTAATAAAAAAAAGTAGTAATGAAGAAACTTCGCAAAGCAGCTAGTATAGACATCCTAAATCATGACTACAGAGCGATCTGTCAGTCCGTACTGACTCCATGCTGTACTGCAGTTAGATACCCAACCGAAGACTTTACAAAGATGAAAAAGTTCATGCCCAACTTTTTATACAAAATATCTCCCTAAAAAGCTCATAAAACCAAAATCAACCCCTTCGACTACCCCCTGTTACTGGAGGCGTATTTACAAAATACCTATTATACCTATAGACACAGCTTTTGCAAGTAGATTTGACCATTACATAAGTACTCACTTAAACAACCACCTCGTCAAAATTTGTGATATCAAGACAAACTCGGTCATGGAATCAAAACGAAAGCTAACAATGTTTCTTCTAAGGTTAGATTACGACAACGCAGAGGCACTATAATATTGTGTACATAAATATAATAATATATTTTGTACTCAAGAACTGCTTAATTGTTGTTTTATTTCTTACAGTAAATCCTTAATCCTGAGTTACATTTTAAGTTACGATTTCTGTTCTTGTTCAAGTAATTTAATTGCATCAAGCTCCTACTTACTTCTGTACTTATTTGCAATACTTACGTTTTTACAATTTTAATTGGTTCCTCGCGATCGGACCCCTGGTAATTTCGTAATGCACAGATTTGTAATTATAATAGTGCAATAATTTTTTATTTTTATTTTACTTACTTCACATACTACAGGCTCCATCCCAGGTTCCTTGGTTTTGAGCCAGGTCAGATATTGAAAAAAGAAAATTCCTGGTAGCTGTATTATGTAAGAAGACTATAATTTCCATATTTCTGTTTCAGGTTTCTGAAGCGCTAGCACAAAAACTTGGGAAGGAAGACGCTGAACGTCTGCTGAAGGACAGGAAGCTTGTTCTGTTGGTGGACTTGGATCAGACCCTCGTCCACACTACTAACGACAATGTACCACCTAACATGAAGGTACAACTGAAATAAATGTCGGCAACAAACCACTAATCTTGTACGGCTTCAGAAAATCGGACATGCCACCGCCAAAAGTGATAACTTATTTGACATATCACTATTATTTTCTTAGAATTCTCGTAGTTTGGCCATATTCTATGACAAGAAGAAGAATTCACATTCAAAATTCAAAACAAGAAACCATGATTTATTCCAGGACGTCCTACACTTCTTCCTCCGTGGCCCTGGAGGCCCAGGCCGTTGGTGCCACACCCGGCTGCGTCCTCGGACCCATGAGTTCCTCGAGTCAGCCGCAAAGAACTATGAGCTGCACGTCTGCACCTTCGGAGTGAGGCAGTATGCCCATGCGATAGCGGAGCTGCTGGACCCAGAGAAGAAGTACTTCTCTCATAGGATATTGTCAAGGGATGAGTGCTTTGATGCGAGGACTAAGTCTGCTAATTTGAAGTGAGTATAGCTCCATACTAAGTTTAATGTACATTTGACGTTGGAATCACTAACATAGCATCTGAGATGTTTTACGATCATTATCGTCCATGAGTCATAGATAGTACGCCCCGCGACGTTTCGAAAAGACGTAACATGTCAATAGCAAAAATTATTTTCGAAATGGTTTTCGAAAATAATTTTTGATAGAGCCAGGGCCTCGTCACTCGCTCAAGGTCGCGAATTATTTGCTCGCTCGCGTACCCCGGGAACACAATATCACAGGGCTGCCGGCCGCTTGCCTGAGCGCATGACCTACGGAAGTACATAATTCATAATTCATAATTTATTGCACACAAATCAAACAAAAAAACAAGAGTTACATAAAAAAGTGTACAAAGGCGAGCTTATCTCTAATAAGAGATCTCTTCCAGCAAACCAGGCAAACAAGGGAAAAGTTGATGGTTGAGCAGGGGTAGACCTATGTGTACAATATATAAAATATTAAATTAAATAAATTAAATAATAACTATAATAATATACTAAATACTTATTATATACTACAAATACTATTTTATACACTATACTAATACATACTTACATGCATACTACCTATAACTCTAAAGGGAGAGGTAATGTCTCTTCACACGACTTTTAAAGATATTCAGATTAGGACTGTCCCTGATGGTGCAGGGGAGTGCATTCCACAACCGAATGGCCCGGGCTCTAAACCCGTTCTCATAGTAAGCGGTGTTATGCTGTGGAGTTGTGAGCATGGAAACTGCGTGCTGCGACAGCTTCCGGCTGCTCATCAGTTACCTCTGGCACTCCATGCACCAGCAGTACCTTCCGCCTTGATGCAGTCTCGTGCCGGTCCAGCCCCAATGTCAGTAGCTGCATCTGCGACTGAAGCAACCCGAGGCACTTCCATATGAGAGACCTGAAGTCGGAAAACTCACTCGCCAAGCTGCTGATGTTCTTGGGAGAGGGAGCAGGTGTGGATGCTTGCAGCTCCTGCTCATACCTCTCCATCCGTTCCCCAAATGACTTCACAATAGCATCCATGTTCTTAGAGAGCTCTGCATATAGGTCCATTGTTGCACTTGTTCTTTGATGATTAATAATAATGTAAGATATCAATTGATTGTGTGATTTGGAGAGTCTAGGTAAGTTTAATTAAATTAATTGTGCATTTGTTGATTGTTTTTATTATTAAATTAATTTAAAATCGGGAGCTACAAAATTTTACTGTTGTCACATAGAACTACCCTCAAAAAAAAAAAACAAAGTAAGTAAGTACAATTAGTTAAATTTATTGATTTTTCTCCACTTTGCCCTTGCTTCCCGTTTCAATTCTTACTAAAATTATTGACAAGGTTCAGACTATTTTCAACCCTTAAATTGAGAACATTTAAATTATTAACCCCATAATTTACCATTTACCATTTTCCAAAATTTTGATTTTTCATTTAAATAAATTTTTAAATCTCGAGTTTTTCGAAAAAGTAGATGTTGGCATAATGCACTATGTTACCTTAAAAAAAGTCATTGTCAAGGCTTTGCCTTTGCCTGTCCCAGAAAGTTAAAAAAAACAAAGGCTTCGTTAGGTTTTACAGGCATAGCATCGAACGCACGGATATGCTAAATACGATACAAGTTAGATGTTAAGGTGACATTGAAAGCTAGTGTCAGCTTGTATTTTTTTAATGTTAGGCAAAGGTAATGTAGTTCTTCTGCCTACATCCTCGATATCTGAATTATTTTCAAAGTATCTTTAAAACGAATGATTAGAAAAATATATTTAAATGTGTTTCGTATTAAGCATTCAAATATATCTCAATGGACATTAAATCTTTTTACCGATCAGAAATTTCTGTCAGGACAAAAAGCCATTGAACATTTTATTAAATTCAAACATTTTTGATCACCAACAAAAATAATTTAATTACTTTAGATCTTTTATTTCACTTCGTCATATTTGTGCAACCCTAGCGAGTACGCTCAATGATGTAAGCAGACGAACGTTGCGCGGTTGGTATAGCGTTCTCACCTCTCGGTGTTCGTGCAATAGACATATTTTTGCTTGCAGTTTACTCGTATAATTATAAAAAAAATAATAGGCTAAGCGTGGGTATTTACGCTTTTGTAGGACTGTGATGTATCTGTTACAAAGTAACTATTATCTAATCTGTGCTTGAGCGTCCGTATACGCAGAGTATTTTACATCAAGTTATTGTTACATGTTCTCCATTGTCACCTACCTTTGCGGCGGGGTGTCCTTCTCACTTGAATCTCAAATCGTTTTAATGGGTGTCCCAAGTCAAGTCCGTCACCAGGGTTGGCGTGATTAAAACAAGTTGTTTTGAAACACGTGATTAACAGTTTGAAATAAAACGATGTTTTTTATTAAGTTTTTAAAAACAAAGTTTTAAACAATGTTAAAAACATTTTTTTAGGGTTTAAAACTACCTTTAATTGCGAATGAATGGAAATAAATTATTTAGGAATTTTAATTAATAAACAACAAGATATTATTAATTAACAATCAAAATTGTGTCAGGTAGACAATGTCACAAGACAACACTTACTTTTTTGACGTGATAACGTCTTACAAATCGCCGCACGCACGAAATAGTCTCACGTTCCCTTGTCACATTCCGCGATAGAGAGGCACGATCGGCCTAAGCGTTTCGTATGACGTTATCACGTAGAATACGTCACGAAGTATTATCGTCCGTAAACCGAATTTACAGACAACCAATATTTTTTATTAACCTTTCTTCTGTGGCGGCCATTTTGTTGATTTAGTCTTGTCTGTGATTCCGAAATTCGGAATCCTCAGACAAGGGTTTTCGAGCGCCGGTTGTTGGTTTTTAATGATTTTATCTGATTCTAATTAGAATTCTGCTTATTTGTTATTAGAATAGTATTCAAAATAGTATCATTATCTTCCAATTGCGCTATATTCTAATGAAATTGCAGCGAATTTGTCAATCAATAAGTAGTACCATAAATTTTACTTAATTTACTGAAATTAAATTATGCGTTACTATTTCCTTAAGTATAATATATACTCAAACACGGATAGTCTTCATATATTTTTTATTTGGTACAAAAATGGCCTCCCGTAATCCACTTAAAAGTAGGTAAGTAATTTAGAAGTTTTCATTTACTGTCATTCCAAATTCCAAATATCTTTATTACTGTGGATATTTACATATAAGCAATCGTTATTTTTTGCCACTTCTCTACATTGGACCACTGTGGGAGAAGAAGGGCGTAGAAACTCCCACAGATTGATTTTTAGATCTCTTTTAAAAATTGCTTGTGCTTAACTAATACAAATTTTATAATATCATTACATCATAATTAATAAGTAGGAATAAATAATTACAGAACTATTAACAGCAAGGTCTGTGTTGAGCCAGATTAACCCCATACAGTCACTTGCTAGTTCACTCTAGCAGTTCACTTGCTAGCCTGTTATTCACGTGTATTTTGAACTATGCTAGAAAGAGATAGGAATAAAATGAACATAGCAATGAGTACCTAATTGGACCTGTAAATTCATTCCGAATATTGGAATGCTCATAACGAGGCAAAAAGTGACTGCGAAATTCGGTTGCTCTGACAGTGGACCGGTTAAGAACTCAAAAACTGTAACAAGTTTTGCAGCTTTCGCGATACTCTTTGTGGTAAGCTTCTACAAATGGTATACTTCAGATGTATCTTCACTAGTGAGGTTTGCGCCCCTGTACTTAGGATGTAATAAATTTGCGGAAAAATGAGCTGGAGACATTGCCTTTTCAAAGCGGTCGTTGGACTTGCTTAATTCACCCAGTGGATCGGTGTCACGCTGTCGTATGTTTTCACCCTTATTTTAAGCACTATCCATCCTTCAGTCACATCGCTAATAAAGCAGGATGTCTTCTGGGAGAGTCCAGGTGTCACTGCAATATTTTCCAGCTTTTTGTAGTGGGCCTGGGCGTATTGCTTCAGTGCCATGTCATTCACTTTTATGGAAATTGACAAATCTATAATTAACTTGAGATATCTAAAGCATTTACATTATTTAAGCATATGACATAATTATGCCAGTTATTTGAAATTGGTGACTAAAAATAAAATAAACATAACAAACGAATAGTTTAAAACATTGTTTAACCATTGTTTAAAACATTTTGAACTGTTTGTTTAATAAAATAAAATAAAATAAACGTTTTTTTTTAAACAAACAAATGAAATCCAAATGTGTATCCAGGGCGCTATTCCCGTGCGGCGACCACATGGTGTGCATCATCGACGACCGCGAGGACGTGTGGCGGCATGCGACCAACCTCATCCACGTTCGGCCATACTCCTTCTTCCAGCACACCGGAGACATCAACGCGCCGCCGCAGAGTGAGTTATATCCATGAAGAGAAGTCTAACAAGATGAGGCTGGCCTCACGCGGCCCTAATGCGTACCATTAAGCTATATTCCTCACACCTTCAGATTATGAATTTCTCAGATCATTCTGACAGAATTCATAGGGCACTGATCAAATAGATTTTTGAACCCCAACAACCAAAAGAGGGGTGTTATAAGTTTGAAGCGTCTGCATTGCAACCTAGTGGTCAAACAGGTGGATAGATTTTAATGGGATTTTCTGTAAATTGTAGTATTCTTTCCTGGTTCTTAAGAGTTTTATTAGGTTTTATCTAGTTAATATTTTGTATTTATTTGTATATTTTATTAAAATTGGTTCAGCCGTTCAAAAAATCAACTTAAATGGGAAACATGTGAACCAAATTTTAGCTTTTAGATTTCATTAATGTGTCGGGGTTGTTTTAATATTTTTATTTAAAGTTACGCTCATATCGTCTGTATCGATTATGCAGGTGTGCAAATGTCTACAGGCAGCGACAGACGCACGTGCGTGTCGAGTCTGTATCGCTACACACGCGCGTCGACGGCGCGTTTGAAAAACGTGATGCTTACTTGGATTTATGATACAAGTTGTATTATCAAGTTTATATGCAACTTCACTTACAATCCAAATATCATATACCAAGTCCTACGGAAGACTTTCTTTTTGTAAGCTTTAAAAGAAAGACAGATACGAGGGCTACAAATAATTAACCACGTCTCCTTTAATATATGAAACTACTGTAGCTCTTTGTGCCGGGGGGTGGGATCACAAGTAATTTCAGCTCAGCAGCTCTATTTTTGACTACGCTTAATCCTGAGTTAACAAAACACGTTCTTGTATCACTTCCCCAGGTGAAGAAAAATCAAAACTGGCGAGTGGTAAAAACGGCGCACAAACAGCACCCCAGAACCAGATGCCGTCGCTCGATGCCGAACCGGAGGCTAAAGATGACGACATGCAACAGAAAGACGAACAAACTGTAGATAATAGGGAGAAAGACGGCGGAAACGGTAAAATAGCCGCTAAAGATGGTGATGTCAAATCTGGCGATGTAAAGTCTGTCGATGTAAAGTCTGGCGACGTAAAATCTGGCGACGTTAAATCTGGCGAGGTACGGCCATTAGACGAGAAAGTGAAGGAAGCAGCTGAGGAAACTCCGGAGGATCCGAAGTGGACGGAAACTGCGGATGGCGAGATTGAGGTGGAGGATCCCGACGACTATCTGATATATCTGGAGGATATACTGCAGAGGATACACAAGTGAGTTGATGTTCCTTAAACCGTGTCATTATTTGTTAAAAACATGTATTGTTTCATCTATCTTACACAGCCCATTTCTAGGGTTCCGTACCCGAAGGGTGCACAAACGGGACCCTATTATGATACGATTAAAATCAGTTAACGATTCGGCCAAATTCGGAAATTGTCGTGAATCCCTCATCTCTCACTAGAGAGAGAGAGATCGGATTTAGGCGGTGATATCCGAGAAAAGCCGAATCTTTAACTGATTTTAATCGTATTGTACTAGGCTTCCGCTGTCCGTCCGTTCGTCAGCGGGCTGTATCTCATGAACCGTAACAGGTAGAGAGTTGGAATTTTCATAGACATTGAATTTCTGTTGCCGCTACACCAACAAATATTGGACTATGCCCTGTTTGATCAATATACGAAGGAAACTGACAGGTCCTATGTTGCCACTTTATGGTGAAAAACATAATAGTCATGGGTGAATGATTAAGTTCTTTCCATTGTCTCAAAATATAAAAATAATTACAAATATGTTACGATGGCTAGTAGTGAGTATTAGGACCTACCATTAATTGAGAAAAATATTTAGGTTAATACCTACCTATTGAAAATACGAGCCTAAATCCCTTATTTAGCATATGAAAAAAGCATTTTAGATGGAAATGATTTTTATAGTATTGTTCATTGAGAACCCTGAAGCTCTATTGCCTATTTAGACTATTTTGTATATTTTGAGTTTTTTGCAGAAAAGAGCTTTTCAAGCAATTTATAATTTAAAACGAACAAACTCCTTAAGAGAGGTTATTGAAGAGATTGACATACTAACTGTAGCTAGTCAATTTATTGTCGAAAATAAAATGTATGTACGCAAGAACCTTACAACATTTTCCAAACTTAGCGATAGCTGTAATGTTTACCTAAGAAATAATCACAGACTAGTTGCTCCCTTTCAAGGGTCAGTGCATTCTCTACTACAACAAGATACCTCTGGAGATTTTGATATTGCCATTTGAGCAATTTAAAAAGCATGTTAAAGCAAGTTTGTCGAAAAAATAATATTACAATGTTTAAGATTACTTACACACAAACAACAGAAACCTTGCTGTATTTTGTAGTTGTATTTCGCTTATTAATTGTGATAATTAAAATTGTAATATTTGTATTAGTTAAGCACCAGCAATTTTTACAAGAGATCTAAAAATTTCTATGCCCTTCTTCTCCCACAGTGGTCCAATGTAGAGCAGAGGCAAAAAATTACGTTTGCTAATAAGTATATGTAAATATCTACAGTAATAAATACGTTTTGGCTTGACTTGACTTGAATTGATACCTTTCAAATAAATTACAATCGCTTTAAATGACAGCGCGTGTGAAATATAATCGCGTTTCGATTGGTCTATCGTCATAATGAAGACAGAAAATATGCTTCAAATCAGAGATTCAGAGACAGAGAATAGAGCCACTTGGACCCTGACAAAAAAATAAAATGATTAATACATTTATTTTTACATATTTTTTATTCCATATTATTATCACTAACGGATGAATCATCATCATTTCCTAACAGCCGCTAAGCTGAGGAGCCATCAACAGATGATTGCTTATTTTTCATAGGTTTTGAACTTATGATATATTACTTATGATATACTTGTGATATATTACCAATCATTGCTTGGTAATATATCACATATTACCAAGCAATGAGGTTCAAAATGGCCGACGACGACCCGAATGGCCGAGTGACGACCCGAATGGCCGAGTCGGCAGTAACACTGCCTTCGAAGCCAAGGGTTCCGGGTTCGAGTCCCGGTGGGGGCAAATATTTGTTTGATGAGAATGTATGTTTGTACCCTAGTCATGGTTGTTTATCTATCTAAGTATAGTATTTATCTATATAAGTATGTGCATCGTTGTCTAGTACCCAACATACAGGGAATCACAGTTTGGGGCTAGATCAATGTGTGTAAATAGTGTTCAAGGTATTATTATTATATTATTATTATTATAATAAAAAAAACGCTAGCCATTTTTTGTTCTACCCACAGACGAGTGCTACAGTATGACGACAGTATCAATAATGTGGTCGAGACATTTGGTTTTCTTCTTTAATTACACGTGCAATGCATTTTCTTCATTTCCCGGGCGTCACGGTGTTAATTCCTTCATGGAACAGAATTATAACATCTTTATTGAAGGTTTTATTGTTAGTAGCTACATAGCCTTTCACTTGCGCCCAAACCAATTCTATAGGATTCAGTTCGCAGTGGTAAGGTGGCAAGCCTAAAACTGTAACGCCTTGCACTAGCCATCTCGTCCGCCCCATATTTCTCCTCACCTCAATATTATATATTTAGCAAGGAGGCTTTTATCGTCTTTGTTTGAAACTATGTTTTTGCCTTACAGTCATCCTGGGTTCGTTTCAAATTTTCGGGTGGGGCAATACCCCCTTAAACCACTCCTCAAAACAATCAGAGTTCATCTCTTGATGAGGGAATTCTCGACGAAGCCGTCGTCGCTCCTATGTGGCTAATTGCAAGTCTTCTGCCTTTTCCCGAGGGAATCTTCAACCCAGAGGCCTTATTATTATTCTTAATTTTATTTTTTATTATTATTATTCTTAAGCCTTTTACGAAAGCCTGCCGGTCAGATTTTATATCATCATCAGACCAGGAGCTCTATTTTTGAATCACTCGCGTGACATAATATATCGCATGAGACATATGTCACGTTCGACTTACAAGTCGCATGAAGTTGATTTTCTGCATTTTTGAATCGTGCGTCATTGTCAAATTTGGAAATGTTGATTTTTATCCGTTGCATGCAGAAAAAGTAAAAACCGGTAAATATCGCATAGGAAACGGAACTTTAAATGCTCTCATATTATAGGCTGTATGGACAGTGTTTGTTCAATTAAGCTGCCTACTAAATCCTACCAATAATATGGAACAAATCGGGCTGTTCCATCTGTCGCAAATATCACATATTTGACTTTTGGATTCCAATTTGAAAAAACAGCAAACTCTGACACTTCAAATTGTGTTGACACTTTTGACATTAGCTTTGACGTAATTGATGTTTATTCTACTATTCGACTAGCGCAACGAGTGGTGCTGGCCACTCGTTGCAGGCGAATTACTGAAAAATACGAAATTTCGGATGTCGAAGGAAAATCCGTAGAAAAGAGCGCTCGCGTGACATAAAAGTCATGCGAGCGATTCAAAAATAGAGCTACAGGTTTTCTTTTGCGTATGACCCGAAATGACAACAATAGGGTACTGAATAAATTGTATTAAAATATAGGCGTGTAAAGTACAGGTTCAGTAACAGATATAAAAGCGCATTGAAAATAGTACCTTCACTAACAAAGGTCTCGTCTTGATAATTCATATTTACTACCTTCTCTTTTTGTCACATACTTGAAGTTCAAGTGTTTAATTATCTCCCTCATTGTGCTCCAGGTAAAATTTGGCAGGTCAGGGTCATCATTTACTGCATTGAAAACCTAAAGCAAAAACAAAACATACTTAAATGTTTACAATGCATAATAGCTACCTTGAGGATACCTATTCTTCAGAATATTTGAATTCTAGCAGTGTCAACAATAGATTTAATATGTTACTCATTACCAGGGGGGGTAAAAAAATCAGTCGAGATAAAGATAATAGATATTTATTGTTTGATGAAACGGGTTTTTCACCAACTCGACACAAGAGTCTGGACACACATGTGTCCAGTTGGTGAAACTCAAAACTAGTACCTCTTATTATGTCGTCATCTGGACACGCCAAGATTTTTACGCGTGTCCACATAGTGAAACTTAAATTAAATCACTTTTATGTTTTCGTCAACTGGACACATTTAGCTTTTTTGCAAAAAAAAAAAGGGTACAGTCAGGTTAATAATCGTCTCGCTCGTTTAATTAATGATCGAGGCGATTTCATGAAAAAGCTGCCTCACTTTTTTGCTTGAAAAACCCTATCAGCTTCTATTTAAGGCATTTTGATAAAACTTATATATAACAATAAAATAGAATCATCATTCATTAATATGGAGACATATAGCGTAATAATATTCAATATAATCTAAGTATACCTAATAATTTAAAATCATCACCCTGAGTATCAGAGAAAAATCAAATAAGGACAAACATAATTTAACTCAGCAAAATATATTTTTATATTTTTCAAGGATAAACGCTATGACGTTTTAACCTTGAAAGATACACTCCACTCCTATAAAATTCAAAAATCACAATGTAAACAATAATCATTCAACTTAACTCTGTAACAACACAATATTTGATACTTTGGAAATAGAGTATTTCAGTAATATGTAAAGTAATTATATCACAATTATTTTACTAATACTAAGATAATATAAAGATCAATAAAATCAACATAGAATATTATTATAAGCAGGGTTGATAAAAATCATGATTTTTATAAAAAAATCCAAAAAATCAGATTAATTTGATTTAAATCGGATTTATTTGATTTTAATCAGATTTTTTTGATTTTTTTAATTATCTGATTGTTTTCAGTATGAAAGTCAGTTATTTACTTAAAAAAACAACATGAAAATCAACAAACATTATATTCTTCTAAAGGTAATAAAAAAAAACACTTCCATCCAATATCTTACAAAAAATTATAATTAAAATAAAAAAGACATATTGACATAACAAATAACAAAGAACCACCGCAGACACTTATTTGTTTGAATTTAGTTCTTTCAGAAGAAAGACTAATTTGGCTGCCTTCTCGGTGCCTAATCTATTCCTATTTTGCTGTGTACCAAATTGAATGCTGAAAATAATATTTCAACCCCAGCGGAAGAAGCAGCTGTACTGAGCAGTTGCTTGATTATATACAATTGTTCTTCAGTTAGATCAGGCGCAGTATCATTGAACTACTATTATAGTAGCTCAACGCGCAGTAAGGCATATTAGCGATGCACACTTATGTATGCGCCGCCGTAGAGACACTTTTGGCTGTTTTGGTTGCAGTAAAAAAGTACTGATTTAAATCATCGATTTTTTTTAAAAAATCACTTGGTTTTAATCGCGATTTAGATCATTGATTTTAATCAAGTGATTTAAATCATATCATCCCTGATTATAAGACAGTATAAAGATACTTTATTTACTTATTTTTTTTTTAGATACAGTGACCGATGCTAATTTCTCCTGATTCAAACTCTCTAATAGTGGACGCGATCATAGTATTCGAATAGTTTATTTTGTTTTATTTTTTTTTCTTGATATAGGTCTGCCCATCATTACCCGGCGGCGCCAAAAATCATTCATGTCTCTTTTGATCGCGACCAAAAACTGTACTACATTTGGTTTCCGTTTTAATTTTCTGTCTATTCCGGCATTCCATGCCTCTACAGAATTATTAGTGCGATGATGTTCTATATAGCAGTTAGGGAATGCAATCTCGCGAGATTGAGGATCGGACGAGATCTCGCGAGACTATGAAAATCAATCTCGCGAGATCTCGGCAATTTCGAGATCTCGCGAGATTGGTAGTTAAGAGTATCAATTTTTGCAAATAATTTCACTAATAAAATAGATATAGAACTCCCGGGACATTGAAAGAAAAAGAACCATAGGTATTTTGAAATCAACATTTATTTTATTTATCCACTCATCGAATGTAAGCGTAAATCTGTGATCATTCTCCTTTAGCTGAGCCAGTTCACGCTTTATTTTCATTTTGAATGTCATGCCATAGTTCATAACTATAGATTTAATTGTGTTTGGAGACTTGGGAAGTTTCTGAGTCTGACCCGAAGAATTGAACAGGTCTCTGATATCTTTAGACGAGCAAAATACACGGAATGGTAGACCGTCTTTTGCCACCATTCTTGATATTCTTTTTTCCATAGAAGTATCTTCAGCTTCAGACAAAACGAAGTGATCAGTTATTTTTTGCCTCTTTTCGCTCACTGGTGGCGCTGGTGCCGATGTTTCTGGTGATTCCGTGCTACCACTCGAAGTTGAGGTGGTTGCTGTACCTACTTCCATGTTTTGAACAGTAGACGATGGTCCTGGCAATCGCGGCAATTCCACATTCTTCGTTTTGGTGTCTATTTGATGGATAGATTTTAAATGCACATGTAATCCACGTGGAGATCGATCTTTGGTTTTCAGAATCTTCTTACAAAGTTTACACTTGGCACTCAATCCATTTTCTGCTCTTAAAAAGTATTTCCATACTACCGACACACTTCTAGAGTCCTTATAAACTATATTCGCCGACATAGTCCGTTATTAAATACTTCGTGAATCACAAACAACTTTTTCGTATTTTTTTAAGCGACAATAGCACTATAACTCAATTAATTCAATCAAGGATTGACAACAAGTGACAACAAAATCTGGTAGGTAAGTAAACAAACGCACGCACGCCGCAGGTTCAAATTTCAACCAATCATCGCATCGAAATTTGTTTGAGTGAGCGAGACCCGCCGCCCGCGCACCGAAACCGATCGGAGTTCGCTCCGTCCGTGTCGGTCGTGTCAGTTCGCGCGCTGCTGCGCGTCAAATAGGACGTTTTCATGCTCGAGTTCAATCTCGCTATTCTCGCGAGATCTCGCCCATTTTTAGGCCGAGATTAATCTCGCAGAAAAGGGCCGATATCTCGCGAGAACGAGATTGCATTCCCTAATAGCAGTTGTATATGTTTGCATAATCGGAATTGTCATCGAGCCACGTTTTGATAAGATAGTCGTTAAATTTTGTTGCAGCTTCAGTGTTTGTGCATTTCGCCATGATATATGTGTGATCTGTGACATTTATGTGACTGATACATAATGGAGGGCATAAAACTCTCGAGTTTATGTGACTGATACATAATGGAGGGCATTAAAACTAGAGAGTGGGTTTATGAAACGAGCCGAAGGCGCGTTTCATAATAATATAACTCGAGAGTTTTAATGCCTAATTATGTACAGTTATATACACTGGTAACTGTACATAATTAGTAAGCAAATCATAAGCTCTCTTTGATGTGTTCAGGGACCGCATGTTTGACCGGCATTGTGGCATTGAGTTGTTTAGCTTGTTCTGTAGTACCAACTTCACAACAAAGTAGGGGCCGGCACGCAAGCGGGCGTCGGCGTTCGAAATTTGAATGTTATAATATGTAAAAAAATTACACATTATGGTCATAATGTTCAATATTCAGACAAGAAATGAGTTTTTACAAAGTAGTTTAACATTATGCTGATCGTAACGTGCGGTTTTTGGAGATAAACTAGTTTATCCTAGGCAAAACTAGTTTGTCCTGAAATCGGGTTTGGCCGGTAACAGATACACAATAATCACATAATCAATAAAATACACAATACATGCACACATAAAAGTAATAAATGCGTAATAATAATTGTCCTCTTAAATGTAAATCAAATTCATGATCTGTCTAAAAGAAAATCATTGATTGAGTAGTATGCCTTTCCAATCAGTATTTTTTAAAACAATCAGTATTTTTTAAGATTATGTTTAAACATATGTATTTATATTGTTATTTGTTTTAATTTCTCTGGCAGTCTGTTGTAAATTCTCGTGGTCATGCCGAATATACTTTTATCGTAGTATGCCGCTTTTCGTGGGTCAGCGCTCAGCTTATTATGGTTGTGTTTGCTCTTCATTTATTTAAACAGATGGATATAATTTAATAATACTTTGGACACTATTTACACACATTGATCTAGCCCCAAACTAGGATTCCCTGTATCTTGGGTACTAGACAACGATACACATACTTATATAGATAAATATTATACTTAGATAGATAAACAACCATGACTAGGATACAAACATCCGTTCTCATCAAACAAATATTTGCCCCACCGGGACTCGAACCCGGGACCTTTAGATTCGTAGGCAGGGTCACTGCCGACTCGGCCATTCAGGTCGTCAAATATATCGCACTACACAAACACTGCTGTTCAAATATGTATGGACACAATGATGGGACTTTCAATATCTCAAGATTAATATTAATATATCTGCAGCTATCAGTACTAATTAATTTACATATAGCACGTACACATTTCTTTTGAGCCTTAAATATTACATCTTTTGTGTGGCATTTCCGCAGAACATTATTCCATAACGTAATAATGATTCAACAAAGCCATGATACGCCATTAGTACAGCATCTTTATTGACCTGTTTAGCTAACATGTATAGGGCATAGGAAAATTTTCTTAGTTTACTACAAGTGCAAGTCGGCGTAGCAAACGAAGGGTTTCGTTGTCAATTATGTAATTAGTCAATTATTTGTTGCTTTAGAGGCCAAATAATTACTAGTTTTTGTGCAAATTTCAACTCCTGCCTATTACGGTTCGTGCATGGCATGAGATAGCCCGCTGACAGACAAACGGACAGCTGAGGCTTAGTAGTAGTTATGTCCTAAAAATTACAGGTACTCGTGGCTCTGTAAATAATATATAACCTAGTTACAAACAATGATGAACAAATAAAAATTTTTGTCTTTGTCTTTTGTCTTGAGCTGTAGACCTCGCGAGTGACACTTTCTTATAATAACACTTACAAACACGCATGCAAAATGCATCTGGTTAGGTACATGGAGTATGAAAATAGCCGCACCAATAACTTTGTAAACTTCATTTTGCGGACTTAAACCCAACCTATTGACTTTTCACTACAATTATATCGCCTCTACGAATCCAACGACACCTCATTTGTTAAAATCCGTCGAGCTGTTTGGACTGTAGCGGTTTTTTGAAATTTTAAACCCCCCACATCTCCGCCATTTTGCAAAATTTCCAAAAACTGAACGACAAAAAAAAAACTATTTAATTATCAAACCTGCTCACAAAAATTCATGAAGGTCAGTTGAGAAATGCGGCCCTTAGAGGATAACATCCGGACATATGTAAGCATTTTTGCCCAATCCTGAACGGAGACGCTTCGCTCGCTTTTCGCTTGGTCAAATAGGAACATAGAACATACCATAGTAATGGTTGGAGGTTCGTTATTGTGAAAAAGGCCATGAATTTTTTGACGAATCGCCGAAAACATGAAGTCGTTCATCGTCCGGCCCTGGTTTTTCAGGGAACTTAAATTCAATGTTCTCTTTCGACTGCTTTATATTGCTGATTTCGGCAGTTTTTCCACACACTTTTCCACGTTATGTTTATATGTGAGTGACGTCGCTGTTTCTGGTCCCCACAGCATAGGGTATCCCTGTGTGGGGCCAGAAGCAATGTAAGTGCCTGTATGAACATTATTTGCTTAGGATGATCCGTAGGCAAATCTTCAATTCTTCTTAAAATACGTATTTTAGGTGTTGCGGACCATAGTCTATTCTGTAACACTAAAAGAAACCCGAGGTATATTTTTCTTCGGCGTCAATACTCCTTCGAAGAACTTGGTTTAGGGTCCATAACAAACAAGTAACCGGAACAACAAAAATAGCGGAATTACAACGGAAAAAGGACGCATTCATGCACTCAGTCAGAAGGAGGGATGATGGCGGTGCAGTCTGTTCCCCGACTAGGTGAAATTTCGTACATTAACCCCTAGACACTTCTCTTTCGCTCGCGCTTAAATTATATTGACGTCGCGCTCGCACAGTTAAATTGCGAGCATGTGCGAAGTTTAGTTTGAAGCCGACCGCAACTGCGAAAGCTCGTGGGGAACAGAGACAAAGAGCGTAGTTACGATGCGAGTGAGCGTGACAGCGTACCGACGTAGAAAGCTCGCTGTCACGCTCACTCTCGTCGTAACTATTGGTATACGAATTTGTACCTGGCCGCCGACGAAGCCGGTCGGCTCGGTTAGGGATATCGTAATTTTGCCATATGTGAAAGTAAAACGGTCAAACCAGTAATTAATTTGTAAAATATGTTATAATGCTTATTATAAAGTCATACTCTAACATATTAACCAGTTTTTCATTATATTTGGAATTAATGAGAACATCATTATGAACATTTTTTGTGGCAACATTATTTCGAGAAGTGACGTTTAAAGCTGTCAGTTTCCTTCGTATCAATCAGGGTATACACGAGATTTATTAAATCAAGAGGAACCCCCATACAAGAGACGTGTTTTAATTTAACACCCCCCAGCGATGTACATATATTTGCGGCTTATCACATGGTTGTGGTGGCGCAATTGGTTTGATATCGGTTTCGCCATTTTAGGGTTCTGGGTTCGAATCCTCGTTCGGAAAAATATTATTCGCTTTTTGTATTATTATTTGTATTGGTTAAGTTTTCTTGTTTGATGGTACGGAACCCTTCGTGTTCCGTACCATCCGACCCGCACTTGACCGATTTTTGTTTGTAGCAGATATTATTGTAAATTGCAGTGTTGGTATGTCGACACGCCATGCCGAAATTCCTCGACCGCTGTTCGGCGTGATTGCGCCACGTCGCGTTTTGGTAACTTCGGTCGGGCGTATTCGGCGGCAACGCATTTCGGTCGCGTAATTTCCGCTGTTATGGTGTGTCTACGTCAGCGTAAATTCAGCCGCGGTACTTCGGCGCGGAAATTCGGCATGTTGTGTCGGCATACTATCTCAAATTATATAATTATTTACGAGTAGTACCTAGTTCCCTCAATAGATATAATTTCTTCGAAATGGTGCACATTACACAAGAAACAATCAAACTATATATGTGATCCTCACATCCCCGCAGACACTTCTACGACACCTACGACAAACTCAACGGCCAGATCCCAGACCTGAAAGTCGTTATACCAGAAGTGAAGTCCAAGGTGCTGGCCGGCTGCCTGCTGGTGTTCAGTGGACTGGTGCCCACTCACCAGCGACTAGCGACCTCTCGTGCCTACATGCTGGCCAGGAGTCTAGGGGCCGAGGTGACACAGGACTACACACCGGAGACTACGCATCTCGTGGCTGTCAGATCCGGTAGGTTTATACTCCACGACTCAGGGTGTGGGGCCAGAAGCAATGTATGTGCCTACATTTAAATGTTAGGTCGCCAAAACAACAAACAAACATGGCGCCAAGGCTTTTCCCGTACGGTGCGTTAGGGCCAAGTGTGTAGGATTAGAAGGATACGGGATAACTGTGGTTCGTGACGAGTGGGCGGCGCGGCGAGCGATAAATACTCTAACAAATTAAATTCATACACAAGTACTGTGACGTTTGTTCACGGCTCATTATTGCGTTACAAATGTGTGTCCTCGACAATATTATCAGCTGTTCTGTAACGCTGTGAAGTTATTTATGAGCATTGTGAGCTTCGCGACTCAGTTATTGTTCATATCGGGTAAGAGTTACATACCTACCTAAGTTAGACAAATAATTTTGATAATGTGTTTCAATATTTTTCCCCAAATCGTGTAACTTGTGCAATCAGGATTCAACAAATCGCCATTCTGAGCAAATGTAAGTTATGCCATCGCGGGTTTTCACACATTACATTACAATTCCAGGTACGGCCAAAGTGAATGCCAGTAAGAAGATGGAGGGCAGGCCGCACAAACTGCACGTGGTGACGCCGGAGTGGCTCTGGACCTGTGCGGAGCGGTGGGAGAGAGTGGACGAGCGATTGTTCCCGTTGCAGCGAGGGGGGCAGGTATGCTACTTCTCCAAGACGACCTCTGTGGCGCAGCGGTTGTGGCTCTGCCTGTCATGCGAGAGGTCCCGGTTCCATCCCCGGCCGGGGGTAAAGAAAAAAAACGGCCAAATGCGATACGGACTCGCGCACTAAGGGTTCCGTACCATTATCTATAAAAACGGCATAAGAATCACGTTTGTTGTATAGGAGGCCTCCTTAAATATTTATTTTAATTTAATTATTTATTTTTAAAGTGAAATAATATATCTCAATATTCTATGAATGAATTCCACGTACTGGCAAGCGCAGTGTGGGTCGGCCACCTACGAAATGGACCGACGACCTGGTGAGGATCGCTGGATCTCGTTGGATGCAGGTGGCTACGGACCGGTCACGCTGGAGTGCGATTGGAGAGGCCTATGTTCAGCAGTGGACGTTAACAGGCTGAAATGATGATGATGATGATGATGATTCTATGAATATTTAAAGCGTTCACCTGTTGCCGTTATCAATATCGAAAAAACAAAATCACGTTTGTTATATGGGAGCCCCCATAAATATTTGTTTTATTTAATTTATTTTTAAAGTAAATATATAACTAAATATTATGTGAATATTTCAAGCGTCTACCTGCTGCCGTTATCAATATCGAGCAAAAAAATCACGTCTGTTGTATGGGAGACATTAGGGAGAGACTTTAAATAAAAACAAAACCCGTGATTGTTGAAAAACGCTGCAACTGGACTAATGGATCAAAGATAATTTTGCACACTAATTTACTTTAATAAAATGGTGTTTTTAGTAGCCTTGCTTTTTATATTTTCTCGCAGGAGGTGCGAAAAGTAGAGTGATTAAATTCCACGCCTCAACCGAACGGGCGTGGAATCTTGGTAGGGTTGTTTTTCACCAGAAGTTCTGACCTTTGACGCCGTGGACCGGAGTTCGAAAGCTCAATTCGAGGCAGGAACACGGGATGAGGAGCACAAGGGTGGGGGGAGAGGAGTCGAATCTTACTCTCGTCGTAGCCCGATGCTGTCGCCGTCGTGTTGCTTGCCGACACAATAATAAAATAAATACAATTAAACCAACTAAAATCACAAAAAATTAAAAGTATCTAAATTCTCAACAATCTAAAAAAGAGTCGCTGTCCGAATGCGACGAATTGATCCCCGAATCACTTTAACCTTTCACAACACGAAGCACTCACTCCGATGACGTGAATCTACTTATTTCCCGACGATTGTTCCGTGCTTATTATAATTAACATTCCGACCAGGCCCGACACCTGTGTTAGACAATTATTACAAATAAAATACAGCCAAGGCCCGAATGCCATGTGCCGACATTTTCTCCATGTTCCAAAAAAGTAACCTCTAACTCGTCATCTCGTTTCTATACAAGTGACAGCTAGCTAGTTCCGTTCCGATCACTCGCGATCCGAGTCGCGCAACAAAAAAAGTTGCGCTCCGAAGCATAAATATTAAACATAGAGTACTCCTCGGGGATAAAGATGTTTTGTCTTGGGCACTGTTGAAGCCCTCACTGCATTCAGGACTCAGTCATAAGTCCATTCGTTCGCTCGAAAATCAACTCAAAATAGCTTCACTTCGCTCGGCAGTTAAGTCTGGGGTCCTTCGTTACATTCAGGATTCAATATCGCGCCCGCGGCATAAAACAGTGCTTTATTGCATCTACTATTATGAACGTTATTGTCAAAACGGTTTTCTTGATCGCCAGTTGTATGTGTTTTGTATATGTATTTCCAACATTGAGTTGTGACGTCATGGCATATGGTGGTAAATTTTCGCAGCCGGCACAAGCACTAGCTCCACACTGTACCCCCGCAGCGGGCACAAGCACTAGCTCCACTTTACCCCCCCCCCCGGCAGGTGTGCGCACGCCGCCCCCCCGCGCACTGCAGCTCGCCGCCCCCCGCGCCCGCGCCCGCCGCCGCCCCGCGCCGCCGCACGCCCTCCGGCCGCTTCATGGACACGCTCAACCCGCTGCTCAGCTTCTCCAGCGACGACATCGCCGACATGGACCGCGAGGTGAGTATACGAGTATACTTGGCGGCCGATATGAGCTTGCTAATCACTCGCCTTATTATGTATTTCCTGATATCAGTCGCAATGCCCTTCCAATGAGATATCGACCAATCATATCGCAAGAAGATACAGCTCATGTAAAATAATCGTGTTCTTATTATTAGGTTATTTAATTTGACTGTTGTTGCGATTTAAGTCAGATTTACATAATGAGGCTCCAGGACAAGTCTGCACCGTGAACGCTTTACCTGTTATGGATTGCGAGTTTGATCTGCTGCACTGAACTGACCATACGATTGGACTACCAAATAATACAAGAATCTAGGCTAAAACTTCGCCAAAATTAATGAAGTTCTTTTATCGTATCAAATGGATAATAACGGGTTTTGCGGACTTCTGAATAATGCGTTGTACGTCAGCCTCACTGCACCTAACCTGCGTCGCGCCGATGTGATGTAGGTTATCCCGTAACTTAGTTTTGTCTTGAGTTTGAGAGTCGTATCTCACCAGAAAATAAAGACGAACTGTCTTCTTCATTTCGAAGTAAAAGACGAGAACGACAACAGCCTATATCAGCAACCGTGTAGGACGGCTCGTCTGTTGAAGTCAATTGAAATTCTCACACACATTAATTTCAGGTTGAAGACATCTTCAACGAGTCTGACGAGAGCTCGTCGGAAGACGAAGCGAAGGAGGCCAGAGACGATGACCTGGACGATGAAGAGAACCCGCCCGAGAACAGGCTACTTACTGTCGACAATGAAGATAGCTCACAAGACAGGTAAAGTGCCGTGTTTTTAAAACCACGATGCTAACAGACGCGTGTAACAAGTTTAGGTCGGCCGCAGAAGGTTTGCCGATCACTACGTTACGTACGAAGCCTTACGATGTCGTCGGCAAACATTCTACGTCCCACTTTTTTATGCACAATGAACCGGTTTTGATCCACAGTGACAGTTTACTAGGTTTAAGTATTTAATTTATTCCTTGGCATTTTATTTATACTAGTTATTGTTCATTGCCTACCCTTTTATATTAATATTTCCTTTAATGTCTTGGTTTGCTGGAAGAAATTAGAGATAAGCTCGCCTTTGTATACGCATTTTCTTTTAATGTAAATTGTCAAATATTTGTGTGCAATAAATAATTATTACTTATGAATAGGTTCATGCGTCGCTATGTGTGGCTTGAAGCTATGTTTGTTTCAGGTTACAAGACAGATTGGATGCAGAAGATTCCAGTGAATCGGATAAAGATGTAGAAGGTGTGTATCAATTTCACTTTGATTTCATGAAATAGTATTTGGACCTAGCCTATGCCTAACACTGGCCATTGGGTGGAATAGTCGCAATAGAATACTGACCACTCATCTGTGATCAGCAGGCCTCTTGAAAAATGCGCGATCATCTTTATTTATAATTGTTGTTCTTGCAGAGTCAACACCACGCCCGCGCAAGCGCGCACGTCGCTCGCCGCCCAGTGACGACTCGGAGCCCGAGCCGCCCGACGACGACGACAGCTCCTGGAGACTCATGGGGGCTGCGCTGGAGCGGGAGTTCTTAGCGCAGGACTGACCAGCGACACAAACAACCGGGATAACAATAAATGATGTGTTTGATTTACAAATTAGGGAGTTTTATTTGGATAGGTAGTTGTTATAAATCTGGAGTCAACCAAGACTACCCTACCTATCATGGCTATGCTACCCTACCGATCATAGCATGCTACCCTACCCCTACCTGGAATTTAATATAGGGTGTCCGTTATGGTAGCGTACACTTGGTGATTTCACGGTTTCGTTTTTATGCCCATAAATAGTGAAAAAGTAAACAAAATGGTGCCTCATCAGTTCAAGAAATAATGACCATTCTTTGTGTGTATCCTACCGTAACGGTAGCGCTAGTGCACCCAACACCGGTCGCAAGAACGGCAAACATCCAAGATACGAATTGAACACAAAATAGTGCAATACCCACAGCACGAGTGCTCACGAACCGGCGTTTAGATAGCGTACCCATAATAGTGCAAGTAGAAAGCGACATTTTCCGTTTATGAATCATATATTAAAAAATAGTGCCTCAACCAGTCCCAAATATTATGGATATTAAAATAAAATTTTAAGTTCTAGGAACAAACATACTGTCGTAAAGGCGTATACAAAAATGATGGTTGTTATTTCAATTACGGGCCACGGGCTTTGTTGAGCGATGCTACGTAGTTTGGGTGATTTATATTTGATGGTATGTACTAGACACAACATTTGTGGTACTAGATGTACGCTAATGGTATGTGTCTTAAATATACAATTGTAGGTGTAACTTCTCGTCACTAAACATTCAGTGAATCCAAAACGAAATATCGATACCATGGAAATGACCTTAACTGAAAAATATTTCACAATGTTGTCTATATTTTATTTGCGTTATAAATCCACAATAAAGTATGAAAACACCAAAATGTTCGCAAGACTTACATTGTAGTTTAGTAATAGTCTCAACACAACTTGTTTTTTGTGATGTGATGACGTCATGCGTTGTAGGCTCTGCTCGATACCGGCGTCAGTGGCAATGGAAATTTTAATGAGGACAATTTAAATGATCACCAAAATATTTTTTTCTTACCCAAAATGAGTAAATGATCGCCAAAAGTTGCAGAAAATATCAGGGCAAAATAGTGCGGTAGCTTAGGTGAAGGGTAAAGAGGGTGAGCGAAGCGAAGCCCCCTTTATCCTTCGTTGAACATGTAAGAACAACAAAAAATACTTAAAACATAAACTTGTACACAGAACATAAAAAGAAGTTTGGTGATCATTTATCCAAACACAATTTGGTGATTCTGGTAGTAATTTCGAATTTATTGGTAGTAAATATTCGTTTTTTTTTTTTATTGTTTAAACACGCCAATTTTAATAAAACTAGAGAGTTGGGAAACTAAGAAATTAACTTTTTATTTCAAAATTTATATTTGATTGGAATTGGATTGGAATATTATCATTAGGAATAGTCTAAATCAAAATGCGTTTTTTCAAGTGTACATTATAGTTGTTCTACCAGTCTGATTTTGAATAAAACATATCTAAAACAAATCAACTACACATAAAATCTTAAGATAACATATACTCCTAGTGGCTCTGTGAGCTGGATTTATTTTTTATTATTTTCCACCCCAGTTTTGCATTTTCTTTCAACACCACATAAAAACTTATGAATGCACCTGGTTCTATTCTATTTTTGTTAATGGCAGTTGGTTGCCTATCGACAAATTCTGCCAGGTCAAGGTGGCGCGCGCTAAGCTGTGTCCACTTCTCGACTTCAGCCTCCCTCTGAGGGCGAAGCTCGTGATCTACAATACCTACGTGAGATACCGCCTCAGCCACGTGGCCCCGGCATGGTACGCCCTGTGCTCGGAGACGAACAAACGGAGACTCCGAGCCCAAGAGAACCTCTCTCTGCGTACCATCGTCGGCGCCCCCCGCTATGTGAGGAACGTGACAATCCAGAGGGACCTAAGATGGGAAACCGTGGATCAGTTTGTCCAGAGGCTGGCGAAGGGCATGTTCGCGCGTGCGGATGCGTCACAACACCCGCACATCGCCGAACTGGCGCCGACCACGCGCACCCGCCCGACCGCCGCCGCCGCCTGCCACGCGAACGGTTGCCTAGCCGGCGATCACCCACTGCATACCAGCGCCACATGAACACCACCGCCCGCAAGGGCCACCCGATGACCTGTCCACAGGAGTGGACAGAGGCGATTCCTCGGGAACAGGTCCATGGACCTGACCCCGACTCCCCACGGGCCAGAAGGGGTACGTGAGAAGACTTGAATGATGATGGACAATCTGTGGGAGTTTCTACGCCCTTCTTCTCGCCCACAGTGGTCCAATGTAGAGAAGAGGCAAAAAATGACGATATATGTAAATACCTACAGTAATAAAGACATTTGGAATTTGGAATGAAAATCTGCCAGTGTCAGGTGTAAGTGTAAGGCTTGACATGGAGGATTAGACAAGCCGAGGAATTAAGGATTACTCTCATAGAAATTATACTTTGTGATGGTTACGTACACAGTAGCCGCACTTTGTAAACTACATTTTGAGATTTAAAATATAAACTTATTAATTTTTTACTAAAATAATATAGCCTATGTCACCTCTCAACTGTTGTTGCAACGTGACACTGTTCGCGCGCCTCGCTTTGCAGGACGATGAATTGCACTTTAATGCGCTACAACAAGAGTTGCTATTTAATTGAATCTTTGCGAAGAGTCCATCTGTACCTACTGCAAGAGAATCTTTTTCCGAAGAGTCCATCTGTACCTACTCCTTATCCATCAGTGGTGTGACTGATTGCAGGCTTGACCACACCCTAATACTGGGGGTGTGTCTAACTTCTTAACGTAACAAAAATTGGACCGCGATTTTGAACTTTAACACCTTGAGTTAAGGTTCAAATCTATGAATAGAAAATGACATCTATAGATGCTCGCGGTCGTTGGCCGGGGGGTAGTGCATTCGGTATTTGTTTCGTGCTTCCTACCAGACGTATCGTTGTGTTTGTGTTGTGTCTCACTTCTGCTTTTCCTTTGAACCTCTATTCCTATTACCTCCGATTTGTGACCTGTGCGTATATTGAATAAAATACCCTAGTCAGAAGTCACGATTCAAATTTATTCCGTAACAGTAGGTGGCGCCGGTTCTGAATTGAGAAATTCACTAAGTTAATACTTGAGTATCATTATGTCCCGTTCTTTTTTGTGACATCTGCATGGACAGAACTATACCTACTTACGTATTTGATTAGTGAATAATCAATTCAGAAATTGGAGGTTAATCATGATTTGCCAACCATAGTTGAATTGGAACTTTCATTGAAGTAAGAAATATTTTTGGGCAAAACACTGCATTAGCTTAGGTGCAGATTAAAGGGGGCGAGCTTAGCCAAGCCCCTGAAGTCTTTGTGTTACGTTGACATGTATAACACTAAAAACAACAAGTTACCTACTGAATACAAATTCTTTTAAATGGCTATTTCATGATATAGTCAATCCATGGTTGGCTATTTCATGAAATTAACAAATTCTACGATATACCTACTAAATCTACATACATTTTCTTCTATCGCTAATAATATTTATAACATGTAGAGGTGCCTATAGTATTGTAAAGATGGATTTATTAAGGAAATTACTTCTATTCATGTCTGTACTTTTTGTATCATTAGAATTTAAGTATCTTTTAATTATGTTCTACTGCAAATTCTCATGTTTTGGGACTGGTTGAGGCACTATTTGATGCACTATTTTATGACATAGCATTCTTCTACTTGTGTATTTAGATAGCCTACTAAACGCTGGCTCGTTAGTTGTTAAAATGTAGTTTGTTATCTCCATTGCTATAAAACTTTGTACAGTGAGGGCACTATTTATGCAATGTTTTTGTAATAAAATTTGTATCTTGGATGTTTGCCATTTTTGCCAACAGTGTTGGGTATTACTGTAGCATATACACAAATAATGGTCATTATTTCTTAAACTAATGAGGCCCTATTTTTTTTACTTTTGCACTAACTGTGCACTTTTTATGTGCATTTTTATAAAAACCAACCGTGAATTAACCATGTGTACGCGCTACCATAATGTAAACAATGTAGGTAGGATTCACAGAGATGCCAGTATCTCTCAAATCCAGATGTTCAAGAACAGCTGTGCTAGAAACAGTTCAAAACTTCAAACTAAATCTGATTGATGTTGGTGGCCACTGAATTTGTAGCATTGTAAGCTTTACATGATTTTAGAATATGACCAGGTAATAAGATTAAAATGCAATTTTTTTTTTACATACCTACATCACTAATCTATATTTACACTATCAGCACAAATGAAAAATTAGATTGCATATGGGTCGTTTTCATCAAAAACATGGAACTTTGTGTATGTTGGTTTCGAAGTAAAGTCTCTCTTGCCATCCTGCCAACCTCTGGGTGGTGCATTTGTATAGTCAAATGTAGACTTGAGTTTTCCATAAATTTCTGTCTCCCTTTCAACATCTTCTCTGTAACGTTCCTTTGCTACTTTCTTTCCTGTTATTGGATCTGTAACATCACCAAATGGATAGACTACTTCCTTGATCTCATGAGTTATAAGTTTGGTAAGTTTTTCAGGTAGTGCTCTGATCAAGACAATGTCGCCGGTCTTGCATAGCTTCTCAGGGTCATGGCAGTAGAAGAATTCGTCTTTTCTGAAGTACTGTAAGGTAATAATGATGATGGTAAGTTATAAAAGTAAGGTCAGAGTGTCGATAAGGGGGCGGAACCTTTTTACTACTGTTATAAATATTGAAAAAACACTAACCATGAGTAAATTTTCATCCAATTCTAACCTCTTCACACGAATTTTGGCAGCATTTTGTTTCACAGTAGGAACGCATTGTCCCAGCAAAATAAACTTTCTTGCATTCTCCACTAAATGTTTAGCCATGTTCTGTCTGTTCCTCTCAGACTGATGTGTAGATATATTGAAATTGAAAATGAATACCTATGTACCTATGTAATTGAAATTCCAATAAAATATAGATATGTATCCTAAACTATTTTTTTATCTGTTTTATTTACGGCCGGCCCTGGCTGGACTGGAAATTTCAGTATATAACAAGGTACTCTGTGACTGGAAACCAAAGAGTATATAATTTACTACTATATTTGCTGGAAACGTTCTTTTTTAGGGTTCCGTAGAGAACAAGGAACCCTTATAGTTTCGTCAAGTCTGTCTGTCCGTCCGTATGTCACAGAAACTTTATGCAGAAACTATTGGGACAACCTTTGAGTAATGTAATAATGTATAAATCCTAGAGACGCTAGCTCGAACAAAATATGTGCCCGGCCTCTTGACGAGAGCGGGTGTCAGTTGTCCTAGATAAAAATATTTGCGCTCAGATGCGACATGCCGAAGACGTACAATAATGTACTCTGTGGACGTACAGTCGCCTTTGCCCAAAAGTACCTATCAAGTGAATCCTGCCTATACTGGTTGCATACTTTTAAGCGCAGGCGACTTATAATGTGTATTTGGGAATAAAATAAAAGAGAATATGCACATTTCCAATATTTTAATAGGATTTTATTTTTTCATTGGCTGTTATGTTGTTAGTCAGTTTAATAAATAAATTGACAGTTCTTTAAATTTTCGTCAGATGATAACTATCATTAATAAATTGTGGTAGTAAAACATAAGCGGTATTTCTGCGCAAGGGTCTACCTGTCACTGCTATGAAAATCCTTATCATCTTGGGCTTGCTGGAAGAAATCTCTTCCTAGAGATAAGCTTGCCTTTGTTTTTTTCCATAAGTTTGTAATGTGAATTTTCAAGTGCAATAAAAATTTACAAAATATATGACGTGCATAACACGTTGGTATTCGGAAATGACACATCTGCATGCAAAAATCTTGTTACTCTTTGATTTTTTAAGAGAAAACATGGCTGTCGCTTTGTTGATTTTTGTAATTCACAAAATATTATTGAATATGCAAATTTTACTGATAATGAAGGGTAAGAAAAGTTATTCCTCGGCTTTTTGGTCTGTACGGTGTAGTTTTTACAGTACCGCAGATCACATGATGGCATTATTTAGTTTCTTACTCTCGCATCAAGCGCTTGGCACAGACTGAATTGGGGTTGAGTGAATTCACTCTACTTATAGCTGCAAGAAAGTCAATTTGCGCGCCTACTCTAGTATTTATACATTATTACTTAAAGGGGACAACACAGTTGAAACTTGGTAGTCGATGTATTCTGCAAACCGCTTTACGGTTTTTATTCAAAATTGAAAAATTTAATTAATTAAAGTGGGCTCCACTCCACATACATGGAACTGAAACCAAAACCTTTTTTTTTTCTTCGAACCTATATGTATATAAAATTACGTTGAGGTTCATTAAACCATTTTTCCTCAAACTAAATCCTTAAAGAGACAGACCCTTCCAAAGTGGAAAAATGTGTCCCCCCAACTTTTGAAGAAAGAGAGTGAAAAATATACAAAAAATATATGCTGTGTATTTCAACTCAATACACACTTTCAACGAAAATTGGTTTCAACAAAAGCAATACGGAGTTTTTAAGATATAAAACATTTATTAAAAACCGCAAAGATAACTTTGTCAGTCATACAAACACTATGAAAAACAAAGTTACAACACAAACATCCAGTCACATAATTACTTCCTACAACGGAACCCTTCATGGGCGAGTCCGACTCGCACTTGGCCACTTTTATACTTTATAATCTCAATGAATGACTGAATGTTCGAAAGATTGATTTTGCGTTTTTGGTTGCCTAGCTTGACATTCCACAGATTAGTAAATTAAGAATAGTTTCGCACGCGAACAAACAAATCTTTCTTTTGTAAGTATTGAGTATGTGTTTTTGACAGTTCGTGGATGGTCTACTAGTCTATCTTGCCTATGATTACTCAGTAGTGAAGTTTCGCTCTAAACGTTCGTTGTAATTTTTGTTTTGATTTGTGATTATCTCCCAATAAATGCAAAATCGACAAATACGTTGAAATTATGTCGGATGAGAATATCACAGTGAGCGATAATTCTGATATGGAAGAATGTGGAACTCCAGAACTTCGTGGATATTTGAGTAAATGGACAAATTATATTCACGGTTGGCAGGATAGGTTTATTGTGCTGAAGGATTCCACTTTGTCCTATTACAAGAGTGAACTAGAAAGCAATCTTGGATGCCGCGGTGCCTTATGCTTGAAGAAAGCCAAAGTCAAGGTAAGTGTAGTTAATCAAGTGTACTTGTGAATGTTTATCAGCTTAAGGTAAAGTCCGATTGGTGGGGCGTCTGTGCTCTCATCACTGTAATTGTATGCAATGAATATCCAATAAACTATGAAGCGGCCTTGAGTGCGCATCGGATCATAAAGTTCTGTGGTTAGTAAATAAATGTGGTGTATTTCCTTATGTTTAATTTAGCCATATTTTATCCACAAATGTGTTGCTTTGCCCGCAGCCTCATGAGTTTGATGACTGTCGCTTCGATGTCTCTGTCAATGACTGCGTTTGGTATCTTCGTGCGACAAACCCTGAGGAGAAGCAGCAATGGATTGATGTCTTGGAATCATTCAAAGTATGCATTTTTGTTCATATTTTTCCTGTACCCGATATCAGATGTATATGATAAAGTTGGACCACAGGATAATGTAGTGAAAACCTCACACTATTTGGTTAAAACTATCTAAAACCATACCATTTTTGAAAATTTTATCTTTTTTATGTGTTTTAGTTAAAATTGTTGCATCATCAGGAAGCATAAAAACATCCAGGATAAAAAACTTTTTTATAGTTATTTCAGCATGGCCGCTTCACATTCACTTCACTTCATGCTTAGTCAGCCATGGAGGGAATCTTGACAACTAATTTACTCTGCCTACACAATAAGCCTTTTTACTAATGCCTATAATTGCTTGTATCTTGAAGTGATTACCATTTTTAAGTCTATTAGTGCCAAGGCTATGAATTATTATTATTCACAAATTGCATTTCAAAAGAATCTTCATAGCTCATTGCATTTTGTTCTAGTTCACAATCTAGTTCCAATGTTGTTAATTACTAACTATCTACAACTGTGTTTATTACAATAGATATGTTGCTGTGGATGTGATAACTGTATAGAACATTTTTTTTTTCTGATGAGGGAATTTGTCCAATCCTTGTCTAAAGGCTCAGTCAGATTCCTACAATTATTTTTCAATTGAGTATTATTAACCTAAGATTTCAATTTATTTAATTATCAGCTTCTACTCTAGTAATAAATCTTCAAGTTGGAAGATAGCTAATTGGTAGTAAAACAGTAAATTGTATCAAGTAACAGGATTACTGTTATCTTTGTACCTTGACATTAACAATGGATGTGTATGCCTCTTAAAGATAACAATGTCCTTCAGCAAATATTTTTGGGGAAAAAATGATCTCAAAATAGCTTCTTTACAGTGATTCATATTTGAAACTTTAATTTATAGTATGTACCTAACTGTTGGTATACCTAATGCATCTTCTGAGCTGCATATAACATTTGAAGAGTATGAAAAAGCAGCAAGCATTATATTATAATTTAACTTGTTATCAACAAGAATGTCAGTAAAGGTACAAATGTTTGTATGAATCACATCCTGATAAATTGAATATAAAACTGCCAATGCAACTTACTTCTCAACTTCTGAGATATAAACCAAACATTGTGAATGTTGCAAGATTGAACATTATTAACTTAGTAGATCTTTGTTAAAGAAGTGCAGACTAGATTATCCCTAAATTCTTGCTAAGTGTACACAAACTATAGTATGAAATTAGATTTTAATGATGAATTATGATTCAAATTAATATCTTAAATTGATCATGGTCTAATGTAACCATTGTTAGGTTAATTTTGAGGATCTCTCTAATTTTCTTAGCTATTGGTCAAGTACCAAGCACACCGAGCTGTCTGACCTGATTACAGGGTACTTTATTAATATGACTTGATTGATTTGCTTTCTCTTGAGCCAGGCCCAAATTTTAACAGTTTTGAACTCTTTCGCCTAAGAAATACAGTAAAAATCTGGTGAGGCAAAATTATTGACTACAAAAATTAGGTAAAGGACACATCGTCCGTAGACAGGCACTCAGAGATAACCTGGTAATCTGATAATGCATGTATTTTGGGTCTCTGTATAAGTTGATATAAGGATTTACCTCCCATGGCATTTCTAGAAATGCCATTTCTCATAGGCGTGCCATATCTGCGCTCGCGACGATACAGTCCAGTTCTATAGCGACAGACACGGCCGCACTTGGTGCTTAATGTCTTCATAATTCATATCTCCACATAGTTTGTCCCCTGCCAAGCAATGTAGATGTTGTGGCTCTGCCTGGGAGCGCGGTAGCAAGCCACAGGTCTAAGGTCACAATTGAATGATTTTAGTTATTTTTCACAGATTTTTTATAAATATTTTTTGCATTAGTAACTTTTCAAAACAACATCTTGTATGTATAAAAATATATATTTTTCCAGGTGGAATCAGGGTACGGTACAAGCTCAGACAGCAGCTCCAATGGCGGTGGGCTGCGCAGGCAAGGCTCAGTCACGTCCCTACAGTCCACGGGGTCAGATGGTTAGTTCACTTTCTGCTCCACCAAGCCAACTTGGTACCTGTCAGGCTTCTTCCTTCTCAGTTGCACACACAAATCTATGAAAAGAAAGGTGGGTGTGATATGAGACGCAAGATACCTTACAGATGCCTAGTTGGCTTGGTGGTGTATAATTATAAGCTACAATAGTATGATTGAATCTATTAAAGAGCTCCGTGGTCTCACGGCTTTCACACTTGTTGCTCACACAGTAGAAGCAGGTTGGAATCAGTGGTGCAATGCAGAGAAGAGGCAAAATGACATTTGCTAAGAACATAAATAAAGGAATAAAGGAATTTTGACTTTAAACAGTGAATGTACAATTTTGACTTTGACTTTACACAGTAAAAGTAAAATGCGGATTTAAAAAAAGAAAAGAGCTTATTTTTTTTTTATTTCTTCCCTTAAAACATACTTATTTTTGGCTAGGGGTCCAAAAATTACCCTGCACATAAAATGAATCCCAAAATATGTAAGCGCGAATCTCGCTAACGGCTGGGCCGATTTGGATGAACTTTTTTTTGAAATATTTGTCGAAGTCTTAAGAAGGTTCTTCATTCAACTTCATAATCTTGCTCAACACAGACCTTGCTGTTAATAATTTTGTAATTATTTATTCCTGCTTATTTTTTTTTATTTTTTTTTCATATTGGTATTAGTTAAGCACAACCAATTTTTAAAAGAGATCTAAAAATCAATCTGTGGGAGTTTCTACGCCCTCTTTTCCCACAGTGGTCCAATGTAGAGAAGAGGCAAACAATGACGTTTGCCAAATATATGTAAATATATACAGTAATTAAGTACTTTGACTTGTGATTCATTTATTATTTAAGATCTACGCTCTTGTCGGTGGAGTTCCTACCATGCACTTCTACATACTGCCCTCTCCTTGACGTCCTGATACGACACTACATTCTAAAGGAGAAAAAAAAAACGGCCAAGTACGGTTCGGATTCGCGCACGAAGGGTTCCGTACCATTATCTATAAAAACGGCAAAAAAACACTTTTGTTGTATGGGAGCCCCCCCCCTTTTTTTTTAAGTCCGTATATAACTAAGTGTTCTGTGAATATTTCAAGCGTGCACCTGTTGCCGTTATCAATATCGAGCAAAAAAATCATGGTAAAAAATCTGTTGTATGGGAGACCCCTTAAATATTTATTTTATTCTGTTTTTTAGTATTTTTTGTTATGGCGGCAACAAAAATACATCATCTGTGAAAATTTCAACTGTCTAACGATCACGGTTCATGGGATTCAGCCTAGTGACAGATGGACAGACAGACGGACGGACAGCGGAGACTTTATGATAGGGTCCCGATTAGCACCCTTCGGGTACGGAATGGATAGTAAAAATCGTTCTTTCAATAGAAGGCGTTGCTACCGGACTGCCGCAGTACAATCGCTTTTGACAGAACGGGGTATGTCGGGTCAGGCAGTAATTTCATGTTTTTTTTATAGTGCAGTCATATTAGGCTTCCCACCTCGGAATGAGAGATAATAAGCTGTAAACTCGATACCTTGATTTTAGTGCTCTAAAAGTTATCTCAAAAGCCCCATAAAATGTTGTGCCTGCGTCGTAAGTTATTCCAGGTTAAAGGACACAAAAATAAGTTTTTCGCGATTATCTCGGTTTCTATAGCTCCAATAATGAGAAAGATTATTGTAAAATTGTAGAGCAAAAAATATGCGACTTTATTTTAATATTTTTTTTCATAGGCCCAACTGTTTCTGAGATAGAGGGTAGAGAGCCCGCAGCGCTCAGCCATACTCACTGTGATGCAAGGTCAACCATGTATCTCAGTGAATGTATGATATGATATATAATGAATACCTTGTATGAAGTTATTAAATCATTGAAACATCATTAAAAAATAATAATTTGTATTATATATTAGTTAATACATTATATTTATCAACATTTTGTATATGTTACTAATATATTCATTCACTCAGAAGAAATACTTATGGTATATCCTAATTTTACATTCATTTATTTAAGCAGAAATAAAACTAGCTCTTATATATTTTCTTACAATTTGAATTGAAATGAAGTGAAAATATATTATTCCTTAATTATTTAAAGAACAAAAGTATTAATTTTCTTCTTCTTCGTCGACATATTCCGGGCATGTGAAAATGTCTGATTCATTGTCATCATCTCCATTGTCCTGAATCATTGTTTCCAGGCCTTCCAGAATTACCGGGTCAAATGCACCCTTTTCCTCAGTCGCTTTGTGATGAAACAGAATTGTAACAAGTTGGTCCATTACACTGGCCACAAGCTAAAGTGCATTGCAACTCCGAATTTCTGCACCTACAGCGTGCACCACATTCATTCTTACAATTACAGAAAAGTGTATAAAGTAATTCCTCAGGAGCTGGTGCTATTATTGTTGTTATTGGCTCCTGGAGTTAATTTTGCAGGACCGGTCCCCATTCCTGGGGTTCTAAATCATGCCCTAACCATTTTTGAACCTGGTAATTTTTTGATTTATATGTTGATGGGCTGGGCTGCTGCACTTGTCGGTGGAATATTGGAAAACTGGACAGGTATTATGAAGCTTTGTAGACTTTATGATGGGTCGATAATATTATATCGATATATTGCCCTTAGATTTAGGAGCATTATATAACGCAATTAAGACGCCTAATCCATTTTCGTATAATTGCTGCACTAAGCTGTTTTCTTGTAGAATAAATTGAGCCACTTGGTTGATTTAGAGATTTGATAACAGTTTTTTTCTCTTTTTAAACAGCGCAGAAGTTGTGTCACTGCCGCTGATTCTTCTTCTTCGTCTTCGCCATGTTCTTATTCACTGCTATGATACATTTGCTTTCCCAATTGATCGCCAATTCGTACGCTCTGCGGCCACTGTCGTCCCTGCCGGGCCGGCTGTACTCCTGATGTCATCCTTCTCATTTCTGTACAGAGCCTCTAGGACAGAGCTTTAGAGCCCCATCTTCATCGGTGACTTTGGTTCGTTGGCGACTAATTCAGTCGTTCCGTATCATGTCGCGACGGGATACTCCGAGCACCGATCTTTCCATTGCTCTTTGTGCATGCATGTAAAAATAATATTTGTTTTTTTGGAAAGAGGACATTTGTCAAAACTTTTGACGAGGTAAGTATTATTAAATGAAATATTAGATAGATGCAAAATGTTATTAAATGTAATTAACTAACAAATAATGTAAAGGATTTATTGTTAATGATCTTTTAATGATTTACTAACTTTATACAAGGTATTATTCACTGAGGTTCATGGTTGACCTTGCATTGCAGAGAGTACGGCTGAGCGCTGCGGGCTCGCTGCCCTCTGTATTATAAAAAAAGATTAAAACAAAATTTGTCGCAAATTGTATGCTCTACAATTTTTATAATAAATGTTCTCGTCATTGGTGCTTAGAAACCGAGATAATCGCGAAAAAAAGATTTTTGCGACTTTTAACCTTGAATAACTTACGGCACAGACACGAGATTTTATGAGACTTTTGAGACTACTTTTAGAACACCAAAATGAAGGTGTATACGAGTTTACAGCTTAGCAAAAAAAAAAGGAGTCAACCTCGGAATGAGAGATCCTTTTTTTGCTTAAGTGACTGCGCTATTATTGTACTGAAATTAAAACCTATAGAAAACTTATGAGATGAAAGTTTTTAAAGGCGAGCATATCTCTAACAACAGATTTCTTTCAGCAAACCATCGTTGGATAGGAGAAGTAGATCGAGCGGGGTTAGAACTATGCATACAAATAAAAATATACTTTTATATCTATTATATAAAAAAATATCAGTAGATGTGTTGGTAAGCGCTAAACTCGCAAACGGCTGGTGCCAGTTGCTCAGGTCAGGAAGGTTAATTACATGTTATTTTCTTACGGATAGAAAAAAAACGCAAAGGGAACAGCCGAACAATATTATTTTTTTGTTCAGTTCTTGCTTCTGCCAATAGATGGCGTTGGTAATGTACCAATAGTTTTCAACAGAACGACGTCGGCCGGTTCAGCTAAGAATCCTTATATATTAAGTATTCGTGTTTGCTTGCAGGCCGCATCGCGCGCCGGCTCACAGAGAAGATCACGGAGCTGGACACGTTCGGCGAGCTGCTGTCGAAGCAGGCGCAACAGCTGCAAGACTACTTCGAAGTGTGCGTCAACTCGTACCCGCACGACGCGGATGACGTCACAGAGGCGATCGACGCTGTCAAACTTGCTGATGGTTAGTGTGGTGATACGACAACCTGATATTATGGACTGCGTATTAAGAAGGCTTCTGTGGCGTGTGCTTAGTGTGCACCTAGCATATCAAATATTAGAATCTCATAAATAACCTTGAGAATAGATAACATCGCCCATAGTATCGGACAGTTATTATTAATAGTTCTGTTGAAATACCCTTAAATCGAGTTTATAGCATGCTTGCACATAAACTGAAAACACTACATATTTTAATGTGAAGATCCTATAGTCTCCTGGTTCCTTGCAAATAAATTTCATTTCATTTCATTATAAAAATGCGATGCTGATTCTCCTAAACCAAATTTCAAATGTTCGCATCTCAGCATATTTTGATTGATTCTCATGGACTAGGCATAGTTACACAGTTCTTGATCTTGATAAGTTTTGAGAATAATTCTGTACAAACAACCCTTAAAACAATTGTTTAAAAAATTAAATGCTGGCTGTGGAATTTAGCGTCTCAAAAACTGACTTCTGCATTAGTAGTATTATGCACATCATAATACACGCATATTCAACTTGTGGCCTAACCAGGGCATTAAATAAGTGCAAATAGGTTGACGGTCTCTATTTTTTCGATATGTTGGTCTAGATGTAACTTATGATCCAATAAAATCCCTAGATCTCGAATGGAGGTTACTTTTGAAACATTATTATTGCTGAGGCTATATATGTGAAGGTCACGACATCTTGTTTTTTGTGAATGTTACCCGTGTTACACGTGGGTATAATATTATCTGGGATCAGAAATTTTAGGTATTTCCGTTATTCACCGTCCTAAGAACAGACGCTAAAAAAATACCATATATTATATTTGCCTTGCACAATTGCACATGCGAAGGCTTCTTTCTCTTCAATGCATGGTTCTGTATCGGAAGTGTCGTAACGAGTTGGATTGTACTGACCTCACTAGTCAAATAAATAATGCAGTTTCTCGGTCTTCTACTACACGTCCTGTCCGCGCCCGCCGCAGTTGTCTTCTACTACACGTCCTGTCCGCGCCCGCCGCAGTTGTCTTCTACTACACGTCCTGTCCGCGCCCGCCGCAGTTGTTTTCAATTAGTGTTCGACGCACAAAAGCTGGTGTGAGAATTTCTCTGCATCGTTCTATGAACCTTTATAACAAGCATTTCGAAAGTGTTGACATATTTGCCCTCTCCTCTTCCAAATTTAAACGTAGTATTAAAGATGTTATGAAGGCGCAGCCGACATTTGATGATTCTTTTAAAACCTAGTTATCTATTCTACCTATCTAAACTTATAAAAATGAATCGTAAGTTAGTCTTACAAAATACTAAAATACTAAAATGGCTCGATCGATTTGTATAATTGCTATATTTTGTATGGAAAGTTCAGCCTCTTTCGCTAGATGGTGTTGGTAGCCATATATCAAGCATCACTCAAACTCCTTCGTCGTTGATTCATTTTTTACTACTTTCAACCTCTTTGTTGGTAGCGGAACTTATGTTTGACAGTGCGATGCATAAAATTTGTAAGAAAAGAGTCTCGTTAATCTGAGGACTACCTAGGAAGGTGCCTCTCAAAAAACGGTCAGGTGCGAGTCGAACTCGCGCACGAAGGATTCCGAACCACCGTACAATGGTAGGGATGGTGTGGAGTGAATAGTTTGGATTTTACATAGCAAAATATCGTTTACAAAGTTATTGGTGCGGCTACTTTCACACTCCATGTACGTAACCAGGTGCATCCATAAGTTTGTATATGGTATTGAAAGAATTGTTGTATGCGAGCCCCCTTAAATATTTATCTTTTTGTTTTTTAATATCTGTTGATATAGCGGCAACAGAAATACATCATCTGTGAAAATTTCATCTGTCTTACTGTATATATCTATATCTCATGAACCGTGTGGTTCATGAGATATAGCCTGGTGACAGACGCACGGACGGGCGGACAGCGGAATCTTAGTATAAAACGGGGCCCTTTTACCCTCTGGGTACGGAACCCTAAAAACGAATAATTTTATTATGGGGAACTATGAGAATAGTAAAAACGCCGCGCCACGGGCAGCTAGTTAATAATAATGCCGCTTTCAATATAGGTTTATTGGGTGGGGCATTTTATTAAGGGTGGGCTTACCAACTGTTTTATTCAGAAATGCCGCTTGTAATGTGTTCATTATTCATCTTGAATTTTTTTTAATTCATCACTCTGAAAGTTATTCCGGATTTGGAACTTTGGTGGATCCCATTCTAGATTAGTTAAAATTAAAACCACTTGGTATTAAGTTATCTGCTTTGTATTAGAAATGAATTAGGTATTGTCTTAATTACTACTACTAATTACTACTGAATATCGTAGTAGGTTGTTCATTTATTTTTGCTTTGAAACTTATCTACTAAATGTAAAACTTTAATGTACAGCTGTTTGATGTTCCAAATAAATAAATAAATTCCCCCTCAGGAGACGCGCTAGTCTTCAAAGCCAGCGAGGTGCGCGCCACCAGCGCTTCCTTCAAGGCGACATGCGCGGCCACGCTGTCTGCGCTACAGCAGTGCGCACAACTCCTGCGCAGACGGGAGAAGAAGGCGAGACACTCCGAGGACCTGTACATGTGAGTGGAATCATCTAGCGACGTAACTAATCAAAAGATGGCGCTTTTGCGTTTGCTGGTTACGCCGCAAGATGGCGCAGCTGGTTTACTATTGTGTAGTACCTCAGTACGAATGACCAAGAACAAGAAGGCGAGGTATTTGGACGATATATGTTATGTGCGCCGTCCGAGAGAGAGAGACGTAACTACATGAACAAATACGACACAAATACATTTGTGCCGTTGGTGTTTGTTAGTTTTGCCCCTAGATGGCGCTGTTTGTATTGTGTGTGCGGTCTGTAGATTTCTGTCAGAACTGTTAGCATGCGAACCATGGCCTATTCAAATTAAAGTCCAGATGAGGAAAAGAGAGAAAAAGAACATACAAGTCCAACCTACTTTGGTCCTTATGCAATGTTTAGGTATATTCAGGAAAGAAATAATGAAAATATATCTGACAGTTCTAACAAAATCTATTTCATGCAAACAACTTTTATAAACTCACTCCTTATTCTTATCCCTAGAAAAGTCAGGTTGTTCTCATAAAGGTCAACTGTCAGATATCTTCCTATTATAATCGATATTTTATAGTTTGGTTGATGGCCGAAAAAGTATAGGCACTACAATTTGTTAGCCTTGGTTTGTCACCCCTAATTCTCATCCACTTTTTGATATCCAAAATACTGCTTGATAAGTTTTCAATTTAAAGGTTTGTCGCTTTTTATTTTTTACTAATTGGAGTTTTCTTTTGAGTCTGTTGTCGCAAAATAAAAAATAAAAAATCCGCCGTCAGCTACGTCTCGTCTTCGTTCTGGTTTACAACAACATACGGAAACACACTTTTGTATTCTATGTACAACACACTTCTGTATCAAGTACAGTAAATTATTATTTTTCTCCACAGAGCATTGAAAAACCAGATCAACGAAGCACGCCTCTCTTTAAAACCGTGTCCAGACCACGAGGTAGGTCAAGTAAAACCTATTGTTTTAAAGATACCATGTTGCACAGCTAATGAAATTGTAAACTGTAGAGTCTGAAAGCCTTTACTATGATAGCTATAAGCCAGACAACCTGGAACGATATGATTTGCTTCTCTTCATGTGGCCGCCATTTTGGTTTTATGAAGCCCAGTTATACACGAACGGTGAACTTGAAACTAATTCGTGGATTTAAACTGATAAAATAGCCATCGAAGGAAGAAGTTTTTAATATATTCATAGTAATTAATACACATAATACAGTTTTAATGAAAATGATACAATGTCATCTATTCAGAAGGTACGTTACTTAGAGTAAGAAATATAATTAGGTAGGCCGGCCTGCATACTAAATTAGTAAGCACCCTCCAACCTCTCTAATTCCATTTCTTAATGTACCCACATAGCCAGTTCCTACCTACTTTAACAGTTTTAATGCCATTTCAGTTATCTTGATCTCCGTTACGACCACTTTTTATTTTTGTGCCAATTTGTCAAGATCCAATTTTGGCAAGGTCTATAATGACAAGTACCCAACTGGACCACTTCCCATATGCTCGAATACACAACCTGCTTTTTTTTTGCTTTCATTTTCACATATATCATGTCGATTAGACCACGATCATCATAAAAAATAATAATAATAAGATTTGTTGCCAAAAAGCGTCAATCTCCTTCTCCTTCTTTCGCTAAGAAAAGGAAAGGGAGACGTGACGTAGAGCTCTGTCCCTTACTTTCTGTGTGTTCCTGTCACTGGATGCTGATAGAGTTCTTCCTCGTGCTCTAACTAAATTCTCCTAAGCGCAGAACCACCAGAACATAAATATCCTCGTGCACGTATTGTAAATAAACTCTACGGGGAATAATTCAATATTCTAAATTTAAATCCTTGTGCTCCTATCGCATAAAATATTGTTCAGTCAAACAAAAAACGTTTCTAGCAATTCTTAGATGATAATACTCTTACTACACTTAAATTCTGCAGTCTTCTAAGCTGGAGTGGCAGAGGCATAAGATAGTCATGCATTTACATAGAATAACATGTTTTTTCTCAGATAGGGTGGTAGAGGCATACACAACTTCACATAGTATAACACCTTTATGAAAATATTGACAGGTGTCGTCCTGATACCTGATATTGACAGGTGTCGACCTGATACCTGATATTGACAGGTGTCGACCTGATATGAAATCGTGACAACTGTCAAAAATAATGACATATGTCAAAATCATGACACCTCTAAAAAAAAACGAAAAAATATGTGAAGTTATGCCTCTGCCACCCTATCTGGGAAAAGGCGTGATATACAATATTGATTTTTTCATACGACGTGTCATGTGAGTCGCATTTACCTGTATTGATTTATTCGTATGACATATGGTTATTTGTGTATGAAAGTCACAGGCATATACCTACCTATACATATATCTTAATTTCTTAACCAGTTGTTGGCGTCATTTGTAAAAGTACCTAATGAAGTCATCGCGGTCTCCAGGGTAAGCCCAAAGTGGGCACTCTTGCACGATGTGGTCGACTGTCTGGAACTCGGCATTTCAGCAAGAGGCGACGAATCAAAGGGGATTTTGTTTTAAAGAATCTATAATTGAACATTTAGGTTCATTATAACCAGTTCCCGTCATGGCACGTTTCTATTTTGACCACTTCCCATATTGACCAGTTTCCAATTCGACCACTTCCTAATTCGACCACTTCCTTTGATTCAAGTTCATAGGGATGATGGTAAGAATGCCCTTTGAAACCCTGCACGTGTCCCCCAGGTACTAAACGAAATATTGATACATTATGACCATAATGCATTAATATTTCGACATATTATGACATTGAAATTTCGAACGCCGACGCCCGCCTGCGTGTCGCCCCTAGTTTGTCTGTGAAATTGGTACTACTGAACAAGCTAAACAAGTGCAGAGCAATGATCAATGCCACAATGCCGTTCGAACATGCGGTTCCTGAACACATCCAAGATAGCTTATGATATCTGTGTAGATACTAGTGTATGTAACTGTACATTTTTAATGCCCTCCATTATGTATCAGTCACATAAACAACTATTAACTTTCAACCGTATGAACCTATGGAAGAAAAGTCGAACGAAACGATCGAGCAGAAAAGCCTGGCGAGTCCTAAAAAGCTAACAGGGAAATCAGCTGCCAATTCCAAAACCACGAAAAACCCCATTTGTCCAAATTTCCAACCGAATAGTTGGACAACAGACGAATATTATAAAGTACTTAATCTACTACTCGTACTACTACTATCAGCCCCTGATGCCTAAATTTATTATTAGAGTAAAAAGGATTCTCCACATATTATATGCTTAAGAAGAAACGGCAAGAAACTCCCCATTGAATTCCTTCCTAGCTATAAGGCCTTCGTCTTACTTTCATTCACTTTCATCTCCACTTTCAGGACTACCACTACTACTGAAATTACTGCTGGCTGCTGTCATCGGTCACGTTAATTATAAATTTGTCGCCTGTCTTGTCAATAACGTTATGAAGGCCTCTCATTTTGATTTCTTCCTTTCTGACGTGTGCTACACAATTGGTTCATTTCTCCTTTGAGATTTGTGCAAAATGCTTTTCTGCAACAATCTTTTTACCTCGGAAAATTTGAAAGTTGTATTTTTTCTGGCAACATATCGCTTTATGTTTGCCACTTCAATAGGGTTTAACTCGCAATGGTAGGGTAGGAGTCGGAGAACAGTCAAGCTTGATATTCGCCTTTGATACATTCCCATCTCGTAGCATAGAGTCATCTTGACGATTCGTATTTTTGTAAAGATGTCACCTTTTTGACAGCTGTCACGAATTTTGACAGCTGTACAATTCAGTAACTTTTTGATAATTTTTTTAAACACATAACGACATAACCCTTCAAGTTCGCTTCGCCCACAATCTCATTTCGTCCACATTCTCATCTCGTCCAGGTTACGGAACCATCGGTGTGCGAGTCCAACTCTCACTTGGTGTTTTTTTTGTTATTCACTGTTGAATCGTTATATAATATGGGGTTAATCTGGCTCAACACAGACCTTGCTGTTATTAATTTTGTAATTATTTATTTCTGCTTATTAATTATGATGATGATATAAGTATATATGTTTTGTATTAGTTAAGCATAAACAATTTTTAAAAGAGATCTAAAAATCAATCTGTGGGAGTTTCTACGCTCTTCTTCTCCCACAGTGGTCCAATGTAGAGATGTGGCAAAAAATGACGATTGCTAACTATACGTAAATATCTACAGTAATAAAGACATTTGGATTTTTGGAATAAATTATAGTAGTTTATGTGACTGCTACATAATGGAGGAAATTAATACTCGAGAGTGGTTTTATAAAACGAGCCGAAGGCGAGTTTCATAATAATATCACTCGAGAGTTTTAATGCCTAATTATGTATAGTTACATCCACTAGTTTATCTACACACATATCATAAGCTCTCTTTGATGTGTTCAGGAACCGCATGTTTGACCGGCATTGTGGGCCACCAACCTCGGGCGTCGGCGTTTGAAATTTGAATGTCAATACCAACTTTACAGACAAACTAGGGGCGGCACGAGGCGGGCGTCGGCGTTCGAAATTTGAATGTCATAAAATGAGTTTTTACCAAGTAGTTTAACATTATGCTGATCGTAACGTGCGGTTTTTGTACGCAGTAAAGAGGGTGTAGATAAAATATAATATAGCTCATTCATATCCCCACCTCAAAGGCACGGGCCTTTACCCGAATATGAGCAATAAGATTAAGCCAAATTCCACCATGTCTTCAAGCAGCCCTTAAAGAGCCTCTGACCAGCTTTACGACTACTACCACTGAGCAGCAATAGTAGCCGGGACCTACGGCCTAACGTGTCATCCGAAACATGGAAGCGCCCAAAACAAATGCCACATAGAAACGGTCACCCATCCAGTACCCATCTCAGCCAGATGTTGAAATCCGCACGATCATTTGCGATGTTTGAATACCGGTAGGCCACGGACGTTTCATACTGACGTTCAATCGTTATTTTAATAAATTTTGATCATCCCTGGTTCAACTCCTTCGTTTGGACTCAGTTCTATGCAGTTAATGCCACATATTTGGCCAGATCTCATATTAGCACTTTAAGCTTGACTAGAGATGTAAAAATACCGCATAATCCCAAATGATCAGGTAATATTACATGCATCTTATCTTATGATAATGTAACGACTGTAATATTTATACTTACCTATTTATTTTATGTTAATGACATATAATTATTTTTATCAATAGATTATTACTTATCATTAAATTACAATAACATACTTTTTTTTTAATTCATTTATTAAATTTTCTTCGATTTTTCACATATCATTCGTCACTACCCTTTCGCTTGTCTGCTGGCCGGAAAAGAAAAAATAATGACACAACAATTGAGGCAAATTTCATGTTTTTTGCCCATAAATGCCCACAATAGAATCTACAGTACTCTTAAGTGTCGTCTTTCATAAAAGTTCCGTTTTAGGGTTTACGCGAGTCTACAGGTTAACTAAATTGTCAAATATAAAATCATACTATTGATGATGATGATGATGATCTGATTATACTTCAATATTAGTGCAAGTATTCTTTTATTATGAAAAAGTACGATTTAGCAAAAAAGCTAAATAACAAAGTTACAAAGTTAACAAATTTAATAAAAAAGCAGTAATTTAAAAAAAACAGCTTGATCAACTTTGACTCAAAAGTCCACGATTTTTGATCGTGTTTGAGACCGTGTGGTGCGGACCCCCTCGCCTCTCCGTGCGTAACCTCCCCCTCTCCCCGCGTTAAAACGGTACGCCATCCCTCGCTGATGTTTTGGTTAAATAGTATATATAACTATATAAGATGTAAAACACATAAAACGAATAATACCAAAAATAACGTTGGGTATGGTATTTTATGGTATTATAATAAGGTATTTTTCGTATGATACCAAAAAGGGAAAATGGTATTGTACCGACCTTACATCTCTAAGCTTGACACACCATATTTATACAATCGATATTTTTACTCTAGTGACCAAAGTGAGTGATCGAATTGATATCGAAAGCCCAACAATCCTAAGTTAGGTTGTAGACGAGATAGGAAGTGGACGAGTTTGGAATGAAAGAAAGAAAGAAAGAAAGAAAGAAAGAAAGAAAGAAAGAAAGAAAGAAAGAAAGAAAGAAAGAAAGAAAGAAAGAAAGAAAGAAAGAAAGAAAGAAAGAAAGAAAGAAAGAAAGAAAGAAAGAAAGAAAGAAAGAAACATTTATTATAAAGACAGTGAACACACTACAATTACAACAAAGAAACAAAACACAGAGATAAATAGTTGCATTGACACATGTTATAAAATGAAATGACAGTCGTGGTGTGTCACTGTCATTATAAATGGCGTCTGACTCAGCATAATGTTGAAGGCCAGGCCTTCAACGCTGATTTTCAGTCAGCGCCAAGTGTTACCTCGCGAGCGCCCCAGACCCCGGCGTGGTACAATCCATAAATACATAAATATAAAGAATATATAAAAAATAGGTAACAATAATGGTAAATATAGATATGGCTGTTATAAATAACACATACAAAAAGTTAAATAAATAAACATGGCCCGCGCTTTTCAATCCCTCTTTTCATTAAATTTAAGTGTTGGGTTTTCGGTCACACTGGCAATGAGCGACCACAGACTCAAGTCTTATTGCGGCGTGAGGTTGGTACGGAGGGGAGGAGTAGTCTCTGCTGATCTAGCAAATGTGCCTTGAGTTTCCGCCCAAAGGCACACCTACTAGCCGCTTCACGGACTGGAGGGGGAATATCATTCCAACACTTAGATGCCGCAAATCTGAAACTCCCGCGGAAAGTCGCCGTTCGATGCGCCGGTGTAAGTATTCTGAGCTTGTGCACGCCACCTTGCCTGGTCGCCCATTTTATCTTGGTGTACAAGTAGGGTGGGGTTTGCGTGTGTATTACACCAAAGAGTAGTTTGGCTAGGTGTAAATGCCGACGAGCTTCCATGTTCAGAAGTTTAGCTGCATCCAAGTATGGGGTGATATGGGATCTAGGAGGGATTTTAAAACAAAAACGTATACATGCGTTTTGCACACGTTGAATTAACCTTTTCGACCGACCAAGTATACTGCTACCATATACGATATCACAGTAGTTTAATCTAGATAATATCAATGATTCACTTAACCTGACACGCAAATCAGTGCTAAGGTAATCACGTATATTATAAAGAATCTTAAGGCGGTAGAAACAATTGCTGACTACGTTTCTGATATGATTTTCGAATCGAAGCTCACCGTCCATCAACAACCCAAGATTTTTTGCTTCTACGACCCTTTCCACTGGGTCGCCCCTGATAGCTATATCATTGGGGGCTAGGGCTTGGACAGTATTATGGATCTGACATTTTGTACCAATGATCATGTACTTAGATTTTCTAGGGTTCAGCACTAGACAGCTCCTCTCTGACCATGATGCCACCCGCTCTAGATCGTTATTTATGGACTGGACTGCAGTGTTGATGTCGGAAGGGACGGGTGATATATATAGCTGGGTATCATCTGCGTACAGATGGCACATGCTGCTCTCCACGACAGAAACTATCTCTGCTGTGTAAAGAATAAACAAAAGGGGGCCTAATATCGACCCTTGAGGCACACCCCTTGTCGCGCGCGCTTTGTCGAGGAAAACAACATAGTACCATCGCTTTTTTCCAATCCAATAACCTGCGCACGGCCCGAGAGGTAGCTGTCAAACCACTTCACCGTGGTACTGTCAAAACCATAATAAGACATTTTCGATAATAAGAGGGGCGCGCTCAGACAGTCGAAAGGTCGGGAGAAATCTAGCAACACCAGAATTGTGCTTCTACCTTGGTCAAGCTCCGACAGAATGTTGTCCACTACGTCAATAAGGGCTGTTGAAGTCCCTCTACCCTTCCTGAAGCCTGACTGCAATTCCGGTAGACGCAATGTGGACGAGATGAGAATTTGGACGAAATGGAAATGTAGACAAAGTGCACCTGAATGCTAATTCAGTCACTGATGGGTTGCCTCTTGTTTGCTAAGCAATCTACTCTGGGTTTGAGCATCCCGCATTAACTGCCTACGTAAGCATGATATGCTGCTATTTGATTTTTAGGCTATTTTTGATGCTGATAATGTAACCGTATATAGCGCCAAATATTCATAATTCATAATTCTTTATTGAACACAGTTATTTAAAAAAGATACATTAAGAGAAAACATATGTACAAAGGCGAGCTTATCTCTAAAAAGAGATTTCTTCCAGCAAACCAAGGCATGACAGGAAATTTTATCAATAAAGGGTAGGCAGTGCACAATATCTAAACAATAATAAAATACATATAAGTAAATTACATATCTATAAAATACGGTAAATAAAATACATACTCGTATCTAACAAACTACTAAATACGTATCAATACATACATAAACCTGTACATAAAGTTTACATATAATAATAATATACATACTACATCTATCACAAAAGAGAGAGGAAGTGCTCTTTTACCCGGTTTTTGAAAGCGAAAAGAGTCGGGCTGTCTCTTATCGCACAAGGAAGTGCGTTCCACAGTCGGACCGCCTGCAACCTGAAGGAGTGCTCATATGCGGAAGTGGTATGCCTTGGAGTGGCTAAGAGTGAGACCGTGTGAGATCTCCGTTGCCGATCTCCTGAAAAGAGATACTCAAAGCGGTCTCGAAGGTAGCTGGGGTAGCGCGGATTTTTCAATATATTGAAAAGACAAAAAAGAATATGGGAGTCTCGGCGACGACGAATCGGAAGCCACCCCAACTCTTTGCGAATATTGTTTATTTTGTAGGACCATCTTGTGCGTTGGGACTTCCCTAACTCCATGTTTTAGATGAATTCATAGTTTATCGAAGATTCCTTACATACGTTCAGTTTTATAGCTTGGCAAACATACATTTAGTTTTATTGCCTTCCACCCAGACCTGCAGGGGGAAAACAGAAATAGACTACAAGATGAATAAAAAACTAATTTTGAAGCTAAAATACTTATTTAAATTGTTATTTTAATTAAAAAAAAATTGGTACTTAAGAAATATGACTGTTACAATCAATGGTCAGGATCAAACTACCTGACTGAATATTGAAAAAAAAAACAGTAATGTCACTCATAAATAATAATATGTTCATAGGTGTAAGCTCAAGTATCAAGAGCTCCGTGGTCTAAGGGGTTTCATGCTTGCTTCTCACACAGCAGATGCAGGTTCGATTCCTGACCATGACCAATGAGATAAATAATTTATTTTAAGTACGTTCAGTGTTTCGGATGACACGTAAAGTTGTAGGTCCCGGCTACTATCGCTACGTGGAAGTGGTCGTAAAACCCCTACATAAACCCGCACTGAGCCAGCGTGGTGGAGTATGGCTCAATCTTACTCGTAGCTGGGTATAGCCCTGTGCCCCCCGGTGGGGACATTAATGCGTTACATTATTATTATCATAGGTGTAACTTGAATAACGGTTATAACAGACAGAGACACTACAAGATGTCGGCCACGCTTGCACGGCATATTCTAACTATACAATCGGACTTGAAGGACTGGGTACCCAAAAAGACAGTCTTGCAAGCTTGCGCTATGTCTTGTCGTGTCTCTGTCTTGTCTGTTTGGTGGATATCGCACCTTAGGATCATGCTACCAACAATTCTACTGGACAACCCCAATATAACCATGGATTCTACCAGTATGCCTTGTTATTTGCTTGCATAATAGCAACAGCTGCTGCAAATGTATACCACACCCCGGCCTCCAGTCCCCGCACACAACACACCATATGGTCGGCGGCCGCGGTCGACACCGCACGCTCCTAAATACAACCTCTTTGCGCGCTTTTTTTTACCGGTGTTTGTTTTTCGCGCGATTTCAGCTAGTGATTTTCGATTCGTTCAGCCTGTGATAAAGCGGCCTTCATGTTATTTGTGTTTGTTTAGTGATGGTGATTTATTAGTTTGGTTTTATTATCGTTTATGGACTGAACATAATGAAGTTTAAATTCTTCAAGAAGTCCAATCGGCAGGTGAGTTGTTAGTTCAGATGTTGCTGTACGTTTTCAGGATGACGTCACTGGTTTATAATTCTGCAAGTGTTGTGTAAACATTCGGTTAGCCTAGACTGGATTTCTACCACTGTGCTGAAATCAGTTTTTGCTCGATAATAAGTAGGTAGTAAAGTTTTCCAGTGCTGAAGTATTATTTTGTTGTTATAGTCTTGTTTTTATCTTGACGTTTTGTCATGTGCTTTGTGTAAATAATGAAAGATAAGATTAATATATTCCCTAGGATCTTATAAAGACGAGAGTTTACTGTGTTGTAAACTTATATTTTATTATATGAAGTTTAGGATTCAGGTTGCAGATTTGATGTTAACTTGACTACTGAGTAGTGTTATACCTAGTATCTCAATGATTTTATGATCAAACGTATATAGAGGTTTTCCATTTTACTACAGATCGAGAAAACAAAACTTGCTGTATGATTTAAATATTCGAGTTTTCATAAAATTGTTCACATTACAGATTTTCAATTTTTTCTGAAGACGCAAAGTCTACACAACAGTACACATCCAAAAATACGCAGCGCATCTAAAACTCAATATTTCATTGTCAAGTTTACGAAAACCGATATCTCAATGGCCTGTGATTTCCCATACTTCTAAATATACATCCCAATAACAACAGACCCACAGCCCGGTATTCCAACGGAATACAGCGTATAATGCTTTCCCCATTCAAGTTTCCATAATAATATACGCGATGGCATGCGCATGCGCATGCGGCGACGGTGAAGCCGGTTTATGCGGAGTACATGTACTTGTGTGTGTCCGACAAAGTTGACCCACTAAACTCTTGAGTAAACTCCAACAATCCCAACTACCCATATCAGACGGATTTTCAAGGAAACACGGACTTTTTCCACCGAACAAAGCAACGACCACACACTGTTCAACCTGCTCTGTTATTCGGTGTCCACAGCACATTCAAATCGAGGCTGTTTATGTAAAATTGCCCTTTTGTGTTTGGTGTCAGTGTAGGGGAATAATACCTTGTACACTATTTACACACATTGATCTGGCCCCAAACTAGGATTCCCTGTATCTTGGGTACTAGACAACGGTACACGTACTTATATGGATAAATATTATACTTCGATAGACAAACAACCATGACTAGGGTACAAACATCCGTTCTCATCAAACAAATATTTGCCCCCACCGGGATTCGAACCCGGGACCCTTGGCTTCGTTGGCAGGGTCACTGCCGACTCGGCCATTCGGGTCGTCTCGAAACAGTGACTCCAAATTTTCGCTCAAGTTGGCTAGGCTTTGACGTTTACGCTTTGCTCCTATAATATTTTCACTCGAAGAAAATAATTCAAATTATCATTTTCCCATATTATTATTTGTGAAATAACAGATCATCGCACCACAGCTATTGTTTCCAATATCCTTCCAGCGTAGATTGTAACAGTGGTTTACATTTCCGTTGTGGTAATAGCTAATAATTATTCCATAATCATTCACTTCCTAGCTTGTCATTCATTTCATTACCGTCACCTTATCATTGTTATCATATCCCGCCGTGTGCTTGACAATGATCTTACCCTCGGCCATCTATTTAAAATGTTTTATTTTAATCATCTATTTGACTTAATATAATGCGGTCATAAAACTCTACATTTTCCACCCCGTATGGGAAAGAATTGTGTGTGATCATAATTTTCTGATATTTTTTAGCTTTGTACTTTTTAGTTTAATTTGCTTGATACTCGCAAGGGAATCATGCCTCCAGGCTGACCTAGAATCATGAAAAGCACGAAGCAAGGTCTTATAGTACAAATTATAATAATAATTTATCCGTTCCATCGTGCGTTTGCTGGAAGACTTGAAGAAGAAGAGAGACTTTTCTATAAGCTTGTAATGTGAATTTTCATGTGCCTTAAACATAAAATAATGGAAATAAAACCGAAAATCGTAAATTCTCGTTCCTTAATTAAAGAAATTCGATTTGGATGGAACCTTCAGTGCGCAAGTCCGACTTGCACTTGGTCAGTTGTTTTTTTTTTTATTAGTTGTTTTAAAAGTTCAAGACGTAGCCAACAGCATTAAAAATACTGCGGAACTAAGCGTTCCGGTAAGATTCCTACGTACCTCTCCGAAAAATAGTTTCGATATATAGTTGAATATGTATTTATGTGTAATATACTATACAACGTAGGTACGAGTATTATCTCATTGCGGTCACGCGTATGTGCATGTAAATATGTTGGTTATTGTATTTCGTTGTTAACCTAATTGGATTAATATTTGTTAGTAACAGGATTATGGTGTTAAGCATTCATGGGCCTCAAAACTACTGAGTTTCAGCAATCAATACCAATTTGTGTTGAATTGATATCAAACTTCTATATAGGCATTTAGGCTTGAAAAACCTTAACGAACCGTCACAAGGCTCTAACGATGTCTCCCAGATGCTTTGCTGCAGCTAACCATCCAAGTTTTTTCGAGGTCATAATAATTCTACAGCCAACTCCATACCCCAAACAAAAAAATCACTCAAAACTCAAATTTTTTATTGTTAAAACAAACGAACAAACAAAAAGCAACAAACACAGCGTGACAGCTTTTCTCATACGAGATGGCATACATACTTACGCCCACGTGTATCCAGTCATTCTTGTAACGACCTCTGTGGCGCAGTGGTTGTGGCTCTGCCTACCATGCCAGAGGTCATGGGTTCGATCCCCGTTGGGGGTAAAGAAAAAAACCCAGGTCTTGGATGTTTACATGTGTGGGACGTCGCTGTTTCTGGTTCCCACGACACAGGGTATCCTAGTATGGGGCCAGAAGTAATGTGTGTGCCAGTATATAAACGTAAATGTTTGTAAACTTTTTTTAGTGTGTGTGACATCGCTGTTTCTGGTTCCCACTGGTATCCTAGTGTGGGGCCAGAAGCAACGTATGTGCCTGTATGTTAATGATTATGTTGATGTTTATCATTCAATAGCCCATTTATCTCAATGCCCCGAATAAAATGCTTATTACTGATACATTACGAACCGCTTACTGGTCGACCTCCCTATGCCAGATCGACGCAGGCGCACATCGAAGGGTATCCACAGTTTGCACTCAGGTTCTGATTGGCCGGTATTATGTTACAAATTGGTTATGACATCATACACGCTGAATTAACCTTTTACGTCCCGAGGACGTACAAGTACGTGATTTTACCGTTTGAATGTTATTATCGTGGCAATAGGTTCAATTTTCGCGATGCCCAACGGGATTCGGTACTATAAGAATAAGAATAAGAATAATTTATTTATCAATTTAGGTTTTACATTATATGTTTGTTACTGTTACCTATACTAGGCTTAAGACCTGTAAGATAGGCAACAGCTTCTGTAGGATAGGCAACGGTACTGGAGAGATTAAGCGTAAGATGTAGGTAGGCTTTATATGTATTACAGATGTAGTGAATAATCCTTTCCTATCGGCAAAATTCGGAACAACGATAACACCCGAATGGTGCCGATGTGTCTATGAATTACTGTATTATTAAATTACGAGTAGGTATCAAATAAATCGCATACTTTATTTATCAATGTCAACGTTGTCTCGATGGGTACTGAGTGCGAGTGAAATAGTAAGACAAAAACATTTCCGAGAAAATACGAAAGGAAAGGATTATTCACTACATCTGTACCCTAAGTGTTTTCAATGGGGAAGGTAACTGTCAAATTAGTTCTACTTAGAGGGCGCTAATTGTTTGTAGATAATAAACACAGAGTAGGTAAGCAAAGAGTTTTGTTCATCTGAGGTTACTTACAAATGAACCACAGATAAGTAAATATTTACCTCCGTTTTCTAATGGGTGTCACACTTGCTTCTCACACAGGAGATGCAGGTTCGATTCCTGACCATGTACCTATGAGATTATTAATGTATCTTAAGTACATTATACGGACGTTCTAACGGTGATGGAAAACATCATGAAGAAACCTTCATTACTCCATAGCTGCGGCGATGGGCTAGCCCCCTGTCACGCAAAATGGAGTATTGAATAACTGGCTCAAAGTGGGCACAATTTTGCCTCTGCCACCCAGTATGGAAAAAGGCGTGACGCTATGTATGTATGTATAAGTAAGTAAAGCAAATTTATGCAAAGAGTTTCGTTATTCAGAGAAATTAGTTGTCGATATCCAAACCAAAGAACTTCAGAACGAAACTCTTTGTTGCTGTTGACAATGTTTATCGAGTTACAAATCTCAGATGAATGACTCTCTTTGTGTTATAAACATACAGTGCCCTCTACCAAAAATAATTTGCTTAATCTGCACCATTGATACAATGACATCTGAAAGTATCTTTAACAATTCAGCTTCTAGGGTTCCGTACCCGAAACGTACCAAAAGGGTTTTTGGCCGTCTGTCCGTCAAAGGGTATTCCATGAACCGTAATATATAGAGAGCTGATATTTTCAAAGAATGTGTATTCAGTTGCCACTACAACTACTATGCAATAAAAATAAAACGGGACGGTTTTCTGCGTTTTTACTTGTACGATGGTACGGAACCCTTCGGTGTGAGTCCGAATCGCACCGACATTTTAAATACGTATGAAATTTGGTACAAAGAGGCAACTCATCACTGGAAATCTCCCACCATCCGTAAAATCGGTTCGGTGAAAAACATCATATGAAACATTCCTGGAGGGATGCGCAGTAAGGTCGTGCCACGGTCTGATTCCCCATAACACTGAGCAGAATTCCTAATTTGTATTCTCAGACGAATGCTGAATGTGAATATATTATTTAGCATGAACACGACTTATAATATCATGTAGCGTTATCAATTATCATGTGATTCCAACATCTACACGATTTAGTCACACGAGCTGTCATTTATAGTCGCAATAAAAGACAGCTCGTGTGACTAAATCGTGTAGATTGCTTCCATGCGATGTTCTGATTGGCAAATTTTTCGAAACGATTGAAATTCTTGGACATCAGAATAACAAAATAATAATAATAATGTAGCTCGTTAATGTCCCCACTGAGGGGCACGGGCCGTACTCCACCATGCTGGCCCAGTGCGGTTTGATGGAGGGGTGTCGCGCTTGTGGGCAGTGGCTTGTGGTGTCAGAGGTTATCAAGTTGCCATATTATTATTACAAAATAATCATTTCTAATTAAAAGAGCTCCTTGTTCTAATGGGTTTCACGAAGGGTTCCGTGATCTAATGGATTTCACGCCAGCTTCTCTCACAGGAGATGCAGGTTCGAATCCTGACCATGTGCCAATGGGATAATTAAGTTATCTTAAGTACATTATCGGACGTTCAGTGTTTCGGATGACACGTTAGGCTGTAGGTCCCGGCTACTATCGCTACGTGGTAGTGGTCGTCAAACCACCAACCCGCACTGAGCCAGCGTGCTGGAGTATGGCTTGATCTTACTCGTATTCGGGTAAAATCCCGTGCCCCTCGGTGGGGACATTTATGGGCTACATTTATTATTATTAATTAATTAAATGAGTCATAGATGCTTTTGCCACAAGTCATGCTACCTATCGGCCCATTCACGCGGCTGACTAATCGTGTGTTTTGACTCGTGCCGACGACGTTCTGCTGAGTGTACTATTATTTATAGGTACTTCTTCTATTAGTTTATTGAACCCTTAGAACATTGACGGGCGTATTTTTAGGGTGATTTTTTGCCAATACTAGGCGTAAGCGTAACACAAAAGTTGATCTACATTTTTTGCTGTCTCAATGTGATTGATTAACGATGACTCAGGCAACGTATTCGCGACGCGCAACACGCGATTATGAAATGGCGTGTTGTTTGGTGTGATTCATTTCGTTCACTACGTATTAGTGAATATTCAGAGAGAATAGATGGCTGGGGAGGAAGAAAAAAATCCCCAGGTCTTGGATGTTTATATGTTTGTGACGTTGCTGTTTATGGTTCCCACGACACAGGGTAGGATCCTAATGGTGGGCCAGAAGCAATTTATGTGCCTGTTAAAAATGGATAAACCGTAAGTGGATAAACTAACGCGTTAGTAGATCAACTATCGACAGATAGTAAACCAGACCGACAGGGTTTAGAATTACGTTTCTTTTGTTCTTACATGTCAACCTCACACGAAGCTATTCGGAGGCTTCGCTGCGCTCGCCCCCTCTAGTCTTCACCTAATCTACCGCAGTGTTTGCCCTGGTATTTCGTTTGCAATTCAAGTTTAAACCAGTTAACTGTTTAACGGTTTTAACCGTTAGTTTATCAACTAACGCGTCATATAGTAAGCAGAACGCTACAGTTTACTATCTGTCGATAGTTGACCAACTAACGAGGAAAAAACCGTTAGTTTATTAACTAACGGTTTTGACTATCTTACGGAGACATATATACCACCCAGTCTCAATCCATAGCCTCTCAGTACACTAAGAACTCACTTGGCCACTGTAGATTTGCCTGAGATGACACAAAATGCACAACAAAATAAAATTGGCATTTATCAATACCCCATTGTTTAAATATGCTTATTACTGATTTACGATTCAAAGAGATATACTCATTATTCATTAGTTATATATAAGTCTTTAAAGGTGTTTTCAGCCTGTGGCACATATCGCATAAATGTTATTTGTCACTCTGTAATTAATGTCTAAGTGCATGTATGTTTCTTATATTTAGATACCTTAATAAACAACTTTAAAATGAAAAGATCGGCCAAGAGAATGGATTTTTTATTTTTATTTTTGAATAACATCGTACGGTACAGAATACATCTACAAACCAAGTTTCAACTGTGTAGTCCTGATAGTTTCGGAAAAAGTTGCTGTGACATACGGACTGACGGACAGACAGACATGACGAAACTACAAGGGTTCCTTGTTTCTCTACGGAACCCTAAAAATGTATATAAAGGCACATACTTGGCCCCACACTAGGATACCCTGTGCCGTGGGAACCGGAAACAGCGACGTCACACACATATAAACATGGAAACCTAGGGATTTGTTTTCTTCCTCCCCCAGCCGGGATGCGAACCTGGGGCCTCTCGCGTGGGAGGCAGAGTCGACCCGCAACGCCACAGAGGTCTTTATTAATAAATAAAACCGGTCAAGTGCGAGTAGGACTTCTGACCCCCTCACGAAGGGTTCCTTACCATTGTAAACGGAAAAACGTAAAACGTCAGTTGATTATACGAGTATACCTCCACGATTACGAGTATAATCTTTAATAAAAAAATATTAAATAAAAAAAACATTGAAAAAGAGTTTTGTGTGTGTAGTATGTAAGTATTGAACTATGTACTCAGGTAAACGAAACTCTTTGGTCATTGAAACCGGAAGTGGATAGAAATTGAGTAAATTATTTACAGAAATTAACTCAAATATGATTAGTAACTTAATATTATTTATCATAATTCGAATGAGCAGTTATTAATCGTATAATGACAAATAACTAAGCACAAAACACAATACCTGCAATCAACATAACATCGGGAGAGTCCAGATTTCACCGATAAACAAATAAAACAAAATTTGTAAGAAAATGGCTATACCAATAATTTCTTGTATGGCTAGGTACTTTTTTAATTCTTAAAAACCAGTATGTTTCATTATTTGTTGTTAAAGAATGATTAGAAATACACCCTCTGTGAAAATTTCAGCTCTCTACCTATTTTGGTTAATCCGGTAGAGCCCGGTTACAGACGGACAGACGGACGGACGGAGAGCGGAGGCTTAGTTTAAAGGTCCCGTTTGGCACCCTTCGGGTATGGAACCCCCAAAAGCAATGAATCATTTAATTATGAAGCGGGCGTTTGAACGCCGTAATTTGAATATTATCTACTAGACATTAGGGTATACTTTCACTTATCAGAGCAGTTTTCCTGATTGGCGTGATCGTGATTGTCCTATCGATTTTCCCAACGAAAATATTCAGAAGCGGACAACTCGTGGAATGTTCTCGACAGCTGCTGTCAAAGCAATCACGGACTATTCAAGGCTACTGGTGGTACTGTGCGACTGGTTAGAATTATTCATGGTAACAGAAAAAAATCGGAAATACTCTCCCTAGTCAAGTTTAATGGCCATTTTTAGCGAGGTCGTCAATGTTGATAGTTACCAAAAAGGTACGCGACAAAATAAGGTTGAATACTATCACCATTTTATTAAAACTAATATTTGATTTATCACAATCAAATATTAGTTTATATTAGTACTTTACTATCATCGGAAGACACACGGCATCTCGTTCGTCACTGGTTACTCCGACTTTTATCATAAAACCTTCCAACTCTTTTTCTATTCTACATCATTTGAAAGTCGGTTCATTTTCTAGTTTCTGAACATGTTTTTCGAAATAAATTTTCCGTCCAACGTCACAATGTTCCAAAGAATGGATGTTTGGATTTCACCATTTCCTATAGACGAAGAGGCAACCGATGCCATTGTAAATACACAAGAACAAGCGTAGGCTTGAACGTGACCAAGATCGTAATCGATCGATTCGATAAACTGGGTCGATGCGGACTTGCGCAGCTCTAAGACAAAGGTGATGCAGGCAGGGACCTTGCGGGTGTGCTGGGGACTACAAATAGTACTGCACCGGTCACGTCATCGGCGTAACTCGATTTGAACTCGACTGTACCAGTCGATAATTATGTTAGCACAAAAGCTTCTTTTTGTGTGCCTGCCTCCTCAATTATCGGGTATTAACATCAATCGTGGAAAAAGTATGAAAATATTGTAGTAGTCAAATCTGCGTTGCTATTTTTGTAGAATCTTTTAAATTGACAACTCTAGACCCTACTGCTCTTTCCATTCGGCAATATAATTTAATTCTGAACTCTTCACATCGTCAACTTGGCTTTGGATTCCCCAAAAATGAGAGTGTCATCTAGAATCGGAGTCAACAATTCATCAGCCAATGTTGTTCCCGGCAAAAACTGTTCAGCGATTTGTTGTCACTCTTAACTTACTGTAACGATCATCTGTTTGATACGATAACGAACGGCATTTAAATATATAAAATAAAATAGTCGAGCTAATTATACCACTTATGTTATGACTCGAGAACGGCTGGTCCGACTTTAATGATCTCTTATTTGTTGGATCCACCTCCGTTCCGAATAGCAGAATAACTTTTCAAATAACGGAAGAACTTACGGAAAAAATATATAGAGGCGATACGAAGTTCGCGAGACTAGTATACATATGTATAAGTTATATTGCAAGAATATTCGTACTAGGAACACCCTTATAATTTGCAAAACTTCGTTTTTTTATGCTATTTGATAATCCATATCCATAATAACACCGGACAGATCCACTGACTCATTTATTATCGCTTCATCGATCCACCCACGGCGGAAGCAATCAGTATGCTGTGCTGAGTGTAATTAAATGTATTTGATTTACATATGTACGGAATGTACAAAAGTTTTATTTTTGTATGGCTATGATATGACACGGAACGCACCGAAAAATAACTTGTGAAAAATTATCGTGAACAAGGATGGGCCGGGCCTTTCTCGATTCCTCGTTTCTGTACCTTATCTATCTCTGACTACAACCATGATCACATTTAAATTGGCCTTTTTCACGGATGTCCCCTGACTTCAGAGCACAAAGGGGATTCAATATTTTTGTATGGAGAGTGTACCAGGTGGCGTCCGCCATTTTATTAATTTTTTCATAATGTCGGGCATGTTTAAAACCTTCGTAAATCGATAGTCCACATTAATACAAACATAAAGTATAGGTTGATAAAATCCCGTTAAACGTCTCATCTCCGAGTTATACGCTGTCAAAGATGTGCAAGTGGCGCCACAGTTTTGCTTATTTTATTTTTTATTTCAGTATATGAATAAACAATACCTCATACATACAAAATACATCCTCCATAAAATGACCTGACAATTTATTTTTACCTGCTTCTTCATTCCCATGGAGCTACATACCTGCGTTAATTTAATTCCAAAAGGAATCATTCCGGTACACTTTCATGACAGTAATAAAGTTTTATATTTTCTATAAGTAAAAGATACTTATTTAGATGGAGGGGTGTCGGGCTAGTGAAATATTACAAAACAAAAAGAAAATGAATATTTTAGAATCAACTTTTTTATTTTTATCTTTATTTATCTACACACGTATCATAAACCCTCTTTACTGCGTACAAAAACCGCACGTTACGATCAGCATAATATACTACTTGATAAAAACTCATTTCTTATCTGAAAAATTACACATAATGACCATAATGTGTAATTTTTCTACATATTATGACATTCAAATTTCGAACGCCGCCGCCCGACTGCTTGCCGCCCCTAGTTTATCTGTGAAGTTGGTACTGACATTCAAATTTCGAACGCCGACGCCCGCCTGCGTGAAGTTGGTACTACAGAACAAGCTAAACAATTGCAGAGCCACAATGCCGGTCAAACATGCGGTTCCTGAACACATCAAAGAGAGCTTATGATATGTGTGTAGATAAACTAGTGTATCTAACTGTACATAATTAGGCATTAAAACTCTCGACTGATATTATTATGAAACTCGCCTTCGGCTCGTTTCATAAACCCACTCTTCCATTAAGTAGCAGTCACATAAACTACTATTTTGAATAAGAACAACGTAAAACTGCGTTATAGTAGCTTGTCTAATCTAAAATACCGCGCCCCACTATCATAAATCTTGTAGTAATGTATCTGTGATTCAGTGATGGGGCGCGTCATTTCAAACTAGACAAGCTCTACTTACATTAACTGCGTCGTCGTGCCCGCCAGCCATTGTAAAAAGGAACCCTCCAGAACACAAGAACTATTTAATTTCAAATCGAGTTTATACACTCATAGGACCAGCTTAATTGATGGTGCCTTGTTTTTTTCCGGCTCGCGCGCAAAAAGCCGTATTGGATTAATTAAATTCAGGAAGAATCCTTTATTTATCAAAACTTTAAATCTATAAAAAAATACATGGCGCCACTTGTACATCTTTGACAGCTCATTACTCGGAAACCTGACGCTTTACGAGGTTTTGGCTATCTATACTTTATGTTTGTATTGATGCGATCTATCGATTTCTGTAGGTTTTATGCATGGCCGCCATTTTGAAAAAAAAATGGCGGATGGCAACCGGTACAAAAGGTACAAAGAAAGCCCTTTGTCGCGAGCTGTTATTTCAAGCGGTTGTAATTGCGACTGTTTTTGAAGGATTTGTATGAACTAAATCGCTAGTTGGGCATGTCATTTCAAAATTGCAAGCACGTTCCGAACAGAAATACAGAATCGAGATAAGGTCCTATGACGTTCGTTACCTAGTGCAATTAACCCAGAGATTTACCTAGTGTAATTAACCCAGAGAAGAATATGGATTTTTGTATCACTGTTTTGTATCACTTTTAGTAAAATACAACAGAGATTTTTGTATCACTGTTAGTAAAATACAACAGAGATTTTTGTATCACTGTTAGTAAAATAACATAAAACAGCGTCACGCCTTTTTCCATACGGGGTGGCGGTCACACAATTGTGCCCACTTTTAGCCAGTTATTCAATGCTATTTTGCGTGACAGGGAACTAGCCTATCGTCGCAGCTATGAAGTAATGAAGAATTCCTCACGATGTTTTCAATCACCTTTACAAATTCCGTATAATGTCCTTAAGATACTATTAGATCCCTTATCTCATTACGGATTCGAATCTGCATCTCCCGCGTGAGCATGAAACCCACTAGACCACGGAGCACTTGTCATCTTATCATCTTATCCATGGGCGTACCCAGGTAGGGGCAGGGGGGGCTGCTGCCCCCCCCTAGAAGATAAAATAAACGTCAATTTTCCTGGAAAGTGGGAATTAAAACCGACCATCTTCTCGAAACAGGTATGAGCTGGCCCCCCCCTAGCTGAAATCCTGGGTACGCCCTCTTATCTCATCAATGTTAGTTGTGTGGTTACAAATTACACAAACCCACTCCGATGGTAATGTGGTACATAAATTCGTTCCATAGAGGTAGCCATTAGACTTAAAGCCAAACAAAGGCCATATACCACCCATACTCACAAATCATCGTTCGTGGACATGTTGTGTTATTGGCACACCTTTCAGCGTGAATTGAACGAGTTGTTTTCAGCGTGACGGACTGGCTGGAGTTACTCATTTGTATTTGCACGCTTTGTTCAGACTTCGTGAGCTATATGTATATGAGTTTTGATCATTCGGACCGATGAACATTTCAGTATGAAATTATCTATCATCTATCAGATGTTTCAGGGTTTCCAATTCTTGCTACTTCTAATCACGATCATAAGAACAGATACACCGCCATAACCATCAAGTATATTTACACATATGTACTTAATTCACCTGTACTGTACATATTATGGACGTTCTGTGATGGAAAACATCGTGAGGAAACCTATCTCCATTATTGCAGCGATGGGGTAACCCCCTACCACGCAAACACGGAACAACATCAATCCGCCATTCCGGCAGCTAAATTCAAAATTTCTTTTAAATCTGAAAAAAATACTTTTGGACCAACAACGAGCGGACTGTTGATGGCCATATCTATGACGGGTTGGTGGCCCGAAGCCTGAAAAGAAAATAAAATAAGTACCTAAGATGCGATGGGTGACTATACTAGCTGACGAGACCACTCTTTATTATTTTTCTCTATTCTGCCAATCATTCTTTGCCTGTTTTATTATTATTTTTATTTTGCGATCCCTCACCAATGCAAATATATTATATATGTCACCGAAAGATTGTCAAAACCGTTAGTTGATGAACTAACGTTTTTTTTTCTCGTTAGTTGGTCAACTTTCGACAGATGGTAAACTGTAGCGTACTGCTTACTATATAACGCGTTAGTTGATAAACTAACGGTTAAAACTGTTAAATTGTAAACTGGTTTAAACTTGAATTGCAAACTGAATACCAGGGCAAACACTGCGGTAGCTTAGGTGAAGACTAGAGGGCGTGAGCGCAGCGAAGCCCCCGAATAGTCTTCGTGTTAGGTTGACATGTAAGAACAAAAGAAACGTAAATTCTAAATCCTGTCGGTCTGGTTTACTATCTGTCGATAGTTGATCAACTAACGTGTTAGTTTATCAACTACCGGTTTTGACTATTTTACGGTGGCATGTACAATGAACGTCGTAATTACTATTATATTATACACACACATATATATATTGTTGTTTAATATTTTTTCATAATTTGTAAGTATTCCACACATTTTATTGCAAACCAGCCACAAAAACACGTACACTGACTCACACATACCGGCCCGGCAGAATATCAGCGTACGCGCACCCCGCGTAACTTATGCTGAATCGTACCGTTTCACTGCCGCGTTGCACGCCGCATAGTAACCTCTCTGTTGTACTACTTTTGTTTGTTTATTATTATTTTTGTCTACCTATAACTTGTCTCTGTATGTTCCTATCCTTTGTTGTGTATTGTGGCTTAGTGAATTAACAATTTTCTATTCTATTCTATTCAAAATTGAGAATGAATAACTAGCTTAACGTGGGCAGCTTTTCGTTCGTCCTATTCTGCTGTTCATTAACTCTAGGTTTACTTTAAAAATTTCATACAATATAAACTAGTGGCTCTGTGAGCTGTAGACTCGCGAGTGACACTTATATTTTTAATAACACATACAAACTTATGAATGCACCTGGTAACGTGCATGAAGTATGGAAGTAGCCGCACCAATAACTTTCTAAACTACATTTTGCGATCTTGAACCCTACCTATTGACTTTTCACTAAAATTATATAGCCTGTTACTCTCACGGTCTCTACAAATCCAACGACACCTTATTTGTTAAAATCCGTCGAGCTGTTTGAGAATCGATTGAGAAATGCGGCCTGTAGAGGATAACATGCGGACATAAGAAAGTATTTTTGTCCAATCCTGAAACGGAAATGCTTTGGCGCGTCGCTCGCTCGGCCGATAAGGTGGTGTACCGATGCAATACTAAATCGTAAAGAACGTTAAAGCCAAAATCCATTTGTGATTTCCTGTCTCGAAGCAGCATTAAGTAGGAGCTGTACAAAGTAGTACAACTAGCTTAACTATTAATTATCCAAGATTCCAAACACGTTATTCTCCATTATATCGTATCCGCTCTCAGTCTCTCAGTGTTACGTTATCTGACTTACAGCCAGTTGCAGGACTGATCTTTAAATTTTAAAGCCCCATTAAACGCTAATGGCGATGGCGTGTCAGTTCCATAAAATTGAGTTATTTTGATAAAACAAAGCTCTTCTTTCTGACTACCTACATAATGAACGTGACAGTTCACACGCCTCGACGTTACGCCCATAAGAGTTCACACGCCTTGACGTTACGCGAGGTAGAATTTAAGGGCTGAACATAGGCCAATGGCATTGAGAATTAGACAAAGAAAACAAATACCCGTCGCATCGCGTCGAAGCAGACTGACGCATGCTCCCGCGCAGAGCCCCGCGGGGCAGCCCGAGCTCCGAGACCGAGAAAATTATAGAGAATATTACTAAACTCCTGTAATAATAACATTAAAAATAAAATAAAACAACCAAAAAATTTCCCTTTTTTTACCTATTTTTGCGTGTAAGTTTCATATAGGAAACTGATTTCGTCTCCGAGCGCTTGTTCATTTAGTTGAATAATAATGCATTGCGAAAAATATTTTTAAGTATTACATATAACAGATATCCGGTAATTTTAAAAGTCCATTCTTGTCTCTAATAGACCTTTTATAACATATATTTATCCTACATTTTTATGTTGTCTAGCTTAGCCTAGAATTGAAGCTAAAGATGCATTTCTGGCCATATTTAATCCCTTAAAGATCATTTCTGTAACTGGCTGATAGTAACCCCCCCCCCCCCCCCCGCACCTACCGCTAGCTCCTTACGTCGTCAGGTGGTTCTGTAGATACTTCCTGCCATTCGGAGTCCTTTCACTTTCTTGCATACCTACTTTCTCGAGTGTCGATTGAGTTGTTTATGCCTTGTTGAAGTTAGCAGACGTAGGTATGCATAAAAACACAAAAGCTTTTTTTTATTACAACAATGACTGTCCATTGTGATGTGTTTTTGTGCCATTTTGTCTTACCTTACCAGCGAAGACCTACTAGTACTGTAGTTTAAATGACCACAATGCTCTTACTTCCTGGACCTATAAATACAATTGCCATAACCAATGAATGTAACCAACTAAATGCTTATTGGTAATGGCCCTGAAGTATATTATGAAACAGTACTAAGTGCTGTTTATTACACATTGTCTTTATTTTTAGATCTTACCGCACCAGGCACAGAGCTTGTAATCGAACTATGGGTGCTTGCTAGCTGTGGGTAGATTTCGCTCCAAATTATACTATCCTGATAAACGCAACATAAATCAAGTCTAATATGAAAAAAAATATGGCTACAAAAAACACCGTAATAAGTCATGTAGGGCTCTTTATAAACTTATTTAAATTAAGTTTTGATCAAAAAAGTGCCAAAAATTACCATTATCCGAAAAAAATCCAGAGCTGCCCGGAATTGCAAAGATTTCTTATTTATCTGTAAACCACATAAAAACTTATATACGAACCTAGTTATGTACATGGAGTATGAAAGGACTATGCACTAGGACTCTCCTGTTGCCCAACTTTTCCTGCCCTGCCTAGGTTTGCTGGTAGAAATCTCTCTTTAGAGATAAGCTCACCTTGCTCACAAAATGTAATGTAACCTTACTATTAAGATTTCTGTGCAATAAGGAATATGAATATGAATGAAAGTAGCCGAACCAATAACAATTTGTAAACAGCATTTTCTATGTAAAATACTACCTATTCATTCCCCTCCATTCCTACCATTGTACGGTGGTGCGGAACCCTTTGTGCCCTAGTCCGAATCGCACTTGACGGTTTTTAATATGTTGTCAGTACCCCTGAAAGTAATTTATACAGTTTGCTCGAAAAAGGGCGAAATTCTGGGACTATTTTATACTTTTACTCTAAAAGTCATAGACTGCGTTTCCCGACAATTAAACTTAGCACTCTAGAAGGTAATTAAATTTGCAACAATTAAAGCCCAACTGCAGCTCTATAAACCCTTTAGGGATTATGCTATGACGCTTCAAAGATGGTCCTTTATTCCCGAAGTTTGTCAATTTTAAGTTTCGCTCCCGTGCGGATCAAGTATTAGCAAAATGGCTCGTCCTATGGCAAAAGTCATTCAAAATACACTGACCTGCAAAACTAAGTACTACACATTTAAATTTTCCTTTTTCTAAACTATAGAAGTTAGAAATTTAAAATAACAAACGTTTTATAGCATTTTTTTTTCAACTTTACTTGAAACGTTAAATCGGGGGGTACGGCAGTGCCTCCGCCAAGTCGAGCGCGAAGCAAACACTACCGTACCATCCTTTACTGGAACCATTTCGCCGCATTTTCAGGCCCCTATTTGAGAACCTCTGGATAAGACCAGAACGCAGAAATTTTCGTCATCCAGTAAGCTATAATCACATACTTAAAATCCAAAATTTCAAGTCTGTAGGTCATTTAGTTCCGAAGTTAAGCGAAAGCAAAGTTTTCCATTTATGACACTCACTCACTCACTCATGATCATCAGAATATAACTAGTACTTCCCATAAACTCAGAGAGCTGAAATTTGGTACATGAATGATGCTTCTCCAGCCAGGGTTCTAAACCTGTTCCGGTCTTTCGGCCGGCATACCAGAGGGCACAAGTTTTGAGGGGGGGCGGAATGACCTGCTCTGTAGGAAGGGAAGGATAGTGAATTCAATCGACCGACTCTTCAGCCTGAAGCCAATATAGGATATGTGGAATGGGGAGGATGTAGGATTTGGAGAGCAGCTGTTGTTTTCTTCAAGTTCTTGTTTTCCTTCTATTTTCAGTTATTGTTAATAGTTGAGTTTCCTGAGTCGTGTTCGTTTGGGTTATCCGGTAAGTTCCCAGTTTCGCTTTTGCTGTCTGTTTCTGGGATACGGTATATTTGCCTCTAGGCCATCCTGACTTCGTCCCTGTTGTGTGATGATTCTGTCCAGTAACTGTGTTCTTCACCGTAGTATTTTATGTCATGCTTAAGGAAATCTTTCCAGGTGTATATAAGTCGGCCGACTTTCTTCTTCCTTGCTTCGTATTTGAATGGAGCGTGTAGTAAGTGCTGTTGTGGGCGTCGCAGAATATGTATAGTAACATATCCGGTGGTTTTTGATTCGTTTGGTTATCGTTTTGCCCTGTAGTCAGTCATGAATTTTGTGGTATCTTGGATAGCTTCTGGCGTTCTCAAACATGTCTCTGAGGATCAGGCGTTAATATACTGACTGTCAACTGTTTGCTTTAGTGAGGGTTGCCGCTTTTTGTCCGAATTTTATAAACAGTGCAATGACCATTTTGTAAATCAGGCGCACTATATTTCAGTCTATGTTGGATTTCTTTATAAAATGCATTAGGGCCTTGGAATTGCATATGGCTTGCCGGCACCTCTTTTTTATTGTGTCCTATGTCCTGCCGTAATATATGTGCCGAGATATTTGATTTCGTTTACGGTTCATATTGGAACTACGTCCAATTCACTGGTTGTTTATGGGGTCTCTTATAAGAATTTTCGTCTTTCTACTTTTAAGTTTGCCATGAGCAGTTCTCCGATGATATTTAATTATTCACTTTTAGTTTCTCCGCGGCATAGCAGCGCTGCGTATAAACGCTCTTTCAGGTTGCGGGCGGTCCGACTCTGGAACGCACCTCTTTGCACTATAAGAGACAGTCCGACTCTTTTTCTTTTAAGAAACATATCAAAGAGCTCTACATGTCTCTTTCGTAAAAGTAATTGTATTTATTTTATTATATGTAAGGTTTATGTATATATCGGTAATTATTTCGTATTTGCTATCTGTATTTTACAGATATTTTTATTTATTCCTAGGCATTTTAGTTATAGTAATTATTGTGCACTGCCTACCCTTTTATGATAGCAATTCCTGTAATGCCTTGTTTTGCTGGAAGAAATCTCTTTTTAGAGACAAGCTCGCCCTTGTACATGCATTTTCTTTTGATGTAACTTTTAAAATATTTGTGTGCAATATTGTGAAGGAGGTTTGTTCCTATAATTCCCTTTTTCCTGTATTTCTTTATAGCGTCTTGTCCGATGCGAGCATACAGATACCAGAGATAGTGTTTTGACATATGTATCATGTTTGTTTCCTGTATATAGGCTATGTGTATGTTTTTGTTAGTCAATTCCGCGTCAATGTTGAGTCTTTTAGTTATTTCGGCGCATCCTCTAACCTTCCAAGTAGCAATGCGCATACGCTCGCATGTGACTTGTGGTTTAAATATGGGGCTGTTTCGTATCATCGTATATCCGGTGTTGTCTGGGATGTCTTCTGTTGATGTTATGGTTGACCCTGAGGAGGTCATGGGTGTTGCATTAAGTATCGGCGAAAGTATGGTGTTATCAGTTTGGCTATCGGTTGATTGATCCGTGGGTAAATTTGGCGATTCAAGCAAGTAAACGCTGTCGTAGTGGTGTCCTGTGACGTTGAGGTTGATAGATTTCACTGCATCCGCTGGATTCTTGGGCGTGAATGTGAGCGATGGTGTATTTTGCTGGTGGATTGTTGCGTTAAGTAGAAAGTATTCGGCAGCTGGTATTATAATCTCCTCTCCAGCCCAAGTACCGTAATTGCGTAGATTTTCAGTGTTGAGTTGTTAAGGATTTCAGGCTCAGTGATTGCGAGCTTTGTTCTGTTCATCGCCGTTTTCTTCTACATATTTAACTAGGTCCTTACGAATGTGAGTGTGGTTGCATGTTAATTGACATAGGTGATTAATTTGGTCAGCAATTGCGGTGAATAGGCAGTTACCATCTCAGCGTTGGTAAGGCTTCCATTAGGTTATCTTCTTGGGATGTTGTTGAAAGAAAGAACTTAGAGATAGCGTGATTTATTTGAACTACCTTTGTCTACGATTAACAGATCGTACGGGTTGCGATTGTCAAAGTTTGTGCGTATCTTCGTGCGCCCTTATTCTCGGTAGAGAGCCGCTTAGGACAAAAAGTCTCCGATTTTATTGTTGTTATTGTTCATCAGTGGAAGTCTTTTGTTAATTGCCTGTTTTCTGGAAGATGGTGAAATGATCCTTTTATGATGTGCAATTGTTTGCTGTTTCTCGCTATTTCTCAGAATATGCAGTTATGTAGTAGACGGGCTTGCATTATTGTTTTATTTTTGTGGGCTTGTCGGACCGGATAAAGTTAGAAATGGTTATGTTTTGTTTTACTGTTATTGGGTAGGTTCCTGCTTAGTTTTGTATTTAGGTATACCTATCTCCTACCTACTAGTACGGCACTGTGCCTGTGGAATAGTTTGGAGTTAGCGTAGTAATTTGAAGCGAGCGTGGTATCTGTTTATGAAATGGTATTTAGCATTACGAAGGGGGTTACCTGCCAGATATAGAGTTCGTTTTGCCTTTTGATCTGAGTTAGGGCTATCATAATCGCAGCGATCTCACCAGGTTGTTGCTCAGCTAGTGAAACTCATTGCACTGATATCACCTACTTCAATTCACTTCATTAGTGCATATTAGTTAGGTCCGTGACTCGGGTCGAGGTTCAGTCCGTGAACAAGGCCCTAAAGATGAAGTACCCGGTTGTATCTGACCCGGCGGAGGGGGATGCATGTGTTTGTGGCGTGTGAGTGTATGTGTCGGTACGGTAAGTATCAAAGTCATTGGTCATCTTATCTTGAGTTGTGCATTTTGGGTTTGCCGGGGGAAGGTGTTTAGATTTACCGCTATCATATTATCTGTTTTTGGGGCGGGTGGAACTTGAGGGTACTTTGGTAGTCGCGTTGTATTTTGGTATGGGAAAAGTGAGATGCTGCGATGTAGATTTGAGTGGTTGTTGATAGGTTGTTGATTACGTTTTGGGGCTCTATTATGTATGCGCTGTCGTAGTGGCTGTCGGAAAAGGTCAAGTTGATAGTTCCGACTGAGTTATATTCTTGTTGGGGGCTACATACGATTGATGGGCCATTTTGTTGATGGATCGCTACACTTATTACGTAGAACTCCGCGGCTGCTATGATAATTTCTTCACCGCCCCACGTGCCCTGTATGTGGAGATTTTTTATGTACTCAGTGAAAGCTTCTGCGTTTGGTGCGTCGATCGCATGTTTGATGCGTGGATAATTGCTGTTAGCTTCCACGTATCTAGCTAAGTCGCTTCTGATGTGGGTATGGTTGAATGTCGCTCCAAACAGATGGTTGATTTGGTCTGCAATTGCATGGAACAGGCAGTTTCCATCTCTGGGCATTGGTAGAGTTTCCATTGTGAGATATTACTACAGGAGAAAGCCTCGTGGTATTTTAGCTAATATGAATGTGTGTGTGTGGGTTGTTTCTAAGAGGTGTACGGCCAGTATGATGAGAGACGCTGTTTGGCTTTTTACGATCTATTTTTATTCTAATGTTTCCCGGTATTTCCAAGATGGGCTGACACCATAGAATGGGTGCCAGATGTTTGAGGGAACGTTGTGAGCCTTTTGTGCTTCGAAGCTTTTTCAATTGTTCCTAAATAGCAGTCAATTGTTTTGTCTAGTTTCTGGGAGTTTGGTGAAATGGCCTTTTTATGGCATGCACTTGTTTAGTTTTTGTTTATTGTCGGGTTTAGTATATGTATTTGCAGTTTAGCTACATAAAAATAATTCTAGGATTGTTAAGTTTTGGGTTGGCTTATTCACTGAGTTTCAGGGTTTAGTGGATGGTTATTGTTAATGACTGTTTTGAATGGTCTTTCGAAGATGAGGAGAAAATAAATCTCGAGGAGAATTATCTCGAATTTATTTTCAGGCAAAGCAATATAAGTATATGTAGCTATAATAATGTTTTATTAGTTGATTTTGATATTGGTTGATTTTGATATATAGGTAGGGAATTGTTATATCCTGCCTATGACGCACCTATAAATGTGATTATGCCTTAGTCAATAGGGGCGACCGCGGCCGCGGTAAGTGGTGGTTTATTATTGTCAGGCGGCGAGTGGTGCTGAGAGAGATAAAGTTAGAGGTATGTAATCACTATCAATGATGTCCTAATCGGAATGATCTCACCAGGTTGGTGTGTTTAGCGGCGGTGGTGGTGGAGGCAGTAGCGTTGAGGGTGTGTTGCGTAGGCGTCGCTCGCTGCCGGCCTGTCGCTGCGTGGCTCAGACGTGCACCTGGCCTAGAATAAATTCTAGGGCTTGCACAGATGGGATGCCTAAGAGTATCGCGCAGTTTTCTGGGCATTCATTACACTTGACCGCACTAGTATCATCACAATCACTGAAATGCGTGGTATTGCACAGATGGGGTGCCTAGATGGATCGCGCACATTCCCCAGGTATCCCTTACAGAAACACGCGGTATAAGCCAGCCTATAAGCCAGGCTCGTTTTCGGGCCTCCGGAGGCAGAACAAAAGGCGCACGCCGGGGATGAAAACTATTGTTTGTTTAAATGCGTTTGGGAGATCTCGGGGGGACACGTCCGTTCGGTCCGGCAACACAAACGCCACTCCTCAGAGAGCTGAAATTTGGTACAGAGAATAAAGGGAAAACTATTAAAACTAGGATAATCGAAGATCTGGAGTAATTGGTGATACTGATTAGAAAACACAAGAGCTTGGTTTTCTCTTGGTATAGATTCGGTGTATACCGTTTTCATATCTCCCGGATATCTCCCGAAAATCTAATAAAATAAATCAATATGCCCACATTTCTATAAAAAGCAGTGAAATCCCACCAAAAACATTCTGTAAAAAACTAGCCAATTCTCGATGGAGCTGCTTGTTTATCTCTAAAAAGTAATGAAATCTAGGAAATTCGTGCCAAGTCTAAGGTTCCTTACTGCGATTTCTTTATTATTATCCAATATATTAGTATCCAATACTCCATTTTGCGTGACAGACGGCTCTTCCATCGCCGTAGCTATGGAAGAGATTGAAGGTTTTATTACGATGTTTTCCGTTACCGTTAGATTGACCATTTAATGTGCTTAAGACGACGGCACATGGTCACCGCCGTATTTGAACCTGCTGCTCCTGCGTCAGAAGTGAGCGTGAAACCACTTGACCACAGAGCTGTTTTTACGGAGCACGGAGCGATATTGTCTCAATTCTTCAAAATCATTTGGATATTCTCATCGATTTTTCGAGATTGTGCGCGAACTATAAGTCTAACAGACTTCGTTTTATTGTTTAATGAAAGATAATTAAATGGACTACTCTTGAATGAGAAGGGAAAGTGAAGATAATAGACCACGGAGCTCTTTTTACAGAGCACGGATTAGCATTGTCTCAATTCTTCAAAATAGATAATATTTTGTCTTCTTTTCGTTACTTCCAGATAGTGAGTGAACTATTAGTCTCAGAGACTTAGTTACATGCTTTAATGAAAGCTTACTAAATGTACTACCACTATTTTTTATGACTTTTGTCATAGAACTAGCGATTTTGCTAATATTTTGATCAGGACGAAAGAAAAATAAGATATTTTGGGCTTTAAAAAGCGAGTACTGAAATATTTACGGCATGTACTGCTATGCATAACATACCTTTGTTTTAAACCAAGCATTTACAGATTTTTAGTAATTTCGAACTAAAAAGCAGGAAATAAATGACGTAATTGAAAAAAACAAACAAAACCGTGCGGTACACTAAAAAACACAAAACAAGCAGATAAAACTAACGCAATTGTTGAGATTGCAAGTGAAATGTACTGTATTAATTTAAATGCAAAATGAATTTATAAGGGAACGCTGCGGATTGAAAGAAGATATAGTGACAAGGATAGAGAAAGTCCAGCTTAGATGGTTTGGTTACGTTAAAAGGATGATTGAGAGGAGAATAACGAAACAGATTTATACAGCGGGTGTGAAAGGAGCCGTCGGACGGGGACACCTAAGAAGCTCCTATAAAGACCAAATCGGCGATTTGTTAGTGAAGGGGCAAATACGAAGTACCCGTTACCGGCGAGCTTGCATGAAGAGACTTATGGATGTTGAGGAAACGAGAGATTTATGCCAGGATCGTAGCAAGTGGAGGTCTTTAGTCTCTTCCTACCCCTCTTCCGGGAATAAGGCGTGAGCATATGTATGTAAATATGTTTGAGTGTAGGCGGGACCAATTAAATCTATACATTGGGTTTTCCTTGCATTTTAATTCAATTAAATTTAACTGTTCTATAATAATTTTATCAAATCTCATTTATTTCGTTAAGTCTTATCTGCTTGTTGTGTGTTTTTTTGTGCACCTCTGTCGTTTTTTTTTTATTTTTTATTACGTCATTTATTATGTAGCCAATTTGGTGTCCCACTGGCTTATGGGCAATGCTCTCCCCCTTCAAGTCCACACGTACCTGGTCTGGGTACAAGGTGGCTAGTACCAAAAAACTTAGCCGAAGTTTACTCCTTTACTTAAGAAATTACAAATCTTATTTTGTTCAAATGTCCTCCCCTTCGGATACATGGCGGTGGGCGGGCGGCAGCCACTTTTAGTGCGGTTCGAGCTTGGCTGGCTGTTTGTGTATCTGTCAGTGTTTCGTACAACTAAGAGGTCTTTCACACGAGCAGCAGGCGCGTCGGCAGCAGGCGGCGGCAGCACCTGCCGTCGGCTGCAAATTTAAAACATGTCGACAGCAAAATTGGCGCGTCGACGCGCGAAGTCTGCTGTCGACGCGTCTAATTTTGCTGTCGACACGTTTTAAGCCTCGACTGCTGCCGACGCCGATGCTGCTCGTGTGTATAAGCTCTAACATTATCGGGGGCAGGCGGATGGTTTGGTAGTGGGTGCTAGGATCTAAGTATTTCCTGCGAACGTGAGCACTTCCCCAAGAATGATTTTTGACGGTGCTCCACCATGTTGAAACTAATTCTTTAGGTCGAGACTCAGGACCCGATTAGTCGACCTCGGTTGATTTTCCACACCTAGATTTTTTCAGATCACATCTTAATTTTTTCACCAGACATTGAACAACCTGATGTGTGGTATACCGTTAGAAGGCATGAACTGAAGAAGTTTTGAAAGCGAAGTTAAATTCATTTCATTAAGCAGAATGTAAAAAAAAGAGTTTAAATTGACGATTTACTATTTATGAACTTTCGAAGTCCATTACTTTATTTTTTGTTTGCTAGTTGTTAGAGCTCTATTTATTTTTATTTTGGATCGCTTATTATCTAAGAACACAGGACAAACATTATTTGTTTAATTTTTATTAGAAATAATCAAAATATGATGGATCAAGTGGAAGATGTTGGGTATTTTTCCCCAAACCTTTAAAAAATCCTATCTAGACCACTGTGCCTATGACTGTGATGTGCAGTGCAACTTGGAACCGAATTTCAAGCCGAAATATGTTCAGTACAACCAACTCCCAAAATAAATTGTTGCTCCATTCCATACTCGAAACACCCTGTATACCTATATAGCTATCTTACCTAATGTGCATTCTATGACAATGACCTTGTCTGGGTTACGGCGCTTTTATTTAGAACAACTACAGCGCTTCTCCGCATTTACAATCCAGAAAACGAAGACGCCTCATTCTGGTTTCTGGTTAATATGTGAAGAGAAAAGGTTTTTCGGCTAGCCACCATAACTACAGATAACGTGTTGCATCACTGTATTTTTAGTACGAATGAGTAATCTCATCGTCATCACAATATTGCGACGTCACAGTGGATATGACGTATTTCTATAAGCACTCTTCTATCAGTGTGAATTGAGAATTATCGAGTCATCATGACGCACCTATCATCATTTGTAGCAATTAGCTCTGACCTTTGAAAAGTACCTGAAACCAAGCTTGTGTTTCTTGCGAAGTTTGTATATATGAATTGTATGATTATGTTCATGTTAAAGTTCTAAGCTATTAGATTGATCTACATTGCATGTTTTCCAAAGTCAAAAGGAATAATGTTTTGGAAAGTTCTGGATCAGTGGCATAGGAGCACTGCTGATGTAGACCTGTCAGCTGTGTGGATTTCCTCATTCGAGTTGTATTATTTGTACGTAGCGACAACAAATCAAAATATCGATGATACACTCGAATCGTCACACGAAAACTTACAGTACGTTGACCCTAAGTGCACAGCATTTGTGATATTAAATGTACAAATGTAATAGAGGGCATAGGGGTCATGGTACCCTATAAATTTGTTGGATATATTGAATGTTTCTAGATTGTTTCTCTTAAAATACTATGTTCTGAAAGTACCAAGATATTTTACAAAGAGTCGAACTGTCCTCTACACAAAAGGCCAACAACTTACAAAACAGCGTAGTTTAAAAAAAAATGTGATCAATTAATTAACCTTAATTGAAATAAAACTTAAAATTGTCAACCAAGTCTTCCAACCAATGGTGTAATCTCACCATTTGGTCAGAATTGTATTTATTTGATATTTTCTAAATTCCACGAAATATCTACGTCAACCGGCTCAAAATAGACTTCTTCGGCGTGCCATCATAAATAACGACATCAAAGAACCTAATAATAGATCGTTTTAACTATAAAACGATCATACTAATGACACTGCGTTTAATATAATAGACAAATACGGGCGCGGTTACTATCGCTACTTCTAGTTGGTAGTACCACAGATACTAAGTACTTATAGGAATCTAAAAGCTGTCTTAGAGGCCGTATAATACTATGGTAATAGCGCAGCGTGTCATACAGTTGAGTTGGCCACTAGCCCGACACCCCTCCGTCAACTAGCTGAGAATGGCTCAATCTCACTCGTACCCGGATAAAGGTCTGTGCACCTCGGTGAGGACATTAATAGGATACGTTTATTTTAGTATGAGAGCGTTTTGAGCGCATTCACACCAATCGTAAAACACTGACGAGCAATGAAAAAGTTCCAGTGACATAGCATCAAATTACTCCTAAACGGGAAAGGCTGGCTTAATGACGCCGTCTGCAATATTGAAGTACATTTAATAGCGCATCAGAATATTACCAATTAAAAACGTAAATATTGTGTTCAAATCAAAAGATTCTATGTCTTAGAAGATATTAAGGTGTTTGTCGGCATTTTGTGGGTGGAACTTTTTCATTGTTCGTCAGTGTATTTCAATAATAATATACTATTGCAATTTCTATCGGCAAAAGCCATCTGGCTTATCCACGGCCAACTGTCAATCTCTACATAATCGAGCAAAATAGTAGTTAAGCACTAGTATCTGATACCACAGTATTAGTATCTATTCTTTACATCGTATAGCCAAAATGGGAAAATTGACGAACATTTGTGCGTGCGTGAAGCCTTATATTGTTGTGTCTTCACTACGAGGCGGTTTCCTCTTTCTTTTTCACTCGGCTGTGTTATTAAAGTCCGCATACAGTATCCCACCATCATCCGTTTTAGGGGTGCGGCGATGACGTCACTAAGCGAAATAGCCGAAGCGTCACGTGGATCCACTCGAGGAGTTCAAGCACACACAATACGTTCTCGATTATTTCTACCGCGCTACAATCTTACGTTCACCAATAGCGGGTAATTTAACTGAGGAATAACTGGCAACCAATGATATAGAAAATATTGGGTGCTTACCTATGAAATTGGCGAATTTTTCTTACAGATTCAGGAGTTCATAATTCGAGTAATTCAATAGCTATTTCCAGCTTTTTTTTATTGTTTTAAAATTAATTTCAATATTTTACATCTACTTATTAAATTTTCTTTTATTTTTCAGTTTGATAACTAAAATGTTATCTTCAAAATCAGTGCCTCCTAAAGTCATCCATTTTCATGATAATACGTCATATTTTTTACAGCTGACACTTTTCAAAAATTATATAAAATTTTCTGTTAGCTAAATGTTGTCTCATACACACAAAGTTTATAAAATTACGATCTGTTGTCATTCCTAAAAAAAATCAAAAATGTTTGGACTGAAAATTGAGTTAACTTCAATTTCTCCATACAAAACGCCAATTTCATATGTAAGGACCTAATATATGATTTTCAGACTACTGAGAGTTTTTTTTAATAAATATTTGTTTTTCGTATTAGATAGAACACGCAATAGTCAACTATATGGCAATTATGTTGTTGTAGTGGCTAGAACACTTCTCATGGAAACAAATTGTGATGCAAACTGAAGATAAATGTAGTTCAGTACACAGCAAGCTAGATATCCTCAAACATATGCCTATTGATTTTTAATATCGGCTTGGGTCGTGGGTGTTCTACGAGTAGCATTTGTGATAATGTACATTAAGCCTGACTGATTTATAGTTTCTGTATAACACCCAATATTTTTTCATTCGCAACCACATAGTAGAACCATACAGGTAATAGCTTGGAAGCTCAAGGACTGATTCATCATTCATATACGTCATTCATCACACCTGTTTCAGAATGTATATGTGAATGATTCTACTATGCGAAACCATATGTTTCAATGGGAAAGTTGTTTAGAAACATTAGTAGAGTGAACCTGCTTGGAAAAAAAAGGTTATTTCCACCTTAAGTTCTCGCCAGTGTTGTTTTTACCCGACTTCGCCAGATGGAGGATAATACGCTTGCTTCTCACACAGGAGATGCAGGTTCGATTCCTGTCCATGTACCAACGAGATAATTAATTTATCTTAAGTACATTATCGGACGTTCAGTGTTTCGGTTGGCATTGGCACGTTAAGCTGTAGGTCCCTGCTACTATCGGTACGTGGTAGTGGTCGTTAAACCCGTATCCGATCTTACTCGTGTCCGGGTGAAGACCTGTGCCCCTCGGTGAGGACATTAATGGGCTACATGATTATATTATAATGAATGTATCTGTATTTATGTTTGTATAATATATATGTATTATGCAATGCAATGCAGTCGGCTATTTTGGCTTTTGAAATAGTAAAAAGAACCGTTTCAGCTTGACTTAAAGGCCGCGCGTTTGTCGATGGTCAATGTTGTACTCGCTACGCGGCCGGGGGTGCGCCGCGCCGCCCACAGCTACAGAGATACCTACCTAAAGATGAACCTGCCTACGTAGTTTGCTACCTACCCTTAAATGAAGAGGTGACCTCGAATACGAAATACTTTGTTCGTGTATTCGTGATGAACATCAAATGATACGTTTTAATGGTAATCTACGACATTGACGTGTTTTATTTACTGTCATAACTGTGCATGCTTTTATGATGTCTGTAATGTAAATGATGATGGCATTGACCTGTTTCTTAGGGCACCGTAGCCAAGGGGAAAAGGGCAGCTTGTCTTGTTACTAAAATCTATATTTATGTTTAAAATGGGGATATTATAAATGAAGTGTCAAAGGTTTTCTTTAGCACCTGCAACCTAGCCTAATTCTTTGTATGTAAGCAATGAGTTAGGGTAAGTTTTTATTATATTGATTCATCATCTTTGCTACGATGTTGAGTCATAACCATTAACCGTTGTATTACAATAAAATATAGTTGCTCGAATATAATTGATTAGGTTCTTAAAATTTCTTGATGACCTATTAATTCAGTAGATAATTTAAAGATAAATAAATTTTGAAGACGAAACTGGTATTTTGAAAAAGATCCATTATGCAACACCTTTTAAAAGTATCCATTCTCTGTTCTTTTATGATAATAAATCTGTCAAATACCTTAAACCTACATTCTACCCAAAGGTTTGACCTAGTGCCGGCTCCCCTTCATTAAGTAAAATGGCAACTGGGGGATCCACAATAGCTTTTTACACCCCACCCTTAATTCCCCGTTACCCCGTAGCACTTGACGGGTTAGGGCACGGCTATTTAGGTTAACGAGCTGTCTGGCTGCCCCATGGTCTTTTTGCTACAATTTCATGTTGCTATGAGCCACATTGTCTGACCTAGTGGTCTAGAGACTGGTCAGTCTTATTTGAGTCGGTTAAACAAATGTACCTGTAAAGTACCTGCGTACCTAATACAACGTATACGTGTACGAGACCTTTGGATATAAATTTCCCAGTACCGGATTTAAATGAACAGAACCCGAACAAAATCTATTCAGACCTTTTCAACATTATTCAAACAGAATTCAAAAAAGTTTTTAAATTAAAGAAAGTCAGTTACAACAACGGTAAATCTAAATTTAAGAACTGGCTAATGTTTGATATTCGTAAAAGTAAAGTTATCTTGTATCACCTTTATGAACAAAAAACCTTGATAGAAAAATGACTATGTTTAAAAATTATTCCAAAACTTTCAACTTGGTTTGTAGAACTGCAAAAACTTTACAAATAAATAAAAATTTAAAATAATAGAATGAAAACGGTTTGGCGAATAATTAACCGTGAAACCGGCAAAGTTATACCAAGGGACAATGATTTCTGCTTAAAGGTAGGTGATGATGTTGTTAAATCCAACGTTGATGTAGCTCGATTTTTAGAAACATTCTTCATATGAAGCAGAGACTTTCTTAAAAAACAGTATTAGCGTCAGTAATGTAGCTTTTAAATTTCATCATGTATCCCCACGACATTGTCAAAACTTTTTTTTCAGCCGAGATGCGTGTCCCACTGCTCGGCAAATGCCTCCCCCTTTGAGTCCACACGTCCTGGCTTTGTGCCACCTCCGGCCACCCCGGCAAGAACTTGTCGAGGTCGTCCCGCCATCTCCGCCTTGGCCTGCCCCTACGCCGGAAGCCGTCATGTGCCACCCAGTCAGTGGCGATCTTCGCCCGCCTGTCTGGGTGCATACGACTCACGTGTCCAGCCCAGTTCCACTTGAGCTTGGCGGTCTGTGCGCCCACATCAGCGAAGCCAGTTAAGGAGCGCAGTGTAGTTTTCCTAACGCGATCCGTTTTGCGAACATTAAGGATGCTACTTCCGACGTAGGAGCACTACGCCGGAAGCCGTCTTGTGGCACCTAGTCAGTGCCGATCTTCGCTGCTTTCTTTAAATTACTTAAATAAAAAAATACTGAAAACCTGTGGTGTATATCATTCGAAGGTATTGGATAAGTAATTCTAGTTATAGCCCCACTCTTATATATTCAATAAAAGTGTTGACGATGGAGCTTTCCTAAAAACACCGTAAACTGATACCTTTTTTCAAGTCGGGAGACAAGGGTGTCCTTCATATTTCAGACCAATATCTGTTCTTCCAGCACTAAGTAAAATATTTGAAAAGATTATACTCAATCAAATGCTCTCACACTCAACCGTACAAAACAACTCAATGCCAAACAATACGGTTTCACTAGGGGTAATGCAGGTATTATATATTTAAAAGAGATTTAAAAATCAATCTGTGTGAGTTTTTTTCACCCTATGGCTCCCACAGTGATCCAATGTAGAGTAGTGGCAAAAAATTACGTTTGCCAAGTATGTAAAATATCTATAGAAATAAAGACATTTGATTTGACAACAAATACTTTTAAAGGAAGGGCCTAATAACAAACCTGCTCGTAATTTATCCTCCTTCATTGTCACGTTCTAGTTGGTCGAGGAGAAGTGAATTGAGCGGTCTCATTTGGAATCCTATGAAAATTGATTGTATCACTACAACAACTATTAATATTCAAAATAAATGGTACTTCTGTGCTTCTTATCAAAAAAGGATAAACCAAACTAGTGTTGAACAACTTTTGAAGGTATGCCATATAATCAGGATAGAGTTCATACTGTAACCGATCCCAATGTTCATACCTTCGGGTCTTATGTTTCTTCAGTAACTCATTTAAAAATTCTTGGATTTGGACATTAACTGAAGCAATGCATTAACTCCGTGATACTGCCTTGTAATTACAATTACTGAATTCTAAACATAAGATTGCACGAACGGCCAGACATTGCAGATGGTTTAGTATGCGAGACGAGAACGATTGATAAATGTGCGTGTGAGAGGTGAAATTTGCTCGTTGGCTTGCGAATTCGCCCTTCAGAGTAACCAAGTAACTAGGCCTCGCTACTGGTTGGAATTCTAATATTCTTATCTGTTGTCTTCGTTAGGTGAACATAGTTTCGGTTAAACTTAAATCTCCTACAATGGGGCTGCAAAAGCAAAACTGTTCAGATGGCGCCACCAGTTTCTATGATTCGTCCTAAAAGTTGTCAAATAGATGGTCACAAAGCTACCTCAAGAGCTAATGGCCAAATGCAGACTGCTGCTCAAATGAAGTGCCGCTTAAACGCCATATTGGTGTTGTAATTTCACGAGCGAGAGGCATTTTAAGTAGACATCCGAGGCATAGGTAATCATAGCTTTTTCTCAGGGCGGAATAGTTGCTCACGTCCGCAGGAAATATTTGGATCCCGCTGCCTTGCATGGTCCCCCTAGGTATTGCTAACGAGCAGCGAATTAACAATAAAAATGCTCAGGTTCTCGAAAAGTATAAGTGCCCAAATACAGTGAATCCTATAAAAACACTTGACACTTGACAAGACCGCCATAAAAAAACCTCCAATTTAAAACGTCGTTCTCATCCACAGGAAGGCCCCCACTCCACACTGCCCGACGACGAGTTCTACGATGCCGTCGAGACCGGCTTCGACAAAATGGAGGAGGAGCGGCGCGCGAAACTCCCGCCACCTGTGCAGCACACGCGGGACCAAGTCGACCTGCCGCCGCCCGCCATCGACAACAGACTCACCGCGCACCCGCTCTGGACTGAGGTGAGACAGATCACCGCGCACCCGCTCTGGACTGAGGTGAGACAGATCACCGCTCTGGACTAAAGTGAGACAGATCACCGCGCACCCGCTCTGGACTGAGGTGAGACAGATCACCCTCTGGACTAAAGTGAGACAGATCACCGCGCACCCGCTCTGGACTGAGGTGAGACAGATCACCGCGCACCCTCTCTGGACTGAGGTGAGACATATCACCGCGCACCCGCTCTGGACTGAGGTGAGACAGATCACCGCTCTGGACTGAGGGGAGACAGATCACCGCGCGCCCGCTCTGGACTGAGGTGATACAGATCACCGCGCACCCTCTCTGGGCTGAGGTGAGACAGATCACCGCGCACCCGCTCTGGACTGAGGGGAGACAGATCACCGAGCACCCGCTCTGGACTGAGGTGAGACAGATCACCGCGCACCCTCTCTGGGCTGAGGTGAGACACATCACCGCGCACCCGCTCTGGACTGAGGTGAGACAGATCACCGCGCACCCGCTCTGGACTGAGGTGAGACAGATCACCGCGCACCCGCTCTGGACTGAAATTAGACAGATCACCGCGCACCCGCTCTGGACTGAGGTGAGACAGATCACCGCGCACCCGCTCTGGACTGACGTGAGACAGATCACGGCGTACCCGCTCTGGACTGACGTGAGACAGATCACCGCGTACCCGCTCTGGACTGAGATGAGACAGACTTCTAAAAGTCAAGATTAGGCTGCATGGTCGTTCGACATTGATTTGTAGAAAATTCGCAATCGCGGCTTGGACCCAACACTTCTGGGCACTTTCTATGCCAGCGCCGTCAGTGATAGTCTGTTAGTACCTTTTGTCAAAGTTGCGATGTTCACGTTTCAGATCGACCGGATATCAACGGAGCAGATGACTGCCGCCTTCGAGGAGGTTGGCGGCGAGATAGGCTGGCAACTCTTTGCTGAGGAGGGCGATATGAAGATGTACAGGAGGTCAGTAGAAAGAGTTATTAAGGCGTCTGTCTGGTGGCGTCGATAATTTTGAATTTTCTTGTGTAAAATTAACATAGAAATTCGCCATCTATGTAGATACCATGTCGACGTCGCAAGCTATGCATCCCAACTAATTCATACTATAGTGTCTCCTCAATTAGTAAGCGAAAAGATATAGGTAGTTTTTGCAAAAGTTCAAGAACTGAAGCCTTTTGACCGCCCCAGTCGGCACTGGCCGACAACTTGAAGTCGTGCCACTGGCGCCACGTCGCCATATTACATGTTTCTTATGAATTAAGTTGTATTTTGCAAAGTATAGCAAACATGTTTGGCGTGTGAATGATACATAATTTTAATTCTAGTAATATAAATAAACTGTCCAGCTCCTCGAGTTGACTCCACAAAATTTCCAATTCCTTCATTGGCCAATGTGTACGCTTTTACAATAAGGTCCCCGATACTATTAAAAGCTTACCGACACATAAGTTCAAAACGTTTATTGAAACTAAATTATGTTTGAAGGGATATTACTCAGTTATCTAGAAGACGTAAATCCTTTGGATTAACTGCTTGTTCTTCCATTGGCTATCTTACAAATAAACATTAGTGAAATCAATGTATTATTAATTATAAGTATTTCCTTTGAAAAAAGAGCTACCTCAGATTTTCTTGTGCGTTCTTCTCCGAGAAGACGACCTCTGTGGCGCAGCGGTTGTGGTGCAGCCTACCATTCTAGAGGTACTGGGTTCGATCCCCGGCGGGGGGTAAAGAAAAAAGAAACCCCAGGTCTAGGATGTTATGTGTGTGACGTCGGTGTTCCTGGTTCCCACGACACAGGGTATCCTAGTGTGGGGCCAGAAGCAATGTATGTGCCTTTATGTTAATGTTTATGTTTAAGTACCTGCTTTCGGAACATACACCTAAATAGTATTAAATGAATTACATGCTCTAAGAGATAAGTTATTTATTTTCCAACAGAGCAAAGAATAGTTTGATTGATTATTTGATTGACCTGTATTGTGAATGATATCTGAATGACATAATAGGGCTCCTGCTGTTATAACAGTGGCTCGTCTTCCTTTCGACCATCATCGGTTGTAGAAGTCCCCAGCGTGAACTCTGTCGCTCCTGAGAGAATGCTTGTCTGAATTCACGAGCCATCGTCTGCTCATGTTTCAGGGAGGTGGAAGTGGACGGCATGGTGATGGACCCGTTGAAGGCGATGCACAAAGTGCGTGGCGTCTCCGCGCGGGAGATGTGCCACTACTTCTTCAACTCGCGCTACAGATACGAGTGGGAGAGTGAGTACTTGTACATGCGCTTGCGCAGTGATGATGTTGTGGTCCGACCGATTTCGGTCCGACAACTGTATATACACACGTCAACGTTAAATTGGCACCTCGCTTAGACGACGACATATTGACCTACCGACGCGTGTCGAGGGCGAGAGTGAGCGAGAGAGGGAAAACGCATTCCTCGCGGGTGCCAAGTTCACTTTGTGGTGTCGTACTGTATATTGTAAAATTGTAGTTTTGAAAGCTCAAATTGACATTAGTCTAGCAGAAAATAGTCTTCGTCGAAAAAGTATGTGAATTGAACTGTCAGTGACTATTATACACAATGGCTTAAGATTAATTTTATCTGAACTCGAACAATTTTTACTCTGGTTTTATTCCTGCTGCTATTTCACACGAGCTATCATCTAAAGGTAGCGAGACCGCGTGCGTTACTTTGTACTTACTGCTGTCATAATTGCGCTCGCTGTCTCACTCACCAGCGTCTTCAACCTTTACTGCATACTAACCCATTTATGGTTTTGAACTTTCTTTCCAAGCAATAAGGTTGAAAATCGCGATCCATTTCGGGTCAGGCCATGCATTAAGGGGTTAATTGCGCATGCGACACTACTTCTGCAGTTGCGGTGGAATACGAATTAGCACCCAAAATAAATTTTATAAGGCGTTTCAGCTAACTTGGGTCCCTTCGCCGTTAAGTTGGTTGCAATGAAACCAGTGCAGCTTGCTTTTGAAAAATGTGTTACCCAAAAAGGAGGCAAAAAATATCATGATTAACTTATACAAAAAATATTTTTATATGTTGCAATTATCGTTAGTATCATTATCATTTGACCTAGCGAAGCGTCTCCGTTTCAGCTTGAAAAAAATGCTTTCGTATGTCTGGGTTTCTGTCCGGCTGCTCTCATCTACACTAATACTACTCGTATGGTAGCATTTCTTAATTTATCGATTTCTCTAAAACGGTTCAACCTATTTGGAAAAATTTATTTTTATTTGAAAGGGTCTTCCTTCCTTATTGGCCCCCAAAGAGTATATCAGTATACGTAAGAAGAGTCGGGACTTCCGTACATCGGATTAAAACGTATTTTGTGCTACAAACTAGTACCAACAAAATAACAACAAGCCTAAGTAAAAGTGTAGGGATGTACTATAGAAGTAATACACTTTATCGATATCGATATTTTTATATTTGTTACCGTAGAAATTTTAATGAATAAGGCCAATTCCGAGACTAAAATTATATTTTGAGAGATAGATTTGCAATAATAAAATTTTAATTTTAAATGCTCTCAAAATAAAAATCAAGCCCTTATTAGATAATAATAAAAATCATTCTGTTCATTTTGTTTACTTCTGTGTACATGAATAAATATGAGCAAAGATTTTAATGCTATTGATATAAATTAGAATAGAAATAGACTTCAAAGTTTTTAAAGCTGCTGGCTTAATCTTTTTAAAAATGTTTTCTTTCTGTAGAGACCGAATTCTTCGTTTAATTTTCTACAGTTGTTTGATTAGTTTCTTTTCGCGAGGTGTTATTTCTGGATAGTTATAGTGGATTTGCATGATTTTATTTAACTTCATTCCATCATGTTTGAAAAAATCTCACCAAACATATCGGCACGACATGAATCGCCTAGGGGGCGTCAGAGGTGTGTGATGTGTCTCACAAGTGTGAACTGTGAAATACCAGTCAAAGTCCACACTTGATACACCAGCTTTTCACCGACGATTATTCGACCCAAACGTGATGGGTGGTGAGCCCTATCGCCGTTCTTAAGGCAAAAATCGACCAACGGCTTAACATGCTTTCCGAAGCACGCCGACCGAATACAAATTATTGTCCCCTGAGGCGGTCATTAAAATATTTTGGTTTTGTTTTGATTTTAGTCGATCTAAAAAAAACTATGTATTGATTACCTAAATCCAGTGGCCTTTTTCTTTTCCGTGACGTAGCACTTTGTCCCGAAGTAGATGGCTCTGTAAGAAAATCAACTTTTAAAACATAAAACAATATTTTTTAAGATTTTTCTAAGTTTCGGATACTTTGCTTATCGACACTGTCCCATCACTATTCAACTTTTAAATTGAGGTTACAAAAATGTTTTTACTTTTCAATTTCTTCATTTATTACAAAGAGAGTAACAAGAATAGTATAGAGATACTTACTGTGCCTCTTCCATAGGAAATTTGGCCATAAATAAACGTTTTTCCCATCATTTCGATACCTTCGCACTCCACATATCTCAGATTTTTTGTAGTGCATTGCATGATGCAAATATCCGTTCTTTTTACCGAAAACACAATAGTATGACACATAAAACACCTATTTAATTACTGTAAAACAGTTTAATAATATAAATCTTTCATAATCAGAGAAATGCGTTTTCCAAACAAATAATTCACCGACTTAATCCGCCTTAGTTCTTGCTTGACAATGACTGACAACAGCATTTGACAGAGTGACAGACAGACAAATTTTAATTTTTCAAACATTTTTGCATTTCTATGGAGTTGCGCTAGGCTGTTGGCCCCATTTACATCAGGTCAGGATCTGATGGTGGGATCCTGGAGTTACCGAGGGAACGCTGTAAATAATAGACAGACATCCCACAGGTTGCAATATAATAAGTTTATTGAAGTTGGTCAGTAATGTATGCTCGTCGTATGCGCATAGTGCCGCATAGTGGTGAAATGTAAGTGATGGTGACGGAGGTTAGGGGCGTGCACTCACGTGCAATGAAATGTATGAAAAAAATATATTTACCGAGCTCAGAATTTGCTTCCGGCGGTTTTCTTCGTTACTAATTTCTGCCATTCTATTTGCCCTTCCTTTTCTGCTTACATGCTTGCCGGAGTACCCCGCTCGTTTAAATAACCTTTTATTTCACCGTAAAGGAAAAGTTATGAAATTTACCCTTTTTCACCTTATCCAAATACACGTCCTCTTTATATGTACACTTCTCACATTTGTGATACAATCACAACTTACAAGTAAGTAACCAAATACAAATCGAGCTGAATCCTGATTACGAGAAGCAAACTTTGGAGTAAAAAATGGCGCCCGCCGCTGGCCTGCTGTTGAATTTGAATACGATACGCTCACCGAATTGAGACTATATTTTTCTTTTATATATTTATAATGATATGCTAGAGCACTATCATGCTGGTCGGGTGTCTTCGTAAATAATTAAGGTAATGCTAGTCGCCCGCTTTGCACAAGCGAGTGTGAAGCGGCGTGAGCGCGTGCAAACTATAGCTGGACCGCGCCGTAAGCACGACCCCCGCGTTACGCGAGAAAATAATCTTACCAGTAGCGGACACAAGACTCCCGCTGACCATCGCGAGGGTCAAGTTTACGGCGGTCAAGATGTAGTAGTTAACCAATAAAATGCACTGAAAGGTACGGATGTGACGTAACTTCATCCACTGCCGCACGGAAATATCGCAAAGTCCACTGCGCGTGCGCGCACTATTATATCTCATTTCGTAGTCACCAGGGGAGCTTCACTACAATTTATCAACGTCGGATCTGATGATGGGGATCATGAAGAAAAGGGAAGGGTATTTTTTGTCACAATTAGGCTTTAATTGAAGCCAGTTTTTACTAGTTTTACATTTTGTTTAAGTTTATAGTGATTGCTGATTTCTCTGACCAACTTGTACACCTTTTCCAGCGACGCTAGAGCAGATGACGATAGTAGAGGAGATATCGTCGGACGCGGTGATCTTCCACCAGACGTTCAAGCGCATCTGGCCGGCGTCGCAGCGGGACGCGCTGTTCTGGTCGCACGTGCGCGCCGCCCCAGGCGACACGTACGCGGTGACCAACCATTCGACGGTGAACCCGGATTATCCGGTGAGTGCCGGCTTTGGATGAAATTATGATAGTTTTTATTTTTTTTATTTTTTCGTCCCAGGAAGTTTCTCTTTTAGGCCAGAGTCAATTGGAAGTTGACTAGAGTCCCTAGATAGTCCGGTTCTGAGCCCCAAACTTTGGCTGTTAAGATTTATTTCAAATTCCAATTCAAAATTATTTTTTGTCTGCAAATATAACATATCAGATTCAGTCGAGTATCGACTCAAACTCAAGCCCACTGTGTTAGAAAGAGACAAAGTTACGAGACCTTTTTGAGGCAACAGCAGCAAGGCAGTATTAGATTGTTGCTTAGATTTTTAATTAATTTTGCTCTTTGGCTAGTTTAAAATTAAAAAGCGTGAGTAGTGCGACTAACTCGCAACTGTCGCACCGAAGCTTATTAAAAAGCAGGATTAATGTGTTGCTGCCCCCCTCATGTGAAAGCACCATAGGAGTCTGATGTATCGATAAACATCTGTCTGTCGAATATACAATATTGGATCAGGGACAACTCGTCCAGAGTCAACTCGACCCGAATAATAATACCAGAAACTATGTCTAAAAACGTGAATGAAAAGAATTAAAATATTGAAGAATCTTTCAATTTATTGATAGCATTATATGTTTATTTTAATGAATGAAAGTATTAAATATATTATTTTAAATCAAATTAAACTTTTCAATTGTTATCAGGTAACCGATGTGTCTTATTGTTTACCTGATGATTCAATTGATGATGAGTCAATTGACACGTGACATAATATCACTATATTTACAAAAAGTCGCAAAAGCAAAACAATAACTTCATAGTCATAAGTTTGACCGCGGGCGAGAGAGACAGACAGACTACTCTTGATGCCCATGCAGTGCAACGTCACGCCGCCCGCTTATACCGCAGACACTACACAAGCACAACGTGTAAATGTGTTGAACGAGCCAGCTTTGGTTAACTGACCTGTACTATCAGTAGTAGAAATGGAAGCCCACTTTAAAACTTATTTCCCTTCCTTGTGGCGGTAAACCCTTGCTTTTGTATTTTTTTTGTCGAATTTCGAAAACCATTCAAAAACCATTTGTTTTATGACTTAAGTGTTGGGCTGCATTGGAAAAGAACCCTTACAGTGGTCTTCCACAACTGCTGATGATGGTACCAAGGATAGTATAACTAACTAGTAACAAATACATCTTTAAATTCCAGTCGAACACTGGCGCGTGCATCCGTCTGTTCGTGACCGTGTGCCTCGCGTGCCGCAGCAGCTACCCGCGCGGCCAGCAGCCCAGCCGCGACAACGTCACCACCAGCATCGCCTACTGCAGCACCGGTGAGTGTCCGCCGAGGGGCACAGGCCATGCCACACCACGGCTCTCTTCTCGTCTTGCCAATTACAGACGTAGCGCTGAACTGCGGTAATGAGGCGGTGCGCGAGCGGAACCCCGCACTGAACTCATTCTGTTGATTTACTCGTCCTTTTGGGCGATAGAGAGAGAGATAAAGAGATAAATCCAGCAGACTAGTCTCCTCCTTGGTTGCTCATCATGCGAAGACCTTGGGGTCAGCACGAAATTTCTCCACGGCCGCCTTGTGCTGTCTTTCCAGTCTTTCATTCAATCATTCATGCATTCATTCATTTAAGCCTTCATTTATGGGAAATATTAAACTGCTCATCAATAATACTGATTTTCACAGCAAATATACTTATTTACACATCAAATATCAGGGCAAAATACTGCGGTAGCTTAGGTGAAGGGTTAAGGGGGTGAGCGAAGTGAAGCCCCCTTTATCCTTCGTATTAGGTTGAACATGTAATAACAACAAAATACTTAAAACATAAAAAGCGTTTTTGCTGAAACTTTTTTGCTGGGAAAATCAGTATTTTTGATGTGCGATTAAATACTAGCCTTTATTGATTAAGTTAATTATTAAAGTATTTATTCGTTATTATATGAGCTCCGTGGTCTAATGGGTTTCACGCTTGCTTTTCACACAGGAGATGAAACTGACCATGCTGTACCAATGAGATTATTTATTTATTTTAAGTACCTTTATCGGACGTTAAGTGTTTCGGATGACACGTTAAGCTGTAGGTTCCGGTTACTTTCGCTACATGGTAGTAGCCGTAAAACCCTCCATTAACCAGCACGGAGTCAGCGTGATGGAGTGTCGTTTATTCTTACTCGTATCCGGGTAAAGGCTTGTGCATTAATGGGCTATATTTATTTTTATTATTATTTATTCGTTAATTTGTTCATTCATTCGCTCATTCATCAATTTATTAATGCATACATTTATTTCTTAAATAATGCATTCATTTATACAAGCTGGTCCAAAAGGTGACGCCCAAAAAATTTTTTTAGATTCCTAATGCTTGGGTGTATCCACCTATCACAGCGCGCCAAAAGATCATTTGAAATATGGAATTTTTTTTACTACCTATTTGACAGCCAGTATTTTATATTAAGGAAGGAAGCCAGTGTTTCATATGTACTTGGAGGAAGGAAGAGTAAAACAAAGAGTTTCTTTAATCTGAGATTTTATACAGTTCATGACTGTGGCCCATTGCGCCGCGCATGCGCTGTGATATGCTTGTTTTTGGCGGTTTGGCCACTTTGACATTTTGTTGTGTGACATGTATGTACGAATTCTGGTATTTTTTTGTAAATAGGTAGGTCTGTAATACCCCTCATTATGCAACAGTTTCATAAAATACTATTTAAATGTATCACGGATTGTTCAATTTGAGACAATTTGAATGCTTTTCCATCATCATCACCATGCCTTACTGATCATTGGTGGCCATAAAAAAGCTAAAACAATGTTTTCAAACAACATTTTGCTTAGTTCATTTTCACCGAAAAAGCCGTTTTCATCGAAAAATTGCCTATTAAGAACCTTTTTATTTTTATTATTTGGTAAGCTTATAAATTGTTTTAGTTTTCAAAAGTAGTTTGAACTTATGATACAGCCATTTTGTATTTTTAAGAGAATTTAGAAAATGTAACTCCGTCAAACTCAAACCAAAAATTTCACTTTCAACCCGAAATGAAATGAAAATAATGAAAAATGATATGTAATTGATTATACGGTATGAAATAATGATTCAAGAAAATCATTTTAGAGAAAAATTTATACAAAATATCTCACTATTAAAAAAGTTATGATCATTTTAAGTTGCTCCGATAGAAAATTAGCAAATCAGTTTAAAAAAATCATAACTTCTAAACTGCTAAAAATCGCGGAACATACATGGGGTATTTTCGGATACACCCAAGCATTAGGAATCTAAAAAAAAATTTTTTGGGCGTGGCCTTTTGGACCAACCTGTATATTCATTCCGTCATTCATTCATTCGTCCGTACATCAATACTTTAATTAATCCTGTACAAGGACAAGAATCCGGAGGCGTAAAATGCAAAAAATACATTAATTAATTCGTCTATCCCTAATCTTAAATTTTTCTGTGGGTTGTGATCGGGTCTGTGCTTCCCAAGCTAGAAAAAAAAACAGGTCTTGGATGTTTACATGTGTGTCGCTGTTTCTGGTACCCTCGACACAGGTTATCTTGGTGTGGAGCCACAAGCGATGTATGTAAATGTTATGTTATAAACTCATAACGAATATTCCCCCCTCCCCCAGTGAACCCGGGCGGCTGGGCGCCGGCGGGCGTGCTGCGCGCGGTCTACAAACGCGAGTACCCGAAGTTCCTCAAGCGGTTCACGCAGTACGTGGTGGAGCAGTGCCGGGGCAAGCCGCTCGCCATATAGTACAGTGCGGCTGTGGCAGCCTGAGCTAATAAACTGACTGATCAGTTACTTACGCCGACTTGTACAGTCAGCTGAGATTTATGTGAGCACGCAATATATCTACACATCATCTTCATCTTTAGCATGCCGCTGTTGGGCATATGCCTCCCCAATTGACCGCCAATCCTACCAAAACGGAACGAACTCGTTCGCCATAACGCACTAAAGTCACTGATCTAGGGAAATGTGTTGCTCGCTACCGCCATTCTCGTCCATGTCGGGCCGGCTGAAGCTTTGATGTCATCGGACCATCGTCTCGCAGGTCTTCCGACATTTCTCTTTCATGTACAGGGTCTCCAGGACAGAACTTTAGAGCCCCATCTTCCGTCGTTTCTGCGACAGATGTGTCCCGCCCACTGCTATTTAAGTCGCGCAACAAGTTTCCCTACATCGGTTACTTTAGTGCGTATCTGGTCGCAATGGGATGCTCCGAGCATCTCCGTTTCCATTGCTCTTTGTGTGACTATATCTACACAGTCAAAGTGTCAAAATTATCATCATGTATGTTGACATCATTCTGAGACTTTCGCTGTGTAAATATTGCTGGTAGACCGAGCGAGCGAAGCGTCATTGTTCTCCTCTACAGGTCGCATTTCTGTACCGATTCTTGCGAAATTCGATAACACATGTTTTTTTTTCGATTCAGTTTTTGGAAGTTTTTCAAAATGGCGTAGATATGGGTTGAAAATATAAAAAAATCGCTACAGCCCCAACGGTTTCACAGATTTTAACAAGTGAGATTTCGTTGGACTAGTGGAGACTGAGGTTGACTTATAATTTTAGTTAAAAGTCAATAGGTTTTATTATAGTACGCACAATGTAGTTTAAAAAGATATCGGTGCGACTTCTTTCATACTCCATGTACGTAACCAGGTGCATTAATAAGTTTGTATGTGGTATTGAAAGAAAACGCAACTTCCCTGTGTCGCTCGCGAGGCCCACAGCTCACATGGCGACTAGTGGCTTATGTAGGTAACATACTTCTTCACAGCCGCTTAACCCTTTACTCCATATAGTTCCATTTACTCTATATGGTTTCATAGGTTTTGAACTTTATTACAAAGCAACAAGGTTGAAAATCGCGATGCATTTCGGGTCAGGCCATGCGTTAAGGGGTTAAGGGTTACAGTTTTAACAACTTACCTCCCGAGTTTATGCGCGAGGCATCGCGATTTCGAACCTTACGCCATGGTAATAAAATGTAAAACCTATAACGGGGAAGTGGCGTTAGCTAACGCCGGTGGTATTCAAGAGGTTAAGGCCATAATCGCTTTTGGCTTGGAATGTTATATTAATCTCTGTTGCACTGTATAGTATCGGAAAGTGACCTGATACGAGTTAGACGCCTATTGCACTCAGTTATTTATGCACAAGAAAACTTGTATGTTCGAGGTTGAAATGGGTGATCAATCAGTTGTATTTCTTCGATAGTACTTAGATCACCTAAATCACCCGATCACCGTTGTATTATACAACGGCTATTTCGCTTGTAGTTATCGTTCATTCATATAATTTAGTCATTTCATTCATCATTCATTCATAAGGTTGATATACCAAAAATGAGGATAATTTTCTGAACCGGTAATTATATGGTTCAGTAATAGAATGTGTTCAGTGTCTCGAGTGTCAGTTTTGCTGCGTGTTGTCACATTTTCGTTTACGAAGCCTCAAAAACTTACACTGGAGGTACAGTTAGATAGACTTATCAATGCAAGTCGAATTGTACAGGATTATTCAACAATTTGACTATGGAAATAAAATTGTATTTTGGGTCGACCGACATAGTATCTTACTTTATTATACTTAGCTTTTTTAAGTCTTGTATTCAGTGATCTACGATTTACTGTAGACCGATAATTGAATATAGGTTTTTTGTTACACCTATTTTTTCTTCAAGTAGGGACATAAAACTTTATTTGTTATTGACCTTTGAAAATGTATGTTCAGATTCGTTGGGATTAACCTTGCAAGAAGGTATACAAAGAAGTATTAGTTATAAGATCACGATGTGGTAGACATTAACTACGATGACATGGCGCGCCCCTCCACTACTCCAAAGGCACGCTGTCACGCTCACTCGCGTCCTAAGTACGCTCGCTGTCTCGCCGACGAGTAGTTTAGAGGCGCGCCATGTTAACTTTGTTTATCTACACACGTATCATAAACCCTCTTTACTGCGTCCAAAAACCACACCTTAAGACCAGCATAATGATAAACTTCTCGGTAAAAACTCATTTCTTATCTGAATATTGATCATTGTGACTATAATGTACCAAAATTTGTCAAATTATGGCATTCAAATTTCGAACGCCGATGCCCGCCTGCGTGCCGCCCCTAGTTTGTCTGTGAAGTTGGTACTACAGAACAAGCTAAACAACTGCACAGCAATGATCAATGCCACAATGCCGGTGGACTATGCGGCAACTGCACAGCAATGATCAATGCCACAATGCCGGTGGACTATGCGGTTCCTGAACACATCAAAGAGGGCTTATGATATGTGTGTAGATAAACTAGTGTATGTAACTGTACATAATTAGGCATTAAAACTCTGGAGTGATATTTTTATGAAACTCGCCTTCGGCTCGTTTCATCAACCCACTCTCGGATATTAATGCCCTCCATTATGTAGCAGTCACACAAACTACTATTATCTCTGCTCGTGCTAGTAGTAAATAATCTTATCGATAATGGGTAAAAGTTATATCTACCTTACAAGCACTCAATGTCTACGGATAAGCTTTCCTGAAATACCAAAATATTACGTACAGTGGAGACTAGTCTTCTAGACCCGTCAAAGATTGCCTTTGATGTGAATATGCTGGTTTTTTAATCCGTTGTTCTTACATTGGTATATAGCAGATCGATGAGAACTTCGAAGGCCTGGAAAATGTTACGGTACACTTGTGTTTTATAGTACTCCTATTATAATATATATAAAACATGTTTTAATAAATAACGATACCTTTTATGCTTTGGTATGTTAATTTCATTCCATCTATTGTTATACTTCTTAGCTATTTATGGATATGCTATTGTACAGATGTATGTATATTAAAATTCATGTTATTGCCTGCACGATTCTACGGTAAGTTTCTACATTATTTTCCTGTATATTTTAATCCTGTTAATTTAGGCCATGAAGCGAAATAGAATCATTGGGTTATTATGTATCATAACCGTTAGCCATATTATGTTGAGCTCTACCTAAATCATCTGCTACGAAAGGAAAATCCTTATGCTACTTGACATTCGGTAGACACACAAAACTTTATAATCCTAATAAGTGTGTAGGGTGATTGGTTATCCGATATATATTTTGTGAGGGGTTGAAGTTGATTCCATTTACAGCCAATTTACTACCCTAGCCGAAAATTAATGCTTTTTGCGTACCTAATTTACTTTTTTAACGTTTGTTTTTCAAAATTTGTCAAAGTTATTAATTCTGGCAAAACAAAATTATCGGGTTTCACATACTATTAGTTATTCTGTGGTTTCACGCTTGCTTCTCACAGGAAGTGCAGGTTCGAATCCCGGATTTATCTTAAACTCATTATACGGACGTTCTAACGGCGATTGAAAACATCGTTAGGAAAACTTCATTACTCTATACCTCCGGCGATGGGCTAGCCCCCTGTCACCCAAAATAGAGTATCGAATAACTGACTTAAAGTGGGCACAATTTTGCCTTTGCTCTCCCGTATGGAAAAAGGCGTGACCCTATGTAATGTAAATTACTAACTTTGAATGTATAGATATAATATAGATTAGATATAATATAGCAATTATTAAGTAATTAGCTTAAATATAAAAAAAAAACTTTCGTATTACGTATACGTAATAGAAAACTTATTTATTTTTTTATAAATTAAAAAAGATTAATATATAGGGAACTAACCGTAAAAATTGAGTAGAAAACTTCCTTGTGTTATCAACTGTCCACCATATAAATTGTTTTACACAAATTTTAGAGAGAAAAAAAACAATTATTCCAAAGAATAAATAGAACAATGGAATAAGTCTTCGCCATAAAATGAAATATTACATTTTCGAAGACCTTTCTTCTGGCATGCCGCATGCCGCACTAGTTGCTACTAGGGTAGCTCTAAATAGGAATTCGCAATTGTTGCAACAGTATTTTTTTATAAAGTTTGTGTAAAACAATTTACCATAATAGCCCTGAATAGCTGTTAACAACACAAGGCAGTTTTCAAATCAATGTGTACGCTCATTTCAATACGGTATTTTTGACAAAATCACTGATAATAAATTGAAAATGAGTGTAAGTTTTCTCAACACGTGAGTTGATCTTACTGCATCAGAATTAAGAGTGATTTTTTTAACTTTAAGCTATTTCACAGAATCATTGATGTATTAGCTATCAAGCGACAGTCAAAGAGATATCCAGAGTATTTCGATTTATTGTAATAACTGACAAATTTTGAAAAAAAAATGAGTCACGCCTATTCCCATACGAGATGGTACAGGCACAGTTGTGCCCGCGTTTAGCCAGTTATTCAATACTCCATTTTGCGTGACACGGGCCGGAGCTATGGAGATTGAAGGTTTCCTCACGATGGTTTTCATCACCGTTAGAACGTTTCACCACCGGAATTGGGCTCTACTTTACTCCTCACAATATATGTATCCAATAAACAAATAATCAATCACCCGTATAATATATCAACTGCATTTATAAAAACACAATGTTGGAATTGTAAAAAGTTATATATGAAATAAATATAGGCATGATTTTTAATTATTCTTTATAATAAAATGATTTTCGACATTCAAGTGTTATCTTTTAGTGTTACAATCTCAAGGTACTTTTTAAGGATATTATTAATGCAGCTTCTCTAAAATATCAGTTTTGTTTTCAAAATTACTTAATTGTCCACTGAGGCGACCGTGGCTTAGCGGTATTCGCACATCGGAAACAATCGTGCGGATAGCAACATCGCCAAGACGGGCACTGGATGGGTGGCCGTTCTATGTGGCAGTTGTTTCGGACACTTCCGTGTTTCGGATGACACGTTCAGCTGTAGTACCCGGCTACTAGCGCTACTTGGTGGTAGTAGACGTAAAGCTGTGCCAGAGAGCCTAAAGGACAGCTTGATTGCTTATGAGAATCGAGTTAGCCACTAGCCCGACGCCCCTACATCAACCCTCACTGAGCCAGCGTGGTGGAGTATGGCTCAATCTTACTCGTATCCGGGTAAAGGGTCCATGCCCCTAGGTGGATAAATCAATGGACTACATTCACAGCCCACCGAATTAATAGGTCAGCATCAAAGTTTAACACGTTCCCGCGAACATAAGCGTCTCCGTGAGTATGAAAAAATGCACAGCATTTCTCCATACAAAATGTCTGGGCGTCTGTAGACGTTGTGCTTTATCACACATCTTGCCTCAACGTTTATAAACGTTCTGGAATATTTCATAAATAATAAGTTCATTTTTAATATAAACTCTTTATTTGCATGACATTAAATGTGAAATCTAAGAACCACACAAAATAAATTCTCAAAAGAAACAAAATTTGACATACTTATCAGTCAAACAAAACCATATTACACATGAAACATAAAACAGCATAACTGACGGACAAATCAACTATCTCCTTGTCCTGTCTTTTTGGGAGACGAGTAGTATGATACCATCTGATTTGCTCTATCTATGCCTGACATGAAATCGTTATATATTGCTATTTCCTCTGGTTTCATTCTCTTTACCCCATATCTGTTTGACACTTCTATCATCTTAGGGTGTTTTTTTTTAGGGTCTTTTGTCGTGCCATTTGGATACATACACTTTGTTCTTTCTAACCCATACATGTTGATTTTTCTTCAGTTTCTTATTCACCAGATCTTTTGGATTTTCCTTTCAGTTCACCCTGAGAGTCCCATTAGTGTGTGATCTTAAGTCTAACAATTTTTGTGACAGAGACACAGAGTTATAGAAATTGTCCATGAATAAATGTTGTCCCTTCAGTAAATATGGCCTCATCAATCGCATGACAAGCTTCTCAGTCTTGCTGCCAGTTTCTAAGGCAGTGTTTTTTGCCTGTATACATGATCACATTTAGCACATAGCCATCTGCTGTCGTCAACACACGTACAACCTGCTGTTGGTGGTTCTTCCGTTGGCGTATTTAAAACAGGGGATTTGAGTCAGGCCAGTTGGTGGCTCTGTTATGCCTCCATCGATAGGTGGTATCCTATTATAAGGTCTGTTTTCTTGGATAATCGAGGGACTTTGAGTGTCTCTCAAAGGACGGGATTCATAATAAAGTTCAATATTTTGACTTTCGAGACCTTCTGCACTCGACTGAAGTGGAGCTGGTTCAGTATGAATGTGACTTGATTTAATAATTTGCCTATTATTACCTTCATCTTGACTTTCCGAGTCATAATCTTGTGCCGCAAATCGTCCGCTTCTGTTATCGTTACAGGTTGAGGTATCACTTCCAGATGAGCTTGAAATGTTACCTTCTGGATCGTTATCTCCATTTAAACCGTACTGGCCGTCGTCACTGAAAGGTTCTGGAGTCGACAAGCCCGATGACTCTTCGGCGAACATTTTTTCCACCCGCTGCCTTTCGCGTTTGAACTCGTCCATCTAAAGCAATACGAATATTTAACAGTGTTGGTCTTGTACAAAATTTATGCGCCATCATGACGGAATTATAAAACAATCGCTATACTTACATTTACAAACAAAATCTTTAACGATTTCTGCCCGCTGCGAGACTGACGCACGCGCACCCCCTCTGCAGCGCACAGCCAGAATGAGCTACTGGAGGGCGGCAGCGGGGGGACGTGTATCAACGTTGTGCATGTGTGAGTGAGGTACATGGTAGCTACGGCGCGCCTAGCATTTCGACGTCATAAGTACTTATACGGAAGCAGTAAAAATGGATAATTTCTCCTAAATGACGCACAGCGAGTTAACTTACAGGCAACCTGGTGCAAAAGCGCCCGTTGGGAGACGTTGTACAGATTTTAAAGTCATCTACTCCACCGTGCATCGACGTTGTGCGCTTTCGTGATGTACTTGTATAACGTTCATAAACGGTTGTTCGCCGGAACGCGTTAAGCGCCTAATAAATACTTTACAAGCATCTACTAACCTATAGCTATAGACTATAGGTTGTATTACGATATTAAAAATTTAATTTAGTTGCTATAGCCTATAGCGACCAAATTTGTAATTTTCGTGCTTCGTCCTCGGATTATTACCTGAAATATATATGTTTATACACAATTGTGACAAGCGTAGGTGGTGTCACCACTCTGCTCTGAGTTTGGAGAATTGTAGGTATGTAATATTTCCCTGGTACCAGTGGTTTCCCGCCGTGGACACACCAGGTATACGAATTAAGAGCACTGGGCGAAGTTGGCGGGAATTACTGCGCATATGTACAGGTATTGAAAAGTGACCACTGCGCATTCAAGGTTACCGCTTATACCTCGTGGCGCGAGGTATAAACATGATCAAATTTGCGAATCGGCGCTGTCTCACCGCAACTCTAAGAATCAGTTTCGCAACTGTTTCATGCAACAGATATTGCTACATGAAATAAACTAAATAAGTAATTGTTGCAGAAAAGTTCTTGAGAAGCATTTTGTTTGCGTTCTTGCAAGTTTTTCGTATCAAACCGCACCGGTTTGTTTGCTTGCCGAACACTTAACTTAATATCATTTCAGAATTTTCTTAAATTTCAAGGGCATTGTGGTTCGACCATTTTGGCGCCAAAATGGTTTTTAATATATCCCAGTTTATAGAAGCTGCCGTGTAATAGGGGCTACTGGACACGGTGATTTTTTGTCAGTTTCAAACTAGGATGCATCTTATAAAAGATATGAGACATTGTCAAAATTATATGAGATATACCGTAAAAATTCGCGCCAAAAATCGAAACTCGTGCTAAAAGTAATTAAAATCTATGCCACTATCGAGGCGACCGACTGCGAGATTATCTTTATTCACAGCTCGCTTCGCTCAAAAAAATATCCAACCCTGTTCGTGCTTGGCATGGTTGGGTACAATGAGCTGGAATTGAGAAGAGGCCTCACTCACACTGCCCACCTATCCCAGACAGCGATTTTTGGTAGCCGTTACCAAAAAATTCGTCGACACTGTTAACGGCGTTTTTGGTCGGTGAGTCGACTCACTTTCGATCGCCAATTCGCCACGACTAAAAGTGGTGACGATATAGACACAGTAACATTTAGTTTTTAATATACGTCGCTGTGTGGTAATAATGTTCTCAGACTGCAACGACTTAAAATCAATCATTCGTTTATTCGTTCATTCTTTTGCTTTTGTTTACTATACAGAAAGACAAGTGAAGTTTTAAAATAAAAACTATAATTCTACATCATAGTTATGACAATGCAAGTAATTGTTTTTTATAATAACTGGTTCTCAAGATTTATAATATATTAGTTCTAATATCAACGGGAGAAGAAATTTAACGTGTAATTTGGTCAAAATATTTAAAAATTTCTAATGCGCTACCCACCCAATTGTATTATAACTAGTTCAGTGAAATGTTATGATGTTTTTTATTACGACATAAAAACGACCTACAAAAAATTATTTCTAATAATACGACCATTACAAAAATCCCGAAAAGAAAGCAGCCGCTGAAACCGTGGATAACTATAGGAGTAGTCAAAAGCATTAGAAACAGAGATAAGCTCTTCAAAAAGACTTAAAAGAATAACGTCAAGGAGAAAATACTGGAGGACTATGCACAATATAGAAACGGCTGCAACAAACTAATCAAAAGTCTAAAAAACAGTACTACCAAAAGCAGCTTCAAAATAATACAGGGAATATAATAATAATAATAATAATACCTTGGACACCATTTATACACATTGATCTAGCCCCAAACTAGGATTCCCTGTATCTTGTGTACTAGACAACGAAACATGGAAAATTATTAAGGAAATATGTTGTTTAAATAAAAATAAAGATGATACCTCTGCTCTATTAAATATAAAGCCAACGCAACTTGGGTCACTTGATGAAGTTAACAGCTATTTTACATCAATTGGAGGCACTTTAGCAAATAGCATAAAGGTTCGCATTAAAAACTCAGAGTCAGTCCTGGTTTGAATAAGTCTCAAACCTGCCGGCTCCAGTCAACTCAATGACGCTTTTACCTACTGACCCTATGGAAATGGCACGGATAATATCTTCGTTAAAACCAAATAGTGCGCCTGGTTGGGACAATATTCCGACTTCCATTATCAAAACATTCAGTCATTTACTTGCAACACCGCTATCGCATCTTTGTAATCTGAGTTTTGAAACGGGAACCTTTCCAGATATCTTTAGAGTATGTATTGTTTGCCCTATCCTCAAAGCAGGTGAAAAACACTTCCAAATAACTACAGACCTATCACTCTTTTGACAGCAACATCAAAAATTCTTGAAAAAGCTATGACTTGTAAAATATCTGGAAATCAATAACCTTCTTGCGTGCAACCAGTATGGGTTTAGAAGCGGAAGAAGCACTGAAGATGCAGTTATGAAACTAGTCTCAACCATCACTCGTCATGTCGACAATGCCAACAAATGTATAGGCGTATTTTAGGATCTCCAAAAGGCGTTTGATACGGTCTGTATTCTAATACTTCTCTCTCGGCTAGAAAACATAGAAATACGTGGCCTCCCCCATAAATGGTTCCAAAATTACCTAACGGATCGTACTCAATCTGTTCGTGTCAATGGAAAGTTCAGTGGCAGCATGTCGTGTACATAAGGGGTACCTCAAGGCAGTACATTGGGCCCTAGTCTTTTTCTTATATACATTAACAGCCTATGTAACCTAAATGCTATCGAAACTGAGCTTCTCATGTTTGCGGATGACACAGTTCTACTGTTTTATGGACCTACCTGGGAAATTGTGCAACAACGTGCAGAATCGGGTTTGAGTACTGTGACTGCTTGGCTAGAGGATAATTTGTTTGTAACGGATCCCTAATTGGTGATAAAGAATAGAGTCTTTTCGGTAATATGAAGTAATGTATTTCGCGGTATGCAAGTACAATAGTGACACGCGTACTATCGAAGAGGTGTAAGAGACGACTGGTTAGTCGCCGCTATAGCTGTTCGCTCGCAGGCGACAATATGCTACACACGCACAATATGATACCCTACAATCATCCCCTCCTACGAAAACAAAAAATTTGTAACCAAAATTTTAACTATTACAAACAAAAAAATATCTGGACTGACTGTACTTTCTAGTGTTTAACACAATGCAAAACTGTTTGATAATAACATGATAAAATTAATTTCAATTCTGATTCTGTCTGACGAAATATAGCTTCTGTTATTACGTATCGTGTTTCTTTTACTGTTACATTGCTGATGTTACATGTTAACATCCGTTTGACGAAACATATTTACGTACTCACATACCTACTTTACTGACACTAAAATAAAAATAGAATTAACTCTTTTATATTAAATAAAACTGACACGTTTGTTAGAATGAGTATCCCCTTGGCATCAAACTAAGTACCGATCTTACGAAAGTCTTACGGGTGGATGCTCATTCCAACAATTACACAAAATAAAATACAATCTTATAACGTCACATGACGCATCTCGAAACACTGCGGACCAATGATGTCCAATCTTTAACACTCATCTAATGTTAAGTATACACGTAATATTCTGTAAGGGTAGTTATCACTAGGCCAATCCTGCCATAACTTAATTTAACTCCCTCAATCAATCTCTGTGACAACGCCTGTAAAAATACATTTAATAAAAAATAATTCATGAACCTACTGTACTTGCTGCTGAGGATGTTCTTGTCCCTTGGTATCAACCTGCGGGGCCATGATGGCTGCCTGATTCGCTGATAAAGAACACACCAATTCTTTCCGTAACCACTTTTTCATACTTTTCCGGCAATTCCTGTACAACATGTACATTGCAAAAACTATCAAAATCACTACTCCAATTACAATCACAATATCATATGTTTCCATTTTCCTTTCTGACTCAGATTGCTCATTTTTGGCGTTATTCGCTCCTTTTGTGCAATAACCACCTCTGTTTGTTTACTTTGCCCTTTTCCCATTATTTGAATAATATTTTAATAAATTTTTATAAGTTCTATTGCTCCGAAAATACAAAATCGAATGATCAATCGCATTCCAATCAATTTTTTTTCTAAAAACCTTACTGGCATTTTTACTGTGTGGCCACTACGCGTCACTCGCTCATAAGCTGATGGCGCTTTCGAAATCTCCGGAAATCTTTCTGAATTACTATCTTTTACTGGTATAGCATACCGCCTGTGATCCTGGCCTTAGGCTGCCAATAATGTGTACGGGTGGCTACTACAAGATGTGTTATCATTACAGGGTGTACTTACCTCGTCATAAAAATCTCCCGGTAGTCATAAGTTGTGGCCCAATACCATCTCTGCGGCACTCACACCAGTATCGCTTCTTCCTGCGGCTCTCAACCCTAGTAAAACTGTGGGTAACTCATCCAGCCACGACGTGTTATCTCTCAAACGTGCGGTTAGTGCCGCCTTCAATGAACGATGCCACCTCTCGACCATACCGTTGCTCTGCGGGTGATACGGGGTGGTGCGAATTCTCTTGATGCCTAAATACTTCATTAAATTACTGTACAATTCGCTTTCGTATTGCCGGCCTTGATCTGTGGTACATACCTTAAAAACCCCGAAACGGCAAATCCACCCTTCGTAAACTGCTCGGGCTACTGTCTCGGCGGTTATGTCCATAACCGGGATAGCTTCAACCCACCTTGTATAACGGTCTATCATCGTTACTAAATCCCTGCTGTGATGGTGGCAAAGGTACAACTATATCAATGTGCACGTGATCGAATCTTTCAGAGGTCGGAAAAGTACCTAATTCTGAAATTGTATGGCGATTGACTTTACTTCTCTGGCACTGTATACATGTCTTCGCCCAATTATTGACATCTCTGTTCATCCCCGGCCAAAAAAATCTTTTAGTTACCATCTGTCTTGTTGTTCGAATGCCGGGGTGACTTATGTTGTGAACTGAATCGAATGCTTTTCTCCTGAAAATCTCTGGCAAATATGGCCTGGCATGTTCCGTTGAAGTTTCACACATAACGCTCTTATCGCAGTTAAGTATTGTTATTCGCTTGAATTGTAACATACCGTTTGACTCTGTCAACGTTCGTGTAGCTTGATCCATTTCCTGCGCTTCAGCTAACTCTACATAGTCAATTACTGTGGGACAAACAATCGCTTCTACTCGTGATAATGCGTCAGCTACTTGGCTATCATTACCTTTGACGTGTCGTATATCGCATGTGAACTCGCTGATATACAACAATTGTCGTGTTCTCTGGGGGGTCTCTTAATCGTTACCTAATTTTGTGAATGCGAAAACTAACGGCTTATGATCCGTGTAAACTGTAAATTCCCGTCCTTCAATCATGTTCCTAAAATGCATAACAGCCATGTAAATTGCAGCCAATTCTCGATCGTATGTACTTTATTTCTGTTGTGTCTCTGTAAGTTTCTTTGAATAATATCCCAATGGTTTCCACTCACCGTTTACCTTTTGCTGCAGCACCGCGCCTACACATTTGTCTGACGCATCTATCATGAGAGCTAAGGGGGCTTCAGCTACCGGATGAGAAAATGTAACCGCGCTCTTTAGGCTAACCTTAAATCCCTCGAAAGCTTGTTCCGCCTTCTCGTTCCAAACTATTTTTGTCATTCCTTTTTTTTGTATTGTGTAAAAATACATTCAGCTCCGCTTGGTCTTCAACCGAGTGTGGTAAATGGGCTCTATAAAAATTTAACATGCCTAGGAATCGTAGTAGCTGCTCAATGGTTTCCGGTTTAGGGTAGTCATTGATAGCTTTGACTTTTTCTGACAATGGTCTAATACCTACCGACGAAACCTCGTATCCTAAAAATTCTATATTCGCCTTTCCAAAATCGCACTTACCCAGATTGATAGTGATTCCAGTTGTCTGCAATCGTTTAAAAAGCAACTCCAGGTGCTCCATGTGCTGCTCCTCTGTATCCGATGCTATTATGACGTCGTCTATGTAACAAAATAAATTCGATACCTGTCCTTGCTGATCTTTGAAACGTTCTATTCCCTGTAAAACGGTGTTATCCGTGAACCGTTGAAATGTTTGCGCTGCATTACGTAAACCGAATGTCATTCGTGTGAACGCGAATAATCCGAACGAATTATCGCTGTTTTCTCGATGTCCTCTGGTGCTACCATTATAAAATGGTACGCCCTGTTGATATCTATACGGGAAAATATTTTCTTACCTGCTAATCCGTAGGTGAAGTCTTGCAATCTGGGGACAGGATACCGATCAGGCTTCGTGATCGCGTTGAGCTGCCTGTAGTCCCCGCACGGCCTTAGCTGTCCATCTTTCTTCGGCACGACGTGTAACGCACTTGCCCATGCGCTCTTTGACGGTCTGCAAACTCCTAATTCCTGCATCAAACGAAATTCCTCGCAAACTTTGTTATATCTCTCTGGGGGTAACTGCCTAGCCTTAACAGGCACGGCTGTTCCTTGAATGATACTGGCTTAGTTATCTCTGAATACTGTTCCAACAACATACGATACGGGTGCTCGTCTGCAATGCTTTTAATGGATGGTTCATTACATTTTACAATACTTCCATTTGTACACAAACTTGTCACGGAATCCACAATTCTTTTGTTATATAAATCTATCAGTAATTTATAAGCTTTTAGAAAATCTGCGCCTAATATTGGTTGCTTTACATCACAAATTATGAATGTTCATCTAAAAACTCTTCTTAAACCCAGGCTTAACTCTAAAGTTTTCACACCATAAGTCTTTATTTCTGTCCCTTTTGCTGCATAAAGTTTGTATTGACACTCGGAGGAGTCCCCTGAACCTGTGCACTTCCCTGGAATCACTGATACGTTTGCTCTAGTGTCTACTAAAAACGCATACCGGTCTTGCTGTCTCGAACACTTAAACGGTGATTTTCTGAAATTGCGATGCAGGTCTCTATCGCACCTGACTGCACCGCATCTAGTTTTCCGATTGGCGTCCTTTTCCTTTCCAGTTGCACGGCTTTTCGCAATCCCGTGCCCTCTCTTGATATCGGTAATGGAATCTGCATAACCAATCTGGGCTGTCCGCCGTCCGCCGTGGCCCTCGTGACTGCGAGCGTGATGCTGGTCTCCATCGTCCTCCTCCGTATCTGCGCTGCGGGCTCCGTCCTCGCTGAGACCTGATCTCGCTGATTTCCTCTCTCAAATGGCTCATTTGCATCGTCAGCTGCAAATGAGCCATTTGCTGTTTCGTTAACTCCATGCTCGCCGATCTCTCTGATGCCACTTCTGCGACTTCCGTTTGTATGCTTTCTATGATCTTATCCGCCATCGTTGCCAAATTCTCCAATTTCTTATCTTCGCTCACTGTGAGTACTGCTCGCACCGACGTTGGCATCCTATCCATCCAAAGATATTTCAGTGCTTCTTCTGAAATTGTATTATTGTTTAGGTATTGAAGCTGATTTAGTAAATGGAATTTAAATAATTTTTAAATGAATGTATTGTGTCTATTTGCACTGTCTGTGATGGCACAGTTACCTTTAGAAATAATTAAAAAAACATTTTCACAAATTTTAAACAGTCCTGGAATAATTCTCAAAATTCATAAATTCATTTTAGAAGGACAACTTAATGAATTTGTAACATCCTTCTATTTGGTTGAGGACCCATAATTTAAGTACCTAAACTTGCGATTAAGTTCACTTCTGTGTGTGGGAGGTGATGTACAATTTGAGATTCAGTTATCAAGTCATCGTCATATATATTTGGCCAGCCAAATTTTATTACTTTCCCTGAGCTTTCTTCAAAAAGTCAGCATTATACTCATGTGACACTTCATCTCGACTAAACATTTTTCCAATAAAGTAGTTGGCCTTATCTTTTATAATTTGTAATTTACTATAACCCAGTCGTCCAAGTTATACTTTAAAGCAGTGTTTTCTTTGTGTGATTCATAGTCAGATTCATCAATATTGATTGATCTAGGTCTAGAAGAACAGAGAAACTTTTGAAATTCGCTTTCCTTCGCGTCGAATGCTGGTTTCACATTTTGACATGACTTAAAACGTGAATAGTCAAATGTAACATTCGACTATATCTTCACAGGAGTCTTTTTCTTTTCAGCAGTCTCATCATCTCATTTCATTTTGTCGTAGACGAAGAAGCTTAATTATCGTTAAAGGTTACAATGAACTTATAAAGTGATATATTTGTTATTGGATTTAATTTATTTTAAACTTTTTAGTTCATTTTTAATAAAGGCTTGTTTTTAAAAAAGTTTTTTTTCTTTATTTTTATTTATTTATTTATACTTAAGGAGTGCCAAAAGCTGCGAAAATATGTTATTAGTCTTAGATAGTAATACAAAGCCAATTAAAGGAGCTCACAGATAGAATGAAAATGATGTAGGTAAAAATTAAACTTATTTTCTATTTAGGGTAAGCTGAAATTATAAAAATAAAAATAAAAAAAAAAACTTTTTTAAAAACAAGCTTTTATTAAAAATTAACAAAAAAGTTTAAAATAAATTAACAATGAACTTATAAAGTGATATATTTGTTATTGGAGTTACTTTAAACTTTTTAGTTCATTTTTAATAAAAGCTTGTTTTTAAAAAAGTTTTTTTTTCTTTATTTTTATTTAAAGATATCATTATTTTCTTAATGGAAATCGATTCCTTATGAAGGCGATCAGATTTTTCTAAAAGACTTTTGTTGTAAATGTGATAATGTACGAGATATATTCATTTAAAAAAAATATGTATGGAGCGATGTGTAATATGCTACAGAAGTACCAAGTCTTGGTAGATTCCAAGCTGTTTTTTGTGGGCTTAATTTAAGGGTGTTTGTGTATACCACTACATAAGTAAAATGCACCCGTACTTGCCCGTTCTCCGGAGAAATGAAGCTAAACTTAGGTACTTTTTCTAACATATCACTATGACAAATTATGAATTATTTTAAGTAGCAAGCATTAAATAGTTATAAAATACGTTAAATTATGTTATTTTATATTAACCAAATCTATTATCAACACGACTATTAAAAAAGGTTACGTCATATAGCAAAATTAACACAAGCAAAGTATGAATGTAATAGTTAAAAATTAAGTCATTAACAAATTTAATTTCAAAATTTGTTTTGTATTGTTTTAGTTAAAATTTAATTATTCTATATCACTAAAGGAACTATCTTCAGGGTCATATCTGCTTAAGTCTTCATTACTATCATCTTTCAAAGTTTTCACTGTTGACTTTGTTTGTTCTACTGGAGACAAGGTATCACTTAAAGTTTGAATACGTCTTCTTCTTTGTCTTCGAATGGTTTCCTCGGAGTATAGGAAGTGAAAGCTTCAGGTATACCAGGAGGTAGATTTTCTACATGTTCAGATGGCTTACCGAAAATGCCATCAACTTGTTCTCTTTCAGTAACGAAAAAACTGGGCCACACTATGGGACTCTTTAATCACTTTTGGTTCCGTTTTAGAAAATTAGGGAAAGTACGATTAGCAGCAATCCATCTACTTTTCATAAGAGAAGTGACTTCTTCCAAAATTCTGAGAAAATCACAGTTTGTCTTTCTTTCAATTGCAAGCTAAGCTCTTTTTTACATTTAAAATATTTAATGGTCACAAAATTTTGCTGGAATTTTCATCATAAAATTTGCTGGAAATGGCCTATACTTTAACATCTCACAATACGTATAAGTATCGAATAACTAATCAACCTGTATAACAACATTTGTGATTGCAACGGGTCCGTAATTTCTTTTTGAATTATCAAAGAAAAAGATCACATTTTTGTTTTCCAACAAAATTTATTTTATTTATTTAGTTTATATTATCTACACTGTTGACAGTAAAGATACTGTTGACACAAGGAATTCAGAGTATAAATTAATTTCATACGTAGGTAATATAATAATGATAGATGTGGTTAGCGAAACAGTTAGAAGGAATAGAACAAAAGGCACAAGCCTATATAAGAATATATATATGATCAGATCAAAATACACGCTACAATAAATTAAAACTTAAGTATCATTTTTGTTCGTTAAATAACTATCGTAGGTTAGGTATTATCATATTACACAAATACCACTTCAAACCCGTGAAGATTTCACATATTAATTGGAACTTAACCCCTTATTTACTGAACCAACAATAATATGAGCTATACTGAGCTTATCTGTGTGAGTGTATCACTTTGTCTACAGGGGTTAAATGCGGTAGGTAGCTTAGCTTAGCTAAGAAATACACAACGTTACATTATCAACTCCACAAATATGTAGTTTTATTGGGAACCAGCCCCGTCTCTTAATATTAGTAACTTATCTACTAAACAATTTATAAATTACGTCTTAAAATATCGAAATAATTATATAAAACACTCAAGAGAACAAATCTATGCTGAAACAAGAGGTTTTTAAAATGAATACCTCCAAAACCAGTAAATAAAACTGCAGTTAATTTAATAAATTGAGCTAATTGGAAAAATTATTCATGAACGTATTATCGAGGTTATGACCGCAGCTCCGGGCATTTCTCATGCAGATGCAGAGAATTTCCTTGGCTGCGCACAGCGGGGTAACGCACCCAGTGTCTTGGGATCTTTGGCAGGGACATGTGCTGGGGTGGTTTGTTTACATAGTTTAGTTTTTTTACATTATAATTTTAAATTTATTTGTAGCTTTTGTTTAGTTTTTAGCGAAGCATGCGGATTTTTGACATTATTTTTATTTTTTGGTGACTGAATTGATAAAATTTAACATAGTTTAAAAATACATTATATTTATACAGGACACACATGAAAGTCTAGGCCTGATCTACAGGTGTAATGTTATATATATAAATAGTAAAAGTTTTAAAAATCTTTGTAGAGCCGGGATGAACGACTTGTACGAGTAGAGTTATCGGTAAATATTTAGAAAAATTATTTTATAGAATCGTTATCCTATCGGTATCGACATTGAGCACAATGAAGCCTATTATTACAATCTTTATAATTATTAGTAGTATATAAATTAATATACTTTTTTCATATAAGTCAATATTTCCAGCGTCATTAAAATAGGACGATTTTACTATTCGAAACAGTTTAAAACATTTTAGTCAAAACACGTATATTTTTATAGGTTAAGTTTGATTTTGTAATCGGGTCAAAATAAACAGGTAAGGAACATTTTGTATAACTCTTAATTATGTAATTAATTTATATAAAGAATAGAAGTTGTGGCATTTTATTGTTCTTGAGTCAATGATATTGACTATCAATTAAATAGAAAGTTTGATAGTCTTTGAAATATGGTTCTCAAAAAGACCTTAGTTTGATATGACAATCAAAACTAGGTTATATTACCAATAGTTGAATACAAAAAATAGGAATTCTCTGAAAGCTCCAATCGTAAAAATGTGGACCAAGGGTTTCATTATAAATTTTATGCTTATGACATGGTAGATGATAAAATAAAAAGTTTATGAATTGAGTAGTGATAGAGACAGATATACATGCACTTCACGGCGGCACTTCCATAATTTACTGAATATTCTGTCATGGCATGCGCTGAGAATAGAGATTAAATGAATGACTGCCAAATCAATTTGCTATGGCACATGTCAATTATCACGGTTGGGCTTATGTTTGTGTACGTTTAACGAGATATACGAGAACGTATGAAATGCGTCACACACATATTCAGTGAAGCACGCCATTCCCGCTTAAACATATCAATAACTGAGATATATCTAATACGATACATCTAATTTGGATTCAATATTACCTAAGCTACATATAAAGTAGATACCAACAAGTACAAATACTTATTCAATGATATAGCTTCACTAACACGGATATATATAAGTATAAAATAAGCGTATTTTCGGACACATCCGTTGGGCATTCATTGCTAATGAACTTTTCAGACTTAAACATCAAAATGCAACCTTCAGGAAATTCTTGAAGCTTCATATTACGTGGTTCTGTCTGTCTTAGAAAGATTTTGTCTGGAAAGGTTTGCATACATAATGTAGATTTATACCGACATTAGGTATAACACTACACAGTGTATTAGATGCACTTAAATGTGTAGCTACAAAGATAACCCATATATGGGAAATGCTTCTTCAATAAACACATCAACTATGCTGTAACACTTCCAAATGGTCAAATCTTGTGGTCGGTCTCCGAGGCACACAATTTATTCGTAGCGGTGCTATCAACAATGCCAGGCTCCATATTTAAACCGCTATCTAATGCCCGAATGCACAAACCACTGCTCAAGTTAAGTGTAACTTATATGTCTTTGCTAATCACTCCAAATTTTAAGCTGTTGTACCATACTCGGACTGTGATAATTTTTATATTAACATAAAATAACCTCTCACTTTTGTAGCAATGTGTTACAGATTATTTCAACCTCTGAGTCTCATATTGTCAGTCAAACAGTCAATGCTGGCAGTTGTGCATCCGAGCCTAAATCACAATATACACCCGTAGTCTCCTTCTGTTTGTCATCCCCTGCTGGCCTATTCCTCCGCGGTGGCATGCGCTGTGGTATTCGCCGCGGCTTGGAGCGAGCTCTGTCGCTGCGCTCGCTTGACATCAGCTAGCGTGGTGACTCCGGCGTCGTCCAGCTCCTTCCAGCGCTGGCGGTTGGCGCGCGCGTGGTTCACCAGCTCCGGCATGTCGAGGAACGCTGCAGATAATCATTTTGTTTAAAGCTTCTTTATCTAAGTCAACACACAGCTCTAGCTTCTAGCCAAGAAAGTCATTCGTCGTTGATGCCAACCAAATTTTACACCAAAACTAAAATCTTGGACTAGGCATTGCGAATAACATACATCATCTATGTGAATAATATATTCTTGCCTTAATTACGAGATTTTATCTCAATAGCTGTCGCTTAGACCTTCCCAAGCGATCTATATCATCAACCGGGAGAAAAACTTTCATCGAAAACGATTCATTATTACGACAAACGGCCAAATAAATCGTCGATACAATGTCTTGTCGATAAAATAGCTATCGATGTAGGTAGCTGTTACGGACCAACGTTACATCGATCAAATTAGGCTTAGGAGTAATAAACCATCACACAATTGATCTGTCGATAGATAGTGTTCGAAGTAAAAAGTTTAGAACAAACAGGCTTCGATTTCACTTATGGATCCCCATCTAAAGGGTGAAACAGGTGAATTTCTGGAGGTAATATGTTCGCTGCCGTAAGGGGAAGATAGAAAGGAAGAAGAATACGCAGAAGCATTATATTTTGGTAGAGGGACTGTGTGTGTTTGTAACATGTCAAACATAGTCAACAGCAAAGTTCTATGGATATTGAAATTTTTTCTCTGATTTAAAACTATTTGCTTCAACTCTATGATTCATTTTTAACCCCAATCTCTTTGCTAATAAGCAATATGCTCTGCTTGCTTATTTGCTACAAACTCTTTGCTTACTTACTCTGTATTTGCTACAAACTCTTTGCTTACTTGCACTGTATTTGCTACAAACTCTCTAGTCTTAATCCCAGAATCGTATGAATTCGCTACATTCGAACTTACTTATTACAAGTAAAACGCCAAACTGACTGACTGATAGACAACGCACAACCTAAACCTTACATCGAAATTCGATTTAGTATGAATTAGATAACTATACTTACTAAATATGTAATTTTATAAATATTTTTTAAATACAAACCATTTTTTTAACTTTGTTAAAACAAACGTCATTCGAGCCAGATGCCAACCCGAAATTTTGTAAAGCCTAATAATCATTGAGCATAAATAATCACGCCTGCATCTCAAAGTCATAAATAATATAAAGACTGCAATTACACAGAATGAAAATAAAAATATACAGCAAATATATAGCAATTCTTACATCGTAGTTTTACATTCTTACATTCTTACATGTCAAACTAACACGAAGCCTAGGGGGTGAGCGAAGCCGTTTTTAGGGTTCCGTACCCGAAGGGTTCCAAATGGGACCCTATTACTAAGACTTCGCTGTCCGTCCGTCCGTCCGTCCGTCCGTCTGTCACCAGGCTGTATCTCAAGAACCTAGCTAGCTAGAGAGTTGAAATTTTCACAGATTATGTATTTCTGTTGCCGCTATAACAACAAGTACTAAAAAACAGGATAAAATAAATATTTAAGGGGGCTCCCATACAACAATACCACATACAAACTTATGGATGCACCTGGTTACGTACATGGAGTGTGAAAGTAACCGCACCAATAACTTTGTAAACAATATTTTGCTGTGTAAAATCCAAACTATTCACTCCACACTATCGCTTCCATTGAACGGTGGTACGGGACCCTTCGTGCGCGATTTAGACTCGCACTTGACCGGTTTTTAGTCTTCACCTAACTTCACCATCCACTTCGTCCAGATATATGTCGTGTGTAGTTCAGGAGTTTTACTAATCATTATTAGCCAAAGAATAATATATAAAACATCCATTAGGGAACTCCAAAGCATTCGCACTGAAAATATACTAAAAGCAATTTATGCAAACCTAAACAGGATGCCGAAGTATTTTTCTAAAAAAGCCATTACAGTTATGACAAACTCATAATGCAAAAAAATTGGGAAACACAAAATGATTCAAACAATGTGATACAAATGTCTGCCTCGCCTGCCCTACCCTGCAAAATCTGCTTCAAAAAGTGCTGTGCTGCGTCGCCTGCGTCCTAGCATACCCCTAAATATTGGCATTCTGCAGAGGAGGTTATGTACGCAGAGAATCACATACCAGACCAAGCCTCCATCATGCCGATGATGATGAAGTCGATGAAGCCCATCTGCGAGCGCGGGATGGAGCAGGTGGCGCGGTCGAACATCGGCATCACAACGGGCAAGTCCTTCGCCTTCTCCTCATCGGTTTGGAGGAAATACTCCTCGGCGATCCTGAGTGACGTCATAGTTCTTGTTACACACAACAGATATAACATGACAATTTAGGCTAGAGGAGTCAGGTACATAGAATTAAAGGTTCTCTTTGTTTTCATAGCCAAATTCAGCAAAATATTTAAGGGGAAATTAATTATTGGCTAAACATGGGGCATAGCTATGGCTCTTCCAGCCAAGAAAATATTTGTGGGTTGGATAAACCGCAATATTTGTGGGCTGGTTAGACCGTCATATTTGCGGATTGCATAATCCGGTTGCATAATAATATGGTTGGATAATCCATAATAATAATATGGTTGGATAAACTGTAATATTTGTGGGTTGGATAAACCGTAATATTTGTGGGTTGGATAAACCGTAATAATCATGGGTTGGATAAGCCGTAATATTTGTGGGTTGGATAATCTGTAATATTTGTGGGTTGGATAAACTGTAATATTTGTGGGTTGGACAAACCGTAATATTTGTGGGTTGGATATACCATAATATTTGTGTGTTGAACAAACCGTAATAAGGTATCGTCGTATGGCCCACTTTTTTACAAATTGAAATAAAAGCTTTATTTAACCACCCTCAAGGAAAAAAAGGTTTACAATGAAAGTTATGATTATTTCAAAATCCAAATAAATGTACTTTTTATAGCTATAACGACGGTAAGTTACTTTTTTGAACGTTTTTTAAAATGTCTTTTTTGGGCTTTACTAAAAATGGTGTCGATAATAAGGCCCGTGCCGATTGTAGTTCGTTTGGCGTAAAAGTATGCATTAAAGACCTCAAAGATTGAATAAATATGAAAATTGTGATATTTATGAATATTTAAACAGGAAGCATAAACTAAAATCATCAATAGTTTATTAGAAAAATACGCGTTTCCACTGTGTGAGAAATCAGCCTAGCTTTTGACTTTTTAGGTGTTTTGTGAATAAATATTAGTATATTATTTAAAAATATTGTTATTCAGGCTATAATTGAGTAATTATTGTCAAGGTTTTTTATTTTAATTTTTCCTACATTGTACCTTATTACACCGATATCGTTAAGAAGGCCCCTATGGTCGGTTACAAGGCCCTTTAAAATTCCGTAAAACTCACTTGACCGAAAGCATCCGAATTTCCGGTCAGTAATTATAAGTGTATTTATCATCATCATCAAACAATTTTGTAACAATCAGTGAAACATTGTTAGTTAAATTTAACACTACGGAAACTAGCGGGCTTTATTAGACTGCAGTAGGGTTGAAAGGCCCAGCCGAGTCTTGTATGGCCCGAGCAACAATTTTGTTGGGCTTTCCTAAACGACATGGGCCTTCCAACACAAATTGATCATTTTCGAAATAAATAAACATGAAATCGCACATGTCTATGTCAATATCAAAATAATAATGATCAAATAAACACTCTAAACAAAAATATACGTACAAATCGGAGTATAAACAAGTAAAAGCTTACGTTTTGTGGGCGCACTATTTAGCGTAATCAGTGGCCGCGACCGACATCGGCGAACAACCGGGCGTCATTGTCAAGATGGCGGCCCCACACTGCCCGCTGTTGCGTTTCTGCGTTCCTATTGGTCTATTCCATACTTACTTTGAAGCTCGCGCAAATCAACTGTATAGAGGTCGGTTTTCTGCGCCTGGGCCTTGCTAACTGGTGGGCCTTATTAGACGACTGTACCTTATTTGTGGGTTGAATAAACCTTATTGTGTATATTTTGGATAAACCGTAATATTTGCATGTTGGATAAACTGTAATATTTACCTCCTCGCCCATTCAAAGGCAAACTTCTGTGGTCTCGACGCGTTGGATACATCAGCACATTTGATCATCATCCTCTTTACTAACACCACGTTCTCCGGTTGAAACAGAGCGTTTGTGTCCAGAGCATACGGTTCCTGAAATATAATGGAAACAAGTCGCTTCACACACACGTCGCGTCACACTTAAAACGAGCAGATTTTGTGACTTCCCCTACTCCAAATAGCAATAGGAGGTCCTAAGTCTCGGCCTATAACTTTTCTAGGAAAAGGGTATTGAGGACATGTGCACACGTTCCTATTATTTCTGCACGTTTGGATTCACACCACAGACATTGACTGGATGCACAGACATTGTGTGCGCGTTGTAATTTACCTATACACTCAAGCCTTTTCTCAGAACATTTGTAGGCAGGGACTAAGGATCTCCCCTTTACAGACCATACATGTAAGCACCCCAATATGTTTGCGAACTAACCGTGTCAATTTTTCATATCAAAAAACGTCTGTCAGTTAAATAGATCAGTCTCTGAAAATAAACTCTTATCTATGAGTCATAAGAGCCACTGAGCAGTTGTGCAGAACACCTGTGGTACGTGAAGTAGGTAAGTGTGTTGTGTCTAACTAGTCCACTTGCTATGCTCTTGGCTAAATCCTCAACAATAACTTACATCAGTCTGCATGCCATCCTCCTTGCTGCCGCGCTCCTTCGCGTAGAACACGTTGACGAACTTAGCGAGGTGCTCGTAGTGCTTGGTCATCTCGGTGGCCAGCACCATATCCAGGATGTTGTGGCGCAGGCTCTTGTACGTTTCGCGGTCGAGATTCTTGAATATGTTCACGCGGTCGTCGTCTGGAATGTGGTAAAACGACGTAAAATTGTAGGCATCAATATAACTCCAGATCGGCCTCAGTCCGGTTTCGTTTATAATTTTCTGCTGGCTTGGCCTTCGGCCATACGTCATACAAAAGCCCTGCGCATTCCGCGGGAATGCACAGCCCAGGAAGGCCGACGAGAAGCCCGGGTGGTCGGTGTCGTGGACTGAGGCTGGGATCTAGAAAGTTCTTTTGACAACCACTCTAGCCTGAGGCCTGGAATGCTCTTCACATCACTACTAATACTCACTGAGAGTAAGTTTGAAGGTGAGCGCAGCATGGTGGCTTTCGAGGACACAGACGTCATTATACAGCAGCGCCAGCGCATGCCGCGAGTTGCACAGGAAAGCGGACGAGAAGCCTGGGTGGTCGATGTCGTGGACGGCAGCGGAGATGAGCGCTGCGCACGCTTCGAGCGGTTCGAGGAAGTTCTTCAGGCGTTCCTTCTCGAGGAAGTATGCTACTGCCTGTGGGGTTACGATTTGGAACTAGTTGAATCATAGATCTAGCAATACTTAGATGATGAGTAACACTCAACAGGTTTTTCCACAGCCTAGAGAATGGCGCAATGCACACTGAACAGATAAGGCAGAAACACGACACGAAAACAGATACTAATACACAGGACAGATTGCGCGCGTGCATTTTTGTCTTGTTTTGTCCTGTGTATGCGTCTCAGTTTTCGTATCGTTTCTCTTTCTTGTCTGTTGAGTGCGCCAATAACTTACCCAAATTCAAGTCTGGAGTACGGAAATATAATATTTAGTGTCGTTCTTTCTAACGGTGGTCGGACCAACGTAGAGAGGACTAATGCAAATTATCGGTCAGTACCTATATTGGATCAATCAGCTCAGATCAAGGCACGAAGGAAGACCAAGATATGTTTTTATTTACCACATTTACTCGTGATAAGAGTTTTCCAAGGGGTCCAAGAGATATTGGTATGTGGTTCATTCTGTTCACTCGAAGTCGAAGTTTTAAAAACATCTTCAACTCGCACACAAAAAATATATACCTGAAGCACATCAGCAGCATGCGTCGAGTTATGATACGTATTGGCGGCATGGTAGTTCATCTCGATAACCGTCAGCCAGTTTAGCAAGGTCCTCTCATCGCACTCCAGTGTCGCGCAGACATCGAACCTGCCTGCCATAAGCGCAAGACCAAGATGCGCCAGCGGCCTGCCTCGGGTCAGTTCCTCCAGTCGAAAGATCTCGAAGTCCCAGTTGAGAGCTGTGTCTAGAAGCTCACGGACTTGGCCTGGGGTCTGATGGTGGAAAGAATGAATTTCATATTTAAATTCTTAAAGGAAAATATAATATTTATAAACTTAACTAAACTACTGACTGAGCCGTATGTCGCCCAAGAGCCTGTAGTAAATCAGTGGCTAAATTCGTATTTCCGTTAGTACAGGTTAGGTTAGACTTTTTTAATGTTCAGTTTAATAATAGTTATTAATAATTATTATGAACCAATTATCACAGAAATTTGTATTTTTCTCCAGAATACGAAACTTACCTTGTGTTTGATATTTTGCCTGTTGGTCTGCGATCGGACAACGGTTGAATCGTTACTGCTTCGTCTTGATGACAAGACATTAGTGGGTCCTTGCTGCAAACATTACAAAACAGTGTTACAAAACCGCAGATTAATTCAATAATTAATTTACATGGGCAACAAATATATTGTTTACCAATATAAGTTCAAAACTTAATTTACTACTGAATGAATGCTGACTTTACTACGCTGACGTTCATCAAATTTGTGTTCCCTAGAGGTTCACATAGTCGTAATGGTTGCTATAGGTCACTTTCTATCCGAAAACTAAAGTTTGTTAGCTCACAACTTTGTCACACAAGCAACCTGGAGACGTAGCAAAGCGGAACGAGGCGACCCCATGTTGTTTAGTATAAAATAGGGCGTACAATGTTGATGAACATTGTTGAAGATGAAAATTTAGTAAATTTGGGATGAAAATGTATTTTTTGGATATAACTTTTTAGCCAATTTGAAAAACAGTTAAACCATAAGCCATTTAAATGTACCTGGTCAAGGAATTCTCTATGGTCGACTAATGAATCAGACATTGAATTAGAGTTGATGTTTAGATATGATTTGAAAATAATAATGATAATGTCTGTAAAGTCATATAAATATGGTCTAAAGAACATGCGCAGTAGTCAATATAAAACATAAACCTGCAGCTATCTTTTAGATCTAGAATTTGATGAAATCTATTCTTCTAAAATAATGCGCACATTTATAATACTTCTAATTACTGAGATAAGAGGATTTAAGTCTAAAGGATTAATGTCGATTAGTAGATAAGAGTTGAGATTTAGACAAAAAATATTGAAAATGATTAAGTAGGAAGATAGATTAAAGTTCAGACTGAACAAAACATATAACAGAAAATCAATACGAGATGGACGCCGAAACCATGAAACTATGAGAGAATAAGAAATCTTCAAGAAAGTTAAGCAATTTGATGACAATCTAGCTAGAGCTATAATAGTTTAAGTTGAAAAATATCTGTATCAAAACATTGAAACTACCCTCTGTTGTTTTTCGGCAGGGGTAGAGTGGCATCATGCGCAATGTAGATAGCCAGTGCTAAGTTGCAATATTAAAGAGTCATCGGCCTGAAATAGAGTATTTCCTAAAAGCTTTCAGAAGGCAATAGTAAGGGAATGAACACATAATAACAGTACAGTTGGTAATATCAAAACTCCTACCATAAACATAAGGTTTGAGTTCACTTGGTCCCGCTACACCGGCGGATACAGGATCGTAAACAAATAAATACATGTTAGTAAATATTTACAAAAATTTAATATTTAAAAGAATTCCTGTTACAATATAAAAAGAAATAAAATTAAATAAATATTAACTTGGAGCAACTGGGGTTTTATACAAATCACTGGTTATTATCAATAAACTACATAATATATCAATTACCTTTTAAATCTATTACTCAAACTAGATATTATTTATAGAACTTTTACAGGTGTATCTACCATCAACGAGAATAATACTTACCGACAGCAGCGCCCCAATCAGATCAGTTGCAATAGGATCTTCCACCCTCAGCTTCGGCTCGTCTCTCATCTGAGGAGAGTAGAGCTCTGAAGTGCGCAGCATGTCCACGGCTCGGTCGATGCAGGCCACGGTGGAGGGGGGAGCACCCTCCGTCGCCGCCGATAACAGGGATATGACCTGGAGGGGGTAAACACGATGTTTAATAATAGTGGGTCTAGACTTGAACCTTGAGGGACTGAGCTGAGCATACGGTGTTTAAGACAAAATAAAGATTCTATTTTAAACGGACAGCACCACCGTTCGTATAACTATGTACTTGAATAAAACATGAATATTCGCCAAAAAAGAACCATCCGTGTTCTATGGAGAATACTCATTATTTCAAACAAAAAATCATCCCAAGAGAGTCAATAACAATAAATAATATTTAAAGTACCCCATGAACGTCCCCAGCGAGGGGGACCCCGATTTCCCGATTAACCCGAATTCGAGTCATATAGGTGCAGACTAGCAATATGTGATGTCTTCAGAGTCCTCCAGCTAGCTCGAGTTACCTTAGTAATGGGCGCCTCCAGCGGCAGTCCCTGAAGCTTGGCGAGCGAGGTCCTCCTCAGTCCGTCCGACGCGACCGAGCGCACGTCCAGCGAGCCGCGGCGGATGGACTGCATTGAGCCGCGGGGTGCGCCCGGGTCGGTGGTGGTGCCCGGGTCGCAAACTAGCACTACGTGGGATGTGGCCCTGTGTGATGACGAGGTTGTTTAGAAGGTTTACTCTGTTTCTTTTGCCCTTTATACGCTAGAGTGGGCAATAGTGAAACGATCAATTTTTAATCAGGTTGGCAAAAGCCCTAAATCCCCTTCTAGGTGACCCCTAGTATTAGTGGTAGGTACGCAAGATATACTCTAGCTAGTGTATAGTCAGATTTTAGTTAGTATTTCGTAACAATGAACTACAGTGGATGCGGGAGCGTCAAGAAGTGAGTAGGTGTGGTAAAGAAAATGATCTTCATCCAGCAGCAGTGGGTGAATGTGGCCTGATTGATGATTGAACAATGATGATTGAGGTTTAGTTATCATCAACAGTGGTTGGGGTTACTGTTAGTATACCTCGCCAAGGAAACCGAGGCGCCTTTACACGCTAGCAGCAACGGATCCGCCGCATTCCTCCTGCGTAGAGTGATGGGCGCCTCCCAGTCCCGAGCGCCGCTGCAAGCCAGACGAAGGGCTTCGCCCCCGGCTGCCTCAGCGAGGGGGCGGGGACCCTCGTCAGACCGCCAGCCCAGCAGCCGACACCACGACTTGTTGGTTACCTGCAGGAATACACGAAATTCGGTAAATGCAGAAAAGTATTGTTCTTTCTCACGAACATTGAAGGATAGTGTCATACAGGGTGTCCGGTAGATCGATGCAAAGACTTAAACCGAAGCTAGTACAGACCATTTAGAACCATTTGAGTATATATATATATATATATACGCATTTGACCACAGACATAATACAGGGTGTCCGGTAGATCGATGCAAAGACTTAAACTGAAGCTAGTACATATATATATATATATATAATATATATTAATATTTTTTTGCCTTCCGCAGGTTCCGCACAAATCTCACTAACTATTTTTAGGGTTCCTTACCCGAGGGGTGCGAAACGGGACCCTATTAATGTCTTATCTCATCATCCGTTATAGGTGACGCTTCAGCAAAACATAATAAATAAAACGCATATTAAAATTAAAGGGGACACGTATATTGTATGGGGACAAGATACGTGTTTTTTTCCGGTACGGAACCCTTCGCTTTGTGAGTCCAACACGCGCTTACCCGTTTTTTATGATAGAACTTCAAATTTAATTTCTGCTTGTTTCCTTTACTTGGGCTACAAGACCTTGCTTCTTGCCAACATTCATGATTCTAGGTCAGCGAGAAGTACCCTATAGGTTTTGATTAATTCAGCTACGACACAAATAACCGTAATCTTTTGATCGCGTTAACCTAGAATTTTGATTTTTTCACAACTTCAAGAGAACTTCAGTAGGTTGTAATTAATTTAAATTTAAACCTCCATACATTTCGTAGAAGGTACTTTTTCATTTCAATTTCATACTTGACATACGACGCTCGGAGAGACGGACAATGAAGTCATCCTATAGGATGACTTCATTGGACTTCAAAAGGAAACCTTATAAGGTTTCCTTTTTTCCTTTTAGGAAACGGAACCCTAATAAAAAAACCATATTATAGGGAATATAGCCTGTATGTTTTAATTACCAAGATCTTCTGCTGATCGTCAGTGACAGCGACGAGGTCCCTGCACCGGTCGATGGCGGCGGCGAGCGCGCTGACCGCGCCGATCTGCGCGCGCGCAGACGCGGCGGCCGCGCGCGCCTGCAAGATCTCCGCGCACCACGCCGCAGTGCCGAGCGTCTCTACCATGATCTGTTATCAGAGGGTGGATAGATTACTATGTCTGAAAGTCATAAATAATCAGTGGTTTTGAAGAAATAACCAAAAAACACACTTCGCAATGTCTGCGGCAGCGACCGAGGTAACATCCAAATTGCAGTGTGAGCTGTTATGAACTTTATTTTTATATTCTTGTGTCCAAATTTTCAACCACCATCATAGTCCGTAGAATATTCGTGATATATGTATTCTATCTCCAGATGTAATTTTTTTCGCTCGCGATACTTTTCCCGTTCACACCTTGCATACATGTAAATACAAAACAAAAGGCCTTGCAACATTAAAAAAAAAGACAACTAGTCTAACTGTCATTTTGGTCCAGTTATTTTGATTTCAGGGTTTAGTCAAGTACCAACAATGAAATTGCATGAAACTCTGAATCGTGATGAATTCAAGGCAACATCTTGGTGCAATTAAATTGAAGACACTAGAAACAGTATAATAGGTGAGTTGCCAATAAAACTCAGTACCTACCTACAAGCAGCATAGCGCATAGAGTGTTATTGTACGAGGCCGAATGACCTACTACTTTTCCATTGCAAAAGACAGTAGGTATACAGAATCAAGATACAGCAAAGTACCTATAGCTTCTATTCAATTCAGGGCAGACGCTTTCAAGCGAAGAGATATGGTACGTCGCTCCTGCGTCGCGGCTTTTGTCACCGCCCGCCCGTAAGCGTATTCTGAAAAGCCCGTGGGGTATGACGCAGGGCCGCGTTGGGCCTCACAACAAATTGGTTGCTGTAGGTCACATTCTATCTAAATACTAAAGTTAGGTCACAACTACGTGCAGCCAACCGACCCTATGTAGTTTAACAAAACCGCATTGGTTGCTTATTTTGCATTTATTTTAGACCAGAAATTAGATACACAATACAACTTAGTTTTTGTCATTTCACTAAACCAGATTCCCATTAGCGTCGCACCGCATGCGCTTGGTGCACTAATCCGCTTTCTCTTTCACGCCTAGTGCATGGGTCACACGCGGTGTACCCCAGGGGCTAATCAGATGATGAATTGTCATTGTGAGCGCTGAAAAACCCCGTGTGGTACAACGCAGCGTCGCGCTGTAGCGCTCTGGCTTTTCGAGCGGCTCGAAATTTTTAATAGCCCCTTGGGCACAACGCGGTCCAACGTTGTACCCCACGGGATTTTAGGGAAACACCGCCCGTCCGGACGTTTGAATCGTAGTCGATACACGTACGAGTCGAGATGAGAGTCATTCGTTCATCGTCGGCCAAATAACTGAACGAAACAATGAACACGAGACGAATTGGCCTTGCACCATTGGACCGCCTCGCTCCACCGAAACTGTATCAAAAAAAAGATTTTATTGTGAGGAGGCAAAAATAATGCACTTTTACAAATCTGACAAAATGAAGAAAAAATAAATCAAATATGACAAACTTAACTAATGAGTAACTTAACCATAATCCGTTGATTATGGTTTGAGTTTGAAAAAGGAAATATCCGTTTCAAGGTGATTCATACCTGAATCTCGCACAGGAACAGGAAACTCCATTAACTCTAGAGTTAATGGAGTTTCCTGTTTCCGAAGCACTGCTAGCAGTGCTTCGGAAATATGCCTGTCAGAGAAGATAGCACCAATAAACTCTAAGGGGATGTCATATTTTCATTTTCGGCTTGCTGACGTTTGGGACACAACTTATTGGGACACTGTGTCCGGATTGACACTTATTAATTTTAATACTTTTAGTGACGATTTGGACACCATCATAATATTGATGCTGTTTTGTACAGTCAGATAAAGAGCTTCAAAGTATAATTTGTAGAAAAAGAGAGCTACCAAATCTATAAATTGCTCCGTTGACGAGTAAGATTCTAAGTCAAATTAATCATATGTTTTAAAAAACTAATATCCGTCAAACAAAAGGTATATTTAGTACAAAATCAAAATTCTAACAAACTAACATCGCTCATTCAACATCATAAACACTTAAATCCGTCATTGTAACTTATATTCAACATTTATTTATTTTTTATTTATTTATTTATTTATTTGGGGTTACAAACAAGACAAGTTACATTACAAAGACAGCCAGAGGAAAACTAAACATTAAATAAAAATCTAACTTATCCCTTAGGGTATTCCACTTATGGGGCAAATTATGGAAAACATATCTCCGAATGAGCAACAAACAAAGTGCTTATTGTGCCGGCACGTACGCCCGCCACAGACATACGGAAATATCTCATCACGTACTATGTCTTATGCACGTCATCAATAACATGTACCAACCTAGTATATAAGCTAGGATTTCCTATAATAAATTAGTCTAGTATAGTCTAGTATTTGCGCGCATCTCAAGCCTTTTACTTTATCCCGAAGATGTCGCTCTCCTTATAATTGCCTCTGGCAAACTTATGAAGATAGATATATATTAAAAAGAAAAAGACAAATAAAAGCATTATTTCACTAAAGTAGACACAAAATAAACCAACCACGTTTTTTAGATATTTTTTCATCACTGATAGGTACATGTATGTATAGTAAACGTCCAAATAGTAATATTGCACTTTTTTGCAGGTAAAGAATGAAATCAATTGCACAACCTAGTTACCCACCACAATCAGGGATTGTTATCTGCGAGTTTTGTAAACAACAGCTTGCGTATGGAATGCTTGAACAGACTGAGAGATGAGTCAAACAAGTCAACCTCCCCAAAGTTTTTGTCGTGGTCTGCACAGAGTCGATTTATTGGCGCCCTTTTACCAGCATTGGTGCGAGAGACTCTGACGTGGAAGAGCCGCTTGTGCCGCGGAGCTCTGAGTGGGACGTGATACTTTACAAGAGAGACAAGCTCAGGGCAGTTGTTGTAACCGGTGCAGATCCGCTTGAGAACGTCCGCGAGCGGTCGACGATCGTGGAGGGACGTCTGTCTGTAGTTCGTAACGTATGACTTCTTTGGAGCCCTTACACGGTAATTCAAGCTACGAAGGAACTTTTTCTGCACCATTTCAATTTGTGAGTCATACGTCGCGTAGAACGGATTCCAAATAGGGATGCATACTCAAGATGTGAACGAACAAGAGAGCCGTAAATCGTGAGGAAAGACTTGGGTTTCTTGAAGCTCTTTGTTGTACGCAGGAGGAATCCAAGCATCTGATAGGCTTTTTTAGTGATGTGTGTGATGTGTGCGTCGAAAGTCAGCTTTTCGTCAAAGTAAACGCCAAGGTCCCGCATACATGTAACCCTTTGCAGTGCATGCCCGCCTATATGGTATTCACGTGTATTACGCTCTATCACATGTTTAGTGAATCTGATGTATTGACATTTGTTGTGCGCAAAGGATATGCTGTTGCGGATACAGTAAGCGTCAAGTCTGTCCAGGTCCTGTTGAAGCAACACGGTATCATTTGCAGAGTGGATTTTTCTATAGACCTTTAGGTCAACCGCGTACAGTAAATAGTTACAGTGTTGGAAGCACTGTCCTATGTCGTTGATAAAAATTACAAAAAGAAATGGGTCTATTATAGATCCTTGGGGAACTCCAGAGATTATCAAGACTGCATTTTACAGTTTGCCATTTAGGGCAATAGATTGGTGCCTGTCTTCTTAGTAGGATGCGAACCATCTGAATAAGTCTCCGTTGATACTATTATATGCCAGTTTTTTTAGCAGCAGCAAGTGATCGACCTTGTCGAATGCTTTTTTAAAGTCGGTGTAGGCGGAGTCCACTGCAGTGTTCTGATCCATGGCTTCAAATAGATCATTGGAGTAAATAAGCAGATTGGTAAGAGTGGAACACAGTTTGACAAAGCCATGCTGTTTGGGATCAAGGAATGGTTCTGTAAGCGGATAAATTCTTTTATGTACCAGTTTTTCAAATGTTTTAGCTAGGGTAGATAAAAGGGAAATGGGGCGATAGTTGGAAACTTCATTCTTTGGTCCTGACTTATAAATAGGAGTAACATAGGCAAGTTTCCAGACTGACGGCACAATGCCCTCTTGTAAATATTTATTAAATATAATTGTAAGTAATGGTGCGATATATACGTGCAGGTTTTTAAGGAATAGTGGTGGAATTTTGTCTGGTCCCGCGCCCTTAGTGGTGTTCAACTGTCGAAGAACCAAAGCAACTTCAGGTACGGATAAGGCCAAGCTGGACAGGTGAAGGGGTCTGTTCGGATTGTCGATAAGATTTAGTTCAGACAAGTTAGCGAGACCCCTGAGTTTGGCTCAAACAAACAAACAAAAACAAACAAAAACATCAAGGTTTAACGGTTCGAACTGCCAAAATCCACGCTAGGTCACATGCAGTTGCCACCTACAACGATGGACAGAAAATGCCCTTTAACTAATAACTTAGGTAGTTAAGGGTATTTTCTGATGACTTTTTGTTCTTAATATGTAATTTTTCCTATTTTTGTCAATTTGATGTTTTTATTGCGACTCCAATTTGATTTGGATTAGAAGAACATGATGGTTTTTCAACTCCTAAAAAATAAGAAACTACTATGGTAATATTTCGCACGAATTTTATAGGTAGTTACTAAACACTGGAACTAGTTAGAACTGACGAAAAATTAAATGGCAATAATTCACCAAGTTAAAAACTTAAGTAAAACCGACTTCAAGTTCAAGCCCTATCTCTTCCTTCCCGGTTGGGATGCGAATGTCATCTATACAAGGTGACATTTAGTGAGCTGACTATATTTTGGGGTATGCTAGCACCGATCATTATAAACAACTTTACCAAATAAACATATGGTCGCTAGTGAAAAATGTTTTTCGTCCCTCAGAACATTGACCCGATCAGCTGAATACAAGTTATAATAATAATAATAATAATAATTCTTTATTGCACAGAAAACACAATGGAAAAAATACAACGAACAATATGCAAAGGTGAGCTTATTTCTAAAAAGAAATTTCTTACAGCTAACCTGTGAGGAAAGGAAAAAATATTTATAGAGAGGTAGTCCTAGTGTACAATTAAGATTTAAAAGAAAGAAATAAAGTCAATATACTATCAGATAAATCACAATACATTCTACACATACTATAAAATAAATTAATAGAATACAATAAATACATAGATACACATACATACTATAAGATACCCACTATGCGGCGATGCTGTTTCAACTTTTTCTTAAAAGAGAACAAGGATGTGCAATCCCTAATAGCGCAAGGAAGTGCATTCCACAAACGTATTGCCCTTAACCTAAACGAGTGCTCGTAAGCAACAGTGTTGTGCTGAGGAATTGACAAAAGTGACACCGTCTGAGATCTCCGAAGTCTATCCCCAGAGAAAAGAAACTCAAAATGTTCACGAAGATATGCGGGATAGCGCGGATTTCTCAAAATATTGAAGAGGAAGGAGAGAATGTGCATATCACGACGAAGTCGGATCGGGAGCCAGCCTAATTCCCTGCGATATTGGGACACGTGATCGTACTTGCGGAGACCGAAGATAAACCGAATCCCGAGATTTTGAAGTCGCTCGAGTTTGTTCAGTAGATCTTCGTTCGCGCTGGCCCAGCAAACATCGGCGTAGTCAATTAAAGGCAGAAGAAGGGTCTGAACTAGCATGATTTTAGTCTGCCTAGGCAAGAAGTACTGCAAACGCCGAAGGGAATGAAAGGATGCAAAGACTCGTCTGCTGACCTCACAAACGTGGGGCGACCAGGATAAAAGAGTATCAAAAACAACCCCAAGATTTTTGGCTTTCTCGCTGTACTTGACAATGGTACCGTCATAAAGCACGGGAGCAACTGACTCATGCTGCAACAAATTAAGTAAGTGCCGTGTACCCAGTATCATCGCCTGAGACTTATCCGGGTTGACTAATAGCCCATACGAAAGAGCCCATTTCCTGATGTTGTCGAGGTCAGCATTCAAAGCCTCTACAGTCGAAGTCAGATCACACAGGGGAAAATGCCGATAAATTTGAAAGTCATCTGCATAGAGATGATACGAGGAAGACAATACATCCGAGATGGAATGGATGAAAACTGAGAAAAGAAGAGGAGAAAGGATGCCACCCTGCGGAACACCAGTAGAGAGCTTGCACCATTCCGTAGTGACTTCTTCAGACTTGATGCGCTGCTGGCGGTCTCTCAGGTAGGAGTCAAACCAGCGAGCCGAGTGTGAAGAGACATTGAGTGTTTTTATGATTTCAACAAGTATATCGAAGTCGACGCAGTTGAAGGCGCTGCTAAAGTCAAGGAGAGTCAGGACTGTGAGCTGCTTCTTATCCATTGCCAGTTGGATATCGTCAGTTACCTTGAGCAGTGCGGTGGTGGTGCTATGCCCTGGCCTAAAACCAGCCTGAAAAGGGTTCAGTAAATCCATGGAGGAAAGGTACGAGGACAGCTGGGAGTGGACAATTGATTCAAGGACTTTGGAAAGGATTGGTAGGATGGAAATGGGACGGAACTCTTTGAAGGAGGACGAGTTAGAAGTTTTAGGCAGGGGTATCACTAATGCTCTTTTCCACTGGCTTGGGAAGCAGTACTCGCTCAGCGACGCGTTAATTATATGCGTTATGGGTGTTAAAACATTATCGAGTACACTGAATAGCATCTGAGAGCAGATATTGTCATCACCTACAGCCTTGGACGAGATTTCTAGAATAGCTTTCTTTACTGCGCCAACTCCGACAGACCTGAGGTTGAAAGGTAAGCAACTGGATGTCGTTCTGGTACGCAAGTTACGAAGGGTAGCATCCTTGACACAGGGGTCCATCACGACAGGGCAGACAGCAAAGAATTTGTTGAGACCATTGAGGTCGTCACTACCGGCAACTGCGTCCTGGGACTTACCAACACCAAGGGTCTTCAGGAATTTCCAAACCTGTGCAGGAGAGTAGCTCTCGATACTCTCGTAGATGTGGCGGCGTTTGGCATCTCGACAAAGACGGGTGCACCGATTACGGAGACGTTTGTATATAAGGAGATTATCGTCCGTCGGATCCTTCTTATGTCTACATTTGGCACAGTTTCTCTGGGCCATCAGACCCTTGATGGTGTCGGTAAGCCAAGGCGCAGGAAGATGTTTGACCCTAACCTTTTTGACAGGAGCATGTTTGTCGAACAAACTTAAGACAATCGAGTTGAAATGCTGGACTTTGTCATCAACGGTCTCACTACAGACGACAGGAGATCAGTCTATAGAAGCGGCGTCAGACTTAAGGGAGCTGAGATCCATACCCTTGAAACTGCGAATATCCAGGAATTTTGCTGCGCGCTTGGGACGCCTTAACTTGAACGAGAGATAAATCAAATCGTGAAAGGAGAAGGGGGCGTTAAGTTGGCCATGCGTAGCAACCTTGGATATGTTAGAAACAATCATAAGATCTAGAAGAGAGGGGGTGCAGTGGGGCTGGAAGTGAGTTGCACTCAAGGGAAGAATATTTAAATTTAGGGAGCTGATGATAGACTGGAGTTTGGCTGAGCGAACATCATTTTTAAGTAAACTGGTATTAAAATCACCTAGGATAAATGTGTCGCTGTAAAGAGGAGATAGATCATTAAGAATGCTTTCAAAAGAATCAAAGTAGTCGATGAGTAGAGAGGGGCTATAGAAGACACCCAGAAGGACCTTATTGTGATGCAGGCATAACTCGAGAAAGTGGTGTTCAGCGGATCCAGAGTACAGACTAGGTGAGTGGCTGATGACTTTGCAAGAAATGTCGGAACGAAGGTAAATAGCAACACCGCCACCAGCCTTACCTGTCCTATCATTCCGATAGAGCCTGTACCCCGGCAGAGCATACAAGGTAGATGGAAGAGAGGGTTTAAGAAATGATTCGGAGATCAGAATACCATGAATGCTCTGATCGCTGAAGGAGTCGATAAGGTCGGCATGACTGGAATGAATGCTCTGAGCGTGCATGTGAACGACATTGAAGTTCCTACCGAGGTAGGAAAACACACGTTTGAGGGCAATAGGCAAAACGTCGTTCGTGGATGGCAATCCACTTCCCACGCTATCGGAATCTTCACTTTCGGAGCAGGAGAAGTAACTATCACTAAAGTCGTAGGTATTCATATAAGTAAATATCATATAATAAATAAATAATAAAATAAATACAATTAAACCTACGAAAATCACAAAAAATTAAAAGTATCTAAATTCTCAACAATCTAAAAAACAGAAAGCTCGAACCCAGCCATACCCTGGGTTTACATGAGTACAGTATGGAAATAAATACGATATAACAATAGAATGAGACGTTGGTGGGCGGCACAAACAAAAAATAAAATAAAGAAACAGCAAAATAAATCTAAATTCGAACATAAAATGATTACCGTTCGTACCGTCCGGTTGCCCGTCCGTTCCATCCGGCTGTTTGTCCGTCCGTACAATAAAAAAAAAAAAAAAGATCACAGAACACAAATCGTAATGTCACTATGCTTGACTTGACAATCTTGACATGACATACGAAAATGACTTGGCGAGCTAAAAAGTGAATCATATCTACCCTATAAGTAAAATAACAATAAGTTACAGGAAATAACTACTATGGGAGTTACTACAAGTTACTATGGGAGACCCAAATTTTTTTTTAGTTTACGACCATATGTTTCTTGGGGTAAGTTGTTCATAATAATGGGTACTATTATTTATTTCTCAAACTATGGTTAGCTAATCAAACCCTGTATACACGAAAAGTCCTCATCAAAAAGAAAAATATTATAAACTAACGTTTTTGACAATCTTACGGTGACATATATGTTTTAGTTTTTGTTGATTTTTACAAAAAGCGCAACATCAATTTTAATAAAATTTATATGGGAACACCTACCAATCAGAAGAAGAATCTTCAAGAAAGTCAATTCATTATTGACGAGATAATCGCCAAACAAACATCCAAAAAAGAGAATATAAGTCGGTTGAAAACGGCCATGGTTTATTTTAAGCACGGTCAATTTCATATAATTATTAAAATAAAATCAGATTTAGAATAATTACCTTAATCAAATATTTTATATTGAATAAATAAAATATTGAAAAATCTGACTTTCTATTACTGCTCTTTCATTATATACAGGGTGACATTTAACTAGCTGCCAACATATTTAGGAATGATAGTATGATTATGAACAACTTTCTATAAAAACCATATGGTCGAAAATGAAAAAAAAATCGTCTCTCAATACATTGACTAATGGTACGGTCTTGGTATCAAAATTCCCTAATATGTTCCCCTTCTATATTCCCCAAAATCAGCTTATTAAATGTCACCTTGTAAAGTGACGCCCGACTCAGGGATGGTTATTTACAAGTCACTGAAGCAAAACATTTTTGAAAAATACTCTTTTTCCGTAAAAATACTTAAACATCATTAAATTGTGGCCTTACTGCTTTCGCTTGCTACCACGCTCGCAATATCGGGCACGCGAGGTCGGGCGGAACGGGTCGTAAATCTAGTATCTTGATGTCCTGGTTAACTTTTCATTGTTTTGCGGCCCCATTACAGATCATTACTTTTGGCAAATTTCCGAGAAGTAAGTGGAGTTGGAGTGAAAAACTACATTTTCATCCCAAATTATATAATGCTCGGAAATAAACCTATTTTATTCTTGGACATGGTTCTTGTGTCTTGTCACTATTTTTCCAGCCATCATTATTTTTGACCTAGTATATGTCACTAATTAAGACACCTGCCAAAAATAATGACAGCTGTCAAAATAAGTGATAAAAGTAAACTATAGTGAAACATGTCAAAAATACCGACAGCTGTCAAAATTAGTGACAGCTGTCATAAGTTCAGGAAAGTAGTTAGGACTTTCCTGAACATTTTTTTTAATACGAGGACGACCCGAATGGCCGAGTCGGCAGTGACCCTGCCTACGAAACCAAGGGTCCCGGGTTCGAGTCCCGGTGGGGGCAAATATTTGTTTGATGATAACGGATACTTGTAACCTAGTCATGGTTGTTTATCTATCTAAGTATAATATTTATCTATATAAGTATGTGTATCGTTGTCTAGCACCCAAGATACAGGGAATCCTAGTTTGGGGCTAGATCAATGTGTGTAAATAGTGTCCAAGGTATTATTATTATTATTATTATAATAACAAACATACCATCAAGAAACTTGATTATCGATATGGCTGTAAAGATTTCCTTCATTGAATTAAAGTCTTGTTGCCTTACAGTTAAATGTTGAGATTAACCATTTCTTCATTTTAAGCTGGATTAGAAAGTACTACACTTTGGGCCCACGGTCCATACAAAGTTGCCCATTGTTCTTTAGTGCGCCATGTAGTTTCAGAGACCATGTTGGTCACATTGTTTTTTTTTGTGTTTTTTTTTTGAAAAAAACGTTGTTGGCTTGTTTCTTATGGTTTAGTCACATTTCAACAGATGGCGCTTCATGCCGTATCGATTTTTGCCGACATAGCATTCGTTGTGTCGTAACATCGGTAAAAGCAAGCTGCCAGACTTGTGCTGTCAATACGGTATGCGACTGCTAGTCAAAATAGATATTTTTTAGGAACTGTCAAAACGGTAATTTTGTTCACGAGAGTGTGAAATACTAGATTACTACTACTACATTTGACATCAAAGTCAAAAGCTGTATTTTTAACACAAAATTGAGTTTATAAAATACAACTGCTGGACATATCCAATTCTCATGTTGTCAAACGTTTTTGTTGAAATAGGTTCAGCTTGAGACCCGTTTCTAGATTTATTGGACTACCTCGTCAAATACCGTATTGCGTTAGGTAGCGGCCCAGGCGGAGTTCCAGACCTCAGACCTAATTTTTGTAAAATAAAAATGCTCGAAAATGTGGCAAAAGAAGTGAGTAATAAGGGCCGAAAAAAAATAGTTAACCAGGACAACAACATTTCTTGCCTTTTCAACAGGCCAGAAAAAATATATTGGCTTGTTTGTTATGGTTCTGTCCCATGTCAACAGATGGTGTTTCAGGTCGTGTCAGTTTTAACTGATATATCGTACGTCATGACGTCGCGTCGGTTAAAGCGTGCCTGACTTGTGCTGTCAATATCGGTAGCTGGCGGACCAAAGAGTTTCGTTCATCTGAGGGCGGACTCCGTCAGCCGGAGTTCCAAACCTAATATATAAAATCTGAGGGCGGACTCCATCAGCCGGAGTTCCAAACCTAATATATCAAAAATATTTTCTGTATTCCTATTTAATTTTATTTCCTCGCAGTATTCACGAAAAGCACAAGTATTGTTTGACGACCCGAATGGCCGAGTCGGCAGTGACCCTGCCTACGAAGCCAAGGGTCCCGGGTTCGAGTCCCGGTGGGGGCAAATATTTGTTTGATGAGAACGGATGTTTGTACCCTAGTCATGGTTGTTTATCTATCTAAGTATAGTATTTATCTATTTAAGTATATGTGTCGTTGTCTAGTACCCAAGATACAGGGAATCCTAGTTTGGGGCTAGTTCAATGTGTGTAAATAGTGTCCAAAGTATTATTATTACTATTATTATTATTGTCTTGGCCAAAAGTGCAATAGATGGTCTCGAATTTGAATGGCATTGTAATTGATGTCAGAAATTCATAATAAGGCTACAGGTTACTATGTGTAAATGTGCCGACCCGGGTCCTGCTCCCATACGGGGTGGAGGAGGTCACGATTTAATTAACATTTACTTTTTAAGTGGACAAAATGAATGCGCGCATCGAGGCAAGTTGCGGTTATTTCAGGACAACTTAAACACGGCAATAGGTGAATCAAAATTATGCGAGGGAAAAATAAAACTATATTTTAGTTACAAGCGATACGTAAACTAAAGTCCCTGACTCGGGCGTAACTAACCAAACCAACACAAATAAAAATGTAAGAGGATAAGTAATTAATAAACTATTATTATGTTAATAATATCAAAAAAGTGTCATTTGTCAATGAAATATAAAGCTGCATCATAGTACTTCTTTTATCTATAGTTTTTATTTTGCTTGTAATTAGTTAAATGGTATTAAACTTACCCCCAAAAAACATAAAAAAGCATATAAACTGCCACATAATTAATATGTTGATTTAACCACGCTTGTTGAATCTTGCACTGACCTTGACGAATGATGTAAAACGAGCCAGAGAGCCCTATACTAATAAGAGAGGTAGAAAAGGTGACTTTTATTATATGTACATCTAGTTCTCCATAGCGCTCTCTCGCTCGTTACTGCACATATATTTTATTATTACCTGACAGCTATGCCGCCTGTTTTGTATTTATGGAGGTTTATAGTATTATTAGGTACCATAGTACCATAGACTAATAATACAAGAAGACTAGCCATCACATACAAAAAATCGTACTCCGGTAGAAAAAAAAACATTCTATATTCAGGTGGCGTTAGCTGTATTTGCTGGCTATATTTTGTTTAAGCTTGATGGCGTTTGAAATTAGCGTATGTGTTTTTCGATAACATTTAGAGAAATCGTAATTACAACCATTTTACACTTTGTTTAATATATTATGAATCATACCGACAGATGGCATAGGTGAATATTTAAATTATGATCTAATGATGAAAATTAGTGATCTAAAGGAACATTTTTCAATGTAGGGCGATGGACACTCTTCCTTCTTTATATCATAATTCTATGATGAGTACCATCAAAATGGCTAGCCGGACTTCTGTATTAAGTTATTGTTGGATTAGTCTTGGGAACTTAAGTTTTTTTATCTGACTGTACAAAACCATTATATTTCATGTTGTCCGAATCGACACAAAAAATATAAAAATTTAAATGAGTCAATCCAGACACAGTTTCCCGGTAATTTGTGTCCCAAACGTCAGCAAGCCTTAATGCGTACAATATAAAATTAATCTCATCTAATGAATTGCCATTAGATGAGATTAATTTTATATAATATTGATTATAGCATCGAATCTATAAGTGCCCATAAGATATCTCAAAATAAAAATTTTACATAAGAAATAAATAAGAAACAAACAAAACCTGTAAAACATAACTTATGAGAAACCAGACTGGACCTTTACCCCAAGCAGCCCCCGTTCACGAGTATGCACCAGCCATCACCCCCCTCGCCATATTTGAGGGAAAGGACAAAACCTGATAGACAGAGCCGCCGCAAGCAAATACATTTTAGTGAGCATGACCATAAACTCTAGTTCCTTAGTAACAAAATTGTATTCCACATTAAAACTAAGAAATCGCCACGCTCGGCTCCAGATTGTAAACTTACTTTAGTAATCAGACAGAAAGGGACCTATAGCAATATCTATTCGTAATTCGGCTAAGTTGACTCGGAAAGAAATCAGCCTTTGCGTTGACGCCATCTTGGAAAAACAAATTGGGCCGGTTCTTTATTCCCCTAAATCCAAAGGCTGACTTTCGGTAAGGCTGCTTCAGTAAACGATGCCGAATAAGCTTTATTTCAATCAAAGGGCTAGCCATTTGATTAAACGGACGTCCTTAATGAACGGCGCGGGCTTTTAACTAAGTGCCTCATTCAACCAAATCGCTACGACATGGCTACACTTCGCAAGGGTGGTACCTGAGGAACGCGTGGACGTATCGTAGTAACCCAACGTGATACTTTCCTCGAATCTGATAGCTCTATCGTAGGCATATTGTTGGCAGATTCGTATACCCACGGACGAGAAAATTTCCAAAATGAAACGGGTCATATAAGGCCAAGGAAATGTACGTAATTTGTATTTTTAAAATAATTTTGCTCAATATACTGTTAGGCACCTATACATGTCGACCGATACTAAGAGTTTACCGGACTGTTTCTCCTTGAAATATTTTTTCGTTCACCCGTTCAAACCAAGGTACATATATATTTGTAATAATATATAAATAACATACCCTGTTGTAGCCGGCCTCCAAGTAAGGTAGGACAGCGAAGTCTTCCTTCAGATATGCACTGAAACAAATAAACAATAGAACTTAATTAAACTTGCTACATCAAAATCAAAAGAGACGAGGATGGCTCAGTTCTATAGACATAAAAGGATAAATATAAGGTAGAGACTTCAAATGAATAATTAGTTCACGTTTTACTTTCTCAGTTTTAGTGCATTTATTTGTAGCTCTAATAATTTTTTAATTGACCACCTTTTTGCTATGACTGTGTCCACAGTTTATTACGAGTACATATTATATAAAAGGGCTTGTTACGTTTGCTAGCATACAAATGAATAAAGATCTATCACTGAAACCTATGTTAACGTCCGTAAGTCTTGGACGCATACTGTTGGGTTTCCGTCGGCAACAAAAATGGAGGATCATGTCATGCAGCTCAGTAGGTGGTGAATAGTTACGAAATCACAGTTTATCGACGTCAATTTTTCCATATATTATCGTATGAGTTCGTCAAATATTCAAAGCTAGTTTTTTAGGTGGGTAAAAATAAAACTTCGTATTATTTTTTTCAATTAACTATCCAATCGTACAGTAATAAATGGAATTAAATGAGCCGGGATACTTATTAAATTAGTTCAATTTAAAAGTGTTACTGTAAAATTTGTGTGCGTAAACCACCAAAATCGGAAACTACTGAGGAGTTCCCGGCAACTGTTGAATAAGCACAAACAATGTTATCATGGTCCATTGTCTTGTTCCTGTTTGTCAGGAGATGGGTTTCCTGAGTTACAGTTTGGTTACGTTACATTACAATCTCATTAAGATCTAAAAGGCTGGAACTGTGGCTAATAAATGTATATGAATGAGCTTTGTGTATTGTTAAGTAATGGCGGACAAGATAACGTATTCTTCAATTATTAACAAAATGTGACATTAGTACCTATGTCATGGGTGAAATTTGAACAAATAGGGAGTGTCAAGTCTATTCATAGTCTCAGATAAACGAAACTCTTTACTTACTCTGGGTATACAGTAAAGTATGAAAAGTAATAGTTTCAAGGCTAGTTTCATATGACATGTACGGTCGTCAATCCCACAAATTATAAAATTATTGTTAGAATTAGATATTATGAAAGTATAAAGTGTAAGCTACATCAAGCTTACACTATGTGCTTACTGTAGATGACATAAATTATTAAAAGTTCTTTCGGAACCACCACAATCTGGTCTGGATTCCAGGGAAATTGGAGGTAAAACGATACACATAATTAACTTTGTGTGGAAATAAAATGCAACCAACTTTTTAATATCGCCACTACCGAGAGTAGCGTAACAACATGAAAGCAAAACTCTCCATTTATGTATGCAAATATCTAACCGCTTTCTTTATAAAATAATTTATGCATTGCCCAGGAAAGCGGCCGCTAAAAGAAGACTCTTCATTTTCTATTCATTAAATTTTATTCAAATTGACTTTGGAATTTATTTCAATTGACTAATAGCTCGGAAAGCAATCTGAAGGTTCCTGTTCACGGTACATTTACGAGGGGAAATAAAATAGGGCTGAGGCGAAGGGTTTCACAATTACAGAAAGTCGCGATCTCGCCAAGTTAGCCTGTTTCCTTGTCGGCGCGGTGGCAGTTTCCTTGTCGGCGCGGTGGCAGTTTCCTTGTCGGCGCGGTGGCAGTTTTCTCGGCACGCGCGGAACCGAAAACTTACCGAACACGTGTATTTCAGTGTGCGCTGATTAGCTTGGCCAGAAACTATGCCGTACCGCACATACAAGTCAGAAAACGGCTTTACCCTTTCCGGACTTTGTATCGGGCTTATTTCGTTTCATGTATAGGAACTAATAATTCGTGCTGCATTAGGGTATCTCCACCTATTTATGTTAACCTCTTAAGTCGTGGCTTATTTTAAGGGCGTTACTGAGAGTAGACTTTTTACAGTCTGCCCGACCAAGCAAGTAGGCCGGCGGCGATCCGGTCTTCCGTTTATCTATTTATTATTATAATTCAGTTCGAATATTTTTAACACAGGTTCATACTGTTGAACACCCGAAGCGAAAAAGTAGATATACCATCTCCATCGCCCTCGCTTCCTTGCGTGTGAGCGCAGCCGCTAAGCTAAAGCAAATAACAAGCCTTTTACGTACAAACCAACCTCCTAGCAAAGTGTGTGATCAAGTTTTCGATATTGTAGTGAAGGGGAAAATCAGAAGTAACCGACGAGCTATTATGATAAGAATGTTGATGCAGCGATAGATATATGCCGAGATAGTAGAAACTGGGTTTCTAATTATCTGTGCCTACCGCTCTTTTTGACAGCCGCCGGCATGAAGGTGGTGGTTACACTCTTTATCTGACCTCGGACGACGCTCACCCCCTTCAACCGCGTAGACCCTGAGGGTGATTTATGCGCGAGTGTCAAGCTGTAGCACTCAATGCGTCGTGAAATGGCAGTCACTCGAGATGAGATTACTGGCTGAGGCGATTTGTCGCGGTCACCTGGCCCGGAGGAACAAGGAAAAAACTGTCGGGGATTACCGAGGGTCGTAAAAAAGTTTTCGAATATTTTCTGCGTGTCCTAAAAGCAACGAGAAAAACACATCCCGAATATCAAACAGGCGGTTCACTCGAACTTAAATGGCCGGCAGCCAAAACTCATTTCTTGTTTCATGACGACCTCTGTGGCGCAGCGGTTGTGGCTCGGCCTACCATGCGAGTGGTTCCGGGTTGGAACCCTGGCTGGGGGTGAAGAAAAAAAACCCCAGGTCTTGGATGTTTATTTGTGTGTGACGTCACTGTTTCTGGTTCCCACGACACAGGGTATCCTAGTGTGGGGCCAGAAGCAATGAATGTGCCTTTTTGTAAATGTTTGTTTGTTTGTGCAATTGCACTAAACTGGGGTTTATTTTCCGAAAACTTTTCTACTTTTGTATGTCATTAAGGTATATGTAAAGTATAAATAAAGTATATATAGTAGGTTTTGTCGTGTATTTTTTTCTAAACCCCAGTCACAGAATACTTAATAGTCCGCAGTCTAAAAAAGAGGGGAGATATATATATGTTTGAAGCGTCTGTCTGTCTAGCGCTCGAACGGTTGGACGGATTTTGATGCGGATTTCAGTAAATCATAGTAGACTTCTCTGCAATTATTCTAAGGTATATTTTATTAAAATAGGATCTGTGTTTCGAATATTATCAGCTTAACAAGGAAACAAGTCAACAAAATTTTAGGCTTACGGTTTCATTTATTGTGTCGGTGATTTAAATGTTAAGTTTGTAGTTATTACCACACATACATTACATTGCCATATTACAATCCGGTACCTGAAATCATAATTTGTTATGACCAAATAATATATATTTCTAGCTCCCGATCGCAATGGAAGGGTCATCTTTGTGCGCACAGTCCCGTGGTCACCGCACAAAGGGTGTCCGGCCCAATGGCCATGGTTATGCCCTTCGATGACCGCGGCAGAAGTCAACTCGGAACATTTTTTCATTAACCACCGAGGAATATCATATAGGTATCATAACATCTATACCTAATGAGGGGAAGCCCTTAAACTGAGCAGTTTCTGACTGTTTGTCGATTGTTGCGAGGCGACAGTGACTGTGTCGCGCTTGTCGGTACCGTATGCGCGCTATTCGTGCCCGACAAATATCTCCGCGCGCGCAGGCACCAGCTGTTCGCGGGCGGCACGCACCGCACGGTGGCGCGCCAGCAGTCTCCGATGGTGAGGGCTCGGGACAGTCTCAACGCTCTGTTGGCTGCAGCACCACTGACTGATCTGTTTGGTGATTCATGGAGGCATATTGTGCGAGATTGTGGCAGGTTCTGCGAGAAGAATGTGTGAAAGGATTGTGTGATGTTGTAAATTAAACTTATTTTTTATCTGACATTGACCTAATTTAATTTTATTGACATTAATCTAATTATATTTTATTGACATTATGTTGGGTGATATGCAAATTGTATTTTTGATTGTATCAAAATTCTATCTGATATTGATCTGATTTTATTTTATTGACATTATTCTAATTTTATTTTATAGACATTGTGCAAATTGTATTTCTATAATGTTTTTTTTTTTAGTTTTTATAAGTGCTGTGTATAACGCCTTAGATTGTTATCTGTAAAGTTGTACACTAAGATGGAAAAAAAAATACCGAGCCACCGCACTGCAGACTTTGTGTAAAGAAAAGCTTTGCCAAATTACCTATACATTCATGTTTGATGGTGGGTCAGATTTTTCAATTGCTCAATTTTCCGGCTTCATCGTTAGGGAATTATCAGAGAAAGTTTAGTTATTGCTATATTTATAAGAATAAAAAATGTCATTTCCTATAGCTACCACCACATACAGGGAAATGCTAGTGATATTTACGTATTGAAGACTAAATACTCAAAAGTAGATGAAGACAAAGACAGAGTAAGTAGGTACCAAGGTGCAAGAGCCTTAACCCAGCGGCAGAAAAGGCTACAGAATAATATTAGCGTTGAAACCATTGTAGATATAATATTTTCTCAAACAATCTTTGCACCAAAGGGTTATAATAAAATAGCGAAGAGGAGAAAATCTGTGTTGTGAGAGAAAAAAAAATAACTATATAAAAGTGACTTCTTATTACATAGCGCGAGACGCTATGAGAAAAATACTGGCGGATTATTATTTCACATTCCGGGGAAAGCTTTTGTTTTCAAAACAAATAAAAATACCAGGTGTGTGTGTATGGTATTATTACATTCAGATAGTCAAGATTTACTACCACTATTCTTACCGTAGTATACAAATGGTTTTCGCAAATATCTGGGGGCAAGGTAGTGCCCCCGCCAAGTCCAGCAAAGGCACATCTAGTACCATCTTTTTCTCGGTGCCATTCGGGGCATTTGCGACCATCCTGTAACTTCGTTGTAGATAAATCTAGAAAGCCGAACGCTCTGTGGCAAACAAGGCATCATATAATAATAGTTATTCCCAAATTTCATTAAATTTGAACCAGAAGATTACAAACTACAAGTTCCTTAATATTTTCACTGACTCACTTACAGATCAATAACATTCTAGCAGACCTACAATCTTCAAATTTTGATCATGACTAGTGTTGAAATGTAAACATTTCGCAATTTTCGTCCAGGTTTCTAGATATTTCACGGGTAACTTTGTAATCGTAGCCAAATTATATGCGATAAAAAATACTTTTGTAGACTTCATTTAGAGGAATCGAGTTGTTGGTATGCCGTAAGGATATTGCTATAGTAGACTTTGTGGAGGCGCATTGAGATGCAACTTTCTAATAGTAACGGTGGCGTGGTGGACTAACGAGATTAAACGTTTACGAAGTCTAAGAGGTCATTAGAAAGTAATGCAACGTCTTGTGGAGTAGGTATCTCGTAACGATCTATTTATTATTTGTATATATGTATATTCACAATAAAAATATTTTTCATAAAGAATGATATTTAATCAAAATGTTTGTAAAAATGCAGTCAAGTCTCGCAGCGCAGTTTTTTTTACTGTAAAAAGTTGTGAGATCTAACGTTAATTATAGGAATAAAGATGTCTAATATTGATACAGTCCCTATAAAACGTTGTTAGTTAACTAATTATACAACAGTTCATGACTAGCTTCTTGGTTATATGCTCCCATAGATAAGTAGGTACTGATAAAATTAACCGACTTGGTTTTACATTTGATCTCACAAATTTTATGATATAATAAACTGCGCTGCGGGATATGCTTGCATTTTTTTACATGCATGCATATTTGAGGTTGGATTTGTATATCCTTAATTCACTTAACGAGGGAAACCGATTGAAGACCAGTGATAAATAATTGTTTCTGCAAATCACAAAGAGCTTATAAAATAGGACGTGGGGTGTCCCTTTCACACAAAAGCAAAAGGATCTCTTATCAATTCTTCCAAAGGCGTTGCTATAATAATAAATAAAGGCTACGAATAAAACTATAGTTGAATTGTCAAAATCTAAACTTTCTGTTGGCAACGAAACTAAGCTGGATTCCTTGTGTGATACGAATTACAAATTCATATTATTCATATTATTTTATTGACAACGTAAGTTACATGTCATGTCAAAAGACATTAAGTCAAATTAAATGATATTATGAAACACATATAATTGAATTGATTTATAATATGAAATAAAACACCATTCAATTAAAAGCGAATAAGTACATCACAATAATTGAATTGAAATTAACAAGAGCTATTATTATTATGATATAATTTTTTATATTATATTTATATAAATAGTAAGATAGGTCTAGGAATTCCGCAAATGAATAGATTATTATGAAATTTACTAGTTAGGTAGGTCTAGGAATTCCCCAAATGTATAGTTGGTTTCCTCGTAAAGCCAGCACATTGGCCGTAATTAAAAAACTTTGGAACTGGGAGCATCGGTTACGTAGTCAGGAAGACAATTATATACCGCAGGACCCATTTCACCAGCTCCTTACTTACCTGTGCCTCTAAATTGGCTTCATTTCAATAGTATAAGTCTTACGACGACCCGAATGGCCGAGTCGGCAGTGACCCTGCCTACGAAACCAAGGGCCCCGGGTTCGAGTCCCGGTGGGGGCAAATATTTGTTTGATGAGAACGGATGTTTGTACTCTAGTCATGGTTGTATATCTATCTAATTATAATATTTATCTATTTATGTATGTAACCATCTCAAGATACAGGGAATCCTAGTTTGGGGCTAGATCAATCTGTGTAAATAGTGTCACCGGACAAACTTTTGAGTGTAAATTTTCACAGACGCTTAACTTTTGTAGTTTGGTCTGGACCCTCGTTGGATTAGTGTTCACAAACTCTTTGACCGCTAGAGCATATCAAACGGAGGGTTTTGGGCAAGGAGTTGGTAAAATGTTGGGATTACCTATATGCATACAAATATTAAGGTTTATGTAACTTGTTGATACAAAACAAAGAGTAAAGTCTGATTTAAAAATCACGCCATTCCTGCTAATGCTCACTTTGGCGATTTCCATCGCTGATAACAGATACAACTTGATCATACTAATGCAATGTATTTATTCCATCAAAGTGACGTACGTACGTTGCTCGCGCGGCCGTCTTTCGCTCAGTTTTTTAGGCAAATTATATTTCACTTCGGTTGGCGTGAATTTGTTACGCTTTACCAGCTGAAGGCATGTTTCACCATATATATAATTCTTCATTTCATTCATCCTCAGAACAAATTACAGCTCGCACATAAACCTACGTCGTAAATACACATCACAGTAAATCACGTTTGGATTAAATTTTCGGCCAGCGAAGCTTCAGTTGTGTTTTTATTTGCACGAAACATCGGTCGATACGAGAACAAGTAGATCAGATAATACAAAAGGTTTGGATGAAGCTGGTCCAGGACCACTTATTATTATTTTGGGGTTTTTATGTAAAGTGCAATTATGTTAGTCGGAAAGAACACTTTCTTCATAAATGAAAACTGCAGTTGTGTTTATCGTTATAGCAACAGTTTTTAGGGTTTCGTACCTTAAAAGGAAAAAAAGAAACCCTTATAGGATCACTTCGTTGTCCGTCTGTCCGTCTGTCTGTCCATGTGTCGCTCTGTCCGTATGTCTGTCAAGACCCCTTTTCTCAAGATGGGTGAAAGATGAAATTTATATTAATTTGCCCAGTTTTGTGGTCCCTTGGAGCTGTACAAAAACAAATTTGTAGGCCAACGCAATCAAGAGATACGGCCTTTAATGCCGATTTTTTGATGAATTTGGTTGGTACTTACAAGGGAATGAAAACAAATATGGACTCCCCAATCATGGCACGAATCAAGGCCGTATAGCACAAGTAAAGGAAGGCATCAAAAATTTATAGTTCCTTCACAAAATAAATGCTATTTCTACGGAGACTTCGGTGCGCGAGCTCAACTTGAAATTGGCCGGTTTTTTTTCGATATCCCTGTGATGCAGAATGGGGTATTGTATAACTAAGTAAACGTGAGGGCAACTCTGTATCCGTTTTGTATCTTTCTGTAGGTATTTGAGCACATCTTCAGATTCTCAGATTGATGGAACAGTACATTTTCATCGTTTCCACTCATTTCGGTTTGTTGTGGAAACAAACAAGTGTGCACAATGTTCCGACCGACAAGCTGTTTGTTATGTATCGGTTAATAATATACGCTATTCGAAATTTATACTTTTTTACAACACCCGACGGAGCTCGGGTGAAGGGTGATGCCCGCTCTCCCCAAGTTCCAAGTTCCCAAGAGCTTTTATTATTATATTAACCAAAAGTTTTACAACGCCTCTTCGCCGTAATCGTGAATGGAATTAATGCTTACGTCGTATTGTTGAATACTATTTGTTATTGCTTGAGAGAACCAATTGGTTTGAAAAACGTAATAATATCATGCTTATTTAATTTAATATTTTTAACGTTAAGATATTAGTGGTTTTAGATAACAAGCGACGCTGTTGTGTTTGTTTTTGCACTTGTGCGAATGAGTCGATTACTGTGATATTACTGAACATAAAATCTGTGATTAATATAAATGTGATGAACAGTCTATGTGTTTACTAATAATTTTCCTGAGCTTACGAAATGCATGCTGGATGCACCTCCAACACACCCTTAATTCATCCCTTACAGTGCCTTACACCTCATTTTTCCTCAGAACAACCTGCACACATTCCTGACTCATTCCCCTAGATATGTCCACAGCATATCCTAATAAGATTACTCCTAAATTTTTCCTCAGAACAACCTGCATACATTCCTGATTCATTCCCCTGGTTATGTCCACAACATATCCCAATAAGATTACTTCTACATTTTTCCTCAGAACAACCTGCATACATTCCTGACTCATTCCCCTGGTTATGTCCACAACATATCCCAATAAGGTTACTCCTATATTGTTCCTCAGAACAACCTGCATACTTCCTGACTCATTCCCCTGAACATGTCCACGACATATCCTAATAAGATTACTCCTACATTTTTCCTCAGAACAACCCGCATACATTCCTGACTTATTCCCCTGAACATGTCCACAACGTATCCTAATAAGATTTAGGACGTAACGTAAAGCGTGTAGTTCATATCTTTGTTATAACGTCATGTTGCAGCTATCTTATGTCCTCTCTATTTGTTTTATATTTGAACTCGAACATCAACTTGACTCTTACCTAACCAATAGGAATTACTGACCGAGCTACTATGCTCTTGAGCGACAAGTGGCCAAGGCTGTATTTTAGTAGCTAATTGCTATAATTTTTAACCTTCCTCATTGAATTGTAATACTTTATTGCACAAAACAGTGAAAACAAAAGAAATATAAAGGAAAGAACATGTACAAAGGCGAGCTTATCTCTAATAAGAGATTTCTTCCAGCAAACATAGAATGGAGAGGAAAAAAATAAACTCAAGGTAGAAATATGTGCACAACAATAAAAATGTTAATAAAAATAATAAACTACTTACCAATATCTAAATTATACTAAAAATAATGCTATATATAAACTTGTTACAAGCTACTAAATTGTAGCTATATGTTTTACATATTATATCACAAAGCAATATCAGTTTTCTATAGTGATGTTCCTAATCGATTATAAATAATCGATTAATCGATTATCAAAATAATCGACCATGATCGATTACGAAAATCATAATCGATTATGTAATCGATTATTAAAAATAATCGAGTTTTTTTTAAGCTCTATTAACCGGATTTTGAGAAAAGGTGTTTCTCAAAATATATCTACCGAATAGAGGTTTTCCGGATTTTCCATACGCCCGCCGGCTCGGCGCACCGGCACCGGCACTTAATCACCGTGAGCTTTAGTCCTATTTACCCCCTTTCTAACTCACCAAACCGGTGCCGGCCGGTGCCGGCCGGTGCGCCGAGCCGGCGGGAGTATGAATGGTACAATGAAACAAAACGCCTAATCTATGACTACGATTGATCTATGAACGCAATCTCAAAAAAAAACTGTCATCATCAGTTTGTTATGATAACTAATATTGTTTGTTGTCGGTCGTCTGTCTTTTCTTCTTGTGAGATGTGTTGTTTGTTTACAAGCTGATATAAAATAATTTATCATGAAACGCTATAGAAGTGTGTCCTTTGTTTGGACACACTATGATAAAGACAGAAACGAAGCGACATGCAAAATTTGCAAAAAAGTCATTAAACTCTGTGGTAATACCACCAACCTAAGGGAGCACCTTAAACGCCTCCACAATATACTAGAGGACCCAGCCCCCGCAGCACCCAGTACATCGAGTTCTTCAGATGCTGATCCTGTTCCACAAAAAAAAGAAAGGCAAACCAAACTTATAGTAAATTCAGTATCTGAGCTAAAGCCAGCTCAAATCAAACGCATTGACAATGCCGTTTTGAAAATGGCTTTCACGGACCACCAACCTTTATGTTTCGTAGAGGACAAAGGGTTTCTTGAGTTTGTGGAAGTTCTACAGTGCGAACTCTTAAACAGGTAATGAATACCTAACTATGTTTGTGTAAATAAATATATCATTTACATAGGAATCTATTTATGGTTATATCATGTGAAACTGAAATTGAATTGAATTTAAGACCAAATGTTAACTATAATACGCAAAAAAAGTTTCATAATTCTTCTTCTTTCAGGAACACACCTCTTTACCAGCCGCCAAGTAGAAAAGTACTCTCAAAAGTTCTACTACCGGAGCAGTATTCTAGGACATGTGCTGAACTGAAAAACATATTGGAAACTGTCCAATACATTGCTGCAACTACAGATATATGGACCTCAGATAGTAACAAGGCCTATATCACCATCACCACCCACTTCATTCATGATGATGAATTATATGCATGTGTGCTGGCCACCCGAGAGATACCAGAAAGTCACACAGCAGAAAATATTTCCCTAAAACTGCAACAAATCTTCAATGAGTTTGAAATATTGGACAAAATAGTGATTGTTGTATCGGACAATGCACACAACATGAAAAATGCCATAAATCAAAGGTTGCTAAAACATTACCACCCGTGTGTTGCACATACCCTGAATTTGTGTGTGAAGGAGTCCTTGAACTCAGATCCCATTTTGCAAGACCTTATAAAAAAATGCAGAAAACTTGTAAGTCATTTCCGTCAAAGCGTTAAGGCTTCAGAAATCTTAAAAAATATCCAGACGCAGCTACATTTACCGATTCTGAAAGTAAAACAAGATGTTGAGACAAGGTGGAACTCCATATGCATTATGTTCCGCAGACTTCATGAAATAAGACAAGCCTTGACTCTGGCATTGGCTGAGCTCAATAACCCACCAGAAAACTTAGATAATAATAATGACTGGAAAATGATAGCAGATTGCATTTCCATCCTTCGTAATATTGAAGAGATAACTGAACAGTTATCAGGAGAACAATACCCTACATTGTCATTGGTGATTCCTTTGGTTCGGGGCCTTCAATATAATTTGCAACAACTGAAACCAGTGACAGCTACGGGAAATGAATTAGTGTCAAAACTGATAGAAACAGTGCAACGAAGATTGGGAACACTAGAATCAAAAAGGCATGTTGCAAATGCATGCCTCTTGGATCCCAGGTTCAAAAAGATAGCTTTTGGATCAGAAGATAATGCTTCTACGGCACAAAGAAGTATCAAAGATGAGCTATCAAACATCTCAAGATTAAGATCAGCCCCAGAACCTGCAGCAACCGCAGAGGTAAGGCCACAGCTATCAAATGATGAAATGGAAGCTCACAGTTCATCAACAGAAACAGTACCAGCAAAAGTGTCCATATGGGACCACTTCGAACTAAAAAGAAGCAGTTTAATAGAATCGTCTAGTAATGCTTCTGATGTGATTATCGCGCTGCGTCAATACTTAGAGTTTCCACTTCTGGAACGACACAAAAATCCATTCAGCTACTGGAAAGAAATGAAAACAATTATGCCTGATTTATACCGCCTACACCTGAAGTATTCATGCATACCTGCTTCATCAGTCCCCTCTGAGAGAGTCTTCTCCAAAACTGGGCAAATTACAAATTTACGACGCAATCGTCTCCTGCCAAAAAACCTTGATTACATTGTGTTCCTCAATGCTAATTATAAATTAGTTGAAAAGGCTAATTTGAATAAGTGAATATTAATTGTGATATTTAATATATTTTAACAGTGTTACTTCAGTAAGGAAGTAAATATCTACCTTATTCTTATTGTATGGTTGTGGGAATCGTTATAGTTTGAATTTTATAGCTTGATCGATAACAGATGTCTTTGGGTGGATTTATTGTAGGATTGCTTATCTTGTTCATGGCGTAGAGTAAGGGACAGAGCTATATGCGCTGTATATAGCTTCGTCCCTTACTTAACGCTATAAAAAAGATAAGCATTTCTACAATAAATCCACCCAAAGACATCTGTCATTGATCAAGCTATAAAATTCAAACTATAAGACTTATTATTTTATCTAGTTAGGCCATTGCCATTTTGATATTCTAAAAATATATATAGCATAGTATAGCAAAGTATTTTAAAGATCTCATTAGTCTTCTATGAAAGTGTTATATACTCATGTTAAAGTATTTATTAGTAAAAAAAAGCAAGTACAAAGTATTTTGTATTTCTAAAATACTGAGCGAGTGACTGACTCCATTTAAAAATGACTGTGATGTTCCTTAGTTTTCTTAGCTGTTTGAAGATTCTATTAGCACTGTGTTTTAATATTTTATGTTATGTTTATATTTAAATTTGATGCTGATTTCAAAAGTGAATATTATTTTTTCTATTTAGTTATGTTCTAAAAGTTTCACTTCAGTAAGAAAGAATAGCTCAGTGTAGTTTAAAATTAATATATCCACCTTATTGTATGGTTGTGAGAATTGTTAAGACTTAATATTTTTTCTAGTTAGGCCATAGCTAATATTGATACACAATAGTAATTATTTTGTATGTCTAAAATACTCAGCGAGTGACTGACTCCATTTAAAAATGACTGAAATGTTTCTTAGTTTTCTTAGCTGTTTGAAGATTCTATTAGCACTGTGTTTTAGTAATTTATGTTATGTTTATATTTAAATTTGATGCTAATGAATGACCCAAGGCTAATGTCATTTCAAAAGTGACTATTATTTTTTATATTTAATATGTTCTAAAAGTTTTACTTCGTAAAGTAAAAGTAAGTAAATAGCTCAGTGTAGTTTAAAATTAATATACCGACCTTATTGAATGGTTGTGAGAATTGTTAAGACTTAATATTTTATCTAGTTAGGCCATAACTAATATTAATACTCAATAGTAATAGACCTAATTGTTATTGATTGTATATTTGATAATCTAGAGATCTCATTTATGAAAGTATTTATCCATATTCTTGTGTGTAAGTATTTATTAGTAAAATAAAAAGCAAGTACAAACTTATCTTTGTTGTTTGTCTTGTTACTGGTGATTCTAAAATATTTTGTTCGAATAGGAAATGATAATTTTAATCCCGAAATCATGAAACAGAGGGTTAGGTGCTGAATATTACAGGCCTCGTATGGTTTTATCATAATCGATTAATAATCGATTATTAATCGATTAATCGATTACGCATCAGATGGCATAATCGATTGATCGATTATGAATATAATCGAATCGGCACATCACTAGTTTTCTATCTCTTATAGTTTTCTATTTATCATAATTCTCTTAAAATATACATAACATAGAAATGTATATGGTTGAAAATTCATCAGGTAATTCCCTCGGCGACGCCGACGCGTATTGAATGGTTTCGCCATTTCAGCAGACAGTAAGTACGAATTGAAATGGTTCCAGCAATATCACTGCAACCTCACAACACAATCCGCCGTTGCTTCTGTGTTGGAACAATGGCAGCCAGACTTGAATACCCCATTCACGTGCTATCTGACTACGAGACTGACATTAGGGAGAAAATAAAATATTTGCTGGTCTCACAATAGTAATTAGATACAGCGACGTCAATAAACAGTTTATAAACTTAATTATGGGGCCCCTTAACTTCATTACCCTGAGCCAGCTATGTGCAGTGTGTACTCGAATCCGGGTAAAGGCCTGTGCCCTCGGTGGGGACTTTAATAGGCTATTTGTATTTAGTTGATTATGGGGGCGGTTTTGACCTGCTTTGACTTGTCTAGACTATTTTAGAGGTTATTGCCAGGGTTGCGCCTAAGATGAACGACCTTTTTATTTTTATTACGGTCAAAATAAACTGTATTAAGAACTCGCGGAGACATTCTTCGATATACACCCTGCTGATTAAAGCAGTTAAGCTAGTTACTTATATTGCACTCATAAATTTAATCTATAGCGTTATGTTATAAATAAGGACGGCTTAATCACCAAAAAATATTAAAGTTCACTTACACAAAGCGGTAAGTTACGTTAAGAGAGTAGGGTGGCGCGACGGGCGCTGCGCAACGTAAATAACCGGATGAAACCTCTATAGAACCTCTTTGCGCAGCCTCCAATGTGACACGGAGAGTGAACGACCTCAGCAAGCGAGGTAGTTACACCCTGTCACTCATCGTACCCCCAATTTATGAGCTCTAAAACCGATTTCTTCACTCCAGCGTCGCTCAGCCAAGAATTGGGAATTCTTACTCCATTTTCTCTTGCTAGATCGTAAAAACCTAATGAATTTTTACGGCATAGCCTAGGATTGAGATATAAAAATATATCTGACACTTATATAATTCAGTAAGTAAATGTGCTAATTGAAAACATTGAAACGACAAAGTTTTTTTAGGTTTTCACTGTCCAGCTAAATGACTACAGATTTATTTTACTAGACAAAACTATATGAAATTTATTAAAGAAATTAAAATTAAGATTATAACATTAGATTTCATAATGAAGGTAGATATTTTGACTGGAAAACACTTTTTACTCAAATGTTTTTTCATTACTTTATCGGTGCTGTCGATGGGATTTACGTCATTTTCATAAAAAAGCTTCGCGATCCCCCTAATAAACCATTCAACGAGATCAGTTATTTTATTTGTCGTACTCGTAAAACGGTGCTTTATGGACAATCCACGATAGAAATCTTGGCATCACAGGCTTTATGAGGCACTATAAAAATGATATCTGCTGTCTTGTCTCGGACACTGCGTCGACATCCTGTTTGAATACATTTGTGAATTTGATTATGTATTTGTTTAAGAGAACAATTTAAATGACCACCAAAATATTTTTTTACCTACCCAAAATGGGTAAATGATCATCAAAAGTTGCAAAAATCAGGACAAAATACTGCGGTAGCTTAGGTGAAGGGTAAGGGGGTGTGAGCGAAGTGAAGCCCCCTTTATCCTTCGTGTTAGGTGAACATGTAAGGACAACAAAAAATACTCAAAACATAAACTTAAGTACACAAAACATAAAAAAGAAGTTTGGTGATCATTTATCCACCACAATTTGGTGGTCGTTTACTGATTCTGGCGGTTGTTTCGAATTTATTGGTAGTAAAATAGGTGCGTTTTTGGTGATCGTTTAAACATAAGCCTTTGTTTAAGGGCCGATATTTCCATCCTCAGATAGAAGAGTTGGGTAACTATCCAGCGTTGATGAGGTGAGGTACTGGGCAAATATTTTTTGCTTGGTGTCTCTAAGATGCCAGGTTTCAGTCTTCTTCAGACGAAAAATAATAGAGCATTAAATAAGTGCTTAAAGTAGGGCCTTGCCACCCCATATAGGAAAAGTCTTTAAGCAAATTTTTCACTCCACTGCTCGGAAATGTGGCAATAAATGGCCAGTAATGGGGCTGCAAAAGTACACAGTTTTACAGTAATTAAACAACGAAAACAAAACTTTTTTTTATAATGGCGGATTGTGAAGGATTAGGGAAAGGTTACCACAGATAAAATATTCCTGTGCTACTTTTACTAATTTGTAAAAATAATCGAATCGATTATTACTTATATCACAATTACAGTCATCGATAGTTTTGATTTCAGTAAAACATATAATTTATTGTGACATTTTTTTAAATATAACGAAAAATTCATAAATTAATCATTGTCGATTACGATGAAATTACAATCGATTATTTTGTTAAGATCTGTGTTCAATTGGCACATTGCGTAAATGCTACATGACAATGAATAAATTAAAAAAGTAACTTAAACAGAAAAGTACCATTTAGCTCCCTCTCGTCCTGGAGCAAAACTTACTTTTCCGAATGAAAGGTGTGAAATAGTTATTTGTGTCACAAGGGAGCAAAATGATGTATTTACGTCGAGGGCGGTACGTTGAATCCAGAAGGAAGGGAAGGATTCAAGCGTTAACGCCCATGACGAAAATAATTTTGCTCCTGAGTGACACATACAACTTTTCACACCGACTATGAGGAAAATTTAAATTGCTCTAAAAAATTAAATTTGAATTATACTTTTACCACATTTACTGTAATCGAACAACGTAAACATTTTTTTTATATAATGACGGATTGTGAAGGATTCGGGAAAGGTCACCACAGATAAAATATTCCTGTGTACATTTGCTATTGTGTAAAAATAATCGAATCGAATATTACAATGGTTTCGGATATCAATATTCATTATATCACAATAACAGTCATCGATAGTTTTGATTTCAGTAAAACATATAATTTATTATGACATTTTTTTTAAATATTACGAAAAATTCATAAATTTTGATATAACGTTGTTAAAGTTAAAACTTGAACCATGTTCGTTTTTAATCGACTACGCCATCGTTGTCGATTGTAATGTAATTTCATAATAACATTCTATTATTTTAATCTGTGTTCAATTGGCACATTTCGTAAATGCTGCATGCCAATGAATAAATTAAAAAAGTAACTTAAACAGAAAATTACCATTTAGCTCCGTCGTGGAGCAAAACTTACTTTTCCGAATGAAAAGTGTGAAAAAATATTTTCCGACTTCTGACCTAAAAATAGTACCTTCGCCGCTTGATTTTGGGTTCCCAGGCAGAAAAATTCTATTCCTAACAACGTTATGAATTTTTCGTAACATAACATTTTTTTTTATTATTGACAAAAAATATATATGTTTTACTGAAATCAAAACTATCGTTGACTGTTATTGTGATATAATGAATATTGAATCCAATACCATTGCAATATTCGATTCGATTATTTTTACACATTGGTAGAAGTAGCAAAGTTCCCTAATCCTTCACAATCCGCCATTATAAAAAAAATATGTTTTCGGTGTTCAAATACTGTAAAAGTGGTGAAAATATAATTCAAAACATAGTTATTTCATTATGTTTAGAGCATTTTATTTAAATTTTCCTCATAGTCGGTGTGAAAAGATGTATCTGTCACTCAGGAGCAAAATTATTTTTGGGTCTTGGGCGTTAATGCTTGAATCCTTCGTTACGCTCAGGATCAATGTACCGCCCTCGCCGTAAATACATCAGCTCTCTTGAGACACAAATAACTATTTCTGTATAATCAATTTTAGTATGTTGTGTTTAGTCGTGAAAGCACTATGTAATATCTCGGCCAAAAGTGCAATAATAGATGGACTAGTCTTCTAAAGTTCCTCGTCTAAGGCTCAGCTCAAATTCACTTGCCCATCTATTGCTTACTCTCCAGCCTCTGCAATAATGTACTATCGTTTGTTTTGCCGAAAGTATTATTATTATTCCCTTTCCCTCAAGTAGGGACGTATTAGCTTGGGCTCAAATCGCAGCATCGACTTTGTAAAGAGCTATTTTACCAGCCATTTTTTGTGTTTGCGAACGAAACTCATAATAACTTTGAGAAGTGAGATGAAAGTAAAAGACACTTTTGATTTGTTCTTAGTGATAATATGGGCAGACGCAAAGACTCATCATCTGATACGAAATTTCATAATAAAGTGTGTTTGCTCTGAACCAACTTGAAATGAAATTAGTTAAATAACGAAGGAGCACAGTTTTCATGGCTCAGGACAACCAACTTAATTGACATCTTTAGGGGCATTTACCTTCAGAGCTCAACAGAGATAGACGTTTCCTTGAACGACATTGTACATAACTTATTTTATTTTTACTAGACCTTTAGCCCGATGATATTTACCTATAGAGCATACCATAGGTTCCCAACCTTTATCACTATGTGTACCCCCTAATCGCTGTGCTTAAATACCGCGCCATCCTTGTATGTGAAGTTAAAAACAAATATTACTCTATTAGTAAGAAGGGACTAATGAGGAGTAATGGGAGAGAGGAAAAGCTAAGCTAGCTATTTAGGATTTGGGCTTAGAACAAAATAAGTTAATAGGGCGGCACCGGCCGCCCTTTAAATCTCGCATGGCTATTAAGTTTAGTAACTAACAACCAACAAAACCGGCTGTAAAATTTCACATGGCTCACAAAGTCAAGTAGCACCCAATAAGATCTGTGGCTCTATACTGCAACTGTAAAATTAATTCTATCGGGATTGATATTTTGGAATAGAATTTGACCAATTAGAACGAGATTATTTCTTATTTCAAAGGAATCAAGATATGCCACGGGATAAAGAATCGAGTTAATGTTAGGAAAGACGGCGCCGACCGTACCCCAAATTTCACATGATTATTAAGTTGAGTAACTAACGCCCAACAAGACCTAATGTGAAGGGTCAAATCAGCCGCCCTCACATCAAAATTGCCATTTCCGCGACTTGAAATTATTAATATTAATTAATCCAGTTCTGACGCCTCTCGCCGCGCCGCCCTTTGAATCACTCCACGCCCCCCGGTTGGGAAACTGTGCTATAGATAATCAAAAGACATGAGTATTACAAGAGAAACGCAGACTCGGTAAAAAAGCAAGGAAATCCAGTGAGATTTCTCAAGATCGGTGATTACGTAAAAAGGAACACGTTTAGGAATTATTGAAGCGTCGCCGATTATCTTTTTGTATTGATTTATTATAAGATCATCCATCTCGGCGTGACATCTTTCTAGTGAAGTTTGACGATAATTTTCCAAAATAGCTTACGATTCCATGACTTCTATGACTCGTATTTAAAGCACACCCACGCCTTTCCCCTTCCTACTCCGTAATTAAAAAATAGCTCCGTAAAAAAGATTTTTAAGTTTTCCCTTACGTAATAACTGCTCATCTCTTGTCCGATGTTCACCACTTCACATCCTAATTAGCTGCAAAGAATTAATGTAGCCGAGGACAGCCGACCGCCCTCGTCGCCACCCGCCCTAGCCGCCCAGAGATAGGATTAATCTTTGATAGTTATTAAATGCCTGATATCCCTTGGCAGTGGACGCTAATGTAAAGGTTGAATAGTGTGCAAGATGCACCTCAACTATATGAAATACAACGGATAGCATGCACAAATATAAACTATACATCATACATATATTTTGCCGCCTTCTAACCTCAAAATAGCATATTCGCAGCTTGATTTTGGGTTCTCAGGCGGAAAAATTATTTATAATTGTAACTTATTCGAAAAGGCTTCTTTATGAACCTCACTACAACCCTCGCCTTCGGCTCGTGCCGTAAACTTCTCGTTTCGTAAATATAAGCCATTGCGAACTCGTACGAAATGTACTATACTGCGATTTTTAATTTGAGGCCAGAAATGTAAACAAAAAACTGTCATTTTCTAGAACAAAACCGTTGACTTTGACATTCATATTATACTTATTGTATTGGAAAATGACAGCTGTTTGTTTACATTTCTGGCCTCAAATAAAAAATCGCAATATAGACATATATATGTTACCTATTACGGAAGAGAAATTGAGGGACTATTCGTAATAGTCCAGGGAAGTGCGTTCCACAGTCGGATTGCCCTTAACCTAAACGAGTGTTCGTAAGCGGCACTGTTATGCCGAGGATGTGAAAGAAGAGACATCGTTTGGATCACATCTATAAACTACCTATATGCCAAATGTCCTATTCCATTCCAGGAAACGCAAAAGATGCGACGACTGTGGAGTTTCTTCGGTGAGCTCTTCTCCACAGATTCCGCCATTGTGTTAGTGAACTCACCCAAAAAAATGTAATGACGTATCTAAGTGATGTAACAACATCCTATGGAAATAAATGATTTTTGATTTTGATTTTGATTCTATAACTCAAGTTTTTATTTTTAACTACAAACGTAACCCCCTATTTTCCCACCTTAGGGTAAAGATTTCGTCAAATCCCTTCTTAGCGTTAGCTTATACTACATATGGAACCCCTGTAGAAAGTTTCATGACTTCGGGTCCACCAGTTTAGGCTGTGCGTTGTCTGCCAGTCAGTCAATAGCGTATTATAATATTATTAAGTAGATTATTAGCCACCTACTCAAAACATAAAAATAATCAAATATTGGTTAAATAATTTATGTTCAACTGACGTGGTAATGGTGAGTTTGTAGGCTATCCATAGGATAGTCATGAGATAGTCATTTAATTCATATGGCCATACAGAAGCCACTTATTCAGTCTAATTCACGTCGCAATTTATAATATGTAAATATATATTAATAAATACTTTTTTTACATAGATATTTTTATTAAGGTATATACATTTTTAGGGGAAATATTAAACTGCAAATCAATAATACTGATTTCACAGCAAATATGAGGGAAAAATACTGCGGTATCGTAGGTGAAGGGTAAAGGGGGTGTGCGAAGCGAAGCCCCCTTTATCCTTCGTATTAGGTTGAACATGCAAGAACTACAAAAATACTTAAAATATAAAAAGTATTTTTGCTCATTATTTTTTGCTGTGAAAATCAGTATTTTTGCTGTGCGATTAAATATTAGCCTACTAACTATAATTACCACTTACCATTACTTACTACCATTTTTAGTACGAGTGATTACCCACAATACCGTTTTAGCTTTGAATAAAAATCATACGGTACAATGACACGGTATTAATACATTTCGTACGAGGGTCGTAGGCAGGTTCGTAAAGAAGCCGTTTCGAACGAGTAACGGATATAATTTTTACGAAACTGTTACGAACCCAAAATCAAACGGCGAAGGTGCTATTTTGAGGTTAGAAGGCGGAACAATATATTTATCTAAATTTTTCTTAAATATGACAGCTTCCACCGTAGGTAACATAATACGTTGTTGCTGCAAGAAAAGAAATACAAGACTTGGGCCCTGATTCTCGCACATTAGATATACGGTTATCGACACGTTACATCGAGTTATTTTGTATGGGACTCACCGGGAGTATCCCGATGCAAGATTGAGCAAGATTGTCTCTTGGCACAAACTAATCTAACTAATATTATAAATGTGAAAGTAGCGATGTTTGGATGTTTGTGTGTTTGTGCCTCAATCACGTTAAAACGGCTGAACGGATTTGAATGAAATTTAGCACAGAGGTAGTTTATGAGCTAGATTAACATATAGGATACTTTTTATCCGACTGCACCAGAAGGAGGGTAACGTTTTCTCGGTTAATAATAATTCCTATGAACACGCAGATGAAGTTGCGGGCATCAGCTAGTATTATTATATATTGCCTATCTGCGGACAAAGAAAATGAAAGGATCAAAGGAAACTGTTACGAGTACAATAGTTCGTTATCCCAACCAACCCAAGAAATTAAAAACCTCAAAATACATGTATTACGAAACGGTTAAAAAATATGCGGTTGAGAATCACAAATCGTTTCCGAAGCCGGTGGATGAGGGTTAATAAAGTTCAGTGTAAAAGCTGGCGATATCGTGTTGGTTGATCAACAAGGCACTAGAGCTTACTGGGTCAGCAGTCAAATCCGAATAAATTCATCTACAGGCTGCCCTGAAATTCCCCCGTGCAGCACTTTGCGCTCAGAATGTTGTTTAGATACTTATATAAGTATAAGTTCCGCCTGCTTCGGTTGATACCTTCAATATAGGTAGTTTACATTACTACAATATAGATAGTTTACATTGCTACAATATAGATAGTTAAACATCACTACAATTTTAACTGCAGGGCTACAGCTTATCGAAAATGCGCAGAAGCGAGCGTTTGGAAATCGGGCATTACAATCGGGCATTACAATCGGGCATTACAATCGGGCATTACAATCGGGCATTACAATCGGGCATTACAATCGGGCATTACAATTACAATATCTATTGATGGGTACAAAGTTTACCTCGAGGGGTCTTCATACGAATCAAGCCAATGCAATCTCAGACAAACCTTGTGTTTTTAATTATTTTAAGGGACTCACGTGTAAAACTTTCCACCTCGGTCATATCATAATCCAGGTTTCCCTGCTGAGAATATCGTCTCCCTGTATTTGTTTACCACATAAAAAGCGTTTTACGAGATCGTCAAAGGGACGAGCAGTGTTACTGTTTTGCGTCAGGCCTTGGTTATGCTCGATGAAATAATAACTTTTTGATGCCCCGAGGGCGGCGCTCTTTCCATAATGTACACGGTCCTCGAGATTGAGATTACCGTATTTTTGTACGTGATTCACGAGAATCTTAAACTAGCTCAAACGTCCTACTTCTGGGATATCTATGATTGCAGCTGTTTGATGTTAGCGCTGATGCCGTTGATACTTCCGCCACTTTTGCCACTTCTCTACATTGGACCACTGTAGGAGAAGAAGGGCGTAGAAACTCCCACAGATAGATTTTTAGATCTCATTTAAAAATTGCTTGTGCTTAACTTATACAAATTCTCACTCTCTTAGCAGCTTCTTCCGAATCAGGACCTTAAGCAACAGTATTTGTATACACGGTATAAATATTATTATTTGTGATATAATTTGTTATCACGTAAAAGTGGCTATGAGCCTATCTACCTAGTGATTTCACAATAAAGTTGTATTTTTTGTGTCCCAATACACTCATCGATCATCAACTAGTTTTGTGTACCTATAAACTCCTTTATGAAGTTATCTTTATTGAAATATAAGCATTGTAGACTTATGTTTAACTGCTTTGTAATTATACATAAAAAATGTATAGCGTGAAAATCATGCTCAACAACGCTCCACGAGAGGTTGATGATGACGATGAAAAAATAATAATACATAATTGAAAAAAGAATGAAGAAAGAAAGAAAAGAATTTATTTGACACACGTCAGAGAACTCTACATTGATACAATAATAAAATTAATGATGTGTCAAAAAGGTTTGGTTTCAGCATATGTTGTATGGTGTGGTGGCAGCACACAACGCTGGTTTTCAAGCCAAACCCTCCTTAATATATCCTGATTCAATCAATGGAGCGTGGCGTGAGTTGATTTTCAGCATTAATCAGGACCTGATTCTAGCACTGGCCGTGTTTCATCTCGCTCTTGAGTGGGATGTTATTTCCGAAGATAAAATGTTACAACTTGCGATGTTTCATTTATTAATCCCGACTTTTTGGATTGCCTTCCCGCTCTGATATTAATATCGCCTTGGGCTATATCTGACCGGTTTTATCCCATTTTAGGCCAAACGGCTCATGAAATAGGGTAGTGCTGCAAAAATAGAGATGGCCTCTGTACGTGCATTAGTTTTCTATCGAAAAAGGGAAAGGATATAATATTTTCCAACCTTTGCCGTAAGCCGATTGAAGTATAGCGTTTGATGATATGTTATAAAAGGGAAGATGTTCTATCTGCGTCGGGAACTACTGATGTAGTAATAATGTCAGCATTTTATACAATTCTATCAAAGGTTTCCTCAATCTGCTTATCTCCTTTGTCGTTAGTTGCATTGATACGGCTGTAGGCAACCACATTACCGCACAACAAACATACCTACTTCTTCTCTTCGCATCCCTAATATAATAAGATTGTAATGGGAGGAATGACCTTTTGACAGAAAATAGTTTGGGGCTCAATCACGCAAAACTATGGAACCTATCAAAATGGGGTTTCCGCTGAAAGATAATCAAATTATCAAACATCGGATCTGCGGTACGCTGTGATAAAGTAGTTTGTTGTAGTAGATTAGTAGTTCTTTTATGGGACACTGTATACGCTTCTATAATAAAATTCCGCATGCAATAAAAAACTTAACTGAAGCTCGATTCAAAACATGTATAAAGCACACTTTGTGCAAAAAGGCTTTCTACAAAATGAATGACTTTTTACAAGACACCGACATCTGGCATTAAACCAGTTCATTGCACCCTATATTTTATGTACTAACAATTAGGCACCTACTTAATGTTTTATTATGCTTGCTTGATTATGTTATGACTTCATTAAGTGAAATAAAATAAATAAAAGTGAAATAAAGTATGTTTACGATAACTGCTTTTCTTGTACTGCTACGTAGACATGAAATGTGTCCAACTGACAGCTGTTATTTCATGTGCTTATGTCATAAAAAAGACACTGAATTGAATGACTGAATATCATAATTTTCTTTCGGAATAGTGTTGATGATTATGATCCAAGTGTGCAAAGTTACCTCTTATGACCAATGCACACGTGTTTCGAAGTTTTTCAACACATTTGCGAGGAAAAAACAGACCTTTGTTAATAATTAACCACGCAACGAAAACGTCAAAAAATATTCATGGAAAATGGTGCGCTAGATTTGTTAGAGGCACGTTTACGTTTTGAATTCACAAATTAAAATTGATGATTGATTTATCTATGTTATGTAACCTAAAATATTTTAATAATAAATAAACCATCTCAGGTGGTGAATACACAAAAATATTTATAGTTTGTGTATTCACCACCTGAGATGGTCATCACCACCTAACAAACTCTTACCGGAGATTGAAAAAAAAAACAGCGAGGTGCGTGTCGGACTTCGGACATTTAGGATTCCGTAATAAATACAGAATGTAAGGCAAAAAAAATATAGGAAGGTACTCACTTCAACTACACAACAGATATCTTACAGATGTTGAAACTGCCAGATTGGTTTACTTTAGTTATTTTCACAGTATTATGTCTTATGGAATATTGCTGTGAGGAAAATTTTTCTTACAAAAAAGGGCGATCAGGGCGATATATCAATTAGATGCTAGAGAATCATTAAGAGAAAAATTCAAAGAAATTAATATACTTACGGATACCTGTCAATATATACACGAGAATATCATGCATGTAAGAAAAAACATAGCTTTATTTAAAATTGTAGGTGATAGCCATACAATTAACACTAGAAATAAAAATAGGTTAGCACTACCATTATTTAGACTAAGTAAAGTAGGCACATCATTCATGGGGCACTGTATTCGCTTCTACAATAAAATACCACAGGAATCATTGATCCTTCCTGAAAAGAGGTTCAAAAAACTATGTTAAAAATGAGCTGATAAGAAAGTCCTATTATAGTATTAAGGAATACTTAGATGACAAAACTGCATGGTCGATACCATCTCAGCGCACAGAAATTCGACGAGGGGCGATGGATCAAGTCTATCACTCGCCGGCGAATTTCCTTAGACCGAAACCAGTACCTGTTGTAAAGTCACTTTTTAAAAAAAAAAGGTATGGGGGAGTTTCTTGCCGTTTCTTCTTAACCCCGAGGCCCACCTTCCGAAACGGTGTAGTCTTTTTTTTATATAAAAAAAAATTGACTTGTAGTTATAAGTAAGTATAATTTTGACGTTGAATAAGATAATTTATTTATTTATATTCAATAAAAAAATGACTCTGACTCTGACTCTGACTCTGACTCTACACCTGATACGCCTAGTCAAAATATCACTATCATTCTTTACCAGCAAATAATTACTTGTTGTTCATGTTCATAAACAATTCTCATGAATTTGTCGAGGTGAGCAGCAAAGAAACGCTTTTTTGTGCCGAAAATTCGGTTGAATAACTTTGAGATCAGCTGACACTGCACGTGACGTTACGAAGTGATATTTTGACGGGAACCAAACCTGGATACTACGGATATCTAAGATGGGCTTGCTCTAGAATCGATGCAATTTTTGTAAACATTAGAAAATATACAACATGTGGTAAATATATATCCTCAAATGAAATTGATGTTAATTAATTGAATTGACGACCCGAATGGCCCAGTCGGCAGTGACCCTACCTAAGAAGGCAAGGGTCCCGGTTTCGAGTCCCAGTGGGGGCAAATTTCTATGATGAGAACGGATGTTTGTACCCTAGTCATGGTTGTTTATCTATCTAAGTACTTATTATTTATCTATACTAGTGGCCCTGTGGGCAGTAGACCTCGCTAACAGGGGGGACTGTGAAAAAAATTATAGGTAAGTATTTTAGATTCAATCAAAATCAAGTAGTAAATAAGCCGCACCAATAACTTTGTAAACTACATTTTGCGATTTAAAATACAATCTATCGACTTTTCACGAAAATAGTTATAATCTATTTCACTCACTCTCATGGTCTGTATTGATCCTCTTTATGAATCCGTCTCCTACTTCGAGGAGTCCAAACTTGGTGTGTTTTGAAAATATTTCTTGGATTTTTAGATAACAGGCGGCCATAAGGTAATGGTTTAGTATATTTTTAGAACCGGCTCATGAAGCCCTTTAATTTGATTAAAAAAAAAACACAAGAAATTAATGACGTCATAACTCCACCCCCTAAGGGGAAAATCGAGAAAAGCTCTCGACAAAAAAAAACTTTTAATTCAAGGAACGAACACGTGTGCCAAGTTTTGTGAGGATCGCTTGAAAACTGTGGCCCCTAGACCGGATCTGACAGACACACATAAAGACGGACGAAAGCAAAATCGGCCTCCTATCTTGTGGAAATGGAGCCCTTCGCTCGCTCGGTCAATAAGTATGTGTATCGTTGTCTAGTACCCAAGATACAGGGAATCCTAGTTTGGTGCTAGATCAATGTGTGTAAATAGTGTCCAAGGTATTATTATTATTATTAATTATCCTTTGTGTTATGTATAGTAAGAAACGGAATAAGCTGGAGCAGCCTAATTATATAATTTGCAGCCCAGCTAATTAATATAGTCTCTTAGAGAATATAATAGAATAGATTATAGACTTTATAAACAAGAACACAGTAATAAGTACATAAAGGTGGGTCCAGACATGGTTTTTTTGTCCGTAAAGTATCTCCGTATCGTATCAGCGTTGCGATCGATCGCGATCCAAGAATGCTAGTTTGCCAGAGGCAATTATAAGGAGATCGACATCTTCGGGAGTAAAGTAAAAGGCTTGAGATGCGCGCAAATACCAGACTAATTTATTATAGGGAATCCTAGCTTATATACTAGGTTGGTACATGTTATTAATGACGTGCATAAGACATAGTGCGTGATGAATATAAATATACCTTATCTGTGACGGTCGTCAACTTATCTTAACATTACGTGAAAATATGACTAAGATATTCGACCGGCACAGCTAGTTTGGACCCCCGGATAAATACCCCTGATAATGTGGTAAATGACAAAAATAAACATTATAACTACATACAGATAAGAAACTTAGGAAAGTTAGAACAGTACCTAAATCTTATCAAAAATAAACAAAAAGAACCTTAGACTTTGCGGCGGCAAACACAACACAACTCTGTGTTATACATACAGTTATACATTGCAGGATACTAGACATGTTATAGCTATGTTCATAGTTATGGGGCAGATGTCTCATTTAGGCGGATTCTCGTTGTGAGGGGCGTAATATTGGAGAGTTTCGCGTATTTGGTTATTCCATAGTAGACACGAGTATTTCTTGTTTCTCCTTAATTCTAATGCCGAGTTCTATTAAGTTAGGCAGATGCGGCTCGCGGCAGCCTCAGCGTAATCTGCTTACCGACGCGGGCACTTGCTACACTCTAAGCGAATAGCGTGTATCGACTAGATAGCAGAGATAGTTTTATGCTGGCCAAAGAATCTCATATGTCCTAACTTCAAACTTCATGAGCCGACAACCCTTATGCAGGATAAATAAAACCAAACACACAGCCAGTCACAGATTATACGTTTATGTGATTGCTACATAATGAAGGGCATTAGAACTCGAGGGTTTGTGAAACGAGCCGAAAGCGAGTTCCATAATAATATCACGCGAGAGTTTTAATGTCTAATTATGTACAGTTACATACAAGTAAGCTCTCTTTGATGTGTTCAGGAATCGCATGTTCGACCGGCATTGTGGCATTGATGTTGCTCTGCACTTGTTTAGCTTATTCAGTAGTACCAACTTCACAAACAAACTAGGGGTGGCACGCGGACGGGCGGCGGCGTTCGAAATTTGAATGTCATAATATTTCGAAATATTGATACATTATAGTCATAATCTATCAATATTCAGATAAGATATAAGTTTTTACCAAGTAGTATATCATTGTGCTGGTCATAACGTGCGGTTTTTTGACGCAGTAAAGAGGGTTTATGATATGTGTGTAGATAAACGATCCTTTAAATTTAAAGCCACATTAAACGCTAATGACGTGTCAGTTCCATTGTTTCTGTAACTGGCTGATAGTGTTAAAACTTTTTCTTAAGGGGTGTCAGAGCACATTTTCGTTCACGGTTACATTCGCGGCACGTTAGCCAGTTTATTCGATTCGATAATTCTTGTTGCGTTGATATTGGGAGCTATCCTGTCGTAGCGATGTAGATATGAAGGTTTCCCCACGTATAGCTTACCAACAACGCTATACTCGTTGCCACTGGAGCATACGTACTTAGAATCCACTTTATTCTATTTCGGATCGAGTTCGTATTTACGAATTAACGACTTTTAGCACTTTTCCAGATGATCAATTTCAGGGTGATGTCTTGTATTGGAAACGGCTTTACCTCCAACATAATAGTGGTGTCGTATTAGGATATTTGCGAAATACGGTACGCTGAATTGTTGTGGTTTAAGGCTACAATTACATCGATTTATAATAATGTAAAGCGACTGCGATGGGCTAGTCCCTGAGAAAAAAAAACGGTCAAGTGCGAGTCGGATCGTACCACCGCACAATGGTATTAATCTATCTTGCATGGGGATTGGGTATCTTTAATTTTCATGTGTGTTAAGATAGAAAAATGTTGTTAGAAAGTTATTGGTGCTGCTACTTTTATACTTCATTTTGTATGTGGTATTGAATGTAATTGTGCCCTCCCCCCTCCCCTATTCAAGCCATCCATTTCTCATTATTTTTCCTGTAATAATAATATAAGTAATACAATATAAATTTCAGTAAAGATTGAAGTATTTTTACGTAACAAGCTCTTTCATTAGACATGTCACACGTTATAGTTGTTTTTTATTTTTTTATTTCTGATTTGCCCTCGAATTTTGCCCCCCCCCCCCATTTTTGATCTTGTTTAAGTAATTGAAAGAAAAACCAAGATATAAGATAATAATTTCATTTCAGTAAATGTGATCGATTGATGTTAATTATAAATGATGACCGATTCATATTAATGACGACATTTTGCAATTTATTTAAATTGTGGGTATTTCAGCCGAATTCACACACACATTCGAACACAAGATTTCATAGCAAAATTTGGTTCTTATACTTTCAGGATCAATTATACAAACAAATACTACACGCGATGACATAAAAAATATTGACCGAGTTCGATTCCCGGTTATGTATGAGAGTTTAAAAAAAGTTTGAATGTCATTATTATTGAATCTAAAATCGACGCCATGGTTCCTAAGAATAGATTTCGCTATCTCTTATAGTTCCTGACTTCTCCATACTGACCCAATTTGATCGATCATCCTGTAAAGTCTAAAACATCTAGAACTCCAGAGAAAATACAGCCATAAAAGTTTGATTAGACGACACTTTATTTCTCCCCCGAACTTGTTGCTTATTCTACTTACAGTTACACTGCATTAGTTGATTGGACGGTAACTCTAAGTTGTAACAATGCGAGAGGTATAAACTTTACCCAACTTGCACAAGTAGCATATAAACTGAAACCTTACCTTGGAAACAGAGAAGTGGGCAAACTTATTTGTGACCTTAATAGGACTTCATATTTTGTTGACTTCATTTTGCTCTCTGCCAGGTAAATAAATTCGTCTGACAAATTTCTTCCTCTTATCGTAAGATGAGGGTATTGTGAAATGCCCAACTTTGCAGCGTTATCCCTTAAAGGAGACATTCGAGATCCAGAGAAAATATATGTTGATATGAAGACTTCGCTTTCCTTCAATCGTGGTTATTGAAAACATTATAATTCAAATGAGAAATATATTAATATAAAATAAACTCAATAGTTGTTTTTCACCTAAAACGTGTTTCTCTTGGGATCTTAAAAGGAATATTGATATGGTTCTTGCAACACAAAATATGTATTCAAATTATCTTAAATCGTAGTGTTTGAAAAAATGGAAATAATCCGTGGTATTTGAAAAATAGATAAAAAGTCAATTTTCTCAATGTGCTGCCGCAGCGATTGACTTGATTTTATTATGTTGTTTCCAGTATTAGAGTTGCAAATTTTACCAATACACAAGCCTTATAGGTGTTAACACAGAGCACGTTGACTAATAATCATGCTAGATTGCAAAACTTACCTTTTCTTTACGACTGCTATCAGAATTATATGCTGCGTGTTCTTTGTTCCACGGATCACTCTGTAAGAAAAAAAAAACACTAATTCAGCGAGTGCGAGGTGAATTTTAAATATGAGGCTTTCAATTAGCTGACCACAGAGTTCAAACACTGTGATAAAAACTGATAAGGCTGACTTGCACCGGACTTACGAAACCTGCTAAATACAGTTTAACAAAATTGTATTACCATTCTTGAATACGTACTGTTAAACCCTGAGTATCTATAGGAAAGGGCTGATATAAATGCTGCATCAGCCCTTTTTGTGTATACATATTATTAGCAAGGAGTAGTTCTAGATAGAGCAAGGGAAAGTTCTAGATCGGTCTCAAACGAGGGCAGACAACTCATTTTCTCTGCATTTTGAATTATTCTTTACTATATTTTGTTTAAAGAAAATAAAATGTTTACTACTAAAGTGGTGTGATAAAAAATAAAAGTATAAAAACCGGTCAAGTGCGAGTCTAAATCGCGCACGAAGGGTTCCGTACCACCGTTCAATGGAAGCGATGGTGTGGAGTGAATAGTTTGGATTTAACACAGCAAAATATTGTTTACAAAGTTATTGGTGCGGTTACTTTCACACTCCATGTACGTAACCAGGTGAATCCATAAGTTTGTATGTGGTATTGTTGTATGGGAGCCCCCTTAAATATTTATTTTATCCTGTTTTTTAGTATTTGTTGTTATAGCGGCAACAGAAATACATAATCTGTGAAAATTTCAACTCTCTAGCAAGCTAAGTTCTTGAGATACAGCCTGGTGACAGACAGACGGACGGACGGACGGACGGACAGCGAAGTCTTAGTAATAGGGTTCCGTTCTTACCCGTTGGGTACGGAACCCTAAAAAGTATTTGGCGGCTGTTAAAAGCCTAGTGCAAGTCGCCCTGAGGTTTTGTTCCCATAAGGGCTGTCAGTCAGCGGTTTCTGTCGTGGCCAAATCATAAAATTTGTCATTGCCGCGCCGCCGCTTTAGTCTTCACCTAAGTTACCGAAGTCATGAAAGATTTCTTCGTTCAATAAAACCTGTAACTCAACGAAGGTTGGCCACATCATACAATAATCAATTTTGTCAGTTGGCCACGACTTACCGACAAATCTTTCAGTAGTATCGTGCTAGCTATCCAGGTGTAAACAACGACCCCAACCAACCCGCGCGCAGGGTAGGAAAAGGAGTTAATTAAATTTATGTTTTAACCTCATTCTTTGTTTAATTAAAATACCACTTTACCTTCTAACTTAATCGCTAATTGTCAAGTTTACGGTAACAGTTGCTCCAAGTCCCCAGATATTGTTGCTTGCTATGTTCCAAGTCCCCAGAGATTGTTGCTTGCTATGTTCCAAGTCCCCAGAGATTGTTGCTTGCTATGATTTTCATGATCCTTCGATATAATTGTCTGATTAGGTACTCAGAGAACTTAGTATCCTAGTAAACTAATCTCGCAAAATGGAGTGTTGAAACCATGGGCTATGTATCTGCTTCGCCGTACGGGAAAACGAGTGATGCTTTTATTTGTAAAGAAATAACTGATAGTTACCCTTACTGCAATACTTCTCTATTAAATCATAACAACTATTTATTTCGGAGCTCCGTGGTCTAATGGGTTTCACGTTTGCTTTTCACACAGGAGATGCAGGTTCGATTCCTGCCACGTACCAATGAGATAATTAATTTATCTTAAGTACATCATACGGACGTTCTAACGGTGATGGAAAACATTGTGAGGAAACCTTCATTGCTCCATTGCTGCGGCGATGGGCTAGCCCCCTGCCACATAAAATGGAGTATTGGATAACTGGCTCAAAGAAGGCACAGTTGTGCCTCTGCCACCCCGTATGGGAAAAGGCGTGACGCTATGCGTGTATTTATTTCGGACGTCTCCGCATTTTGGATGACACGTTAAGCTGGTGGTCCCGTCTACTGCCGCTACTTGGTGGCAGTCACGTGGCAGTAGTCGTAAAGCTGTGCCAGAGGGCCTAACAGGGCAGCTTGATTACTTCTGACAGTCGGGTTGGCCACTAGCCAGACATCCCTCCATCTACCCGCACTGAGCCAGCGTGGTGGAGTATGGCTCAATCTTACTTGTATCCGGGTAAAGGCCCGTGCCCCTCGGTGGGGACATTAATGGGCTTCATTTATTTATTAATCGTTAATTTTAAATTATAATAACACAACATACCTTAACCGTGTTACCACAAAAAATATTAAACAGCGATTAACCTCAAAACAAACGTCAAATCCTATACATTTTTGTTTTAAAACACGTGTTGAACGGTAGTTTATTTTTTTGTGTTTAGGCCATAAAAGTCTAATATTTGGTTCACTAGTTTCATTGTAAAGCCCATAAGTTTCGAACTACTGAACTGGTTTTGGTAAAACACAGCTAAGAACCATCGCAGTAAAGGAATAAATAAAATCGAATTAAAATCCGTCCAACCTTTGGAGCGCTAGAGTGCCACAGACAGACACACACACAGAAACAGATACAACACTAACTTATAACACCCCTCTTTTCCCTCATCAAGGGTTTAAAAAGGGAAACTTTGTTTATTACGTAATTATAAAAATACCGTTTTAGCTTTTATAGTAGTTTAAGTGACTGATACATAATGTCTCGTTATGTACAGATACACTAGTTTATCCGCATTTATTGAACCGCATGTTCGACCGGCATTGTGGCATTGATCATTGCTCTGCACTTGTTTAGCTTGTTCAGTAGAAGGCGGGCGTCGGCGTTCGAAATTTGAATGTCATAATATGTCAAAATATTGATTCATTAAGGTCATATAATGTACGACCTCAGATAAGAAATGAGTTTTTGCCAAGTAATATATCATTATGCTGGTCGCAACGTGCGGTTTTTGGACGCAGTAAAGAGGGTTTATGATACGTGTGTAGATAAAATAAATTAAAAGCCCTATTAGTAACACAACAAAACACACACCGAAATTGTTGCGCTTACCCCCTATATTACTGTGAAGACAAGTAGATAACAAAAGCAGTCTGATTATAAATCTACCTACAAAAAAAAACAAGACGTTCATGCTAGTCCTTCTTAATAAAGAGAGAAATTAAATTATAACCCTAGCTAATTAGAGCCTCGGCCTTGTGAAATAGAACACTAATTAATCATAAAATAGGATTCATTACTGAGATGCTGTTGAGATTCCTATCGCTTTTCGTTGAGTTAATTGTAGACAATTATAACTTAATATAGAGTTTATGTTTCTAACGATTCAGTGCCTAACATTAAATACAGAGCGCCACGCCTCTTCTGCGTTCGGATATTCAAATTGCGTCACGGGGGGCTGGCCCATTGCCGCAGCTATGAAGGAGTCCTCACGATTTTTCCATCACCGTTAGAATAAGAGTAAGATTATAAAATACAAATAAACATTTATTTCATAGTTCAATAAAAAAAAACGGTAAGTGCGGGTGGGATGGGAGTCGCATACGAAGGTTCCGTACTATCGTACAATTCACTAGCTCTCGTTTAAATATAAATGTGACGCCGCTAACTAAATATGTGAGGAGTTTGCCTGCCTACACGATTTTACGAGCGGAACTTAGCTCACAGTAAAAGGCCATGATAGCGGCGGGTCAGGGGGGTTTGCCCCCCTGAAATTACTCATTTGTTTTTTTTAATAAATATAAATAAATAAAATTTTAATGTTTTTTTTATCTGAATACGAGTAAGACTGAGCCATACACCACCACGCGTTGACGACTTCTACTACCAAGTAGCCGGGATTTACAACCAGGAAGGTCCGTCGTCCGTAGGGTTCCATATAAAAAGGGTGCCAAAGGGGACCCTATTACTATGCCTCCGCTGTCTGTCCGAATATCTGTCCGTCTGTCCGTCAGCGGGCTGTATCTCATGAACCTCAAGAACCGTAACAGGTAGAGTTATTTTACAGAATATGTGTGTGTCTGTTGCCGCTGTAGCTAATAAACTACATTAACCTGTAGACTCGCGTAAACCCTAAAACGGAACTTTTATTAAAATTAAAATTAAAATTAAAATTCATTTATTTCGGGTTACTGAGACCCATATCGGAAAATCACATTACATTCAATTCAAATCAACATAAAATAGAATTAATTATTATTATCATCTTAAAGTTAAAATAATATAGGTACATGTCCAAAAATTTATCAAAGACAAAACATTGAAAATAAAATTAAAAGAGTTATGAAGTTACAAAAAAGACAAAACACACGAACGATACTACAAACTTAAAACTTCCTCACAAACGGCACTGCTGGAACATGCCTGTTATAGCAATGCCGCATGTAGGGACAGTCTGGTCTATTGGCAATCATCTCCAGGATTGCATTGGAGCTCGCCCGGACCCTGCGCACCAGAGAGGCGCTCCGTTTGCGCATGGTTGCATGGAAGCAGGCGGTGCGCGCCTCCGCGAACATTCCCGAGGCGCTGCAGAACCGAGGGAGCCCCATCACAATCCGGAACGCGTTATTATAGAGGACGCGAAGGTCGCTGTAGCTTTTCTGTGTGTAGTGAGCCCACAGGCTGCAGGTATACAGCGAGGTACAGTATGCTCGAAAGAGCGTAACTTTAACCCCAGCTGAACACCTAGCAAACCTGCGAGCCAGCATGTTAGCTCTTATAGAAAGTGACCTCTACTCCCTCTCGATGTCCACATGATCCCTAAGATCTGGCAAAAGAATATTCCCCAAGTACTTAAATTTGTACACTCTTTCTAGGGTTTCTAGCTAACTTTAGTGGCGGGACAAACTGGGGGCACATTAAGCCAGCCTGAAAGATCATATACTGACTTTTTGCCACATTATATCGCAATCCGTGATCACAGGCGTATTCCTGACATACGTGCAGCAATTTCCTCAAACCACATATCGATGCGCTCATCAGAACCATGTCATCGGCGTAACTGAGATTATTGACACACACGCCATCTATGTGACAGCCAACATGGATGCTTCTGAGCGCAACAATCAGGTTATTCATGTAGAGGTTAAAAAGCGTGGGAGAGGTGAGGCCACCCTGTCTGACACCACACTCCAATCGATATTGCTCTGACATCACCCCTGCCCATCTTACATAATTTCGCTGATTCCCGTACCAAAACTGAAAAATGCGGGTGAGTTCCTTCGGGAGCTTTACATCTTCCAGCTTTTCCCACAGGATATCATATTGGACTAAATCAAAGGCTTTGGAGAGATCAAGGAAGCAGGCGTACACAGGCGTATTTTTCTTTGTGTAGTAGTTGATGGTGTGCTTGTGGCACAGAATTGCGTTCTCCGTGGAAAGCTTCGGACGAAAACCAAATTGGTTATTAGACGTCAGATTCACAATCTTTATGCACTGGTATCGAAATCAAATTCGTTTTTTTTGTTTTTGTATTATTATTTTTAGTCCTTAAGTTTTCTTGTACAATGGTACGGAACCCATCCCACTCTTAATTGACGTATTTTTTATTGAACTAGAACATAAATATTTATTTGTATTTTATGTAACTCTTATTCTAAACGTGATGGCAAACATCATGAAGAAATCTTTATAGCTGCGGCGATGGGCTAGCCCCTGTCACGAGTATTTTAATATTCGAACGTGGAAAAGGCGTAAAGTTCTATATCTTTTGTTAAGCCCTGAAACTCTAGATAGATATACCCATTCTAGATAGATATACCCACTCTATATAAAGTATAATTCTCAACATTGACTCAGCGAAAAGTGATAGGAATTGCAACAGCGTCTATTTTATAATTAATTAGAGTTGTATTTACACAAGGCCGAGGCTCTAATTAGCTCGTACTAACTATGATTTTTACTCTCTTTATTATTATAGCATAAACGTCTTATATTTTTTGTTAGTACATAAACAACCAGAAACTTGCGAGTCGGGCTTCGCACATTTAGGGCTCCGTACCAAATGAAGAGTTTAGCCTAAAAATAAGGGAAATTCAAAGGAAATCTGATTTATCAATATATTGGTATTTGTTATTAAAAATACATAATAATAAACATTATCACCAAATTTTTAATGGTTCAAAGGAAATCTGATTTATCGATATGGTAATTGTTATTAAAATATACATAATAATAAACATTATCACCAAAATTTTAATGATTCAAAGGAAATCTGATTTATCAACATGCTAATCGTTATTAAAATATATATAATAATAAACATTATCACCAAACTTTTAATGGGAGGTTAAACATTTCTTCGGTAAAAAATTTCGTAAAAAAAGATGGCTTTGATAGCTTCTTATTCCATTGTTTTACAATTTTTTAAAACAAAAAATTAAATATTTATTTACTCAATAAGCTCTAAACAACGATACCCCACTTGATGAGGTATGTAATTTTTTCTATCACTCTCCCCTTTAGGGGTATGGGAACCCTCCTTCAAACATTGTAAAATATTTTTTGATAATTTGTATGGCTTTGGCTCGATAAGATTTAAATCTTATCTATTTAAATACTGTGAAAATTTGAAGAGTGTTAACCGTTTGACTGTAAAACCTGTGTGACAGACGACGGACGGACAGACACGTGAGATAGGGCTCCGTTTGGACCCTTCGGGTACGAAATCCTAAAAACTGCTTTTGTTCCTTGTCTTCACAGGAATGGAGTCAGGGCCACGCAACAATTTCAGTGTGTGTTGTGTTTTATTATAAATTTATTGAAAAGCTAAAACGGTATTTATTAAAGTAATGAACAAAGCTTTCCCTTTGAAACGCCTGACGCCGGAAAAGAGGGATGTCATAAATTTGAAGCGTCTGTCTATGTATGTGTGTCTCTGTGTGTCTGTGACACACCAGCTCTTAAACGGGTGGACGGATTGTAATACGGTCTTTTAAATTCTCTACTGCGATGGTTCTTAGCTGCGTTTCATCAAAATCAGTTCAGAAGTTTGAAACTTATGCGCTTTACAATGAAACAAGGCAAAAAATGAACCAATTTTTACGATTAGATATATTGTGTCGGTGGTATTTTTAATTTTTAATTTATACTTACTACATAGTTTAACAGAAATATTTTTTGGCAAATTGATGGACAAGGGAATTTACATGATAAATGTTAATGCTTATAATCTCTAACGCTAACAGGCCGTTTGAAAGTAATCTTAAAAAATGTTTATATATTTAATTCTTTACTTACAACCTCATAAAATACGGCGTAGAAAATTAAATTAAAAATAATAATAGGGTCTTGTTAACTTCATTAATATACAAACGAACCGAGATTATGATGAAATAACTCCACTCTTTATAGTACTGGCATTTTGTATATAATTTGCAAATAATACTTAGCAAAGAATTCTGCAAAACTAACGCCCGGTTTCTGAAAGGAAAATTAGCTGTGACAACTTGTTAAACTCTTGTTAAACGCATTTCAGCCAATCACATGCCGCTATTTTGAATTAATGATCGATTAATCGCTTGTTACATTTGACAACTCTTTCGGAAACTGGGGGAAGTATTACATGAAAACCGCAATTAGATTATTTTTTGGGATTTTAATGATCTGACATACAGCCGATTTTGTCACCCTCAGTTAAGGTTTATCTGCATGTTTATATAAGGAATTTCACAGAATTTGTGCGTATGAAGTTATCTGTCTATTCATCTGGGGATGGATTAATCCCCCTTTAGTTACATACTTAACACAAAAGCATTTAACACACCGGTTTTACCATTTTTATTTTCCCTGCAAATAAACGAATTAAAGAGTCGTCAAGACCAGAGATTAGGAGTGTATTTTCAGCAGCGGCTACAGCGACGGACATTCAATAACGAATAACACAAAAACATTTTAAAACACATCACTTACAATCAATAACAAGAGAAAAATTAAATCCAGAAGCAGTTTTCTTGTAAAATACCGACTTTGCCACTAAATTACAGACAGTGCGACTCACAGATATCGAGAGATGGCCCTTGGCGCTAAGCTTGTATCGGAACCAGTGTCGCCGAAAATTAAGAACACGCACACATCTACACCACTCATACATCAATCCTTCCGCATTTATTGGTCAGTGCAATGTCATGCACCTATCGTCCGAACACACCCACACTACCGCAGGTACACTAGCTAGCCGAGCTAGTGCTGGGACATTGCAAGGACAGTGTGTGTCATCAATCCATTATAATTTATAGACAGTCGTATTTAAGCCGGGTTATATAAATAAAATAATACTTTCTTTGTGACATATTTATTTTACAAGAAATACCTATTACGATGTTAACAGGCTGTAACACATACGGGGTGCCAAGCCGAAAAGGATTGTTTGGGACATGATTTTGAAAAACTTTCTCAATGTATCTGATTTGATCAGAGAAACGTTATTTTTTACTTCCCCATACAAATCAGCTGACTGCTCGGCCCAAAATGTACTGCAAAGTGAAAAATAATGTTGCTCTGATCAAATCGTTTTAATAGAGAAGGATGTTCAGATTGATGTCTTAACAACCGGCATATATACAACTTTCGGCATATATACCCTTTCTGTATAATCCTGTGCAGTACAATACTACCTATTGACAAGAAAAATGTAAATATTTATTAAGAACTTGGCGTTTTGACAATTTAGGCGTAGCATTTTTTGCTAAGTAATGCAGTCTTATATTAGTATATCTTCTCATTAGAGCTTTCATTAGTAATATTAGATGATTACCCAATGGGTTTTGTTCGAGTTTGTAAAAAATCTATTTATTTCCATCGATTCAAAAACATAATTCTCACTATCACTATTTCCATCACTATATATGTATGTCGTTTTTGCGTGCGTGTAACAGTTCACCTCCGTACCTCGATGCATATTTACTTTCGTATTTAGATATATGTGAAATATTCATTGCGTGTTAGCTTGGCAATATGTAGTGAAATTAAGATACAAAACAAGCAATGGATAATAAACCTAGCGAAAACAACATGACATTGTCCCTTTAATGATCAACTCGAGACGAATTTTTTGTGAATGATTTATTTCCGATAATGTTTATTTCTTGTGTTTTAGGAAGAAATAATAGTTGGAATGAGACTTACAAGTGACATGTTACTCCGCCGTTCTTGGAGTTCACAATCCCGCTTCTATTTTTGCACATGAGCATTGCACAGGTCGGCATTTTCGAAAAACAGCGGAAATTAATTCGTCACTGCGGTCGCCCGGTGACTACCGAGAATTTTTAATATGAAGACTCTCGATATCTGTGGTGCCACTACATACTGTCAAAGCCACACACATACTGAATGAGCCACAAGACGCTCAAGAGCCTGTTTGTGAAACAGTAGCCAAGTAGTATTAGTTATATATATATATACATAGTCAGGTCATAAGTTCTGTCACATGTGCAATATGAAATAATTTAGACATGTTTATTATTTATGTAAACATTTATATAGCAAAATGAACTTAATAAAACATAAATTCTTATGGTAATAAAGTTTATTCAAAATGACCCCCGCGATTTTGAATACAGGCCTTTATTCTGCGCGGCCAGTCGTCTATCGCAGCACGAACGAGGTCCATGTCAATATCGGCGGCTGCCTTAATCAAGGATGCCTTGAGTGACTCCAAATCAGGATGAGTTCAATCAAGTGTTGCCATATCTTGTAATCTAACGGACTCAAATCTGGACTGGAGGAGGGCCAGTCTTCGTGCCGTATGAAGTCGATTTCACGCGCCGCCAGCCAGTCTTGTGTGCTTTTCGCTCTATGAGCTGGCGCAGAATCTTGTTGGAATACCCAGTGCCTGTTATTAAACATGGTATGAGAAACAGGTTCCGCAAGGTTCTTGAGGACTGTATTTTGATACACAACTGCATTCGTTTTTACGCCTTTCTCACAAAAATGTACCTCAGTTAAGCCCCAATAAGAGACTCCCAACCAAACCATGAGCGAGGATGGAAAATGACCTCGTTGGACACGCGGAATACGGTTGCTCGCTTCTTCACTGCTGTGTGCGTACACCTTATCATTTTGTTTGTTGTAGCTCTCTTCCACGGTAAAAAATTTTTCATCCAAAAAAAGAATTTCCCGATGCTTTTTTCCCGCGTACCGCTTCAACAAAGCGCGGCATCTCTTCAGTCTCAGGTCCATTAAACGAGCGTCCAAATGATGTCCTGTTTTTCTTCGATATGCCCTAAGCCCTAAGTCTTCATTTAACACCCTTTTCACCGTGGTCCTGCTTAACCCCATCTGAAGGGCCAACAGTTTCTGCTTACGTATGGGATTTATTTGAATTCGCACCTTCACAGCTTTTATCACTGCTGGAGTCCTATCTGAGCGAGGGCGACCACTTCTTGACCTGTCATCTACACTAGAGTCTTCATTGTATCGTTTTATGGTACGATAAACGAATCTTTTGGTTATATTCAAATTTTTCAGTAAGTCGAAAATCTGAATTGGCGCGTAACCGCAACGATGCCACGCAATAACTAGACACGGTCTTCTTTAAGTGAGTTAAAAAATGAGGAAAATTCTAAAAAGTACACATTTTTATTTTCATGAAAAATTCGAAATTCGAATTCAATAAACTTTTTTGTGGCCAGCGTTCTAAATTCAAAAGTTTTTATTGTGTGACAGAACTTATGACCTGACTGTGTATATATATATATAAGTAGGTTAGCTTAGATTCTTTAGGGTTCTGTAACCGAAGGGGGCCAAACTATTACTAAGCCTCGGCTGTCCATCTGTCCGTCCGTCCGTCATCGGGATCTCCCGGATCAACCAAAATAGGTAGAAAGCTGAATTTTTCACAGAGGGCGTATTTCTATTGCCGCTATAACAACAAATAATTAATCATTTAAAAAAAATAAAATTGTCCCCATACAAGAAACTTGTTTACAACATGCTTGTAATAAGATTATAAAGCCATGTTGGTTGGTATTGTTTTGTTTTGCCCCCTCAGATAAAAACAATTTCAGAATTTAAATTGGAGCCGAGCACTCCTTTTTAGGGTTCCGTACCCGAAGGGTTCCAAACGGGACCCTATTACTAAGACTCCGCTGTCCGTCCGTCCGTCCGTCCGTCCGTCTGTCACCAGGCTGTATCTCAAGAACCTAGCTAGCTAGAGAGTTGAAATTTTCACAGTTTATGTATTTCTGTTGCCGCTATAACAACAAATACTAAAAAACAGGATAAAAGGGGGCTCCCATACAACAATACCACATACAAACTTATGGATGCACCTGGTTACGTACATGGAGTGTGAAAGTAACCGCACCAATAACTTTGTAAACAATATTTTGCTGTGTAAAATCCAAACTATTCACTCCACACCATCGCTTCCATTGAACGGTGGTACGGAACCCTTCGTGCGCGATTTAGACTCGCATTTGACCGGTTTTTATTTTTTGTTCACGAGATTTAAGCACATCTACTCAATCATTCAGCCTACACGTAATTTAAGTAAACAGCCTTTAAGTAATGCGATGATGACTTAATTATTAATTGGCCGGCCTTGGATGTTTATGTGTGTGACGTCACTGTTTCTAGTTCCCACGACATTGACACTGGCTATCCCAGTGTGGGGCCAGAAGCATGTTATGTGCTTGTATACTGGGTGTAACTGAATGGTGTAGTCATGTTTTAGGAGTTGTTAGGGAAACCAATTTGAATTTCGAGGCGGACGAACTTTTTCCATATACATGAATTACATACATAATAGGTCAAACTCAAACTCAAACTCAAAACGTTTATTGCGTCTCTTCAAGTGTGTACGGAACCCTTGGTTTATTTAATAATACCACTTTGAAATTAACTCTTAAATTCCTTTTGTACTCTAAAATAACACTTCTATAGATCACATACCATTCATCAAAGGTGAATGCCAGAAACACGCTTCTACATGACACCGCCTGGCCCTACATTTAGTGGGCCGAGTAAAGTTTCAAAAGAGTCAACTAAAAGGGTTGTGTACTGAGCTTGACTAGAATTAACTAGGGTACCGCTGTCGAACATCTTACCTAGCGAGATGCATTCCTACACTAGCTATACATTTGATACATCTTGCATTTTTGATGATATTTATAATTAAGCAGGAATTGCAAGCATTTTTTCATATAAAATTAAATATTCATTATTCAGACCATAAATGAAATCAAATAAATACTAAAGCTTAAGGCTAGTATTTTATCGCACATCAAAAGTACTGATTTGCACAGCAAAAAAGGATCAACAAACACTTTTTATGTTTTAAATATTTTATTTATACTTAAGTTTATGTTTTAAGATTTTTTTGTTGTTTTTACATGTTCAACCTAACACGAAGGATAAATTGTGCTTCGCTTCGCTCACCCCCTTTACCCTTCACCTAAGCTACCGCAACATTTTGCCCTGATATTTGCTGTGCAAATCAGTGTTTTTGATGTGCAGTTTAATATTTTCCAAAGCATATTATGCTTGTGTATGCAGTCAGATATCAAATTAACACAATGCGTGGCAACGAATGTTGATAATAACTAGTTAAATTATCTCTTTGATTTCAATTGTCGATGTGCATTAACTCACTTGCGTCACCTTTATTAATATAGATAAGTATAAAAGCCGTTGTCATCAGAGTTCCTGTATTACACTTTCACTACACTTTATGTTTCTTGTAAGGTAAGCTGGACTTTAGCAGCAGCACCCCGGTCTCTAGGGCCGCGCCAAACGATGCGCCGCGGTGCTGCTTCGGATCGTGTGGCCTCACCCTTATACTCCACGAACCCTTTCATAAAGTACTTCTGTGGAGTTCCATGGAGTTTGTTGGGAACTTTGTCGTGTCGCTCTTTGAAAAATGAGAATGTTTGCACCTGCTTCTTCATTCTAAATTAGCCCTAAGGGTAAACAATAGTGGCGCGTCAATGGGGCCACATCAACTGGTGTGATAATATATTGTTAAAGAGCATTTAACCTTTTTGATATGCCTAACAGTCGGCCATTTTGGAAAATCTTGATTTTTGCGGTCAGAGATGAAACCGGTGTGAATAAATTCAGTAAATTGTTATGAAGAAAAGTATTTAGTTATGAGTTCCATCAATGATATGCTTTACGAGAAAAATATTTTCAAGAGAAAAAACAACATTATTTGGGTTAATATATCTCTCTTGTTAACTTTTATTAAAAGTTTAAAAAAGGCTGGTATTTAATCGCACATCAAAAATACTGATTTGCACAGCAAAAATGGATCAGCAATAACACTTTTTATGTTTTAAATATTTTATGTGTACTCAAGTTTATGTTTTAAGTATTTTTGGTTGTTCTTGCATGTTCAACCTAACACGAAGGATAAAGGGGGCTTCGCTTCGCTCACCCCTTTAACAATTCACCTAAGCTACCGCAGCATTTTCCCTGATATTCGCTGTGCAAATCAGTATTTTTGATGGGCAGTTTAATATTTCCCTTTAAAAATATTAATGTAGTTTCAGTAATAGTTGAAATTTCATTTCGTAGCAATTGGATTTTCATTGCACGCGCTGCTACGCCGTAACGCTTCGTAGCAACAGCATAATCCGTAACGGCTTAAAATATACAGAGTGCAACGGAACGGTGCAGTGGTAGTTACTGTAGTGGGTATTCTCTGCATTCACATAAAAAGTCCAATATAATTTGGGCCTACAATTTCCATTCGCCATATAAAAGGCCAGTTGGGAGTTAAGTTAACACGTGCGAGCTAAATACACTGACAAAATTATTTCACACTTTGCTCCATTGTCTGAAGCTGAAGGGTGAACGCTTTCTGCAGACCACGAGCGAAGGACTGTTAGCTATCGCGGTCGAATTTCGAAGCCTCACCCCCGCCCTGGTACCAGGTACAGTCCGATCTCCCCACTTGCTTCTACCTTTCTTTGTACTTATTTCGTGCCACATAGATGCTATACTGTAGATGTAAGGCTGCTTGGGAATAGCTATCCGTGACTGTACACTTCGGGTCGGGTACTAGGGTTTCCACTCGACCGGGCGCGAGTGACCGGGTTACCCGAGGGTAGTGCGGGTAGCAAGGGTAGTCAACTCGTGGCAAATTGATTGGAAATGAGCGGGAAATCACGATGTTGCTTTTTCTACCGTTAATTCTTCTGACGGTTGACTGGTTCACGGATGGGTAAATACTAGGGTTTATTTATTTAGGGTTTTGTAGTGGCGGCTGGTGAGTAATGTATTTGGTATTTATAATATTGTTACGGGTTAATTGCCCATAGTGTAGTTTAGGGTTTTCAAACCTGATAAAGTTCTTGCAAATTACGAAGTCGACTGGACATTGCTTTTGATAAACAAGTATCGGTATCTCGCTCTCGCTCGCCCGCGAATGATCGCTGCGTCAGCCCAACCGACTTCGTGAATTGTAAAAACTATACTTTTTAGTAATATAAGTGAAATTAATGAATTATCTCGGTGACCACTCGATGCAATAGTTACATGATAAACATTTTGACCTATGAACCATTTGTTTTTGTTTTGTTGATTAGCTAAGTCCTTTAAGTTACGAACACCTTCAAGAAACCTTTTAGGTGTTAAGGATAATACAAGATATACAAATAATAACATAATTTGAACTTATTCGTCCTGTCGACTTACCTAAAAGAAAGTCCCGGTGCTTTAACGAGCATGAATATTTTACAAGAGGATAATTGTAAGGGAGTGTGACAGAGTATTAAAATTTCAGAGCTAAACAGCAATGCTGAAAGGTTTTACACTGATTCTATTGTCGAGGGTTTTATTTCGATCACAACAGGCTTTCAGGAAAATAGACGCTGATCTTTGCCGTCGTTTGAAAAAAATATCTGATATTAATTTTGGGATAAACAGGATTAATTATACCAATGCCTTTTTGACAATCTACATACAATATTGAATGGTATTATAGGTTGTTATTGGAAATTTTCCCCTTACATGAGAGGGACGGTGGACCAAAGCAGCTTGATTGATGGTTTCAAACATTACCCTCTTATTGTATAAGCTAATCATGCAACTTTTTAATTGTATCAATCAGTGGAGTCATAATGTGAATGAAAAAGAACCCATGTTACTTATCAAAAGGTAAAGTTCAATTCAAAAACATAAGTAATGGTATACATGTATTATCACAAGACATATCTTATCTTAAAATCAATGCATCGATTTATTGTTCTATCTAATATATACATATATAACGTAAATAATTTATCTTTATCTCACACACACAAACACGCACACATAACACAACACACCCCAACACACACACAACACATTCATACACAAATCGCATATAAACTACATACCTTATAAACCCATCTCCCATTATCCATCGATCTTGTTTTGTTTATGTACCTATACCACATTATCAAATGAGTAATAATCTTTTCCGCATTCTATCTCAAAATAGCAACTTCGCCGCTTGATTTTGGGATTCCATGCGGAAAAATTACATTCCTAACTCGTTCGAAAAGGCTTCTTTACGAACCTCGCTACAACCCTCGCCCTCGGCTCGTGCCGTGAACTTCTCGGTTCGTAAATATAAGCCTTTGCGAATTCTTAGGAAATCTACTATTTCACTCCACTGCTCGGAAATGTGGCGAAAGATGGTCAGACATGGGGCTGCAAAATAATGAATAGTTAGCCATGACAACAAAGACATTGTTGGCTTGTTTGTTATGGTTCTGTTACATTTCAACAGATGGCGCTACATGCCGTGTCGGTTCTTACCGACATAGCGTGCGTAATGCCGTCGCGTCGATAAAAGCGTGCCTGACTTGTGCTGACAATTGCGGCGGACCAAAGAGTTCCGTTTATCTGAGGGTGGTTTCCGCTAGGCAGAGTTCTGAACCTAATTTATCTGAAATATGTTTTTTGAATGAATGAATGGTGCCGCTTCAGCCAGGTTTTTAAACCTGTTCCAGTCTTTCGGAACCAGGTCCAGCAGATGTACTTTATTATTGAATTTTGTACAATTTTAATACAACTAACACACAATCATAAAAATGTAGCTTAAATTTTAGTAAACCTAATTCAAAACACCTCACTTCGACAAGTTTCCTTTTGGGTCCTTTGGACTAAAAGATAATGGTCTATTGTTCTCCGGAGACACGTCCGCGCGCTTCAATGAACTAAAACCAACCGTCTTATCTAAAAATATTTTTTCTGTGTAATAAATTTTATTTCCTCGCAGTAGTCATGAAAAGCCCTATGTAATGTCTCGCCCAAAAGTACAATAGATGGAGTCGTCTCTTGGAAGGTCCAAATTCACTCGACGGTCTATTGCTCACTTTCAGCATCTACAACAATGTAATATTTATTAGATCATAACATTACTATAGTGTATTCTAAAAAGCTTTTCTGCATGCCACTTACGGTAAGTGGCATACAGGAAAGGTTGAATCAGGATATCCAGATAAGAAAATTAAAGTTTTTGGATACATTTTCAAAATGTCGGGATTTTCCGTTTTATCGGGATAAATAAAACAACTAATTAAAATTTTACTTTTTCAATGTTAAAAAAAACTTTAAAACTTTACTTATTTTTATGTTTCCACATATACAGAGTTTGATTTGACAGCCTCTACCTACTAATTTCGTTCCTTGTGGTAAGCCTAAAAATATTTAAAGGTTAAGCAACTAAGATCAAACTTTAATCGGATAACTTGCTCTGCTTTAATTAGGTCAAACAACATGTGTTTTCTTTTTTTATTAAGAAGGCTTAACACTATCTCACGATAAGCATTGCTTACAGGAATTGAAAGAACTAATGAAACCAATTAAAAAAAGTCTTTTTTATCACATCTTTTAAAACTGTGCCCAGATTTTGTCGTTGGAAATGTCTTTGTCTATAGGAAGCTGATCATATACATCTCTAAGTCAGCAGTAATCAGACTCATGATTGTTATTAGCATTGGAAATATCTAGTAACTCGGGAAATTTTGAAAGCTCTTCTCATTTAAGGATAACGCTATTTTTCAAAGACAAAAATCTTAGTTTCTTGTAAAAAGAGTTATCCGAAAAATCATAGAGATCTTGCAAATATTGGATGGATCTTTTTAAAAACTGTCCAGCTTCTGCACAAAAAAGATTTTTTTTCTTATGATTTTTCTTTTTCATTCACATTCTTCTATATTTTTATATTTTTGATCACGAAGAATTTAAACGGTTTCTGAGGTGGCTGATGATTATAGTTCTCATTACACCATCAATTTCTATGACGGTACATGATGACTGAGTTCCAGACAGCATTTTTTTGCTATCTGGAACTCGGTCATTATGTCATGTATGACTTCCGAAATTCCTTCCTGTTTACACTCGTCAAATACTTGAATTTCTTCACTGATTTCGAAATTGTTTATACCTTTAGATACAAATTCCCATATTTCTTTTCGACATTCGTCTCCTCCTTTCACCAAAAACACCGTTTGCCAGCAGGCCAGCAGTGAGGTAAACGACAGAAGAAGCAGGGACAGGAGATAACCACCTTGTTGGCTTTATTATGATGCGATACAAGTTTATTTTGCACTACAATTTAACGAATAAAGTCCAATTTTAAATTGAATTGAATGTGCTTAAATTTTCAATTGCTATGCAATTGGACTTTTGAGCAAAAAAGGCGTAAAAGTTTTGGCCATTACTCGCGTTTCCTTGGTCGTAGGAGGTCAAATCTGGTGTCCACGGGTTCGTCCTGTGAAGGCGGGGAGAACTGCGTAGTCTGATTATATACATTTTCCGAAATAAAATCAAAAACTGAAATCCGCTATAACGAATACATTTGTTACATCAAACTCCCCCCGCCCCCCTTTTCCCTCATCCCCTACCCTTTGAAGTTTAACGGATGAACAACTGGAATTATCATAAATAAAATAACCAGACAGCATTTCTTTCAAAACCACATACGAACTTAAGAATGCACACATGGAGTATGAAAATAGTCGCACCAATAACTTTGTAACGCCATTTAAAAAATCTAAAAAGTGATTCGACAAAAAATGATATATTTATCGAACCTGCTCACAAAATTTCACGAAAATCGGTTGAGAAATGCGACCTGTAGGCGAGAAGAGACAGACGGACAAAGGTATTTTTGGCCAATCTCGAAACTGGGCGCTTCGCTCGCTCGGTCAATAACGTAAAAGTACGTAATTGGCCTATGCTAGGAATATGTTTTAAACTTCCTTTTAAATTGTACGTGATGTAGACTTTTACCAATAAATAAATAAATTATGTTTACTACATTTACATGTACTATAAAGTAAAGATCCCGTAATGTGTTGACATGTACTGTATTTCACTAGCTGGGCCCTGCTGCATACTAATTTAGTCTGGAGGCCATGGAGGCAATGGAGGCCGACCCAGCACATTCAGATTTTTTAACCAACAACAATAAACGAGATAAATTAAATAAACATAGCGTCACGCGTCTTCCCGTCCTGGGTGGCAGAGGCTGCCCACGAATAAATATATTTTTTCAGCAGCGGTAAATGCTGATTATGCTGACTGACACCTGGATAGAGATACAATAATGTCCGCATATCTACTTCCTGTGAGCGAATAGGAGTATTCCGCCCCTTCAGTCAGGAGTCTCATTTTGTTGACAGGAAGCCAACGAAATTGTATTCTGTAAGTAACATCTCCTTTGAGCATACAAATTGAGAAACGCAACTAGTGCTGCGCAAGGCGTGAAATCAGAAGCCAATTCGATCCTCAGATACAAGCACTCGTTTCGGAAGGCTGGACTAATTAGTTGAATAAGACGTTTGAGGAAGCCAATCTGAAAACGAAATCGATTTGGTGTTTCAAGAAGGTGGTACTCCATCGGGTTTGTGGTTAAAATGTAAGGATGTGGTATATGCGTGGAATAAGACGAGTATCGGCTTCAAAGTACAGTCGTATAATGTCTGTAGATTCATACAATACCGGGCTATATATAGATGTAATTAGGGTTCGGGTGTGCATACACTACACCTTCCCCCTTTTTTTGAAAGAAAAAATATACTATATCTTATTTTTTATGATATTTAAAACAATTTAGAATACAAAATATAAAAACAATAATCTGATAACTCATTTCTGTAAAAATAACAATAAAATAAATCATCTGTGTAAAAATAACAATTTAAAATTCAAAATCTGTGTAATATGTAAATATAACAATTCAATATACAACAACCATTTTTTTTTTTTTTATATTCCCGATACAATTTTAAAACACTTTCAAAACAAAATATTACCATTTATATAAATTCACACTGTAATCGATTAAAAAAATATATGTGTTAAAAAAAACGATATAATGTTCTTATTAAATTCGTAAAATAGTTAATGATTACATAGTTAATATCTGTTCCAATATTTTATGAAACTTAATTATAATACACAAAATATTATCTAACCTGTTTACGATATAGGGTTGACGACATGAAAAATTTATTTTTAATACATAGAATTTTTAAAAAAAAAATTATAACATTATTCCACTACAATTACAAAATTACACATGTTTCATACCTTCTGTATCTCTTTTTCTTTTCTTCGTTTATGTATTTATTTATTCAACTCTTATTCCATTAATCACAAACTACTTTATTTTTCATTTCCATAATACCTTCTCAAAACTCACATCAAAATATTTATCAATATAAAACTTCTTTCCAAAACTAACCAAAATATACTCGCTTTTCTCATACAATCGCTATCAATCAAAGTCTCTATTTTATTTCATTTTCCACTTCATATAGGTACTTACTTTCATTATTTATTTATCGACGTCATTCATAAGGTACTTTTTTTTATTTCCACAATACTACCATTATCTGGCTCCAGGTCTACCTGCCTGAACCTGCTCCTACTCGAGAGCTTATAAGGTCATCGATATCCAACGTTCTCACAAAGGAAACTCGTTCACATCATGATCGAAGAGGAAGGATTCGTGCCTTGTACCTTGTACCTTTGAGACTTTGATGAAAATACAATAACATATCGGACTCGCCAATAGTTACGTACCATACTAAAAACATAACTTATACTCAATCAATACGAATCCTTCGAATTTTAAGATATTCTGTAAAGACTGGATGATCATTCCAACTTTTCTCGAAAACTTAACAAACGAAGTGTTCCCAACTAACTTACTCTGTGGCCTAGAGTAACCTATCCTGCACATTCCATACCATCTCTCAAATTCATACTTTTTAATCCTAACGACAACCATAACCAACATTCCCAAATTCAAACAAAAATACAACTTTTCTCTATGTGCTTAATACGTAATCACATAACTCAAAACTTCAAGTCTCCATAACAACATTCAACTTTTTATTTCATTTCATTTTCATACTTTTCAACACTCACTATCAAACAAACATTTTCTCACTTTAAAATGAAGTATCCGAATCCTTAGTGACCATATCCGCTGGTCAGACTTTAATCTATTAATAAACTCGAATGCAATCTTTAAAATAAAAGTAACTAAGTGCAATTTCTAAACAAACTTTTGTAATAACCCATCGGTAGTGGTTCCGTCGTTTGTAATATATTTTAAAATCTTTGCTGAACTACTTTTTCATACTAAGTATATCTTACACATAGGAACAAAACCTGAAATTCATACATTCTCAAACTTTTATTCAAATTCATGCAATGGGTTCCATACTTCATCTCTCTGCGGTACCCTAAACTTGTTAACAATCATGCATCACCTTATAAGTATCTTCCATATTAGTCAACTGAAACTAAACCTTTCATTCTACATAAGTCGCACTGCGGTAACTTGAACTACTAATTATTATAATAACAATTCTGTTTCTCTGTAATCAAAACATGTGTCAAGTTCTAATCTAATTTGGATTCCTCTGCAGTGTTGCATGTCCATATTTGGATCGCCTGCGAACACTGTATTGTATTACTATAATTTTAAGATAAACTGGAACTGTAACCAAGTCAAATGAACAAATGAATCATTTATGTACTTGATTGTACATTTGGAGTAAATCGGAATTAAGATGCAATAAGTTTATAAAATAGTACTGGGTATATTAATGACTTTAAAACAACAAAACTTGTATCTTCTTACAAATTAACCACATTCTACCCATATTTCCAATCAAAATCATCATCTTAAAAAAAAAATATATTACTACTTATCAAAATCATCTAAAATAACTCATGCCAAACTAATTTAATTTACTTTTCTTTCGGTCTTCATAATTATCTCCATTCCTAAAAAAATATATCAACCATCATTCATACTTCTCTTGCTGACAGTACCTACTGTAACTTTTCATTATGCCATTCTTCGACATACTCTTTTACTTTATGCTCTCTTCATTTGAAAAATAATTATATTGATATTGATTCGAATCGTCAACCCTTTTACAATGTAAAAATCTTCCCAACACGTAATTAATACTTCTAAACAAATAATAAAATTCACTTACATTTTATAGGATTAAATAGATACCATTGTCCAAAACACACATCACAGACATCGTCGCACGTGTCGTTCTTGTTCAGAGTCAGCTCATCCTGGGACCCGTACATCTCCCAGCTGCTCCTCACTTGACCCGTACGGTTACGCCCGGCGCCCTGCAATCCACATCACTGGCTTGAAAAAACGCCCGGCACCCGGCAGCAAGTCTTCTTTATTTATTTTTCTCTCTTGTTTATGGTATCTTCTAAAATAAATGTCTGTCTTCCATATTTATCCATCTTCCATGATTATCTTCTCTATTTTTTCTTCTTTAATTATTTCAATTATATTCTTTCTTCTTTAATATCTTCTCTTTTATCTTCTTTGTCTTTCTCTGGCTGCAAACTTGTCTTCACGTTCTTCGTAATTATTCTCTTCTCCAGGATTTTCTAATTATTAAAAGTATTTATTTATTTGATGCACTGCCATTCGGCACAGCACTACCTCGCGAGAGGTAGGCTGGCCTGGCAAGGTCGCCATGTAAGGATGTGGTATATGCGTGGAATAAGACGAGTATCGGCTTCAAAGTACAGTCGTATAATGTCTCTAGATTCATACAATACCGGGCTATATATAGATGTAATTAGGGTTCGGGTGTGCATACACTACAAAAATTTGCAGTTTACAAGCACTGGTTTAGATTCCAAGGATATCCTGGAATATAAATTTGCCAAAGTACAAAATTATAAGGTCACAACTCTAGGGAAATTCTCACAGTTACTAGATATTTTATTCAAGCTATTTCTGATTCCCCGAGCGAGGGCGAAGCTCGTGCGAAACATCTCCGTTTCAGCTTGGGCAAAATGCTTTCGTATGTCTGTCCACCTGTTCTCCTCTAAAGGTCGCAATTCTCAACCAATTCTCATGAAATATTGTGAGCAGTTTCGATAATTATAAGTTATTTTTTGTCGCTTCAGTCTTAGGATTTTTTTCCAAATGGCGGAGATATGGGGGTTGAAAATGTGACAAGTATCATGTTCCCAAACGGCTTGACGGATTGTATGAAATGAAAAGTCATTGGATTTGTGGAGACAATGAAAGTGACTTAGGCTATGTGATTTAGGTCAAAAGTCAATAGGTTGGATTTTACATGGCAAAATTAAGTTTACAAAGTTATTCGTGCGGTTACTTTCAGTTCATATTTCCACTGGCAGATTCGCGACGTCTACAACTCACAGAGCCACTAGTTATTCAACATAAAATTTCAAGAATCAGCAAAGTAACTTTTTCTTTCAATGGCTTCAAAAGTTGGCCGTTTTCTTATTTCGTTAAAAGTTGCTTGTTCGTTTTTGGAGTGAATCTCCAAATTGAGATTAATTCATTAATTATTTTCTAATTGCCTACTAAAGTTTCATCTGCCGGATTTTCTTACTGTTTTTGTATTCCCTGTATATCGCTTTGTAAGATTTACAGCCTGCTGGTAGGTAAAGAACATTCAAATAAAAATGTAGTGCCATGGATATTTATTTGGTTTAAACGTTTAGAGTATTTTAGTCTGCAACACGCGTTTATGTTAGGTACCTACATTGTTATTTTCTTCTTTTGTTCAGTTAGTTTTTGCAAATAATATTAAATAAACTTTTCATATACCAAGTTCGATATTGTTAATGATGTTCGCTTTGATGCTATGCTACGCCAACTGTCATGTTGTTGTTGTTGGTAATTTAGAACAATTTTATCACAATGTACTATTATTTACCATAATACCGAATAGATATCTTGTTTCAATTAAAATTTCGAATGGTTTGGCGGTGTAGGTTTATCCACTTTGCAAATATCAGTTTCGTGATTGTCAGGGGTTATTAGTTAAACACGAATATGCGAAGCAACTCGAATCCGAGCTTCTCAGTTAATGATCATTTGTGTTCAGCGTAGCAATATCGAATGGCTTACCCGTTTACAGGTTGTAACAGAAATGTCAAGTCATTTTAATCGGATTTGAGGGACCTAATTCTGGACACTATGAAACCGATTTTATCAGATTAACTTATTTTTGTCATCTCCGAACTCCATTCTTTTTGGGCCCGGCGGTAGGCCGATTAATATGAATATGTCCAAAATAATTTTGCTCTAATCAAATCGGTTTCGTAATAAAAGTTGTTCAGAATGATAAATCTGAGTCCGTAACCTTAAAATAGTAACCCTTACTGTTACACCCTATATATGTTTATCGTCCCAGTTAGTTTCTAGGTAACACACTTCTCCCCTTACCAGCTATTGTCTTGCTATGTAATGCGGAATATCTGCTGCTACACTCAATAAATTGACAACTGAGACGGATGCTAACGGACGTACATGAGTGCATTTATAGCTTCATAAGGGGCATTCTATGATACCATTTCGTTCGTTGTATTTTACAACGAACGAAGTGGCACTTCAAATTTTACAATTTATTCACGACATATTCTCCTATTGCTTGACAGTAGCTGAAAAATGGGTTTTTCGTAGTCTACTAATAAAAATGACAAAAGTATAATAAGCTAGTGATCGGCCACTTTTAGCACTATGTTTGTATATAGTAATATGTTACAAACAACATTTGGATTGGTTTACAAATAAATGTAGCCCGTTAATGTCCCCACCGAGGGGCTCAGGCCTTTACTCGGATATGAATAAGATGCAAGCCATACTCCACCACGCTGGCTCAGTGCGAGTTTATATCTCACCAAATAGGGACTTCAAAATTGTGTTCCTCAATTTGTGTGACGACCTCTGTGGCGCAGCGGTTGTGGCTCTGCCTACTATGCGAGAGGTCCCGGGTTCGATCCCCGGCTGGGGGTATAAAAAAACCCAGGTCTCGGATGTTTATATGTGTGTGACGTCGCTGTTTCTGGTTCCCACTATACAGGTATCCTAGTGTGGGGCCAGAAGCAATGTATGTGCCTGTATGTAAATGTTTACGTTTTATGTTTTTGCTTTATATAATCTTAAGACAAGCCTGAAGTATTGGATTGCTATGTAGGTATCATCTTTAAGAGACTATATTGTTTTACTGGACTACTCATATACCTACTGTCAATACTGGTTAGATCCAATTTGCCGCGGCGTGGCTGGCGACAAATTGTGTTTCAACATTTAATGGAATCTGGACACATCCGTTACTTGCAAGCTGATAGTGTCGGACGGATCCGTTGTGTCTGGAAAATTATACGGTTGAAAAAGAGCTGCATCATAGTTTCCTGTGCGTTCTTCTCTGAGAAGTATCTTTTAGAACGTGCACCTAGTATTAAATGAATGGCGTGCTCTAAGAGATATGTAATTATCGAACAGTATCAAGAATATTTTAATTGGTTCATCTATGTATACGGACCACTTGGATCTAGGTCTATAAAGTTTATTATTTGACATTAGCGCTCTTAAGTATCGTGATTATTTGGCGCTATAAAGAGCGCTTAATTGCTATCGGCCTTCTCATTATCATGCGGGTTTCATCACGCACGCGAGATTTTCTATGGGTTTGACCCCGCAAGCGGATGCTGTCAGTATGGCGCCCCGCATCCCGCATGGCAAATATGCAAGTCACTGAAAATTAAGTCAAAGAGGCCTAAATCCCGCGAGCAAGAAGATGCATGGCACTGGAGGTCTTATGTCTATTCATATTCTTTATTACACACAAAAATAATGGGATAAACAGTTACAAGCAAAGTTATAAGCAAAGGCGAACTTATCTCTAAAAAGAGGTTTCTTCCAGCAAACCTAGGCAAGACAGGAGAGTTTATGAAACAGGACAGTCCTAGTGCGCAATAAAAGTGAATCAAGGTATAATTAATTTAGGAACTATAATATATCATACATTTAACTGCATAGATATGGTACCTATTACGGAAGAGAAAGGAAATGAACTTTCAATCTTTTCTTAAAGGTGAAAATCGAGGGACTATCCCTAATACCGCAGGGAAAGTGCGTTCCACAGTCTGATTGCCCTTGACCTAAACGAGTGTTCGTATGCGGCAGTGGTATACATAGGTGAGACCTTCATATTTCCATAGCAGCAGCGATGAGCTAGCCCTCTGTTACGCAGAAATAGGCCATTTAATAATGGGCTAAACGCGGGCGCAACTGTGTCTCTGCCACCCCGTACGGAAAAAGGCGTAATGCTATGTAATGTTATGTATAAGTGAGGTCTTGATGGAAGCCTCAGGTGTCACATTACTAACATTGTCATAAACGTTAGTTTATAATCTAACGTTTTTTTTCTCGTTAGTTTACAAACTATCGATAAATTGTAAACTGTATCGTATTCCTTACGATGTGACGCGTTAGTTTATTATAAGTGATGACGATGATGTCTTCCAAGCCGTATTCGATCATGGCGATTTTTTTAAAGGTTCCCTGGTTGGTTTGTGGGGCGTCGATCGTGTGCCCTCAGATGACTATTATAGCCAATCTTGGCAAAAAACGTGCGCCCACGCAGAGTGCAGGTTAGCACTCCATCCACGTAGTTGTATACTATGGCAGCTGATGGTCTAGCCTTCAGTTCAAGTCAGCCCGTCTTTGGGATTCGAACCGTTAAACGCTTTGTTGCACCAAGCGCCGCCATTCTCATTCTGGACGATTCCCTGCATGACTCTCCCACGAGGAGGGCTCAATATTGCATTTCTTCATGTGTCTATTTTGAACATCCTTAAGTCTGAGGAGTTCGCCGCCGGATCTCCGCTTGCCTTCCTGCACTTCAGAGTGAAAATGCGCTTCGCCCCTCTCTTCTCGTCCATTCGGGTTACATTTCCACTGCATTGTAGCTGTCGCCTCATCAGATACGCCTCTATTACGCCAAAATTCACTCGTCGAAGTACATCGCTGTTTCTCACACGATCCGATCATTTGATGTTCACAATGTCGCGTAGGCATCGAAGATGTAATTTGTCTAATGTGCGATATTTTTGCGGTACAAGCACCACGTCTCAGAGGAATACATCAGGTTAGGTATTACAATCGCCATGTAAACAGATACTTTGATAGACAGTTTGATGTCGTGCGAGTGGAAAACCATGTCCCAAAGTTGGATGCTATACTGCTACCCAGGTATTTGAACTTGTCTACCTGCTTCAGTTTATCTTCGCCAAGTCGTATTGCCAATGGTTCTTCGATTGTGGGTGAAGCCATAACTTTAGTCTTCTTCACATTAATCTTCAGACCAGAATTACGACGCGAGTGATCAAGTTTCTGGATGAACCGTTGCAGATTTTCGGTTGTTTCCGCTAAAAAGCATAAATCATCTGCATACTTAATCTCTGATAATGTGGCGTGTGACACTTTGGTACGAGCGTTGAGCCTGGCCGATCTTCCCAGCGCAAACGGATTCGCACGCCATCGGAGAGGTTCTTAGTTCTTCTGTGAGACCTTATCCAGATTTTTAAGCCCAGAGTCTGATCCATTCTCAATATTTAGCTCATGTATCACGGTTTCCAGAGTTTCAACGTACTCCCTCCTTTTCTCTAGGCTTTCGGGTCTTTCGATGTCTAACCACGCAGGCTTCACTCTCTGAGATCTTCGAGGAGGGTGGAGGCGGAGTCTCATCTTCGTAACGACCAGCCTATGATCGGTCCAGCAGTCAGCACCGCGCATGACTCGCGTTATCTGGACCTGGGAGATATCCCTCTGTCTCACAATTGCGTAGTCATAGAGGTGCCATTGTTTCGACGAGGGGTCTTGTACTTCGATCGGAGTCTGAACATGGTGTTGGTGATTGCTTGCTGAAACTAAGCATATAAGCTTAGTTGTTATTGGCCATTAGAGTTCATTTTACCAATCTCATGCCTGCCCCAGACCTTTGGCCAGGCTTCGTAGTCTCGCCCAACTCGCTCGCTCGTGTACTAGTCGCCCAATAGAAGTATTTGCGCCTGTGGTCGAATCCTGCTGAGGACCTGCGTCACATCTTCATAGAACCTGTCCTTGATGTCATCATCCTTATCCATAGTAGGTCCATATATACTTATCACATTCAGGTAGTTGGCATCGTCCCGGTGGAAGCGCAGTGTGGTGATGCGATCCAAGATGTGGACAGGACACGCGTCTAATTTTCTCGAAATGCTGGTCTTGATCGCATATCCCACTCCAGAGCGTCTGGGTTCCAATGCAGACGTCCCTTTCCAGAAAAAGGTGTATCCGCCGCCTTCTTCAACCCATTCGCCCTCGTCTGAGAGGTGTGTCTCACTTATGGCAGCGATATACACGTCGTAGCGGCGAAGCTCACGGACTACCACTGCAGTCTTCCTCTCAGGACATAAGTTACCATCACGATCAAGGAGAGTGCGTACATTCCACGCGCCGAATGTGAACATAGCTAGTTTTGTTGTATTTTTACTTTTATCGTTGCGTCGACCACGTTGAAATGATGCGGAGGCAGCCGTGGTTGCTACCATCCTCGTGGGAAAGCAAATTTTTGAGGCATCTTTCTAGCCCCCTCCCCAGTTGAGCGGGAAGAGCAGTGCCTCCCTAAGTAGGGCTGATCTTTCGCTCAAGGTGCTGCCGAATCCGCACTGTTATCCCATTGCAGGGAAGAAGCGACCACGCTCCTTAAGCCACCCATGTGCAAACATCAGCCAAAGCCTAGCATCACCGCGAGACCTCTCTACCTTTGTTCATCGCCACAGACTTGTAGTCGAATCGGGTCCTTTTGCCGAAAGAAATCATATACGATATAACCGTTATATAATAAAACCGTTAAATTGTGAACTGGTAAACTTGAATTGCAAACGTAATACCAGGGCAAACACTGCGGTGGCTTAGGTGAAGACTAGAGGGGCGGCTAGGGGCGAGCGCAGCGAAGCCCCCGAATAGTCTTCGTGTTAGGTTGACATGTAAGAACAAAAGAAGCGTAAATTCTAAACCCTGTCGGTCTGGTTTACAATTTGTCAATAGTTTACAAACTAACGAGTAACTTTATATACTAATATAAACTAACGGTTTTGGAAATCTTACGGTGACATATATAGGTCGTGTGAGGGTGGAAGATTATCGTGTTTGGAATATTGACCGGCAAAAACAATACGACAAGGAATCAAAAACAAAATAACATGCTTCAAATTAATGAACTAAACAAGTTAGGGAAACTTTTCAGATAAGATCAAAAGTTTCCTGTCTTCGCTAAGCCCATTCAAAAGTTATCGCGGCGTGCGTGGGTGCAAGCTACAGAATGTTCTGTTCAAGAAAGTTTAGTAAATTTTTAAGGGGGCCGTGCGGTTGACTGAATATTTGTAGAGATGTGTAAAATAAAGTTGTTCTGGTCAAATTCTAGTGAATGTTGTGTATATAGAATGATGTTCCAAATAAAACAGTTTCTCCATTTTAAAAAAGGAAACGCAAAAGATGCGACGACTGTGGAGTTTCTTCGGTGAGCTCTTCTCCACAGATTCCGCCATTGGGTTAGTAAACTCACCCAAAAAAATGTAATGACGGATCTAAGTGATGTAACAACATCCTATGGAAATAAATGATTTTTGATTTTGATTTTGATTTTGATTTCGCCGTAGTTACATTGATCAGTTCAATGTACGCGAAAAGAAGAAGCGTTGAAGCCAAAGTTGGACATGTTTGCACTCACTCACTAATCGACGTTAAAAGGCGGCTTGACTAACATTTTAACTACTTCACCGGGGAGCGTTTAGTTTATAAGTTCTGGGGCAAAGTAAATGAAATAATCACAATAAAGACGAAGTGCTACCTCACCGGCACCAGTGCAGCGGTGGCCGCGCATCCATCCGCAATGCCCCGAGCGTCCATATTTCCGCTAAATAGCGATATTTCAAATTTTATGGCGGCGAAAAAGTCGGATGCCCTCTAGCTGAGCATTAAGGATATGGCCTAACAATTCACTAGAAGTTCTAAGCCTTACCTAGCTAACTGCAGTGCATCAAGCGCGAGCGGTTGCCGCGCATCAACCACTATGACGTGCGGCACCCTCGCGTCCCCATCGCGCCGCAACGACTCGAGAGCCTCGCGCGTGCAGCGGACTGCGCGGGCGTCGCCGCCGGCGCGGGTTGCGGCGGCGCAGGCGGAGTGGCACACCCGGGACGTGCGCTCGGGGAACACGCATAGCAGCTGCGGGGAAACACAAAATGTTCAAAACCGTTGGTGGTCTTTATCGATCCGAGACTCAGCAGATGACAATGAAGTATATTGTAGGGATATTACAATGTTCAAGATTACTTAAATGATGGGACTGTATGGGGTTAATCTGGCTCAACACAGACCTTGCTGTTAATAGTTTTTTAATTATTTATTCCTGCTTATTAATTATGATAATGATAATATAAATATATTCTGTATTGGTTAAGCACAAGCAATTTTCAATCTGTGGGAGTTTCTACGCTCTTCTTCTCCCGAAGAGGTCCAATGTAGAGAAGTGGCAAATAATGACGATTGCTAAGTATATGTAATTAACTACAGTAATAAAGACGTTTGGAATTCGGAATTAGTAAGCTTAGCAATCTCGTGGGAACTACTCCTACAAATCCAGACCACGACAAATATGTCTCTGATTGAAAAGGTGAGATGTTAAACGTAGGGTAAGGTCGGGAGAGAGAGAGGTCACATTTCATTTGACATACTGTCCCTACGAAGTGGCAGACAATATTTTCTGATATGAATATGAACCAGAATCCGTACCAACTGACAGACCACCATCGCAGAGCACATTCGCTGTAACATTATGGCCTCTTGTTTACAAGTATGTGGCCAATGTATCGTGCTAGAACTCGTCAAAGCGAAGAGCTCTTAATGACTGATTGACGCTTTCAACGAAGGTGCAACAATCACAGTCAGATTTAATTATTTCAAATCTCATTTTATAGGGATTATATCTGTGAGTATCTGCATGTATGTCCTCTTCTAATCACAGAGACAACACATCGTATCGATCGTGCAATGATTGCTAGTCAATGATATGCAAGACACGAACGGACGAGTCCTATGTCGCTCCTTGACTTCTACGAACTGTTCTGTATGAGCGTTCGTGATTTGAGTGAGTGAACATGATCAGCCCGTGGGAGTTAGATAAGCTACTAGTCTTAGGGAGGTTCGTCACAGCGAGCTACCACTAATATTTGACGAATGCTTAGGAGAGCGAGCTCCTCACTTTCGATATTATCTCTTTTGGGTGCCTCTATCTGTATTCGTCATTCTGTTAGATAGATATCAATTGTATTTGATGGTTGGTACATCAGATTATGGCTGGCTTGGAAGACCTAAGCTCCTTCTATCCCTTAAGGTATGAGTCCTAATTCAGAATCACTGCTGCGACGCCCTACTAGTCCCCGTACAATAAGGTACCTTACCTCCGCATATTTATAGGTTTGCTGCCGCGGCGTATTGCTGCAGAGAAATGTATGAACGAGAGAGAGGGACGAGAAATGTATGAACGAGAGAGAGGGACGAGAAATGTATGAACGAGAGAGAGGGACGAGAAATAAATGTACGGAGGTAAGGTACATTATCGTACGGGGACTAAGCCCGGATTTATAATTAAATTCCAAAACAAGTTTGCATTAAAATTTTCATTTTGTCTAATAATAGTAGCTTACTATTTTGATAAAAGAGGCACTTTATAAATGTATTTATTGGTAGTTTAACAAAAAAAAAAACAAAAAAAAACGGTCAAGTGCGAATCGAATTCGCGCACGAAGGGTTCCATACCACCGTACAATGGCGGGGATGGTTTGGATTTCACATAGCAAAATGTTGTTTACAAAGTAATTGGTGCGGCAACTTTCACACTCCATGTACTTAACTAGATACATTCATAAGTTTGTATGTGGTTTACAGATAAATAAATGTTTTTATTCGGTTTTTTTGGTATTTTTTGTTATAGCGGTGACAGAAATACATCATCTGTAAAAATTTCAACTGTCTAACTATCACGGTTTATGAGATACAGCCTGGTGACAAACGGACGGACGGACAGACAGCGGAGTCTTAGTAATAGGGTCCCGTTTTACCCTTTGGGTACCGAACCCTGAAAATTAGATCATTTGCCTGAGTTAACTTATAAATGTAGCCCATTAATGTCCCCACTTAGATGCACAGGCCTTTACACGGAAACGAGTAAGATTAAGCCATACTCCACCACGCTGGCTCAGTGCGGGTTGGTGGAGGGTTTTTTACAACCACTACCACGTAGGGATAGAAGCCGGGACCTACAGCTTAACGTGTCATCGGGTGTAAAAGTTGGCGTTCGACAAGGTTCTACATTAGGTCCTTTCTTATTCTTGGTATATATTAACGATCTGCCTTTGATGGTGGAGAAATTGACTGACATAGTGTTGTTTGCTGATAATACTTCACTAGTCTTCAAAATTTAAAGACAAAAAGAAGATTTTCATGATGTTAATGGTCTTTAAGCTTGAATTGGTTCACAGTTAATAATTAATTGTTAAACGCTGGTAAAACCAAGTGTATCAAATTCTCACTTCCAAATGTCAGGCAAGTTGAGACCAGTTCACTGTTAGACAGCAACTCGTTAGAATTGGTAAATGATACAAAGTTTTTGGAATGACCATTAATAGCAAATTGCAGAGGGGACCCCACAGAGATAAATTAACTGGTGAATTACGTTCTGCGGCTTACGCTGTTAGGAACTTCAGACAAAACACGGACATGGCTACAACCAGACTAGTATATTTTAGTTACTTTCATCGTGTCATGTCCTATGGTATCTTGTTGTGGGGAAAGCAGCGGGTATCCAAACTATTTTTATTTTACAGAAAGAGCTATTCGAGCAATTCATAATTTAAAACGAACAGGGAAGACTCCTTAAGAGAGCTTTTTAGAGAAATTGACATACTAACTGTAGCTAGTCAATTTATTTTCGAAAATGTAATGTATTTACGTAAGAACCATACAACATTTTCCAAACTTAGTGATAGCTGTAGTGTTAACCTAAGAAATAAGCACAGACTAGTTGCGCCCTGGTTTAGACTCGCAAAGGTTAGCAATTCTTTCAAGGGTCAGTGCATTCTCTACTACAATAAGATACCTCTGGAGATTTTGAAATTGCCACTTGAGCAAGTTAAAGCGACTTTGTCGAAAACGGGATATTACAATGTTCAAGATTACTTTAATGATGACATTGTATGGTGTTAATCTAGTTCAACACAGTCCTTGCTGTTGATAAAGTTGTAATTATTTATTCCTGCTTATTAATTATAATAATTGTTATTGTAATATTTGTATTAGTTATACTCAAGCAAATTTAAAAGAGATCTAAAAAACAATCTGTGGGAGTTTCTACGCCCTTCTTCTCTCACAGTGGCCCAATGTAGAGAATAGACAAAAATGACTTTTGCTAAGTATATATAAATATCCTCAGTAATAAATAAATTTGACTTTGACTTTGACTAAAACACTGGACGTGCGATAATGTACTTAAGATAAATTTATTATCTCATTGGTACAAGGTCAGGATTCGAACCTGCATCTCCTGTGTGGGAAGCAAGCGTGAAACCCATTAGACCACGCAGTTCTTTGAGTTAATTTAGTATGAGTCTTACATACATCAAATGAAATTGTATCGATAAATATTTAATCACGATTGTTTTGTGGAATTAATGATCATATTGTACTGGTAACCCTTCAGATGTTAACAACATTTGATGGTTTTCATATGAAATTGAATTTGTATGTAATTATTAAGGTTTTAAATAATATAATTTACGTACATAGTTTACGATATACAAATAATTCAACAAGTAAAAGGGCAAGCTGCCAAAAATAATAAAACTTTAAAAATGGCAGACGTAAAGGAATTATTTTATGAAGGTATGCAGCAAGTTCACCGTTGTTCAGCGTTGGCAGTTGTCCGTTGAACATGTTATAAAGGTAGAGGTTAGAATGTGTGAACTTGATCATTTATTTGGTGATATGGTCGAAATATTTCGTATAAATGTTAGAGATGAGAACGAACTAAGTTCTTCTGATATTGAAGAATAAATAAATACCTCTTTTTTAGGGTTCCGTACCCGAAGGGTTCCAAACGGGACCCTATTACTAAGACTCCGCTGTCCGTCCGTCCGTCTGTCACCAGGCTGTATCACGAACCGTGATAGTTAGACAGTTGAAATTTTCACAGATGATGTATTTATGTTGCCGCTATAAGAACAAATACTAAAAAACAGGATAAAAGAAATATTTAAGGGGGCTCCCATACAACAATTCTTTCAATACCACATACAAACTTATGGATGCACCTGGTTACGTACATGGAGTGTGAAAGTAACCGCACCAATAACTTTGTAAACAATATTTTGCTGTGTAAAATCCAAACTATTCACTCCACATCGCTTCCATTGAACGGTGGTACGGAACCCTTCGTGCGCGATTTAGACTCGCACTTGACCGGTTTTTATTTAAACTTACATCCTTATAATTTTCTTTTTTAAGGAGATAAACAGAGGATTATTTTATAAATTAAGGTAAATTAAGTGAGAGCTGGAGTAAGTATAAACATGAAAAATATTCAAAATACGGAGTATGAACATGCATTCAAACATTTAGTTTCATCATCATCATATTATTATCACTGTTATCAGAAATGCTATTTGAGACAATTCAAATCAATAATAAAACTATAAGATTTTAAAAAGAGGTTAATTAACGTTTCCCTTCAGTAATAAATAAATAGTGCCTGCAAGGAACATAGCAACTGAGTATTCAGCACTCGATTATGAAGTAACAATGTTTTTTTATGGATAAATATCATAAATTGAAAAAAGGTTGCTTATTTCTGGCATGTCGAATTGACAATGACACTTGTCACTTTTTCATTGACGTATATTTGGAAACTTTTGGTAAACTTTTTGGAATTGAATTAGAAATCCGGGTGTAGTAATACGACGCAGCTGTGCTGTAGTAGTACGACGCAGCAGTGCTGTAGTAGTACGACGCAGCAGTGCTGCCAAGTGCGGAATCATCATACCTTTTTCATAAGAAGCCAGAAGTGATAATGTATGTGAGTTTGTTAAATGTTTGTGCTTAATCTCAGACTCTTAAATATCCGAGAGTGAACCAAATTGTGAAGATAGGTGTTAAAAGAGCGACTAAGAAGAAAATTCTCACCTCGAGTGGTTCTGGCGGCGCGTAGAACAAAGCGGTCGGGACTGCGGTGGGGGGCGGCGACCTGTTCTGCAAAGAGAAGACGAGTGTGTAACACGCATCATGGCAACAAGCTAAACCACTTATAACAGAAATACTCAGGGTAAAATAGTAGATTGTTAACGTAGGGGGTAGAAAACTACATTTAAGGCGAGAGTGTTAGAATAGAGTATTAGAATCCAGAGCGGTGCAAAGGATTCTAGAGTAGAATCCAGAGCGGTGCAAAGGATTCTAGAATAGAATCCTGGGCGTAGTGAGGGATTCAAAGTAGTTAGGAGAGCTGAAAATTGTTGTTTCTCCTGAGGTAGATACTCTACTTTTTAAAACCCTCTCTGGGAAAATAAGTAAGTTAACTGGATGTGTATGAATAAGAATGGTATTTATTTACACAAAATTGGTAACAATAAATATTATACGTATAACCAGAAGTTAATGTACCTAAAATACTTTTTCCTAATATGATTTCGCTCTTTTCCTCTTTTCGCTCAAGATAATCCAAAGGATGAAATTGAAATAGTTCACGGGATTTTGTAGGTAACAAACCTAAAACCACATTTTTGGGTCTTTTACACTATGATCTGAAGTTAATGTACTGTTTTAACCAGAAAAAAATTTGTTGACTTATTGAAAGTGCATGTCAACCGTCATATAGGCCCGCTGTTCACTGTTTCGACTTATCCGTACAACACTAGTACTGCATATGACATAAAATCATCCAATCAGGATGTCAGGCCACTAAGAACGGCCCCGATAAAATACGTAGCCTGTACGGTGTCCCACTCCGAGTCCCAAAAATTACTTTAAAAAATAAAATAGGCGGGAGAGGGCGCTCTTTCTTTTTTCGTCACACAACCAAATTCTGAATATAGCCTTTTTGCGCTACCTTTTTTTTACCATTTTCGAAACAATCATGGAATTTGACAGGAAATTGCCGGTCGCTAAAACACGACAGTAATGGATTTTCACATAAAATTGCCGGCACCTTTTCTGGCTCCTCCAAGTAGAGCGGCAATGTCGATTTTGCTCAAAGAAGGTTGTCAAAATAATGAGCAAATTACTAGCTTTGTTTGAGTAAAGTAAATATAATTGTGCTATGCACAAGTTATTTATTTATCAATAATATTCATAATAATATTATCTATATGACAAAACAAACCAAACTCAAATATAAAATCTAATCTAAAACTTCCGTGTTGACATATGCCAAAGGTCGCTTCGCTTTAAACTATATCACTTTTCTTCTTTACTCCAAATATTGTATCCCAAGACAGTATACGGCCAAACTATTACATCTGGAAGTCGACAACTGCTCGACTTAGGGGTCAGTGACCAGATAATTACTCATAATGATTAAAAGTAAGTACAAAAGTATTTATTCGTAATAAGTGAATGTTGTTTAGCTACCGCGTTGCATAATTAGTGAATGTGTGATCTTGTCAACAAACTGATTTGATAGACTAATGGATTATGTTGGTATATCGATATTGCGTCAATAGTCCATGTCGATATGTAGGTTCAATGTATGTCTTATGTTTTAATATTCCGATAATGCCGATGGCAGCAGATATAATGTCATGTGAAAAAATAGCATTTCATTCCACTTAATGCCATTTCCATGTCCATTACGTATGACTTAGGCTCTTGTTTCGGTTCAATTAGTAGCTCGATTCGTGGTGGTTGAAATTTCGGACACAACCATATAAAATAAAGTTTATAACACCTCACACTGCAACATGGCATGTAAAAATTGTGTTATTTTACATACTTTTAAAAAACTGCTGATTATTTCTAGATTTCCAACTAAAATATCTAAGATATTTTGAAAACCTATTTTTTGACGTATGAACCATATCGATATACTTTGTGTATCCCAAAAATAGCAAGTTTTAGTTAAGTTTCAAGTGAAAAATATCTATTTAGTTTGTTTTTACTATGGTTCCAAACGACATATATAATTTTTTCAAGCTACAATATTTAAGAAAAAGGATGTCTTCATAACATATATTTTTTCGGAATTTGGGAAGTGTCTCCTCAAAGAGGAATATAAAAACATAAACAAATAAAATATATGTTATGAAGACATCCTTTTTTATTGTTCTATGGAAATCTTCAGAGTCATAACATAAGTGAAGATTCAAATTTGGAAACGGATTAATGCTTCAGTACGGCCGTGACAATGGCAGTTAGCAAATTAAAATAATTATCTACACACATCATAAACTCTCTGTTATGCGTTCAAAAACCGCAACATGCGACCAGCCTAAAGAATAACTTTTTTGTTAGATCACATTTCTTATCTGTCTTACATTTATTATTACTTCATAATAACATCAAATTTCGAACATGTCTGAAAAACAAAGCAATTTAATTTGACTTTAATTCTAATATCAGTCGAGATGACGATCTATTCGAAATTAACTGTCAATGCCGCAATGCCGGTCGTTAGTCGTTACATGTGGTTCCTATACACATCACATAGAAAGCTTATATATGTATGTAGATAAAGCAGTGTATGTAAAACAGTACATAATTAGGTACTATGTAACAGTCACGACTACTATATTCTGAGCATACAAAATACATAACGCAACGTATCAACATTTAGTTTTCTTCTTTGCAACCCTATGTCTCGATCTTTCAAGCCAGTATTTCTGCAACAAGCAACCTCCTCGATAGCTTTTCATAAACCTCCGTGGAGGTTTAATCTCAGCACTCTTCCCGACTCGTCTCGGCTTTCTACGGAGGAATGAGGTCGCATTACCGACTCCCTACACGGTCTCAGTAGGGAGCTCTTGCTAGGCTGATTCCTAGATGATCCAGTGTATTTGCCATTTTATATTGGATTTATTTACATAGTTATATATCACTAGAGTTAAAAGGTGATGTTGAATTCAATGGTTTTACTAGCGCATTTATCGGAATAATGTTGCCTCTATACTTATAGCTAAAGATGGAACCTAAAACAAAGTTAAGATAACAGACTTTTTAAAACCATAAAATCAACTTTGACCATCTGGGTTCTGTTCCCCAATCACGTTTTCAGGAGTGTGGGCACGCTAATTAGCCGAACCAGAGCCCTATTTATTCGCGCTCAGGCTCTAACTCGGTCTATCGTCGGGGTACTGAAAGCGTTATTCAGTCCTCTGCACTGGTAAACATCTAGTTAGCTCTGAAATTGCCGAGTTCGCGTCGCAATAATGCAAGACAAGTATAATTAAATGAAAATAAATTTGCACTATACGTGGCGCGGCAACATTGGGTGATATGCCCACCTTCGTGACGTGCGAGACTGACCTGATAAAAGGCTACTTTTTCACGGCATGCACATTTGGGTATCCAATCCTTCAATTCCAATTGGGCAGTTAAAAATGCTGTGTAAACAAGGCCTTTTGTCAGACCAGAGTCGGTGCCAGTGGACACGGCGCCTCAAAGCTAACTAGATGTTTGGCGTGAGCTTTACTAACCGGCAATATCCGGATAGCCAAAGAGAAAGGCTGGGTTGGAATCACCCGGGTTCTCCTCACTATCAGGGTATGATCTGATTATGGCGGGCGCCAACACTATCTACGCTACAAACCATAACCATGGCACTTCGGGCGAGGGACTCTCGGCACTGTATACTTCATACCAACAAAATACGTGGGGCGCACTATAAGTTTCCGGAATGAATATGAAAAAATACTATTAAAGGTACAAAATTAATTCAATGTTTTTCAAAATAATCTCCCTTGGCGTCTATGCACTTTTTCATTCGATGAAACCAGTTTTGAAAACTTTTGTGCCACTCCTCTGTGGTGACCTCTGAAACGTGTTTTTCATACTCCTCGACAGCCTCTTCTGGTGATGAAAATCGTTGACCGCGTAATTGTTTCTTAATTTTTGGGAACAGAAAAAAGTCACAAGGTGCCAGGTCGGGACTGTATGCAGGATGACTCATGACTTATACATTTTTCGCCTTCAAAAAGTCGTTTGTCTGTCTGGCCGTGTGAGAACTAGCATTGTCGTGGTGCAGGATGATACGGCGTTTACGGTTATTTTTACGGAGTTCGTCAATAACTTCCGGCAAACAAATGGTCGTGTACCAGTCACTATTCACTGTACGACGATTCTCTAAAGCAACAGTAGCCACGTGTCCAGTTTTATTAAAAAAAGAAGCAATCATCCGCTTAGATGCACTTTTCACGCGCGCCACTTTGGTTGGTTTCGGCTCATCTTGAAAGACCCATACGCTCGATTGCTGCTTTGTTTTGGGATCGTAGCAATAAATCCATGTTTCGTCACCTGTTACTATGTCCCACACCAAATTTGACGCACCTTCGTTGAATCTGGTAAGCATGGCACTGCACCAAGTGACGCGGTCCGTTTTTTGAGCCTCGGTCAAGTTGTGTGGGATCCACCGCGAGCACAGCTTTCTCACACCCAAATGTTTGTGTAGGATTAATTGTACTTGACTCATGCCTATTTCTAAGGATGCGCGAATTTAATGGTAGGTCACATGCCTGTCTGTTTCAATCATACGGCGCACAGCATCGATGTTTTTGTTGGTCACAGCGGTGGACGGCCGCATTCTACAGCCAAGGAGGTCTATTTTCAAATGTTGCAATAAATTTTTAAATATTGTTTATGTAAGTGGCCAGTTCCGGAAACTTACAGTGCGCCCTATGTAAGACTGTTATAGATAGATGATAACATTAAGATGATTTAATTTAAGGTTTTGTTGATTACACATACTCGTAACAGATCAACATATAGAGTCACGCCTTTTCCCATACACGGTGGCAGTAACGCAATGTTTAAATAGATTTTCAATATTCCATTTAAGAAAGACAATTTAGTTGTTCTAACAAATTTAGTATGTATTTAAAAAGGGCTAGTATTTATTCGCACATCAATATTGCACAAAAATATTGATTTGCACAGCAAAAAAGGATCAGCAAAAACACTTTTTATGTTTTAAATATTTTATGTGTGCTCAAGTTTATGTTTTAAGTATTTTTTGTTGTTCTTTCATGTTCAACCTAACACAAAGCATGGGGGCTTTGCTACCGCAGCATCTTGCCCTGATATTTGCTGTGCAAATCAGTATTTATATGTGCAGTTTAATATATCCCTTGAAAAAAATACGGTGTGAAACTGAAAATTGTGTTAATCCGGGGAACCTTCGATGAAACGTGCATATTGAAACAAAATTCGATTAAACAGGCGAGGCAAGAATTAATTTTAAAATAGAATACCGGCTCGGAAAATATTATAAACTCGTACATTGTGGCAGAGGCTGGAAAGTGAGCATAGATGGACGGGTAAGTTTGACGTGTCCCTCTTTTGCACTTTTGGCTGAGATATTGCATAATGCTTTTCGTGACTACTGCGAGGAAATGAAATTAATTATAAACAAAATATGTTTTTAGATAAATTAAGTTTTGAACTCCGCCTGGCGAAGTCCGCCGTCTACCGCAAATTACAGCACTGGTCACGCACGCTTTTACCGACGCGATGAAATGACGCATGCTATGTCGGTAAAAACCAAAAAAAAAACTGTTGAAACATGCCAGAAATTTTGTTGTAATCCTGGTTAACTATTCATGGTTTTTCGGTCCCATCAGTGACCATCTGTGAAAAAAAATAGTTATGAGTATTTTTCGCTATGCTATAGGTAGTTTCGGATTTTGCCCTAAAGGTCTAGGTGCAAAAAAAACACTCATTGTCAACTGGTATAAAGGTTAACGAAGACAAGAAATGTAGGTTTCATTAGCTGTATAGTCTGACAATCTTACTTGAGGAACAAAGTGGATATAGTTGTTACATAAGTTACCTAAGCTCTTGACACATCTACTACAAATGACTGGACCTGGACTACAAAAGTAGACTCGCCATCCTATGGAACAAAACCTATAAGTGTCCATATTCCATAATGTATGCAATAATGTTTACGATTAGACTCGCCCTCAGAGCCCCGATAAACGAATATTTGATTTAATATGACAAATCGATAATCTAAGCTAAAAACTTAAAAAAGCGACTTCAAACCCTAACTCTTCCGTGTAAATACACGATAACGATATGTGTGGCCTTGTCATAAGATAGATTTCATTTACATTACTACGGCACTTATAGCTAGAATGCAGTTAACCCCCCGGAAAGTCACAGGAACGCAAAAATTCGCGATTTCGTTGACTTGGATGACATCATTATTCCTGTTTCCTTTTTGTTTTAGAAAGCAAACATCTGAGCCAATTTCTAATTTTCGAAAAATGGGCCAATCTGGAAGGTCTCCATTTCAATATTATTATATTAATCTTATAAAATTTTATTTAAAAAAAAACCTAATTGAGAACCATTTTCTTTTTTAAAGTGTGTTAAATCGGATCTATGTAAAAATGTCTATAATCTAATTTGGTTTATTTCATTGTGCTTCTGGATCACTGAGAGTTCGGTTCTCCGATGCGTTAATAATTATTCGTGATAGAGGCTCTGTCTGATCCCCCCGCGCCGCTCAGACTAAATAGCTTGTCAGAGTCTAGCCTATACCGTACTCAGACCTATACATTAGCCCGCCATTCGAGGTTAGGTCACCCAAGTCAAGGATATAGTCATCTAGTGCCTGTGGCATCTCGTTATCAGTTCTATTGTCTCGTATGTACTAATAACACCGATATATTATGTCAAGCTCATTATAAGACATTGAGCTCAACTTATTGTTAGTTATTCATGACATGCAGACGAAGATTAATCTAGAATAAGAATATGTTATTTTGCTGACTCGCTTTTTGGACATTTACATCTTATTTTAAAGCCGCAAAGGATATAAATTGTTAGTATTATGAGCTATATTGATACCCTTAAACAAATAAGAATATTCTTCTAAATCGTAGCAGGCAAATAAACAAAAACTTCGTAAAGGCATAAACAATATTTTTCCTCTAGCCCCACCAGCAGGCTTTAGTGAATTTCTGTATTAATAAGCCGTACTTACTTCGGACTAGCTTACATATTGTATTACGAGTAGGATACTCAGACCAGTTTTAATTAATCTAGACTTAACCAAGCAACTTGAGACCTTCCACCTGCAATTTACTGCATAAATATTCTTATATCACATTTGGGACCGAGAATTATCGTTATATCACACCAGGGATTTCTGAGTCATATTTAGCAGGCCCTTGAATATTAACCCGATTCATATGATCCTTCATTAGTGCCCAAATTACCCAATTTGGTCTCCCCGAATGTATTTACTTTCTAGGTTTTTATCCTCCAGTCTGACGATACTCGAGAATACCAATGTTTTTTCTTTAGGTAGGTGATAGCTGATTGTTTGTGTATGCATGAGGGTGTGTGTGTGTGTGTGTGTGTGTGTATGTATGTAGAAGGCAGATAACATAACACTGTAAATAAACCACATAATCACAGAGAACCTAACCCTTGTTCCGTTTGTAGGACAAATGCGATTTGTAGATGTCGGAAAACGTCTAAATGGCAGAAATCTGAGAAATATATCGTTACCGTACCCTTCAAGCGTTCAATAATAACATGAGTAGGTGTCTGCTAATGGTTGTTACCGACTTATGTGCCCGTACAATTATATATCTTAGGCATAATGTACACTCACAATTAGGTTTCCGAACAAAAGTGTTATTTTTTCGGATGGATATCTTGCCACTCATCGTGTGAGAAACTTGAAAAAAACATTTGCGGGCGGGGGTGGGTTATGATATGACACTACAGTATCTTTTTCTATTATGGGCTGGCGGACGCTCTGATTAAACTTTGTGTATGAATTTCGTCAAAATACGATTTGCCTAAAAAGGTAATTTCAAAGGAAAAGCAGGTGTGTCAAAAACACCGAAATGTATGGCTGGCACAGGCCTGGCGCAAACCAAATGTATCTCAAAATAAAGAGAGCCTTTATTATAGTGATCCAAAAAAACATCAAATATCAAATTCGATGGCTAAGCTGTTTTTTTTCGTTTGAAGTCTTGCAGGAGTTCTTGAAAGCTATGAATTTTTAGTGAACAAAGTCTTGATTATTGTCACTTTTGATATAATTTATATTTTGCTGTACAATAAGATTTTAATTATATATTAAAGTAAATTAGTAAAATCAAAATTAATACCGGCCTGTTTATATGAAATACCGTTTTTAAATAGGTCGTAATTACGTAGGATTTTGCAATAAAGCAGAGACTATATGACTGTATGTGCAACGACGCAACGTACGATGGTAATGTTGTAGGTGTACAGAGAACGGGTGAGCCGGAAGGAACGTTAGATGTGAATTTTATACGTCCTTTCGATGGCGACCTATAGAATTCAGTATATCAAACAACACTCAACCTATGTAATTCTGACTTTGATAAAAAAAATATGAAAATGTCCTTAATAAAATTTCTAATAGGGTGTGAAAGGACCCGCCTTGATCAAAATATAGACGACTGCCTCAGATATGTATAAGCATTGCATCTAGCGATGCACACATCTGAATGCCTGAATATAAATTTTCCATTTTTCGAAAGCAACTGGAATAATTCAAATTTTCACAATTCTGAAAAAAAAAATGGTAAAAAGGTTATATACCTTTTTGGCAATTTCTGTAAGTGTAGGGGTTATAAAAACTTCAAGTACCATTTTGCGATGAACGCATAGCATAAGCGTAAAGGCGATCAAAAGAGTTTCTTGAGTGATACTCAATCTATGTCTGAGTCTGACCGACATTTTTGTTTACAGACGTCCGGGGAAAATTAAGATAACAACTATTTAATTATTTCATAACAAAAGTGCTATAAAATAAATGAAGACGCAGAAATTTATGAATTAATATTTAAATGCTATAAGCCAGTGATAAGTTAATTTTTATACACTGGGGCATTCTTCAAGCCAACTGCTTTATAAAAATCACGCGTGTCGTGACTTCCGGCTCACCTGTGGCTCAAGCAGGAAGAATTACCAGAGTGAAAAAGTGATCGAGTTCAGATAAAATGAACCTTATGTCATTGTACATAAGAATCACTGACAGTTCAATTCGCATACTTTTTCGACGCGTAATTATTCCTGCTTCCTACACTGTTCTCTGTGCACCTACAACTTTACCCAGTCGGACGCACGACCAATGTCAAGCACACGCCCTCGAGCACACTTGGGTAATGTAGTACCAAAAAACCCGTTATAGGTTTTAAATTTTATTACCATGGCATACGGTTCAAAATTGTGAACCCTCAAAAAAAAAACGAGGGGTTAGGACATCCTTATGTGAAGGGCTGGTCTCGCGACCGACAAAACGTCGCGTCGATCTAGTTTACAACTCGTCGATGTCACACGTCAATTTTATATGTCCTTTCGATGTGCGCCATATAGAATTAGTGTACCATCACAAAGCCTATCATTCGGACTTTAATATCGAATCGATGTACACATTAAATTTCTAATGAGGAGTGAAATTTATAAAACCACGTGTGACGTCACTTCCGGCTTATCTCGTTCTCTGCACATCTAGAACATCACCCCATTCTCCGACGTATAGGTATCTTCACGTATGTTGATGATGAAAGTGAAATCTATGTTCTATTTTGTAGCGACTATAAACTCAACAGAAAACTTCTTCGGTTGTGGCTCTGCCTACTATGCGAGAGGTCCCAGGTTTGAGACGTGGCTGAGGACAAAGAAAAAAAATCCAGCTCTTGGATGTTTATATGTGTGTGATGTCGCTGTACCGGTTTAAAAAAATTAAAAGATGTACACAAGAAATTTTTGGTTCTTATCGCCATTTTCTTAGCCATTTTGTTTTATTTGTTTATCGGTGAATACTGCACTCCCCGATCTTATCGGAAAAGATCATTAATTGAGTTTTGTGCATTGTTATTTGTCATTATACGATTAATTGCTCTTTCGAATTTTATTAAATAATTTTAAGATTTTTATCATATTTAATTTAATTTCTGTAAATAAGTAACTAAATTTCTATCCATTTCCAGTTTCAATGAGCAAAGAGTTTCTTTAACCTGAGTACGTAGTTCAATACTTACAAACACAAAACTCTTTTTCAATGTTTCAATGTACGGCCTTGAATGTAATTCTACCTAGTATTTAATTCATAATTCTTTATTGCACAAAGATAAATAAATAGTTACATTTGTTGAAAACATATGTACGAAGGCGAGCTTATCTCTAAAAAGAGATTTCTTCCAGAAAAGCAAGGCATGATAGGAAAAATTACCAAGAAAGGCTAGGCAGTGCACAATATCAAATAACTTATCTATAATAAATAATAAATAAATAAATTAAATATCTATAAAATATGTAAAATAAAATATCTATATAATAATAATATAATTATTATTATTTTATTTCAGATATCAAAGATCCATATTACATTAAAAGAAATCTACATCTAATTTAAATAATAAAGTCACACATACAAAAGGAAAAAAATAATTACAAAACTAAAACATAAAATTATAACTCATGCAATTAAATTAAATTCCATAAAATAAAGTAAAACAAAATGTCAGTAAATTTAATTAAAAAAATGTCAAAAAATAAAATTAACACCATTCAAATCAAATAAAAATGTCAAGTGTAATCAAATAAAAATGTCAAGTGTATATATACCAAACTACTAAATAAGTACCAATAGATACATAAACCTGTACATATAGTAATAATATACATACTATAACTACTATCATGAAAGAGAGAGGAAGTGCTCTTTTACTCTTTTTAAAGAGTATTAATTAAAAAGGTATACTCGTACAAAAGACTGTCGTTTTAGGTTTTTCCGTGTACAATGGTACGGAACCCTTCGTGTGCGGGTCCGACTTCCTACTCGCTCTTGAGCGGTTTTATTTTTACTTGATATCCTAACATTTTTCCAAATTCAGTATGGGGTGGGGTTATGTGTGACTTACCTGCGATTTCTGAATACGGTATTTGACTTCTAGTCAAAATATAATTTTTTTAGGAACTGTGAAAACGGTAATTTTGCTCCCGAGCTCTATGAATGTCTTTTTAGCACAAAATTGAGTTTATAAAATACAACTGCTACAACTGCTGTAAATATACAATTCTGATATTGTCAAACGTTTTCGTTGAAATAGGTTCAGATTGAGACATGTCTCTAGATTTATTGGACTACCTTGTCAAATACCGTATTGAGAATTTCACTAATCAAAATCATAAAATCGTAAGTATCGTTCTATCTCTGCAGATGTTACAAATAAGTATGATGCGACAGGACGACATAATTATTAACCTAGTGAATTTCTTAAATAAGAAATCGGCGCTTACTATAATGACATAGGTACTTTGGTATCATTCATGCATCATTGGTTTGTTGCAAATTATTGTCATTCATTCATTTGTTCATCAATCACCTTTTTTGCTTAAGTACCTTCATTTTTACGAAGGCATTCCTCTTCTTTCCTGAATACAGCTATACCAAATAATAACGAAGTAGCTAAAGGCTACCTCACGTAAAGCAGGTTTAGAATTTCCATATAATTTTCCGATTTATTATGTGAAAAATAAACTTTTAATGGCGCACGATTAAAAGTTATTTTACTTCAGAGACGATATCCAGGAAAGTTCGTTCACAACATGGATATTTGAGTAATACTTTCTGCTACCTATTTTATTTCGGTTACCATAACTCATTTATTATATATCATTTGGGTATAAAATATTTTATCTATACACGTATCATAAACCCTCTTTACTGTGTCCGAAAACCGCACGTTACGACCAGCATAATGTTAAGCTACTTGGTAAAAACTCATTTCTTGTCTAAATTATGACCATAATGTATCAATTTTCGACAAATGATGACATTCAAATTTCGAACGCCGACGCCCGCTTGCGTGCCGCCCCTAGTTTGTCTGTGAAGTTTAAACAAGCTAAACAAGTGCAGAGCAATTATCAAAGCCACCATGCCAGTAGAACATGCTGTTCCTGAACACATCAAAGAGAGCTTATGATATGTGTGTAGATAAACTAGTGTATGTAACTGAACAAATTAGGCATTAAAACTCTCGAGTGATATTATTATTATTAAACCCACTCTCGAGTTTTAATGCCCTCCATTATGTATCAGTCACATAAACTACTATCACGAAGCATTCAGTATTGTAGCGATGAAGCGTTTGTTAAAGCCTACTTGTACGTAAAGTGCCAGTTTATTTTATTTGTCCTTTTTTCCCGTCCTTCACCCTTCATCCTACTCACCGTTCTGCAAAATACACCTTCTACCACAAGCAAACGCATCGTAGTCTGTCTACAGCGCCCTGGGAGAGGCCCTGATCACTTTATTAATGAGGATCCTCCTTGGCCTATTTAATGAAATTCCTGCAGTACCCCCTCCCCCCCCCCCCCCCTCCCCCCTAGCCCGCCCTCCGCGCCCTTCGGTCCAGGCTAAATCTATTTTTCTTGCTGAATGGCCCTTAGTTACACATTTGCGTAATTTGGAGCCGAGCGAAAACGCTCACAGAAAAGCAGAAAAAGAAAAATCAAGAAAAATGTGTATCCACGTAATTATAATCTTAGTACAAAGATCCACATCATGGCATCTTGTTCTATGGGTATACACAGAAAATGCACCTTTGTGGAGAAGAGTATAACAATATTTAGGATTTACCGCTTTTAAAAAAAATCAACAAAACAAAAAATTTAAACACAGATGACGCATTGGTTTGGGTTCCGTGCAGACGAAGAAACAGGACTTAAATTTCAAGTTAGTTTTGTTAAGTTATTAACTTGGTGAATTATTTGCTCAGAAACAACCAGCCGCAAGTAATCCTTCAACAATTTCGATCAATCGACGTCACGAGGGGGGTATGTTAACATTATTTTAAAAGTATTTAGACATATATTACTCGAAATTCAAATAAATTTCTTGAAATAGGCTACAATTTCATATATAAAAAAAAATACTACGTTTATTTATTTAGCATCATCCATTGCCAGAATCGGTATGGACTTCAAACATCTGTGAATTGAATGCAGTAATCCTTGCATTCAATTATTTTTGATCGCCCGATCTATTGTTTTTTTTAGTAACATCCCTAGTGTTTGAAAAGAAAAAGAGTTCACTGACGTTACCTTATATCAATGTTCAGTTTTTTAAAACAAAAAATATTTATTAAGTATAGAATGGTTTATTACTCAACACAAATAGTGAAATTGCCAGCTTTTGTCATCATTACAATACATATGTATTTTAACTGAAAACGGGTGAGCAATTCGCCTTTTAAGTGCAACGAAAAATCACCAATATAATGTTTTTTCCTGAGCAAACCTGAGTCCTAAACTACTAGAAAAAAAACATAATTCGATCAATAAAAAAATAAGATAAAATAACACATTACAGCAATCTGCCATGTTATGTTGATACCATCAGAGCGGACATAACGCCAGGTGTGTAAGCTAGATTATTTAAGTAAGAGTTCATGTTTAGGCAAAGAGTTTCGTGAAACGTTTTCAAACTCATGACGTCACAAGCGACGCAATGACATCTGGAGCTTTTTCGGCGGAAGTAATAAAGTAACTAAAATGTAAGTATTTTTTTATATTTTAATTTGATTGAAATAGAAAGAAATATATGTGTACGGACTATAACAACCATTTTTAGGGTTCCGTACCCGAAGGGTCCTAAACGGGACCCTATTATTAAGCCTCCACTGTCCGTCTGTCACCGGGCTCTACCGGATCAACCGAAATAGGTAGAGAGCTGAAATTTTCACCGAGGGTTTATTTCTATTGCGGCCATAACAACAAATAATGAAATATACCAGTTTTTAAGAATTAAAAGAAATATCGATACAAGAAACTTTGGTATGGCCATTTTCTTAGCCACTTTATTTTATTTGTTTATCGGTGAAAACTGGAGTCTCCCGATCTTATAGGAAAAGTTTTTTAATTGCAGGTATTGCGTTTTGTCATTATACGATTAATAATTAATCTATCGAATGATAATAAATAATATTAAGGTCTTTATCATATTTGATTTTATTTCTGTAAATAAGTTACTCCATTTCTATTCAATTCTGGTTGAAATGAGCCAAGAGTTTCGTTGATCTGAGTAAATAGTTCAATACTTACATACTACATACACAAAACCATTTTTCAAAGTTTGACGTACGGCCTTGAATGTATAGTCTTACCTAATATTTAATATTTTATTATAAAAAAATAAAAAGGTTCTCGTACAATAGACTGTCGTTTTACGTTTTTCCGTGTACAGTGGTATATGGAACCCTTCTTGTGAGAGACCGAAGTCCAACTCGCACTTGACCGGTTTTTATTTCAAAATCACTTACCATGCGAATTAAGCAGTTCTAATTAAAAAAAAATAGGGTGTATCGAGTTATGAGCGGTGGCCTTGAATGCGCAGTAGTCACTTTCAATACCTGTACATATGCGCAGTAATTCCCGCCAAGATCGCCCAGCGCTCTTAATTCGTGGTGCGAGGTTTACCCTCCGTTGCAAGGTTACGGGTTACGTTGTTGAATTTTGATATAGTGTCAAATGTAACCTCTAAAAAGCCCTTCTATAGATTAGAACAGCAAATGTGCCGCGCTCTTGTGATTTGCAAGAAAGAAACCTAGGTACCTTACAAACCGAGCGTCGAACCATGAAAAGCCTTTACATTTTTACTTCCACGCAAATCTCGCAGCAAGCAGTGACAGGATAAATTTCAATTCACCTCGTGACCCGAGGATCGTGCAAACGGATCACGTTCACTCGTACGTCCCTACGCTGGGGTTTCAACTGATTTCTATGTAAAAGGGGTAGAGCGAGTAATTCTTCTGAATAAAAAAAACCGGCAAAGTGCGTGTCGGACTTCGCCACATTTAGGGATCCGTAACAAGTGTAGATTATAAGCATAAAAATGAGAGAAATTCAAGGAAAAGTCTTGGTATGTGTACGTAAAACATACATAATATAACTAGGACTCCCCTATTGCACAACTTTATCTGTCCTGCCTAGGTTTGCTGTAGAAATATCTCTTTTTATCTTTCTATTAACATTCCTGTGCAATAAAGAATATGAATATGAATATAAAAACTTCACCAAACTTAAAATCATAGGTCAAATATTATAAAAAAAGTAAAAAAATATTCTGACTTTGGTGGCTTCTCATTCCTTTGGTATCCAATATTTCTTAAACAAAAAATTCAGTTTTTAACCTACTCAATGAGCTCTAAACAATGATATCTTTACTCCATGGGGTAGGTAAATCCCAAGTGCAGGCAGCGTAACGGCCAAGCCACATATTTTTGACTAAAGTGTAGTTTGTGAAGTTAGGGCTTGCACAGTGACGGGCGTGTACTCTGTCTGTCCCTCACTTTCCCGCGTCAACACCCCCCCCCCCGCGGGGTCGGCATGCTAGAGGTGCTGATAACTTTTTGGAAGCCACCATGGCTCACAGTAAAATCTTAGACAGATAACTGTACAAAAAAGGGTTGTTTTTGTCCGTATTCCACACGAGCTGATGCCCGCTCAATATGTGGGGACCCGGACATAGCAGGGAGGTCTGACACCTGGGCATGGGAAATTCCATTTTTTTCCCCTCCAAAAAAAAAAAAAGAAGTGCGAGCCAAATGGTCTCGTCTAAGTAACATTCATGTTTTTTTTTTTAGGTGGGTAAAATTTTTTTCGGGCCACCAGTATGGGAGCGTCCCTTAAAAATATATATAAAAAAAAAATGATAATTTGTATCGCAACATCTTGTTGACCCAAAGTCAACAAGATGTTTATACTGTGAACATTTGAACTTGTCTCCGTTTGGCTGTAAAACCTGTGTGACAGACGACGGACGGACGGACGGACACTTGAGTGACAGCAACACGGCTCCGTTTGGACCCTTCGGTTACGGGACCCCAAAAAGGGGAATTTTTCGGGTTATTTGAACGACGTAATCCACTTTGCTTCATATGTTTGTTGAATGAGCATGACCTCCTCTCACGAAAGATGCCATGGATTTTATTACTCAGGTTGGCAGCGGCACATCTTGAATACCACGCAGTCCAGTAACACCATTCGTGTGACCACAGTACGCGCCGATATAGGGCAATATAGTTTTGTAATTGAGATGACTAGTGATCGGAAATATTCGAACAGTTCGTACGATTTTGATTGGCGTATGATATGATATGGCTCTGTAGCTTTAGGAATTTATACCATAATCCATTTCAATGACGACCCGAAGGGCCGAGTCGGCAGTGACCCTGCCTACGAAGCCAAAGGTCCCGGGTTCGAGTCCCGGTGGGGGCAAATATTTATTCGATGAGAACGGATGTTTGTACCCTAGTCATGGCTGTTTACCTATCAAAGTATACTATTTATCTATATAAGTATGTTTATCGTTGTCTAGTAACCAAGATACAGGGAATCCTAGTTTGGGGCTAGATCAATGTGTGTATATGGTGTCCAAGGTATTATTATTACTATTATTATAATTAATGTTTTGAACGATGTTTGCCAACTTCAAGTTGAGGTTTGACCAATCACAAAGGGAATATTACTCACGAGATGTCATTCAAAGCGATTGTAATATCAATATGAAAGTAAGAAAGTGGCCTCGATATGTCAAGAGATACAGATTCGTGCTACATGTCGTTGGAGATGTCAGATTCGACAGGCTGAGTGCAAAGGGTTGAATCCTAGTGGGTATTACAAGTGAAAGCTGATATAGATTTATTTTTCAGAATACCAATATCGAGAATGAAGCACGATGTATACCTATTATTGAACGAGCGAGCAAAGCGAGCGAAGCGCCTCAGTTTGGAGATTGGCTAAAATGCGTCTGTCAATCTGTTCTCGCCTACAGGTCGCATTTTCCAACCGATTTTAACGAAAATTGGCACACAAGTTCCTTGATTAATTAATTTTTTTCGTCCATCGCAGTTTTTGATTGGGGGGAAAATAGGGGGGATTTCGATCAAACTTAAGAAACACACTAAGGACTTCTACACAAGATGTTGCGAGTGGATCGAGGAAAAAGGGGGGGGGGGGGAGTTTGATGTAGCGTTACATATGGAAGAAATAAATAAATAAATAAAAAAAAATAAAAATTGAAATTGAAGCGAGGACTACTTTTCTCACAGTACCACTAGTTAGGCTAGACAGTCCACCCAAACTGTAGCTTCATCGTGTAATTCTCACATTTTGGTATTTCATTCGCTTAAAAACTCAAAAAAACTCAAACTCAAAACGTTTATTCTGTAAATAGGCCACAAGGGCACTTTCACATGTCATTTCATTTCATTTTTTACAGAACATTTGGTATTAAATTATCAGAAAAAAAAAGTACTTAATTATTGTTTCTGAGAGATGTAAAGAGTCTCAAATGTCATAATAAAATAATTAAAATATAAATAACAGAGATGTATAGTCTCTTTAGTGAATAATACAATGATGATAGGAGATGTTATGAAAAAATATCCTTAAATAGCACGATTTTTGGCACGAGCTGTCTTTTATTGCGACTTTGCTTGTTAATGCGATTACGACTCGTGTTCTGATTAGTAAAATTTTCATTTGGCAGGCATCACGATTGATATCAGAAATGCATAATGAGACTACAGTGTCCCTTCCACGACGACCTCTGCGGTTGTGGCTCCGCCTGTGAGAGGTCCCGGGTTCAGTCCCGGGGGTAAAGAAAAAAAACCCCAGGTCTTGGATGCCCCATACTAAGATACCCTGTGACGTGGGTACCAGAACAGCGACGTCACACTAATATAAACGTGTGTGACGTAGCTGTTCTGGTACCCACGTCACAGGGTACCTTAGTATGGGGCCAGAAGCAATGTATATTCATGTATGTAATTTTTTATATTTATGTTATGTTTCTCTTCCATATAAATTTGACACATCGCTAAGTTTGCGGGGTCTCAAAATATGGAATCATGACAATTTGCGCGTACTGTCAGTTGTAATGAGACAAAGCTTAACGCCAATGCATCGAGCCGGTTTAGCATTATGTTTATGAATAGAAAATCAATGCCATGCCTGCGGTTGGAGCGGTAAAGGATTCATTTACATTTAGGTGTTCACCGATCAGCCCGAGCGTGAATAGTGTCTATTGTGTTGCCAGAGTATTATGCAGTGCCATCTGCGGTTAAATGTTGTAACGAATTGGCCAATTGAAAGTGCACCTTTCATGTCATGCGCAGTTTGTGAATTGCTGATATTTTGATTAAGTACTTCAATCCCTGTTTTTGTGCCACTTGTAAAACCCTTTTCCCTTTGAAGCCCACGGTTTTTCCTACGTATGTTTTATATTTCCTATATTGTGCAGTCTTACTTTTACTTACTAATTCGAGCTCGTCTATATCGGCCTCTCCTAGACTGGTCTCCTCGGCGATATTCGTCAGGAACATGCTCGGCCTCATCGATACACGGTTCCGGTACTTCGATGATTTCTTGAACAAATCCTCCTCTTGCACGCCTTCCACCTTCTCGTCTTCCAACGAAGCGAATTGCTCATAAAAGTTTATCACACCAGATAACTCACCGTCAACGTTATCAGTTTTATCTATAACATCAAGCTTGTTAGCCGATAGTCTTTTATCTGCGATTTTTCTATACCCATCAGGGTCTGGATTCACTGAAGCAACAGGAACCTGGATTCGATGGTCGGCGTATTCGTATGCCAAATCGAATCCTCGGCCTTCAAATAAACTTTTGAATTTGGCCCAGCAGTTTGGACTGTTTCCTTCCTCGGGCCGGCTGGACGAGGTGGAGAATACGCGCTGTTTTTTGCCAGACATCGTCCTATATTTTTATTTATTTTCAAGAGTTTCGAACAAAATGCGATGAAAATGACTTAAACACTCCACTCCACACCGGAAGACTTGATTCAAGTACTTCACATTATATGAGTTGATTAGAATACTTTATCAATCCGTGTTCATATCATATCTTGACGGCGCAATACATTGAGACGTTGGGGATTATTAGCGTCCTCGTATTTAAATCTGTGATTGATAGTTCTAAACAATAGTTCCTAGATCAAATCATAGTGATAACGTTTAGTAATCTTACACTGGATTCAACGTGTACAATATATTTTAAACGCTGAGGGCTTATTTCACGGGCACCAAGAAAAAATACTCTCAAATAAAAGCCTAGTGCCGTGACGATCAGATTATCACCTGTCAATTAATGTCATTGGAACCTTGGTTCGTTCGGTGATGTCTATCTGTCGAATTGTCGATCGTACGGTTTAAATCATAGATTTAATATTACTCAAGGAATAGAAACTCCTTCGTCGGAAAGTACCCGCCTTGCCGTTTAATGATTAATTAAGGATCTTGGATTAATGAAGGATTTTGTATGTAAATTCAAATTTGGAATCGGATTAATGGTTAATTTAATGTTTCTGAGTACGGAGAGGCTACAGTTATTTTACCACATAATTAAATCACATTTTATTATTTTCAAACCCTCTAAGAATCACTGCGTTCCGTTCTTGAAACAAAAGAAATCACGCACACAAGTCACTCGCGCTTCACCTTAACTTTCTTTCACTTATAATTTTTCAAGATTGTAACACAACTCTGTAAAGTGATTTGACACGACATTGTAGTCGAAAGGCCGTAGGGGTACTAGACCTAATTTCACCTACTGGACGATAAGGATTCTGATAAGTGACAAAACAAACGATTATCGCCGGTTTACAATCTTAAGCAGTGATTGCAGGTTGGAAGACATATTGTGATAGCGAACGATTGGATGGACAAAGAAGTTCGTCATCTAAAGAGCTCCGAGGTCTAATGGGTTTCACGCTTGCTTCTAACAGGAGATGCAGGTTCGAATCCTGACCATGTATGTATCAATGAGATAATTAATGTATCTTAAGTACATTATCGGAAGTTCAGTGTTGCGGATTACTCGTTATGCTGTAGGACCCCGGCTACCACCGCTACTTGGTAGTGATCATAAACCCCTCCCGCACTGAGCCAGCGTGGTGGAGTATGGCTTAATCTTACTCTTACAATCGTAAAGACCTGTGCCCATCGGTGGGGACATTAATGGGATATATTAATACTAATTAGGTATTGAATTTCATTATGATATGTCCATATATTATCTATTTATTTTATTAACAGGAATTTAAAATACCACACTAGGACACAATCATTAGGGTATACAGATTATACCTACCTATTTTATACATTTGTTTCGTAGGCTATAAGCACCAATATAATAAGCATAAGCACCTGTTAAAACTTACAAAATAAACATTTAATTAAACCAACTAATTAAACCTACTTTAAACAAAAAAAAAACATATCAAATAATGTAATTTAACTTCTAACGTAATATACTTGCCACAGGGTGATAACTTAACAAAAGTTTAAACTATTGCTCGCTGCATCTTCAGCAACTCCTAACGCCTCGCCTTCTACTCGCAATAGTGCTCCCACCATTATCACCACCGATGACTCTCTGGCTCCTGGCGGTAATACCTTCGACATCGCTTCATCGGAAAGCCGACTTGAAGCACTGATTCATAAGGGCAATGAAGCGCAGAAGTCAGAGATTAGGTGAATTATTAAAACTAAAAATTCAAAAGCAAATCACTTCACTGACTGTCCAATTTGAGTCCAGACTAACTAAAGTTGAGATAAAAAGCGAAAAAATTGCTGAACCAGAGAATAGTTTATCGGCCTCCAAGAGACGAGTCTCTTAACTTAAGTACCAGTTCGGCACGCACCAACAGTGGCTGCGCATGAATGACCTCGAGATCTCCAGCGTCCCCGAGCTGAAGAACGAATCGCCCCATGACATAACGATCAAGACGCATACGCCGGAGTTGAGCTTAAGACAGACGACATAGAGTTTGTACACCGTGTACAGGCGATGAAAGCCAAACCTGGTCACCCAAAAGCAATCATAGCGAAACTTCGTAACCGCGCTTACAATAATTCTGTTGTAGCTGGCCTTTTCAAGAATAAAGGTATAAAGACAACGGACATCGGAGTAGACGGAAGCGAGCATAAACTGTACGTGCATGATCATCTTACACCCCCAACAAAAATATGTTCATGGATTTAAAGGAGGTCTGCAATAAGTTTAACTACACATAAATTTTGGACGAAACTTACGGTTTTCAACTGTTTGCGTCGGTTGCCCACCGGCGTTGAACACCTCCGTAGAGACCTACTATGTGTCCAGGAAGCAGCTACTGATCTCATCGACGAATTTCAGACTCTTGAACTTCACCAGTTTAACATCATTACCAGCAGCAGTGGAACTCACGATCTGGTCTTCAGCAATTCGCACTCGTCCTCTTACGCTTACCAAAGAGGGTGCTCATCCATCTCTTGAAATTCTGGCCAATGACCGAACAGCGTCTCCACTTTCAGAGTCCAAATGTGCTAGGTACAGATTTCGCAAATGGGACTAAAATTCCCTTCATGTTATGCTCAATGACTCTGACTGGTACGGGATCCTCTCTGAAGGAACGGTTGATGACGCGGATCATACGCTTTACGCCATCATCAACGACGCTATTTGTAAACATGTGCCCCTGGCTGGATACTCGTAAAAAGAAGTCATACCACCCGATTTAAATAATAAATAATAATAAATTTGGTTTAGTGAGGCACTTGTCAAGATCACCAGGGATAAAGCCAATAGCCATAAAAAATGGAAACCGTTTAAAAATCAACACAATTACCGACAATGTACCCGAGTAAAACAAGCGAGAGAGCCCTATACCAATTAAAGAGATAGAAAGAGTGGTCGCCAACCTCCAATAGGAGATGGCACCCGAAGAAGAAGAAAGGGTGACTTTTATTATATGGACATCTAGATCTCCATAACGCTCTCTCGCTCAAGTGCATCTGAGCATATCTATCATATATTTTATTATTATCTGACAGCTAAGCCAGGATACCATGGCTCACAGTTAAATTAATAACTGTACACAAACACTGGGGTTATTTTTAGTCCATATACTACACGAGCTGATGCCTGCTCAATGTGGAGGGGCCCGGATATAGCAGGGAGATCTGACTCCCGGACATGGTTAATATCATTTTTTCCCCCTCACACAAAAAAAAGCTAAGCCAGGATATAATATGTATTATTCTTTATTAAAAATTGTACTGTGGTAGAAAAAATCAGTCAGTCTATATGTAGGTGGCGTTAGCCCTGTTTGATGGTTATACTTTGTTTAAGTTTGATAGCGTTAGAAATAAGCGTATATGTATGTATCTCGATGACATTCAGAGAAATCGAAATAACAATCTTTTTACACTATGTTTCATATATTGTAATGTAAATCATACCGACAGATGGTATAGTTGAACATTTAAATTTTGATCTAATGATGAAACGACACGATGAGCGATATCTGAGTTTAACTAGTTTAAAAAGAACAATTTTTCGATGTACGGTGCAATGTAAGGCGATGGACGCTCTTCTTTATATTATAACTCTATGATAGTACCATCTCCTAATATCTAGCCGGACTTTTACATTAAGTTATTGTTGGATTGATCTTGGCAACTTAAGTCTTTCATCTTTCTGTACTGTGTTTCTGTTCTGTGTCCGAATCGTCACTAAAAATATTTAAATTAAAAGGTAAAATTCGGACACAGTGTCCCTGTAATTTGTGTCCCAAAAGTCAGCAAGCCGACAAAACTTGGTAGGATTGAAACGAAAAACAACTTTATTATTTGAGGACGAACAAAATGACAATTAAAAGCTCTGACTTGCTTATTATTTAAAATCTGTTTTATTTATTTATCTGTTTAGTGACCGAGCGAGCGAAGGGCTCCATTTCGACAAGATAGGAGACCGAATTTTGCTTTCGCCTGTCTCTGTCTCTATGTGTGTCTGTCAGTTTCGGACTAGGGGCCGCAGATTTCCAGCAATCCTCACAAAACTTGGCACACGTGTTCCTTGAATTAAAAGATTTTGTTGTCGAGAGCTTTTCTTGATTATCCCCTTGCCCATAATAGTCATTTGATGGGCGGTTATCTCAACTATGTTGAATTTCTTGATCTTTAGGTGCCAGTAATATTGAATGTGGTTTAATAATGGGGTTCAATAAAAAGAGAGGTAGGTAAATATCTTTTCGAATGAAATTATTAATTTTAAAATAATTCATCATCATCTGGACCGGATCTTCGCTATGGAGATGCAGATTAAAAGATATTTTGTTTTAATTCGAACATTTGAATTAGTTTGAGTATTTGTTTGCGACGACAGCGTCATTTATTTTTTTACACAGTGAAAAGCAGTGGACTACGCCCACATACGCAAACAAAACTCCGTGAGTTCGTCATCAGAAAACACTCCGGTATCACAAACGTTGGTCATGGATCCGACTGCTGCTGCGAACCGAATCATATATGGTTACCATGGTAACGGTCGGCGACCGCTGCCACGATAAGATAAAACGACAATAGTTTCGAACGTTGCACGCAATAAGTAAGTATCGCTAACCAAATCATGAGCGTACAGTGGTAGACAGGAGTCGATGACCGTTATTGTAACGCTAAATCGAAAAGACTATACCCATCAATATAATAATAATACCTTGGACACTACTTACACACATTGATCTAGCCCCAAACTAGGATTCCCTGTATCTTGGGTACTAGACAACGATACACATACTTATATAGATAAATATTATAATTAGATAGATAAACAACCATGACTAGGGTACAAACATCCGTTCTCATCAAATAAATATTTGCCCCCATCGGGACTCGAACCCGGGACCCTTGGCTTGAGTTGAGTTGATGACCTTTTCGCAAGAAACATATGGTCGTAAACGTTTTTTTAGGTCATTCTAAAACTAGTAGTGGGTCGGCTGATTGGACTGATTCCCAACTACTGTTCCTTCCTACTATATAAATTTGGTCAGCTAAGTCTAGACCTTACTCGATTAAAATAAGCGAGTGTATATGTGTCACGGTCAAAGTCAATTATTCGGTTATTAGATTTTTTACGACCTGTCGATTCTGTTGATCATGATACGCTACTAATGAAATTAAATCATTAACGAGTTAGAAATAAAGCTTTGGATCTACCTATATCATACTTAGCGATATAATTGAACGGCGTTTTATCTGTTGGATCCGGTGTAAAAATGAGAAATTTGACAGATAAATTGTTGACTGCATACTTCACTGGTCTCAAAATAGAAAGACAAAAAGAAGATATGGTGATATCTTTAACCTTGAATTGGTTCACAGTTAATAATTTTTTGTTATACGCTGGTAAAACTAAGTGTAAACGTAAATCAAATGTATCAAATTCTCCCTTCCAAATGTCAGACACGTTGGGACCAGTTTAGTTTTAGACAGCAACACGTCATAATTAGTAAATGATACGAAGTTTCTTAGAATATCCATTGATAGAAAATTGCAGTGGGGACCCCAAATAGATAATTTATCTGGTAGATTAAGTTCCGCGACGTACGCTTACACAATAGGAACATGAGACAAAACACGGATGTAGCTACATCTAGGCTAGTCTATTTTAGTGTCATAGATAGGAATGTTAGCTTGTTGTAGGGGAAAGCAGCGGATATTCAAACTATTTTTATATTACTGAAAAGAGCTTTTCAAGCAATATATAATTTCAAATGCACAGACTCCCTTGTATTGACATACTTTCTATTCTTCTAACCCTACATTTTCAACTTTAGCGATAGCTGTAATGTTGACCTAAGAAATAAGCACAGATTAGTTGCGCCCCGGTTAAGACAGTTGTATCGCGAAAGTTAGCAATTCTTTAAATGGTGCATTATATACTGCAAGATTTTAAAATTGCCATTTGAGCAATTTAAAACCATCTCAAAACGGCTTTTGCCTAAAAAGGGATATTATGCTGTTTAAGATTACATAAATGAGAAGACTTTTTGAGGTTAATATAAACTCAACCCAGAACTCGCTTTTAATAATTTTTTAATTATTTATTCCTGCTCATTATTTATGATAATTAATTTTGTTATATTAGTATTTAGTGAAACAACCAATTTCAAAAGTGATATAAACTGTAAGTCGGAGTTACTTCGCTCTTCTTCTCCCACAGTGGTCCAATGTAGAGAAGAGGCGAAAAACGATGTTTACGAGTTATTTGTAAATATCTACAGTCATAAAGAAATTCTGACTTTAATTTTGTCTGACCGGCTATTATTCGTAATACAGTGCCACCAAACTTGGTCAAAGTGAGATCAGGCAGATTTTATCACAATATTGCACGAATTTTTTTAGCCTCCTCTCCCTCTTTTCTTAAACAACGGCCCCAAACCACACACTTTGGTGATTAATAAAAATAAATAAAGTATATATTAAAAACCGGCGGACATGAATAATCGTAACATATGAATCAATTACTTACGGCGACGTCGACTAGAGGCTCGTCCTCCGGCGTGAGCGCGAGCGAGGAGCGGCGGCCTGCGCGCGCGCCGGGGGACCCACTCGAGCTGCCTGCGAGAGAGAGACATGTATAGAATGTAGAGCGATCGAAGTAGTCAGTGGAGAGAAGACAAGTGTAGGCTGGCGGTGATTACAATGACAATCTCTTTAGGCAACCGAATTACATCTACTCATGTGGAGTCATCTTTGGATGTAGTATTAATTCTAAAACGTTTCTAAACCTCAGAGCAAGTACGAAAGTTCTATTGTATTGTTATATAATTTGTATTCTGCGTACAGTCTTTTTCCATAGAGGTCCCTAGATTAATGGCCGTCACGGGCGACGTCGGCGGCATTTACACAGAGTGACATTTAATTAGCTGACCATATTTTGGAGAATGATAGTACCCATAATTATGAACAACTTTCCCAAAGAAACATATGGTCGCAAATGAAAAAAAAAACGTCCCCCAGGACATTGACCCGATCAGCTGATTACAAGTTACTATGGGAGACCCAAATATTTTTTTGTTTGCGACCATAGGTTTCTTAAGGTAAGTTGGTCATAATTATGGGTACTATCAGTCCCTAAAATATGGTCAGGTAATTAAATGTCACTTTGTATATCAGGCGATATCTCTTTCCCATCCAAAATCCAGGCGTCCATACACGGGAGCTATAATCTGCGATCAGATTTGGTATGGATGGATGGGATAGATACCGGGCGATATATTAATACCCGTCGCGCCGTCGGCTGTGATGAGCTTGAAAAAATGTTATTGTTTTAGTGGTTTTAACCCTTTCGCTTCTCTGCTGGCCGGAAAAGAAAAATAATGACACAACAATTAAGGCAAATTTTAGGTTTTTTGCCCATAAATGGCCAGAATAGAATCTACAGTCCTCTAGATGACGTCTGTCATAAAAGTTGCGTTTTAGGGTTTACGCGAGTCTACAGGTTAATGTCCTTTTAGACAGTACGTCGACAAATGTGTTTGGGAATTTTACAGTTTACTACCATTCACGTCAGTGGAAATGGAAAAGTTTTGTTTTTTGCATCTTATTATTATAAAACGGTCAAAGATGATATTACTATACTTTGGACGTCAAGCTAATCCAGTTATATAATTTAAGGCGATGGTGGAATAAAAATGCGCTGTCGAGTGGAAGTGAGATGCAATAATTACTCGCGAATAAGAAAAAGCGGGATGCCAATAATGCACTCGCGACTAATCTGAAACAACGTAAGCGCCAAAACGTAAAAAAAAATCATAAAAAATAAACTATTTCAGGGAATTAACTTTCAAATTGAAAATCGTTAGAAATAACAATTGTTCATACATTGCAATTATCACACAGTCATATTCACTTACTACTGCGGTGTAATAGGATAAAACCATAAAAAAAGGGTTGACTTTATTTTCTATCGAGAAAATTTTATCCAAACATGTTTTCCAATTAAGAATCTCTAGATTATATAGTCAAATTATATATACCAGAAATTAATTACGATTTGCCCAGTATTTCCTGAAAAACACATGAAAACAGCACCCCATATTTATTTAATCCGCGTCTTAACTAAGCGAATAGGTAGACGTACGATCTCGGATTGTATGGATTCAGGATAGTCTATCCCATGTGCAGATAAACATAAACAGTTATATACAGGCACATACATTGTTTCTGACTCCACACTAGGATACCTTGTGCCATGGGAACCAGAAACAGCGACTTCTCACACATTTTAACATCCAGGACCTGTTTTTTTTTCATTAACCCCAGCCGGAGTTCGAACCCGGGACCTCTAGCATGGTAGGCAGAGCCCCAGAGGTCGTAAATTTTACTAATTCTCTGGTAAACAAAGGTCTGTTTCACATACACATATTGCACACCTCCTTTGTTTAGCTCCAATAAGATCGGATCAACACGACTGACCGAGTTCGGTCTAAGATTAGGTGTACGAATATACGGTACATTCAATCCGGTATACTGTATGGGGTTAATCTGGCTCAACACAGACCTTGCTGTTAATAACTTTGTAATTATTTATTCCTGCTTATTAAATGATATTGTAATATTTGTATTAGTTAAGCACAACCAATTTTTAAAAGAGATCTAAAAATCAATCTGTGGGCGTTTCTACGCCCTTCTTCTCCCACAGTGGTCCAATGTAGAGAAGTGGCAAAAAATTACGATTGCTAAGTATATGTTAATATCTACAGTAATAAAGCTGCTAGCGGGCGGCTCGCACCGCACGGTGGCGCGCCTGCACTTTAATGTGAGCCGGTTTCCAATTAGGAGCTTCACTTTTGATTAGTTGAAATAATGTCTCATAAGTTTCTTTTCGCTTGTCAGGTAACAACGCGTACAAAACTGGCACCACTTTGATGTGTTCTCGGTCGCTTCCCAAATCTACATGCAATATCACTAGTTGATAAAAATTTCGTTGACATGATTTAAAAGTGCCGTCTATGTAAAAATCTTTATTTTCCGATAATAGTTTTTTTAATTCATGACACGAAAATATCCATTTTCGGGTGTCATTTTCAGTGTAGTCGGCAAATAATAAGTGCGAAAATTTTTTTGGTATTACAACATCAATGGCTTTTTTGAATGTAATATTTTTTAACCCTAGTGCTCCATAACGTTTCCTGTATAACTTTTTTTTTTACGTTTTCAAACTTAGAAATTTTCGAGACTTTGTCTAAGCCTGCATCTTGAATTTTGTTATTTATGTGCTCATATATATGAGAAATAGGTGTCTCTAAGTCATTGACGACTTGTTGGTCTAAGCTGTCCATGTACTTTTTGACTTCATTCTCAGCAAAGTCTGGGTTGTGGTTATGGGAAGACTCATTAAATAAGACTCTCTCATCTTCACTCATTTTCACGACTGCATAGCATTTAGCCTATACACATCTCCACAATATAGAATTGTCTTTATTTTTCCTTTTAATACGGTAACGGAACCCTGACCGCATCATTATACGACCGCCTCGTTGCAAGGATACAAATTCTATAGTATCCGAACTAGACGATGCTGCACCCGGTTTGTATGGATATGGCTGCATTTTGTTTAAATATCCGTGGAAATCCCAAAGAAACTTGAAAGCGAAGAAATCTTCAATGAAAAATCAAAGACAGTGACATTAGAAGACAGATACGTAGATTAATGCGAGTCAGTAACAAGGAGTTATGCAACCTATTTCTTGATTTATCAGCTATAGGTCAGTCATATCTAACACAAATGCTAAAACTGCAAACTAACGACTAGTTGTGAATGTATAGCGGTAGAGAGTGGTCGACTGAACCCGCGGGCTCAGTAAACCCTTTAGCGGTAGAGAGTGGTCGACTGAACCCGCGGGCTCAGTAAACCCTTTAGCGGTAGAGAGTGGTCGACTGAACCTGCGGGCTCAGTTGGCCAGACAGGTGGAACGACTCATCCACGCAAAAAATCGAAAGGGGTCATTCAGCCCGCGGGACGATTTTTATGTGGGATCAGATGACCATGAATTCAAAAATACAAGAGAAATACGTTAAAAATAAATAGAACTAAAAAAATAATACAATGTGACTCTATAACTAACTCATTTGAACAAAAAGTAAAACTTCAGAAAAAACCGACTTGAATTAAATCCCATTTGTAACAGCCTACCCATACATGTTTTAATTAATTAAAGAGTTCCCTTTACTTCTGCATGATGCCATCATCAGATCCTGACCTTCGATGATAAATAGTTGAGAAGCTCTCCTGGTACCTCACCATCATCATCATTTCACCAGTATGCATTATGACGAGCATACATTACTGACTAACCTTAATACATTTATATCATCGCAACCTAGTATTGAGAGTTTCGGTGGCCATCTTGTCTTCATCATCAGTTCCATTTCACTTCAAAATTATACTTCAAAATGGTAATTCACGATTTACTATGAAAAAGAAAAAATGTTATAGGTCTGGTTGAAGATTTCTATGGATTTCTTCAGGATCCCATCATTAGATTCTGATTTGATACCAATGGGACTAATCGGAAGGTAAACCCTTTCAATTTTTTTTTTGGAAGTAGGTCCGACTCGACAAGTTGTAAACCTTCTCCATTTGTGAACGCGATTAAAACCTAACCTAGGGCCAAATTACTTGTCAAGACGAATCAATTCTGTTGCACAGCCTGTTACGCATAAACCATGTAGGTTTCCGTGATCGCTCCGTAAACATTGTATAAAAAAATAAAACAATTTGTAACATGGATGAATAAAAAAAAAAAATATATAAAAAAAAAAAATAAAAAAAAAACTTACACAACTGTTTTCTGAAACTAAAATTATGAATAAAGTGTAATTAAAAATTATGATCGCATGACAATATGAGTCTTTCTTCCAAATAAAGCGAACCAATGAACAGGTTTGATGTAATTATATATTCAAGTCGTTCAAGTTCGAGAGTATAGTTGTGAAATAGTCAATAGTCAATAGTCAATAGTCAAAGTACTTTATTACTGTAGATATTTACATATACTTAGCAAACGTCATTTTTTGCCTCTTCTCTACATTGGACCACTGTCAGCGCTGCTCAAGATCAGGCGCATTCTAATGAAGCTTGCAAGCCGGCTAGCTAGCCGCATAAACTATACTCTGAGATTGCATATGGTATACAGGGTGATTTCGGGGTCGTGATCCCAACCATTTTTTTCTGACTCAGTAAATGATTGCGATGCTACCTGTATTCATTTTAATTGAAACAAATATGATTCATTATTTACGTATTTTTATTTAAAAATTATTATTGACTCAAAATGCGTGGTCACCCTACTTTTAATATTACACCTTTTTATAAAACAAACTCTCTGATAGAATACTTAATAATTTATGAGTAATAATGTCACTGTTGTCAATGTTTTCTTGGGAAATAGTAGGGTGACCATGATATCGAATTATCGCAGTTTTTTTTTGCTGACTAAAATAAGTCGCTGGTGTACTGTTAGTCCTAACCTATCGTGATCCTTAGGAGAAAGTAAGTTAAATGCTTCTTTCTTGCTCCACGACCCCGTAATCACTATTGAAAGTGGAATCAATCGAGTCAACCAATCTATAGTGGGGCCATTGACTTTTGCTCTATAGTGGGGCCAAGATCAGAGGTAACATTTGACACTCCATCAACATTCAACAACGTAACCTATTATTGGAGAGCACACAATATTATTTATCTATCATGCTCTCTCTCTCTTTATTGCGTCCAAAAACCGCACGTTACGACCAGCATAATGTTATACTACTTGGTGAAAACGAATTTCTTATCTGAATATTGGTATATTACGACCATAATGTATCAATTTTCGATAAATTATGACATTCAAATTTCGAACGCCAACGCCTGCCTGCGTGACGCCCCTAGTTTGTGGAGTTGGTACTACTGAACAAGCTAAACAAGTGCAGAGCAATTGTCAATGCCACCATGCCGGTCGAACATGCTGTTCCTGAACACATCAAAGAGAGCGTATGATATGTGTGCAGATAAACAAGTGTATGTAACTGTACATAATTAGGCATTAAAACTCTTGAGTGATATTATTAACACGCTCGAGTTTTAATGCCCTCCATTATGTATCAGTCACATAAACTACTATTAATTATGTTTTCAATGTTAAAACTGCAAGATTGCTTTTTTTAGTTAAAAATACACTTTTATTGTAGAAATGTCAAAAGGTCAATTTTACGATTTACTTTGACCAACAATCCATTCTAAACATAGTAAACGTTTTTGTTCTTAACTACATTTTTACAAGGTCACGTGATGTTACGTGGGTGAACCCTTTTTCTTTTTTAAACACTAACGGCCTTACTAATAAAAGAAGTTATTCACGGTTTAACTTAAACAGTGTTTTGTCTTGCTTTGACATCTGACATTTACTCGACATATGAAAAAGACAAAACACAGAGTAAGTTAAACCGAGAATAACTTGTTTTATTAGTAAGGCCGTAGGAATGCTACCCTAAAAATCGATCGTTCGATCAATTGAAAGCAATGATGACTGCATTATATTCAAAGATGTTTGAAGAGCATGAATCGATTCATTCAATTTAATCTTTTTTTTTACCCGGTGTACCTCTCTATGAAGGTAAGACTGACAGATGTCAAATGTTACCTCAATCTTGGCACCACTCTAGTTTACCTACTAATGTCAAGGTTTGTCCATATCATATGATTACAAGTATTTTCATCATTATATGGTTGTCTTTAGATTTTGCCCCGGGGGCAGAACTACGCCTCGTTTTTGTGTAATTGATGATTGAACTTTAATTGACCGGTTAAATGTTAATGTTCCAAGTTGTAGAATTATCTCTGCACCTGTAAAGAGGTTAATGCTTATCGGTAATGGTAGAGCGTATTATAGGATCCTGTTTTTTTGTCAATAATTATGACCTCTGTTGTTAATCGAGGCTCACCTTTTTTTTGCCGATTTTGTGTTTCGGATTTGTAGCTTGATTTTTTATACCTGATGAGACATCAATCAGGATTGCTTTTAAAATTGACATTTCGAAGGATCTTCGCCGGCCGTAGAGCACAATTATTTGAAGGGAAAGTGGTAGTAGTTGTGGTAGTTGAATTTTGGACATAACATATAAAAATAAAGTACATAACAGCTCACACTGCAACATGGCTGTTACGTCAGTCGCTTCGACAGGCCAGTGCGTTAATTATGTGTTTTTTGTGTGTTTTGCAAAAGGCACTAACAAATTTTGTAAAAAAAAAAAACACGTAAGCACCTTATAATATTATTACTCCTAGATCCCCTCGTTGTAGGTAAAAAACATCTATATTTTATACCGTATAGTTTTCGTTGAGATTAAGACGTGTTAAAACACTAAGATTAAAGGAAAATAACATATATTTTTTCTGGATTTGGAAAGAGTCTCCTTTAGTTGGAATAACGTTTCAAAGATGGGCATTTGACGATACCCTTCGTCTTAAAGCAATTTTGATGCGACTTTTTTTTTTAAGGACATGAATGTAATTAGCTAATTATCATTTCAAAATTTATATCGCGTTCCTAAACGCAACGCTGTCAGAGATACAGAATCATGCTAGCAAACGCAAAACATTAAAAAATAATTGAACATCGCACATAGAATCCTTCATGCTTCCCGTGCGGAGCGGCAGGGGTACAGTTGCAGAATTAGAATATCTACAAAAGTTGCTTAGCAAAATCGGTAATTATTATTAGAGATAGATAGAACATATTTTCATTCATTCGTTCATTCATTCATTAATATTGTTAATTATTATTGACCGAGCCAGCGAAGCGTCTTCGTTACAGGATTCGCCAAAATGCTTTCGTCCGTACGTTCCGTCCGAAAAAAACATCCGGACTCACATCCGGACTTTGTCCTCTACAGGCCGCATTTCTCAACTGATTGTCGTGAATTTTTGTGAGCAGGTTTAATAACTTACCAGATTTTTTTTATCGATTCAGTATTTTTTTAAATGGCGGTGAGGGTTTTAAAATTTAAAAAAAAACCGCTACACTCCAAACAGTTCCACGGATATTAACAAATGAGGTGTCGTTGGATTTGTAAAGACTGTGGCAGTAACAGGCTATATAATGTTATTGAAAAGTCAATAGGTTGGATTTAAGACCGCAAAATGTAGTATAGTATATATATATAGTGTAGTATAGTATGTAGTAATATATATATATACATAGTCAGGTCATAAGTTCTGTCACAAGTGCAATATGAAATAATTAAGACATGTTTATTATTTATGTAAACATTTATATAGCAAAATCAACTTAATAAAACATAGATTCTTATGGTAATAAAGTTTATTCAAAATGACTCCCGCGATTTTGAATACAGGCCTTTATTCTGCGCGGCCAGTCGTCTATCGCAGCACGAACGAGGTCCATGTCAATATCGGCGGCTGCCTTAATCAAGGATGCCTTGAGTGACTCCAAATCAGGATGAGGCTTTGAGCAGGCCTTTTCCTCCAAGTGTTGCCATATCTTGTAATCTAACGGACTCAAATCTGGACTGGAGGAGGGCCAGTCTTCGTGCCGGATGAAGTCGATTTCACGCGCCGCCAGCCAGTCTTGTGTGCTTTTCGCTCTATGAGCTGGCGCAGAATCTTGTTGGAATACCCAGTGCCTGTTATTAAACATGGTATGAGAAACAGATTCCACAAGGTTCTTGAGGACTGTATTTTGATACACAACTGCATTCGTTTTAACGCCTTTCTCACAAAAATGTACCTCAGTTAAGCCCCAATAAGAGACTCCCAACCAAACCATGAGTGAGGATGGAAAATGACCTCGTTGGACACGCGGAATACGGTTGCTCGCTTCTTCACTGCTGTGTGCGTACACCTTATCATTTTGTTTGTTGTAGCTCTCTTCCACGGTGAAAATTTTTTCATCCGAAAAAAGAATTTCCCGATGCTTTTTTCCCGCGTACCGCTTCAACAAAGCGCGGCATCTCTTCAGTCTCAGGTCCATTAAACGAGCGTCCAAACGATGTCCTGTTTTTCTTCGATATGCCCTAAGCCCTAAGTCTTCATTTAACACCCTTTTCACCGTGGTCCTGCTTAACCCCATCTGAATAGCCAACAGTTTTTTGCTTACGTATGGGATTTCTTTGAATTCGCGCCTTCACAGCTTTTATCACTGCTGGAGTCCTAACAGAGCAAGGGCGGCCACTTCTTGACCTGTCATCTACACTAGAGTCTTCATTGTATCGTTTTATGGTACGATAAACGAATCTTTTGGTTATATTCAAATTTTTCGGTAAGTCGAAAATCTGAATTGGCGCGTAACCGCAACGATGCAACGCAATAACTGCGACACGGTCTTCTTTAAGTGTCCACTCCATATTTAAAAATGAGGAAAACTCTAAAAAGTACACATTTTTATTTTCATGAAAAATTCGAAATTCGAATTCAATAAACTTTTTTGTGGCCAGCATTCTAAATTCAAAAGTTTTTATTGTGTGACAGAACTTATGACCTGACTGTGTATATATATATATATATATATTATTGTGTGACAGAACTTATGACCTGACTGTGTATATATATATATATATATTATTGTGTGACAGAACTTATGACCTGACTGTGTATATATATATATATATATATGTGATTCCATTCTCACAGAGAGTGGGGCCAGGGTTCTGGTTAATGCATGACAATGCCCGCCCACACACAGCTCGGGCCACTCAGACTGTACTGGATGACTCCCATATTCATGTCCTACCATGGCCAGCGTATAGTCCGGATTTAAATCCAATAGAGCATATGTGGGACCAATTAAAACGAAGGGTTAGGGAGCATGAGCAAGAGGTTCACAACCAGCAACAGCTTATGGATGCTCTGAAACGTGCGTGGAGAGAGATGCCTGATGAAAACATCAGAAACTTCGTCGAGAGTTTGCATTCAAGGCTCCAGGTGTGTGAAAACAGGAGAGGAGAACACACCCGTTACTAAACCATTAAAAAAAACAGCTTGTGTCAGTTTTTGTTTTGTTTTGCAAAGAGTTTCTGTTTAGTTTTTGTTGTTGACAATGGACTAATTTCATGTTAATTGAAATAAGTGAAACAATTGACTACACAATTAAATGGTTATTAGCATAAGTTAAAACAAAAGCCTTGTTACATGTTATTTTAATAATATACATTACTGTTTACTATATTTTTCACGTAGCAATCAAAATACTTAGTGGCCCCTATTTTCTTTTGAGTAGTATATATATATATATAATATCAGCAGGAAAATATGTTTACAAAGTAATTGGTGCGGCTTCTTTCATACTCCATATACGTAACCAGGTGCATTCAAAAGTTTGTATGTGTAATTAAAAGAAAGTATCTCTCGCGAGGTCAGAAGACCTACTCTATTAAGATTAGTTTCGACTTTTACCTAATAAACTAACATATAAACCGTGATTTTTTGTAATTTTCCCCGTGGCGTAGAGCTAAGGTGTAAGTAGAGCTGCTGATTTGTAGTCAGTTTAAATGTTATATCCAACTAATATTATAAATGTGAAAGTAGCGATGTTAGGATGTTTGGATGTTTGTATGTTTGTGCCTCAGTCACGCTACAATGGCTAAACTGATTTGAATGAAGTTAGCACCGACGCAGTTTATGAGCTAGATTAACATATAGGATACTTTTTATCCGACTGCACCAGAAGGAGGGTAACGTTATCTCGGTAAATGATAGTTCCTAGGAATACGCAGATGAAGTTGCGGGCATCAGATAGTAATAAATAAATAATAAAATTAAGTGAAACGGCATTCCCAAAAAATTAGTCAACATCGAGTTGAAATCGTAGAACTGCAAGTGAGATTGCAAGATTTTGGCCCAGCCGAGCTGAGGTACCTGAGCGTCTGCGATGGTGCACTATTGTTCTCACAATATAGAGTTTGTTTTATTTTTTAAACTTTTAAAACATGTTTAATTTATTTTTTCATTCTTATAAATAGACAGTACTACTGAGACATAGTTGAGAACAAAATAAATAAAAATTTACAGTGTATACAGTACAGGCACATATATTGCTTCTAGCCCCACACTAGGATACCCTGTGTTGTGGTAACCAGAAAAAGCGACGTCATCTATCAACATCCAAGACCTGGAGATTTTTACTTACTTTTAATATTCATTATAAAAGATACATATGTCGTTATATGGGTATATAATTAATTATTTTTTATTATGTATAGGTCATATTATTAGTAGTTAAATACCGCCACGAAGACAAAGAAATAGAAAAGGGTATACCGTCAGTAATGATAATGAATGACAAAAACATCGTCAAGGATAGCTACTTTGTTCTACTAATAGTATTCAAGAGTTTCGATAATGTTTCAAGTGCTTTCAATAACTTTACGTAAATACCCAATACAGTAATAATCCAGAAGTGAGTGCTGATGATGAGATAATAGAAGATAATAAGGGTAGGACTATAGCTTGGTTGATTAGACTGTGAGACTATGCGGGTGGGTTTCACAAACGGGATGGCAGGGGCACAGATAAGCGACCACGTTTAGCCAGTTAATCATTGCTACATATTGCGTAAAAGGGTAGCCTATCGCCGTAGCTATTAGTCGAGCCATTCTATGAGACCACCTAATGAATAAAGTTTTGATACTTGTCTCACATGATAGCTAACATTTGTTCATGTTTTTTCTTTTGTCTTTTTTGGAATAACTGTTTTTGTGCGATAAAGTATGAGTCTAAGTATACCTTTGGGTGTCTCTCCCTCTCCCCGCACCTGACGCTTCACCCCCCCTGACCGTAAAATGTGTCCCCGTCAATTGGGATTCCACTTTTTAGGAAATATAGTTTTCCCAAAAAAGTGAAAAATCCGATAGATACGATAAAAATGTCAAAGGCAGAAATAAACTAGAGAATAATTGCTATAATTCTTGTCTGAACCTATTTTTCTGAAGTCACATAGCGAAAAAAATATACCCTTTATGATCACTTCGTCCGTCAGTCGGTTTTTATTTTTTCTCTCTTAGACACTTTTTCTCAGGAATACGTGAAGGTATCAAGTTGAAATTAATATCAGTTACTCATGTATGTAGTAACCATAGAACTGTTACTATATTTCATTACTGTGGTTGGAATACCTTGGAGCGCAACGAAAGCAATAGTATGGACATGACTATTTAGCGGTATTAAATTTCCGGAACATTGAATATCGGCACTTTACTATTTCAATAAATATTTTTTGATTTCTGTTTGGATGATCTTAATTTATAAATAAAACACCATTGAAGACATTGTATTTTTATTGGCTTTAGAAGGTGATAACAAAACAATACAAAGTATTTTGTACATTGATATTAAATTTTAAAAATATCATCGATCGATTTGGCATGAAATTTGTTGGTGATAAACACCTAATTTAAATTTAAAAACAAATAAATTTGCATAGTTCAGTTTGCTGCGAAATGACTCCTTTTTACTTTTCTTCATTTAGATTTTAATTAGGAATTCGTGGGAAGTTTCAGTGAAAAATATGGGAAAGGTTCGTGTTTTCCGTGTCAAATAAAATGATAGTATTTTTGTATATATTTTTCTCTTTTAATGTTAAATCCATTCGCAGCTCGAGAATGAGCGCTTCACATCAGTGGAGGAAAGTGGAGCAAATTAAAATGTCATTGTGGGTAGTATTTATTCGCATGTATGGGGTTCCCCTTTAATTTATTAAATCTCTTGTAGTTCATTATGTGTTGCTGTAGCGGCAACAGAAATTCATATTCTGTGAAAATTTCAACTGTCTGCCTTTTTGATATTCTTTATGCAATACATATTATATAAAATAATGGGCCTTTTCTTGGATATGAGTTAGATTGAGCCATGCTCCACCACACTGGCTCAGTGCGGGCTGATGGAGGAGTGTCGGGATTGGGGCCAACCCGACTGTCAAAAGATATCAAGCTGCCAAATCCGAGCAAAATTCCAAAGTGAAAATAACATTAACGAGGACACATTGTACGGTTAAGGGGGGTGAAGCGGCCCCTTTGGGGGTGTTGTGTTTTAACACCACACCTAAAGGTATTTTAAACATTATTAACTAATAATGTTTTAAAACAACAAACAAACTTGTTTGACACCTAATTTGACTACACAAAATTACTGTGTTATATGGAGAACAGAAATACAATAGTTACTACAGCCTAAATAACCCTAAGGCTAAATAACTATTTGCTGGTCAATATTATTAATAGAGTCTGTACGCGTTTGTATTGGAATAGCGAGCATTGACTCCTGTCTACCAATGTACACTCCTGATTAGTTGTGCGTGATGGGGTGAGCGTTACTTACTTATTGCGTGCAACTTTCGAAATCACTGTCGTTGAACGAATCATAGTAGGTCGGGGTGAAAGCGCAGTTCACCCCGATCGTTAAAGTCAAAGTCAAAGTCAAAGTACTTTATTACCGTAAATATTTACATATACTTAGCAAACGTCATTTTTTGCCTCTTCTCTACATTGGACCACTGTGGGAGAAGAAGGGCGTAGAAACTCCCACAGATTGATTTTTAAATCTCTTTTAAAAATAGGTTGTGCATAACTAATACAAATATGAAAAATTTAATTGTTATTAATCATAACATAATAAGCTGGAATAAATAATTACAAAATTATTAACAGCAAGGTCTGTGTTGAGCCAGATTAACCCCATACAGTCCTGTCATTTAAGTAGTCCCGAACATTGTAATATCCCTTTTTCGACAAAGTCGCTTTAACACGCTTTTTAAATTGCTCAAATAGCAATTTAAAAAGCGTGAGAGGTATCTTATTATAGTAATATAATAATATAATATAATAATACCTTGGACACCATTTACACACATGCAGTAGAGAATGCACTGACCCTTGAAAGAATTGCTAACCTTCGCGAGACTAAATCGGGGCGCACACAGTCTGTGATTGTTACTATGGGTTCCCACGTATGGTGCAGTTTGCAGTGGCAGTCGGGTCAAAGCCCGCTGTTGCCATGCTAACGTGAACAGACTATAGCTTTTATTTAACTTGAGTTGTTAGTTTAGGTCGTAACCTTTAAGCCAAACAAACAGTCTTCGGGAACTAATTGTCCAACACTTTGGGAAATCTGAAGATATTGTGATCTTATAACCTTGATGATGATGACGTGACTATGATGGTAGATAAAGAAGGAAGGAGGCTAGGACCTCAGCAATGGATTGCTAAATAGAAAAGTTTCAAAGAATTTGTTGGAAACTTGATACGCAGAAATGGTTCTTAATTTGACACGATACTTCTTACATAAATCTTTAGACTCGAAGATTTTCATTGTACCTACTTTTATTTTATATTGTTAATTTAGACTGTAAAATCTCGAGGTTGTCGCGCCTTTATATTATATGAAACTTTTTTCTAAGCTTAATTAATATTTAACACTTGAGCAACGTTTTTTTGTAAATCGATACCTACTTAGTATTTTGGTTAGCAAAAAACTTTGCTTGAGTACTAACTTATTTATGTTGAATTTTGTGTGAAAAGCTTAATATTCCTCGTAATATAATGGCTGAATCCAGTTTTATAAGAGTATATAAAGCATATACATAAAAATAGTCGTGTGAATTTGTGGTTATTACATAATGATCCATCATCAATAATGTTAAGTTCTATTAGAAGAGATAGTTATTTAGATTGCTCCACTAAACTAACTTATATAGTAAAGTTTTACATATCATCCTTCGACTTTCTGTTTTAAGTATCTAATAGAGTTTGGCTTATGTATAAACGTTCACCAAAAACGCACCTATTTTACTAGCAATAAATTCTAAACGACCGCCAAAATTAGTAAACGATCACCAAATTGTGTTTGGATAAATGATCACCAAACTTCTTTTTATGTTTTGTATACTTAAGTTTATATTTTAAGTACTTTTTGTTGTTCTTACATGTTCAAACTAACAGAAGGATAAAGGGGACCTTTACCCTTCATCTAATAAGCTACCTCAGTATTTTGCCCTGATATTTTCTACAACTTTAGGTGATGACTTTGGGTAGGAAAAATATATTTTGTAGGTCATTTGAATTGTTCTCAAATATTTTTAACACGTTATTCGTTTTTGTTGCATTTCGTCAGTGCCCATGATGATTACAATAAATTACTTAGAACATGTCATGTTCTTGTATCACATTAAAAAGCCTTGATCTCGTCCAAATAAGGTCCTCCTTCAGGACTATGCTTCGTATTTTGAGCGTCATATAGACTACGATGTATCTTGTATAGACAAAGAAAGTTGGAAACCGCTTTCTGGCTGGCTGAAAATGTCTCCTGGGGCCCATAATAAAAATAAACACATAATTGTAATTGAAATAGTTTTGGTATCATTTGTAAAATACACAATTGTATTTACAACAAAAGCTTCTCTCTAGGCTAATTGTTTTTTTTAATAGTTTTTATTTTGTAATGAATAAATATTTGTTTTTGATCAACAAATTTTTTTTTGAAGAATTTGTATGTGTGTTTTGTGTTATAGGGCCCTGCAACAAACATGAACTTATACTTCGAAATGACTTTTTGCCTCGATTTTAAGTCTACTGCATGACGTTTGTAACGACGTTAGCGGCGACGTAAAATATTTTCCTCGTTTAGGAGTAGCTGTACAAAAAACAGGGAATAATGTACCACTAGTATTTAACATGATGTAATTGAATCTACAAGTTTTGGTCGACGTTTGCAGCGACGTTTTTTAAATTTTACAAACTCTTTTCATATCGTCGCTGCTATATCCAGGCTGAATGCTGACATGACTTTTACTATTAATGTTGCAAGCTTTATACTCTTAGTGATGTAAAAATCGATTCAGTAAAATCGAAGACATATCGATTCAATTAGAAAAATAGGGAGGTACGTCGATTAATTGATCGATCGATCAATAATTAACATAGAAATGGAAAGTCGATCCGTCGATCGATCGATCAATAATTAACATAGAAATGGGTATTATTTGAATAATCGTAACGAATGAATTGATCAAGTGTGAATATAAACAATTTTTTTTCTTCCATAAAGCGGTAACCCACCACCTTTCATGTTGGTCTAGTTATATATAAGTAAGGGCCACACTTTCCAAAGTACCTCTGGCTCGCACAAACTACGCTGCTAACTCCATCAGCCGCCGCCCCACCATGCGCACTTATAACAAAATGTTTTCCGAGTTCCATCTTCCACCAATCGCCGGCTCTTTAGGCTATAAGGCTTTTGGCGATAATAGTGACCGAAGCAACGGCTGCCAATTAATTTAATTTATCAACTATTAGACAGCGAATTTGACAAAAAATTACAAGGACATCTTATTTCTTAATTTGTGTGTGGGTTATACACCCGAGCAACTGACATTTTACAAACCTTATTACACTTCGGCCGTTTTTAGAATGCGATTATGTAATTTTCTGAATGCCTACATAATAAGCGACATAATGACGACCTTTGTGGCGCAGCGGTTGTAGCTGTGCCTACCATGCGAGAGGTCCCGGGTTCGATCCCCGGCTGGGGGCAAAGGAAATAAAATCCCCAGGTCTTGGATGTTTATATGTGTGTCAAGTCGCTGTTTCTGGTTCCCAAGATACAGGATATCCCAGTGTGGGGCCAGAAGCAATGTATGTGCCTGTAAGTAAATGTTTATGTTTAATGTTTAAAGCAATATTTTTCATTGCAGATGTCAAAAATGTATGGGTTTTGAGCTGTCAGGATCGCATTCTCCCAGCGGCCAGACTTTAACATCCTCCCCTTCAATTTTTTTTTACGTAATTTCATATCGTAATTTAATTTGTTTCCAAGATACCTATTTCAACTACCTCAATTTTACCTAATTTTATCATTAAGATCATGTAATTTGTTTACATTTACATATAGGCACATAAATATGTATATACATCCAAGACCTAGAGATGTTTTCTTCCTCCCCCGCGGGGGTTCGAACCCGGGATCTCCCGCTTTGGAGTCACAACCTTGACCGCACCGCAGAGGTCGGCACCACGTAATAAAAGTCCTTAATTGACCCTATGTCCAATATTATTTCCAAGTAATGTTTTTACGTTAATTATTTCGTGCTATGGACTCAGTTCCTAAATAAATATATATCACGATGCATGACGGATCTTTGATATCTAAATATATACATACTGCAGCGTGAACTCGCAGACGTCGTTTTAAGACTCCTTTGTAATGCTAATTTTTATTTCAATTTTATTGGGATACAGGCTGGTTGATATTTTATAGGTTTATGCGAAATTGAAAATTCGAATTATTCTAGATTCTTATTGGTAGTTGTCAGTTTTGGCAAGACTGAAAAATTCATTTTCATTGAGCTGTTCGAGTCAAAGGCATTTTGAAACACATTTGAATTGACGCCGGCCTAAACGATTGCCGGCGTTTTCTTATTCCGATATTTCATCTGAAGTCAAAAGCGCGTTACGAAGATATTGATTTCGTTTTAAACGAACAAGCAAATTCAGCGTTCTTTTGCAACATAGACAAGTTCAGTTTGTTATTTTTTTCTGGTTTAATTTTTTGTCATTCTATTTTGTTATAAACTTTTGATATTATTATTAAAATAAATTGTTTTGACAGTGAATGAATGTTTTTTTACTTAAATATCATTACAATACATACATATGCTCACACGCCTATGTCCCGGAAGAGGGGTAGGCAGAGACCAAAGACCTCCCTTGCTACGATCCTGGCATACATCTCTCGTTCCCTCAACATTCATAAGTCTCTTCATGCAAGCTCGCCGGTTACGGGTACTTCGTATTTGCCCCTTCACTAACAAATCGCCGATTTGGTCTTTATAGGACCTTCTTGGGCGTCTCCGCCCGACGGCTCCTTTCACACCCGCATGATATCTAAATATTCTCAAAATAGTATGAAATAGTATGAAATGAATCTTCATAAGATTAGTTTGTGAATGTAAATAAAGCATGCGCCCTTATATTATATCAATGCCAAAAAGCGATCAGCGACAACCTCTTTGGCGCCGCGGTTGTGACCATGCGAGAGGTCCCGGGTTCGAACCCCGGCTGGGGATTCAAAGAAAATAAAAACCCCAGGTCTTAGATGTTTCTATGTGTGTGATGTCGCTGTTTCTGTTTACCACGACCAGGGTATCCTAGTGTGGGGCCAGAAGCAATGTATGTGCCTGTAATAGTAGTTTAAGTGACTGCTACATAATGCCTAATTATGTACAGTTACATACACTAGTTTATCTACACACAATCATAAGCTCTCTTAGATGTATTCAGGACCCGCATGTTTGACCGGCATTGTGGCATTGATCTTATCTCTGCAGTTGTTTAGCTTGTTCTGTAGTACCAACTTCACAGACAAACGAGGGGCGGCACGCAGGCGGGCGTCGGCGTTCGAAATTTGAATGTCATAATATGTAGAAAAAATACACATTATGGTCACAGTACAGTTACACAGTATGAAATGAGTTTTTACCAAATACTTTCACACTATGCTGGTCTTAACGTGCGGTTTTAGACGCAGTAAAGAGAGTTTATGATATGTGTGTAGATAATAAATATTTATGTTTATGTTTATCATGTATACGAGCTAATTTAATCAGAATTTTGTCCCATGCAGTTCGTAATTTCAATAACAAAATAATTAAAAGCGTTGGAAGCTAATTACTATTGAACGAGCACGGATTCCTCGTGGTTTTCATTTTATTAAAATAATCTTCGTTATCTGAGCTTCGCGGTTGAGTGGTTTCATGCTTAGAGCTAAGTGGTCTAGAGGATACACGCTCGCTTATCTCGCAGGAGATGCTGGTTCGAATCCGAATCGAATGGGCTAGCCCCCTGTCGCGTAAAATGGAGTACTGAATAACTGGCTTAAGGTGGGCACAACTGTGCCTCTGCTACCCCGTATGGAAAAGGTGTGACGCTATGTAAAATCATCTGCTTTTTATGGGGCCCCTCTACTTTGGTTGTTGGTAGTTAGCTCAAAATCCATCTTATTGACTACATTGCATACCTAACAACAACGAAACAAATGCAAAAAAACCTATTCAACTAATATTCTGCCAATAAAACCCTGATGTAAAAATATGAGATGGTATTGATTGATAGGAGTAAGGTCATTCACCTGTCTGGTCAGATTCATCGCTGCTCCTCCTCTGCAACCATCGCTGCACCAGCTCAATACTGTGCTCCTCTCCAGCAATCATCGCACTGACACACTCATTTTATACACACAACAACAATGATGATACCACCAAAGCATTTTCAGAAAAACACTGCTTCAGATATAAATAAAAAAGGATATAGTTGCAAAACACACGACGATAATAAGCCACATCGTAATCGCAACTACACTTTCAATGCGGGCTGAATAATCTTAACATGCGCAGGCGCACTGCAGTTTTGATCAAAGAACCGCAAAGGACACACTCGTGACAGCATCCGCACCGAGATTGGAAAAGCCGAAACGGAAATACATATTATCACAAACAAAGTCAATAGGAAGAAAGCACGGCACAATGTGCCAGACACCAGACAGTGGGCAGACTTGAGGAGTTGTGGCGATTGATTGAAGCAGACTGTCATTGCCAGTTGAATCGAATGTGAGCCGTGACTGACGCAATAGTCTTGAATGAAAGAGGGGTGAATGTAGGCCGGTACAACATGACATGCCTTACTGAGCAGCGTTTGGTGCAACTAGTGGCTATTAAGAGGTGATATATTTGAATGGGTGTGTATGAGAGACTATGCGAGACGTGTGGTAGCGATGTCAAGGAAAACATTCGAGAATTGAGACCACTTACAAAGTCTTGTCTTACTTAGTCTATGTACAATTTTCGTCTAAAATATAACTATGTATAAACATTAATATACAGGTACATACATTACTTCTGGCTGCACATACACTAGGATACAAAATCGATCAAGTGCGATTAAGACTTTGGACCCGCACATGAAGGGTTCCAAACCATCGTACACGGCAAAACGTACATCAACAGTCTTTTGTATGAATATACCTGTTTAATTTTAAATAGTAAAATACAAAATATTAGGTAGGACTACATTCAAGGCCGTACATCGAAACATTGAAGAGTTTTGTGTATGTAGTCTGTAAGTATGTATAAAAAACTTACTGCTATTTATTATAATTCGAATGAGCAGTTAATCGCATAATGCCAAATAACTGAGCACAAAACTCAATACCTGCAATTAAAGATCTTTTCAGATAAGCTAGGGGGAGTCCAGTTTTCACCGATAAGCAAATAAAACAAAATGGCTATACCAATAATTTCTTGTATGGGTTCTTCTTTTAATTCTTAAAAACATAGCACGTTATAGCAGCATTAGAAATACACCCTCTGTGAGAATTTCAGCTCTCTACCTAATTCGGTTGATCCGGTAGAGCCCGGTGACATTCGGACAGACGGACGGACAGCGGAGGCTTAGTAATAGGGTCCCGTTTGGCACCCTTCGGGTATGGAACCCTAAAGATGGAACATATTAATTTTATCTGTACATACATACTTACCTAAACATAACGATCACAATTGAATCCACTGTGTAACTAAGCAGCAATTATCCAGAACAAAATGCACTCAATGAAACTGAATATTTTCAAACACAAGTTTATTGCTTTAATTAGCGCTTTATAGTTTGCAATCGGGGGCGCTATTCCGGTAGACAACGACCTCTTAGTTTCAATGACTCGACGACGCCGGTCAACTGTTTGGTTTATAACTAAGTTATATAATTAGCAATACCCTTTCGCTTCGATCATTGAAAAAAATTTAAAGTAGCCCATAAATGTCCCCACCGGGAGGCACATGCCTTTACCCGGATACAACTAAGATTAAACCGTACTCCACCACGCTGGCTTAGTGCGGGTTGATGGAAGGGTTTGACGACTTCTACTACCACCAAGTAGCGATAGTAGCCGGGACGTTCAGCTTAACGTGTCATCCGAAACACCGAAGCGCCCGATAATGTACTTAAGATTTCTATCATTAATGACCTAAAAAAAGATTCTCCAAACGCCAAATAATGGATACCTAAATTTGACCGTCGCCATCGCGTCATTGTCGCTGAGCGGTCATTGAGCTAGCAGAATTGGGCCTGAAATACACAAAATCGGTAAACTTTCTATTTCCGCTGTCATTCCAGCGAGCATGGAGGGTAAATTGCAACTTTCATACGAGGAAATAACTTTTCACAGTGTAACGTCAGCTATCCAAATATCCATATGACCATAAACCTTTTTATCATAATCATTCCGTCCTATGGCCCCCGACGGGGATCTCAGTACAGATTTCCATTTGTTCTAATACCATTTGCTCTAGCCCCGCCCAATCTGAGCTCATAAATAGCCTCTTTCTCCCCAAACGAGTACTTTATAGTTAAATTTCGCTAAGATTCATAACTAAAAAAAAGCCAAGCCAGCCACACCAAGCTACTTGCTTTTCTTGACCATCGAAAATCAAACAATCTGAGGTAACGGAAGACCCACTCTGCCGATCCATTTTTCTCCTCCCCATCAACTCTTACTATTTGTAAGCAGGTGTTAACATGTTAAATTGTCAGGTTGTTGTATTTAACAAACTTTGACCACTATTTTGTTCTCAGTGCCATGCAGGGAATAATATATTCCCTGCACAAAATTAGTCTTAGTTAAATTTGTGCAGAGGAGGAAACTAGAGGAATACGATGACCTACAGACATCATATTATTGGACTTTGCACTTATTTACACGAGCGGTAGCATCAAATTCCAACTAGAAGTAAATCAGTTTTTGCTGTCTTGTTGCTCGTAGATTTACAAGTAATAGAAGTTTGTTTTAGATTCAGGCCGGGGTATCGAAATTCTATAGAGAGAAATTGTTTTCAATAGTTAACATGACTGATCGTCACTTTCTGTATAGGTATTAAATCTTTGCTACATATAAGTGGTTCTATACTCTTTGCGTATACCTAACAGGTAATCGTATAAACTGTTATAATCAATATTATAGTAGTTTATAAGAGGGGTATTAATGTACGAGCCTGTCTTTTAAAACCGAGCCGCAGGCGATGTTTTTAATAGTATCAAGCGAGTGCTTTAATACCTAGTTATGTGCAGTGTCATACACTACTTTATCTATTCTCATTAGGCGAGGTTTTTAATAGTATCAGGCGAGTGTTTTAATAACTAGTTATGACAGTTTCATACACTACATTATCTAGGGTAAACCACGGATAGATGCTCCACTTTTCGGGAAAGCCTCATAATTAGAAAACTAACGGTTCAATAGGAATAAAACTATGAGTATACCTAGATTGGTTCCTTATCTTTAATTTGGACTTTGTCTTGTACTCTTGAAAATTACAGGTTTTGCACAAATTGAATTCTTATAGACCCTTTGTTTTGGTTACGGATAGGTGCCCCGAAAAGAAAATTGTAAAAAGGATAGACGCCTGAAGCGCGGATAGATGACCTTTACAGCACAATACGAATACAGAGGCCATCCATCCCCGTGTTATGTACAATTATACATTATTATATTAAATGAGGATCATCATATTTAAAAATGAGGCTATTCGTCCCTCATGGGTACAGCTTTTCTGATATGTTAATGATCCCTTTAAATAATTTTTCAACACAGCTGCTCGTAAAGTAGGTCTTATTACAGCGTATTTACACTGATAATGCAGAATATTACCCATGCCGTGCCTTTTACATTACATTATCGCACTAGTGCCTTTTCATTACATATCTTTTTAAATATTAGCAAGAAGTATTAATGTTTCGAAAACAGCTAAGTAGTTATTTGCGTAAATATAAAATTCAATTCAAAATGTGATAAATAATTAAAAAAATTCATGAAACTGCTTGTTAGCTTGTTGGTATTTATATTTTGACGGTGTATTTTTACCTATAAATACCCAATTTCAAAATTTATAAATATGTGGCTGATTAGCTACTTTGCCGGTGCCCTTATCTCAGACTTGCGCGCGCATGCAGCGCTGAGCGCGCGAAAAAATAAAATTACGGCCGCCATCTTTTAAATGGGTTTCTGTTTGTTAAGTTTATTCACAGTATTGCATTTCGATTTCGTTAGTTTTATTTACTTTTCCTCGCAAGTGTGTTGAAAAACTTCGTATGAAACACGTGAGCATTGGTCATTACACTTCTCGTCTACATTAAGCCTTCGCCTTCGGCTCAGGCTTAAAAACTTGTATCATAATGTACTATAAATGGTCAGCAAAATAAGCACAATATAATCATGTTATCTATGATTGTTTATTTTTACGTAAAAAGTAGTTAAACCTTGTATGTATACTGAGGTACAGAAGTTTTAAGTTACATCGAGCAAAATCATACTATTAAAATTGACAGAAAAAACACGGCTTGAAAAAATATACTATAAACACCATTTTGCAGGAATCCTTTTTAGATTTCTGTTTTTGGAATGAGAGGCAATAACGCAGATAAAAGAATACTATGAGATATTCTTACAGTATACCCGTAATACATTATTCTTGCATACATTAAATTCAAGCAGAATCTTGGATGTTTGTAGATTTAAAGTCTTTTAAGCCCTATGTACAGTTTTCTTCGATTTTGAATATCTTACAGCATATCCTGAATGGCTAGCTATGATAAAAGACGTTGTGCCCTAGAGATATCACAGTACAAAGAGACTTGTCTGAAATACTGAGGCTTAATAGGTTTATCATTAATCTAGGTAACCCTCCTTATATTGGATAATGTTTGGCATGATATTATCAGTTATGTTTTTTATTTTATTTTCCTGAGAGATAATTATGAATCATATTTATTCTACAGTTATTTCCCAACTTCATCTCTAAACATCTACCAGTTACCAGTTAGTAATCTCAGATTACTAATATCGATACAGTTTAAGATTACTAATCTGTGATGCTTCGTAATGAATAAAAAAGTTATTTTATAACATTGCTGTTTGTGATAATATAACATTTTAAATTTTATTTCGGTATTGTGTGTATGTCACCGTAAGATGGTCAAAACCGTTAGTTTATAATCTAACGTATTTTTTTTCGTCAGTTTACAAACTATCGATATGACGCGTTACTTTATAATAAAACAGTTACATTGTGAACTGGTTTTAATTTGAATTGCAAAGGAAATACCAGGGCAAATACTGCGGTAGCTTAGGTGAAGACTAGAGGGGGCGAGCGCAGTGAAGCCCCCCAATAATCTTTGTATGAGGTTGACATGTAAGAGCATAACGTAAAAATTAAACCCTGGTCTGGTTTACAATTTATCGATAGTTTACAAACTAATGCGTTAATTTATTAACTAACGGTTTTGACAACCCTACGATGACATGTATAAAGTATGTAAAAAAAACCCGTTTTGAAGTTTGTAAAACGAATATTACGATATGGGAGTAGATATCTAATAGTTATTTATTCACAAAAATATGTCCTTTTTGTAGGCTTACAACTCTTAGCGGAGATTGAAAAATGTAAGGTACATTACCGCACTAGTGCGATAACGTAAAGTAAAAAGCCCTTGTGTGAAATAAGTACATACCATTAATAACCTAAAGCGTTGCCATAAAGTCATCTTACGAGAAAATGTGCTGAAAAATATGCTATTGTTTAATTCGTATGACAATATGCCACCATCAACAATAAACAACAGATTCCTTCGTCCTTTCAAGTGCTTTTAACTAACACTTAGTCATTATACAAATCGCCAATACCAATCGATAACTCGTATTCCTTAGGTAGCCTTTGTTGATGAAACCACCTCGTTGAGGTGTCTAAGCGCTGTGATAAATTGCTATGCGGAGCCACTTTCAATGCAAGCAGCTTTACCCCGCCAATTTAGCTAAAAGCTTCCTTTGGCTTCAATGACTCAATGGGCTTACGTAAGGCAATGACATATATTAATGCCGCTGGCTTATGACCTAGCCTAGGACAACCGAGAACAATTGGCGACCCTCCACCCAAAGTCAGGCAGAAATATACTTTGCTGAAGCTGTCTCCAGAGAGTTCCACGTTAACCAATATCAGTTACGTAATTTGGTTTACTACTGGATACTGGTTACTGGATATTCTTATCCTGTTTTGCGACCGTCTGCAAAATATTCCTTGACAAATACCTAAAATATACCCTACTACCAATTGCATCTCCAAGCTATCTATCATAATAAGATTTCTCCCTCGCACGACACGGCCAATTACTACTGATTAACTATGCACTGAGTAGTGGTCGTAAATATAGATTTGAACCCGCGCCGTCTCCATTACACCGACGCTATAAAGACGCACATAAACTAGCTAATATGGGGTCATACGAACTCGAACTGATGCCATTTGCATGTACAACCTTGCTATTCATCAAGCCTGCCACACTTGTAGCAATTAACACCACTATATGGCGCGTGGTGAATTAAGTATGTTTAGACTTTATTTTTGTTTTGTCTAATCGTCTCTATGATTCATCTATTTGGACCTAAAGTGACTTTACATAAAGATTGTTGGGAAAATCAACATATTAACATTAGATTTCGAGTTAAATATGTACATTTACTATCTCCTCAAGATTCAAAGATTCAAAGATTGTTTATTTTCATAAAAGTACAATACATGTTTTGTGGTTTGTGCATGCTGTAAAACCACAGGTGGTTTGTCTCAGCTCCACATATTATAGCTAAAAAAATATTTAGTACGGTCGGTGTTAACAAATACACGTTATTATTTTAACAAATACAAGTTATCCCTTAAACATAGGACCGTGCTTTCGAAGTGAGGTGAATTCTGCTGCTTCTGTCATCCAATGAAAGGGTGCTATTATATTATTATAATAACATAACAAAGCGTCACGCCGTTTCCCATACGGGGTGGCTACAAGTGGGAACAATTGTGCCCACTTGTAGCCAGATATTCAATACGCCATTATAATAATATCAACCTTTATTTGGAATACTTTACATATTCCTATTCAGTCGACAGAATACGTGAACGGAATCTGCAAGATAAGATAACTTCACCTCAATCGTTAACACTTTGACATTCAGCTTACGCTCAAAGGGACAGGCCACAACACTGCGTTGCGGGGCCTCTCAACGCATAAATCTGCGACATGTCCTACTCTAATCTTACCTTATATTATATTCTACTGCGGTGGTGACGCCGCAAGTGTAGTGGTCTGGCTCTAAGGCCCGTAACAATAAACCTCTCTCAGCTCTCTGAGTTGTCCCAGCTATGTCAGAATGATGTTTTCGCCCAGAAGAAATCTGCCAATTTCACGCGCTTGAGATAGCTCTCAGAGCTGAGAGTGATTTATTATTACGGGCCTAACAAACACTCTTTGTAACAGATCCTAAATCGAACAAAAAAACTCTAAACTAATGTATTTACCTAACGAAGGCTTGGTCCCTAATTAAATGCTAGATTAATAATATTTGTAACGAAATAAAACAACAAAATACATAAATCCGCCATATTATGTTGATCACCATCAGAGCGGAAATTACGTCATGAATTTAAAATCTTTGTTGTCTTGTATGGTCTTGTGTCAGATGAACGGAATTCTTTGGCCTTATTGACAAATTCATGACGACACAAGCGACGGCTTGGCACTCGCAGCGTATTCGGCGGAAATCGAAATTGAAAAATTACAACATATGAATTGACTTACTAAATTATATTATTTCTGAAATATGATTGAATTAGTAAAAACATAAGTATACGGGCATTATGTAACAGTTTTTAAAACTCAATTATAAAGCCAATTGAGGTGTTCTTGCGGACAGCTACGATCTTGTTCCTATAAGGTGCAATTCCTTAGCCGATTGTAACTGCTGACGACGACGACGACACGTGTCGCGTGACTGTATGCCTGCCTAGCAAGAGAGCGGGACAGCGCTAGGTACCTACCCTACCTATCGCTGTCTCGCTCGCGTCGCTATTGGCCATGAAAAAACAAAACCAAGGTACCAACTGAGAACACTATTTTGAGATAATTATGTTCCTAACTAAATTCCGTTATTCCCATCAAACAATATTACAGGGATGCTGAAATATCCGTAAAAACAAAAACCTCATTTGTCCTCAAGGGCGTAGTTTGTTCAAATTACCTTCGCCGTTATGTTGGCTGTTCTGCAAAACTGTCAAGTATCAACAGTTTTCCTGTCAGTCGATAACGCAGATGGCGGTCGGGACGTAAACAAGTATTGATATTATAGTGTTTTAGTTTTATAATGGGAAACAACCAGCCTCAAGTATAACCGTATCAAAACTGTGAGCAAATGAAGTCACGAGGATATGTATTTTAAACATTAAAAAATAATTTTAATCTATTAATCGAAATATTCAAATGAGTTTCTTAAAAAAGCCTAAAATTTCATAAAAAAGTAGTACGTATTTTTTTAGGGCTAGTATTTAATCGCACATCAAAAATACTGATTTCTCAGCAAAAAAGGACCAGCAAAAACACTTTTTATGTTTTAAGTATTTTTTGTTGTTCTTACATGTTCAACCTAAAACGAAGGATCAAAGGGGGCTTCCACCTAAGCAATAGCAGTATTTTGCCCTGATATTTGCTGTAAATTCAGTATATTTGCTGTGTAAATCAGTATAATTGATGTGCAGTTTAATATTTCCCTTTTGTCAGCGCGGAATGGGCCATGCTGACTCAGCATGGACCATTCCGCTCGCTGTCCCGCCGGCGACATGTCGCCTGCTATTGCGGTCGAGTACGGAATCGCACCCGGGTGACACTCGTGCGCATGGAGAACAGTACAGTAGCTAGAGGCTGTCAGTTGAGTTATAATAGGCAGAATTAGCACAAGGCTGCGAGAAATCACAACGCAAAGTGACTTAGCTTCAGTGTACAGTACAGTCTCACACAAACGCGGTTGAAATCCCGAAGGCAATTCGATCTTATTGATTTCTGTACAGATGTGGTTTTTGTGTGAGGACACCCAATATAGTTAAGATTACATTTAATGCTCGTGTCACGAAACTGTACAATATTCAGGTATGATCAATGCTTGATGCCAACAATAAAGGCCAACTAAACCTACTTAGATAGAGATCCATACGGATAAGAACGTGGATGATTGATTATGTGGTTTTTGAATGTACGCAAATTCACCGAGTCTTGAGATGATGACAGCGGCATAGCCATTTCCAGGTTATCAACCCGGGAGCCAGCGATGTATGAGAAAGGTGTAGTTTATTATAAGGGCTTGAGAAGACATCATTCTTAATATAAATATTTTGACATCTCGTACATTTACAATTAGGTGGAGACCGTACAACCAGTCTAGAACTAACTTGTTCACTTGAAATTGAAACCTAACCAAGGTCTATAAATAAATAAACAGAAGCCAAAAGAAGGAATTAGAAAAATATTCGATCGAGAGATCGTGATTCTGCGGTTACAATTAATAGATATCATCGATCAATGGAAAGTAATTATGGAGGTAGTGGTTGTTGGCTCTAAAGCCAAGAACAGGTCCAAGGGAGTTAATGCCAGCCCTTCGCCTTACCAGGGCCCACCAATCTACATCAGGCTTCTGAACAATTCACGTCACTTGTACCCTGTCTATTTAATATACTAGTTATTAACCGGGATAGAAATTATTAAGTGGTGTCAAGATGTCAATTAAAAGGTATCAATATTCATAATTTCTTTATTGTAGTGCAATTAACATATTCAGAAAACTTATACGATAAAAGTGTACAAAAGTGAGCATATCTCTTACAAGAGAATTTCCTCCAGCAGGCAATATTCGAGAGACAAGTATCAATGGAAGTTATTTCTTTGTAAGAAGAATGGGTTCCGCATGTGATGAATTAATCACAAACCTGCATAAAGCTACTAAAAATGGAGTCAAGACAAAACTTTGCGACAAAATCATAGGATAAGTAAAAAATAGGGAGGGGGCTTTTTAAATATTTTTTGGCGATAAAAATTGATCCTCTTCTACCCTATTTGGTATGCGCAAAGACTAACACTGTATGATCAATATTCCATCATGTAGTTTTATAATAGTCATGAATCCTAGCTATCTAGGCTAGCATTCCATCATGCAAAATTGACTAATATATATCTGTCACCCAGTATAGGAAAAGTCGTGACGTCGTATTTTTAATCCGATGTATTTATACAGGCTTACTTACCTACACACGAGGTTATACGGCATAGCAACAACTTTTCCCGAAATACATTCACGTGTAGAGAAGAAAAAACTCATAAGTGAGATTGGTCATGTTGATAACAGTCCACGTAACAGTGACGTCAACACATGAGACAGAAACAATAGTAGATTGTTTACCAAGTGAGCAAGGCACTACCTTTAAGGCGAGAGTGATTTTACCCGTACTTCCGTACCCGAAGGGTGCCAAACGGGACCCTATTACTAAGCCTCCGCTGCCCGTCTGTCACCAGGCTGTATCTCATGAACCGTGATAGTTAGACAGTTGACATATTCACAGATGATATATTTATGTTGCCGCTATAACAACAAATACTTAAAACAGAATAAAATTTGTATTTAAGGGGGCCCCTATACCAAAAACGTGATTTTTAGCTCGTTTTTGCTCGATATTGATAACGGCAACAGGTAGACGCTTGAAATATACACTGAATATTTAGTTATATATTCACTTTTATCATTGGCAGCTTCTTTCTGCCCACTGCTGGGTATAAGCCTCCTCCATGTTGTGCCAACCTCTCCAGTCCTGTGCCAGTCGAATCCAGGTTTTCTCCACGATATTGGTAATATCGTCGACCCATCTGGCTGGCGGTCGACCCACGCTCCTTCGTTCTTGTTTCGGCCACCACTCGGTCAGGGATCCACCTGCCATCACCTCGCCTCGCCAAGTGCCCTGCCCACTTAAATTTGAGCCTAATGATATACTTTACGACATCTTGGAACTAGTCTGTCGACGTATCTCGACATTTCTGACTCCTTTTATATGATGCCTAGCATGGAACGCACCATGGCTCTTTGGGCTACTCTCATTCGTTTCACCATTTCCTTCGTAAGCGTTCATGTTTTGGCACCGTACGTCATTGTAGGCAGGACACATTGCGGCATCTTTCGATCCCTGAATATTCTCTCAGGTTTCTTGAACGCTGCCCAACCAAGTTGGACTCTTCTGGAGATCTCCTTAGCCTGGTGCTCTCTGCCAAAAGATAGAATAAGTCCAAGATAGATATAATGATCAACCACCTCTAACGTCTAATCTCCGACAGTGATGTTGGCAAATGAGCCGTCAGAGATATTTGCCATAATCTTACTCTTGGACATTCAGGCCAACTTTAAGAGAAGCACTATAGAGATCTTGAAGCATGCTTTTGAGGTCTCCAGGGTTGTTGGCGAACAGGATGATATTGTCAGCAAAGCGGAGGTGCGACAGGAAGGCACCGTTGATGTTAATACCTTGCTGTTTCCATGTAAGCGTCTTTACTGTCTTCTAAGACGGCTGTAAAGAGCTTAGGTATTATAGTGTCTCCCTGACGCACCCCTCGTTCGATGGTTATGCGGTTTGTTAGCTTGTGAATTGGCACTTACATCGTTGCCGACATGTAAAGCTCCCGGAGGACATTCATTCATTCATATTCTTTATTGCACAGAAATCTTAATAGTAAGGTAACAAAACATTTTATGAGCAAAGGCGAGCTTATCTCTAAAGAGAGATTTCTACCAGCAAACCTAGGTAGGACAGGAAAAATTGTGCTACAGGAGAGTCCTAGTGCACAATTGCCCGTGCCCGATACGTGGACATCCACGTATCGGGCGTTGATCTGGTTGAGTGCATGGAAGACCTCGCAGTGTTCGACACTATCGAAAGCCTTCTCGTAATCGATGAAGGCGAAACACAGCGGTCGATTCCATTCTTGTGATTTTTCCATCAACTGTTTCACCGTGTGGATTTGATAGATAGTGGGGTATCCTCCATGGAGGACTTTGTTCAAGAGTTCCACAAAGACTTCAAGTACAGGATCACCACCGGCTACAAGAAGCTCAACAGTTAGACCGTCTTTGCCGGGAGATTTATCCTACTTCATTTGCCTCATCGCCCATTTTACCTCAGTAGGTAGAATGGGAGGCAGGATTTGCTCGATTCGGTTGGGTTAGCTCTGGGGTCACCGTCCATGGAGACCGGCTCGGTTGCGCTCGACCTGAAGAGATCTTTGTAGAACTCCTCAACCATAGCCCCTATGTCCTCTCTGTTTGTCGTTCTTATCACTTAGTTTAATTATTACGATTTTCCACAAAATACACTTAAAATAAATAAATATATATTTAAGGAGAGCTCCCATATAACAAACGTGATTATAGTGTAAACCACAAACAAACTTATAAATGCACCTGAAAACGTGCATGGAGTATGAAAGCAGCCGCACCAATAACTTTGTAAACAACATTTTGCTATGTAAAATCCAAACTATTCACTCCGCACCATCCCTACCATTGTACGGTGGTACGGAACCCTTTGTGCGCGGGTTCGACTCGCACTTGACTGTTTTTTTTAATACAGAGCAGAGCGAAGGTCATCACTCGAGTTTAAAATAGTTTTTAATCCTGAGGACACTCTACATTTTATTACCCTCAATGAGAAAATGAGTTAGCATTATATATATAAGAATAATATTAGACAAGTTATGAATAAAAATCTTATTTATCTATAGCTTTTGATTTATTTCGAGGGACTTGTTTGACGACGCAAAATGCAAAATGATGTATTTACATATCGATGACAAAAAATACTCAGACTGTGAGCAAACTCAAACTCTTTGCATAAGTAGATGGATACTCTATCATGCTTTATTACTCTGCCAAATTGTGTAGTAATAAATTTTAGTTTATCAGATAACAAAAACAGATATCTTTAATTAAGTCGCAACAATTGTTCTGTCATGGTCATGTCACAAAATAGGTCCATGGTCACAAACTAAACTATGAATCTTATCCTAATTTTATTTCGGAAATCATTGTTCTATAATTTCATGTGTAGCAATTAGCCACAAAAAATCATATACAATCGTAGGGTCAAAAGTGAACCTAAGTTGAGAAATATTGGGAGTCGTTAATCTCGCAGGGGATATGAAGAATTATTGCTTAGAAGCCGGTATCACTCACGTAAGCGCTTTTTATGTTTATTTACGCATACTCACGTACTTGGAGCATTGTTTTGGATATATAAGTTAGATATATTATTATTATATAACGAATATAGGTATGTATTTCAGCAAATTCACGGCATATTTCAGATATTTTGTCAAAGATAAACAAAAACATTTAAATACACATACATTGCTTCTGGCCGCATACCCTGTGCCATGGGAACCAGAAAAAGGGACATCACACACATATAAACATCCAAAAATGCATTCGCTCTTGCATTTTTCCAAAGGTGATATTGTCGTAGTCGTATGCTTTCACATACTTTTTCCCCAGGTTTTTGTAGGCAACAGACTTTGCATCACATTTTATGCGTTTATTACAAATATCTGGATTTAAACTCTCATTTTCACCAGGTAATATTTGAGGAATAACTTTTTTTTAATAATATCAGCAGACGAAATTGTAATCAAAGAAAGGCGTAACGCATTTAGTACGTTCTTTAATTTTAAAATTTTATTTTATTTGGTGGGCGTTTCGAAATATTTTTATTTACTGGTCTGATTATAAACTGTGTTAAAAACGCTAACTAAACAAAATTAAGTCCAAACTCATTTTTTGAATTTCATCTGCATTTCAAGATCAATCTCCTTGGTGATTGGAGCTGTCAATTAGAAAGTACTGCAAGTGATTATTTCCTCTGAATGGCAACACAAATTTAAAAGTTACTTTGCCTCCCGAGGGAGCAAAGATCTACTTTGCTCCCTGTATACCGGGAATAGAACAGCTCATTTCAAATAGATGTGATGAAAATATCTATTACTCCCCGATAATACTCCCCGATGTGTAGATATCGGAAAGAATTTGGCCGAAGGCTATCGAACCTCCCGTGGAGCATTCGAAGGACGAATGGTATTTCCACTAAACGTGGTAATAGTGGAGTAGGTCATCCGTCCTGCATTCTGGTCTGGACACTGCCGTGCATACATGATAGTCCAGCACCTGTAGGCAAGCACAATCACGAAATAACGAGCTCATATCCTAGACAACGATTAGGTATTCCTAATCGTTGTCTAGGTAAAAAGTCTATAGAATCTAAGAAGTAGATAATTTTATCAGCTTTCATCAAGCGCTACAACAAAATTTCTTATGATGCATCGTTTTCGAGTAGTGCAAAAAAAACAAAACACGCCAAATTTATTTAATTTTTCTTGATGCGAGTAAACTGTCAAATTGTTGGTGTGATGTGAATTTATTGTCAATATTCTGTCTGATTTATATTCTTTAACATAGCACGTAGTTCACCCTTCTCCTCGGAGTTAAAGTTTCCCGGCCTCTGGGAGATAACGTTCAATTCAAAACTTGAACCTTGGAACACAAAACAATTCTCAACCCAAGAAAGGTCAAAACTTGAACCTTGGAACACAAAACAAATCTCGACCCAAGAAAGGTCAGTCTACTTCGAGCTCTCAAATGAGACAAGTAACTTCTGAGGATCTCTGCCGGATCTTCTGAGACGGCTGCTAAATCTCCAGCATACTAGCTCTGCCGATTCTTCTGAGACGGCTGCTACCTTTCCTACTACTACTGCTGCTGCTGGTTTACCTGCCTGTACTGACCGACGCCCATGGGGATTCTCCTAGAGCCAGGATATTGTTGGGTCGTAAATAGTGTTAGGTTAGGTAAGGGTTAGTGTAAAATACCTCAAGGATGCACTCGACTAATACTCTCTCCACTCTTAAATTTATTAACGTTTTAGGACCTACAGTCTAAATTTGTTTTGAATTTCTCATAGGCCACCGTTACGGAGGGCTTTTTCTTATAACCCTCTGTAACGTGACAGTGTAGAGCGAGAGAGTGTCTACGTCATCAAAGGGCGAGATGGTATGCCGTTGTCGGTCAATGAATGCGTGAGATAGAACATCTTTATAAACACGGTCGCAAATACTATAGTATAATAATAATAATAAATAAAAATACTACATTAATAATGATAATAAATATCATCACCACATCCTTTATTTGTTTTTATTAAATTTAGACGAAAGGAAATACAAACCGGACCGGGGGCGTACATAAAAAATAATAATAAAGAACTATAATAATAATAATCGTTTATTTACAGAAATAAATGTACATTACAAGCTTGTTTAGCAGGGTAAACAAGGGATGTATCGCTACTCCCTAAAATAGGGCGATCCCTGTGTTTTAGGATAAGTTGCTGCTAATTCCCACAAGAATAAATGCCTCAGATTTAAATACTACATAGTGTATAAACAATGTGAAATTTAAAATAAAAATATAACTTCTGACATTTAAAAATATAAGATCAGCAAAAACGTAATATGTGTAGTGTTGGTGATTTATGTTAGTGGGAGAGAATATGGGGAGTGTGGTGAGTGTGTGATTGGAAGTAATGAAGTGTGTAGTGCCTGTGAAAGTTAATGTGACTATTATTTTGATATAAATATAATTGGACTTGTGTTAGACGATCATAAGTTTTTCGCAGTCATCATATGTTTGTGTGCGCAACCAAAGACGTATGTTTTTATTATTATCAATGTGCTTACTCAGATTATTATAAATATAGGGTCCCAGAAATTTAAAAAATCGCTGCATAAATTTGGTTCGTACTAATACTATGTGAAATACTTTATCTCTTCTTCTTTTAGTACGTGAGTTATTTTGATGTGGGGAATTGTTTTTGTGTTGTTTCAGAACAATGCTATCTATAAACAGCTGTCTAACCGAGAGGACATCACAGAAGCTGTACAATTCAGTTGTAGGGAAACAATATAAATGTACACACCTTCAAGACCGCTCTTTGAGCCCGCTCAAGTTGCAAAAGTGTACTCTTATGAGTACCTCCCCAACTAGAGATGCAGTATCGTAAGAGTGATTCACATAATGCCACATATATCACTTTCATCAGAAGCGGTTCAGCCACATGTCTAAGACCCTTAAAGATATAAGTCAGTTTCCTTACCTTGGAGCTGAGCATTTGAATGTGAATTAGGAAATTTAGGTTAGAATCGAGCATGATACCTAGATATCTCATTGAGGATGTCCGTTCTAAGGGTCCACAGCCGCAGAAGCTATCAACAGAATCAGCACACTCATGAGCAACTAAGATGAAATCATTTGTTGGTTGGGTTGAGTTATTAATCGAGAAGGTAATGTATTTGGTTTTTGCAGTATTCAAAGTTAAAATATTTTGTTGTAGCCAATCTACGACTTTATTGAAGCCAGCGTGCACAGGAATTTACCTCTTCCCAACATGAACCCGAGAAAAGTAATGCCGTATCATCGGCATATGCCACAATTTTGCATTGGGGCAACTCAAGACAACAGAGCTCATTTATGTAGATTGTGAATAGAGTAGATCCAAGTATGCTGCCCTGAGGTGTCCCTCAGGGCAGCATACTTGGATCTACTCAATTGGACTGGACACCTCAATGGACTGATTGAGTGGAACTTGTGTGTTCACCTATTTTTACACATTGCAGCCTATTGCTTAAGTAGCTCCTAAAAAGCTCAAGCTGTATGCCTCTGATACCAATTTTTTCTAGTTTTGTTATAAGGAGGTCAACGGAGACCGTGTCAAATGCCTTGGCCAGATCAAGAAAGATACCCAGACACCTCCTTTTATCGACTATTGAACTATTGAATAACGGGATAAACATTGTCACCACGTATGAGAAGAGACGTGACGCTATGTGGTAGTTTGAGGCTCTGTCTCCCAAGCGAAAGATCCAGGGTTCGAATCCCGTCTGGAGATAAATATAAAAAACTCAGGTCTTGGATGTGACGTCGCTGGCTGGCTGGTTTCTGGTTTCCACGACACAGTTTTACTACCAATAAATTCAAAACGACCGCCAGAATTACTACGTATTTATAAATGTTATTGTTACCAATTGTATGTATGATCTGATATTTAATACGGACTTGTTTGACATGTAGAGTGATACACTGTTCGAAAAAAAAATGTAGTGATGGGGTGGGGTTATTATCGATATTTTATCCATAAAAGGCAGCACACTAATGTTTCGTGGAATAAATAGTAATAGAGGCTCTGTGTGCTGTAGACCTCGCTATATTTGAATAATTGTTTACTTTAAAACAAGAACCTTTTTAACAATACCCTATATGATTTATTAGTTATTATGGTGTTTTTCTTGGTTTTGTCATTTTACCCCACTTTTTTGTAGGCTATATTTTTTTCATAATTATCATATATTTTTTTATATTATAAGACTTGAATTATTTTGTGGTTATCAGCATAAGTATTTTTGTAGAAGATTTCAAGACTCTATTTCTTATAGTTCCTGAGAAAAGTGCCTGTGACTGATGGACGGACACTCGAGTGATCCTATAAGGGTTTCTCCTTTTGAGGTACGGAACCCTAAAAAGTACCACACGACCTTCAATGCTTCAAAGAGTTCAACGCTCTAAAAGTCAATAGCTAACGAAAGGTCACATTCTTTCTCGTGCTCGTCCCAAAGAAAAGGAAATAAAGAATAGAATTACTGGGATAGATATTCAAAGAGTCTCTATTCAGCACAATTTTCAATCAACAAATTGATTGGATTTTCGGGCAAAATGCTCTTTTATGATTACGTAAAACTCTATTTTGGCTACTTGAACCTAATCCTCTCGACATGCTAAAATACCGAAAATTATTTGATGTACTAATTGGTTCTTCAAATTGGCATGCAGAATAACTGAAGTGCCTGAACCATTGAAATTTACATTTGAAGGAGATGAGTTTACAGGTGATTTTAAGTTAACAGGCAAACTTTTACGAGATGAGATATTCATTACACACCTATATCTCACCGAAGAATAATAGTGATTGGATGAACTTTTAATTCGCATCCCAACATTTTGGCCCGACCTTGGATTTGTGTTAATTATGTTTCTATTTATACATTTATATAAGTTGAAAGTTGATTTTTGGGGGTGCAAATGTGTACCTCTGATATCGGTGTAAAAAAGCGTGAGTGTTTATGTTATATTATGCAGATAAACTTTTAGATACTTCACCACCTCAACTTCAATTAGTTTGCCTTTACCTATATCTCTGTTATGACACCTTTATACGTACAGAAGATAATCATGTTAAAGTCAAACATGGTTGTAAGAGTTCACTTACAGCGAACAGGTGGGCGCATCAATCAAACTGGCATTACCAGCTAGTTCTTGCTAGGTTTCAAATTACCTACAGTTAGTTAAGTTTAAAATTAAATTGATAAAGTACGCTTTCCAGGTTCATTGACTGTGTTAAGAATTTCAAAATATCATGATGAATCCTTGATAAATAAATGTACCAGAGGTCTTACACGAGTATAGTATAATCTAGAGTAAAATACGTCGGAAGAAGAACAAGAGTATAACAAGTGTTTTTAAAGTTTCAAATCAACCCTTTTAACACACCGGCAGAAATAATGGAGTCATGGAATTATGAAGAACACAAAAAATGGAATTATACACGAAAAAACAAACAAAAAGAACCTGAAATGTTTGCACCGCAATGCAGAAAACACACTCCCATCCCAAAACGCTTCGGGCCAGTCCCCGCATAATTTTGTGAGTTTGCGTGCGGTTCCGAAATTATGATGCAGAATATGCAATGTTAAGCGCACGGCGGGAAATTAACATTCTTTAGTGCGATCTAGCGACAAAGGCGACGGGGTGTAGTGATGCAAAAAATGCTATGAATGGTCTGCTCGCTAAATTCACTGCAGTTTTATTTGGTACATGATAACAACATTTTGAATTAATACGATCTTCTCAATTTAATAAGAAGTGATAGTCTGAATCAATTGTAAACATAATGTTTTTCATGAAGTGGTCAGAAAGGGTTGAATTTGATGAAACCAGTCTTTTTAAAATATTTTTTATTCAGTAGTACCTAATCTTTTATTGATATACATGTCGAACTAACCTGACTATTCGGGGGCTCCGCTGCGCTCGCCCCCTTTACTCTTCACCTAAGCAACTCACGATGCTCTTGAACAATGGCGTCCAGAAACACAAGTCCCGTTTTTTGTTTTTTTAGATCTCGAAAACGACTCGTCGTAGGAATTTTTCTTGTACTACATAAGAAAAGCTGATGAGATTCACCATAACTTCGATTATATACAAATTGTTCCCTATTCCCAATTGTTGTCCAAGATAGTAATAACAGCGATATTTATTATTTTATCAATACTATATTCAACGATAGAATCAAAACGAAGCAGAGGATTTTTTCTTCTCAGCTCTGCATAACCGACATTTCTTTTTGGATATCCTTTTGATACTTTGATCTTTGGTACGTATTATTTTGTATATGTGCCGTATGTTTGTTAAGATATGACCCAGATATACGTTCAGTTCGATCAGATAATATTTATCGATCTGAGTGATCTAATAGACAAGTTTCTTGTGTTTATTAAGTCAGTTCGTTGTTTTTGGTTAGTTCTCGAGTTATTTTTGTATGAAAATAAAATATTTTTACAAAAACTCATAAAAACTGTCCTTTTACTAACAAAACAAATATGTACTTAATGCGTTGTTGTATTGAGTATTGCAATGCTCTACGTACTAGTACAAGACTGTATGAATGCGTCGCTCATCTCACAGAAAGAATTAGAAGTAAAAAAGAATAATTAAATGATAGAGTTCAGGTCTGTACCAATTATCTAGAGTAGTAGTTAAACGACAGAGTGCAATAAGAACTTAAATTAAGTAAATCTAATTATCAATACATTGTATACGCTTGAATATGAATCATATAAGGAAGAGTTTACTTAGTTTATGATATAACAGTTTATAATATAAGAACATAAAATAAAAATATATTTACAATACGTAGTTTATTCTACGTATTAAGGTAGTATGTATAACATATATTATTACAGTATATTTGACCGAGCGAGCGAAGGGCTCTATTTCGAAAAGATAGGAGGCCGATTTTGCTTTCGTCTGTCTCTATGTGTGTCTGTCAGTTCCGGTCTAGCGATCCTCACAAAACTTGGCACACGTATTCCTTAAATTAAAAGTTTTTATTTCCCCTTGGGGGGGGGGAGTTATGACGTTTTTTCTTTTCTGAAACCTATCGTGTGGGGTATCAAATTAAAGGGCTTCATGAGCCGGTTCTAAAATTATTCTACAACATTCCCTTTCGGCCACTTGTTTTCTAAAAATCCAAGAAATATATCCAAGACATACCAAGTTTGACGGATTAGTAAAGAGGATCTATACAGACCAAGAGAGTGACTGAAATAGACTATAACTATTTTCGTGAAAAGTCAATAATAATAATAATACCTTGGACACTATTGGCACACATTGATCTAGCCCCAAACTAGGATTCCCTGTATCTTGGGTACTAGACGATACACATACTTATATAGATAAATATTATACTTAGATAGATAAACAACCATGACTAGGGTACAAACATCCGTTCTCATCAAACAAATATATGCCCCCACCGGGACTCGAACCCGGGACCTTTGGCTTCATAGGCAGGGTCACTGCCGACTCGGCCATTCAGGTCGTCAATTCAATAGATTGTATTTTAAATCGCAAAATGAAGTTTTCAAAGTGATTGGTACGGCTTCTTTTACTACTTGATTATGATTAAATCTAAAATATTTACCTATAAATTGGTTCACAGTCCCCCTGTTAGCGAGGTCTACTGCCCACAGGGCCATTAGTAGGTATGTTATTTTTACATGAGCAAAGTTCAACCAAATACACCATATAAATTGTGCACATTCCGATACTTTTGTTCGTCTCCCGGGGGATAGTCGGGCAAATAATCTAAATAATGGTACAATAAAAGCTAAAAGAGTGACATAAACCCACTGATACGTTGAAATTGTGTCTTACAGTAAAATTAGGAGTCACGACACACCGATCGTTAATTTTATGCAAAGTAAGTAAATAGTTTTGTATTCTGCTACGTTATCGTCGGATATCATGCTAAAATAAATTTACATAATATAACATAGCGTCACATCTTTCCCCATACGGGGTGGTAGAATTAGTTGTGCCCACTTTTAGCCAGTAAGTCGACAGGGGGCTAGCTCATCGCCGCAGCTATGCAGTAATCATCTTCACATGTTATCCATCACACCGTTAGAATGTCCGTAAAATGACAATTAATATTTATTTAATGGTCATTAATTATTTGAATTAATAAATCGCCACGGATTTTGCAGTTTTTTTATTTAAGAAATTCTTGTCATTTACTATGATGACCTAATTAACTCAGAATTTTTGCTTAGAATATATTTTGAAGAAGAAGGAAGTCGACGAATATCCAAAAGTAATATATTTTTCAAAACTACTATAAATTTTTCTTTTCTTGTCTAGACACCACACAAAATATGTAAGAGTAGGTAGCGAATGCTGCGGTTGACTCGTAAACTCTGGCTTATCTTCAAATGTCTGGAATAGTCTGGATTTTGCCCTGTCGTAAAACTCGAACATGAATATCTTTAATACAATATTGTCCAGACGTTGTAAACTATCTTCTTGGCGGTAAATTTTCTTTGTTTTAAAAGTAAAAGCTGTAAATGTTTATTTTTCCATCCAGCTATTTTGACAGCAGCTCGTTTTAGTAGTTATTGAAGAAAATAATATAAAGTTTTGTTTGTAAAGTCCGCCATTACCACGACGAATAAAACCTGATGCTAAACGTATAATTACTGAAGGATGAAATATTTATGTTGATTCGTTTACTTATAGATTCACGATTTTCTTGTGTAGCAATAATTCTTGCCTAATATTTGATGTTTCTAATGATGGGATTCTTCCCGAAAATAATCCCATTTTGGGAGAAAAAGCCGAATAAATCCGGGAAAATAACACAAAATAGGTTTTTTCGCGGGTAGAAACGTGTTTTTTTTTGTTTCAAGTCTTTTACGCATCATATGTGTTTGTGTATATAAAAAGAGGACACATAAGCAAACACAATATATGTGATATTGTGTTTGCTTATGTGTCCTCTATTTATATATATTATGTGAATATAGAACTAAATTGTCGCGTTCGCCAGAAAAATGGGAGAAAAGATCAGATGGTAAGTCTATTTTTTCAACACATTCGCTCACAACTAATGTGGTATTTATGTGTAGGAGACACTTATAAATACATTTATATATTACCCTAATTAATTAAAGTGTCGTATTGGTGAGACGATTTGGAGTAAATATCAGCCGATAGAGGCTGGCACACGAAAGTAAATTATGACAGGATAAAGTGTCGACTGTGTTCTTAAGTTTGTCAAGCTGGTGGAATTTACTATTAATAATAAGGAAGTATGCGTAACAAAACGTTTAAAAACATGCAAATAAGGGACACCTTAATGTAAGTCTTTATTTTTTTAATTGTATGGTTTTAGGATAATTTTCAAAAAATGCCATATCAGGCTAAAATCACGCACAGCGTGTAATTTGTGAGTTTACACAGTGATTGAACCTCAGAGTAAAACGTTTGTTTTGGGGTTAAAAGCTGTTTAATATGTTTTGTGGTAGCACGGAGAATATTTAAGGCATCGCAATTTCGCACCTCATGCCATGGTAATAATATTCAAAACCTATATCGGGAAAATGACATTTTAAGATGCCGTGGGTCGTTGAGAGGTTAAGTTCATATTTAGTTTCCGTGAATATCATTGAAATCTTGTCTTCTAAATAAACTCAAAATAATAATATAATAATAATATATGCTTGCCCTTACAAAGCTGCGCATTTAGTTAGTATAATATAAAGCATCGCGTTAGCGAGGTACAGGTATCAACTTAACATTTCAAAAAAAAATAATGCTGCTACACTCTGTATTACGAAGAAAGTTTTAAAACAAAAAAGCAATTTATTTTTGCTTATTTCCATAATGAACAATGCTAAGCATTGTTAATTGAAATTGGTTGATAATGAAAAGTTATTAATGTATAAAAAAATATTATTGAATGCATTTTTAATTATATTTATATATTTTTTTCTCTATATTAATTTAAACTCTTTTCAGGGAGTAGGTATCTGATCGCTTCTTCGGCTGAATCTTTTATTTCCTACTCTCCGTGTTTCTGGAGGTCCTCCCTAATTTGTTATCTCCAGGCTCCACCTCTGGTCTGTTAGTCTTGAAATATGCTTCACCTATTTCCATTTCAGTTTAGAGTATGCTAATATTAAAAAAAAAATAAAAAGCTGAGATTTTTCGAGTGGTAAAGTTAAAATAATCGTACTGTACAAATATGATTGATCTGATTTGATTATAAAAAATCCTGAATGTAGTATAAATTTTGACGAAAATCCAATAATTTTAATATAAACTTACAGTTTTTGCTTATAATTTTATATCTATTTTTCCTTATTTGCTTCATTTTTCGTCACAATAAAAGTAACTCCTAATTATGGTTTCGGTTTTCCGGACTTTTTTCATTCCCGGGAATTTCCGGGTCCCGGGAAATCATAAAAATCCAATGAGTTTGATACTGTTACTTACCAGAAATGCTATTGAGATGTTATTTAGTTAAAACTAGTCATTTATTTAATCCATTAGTATTTTTCGAATCAAATTTCAGTGCCACATTGGTAGAATATTTGTCAAGTTATATATTTCACTATCTATTATTGTTTTCAAATCTGGTAATGATTTTTCTTGATTGCTTTACTGAGAGATGAGCTGAGCTTAAATTTACCGATATCTAAAAAGTGTATGTATCTCGATTGATGTGGCCATGAACCATCGGAAATCCCTTCTGAAGATAGCTTAAGTTAGGTGTAACAGTTTTCTGAAGTCTTAACTCATAAAAATTAATAAAATCATGGTGTATCAACACAACACACAATTAAAACTTTTCGCAATTGGCTCAGCCACATATTCAAGTGACACGTCACTCGATTGAAGTCGATGTAGGTCAAATAAAAAAAAATACTGCACGACTATCTAAAAAAATATAAAAACTAACAAAAAAAAACTTCCAAAGTACTGGGGGGTTACCACAATCTTTTTCCGATCCAAATTAGGTTCAAAACAAGAACATCACCATGGCAACCATTTTCATTCCAATTCGCCATAATGGGCTTTATTTACCTAATACCAAGACTTGTTTTAAGACAGTCACGGTAATTTTGCGGATCAAATTAGGTTCTTAATTTGAATCGGCATAAGACGTTGTGGTAACCCCCCTGGTAGCTGACCCACTAATAAAAAAATAATAATATAGTCCATATCGCTTTTGTTAACCTTTCGAAATTATAACCTTTATATTATTATAACCTTTCAACCGGGAAATAAGTCATAGAACCGAAACCCTACTCCACTCTTTGTACTCTATTGCACAAAAACAGAAGATACAGATACATCAAAATGGAAACAAGGGGTACAAAGGCAAGCTTATCTCTAAAAAGAGATTTCTTACAGCAAACCTAGGATGTACAGGATACAATAAATAACCGGTAGACCGATAAACACAACGTTAAATAATAAAAATAATAAACTAATTACTAATATGTACATACTACGAAATATAAATCAATACAAATCTATTATGGAAGGGAAAGATAGTGTTCTTTTAAAATTGAATTGGGTCGTTGAGAAGTTAAGCAACTTTAAAAAATATTAAGTGAGAGGCTGTCTCTGATGGCGCCAGGAAGTTTGTTCCAGCACCTGATAGCTCGCAGTTTGGTCCCATGTTCATATGCGTCTGTGTTGTGTTGCGGCGTTATAAGCAGTGACCGAGCGTGACATTTACGAGGCCTATCAGAAGACAGAAATTCGAAAAGGTCTCGTAAGAAGCCAGGGTAACGAGGCTTAAATAAGATGTTGAAGAGGCAGATGAGGATGTGAGAATCCCGACGAAGACGGATAGGGAGCCACTTCAACACCCTGCGATATTCCGAGACGTGGTTGCGCCTGCGCAGGTCGACGACAAACCGAATCCGAATCTCCAACTGTTTCGAGTCACGTTTTCATTAAGAGTGTTGATTAATTTGCGGAATTAGTTACGATTCAGTAATCATAACCACAGTGATACTTATACGGCTTGAGAGTCTTGAGACGGACTAATTTGCATTCACTAAGTTGAATTATAATTTAGAGTGTCAAATTCACGTTTGTGTTAAAATTCTCGGCTTGAGTTTAGTTTAATTGAGTTCACCGCTGATGTTTGGCCGTAATCAAAGCTGCTGGAGTTTACTGATGCAGGTGGTCTACACATAATTACATTGACTGACAGTAGGTATACATACTTTAAGCGTCTTAAGGTGATCCAATATGAAAATAAAAGGAATACGAATGTTAACGAAAGTGACAGCGTTAATTAGTTCCACTTATGAAAGAAAAGAGAGCGCAAACAATGCGCTCGATTCAAACTAAAATAACGTAGCGCCAAACCACATAAAAATGTTTGCAAATAAGCTACGCTATTTTGTCACAAAGATTTTCAAGGAGAGTTTACAAATACAATAAATAATATCCACATTTTGAATGCAATTCCGCAATGAAATTAGTTAAGATTTGAGATTAATAAAAATATAACAATTTAGTCGTCTTTTCGTTATTAAATTCTATCGAGAAATTTTCATCCAATCGCGTTTTCATTCAGTGAGAATCTTAATCAAATACTCAATAAACGTTAACCCAAAAATCGAATCTGTAGATGACTCTAAGGTGGAGTAAATGTATTCGAAAAGTTTTTATTTTTCGTATCGCCTTAATGCTAAATGTTTATTATATTAAGTCACTTCAACTCCTTTCCTCCTTCCTACTAGACCTTTTTTTCATCCGCTTATTATCCGGTAGATAGTAGTGTTTGAACTAAAAAGTACAAAGCTCTTAAAAGTTCGTGTATCGATATATCCAGGACTAGATATAAAGGTACCCCACGAAACTTCAAGTTAATTTTATTGTCGTAAGGTGTGATGCGAATTTAGAAAATGTGACACAGAATTTATGCCTAAGACAGACATAATCGATTTCCAATTAGAAGATAGTTACTAACTTGTTTGGCTATTTAAAACGAATCGACGGCGCCTCCTGCCCGTTCAAGATGAATACGCAAGATTTCGATTTAGCGAATAAGTTGTAGAAAAACATACTGATTTAATTAAACGAGTCTATCGGCATCGTCTCGTCATTCATGACCTAGATTACATCGGCCCATTGGCGTGTGAATTGAGAAAGGTCTTTTTATGAATATAGGTCTCTATTTTAAAGGTATAATTTTATTATATTTCGTTCGTTCTGTGAGAAGAGCAATGCTCGGCGGTCATACAGTCTCACACTAATACGTAGATTGTAGGCACTACACATCTCACTTACTTACTAATTGTATACATGCCACTTTTGATGAGATCTTGTTAGTGGGTTAATAAGGTTATTTGAAAATAAATAATGTATATTTCTAGATTTCTATTCTACTTGAAACAGCGGACGAATCTTTCGACAGATCATTAAGTTGGGACAACTCTCAATGGTATCCATTCAATATGTGTGGCCCCGGGCACACGTTGCGTTGCCTTATTTTACTCTAATTAAACCTTCCCGACCAGAGTCGTACAATCAATCGTTGTCAGTCAATCAATCACGGGTCGCTATTAGATTTATGGACACAAGTAACTACCTCCATGCTCTTAGGCTTTTTGCTCATTACGGATAACGTCAGCGCCGAAAGTTTTGCTTCCATTGCCAGGTGTTGTTTTGTAAAGTTACGCGCTCCTCAGGGACGATGGTTTACGTGTCGCTTGAACCATTAAAAATGTTTTATTTTTCCCGCGTATAATTTTAATACACAAATTGCTGAGTTCAAATTGTCCTGAAATAACCGCAACGTGCGGCCACCCCCGGCTGGTCCACGAAGCGCACGTCCGCCGTGCGCCAAGTGCCCGATATTACGAACGCGGCCACACTGTGATGTTTATTTTTTTAGGAATTTTGAACGTTCTTTTTTATCTTTTATCAGTGTCGTGTAAGTGTAAGTGTCGAGGCGGGCGTAACTTTACAAAACGAAACCCTGTATATAATCCTGGCGATTTTTTACCTCCTATTTCTAAAGCATCTATGAAAACCATCTGTATCGAAGAAAATATATTATTTCAATATATTAAGGAAGTCATTAAAGCCAGATAAAATATATTGTATAAACTGTCACACACTGTCGGGTACCCAAGTTAAAACAATAATATCCCTGTGTGTCTGTGATCAAACAGCACGATTCTTAGAACTAGAAACAGCGACGTCACACACATTTGTACATCCAAAACCTGTTTTTTTTTCTTAAACCCCGGCCGGGGTTTGAACCCGGGGCCTCTCTTATGGTAGGCAGAGCCTTGTGGCTGAGCCACAGAGGTCGTATATAGAGATTATATTGTTTTAATAATTCACTGAAAATCAATATCGTCAGACTCCTAGCACTGAAAGGACAGTGAGGGCTGAGAGTAAATAATCAAAGACGAAACTAGAAAAATCTAGTAATCGACTATATATTGTATCGATAAAAAATTGATTACTTTTTTGTACTTAACTAGAATCCTACACTGGGCAAGAATAAGCTACTCGTATATAAATTCGACTAAATATTTACTTTACTGCGATAATAAATTATTGTAAATACATACGTACATACATATGCTCACGACGCCTATTTCTGCGATCTGGCAAACATCTCTCGCTTCATACAATACATTTAAATAAAACTCCCTATACACATTTTCTCTAACAATAGCCTATTATACAGTTAGAACTAGCATTTCGCGATCACAAAGCAACAATGATATTTCTCCTCCAGCATAGAAAATACGTACATATTTGTTTATCTGCAGTTTGTGTTCGAAGAAGCACCAGCCTCGTATTTCAATATGAGATGATAGTATCGACAGGCGCGGTCTGGTGGCTCCGCGCGAGAGTGGCAAGAGCACTATTTGAAATAAAAACGCTCAGTATATAAAAAACACAATAATAGTAGTTTATGTAACTGCTGCATAATGCCTAATTATGTACAGTTACATACACTAGTTTATCTACACACATATCATAAGCTCTCTTTGATGTGTTCAGGAACCGCATGTTTGATCGGCATTGTGGTTCTGCAATTGTTTAGCTTGTTCTTTAGTACCAACTTCACGCAGACGGGCGTCGGCGTTCGAAATTTGAATGTCAGTACCAACTTCACAGACAAACTAGGGACGGCACGCGGGTGGGCGTCGGCGTTCGAAATTTGAATGTCATTATATGTGGAAAAAGTACACATAATGTCCATAATGTGTAGTTTTCCAGATACGAAACGAGTTTTTACCAAGTAGTTTAACATAAAGCTGATCGTAACGTGCGGTTTTTGAACGCAGTAAAGAGGGTTTATGATACGTGTGTAGATAAAATGTATTACATACGTATGCAAATTGTTTAATATACAGCATAACTGTGAGCCTGCCTACGAAGTCAAGGGTCCCGGGTTGGAGTCCCGGTGGGGCCAAATATTTGTTTGTACCCTAGCCATGGTTGTTTATCTATCTAAGTCTAATATTTATCTATATAAGTATGTGTGTCGTTGTCTAGTACCCAAGATACAGGGAATCCTAGTTTGGGACTAGATCAATGTGTCTAAATAGTGTCCAAGGTATTATTATTATTATTATTATAAAATAATTGTGGGTTTAGATACTACTTGCTGGTGGCCGCATTTTCGTCTGCGTCGACTTAGGAATTATGATTTATCGGGAAAACATTGCCCTCAGCAGTCAGAAAACTCATCCTATATGTAGCTCAAGAACTATCTTTCTGCAAAATTTTATTCAAATCCGTTTAGCCGTTTTGGCGTGATTGAGTAGCACCAAACTTTCATATTTATAATATTGGTAGGTTGGTTTCGTTGTTTATTTTTGAGCATTTCCAAGAGCAAGGTTACACAGGCACTATTTTAATAAGGTAGAGGATATAGTCCATTCGCTTAGATAGTGTCGTAAAACCGCAAGCAAATGTGGTTAATTATATTAGTTATAAATCTGTCGTAACAATATTGTAGAATTGACTATATCATCATATAGCCAACCATGGTTGTTTAAAACTTTCATTGAACGATGAAATATGTTAGGACAAAATACTGCGGAAGCTTAGTTGAAGACTTAAGGGGGCGAGCGCAGCGAAGCCCCCGAATAGTCTTCGTGTTAGGTTGACATGTATAACACAAAAAACCACACGTACTACTGAATACAAAAGCTTTTAAAAAGACATGTTTTCGTGAAATTCAACCCTTTCTGATAATTTCATGAAATGTTGGCCAAAATGGTTGGCCATTTCACGATATAGTCAATCCATGGTTGGCTATTTCATGAAATAATCAAAATCTACGATATAGCTACGACATATGCTTTGAGAAGAGGCGGTATGTGCCAGGGCGATGCGACCGTATCTAAGCCGATCCACTTTAGAGATGATCCCACGTGACGTAGTGGTAATAAAGGCTCAAGCTAGAGGTCCTGGGTTCTAATACCGACCCAGGATATAAATATACCTATTGAATATTTAGTTCTCATAAACCAGGGAATTTTTTTTTACTGTAGATATTTACATATACTTAGCAAACGTCATTTTTTGCCTCTTCTCTACATTGGACCACTGTGGGAGAAGAAGGGCGTAGAAACTCCCACAGATTTATTTTTAGATCTCTTTTAAAAATAGGTTGTGCTTAACTAATACAAATATGAAAAATTTAATTGTTATGATTAATAAGCAGGAATAAATAATTACAAAATTATTAACAGCAAGGTCTGTGTTGAGCCAGATTAACCCTATGAATCTATGAGTACAAGTCATTGCGATTACTTGTTTAAAATTATTATTTTTACAATGAAATGCGCATTTCTTACTTCAAAATAAAGGACGTCTAAATGACCGAGCGAGCGCGAAGTGCATCGATGTGTCTCCGTTTCAGCGTGGGCAAAAATCCGGCAGACATACGAAACCTCTACAGTACGCATTTCACAACCGATTCTCCTGAAAATGAGTAAGCAGGTTCGATAATTATATGTTTTTCGTAGATTCTGTTATTGGTAAATTTTAAAAATGGCGGAGATGTGAGGGGGACATGAAAATGAAAAAAAAAAACAAATGGCTGGACGGATTTTAACACATGAGGTGTCATTGTATTTGTGGAGACCGTGAGAGTGACGTAGGCTATTGATTTTGGTGAAAAGTCAATAGGTTGGATTTTAGATCGTAAAATGTAGTTTACAAAGTTATTGGTACGGCTACATTCATACTCCGTGTATAACCAGGTGTATTCACAAGTTTGTATATTAGAAATCAGCTTTCCACCAACAGCTCGCGAGTTCTACCGAAAATGGTCTTTATTCTGTAACTCAAATCTACGTCAGTTAGTGTGAAATTGGCGTTAAATCTACGTGAAAACTGTCAAATTTCTACAGTTTTGAGTCGATATGAGTTACAGAATAAAATTGTAGAGGAAATCCGGACATACGAAGCGTTTTTCCTAACATAAGCTGAATCGGAGACGGCTAGGTCAATTATTTTCCTTGCAATTTTCACAGCAATTTTCAGTGAACAACACTGATACAAATTCACGGCTTACGCCACCTTACTTAGCGCCGGTTTCTCAATTGAGAAATTCACTAAGTTAACACTTAACTATCTTTAAGCCCCGTTCTTATTTTTGACATCTGCAGAGACAGAACGATACTGATAAGTGAAATTATCAATTCAGAAATCGGAGGTTAGAATGACAACTACGCATCAGCAATTGATCAACGCAAAATTCCACTAAACTCACCGCTCAGACTAGGAGTCAACCTTCGTATTCTCGGCCGGTGCATCATGGCCTCAACAGATAGCCAGGCTCATGGTGATCCGTACACACGAAGGGAAATAGACGAATAGAAAAACAAGTTATTCGTAACACTATTGTCTCGTTGGAGGACAAAACCTGAAATGCGCTATTTCCTTTGTTGTTTGTTATCAACACGCGATCGGCGACGAGTCAGTGATAGCGATAATAACGTGACGGCCTGTGTTATTTGAATTCGAGTTTACAAAATGATTATAATTGGGCCCTATACAAAAGGCTTTACAGGCGTACAATTGTACGTTGTCAACAAAGTGACCAATCACAATGATTTTAAAATAATTTGTAATTATTCACTTTGTTGACGACTTAATAATTTGTGTTGCAAGCTCCGATGCGGGCTCTGTTAAGGGGATACCTCGTCCGTGCAAAGGTCCCCGTTACTCCAGCCGGAAAGACCCGCAGTGTGAGAGGGACGGAATGGGGGAAAAACGACATAGCGCTAAACCACAGAAAAATAGTTTAAAAATAAACTACGCTATATTGTTTAAAATATTTTTAAAGAGAGTTTACGAATACATAATATCCACATTTTGAATGCAGTTCCACAATGAAATTAGTTAAGATTTCAGAATTGCAGGAAAAAATAAAACAATTAAGAGGTATTTTCATCATTCAATTATATCAAGAAAAAATAATCCAAATCCTTTTTTCTTTAGTGAGAATCTTAATCAAATACTCTGTAGATCTGTAGAAGACCTCAAGTTGGAGTAATCATATTTTTTTCGTATTACCTAAGTCAAAATTTTCATATTGTGTAGTAAGCAGGTACTGAGACCGATTGCATAGGAGTCCCAAAACTCAACAAAGATTATAAATATAACGACAACCCATTTAACCCCTCGTCACAAAGTTAGTTTTGACGGGTTTACAGATCCACTGCCTGGCAGTTACGATAAAGTATCGTGAATCGAGTTTTAGTTAAAATGTAATCGTTTCTGCGCCTGAAAACATTAGTCATAGTACAGTGTAGACAAAAAAATATCAAATTCTCTTTTTTAGAAAGTTTGGTTTGCACGGTAAATAATAAAAATAATACCTTGGACACTATTTACACACATTTATCTAGCCGCAAACTAGATCCATTCGTTCTCATCAAACAAATATTAGCCCCCACCGGGACTCGAACCCGAGACCCTTGGGTTCGTAGGCAAGGTCATTGCCGACTCGGCCATTCGGGTCGTCAGTGATGAAATGTGATAGAGACACCGTCGAACATAAACGTAAACATAAAAATGTATATAAATACACAAACACTGCTTCTGGCCCCACACTAGGATACCCTGTATCGTGGGATTCAGAAACAGCGACGTCACAAACATTGAAACATCTTATAGCTGTGGTATTCTTTCTTCCTCCCCAAAACCGCAGAGTTCCAAGCTTAAAAGTGTAACAGCTTTTCGCTCGAATTTGCCTGTCACCCTCTAAGGTTTCCATTCACTGTAGAAGCAGTTCGGACACCACAGTATTAATACAGAGTGTGCTGAAACACTAATGACTGGGAATGCGGAAATTCCGACCGACAGGCACTGAAAGGCCTTTCCGTTTTCGAGCGTCCTATCTATTTGTATGTACATACCTATAGAATACTGGGCAATACTGCGGTAATGTACCCCGATTCCTGTGTGCGTCACGTCATTATTGTTCTCGCCAATTACGTACACCTATGGTACATATTTACAAGACATTTGTTTACAAAAATAATGCGTCTACCTACTTAATGGTTTTTGTGTAGGATTTAGTAGTATTCTTGACTCTTCATGATCAGTTGAAAAGAAAAATGTTCGTATAAAGTGTCAATGTAATTTTCATATTTATCATTGAATTTCTAGAGATTCACTATACGCATCTCCATTGCCGACTTATGAAGGCCGTAATATACTCTTTGATACATTTCTTTGAAATATCGCTTTGTTAGATAATAAAAGAATTTAGAGCAATACATATTAACGGTGCTAAAAGCGATATTTTGAGAAGTTCCATTTAGCCCCTTAACTTAACTTAACTGTGCGGTCTGCCACTGGATGTTGTTTGGTCTTCACTTGAAAATAAAGCATTTGACCTAACAGCACTTTGAGGGATGACCCTCATACATTTTAATGAATACAAATATAATAATTATATTACATACAAAATTAACATACAAATTATTTTAAGGGCTACATTAATTTGTAGCCCAATATGATTATACTAGGTTTTTCTCCTCGGCGATGCTGTGCTTATGGTGGGAGGTAAAAATGTACTCCCAAAATGGGTATTTTTGTTGTTTTATAGCTTTATCTATATTTTACGATCAAACGGAGTTTAGATTAAACTTATTGTAAACGTAATTTTTGTCTTATCCTAATTTTTGTGAAATCAATAGTTTTAGCGCCGCAGAGTCTTTTTTAACATGCGTTTGGCCAAAAATACAATACCTCGACAACACACGGCAGAAGTATTAGCGCATTTTTCAAGCTTCCATAACCCAATGGTACCCTAAAACTAAGCCTCGGCTGTCCGTCCGTCCGTCCGTCCGTCCGTAATTCAGTTAGTTCGTCCATACTATCGTCTGTCTGTCAGAGGGCTATATCTCATGAACAGTAATAATTAGACAGCTGAAAGTTTCGAAGAGTCAATTTTTTTATTGCTGCTTTAGTAGTCAATTATGAACCAACACGAGTATTAAAAATTGAAGGTGGTGATGAGTTTTTTTGAATTTTTCTTGTTCACGGTTTGTTACAACAAATTTGAGATTTACATATTTTGTTCTTTACATGATTCTTGCTAAATTTCATGATTCTAGGGCCATGGAAAATACCATATAGGAAACATTTTCCTTCCCTATATTCGGCAATACTGTGACTTATTTTTTTATCGCGCTGGCTTAGAAGTTTTGATTTTTCTACAGTTCTATGCAACATACTTGAGTTTTCATTTTAATTTCAACCATGCCTGAACGTGTTCCTCTCAAAAGGGTCTAAGAGAGAAAAATGAAAAGCGGACGGACGGATGGACGGACAGACAGACGGACAACGAAATGAACCCATAAAGCCTTCCGCACTTGGAGCTTTGCGACGAGACGACGCGACTGCTACGCAACTCATATGCCCGTATAAATCAGATGTCAAAATCTTGTATGGAACTCAAATGTAACTCTAAAGTAACTCTAAGTCACGGCCCCGTTGTGAAGTTCCATGTGCGGAAGGCCCAAGGGTTTATTTTCGCTTTGTGGTCCTCCTCCACAGAGGAGGAAAACAAAGGGTATATTGGGAATATAGGGAAATTTATTTACCCCGTGAATCGCACGGCCCAAAGGTGTTCTCATTAAACTAGCAGCGATGCCGTGCTGCACAGCGAGCGAGAATTTCTAGGCCAGGAAAGCCCCGGATCGTTCAATATTGGGCTACAAGTTAATTGTATCGAAGCGGCGCCGCCGCCGCCATAGTGAAAGGTTTTGTTTATTTTGACTCTGCTGCGTATATCGAAAATATAATATATTTACGCCCGGACAGGTCCTTGGAAGGACGATGAAGTGCCTCAATCAAGATGAAACTTTATGTGAACCAACTACAAAGAGACGGGTGTTGTGTAAAACATGAAAACAAATTGTAATCAATGTACTAATCATATATGTAATCAGCATTGTATTGAATATAAATTTGTCTGCAACCATCACAGACAATTTAAAAACAAGTATAGGGAAACCAAGATCTAGCGTAAGTTCAATGCAAGTGGAAATGACTTTGACACTTCGAGTGATGATTTAATTTCACTTCACTGTTCAGTTCATGTACCCACTAATATGTTTCATTAAAATTCTCTATGCTACATAACTTTTATTCCATATTATTTATATTATTATTTTATTATAATAACCGCGTGCGGGTGTACCGTGCGGGCGCGATGTAGTCTAGCGTGCGGGTGTACCGTGCGGGCGCGATGTAGTCTAGCAACTATATCTTTCATTTTCTACTTATATATTTGAAGAAAACCGTCGGGGAATCAAGGTTAAAGCCAAATTCAGAAAATTTCTCTTATTGGTGGTATCCTTGATTACAATATTTGCTTAACCCTTCGAAATACAGCCTTTATAAGGTTCTGTCGTCTATAAATAATTTGCCCACCAATTTTCAACCGCATTGCTTGCTAATAAAGTCCAAAACCTATTGAAGCAACTGCATGCTTATGCCCGTTAAAAGGTTAACCAATGTTGTTTTATTAAAGTCGTCCACTCACGAAAAAATGATTATGCTAGAGGTAATTATAAAATTCAACAATATTGTATATTTTTCCTCACCGCCCGAGCTCCATACCTGGGGGTAGAAACCTAACCAGGGTAATACGATCTTCATAGGTATATTCCCACCGCCCGAGCTCCATACCTGGGGGTAGAAACCTAACCAGGGTAATACGATCTTCATAGGTATATTCCAGGGTCGTATTGGGTTTCAGCCCTGCGGCTGCCGAGCGGCCAAGCAAGCAACGCAAATATCCTCGTGAAGGAAAACATTTCTATGAAAACCCTCCGCCTCTAGGACATTTTCATTCAGTGAAATTCCAGAATTTCGCCAAGCGTATTTTGTGCATTTGCTTCCGCATGATTAGCTTCTTTTGCAAAGTTGGATTTTAGTTCACTCTTTAGGGAACGTTAGGAAGTATGATGTTATTTTTCATTTTAATTTGCTGCTGCTAAATGTTATGGATAGCCAGTTTTTTCTGTGACTGAAGAGACTGATGCGGGCTCTACATTGATTGCCACAGCAGTTTCGACTTGTACAATAAATATCTATTCGCTTGATATATCAATGCAACCGTGTTATGTTAAGAATTTCCAGTTGAAAAATGTCGGCAGTAAATGACAATTCCACAACACGACCAGATGATGATGCCAACGGATATTCGGTGGAATATTACGTCGAAATATCTTTCGCTCATTAAACGTAAAATAGTCTTACAAGTCGTGCCAAGACATAATGTGGGTAATGGTATGGCAAAACAGGAGGCAGCGAGCTGGAACACTGTGTAATTAGGATGTGTGGATGTAACAGGAATTCAGTAGTTACACTGTACGCTCGATTGCATAATAGACAATTTTAAAGTTTCAAGTCATGTTGTGTTATTAACAATAGATTTGTTTCGTTTCAAGATCGATGTGGCGACAAATGTGTGTGGATTTTATTACGATACGGGGTGGCCGTATGGAAGTCAAACCGGCCACGTGCGAGTTGGACACGCGCTCAGAGAGTTTTGCACATTTTTTGTGGAGAAGCTAGAAATTTACGGTTTTCAGTCATTTTTCTTTACTTTCTTGCTAAGTTACATGGTTCTAGGTTTTGATTCCGAGTTTAGGCGAATTCAGCAAAAAAATGTGACATAAACGGCGGCATGGTTTTATAGCGTTAACCTAGTTTGATTTTTTCACAACTTCAAGAGACTACAGACTTGAGTTATCCATATTAATTCCAACTTGATACCTCTACGCGTTCGTGAGCGACAGACGGACAGACTGACAGAAGGACAGACGGACAACGTAGTGATTATAGAAGGGTTCCTTTTTCCTTTTAAGGTACGGAGCCCTATAACCAGTCGTAGGCGGCCATTTTGTTACTTTCGCCGTATCGGTGCGTCCCGCTGCGGGAATCCTCACACATCAGGACCTCTGCACGCCGATGTTTAGTTTTTGATGAAATTCTCCTATTCTATTCTAGTTAGGTACGGGTTCATTATTTTTTATTAGAATAACACTCTGATTAGAATTCTTTACCCTTTTTCCTTTCCAGCTTGCAGCTTGCAGCTGATATGTGTTATTCAATATGAAGCTCCTTAAGTTGTACTTATTTCTGTATTCTTTTTAAAATAAAGCAAGATTTGTGGCGGTAAAGTTTAGTTTTATTTATGCGGTATAATGTATAGAACTAAAATAAATCACAGATAGTCTTTTTAAATTTATTTATCAATAGAGAACTTTTTCAATAGCTACAAAAATAGGGCCCCTTAGAACTCAGTTATATTGAGAAATGAGTGACCACAGAGTATAAAATTATTCATTCATTGGATAGCCAGTTCTTTCATTTGTAGTTTGAATAGGTTAGAAAGAGATCATATAGACATGAATGCTGCAACGGAAGCAAAATTGAACCTACCCACAGGTCCCGCTGCGGGAAGCTCACACACACAGGGCTAAAGTGACATTTCCCGCTGCGGGATATTTCACACACTAGAGGAGCGTGACCCTTTCTTTTTAGGGTTAGGGCCCAAAGGAACCCTATTACTAAGCCTCCGTCGTACGTCCGTTATGAACCGTGATAGTTAGACAGTTGAATTTTCACAGATGATGTATTTCTGTTACCGTTATAACAACAAATACTAAAAAACAGAATAAATATTTAAGGGGGCTCCCATAAAAAAAAAACGTGTTTTTTTTCCGTTTTTGCTCTATCTTGATAACGGGAACATGTAGACGCTTGAAATATTCACAGAATATTGAGTAATATTATTCACTTTCAAAATAAATAATTAAAATAAAAATAAAACAAATATGTAAGGGGGGCTCCCATACAACAAACGTGATTTTTTTGCTCGTTTTAGCTCGATATTGATAACGGCAACAGGTAGACGCTTGAAATTTACAGAATATTTATTTACAGAATATTATTATATTATTCACTGTTTAATTTAATTAATATTTAAGGGGGGCTCCCATACAACAAACGTATCTTTTTTGCCGTTTTTATAGATAATGGTACGAAACCCTTCGTGAGCGAGTCCGACTCTCGCTTGTCCAGTTTCTTTATTATTTTATTAGTTTTGTAGATGGCGAGGCAACCAATTATCGTGGTTATTGACAAAGAGAGCGTTGCCGCCGTTAGGCTGACCCCCTATCACGCAAAAATTAGTGTTACATAACAGCCTCAACATGTGAGCGGATCTGTGCCCTTGCTACCATGTAAACAAAATTTGATAGAGGCGGGGGGGTCTAGATTCCCACCAAACATTTAGAACTTTATGACTTGGTGATAAACTCCAAAACCAATGAAAATTCACACAGGCTCGCCCCTTATTAAGGGCTAAACATTTACGTAAATAAAGAAACATGTACTTGTAAATATTTTGCCTAATATTCACAAGGAAAGGAAAAATAAAAAGGCGAGCATTTAATAAAACATCAAAAATACTGATCTGCACAGGAAAAAAGGAATAGATAACAAAAACACTTTTTTTAATATTTCTTAAGTTTATGTTTTAAGTATGTTTTGTTGTTCTTCGCTTCGCTCACCCCCAATACCCTTCACCTAAGCTACCGCAGCATTTTGCCCTGATATTTGCTGTGCAAATCAGTATTTTTTAATGTGCAGTTTAATATTTCCCAAATAAAAAGTGCTGAAGATGCAGGTTCAAACCCGGTGCTGACAGATATCTTAAGGTGATTCAAACAAATGTTTTTCTTTTTCGAATCCATTTGCTCCACTATAAAGTCATCTAAAGATTTGATTTTTGGGTTAACGTTTATTGAGTATTTGTTTAAGAATCTCAACGATGGAAACCGCGATTGAATGAAATTTTCTCGATAGAATTTGGTTGCGAAAAAATCTCTAAATTGTTTAAATTTTTCCTGTAATTCTGAAATCCTTTGCGAAATTGCATTCAAATGTGGATTTTATGTATTTACAAACTCTCCTTGGAAATATTTTGGAAAACCGCAACCGTCATTCCAATACACAAAGGTGGTCCTACGGATGAACCTGAATACTACAGGCCTATTTCTCTGCTTGGGGTCTTTTCAAGGCTGCTAGAACGGATAGTCAATAGGCGGCTTACTGATTTCCTGGACTCATATAATCTTTTATCGAATTGCCTGTTTGGTTTTCGCCAAAGAAAATCCACAGAGGATGCAGTGGGCCTTCTAACGGATACTGTAGTTTCCCATCTTGATGCGGGTCGAGCCTGTGTCGGAGTCTTTATTGATCTTGCAAAGGCATTCGACACTGTCTCGATCCCTATCCTTCTAAGAAAGTTGGAATTTTTTGGCATACGCGGGACTGCACTAGACTGGTTCACCTCCTACCTAACAAACAGGAATCAATGTGTCAAAATAGGAAACTATGTAAGTAGCGTAAAACCTGTATCTTTCGGTGTCCCTCAGGGCAGCGTATTGGGGCCAACTTTATTTAATATGTACATTAACGCCATAACCTCGATCCCCTTGCAAAACTCTGACATAATTTGTTACGCTGATGACACAGCAGTAATTTTTCATGGGATCACATGGCGCGAAGCACAAAACAATGCGGAAAAAGGCTTAGCGTCGATTGCAATATGGCTAAAAGAAAATTTGCTCACTCTCAATACATCTAAGACACATTGTTTGCTCTTCCATAAAACAGCCGCGTCGGCCCCTCCGTCGCAGCTTAATATTAGATTTCACACCAGCTCTTGCATAGAAGCCTGTGACGCAATCACAGACGAATGTGCGTGCCAGCAGGTGAGTAAAGTGAACTCGCTCAAATATTTGGGTGTAACTATTGATAATAACCTCTCCTTTAAAGGCCATATCTCAGTTGTGTCCAGTCGCAAACGCAAACTAATATACACAATGAGGCTGCTTCGAGAAACTACTAATGACGGTTCTTTGCTGAGACTGGTCTACATGGCACTCTGTCAATCGATCCTTAATTATTGTATACTGGCCTGGGGGGGTGCTAACAAAAGTACCCTTATCACTCTCGAAAGAGCTCAGAGATCTGTTCTCAAAGTGGCCCTGGGAAAGCCTCGTCACTACCCTACAACATCTCTGTTTAATGACACGCAAGTGCTAAGTGTTCGAAGACTTTTTATGTTAAGAGCAGCCACTGTGACGCATAGAGAGCTCATCAACTCGCCTGCTTACAGTAACATTCTAAACAAAAGAGTTTTTAAATTGCCTGTACCAACCGTTTCCACAGTATTCGCTAAGAGATTTCGATCGTTTCTGTTCCCGTATATATATAACAAATTAAACAAAATTAATAATATTGCAACCTTAAGTCTACATCAAGCAAAGTCCGTACTGTATAAAACTTTATTAACACTTACTTACGAAGAATCTGAAAATTTAATGAGGATAATGACATGAATTAACCAACACACAAACACACACACACACACACACACACGCACACACACACACACACACACATACACACACTTAAGATAACGGTTGATTTGATTATATGTTATCCATCAAACTTTAAAATGTTAAAATTTCTGATTATATTAATGGAATTAAGCATAATAATGAAATAATATTATTTTAATCTGCATGTCGTCATAATTATTATTTTTATTGTCTTCATATTATTTTTTAGGTATTTAAACATTATGATTTGATTGCCGCATACATAATTGGAATTTCTGTATTTTAGGTCCTCACGATACAGGCCTAGCCTAGTGTGAGGATCATTGTAATAATTTTATGTAAAATGTATTCATTGGCAAATAAATAAATTTTAATTTTTTTAATTTTTTTAATTTTAATTTTGACAAAGTAGCGAAGTTTATATTTTAACTTTTTCTATGTGGTTTGACGCTACGTTATTTTAGTTAGAGTCGAGCGCATTGCTTGCGCTCTCTTTTATTTCATAAGTGGAAGTTATTAAGGCTGTTTACAATCGTATTCCTTTTATATATATTTTTACGTATTGCCTTAAGTACATTATCGGAAGTTCCGTGGCTCCATGTTTCGGATGACATCTTAATGAGCTGTAAGCCCCGGCTGCGTAAAGCCGAATTATGTGTATGAATCAGCCCTGAACGTGCTGAAACCGACTTTCTGACTACATCAGAAATCGCCGACAAACTTATATTAGTGAACTAGGCATTTCAAAACTTGCTATTTGATATTAACTAATTTAATGAGCTAAAAATCAACAGTGCTTTTTGGCATATATTACTCATATTGTTATTGATAATATTTATTATATTTAAATAATCACTTAATTTTTTCGGTAAAACGAAAAATTCTGAAATACTATCTATTCTTCAAAGATACCTCGCGCCCCGAATTAAGAGCGCTGGGCGACGTTGGTGGGAATTACTGCGCATATGTACAGGTATTGAAAAGTGACTACTGCGCATTGTGTGGCGCGACGTATACTTATCACATGGCGATATTTTCGGTGATGCCCGTTATCAGTTTTTTATCTATAGTGAACTATATGAAGTAATCAATAACCTGTGATCCGGATAGATAACGTAACATTTCGTCACTATATTGTTATCTTTCTCCCTTTTCAACCGACTTCAAAACGGAGGAGGTTTTCAATTGGACTGGCTTTTCTCGTATGTTTGTTTGTTACGCGATTATTTAGTCAAGTAGGAACAGATTTTGATGATTCTTGTTTTGATTGGTAGGTCATACTTCAGTGGTGGTCTCGTATAAATTTTATTTAAATTGATTAAGCAATTTTTGAGAAAATCTCCAAAAACTAAAAATATATGCATATACGCAGATGACGTATTGGTTTGTAGTTTCCTTCAAAAAAAGTTTTGATGAGGACTTTTCGTGTATATGTCACCGTAAGATAGTCAAAACCGTTAGTTGATAAACTAACGTTTTTTTCTCGTAAGTTGGTCAACTATCGACAGATAGTGAACTGTAGCGTACTGCTTACTATACACGGAAAAATAAACTCGTATCTATAACCAGATTCTGGTACGCCATACTAATTTTTTCGTAGTATATGTGACAACTCTAAGGATAGTTGCGACTTAGTAGTCGCAACTATCCTTAGAGTTGAATTATGAGTTGAATATCCTTAGAATGAACTAGTGTTCATTCTCGTAAAAGGGAATTGTACAGAAAACTAGTCATTATGTGTATACGACAATATCAATGGTAAAATTTTTGTACAGGTTGAAAACCACATAGTCTATAATAGTACATTATGATACAAGTGTGGTATGTTGGTCATTACACTCGAGTCGGTTTTTAAGCCTGAGCCGAAGGCGAAGGCTTAATGGAGACGAGAAGTGTAATGACCAATGCTCACGTGTTTCATATGACGTTTTTCAACACCTTGCGAGGAAAAGTAAATAAAACTATCGAAATGCAATACTGTGAATAAACTTAACAAACAGAAACCCATTTAAAAGATGGCGGCCGTAATTTTATTTTTTCGCGCGCTCAGCGCTGCATGCGCGCGCAAGTCTGAGATAAGGGCACCGGCAAAGTAGCTAATCAGCCACATATTTATAAATTTTGAAATTGGGTATTTATAGGTAAAAATACACCGTCAAAATATAAATACCAACAAGCTAACAAGCAGTTTCTTGAATTTTTTTAATTATTTATCACATTTTGAATTGAATTTTATATTTACGCAAATAACTACTTAGCTGTTTTCGAAACATTAATACTTCTTGCTAATATTTAAAAAGATATGTAATGAAAAGGCACTAGTGCGATAATGTAATGTAAAAGGCACGGCATGGGTAATATTCTGCATTATCAGTGTAAATACGCTGTAATAAGACCTACTTTACGAGCAGGTGTGTTGAAAAAATATTTCTTGCTCAGTACTATAATTTTAGTGCCTGAAACTTATTCATTTGTTCTATTGACTATTTAGTCTTGTAGCCGTCACTACACTATTTGTAGCTGTTAGTACTTGTACTTTGTAGTAATTACTATTCATTTTGTAATTGCTATCTTTTAAATTGTAACCCCCACAACTTGGTTTAAATAACATTGCGGTTATTGGTGCTAATTCGGAGTTACACAATTTTAGTTTTGTTAAGTTTAATCCTGTCCAACTTGTCAAATCTGACAAAAGCACCATACAAGTTCTGTCAAATATGTCAAGATTGACGGGTTTAAGCTGAACTAAATTGAAATCGTGCAACTCCGAATTGGCACCAGTATATTCTTCATTATTAGACCTTTAAACATGTAATAAATGTACTTAATAAATGGTTAAAATATGTACGAAATATTTCATAATTCACTGCTAAATAATTATGAAACCTATTTTTAGGAATCCATCATCGCATTGAATCAAGTAAGTTTTTGTACTTTATTATCCGTATATTAAACACATTTAAGTATGTAAAGGTTTATAATACCCACAACGTTATTACAGTCCAAAGTACTGCTAAGTACTATATCTTAGGGTAATTTAAAAAATAGCAACGAGCAAAATAAAAATAGGAATGAGATTACATTCTAACATACAATAGACCTTTTTAGATTTGTTGACATTTTTATTAAGACTTAAGCAATATTAGCTACTAAAGCATAGCTTGATGAAAAATGACAATGGATACAGAAGTGGGTCCTTACACTACTGCACTTGGAGCAGTAATAACCTAGATGTTGGTAAAATGACAATGGATACAGAAGTGGGTCCTTACACTACTGCACTTGGAGCAGTAATAACCTAGATGTTGGTAAAATGACAATGGATACAGAAGTGGGTCCTTACACTACTGCACTTGGAGCAGTAATAACCTAGATGTTGGTAAAATGACAATGGATACAGAAGTGGGTCCTTACACTACTGCACTTGGAGCAGTAATAACCTAGATGTTGGTAAAATGACAATGGATACAGAAGTGGGTCCTTACACTACTGCACTTGGAGCAGTAATAACCTAGATGTTGGTAAAATGACAATGGATACAGAAGTGGGTCCTTACACTACTGCACTTGGAGCAGTAATAACCTAGATGTTGGTAAAATGACAATGGATACAGAAGTGGGTCCTTACACTACTGCACTTGGAGCAGTAATAACCTAGATGTCGGTAAAATATTGTTGTCTGGTCTTGAAGTTGAATCATTTTCAATTTCTTTCCAAATTTTTAAAGGAGAATGGGCAGATTGGGACCCCCCTCCAATAGCGTCAAGATGTATGTCATTGGATAGGTATTTTCAATAGGAACAACTTTTATCATGATAGCGTTGTTGTCACAGTTGTCCGTTCAGAGATATATGGCATATAAGTTACGATCAAAATATTTATAAAAAAGTTTTATTTTGTGATAAGTTAATACAGTGTAAACTCTTTATAACGAAACTTAAGGGACCGAGCATTTTTAGGCATAGATCACGTAACTAGAGAAAAATTTTTGGCGAGAAACCTAACAATTTAAAAAAACCTCTTTGGGAAGAAAATAGCTAAATTATACTGATTTGTGATGGAACTTTAACATTTATATAAACAAAAGCAGCAACTTTTTATTCCAACGACTGTCATATAGTTTACATAAATTCCAAAACTTATTAAAACCCTTTTTGGTCGTTGCCACAGATGGGTATATAATTGAAGTTTTGGGACCATTCGCTGCTACCAAAACAGACGCGCAAATCATGCACGATATAATGACCAATGAAGAAAACCCTTTGCATCTATTATTACAAGAAAATGATGCATTCGATCAACAGGCGAACGTAGCTCGTGCTGTAACAATCTGCCGATGGGTAGTGGAAGTGATAAACGGCCGATTTAAACGAGATTTTAAACTTTTGCGACAAAAGTATTTTGATAGGGCACTGCCTAACATGTTCGTTGATTTTAAAATAGCTGTATCTGTTATAAAACACTTCCACGTGCCCATTGAAAACAACGCCCACGCAGAAAAATTTTTAAACCACATAAGACGCAAAGTAGATACGCAAAATCTTTTGTACACATATGTAGATAGAAAAAGAATAATAACCGGAGGGCAGATTTTCAACGAATCGAAGCAAATCAAATAGAAGACTTCCCAAGGATCACCGAAGATCAAGTAATCGTTGTAGCCTAGGGTACGTATCAGTTAAAACTTGCGAGAAGTTATTACAGCGAACATTTACAGAATGGTTTATATCTGATTGGAACATATAGAGAGATTCGTTGATTTGCCCGATTACGGCTTACAAGAAAATGCGTGGCTTCTTCGTGGACGTATCCAATCCCGTCACGTTAGGCAAAAAATATATTATTGTTATATTTTGATTGCAAATAAAGGCAATAATATTGTTGAACATTATTGAACATGTTTATCAGGAAGGAGAACGATGGGCACATGTTCACACATTATATCAATAGTCTTTAGGGTATGCGATTCATGAAGGGTTTAATGCACCAGCAATATTTTTAAATGACGTCATAGTCGATGAACTCTAAGTCACGCATCACTTAAATCTCAGACAATGATTTTGTAATTAGTAATTATAATAATAAAACGTAAAAGAATTACCAGTGCTATTACTTTTTTTCCAAAAAAAAAAAATATTAACTCCTTATCGTAACTTATATGTCATATATCTCTGAACGGACAACTGTGACAACAAAGCTGTCAAAGCAAAAGTTATTCCTATTGACAAGACCTATCCAACGACACACATTTTACTGCTATTGGAGGGTGGTCCCAGCTCCCATACATTTTTACCCTCTCGAACTGGCTTAATCATTTCTTTAATCACCTCTTCATCTAGAAGACTCCAAGTACTGGCATCGATTTTATTATCTGTAAATGAAAACAAAAAGTGTAAGTGTAACTTAATACTTAGTAACTATATATGTTTTGCCGCTAAGGTGGCACTCAGGCATCGGCACACCTGATGGTGAGTGTTACCTTGTTCTATGGACGCATGCAACACCAGGGGCATTACTCGCACGTCACCGACCCTGTCAGGAGACTTCAGGGCCCTTCTTGAAGAACCCCGTGCGAACAGCACGCGACCATTTTGGCTCTAAGGTGTGCGGATGAATCCCCTGCTGAAGGCGAGTGGTGCGATGTTGGAAAATAATATTAATTCGTTTAATTGAGTAACATTATCGGAGCGAGGCGAAAATAAGTTTTAAGTAAGTGGGTACCTACAAAAGTCATCATGGCCTCCACAACAAGTGTCCGTCGACCGACTATACTAATTAATAAGTGTCCAATTGGATTTCGCTGGTGTGCGCCTATGCGCAAATATGTCTAGGTACCAAACCCGAATTAGGTTTTGAATATGCCTGCAAAATAATTACCCTGAAAAGTTGTTGTAGATAAGTACCTACTTACCTTTGAAAATGTCAATGGAGTATTTAAGAGACCACTGCACTAGAATTTGTTTATTATCTTCGTCCATTTTCAAGTAATACACCAACACAATGAAACATTATCCGTTTGATCAAGTTATATCACCTTGATCACTTAAAAAACAAAATTAGCGTACCTTCCCCCCCCCCCCCCCCCCCGCCCGTGTACTGCATAGACGCCACGATAATGTATACTAGACGCTATCTACGACAGTCGGGTGAACGATGTTAATTTTGGTAAAAGTAATGACAACTAATGAATCGTAACGACAGCATTCCTCATAGTTGGCTTAACTTCTTGTTATTAGTCCTTACAAGTACACAGATTACTAGAATGTGTTGATAGAAACAACAATCAAAATGTAATGGTTATCAAAACAATTGTAAGCTCGAGAAAAAATCTACTAGGCTGTAACAAAAATTTGTTGTGCATACAAAATCCCGTTTACTATAATTCTTGTAGCATTGTATTTTTTTCCGTGTATGACGCGTTAGTTGAGCAACTAACGGTTAAAACCGTTAAATAGTAAACTGGTTTAAACTTGAATTGCAAACGAAACAACAGGGCAAACACTGCGGTAGCTTAGGTGAAGACTAGAGGGGCGAGCGCAGCGAAGCCCCCGAATAGTCTTCGTGTTAGGTTGACATGTAAGAACAAAAGAAATGTAAATTCTAAACCCTGTCGGTCAGGTTTACTATCTGTCGATAGTTCATCAACTACCGCGTTAGTTTATCAACTAACGGTTTTCACTATCTTTCGGAGACATATTAGACGAAATTCGCATCCTGACCCGGAAGTGCTTGAATTTGACGTCGGTTGTCTTAAGTTTTTGACTTGGTGAATTCTTACTGCTTGTACTCCAAATTATAGTTATGTAATGCAAAGGCAAATTATGTATGTAAAATATGTAAGCTCTAACGGTTCCAAATGAGATAATTCTGCTTTGTCAACTACGGTGTATAATTTTGAATATAGATCGTCATAGATCATCGCTGACATATATGACCCCGCTCCCGAAAAGCTAGAGATTGTTCGTTTTAATATGGGTTTTAGGTTGTGTTAATTAGATGCATTACCGAGTAGTACTTTTGCGGCCAGATCGCTTACTGCGAGCTGTTTGCTAAATGATGTCGACAATGTGAAGTGTAGCTACAGAGGACAACCTAAAACCCATATTTGAATGAACATTCCTCTGCCGGGTAGGAACGTGGTCGTATAAGTCGGCTACGACCTTGCTCTCCACATCTCACCCGACGCGGAACTCATGTGGCCCGGATACAAAGCAGGCAATTCTGTTTGACGGGCACTCAAAGCCAGGTCGTCATTGTCTCTCGGAAAATGACAGCAACAGAAAGTCAATTAAGCGGCACTTAATTCAAGCGGAGCATTTGATGCATTCGGCCAGGGTGCCTCATTAATTACCTTAATTGACTGTTACGCCACACACCGCAGGAGATGCAGAGCTATTATGGCAGCTTTGGATCTTACATATCGCATTCATTTACATATATGTAGTGTCTCTTTCATACCTACAAAATTATGGCTAAAATAGGACCTCTAAAAGGTTCGAATGAGATACAAAAATGTATAAACAAACACGTTGTGCAACTAAAAAGTAATTGCCAAAGTCAGTGTTTTGTATGACATGACAAGCACATGTTACCATTTTACAAGAGCTCAGCATTTTTAGTAAATGTATGCATGTGGCTACATGACTAGCAGCCTGTCAGCAGCTTTTACGATATAATGACTTGGTCATATATCAATAAAACCAACGAAAATACTTGTTGTAATGTCTTCAGACCAATCCCAGAGGCGTCACATCACAACTAAACTGATAAGGCGAGTGTGAGCTCTTTTCACGTCCAGCAAAGAATGAAAAGTCCACAATGTGATTCTCCCACTCATTATTCCCACAAACTCAACACGCGTCCCATCTTTCTTTGATATCCGACAGATCTCTTCATGTCGATAATCATCAAACAACCGACAGTTTACCTGGAATATCGTCGGCATCCATCATGAGGTCACGTCCGCGTCCACATGTTGAACATCCAAGACACGAAACACAACACTCACTTCACCACGAGACGTCACCTAAATATGAGAAGCACGATAACTTGTTGTTGGCTTCTTGCGGCCGAGCAACACAGTCACATGGTCCCAACGTTTGTTTCTTATTACAGACAAACACACAATGCAGTCACAATAACCGCTATCTTCTCGGTATAGGACCGGTATTCGTTCACGGTTAGTATCAACAAGTTTGCGTAGCCTTTTATCAGTTTGCGATGTCAGACGTACGGTTCGGCTTACGCAGCAACTTATCGGCCACTGGTACTGCTACATGATATTGCCAGTAAACAGTAGGTACGATTCTCATTCATTGGACGCATGCGCTGGTCACTCTCATTGCCAATCATCGACTGGGCTGATATGAGTAAATGAGCGGTTATCTTCTAAACGCATGCTACTGAAGACTGGCTTATCATTGTCGTTTTTATTAACAGACTATACTGAAGCATCGCTTGCAGAAGGCGAGATTGGAGTTATGATAACATAGATTTCTTGAGAGAACAGTTGCTCAGAATTATGGCAGTAACCTCGTTCAATATGGCTATAACTACCTCCATATCTGTTTACATTTTTTAAACTTTTTTAGATAGAGTAACACATAGATCATTTTAGCACAAATCCCTGGATAACTGGGATACCGTACATTATCTATGCTCTTGAATATGATAAGCTTATCTTGAACAGTCCAGAGAATACAAGGTGCACATAAATTATCACAGGATTCTAGAAAATTCCTATTCTATTTCACTACATTATGGTAACGTGATTTGATCGTACGTGACGGAATGCGTAGCTAACACTTTTCACATAAAGCCAATGATTTGCGCAAACTTATTTTCTTGATAGTTAGATCTGACTGGCTGGTACAGTCGTAGGCGCAACACTGCCTTGAGATGAGCTATGCGCTCCGAATCTTACTCACTGAACTTTTAGCACGCTCACGATACGATCCCATCGGTAGAAAATAGAGCCTTAATGCCATGGGTATTGTGAGCTAATTCCATCGTTTAGTTAACGTGATAAAAGTCCTGAATGATTAAATTGGACCGTAGAGAAGATAAGAGCGAGTGTAGACTCTAAGCCGCCGTAACAGAAAACATAGTAAGATGCTGCGCATAATCGCGATAACGGTAGCGAGCTGAATTCTTTGTCAGTTTCATGTTGGTTACATACAGTGTTAACTGCCTGTGTTTATGGCTTTTGGATTAACGCTTGACGAAAATGTAGCGTTGCATAATACAGTTGTGATATACAGATTGTATCAGACAGTTAGCATAGTTTTTTTATAATTTGATCGCAGAAGCCCGAGTGACGGGAAACACACGGCCTGACCAATTTACAGGCCTGATAATGAAGTGGGCTTACATATGAAGATCTACAGCTTACATTGGGGTAAAGGAGCCTAACCAAACCAAATAGAATTTATAATAATAATACCTTGGACACTATTTACACACATTGATCTAGCCCCAAACTAGGATTCCCTGTATCTTGGGTACTAGACAACGATACACATACTTATATAGATAAATATTATACTTAGATAGACAAACCACCATGAATAGGCTACAAACATCCGTTCTCATCAAACAAATATTTGCCCCTACCGGGAGTCGGACCCGGGAACCTTGGCTTCGTAGGCAGGGTCATTGCCGACTCGGCCATTCGGGTCGTCGACATACTAAGTTTATTTATATTTATACATACCATTTATACTAAGTTCCTACGTTCATACCCGACTGTTAATATGTATAATGGGTGTTTGGTAATATACATGTATATTGTGAGGGATTAAAGTACAGCCCATTTCCAGAAAATTTAACCATTTAATATAGCCTATCCGAAAAATTAATGGATTTGAAAAAAAAAAAAAACTTTTTATTGTTTTCCAAAATATACCATAAAGTTATTGATTACGAAAAAAATATTGGATTATTTTGGCAACTCTTCAGATTTAGATTCAACTTATTGCTTCAATGTGTTTATAATGGACAAAGGCATTAGGATCACTTTTGTACGGAGACTTCAAAATGGAAATACTTTTTTCTCCCAGTCGTTACAAAGTTTTTGCCATACAATAAAATGGTACATTTTCAAAGAACTTTCTCCCGGTATGTCTCACTAGCTGCTACAAGGGAGGGTCTGAGTCCATACAAAAGTGGCTCTTGTTCTTGCTGTATGCTTCACTACTTTGAAATTATTGCAGCAGTGTTTTTTTTTGTTCTACAGTTTGTGTAAAACAATTTACCATGTTAGAGAGCTGTTGAAACAAGGATTTTTCTCAATTAATTTGTTTTATTGGATAAAATCGCTGAAAATCGAAAAAAGTTTGAAGTAAATGTTTTCTCATCAATTGAGTTATTATGCTCACTGCATCAAAATTAAGAGCGTGTTTTACTTTAAGCTGTTCCATGGAATCATTGTTGTATTAGCTAAAAAATGACACAAAAAGAGTTTTCTAAAAAAATTAAGGATTTTCGTAAGTGTGATAAATTTTAGAAAAAATAAAAAGCCAATAAAAGACTAAATTACTAGAAACCCATTAATATTCGGATAAGGTATTGTTGTGAATTTGCTGAAATTGGGCTCTACTTTAAGCCCTAACAATATGTTCAGTTCCAAGATTGTTATTCATATTAGCACAAAAATTGAGACTTAATGAACGTCATAACATAATCAAGCAAGCATAATATAACATTAAGTAGGTGCCTAATTATTACATAATATATAGGGTGCAATGAACTGGCTTAATGCCGGTGTCTTGTAAAAAGTCATTAATTTTGTAGAATAAAGCACACTTTGTGCACAAAGTGTGCTTTATTCATTTTTTCATTTAAGTTTTGTATTTCTTGCGGAACTTTATTGTAGAAGCTTATACAGTGTCCCATGAAAGAACTACTAACTTTTGTGAGTCTGAACATTGGAAAAGAAAGTTTAAGTTTATTTCTAGTTTGCACATTGTGGCGGCTATCAATGTTTTTAAAATGGTTTTATGTATTTCGAATTCCCAAACACCCTAGCGGCCCGCATTTCTATCTGCCCTTATTTGCGCTTTGATAATGGCTGATGCCAAAAGACTTGAGTGAAAAAGAGGACAGGGAAAAAAACAAAGGTACCAATCTGAGAAAACCATTTCGAGATAATTTTGTACCTAACCAAATGCCATTATTTCCATCAAAAAATATTATTAATAATAATAATAATCTTCCATTGATAAATAAGCTTACAACTTTTTACAGTGTCTCTAGGCCCCACACTAGGATACCCTGTGTCGTGGGGACTAGTCTCTTTCGCTTAATGTACTTTAAGGTTATCTTAAAATTATAAATTGAAATGAAGTTAAAAACAATTAATTCTAGCATGTACAACATAGCTGATAAATTAAAATAGCTCGTACCAATGCTAGTTGTTTTTTTTTTAGTAATGGGTAACTAATAGAGTATATTTAACTAACAAACTCATTAGTAATCAATACATTTAAAATAGAAAGATAAATAAATTAGTTGTAATGGTAAGGTAGTAGGAATGAAATGTTATTGGGGATAGTAACTACATAATCTACGGGAATTTTTGAAATGTGTTACCAAATAGCACATTTTCAGTGATGTCGTAATCAAGTTCCAGAAGCCAGATACGTATTGTTTTTTTGCAATGATATTTCGTGAGATGTAGTAGCGTATTGCGGGATAACTGGAATATCCGTAAAAAACATAATGTCCTCATTTGTCCTCTACGGCGTAGTTGGTTAAAATTCCCTACGCCGTTAAGTTGGCTGTTCTGTAAAACTGTAAAGTATCGACAGTTTTCCTGACAGTAGATAACGCAGATGTCAGTCGGAAAGTGAACAAATATTGATAATATAGTATCTTAGTTTTATAATCGGAAACAACCAGCCTCAACTATAGCCGTACCAAATCTGTGAGCAAGTGACGTCACGAGGCGGCCGACGACCGGTTTAGCCTAGCGGGTAGTGACCCTGCCTACGAAGCTGACGGTCCCGGGTTCGAATCCCGGTAAGGGCAAATATTTGTGTGATGAGCATGAATATTTTTTCCTTATTCTTGGATGTTTTCTGTGTAATTACCTATTAGTATTTATCTCTATAATATCGTCGTCTAGTACCTATAACACAAGCCTTCTTTGATATAAATGGGCCTAGTACGATTTGTGTGAGATTGTCCTCTAATATTTATTATTATTTTATAAAAAAAAAGACATCAATTGTATACCAAAAATATTCAAATTTGTTTCTTAAAATATGTTCCTGAAATTTCATAAAATAATATAAACATGTTTGGGTGACAGGAGGGCACAATCGCCGCTCGCTCTAATTACAACGTTTCTGACACGCGCTGCGCATGATTCACACAAGAGAAATAATCTATGATTTCAGCAGTGGTGGAGAGAAATGTCGCGGCGTCTTTTCATGGAGGCTAGTAGGTACCGGCCGCGCCAGGTTATTGTGGCGTATGAGCCAGGTGTCACTTCCCTCTCTCGCCAATGTGTACATCTCGCTTGTACTCGTGCGCCGCACAGTGGTTTGGAAATTGGTCCCCCATACACACTTACCGAAGACATTCTAATGCTTTTTTATTCCGGATTGCCTCTGCGCCTCATAAGCAGAGTCTCCGTACAACCAATAAATACAGCTTAGTGTATTTTATTATTTGCAAATAAACTGGGTTACTAGCAATTTTTTTTGGGATATGAACATGTTCAAACTATTTAAACCTTCAACAGTAACAATTTCCAGGTGTATTTCCAGCATTTCCTGTAGATGACGAATGTGAGGGTGAGCGAGCAGATTAAGTTACTATTATTATGGAGGCAGATTTTCTACTTCTCTCACAGTATTGCGATTCGGAAGCTATTTTGAAATGAAAAATGTCAAACTAGCGATTTAGGCATTCAAAACCTTAAAAAACAGTCGCAATCACAATCAAAATCGCTTTAAATTCAGCCAGTAACAGACACGATTTTTAAATTTAAAACCCCCGTGAAACGCTAATGGCGTGTCAGTTCCATTAAGGTGATACAAAATATATATATTTTATATCGAATCCATTTACTCAACTATAAATTCATCTACAGATTTGATTTTTGAGTTGACGTTTATTGAGTATTTGATTGAGATTCTCACTGAAGGAAAACGCGATTGGATGAAATTTTCTTAATAGAATTTAATTACGAAAAGACCTATCAATTGTTTTATCTTTTCCTTTAATTCTGAAATCCTAACCAATTCCATTGCGGGACTGCATTCAAAATGTGGATATGACGTATTCGTAAGCTCTCCTTGAAAATATTTTTAACAAAATATTGTAGTTTAATTTTAATAAATTTTTAAGTGGTTTGGCGCTACGTTATTTTAGTTTGAGTCGAGCGCATCGGTTGCGCTGTTTTTTCTTTCTTATGTAGAATTAATTAACGCTGTCACTTTCGTTTACATTGATATTCCTTTTTTAAATATTTTTTCGTATTACCTTAAAACACATGGCTCTTATTTCTGAGCCCATAATGTTCATGATAGCCTTCACGTTACGCCCATCAGCGTTTTGCGGAGCTTTAATATTAAAGATCGGTCCTACAACTTAGTGTAAGTCAAACGGACATGGGCGTATGAGAAATCCATAATTTTTCTATAAGTTTCAATATACCTATTCACTATTAGTAAAGCCCGTACTTAATTCCAGTAGTAACACGATAGGAATAGTGAATGTACGTGCTCACGACTGCCATATGTGACTCGATATCCTTCACAACTTATCGCTTCTTTATCAGTTTAGTGACGCGTATGACGTTGGAAGTTGGAAGGCGCGCGTGCACAGAATATGTTAGTTTCAACTTTATCCCGAACGCAATAAGACTTTATTGGCATATTGACTGACACTAGTGTCTGCTGGTGTGTGTGTCTGATATACACACTTTCCCGCGCCGTACTACATGTTATGTATATTAGTAGATGCTGTTTGGTTCCATCGTTGGTAGATTTAAGTTGTAAATATGTCCACTACTCTAAATATGGTTAAATTAAATTTAGATTTAAGATGTAATACAATAATAAGGTTAATATTTGTACACCCAGGACTACTGGGTAGCATCATTTGAAACACTGACAGTGTAATATAAAACTTAGTTAATAAAAAAAATGTCTTTGATCTCGATAAAAACTTCGTAAAACTGTAATACAACACAAACTGTAAACAGTATTTCGAGTAAATAGTTTAGAAATAATCTCAAAATGAATACATAAACCCTATAGATAGAAAAGGCATGCAAAAATGCACACTAAGATATATGCCTGGAAATTAAGCAACAGTTAAATCAGATTTACTCACTCACCTACGATTTTCTCAGTGTCATGATCGTTGGCACAGCAATTACCCATTCGGTATACATGGCTTAACAACCCACATTTCCTTGATCGAATGGCTGTTCTTTAATGCCGACAGTTCGGTTTCTCGCGAAATTTTCACTTAGGTAATAATTTTTCGGTTTCTAGACCCATTTCAGATATTTTAAACTAAGAAACTTGTATATCCTATAGAGGGTAACTCAAGGTTACAATAAATTAAAGGTGTTGAGACGATTCACCATTCACTTTTTAAGTAAAGCTTAAAAGAAAATTTTATCTTACCAACTTTAAAATCGACAAGCCAAACTATACGAGTTTATGCACTGAACTGATTTCACATCGAAGCGATCCCTTCTTACAATCTTTACAGATAGCGTATAATATATTCATAAATATGTAGAGGTTTGATAGATAACGGGTTTGTTACAGATCAAGATGTTTGTGGAGATTGAAAAGGCTCATCACATGCATGATGTCAACAACATGGTTTACAGAGAAGAGCTAAATCCACTCTCGTCATAAATCTCTAGAAAAGGTAGGTAGGTCACAGACCTGAAACAAAGGCTGCAATAGCATAGGGCATTTCAGCTTCGGGAAAAATGCTTTCGTGTGCCGTCTGTCCGGATTTCCGGCTGGTTCTCCTCTATAGATCGCATTTTACAACCAATTCTCGTGAAATTTTGTGAGCAGGTTCGATATATATATATATTTTTGATTTTGATGTGTTATTTTTTTTAAATTCGGAGATATGGGGTTACAAAGTTATCGGTGCCGCTACTTTTATACTCAATATTTGTAAACATGGGTAGTTGAACATGTAAGTGTGACTGGCAAATTTTATGCTGAAAGGCGTGGTAAATAGGGAAGTTTGTCCTTTTTTATACGGTGCCTCATTGTGTGCCCTTCGAAAAAAGGATGGAGGGTTACGGCCTATTGCCATAGGCAATGTGATCCGTCGCTTAGTGGCTAAGCTAGGGTGTCGCGCCGTAAGAGAGGAGATGGCTTCATTTCTGCAGCCCTGCCAATTGGGTTTTGGCGTACCCTTGGGTTGCAAGGCGGCTATACATGCTACTCGGGCCTTTGCCCTGTATGAGGCTGATACAAATAACCTCATAGTAAAGGTCGATCTTCGCAACGCTTTTAATGCAGTCGATCGCGACCCAATTTTGTCCATGATAAAGGAGAAAGTTCCTGCATTGTACCCGTTTCTACAGCAATGTTATTACAGACCGAGTAACTTATGTTTAGGAGACAAGTTGGTGGAGTTTTAGGTGGGGCGCAACGCGATCCTTTGGGACCTTTAATATTTAGCCTCGCAATTCAGAATTTAGTGTCCACCTTGCGGTGACCTATAAACGTATGGTATTCGGATGACAGTACCATCGGAAGCAGCCTGGAAGTAGTGATCGAGGATCTGAGAGCACTTGTTGAGGGGTTAGCGTGGTTGGGGCTGGAAGTGAATCCACAGAAATGCGAACTAAACCCCTGTTCCGGCCAGGTCTCCCCGGAAGAAGAAGTATATTCCGTGGCCCCAGGGTTAAGGTTATTGGACAACTCCAACTTTACTTTATTGGGTGCACCAATCTTCCCCGAGGGTATCCAGGGTGTCTTATCAGCCAGAACAAAAGCTCTCTTGGCATCCAATCTAAAATCCAGAGGAGATGTCTGTCAATTCCCAGGCTTACCTACACGTCGCGTACGGCTCCGATGTAGCTTTGTAGGGAGGAATCCACTCAATATGATACCATACTGAAGGCCTTACTAGAGTCGATTATCAATATCGAAATGACTTCCACTCAGTGGTGCCAAGCACTTTGCCCATCAGACGCGGTGGTTTAGGCATTCGACGGTTGCGCGACACCGAGCTGCCGGCCTTCTTGTCTTCGTCGCATGGGGTGCGAGACCTTGTCACTCTTATTTTAAATATCCATGGTGATGGTTTTCGTATTCCCTTCGCGGAGGAGGCATTAGGGTTATGGCATGTTTGGTGTCCTGGTAGCACTCCGCCCCAGTACCCGCACTCACAGCAAATTTGGGATGAGGTATCGTGCGGAGTCACGTTAAACGAGTTATTACACCGGAGTTCGGGGGTCCAGCTGGCACGACTGCGCGCAGTTTAGTAGCCAGAGTCGGGCTCTGGCTCCACGCCTTGTGCCTTGGCTGTGAAATCTGCCACTCTCATTCCTGTTTGTGTGGTGCGGGTGTGGACGCTCGGGGTCGGCACGGTCTGCACTGCGTTCGAAGCGCTGGCAAGCTTTTTCGGCACTCCTCCATCAACGACATCGTCAAGCGGGCTCTTGTAACAGCCAATATACCTTGAGTATTGGAGCCCGCGTGTCCGTTTCGTACTGATGGGAAACGCCCGGATGGCCTGACCATGATTCCGTGGGAGAGCGGACGCTCATTGCTTTGGGATGCGACGTGTATTTGCACATTTGCCCCCTCCCAACTGGCGTCTCTTTCTGTACTCGGTGCCCTTGGGTATATATTCATCCCGCTTGCTATAGAAACCATCGGGGTCTGGGGAGTGCAGGGCAAGGCATTCAATTGGGAAATAGGGCGCTGCCTGCGGGACCGTGTGTTTGTTTGAGTGTGTGTGTGTGTGTGTGTGTGTGTGACATTTTACATATTTGACGAAGCAGTTGGCGGATGCTGAACATTGTTTTATTTTTATTGAAATTTATATTTTAATAGCATCAACAATTTAAAAACCATGTTAAAGCGACTTTGTCGAAAAAGGGATATTACACTGTTCAATATTACTTAAATGACATGACTGTATGGGGTTAATCTAGCTCAACACAGTACTTGCCATTAATAATTTTATAATTATTTATTCCTGCTTATTAATCATAATAATAAAAAAAAACATATTTGTATTAGTTAAGCACAACCAATTTTAAAAAGAGATCTAAAAATCAATCTGTGGGATTACGCCCTTCTTATCCCATAGTGGTCCAATGTAGAGAAAAGGCAAAAAAATGACGTTTACTAAGTATATGTAAATATCTGCAGTAATAAAGTACTTTGACTTTGACTCTGACATCGATTTAATATCTGTTTATCTATATATTTTTTGTGCAATAAAGAATTTTGACTTCAAGTGTGACTTGTGCAATTAACTTACATCCATTTACGATCGTAAGTAAGAGATAAAAATATGTATTACTAGCAGTTGCCCGCGGCTTCACTCGAGCAAAGATGTGTAAAAATAGCCCACCCTATCGCTAAAGCCCTCAATAGCCATTTAAATGTCTTCTTTATACCTGCCTGACATGCAACAACAAAGTTTTTGAGTTTCTATTACACTTAATTCATTGGTCGATAAATTTCAATCAAAACTCTCCTCCTTTTCCTCCCTTGTGTGGGAAAATTTCGATAATCTCTTTCCTAAACTGATGTCTCACATAGATAAACTACCTGCCAAATTACAGCTTTATAGGTCGAGTATGTAGTTTTTTTAAAGTTCACTCCCCATCCCTCTCTTAGAGGGGGGAAATTTGAAAAATCACTTTCTTAGTTGAAGACCTACAAACTACCTACCTGCAAAATTTCACCTTCGTAATTTAAGTAGTCTTTGACATTCATACAAACTTCAACCCCTATTTAGCGGATGAATTTCGCCAAATCCCTTCTTAGTGCTACCCTACTCTATAGAAGGAAGCCCTGCTGCAATCCAAGTTTCATATCTCTTGGACCAGCGGTTCAGGCTGTGAGGTGGTCAGTCAGTCAGTCAGTCAGAGCTTTGAGTTTTATAAGTACAGATTTGGGAATTCGGACATATCAGATACATTACAGACAGGCAGACTGGCATTTCTTACAGTAAGACAAATATGTCAATATATGGAGTTAGTTCAGAAGACCGAAAATCCATAAATTTGCCATCTAATCTAGGAAAAAACGTGACAAGTTTTCGCCTTTTTTCCGTTTCCAAAGTCAATTTTCTTGTCAATCGCCCGGTAATTGGCGCACGACGCAGATTTCCGTTCGCGTGAGAGAATAATCGATTACTCACAAATAAAATTGGATGTGGACGATTATATTTACCTTATCTTCTTTTTTGCTTTAGATGTCGATGATTAAAGAAAATAAGTTGTAATTTCTGAGATTTACAATCACAATTATAACCATTCCGATTGCAGCTGTGTCCAGTTCTATGCTAGCAGGAAACCGTCTCAGTGAGATTACCACGTGTTAGTTCACCACTAGGGGCGCTGGTGTAGCGTGCGGTCTCTCGATACAAAAGAAACTGACAACGTTATGCTTTTTTTGAATTCGGTTAAAATTTGAGAGCTACCTCTACTCCATACTTCAGAATTTTACTAGTTAGATTTATTTTTTGAAGGTTCGCGAATTTGGCCATGGTAATAAAATTTAAAACCTATAACGGGTTTTTGGGTACTACAGTACCCAAGTGTGCTCGAGGGGTTAGGTGCTCTCGGTAAACGGTAGCCCGCCAAGCCTTCATTGAATTATGACAGCTCCTGTCCGGATACTGGCCGATTGCCATTGATTCTATTTTCAAACGTGGTGTTTTTTTATTAGTTTGATTGTGATGCCGCTGGAAATAAACTAAACATTCTGCCTTTTTTACTTAGAATAAGTCTTGATAATGTAATAATTTGTCTGAGAAATATTTTTTGTTTTAAAGGTTATGATTTTTAAAAGTTTTTACACTTTTATTTGCAAATTTTCGACGGTTAGTTAAAAAAAAACAGAACAAATCTAACTTCGTATCTGATACAAGGATGATTTCATATTGTCTGGACTGAATTATTGTAGGTAAAATAAATCCTTGACTTCAGAAGCTGGGCCATCGTGTAGACAGAAAATTGTTTGTCTTCCCTCAGAGCATGTTGAGAGTCGGCAATATTCTCGATAATAGCATATATACCGACGAGGTCGATGGAACCGAATTCTGTTAAAGCGTAAAATAGGTGAAATGCAGCGTCACACACTACAGTGATAAGATAACTAGTGATAACCGTACAAGGACAGTGTTCGTATTCGGTACCACTGCCTGCTATGTTGACATGAATCCTTAGTACTTAGACACATTGCGATCTGAGGCGACGACAGTTCAATCAATCTCACAAACTACTGAAGGGATTATGATAAGTCTTTACCCGACTGCAGCGAAGCGGAAAAGAGGATGTGTTTGAACTTGTAAAAATGTCTTTTCCTTTGGTTTTATGCGCTTTAAAAGGGCTTTAAAAGGCGATTACGGAAATATTTACTAATCTTGCACTTCAAATTGATAAGTGTACCAAATTTTAAGTGTACCAAATACACCCAGGACTGACACATGAGTGATCCTGTAATCTAATGTCAAAGACCCGAATGGCCGAGTCGGCAGTGACTCTGCCTATGAAGCCAAGGGCGGGTTCGAGTACCCGGTGGGGGCAAATATTTGTTTGATGAGAACGGATGTTTGTATCCTAGTCATGGTTGTTTATTTATCTAAGTATAATATTTATCTATATAAGTATGTGTAACGTTGTCTAGTACCCAAGATACAGGGAATCCTGGTTTGGGGCTAGATCAATGTGTGTAATTAGTGTCCAAGGTATTATTATTAATGGTTTCGTTTTAAGGAAACTTAAGGAAAATTAATCTGTAAGTAACCTCAGACGCCTCATATGAACGAAACTCTTTGCTTACTTACTCTGTGTTTATTATCTATAAACAGTATCTGGAATTCATTTGAAAGTTTGCTTCCCCATTAAGTTCATTCAAGTTATTTACTTAACAGAGTAGCAGCGAAACAGTTGCAAGTTTAGCCAGCAAGTCATTACTCAATTTTTCGTTACAGTGGGCTAGCCCATAGTCGCAGCTACTGAGTTTTAAATTTTTCTCAAGATGTGTAAAGCGGGCCTTCCATTAAATTTACCTTAAAGAGGCGGACTTTCATAATAATGTTAATGGAACACGCGACGCTATAAATATAATAAAACATAATACATAAAGTACCTGCCAAGAATATCTACCTGAAGAGAACTAACGAAGGAAACTAAAACTCGAGATTAAAGCAAATAGCCATTTGCCAGCTTGGAATAATTAGGGCTGGAAGCGGCTTCGGGAGGAAGTACCTACGAAAAAGTCTGTCGTTGGTTGCGGGAGACGAGGTTTTCTTACCTACCAACAAACAACAGATGCAAACTTAATCTCGTCCCAACATACGCACGCATTTCAAGACTGTCGCACGACTGGGTAAAGTTATAGAAGTACAGAATGCTTGAGCCGGAAGTGACGACACACGTGAATTTAATAAGTACTTTCGATGGCGCCTTATATAATTTAGTGTATCATCAAACAGCCTTTGTCATTCGGACTATAATAACGAATCGATGAACATCTCATTCATTACATTCACCAATGAAGGGTGTTTACTGTGTGCTACTGGCATGTCCATCCACAACAGAAACCAGGATGGCTATCCTAGGAGACACAACAAACACCCACGAGCTCCTAGAACACCCAGGCCTCCTTCTCCAGCTGGTGCAGGAGTTGGGATGGCTGAAGTAGATGTGCAGGCGAAGGGGACATGCACAAAGGCCCCGCTCAAGTGGGCCAGGTGCAGGCACTACAACCCCCTTGTAGAAGATAGAAGAAGATAGATAGAGGGGTGTTTAATAATTCATTCGTGACGTCACTTCCGGTTCATCCGTTCTCTGTCACCTACAACTTTACCCAATCTTAGGACCACAATCGTGCGACCGACGTTGTAGAGGGCACTGAAAGGCATCTGAGGTTTGTAACTTGATAAACATTGTCAACAGCAACAAAGAGTTACATCTGAGATTCTGGGTATATGGATATGAAACGAAGCTCTTTGCATCAATTGGCTTCACTTACGAAAAATAAATGTTAGCTAAAATAGTTAACTTGTAACGGAAATTAAGTAAACGTCATCTCTCCTTAAATTTTACTCTCATTCTCGTCCACTTTTAGATATTCAAATGGAATAAAGAAGTTTTTTTAAATAAAAACTCCTCTTATTCGCAGGGGTCATCGCAAATATGACGTCTCCATTCTACTTATAAACCTCCTGGTTTGTCAGTAACGAGTTTGTCTCGCTCCATAACTCCTTGGCCAAGCACGACGGGGAATTCAGACTGAGGGTTCCGCAGATGAGTTTGGCGTACGGCAGAGTTATTAGCTAACTTTGTCTCTAACTTAAATTATAGTTGTTACTACATAAGTGCTACATTGATAATAATGACCCGAATTAAATATTTCCTGAATGGAGTACAGATAGGTACGGTATTTTTTTTTATTCAGTGAATATAAACAATGCGGCTGATATAAATCTTGGAGTCTTTAATTTCTGCGAAAATTCTGAATGATTTTGAATTTAGATTAACACAAGGTAAAGTGTGAAATACTTTGTATAAACTATTTTGGATATTATTGGATCCTGGATAGGTTTCCGTTTCTTTGTGATATTTGTTTCGGTCGCTTTCGTGATTTGGATGTCACGTTAAGCTGTAGATCCCGGCTACTATCGCAACTCGTCGTAAAGCTGTATCAGAGGCCATAATAGGCAGTTTTTCAACATCTGACAGTCGCGTTGGCCTCTAGCCCGACACCCCTCCATCAAACTGCACCGAGCGAGCGCGAATACAGGCCAGTGCCCTCGGTGGGGTCATTATCGGGCTAAATTAATTTATCTACACACGTAGCATAAACCCTCTTTACTGCGTTCAAAAACCGCACGTTACGATCAGCATTATGTTAAACTACTTGGTAAAAACTCGTTTAGTATCTGGAAAACTACACATTATGGTCATTATGTGTAGTTTTTCTACATATAATGACATTCAAATTTCGAACGCCGACGCCCACCCGCGTGCCGTCCCTAGTTTGTCTGTGAAGTTGGCATTGTAAGGTTCGATATTTGTCTATGCGATTATGTTGTATACGGGCCTCTTTAGAGTGGGTGTTCAATTTGACACTGTTACGTAAAAAAAAGAAAGAGGCTTGGATGTGAAAAGTCAATGTGACACACTTCACCTTAGGCTTCGGCCAGCGACTGAGCTAAATTATATAGTGAGGATTAGCGTAATGGCTATCGAGCCAGTTTGATCCTTTTTTTATAAATTGTAACCATACATTATAAATAAAAACACAAGTCAAGTCAAGTCAAGTCTTTATATTTACGAAATTCAAGTATAGGTAGTGCTCAAAGAAGTGATCAAGACATCACAGTACTGACATTCAAATTTCGAACGCCGACGCCCGTCTGCGTGAAGTTGGTACTAAAGAACAAGCTAAACAATTGCAGAACCACAATGCCGGTCAAACATGCGGTTCCTGAACACATCAAAGAGAGCGTATGATATGTGTGTAGATAAATTAGTGTATGTAACTGTACATAATTAGGCATTAAAACTCTCGAGTGATATTATTATGAAACTCGCCTTCGGCTCGTTTCATAAACCCACTCTCGAGTTTTAATGCCCTCCATTATGCAGCAGTCACATAAACTACTATTATAATTTATTTATATAGAACTAGGTAGCTTGAGAGACGTCGGTAATTAATTCTAAAATTCTGTGAAGTTCTACATTTATAGAACCTGTGCTTCGATGGGAGACCGCGTCACTTCCGACACTGCTCTGCAGCCTTGTATGCTGCTCTCTGTATTTGTCGCGGTAAAGTGTGGGACAGAGTTATGCGCTATATATAGCTCTGTCCCTCACACTCCCGCGACAAAACCCGCGCCGCGTTCGGCAAGTTCCGGGTGCTCCTCGGTCTCCTGTCGCGGTCACGGCGCTAACTGCCACTTTTAGAGGGTTGGGTTAAGTCGGTCTTGAAACTAACTAGAAATCTCTCTCACTGTTCTAGATATTAATTCATTAAATGATCTATAGGTAAAACGGCCTGGATCTGCGATCTAACATACAAGGAATGAATGTTGACATGGCTGTCTTACAAACTATTAAATGCGTTAACTTGAAAAAAGTTCATAACTCATAATAATAAGTTACAAGGAAATCAACACACGACTTATACTTACACTGTGTATTTTCAAAATGGAGAGCTTATATTAGCATGTTATAGTAGTTTATGTGACTCTCTTTGATGTGTTCAGGAACCGCATGTTCGACCGTCATGATGGCATTGATAATTGCTCTGCACTTGTTTAGCTTGTTCAGTAGTACCGACTTCACAGACAAACTAGGGGCGGCACGCAGGCGGGCGTCACCGTTCGAAATTTGAATGTCATAATTTGTCGAAAATTGATACATTAATGTATCAATAAACTAGGGGCGGCACGCAGGCGGGCGTCACCGTTCGAAATTTGAATGTCATAATTTGTCGAAAATTGATACATTAATAAATCAATATTCAGATAAAGAATGAGTTTTTACCAAGTAGTATAACTTTATACTGGTCCTAACGTGCGGTTTTTGGACGCAGTAAAGAGGGTTTATGATACGTGTGTAGATAAACGAACTTAACTGTCCCAAATAGGCTTTTTAATCTTTGTTATGGCTTCACGTATTTTTGCTTGTGAACCCTAAAAAGTGAGTCGAAAACGGATACAGTAACGATGCCATTACAAAAGACAAACATTTCTAGAAAAAAGGACAAAATGTAATGATCAGGAGCTCAGTTGAGATAACAACTGGAAGTTATTCTTAGTTATTAAGCTGTATTATTTCATGTCAGATTCTCTTGGGAAATGGCAGGAAAAATGATGGACTATAATTATCTTTATTTCTTGGCAAATTTTATTTATTTCTTCACAAGCAGTAGTTCTTGCACTTAGTATCCCGTGGAGGAATCGGGTTGTTAAATGTTTGTCTATGTATAAAACATAACAAAAATCAAAACATTTATAAACAGGCACATACATTGCTTCTGGCCGCACACTAGGGCTCACTGTGTCGTGGGAACCAGAAACAGTGACGTCACACACATGCAAGACCTGGTTATTGACGTGATAACCTCTTATAAATCGATGAACGCCGGTTGCATGCATGAAAAAGCATGACTCATTGTCACGTTCCGCCTGAGCCGAGCGTGCAAGCGAGAGCGCGGAAGAAGCGATAGAGAGGTACGATCGGCCTAAGCGTTACTTATGACGTTATCACGTAAAATTATCGTCCGTAAACCGACTTTACAGACAAACTATTTTTTACATGTTTTGTTGTGTTAATAAGGTGTTACTCAAGCTATACTTAATGCTTAATTAACTATTGCTATATTTCTCAGATCGCAAAACAAAAATATAAGATAAAAAGCACAGCGAAATCAGAAACTAAAAGAAAAGAGAAGTTTATGCTGTAGAACTGCTGAACTACAATTAAACTTTCAAAAATCGAGGGCAGTTGGGATGGGTCGCGATTTTGAACCTTATGTCATGGTAATAAAATTTAAAACTTATAACGGGAAAGTGGCGTTTTCTAAGGGTGCAGAAGGTATTCAAGAGGTTAAATAAAGGCTATTTTTCACACTGCTGCTCTACTGCTCAGAAATGTCGCTAAAGATGGTCAGAAATGGGGCCGCAAAATAATGAATACTAAGTAGGACCAGTCCTCCGTCACTCGCCTATACCTACCGCGATAAGCACCTACAGCGCGCGACAACTTGAAGTTGCAAATCAGTCGGCGCCCCCACAGAGTACATTAACCCCGCACTTATGAGTACACGCGTACCTACCTATACGACGGTTAGTCGATCATCGTCGCAACGCAAGCTTTATTGCGCCAAAAGCACTGTACTCTTCTTTATAACGGAGAATCCTAATACTAGTCGCTGCGTGGACGGCAGTCGCAATAAACAGAAGGATTCAAAGTTTTCTTTTTTTACTCCAGTAAATAGATTACTCTCGCTGCTAAAAACATTAATATACTGCACCATGTGCATGATTTCCGACACTAAACCTTTTAAAATTGTTTGTTTAGTTTCTAATTTTCGCAACACAGAAATTTAATAATTCTTTACGGCTTGTGTTTAAACGATTACCAAAAACGCACCCACCTATTTTACTACCAATAAATTCGTAATGACTGCCAGAATGGATAAATGTCAACCAAATTGTGTTTGGATAAATGTCAACCAAATTGTGTTTGGATAAATGATTTCTTTTTATGTCTTGTGTACTTAAGTTTGTTTTAAGTGTTTTTTGTTGTTCTTACATGTTCAACCTAACACGAAGGATAAAGGGGGCTTTGCTTCGCTCACCCCCTTTACCCTTCACCTAAGCTACCGCATAATTTTGCCCTGATATTTTTTGCAACTTTTGGTGTTCATTTATCCATTTTGGGTAGGAAAAAAATATTTTGTTGTCATTATATTTGTTGCCATTCTTCACTCATGTGCTGTGGTGTAGGTCATTTCTGAACACAAAGGAATTGCGCTCTAGTGAGCGTAGTAGTAAGGTGCGATTTCGAATGCTCCAGGTGCGTTGCAAATTTTGTAGGCTATTAAAATTCTTCTTATTCGAGATCAAAGGATCGAGTGCAACTTATGTATGTCTAGTACTACTATATATTGTGCTAGGACAAAAAAAAAACATTTCTGGCCAGTATGTTGGCTTGTGTTTATGGTTCTGTCACATTTCAATAGAGGGCGCTTCATGCCGTCTCGGTTTTTACCGACATAGTGTTCAATCCGTCGCGTCTCGGTAAAGGCGTCCTGACTTGTGCTCCCAATTTCGGTAGATGGCGGACCAAAGAGTTTCGTTCATCTGAGGCCGGACTCCGCCAGGCGGAGATCCATACCAAATTTATCTAAAAATACATTTTCTATATATTTAATTTTATTTCCTAGCAGTAATCATGAAAAGCGCTATCTACTATCTCGGCCAAAAGTGCAATATATGGGCTCGTCTATGAGAAGGCCTCGCCTGCGGCTCGGCACTCAAACTCAATCGACCGCCTATGTCTTACTTTCCAGACTCTACAATAATGTACTATTTCTTAGCCGGGAATCGAACCCATGGAGGCATTTATCATTGCTCTGCACTTGTTTAGCTTGTTAAGTAGTACCAACTTGACAGACAAACTAGGGGCGGCACGCAGGCGGGCGTCGGCGTTCGAAATTTGAATGTCATAAAATATCTAAATCTAAAGTCTTAGTCTAAAGACAAATATCATGTGGATTACAATGCTATCAGAGAAGCGATTGCCCTTCAAAACTGGAATGAATATTTTTCCCTTTGTGATGCTAATGTGGCTGCGGAGTGTCTGGTGGGTAAACTAAAATACATAGTTGGTATCTGCACTAAAATTATGAACACTTCCTGCAGGAAACGGCCATTAAAACCTTGGATCTCCCCTGGTGTACTAAAATCTCTAAGAAAAAGGAACAAGTTACAGCTTAAACTAAAGAAAACTCATAACGACAATAACCTTAATAACGAATATAAAAAATATAGAAATATGTGTAATGATATTATTAAAACATTAAAAAAGCAATACTATGATACTCAATTTGGAATTTACTCTATTAATAACAAAATTACTTGGAAGCTTATTAAAGAGGTTGGTAATATTAGTGCTACCAATGTACCAGCCGACAATTTATTAAAAATGACAGGATCTCAAATAGAATCACTAGATATTACTAACAAGTACTTTAGTACTATTGGAAAAAAACTAGCTGATGAAACTCTCAATAAACTCAGCATAACAGACTCTGCATTGGCCTCCAAGGCTAGATCTATTAAAACATCCATCAACTCATTGTCTATGTTCTCCACGGATGCAGTAGAGGTTAGACGCATGATAAACAGCCTAAAATCAAGCAGTGCGCCAGGAATGGATAAACAGCCTACAATCAAGCAGTGCGCCAGGAATGGATAAACAGCCTACAATCAAGCAGTGCGCCAGGAATGGATAAACAGCCTACAATCAAGCAGTGCGCCAGGAATGGATAAACAGCCTACAATCAAGCAGTGCGCCAGGAATGGATAAACAGCCTACAATCAAGCAGTGCGCCAGGAATGGATAAACAGCCTACAATCAAGCAGTGCGCCAGGAATGGATAAACAGCCTACAATCAAGCAGTGCGCCAGGAATGGATAAACAGCCTACAATCAAGCAGTGCGCCAGGAATGGATAAACAGCCTACAATCAAGCAGTGCGCCAGGAATGGATAAACAGCCTAAAATCAAGCAGTGCGCCAGGAATGGATAAAATTGCGACAAAGGTTATAAAAGATAACGTTGATATCCTTGCTGAGCCCATTACATTCCTTTGTAACTTAAGTTTTGATACTGGAATCTTCCCAATAATCTTTAAGAAAGCTGTTGTTACACCAGTCTATAAAACAGGTGATAAATTACAGCCAACTTTACTTTCCTTTACTTCACACACACACACACACACACACACACACACACACACACACACACACACACACACACACACACATACACACACACACAACACACACACACTCACACACTCAAACACACTCACACACACACACACACACACACACACACACATACTCACACACACACACACACGCGCGCACGCGCACACACGCACGCACGCACACACGCGCACACGCACGCGCACGCACACACACACACACACACGCACACACACACGCACACACGCACACACACACGCATACACACAAGGAGTCTTAATAACTTTCTTTTTACATACCAAGTACAAATACAAATACAAATACAAATATGTTTATTTTGCGTAGATATGGTCACAGTAGGTGGTAAAATAACATTTAATCGGCACTGCATATCTAGCCACGTAGTGACATGCAAAATAGAACTAAGGTAGTGCAATACAATTCTTAAATATTAACTAAAACAGGTCGGTGTTTACTAAGGGGATCTGTAGTTACTTAGTCAAACGAATTATTTAATTTATTTACTAAGTTTATACATTTATAGATGAATTTTATTAACACGAGAGTTATAAAATTCTTTAATGTTATAATAGCATTTAGTAACCAACCATTTGCGTAATTTATATTTAAATACATTAAAAGGCATGTCATGTAGTTCTGTTGGTATGGCATTAAATATTTGTATTGACATAGAGTAACAGTTCCGTTTGAGTAGAGCTGTATGTGCTAACGGAAACGCTAACTTATTGGGATACCTGGTGTTGAAGTTACATACACTCGATGTCTTGGTGAAGATATCCATATTTTGTCTTACAAAGATACAAACTTCATAAATATATATTCCTGTTAGAGTTAAAAGATTTAATTTAATAAAAAGGGGTCTGCATGATTCAATAGGGCTCTTTCCGCATATGGCTCGGATACATTTTTTTTTAATTAAAAACAGATTGTCGATATCTACCGAGTTTCCCCAAATAACTATACCATAACGTAAAGCAGATACTACATAGCCATGGTATGCCAGCATAGCAGATTCGTGTCCAGCAATCTTCACTAGCCTATAGAGCACAAATACGAACCTGTTATTTTTTTTTATGATATTGTTTATGTGTGGCTTCCATGACAGCTGGGAATCAAGCTTTATACCTAAAAATTTGACTTCTGAGGATTCTTTTATTTCTGTGTTGTCATATTTGATGGATAAGTACTTACCTTATTTTCGTGTTTTCTTTACGCTAACATGTTTACAAATGACATATGTAACTGAGTTGTGTAAATACTGAAGCCTGTAACACCACTGTGTTACAGGCTTCAGTATTTACAAAACAGTGTATACTACCACAGGCTTCAGGGATTCTGTAGATTTAAGAAACTGTATCATGTAAAAAAAAAATAAAAAAATATGGTCTTAATGTATCAATACTCAGATAAGAAATGAGTTTTTACCAAGTAGCATATCATTACGTAACGTGCGGTTTATGGACGCAGTAAAGAGGTTTTCTAGGTAGATCAATTAAATTATATAATGAAAAGCCATCATAACACATTACTTCCCAGATTTATCCGCAACACTGTCGAATGATGTAATAATACATGGAGACTTTTTTAAAAAAAAAACTGCTGGTTCGATTCTCGGCCACGAAAAAAACAGATAATACCGGGTTTGAATTGACACCAACCTCAATGCCGATAATTGCTAGATCATTATCAGTAGTAGCAGTTTTGCAAACGATTGCCTGTGCTTTAAGGTTTAATGATAAAAAATGTGGTCTAAACAAGCAGTTAAGCCTGTTGGCGCTGGTATGGCTGGTCGTAATTCACTTTCAGCTATTACACACAGCTACTCTGATCGCTTATATCTTTCATCATCAGGAAGCAAGTATATATTGACGTCACCTGCCAAAATAGCCGGACGTTTCAGGTTACCCAGAAGATCATGAAGAGAGTCAAGAAAGGTAAGTTTCCATGGGAGATCGGTAGAATTAAACCAAAGTTGCATTCCCGGACAGTGCCAATACAATGCAATCTGCGCCAATAAAGTATTAAGGTTCGATCATAGACGCATTTCTTAAACATAGAACAACACCACCGGCCTTGCTAATGAATCTTGTGGATTTGTATACTGTGTATCCATCAAGCGTTGCTACCAGTGTATGCTCGCGAAGGCGGCACTCAGTGAGTATAATGACATCAAACTCTATATCAAGCCTCTTATGTAAAACTTGAAATTCATCGAAAAGTAAATTGATGCTGCCAATATTATGGGTCAGCATGTTTAGTTTAGAGTTAGCGTGAATTAAGCTCTCACATGCTTGAGGGAGATTCAGTGAATGCCACTTGATAACAAGAATATTGTCCAGAATTCCAGATCACTTACTAGCCGACTTTATCCAAAGTCAAAAATGGGAAAGTTTTAAACAGAATAATAAAGTAGTGGAGTGAAAAAAACATGTTTTTTACTCCCTTTGCTCGGAAATGTGGCGAAAAATGGGGCCGCAAAACAATGAATAGTTAAACAGCATAACAAACACATTTCTGCCATGTTTGAACAGTCCAGAAAAAAACATTGCCACATGTCGACAGATGACACTTCACTCAGATGAACGAAACTCTTTGGCACTTCATTCAATGTCGGTAAAAGCGTGTGTCATGCCGTCGCGTCGGTAAAAGCGTGCATGGCTTTTTCTGTCAATTGCAGAAAATGGCTGTCCTCCCGGGGAAGTTCAAAATGTATCTAATACAATTTTGTCTGCAAAATTAATTTTATTTCCGCGCAGTAGTCGTGAAAAGCACTGTAATGTCTCGGCCAAAAGTGAAATAGATGGACTCTTCTCTTAGAGGGTTCTTAGATGGCTCAAACTCGCTCGTCCCATCTATTGGTCACTTTCCAGCCACTACAACAATGCACTTTGACGGTTTTGAATTTTTTCTACCATCGTCGTCGTCGCTCCTACGCGTCACTTACTAAACGAGCCTACCTACCCAAGTTTAAAAGCTGTCCCATCTTCCCCTCACGACATCAAAGTTGTGGGTGCGTCTTTGCATATAAATGAGAACTATGCTTACGAGAACGGCGGGACTTTTCGAGTGAGCCTATTGGATCTAACAAACGTATAAAATTTGGACTTTTTTTGCCACTACGCGGCGCTACTGGCGAATGGGGTCGCTAATAGATGGTTTTCGAATGGCCGAATGCACAGACTGGTGTTCTAGTAACATAATTAAAATACAAAGTAAAACATTAGAAAAAACCTGACCTCTATTAAAGCTTATTTGTTACAAAACATACCCATAATTAATAAAAGAGTATTCTTTATTTCTCCGTGATCTCATCCTCAGATCCTGAACGACGGTAATAAATTGTTGAGAAACTCTTCTGGTACATCACCATCAGTTCCAATTCGCCATTATGCATTATGAGGGACACACATTAGTAAGATATCTAATACTTACCAGTTCTGGTGATCATCTGTGGTTTCCATCATCAGTTCCACTTCACAAAACGACGCTTCTCGAGAGTAAATGCACTAGTTATAATGCAAAATACAAAAATCGCTATAGGTTTGCCTGTGATATTTGAGGATGCCTCTTTATTTCTGAAGGATCCTGACCTGCAGCCTTATGGCGTAACTCTCTGAAGTTCATAGCGTGTGTCTATGGTTCATCTCATGCTCATACAATTTCATAGATTGCGGGGTATCACCGAAGGCTTCTAGGCTTCATTCAATGAGCTTGGGTTTGGCCTCCATTATGATGCTACTTGCGTGATACCAATTTGACAGATGAAGCTGGTGCAAGGTGTCAAACGTAAAAGTGAAGTTCATAGCTCAGACGACTTACGCCATAAGGCTGCTGATGTAAGTGGAACCAAACGGAAGGTAAACTCTTCCAAACTAAAAAATAAAATTCCAAATCGGTGCATCCGTCTTGGAGAAATCGATTAACGTTCATAACAAAAAAAAAAAAACATTGATCCCGGCGAATTGTAAAACTCCAACAACAACAAGTCGATTACTAAATTGCCGTATATCTGGTATATTAGCGCTACCACACACGGGGAGACCTGACAGAATGACTTATCACTACACCACACCTATGCTTTGACAACCTCTGTGGCGCAGCGGTTTTGGCTCTGCCTACCAAGCGAGAGGTCCCGGGTTCGATCCCCGGCTGGGGGTATTATAAACGGGTCTTGGATGTTTAATGTGTGTGACGTCGATTTTTCTGGTCACCACGACACAGGGTATCCTAGTGTGGGGCCAGGAGCAATGTAGATCACTATAAACTGGGTGCCTGTAAGTAAATGTTATGTTTTGTATGTGTGTCCCTGGCATAATGGAAAGGCTGCGCTGACCGTGTGACATTTCTGTGCCTTTTCAAGTTTTCCAAGCTGCAAAGCCTTTGACGGATAGGTTCTACAATACTACAATACAGCTAGAGGCAGTACAGCGTTGATTGATGCATCTGTCCAGCGCTCAAAGGAAAATGCTGAATGCGAAATTTTTGCAGCCTCACATCGCTACTTCATCGCAGCTGTATAATAGTGCTACTTCAATCTTATGGACTAATGAGGGGAATGCTATTTAATGAATTGCCTACTTTACGTAGGCGGTCCCAAGAGTAGCCGACCTGGCATTAAGATAGCAATACCGTCAGATTTTTTCATTTGAAAGTTCGAATCTTTCGGCGCGTATATTTGAAAAAAGAAGAATCTACATTCTGTTGTTTTTGTTTCAAAGTCATTAATCGAGACTGATCTGAGTGATTTTGCAAACATGGACAAAATTGATCATCGATATATCATACAATACTTTCATTTGAAAGGTCCAACCCATATTAAAGTTAAGCTGGATTTAACTCTGGGAGAGTCTGCTCCTTCATTCACAGCATTAAATATTGGGTAGGGTCGAACGAGCTGCCAATACAAACATCGCAGCGGTCGACCAAATGAAGTGACTACACCAGAAATAGTGAAAAAAGTACAAAAACTAGCATTGAAAGACGGTAGACTAAAGATGCGCGAGTTAGCAGACATTGTAGGGATTCCAAAAAGTATTATACATCGCATATTGATTGAAAACTTGGTCATGAAAAAGCTGTACGCAAGATGGGTGCCAAGATTGCTCACCATTGAAAGAAGCAGCAACTTGAGGAAGTTTCGATGCAGTGTTTGGAGAAATTTCAAAACAATAAAGCCGACTTTCTACGATGATTCATCACGATGGACGAAGCATTGGTCTACCACTTCACCCTTGAGACGAAAGAACAGTCGAAACAATGGACTGAAAAGGGAGAACCGGCTCCAAAGAAGGCGAAGTCAGTTTCATCTGCTGGTAAGGTCATGGCGTCAGTATTTTGGGATGCGCATAGGATCACTTTTATTGATTATCTTCAAAAAGGCAAAACCATCAATGGCAAGTTACTACGTCAAACTATTGCAGCGTCTGAGTTAAAAAATTAAGAAAAACGGCCGCATTTAGCGAAAAAGAAAGTGTTTCATGAGGAAAATGCACCTATTTTATCTATCCAAAAAAATATATAGATAACGAAGGGTTACCGATAGTTATGTATATTTTTTATAAGCTAAAAACCGACAGTCAACAATTAGTTCATTATTTGTAAATTAAATAAAAACTAAATAAAAACTTCCTTGTTCTATCAATTAATCCAACATGGTAAATTGTTTTACACAAACTTTGGGATAAAAAACTGCTGCAATAGTTGCAAAGTACTGGGGCGTACCTTTAAAGTTCTGTGGGCGTACCCCAGTAAGAACAAGAGTCACTTTTGGATGGACTCATACCCAATCTTTTAGCAACTAGTTAGTGAGGTACACCGGGAGAAACGTCTTTTAATGTATAAAACTTTATTGCACGGCGAAAACTTTTAGCAAATATCCATAAAAAAGTCATCCTTGCTTCTTCTAGGGTACTCTCCAACTCCAACTACTTTACAATTAAATAAATAACTTTATTTACTTTAAAGTCACTATTACCATGTTACGTAGGCGGTCCCAATAGCGGCGGATGGCAATACTGGCTAATTTATATATTTTTTATTCGAAAGTTCGAACCTTTTGGCACGTAAATTTGAAAAAAGAAAAATCTACGTCCTTTTCTTTTTGTTTCATAGCCATTAATCGAGATTGATCTGAGTGATTTTGCAAACATGGACAAAATTGGCCATCGATATGTTATACAATACTTTCATTTGAAAGGTTTAACCCCTCAGTTACCACCGGCGTTAGCTAACGCCACTTTTACGTTAGAGGTTGTAAATTTTATTACCATGGCATAGGGTTCAAAATCGCGATACGTTCCAACTTCCCTCGGTTTTTGAGTAATTAAGTCCAACCCATATTAAAGTTGAGCTGCATCGGCCCTGGCCCTGGGAGAGTCTGCTCCTTCATTCACAGCAATTAAATATTGGCTCGCTGAGTTCAAAAGAGGTAGAACGAGCTGCCAAGACGAACATCGCTGCGGTCGACCAAATGAAGTGAGTACACCAGAAATAATGAAAAAGTACAAAAACTAGTATTGGAAGACCGTAGACTAAAAGTGAGCGAGTTAGCAGACATTGTAGGGATTTCAGAAAGTGCTATACATTGCATATTGACTGACAACGTTGTCATGAAAAAGCTTTGCGCAAGATGGGTGCCGCCATTGCTGCCCATTTTACAAAAGCAGCAACGTGAGGAAGTTTTGATGCAGTGTTTGGAGAAATTTCAACACAATAAAGCCGACTTTTTACGATGATTCATCACGATTGACGAAACATGGGTCCACCACTTCACCCCTGAGACGAAAGAATAGTCGAAACAATGGACTGAAAAGGGAGAATATTTGGCAATAATGAAGAGGATCAGTCTGCTGTTGATGGCTATTTTGAGGAGCTTGACACGGACCACTATAAACAGGGTATCGAAGCTATAGAACATCGCTGGGTAAATGCGCTAAAACGAGACTATATTGAGAAATAAATTAGTTTGGTTCGAATTATTTTAGGTAATCTTTGTTAGGCCGCTTACTTCTGGGAGCACCCTCGTATACCCAAAGCGCCGCTGAGTAGGTTCTTACAGTTATTCCTCTATTTGTCAGAGGCAATGTATTTGCCGTCATTTTTTCAACCTTATGTTAAGAGTCCAAAACCAATGAAAAATTATGCATGTCTCTAACACATAAGGAGTTAAAGCGATGCGGTAGGGGTGTATTGTATACGCACCGTTAATAAGGTCTACTACAAATTTGACCTTTTTATTATGGGGTCGCCATAAACCTCATTATTCGTTCTTTAACAGTGCACCCTATTGACTCTAACTCTGTAATTTATTGCTGTGATTATACCTACCCGCAAATCGAACTCAGTTGATTGAGTTGAGACCATAGACTTAGCAGAAAATAACCTCCAGTCAGTTCATCTTAAAATATTCATTATTTAAAAGATCTGCTTTTGCTTTAAGCGGACCGAATTCATTTTCGGACAAAACCATTCGCCTGTCGATGCTATCCGAATAGCAATTTAAAATGGTTTCACGTCCACGTGTGTTTGCTAAATAAAAGCGCCAGGCACTTTAGGACCTGTTGGCTTGCGTGTCAGAGCCCAACCGCGCCCCCGATGGCTCACGCGATAAATTCCACATTCCAAATATCTTTATTACTGTAGATATTTACATATACTTAGCAATCGTAATTTTTTGCCACTTCTCTACATTGGACCATTGTGGGAGAGATTTTTAGACTCCTAAAAATTGCTTGTGCTTAACTAATACAAAGATTATAATATTAATATCATTATCATAAATAATAAGCTTCCTGCTTATTATTTATGATAATGATATTAATATTATAATCTAATAATTAAAACATTATTAACAGGTCTGTCTGTTTTGTGGCCAGATTAACCCCATACAGTCTACCGTCATTTAAGTAATCTTGAACATTGAAATAACCCTTTTTCGACAAAGTCGCATGGTTTTTAAATTGCTCAAATGGCAATTTCAAGATCTCCAGAGGTATCTTGTTGTTGTAGAGAATGCATTGACCCTTGAAAGAATTGCTAACCTTCGCGAGTCTAAACCGTTAAGTAGTCGGTGATTATTTCTTAGGTTAATATTACAGCTATCGCTAAGTTTGGAAAATGTTGTAAGGTTCTTGCGTACATGCATTATATTTTTGAAAATAAACTGACTAGCTACAGTTAGTATGTCAATTTCTTTAAAAAGCTCACTTAAGGAGTCTGTGCGTTTTAAATTATAAATTGTTAGAATAGCTTTTTTCTCTAAAATAAAAATAGTTTTATTATCCACTGCTTTTACCCAACAAACAAGATACCATAGGACATGACACTACGGAAGCAACTAAAATATACTAGCCTAGATGTAGCCACATCCGTGTTTTATCTGATGTTCCTTACAGCGTAAGCCGCAGAACTTAATTTACTAGCAAATTTATCTATCTGGGGTCCCCACTGCAATTTGCTATCAATGGTTATTCCGAGAAACTTCGTGTCATTTACTAATTCTAACGTGCTGCTGTCTAACACCAAACTGGTCTCAACTTGCCTGACATTTGGAAGTGAGAATTTGGTTTTTACATTTGGTTTTACCAGCATTTAACAATAAATTAGTATGTGTGAACCAATTCAAGGTTAAAGACAATATATATATATATATATACTCCAGACAGACAGACAATATATATAGGTACTCCATTAACATCATCAAAACCTTCTTTTTATCTTTCAATTTTGTAGACCAGTAAAGTGTCATCAGCAAACAAAACTATGTTAGTCGCATGTATTATAAATATGTAGTAATATGTATTAAATGTATATTAATGTGTAGTAAATGTAATTTCATATGGCGAAAAAAAATCGAGGTGTTATGGCGGCCAGCGAAAATGGTCGACGATGTTTGCTAATGAGAGATTACTTAAAAACGAATGAGAATCATAATGTGACTTAAAGTAAAATCTGTTTTTTATTGATGCCTTTGTTTTATTTTGTGATCCTTTGCGTCATGTATTTAGGGCTCACATATTTATAGGCCGTCAAAGTACACATCGTCAGAAAAAAAAAAGCGCGTGAGTTTCCATACAAAGTCTCTCTAGCAGAGTCAGCGGGGTAAAATATAATGCGTATCTGCTCGTAGGAAAAGTCTCTCTATCAAAGCCAACAGGTGTAGTCATATTTTAGGGGCTGTTAGGGACATCATTCTGTACAACTTTCATTATGAAACCTATTTGGTATGACCAATTTTAATATTTTCACTTCTTCGTACAGTTTGGGCCGCGCGATCAGCTGTTTTGTATGGAGAAGTGAAAAATTAAGTTGCTCTGATAAAATCGGTTTCATAGCAAAAGTTTTTCAGAATGATGTCAATCAATTCAATCAATTATGACCAAATACCAAATACCAAATACCAAATGTCTTTATTACTGTAGATATTTACATATACTTAGCAATCGTCATTTTTTGCCACTTCTCTACATTGGACCACTGTGGGAGAAGAAGGGCGTAGAAACTCCCACAGATTGATTTTTAGATCTCTTTTTAAAAATTGCTTATGCTTAACTAATACAAAATATAATATTTAGTCATTATCATAATTAATAAGCAGGAATAAATAATTACAAAATTATTAACAGCAAGGTCTGTGTTGAGCCAGATTAACCCCATACAGACCCATCATTTAAGTAATCTTGAACATTGTAATATCCCCTTTTCGACAAAGTCGCTTTAACATGGATTTTAAATTGCTCAAATGGCAATGTCAAGATCTCCAGAGGTATCTTGTTGTTGTAGAGAATGCATTGACCCTTGAAAGAATTGCTAACCTTCGCGAGTCTAAACCGGGGCGAAAGTAGTCTGTGATTATTTCTTAGGTTAACATTACAGCTATCGCTAAGTTTGGGAAATTTTGTAAGGTTCTTGCGTACGTACATTATATTTTCGAAAATAAATTGACTAGCTACAGTTAGTATGTCAATTTCTTTAAAAAGCTGTCTTAAGGAGTCTGTTCGTTTTAAATTATAAATTGCTCGAATAGCTCCTTTCTGTAAAATAAAAATAGTTTGAATATCCGCAGCTTTTCCCCAGAACAAGATACCATAGGACATGACACTATGAAAGTAACTAAAATATACTAGCCTAGATGTAGCCACATCCGTGTTTTGTCTGATGTTCCTAACAGCGTAAGATGCAGAACTTAATTTACCAGCCAATTTTTCTATGTGGGGTCCCCACTGCAATTTTTTATCAATGGTTATTCCAAGAAACTTCGTGTCATTTACTAATTCTAACGTATTGCTGTCCAACACTAAACTGGTTCCAACTTGCCTGACATTTGGAAGTGAGAATTTGATACATTTGGTTTTACCAGCATTTAACAATAAATTGTTAACTGTGAACCAATTCAAGGTTAGGTTAGGAGGACCTTTAACATCTATAGCAGATGATTTATGGAGCGTCCGAGGTACATGCTCGCTTATGACTGTACAGTTCGATCCTGGAGCGGCAGACACTTCCACACGCACCACTCACATGTTGTGTCGGTGCTGATGCTGGTGGTGCGTGCGGACTGGGTGGTGGAGCATGTCGTTTCGCTCTTTTTACAGCCAGCAGAGCATCGAATCAGGCCCTGTCGTGTGCTGTGCGACCTTCTGCGACAACTCTCCCCCAATTTTCTCGGACAGCGGCGACCGTTTCCCACCTGTTGCTTTCGATTTAAAAGCGGACATTTCGCGCTTGAGAATATTCTTGAAACGCAACAGATACGATGCACATGTCCGAGCCACCGCAGAATTCTTTGCTTTAGCATGGCGGTGATGCTGCGCAATTGTGCGGACTTGAGCACTTCCTCGTTTTTGATACGGTCCCTCCACGTTATGTTCCGAAGACAGCGCAAGTGAAAGATATTTACTCGACGTTCGTGTTTTGCGTACGACGTCCAGGTTTCTGCTCCGTACAACTGGGTGCTGAGTACAGATGCTTGGTATACAAGCATTTTGGTCCTCACTGTAAGATATGTATTGTCCCATACTCTTGTACTCAGCTTCCCAAACATAGTGGCCGCTTTGCCGCTGCGGGAATTGATCTCCATGTTAAGTGTAAGATCGCTTGACACATGCGACCCCAAGTAGCAAAACCTGTCAACTACCTTAGCGGAGTACCGTGCAGTAAGATTGCTGGTGGCTCCGCGTTTCCCTGCGCTAGCACAACGGTCTTCTTCGAAGAGAAAGGACGAAAAGACATTGTTGAACTGTCGATTGAAAGATGTATTGAATTATCTTGTGTTGAGCTGGACAGACATGTCTATAAGGACCACCTGATTCTCAAAACTATTCTAGTTTTGAATTAGTGATGGAAAATGTGCTAAAATTATTAACTAAAACAAAGAAAAAGATTAAAGTTGTTGGAGACTTTAATGTAGACATTCTTGAAGATGATTCATTAAGCAATGAGATATTAAATAATTTAATCTAAATAATGTATTTTTCGAACCAACACTAGTTACGTCAACTATTGCTACCTGTCTTGATAATGTGTTCTGTGATTGTGACCCTACAGAAAAAAGTAGTATTATCTCGCTTCAATCAGATCATAGAGGTCAAAGTGTTAAATTTTCTTTCATCAATCATATTCAGAAAATAAAAATAGAAACCAGACCCAACACTATTAGACGGTTGGAAAATACAAATACACAATTTTAAATACAAAGAGAATACTGTGGCTGCGTATGTATAATCCTCCTGCCTACCCATTATATCTGGTTATTAAAAGTAGTTTGCACTTACGTACCTATTTACGATATTTCAACAAATAGGTACATTGGAAAATTATTTATCTTTTTCTATTTATGGGGTAAATGTACCAGTTGTTGGTACTTAACTACAAAACAAAGAGTCATCTGATAAACTTGAGAGGTAAGCGTTGAAATAGTAGGATTTGTATAGGAAAGCATGATAATATGAATATGAATTACCACATTATCTTAGAAAATATTATTTACAGGTTAAATTTCTGGACTGACACCGATACAATTTATCACACTCTGGAATTGTAAGTTAAAACTAATTATGGATATCAAATGAGTCTTACAAATTTCATCCAAAAACCAGCTTTCTCGATAAATAAATTACAATTAAATCAAATGTCCTGTTTTAGTATAGGGTGTCCATTACACGAACATTATGCACGAACATCTGCGAACATTATGCATAGTAAACATGTGTTTATGTATGTACATGCGTTGGTGATTGGTGGATATAATTATTCTCCTAGGACTCGGGGGGGGGGGGGGGGGGGTGATAATGTACGGAAGATCTTCAAAATCCACGTCAGGGTGTCTACCTACTGTCTGCGAAAAGTTTAACACCTAATCCTATGCTGTTAAAACAAAATAGAATCTACACCTTGGTGAAAAGTGATTGGTAATGAAACAATCTAAATTGAGAAAATTAAGAGGGCCGCCAAACAAAATTCAACTTACAATATCTCAAAAACCAAAACAAAACGCAATACAAGGGTATACGAAAAACATACTGAATTTTTCAACAGTATAACCAAAGAGTACGAATTTTTATGTAAGTCTTGTTGTCCATATATTAGTTGTGTGCAATAAAGAAATTATGAAATTATGAAATTATGAGTACGCCTCGCGGGCTGCTTTACGAGCCCACTCATAAGACATCCTCTAGTTTATTATGAGTACGCCTCGCGGGCTGCTTTACGAGCCCACTCATAAGACATCCTCTAGTTTATTATGAGTACGCCTCGCGGGCTGCTTTACGAGCCCACTCATAAGACATCCTCTAGTTTATTATGAGTACGCCTCGCGGGCTGCTTTACGAGCCCACTCATAAGACATCCTCTAGTTTATTATGAGTACGCCTCGCGGGCTGCTTTACGAGCCCACTCATAAGACATCCTCTAGTTTATTTTTAAACATTAAGAAAAATAGTTTGCTATTATAAATCTTGTATTTTTTTCATTTTAGACTTCCGTTATACAAATATTACAAAGGCTTGCTGCTGATCCAAGGATACCAGATAATCCCAAATTAAGTAGTAAAATTATGAATTTATCAACGATACCGAACAAAATCTTTAGATAAATAGGATAATACGTTTATTTGAGATAATGTCATAATTTGTTTTGTTTTACATTTTAGCACTCTATACATCCTTTGCCAGCTGATTCAGATTAAGATTCAGATGAAGATTATTAAACAATAGAACCAGAAGAAAAACAAAAGAAGAAGAAGACATCGGAATAAAAGAAAATAGAGTTGTAGATTTCATATATTTTTTTGAACAGTTGCAAGAAATTTCACACCATAACTCTCCATTAGGTTGTAACTTTAATTATTTGAAATTTGTTGGAGAAAAGAGGAAAGGATTTGTGTCAAAGTTCAAGTTTGTTTCCAAAATATGCAAAGCTAAACTGAGCTTAAATAATTGTAAAATATCCAACGATAAAAAAACTTGATCTCAACGAAAAATGTGGTAAGTAGTTCCATGTCGATACGCGGGCTTTGAGCAAGTGTCTGCTTCACTTGAAATACCTTCTTTGTCGGATCATTACTATGCCTAATGTCATGCAAGAGTCTGAACTATGGGAAACCGCCAAAGAAAAATCTATGGAAGAAGCAGCAAAAGAACACGATTTAGCCTTTCGAGATGGTAATGTTAATGCAGATAGAGTACTATGATTACCGTGGTTGCTCAAAAAGAATTATAACCCTTTGTCGGGTGCTGCGGTAATAATAGGTTACAAAACAAAAAGTTCTTTACATGGCTGTTAAAAACAAGTATCGTATGATATGTGCACGGGCAGAGAACAAAAAAATGCTAGCTCCCGATCACACATCTTATAAAAATTACAAAGGATGCTCAAGTGGTATGGAATCCGTAGCAATATTCGAAGGCTTTAAGCATTCGTTACCAAATCAGGGTTTGATTTACTCAAAGTTGATTGCTGATGGGGAGTCTAGTACATATAAAAGCATATTGGAAGCAAAACCTTATGGAAACTTGTTGGTGGACAAAATTGAATGTACTAATCACCTATTGAGAATCTTTTGCACGAAACTTGAAGAGTTAACCAAGAACACTTGCTGTCCTAACAATTCAATTTAGATAGAGGGATTTTACGACCACTACCACGTAGCGATAGTAGCCGGGCGGGACCTATAGCTTAATGTGGCATCCGAAACACTAAAAGTCCGATGATGTACTTAAGATAAATTAATTATCTCATTGGTACATTGCCAGGACTTGAACCTGCATCTCTTGTGTGAAAAGGAAGCGTGAAACCTACTAGACCAAGGAGATCTTAAGCAGAAGAAATAATTTTAATTTGAAAATAAAGCGTCGACCACTTTAGCCTCCTACCTTATAGCCTTTATGTTATTTTACGCTATTGAGTTCACTTTACTGAGTTTCTATTGTGCTAAGAATATTATCATTAAAGGTAATTAGGTATTATTCAATTATAATTATACTTAATAATTATTTTCATTAATATATTGATCAAAGATACCTGCTTAGTAAATTCAACGGCAAATTATGAATAAAAAGATTGTGTAAAATCTGGAAAATGGGGTCTAACCGTAAATATTATCAATATAAGTATTTGAAATCGATTTTTTGTTTTATTTTGTAAATATTGGTACCACCAACGCCGCGGGTGACGACGCACGGCTCGTCACACGCGGCGCACGGCTCTAGCTAGCCGCTCGCCCTGGCCGGTTTGCCTCACGCACACAAACACGAAGCGCATAAAATACTTAAAATCAATTAGTGCTAGAAACTCGGTGCGCCCTTAAGAGTTAGACATAGACAGCCATAGTGCCTAACACTGATAATCAACTAGGTACATATGACACACTATTATTTTTATTTGGTTCATTTTTATTTCCATACCACAAAACATCAGTTTTTAGCCGCTTTTCTTTTTCATTTTTCGATGTTTCGACATAATGTGCCGCACGCGTAATTGAGCGCGATGAGTGAGATGAGTCTCACACTTTCCTGCGACAAAACAGTTACTGCGAAAATTATAAAAGCAGCCTTTCCGTAACAAATCATCTTAAATTACTCTCACGCACTGTTTAACTGTACAAATATACCTTCACAATATTTATAAATGGGTGTATAATACTGCAAGACATTGGTATAGGCATATTTATAGTATCTGTGATGGTAAAATTTAAAAAAGTGCACAATTACACCAAGTCTGATTCAACAATCGGCCGCGGGCACCCACAAAACCCTTATACGGATCAGCAAGCGTGTTCTATCTCAACAGTAAAACAGTAATTTAATTAATTATTACTAATGACGGTCATATCCTAAAAAGTATATGACCGTTGGAAAAGTTGGATTATTGAAAAAACTATTAAAATACGGCGACTCATAACTAATAAAGGTATAAAAATGGACGGAGCAATTTTTCACACTAATTATTTAAGCAAAAATAATAAAACAATGTTTAAAAAGGAAAATTTATTGGATTACTGAACGAAATTATGTATTTTAGGATATAAAGACATATTAAAAATAAAAATTGACGGAGTAATTTTTCAGTAGAAGATAGTGTGAAAAATATTAAAAAGTAAATTTTAGGTACCACGGAAATCGAAAAAATTTTGGATTCTAAAACATACCTATTCTAAATAGTACAAACTTAAGTATACACAAAGTATTTCAGACTGAGGAAATATTCACAGAGATATATCACATACCTAACTTGTCGTAGCAAAATTTATTGGATTATTGTGAATCTATAATCTGTATCACCTAACTTCATCACATGCCAAATCTCAAAGACGGAGGAATTTTTCGGGTTTCATAGGCTCTGTTTATCGGACTATACATGGTTCAGAATTTGTCAAAGATTGTGTTATTTGCTGATGATACATCTCTTATATTTAAAGTAGATCGACATGTACAGAACTATGAAGAAAAAATAACACTCTTGGACAACTTCCCGAAAATTAACGACCTGAATGGCCGAGTCGGCAGTGACCCTGCCTACGAAGCCAAGGGTCCCGGGTTCGAGTTCCGGTGGGGGCAAATATTTGTTTGATGAGAATGGATGTTTGTACCCTTGTCACGGTTGTTTATCTATCTAAGTATAATATTTATCTATATAAGTATGTGTATCGTTGTCTAGTACCCAAGATACAGGGAATCCTAGTTTGGGGCTAGATCAATGTGTGTAGATAGTGTCCAAGGTATTATTATTATTATTATCATTAACTTCATAATTTGTTTTTTACTGTTAATAATCTTAATGGGAATCTGCTTAATGGGAAAAAAACTAAATGTATAAAATTCACTTTGCCTAATAATAATTCCTTAAAAATGCGGTTTTATTAAATAATTATAAGTTAGAGTTTACTGATAGTTTTTTTTCCTGGGGATACAGAAAACAGGATAACACTTGACTCGAAACTACTGTGGAGCCCTCACATTACATCTTTATCGGGAAAACTTAGTTCAGCTGCATATGCTGTGAGACAAATCATACAGCTGACGGATGTAGCTACGGCGAGACCTGTTAACTTTAGTTATTTCCACAGCATACTGTCCTGTGGAATTTTGCTGTGGGGCCGAGCTGCTGATATTGACTCAATTTTTAATTCTACAAAAAAGGGCTATCAGAGCAATTTCTAACCTATGAAGTCGTGTCTCCCCGAGGGAACTGTTCAATGAAATCAGCATTATGACTGTATCGTGTCAATATATTTATGAAAATATTATTTAAGTTAGGAAGAACATAAATAGCTTCACTAAAAATGTTGACAGACACAAGCGAAATAATATAAGAAGCGGAAATAAAATTAACCAACCTTACTATAGACTAGCTAAAGTTAGAACTTCATTTGTGGGTCTAAGTATACAATACTATAACAAAAAAAACCGGAAGAGATATTAAATTTGTCAGAGAAGAAATTTAAAGGCATTGTAAAAAAAAAATGTTATAAAGCATGTTATTGGTTAGATAATAACATTAATGACCAAGAGGTATGGAGCTCTGATTTTCCACCGCAGCTCAAGAACCACGCACACGATTGTAACACAAGTGCTATTTTGAAAAAAAAAACAACAGAAAAGAAAAGTAGGCCGTGTACGAGTTTCTTGCGCCGCTTCTTCTCCGCTGCCATTACACTTTCCGAAGCGGTAGTAGTTTTTCCTGCATTAAATAGATTCAAATGACGTTCAAAAAGTGTTCGTAAGAATCTATTTTGAATAAAAAAAATAAGTTTGAAGTACATGTTTTATTTTTAATTTTAATGTTCAGAATTACTCGAAGTAATAATGTGGTGAAGCTATAAGTTAGTAATAAAATAAAGGCTCTGTTTGGGAGCGATTCAATAGATTTCCCATATTTCGCTTAGGAACAATCAGAAAGAAATGTTCACTAGTCGATTTTGGAGCGCGCACAGCGAATAGAACAGAAAAGAATTATAATTAAAATGACTGTTATTTATCACAATAAAATAAAATTAAATGAAATGACCACCTCTGTGGCTTGCGGTTCGAGGCTCTACCTCCCAATCGAGAGGCCCGGGTTCAAATCTCGGCTTGGGAGGAAGAAAGCGTCGCTTTTGCTGGTTCCCATGAGACAAATCATGCTAATCTGGGACCAGAAGAAATGTATGTGTTAAAAACATTTATTGATTCTGCAACAATACAAACAACACAACACATATAAACAAAAATAAATAAACCAATCAAAACATATAGTAAGAAAAGTGCTCTTGGTGTAAGCTGAAAATGCGTTTGATTGAATGACATTGACACGTGGGGATGATGCGAGTGAGTGAGAGCTATGCGGACCAAACTCGCTATAAACACTACATCAAGCACATAATAACAATAGACAGTAGAAAAATGTCCTCTCCAAATTCTTCTATTAGCAAAACATTTACTCAGACTTATCACGAAAACAAGATATATTTCTATTTTTCAACGAGAGATGGATAAATAAAAGACGCGTTTACTTTTTTATTTTTTTTTGTAAACCTCCCACAGGAGTTTTATCAGTTTTATTGAACGAAATCTACTTGTGTTTGTCACTTATGAACTATTTGCATATATATGTATGTTGAATCTTTATCTTACTCTGTCGCCTATAAGAACGTGTTTTACTAATTGATAAGGAGTGACCATGTGTCGAATCATTTACACGTACCTTGTTAAGTTTCACTGTAAGGAGAAATTGCTTAGCGGATAACCATATAAAGTGATAAGGGTGAGGCTAATGAGACAGAAATCGTATACGTTATGGATTGCAAGTGTCAAACTGAAAAATAAAGATATAATAATGATAGTAAAACAATTCATCTTGGTGAGTACAGAATTCCTGATCAAATAAGTTATGGATTGCAAGTATCAAACTGAAAAATAAAGATATAATAATGATAGTAGAACAATTCATCTTGGTGAGTACATAATTCCTGATCAAATAATGGTATGAATGATACAAACCAACAAGTGCGTGTAAACAGCGCCAAGCCAAAATAGGTGGTAGTAACATAAACCTGTTAGAATGTTTTCTTGTGTTTTTTTCACTGATTATTTATTTGTAATAAGAGTTTAATGTATATTGAATCTTTATTTTACACTATCGCCTTTAACCTCTCAGTATCCGAACGCATCAATAGCTGCAAAGTCAAAATACCGTTGGTTACCACGCGCAGCTATTGATGCGCGGGTGACGCTGTGCTTACAAACCGGTATTTTGGTACATTTTTAGTGCATAATGTTGGCATGCTTGGCAAGTGTAAATGCGGCATTAGTCAAACTCTACCATGAACATATTTGTCTGTGGTCTTTCGTTGAAAAAAATATTAAGACTGGAAAAAACAAAATCACTTTTTCTCGCGTGCGATTTTTGACTGATATTTTCTGAGCTTTTATGGTGAATATTTAATTGTTTCTATAAGAACATACTAATGTTTTTATTGTTTTGAAAAGGTTATCTTGTGTAGATTACGTAGGTATCAAACAACATGTATATTTGTTGATGTTTTTCTCATGTCGGCTAGATTTGTGTCGAGAGGGAACATTTTCATAGCAGTCGGTGATTCTCATGTCGGTACAAAAATAAACTAAGGTCACAGTGACATTTTTTTCACATAAACTAAGAGAGGGTTTCATTAGCTACTCAGATCTACAATTCGTATAGTTCTAAGAGTTACCATTCCAACAGAATCACTTGATACGTCAGTCAAGTGCCGCGCGCGGGTTGCCTCAAAATATGCCGCGGATCCTAGCTGTTTGCGCCGCGGCGGCCCGGATTCGCAGAGGCGCCTTTAAGTGAATATTTTACTAATTTATAAGGGTTGTGAATTTTATTTCAGCTATTGCTAGTAAATGGCTTTGTTGGTTCCTATTCCCAAGAAAATGGTTCCTATTCCCAACAAAATGGTTCTGTATCTAAAATTGGTCCTGTATCTAAAATTGGTTCTGTATCTAAATTTGGTTCTGTATCTAAAAAACTAAACAAGACGGCCAAATTGAGCGGACAGGATAAATGGTACATTACAAATTGGAAGAGTTATAATATTCCAAGTGAAGTGAGCGCGCAGGATCTGGCGAGTATCATGGAAAAACTGTCATCGTTTAAACGCCAAGAGTATTGTCCCTTCCCCAAAGAGAAGTGCAGCTCAGTATCTGCAGGCAAGGTGCTAGCGAAACTGATAGAGATGATGAATAATCAAAAAAATACAGTGAAACCGGAGGCAGCCCAAGTCGTATCAAATGGAACAGTCGGTGGAAAAAGAAAAATGAGGTTTAAGAACTATAGCTCTCACATGATGACTTTGATAAACTCTTAGAGGTCAGGATTGCCCTTAGATTATCATGGTTATAAGAATTGATTCCACTTGGATTCGAGAGAACATGAAGACCTCCTGAAGCTTCCTTTTTCATATTTCTGTACATTTTTTTTTTGTACAATAAAGTAAAAAGAAAGAGAGAAAGGCCCTTGAAAAAGATACCTCTGTCAGATCAGGATTTATCGGTAGTATCGATAGTTTCATAGTAGATATATTATTAGAGTTCTTGTTATAGTCTCTATCATTCAATCCTGCTCCAATAAGTCTTTGTTAGACCCACATATTGAGTGAGTTTATCATTGAAATGGGACCTATTGATGACAATAAGTGTCATCAATAGGTCTCATTTTAATGATAAACTTTGCCGACGAACGACGACGTCGTAGACCACTACCCTGTGATTTATTTCGACAGCTTTGTTTCACCAATTAAAATATACAAATATTGCAACAACTTGCGAATTGCTGTCCATATCGATGACCATATGCTCAGTTTCTTAGCAAACATCAATCTCTTTGCATAAGTAGGTTGGATGCTCTACCAATAAAGCTCTATCAAATTACGTAGTACTCGCCATTATTTGTCAGAAGACTCAGTAGCTATTGTTTTTTCAAAGTTTTCTTTCGGAAAACATAAAAAACTAATTAGAAAATGATAAATAAACATAGGAATAGTTGTCGTATCGTTTTATTTCAACGACGTCTACAGTACACGGCTACACTGCACGGTAAAAAGGTGATAAAGTATCAATTCAACCAGCTGCTGAAATTCCGTGTTGTCAGTCTCAGATGATACGTACGGGATGGATCCAGTAGTGTTTTCAATCGCAATTTAAAAACAGATCAATCAGACAGAACACGAGTCGACAAGCAAAGTCATAATAAAAGACAGCCCGTGTCAAAAATAGTGTTCTGATTGGTCCATTTTACAATAATTGCGATTGGTATTCGATGCAATGAGCGATGAGTATCAAAGGATTCAAGTTCAGTTCAGTTCAAAGATTTTTATTCAAAATAGCACAAAATTGAGACCTAAGAACGTCATAACATAATCAAGCAAGCATAATAAAATATTAAGTAGGTGCCTAATTATTAGTACATTATATATAGGTTGCAATGAACTGGTTTACTGCCAGATGTCGGTGTCTTGTAAAATGTCATTAATTTTGTAGTAGGCCTTTGTGCATAAAGTGTGCTTTATACATTTTTTGAATCGAGCTTCAGTTAAGTTTTTTATTTCTTGCAGAATTTTATTGTAGAAGCGTATACAGTGTCACATAAAAGAACACGACCTTCAAGCTGTGATCCTCACCGTTGAAACCTTCTAAAAATGAAATTTGACACTGCCAAAAAATAGTCCAGAAATAGTCCTAAATAGTCCACAAAGAAAGAAAAATGGTCCTCTTATAGTTCCGAAGTTATAGCTATAGGTTGGTGAGGATTACAGCTTGACGTCAAGCTGTAATCCTCTCAATTAACCGAATAAACCGGTTTATTAGGGTTTATCCCATTGTTATTTTGTACACGACTGTACATGTATTGAATGTATGGAAAATAAAACATTGTATTTTTAATGCACTTCTTCAAAGTAAACCAGGTGGAAATCATAATTGTTTCGGTGGACTATTTCTGGACTATTTTTTGGCTCAAATTTCAAACTGAAAGTCGTAGGCGTTCCGAAGATATTTGATGATATCAAATGTTCAAGCTGTAATCCTCACCAAGATGTCTTAATAACTCTGGAATCGTTGAAGGACTATTTCTGAAATTTGGCATGCCGTGTGGACTATTTCTGGACTAATTTTTGAAACCGAAACCAAGTCAATAGGCCCTTCCGTTTGCTTGTACGAGAGATGAGGATTGCAGCTTGACGTGAAGTTGTAATCCTCACCAACCTATAGCTATAACTTCGAAACTATAAGTGGACTAATTTTATTTCTTGTTGGACTATTTAGGACTATTTCTGGACTAATTTTTAGCATTTTCAAATTTCATTTTCATGAAGGTTTCAATGGTGAGGATTACAGCTTGAAGGTCGTAAAAGAACTACTAACTTTTGTGAGTCTGAACATTGGAAAAGAAAGTTTATGTTTATTTCTAGTTTGCACATTGTGGCGGCTATCAATGGTTTTAAAGCTTCTGATATTTTTCCTCACATTTATTATATTTTCATAGATATATTGACTTGGAACTTTACTGTTAGGATGCTGGTTTCTTTGAAGAAGTCTCTCAGAGACTTTCTACTACCTAGCTTATAAATAAATCGGATCGCTCTCTTCTGCAAAATGAAGATGGTCTCAATGTCAGCAGCCCGTCCCCATAGTAGTATGTCGTAGGACATAATGCTATGGAAATAACTAAAATATACTAGCCTAGCAGTTGCAACGTCAGTCAATTCCCTGATACTTTTAACTGCATATGCTGCGGAGCTAAGTCTATGTGCGTATTTTACAATATGGGGATTATAATTGGAACTGCTTATCGTTCTGAATGGGTAACGGTCGATGACTTACCAGAGATCATAGATAATTTTAATGAACTTGCGTTAGATTAGAAAGTCCTTATCGAAAGGTATTTTAAGTGTTGAAAGTTCATAGATAATGCAGCTACTCACCCGAAATCCGTTTGATGTGAAGCTGCGTCGCAAAATTGTTTCCCATCTGTGACACATAGCTGTCCTTCTTAGACAGCTGTATGCTGAAGCCGTCAGACTCCAGTGACGCTCTCGGCGCCCTCGACGCTTGTACAGCCTTGTTCTGAGCTAGGGGCGTGGGCACCACCTTGGCCAGAGCAGCCTCCTGCGAGCCCGTGCTGTCTCGGTGACGACTCTTGCGGTCAAGGAGCATGCTAGGCGTGCACCCCATGTTTTTTGGCACTACATTGGTATTGGCACTTACACTTTGGCACTTAACACTTAACACTTATGGGTGTCCGGTTTTGGTGCACCTGTAAAAGAGGAAGTTGCTTGTGAGTTGGAGTTGATAAGCAATGTCAATTTGTAGTATACTGCAATCAACACTTTTATGTGACAGTCTGTGGGCCACCATGGCTCACAGTAAAATCTAAACGAACACTGTTAAAAAATCAATCAAAGGGTTGTTTTTGTCGGTCAACTACACGAGCTGATGCCCGCTCAATGTGTAGAGACCCGGATATAGCATCAGGGAGGTCTGACTCCCGGGCTTGGGTAATTCCATTTTTATTTCTCTCCAACAAAATAATAAAATTAAAAAAAACTGTGGGAACGTTGACAGTGTCAGTGATTAATGAGACAGGTCTCAGATCAACGAAACACTTGGTAGGTCAGACACAATTTATCATATTATTTTCTTTCACGCGTGTTATGATCATGTGTGTGTCTATAGGGACAAGTCACTTGTTGCAGATCATCTAAGAGGCCAGCAGCACTATTTGGTGTTAAACACCAAACCTGCGACCTTCCTCACTATCAGGAGACTCTTTCCCGCTTGGATACCCTCGACCGATGAGATTTGTGGACTTAACCTCTTGAATACCACCGGCGTAAAACCACTTTTCCTTTATAGGTTTTAAATTGTATTACCATGGCATAAGGTTCAAAATCGCGACCCGTCCCAACTATCCTCGGTTTGTGAGAGATTAGGGCTTAGCATATTTCTTAAATAATTACGACTTTTTGGGAGAAAACTGGCATAGTTTGCGCCAAGTTTATTTGGCTCTAAACGAGCTGTCACCTCTCTCTCACCCCACCGTCAACAATGAGAGAAAGGAGAGGTCGCAGCTCGCTCAGAGACGAAAAGAAAATTTACGCGGACTGTACCACTGCTGCTACGTATTATCTACTGATACTGGTAAAATACTAGTGTTATAATAATAATAATAATAATACTGTTATTAAACTCAAAGAAGACTAAATGTATCAAATTTTGTTTGCCTAATGTACAACAGGTTGAAAGCAGTGTTAGAATAGGATCTGAAAGATTGGACCTCGTTGAAGACACTATCTTTCTCGGAATCACTATAGATTCGAAACTTCAATGGGGTCCTCACATAACTAATCTCGCACGAAGACTTAGCTCAGCCGTTTTTGCGGTCAGACAAATCAGATATCTTACAGATGTTGAAACTGCCAGATTGGTTTACTTTATTTATTTTCACAGTATAATGTCTTATGGAATATTGCTCTGGGGGAGAGCAGCAGATATAAATACGATATTTTTCTTACAAAAAAGGGCGATCAGGGCGATATATCAATTAGATGCTAGAGAATCATTAAGAGAAAAATTCAAAGAACTTAATATACTTACGGTTACCTGTCAATATATATACGAGAATGTCATGCATGTAAGAAAAAACATAGCTTTATTTCAAATTGTAGGTGATAGCCATACAATTAACACTAGAAATAAAAATAGGTTAGCACTACCATTATTTAGACTAAGTAAAGTAGGCACATCATTCATGGGGCACTGTATTCGCTTCTACAATAAAATACCACAGGAATCATTGATCCTTCCTGAAAAGAGGTTCAAAAACTATGTTAAAAATGAGCTGATAAGAAAGTCCTATTATAGTATTAAGGAATACTTAGATGACAAAACTGCATGGTCCATACAATCTCAGCGCACAGCGCACTTTAAAAAAAAAAAGGTATGGGGGAGTGTCTTGCCGTTTCTTCTCAACCCCGAGGCCCACCTTCCGAAACGGTGGTCTTTTTTTTATATAAAAAAAAAATTGACTTGTAGTTATAAGTAAGTATAATTTTGACGTTGAATAAGATAATTTATTTATTTATATTCAATAAAAAAAATGACTCTGACTCTGACTCTAGTGGGCAAACAAAAAATATGCCAAATCTAAAGGCAGCGTTTGCGCCAATTTTTTTTATTCGCCAATTTAATTATTTATCTTAAAATCGTAAACTGTTAGTTTATTGAAATAGGCTTCTGGATTACAGAGAATATAGAGGTCTCGTGAGTAATTAGTGTAATATCATATCATAATCCTAACAAAGGATCCTTTCAAACTAGAGGGTTTCCGCAAGAGACGACCGGTGACTTATATATGTGACCGGAAGATATTCAAATCCGTCAGTTGATGAACTAACGCGGGAGTTGATCAACTATCGTCAGATAGTAGACCAGACCGATAAGGTTTAGAATTTACGTTTCTTTTGTTCTTACGTGTCAACCTAACACGAAGACTATTCGGGGGCTTCGCTGCGCTCGTCCCCTCTAGTCTTCACCTACCGCAGTATTTGCCCTGGTGTTTCGTTTGCAATTCAAGTTTAAACCAGTTTACTATTTAACGGTTTTAACCGTTAGTTGATCAACTACCGCGTCATATAGTACGCAGTACGCTGCACTTTACTATCCGTCGATAGTTGACTAACTTACGAGAAAAATAATCCGTTAGTTGATCAACTGACGGTTTTGACTATCTTACGGTGACATATATACTAAGGTCCTCCGCACGAATGACGCGACAAGCAACTGCGACCCTAGTTTGACTTTGTATGGCGGCTTCACCCCGTAGGCCACTGTGGTACCACTGTGTCTTTATATGTTTTGAATTTTATTAAAATGGCCTGAAGTTTAAAGTCGCAATACCTCATAACCAGATCCAGAACTGGAAAGGTTAAGAGCGACGCGTAGGAAACGGTATGCGTATTTCCTTAAGCATATTGCATTTGTCCCCTCATCGTGACCTAATCAATTCGGTTATGGCAATTCATTAATGTCCCGTGAGCGTATAGATTTCTCCTCGTTTTGATGAAATCAATACGGTTATATGGGCATTATATTTGTATTAAAAAGAAACTCTTATAAGCGTACTCTATGTCTCTCGAGGTGATTAAGACAATGATAAATATCTAGTCCTAGGTTTTAAGCAATACGTTGTAGATCCTGAAAATAGCTATTAACAAGATTGAGAAAATATCAGCAGCACCTTTTGCAAAAACGAATCATAAAAGAAGAACCGATATTTTTATCATTGGTGGCGCGTGATTTATTAAAGAATTGGTTTTAGCACAAAATATGCGTTTTAAAACTGTTGACAAAAATCATATTGAATTCATCCTTTAACCTCAGCAATTTAAAATGACGGATATAAAACCAAGAAAGTACATAACAAAAAATATATATGAAAAAGATAGTCGGTGTTTCGTAGCTCCTTAATAAGTTAGGAGGGGACAAGATCGATACGTTTAAGGACGAGTAAACTGTATAAGGATCTTGCTCCGTAAGTGGTGACGGAGATTGTTATTATGACAATATTGACACTATAACCGTATTGATACGAACGCGAGGAGACGAAATCGATTCGCTCTCGGAGCATTAATGAATTTCCATAACCGTATTGATTTGGTCACGACGAGGGGACGAATTCAATACGGATTAGGAAATACGCATACGGTATCCTACGCGTCGCCGAGACGCAGTCGCGTTGTGGCGTGGCCCCATGTGCGGAGGGCCTAAGCGTATTGGAACACGATATACTTAGTTGACGATTAGTAGTTGTACTTGTGTGCAACAAGTATGTTAGTACTTGAACTTAGGAGCCAACAGCTGATGGACTGGTAACTACGTAGATTGAGCAAGTTCCTATTAAATAAATTGTCGAGTTTTGAATGTATTCGTTTATAATGTCGAAATTTACGTCTTTGAATATAAGGATAAACTAAACAAAGGATTGCCTTATTCATGAAATTCCTCGTTTCCTTTGTATTACGAATATTTGTCAGCATAGCCCCAAGGGACATTCAAGTTGTGTTAACCCTACCCCGAACGCAGCTTAAAGGTATGATGCCCTAATAATTAATTTAATTTACTATACAATTAAGTCATGTTGTCTTGACGATCCGTTAAGTGGGCACTCGTGTTAATTACCGGCGAACACGCTGCGTTAATGTTTAGGTTTAATTTGATATCGAGTAGTATAATCTCGACAGTACCTACTCAGCCCCATAGTAGGTACAGTCCAGTTTGATGTTTAATCACATCTCATTTTCGGGTTAATGAGGGAAGATTACGCAAAAGCTTTTTGGTAGACGGCACTGTTTGTTTTGTTTCTTGCTAACATTGTCTACACGCATGCGCTGTGCTACACGGAGTGCCAGTGACTGGCAAGCTGGTTAAACAGCAACTGGTATGCCAATTTATTTATTAATTGTTATTTACATTTTTGCTTGTTCCATTACAGCTAATGCCGGACCGACAAATATTCACGACATATTTACATGTTACAATAAAATTACAATTCTAATTAGAGTTAAATTACAATTAAATAAAATTAAATAATAATAGACATTCCAATTTAATTAATGTCGATAATGTTTCCAGCGACAACACAGCCATGTCTCGCACATTACCCCTCCATATTTTACCAAACATATACTTCAGTGGTGCAGCCGCCAACAGTGCGTTGAGGCCATCTCGCGCCCGCACTAGTGGAGACTGCCGGCGCGCCACCGTGCGGTGCGTGCCGCCCGCTAGCAGGTGGTGCCTGCGCGCGCGTGCGTTAATAGTTGTCAGGCATGTATAGCGCGCATACCGTACTGACAAGCGTTGCGCGGTCACTGTCGCCTCGCACCAATCGACATACAGTCAGAAGCTGTTCGGTGTTTCGTCTCGCCTCTAGTGAGTTATATCCAAGCGTACCCAATATAAAAGCGGATAGATAAAGGTAAGGGGGGTATCCAAATTTCCTCGTGCATAGGTATCGCAGGAAAGCTTTTTGTACCTTCTCGAGCATAAGGACGTTAGAGCTTTCGTGTGGATTCCAAACAACCAAGCCAGATTTAAGTTTGGTTCTCACTAGGGCCGTGAGAGAAGCTGGGCCACACCTAAATTGTGGAATCCCTTACTATTCTGTATCACAAACCCTAATCTTTTAAAGCATTCCTTGGCCACAGTGAATGAATGAATGAATTTCTTTATTTCCATTAAAAATATTTACATTTCGGTTAAGCCCTAGGCCCCACACTAGGATTCCCTGTATCTTGAGGTCTAGTCTCTTCCAGACCATTTACAAATAAAGGTGGATTGAACTTAATTCTATAAAAAACAAAATAACAAAAGTACATAAAAGCATTTGCACAACAGAAATCAGAAGTGTTTAGTGTTGATGTACCTGCTAGCCCTACGACTACGAGTCTTGAGATCGGACGTTAACCGATTGAGGCAGGTTGAGTAACTGTGTGGTGTTAGTGTGGAGTGTAGTGAGTGTGTGTAGATAGTAAGTACTGTGTGATGTATGTAAGTGTTTTTTATTTTTTTATTTTTTATTTTTGTTTATGTTTAGGGTCGAACACAACACCGAGGTCCGAGTGTATACGTCGCGCTAATAGGCTGAGGAGAGCGCGTGAAGGACATTATGAAACACTTCTCTGAATTGAATAGGAATTTCTGGTTCCCACACCATCTATGCAGGGCGTCTAGATTCATAATTCATAATTTCTTTATTGCACACAAATCATCTAAAAAACAAGAGTTACTTTAAATAGTGTTATCGAGCTTATCTCTAATAAGAGATCTCTTCCAGCAAACCAGGTTAAGATGGGAAAGGTTGTTTGCTGAGCAGGGTTAGACCGATATAAAACGATATAACAAAATAAACGAGTAGAATAATACACACATATTAATAAATAAAATTAATGATATTAATACTATAATCTTAAACTAATACTTATATCATACTACTACTATATTATATATTAATAAATACTTATATGTATACTACCTATAATTCTAAAGGGAGAGGTAAAGCTACTTCACACGACTTTTAAATATATTCAGAGTAGGAATATCCCTGATGGTGCAGGTTCTAGATCTTCCTGTCCTGCAGTCCTCTGACTTCACGGGAAGTGTAAGTTTCAGATCGTCCGCATTCAAAAATAATTTGGCGTAAATGATCTGGAAGCAGAGCCAAAACTACTTCCAGGTCATTTATCATGACGGTAAATAACAACGGACCAAGGACAGAGCCTAAGTTGACTAACAGCCGAGCGTGAGTGGTACAGCTGGAACTCAAACAGCCTTGTCGTACATATTGCTGGCGGTTCTTGAGGTAGTCAGCGAAGAAAACCAACAGCCGTGAGGCAAGCCCAATGGCACATATTTTCTTCATTAGGGCGTCGTTATCGACTCTATCGAACTGTAATACCCCACTTCAGTTACCCTTCTGGCCTACACTACTTTAATTCAGTCTCTTCATAAAAATTTCTCCTAGACCATATACCAATTAACGCTAGTCTACGTCGGTCACTCCAAGGGTTATGACCTTTCCCTTTAAAAACATTTCATTATTTTGAAATACTGTCTTTTTAACTTTTCTAAAATCTTCTGACGAGGCGCGTCATAACAGAACGCCTTACCGAAGTCCAGATAGGCGAACTCCACCTGACATTCTTTGTCCATGCTCTCCGAGACCGTCTCGAGCAATGTCAGTAAGTTGGTGTTTATTGGCTCCTGAACCCGTGTTGCGAGTAGTACAGATACGGCGCAATCTGCGATTTGATTTTACCGCTCATCGACTCGAACAGTCTTGCTTTAGGTCGGTATCGGTTTACAGAGACAGTGTCACTTGTCTTGGGGATGGGACTGACTCGAGAGATCTTCCAGCTGGTAGGGTACTTCCTTTGCTCTAGAGCTAGGTTAAAAATACGACTAAAAGGTAGAACCAGCTGATCGCATTAGCCTTAAAAAAGTAAGGAGGGACGGTGCCCGGTCCAATTGCATTTGCAGGCATGTGCTTTGTAATGTAATGTAATGTAAATTGTAGTAATTATGTGTACACTATAGTAGACGCCTCGGCTTGATTTCTTGTAAAACCTATTTAAGGCAATTGGAACAAACGAGCTCAGTCTGTGCCGGAGGGCTGCGACAGACAGCTCGAGCATTGGAGTGAAAAGGGTTACGTAAATATGCCTTCATGTGTACTGAGGTACTGCACAGGAAAATTAAATAAAACTAAAGGAGTGACTTTCCACATGTAGGCTTTCTGCATTTATGCAAAATCACGCTTAATTTAATTAATTTGGTATCAATTTGAACTCATGTCGGCGCGTCATGCATGTGACCGCCACGTTTCGCTGAAATCATAGAGTAACGAAGAGGCCTACGCAGAAGCTACGCAAACTGTGGAATCAGAAATCCGTTACAAGCGTGGTGTGCTGATTACCTGAGGAATAGGAAATACTGTGTCAAAGTTGGAGAAAGCACTGGCCGTATCATACCAGTAACCCAAGGCACGGCCCAAGGATCGGTTCTAGGGCCTCTTCACTTCATTACCTATGTTAATGATATGGTAAATGTACTATCCTTCAGCACCCCGTACCAGTTTGCAGACGACACATGTCTGATTATAGCAGATAATAATATAGACCTTGCACTGCAAGGCCTACAGTGTATGACTTTGATAACCTGTGTCAGTGCACTGACACAGGTTATCAAAGTTATATAAAGTTAGGTTGTGAGTGTAAATATGTTTTACGATAATTTCAGTCAGCTGGTTTCGTTTAGAACTGTCCAATGTTCCAAAGGTATTATAGTAATTAATTATGTGGTTCCCTCCAGCTGTTGTCTGTAATAGGGTCTTCAGATCAAAATCTGGGAATGCCCTGGTGATGATGACATCAATATTCCCAGTACCGACACACTGAGAACTATCTTGGTGGTTATCTTCAGTGGGAGGATCAGACAAGGCTTGGCTATTGTCAGCGCAAGGATCAGACAAGGATCCACCAGCATCACTGTTTGTTTCAGTGGGGGCCTGTAAGAGTGTTACATAGTTAATACTTTCTTTCTTACCTGCAATTGTGAATGTACGGGACATACTGTCGTTGGTCAGTCATACTCAAACATAGGTTAATGTATGAATAGAACACACTAAATTGACTTAATTTTGAATTAGAATAGATCAATGCATCTCATAGGTATCACTTATCATCCTAGGACTAATGAAATAAATCAGCAAATGATCTTCAACTAAACTTACTTTTACTTGATACAATAGGACCACAAAGTCCACAAACATATTATTTACTTACATAAGCTGTTATCAGCTGAGCCAGCTTAATTCTTGTGCCCAAATGTGGGCACAGTTCTTTTAAATGCTCTTCAGATAATGATTGGAAGAGGTCCAAAGTTATACCGTTGCCTGAAAAGTAAACATTATTTATTTATTTTGTACATAGTTACTGAAACACAGGGTCGCGGTATACCAAAGGGGGGCGGAACGCCCCCTCTCTATGCCCTCATTCTAGCTAGACAAGGGTAAAAAGGTATGGCTTTTTATTTAGGGTGGTCACAGGTCACAGAGGCCCGACCCCCAATCAGGATGGAGGATGCTCCGGTTCGGATGACTAGTCCAGCTACCGAATTGTGCTTGTATAACTATTCAAATATAGTGAGAAACCGTTTCGGATACAGGGAGCCTCAGAGTTTGCTGATCTGTATGCCCCATAGAGATTCACATACACAACACTAGCAGTAACCTATACTTATACACGTATACTGACTCCCAAATACCGAACATATATATAGAGCCCCATCGAGGACAGGAAGGACCCCTCGTGGAAGTTTTCCCACTCAGCCACTCATGCATGGAGGTGCAGACTACAGGCAAAGGTCCACATCATTTCCTGTCAAGGTCATGCTACGATATGGAGTAGTGGATGGATCCACGGAAGTGAGGTGGTAATAAACGATTGTTGGGGACGCTGTTCAAGTTAGTTGCATGGCGTGGTAGGTATATCACGCGAGGCGAGTCGTAAAGGAATAAAATGAAGGTAGGTATGTACTTACGTAGGAAGTTTTCTATGATTTCTGGAGGCACGCCGTGCCTAGACAGAAAATCCTCCATCTGTGCAATGCTTAATTGTGAACAGATTGTGAATGGAGAATTTCAACCACAATTTTAACACTTACTTTTGCACTAATAACGACGAACAAGTGGAACAAGCACCGTCCAAACACAAACAAACGAAATGGAATGGCGCCAATGCCGGCCTCCGACACAGAATAGAAACAAACATGTTGTGACAGGAATCAGTGTGGCCAGCCAAGAACATTTACTTGTACCAATAATATATAGTATTGATTTCATTTGTACTGCTTTGAAAGAAAATGATAATTACTTAGAACAAGGAAATAAGTAATCTAATACAGAAAGAGCTGATTAGTTAACTGAAGAACTAATAATTTTATGTTAAAATAACAAATAGTCAAATCAACAAAATCCGTTGTCTAAAGGAGCTTCAAGAAATTTTATTTTCAATCCAAGACTCAGACGTGTATTAATTTGAAATTTATTGTCTTATGCCAATTTTCTTTTAATTCTTAATTTGAAGAAAAAATTTATCTCGGTTTAATACAACATTTCATGGATATAAAAACATATTTCCTTGATTCTGAAATAATGTATTATTTTGTTTTGACTATTTATTGTATTGAGTCACAATTAATAATACTTGTTTTGAGTAAAATAATCTTAATTATACAAAATATTTTTAGAAAATGAATTTTCTTGATCTAAGATTTCTTTTTTATCTGTGTGGTGCCACGATGTAGGCCTGGCCCTTAATGCGCAAAAGACAAAATTGATTCACATTAAATCGCCATATTTGAAAGGTACTCATCCAACAGAGCTGATTGCGCATACACATGATTGTATGCGCAATAAAAATAATTGCCAATGCCCTCCAATATAAATAGTTGACAAACACACTTACTTAGGCCTTGTGATTGATGCAAAATTCAATTGGGGTCCCCACATCCAACGGGTATGTGACAAGCTTAGGGCACTCATTGCTTCCTTTTATATAATTAGAAACCGCATTCCATTTAAAACAAGATTAATGCTATATCATGCACTCTTCGACTCCATAGTCTCGTATGGCCTCTCAAGCTATGGACGCACTCACAGAACTTACTTGGATCCAATATAATTCCTACAAACCAAACTCCTTAAATTAATTGTACCACAAAACATCAGGCACGAATACTCTGGAAATGAATTTAAACTTTTCACATATTGTAAGACACTACCTATTCACACCAAACTACAGTATCTTTTACTTAAAGAGGATTTCTTCGACAATTGCTTTCAGCAAAAAATAAATCACCCCATAGCCACACGCCGTATGATTCAAGGTAAAATAACCACCACACGCGCAAACAACTTCATCGGCACTTGGACGCGCGCCTACATGATACCGCGATTAATAAATAGTCTACCCACAGATGTTATTAATTCACTTTCACCAAAAAATATTAATTATAGACTTAAAAATTACTTTTCCTCCCCTGTCCCTCCCTAACCCTGCCCTTACTTTTAAATAGTTCATGTGTTATTTAGTTTTGTAATAGTTAGTGTAATAATATTTATGTACTACTTAATCATATCAAATATTTAAGTTAGCGTAAGCACGGATCCACGAACAAACCTACATGGTTTCTGTGGGTGTTACAGTCTGTAGTAAATTGATTTTTTTCTTGTTATAATAAATAAAAAAAATAAAAAAGCGACAACTGACCGTGCATTTTATGTAAATAATGTAATGCGTTTTTGGAAGCAAATAGTATTCATCTAAGATTCTTGGGGTTCGTAACTATTCGCTGAATAATTTTGCAAACTCCACACAAGCTTGAAATCCGTAGATCCTATTGACCGTGGCCAGATTCCACAAAACTCGGATTAGGTTTTTTCGGTTTCGCAACGATTCGGCGATTGCGGAATATCCCCGCTTGCGACGTGTTCTGTTTCACGTAGTTCAAATAATTCCTGTAAGTATCATTATTATCCTGGCATATTGGCAAGCCAGCTTAGCGTATTCGAGGGTAGAAACTACATTTTTTTGTGCAGATCGGGAAACAAGTCCGTCGCTGACGTGCAAGCAATGGTGGCAAGTTGGCTGCTTTCCCGGCGTAAGCAAGTATCACGATATCAGGAATACTCGTCCGCAAGGTAAAGTCCTCGTTTCCGTAGAAACTCATAAAATAACATAATTTCAGAAGCTAGTTGTGAACCACACATGGTCCAGGGCGTGTCCCAGCGGCAGTGGGTAGAAGACAAGAACTTCTCAGTTTCAAATCCTATTCAATGGTATGTAAATCTTTTTGATAATTTTTACCCGGAAAATGCGCATTCGAAGACTAGTTTAGATTCTAATCAAAATGTCTCATATTCCAGGGTCCTTCGGTTTAGTAGGAGTTATGATCCTCGTGGCTAGTCTACAGGGTGTAGGACTGGTACCCCTCCTCGAGGGCGACCGACCTTCCTGATCCCAAGGCGGCTCCGAGAGGGCTACGGACCTGCGTTTCCTCGTATGACGTCTGTCACTGCCATTCAGAATTGCGGTCCCAGGGACGCCGGACATTCCCTACTTACTTGCACCACAAATCATATTCCACTCCATAATCAGAAGGTAACTTTACACATGTATTTTCCGGATTGTTACCAACTACCATGAATTTATTACATAAGTCCAGAGCATTCATTAGTTCTTAATTGTCAAGGATAAAGCCAAACTACCAACTCCAAAGGAGAAGTTCTATGTAATATTTATTTAATAGTGTCGAATATGAAATACTTGTTAAATAAACTAGTCTGTATTAGCCCGTACCAAGACCGGCTTTTGATTAAATCCCTCATCAGCCTAGCTCGTACAGGGTGTGGGATCAAGTTCTCCATATATACATTTTGTATTCCCTCTTTTGTATACTGGCGCTCAAGAGGACCTGGTTTAACAGTCTGCCAAACCGAGTATTTTCCACGAACCACCACTGATCTAGGCAACAAAAATTCATGTTACAATATTTACATACAGGCCAAACACATTACCCTTCTCTTTTCCGCTTCTCTGTAGTCGGGTAAAAATAGCTCCGACCGTTCCGACCACAATTACTTTTAGGCAGGTATAATACAAAAGCAGTGTCACTTCTGCGGTGTGCAATCTTGCCGCGCCCCCCTCTCCCTCGTGTCATCAAATCGTGTTGACCGACCCGAATGGCCGAGTCGGCAGTGACCCTGCCTACGAAGCCAAGGGTCCCGGGTTCGAGTCCCGGTGGGGGCAAATATTTGTTTGATGACAACGGACGTTTCTACCCTAGTCATCGTTGTTTATCAATCTAAGTATAATATTTATCTATATAAGTATGTGTATCGTTGTCTAGGACCCAAGATACAGGAAATCCTAGTTTGGGGGTAGATCAATGTGTGTAAATAGTGTCCAAGTTATTATAATTACATAATTTCAAAATTATTAACTCCAAGGACTGCGTTGAGCTAGATTAACCCCACACAGCCCCATCATGTATTTTTTTCTTGAACACTGTAATATCCCTTTTTTGACAAAGTCGCTTTAACATATATAAACTACACCCATGATGGTATGTACCTCTAGAGACACTACACAGCAAATTCGGTACTCTTCAGTATCGAGAAAAATTAAATGTCTCCGAGAGACACTACCTACTCGCGGCGTCTGCGCACTGTCGATTCTACGACAAACGAATAATTGCCGTTGAATTGGACGCCGCAGGGAGACGCACTTGAAAAATGAGTTCTCGGGGTAGCGCACAACGGTGAAAGTCGCCTGTGCACTCACACACACTGCTTAGACCCGGAACGTCAGCTGATTTAGATTTCTGTTATTACAATTGTATTTATTATATTTATTATATTTGTATTTCTGTTATTACAATACAAACCACTATTGGTGTACCGATTTATGTGTAAACCAACCACTATAGATCACAAATAGATCATTTGTAACTTATGCCCAAAAATAAACAAGATAAACCACAAATTATTATTATTTTCTTTCGGAAAACACCGAACTTGCGGTCAAAGATCTCAGTACCACTTTAACATACCTAGGACTGACACACGAATTATCCCAAAAATGGTTATGTTTTTCCATTATAAGGTACAGAAACCTAACACTCTCCTAATCTATAATTATAATCAAAACCCTAGAATGTTAGCAATTTTTTTAAAGGTGGCATTTAAGCGTATATCTAATAAATACCATTTTTTAAACAAAAAAATCCAATACGGCATACTGATTGCATACTAAATTAGCATACCAAAAAGTACTGATTTTGCATGTAAACTGTTATTATCCGTGATGATCTAATATTTGGAAAGGATATTCTAATATTTTTTATCTACACACGTATCATATACCCTCTTTACTGCGTCTAAAAACCGCACGTTAAGACCAACATAATGTAAAACTATATGGTAAAAACTCATTTCTTATCTGAAATTTTTTAAATTACGAACAATGTACAAAAATTTGTCACATTATGACATTCAAATTTCGAACGCCGACGCCCGCCTGTGTGCCGCCTCTAGTTTGTCTGTGAAGTTGGTACTACAGAACAAGCTAACTCTCAACTCAATGCCACAATGCCGGCCAAACATGCGGTTCCTGAACACATCAAAGAGAGCTTATGATATGTGTGTAGATAAACTAGTGTAAATTTACATAATTAGGCATTAAAACTCTCGAGTGCTATTATTATGAAACGAGCCGAACCACTCTCCAGTATTAATGCCCTCCATTATGTAGCAGTCACATAAACTACTATTTTGTTTGCAAAATAGATTTTTAGTTATAACACTAGTAAAGTGGTGAAGGTGATTTGATGTAATAAACATTGTTAATGAGTTGCAACTTTGATAGAAAAATTAGAAATTTTGATAAGCAATTGGATGAATTAGTGTGCAAGTCAGTATTTTAGGGTGTCATGAAAATTTTAGTTTAAAGGCAGTATTTCAGTGTTATCATACAAATTTTTGGTGCTCACTCAGTTATAAAGATCCTCTACTTTTGATAAGACTTATTGTATTTTTAGTTATGCTTGTTTTGAGTGACAAGTGTTTTTTTTTATGTGCAGTCATTTAAAAGTTATGCGCATAATTTATTAGTGACACCATTTAGTTTGCTTAATCGTATTTAGAGGTGCAACTAAAGATTCTCCTTTTTTTAATAGCGAACAAACAAACAATTTATCTTCATACCCTGTATTCAATATCAATTAGGGAATGAATTAAATTACTCTTTAAATTTGTATCATTTCTCGCACCAAAGAATATTGGATAAATGCCCGGATTAATTAATAAAGTTTCATTGGTGTATTTTAAATACACTAACTACTACATTGTGAACACCGAAATTTGCCCTTAGGAAGCCATTTAATAAAACCATTACATGATGAAAAACGTGTGGCTGGCTTGGAACTGGGCGTGGGTACAGTAGTAACCAAGTTTATAAGTTACATGTACTTCCGCAAATAATTAGTTTATCTTTTGTTATGATCTTGGTACATAGTGTCATGAAGAAAATCACACCTGCTGGGATGCAGAGAACCTAAAAAGGAACTTTTATGACAGACGTCAATTAGAGTACTGAAGATTCTATTGTAGGCATTTGTGGGGCAACAACATAAAATTTGCCTTAATTGTTATGTGATTATTTTTTATTTTCCGGCCAGCAGAGATAGCGAAAGGGTTAAAACATATTTAGAGATAAGCCCGCCTTTATACATAGGTATGTTTTTGTGACTTGTTCTATTTATCGGTGTGCAATCAATCGTTTGTTGAAAGACTCCCCTTATATAAATAAATTGAAGTTACGTATATTTGCATTCTAATTTTACTAATTATGTTTTGTGTCCTAACACAATGAACATGAAAGTGTAATCAAAAATGTGTAATATCTTGCCCGAATTATTATTTTTTATTAACAATGAAAGTAACCAAGTGTAATTGTATTGTTTGTGTAACAGAATGAATGAATGAATTCTACGGTAGATCAAAAAGAAAAGTGTGTACAGCATCGGTGTTACTTATCCTTATCAACGGATCTACTGTACTAACATAGGAAAATGTTTTTATTTGAGTCCGGTCGGTCCTGTCAACATTGGTGGCTTTGAGCCGACGTCAAAGGTCACACAAAATGGCCGCCAAAATATAGCTGCCTGCTTTCTTTTATAGCGAATTTTACATTTTAACCGATTTTTTTCCTGCAGGTGGCACTGCGATAAGGTTTTGATTTCATTTAGCTTCTTTGATTAGCGGTAGAATGTCTTGTTGCTGATGCGGCCAAAAGACATTTTTCTATATGAATTTGACACCTAGCTAGGTCGCGGGTCTCAAATTTATATGGAAAGTTGTCATTTGGCCGCTAATTAGAAGCTAAATGGAGAAAAGCCTAAGGCTAATCGTGTTTCATGAGCAACCTTACATTATTTCGACATAAATTAGTAAGTAATTGATTATCATTTCACATTCATTCATTTTAGATCACATACACTCAGACCGTGTTTATTAAATTACCACAGTTGTCCTAATTTCCCATTTTCCTGCAGAAAATCCTATTCATGCCTATAACTGCGGCGATGGGCTCCCCCTCTCACGCAGAATTTACTATTGATAATCAGACCACACGTAGACGCGACTGTGCCTCTGCCACCGTCGCTGGGAAAAATCTGATCATGTTGTTGTTAACATGCTATTTAACGAAGTTCTGTATCGCGTATGTAATCAGAACGTTTTTAGTGCTTGGCTAGAGCTTCTACAACATTGAACTCATCGGAGTGTAAGAGCGTAATTAGTTGGAATGATACTCTGCCAGTGGAATTCTTTGCTTCCGTGGATTATCCGAAGGGACTTGCCGCGTTTTATCGTGAGCATTTGAATAGCAAATTTCTCGGAACGGCTGGAAATGTAACGTTATACTTAGGTTGTGTTTTTTCTATCTGTGGTTTTAATACGGCAACTAAACTGTCTTCTGATGATTTGTGTTATTTAGATATGTACTGATCTATTCCTGTTTAGTTCAGGATGTATTCATTATAATGCGATGGGGAGAACGTTCTTGTTTTATAGGGCGATAAATATTTATTTTAATTAGTTATATAACAATACCCGGTCTTACATTAGCTAGGTCTTTTATTTAGATGTGTATTAATCTCTTCCTGTCTAGTTCAGGCTGATTTATTACGACGATATGGGGAGAACGCTTTGTTTTACAGGACTGCACAGTTGTGTATGCCTGCACTACCCACCTCGTCCTCTCACTAAGCACATGATAAAACTTTAAGCTTTTTGACAAAGACTTGAAACTTTAAAACTTCAAAAGCACTTTACTTTCACTTCAGAATGGTGCATAGCTGTTTACTGAAGTGATACCTGAAACGACTCTAAGATACTTGTTATGTTTACGTTTTAACTTTCCCTGCTTATAGCTACAGCGTTAAACTGTAAATGTACCCAACATTTGTTGTTGTACCAGCCAAATAAAAAAAAAGATAAATATTAACAAACTTCTTAAGTGTAGGAAAGCGTTAATTTAACGACCGCCCCGCCCCATTATGTTTGCTTATGGTACCTTTTTATAAAAAATAGAATTTCCTTTTTTTATTTTATTAAACACTGGAAAAATAACACAAACAATGGAAAAATGACAACGAAAACCAGTAGTAGAGAGGTCTATTTAAAAATGTAATAGAAAGTTATGTTAAACTGTTTGTTCAGATGATTCGCCTAACCCACCCAGTGAATCCCCGTCACAGCTGATTTGCTGACGCGCCCCAATTCGACGGGGGTGATATGAGCTCTTAATCAATACAGTGACAGGCAAAGGGTTAATGAACAGTGAGCCTTTGTTCCTGCCTCCACTGTTTGCGCGCTACAGTGCGACGCGATCATGCAAATTGGGACGCTTTAATTGCTATTGCGATTATTACGCCTTGTGAGCCCTGTGAGCGAAATGCACATAGAAACATAAAAAAACATAAAACATAAACGTTTACATAGTACAGACACATACATTGCTTCTGGCCCCACACAAGGATACCCTGTGTCGTGGGAACCAGAAACAGCGACGTCATACACATAAAAAGATCAAATACCTGGGGTTATTTATTTTTTACCCCCAGCCGGGGATCGGACCCGGGACCTCTCGCATGGTAGGCAGAGCCACAACCGCTGCGGCACAGGGGTCGTCATAGAATACTCAGTGTATCGTACAGATTGTAGCAGAAAGATGCAGATGATTATGTATGATCGCTTTGATGCTTATGTCTTCTGTGTCTACTGATGTCCCGTCTATATGTCTGTTTAGCAGCTCCGGGGTTGCACCTAATTAATGTGGAGATAGATCTACACGTTTCATCGGTATTATCACACGAAAGTACTATCAGTAAAAACTGTAGGACACTATAAATCCGATTTCATCAAATCCACTTAATTTTACACTCTTCTTAATACAGCTAAGAACTCGCCTCATCTTGTATGGACAAATCTAAAATAAGGATGCTCTGATGGAATAGGTTTCTTATTAAAAGTTGTTCAGGATGAACGCCTTTCTGTTACATCCTGTATCATCATCATCATCATCATCAGCCTGTCAGTAAACTCACTGCAGAGTATAGGGCTCCTCATATACACCCTGTACAGTACTACCTATTAGGTAGAGCGAATATCCCGAGGTCGAGACCCTTTATAAAGCCACAAGCCACAAACTACGGAACCTTGGCTCCTAGTCATCGAATGTCCTAAACATTAAATAGGGTTCGGCAATAAAACTCCTTGGGGATCCAAACTGTCAGGAGCATGACAGGGTGTGACACTGTGACGACGAAATTCTTCTACTACAGATCGTTCACAGTTATTTTACCTCTGACACGTGTATATTACGTCCAAGGACACGTGTGATCAAAACACAGGAAGTAAGAGAGAGATGGGCGACAATCACATTACTCCTTCTTTCGCTTAGAAAAGGAAAGGGAGGCTGGCGCATACCTCTGTCCCTTGCTTCCTGTGTTTTGAAGACACATGTCAGAGGTAATATAACTGTGGACGTTCTGTAGCTGTTGCCCGCGGCATCCCACGCGTAGGGGGAATCGATCCAAGGCCCGTACAAATAAACCTCTCTCGGCTCTGAGAGTTGTCTCAGCTATGTCACATTGACGGTTTCGCCACATAAAATCTGTCATCATCACGCGCTTCGGGTAGTTCAGCAGTTCTTCAGGAAGCCTGCTTCTCCGTATCGGAAAAGGCGTGGCACTATGTTTCCTTTCTTTGCTAACTCCTCGTGTCAACTAACTACCTAGGTAGCTGAAACATTTCAGGTTCATAGGTCTCGTAGTTTTATATTTTCATATGAACTTAACGCCGAATAGTCCCCTTTATAGATGGAATAGAATCCTTGCTTAGTTAATCTCTACACTATTTAACGAACCCCTGAAGAACATTTTAAGCTTCTAGGATCACTTCTTTTAGACTGCGTTGTCTGACCAGTTGGTCAGCGAGCGTTTTATTATGTCGAATCAACCCGTAGCAGTTGAACCGACATGAACAATATTCTCCCCACATGCCTAATTTTCCTCACGAATATTCCTATCGCGCCTCTGGGGAGTATAATTTACTTTTTATTTCCCTGAAGAAATTGCAAATTGAATTGGCGGTGAGTTTAGGATATAATTTGTGTTGTAAGAGGGACTTTTTATTTATTCCGTATCCCCCAGGTTCCACTTTTGCCGTATATTTGAATGTCGCCTGTATATATTCGTTTGATTATTCCTATTATTGACTTCAGGACGAATGAGTTCTGGCTCGCCTCTCGACACACACCGAAACCGAGTGTAAGGAGAAGCAGATGAAAGAGCTAGCACAAGGGGAAGACCATCTGCACGCTAGTGTACTCACACCCAGGAATAATACCTTCAGCATGCAACACGAAAATCTGCGCAACGATTAGAGTTGAACAGACAGCGACTCTTAAGACTAAAGAACAAATTAAATAATTTCATCTGGACTCGCGTACTTATTCACTCTTGTAATTATCCGTGCTTCCTACTCAGGTGGTGTACACGAGCCAATACACATAGTCCAGGGACAGAACAAAATGTAAAACCCTGGTGAAGCCCCGTACGGCCTTAAGAAAACGACTAGAAAAAAACCCGGCCAAGCGCGAGTCGGACTCGCGCATGAAGGGTTCCGTACCATTATCGACGACCCGAATGGCCGAGTTGGCAGTGACCCTGCCTACGAAGCCGAAGGTCCCGGGTTCGAGTCCCGGTGGGGGCAAATATTTGTTTGATGAGAACGGATGTTTGTAACCTTGTCATGGTTGTTTATCTATCTAAGTATAATATTTATCTATATAAGTATGTGTATCGTTGTCTAGTACCCAAGATACAGGGAATCCTAGTTTGGGGCCAGATCAATGTGTGTCAATAGTGTCCAAGGTATTATTATTATTATCTATTAAAACGGAAAAAATACACGTTTGTTCAGGTTTGGCCTGGTTTGGCACATCGATTATGTGTGTTTAACATTTAAAATTATTTTCAGTTGTCAACTTGCAACACAAAAAACGAATAGAAACTCTATAGGTAGGTAAGTCTTTATTCAAGTTTTATTGTTGTGACTTCCTTTCTTTGATTTTGCAATTAAAAAAAGGAAATAGAATCTTGTGAAAGTGGAATAATGCTCAAATATCTTTTCTGTATAAAATGGAGTTGCTTCAACTCTTCCGTAAAGTTACTCAGACAATCGTTCACAGGGAAAGATATTGCGGGTTAAAGCCGGAATCGCGTTTTTTATGATTTCCTAAATTACTTTGTAGATTTTGAGTGCCCCGTTATTCCGTATCTTAAGGGTGTCACACGGAACCTATTACTAAATTAAGCCTTCGCTGTCCGTCCGTCTGTCTGTCTGTGTGTCCGTGAACTTATGTCTCATGAACCTTAATAATGGGTATTTCTGTAGTCGCTACAGCAAGAAATAATGAACTAAATGCTTTTTATAAAATTGGAGGGGGTCCCCATACAAGTTTTTTTTTTGCGCTTTTTAGGGTTCCATACCTGAACCGCTGCCGCTATAGCAAAAGTGCTAAAAAATAGAAAGAAATAAATATTTAAGTAGGCTCCCATACAACAATTCTTTCAATACCATATACAAACTTATGAATATTTATTTATTTATTTATTTATTTATTCCATCTTAGTGTTCAACTTTACAGATAACAATCCAAGGCGTCATACAAAGCACTTATAAAAAAAACACATGATAGAAATACAATTTGCACAATGTCTATAAAATAAAATTAGAATAATGTCAATAAAATAAAACCAGATCAATATCAGATAGAATTTCGATACATTCAAAAATACAATTTGCATATCACCCAACATAATGTCAATAAATAAAATTAGATTAATGTCAATAAAATTAAATTAGATCAATGTCAGATAAAAAAATGAGTTTAATTTACAACATCACACAATCCTTTCACACATTCTTTTCGCAGAACCTGCCACAATCTCGCACAATATGCCTCCATGATCCACCAAACAGATCAGTCAGTGGTGCTGCAGCCAACAGAGCGTTGAGACTGTACCGAGCCCTCACGAGCGGAGACTGCTGGAGCGCCACCAGTTCAGTTCAGTTTCAGTTTTAAATAGTTTATTTTCATTGGATTTTACATAGAGAATCTAATATAAAACCTCTTAAAAATAGTCATTAAAATTAAAAATAGTTACCTGCCTAGGTGCATTCGAAATGTTGTCCTCAATGTGAGGAATGCACAAGAAACACATTGCATACTCTTTTCAAAATTCAAGTACTTATGTCTAAACTATAATTGTTTGGTCAATTTACATGAAAAGAAGCTGTCAAATGGAGCTAATTTACTGCCAGACCAGTTTATCATTTAAATAATCCTCAACTTTATAGTATGCCTTTTTAATTAATACATTCTTAACAGTTTTCTTGAATTGTTTTTCTGATAAATTAATAACATTGGAGGGCAACTTATTGTAACACCTAACAGAAAGCCCCTTGAAGCTAGAGGAAACTTTGCTTAAACGAAAACGAGTATAAGATAATTTTAATTTGTTTCTAGTATTAACTGAGTGAAGATCACATTTTCTATTAAAGCTACTGATATTTTTGCGGACATACATAATATTTTCATAAATATATTGAGAGGGAAGAGTCAAAATATTAATATCCTTAAATTTATCTCTCAAAGATGATCTAGCCTTCAAGTTATAAATGGCCCTAATGGCACGTTTCTGCAAGATAAAAATACGTTCAACATTGGCAGCGCCGCCCCAAAGGAGTACTCCATATGACATTACACTGTGAAAATAGGCATAATATACAAGCTTTGCTGTTTTTTCATCAGCTAGTTGCCGGATTCTTTTAACAGCAAAAGCCGCGGAACTTAATTTAGAGCCCAGTGTTTCAAAATGTGGACCCCATTGCAGTTTACTATCCAGTGTTAAGCCAAGAAACACTGCCTTCTCGACAAAGCCCAGTGTCTCCTTGCCCAGGTTTAATGGTGCTTCTACTTGCCTTACATTTGGTAGAACAAATTTTATACAATTAGTTTTATTAGTGTTAAGATTTAAATTATTTTTATTAAACCAATCTAGTAGCACCGATAGAGCAGAGTTCGCCTTGTCAAGAGATGTAGATTGTCTCTGTATATTAAATATTATAGAAGTATCATCAGCGAACAATACAATATCGGCAGATTTTTCCATAAGGTATGGCAAGTCATTAATATAAATAAGAAATAAAAATGGTCCTAATACTGATCCTTGAGGGACACCCATTTCCATTTCACATCCGTTTGAAGCAATACCATTAACATTGATTTTTTGGGTTCTGTTCGACAAATAAGAATGAATTAATTCATTTGACTTATCTCTTATTCCATAATGTTTAAGTTTATTGAGCAAGGTCTCATGATTTACGCAATCAAAGGCTTTAGAAAGATCACAGAATACTCCAAGAGCATCCTCTGAATTTTCCCAAGAATCATAAATATGGGATATAAGAGCTATGCCTGCGTCAATAGTTGATCTACCTTTCGTAAACCCAAACTGTTTCGCGTGGAAAAGCCCATTAGAACTAAAGTGATAAAGCATTTGCTTGAGCATAATCTTTTCAAAGAGTTTACTTAACACTGGTAATATCGCAACTAGCCTATAGTTGCCGTGCGGTGCGTGCCGCCCGCGAACAGCTGGTGCCTGCGCGCGCGGAGATATTTGTCGGGCAAATAGAGCGCATACGGTACCGACAAGCGCGACACAGTCACTGTCGCCTCGCAACAATCGACAAACAGTCAGAAGCTGCTCGGTATTACGTCTGACCTCTAGTGAGTTGTATCCGAGCATACCCAATATAAAAGCGGATCGATAAAGGTAAGGGTAGTAGCCAAATTTCCTCTTATAAAGGTATCGTAGGAAAGCGTTGTGTACCTTCTCGAGCATAAGGACGTATGAGCTTTCGTACGGATTCCAAACAACTGAGCTAGATTCAAGTTTGGTTTGGTTTGGTTTGGTTTGGCTCACTAAGGCCTTGTAAAGGAGCTGGACCACACCCAAGTTCTGGAATCCCTTACTATTCTGAATTACAAACCCCAATCTTTTAAAGCATTCCTTGGCCAAAGTGCTCATGTGCTCGTGGAATGTATGTTTAGGATCAAACGTAACACCGAGGTCCTTAATTGAATACACTCTAGTCAAAGACTCTGAACCGAGGGTATACGTTGCACTGATAGGCTGAGAAGAGCGCGTGAAAGACATTAAATAACACTTAGCAGTATTGAATAGGAGTTTGTTGTTCACACTCCACCTATAGACCGCATCAAGATCTTCTTGCAGCAAACCACAATCATCCTCTGAACTTACGGGAAGTATCAGTTTCAGATCGTCCTCATACAGAAGACAAATGGCGTGTTTGAGGTCTAATTCCAGGTCATTTATCATAATGATAAATAACAACGGACCAAGAATAGACCCTTGACTAACGCTCGACCGTGTATGGTACGGACGGGGCTCGAAACAGCCGTGTCGCACATATTGCTGGCGGTTCTTCAGGTAGTCAGCGAAGAAAACCAACAGCCTTGGGGCAAATCCAATGGCACATAACTTCTTCATAAGGACGTCATTATCGACACTGTCGAACGCCTTACGGAAGTCCATATAGGCGACGTCCACCTGACATCCCTGATCCCCCACACAACTCCCTCCGACACAACCTCAACTAAAGTCAGTAAGTTGGTGTTTACCGAGCGGCGGCTCCTGAATCCGTGTTGCGAGTCGCTCAGATAAGGCGCAATCTGCGAACTGATTTTGTCTTTTATGATCGACTCGAACAATTTTGCCAAAGAGCTCAGAATAGCTATGGGTCCATATTGATCAACGGAGGCAGTTTCACTTGTCTTGGGGATAGGACTGACTCGAGAAAGCTTCCACCTTGCTCGAGAGCGAGATTGAATATCCGTCCTAAGGGTAATATCAGCTGATCGCTATAGGCCTTCAACAAGTAAGGAGGGACGTTGTCCGGTCCAATTGCACTCCTTGGCCTTAGCTGCTTCAGCCCTTCCTCTATATCCCTACGGGAGATGTGCGTCATCTGCACGTAGTTGGCAGAGCACGATTCATCTGAGCTGTTTACCAGTGCCGGATCGAGCGCTGGTTCATCAGGGAGGAAAACGTCGGAGAAGTAGTCTGCAAATGCGGCTGCTGCTTCCTCACCAGCGCATTCCTGTCCCTGATGCGTGACCACATGTTTCCAAAAAGCGCTATATCTATACTACTCATGTGATTGGCGTAGGCAGTATCTATGCGAGACTTGAGACAGGCTCTCAGCTCGCTGAATGAGACGTAGTCAGCCGGCCTCTTCCGCGTCTTCCATTTACGATGGAGCTTGGCTTTCGTGGCTAGGTCCTTTATGATGATGAGGCCAGTGAACCACACCGGATGTCTCCTAGTTGCTTGTGTTGGTCTGATCTTCTTTGGAAATGAATTGTTGAAGACATCATAAACGGTATCGTAGAAACGACCGACTGCCGTCTCTATATCAGTAGCTTCGAGAACATGGTCCCACGATACGCTGTACATGAGTTCGTGTAGGACTGCGTGATTGCCCTTGGCAAAGTTCCAATCATTGCGACCACCAATGTTGCTGGGATCCAAGCGGCCGGATCGCTGGTAAGCGCCCCGCGCATGCAACACGGGCACAATGACGTCGAGAGGCGGGTGGTAAGCGTCAGTGCGTGGCACCAGGCTGCCAGCCATGGAACCGCGCACAGTTACGTCACGCACACTCTCCGGCATCAACACCACGTCAAGTACGCCACCATGTGCATTCTTCACCTCATTCGTCTCATACAGACCACAAACACTAAGGAAATAGCAATTAGTAATTGGTAACCGATACAGACGCACTATTCATATTTAGATCACCCATGATGATGACTGAGGTTCCGGTCAATTTGGCCATATTTTCCTCAGTTTTCGTGAACCAGCCAAGATATTGTGCGTCCTTTTCAGATTGTGTTTTTTGCCTTCCTGTTTCTCCGCATGCTGGGGTCACGCAGACTGTGTACTGGACACCATCTCGTGAGAAGGATGCCCACAGATCCCCAACTTGCTCGGTCTCGAGGTCTCGGCGTCGACGAAGTGCGATGCCAGGGCGGGTGGCCAGCAGTACTCCTCCGCACGCAGTGGCGCGGTCACGGCGTAGCACGCTCCAGCCCCCCTCCGTCACCTCGGCATCTCCGACTGATGAGTCTAGAAAGGTCTCTGTGGCAGCAACCAGATGGTGATCCAGCACCAGCAGGTTTTGACGCCAGTAATCGAGTCTTGTTTCAATACCTCGAACATTCTGGTATGCAATATCCAAACTCTTATTGACGCTTGGTGCGCGAGTTATTTCATTCGACCCGCTGCCGACCGGAATTGGACTGCAGTCGCCGTCTGTCGCTGGCTCAGCATGCGCTCTCTCAGGTTCTCTCAGGCCCTCTTGTGCTAGCTAGGTCGTTACTCGACGTAGGGTACAGTATTTTCCTATACTGGGGGGAGAAAAATTTGGGCGGGGAATATTTGCTTTTCGTGGGTTCATCGAAACCAACGGATTTGAAAAGCTCAATTTTCCTCCTCTGTTCTTCCAATGATTTTAGCATTTTATAATTTTCCATTCTTGACTAACATCTGTGATGGGGTAGGCAGGCTTTGTGTAGATAAATTGAGTAGTGACTCATTCGCTCCAGAGTGCACGGTTATCTGTCGCGGCTTTCTATGGGTGGTTACGTTAGTTGTAATCGGGGAATTTGGTGAGTTCATAGTAGTAATACTCAGGGAGCAATTTGCCGAAAAATAAAAATAAAAAAAGAATCTGGGCCGTCAAGGCTCCAACCCACGCTCCTTATATATGTTAGCAAGCGCCTTATCCGCTGAGCCACCGCTGGTTCACGGCGGTTTCGCAAAAAACTTAAATGTGTCCGTCCTTGTCCGTCAGCGTGCGAGCTCTAGTAGTAATTATGTATAATGTCAATAGATGGCGTTAGACGGTACTTGGTAACGATTGCAGCTTTGTGCCGATCGATGGTTGCGTTGCTGGACTTTGGACTAACGGTTGGCCACCGCACTTTGCAATATGTGTTTTACCACTATTTTCACTGATCAGTAGATAAACAATTTGCTATGTAAAATTCAAAATATTCACTCACACCATCCCTACCACTATAGGGTGGTACGGAACTCTTCGTGCGCGAGTTCAACTCGCACTTGACCGTTTTTAGGGTTCCTTACACAGGGTGCCAAACGGGACCCTATTACTTAGCCTTCGTTCGTCTGTCACCAGGCTGTATCTCCTGAACCGTGATTATTAGACAGTTGAAATTTCATTTCACAGATCATGTATTTCTATTGCCGCTATAGCAACAAATACTAAAAACAGAATAAAATAAATATTTAAGGGGGCTCCCATACAGCAAAAGTATATATTTTTTGCTCGATATTAATAACGACAACATGTAGACGCTTGAAATAATCACAAAATCTTTAACTATATATTCAATTGAAAACTAAATAATTTAATTAAAATAAAACAAATATTTAAGGGAGGCTCCCATACAAAAAAAGTGTTTTTTTGGTCATATTTGCTCGATATTGAAAACCGCAACAGGTAGACGCTTGAAATATTCACTTTAAAAATAAATAATTAAATTAAAATAAAATAAATATTGAAGGAGGCTCCTAAAAAAAATGATTTTTCACCGTTTTTATAGATAATGGTACGGAACCCTTCGTGCGCGAGTCCTATTCGCACTTGGCCAGTTTTTCTTGTACTATTTTGGTTGTGTGCAATCTGACTCGCATTTGATTTAAATGATCGATTTAAATGGAATCCATTTCGGAAAAACTCTGTAACTGCCCATGCACTCTGTAATTGTCCATGCACTCTGTAATTGTCCATGCACTCTGTAATTATCCAAGCACTCTGTAATTGTCCATGCACTCTGTAATTGTCCATGCACTCTGTATTAGTCCATGCACACTGTAATTGTCCATGCACTCTGTAATTGTCCATGCACTCTATAACTGCACATGCACTCTGTAATTGTCCATGCACTCTGTAATTGTCCATGCACTCTGTAATTGTCCATGCACTCTGTAATTGTCCATGCACTCTGTAATTGTCTGTGCACTCTGTAGCTGCCTGTGCACTCTGTAATTATCCATGCACTCTGTAATTGTCCAGGCACTCTATAATTGTCCATGCACTCTGTAATTGTCCATGCACTCTGTAATTGTTCAAGCACTCTGTAATTGCCCATGCACTCTGTAACTGCCCATGCACTCTGTAATTGTCCATGCACTCTGTACTTGTCCATGCACTCTGTACTTGTCCATGCACTCTGTAATTGTCCATGCACTCTGTAATTGTCCATGCACTCTGTAATTGTCTATGCACTCTGTAATTGTCCATGCACTCTGTAATTGACCATGCACTCTATACTTGGGCTAAGCGGCGATGGGGATTGGTACAGAGAAGTGAAAAAAGCACTCTTCTGAAATCGATTGCATAGTGTAAGTAATTTAGATTTAGAGTAACATCTAGAAATAGGTAACATAACCTAGCGTCATGCCATTTCCATTAGGGGGTGGCAGAGGCGTTGAGTTTTGCAGCCGCAAACAGCGTAACCGCAGCATTTTGCCCTGATATTTTCTGTGCAAATCAGTATTTTTGACGTGCAGTTTAATATTTCCCTTAATTAATATCACCAACAAACTAAGTGATGCCATGAATTTCATCGTACAAGAAATACCAACTGCATAGTTTACAGAATTAAATAGCTTAACTAAGTTCCAAGTATATAGACACTGTCAGCGCATCGACCGCTTGCCTCGCGGCAAATGAAATTCCTTGGAAGATCTGATAAATATAACAAGCATTAATTAAGTCACAAAACAATAGACCGTAAACAGACGAGCCGAATGGCCGAGTCGGTAGTGACCCGGTCTACGAAGCCAAGGGTCCCGGGTTCGAGTCCCGGTGGGGGCAAATATTTGTTTGATGAGAACGTATGTTTGTACCCTAGTCATGGTTGTTTATCTATCTAAGTACAATATCTATCTATATATAGGTAAGTATGTGTATCGTTGTCTAGTACCCAAGATACAGGGAATCCTAGTTTGGGGCTAGATCAATGTGTGTAAATAGTGTCCACGGTATTATTATATTATTATTATTATTAATCTGACGACTTTGGGCGGGATCATAATTAGGGCGGTGATAGAAGAATGAGTACTTTGGAACTCAGTACAGGTTGAAACTAACAGTGCTAATAATGGATCAGCATCATCATCATCTTCAATCAGCCCACATTAACCCAGGGCTGAGTACAGTACAGGTCTCTTCTTCACCACGCCGTCCTCTCCAGTCTCCAGCCTCCCGCATCCACTGCCTACCAGCCATGGCGATGATGTCATTCGTCCATAATAGATCGTTCAGTAAAAATATACATTTCAGAAAAAGCCCTAGAATCGTCTATCTAATGTAAATTGAAATTGATAATTTAACATGACATTAGGTACGTAACGTAACGTAATGCCATATTAAATTATCAATCTGAATTATTAAAACGCCCCTGCGAGCAGTATGGAGGCGAGAAATCAAAGCTAATAATATTGCTACGGTTTGTTGAATGTGTTATATCTTGTAGAGAAGGAGATAATTTATAGATATGGAATATTTTAAGAAACTCTATACCACCTATTTTGCGAAAAACTTTTTCGCTATGAAAAAAGCTGATGATGAACTTGCCTAAGAACCACCGCAAGAGACTCAGGTTTAAAAAAGTGGCCAAGAGTGATTCGACCACGAAGGAGTCCGTTGTAACAAGTAATTATGTGACTGGATTTGCGTTTGTGTTGTAACTTTGTTTTTCATAGTGTTTGAATGAAAAAGTTATCTTCGCGGTTTTTTTTATTAAATGTTTTATATCTTAAAAACTACTAATTTTATTTTATTCAAATCAATTTTCGTTGAAAATGTGTATTGAGATACACAGCATATATTTTAGAAACCTCAACGTCATTTTAAAGATGTATCTTTCTATAGTCACCCCACACATATATGAATAAAATAGTTTTCAGTTCTATGTCTGGGAACTGCAGTCTTAATTGTTACTGCATAAAGTTGCTGTGTCAAAAGCGAATCCAAATCAATTCACCTTTCTAAGAACTACGATGCCACAGAGAGACGGGCTTAAATTACATAAATAAAATCCATTAAAACGCTAATTAATTTACTTATCTTATGCGAAGCTTTATTATTATATTGAGAGAGGCTCCTCATTTCCGCCTGTATTTTTATCTCTTTCTACCCTGAATGTCTGTCTCTGTCGCTTCCCTCACCAGTCAGGTCAAATCCGGCTCCTGAACTTTGCCGGTTTGACACTACACTTTGTGTGCTCATTCCGTCGAAATTGAACCAGGCGGGGGTTACTGGAAAGCTTCGTGTAAGGTCAGAAAATTAATTAGCTTTTTAATGGTATGTAAAACGCTTTTATTCATTTGAGTTGACCGTTGTGCGAAGCTTTATTATTATGATGAGACGTGTTCGTTATCGCCTGGTGAACTTGAAAGAAGACATGACGCCAATGTGTGATTTTGAATAAAACATCTAATGAAAATAATTTACTTTATTATATATTTCTAATGGCATCCTATAATGATCTAATCAACGACAAGGAACGTAAATGTGTATCTTAAGAGAATTTAAATCATAATAAATGATGTTAAGTACATTGTGAAAATAATTCACGGGATTAAACAAACAAGCAGGAAATTGACGCCTGTAAAATTTACAAAAAGTGTTGGCAGGACGCCAGTTACCCCTGGACAGAATGAGAAAGAGGCCAGAAACACTTACGTACTCCACTATTCGTCTCATATATGAAAACTTGAGGGAATCTTTTTAATAGATGGCTTCTAGTGGGTCTTTGACAAATGTTGTAATACTGTCTCTTCTCATCTGAATTATTTCGGTGACCACATATCAATTGCTATAAGAGGAATCGTTGTAAAAAAGAATCAGATTGCAGATTGAGAATCCTTGGCCCATGACAGCAAATCACGTAGCTCGTTTTGAAAAACGTCTCTTTGTTTTGAAACACAAATGGTCATAGGTGCGTATGATTTTTCCGTGTAGCCTTGAAGCCGAATGAATGATATGGTTTAATTTCATCATTAACTTCTAATGCTATGAAGCCAGGTGATTGGTTGTATTTTTAGGGTTCCGTACCCGAAGGGTTCCAAACGGGACCCTATTAATAAGACTTCGCTGTCCGTCCGTCTGTCACCAGGCTGTATCTCAAGAACCTAGCTAGCTATAGAGTTGAAATTTTCACAGATTATGTATTTCTGTTGCTGCTATAACAACAAATACTAAAAAACAGGATAAAATAAATATTTAAGGGGGCTCCCATACAACAATACCACATACAAACTTATGGATGCACCTGGTTACGTACATGGAGTGTGAAAGTAACCGCACCAATAACTTTGTAAATAATATTTTGCTGTGTAAAATCCAAACTATTCACTCCACACCATCGCTTCCATTGAACGGTGGTACGGAACCCTTCGTGCGCGATTTAGACTCGCACTTGACCGCTTTTTTTATAACTAATTTCGCACCATTTACTACGGTTGAACTAAGCAATTTCAAATCGGACTTCCAGGCTTAAGGAACAGACGGTTTATTTATTATAGTTTGTAAGCCGATCCCTGAGGTTCACAGCTGGGGTAAGCTGATCCCTGAGGCTCACAGCTGGGGTAAGCTGGTCCCTGAGGCTCATAGCTGGGGCAAGCTGTTCCCTGAGGCTCACAACTGGAGTGAACAAGCCCCTGTGGCTGGCAGTTGGAATAAGCTTTATCTTGTTGCTCGTAGTTGGAATTTACATTGGTGATTGGTAAGAATGCTGAGGCTGGAAATTGTTTCTTTTATTAGTCACTTGTCTTTTTGATCATCTGCTTGTGGAATCTGATGAAGGAGACCTGGACCGGGAGCTGGATGAGCTGGATGAACTGGAGCTCTTTGAACGGGCTCGAGCTTTTGGAGATGCCAAGCGCACTCGGCCTACGTTTTTGCTCGCTTCATCCATTACTACCAGAAACAAACGAAATTTCTTTGTTAAAAAGTTATCAGATCAAGTTTGTGACCAACTAATATAAAATAACACCCGACTTCTGGCGTGATTTAAAAAAAAGGAATTGTGTAAAAGTCATTATATTTATCTAATACTGAACTTAAATATTAAGAAAATATCTTTAATTATTCAAAGCTATTTAATAACACTTGTTATGATCTAAGGTAAGTTTTGTGGAAACTCATTATGAAATAACGTATTCTGGTTACAAAAATAATAATTTAAAATAGCTCGATACTAGAATTATTTTGCTAGCTCGCACACAACTTTTCAAGGCGGCAATGAAGACGCTCATGAGCACATAAAGTGTAGTGTCAAAGCGGCAAACTTCAGGAGCCGGATTTGGCCTGCCTGGTGAGGAAAGCGACAAAGACAGCCATTCAGGGTATAAAGAGATAAAATATAGCCGGAAATGAGGATCCTCTCAATATAATAATAAAGTTTCGTTTAACGGTCGAGTCAAATTAATTAATAAATGAAAAAGTAATTTAAAATTAATTCGACTTCAAATTACTCAAAACTAAAACAAAATATTTTAACAAATACACTAAATAAACCACTAAAACCAATCAATCGTAGTTCATAGGTCAAAACAAATTAAGGTAGGTGCCATGGGCCTTGAAAATGTTTACGTAGTTGTAATGTATTTCCACTAATTATGCACCTGCCTTAAAAAATGATTGACCTCTTATTTGTTTTGCACCTATGTATGTGTAAAAAGATTATTGTTTACTTTTAGTTTATTTGAATTAAGCTCTATTTTTTTTTTTATTACATAATTTTTAGTTTTATGCTTGTAATGATAAATATTTAATGCCCCCGTCGATCTTTTAATTAAGTACTTCGAAAACCCCCTAAGCCCCCCGTTTATATTGCACTCATTATGAGTGGTATATTCACAACTTCAGAAAGGATACCTTTTCAGTCCTATTTTTCATAATTTAAAAACTACACACCGATTTTGATAAACAATACTTTTTTCTAGTTTTCTATCCCTTTGTTGGACAGCTCGTGTTGATAAGCTAGACTACCATATTTTCACCTTATAGTCCATATCGTAAAAACTACTGAAACATTTTATTAAATCTTCCCTTAGTTGGAGAAAATGTAAGTCAGTAAAATAAACGGTCAAGTGCAAGTCAGAGTTGCGCACTAAGGGTTCCGCACACACTTGTAGAGATCTATTAGGTACATATGTTTGGCGACGGCCTCTGTGGCGCAGCGGTTGTGGCTCTGCCTACCATGCGAGAGGTCCCGGGTTCGATCCCCGACTGGGGGTAAAGAAAAAAAAATAAAAAAAAACATCCCCAGGTCTTGGATGTTTATATTTGTGAAAAAGCCCTAGAATCGTCTATCTAATGTAAATTGAAATTGATAATTTAACATGACATTAGGTACGTAACGTAACGTAATGCCATATTAAATTATCAATCTGAATCATTAAAACGCCCCTGCGAGCAGTATGGAGGCGAGAAATCAAAGCTAATAATATTGCTACGGTTTGTTGAATGTGTTATATCTTGTAGAGAAGGAGATAATTTATAGATATGGAATATTTTAAGAAACTCTATACTACCTATTTTGCGAAAAACTTTTTCGCTATGAAAAAAGCTGATGATGAACTTGCCTAAGAATCACCGCAAGAGACTCAGGTTTAAAAAAGTGGCCAAGAGTGACTCGACCACGAAGGAGTCCGTTGTAACAAGTAATTATGTGACTGGATTTGCGTTTGTGTTGTAACTTTGTTTTTCATAGTGTTTGAATGAAAAAGTTATCTTCGCGGTTTTTTTTATTAAATGTTTTATATCTTAAAAACTACTAATTTTATTTTGTTCAAATCAATTTTCGTTGAAAATGTGTATTGAGATACACAGCATATATTTTAGAAACCTCAACATCATTTTAAAGATGTATCTTTCTATAGTCACCCCACACATATATGAATAAAATAGTTTTCAGTTCTATGTCTGGGAACTGCAGTCTTAATTGTTACTGCATAAAGTTGCTGTGTCAAAAGCGAATCCAAATCAATTCACCTTTCTAAGAACTACGATGCCACAGAGAGACGGGCTTAAATTACACAAATAAAATCCATTAAAACGCTAATTAATTTACTTATCTTATGCGAAGCTTTATTATTATATTGAGAGAGGCTCCTCATTTCCGCCTGTATTTTTATCTCTTTCTACCCTGAATGTCTGTCTCTGTCGCTTCCCTCACCAGTCAGGTCAAATCCGGCTCCTGAACTTTGCCGGTTTGACACTACACTTTGTGTGCTCATTCCGTCGAAATTGAACCAGGCGGGGGTTACTGGAAAGCTTCGTGTAAGGTCAGAAAATTAATTAGCTTTTTAATGGTATGTAAAACGCTTTTATTCATTTGAGTTGACCGTTGTGCGAAGCTTTATTATTATGATGAGACGTGTTCGTTATCGCCTGGTGAACTTGAAAGAAGACATGATGCCAATGTGTGATTTTGAATAAAACATATATTGAAAATAATTTACTTTATTATATATTTCTAATGGCATCCTATAATGATCTAATCAACGACAAGGAACGTAAATGTGTATCTTAAGATAATTTAAATCATAATAAATGATGTTAAGTACATTGTGAAAATAATTCACGGGATTAAACAAACAAGCAGGAAATTGACGCCTGTAAAATTTACAAAAAGTGTTGGCAGGATGCCAGTTACCCCTGGACAGAATGAGAAAGAGGCCAGAAACACTTACGTACTCCACTATTCGTCTCATATATGAAGACTTGAGGGAATCTTTTTAATAGATGGCTTCTAGTGGGTCTTTGACAAATGTTGTAATACTGTCTCTTCTCATCTGAATTATTTCGGTGACCACATATCAATTGCTATAAGAGGAATCGTTGTAAAAAAGAATCAGATTGCAGATTGAGAATCCTTGGCCCATGACAGCAAATCACGTAGCTCGTTTTGAAAAACGTCTCTTTGTTTTGAAACACAAATGGTCATAGGTGCGTATGATTTTTCCGTGTAGCCTTGAAGCCGAATGAATGATATGGTTTAATTTCATCATTAACTTCTAATGCTATGAAGCCAGGTGATTGGTAGTATTTTTAGGGTTCCGTACCCGAAGGGTTCCAAACGGGACCCTATTACTAAGACTTCGCTGTCCGTCCGTCTGTCACCAGGCTGTATCTCAAGAACCTAGCTAGCTAGAGAGTTGAAATTTTCACAGATTATGTATTTCTGTTGCCGCTATAACAACAAATACTAAAAAACAGGATAAAATAAATATTTAAGGGGGCTCCCATACAACAATACCACATACAAACTTATGGATGCACCTGGTTACGTACATGGAGTGTGAAAGTAACCGCACCAATAACTTTGTAAATAATATTTTGCTGTGTAAAATCCAAACTATTCACTCCACACCATCGCTTCCATTGAACGGTGGTACGGAACCCTTCGTGCGCGATTTAGACTCGCACTTGACCGGTTTTTTTATAACTAATTTCGCACCATTTACTACGGTTGAACTAAGCAATTTCAAATCGGACTTCCAGGCTTAAGGAACAGACGGTTTATTTATTATAGTGTTTGAGCCGATCCCTGAGGCTCACAGCTGGGGTAAGCTGATCCCTGAGGCTCACAGCTGGGGTAAGCTGGTCCCTGAGGCTCATAGCTGGGGCAAGCTGTTCCCTGAGGCTCACAACTGGAGTGAACAAGCCCCTGTGGCTGGCAGTTGGAATAAGCTTTATCTTGTTGCTCGTAGTTGGAATTTACATTGGTGATTGGTAAGAATGCTGAGGCTGGAAATTGTTTCTTTTATTAGTCACTTGTCTTTTTGATCATCTGCTTGTGGAATCTGATGAAGGAGACCTGGACCGGGAGCTGGATGAGCTGGATGAACTGGAGCTCTTTGAACGGGCTCGAGCTTTTGGAGATGCCAAGCGCACTCGGCCTACGTTTTTGCTCGCTTCATCCATTACTACCAGAAACAAACGAAATTTCTTTGTTAAATAGTTATCAGATCAAGTTTGTGACCAACTAATATAAAATAACACCCGACTTCTGGCGTGATTTAAAAAAAAGGAATTGTGTAAAAGTCATTATATTTATCTAATACTGAACTTAAATATTAAGAAAATATCTTTGATTATTCAAAGCTATTTAATAACACTTGTTATGATCTAAGGTAAGTTTTGTGGAAACTCATTGTGAAATAACGTATTCTGGTTACAAAAATAATAATTTAAAATAGCTCGATACTAGAATTATTTTGCTAGCTCGCACACAACTTTTCAAGGCGGCAATGAAGACGCTCATGAGCACATAAAGTGTAGTGTCAAAGCGGCAAACTTCAGGAGCCGGATTTGGCCTGCCTGGTGAGGAAAGCGACAAAGACAGCCATTCAGGGTATAAAGAGATAAAATATAGCCGGAAATGAGGATCCTCTCAATATAATAATAAAGTTTCGTTTAACGGTCGAGTCAAATTAATTAATAAATGAAAAAGTAATTTAAAATTAATTCGACTTCAAATTACTCAAAACTAAAACAAAATATTTTAACAAATACACTAAATAAACCACTAAAACCAATCAATCGTAGTTCATAGGTACAAAACAAATTAAGGTAGGTGCCATGGGCCTTGAAAATGTTCGTACGTAGTTGTAATGTATTTCCACTAATTATGCACCTGCCTTAAAAAATGATTGACCTCTTATTTGTTTTGCACCTATGTGTAAAAAGATTATTGTTTACTTTTAGTTTATTTGAATTAAGCTTTATTTTTTTATTTTTTTTTATTACATAATTTTTAGTTTTATGCTTGTAATGATAAATATTTAATGCCCCTGTCGATCTTTTAATTAAGTACTTCGAAAACCCCCTAAGCCCCCGTTTATATTGCACTCATTATGAGTGGTATATTCACAACTTCAGAAAGGATACCTTTTCAGTCCTATTTTTCATAATTTTAAAACTACTGCACCGATTTTGATAAACAATACTTTTTTCTAGTTTTCTATCCCTTTGTTGGACAGCTCGTGTTGATAAGCTAGACTACCATATTTTCACCTTATAGTCCATATCGTAAAAACTACTGAACCATTTTATTAAATCTTCCCTTAGTTGGAGAAAATGTAAGTCAATAAAATAAACGGTCAAGTGCAAGTCAGAGTTGCGCACTAAGGGTTCCGCACACACTTGTAGAGATCTATTAGGTACATATGTTTGTCATGTATATGGTAAAAGTTCGTCCATGCTTCTAGCCCCACTCTGCTATAGCCTGTGTCGATGTCGTGGGAACTAGAAACAGTGAGGTCACACACATTAACATCCAAGACCGGAATTTTATAGGCTAAATGATAAATATCTATCTCTAAATCACGTGATCAAAAAAATGTGTGCTTGCTTGTATGGGGATGTTTTGGATTCGACCTCATTTGTCTATTTGAAGCTGCCATTTGTCTGAACTGGGATGCGAAACTGTTTTGGATTCTATCTGGAAAAGCCATTTCCCACCAAAACTATATCGATATGAACTGAGTTGATGATGATGATGGTACTTAAAGCTACGTACAATTTTCTGGTCGTAAACTTTGAGAAGCCTAAAAACGCGTATGCGAGGCCATGCCCACGGGCAGCTTGTATATATTAAGTACGTATTAATATAACATGTAGGTACTTGTACAGTTATTTACATAGCGCGACCCCTTTTCCCTCAAGAGATGGCAGAGGCATTAGTAAGTGGTCAGCACTGGGATTCAAACCTGCTTCTCCTCCACGGAAGCTCATACACTTACGATAGATATGATTTTCACCAAAAACTGTTTTTGTGATCAAACTGCAAATTTACAGATTTAGGATTTTACCCTTAATTTGTGTTATAAGACTTTGCTTTTTGCCAAATTTAATGATTCTAAGTCATCAAGAACTACCTTTGCAAATTCAGCAAAATTGTGACATAAACGGTTGTATTTTTTGATAGCTAGAATCTATAAGTTTGATTTTTTTCTCAACTTCAAGTGACTACAGACTTAAGCAATTGATTTAGTTTCAACTTGATACCTCCACGCGTTCCTGGGAAAAAGGGCCTTGACAGAGGCAGACAGACAGGCAGACAGACAGAAATTTTACAGTTTTCGGATATTCCTCTTTACCTGTGCTGTAAGAACTTATTTTTGCAAAATTTCATGTTCCTAGATAAAACGGAAGTAAGTATAGGTTTTGATTCCCTTGCGAGTATCAAGCCAATTCAACAAGTTCAGCATATTTGGGACATAAACGACCGTATTTTTTGATTGAGTGGACCTAGAAGATTGAATTTTTCGTAGATCTAAGCGTCCACAGACGTTAGTAATTGATATCAATTTCAATTTGATACCTGAACGCGTTCCTGAGGAAGAGGGTTGTGACATACGGACAGACAGACGGACAGTCAAGGTGCGGAACCCTAAAGAATAGAAAAATCTGATGCACAGTTTTGGAGAAATACGACGGCAAACAGATATACATACCTATGATATGATTCACTTTATATTTCACTTTAGAAATTCACGTAAATACCTTCAACACCCCTCTTTTACGTCGGATTTGAAAAATGAAAAGAATGACGTCATGGGCGTCGTCGTTGAAGTATTTTAAGAACACTTTCAACTTACAGCCAACAGAAGTCTTACTTATTACGCTGTGAAGAAATTTCCCAAATACTGCACAACGTTTACGTACGGTTCAGCTTTTTCACAATTAATTTCAAGGCTTTGTTTAATTTGGTTTTTAAAAGCAAATCTTTGGTACTTATGGCTCCCGCATTTCCAACATGTATTTTTTTATGGCGGCCATGATTGTTTCAGGTTCGTAATTTCGCATTTTCGCAAAATCTTTGACTCCGTCTTTGTTGGTGATGAAGCAGGGAGGTATAGTAAAAAAATATACGGATTGATAAGGTATATATTTAGGATAATAAAATAAAACGTATTATATAATGCTAATGCTGCTAAAAATACTGAACCTTATCGGCGTCGTTCGCAATTTGAATGTCATAATATGTCGAAATATTGATACATTATAGTCATAATCTATCAATATTCAGATAAGAAATGAGTTTTTACCAAGTACTATATAATTATGCTGGTCATAACGTGCGGTTTTTGAACGCAGTAAAGAAGGTTTATGATATGTGTTTCTGTGTATTTCCTTATTAATGTATAACATGCTTCATGTGGGAGCGTCCGTGGCCTACCGGTTTTCTTTACAGAACGGAAACGATCGTGCAAGCACCATCTGGCGCGAGAGACGGGTACTGGATGGATCATTTTCTAAATGGCATTTGTTTCGGGCGCTTACGAGTTTCCGTTAGGTCCCAGCTACTTCGCTACTCGGCGGTAGTAGTCGTAAAGCTGTGACAGAGGCCCCAATAGGGCAGCTTGATAACTTCTGACAGTCGAGTTAGCCGCTAGCCCGACATCCCCTCCGTCAACCCCCCCTGAGCCAGCGTGGTGGAGTATGGCTCAGTCTTACTCGTATTCGGGTAAAGGTTCATGCTCCTCCGAGTGGACATTAATGGGCTACATTTATTTTATAAATTTATAAATTTCATATGGAATACGATTATTTCAAAAAGCATTACAAAAATGTTTATCCGCAAAAATGGTGGCAGCAAATATGAGGCGATATCTCCTCATAATACTGTCTCGTTACATTTTGATCGACGGCAGGATGAAGTCACCCTATTTATTATGTCATTTTGTCAAGTTCAGTGAGCACATTTCGCTTCGAGGATGATGAAAATATAGTCAGCATGTAGGAAGCAAAACAAGAATAGATTTTAATTATTTATGCATACAAAAAGTTGGAATTACTTGTTGGTTTATTAAAATGTTTTTTAAAAGATCTTACTTTCTAACAAACAAATTCGATAGTTGAATCTTTAATTTAGAATGATTCTGGATATCAAAGCAACTAATAGATAAGGCACCTCATCAACTTCCCAACCAATAACCAAGCAACATATTACTTATAAAAAGTCTACACAGAAGTTTAGATATACAACGGAAATGTTTCGCGGGACGCCACTCGCCCCCTTCTCCAAAGGGGGGGCAGGGGGCGCAACCCCACCTACCTGTTCTGAACAGAGGGGAGGGGGGTGGGGACGGGGGAGGGGGCTACCCCCCACAAGGCACTAACTAAGACCTGTTGCTCCCTGGCATGTGTCCAAATATCTCGAGTGTTCGGGCCCTTCGTATATGCGTGCTTGCCGATATTCATGAGACAGGGGTTCCACTTAAGGTGTTGGTAATGGACTACACACAAAGCTATCGATATTCGATAAAGGTCCCGACGGCACCCGCCTACGTTTTTGGAGAAAACGTCTGTTTATCCTGCTAGGCCGCCGTGACAGTCAAATGGTCAAAAAGCAAGTGTTGCAAAGCAAGCAGTTAACACAGTGTTTCTACATTATTTAAATTTAATTTATGTCAGATGAGCTCCGTGGTCTAATGGTTTTCACGCTTGCTTCTCACACAGAAGATGCTGGTTCGATTCCTGACCATGTACCAATGAGATAATGAATTTATCTTAAGTACTATCGAACCATCTGAATCATGACCCACCATAAGCTTATTTTGCTAAACCCCTTAAATGCAAGTAGGTCGAAATTCGCTTGAAGGTTTATTTCCTTGGTAACGAACTTGTTATCATTTGATTAGACACTGACATTACGATAGATCTTACAAGTTTGAAAGTTTCAAACGAATTATCAGGCAAATGGGTCATGATTCAGTTGGTTCGATTGTACATAATGCGGACGTTCTAGCGGTGATGGAAAACATCGTAAGGAAACCTTCATTACTCCATAGCTACGGCGATGGGCTAGCCCCCTGACGCGCAAAATGGAGTATTGAATAACTGGCTCAACCTGGGCACAATTGTGCCTCTGCCACCCCGTATGGGAAAAAGCGTGAACTATGTTATGGTTTGAACAGTTTTCATATCAAAATACGAGAAGTTCTTTAGTTTACAAAGTGGTGGAGACGAGGAAGGTTTAATAAGGGGAAATGGTAGAGTGGGATCGCGTGTCCTGGAAGGAGTCCTTATCTGAACTCCAACAAACTCATCTTGACATGATTTTTCTTCGACACTTCGGAGGAATTCAAAACGGGCCGGAGCGTTTTCATGGCGGCAACACTTTAGTTCGACAATACTTTCGAAACAATCTTACTACGATACTATTATATACCTCAGACAATACGACTAAACTAGGAAACGACAAGTGTCCGACAATATTCTCTTTCACAACAATGCTACTCAGACAAAATAAATTCGAACTGGTAAATAGAGGTTGTTGTTTTGTAAAGATACGGCCTGCTCAGGATAGATAGTTTACGTATCGCCTGTAACCAAAAATTAGTTTTATTATTCCCTAATTGTTCAGTTTGATTTCCATGTTCAATTTGTCTTAAAATAACCGCTAAATGCGAACACGCCCGGCTAGGCCACGATACGCTCGCGCAGCGCGCCGTGTGACCGATATAGCGAGCGCGGTAGCAAGTTCAATCATTAAATTGTGGTATTACCACATTTTCTTTTAATATATATATATTTGCTTCAGTGTCGCGTAAATAATCACCCCCGAGCCGGGAAATACACGCCTTTTTCGATTTACTAGTAGTTCCGCGATAATGCTCGAACTTGCTATATTCTTGTTAGAAATTTTATCAAATATGTTCTTTTTATCTGATAATACTACGTAGTAGTTCTTCTGTATTATTTATGATACACTATTAGTACGATATTTTCAGTATCACTACGAAATACTCGTCATGCTACGGTGGCAGTAGCTACGGACCTATTGTTACGCTACGTAGCAGCCCCAGTCCAATGTTGTCAAAGTTTACATTCTCTATTCCGTATCAAGTTAGAAGCCACTGAAACTATCCTAATACATTCTCTATACCGTATCAAGTTAGAAGTTACTGAAACTATCCTAATACATTCTCTACACCGTATAAAGTTAGAAGCTACTGAAACTATCCTAATACATTCTCTATACCGTATCAAGTTAGAAGCTACTGAAACTATCCTAATACATTCTCTATACCGTATCAAGTTAGAAGCTACTGAAACTATCCTAATACATTCTCTATACCGTATCAAGTTAGAAGCTACTGAAACTATCCTAATACATTATCTATACCGTATCAAGATAGAAGCTACTGAAACTATCCTAATACATTCTCTATACCGTATCAAGTTAGAAGCTACAGAAACTATCCTAATACATTCTCTATACCGTATCAAGTTAGAAGCTACTGAAACTATCCTAATACATTCGGCGTAATTTAAACGTAAGCCCGATAATTTCGCCTTAAGCTATTGTCATACTTTGGTAACTACTTTGGCAGTATCAGGAACATCAGGAAAGTTGCATCAGTTTTTCTTTTTTCACCTAATAAAACTAGTAACTATGTGAGCTGAAGACCTCGTGAGGGACACTTTCTTTTAATAATTAATGTATTTCAACTAAGATTCCCCTATTATAAAGTCTCATTTATACCATTAGTTTGCGGTGTTGTTGACACATGAAAACTAATATAATGTGACACTACATTGTGTCCTCACATCGTTCCATTAGCTGATGTCAATTCCCAGACCATTCCCTAATGAATAAACCCCATGACATACGTCTATGTCAAGACTACAGCTAGAGTTTCAGAACAATAGATGTTTCAGAATTCTGACAAATACTGTTTCGTAAAAGAGGAGATTAGATTTACTTATGTGTTTTTTTTTACCGAATACAAGAACAAATGAATGGCTGACCCTTTATTCATTAACCCAAAATACTTTTACAACAAACACATTACAGTGACAAATTTTAAGCCAGTTTGACACCTGACTCATTAGGTTCATCTTCGAAAGTAGGCAACATCCACATAAATAGACTGAATCAATTTATGTGCAGTACATCAGGTCAATATGCCAATAATGTTTATCTTGCCATAAATATATTTACTTATGACTTTAGGCAGACAAAAGATAGTCTTTATCTTGCTAACTACTGTAAAAGACAATTTGCTAAGTATTTAATTTATTAGACCCTGCCATGACTGGTATGACAGAGGTTCCTTTTGTTGGGTTTAGTAGAAACACTAATATTGACATTGTCACGGAAAATCAAGGTACAAATGATACTGGTGTATCAATATTTTGCAAATTCCGGCAAAGGGTAAGCACCACTTAAATATTACCCATAAAAACAAGCAGGGGCTACCTGGCAAACAATTTGTGTCAGAATTATTTCTTAATAATTCTGACACCGCTGTTATTTGTATCGCAGAACACTAGTGCGACAACTCGATCGTAACGAGATCGAAACGATAGTGTTTTTTTGTGGTACGAATAGGCCTGCAGGTCACTCCCCCGCTCAAAGAGCGTGCCCTCTGGTATGCCGGTCATTTGACCAGACTAGGTATAATCCTGGCTGGAGTTGTACAATTCGTTCGTTCGAAACAACGTAAAGATATTCTTGCACTTACTGTAGAAAGACAAACAGAACTATCCCGTGTTGAGTTATTTAGTCATATTATTGTTTGTGTCTACCGACCTCCGAGGGATTAAAAGGCCATGGCAATTTCGAAATATTTATATATGTAAATTATGGAGGGAGCCCTCACTAAACTATAAAATAAAACAGAAAAAAGGGAATTATTTGTGGCGTTCTTAATGTAGATTTGCTTTTAGATATAACTTTATTCAAATCAATGTCATGTATGTCTAGAGCCGACTAGAATTACACTTACCAGACAAACTTGCTTAGTTAACGTTTTTTGTGACTATCCATTCACAAGTAAAAATGTAATTAATGTAACCTCTAGCATCAAAATTTACGGAAGTCTTCAAGTCATCTCCTTGATGTTGGAGATTCATATCATTAAACAATTTATTAAGGTCTGTCAGGTAAGCGATATCATTCTTTGATGTGATGAGCTTGTCGCGCAATTCTTTGTCTTTGTATCCCAAGAACTCTATGACAGAGTCAAACTGATTGTAAAATCGAGTCAGACAATTTCCTTTTGATAGCCAACGCACTTCTGTGTGAATGATCAATCGGTTGAATTCTTCGTCCTTAGCAACACAAAGCTGATTGAATAATCTGTCATTTAAAGCGTTTTTTCCGGATTTTATTGACTGCTTTGATGTCATGTAGTAGTGATTGAAACAGTCGTTCACTTAAATTTCTAGCAACCAAATGTTGTTGATGAATGAAGCAATTTATAGCGAGCACATCTGGAATTTTGTTTCCTAAATACGCTATGAAGCCTTTTTGACATCCTGTCATAGCTAATATTCTTCAAGTGAATTCCTTTCTAATCACAAAACTTTTCCACTGTATTAAAAATACATTTCTCCTTTCGTGGCAGTTCTTGACATATTTTTTCATCTTTGAATAAACCTCATGTAAGACAGCAATAGTTGGCAAAGTGGCACAAAGTGGATCCAGTTGAATTGAAAATTGACTAGCCTTCAGATGGTTGCACAATGATTCTTCAATGTTTTCAGCCATTTTATCAATTCGTCTTTGCACAGAACTATTGCTCAAAGGAATTTTTCGAATAATATCTGCCGCTGGTTTATGGAGCACAGTGGTTATAACTTCTTTTATTTCCGGCAAAATTAACGTTTCTCCGATGGTGTGTGGCTTACCTGTTTGAGCAATTAACAAAGAGATATTATTTGAAACTCGAAGTCCGTCATCGTCTTGCTTAGCAGCCGCCGAAAAAAGATTTACACTTGGCTGAGCATTATGCTTCTTCTCCAGGTCTTGAAAGTATATTTCATATGCCATATTTTTTTCATTTTCATCTGGATGTATTTTATTCAGATGCTCTTGAAGTCTTGAAGGCTTCAAAGCTTCCTTTGAAAATGTTTTTGAACAAAGAAGGCACAAAGGCAATGATGGATTTGTAAGATTTTCTATGAATCCATATTTAATGTATTCTGCACTGTAGAATTGAATTGGGTGAAATAGTCACTATGGAGGACCGATCTCCCGCCTGTGGCTCAGCGGGCTTCACATCCCATCAACATTGTCTTTGTCATTCGTATGCGTATTCCGCAAAAGACTTGAAATTTCGGAATGTTTTTTTTTGATATCCGTAGTCTATGTGTGAAGCAAATACAATATTCACAAATTCTAACGGTGATGGAAAACGAAACCATAATTACTCCAAAGCTGCGGCGATGGGCTAGCCCCCAGTCACGCCAAATGGAGTATTGAATAACTGGTTAAATGTGGGCACAACTGTGCCTCTACTACACCGTATGGGAAAAGGCGTGTCACTATATTAAAACCATCAATGTATAATGTTTTTTTAATTATTTACAAAACAATTTTACCAAATAATATTTTCCTTGTATTTTTTTTCCATTCGCGTTTTTCCCCACATTTATTTTTTCTAAGCGTTTTTTACCACTAATAGTATAATTTTCTACACCCTGTAATTTCTTCTGTTTCCTTTTGCAAGACATATATTTTCCTATGCATTTATTGTCTCGGTCCGCATTTTTCATATACATATGTTTTACCGATATAATTATTTTGCATGTACTTATTTCCTCGTACATTTTATGCTTGATTTAACATTCATCCATACACGTCCATTTTGCGTGACTTGGAGCTAGCCCATCGCCGCAGCTAAGGAGATATGAAGGTTTCCTCACGATATTTTCCATCACTGTTAGAACGTCCACATAGTGTACTATCGGACTAACATTATACAACCCCATACAGTCCCGTCATTTAAGTAATCTTGAACATTGCAATATCCCTTTTTCGACAAAGTCGCTTTAACATGATTTTTAAATTGCTCAAATTTCAAGAATTCCAGAGGTATCTTGTTGTAGTAGAGAATGCATTGACCCTTGAAATAGTTGCTAACCTTCGCGAGTTTAAACCGGGGCGCAAGTAGTCTGTGATTATTTCTTAGGTTAATATTACAGCTATTGCTAAGTTTGGCAAATGTTGTAAGGTTCTTGCGTACATACATTATGTTTTCGAAAATAAATTGACTAGCTACTGTTAGTATGTCAATTTCTTTAAAAAGCTATCTTAAGGAGTCTGTGCGTTTTAAATTATAAATTGCTCGAATAGCTCTTTTCTGTAAAATAAAAATAGTTTGAATATCCGCTGCTTTCCCCCACAACAAGATACCATAGGACATGATACTATGAAAGTAACTAAAATATAATAGCCTAGATGTAGCCACATCCGTGTTTTGTCTGATGTTCCCAACAGCGTAAGGTGCAGAACTTAATTTAATAAAAAAATATATACCTATTTAGGAAAAATATCTATACTCTTCTAAGACCCTGTAAGGGTTTGGTCCGAAATACGTTTAAATCTGGGGGTTACCACAATCTCTACAGCGATGCAGTAAGCTTATTATGTTATTATTGTTACTGACGACCGGTTAAGCCTAGAGGTAGCGACCCTGCCTACGAAGCCGACGGTCCTGGGTTCGAATCCCGGTAAGAGCAAGTATTTGTGTGATGAGTATTAAATATATCGTCGTCTAGTACCCATTACACAAGCTTTGTTGTTAGTATGGGCCACTTCGATTAGTGTAAGATTGTCCCTAATATTTATTATTATTTATTTATATTGGGACATTTGGGAATTTCTATCAAATAGCTTTCAAATTGACAATTCGACCAATCAAGTCAATTTTAAAGGGAGTCCGATAGAAATTCTTAGATTTCCACGAGTACAGCTCGGTGAACTAAAGCTAGCACGTTCAACACGTTGCACGTTGTGTAGTGTCTGTGAATAAGCGCGCGGCGTGGGCATCGAGAACAGTCTGCCTGTCTCTCTCGCGCGCGGGCAAACTTATTAGTTTGGCGGAAACCGTTCTTGTTTAGCTTTTGCTACTGCTTATAAATATAGAGATATCTTTTTGCATTCGTGTCACGCTTCAATCAACGTGCGTTGTGACTGTTTAACTATTTCGAGGTTAGAATAAATCATTAGTTTTTGAACATACTGTATAGTGAAATTGTATTAGTGTGAGTACTGTGAACGTACCAGCTTTAGTTAACCGATCTGTACATGATAAGTTGATGAGGCTGGATTAGATTCAAAATAATAACATCACCACGGAAACTACATTATATTTCAATAAGTCATAATGGGCCTTCGTTTACTAAATTAAACGAAGGTATAAATACCAAGACTTGTTTTAAGATGGTCACGGTAATTTTGCAGATCTGTTTAGGTCTTTAGACTGAATGACCTGGTAGCCCCCTTGACGTTTTTCTGGAAAATCCAGGTCAGGTTTTTTCCATTTTCCGCTTACACCAATGAATGTTCGAATATTTGTAAAAATATAGGTCTATAAGCTACATGTAAGCCAACTTTCATGCTTTCTTCCAGATGGGACCAATATCGACATATTTTTGAGTTAACATGCGTACTAGTTATGTATTACGAATATATTTCAAAACATTTTTTATTACAAAGCCGACATGAACTCTGCAGTATTCGGATGTAAATAAACAGTTCAAGAAGTTTAGGGGCGGAAGAAGCAAAAGTGAAGGGACATTCATCATCATCTAATATTGTTTACCAACTGTCTGTCGGTGCGTGCGTACTCACTGCTCTCGTGCGCTGTTACAGCGGTGCTACGAACTTCTTGCATGATCCAACATATTTTGCCGGCTGTTCTTGTACCACGAAAGACGATTTGCGAAAGAGTAAATCGCGTAATCTGTAGCTTTTCCACAATTTTCGACTTGAGGGCAGCCCCCCTTATTCACTAGCTCAAATCGTTCTTATTTTAGGGTTCCGTACCCGAAGGGTTCCAAACGGGACCCTATTACTAAGACTCCGCTGTCCGTCCGTCCGTCTGTCACCAGGCTGTATCTCACGAACCGTGATAGTTAGACAGTTGAAATTTTCACAGATGATGTATCAATGTTGCCGCTATAACAACAAATACAAAAAAACAGGATAAAAGAAATATAACAATATTTTGCTGTGTAAAATCCAAACTATTCACTCCACACCATCGCTTCCATTGAACGGTGGTACGGAACCCTTCGTGCGCGATTTAGACTCGCACTTGACCGGTTTTTTATAATAAACGTCAAATTGTTATTACTGCGTCGGTTAACCACTCGTCTGTGGGTAGATCAAAAAATGGCCCGCGATTTTGAAGTTTACGTAACAAAGTCCATAATCTGTGAAAAATAATCAAACATCAGTTGATGGCCCCACAGCTGGGTGGGTAATTTGTGAATAGGAGATACAGTGGAGGCATTCATAGAAGTCATATTTGATATCTATCAATAGTAGGGTAGAGTAATGCACCAGTCTCCTTTTCCTTGTTTCGCTTTGAAAAGGAATGAAGACGCTGCCCATAATGACTCCACATTAGTGATAAAAGGGCTGGGTGTTTAATTTCCCAGATAAAATCAATCAATCAATCAAATCAGCCCACATTCACCCACTGCTGGGTATAGGCCTCTTCTTTACCACCTACTCGGGTCCTGTGCCTCCCGCAGCCACTGCTTGCCAGCGATGGCGATGGTGTCGTCCATCCATCTGGACTGGTCTGCCCACTGGGCGCCTTGCGGTTCTGGGTAGCCACTCTGTGACCGCCTTCCGTCATCTCTCCTTGCCAAGAGTCCCGTCCGATATCACTTCAATCTCGTGATTCGCTTGCCGACATCGAAAACAGACAAAAACTTCAAAATTTGTCCGTGACGATTGGCGTTGTCGAGAGATTGCCCATTCGATATGAGATGGGCAATGATACTGATGAATATGATGATTGAAAGAACAGAGGGTTACCATAACTTATATGACCATACTTTTTCTTATTTTTTTTTGCGATTCTGTTAAGGTTCAAAACAAGAACATCACTATGGGAACCATTTCCATTCCAATACGCCATAATTGAAAAGCGCATACGCTTATAGAGCTCCGTGGTCTAGTGGGTTTCACGCTTGCTTCTGACGCAGGAGCTGCAGGTTCTAACCCGGTGCTGACCATGTGCCAATGAGATAAGTAATTTATCTTAAGTATATTATACGGATATTTTAACGGGGTTGGAAGTGAGGGAACATTCATTGCCCCATGAGCCATAGCCAGAATAGGCTACTTTATTTACCTGGTCGATCGAGACCTTCGATGACGCCGCCGGAAGCTATGCCCGCGCAAGGCCGTTCACCTCCCAACTCCCAAATCAACTCACGACTGCGAAAATCCAAGAAAGCAACTCGCTGGAGGCGTTTGTAGATTTTCGTAGTGCTGGGAACCTATATGGATGTCGGCGGCCGATTGTAGAATTGGGCGCATTATGATGTGCCGCGCCATATTAAGATATGGGGCTTTTCTTGAAATACGCCGTTGTCTATGGGGCATATCATGATGTGCCCAAAACAAAACCAGGCACATCGATGAGGACCAAACGATTGTCGATATTCCCAGTAACGCTTCGCCACATCATGATATGGCCAAAGGATCACGTCAAATCGTAAAATAGTTCAAATTTTACGAATAAACAAATCTATTTCCTTTCTACAATGTTTTTTTTTGTAGTAACACGTATGCTAGATGACTATTTCTGTATACTTTTTAACATAATTATAATAAAAAAAGATAAGTAGGATGACCACAACACGGGAGTCGGTAGACTACTCATGGATATGCGAGAATGATATCTTAGAGACGTTTATTATCCTCATTATTAAACGTTGTTTTTATTTGCATACGCTTCGCTCCGCTGCGCTTCGCAACGCTCCGGTTTTGCTTCTTCTAAGTTCTAACCTAACCTATGACACAACTGAAATTTAGCCTCTACTTTTTAAATAATTATAATAAATCAAGAAAAGTAGGATGACCATCACACGGGAGTCGGTGGACTACTATTGGGTATGCGAGAATGATATTTTAGAGACTTTTATTATCCTCATTATTAAATTTAGTTTTTATTCGCTTCGCTCCGCAGCGCTTCACTACGCTCCGGTTTTGATTCTTCCATGTTTCCTTTAACACACCTAAACTGTTACCTATAATACAACTCAAATTTAGCAACAATACTCTATCCAATACTCTAGCCAATTTTGGCTTTTAACTACTTTCGGTCACAAGCTGGTTGCACAAACACGTTCTAACCTAACCCAACCTATCGAACCAAATCTATTGTCACCCTACTTTCGATATGCCGAGTTATAGGCTGGCGCCTATAGATCGCCGAACGTTGGTCTTGAAACGATATGGCGGGTTTAACATGCCAGATCAAGAAATGCCGACATGGACATTTCGTTTGAATCCCCACATACTCCTGTTGTGTAAATATATCTGTGCCGATCTGTATAGCTTCGTACGGTATTATTTGGCGCCAAAACCTATCCCGGTAGTCTCTTACAATGACTATGATGAAGTAGTTTGTTGTCCCGGCGAGCGTGTTTCGGCAGTTCCGTGGCCGGCAGGTCGCCAGTGATTCACAACAATGTCCGCTTGCACGCCGCTAGCCTTGGCCTGAAACCCCGCCTCGAACTCGTAAAAATAAACCAAACACTACTGCGCTCACACCGCGCACAGCGTGCTACGACCACAAACGTGTACATAAAAACCGGATACAGGCGGATGCTCAGCCGACCACTCAAATTTTCAACGATAATCAAAGCCTTGCTGTCGCTGTCCCTCGCCTGGGAACTGACAGAGCCAGCATGAAATTTAAGGACTCAACTACCAAGGCATTTCTAGGAATGCCATTTCCCGTTATAAGGTTCTAAATCGCGTGTAACCGCGGTAATGGACCGGTTAAGGGCACTTTATATGAGCAGCAGTCTGTGTATTCGGCCAATAGGTATGTAAACATGAAAACAAGGCCTTTTTAACCCGACTGCGGCGAAGAGCAAAATGGAGGGTTATGTGTTTGAACTCCATTTGTATGTATAAATACCTGTTCCCATGTCCGCTCGTAAGATGCAATCGTCCTAATCATGCGTCTATCCCTACCATTGTACGGAAGTACGGAACCCTTCGTGCGCGAGTTAGACACACTTTTAACCTGTTTTTAATCTACTTCATTTTTTTTCTGGCTGTTTCAGAACTAGGGTTGAGTGTTAGACTTTTTGGCTTTAGCACAGGCTAAAGTAGATATCGTGACACATCGATTAGATCTATTAAGTTCACACGGTGTTGAGTATTATATCCCGAATTCAAAGCATAAGAAAACCAAATGGAATTACGTTTAGTTTACGAGTGCTTTTTAAAAAAAGTGGCCAAGTGCGAGTCGGACTCGCCCGCATGAAGGGTTCCGTTGTAGCAAGTAAATTTGTGACTGGATGTTTGTGTTGTAACTTTGTTTATGAAGGACAAAGTTATCTTTGCGGTTTTTAATAAATGTTTTATAAATGGAAAAATTATTTCAGGAACGTCGACGTCATGTTTAAAGACCTATCTACAAACACCCCACACATATAGGTTTGATGAAAAAAATATTTTCTGGTTTCAGTTCGATGTATGGGGCGCCCTCTTTAATTATTTTAATTTTTAAATTTTCTATAAAAATCGTAAAGCGGTTCAGAGAATACATCTACATACCAAGTTTCAACCGTGTAGTCCTAATAGTTTCTGCATATAGTTGCTGTGACATACGGACGGACGGACAGACAGACAGACTTGACGAAACTATAAGGGTTCCTTGTTTCTCCACGGAACCCTAAAACAGCTCTGATTTAGCATGTACTCATTATACACGCACGCCTTTTTCCCACTCAAGGTGGCAAGGTTCAGTTGCACACATGTTTACACTCTTATGATTTAGCGTCGCTATTTTATTATGTTTCGTATTTTTGGCTTGTTTTCAACAAATCCAAGTCGTGGGCCGTAAATGGTGTGGCTGTTGTACTAAACTAAGCGATCAGTGGCGGTTGACAGGTGCTATTAGGAGTCGTGGGCACAACCATTTGGCCCGACAGGCCATGTTAATTCGTTCATTGTTTTAATCCTTTGTTTTTGTGCACGAATGTGTGTTTATCGCGTGTCGGGTGGTATTGTTGTGTGTGAATTCGACGTGTTTTGAAACATTTCTGTTGGACACACCTGCGTAACACGGAAATGATAATTGTGCATGTTGATAGAAAGCAAGAATCCTTAGAGCACCGCTGAGCCGAGTCCAGGTGCCGAGTCGAAACACGAATATAAACAGTGTGTTCTGAATGTGAAGCTTGAAGTGTTTACTAAGTAATAGTAGCAGCTGTGGTAGCAGTGTATGTTATGTTATGGTAAGTTGGCGGTACCACACTCAGAGAAAAATCGGCTGACAAAGCGACAATAAAAGCTTTGTTACAATTTTATTGTTACCGCACATAAGTGCATCGTCGCTGCAGCTATAGGCCCATAGATGCCCATAGTGCCTGTGACAAATTTTTTATTGTTGAAATGTTTTTTGTAATTTCAGCTAAAGACACGTAGATATGTTAATTATGTTAAAAATATTTTAACGGGAAAACAACGGCACATTGTCAACTTATCAACGGAGGAACATACTAACGATATGAAAAAGGGAACATACTAGAAGTTTATGTGCTGAACACATCAAAGAGAGCTTATGATATGTGTGTAGATAAACTAGTGTATGTAACTGTACATAATTAGGCATTAAAACTCTCGAGTGATATTATTATGAAACGAGCCGAAGGCGAGTTTCATAAACCCACTCTCAAGTATTAATACCCTCCATTATGTAGCAGTCACATAAACTACTATTCTCTTTTCATCGCGAGGAAACCTTCATTACTCCATAGCTGCGGCGATGGGCTAGCCCGCTATCACGCAAAAAGGAGTATTGAACCACTGGCTAAAGGTGTGCATACCTGTGCCTCTGCCAGTCAGTATGGCAAATGACGCTATGTTATGTTTGTTTATATGTATAACCAAAAGAGTCCTAGGTCATAATTATATTTGTGGGTATGTAGGGTGGTTGTGGGTAACTGCAGCCCCTCATCTATCTGCAGCCCCCTGACCTTTATCGCTCGATATGAAGAGTTCTATTATCCAGATCTGTAAGCTATGATTAAAATAAACTACATTGTTGGCAGAATTTTTGTTCAAAAACTGGCGACACTGGCCCGTGTCGGCCATACATTGTGAAATTTCAAAATGCGAAGCGAGAGATTGTGTTCGTTTTTGCCCAAAATTGCTAATTTTCGGAGCCCGGAAGATGACTCATATTTCGCATAGTTTTATCTTTATTGTTTGTTTTCCTTTTGAATATTATTTTGGACCGATTTCCGTTTCGTTTTTGAGTTTTAGGTTTGACAATGTGTGAAAATTGAGGTGGCCGGCAATACCGACACGAAATGTGTTGATTTTCAAACTGAAGCCGGGGGGCGGGGCGGGGGGGGGCTGTATTTAGATGACACGTCTCATGGTGTCCGCTTGCTTGTGTTGCGTCAGGCTCAACAATTTTTAATATTTTGAACTCAGTCAAGTTTTTGACTAATAAAACGCCTGCTTCTATTGAGCAGTGTAATAATAATGACATGTACTCCTTGGAATCTGTTCCAAGCTCTTTAAATTAACCCATAGGACAACAGAGAGTAACTCTGGCAGTAATAATAATATTTGTATAAATATACCTTCATCTTGCCCATTAAATCAAGTTACTAGTAATGAAAAATGTAAAAGTAAGAATATTTTAAACGTGGTTCATCAAAATATACAGGGCATGTTAAGTATAGAACTGGAAATTGAGTTATTCATGAACTGTAATAATATTGATATTTTATGTATAACAGAGCACTTTTTAAAGAGTTATCAGTTCATGTTCAACTTTAATAACCACCACGTTGCTAGTTCGTTCAACAGAAAAACAGCTGATCGCGGTGGCTCCTTAATACTTGTAAATAATAGTTTTAAATATAAGGAACGAGTTGACATAGTGAGCCTGTCTGTTGAGCGTACCATGGAAATAGCCTGTATTGAACTTGAACAACTTATTGTAATGAGCGTATACAGACCACCAGATTCATCCTTTGATTTATTCGAAAAGAAAATGGATGAAGTGTTGATTAATATCAGCGATAAAAACAATTTTTTTATAATTTGTGGTGATTTTAATGTTAATCTGTTAGAGGATAATAATATTTGTACTAGATTAAAATCTTTATTTTTATGTCACAACATGAACTATCTGTTTTTGGAGCCTACTAGAATTACTGCAACATCTGCTACCTGCATTGACAATATATTTACTAACATTACGCCCATTTTCAAATCGGTCATCAATAAATTAACCTCTGATCACTCTGGTCAGATAGGTATATTCAATATTAAAATAAAAAAGGACCAAAAAGAGGATATTACATGTGTGCCCGTTAGTGACACTCGGCTTGAACACTACAGGAATAATATTTTAGATAAACTATGGGAAATACCATACAGTGACGATCCAAATTTGTTGTACAACTCAGTATTTAACCTTGTCAAAAATGAATATGATACTTACGGTATTTAAATCAAAAACTATAAAAGTTAATAACAAAGCTTTGTTTAGTGATTGGGCGACAGTTGGAATTCATAGGAGCAGACGAAGATTATATGAACTCTATGAAGAGAAATCATATAACAAAAATACGGCCTTTCTAGATTATGTTCGTAGTTATTCAAAAATGTTTAAACGCGTTTGTGCCGTAGCTAAATCTAATTTCATTAAAAACAAAATTGAATCTAGTAGCATTGTAATGAAAACGACTTGGCAAATTATAAACAGAGAGACTGGAAAGGCCAAAGCTACACATAATAACTTCAAGCTTAAGATAGATAATCAATTGCTAAGTACAGACCTAGAAGTAGCAAAAGCTTTCGAAAATTTCTTTACGGACATTCCAGTTTCAACAACCAAGTCTTTAAATTCATCTCCCGCTGCTGCTGAATCTATACTTAAACAAAACTTTGAGGATTGTAAAACAGATTTTAAATTTAACCACGTAAATAATGAAGACATTGTAAAAGCGTTTAAATCCCTGGAAATGAAAAAGACAGCTGACGCCCATGGTCTATCAGTAAAAAATATTAGTTCCATTGTAGATTGTATTGCACCTCACCTTTCTTGTATATTTAATCAATGTATAGATAATGGTGTGTTTCCTGACTTGATGAAACTAAGTAAAGTTATACCTTTATTCAAAGCTGGTAGTACATCAGTACCCCACCAATTTTAGACCCATATCGATACTACCAACGCTTAGCAAAATATTTGAAAAACTCATACTTAATCAATTGCAAAGTCATTTTTATCTCAATAATTTAATTCATATTGCTCAGTTTGGTTTCACAAAGGGTCGTTCAACAGCCGATGCTGGTGTTGAACTAATCGACAATATTTTTGATGCCTGGGAAGACGCAATGGATGCAATAGGTGTCTTCTGCGATCTATCCAAGGCTTTTGATTGCGTCCATCATGACACTCTTGTCAGGAAGTTACGCCATTATGGTGTAAAAGATCAGGCACTTGGCCTTCTGGAGTCATATCTAACAGATAGGGTTCAGATGGTCGATGTTAATGGGAAAAGATCTCCTGGGTCTTCAATAAGTATGGGCGTACCGCAAGGTTCAATTCTTGGTCCTTTCTTGTTTTTAGTATATATTTATGATTTACCTTACCTTGTTAAAGCAAAACATGGGTTAGTATTGTTTGCCGATGATACTTCTTTGATATTTAAAGTTAAAAGACAGCAATCAAATTATGACGAGGTAAACAATGTTATCTCTAGTATAGTGAACTGGTTTACTGTTAACAACAAAAAGAAAACTAAATGTATTAAATTCGTGTTACCCAATGTGAACCCGGTAACTACAGACATATTTATAAAAGGACAGAGATTGGACCTTGTGCAGTCGACTGTCTTTTTGGGCATTACTTTAGACGCCAAACTACAATGGGATCCTCATATAAATAAATTGTCGAACAGACTGAGTTCGGCAGCGTTCGCAGTTAAAAAAATTAGAGCTCTTACCGACGTAGACACCGCTAGACTAGTCTACTTTAGTTACTTTCATAGTCTAATGACCTATGGTATTTTATTGTGGGGTCACGCTGCGAATGCTAATAGTATATTTATTCTGCAGAAACGGGCTGTTCGTGCAATTTATAGATTAGGGCCTAGAGTGTCACTGAGGGAAAAGTTTAAAGAAATCAATATTCTGACATTTGTGTCTCAATATATCTATGACAATCTTGTGTATGTAAAAAGAAATATAACTAATTTTCAGAAGTACAGTGATATACACAATTTTAATACTAGAAATAAAGACAAGTTGGTTGCTTATGTAAGCCGACTACATAAAATTAGTAATTCTTTTAAAGGCAATTGTATACGCTATTACAATAAGGTCCCTACTGATATTAAAAACTTACCTTTAGACAAGTTTAAAATAATAATAAAACAGAAATTGTATAAAAAAGGTTACTATAGGATATCTGATTACTTAGAGGACAGATGTCCATGGGAATAGATTGTTTGAGTAACAGGCTGTTTCGATGTATAATTAGCATTCATTTTGTAATTTGACTATATTTTATTTAAAGAAGGAAACGCAAAAGATGCGACGACTGTGGAGTTTCTTCGGTGAGCTCTTCTCCACAGATTCCGCCATTGTGTTAGTGAACTCACCCAAAAAAATGTAATGACGGATCTAAGTGATGTAACAACATCCTATGGAAATAAATGATTTTTGATTTGATTTGATTTGATTTAATTTTGATTACAGGTTTCTGTACGGGAAATGGCGTGATGTAGTTTTTTTCTGAAACCTATCGTGTGTGTATCAAATTAAAGGGCTTCAAGAGCCTGTTCTAAAAATATACTACACCATTACCATATGGCCGCCTGTTTTCTAAAAACCCAAGAAATATTTTCAAAACAAACAAAGTTTGGACTCCTCGAAGTAGGAGACGGATTAGTAAAGAGGATCTATACAGACCATAAGAGTGAGTGAACTATTTTAATGAAAAGTCAATAGATTGTATTTTAAATCGCAAAATGTAGTTTACAAAGTTATTGGTGCGGCTACTTTACTACTTGATTTTGATTGAATCTAAAATACTTACCTGTAAATTGGTTTAAAGTCCCCCCTGTTAGCGAGGTCTACTGCCCACAGCACAGGGCCACTAGTTTAAATATACCGCCAGGGATACAGGTAAATAAAAAACTAAATATACAAATGTGATGATTTTCATTAATGTATGTGTTAGTTCTTAATCGTTCATTACTTTATAATGACTTTGTCCTGGCAACACTGCCACTTGTGCGTGATTGGTTGTTAATCTAACGACCAATCACGCAGTATGACTTGCACTTGAACCTATGTGGCACTTGTTTTATTTTTGTTTTTGTTTTTTTTTTGAGATGGTTTTTTTGGTTGAGTCTACCGATGAAGGTGACTCAACCAGTCGGGGAAGTCGCGAATGTAAGAGGCGCAAAGGCAAGCGTCCAAAGGACCGGTCTCCGACACTTTATACGGGGAGACGCGGCCGTAAGATTGGAAGGAGCTTCACTGCGTCTGCATGCGTGGTAGAAGAGATGCGGCCAACCGGGGTTCCAGTTGCGCCTTTGATACCTGAACAGACCACGCTGTCACCAACCGAGCCTCCGAGTCAGCTGGAACAAACGACACCGCAGCTTCCGCCTGGACAACCGACTTCCGGTTTTACTGTAGACGAGGTACTTAAGATTATAGTTGATTAAGGAAAGTTAATGAATGTGCTTGTATTTACGAGTGGGACCAGAAGCAGACCATACATTTGCTCTTCAAAAACTGGATGGCCTCGCAAAGAAGTGGTTCGAGGCTTTTCCGTCAGTCAGTTACAACTGGGACGAGTGGCAGACAAGGCTTCGGAAGGCATTTCCTAACGAACAGAATTATGGTCGGCTTCTAGAAGAAATGCTTGCGCGCACCACGCGTATTAATGAAAATTTTCCAGAGTACTTTTACGACAAATTAACATTACTGAATCGGTGTGAAATCAAAGGTCAAAAAGTCGTGGACTGTGTCATTCATGGTATTCTTGACAAGTCTGTCAAAAATGGCGCGCAAGCATTGAACTGTAAGGAACCAGAGGACCTCCTGGGCTTTCTCAATTCGCAACGACCTAATGATTTGACTTAATTTAAAAAACGCACTGAACAAAGTCAACATAATCGAACCGCCAACCCTGTTTCGAATACTGGCGAGGCTGGCATGACTTGTTTTAATTGCCGGTCAAAAGGACACTCTTTTCACAAATGCCCAAACCCAATAATTAAATGCCAGAAGTGTTCTCGAGTAGGGCATGACTCTACTACATGTAAACTTCCTCCTCTGGTAACCAGACAGACGAATGACAGTAACACCAATTCAGGGGACAGACAGAAAGACTTTGACAATCTCAACTGCCAATAGCACTAATGATAAATTTTATAAAAAGGTAACTGTAAATGACCATGATGTTCTTTCATAGACTTTGGTAGTGAGTGTCCCTGATGCGCGAATCCGAGGCTCAACTACTACAGTTACCTACATTCTTTACTCAACTTCCTGCAATCAAGGGATTTGGCAATTCTTCCGTATTGCCTTTGTATAGGAGTTTCGTAACATTGAAACTGGATGATGTTGAAGCAGTGGTCGAAGCTCTTAAGTCCATGATGAATTCTTACGAACCCCGCTTCTCATTGGCCAAGATTTTACGGAGTTACCGTTTGTGACCGTTTTGAAAGACGCCAATAAGCTTCTTTTTTACAAGAGCCCTGCAGACAGCAAAGCGACCCACGACGACAAAAGTATTAAACTTATGACTGTGAGCCCTACCACAGTAGAGAGGATTAGCTTAGTTGAGATATGTACAGAGGAGCCTACTTTCTGTGGTGATGTTTATGTGGAGGGTTATAGTTGTGTGGAACCGGGTAGAGAATACCATCTGCACCAAGGTGCTTACCGCATACGTCAGGGTAGGGGTCACCTAGTCGTAGCCAACTTTAGGTCAGAGACATTAGAACTTTCTCCAGGCTTGTTGCTGGCCCGAGCGACTCCTTTGGTAGAAAGAACAATTTGTAGTGTCAATCGGATTTGCAGGGATTTGTCTTCAATGGAACCGATAAATAGGGACAATATCAAAGTCGGCAAAGGAATTAGTGAAGACGATCTGGATAGACTTCATCAGTTGTTACAGTCGTACCGTGACTGTTTCGCAATGAACCTTAGTGAAATAGGTCTTGCGAAGAATGTAGAGATGAGCATTGATTTAAATGACGATAGACCGGTGGTGTACAGGCCGTATTGTCTGTCTTTTTCTGAAAGGGAGAAAGTGCGGGTCATAGTTGACGAGTTGTTACAAAATGATATAATCCAAGAATCAGATTCAGAATTCGCAAGCCCCATTATAATGGTAAATAAAAAGTCAGGGGAACAGCGCCTTTGCGTAGACTTCAGGGCACTAAATAACAAGACCAAAAAGGATTGTTTCCCTTTGCCTCTGATAGAAGATCAGTTGAGTAATCTTAGCGGTAATCGATTATTTACATCATTAGATCTAGCGTCAGGCTACTATCAGGTCCCCATGACACAAGAGAGATGACGCTACACGGCATTCGTGACACCAGATGGTCACTTCGAATTCAAGCGAATGCCGTTCGATCTTGCCAACGCGCCGGCGGTATTTCAGCGGCTTATTAATAAAATGCTTGGCTCCGCGCTAGCCTATCTAGACGACATTCTTGTGCCATCAGATAGTATAGAAGAGGGATTTAAAAGACTCGAGGATGTCCTCAAGTTGTTACGTGAATTCGGATTAACTCTAAAGCTTTCGAAATGTAGGTTTTTTGATAACGTAATTAATTACCTGGGTTACGAAATTTCCGTTGAGGGAATACGACCTGACGAACAAAAGATTTTGGCTGTAAAGGACTTCCCTGACCCGAAAAATGTCCATGAAGTCCGTCAATTCCTGGGATTAGCTGGGTATTTTAGGAAGTTTGTGAGGGGCTTTGGTGATATTGCGCGTCCTCTCACAAATTTATTAAAGAAGGACGTTACTTTTCAGTGGACTGACAAAGAATCTGACGCATTCGCCCGACTCAAAGACAGACTGATAGAACGACCCATTCTGGCCCTTTATAACCCCAAATTAGACACCGAGCTGCATACGGACGCCAGCTCGTTAGGTGTAGGTGGCATACTGCTTCAATGGCAGGAAAATCCACGCGTTCTTAAACCAGTTACCTACTTCAGTCGGCAGACTACGCCTGAGGAACGACACCTACATTCTTACGAGCTGGAGACCCTGGCGATTGTCTGCTCGCTGCGGAAATTTAGAGTTTATCTTTTAGGGATAAACTTCAAGGTAGTGACCGAATGACGAGGAATCAAAAGACATAAAGAAAAACTTTGTTATGAAAGAGCATAGAGTTTACAGAAAAGTTGACGACAAATTATTTCTCGTGGTACCTCGTAGTGCGTAGTTTCAGATTTACCGGTCTAGTCACGATGACATCGGGCATTTAGGTGAAGCTAAAACAATTGAGAATATTCAGGCTCATTACTGGTTCCATAAGTTGCGCAAATTTGTAAAAAAATATGTACGATCATGTATTCAGTGCGCATATAATAAAGATAGTGCTAAAAATCTGAAGTCTGGGTATTTATACCCCATTCAGAAGGTAGACGTCCCCTTACACACTGTCCACGTGGACCACCTGGGCCCATTTATAAAAAGTAAGAAAGGGAACGCCTATATTTTGACCGTCGCTGATAGTTTTACAAAATATGTTTTTGTGAAACCTGTGAAGGACACTAAAACAAAAAGTATCCTGAAAGTGCTTGAAAACATCTTCTATGATTTCCGGTTACCTTCTCGAATAATATCCGACCTCCTTCACTTCAGGTGCTTTTAAAGAGTTTTGCGGCCTTCACGGGATCAAACACGTTCTAAATGCAGTCGCGTGTCCCAGATCCAACGGTCAGGCCGAACGCTTTAACCAGACGATACTAAATTCATTGACAAAACAAAATACTGGCAAGGATGAACGTGACTGGGACACGTGGCTAGGGAAAATACAGTGGGGTATTAATAATACTGTTAATGCTTCCACTCAAAAAACGGTATCGAAGGCTTTGTTTGGCTGTAGGTTTCCCGACACCTTAACCAACAAATTAGGAGTTAGTTCTGTTGAAACCTCTGGTGAAGACATAACCTCCATTAGAAAAGACATTAGCGCTAATATAGAAGCCGCCCAGCAGAAACAAAAGCTACGCCATGACCGTGGACGAGCACCCGCTGCCGTTTATAAAGAGGGAGATTTGGTCAAAATCACTAGAACCAATTTTTATAATAAAGGTAACAGTAGTAAGTTATTGTCCAACTTCATAGGACCATATAAAGTTGTAAAAGCTCTCGGAAATGATAGATATAAGATAAGTAATGTCCCCGGATTCAAAAATAAAAGTAAATCGTTTGAGACTGTTGTTGCTGCGGACCGTGTTAGACCGTGGATAAATACAGGCACCGTTTTAAATTCAGCTGACAAATATAGCGAAGGTTCGGCAGAGTCATCTGATTACGATTACGATAGTGATGATAATCTACCTCTGTCTCGTTTGCAGCAGCAGCCTCGGTAGATAATTAAAGATTAAAATAGTCAACCGAATGTGATGATCGTTGGTTTTATAATTATAATATTGCACAAATTAATGTAGAGTAAAATTAAGAACTTAGTTAATGACTATTTCTTCAAAGTGTTGTTCTCGGCTTAATTGCCGAATGTGTTTAATTAAGTTGTGTATGCATTTGGTATCGATAATATTAATGTACCAAGTTTCTTACGCATGTTGTTTATGGCATCTAAATAATTTTGTAGACTGGGGCCCGCTTTCTTCGAACTACTGTGACGCGTCGGTTAAAGTAATAAGTCGGTCTCCCGTCTGACAGCTGATTAATATTACCGACGGTTCGAAGTAACCGACCCTAACACTAGCATATTGTGCACCAGGAGTTGCCCTATTGCGGATGGCCGAATGTGATGATTTTCATTAGGTAATGTTTGTGTTAGTTCTTAATCGTTCATTACTTTATAATGACTTTGTCCTGGCAACACTGCCACTTGTGCGTGATTGGTCGTTAATCTAACGACCAATCACGTACGTTTTTGGAGAAAGGACAGCGGACGCCGCAGGACGCCGGTGTTGATTACTCTTGAGCTAAGAGGAGATAATTACTAGACGATTGATTAAAAGACTTGTATTCTCATGATAACAGAATAAATACTTGTTGCAAACTGAACTGAGTTGTGATTTATCAAACAAAAAACAGATTTATGATAAACAACCTGTCAAACCAACATAAAGAAAAAAATAAACTGTTTAGTCCCATGTGATTTGATAACCCTAGGAGGGGCTGCCATTAGAAACACAATTAGAAGCAGAGTGGCAGCAATTAGCGACGTTCGGACTTTGGACATTTCAATATTTTTAAAATTGTTGTATGTTCAAAATTGGGTAAAAAAATAATCATAGATTCCTGAATAAATGAAGCGTCGAAAAATAAATACACCAAATACTTTAATGTTCTAATTACGACAGTTAGATCTTCTAAAGTTGGAAATAGCGTTAGGTGGCGGCAGATACCCACAATCACCCTACCCAATAGTGTAGTGGGTACGCACAAGCGGTCATTGACCCGAATGTAACCGCGAACTGAATAGAGGTCGGGGCCGCCACCATGATACGCTAAGCGACAAAAATTTCGAACGTTGCTCGCATTAAGTAAGTATCGCTTACCCTATCACGAGCGTACAGTGGTAGACGGAGTCAATGTTAGTGTGGCAATAGCTTACCCACTAGCGTTCCAACATCCTCCCTCCCTAGACATATTTTGAATAAAATTCGCGTTTCAGTTCTGTGAAAAAAACTGAATATTTAATTTAATATAAAGTTAATTAGGTAAATTTTGAGGTTTTTAGGTTAAGGTTCTTTCACAATTTATTGTTCTTAGGAAAACTTCACTTTAAAGTCTTATACAAACTTACTGGCAAGCTGGCTCAATTCCCTTTTGGTTTGTTTTTCGTTTTGGATCTTAACCGTGAACGATTGTCCGTTGGCTATCTAGACTAACAATATATATGTATATCAATTTAGCTATTTACAAATCTTCGAATTTTTATGTATTATAACCTGTGAATTGTGTTGAGTATGATTTCCCCAGATTTCGGGTACGTATTTGTTCGACTCGTAGTTTTCTGCATTCGATTATCTATAGATACTTCTGTACTTCTGTGTTCTTTCCTTCCATCCTTCCTTCCTCCTATGCAATGTCTCGTGATGACTAAGTACTCCATCAGAGCCTCCTGCCTTCGCGGCGGCGTGGCGGATGCAATGGCGGAAACATTGTCGACGAATTATTCTTATTATATTGACGACCCGAATGGCCGAGTCGGCAGTGACCCTGCCTACAAAGCCAAGGGTCCCGGGTTCGAGTCCCGGTGGGGGAAAATATTTGTTTGATGAGAACGGATGTTTGTACCCTAGTCATAGTTTTTTATCTATCGAAGTATAATATTTATCTATATAAGTAGATATGTGTATCGTTGTCTAGTACCCAAGATACAGAGAATCCTAGTTTGGGGCTAGATCAATGTGTGTAAATAGTGTCCAAGGTATTATTATATTATTATTATTATTATATTTGTTTACTAAGACAATTATTTTTCTACAGGGTCTTCCAACCGCCTCCAGACCACAGAGACTCTTAAAGTTTTGGTCTTCCTACACCGCCTGATCTCTACCACTACCTGCTGACCGGGTGGTACCACTCTCTGCTGGCCACCCTACCACACCAGACTCCTGTTGATACAACTCCCGGCTTCCAGACTCAACGCACCTCCGCTCCTCCACATCACGCTGATGTATCAAGACTCCGGGGAGTGCTGGTGACTCAGGATATGTAAATTCACGCTGTTCCACGAAACTCTCGACTAGCTGCGGCTTTTCCTTAATAAACAGCGCATATTGTAAATAACTTCTTAATTTTATTTTCTAGGCTAATAGATAGAAATTAGCATAGCCACAACCGTTTCATTCTTCCTGTTTACATCTGGCTCATAGTAATTAGCAGAACGTGGCTTTGGGATTTAATGTGTATTGTGTATGTGTTTGCATCTAAGGCACATATTGGGAGCTGCTTCATATACTACCTATATACGAGTGCGACACTGAAATTGTTTAGAACTGGCCACGTGTAAATAATATAATAAAAAATCAGTTAAAATTTTGAAAATTGAATGTTTTGCCAATATTATTGTGTATGTTTTTTATTCATTTGTCATTTGCTTTACGATTTGGCGGCCAATTGAAAATTGTCTGTGTCACTGTGAATTTAACGCGAGAATATTTTCGTGCAATGATTTTTTATGACTTTCGTTGTCATTTAAGTCAACAAGGAAGTTATTATAGACTTCGATTGGCCTTTCACGATGAAGCCCCATCTCGTGCCACTGTTTTCGACTGGTTTACTGAGTTTAAACGTGGTCGTACTAATCTCCCCGATGATCTGTGTGAGGGACGGCCTTCTACGGCGACGACTGAAGATAACATCAGTGTTGTGCGGCATATGATAGAGACTGACAAAAGAGTGACCTATAAGCAGATTCGGGCAAGTTTAGGCATCGGTATGAGCCAAGTGCACAAAATCCTCCATGAATATTTAGCGGTTAGGAAGCTTTGTGCCCGGTAGATACCTCATGATTTGACCGAGGCCCAAAAACTCCGTCGTGTTGATTGGTGCCGTGAAATGGTTCAAAGATTTAACGGAGGTGAGTCAAATGCTGTGTTCGACATACTTACGGGTGACGAAAGCTGGATTTACTGTTATGATCCCGAAACCAAAAGACAGTCTGCTCAGTGGGTGTCCTTCCGAGGAGTTGCCGACTAAAGTGAAGAGAGGTCGAAGCGTGGGAAAAAAGATGGTGGCCTCGTTCTTCGGAAGGACCGGTCATTACGCGGCAGTTGTTTAAGAGACTCGAAAAACAGTTAAGTCGGACGTGGAATTACTAGGTCACCCGCCATATAGATTGCGGTTTTTATTTATACCCGAAAATAAAAGAAAAACTTCGAGGAAAACGTTTTATGGACGCCGATGAAGCAGAGAGAAGAGACCCCTAAAGACGAATGGGCAAAGTGCTTTTCTCGGTGGTTCCATCGGATACAGAGATGTATTGACGTGAATGGACACTATTTTGAAAAGATATAATAAAACGAATAACTTGCTAGTGTGCTCAGTTTTTGATTTTCTAAGAATTTATAGTTTCGCCTGCCGACCCGAATGGCCGACTCGGCAGTGACCCTGCCTATGAAGCCGATGGTCCCGGGTTCGAGTCCCGTTGGGGGCAAATATTTGTTTGATGATAACGGATGTTTGTACCCTATTAATGGTTGTTTATCTTTCTAAGTTTAATATTAAGCTATAAGTATGTGTATCGTTGTCTAATACCCAAGAAACAGGGAATCCTAGTTTGGGGCTAGATCAATATGGTGTAAATAGTGTCCAAGGTATTAAGGTATTTACAGGCGCAAGATACTTTGTTAGTGAGTAGAGTAAACTACGTTTATTTTATTGATATCTATCGACCTATATAAACAATATTCCGCTGCTTATAAAATCTTAAATATAAACTAAGGGAAGTAAAGCGTAAGTTCATATTGAAGTAGCGTCTTTATAAGAGAAGTTTTACTGGCTCCCGCCACAGGTAATTTGAAACGATTAGCACGCAACTTAGTTTGACAGTTCGACGCAGCGTAATCGAACTATCGAAAGGATCGGCGAACTTTCTATCGAGTTACTTGACTGACCTGCGGAGTTAGTGCTCGCAACGTAAGATAAGTGAGACCCGGATGAGCAGATCTAACTCATGGCTTCAAAATTCGAAGTCAAAATTTCTTTATTACTGTTGATATTCACATTAGACGCCAAAGTTAACTTGGCACCTCGCTCATATGACGTCCTACTGACGCGTCGAGGGAGAGAGCGAGAGTGAGAGGGAGGGGAACGCATTCCTCGCGGGTGTCAAGTAACTTTGTACATAGTAAACGTATTTTTTTGCCTCTTCTCTATAATTGACCACTGTGGCCGAATACAAGACTGCTGGTCAAATAAAGTACTGCTTAAGGCCCGGTTCTGGCTGTTGAGGTTTCGCCCGTCGTCGTCTTCTGGCGGGGTAGTGGAACAGGCGAGGTAGCGGGCGACGAGGAATAGCATCGAGCCGCCCGGCGACGTTAAAAATTTGATGTATATTCGAATTTACTGAAAAACGGAAAAAAGCTATTTATTGAAATTAAAGGATTGATAAAGAGCTCTAAAAGAGGAAATTTAAGTATAAATATATGAAAAAAAAATCAGTAATTTTATTACTTTTTAATATGGACTGTGTTCAGAATTTTTACGATTGAGGCAAATTAATCCAATCATGTAACGACACAGTATTTAAACTAGATTATCTCATTGTGAAGAAAAAACATATTTTTTTTAGACCGATGAATTTAGTGGAAATAATTTTGTTGATTTTTTTACAAAAGCGCTCTTCAGTGGTTTTGGGCGATCTTGGGCCTTAAATGTCATATGGCGCAATGATTTCCCCCGAGCGCTAGACGGTGTCACCATGACTTGAGTGTCCCTCAAACTTTGAGCGAGCCAAAAGGGAAACAGAGTTCGTCGGACTCACCGGTACCGACCAGATGCAATCTATCGTTGTTATTGAATGACAATACAAATTGTATTCAATGTCGTCCTCCAAAACGGCTAATACTGCTGTAGAATTTTTATTCCATCGCTGTACGAGCCAACGAGCCCTGACCGCTACGACTCCTGAATACAGATGTAACTTGCATACTAAGGGTGATTCAGAAAGGTGTTGTCCGAATTTCGTAGGGTTATTGGGCCACTTTTGCGTACTTACCTGGAGCCCGCCCTTCCTAAGAGTTATGGGGAAATGAGAAAACTAGTTGTTTTCATTGATTTCATCTAAAAATCTGATTGATTCGGTTTTATACTAAAGGTGGTTGAGTGAGATGTCTCCACAGTATTTCTGTTACACCCATCCTGTATACTTACTAGGATTTCGGACCAACTTAACATTCCGTCCTATCACGCTATGTTTGGTCGGGTAACGTGACGGCACTGAATCTTAAGAACCCGTCAAAAGAGAGTGTAGCTTAAACCTATACCAATCTTTGAGTAGGTTCCTGCGGTAGTGACTGGGTGCGGGGGGAGTGAATAAAGTTATTCGCTGAGCTGACTCAAGCCATTCCGCACCCACTCGGAAAAAATATTCATTCAAATATGGAGTTAAGGGCTGAATATATGCTAATGGCATTGAGAATTAGACGAAGAAAACAATTACCCGTCGCATCGCGTCGAAACAGACTGACGCATGCTCCCGCGCAGAGCCCCGCGGGGCAGCCCGAGCTCCGAGACCGAGAAAATTATAGAAAATATTACTAAACTCCTGTAATAATAACATTAAAAATAAAATAAAACAACAAAAAAAATCCCTTTTTTACCTATTTTTGCGTGTAAGTTTCATATAGGAAACTGATTTCGTCTCCGAGCGCTTGTTCATTTAGTTGAATAATAATGCATTGCGAAAAATATTTTTAAGTATTAAATATAACAGATATCCGGTAATTTTAAAAGTCCATTCTTATCTCTAATCGATCTTTTATAACATATATTTATCCTACATTTTTATGTTGTCTAGTTTAGCCTAGAATTGAAGCTAAAGATGCATTTCTGGCCATATTGAATCCCTTAAGTTGTGCTCTTGTGCCATTCAGAGACGTCACGAAAACACACCACTCCCGCACAGTGGTGCTGTGCAGGATTCCTGCAGACTTTTGTGTGCCTTATCATCAGTTGAGTTAACAGCCTATTCATTTAATTGAACGGCGCCGTTCAGTCATTTACTGAATGGTTTAGCCTACGCTTATTGGCTAAATAAAGAGACTGTTAGGGCGAAGTGGGTGGTCAGGGTAAGTAAAGGATAAAGGGAGGAGGGAGGAACAACAAAATCCAAAGGCAGTAGCCCTATTCCTAGTTGGAAAATGAAGCTAGCTGGCTGCGACATATATTTTCAATAGCATTTCACATACACGATACAAGTGGCAACACTGATCGCGTCAATATAAGCTCCTGTGTTTTTATTCCCATGAAATAGTTGCATGCATACAATATCATAAAAAATGCATTATCATAAAATTTAAATGGTTTTCTAGCACAGTGTGAATGTTAAAACTACAGTAAAAGTTTTTTCTAGTTAAAATCAATGTTATAAACTCAAAATCAGTGCAAAAACCAACTGTGAAACGAATAAAAAAACTACCCTCAAAAATAATATACATTCTAACCAACTGAATTATGGCTAGGATTTATCCTGCATAAACTGTTAAATTCTTAACCATGAGCAGTGAAAATATGGCAATCGGTTCTAACAGCAACACACCTACGCCTGTTCCTAAAACAGGAACACCAAAAAGATATATCCAACAAGTGTTTCACCCGAGTATGTTCAACTGGCAGTCAGTTGACAGTACTGTACAAAAAACAGTACAGTACTGTAAACAAAAATAGTCAGAGAAAAACTACCAAACTCATTGATGGTGTACTGCTGGCTAAATCTGAGTACTCCTATAGAATTGTCACCAAAAACCAGCTCCGAATAAACTGCAATACTATTGAGACCTATAAAAAACTCATTCAATTGGTAAGAGAAAAGAAACTCCAGAATGACCAGAACTTACAGAGATAGGATCAGCCATCATCAAAACCAGCTGGCTTCGACACTCAATAACATTCCATTACCTTACTTACATTACCAAAGGAGATTGAAAAGAAAGTATGTTTGGGACAATGTATAGATAACCCAAAATGGCTACCAAACAATGGAATGGAATGCTTAAAGAGGCATAAACCTTCATAAAAACTGCTCATAGTTGTAAAAACGATTGCAAGTTGGCCATATACATAAAAAATAAGCATTTCACATATATGTTTACGGCTAAAGCTAGGTGTGAAACTAAACTTAAGTTTAGCCGGCTAGTGTTAAGATTAATTTCGAGCCTCGGCTAATGTCCGAAATAATGTTCATTGCGATAAATGATTTCAAAATTAGTCGGCTAAACTGCAGTTTATTCTCGACGCTGTTGAGGCTAAAGATGGGTGAGAAAATATGGTTGACATTAGCCGACTAAACTTAAGTTTATTTTTCAGTATACCTAGGCTAATGTTGAAAAATTACCGTCTTAATCTGGAATAAGTGATGATAATGATTCGGAGCCAGATAACACTGCGGTAGCTTAGGTGAAGAATAAAGGATCCTTCGTGTTAGGTTTAACATGTAAGAACAACAAAAACTTACTTATACTCGTCTTATTATAGTTTTTGTTGTTCTTACAAGTTCAACCTAACACGAAGAATAAAGGGCGCTTCGCTTCGCTCACCCCCTTTACCCTTCACCTAAGCTACCGCAGTGTTTTGCCCTGATATTAGAAATAACTTTCTCATCTGAATAAAATTACCCCGCCCCGCTCCCCGTAGTCGCACGAATACATTTCAACATTAGCTAACTAATGTCCAATATTATCCGAAACGCATCGGCTAATGTGCAGTCTAGCCGATTAAAGATGACATTCGTTATCACAAACGAACATGACTTCGGACATTAGCCGAGGCTCGAAATTAATCTTAAGAATAGCCGGCTAAACTTAAGTTTCGTTTCACTCGTAGATACGAGTAAGATTAAGCCATATTCGACCACGCTGGCTCAGTGCGGGGTTTTACGCCCACTACCACGTAGCGATAGTATCCGGGACCTACAGCTTAACGTGTATTCCAAAACACTGAATATCCGATAATGTACTTAAGATAAATTAATTACCTCCTGTGAGAAGCAAGCGTGAAACCCATTAGACCACGGAGCCCTTTCACATAAGTCAATATAAAAACATTTCACATGAGTAAATATAATACCAAATATAACACAACGCAATAACGAATGAAAGCTGCGCTGTTGTGATATAATCTATTGTGTAATAATATCAATTTGTGCTGGTGGCAGCAAGAATAAAAGGTGAAAAGCTGAGGTCAGTTTTCCGATTACAGGCAAGCAGGTTATAAAACAAATGTGACAGTCCTGTAATCTTAAAAGGATAGTCCACTGACTACCACCCTCGAGAATGTGAGATGGATCAGAATAAGATATTCCTGACGTACCTAAATCTGAACTCATTCTTGTACCTATGTCAAAAAGGTAATGTTTTTGAGCGTATGCGGGCAAGCTAGTAAATACCAATCCAAAAATACACATATCATAATAACACGTTTATGTTACGATTATGTCAAAACTACCAAAAAGCTGTAAACGCAGTAGGTTTTTAGGGTTCCGTACCCAACGGGTAAGAACGGAACCCTATTACTAAGACTTCGCTGTCCGTCCGTCCGTCCGTCCGTCCGTCCGTCCGTCCGTCTGTCACCAGGCTGTATCTCAAGAACCTAGCTAGCTAGAGAGTTGAAATTTTCACAGATTATGTATTTCTGTTGCCGCTATAACAACAAATACTAAAAAACAGGATAAAATAAATGTTTTAGGGGGCTCCCATACAACAATACCACATACAAACTTATGGATGCACCTGGTTACGTACATGGAGTGTGAAAGTAACCGCACCAATAACTTTGTAAACAATATTTTGCTGTGTAAAATCCAAACTCTTCACTCCACACCATCGCTTCCATTGAACGGTGGTACGGAACCCTTCGTGCGCGATTTAGACTGGCACTTGACCGGTTTTTTAGGGTTCCTAAGGGTACCAAACGGGACCCTGGTATCTGCTGTATGCCATGAACCATAACAGGTAGACAGTGAAAAGGTTTTACAGAATTTGTATTTTAACAAATAATAGACAACACGCAATTTTAAAAACCCCCACACCAAAGAAATCTTTTCTCCGCGTTTTTTCTTTTACGACGATTGAGCCCTTGTCGGAGCTGCACTTGACAGATTTTATATTTTTTTTCTTGTTATTTATTCTACAACCCAGCGACCAGCCCCTATTGTCATGCACAGAAGTCATCACCATCCTCAACAAAAGTCAGCCAGTTGCTGCCACGGAATAGGCAGTACGATGATGTAATCTAACGCACGACCTTTTCGTCCTAATGTATGTTCGGGGAGAGTCGACAAGAATTAACAAAAAAGGTCGCAAGTGACTGTCGCTTACGGCGTGTGTGTGCATGTGTAACGTGATGTGATATCGATCTCACAAAGGCTACGTTTACACAACATGTTCTTATGGGAACGCAATCCATCAATTGCGATTGGGTATAACACGCCGTGCAAACGTGGCCTTCGTCAGATACATAATAAACGTCACCTGGCATGACGCCTTAATATTGCAGCCTGTATGAAGACCGTGGTCTACTGAACACACGCTCGCAGGTTATGCAGGAGTTACGGGTTCAATTCTTGGTGCCGACCATGAGATAAGAAATGTCGTACATTTTACGAAGGTGAAGAAAAAAAACGTGAGGGAATCTTCATATCTCCAATTCTCCATTACTGTGGCGATGGGCAAGCCCCCTGTACGTAAATCGAACTATTCAATCACAAGCTCATCTGTGATTCTGCCACCCTATATGGAAAACGAGTACGTTTTGTTGTTACATTATAAGACAGCCCGCTTTTATTTTTAACCGACTTCAAAATGGAGGAGGTTCTCAAATCGACTGTTTTTTTGTGTGTTTGTTACTCGATTATTTCGTCAATTATGAATTGATTTTGATGATTCTTATTTTCATTGGTAGGTCATACTTCAGAGATGGTCCCGTATAAATTTTACCAAAATCGTTATAGCGCTTTTTGAAAAAATCAACAAAAACAAAAATATATATACGGATGACATTTTGGTTTGTGGTTCCGTTCAGCAAAAGTTTTCATGAGGACTTTCCGTGTATATAGACGACATTTGCTTCCCGACCGGCAACTTGAAGGCCGTTTTTTTACTAGGTGAATTATTTCATCCGCTCTCCCCGAATGTGTTAGTGAAGTGTTGGGCGGTTACGAAATACTATGTTCTGGTCATTACGGAATTGTATGTGTTTGTTGTGACACAAGACCAACTTAGTACAAAACGCGAGTATGGTCCGATTCGTTCGGGCCTTCAGTGCGATTACGTGGGCTATTTTGCTACAGAGATGTGTGGGCAGGTATTTTTAGACGTGAAGTTTTCTTTGTTGTTCGGAATAAATAGCTGCGGCGATGGAATTGCCTTCCTGTCATGTTAAATTGGTTATTAACTAACCAGCTGAAGAGGGTACAACTGTGCCATTACTACCCCTTATGGGAAAAGAGGGAGTAAAAAGGAGGTAGAGGATTAGTTTAGTAAGTAGGAAAGTGAAAATTTAAGTTTCACTTTTTATTTATTGCCAAAAACAATATAAATGTCGCAGTAAATCAGATACTTAACTAACTCTCTTGACCGCTAATTATATCGACGTTTAACAAAGTCACTAAAATTCAGTCAGAGAAGTGAGTGAACGAAACGTTTAACGAGTTGTCTAAATGTTCCTAGGCAACAAGACATATACAATATAACATTTTTTTTTAATGTTTACTTAAGTTTATGTTTTAGATATTTTTGTTGATCTTACATGTTCAACCTAACACGAAAGGAGGCTTCGCTTCGCTCACCCCCTTTACCTTTCACCTTAGCTACCGCAGTGTTTTGCCCTGATATAAGCTGTGCAAATCAACTGCTGTCGTGACGCTATCTTGTTTTCCAACACGCCGGCTTTCGGTTGGACAGATTGTTAAACGTTTTCGACGATGCTTTATTTAACCTAGGTTTGCTGGAAGAAATCTCTTTTTAGAGATAAGCTCGCCTTTGCTTATTACATTACTTTTAATTGTCTGTAACTTTATATTATCTATGCAATAAAGAATAAAAGAAAAAGAAAGAAACCAATTTTTCTGAAAGTAAATCGTTAAAAGACAGGCCTTTTCCTTCCTTCCAAAGTGGAAAAAATGGTGTGTGTGCTTGTGTGTGTGTGTCTTTCTAACATTTAAAGTAAGAGAGTGAAAAATATAAAATAAATATGTTGTGTTTCTCAATAAACAATTTCAACGAAAATTAGTTTGAACAAAATAAAATGGCAAGTATTTAATCGCATATCAAAAATACTGATTTGCACAGCAAAAAAGGATCAGCCAAAACACTTTTTATGTTTTAAATATTTTATGTATACTCCAGTTTATGTTTTAAGTATTTTTTGTTGTCCTTGCATGTTCAACCTAACACGAAGGATAAAGGGGGCTTCGCTTCGCTCACCTTCTTTACCCTTCACCTAAGCTACCACAGCATTTTGCCCTGATATTTGCTGTGCAAATCAGTATTTTTGATATGCAGTTTAATATTTCCCAAATAAAATAAGCAGTTTTAAGATATAAAACATTTATTAAAAACCCCAAATATAACTTTGTCATTCATACAAACACTATGAAAAACAAAGAAATTATTTGCTGGTGAAGAATGATAGTGATATTTTGGCTAGGTGTATCAGGTGTATGTGAAGTGAGTACCTTCCTAGTTTATTTATTTAGGCTTATATTCAAAATTTTTTACGGAACCCTACATGTTCTAAGTCCGCCATGCACTTGGCTGGTTTTATTTATATTAATTAAGCTCTAGCTTTCTCTCCAAACACAAAAAGCGTTTGCGGGCAGGATTACAAAAGTCGCCAAGCGAAAATACATCTTTATCAAATGGTAAAGGTATAACGGCCCGTCACCGTGTCGCGTTCCGTAGTCGAACGGTATAACGGCCCGTCACCGGGTCGCGTTCCGTAGTCGAACGGTATAACGGCCCGACACCGTGTCGCGTTCCGTAGTCGAACGGTATAACGGCCCGTCACCGTGTCGCGTTCCGTAGTCGAACGGTATAACGGCCCGTCACCGGGTCGCGTTCCGTAGTCGAACGGTATAACGGCCCGTCACCGGGTCGCGTTCCGTAGTCGAACGGTAAAACTCTTCAACATTCAAAATCGATATTTTAACAATTTTGGGCCTTCAGCTTAACCAGCGAGCTATTATCTCTAATAAGAGAGCTCTTCCTGCAAACCAAATTAGGATGAGAAAGGTCGGTTGCTGAGCTGAGTTACTTTGATCAAATTGACTACAAAGCGAAATTTATTCAGATTAGTCAAAGTCGAAATTTCTTTTTGACTTTAGACATTAACATATTCTTAGTAATGTATTTCTAATAACACCATAGAATCATAGCATCTTCACAACTTAGACCTGACAAGTTAATCCCGTCTAGCCGATATTTTATTTCACAGTTTAAAAAAAAAAATCGCCAGGTTTTGGATGTTTATATGAGTGTGATGTCGCTGTTTCTGTTTCCCAGTGTGGTGTCAGAAACAATGTATGTGCCTGTATATATTAATGGTTATGCTTACAGTAAGTTCAACTAAAACTTGGCACTTCAGCCAGAAGTCTGTTTGCATTAGAATTGCAGACAAATATTAACTACCACCATGCATTATTCCGCACGCCAAAACAAACCAACGAAACAAGTAAGCAACACGAAAAACAAATGCATTTTTTTTTGTATTATTTCACTGCCGATCACGCAACGAGGACTGCGTCATTGTGCAGTACGACTACGGTATTCTTGCCTGTACTTGACTGACTAAGGCCACACATATACACTTAAACTTTATCATGTCACACATCCCTGAACAAAGACTAGTGACCAACGCCTTATGTACTTACATAAGATCGTATTTTTTTTAACTGTTTTCAGATTTTTCCCATAATTTACTCTTCGTGATTCAACTATGTGCCAAATTTCAAGTTTCCAGGACATCTTGATCAATTTCAGCGACTAAAACCAACGATAATAATAAATATTATAATAATACATTTTAAAGGACAATCCTACACAAATCGAACTAGGCCTTTACTGAGCTCAACAAGGCTTGTGTTACGGGTACTAGACGACGATATATTTAATAGAAAACTTATGTAAATACATAGAAAACATCCAAGACTAAGCAACAAATATTCATGCTCATCACACAAATATTTGCCCTTACCGGGATTCGAACCCAGGACCGTCAGCTTCGTAGGCAGGGTCACTACCCGCTAGGCTAAACTTGGCCGTAATGTTAAAGTCATTGTACTGTGCTAATGCTATATAAATCTTCAGGAACTTCCTAAGGTTACGGCTATAAGTTTAATCTTATGTCTCAACTTCTTAGCTTAGCTGTAGAATCAAGGGTTGTTTAATACAGGGTGTAACAAAAAGGTGTAGTCATAATTTAGGGGTTGCTAGGGATATCAGTCTGACAATTTTCACCTTGAAACCGATTTGATTATAGCAATGATTTGTAACGAGAAGTAAAAAAATGCTCTGATCCAATCGTTTTCGTAGTAAAAGTTGTTCAGAATGATGTCCCTAACGACTACACCTTTCTGTTACACCCTGTATAATTGACTAATGAGAGATAAGCTCGCCTTTGTACACTATTTTATGTAATTCTTGTTTTTTCAATTATTTGTCTGCAATAAAGACATTATGGGTCTTACCACAAGAAATAAACTCCTTTTCAACTCTTGCTTAAAGCAAAAATGTATAGGATTTGACGTTTGTTGTGAGGTTAAACTATGTGTAACATTTTTTGTAGTAACACTGTATGAATTTAAATTTTAATGTTCCCCCGTACACACGCAAGATTCTGTAGTGGCACTGTACCTTATTTGTCACAGTATTTACGACTACGATACGACGATATGAAAAGAATGCAGAACATTCACATTCGGAATAATTTATTCGAAAACCCCTGACTTTAATAGCTGGCAACAGCGATTCTACGACATAAATAATAGTGAGCTTTGTTGAGAGGCATTTCTTGATTCAAACTTGAATTTCACGAAACTTTCATTGCAATATAACCATGGACAAAGTGAAATAAGCAAACATTAACATAGCATCACGCCTGTCCCTAAACGAGGTGTCCAGAAAACATTACTCCTCCGTGCACACACCATTTTGCGTGACAGGGGGCTAGCCCACCGCCGCAACATAACCATGAACCTGTACTTACATATCAGGTGTACACAGGTGGGTGACATATTTTATGGATATGAAGTTACCCGTCGATAGAATCAACTATTTACTGAGTAGTTCAGGGATAAACATATTTTAAACTTTTCTACTTTGTGTTTCTTGGGGTAAATGTTCATTTATCTCCCGTTTGACCGTTACTATTACATTTAAAATATTTATAAACTGATAACTCGACTGTCACCTGAAAAATTTGCGTCATTCACCATATCTAAAACCAGCACAGCGACTGCCAGAATGACGCAGCGTCAACTCTATAAATTACACATTATAACACCTGGATCTAAATCCAGAGGAGGCAACTAATAATAGAGAACTTTCGCATCGCCGCGCTATGATACCGATTCGTCGTGGATTTGGGAACTGCGGCGAAAGAAAGATATTCGATACAAGAATGCGTAGGCGCATCTGAGTCTAGACCTAAGGAGGAAGGTAGCCTGCGGCAATTTGTCACGCGTAAATGCAGGATTACAAAAAGTTCTTACAACTTCATTCATAACTAGACGGAGGAGAAACGAAGAAGGATAGACTATAAGTACACAGAATAATTACTCGGAAGAACATATGTTTAATTTGTATATGAGCAGGCCGGAAAGTGGCACATCTAGAAAAAGAAAAGTTCAAGACCCTAACCGTGTTACCACAAAAAAATATTAAACAGCGTTTACCCTCAAAACAAACGTCATACGTTTTTGTTTTTAAACAAGTGTTGAACTATAGTTTATTTTTTTGTGGTAATACCCTAATTGATGGTACATTATCGCAAATGTTTTGAACTGGTGTATCTTATATTGATTTCAGCCCGCCTGTACTGAAAAGCCATATGGACATTGTGGTTGAAAAAACGATAGTGGAGAAGTCGATTGAAGAAAAAAAGGACAGTAGATCTCAACGAAAGGCCACGAACGAGTTGTTCTCCTAAATTTAGTTAGAACGCGGTGGTTACCTATGACTCCAGATTCAGCGTCGCTATTTCTCGTCGGAACCGTTGTGTTTTGTATTCCAGTAACAATGTGCATTCGCTACTCGTATTTCTTCACCCGCTTGCTAACACAAAGAGCCTTGACAGCCTGTTTAAACAATAGTTGTACCCGGCCGGACTACTGATACGAGTCCGTAAGATCTTGCAGCATAACTTGGCGAATTTGGGTGTGGGTTCTGACGTCTCCCTCAGGCTCAGGTTACCACCAAGTCACTATCATCTTCTTCACATCATCTTCTTAGGGCGACTAACGCGGTATGATTCTTCCCGGTTACTAAATTTAATTATTTTATTAATTTTTGACGACCCGAATGGCCGACTCGGCAGTGACGCTGCCTACGAAACCAAGTGTCCCGGGTTCGAGTCCCGGTGGGGGCAAATATTTGTTTCATGAGAACGGATGTTTGTACCCTAGTCATGGTTGTTTATCTATCTAAGTATTAATATTTATCTATACATATGAGTATGTGTATCGTTGTCTAGTACCCAAGATACAAGGAAACCTAGTTTGGGGCTAGATCAATGTGTGTAAATGGTGTCCAAGGTATTATTATTATTCTGATATTGGTGGGACTGTACTGTAAATAGAAAATCATAGCGTCACTGTTTTGCTTGTACGGGGAGGCGGAGGCATAGTTCTGCCAAACTACTCCGATAGGACATTACTCCGACGAGACACTACTGCAACATGGAACATTATTTCTTTTGTTCTTATGTCAACCTAACACGACTACTTCGCGCTGATATTGTGCCAGATCACAATTATACGGTTTGACATGGATAGATTGTCAGAGTAATGCCTTGTCGGATTAATGTCTAGTCGGGGTAATATCTTGTCGGAGCAATTTCTTGTCGGAGTAGTGTTTTCACACCAGTTTTGCCCAATAATGTAGTACGCCATCCGGCGTGACATGGTGCTAGCCCATAACCGGAGCTTTGGAGATATGAAATTTAGAATTAAAAAAACCACTGTCACAGTACGGCGACGGTGACGGCCACTGTGGCCTTGCGGTAGTCGCTCTGCCTACCATGCGAGAAGTACCGGGTTCGATTCCGGCTGGGGATAAAGAAAGAAAAAAGCCCAGGTTTTGGATGTTTATAATTGTGTGTGACGTCGCTGTTTCTGGTTCCCACGACACAGGATATCCTAGTGTGGGGCCAGAAGAAGTGTATGTGCCTGTATATAAATCTTTATGATTATGTTAATGTTTAATTAATGTAACTTTAAGTCTAAAATTTGACTGTCCTGTTACCTTGCTGTTAACTTTCGAACCTCTAATCGGATTTTAATACAAAATAGCTAAGAACTAGGGATGCAACGATACGCCTTTTTGCCGATACGATACCGATACCGATACGCTTATAAAAATATCGACGATACCGATAACGTTACCGATACGCTTATTGAATCAAAACTGAAGGTTAAATAGATAAAATACAAGTCAGGTTAATTTTTATTAGTTAATATAAAAATATAGACAGGTTGATTCAGTTTTAGTTATTAAAATTAATTTTAATCAGATTTTTTTTTTAAATAGAGCGCGGGGTTTCCCCCAGGCACAGTTCGTGCCTCGTTTGCAACGAAATAGACGTGATAACCCGCGCGTTTACATTACATTTTTTAAACGAGAAATTTGTAAAATATCGTTGTATCATCATCATCATCATCAAAAGTAAAGTCGGCCATAATATCGCCGATGCCGATTTATCGCCAAACCTGAAATATCGCCTATATCGGTACCATCGGTATCGTACCGGTTGCATCCCTACTCAGAACAATGGCAGGGAGGCTACCATTTACAGAAAACCGCATTAAAATCCTTCGTCCCTTTTGAGCGCTACAGTGCCACAGACACACAGACAGACAGACAGATGCTTCAAACTTATAAAACCCTATTTTTTTGTCGGGGATTAAAATAGGCTTATGTTCAAACGATCACGAAAAACGCACCTATTTAACTACCCATAAATTTTAAACGACCGCCAGAATTAGTAAACAACCACCAAATTGTATTTGGAAAAATGATCACCAAACTTCTTTTATGTTTTGTGCACGTTTATGTTTTAAGTATTTCGTGTTGTTCTTACATGTTAAACCTAACACGAAGGATAAAAGGGGCTTCGCTTCGCTCACCCCCTTTACCTAAACTACCGCAGTATTCTGCTCTGATATTTTCTGCAACTTTTGATGATCATTTACCCATTTTGGGTAGCATTTACCCATTTGGGTAGGAAAAAACATTTTGGTGATCATTATATTTGTTGCCATTAATGATACCAAGATATGGTCAATTCAACCCCATAATATCCAGCAACAGAGTAGGTGACGTGCAGTACGTCAGCAAGATGGACAGAGATAAACGTGTCAGCAAGCGACATGTCCCTCGTAGACACTCGATGTTGAAATAAACCGTTTTACATACCTACCTATACCATTGTCATGTATCAGTTTCATGCTATATTACTTTTTATATAAGCGAACATATATTAATGTACCAGATCTTTATGACATATGTACTTATTATTATTATTACCCGCCCGGCGGACAAAAACATGTTTAAGAAATTACAAAAAATAAACACTTTTCTATTCTATTCTAATATTGCCATTAATATATACAACAAACTGATGCTCGAGGTACAGTCCACAAAACAAACGTTTGAAATTACAATCATAACATTGTTACAACGTAATACCGCCCGTAAACCTGTAAAAACTGAGAATGCTTTTAATATATTAGTATCGCAACTAAAACGCTCCGTGAAGGTGTAGGCGTGTACTAAAATACACAATTAGGCCTGTTTATAATGCTCATTAGGTTATTTAAGTTTAACCGACTACAGGATTAGTCCATACTCTGTCTCAGAAGTAAAAGAAGGACACATTTTTGAAATTGCTGAAGTTAAAAGTTCCAATGCAGTCAATGTTCAAGATTACTTAAACGACGGGACTGTGTGGGGTTAATCCCCAAACAGTCCCGTCATATCCCAAGCTTAGCGATAGCTGTAATGTTAACCTAAGAAATAATCACAGACTAGTTGCGCCCTCGCGAAGACTCGCGAAGGTTAGCAATTCTTTCAAGGGTCAATGCATTCTCTACTATAACAAGATACCTCTGGAGATCTTGAAATTGCTATTTGAGCAATTTAAAAACCATGTTAAAGCAACTTTGTCGAAAAAGGGATATTACAATGTTCAACGGGACTGTATGGGGTTAAAATCTAGCTCAACACAGACCTTGCTGTTAATAATTTTGTAATGATTTATTCCTGCTTATTAATCATATTTTTTTTTTCATGTTTGTATTAGTTAAGCACAACCAATGTTTAAAAGAGATCTAAAAATCAATCTGTGGTAGTTTCTACGCCCTGCTTCTCCCACAGTGGTCCAAAGTAGAGAAGAGGCAAAAAATTACGTTTGCTAAGTATATGTAAATATCTACAGTAATACAGTACTTTGACTTTGACTTTACACAACGTGTGTTTTTTCTTATTGGTATATTCATATTAGGGATAGTCATAGTCAAGACTCTACACCCATGTTCGGCAAAATATACCCTTTCCTACCCATCATGGTTTGCTGGAAGAAATCTCTTTTTAGAGATAAGCTCGCCTTTGTACATGTTTTTTTTATGTCTGTTTTGGGTAGTACAATAAAGAAATTATTAATTACGAATATACGGAGGAGAACTATCAGTGACAAGTGGCTGAATCATCGCATATACAAACTCTGTTTGCCGAGACAAGTTAATGGGAAAGAAATGCACTGGCGCCTGATTGGTAGAGACGCTAAGACCGTGTTCACAGAGCGAGATTCTTTTAGTTTGTTCGTGTTAGTCGTACCATTCAGACGTGCTTTGTTATCTTGTGTTAGTGCGATTGATAACTTTTTCATATGACACGGCTTGTATATTGGAGTTTGTGATAGTGTCAGCATACTAAATAGAAGATTGCTGAGGGAATAAGCGGAATCGATTCTCTGGAAAAAGACACAAATGAGCCTTAATTAAGTAAAACTAAGATTAACTACCTAACTAAAAGTACGTAGAATTATTTTATGTACTTAAATACTTAATTATCTGCCCATATGTAGCGTGAGCATATGTATGCATGTATTAGGTATGTTTGTATTATATGAGATTTGAAAAAAGCTGCTATTTTTTAATATATATATAGATATATTTTTTGTACAATACATACAAGTATTTTTATTTTAGTAATGTTACACCTCATCAATGTCTAGTTACTCAAAACAGAAAAATGTTTAGTTGAGAGTTCAAAACGTAGGCATAGTATGAATGCGCCTTTACTTCTTACCAGTCCTGTTAAAGCCCACTAGCCATTTTTTGACCTTGTCTTTTGTATGAAATTGTGTAACAGAGACAACGCTCTACATATTAATTTATTTCGGCAAATAGAGTATAGCTATAGCTCTATTTCGTTAAACCTTAGTTAATTTCAGGGAACTATATTCCCACCAAATTGTCAACCTTATCGCTTAGTAATAAACTCTAAAACTAATGAAAATTCACACAGTGTGCTTTAACCTCTCAAAAACCGAGGGTAGTTGGTACGGGTCGCGATTCTGAACCTTATGCCACGGTAATAAAATTTAAAGCCCATAAAGGAAAAGTGGCGTTAGCTAACGCCGTGAGCATTAGACAATGAAGACAAGTAATAGCATGGCGCCGGAGAAGACTGACCGCACCGCCCCGCAGACCTCCGCACCGCACCGCACCTTCCCGCGGAGCCCCGCACCGCCCTGCAGAGCCCCGCATCGCCCCGCAGATCCCCGCGGCTCCACGAGGTGTCAAATTAATTATAGAAATATGTGCGTTCGAGATCGGTAAAAAATTACTTCGCGAATTTCGAGATCGGTAAAAAATTACTGATGCGAAAACTACTCCAGAGCGTACTTCGGAACAACCCGAGTGAAACCGAGGTTAAACGAACTTGTACCCGACAGCGTGTCGAACAGCGTTTGCAAAGATAAAGTAATTTTCGAACCGACAAGTGCGATTTCTCTTCCTGGTTCAGCGTCGTTAAAAATTACCTGACAGATGTCAAACTGTGCTTGGCGGATCTATACAAATCGGGTTGGTTTGACATTGACAACTTATCCCGTTCGAAAACACGATTCTCGCGCTAGCATTCGATTACCGCATTTCATCTCTCTTCCTGTCATTATCTCCATCTCTTTTGTTATCCGAGTAAATTTTCACTCGGTTTCTGAACGCACCCTAATTAACTCGTTTAACCTTTCAACGCCCCATGTCATTATTGGTTTTGAAGTCCAATACCATGGCTTAAGGTTCAAAATCGCGATATCTCAAAACAACCTGGCGCTTAGAGTGGTCAATTGTAACTTTAAAAACAAAATAAAACGTTCACATGTTTTATATTTTTTCAACCTTCTTTTGAGTGCTGGTTTCATATAGAAAACAGATATCCATTTTACATTTGGTTGAAAATAATGCATCAGGAAATAACAAAATGATAAGGCCTTAAAATATTACTAGTTCCTATATGTAACAGACTACATGTTTAGTCCATACTCTGGGAAATCAAACCTACTTTTATTTATAATTTATTGAATTGTGAACTATAAACTGTTTTATGCTTAGCTTCGCTTGAGCTCTCGTCTAAAATGTATAAGTAATCCTCTTAGAGCAGCTCTAGAGACTGTTCAATTTAGTTCTAGAAACTAGCACTTTATGATTTAGGTACCGACTAATGTTTGTGCATCATAAACTTTTGGTTTAAACATGTTAAATATAATAAGTTAATACAGTTTACAAAAACATTGAACATCACAAACGCACATGAATCTGCGTTTTTAATAGTTTGTTGGTACCCCTGAGAGTAATTTATTCCCAAGTTTGTAACCCTGAAAACCCTCTGATACTTCCGTAGTTCTCGAAAAACTGCGTAATTCTGGAACTTGCTGGAGTCTTTTTCGAGAAAGCTACCTTAAGGAACCGTTAGCAGGGTATATTTACTCAACTTTTGTAAATTGAACTTAATTTGCTGCAAATTAAGTCTAACTTCTCTTCTCTAGGTACATTATTTACGGAGAAACAGCCGGTAAAAGATGTTTAATTTTGTCCAAAAAAAAATTTACGTCATTGGGAAAAAGAGGATATAGCACTTAAGCCCTGACTTGACCTTCCTTGCATTTGCAACCCATCATTCTGAGCAGGGTCTGAGGAGCGGGCCCTGTACACATTGAGTGGGCAGTCCAGTCGAGTATTCTTCTCGCGCACTCTTTCTGGGGCGTGGGGAGTCAGGGTCAGATCATCGGATCTCTTCCTGATGAAGCGCCTCTGTCCACTCCTGTGGACGGGTCATCGGGGGGCCCTTACGGACGGTGGTGATCTACTCACTCACGGCGGCGGTCGGGCGGGCGCCCGTGGTAAGGCGCCAGTTCGTGGAAGTGCGGGTGATGTGACGCATCCGCACGCGCGAACATGCCCATCGCCAGCCTCTGGACAAACTGGTCCACAGATTCCCATCTTAGGTCCCTCTGGATCGTCGCGTTCCTCACGTAGCGGGGGGCACCGAAAATGGTACGCAGACAGAGGTTCTCTTGGGCTCGGAGTCTTCGTTTGTTCGTCTCCGAGCACGGGGCGTACCATGCCGGGGCCGCGTAGGTGAGGCGGGATCTCACGAAGCCCTGAGAGAGCCGGGACTTACAGAGGTTGAGGGGCATAGACCCCTTTTGGCTAGTGGCCGGCTCATCCCCAGTCACACGGGTTTTGTCGACCCCAACCATTTTTGCACGTCGTTGAGGTTCATCAAGATCTTTTCGCCAGCATTTCCTACTTCTTCCTGGTTGGAGTTTGAATCAAGGAGAATAGTGATGAGAACTATCCAGTGGGGGTTTCTTTTGAGGACGTTTCCATACCAGAAAAGGGCAGAGGTGGTGTCATATCCACTGATGTCATGCAGGAATAAAACAATCCCTCGTGGAAACTGCATTTTGGATAACTCATTCCCTCACTTAGACTGATAACAACGCACAGCTTAAACCCCTGGTCCTAGAGACATGGAACTGAGTACAAGGGTTCCTTATATAGCGTAGGGTAGCTCTAAGAAGGCATTTGGCGAAATTCCCTAAGGGTCCAGCGGTGGGGGGGGGGGGTGTTTACAGTTGGTATGAAAATCAAGAACTACTTGACCTATGAAGCTGAAATTTTGCAGGTAGGTAGTTTATGGATATAAGACGTCACCTTAGAAAGTGATTTTGCAAATTCTTCCCGCTAATTCGAACTTTGTATGGATATGCAAAAATAACGTGATGACCTATGAAGCTGTAATTAAGCAGTAGCTTGTATAGACATGAGACGTTTTTATCTAAATTATCCCCTACAAGGGGAAAAGGGGGGGGGGGGGGGGGGGGTTACCAGTTAGTGCCAGAATTTTGCAGTTTTTCGAGCACCACGTGTTTAGCACAGGGTTTTCATGGTTGCAAACTTGGGCAAAATACTCTCAGGGGTACTAACAAACTATTAAAAAACGCAGATTCTAACTAAAACACATTAACAAATCGTAGATACATGCGCATTTGCGACGTTGGCCTTTTTGTGTCGAAATAAACTGTACTAAGAATTGGCTGTCCAAAATTAAGTTAATTTCAACAATACATCGGTCAAGTGCAGGTCGGACTCGCACACGAAGGGTTCCGTAACAGCGTAAAAGTAAACTTAAGCACTAAAAGAAAAAAAGAAAAAGAAAAATAAAATAAGCTAGCAAATCTACGATCATATTTGAATCACGGTATGATTTGTCGATCACGAAAAACGCACCTATTTAACTACCCATAAATTTTAAACGACCGCCAGAATTAGTAAACAACCACCAAATTGTATTTGGAAAAATGATCACCAAACTTCTTTTATGTTTTGTGCACGTTTATGTTTTAAGTATTTCGTGTTGTTCTTACATGTTAAACCTAACACGAAGGATAAAAGGGGCTTCGCTTCGCTCACCCCCTTTACCTAAACTACCGCAGTATTCTGCTCTGATATTTTCTGCAACTTTTGATGATCATTTACCCATTTTGGGTAGCATTTACCCATTTGGGTAGGAAAAAACATTTTGGTGATCATTATATTTGTTGCCATTAATGATACCAAGATATGGTCAATTCAACCCCATAATATCCAGCAACAGAGTAGGTGACGTGCAGTACGTCAGCAAGATGGACAGAGATAAACGTGTCAGCAAGCGACATGTCCCTCGTAGACACTCGATGTTGAAATAAACCGTTTTACATACCTACCTATACCATTGTCATGTATCAGTTTCATGCTATATTACTTTTTATATAAGCGAACATATATTAATGTACCAGATCTTTATGACATATGTACTTATTATTATTATTACCCGCCCGGCGGACAAAAACATGTTTAAGAAATTACAAAAAATAAACACTTTTCTATTCTATTCTAATATTGCCATTAATATATACAACAAACTGATGCTCGAGGTACAGTCCACAAAACAAACGTTTGAAATTACAATCATAACATTGTTACAACGTAATACCGCCCGTAAACCTGTAAAAACTGAGAATGCTTTTAATATATTAGTATCGCAACTAAAATGCTCCGTGAAGGTGTAGGCGTGTACTAAAATACACAATTAGGCCTGTTTATAATGCTCATTAGGTTATTTAAGTTTAACCGACTACAGGATTAGTCCATACTCTGTCTCAGAAGTAAAAGAAGGACACATTTTTGAAATTGCTGAAGTTAAAAGTTCCAATGCAGTCAATGTTCAAGATTACTTAAACGACGGGACTGTGTGGGGTTAATCCCCAAACAGTCCCGTCATATCCCAAGCTTAGCGATAGCTGTAATGTTAACCTAAGAAATAATCACAGACTAGTTGCGCCCTCGCGAAGACTCGCGAAGGTTAGCAATTCTTTCAAGGGTCAATGCATTCTCTACTATAACAAGATACCTCTGGAGATCTTGAAATTGCTATTTGAGCAATTTAAAAACCATGTTAAAGCAACTTTGTCGAAAAAGGGATATTACAATGTTCAACGGGACTGTATGGGGTTAAAATCTAGCTCAACACAGACCTTGCTGTTAATAATTTTGTAATGATTTATTCCTGCTTATTAATCATATTTTTTTTTTCATGTTTGTATTAGTTAAGCACAACCAATGTTTAAAAGAGATCTAAAAATCAATCTGTGGTAGTTTCTACGCCCTGCTTCTCCCACAGTGGTCCAAAGTAGAGAAGAGGCAAAAAATTACGTTTGCTAAGTATATGTAAATATCTACAGTAATACAGTACTTTGACTTTGACTTTACACAACGTGTGTTTTTTCTTATTGGTATATTCATATTAGGGATAGTCATAGTCAAGACTCTACACCCATGTTCGGCAAAATATACCCTTTCCTACCCATCATGGTTTGCTGGAAGAAATCTCTTTTTAGAGATAAGCTCGCCTTTGTACATGTTTTTTTTATGTCTGTTTTGGGTAGTACAATAAAGAAATTATTAATTACGAATATACGGAGGAGAACTATCAGTGACAAGTGGCTGAATCATCGCATATACAAACTCTGTTTGCCGAGACAAGTTAATGGGAAAGAAATGCACTGGCGCCTGATTGGTAGAGACGCTAAGACCGTGTTCACAGAGCGAGATTCTTTTAGTTTGTTCGTGTTAGTCGTACCATTCAGACGTGCTTTGTTATCTTGTGTTAGTGCGATTGATAACTTTTTCATATGACACGGCTTGTATATTGGAGTTTGTGATAGTGTCAGCATACTAAATAGAAGATTGCTGAGGGAATAAGCGGAATCGATTCTCTGGAAAAAGACACAAATGAGCCTTAATTAAGTAAAACTAAGATTAACTACCTAACTAAAAGTACGTAGAATTATTTTATGTACTTAAATACTTAATTATCTGCCCATATGTAGCGTGAGCATATGTATGCATGTATTAGGTATGTTTGTATTATATGAGATTTGAAAAAAGCTGCTATTTTTTAATATATATATAGATATATTTTTTGTACAATACATACAAGTATTTTTATTTTAGTAATGTTACACCTCATCAATGTCTAGTTACTCAAAACAGAAAAATGTTTAGTTGAGAGTTCAAAACGTAGGCATAGTATGAATGCGCCTTTACTTCTTACCAGTCCTGTTAAAGCCCACTAGCCATTTTTTGACCTTGTCTTTTGTATGAAATTGTGTAACAGAGACAACGCTCTACATATTAATTTATTTCGGCAAATAGAGTATAGCTATAGCTCTATTTCGTTAAACCTTAGTTAATTTCAGGGAACTATATTCCCACCAAATTGTCAACCTTATCGCTTAGTAATAAACTCTAAAACTAATGAAAATTCACACAGTGTGCTTTAACCTCTCAAAAACCGAGGGTAGTTGGTACGGGTCGCGATTCTGAACCTTATGCCACGGTAATAAAATTTAAAGCCCATAAAGGAAAAGTGGCGTTAGCTAACGCCGTGAGCATTAGACAATGAAGACAAGTAATAGCATGGCGCCGGAGAAGACTGACCGCACCGCCCCGCAGACCTCCGCACCGCACCGCACCTTCCCGCGGAGCCCCGCACCGCCCTGCAGAGCCCCGCATCGCCCCGCAGATCCCCGCGGCTCCACGAGGTGTCAAATTAATTATAGAAATATGTGCGTTCGAGATCGGTAAAAAATTACTTCGCGAATTTCGAGATCGGTAAAAAATTACTGATGCGAAAACTACTCCAGAGCGTACTTCGGAACAACCCGAGTGAAACCGAGGTTAAACGAACTTGTACCCGACAGCGTGTCGAACAGCGTTTGCAAAGATAAAGTAATTTTCGAACCGACAAGTGCGATTTCTCTTCCTGGTTCAGCGTCGTTAAAAATTACCTGACAGATGTCAAACTGTGCTTGGCGGATCTATACAAATCGGGTTGGTTTGACATTGACAACTTATCCCGTTCGAAAACACGATTCTCGCGCTAGCATTCGATTACCGCATTTCATCTCTCTTCCTGTCATTATCTCCATCTCTTTTGTTATCCGAGTAAATTTTCACTCGGTTTCTGAACGCACCCTAATTAACTCGTTTAACCTTTCAACGCCCCATGTCATTATTGGTTTTGAAGTCCAATACCATGGCTTAAGGTTCAAAATCGCGATATCTCAAAACAACCTGGCGCTTAGAGTGGTCAATTGTAACTTTAAAAACAAAATAAAACGTTCACATGTTTTATATTTTTTCAACCTTCTTTTGAGTGCTGGTTTCATATAGAAAACAGATATCCATTTTACATTTGGTTGAAAATAATGCATCAGGAAATAACAAAATGATAAGGCCTTAAAATATTACTAGTTCCTATATGTAACAGACTACATGTTTAGTCCATACTCTGGGAAATCAAACCTACTTTTATTTATAATTTATTGAATTGTGAACTATAAACTGTTTTATGCTTAGCTTCGCTTGAGCTCTCGTCTAAAATGTATAAGTAATCCTCTTAGAGCAGCTCTAGAGACTGTTCAATTTAGTTCTAGAAACTAGCACTTTATGATTTAGGTACCGACTAATGTTTGTGCATCATAAACTTTTGGTTTAAACATGTTAAATATAATAAGTTAATACAGTTTACAAAAACATTGAACATCACAAACGCACATGAATCTGCGTTTTTAATAGTTTGTTGGTACCCCTGAGAGTAATTTATTCCCAAGTTTGTAACCCTGAAAACCCTCTGATACTTCCGTAGTTCTCGAAAAACTGCGTAATTCTGGAACTTGCTGGAGTCTTTTTCGAGAAAGCTACCTTAAGGAACCGTTAGCAGGGTATATTTACTCAACTTTTGTAAATTGAACTTAATTTGCTGCAAATTAAGTCTAACTTCTCTTCTCTAGGTACATTATTTACGGAGAAACAGCCGGTAAAAGATGTTTAATTTTGTCCAAAAAAAAATTTACGTCATTGGGAAAAAGAGGATATAGCACTTAAGCCCTGACTTGACCTTCCTTGCATTTGCAACCCATCATTCTGAGCAGGGTCTGAGGAGCGGGCCCTGTACACATTGAGTGGGCAGTCCAGTCGAGTATTCTTCTCGCGCACTCTTTCTGGGGCGTGGGGAGTCAGGGTCAGATCATCGGATCTCTTCCTGATGAAGCGCCTCTGTCCACTCCTGTGGACGGGTCATCGGGGGGCCCTTACGGACGGTGGTGATCTACTCACTCACGGCGGCGGTCGGGCGGGCGCCCGTGGTAAGGCGCCAGTTCGTGGAAGTGCGGGTGATGTGACGCATCCGCACGCGCGAACATGCCCATCGCCAGCCTCTGGACAAACTGGTCCACAGATTCCCATCTTAGGTCCCTCTGGATCGTCGCGTTCCTCACGTAGCGGGGGGCACCGAAAATGGTACGCAGACAGAGGTTCTCTTGGGCTCGGAGTCTTCGTTTGTTCGTCTCCGAGCACGGGGCGTACCATGCCGGGGCCGCGTAGGTGAGGCGGGATCTCACGAAGCCCTGAGAGAGCCGGGACTTACAGAGGTTGAGGGGCATAGACCCCTTTTGGCTAGTGGCCGGCTCATCCCCAGTCACACGGGTTTTGTCGACCCCAACCATTTTTGCACGTCGTTGAGGTTCATCAAGATCTTTTCGCCAGCATTTCCTACTTCTTCCTGGTTGGAGTTTGAATCAAGGAGAATAGTGATGAGAACTATCCAGTGGGGGTTTCTTTTGAGGACGTTTCCATACCAGAAAAGGGCAGAGGTGGTGTCATATCCACTGATGTCATGCAGGAATAAAACAATCCCTCGTGGAAACTGCATTTTGGATAACTCATTCCCTCACTTAGACTGATAACAACGCACAGCTTAAACCCCTGGTCCTAGAGACATGGAACTGAGTACAAGGGTTCCTTATATAGCGTAGGGTAGCTCTAAGAAGGCATTTGGCGAAATTCCCTAAGGGTCCAGCGGTGGGGGGGGGGGGGTGTTTACAGTTGGTATGAAAATCAAGAACTACTTGACCTATGAAGCTGAAATTTTGCAGGTAGGTAGTTTATGGATATAAGACGTCACCTTAGAAAGTGATTTTGCAAATTCTTCCCGCTAATTCGAACTTTGTATGGATATGCAAAAATAACGTGATGACCTATGAAGCTGTAATTAAGCAGTAGCTTGTATAGACATGAGACGTTTTTATCTAAATTATCCCCTACAAGGGGAAAAGGGGGGGGGGGGGGGGGGTTACCAGTTAGTGCCAGAATTTTGCAGTTTTTCGAGCACCACGTGTTTAGCACAGGGTTTTCATGGTTGCAAACTTGGGCAAAATACTCTCAGGGGTACTAACAAACTATTAAAAAACGCAGATTCTAACTAAAACACATTAACAAATCGTAGATACATGCGCATTTGCGACGTTGGCCTTTTTGTGTCGAAATAAACTGTACTAAGAATTGGCTGTCCAAAATTAAGTTAATTTCAACAATACATCGGTCAAGTGCAGGTCGGACTCGCACACGAAGGGTTCCGTAACAGCGTAAAAGTAAACTTAAGCACTAAAAGAAAAAAAGAAAAAGAAAAATAAAATAAGCTACCAAATCTACGATCATATTTGAATCACGGTATGATTTGTTATATCGCGGGTGGTGTTAAAACACGTCCCTTGTTTGTGGACCCCTATTTTTTAAAAATCTCGTGTAGTTGTTTATTTGTTGCTGTAGCGGCAACAGAAATACAAATTCTGTGAACATTTTCACTCTCTACCTTACGGTTCCTGACAGCACGCTGACAGACGGACGGACAGACAGGCGGACAGTAGAGGGTTATTAATAGGGTAAAATGGCACCTTCCGGAACGGGACCCTAAAAACAAAGAGATTTGAAAAAAACTGACTTAAATTTATTTCATAAATGTTCATAATTCTTTATTGAACACAGTTATTTAAAACGATACATTAAGAGAAAACATATATACAAATTCCAGCAAACCAAGGCAAGACAGGACATTTTATCAAGAAAGGGTAGGCAGTGCACAATATCAAAAAAAAATACTTATAAGTAAATTAAATATCTATAAAATACGGTAAATAAAATACATACTCGTATTTAATCGGGTATTTTGTAACAAACAAAATACCCGATTAAATGTTGGGAAGCTCTCCTTCCTCCTCTCCTCTATCCTATGTCACCGTCACTTCCATTTCACCAGTATGCATTATGACGAGCTTATAGTCCTGGTTAACCTTAATAAAGTTATCATATCGCAACTAAAGGATACCTAGCATGGAGCAGTTGCGATGGCCATCTGTGGTCCTCAGCATCAGCTCCACGTCACAAAATGATGCTGCCCGAAAGTAAATGCACAAGTTACTATGAAAAATACAAAAATCGCTAAGTACATTACACTGAGGACTACGCAACATCGGAGGTGATTTATCTCCAAAATACGCAATACATAGAATTCGTGACGGCATTGTATATGTCTGCCTAAAATATTTTAAGAGACCCCTCGATTTCTCCTGGAGGATCATCAGATCCTGACTTAATGATTTCAATGGGATCAATCTGAAGGTAACGTAACAAAACTATTTTTTCCTAATCGGTCCTTCCGTCTTGGAGAAATCGAATAACATACATAAAGAAATAAAAATTGTAAAAGTCGTCCTTTTGTAAATCTTAAAGTACAATCTTAAATATATAAAAAACGTCGGGTTAGTTATACAACTTATAAATAAGTCAAGAACGACTGTACTGATTTTAATGATCTAGTATTTGTTAGATTCGTCTCCGCCGCAAATAGCAGAATCACTATTAAAATATCGAAAATCACGAAAAAAATATACATCGAAAATTTAATTTTAAATAAATTACGTTTGTAACAGCGCCATCTTCCCAAATTGACAGCTGACTCATCATTGATTGTTAGGCGGTACGAAGTTCGCGGTGTTAGCTACTTGAATAAATTGACACGTCTATTGATAAGTCAAAAAGAAAAACACCAGAAATGTAGTCAACCTACTTACTACCTACCTACTACTAGGTATTATCTTTACAAAAGTATTTTAAGATCGTCAGTTATTTAGAGTTGATGTTCAACCGATAAAAAAAAACTCACATTAAAACGTCTATTAGCGGAATCTACTTACTTACTACTTACGGATATTACTTAAGTAGGTATGTATTTAGTATTTCATGACATATCGCACAGCACAACTCTAACGAATCAGCCTTCGGTCAGTGAGTATGGATAGTTAATTAGCTACCTACATAAAACGTGAAATGCCATTTACCACTTCAAATACACTGCCGGAAATCCTTTCAGACTTTGGTCGGCCACCAAAGAGTTTTTCTATTTACATGACATCAAATCGATGTGTCCCTTGGTATTTTACTTTTCCGCTCTGCTTTTTCCGGATAACTTGTTTGTCACATTTCTATTTCTAGAAAGCGACTAGTATTGCTTTTAGACTTCTATTGTAGTCGTTCACTATGCACGCAGTGACGTACGTCGTCGCTTTCAGCAAAAGCGCAGCGAGATAAAACGTTTCAGAGATCAAAGGTGTGTGCGATTCTGGGGAGCTGATTTCAAACAACCCTAGAAGGATAAAACATGCTCTTTTATTACTGAACACCTGCTCAGGTGTATGGCATCATAATATGTAGAGAAAGTAGGTGTGATACAGGGCATATAATCTTAGGAGTGATATGACAGATAACCTAAAATTTCATGAAAATCCCTTTTTAACCACAAGAGATGTTACGAAAACAATCGGAGAGAATCTAAATTGTTCTCTCAGTTGAACTAATAGAAGAGTTGTCAATAGCTGTCATCGTCATCACTGCTATCCGCACTAAGGGATATTAAATTACTATTATTATTATTATTATATTATAATAAGAATTTTAGCCCATTAATGTCTCCACCGAGGGGCACGGGGCTTTACCCAGATACGAGTAAGATCGAGCCATAATCCAGCACGCTGGCTCAGTGCAGGTTGATGAAAAGGTGTCGGGCTATTGGGGCCCCTGACCAGCTTTACGACTACTACCACCGAGTAGCGATAGTAGCCGGGACCGACAGCTTAACCTCTTCGTGACCCAAGCGTACCGACACGCACTCGATACCTTTTTTTTTAGACCGGAATGAATTAGCCAATTGTATTCGTATTGGCAAGGTTTTAGTGTGTAAAAACGGCCAATGAGCCAATCTTCTATTTCTGGTATGGTCTTTTGTTCATTTCATTCATTCAAGACGCTGCAAACGTGACTCGAAAAAAACACTTTTCGTAACCGGTATTTCATGAAATCTTCGAACGCTGAAATATTGAAAAAGTTCTATTAGAACATACTAATGTTTTTATTGTTTTCAAAAGGTAATCTTGTGTAGACGAAAGTATTAAACAAAATGTGTATTTTGTTGTGTTTTACTCATTCCGACTACATTTGTGACGAGAGGGAGCATTTTATTAGAAGTCTGTGATTCTGATGTCGGAACAAAAATAAACTAAGGTCACAGTGACATTTTCTTTGCATTGAGTAAGAGAGGGTTTCATTAGCTACTCAGATGTACAACTCTCATAGTTCTAAGAGTTACAATTCAGACATAATCACTTGATATGTCAGTCAAGTCGCGCGCGCCGCGCGGGCTCATGTATGCCTGGGATACGAGCTGGTTTTCGCCGGGCGGCTGGGTTTCGGAGAGGTTAAGGTATCATCCGAAACACGGAAGCGCCACACATAGAAACGGACACCCATCCAGTACCCGTCTCAGCCAGATGTTGCCACCCGCACCGTTGTTCCGATGTGCGAATACCGATAGGTCAGGGACGCTTATTACTATTATATAAGTAATGAAAAAATAATTTCCTTTTTCTTATGGACAACTTATAAACAGCCATCGCCTAAAAGAAAAGGCGTGACTTTTCATAATTCATAATTCTTTATTGAACACCAATATTTAAAAGTTAAAAGAAAATGCATGTACAAAGGCGAGCTTATCTCTAAAAAGAGATTTCTTCCAGAAACCAAGGCATTACAGTGCACACTGTGTTTATAGTATTTCTACTATAAACAAAATGCCTAGGAATAAATTAAATACCTATAAAATACAGATAGGAAATACAAAATAATTGCCGATATATACTACAAAATCATTATATATAATAATATAAATACAATAACTTTTACGAAAGTGAGAGGTAGTGCTCTTTAACACGTTTCTTAAACGAGAAAAGTGCGTGCAAGGAAGTGCGTTCCAGAGCTTATTGTTTATACATTCAATTGACATGACATGACGACCCGAATGGCCGAGTCGGCAGTGACCCTGCCTACGAAACCAAGGGTCCCGGGATCGAGTCCCGGTGGGGGCAAATATTTGTTTGATGATAACGGATACTTGTACCCTAGTCATGGTTGATATCTATCTAAGTATAATATTTATCTATATAAGTATGTGTATCGTTGTCTAGCACCCAAGATACAGGGAATCCTAGTTTGGAGCTAGATCAATGTGTGTAAATAGTGTCCAAGGTGTTATTATTATTAATTCACAAATGTTTAAAGGATGTATCGATTAATTTGATCAATCGATGTTTTAAGCAATATCCCCTCACTAACTGGCTCAGACTGACAGCCGTCAAGCACTATGTTATCTTTTTCATACTGTAATAATGATGAAGACCTCTTTGGTGTTGCGGTTACTGCGAATATATCCGCCCAATCATTCCGACCTCAGATTTTGTATCATGAAAGTGGTCTATCAAAACCCCTTTGGGAAAACCCTTTTCAGGAAGCCAGAATAGCTTTGTATTTGAAAGAGTTAGATTACAAAGGAATACGTATTCAATTACGATCGAGGTTTCCAAAAGTTCGTATTGAGTGCTAATATTGCCTTGGAGTTTTATTGTTTCGCTACCCAGGATTGGATAATACACCTGAATTGTAAGCGAATATAAAAAAAACGCTTGATTTTCAATATGGATATGTCACCGTAAGATAGTCAAAACCGCTAGTTGATAAACTAACGTTTTTTTCTCTTTAGTTGGTCAACGTTCGACAGATAGTAAACTGTAACGTACTGCTTACTATATGACGCGTAAGTTGATAAACTAACGGTTAAAACCGTTAAAATAGTAAACTGGTTTAAACTATAATTGTAAACGAAATGCCAGGGCAAACACTGCGGTAGCTTAGGTGAAGACTTGAGGGGGCGAGCGCAGCGAAGCCCCTGAATAGTCTTCGTGTTAGGTTGACATGTAAGAACAAAAGAAACGTATATTCTAAACCCCGTCGATCTGGTTTACTATCTGCCGATAGTTGATCAACTACCGCGTTAGCTTAACAACTAATGGTTTTGACTATCTTACGTTACGGTGACAGATAAAAGATAGAAGAAAAGACTACAGGCATAGAACCATTTTCAACCTTGCTTTCAAATAAAGTGTTTAGTTAGTTCAGTTTTTGATATTACTACGTTGGTAGGTATAGTATAGTTTTATGGGCACGGGCGACTTTAGTGACATCAGTATATCTTTGTAGACCCATCTGAGACACTTGATGAGTTGCTTGCACTATAGACTACGACGGTCAAGTTCATCAGGGTCAATGGACGATAACGTCCACTAAATTTACTCACAAATTGCTGCTCAAAGTGCTAAGACTGATTGCCACGCGTCGGGATCGGACATAAAGGAATAATGGAGAATTCTTCCAAGAAGCATTTATATTTTGTGTAACTTTCTTAGAATTCAGGTGATTTCGACTCCGATGTTTTTGTTTGACTGACCCTGTGAATGTCCGTGACCTAGCGGTGTTCGCACATTAGAAACGATCGTGCGGGTAGCAACATCTGGCCGACACAAGCACTGGATGTGTGTCCATTTATATGCGGAATTTGTTTCGGGCGCTTCCGTGTTTGGGATAACACGTTAAGCTGAGGTCCCGGATACTATAGCTTCTCGGCGTTTCTAGTCGTAAAGCCGTGTCAGAGGCCCTAATAGATCAGCTTGATAACTTCTGAGAGTCGGGTTGGCCACTAGCCCGACACCCCTCCATCAATCCGCACTGAGCCAGCGTGGTGGAGTATGGCTCAACCTTACTCATATCCGGGAATAGGCCTGTGCCCCTCGGTGGGGAAATTAATGGTCTACATTTATTATATTTTATTATATCCCTGTATATATAAGTATGATATCAGACATACATATTAGAGATCACTTGAAGATATAACTGTAATTAACATAAAATTTGTTGAAAGACAATGTCAAAGACAACATCAAAATGCAAGCTCACGCACAGCGGCAGAGAGCATTGTCTTATCGTTATCATATCATACAAAAAGTATAAAAGTAATTTATATTACGCCAAACACCTACTACTAACTAGGTATCACACAACTATAAAAAACTCATGTCATGATGACCCACAGTGTGGCGAAGTCTGTACTTGCCCGACAAGTTTTTAGGCCCGTGAGCGAGCTCTAACCTCTCTCTCGCCCATATATGCATCTCTCTTGTGCCCATGCGCCGCTCCCACTCCAAGCGGCATTCTGAGGACATGAAATCTGGCGGGCCTGCATCCGAATAGTGTGTTCCTACGACGCCCGAAGTCTACGTTCTCGGGCGTTCTCTACCGCTTTAGAGAAATTCTAGGCTCGCTGTGAGAAATCTCTTCTCACACGTAAGCTGTCCATTATTCACGTCATTATTTTTTTCGTTTTTCTCGGGGAATATATTTTTATTTTATGGTGGTCACGAAACCACACAAAGCTTCGTCACAACATTAAAAAATAACAGCAATTAAACAAAACTAATTTTCTCGTTATTTATCCTATTCCTAAGTCCAATATAATAATAATACCTTGGAAACTATTTACACACATTGGTCTAGCCCCAAACTAGGATTCCCTGTATCTTGGGCACTAGACAACGATACACATACTTATATAGATAAACAACCATGACTAGGGTACAAATATCCGTTCTCATCAAGCAAATATTTTCCCCCACCGGGACTCGAACCCGGGACCCTTGGCTTCGTAGGCAGGGTCACTGCCGACTCGGCCATTCGGGTCGTCATTATTCATGCAGTCATTGTATCTAACATTGCTGCACACTGCACTTATCTACTCAAACGACGCTCCTTGTCGGGACGTCGAGAGACATGTCGGCACAAATTGCCCAACTATTTTAAGTCGGCTCCGACCTCAGATAACAAGTATGAACAACGCACGCACGACGACGCATGGACAATCACTGCTATAGCCATGTTTCTATCCGGTATGGTAAGGAACGAAACTGGCTGGCCTGCACACTAAATAGTATGCAATTATCCAAGACTTAAGTAGGAATACTTACTTCAAACACAATTTCTTTCGCGAAAACTCGCTCAAAATATCTAACAATAACAAAACACTATCTTTGATATTCCTAGTTTTAATAGTCTTTCCATGTATGGACACGAAAAAAGGTCCCAAGTGCAGTAGCATAATGACAAAGAGAATGAGTATACTAACCATGAAAATTTCGCTTCTTTTTATTATTTACGATCGAAAATTAGAATTTGATAACGTTGATCAATTGCCAAATTAACATTCTGTCTGTTAAAGGTCGTTGGACGGTTAAGAGGTTAGTGATATATGAAGTGATATCAATGGCAATACCATTCAAATTCGAAATCGACATCTACCTCTTACATCTATCCCGACCCCTTTAAAATTTGATATTTTGAACAACTTCAAATTTACGTTTGCGGAAACACGACTATTTCATAAGAACTGTCATTAAAACCGATTTGAAATGGTCCGGTAGCCTTATTCTTATTATGTACTAGCCCACCCGGTGAACTTCCTACTACGCAAAATTTGATTGTAAAATGACTAATATGGTACATACCCTAAAGTATCGCGTTGTCAAAAAAATACAAATAAAATAGCTGGTCATTATTATATAGTAGTTTACATGTAAGTAAAGTATTTTGTAAATTGACGATAAGCTAAAACTTTTTGGTGGATAATCATCAGAGAGGTTAAATGTATTAGCATAAACATTATTATTTACCTACAGACACATACGTTACTTCTGGCCCCATACTAGGATACCCTGTGTCGCGGGACCAGTATAGCAGCGACGTCAGACACATATAAACATCCAAGACCTGTTTTTTTTCTCTATCCCCAGTCCGGGTTTAATCCCGGGACCTTTCGGTTATGTCAAGAGATTACAGATACGAGAAACAGATTTTACAAATGTTAACTCAAGTTGGAAGAGGATCAAATAAATGCTGGTATTGTATTGACATCTTGAAAATGAAGTTGAAATAGCTATTTACGCTACAAGTGCCGAAAGTAGGAGATGGATATATGGAGCTCAGCCAAACTCCAGTCTATCATCAGCTCCCTAAATTTAAATATTCTTCCCTTGAGTGCAACTCAATTCCAGGCCCACTGCACCCCCTCTCTTCTAGATCTTATGATTGTTTCTAACATATCCAAGGTTGCTACGCATGGCCAACTTAACGCCCCCTTCTCCTTTCACGATTTGATTTATCTCTCGTTCAAGTTAAGGCCTCCCAAGCGCGCAGCAAAATTCCTGGATATTCGCAGTTTCAAGGGTATGGATCTCAGCTCCCTTAAGTCTGACGCCGCTTCTAAAGACTGGTTTCCTGTCGTCTGTAGTAAGACCGTTGATGACAAAGTCCAGCATTTCAACTCGATTGTCTTAAGTTTGTTCGACAAACATGCTCCTGTCAAAAAGGTTAGGGTCAAACATCTTCCCGAGCCGTGGCTTAGGGTCTGATGGCCCAGAGAAACCGTGCCAAATGTAGATATAAGAAGGATCCGACGGACGATTATCTCCTTATATACAAACGTCTCCGTAATCGGTGCACCCGTCTTTGTCGAGATGCCAAACGCCGCCAGATCTACGAGAGTATCGAGAGCTACACTCCTGCACAGGTTTGGAAGTTCCTGAAGACCCTCGGTGTTGGTAAGTCCCAGGACGCAGTTGCCGGTAGTGTCGACCTTTGCTGTCGACCCCTGTGTCAAGGATGCTACCCTTCGTAACTTGCGTACCAGAACGACATCCAGTTGCTTACCTTTCAACCTCAGGTCTGTCGGAGTTGGCGCAGTAAAGAAATCTATTCTAGAAATCTCGTCCAAGGCTGTAGGTGATGACAAGATCTGCTCTCAGATGCTATTCAGTGTAGTGTAGTTTTACCACCCATAACGCATATAATTAACGCATTTAATTAAGTGTGATCTGACTTCGACTGCAGAGGCTTTGAATTCGACAACATCAGGAAATGGGCTCTTTCGTATGGGCTATTAGTCAACCCGGATAAGTCTCAGGCGATGATACTGGGTACACGGCACTTACTTAATTTGTTGCAGAATGGGTCAGTTGCTCCCGTGCTTTATGACGGTACCATTGTCAAGTACAGCGAGAAAGCCAAAAATTTTGGCGTTGTTTTTGACACTCTTTTATCCTGGTCGCCCCATGTTTGTGAGGTCAGCAGACGAGTCTTTGCATCCTTTCATTCCCTTCGGCGTTTGCAGTACTTCTTGCCTAGGCAGACTAAAATCATGCTAGTTCAGACCCTTCTTCTGCCTTTAATTGACTACGCCGATGTTTGCTGGGCCAGCGCGAACGAAGATCTACTGAACAAACTCGAGCGACTCCAAAATCTCGGGATTCGGTTTATCTTCGGTCTCCGCAATTACTATCACGTGTCCCAATATCGCAGGGAATTAGTCTGGCTCCCGATCCGACTTCGTCGTGATATGCACATTCTCTCCTTCCTCTTCAATATTTTGAGAAATCCGCGCTATCCCGCATATCTTCGTGAACATTTTGAGTTTCTTTTCTCTGGAGATAGATCTCACACGGTGTCACTTTTGTCAATTCCTCAGCACAACACTGTTGCTTACGAGCACTCGTTTAGGTTTCGGGCGGACACACAATTTTTTCCACTTTGGAAGGGTCTGTCTCTTTAACGATTTACTTTGAGGAAAAATGGTTTCAGAAACCTCAACGTCATTTTTGAAGACCTATCTATAGACACCCCACACTTATAGGTTTGATGAAAAAAATAGTTTTTGGTTTCCGTACCATGTATAGTTTTTATTATTTAAATTTTTGTATAAAAATCATAAAGCGGTTTACAGAATACATCTACATACCAAGTTTCAATTGTGTAGTCTTAATAGTTTCGGAATTAAGTTGCTGAGACATACGGACGGACAGACGGACAGACTTGACGAAACTATAAGGGTTCCTTGTTTCTCTACGGAACCCTAAAAACAACTAGCGCCAAAAAGAGGCACTTTGCGCACGAATTGGCTGCTTGGAAAACGCTTTTTTCAAGCACATGCGTAGTATTTTTTTAATATAAATCAGGGAAATACTTGCTTATGTCCGCAGGAAATACTCGCATCCCACAGCTCTGCACGGTCCCCCCGGGTAGTACAAACGAGCAATCAACACTCAACTGAATTATCGATCAGGTCCTCGGAAGAAACCTGTCCAAACACGGTGAATTCCATAAAGAAACACGAGACATTGGCGAAATTAACAAAAAGTTGTTAGACCGCCGCAGTTAATTAAGAAATTGAATATATTTTTTGTAAGTCATACATTCAGCACAAAAGAGTTTGGGTCAGGCTTCATAATGAATAGGTCTATTGTTGAAATATTATTAGTTGTGCAATGGCCTGCAAAGGGCAACCAAGTAATTAAGCTCCGTGCTAAAATATATGTACCATCTCTAGTGACATACTTTCGAGTTTTAGTTTATCTACAAAACTATGCTTGAAAAAATACGGTGTACATTGTGAACTTAAATGTTGTTAATCACAATGGGGAAAATGGTGTTGGATTCTCGGAGTTCCACGGAGGCATCTCATTATTCATGATCACAATTTACAATTAAATGCAATCCTGAAAATGTTTTGCAGAAATCCAATAAAAATAAAGAAAACAGATAAAGTGCCTCTGCCACCGAAGATGGGAACAGACGAGAAAATCTTCGTGTTGTACCGGTCATGGAAAACTTCGTGGGAAATCCTTAATTTCTCCATAGTGCGGCAATGGGCTAGTTCCCTGTCACGCAAAATGGATATTGAATATGGAGACGACTGTGCCTTTGCCACCGCGTGTGGGGAGAGGTATGTCTATATGTACGTACTGCCCGCCAAATGTAATAATAATAATAATAATACCTTGGACACTATTTACACACATTGATCTAGCCCCAAACTAGGATTCCCTGTATCTTGGGTACTAGACAACGAAACACATACTTATATAGAAAAAATATTATACTTAGATAGATAAACAACCATGACTAGGGTACAAACATCCGTTCTCATCAAACAAACATTTGCCCCCACCGGGACTCGAACCCGGGACCCTTGGCTTCGTAGGCAGGATCACTGCCGATTCATCCATTCGGATCGTCCAATGTAAACTGACACCCGCGGGGAAAGCCATTTGCGTTTACTGTCTCGCTCGCTCTCGCCCTCGACCCGTAAGTAGGAATGTGACGGACGCTATGAGTTCATCAGAGCGAGATGCCAAGCTTTGGCGGATATAATGTATCTTCTTTTAGCTAACTAAACAATGTTGGTAGTACAAATACTCGATTAGTGCCTGTCCGTGGGTGCAAGCCAAACATTTTGGGTGTTATCGTCCTTATCAGTGCTGATAGTCGTTAACGGGCAGATGGGCACGTTATCTGTTACCTAGGCATTTATGCTGTAAACACCTGTACTTGCTGTTAGTGATTTCTACCTATAGGATTTTGGTACAAATCTGTGAAGCCGACGCGCGTGATGTAGCTGGAGAAATAATAATTGTCTTCCGTTCGGGCTTCATAATGATTTGATTCAAAAGAATGTCAATAGGTAGATGCGGCGATGGGCTAGCCCACCCTATCTCGCAAAAGTGGACTATCGATCAACTGGCTAAACGTGGGCACAATTGTGTCCAGCCCACCGCGTATGGGATAAGGCGTGACGCCATGTTTTGGTTTGAATCTAACAAAAACATGGGTTGCAGGAAGAAATCTCTTGTAGCGATAAGCTAAACCTTGTACATGTTTTTTCTATTATAAGGTATAGTATACGAGTATGTATGTCTTTTTGTGTAGTGCAATAAAGAAATTACGAAAGACCAATATTTGAATCAGGTATTCCTATTTCATTGCAGATATTTTTTAGGGTTCCGTACCCGAAGGGTTCCAAACGGGACCCTATTACTAAGACTTCGCTGTCCGTCCGTCCGTCCGTCCGTCCGTCTGTTACCAGGCTGTATCTCAAGAACCTAGCTAGCTAGAGAGTTGAAATTTTCACAGATGATGTATTTCTGTTGCCGCTATAACAACAAATACTAAAAAACAGGATAAAAGAAATATTTAAGGGGGCTCCCATACAACAATTCTTTCAATACCACATACAAACTTATGGATGCACCTGGTTACGTACATGGAGTGTGAAAGTAACCGCACCAATAACTTTGTAAACAATATTTTGCTGTGTAAAATCCAAACTATTCACTCCACACCATCGCTTCCATTGAACGGTGGTACGGAACCCTTCGTGCGCCATTTAGACTCGGACTTGACCGGTTTTTTATAGGTTTTTATAGGCTTTTAATGAAATCAAACACGGCTATACAATAATCTGGAATGAAATCAAACGACTACTAACTTCATAAAAGCAGCAGCTTTGATCTAAATAATTAGCGTTTGCATTTTTAAATTTGTTTTATTTTCAATCTACATTCCAGGTAACTTCCAAGAGAAATAAACATCTAATTGTCACACAAGCTCTGGATCATCTGGATAAACAGTCTAAATCTGTATAAGATTGTGTTCCGTCTGTTATACAGCAATACGCTTAGTAATGTCTGATTAAAGTTAATGTATTTTTTAATTCTTAGTAATAGCTATTTAAGGATACTTATACAGACTTTATTAAGCTGTCTGCTCTTCAGAAATTTTAAAGCTATATAAGAGCTCTCACAAACATCACTTATTCAGCTGCTGTATAAATGGTAATTGTGGCATATTAAATCAGCTTATTGTTGTGTGTTAGAATCTTAAATCCCTCTTACAGATCATCACGTGGATAACTCTATAAATAAACAGCTATTGGCTGGTTAAATACCATATGGATATACATATTACTGCATTATTTTGGGAATTTGTATTTGTTGTGTGATGTAAAATTATTTTTAAATAGTTAAATTGAAGTGAATTGAACAGAAAACCAATGGGAGGAATTCGGAAATCGTGTTAATCCAAAATATATTTATATTTTGTAAACAAGTTTTATTGACTTATATTTGAAATCTAATAAGCTGGTTATTGTGCCAATAGTGATCAACTATTCAAACATTACACAGCATTAAGTGCTTTCAGACCAGCCTTTCCTAGCCAATAGCTAAAAAAGTAGAAACGCTTAAAGTTTTATTCAGAAGAATTATTCAAATATAAAAAATCCCTTGGGTGGATGTACATTTAATATCACTAGAGCCAAATTTAATTTTCACAGTTATTGTAGTTGATAATTCTAGCGGCGTAATAAATAAATCGAAGTAAATCACTTATATTCGCCATAAACATTGACACTAAACTTGTAAAAAAACTTGATTGCTGAAAAAGTCTTCATAACAATGCTTAAATATGCATACATCTGGATAAAGTCAGTATAATAACTGTTTCAAATCCAAAACCACATTTATTCAAAAGTTAACCTTTATATTGCTACTGTACAGATTTTATAAATCTTCTATTCAGAACTAGGCAACAAATTTTGTGCCCAAATTGCTTGAATAACGCCTGATTAGAAGTTTACATTGCTATTGTTCAGACAATTAATTGCCCCGTGGATTACTGTGCTCTTACTCAAACGCTTTTCAGAAGGTAAATGTTACCCGGAACCTCACCATCCCAAGCCCTATGCCAGTTCCTCCAATGACTGAAAACAAATCAGATCAACGAAAACGTTATCCGCAGACGTCATTCGCTCGCAGAATTTTTCTCAGAAATACGACAAAAAAGACGATGAGCTAAGCAAATAAAGCCCAAGGAAATGACTATCGGACAGATAGGAAAACACAAAAGACAGGAAATAAAATAGAGCTTTTTCGATCTGGACCCGGGCGATAAAAGGAATGTTTTCATCGGCCATTGTTTTCAGCATTTCAGGTCACGGGCAGTCCGAATAAAATCCTGCTCTTCGAAAATATCGCAATAGGTACTGTACCTATCACGATATTGAAATATTTCTTAACGGGCATAAACTAGAAAGGTTTATGTTTAAAAGAACACCAAAAACGCACCTATTTTACTACCAATAAATTCGAAACGACCGCCAGAATTAGTAAACGATCACCAAATTGTGTTTGGATAAATGATCACCACTACTTAAGTTTATGTTTTAAGTATTTTTTGTTGTTCTTACATGTCTAACACGAAGGAGGATAAATTCTTCATCTAAGCGACCGCAGTATTTTGCCCTGATATTTTCTGCAACTATTGGTGATCATTTTGGGTAAGAAAAAAATATTTTGGTGGTTATTTAAATTGTTCTCAACTAGAAATACGACGGTCAAGTGCGGGTCGGACCATCGTACAAGTAAACTTTAGTATTGAAAAAAAAAATAAGAAAATAAAAACATAATAACGTTATGTCCGAATCTGGATTCTAATTCAGAACTTAAACATTGCGCAGCCGATATCATACCAACAAATAATCTTTGAATCGTGATAAAGTTTGTTACATCCCGGGAGTGTTACGTCTCTTGTATGGGGAACCTCTTTAATTTATAAAATCTCGTGTAGTTAATTATTTGTTGCAACAGAAATACTCATTCTGAGAAAATTTCAACTCTCTACCTGATCAAAGTTCAAAGATTTTTTTCATAATAGCACAAACATTGAGACTTAATGAATGTCATAACATAATCAAGCAAGCATAATAAAAAATTAAGTAGGTGCCTAAATATTAGTACATAATATATAGGGTGCAATGAACTGGTTTAATGCCAGATGTCAGTGTCTTGTAAAAATTCATTAATTTTGCAGTAGGCCTTTGTGCACAAAGTGTGCTTTATACATTTTTTGCATCGACTTCTACGGTTCATGAGATACAGGACGCTGACGGACGAACGGACGGACAGCGGAGGCTTAGTAATAGGGTCCCTTGGGGAACGGAACCCTAAGGAATATCAATCAAAGTTGGAAGTTTACTTTACTTTCCTGTAGCGATGATGAATTTCAGCACTTCTTGTTATTTTGAGGCCCGCCTGTGCTAAGCAGTGAGCAGTAAACTCAGAGCTCATTACTTAGTGAGTCCCGAGTTAACGATACGATAAACAACATTTATCTATTTTTATTTTATCTGTATGCATGTTATGTGCATAGGTAGTACTCATATCTGCAATAAAGACATAATGCATTACTAAGCCCGACTTGCAACAAACTTTTGGCAGTTGCTAAATACACTTGAACAAAACTTAAATACAACCCGGCTATGTTAAGTGCGAACCTGTCTAACTTGCAATAACCTTGCCGTGACAGACTACGTAACTCGACCGTGATATACTAAGTAGTGTTTGAGCTGTTTTTCTGCGGTCAAGTCTGGTCTGGTCATTAAAATCGGCAACAAATATAATGATCACCAGAATATTTTTTTCCAACTCAAATGGATAAATGAACACCAAAAGTTGCAAAAAATATCAGGGCAAAATACTGCATAGCTTAGGTGAAGGGTAAAGGGGGTGAGCGAAGCGAAGCCCCCTATATCCTTCGTGTTAGGTTGAACATGTAAGAACAACAAAAATACTTAAAACATAAACTTAAGTACACAAAACATAAAAAGAAGTTTGGTGATAATTTATCCAAACACAATTTGGTGGATATTTATCCATTCTGTTAGTCATTTCGAATTTATTGGTAGTAAAATAGGTGCGTTTTTGGTAATAGTTTAAACACAAGCCCTTAAAATCTACAAACTATCGAGTTATTTCATTACTTCTGAGTTTACGGAATAGCGCAAGCAAGCCTGAGGTTATCGCGTCACTTCACAGCAGAAGTCTAAACTATATAATGAATAAATTATGTGTATTTTCGTGACTGACGGTACTATTATGCCAATATTTGCATACGCATTACAAGAAACGGTTTGTTACTGGGACATAAGGTCGGTTGTCGAACGAAAATATGGAAAACAGCGCAACATGAATAATTGCAATGATAACAGAGTGAGAACTTGATCTTAGAACAAGTAATACTGGAACCTCCTCACGAACGTAATTTCCCAAAGAAAAGATTGCAAACTATAGATTTTAAGTTTGTCTGATTATTGTCCAAATAAGTTCACACGCAAGCGACTGGGTAACGCAATCAAACTTTTACGCAGACACGCAAAATAATGCATGCTTAAAGTGATACGAAAATATATATATATAAAAGGAATACGATTGTAAAGGAAAGTGACAGCGTTAATAACTGCCACATAAGAAAGAAAAGAGAGCGCTAAAAATGCGCTCGACTCAAACTAAAATACCACATAAAATTGTTTAAAAATAAACTACGCTATTTAAAAAAAAAAAAACAAGGAGAATTTACGAATACATAATATCCACATGTTGAATGCAATTTCACTATTATATTAGTATGGACTTCAGAATTACAGGAAAATTCAAAACAATTTAGAGGTATTTTCGAAATTTAATTATATCGAGAAAATTTCATAAAATTGCGTTTTGCTTTATTGACAATCTTAATCAAATACTCAATAAACGTTAATCCAAAAAACGAATCTTAAGATGACTTTTATAGAGGAGTAAATGATTCGAAACAAATTTTTTTTTTCGTGTCACCTTAAAACCGACAAATAATATCCAGAAAAAATATATATATATGGGTCGCTCAAATAAAATAAGTTTCAGTTAGGTCAGCCTTTATGTTGAAATTCCCAAGACGTCAAAACTAATCATAGATTCCTTTTATTCTTAGTAGATTCCGTAGGAACTCCCATTTTAATTTTTATTTGTTGCCTGCGGAATCGGCAAACTATCACCTTTCTTTATCTTATTTTAAATACCTACTTACCTTTACTATAAGGCCAAATAGTATGTATGGCGGTTTCAGTGCCACTTGTTCTAAAGACTTGTCTACTATCAGTCCATCTGCCTTGATGAATAGCTGATGTTGAAGACAACAAAGTAAATAACAACAATGAGACAAGGTTACCTTAACGTAAGGCAAATGAAGTTGCCAACTCAAGATAAGTACCGATTATAGTTTTACATTTCTGACAATCTCGTTGACAATTTTCCCGTACATTTTCTTTTTAAGTAATTTTATCTACACACGTATCATAAACCCTCTTTACTGCGTACAAAAACCGCACGTTACGATCAGCATAATGTTAAACTACTTCGTAAAAACTGATTTCTTATCTGAAAAATTACACATTATGACCATAATGTGTAATTTTTCTACACATTATGACATTCAAATTTCGAACGCCGACGCCCGCCTGCATGCCGCCCCTAGTTTGTCTGTGAATTTAGTACTGACATTCAAATTTCGAACGCCGACGCCCGAAGTTGGTGCTACAGAACAAGCTAAACAACTGCAGAGCCACAATGCCGGTCAAACATGCGGTTCCTGTACACATCAAAGAGAGCTTATGATATTTGTGTAGATAAACTAATGTATGTAACTGTACATAATTAGGCATTAAAACTCTCGAGTGATATTATTATGAAACTCGCCTTCGGCTCATTTCATAAACCCACTCTCGAGTATTAATGCCCTCCATTATGTAGCAGTCAAATAAACTACTATTAGAGCCCATATTTTAGGTAGGAAAGTTGAAAAGGAAAGTTGGCCGGGTCAGTCTGCATTCCTTCAGCAAGAAACGATTAGATTACATACTATTTCTGTAGGAAGCCTATGAAATTATCGAAATATTATGGGGTATAGGTAAGCAGGTAAAAAACTTTCGTTTCGATCGTCTTCTTTTTTGAATTGGTTTGTACTCGTAGATATTGCCCATGACAAGTTTAATGGCTATTTTTAGTGAGGTAGCCGATGTCGATAGTTGCCAAAAATGTTCACGATAAAATAAAGGTTGAATATTATCACCTTTTTATTTAAACTAATATATTATTTATTACAAAAAAATAAGAAATTTACCTACTCTATCATATTCGTTACTTCGTCACTGGTTACTGCGACTTCTATGATAAAATATTCCATCTCATTTTCTATTCCTGCATCATTTTATACTAGGTATTCATTTTCTAGTGTCTGGAACATGTTTTTCGGAATGATTTATCCGTTCAATGCAACAATTTTGAGAATGGGTTATTGGATTTTACCTTTTTATATAGACGGAGTGGCAGCCGATGACATTTTATATAGAAGGAGTGGCAGCCGATGACATTGTATATAGACGGAGTGGCAGCCGATGACATTTTATATAGACGGAGTGGTAGTCGATGACAAGTGGCAGCCGATGACGTTTTAAATACACAAGTACAAGTGCAAGCTTCTATGTTATCACGACCGATATCGATAAACAGGTCGATGCGGACATGCACAGCACTCTGTCAGGGCCTTTGCGGGTGTGCGGGAGGTGCGCGGGACATCACCCCCTCCCCAATTTCCTCTTTCCCCTCTGGCCATCACTCCTTTAAAGGCCTAATGGTCTGTTATTTAATTCAAAGAACTTGTTTGACTACTCAAAATCCACAAATGTTGCTCTTGCTAAGTGTTCTTCGTCGTCGTTCGGTCGTTGACCAATAAATACCTAGATTCTTTAGCAAACCTCAAACTCTTTGAATATGAAGATAGATGCTTTGCCATTATTTATTGCTCTACCAAATTATGTAGTACTCGCCACAAGTTTAGTTTGTTATAGACAACAAAGACACTTTCACGTAATGTCACTTTCTTTCGGCAAACATTGTTTTGTAATTTCATGTTAATGGCCAATTTCATGTTAGGGTCAAAAGTGAACCTATGTTGTGAATAATTGGGAGACGCGAATCTCGCAGTGGATGTGAAGAAATCGTGCTTAGAAGCCAGAATTAATGATGTAAGCGTTTTTTATATTAATAAATTATTCAATATTAATTTAATAATAGTAATATACTATAGCGTTGTTTTAGATATAATAATAAGAGTAAGACGAAACCCAGTGTAAACAGGCCCAGTATATAATATATATAACGTATGTGTGTTTTTTGACCGAGCGAACGAAGCGGACGCTGCGTCTGGGGGTTACCACAACGTCTTATGCCGATTCAGATTAGGAACCTAATTTGATCCGCAAAATTACCGTGACCGTCTTAAAACAAGTCTTGAAATTAGATAAATAAAGCCCATTATGGCGAAATGGAATAAAAATGGTTGCCATGGTGATGTTCTTGGTTTGAACCTAATTTGAATCGGAAAAAGATTGTGGTGACCCCCCGGTCTCAGGATTGGGCAAAAATGCTTTCGTAAGTATCGGATGTCATCCTATACAGGCCGCATATCTTAACTGACAATCTCTGTGGCGCAGCGGTTGTGGCTCTGCCTACCGTGCGAGAGGTCCCGGGTTCGATCCCCGGCTGGGTGTAAAAAAAACAGGTCTTTGATGTTTATATGTGTGTGACGTCGCTGTTTGTGGTTCCCACGACACAGGGTATCCTAGTGTAGGGCCAGAAGCAATGTATGTGCCTGTATGAAAATGATTATATGTTGAAACTGATTCTTGCGATTTTTTTTGAGCAATTATATAGATTTTTTTTCGATTAATTTATAGGAACTTTTTCAAAAGGGGGTAATAAAATTAAAAAAACCACTGCAGTCCAAACAACTTGACGGATTTTAACAAATGAGGTGTCGTTTGAGGATTTGTAGAGACCGAGAGTAACGGTCTATATATTTTTGGTGAAAAGTCAATAGGTTGTGTTTAAGACCGCAAAATGTAGTTTACAAAGTTATTGGTGCGGCTTCTTTCATACTCCTTGTAAGTAACCAGTAACCAGCATTTAAAATTTTGTTGTCAGTGTATTTAAAGAAAAGCGCTAGTGGCGCTAATTCATAGCATTTTATCTTTTGCAAATTTTGTCAAAGATGTTTTGTCGAGATGTGAAAAATGTATGTAGACAATTCTATTATGAAAATATTTACGTAATTTAATGTACATTCTTTACTTTATCTATTTAAGGATTCACCTTGAATAAATGAAAATTTGATAAATGATGAATCAGTTCATACGTTTGATGATTTACCGCTATAGATAAGCTCGGAAGACCCAAAAAACCATGTAGAAAATGGTAAATATCGATGACTAAGTACACGGCTATACCATTGGGTTTCGTTATTGCTGTCAACAGTACTAAGGCCTAATAAATAGGTACATTCATGCAAACAGTGTTGCCAACTCCTGAAATGTCGCTAGACTCAATATGAAAAGTCGCCAGAAAGTCGCTCAAATGGGGAGCCAGGGGAAGATCTAGGTTCTGAAAGACAATTCCTTATAATATACTATCGTGAAGGTCCAGGAATTTAGGTAAACGAGTGTAACTACCCTAAAGTTTAAATATTTACTTGTTACGAATAAATATCTTATCATTTATTTATCGCACAAAATAATCGCTAAGGCTAAGGCAAAAGTCGCCCTTTCTCAATAGGAAGCAAATTTAGCAACTTGATAACTTGAAAAACTTGCTAAATTGGCACGGGCCTTTAACCGGATACGAGTAATTTCATTATTATTAGTAAACAAATCATGCTTGTGCTGCCTTTTCTTTACAAAAATATCGTTATTTACTCCATCACTATCAAAATATTTTTGAGTAGGATTTGTCAGACAAGTCCGTCGAATTAAATATCACACCCTAAGTTGTGATTGCCACTTGTTGCTGTTGTTATCATGATTGTAGGTACCTATTAGGGTATTGTTTCTAAATATTCGTACTATACTTTTGTAAACTTATAGGTCCCATCAAACTGTAGTATTTAATTAAAATATTTAACAGGTATTTAATTTACCTAGGTAGAGTATAGCTAGGTAGTAGTAGGATAGTAGGTATAGTACGAATATTTAGAAACAATACGTTTCTAAATATTCGTACTATACTTTTGTAAACTTATAGGTCCCATCAAACTGTAGTATTTAATTAAAATATTTAACAGGTATTTAATTTACCTAGGTAGAGTACTACTGTAGGCAAAGGCCGCGCCAGGTTTCTAGGCATATGAGGTAGCGGCGCATGGGTACATACAAGAGAGATGCATAGGTACTTCATGGGCGAAAGAGTTCAAGTGAGAGCTGGCTCACGGTCCAAGAAGCAAACGGGCCTGAACTAGGCTTTGAAATATTGATTGGTTCACCTGTATCTACTCAGGAAGCGGAAAAAACAATTTTCTTAAGTGGAAAACGTGAAGATTACGGATTTCTTCGTACCTTTTATCGTCTCTTCGTTCTATATTTTTATACACAAAAAATTTATGTTTTTGCAACCATTTAGGTATTAATGAAACTGTTTCTTAGGAAAGATCATGGAAATTACCTACCTAAACTAGATTACAATTTGGTATAGGTCATGCCAGGTGTCTTGGCCCTTGAGCGAGCTCTCTCTCCCTCTCACGCACATGTACCTACTTACGCATCCATACCCATGTGCCGCTAATCCCTCCAGGCAGCATTCAAAGACCAAGACCCTGTACTTACCTAGATAGGTATAGTATACTTTGAGACAAGAGTAGACGCCTCGGCTTGATTTCTTTTAAAACCTATTTAAGGCAATTGAAACAAACGCGCTCAGTCTGTGCCGGACGGCTGCGACAGCTCGACGCATTGGAGTGAAAAAGTTACGTAAATATGCCTTCAAGTGTACTAAGGAACTTCTCAGGAAAATTAAATAAAAGTAAAGGAGTGACTTTCCACATGTAAGCTTTCAGCATTTTTGCAAAATCAAGCTAGAGTTAATTACTTTTGTATCACTATTAACTCATGTCGACGCGCCATGTGGCCGCCATGTTTCGCTGAAACCATAGAGTAACAAAAGAGTTGTGAAAAGTGACAATTGTCCGTGCATCATATGTAAATTTGGAAGCAAAGAGTTTCATTCATCTGAGATTTTTGGGGTTCGTAAGTGCCACTAGCAAGAAGGCGTGTTACCACTATTCTATGAATAACTTTGAAAACTTCAAACAAGCTTAAGTTCCATAGATCCAATTGACCGTGGTCAGTTTCCACCAAAATCTGATCATAAAATTATGATCGGTGTTTGGTGCCACTAGCGCAAAGGCGGGCTATATTCTCTGATAGTCATTTGTATCTACAGTCAGACATAATACATATATACATACTGGTCAAACACATTACCCTTCCCTTTTTCACTTCGCTGTAGTCGGCTAAAAATAGCTCCAGTTCCAACCACAATGACTTTTAGGCAGGTACAATAAGAGATGTAAAGCCGATATTTAACCGATTGTTTACCACACCAGCTAGGCAGCTGTGCAACCTGGTGAAAATATATTTAAATTTGAATATATTTTCACCGGGTTAAATGTATGAAAATGTATTTTCATACATCTGACCCGGTATTAGAAATTATTTCCAAACCGCGGAACAATATAGGTTTTAGAACCCTATCGAGACCAATAAATACTCAGATTCTTATGCATACCTCAAACTCTTTGCACAAATTGAAGTGGATTATCTCTTATACCTTACCAAATTATGTAGTACACGCCATAGGTTTGGTTTGTCAGACAACAAAGACATCTTCAATTAAATAGTGCAACAGTTCTGTCACAAACAAGATGTAAACAAGATACTGAATAGATCCTGAATCCTGATGGATCATAGTGAAAACATTTTAATACTGTAATTTCATGCAATTGCCACATAAAATCAAATACAAAGAGAACCTATCTAGAAGAAGGCAGAAGTCCTCACGTAAGCACTTTTTATTTTTATTTTAGTATGGTAATGTGAAATGTGTGATTGATTATTTTTCAAGCAATAAAGTTCAATAGAACCTTATTACCAAGCAATAAAGTTCAAAATTGCGGGCTTTTTTTGATCTACCCACAGACGATTAGTTATGATATGGCGTTGTTTTAGAAATAATAAGTTAGATTTATGACTTAACCCAGTTACAGTCACAGACCCAGAAACATAACGTATGCGTGGGGTAAACTATAGATATCGTTGACCTTAATTTGGAAGGGGTAGGCGAGGGGTGGGGAGCTTCCTTGTTCCCCTAGTATATATCTTTTGCGAGGAAATGTATGCTTCGCCGGTGCCCTTTTTTTGAGGTTACGTACGTCTATGTTTGAATTTGCCCTAGCTCCGGCTTAGAGATGGGCAGTGCTATTAATCATGTTAATAACATTTGGCTAGTAACAGGTTAATAACCTGTTAATAGCCAGTTAGTAGCCAAAATGGCTATAAACCCTGCTATTAATATTTTTAATACCAATATAATATATATAATACAAAAAAATCCGTATTTCCGATCACTAGATAAAATGTACAACCATAAAAAATCAGTTTTGTATTAATAGTAGTTTATGTGACTGCTACATAATGGAGGGCATTAATACTCGAGAGTGGGTTTATGAAACGAGCCGAAGGCGAGTATCACTCGGGAGTTTTAATGCCTAATTATGTACAGTTACATACACTAGTTTATCTACACACATATCATAAGCTCTCTTTGATGTGTTCAGGAACCGCATGTTTGACCGGCATTGTGGCTCTGCAGTTGTTTAGCTTGTTCTGTAGCACCAACTTCGGGCGTCGGCGTTCGAAATTTGAATGTCAGTACCAACTTTTAAGACAAACTAGGGGCGGCACGAGGCGGGCGTCGGAAAGCGGAAAGCGGAAGCGTCGTTCGAAATTTGAATGTCATAATGTGTAGAAAAATTACACAATATGGTCATAATGTGTAATTTTTCAGATAACAAATGAGTTTTTACCAAGTAGTTTAACATTATGCTGATCGTAACGTGCGGTTTTTGTACGCAGTAAAGAGGGTTTATGAAACGTGTGTAGATAATAACATTATACATATCTTATTATCTACAGCTGGTTATATAGCCATATTGGCTATTAACTGGCTATAAACTGGCTATTAACCGGTTATAAGCCAAACGATCTAGCTATTAACTCATCACTACTCCGGCTACTATGGGACTGCAGCAGCACCCATATAAACACCTAAAAAAAACTATTCATATCATGAAATGTTGTTTTTATTTGCATACGCTTCGCTATGTTCCGGCTATAACCCAATTAAAATTTAGCCACAATAACCTACTCAAGCAAAATTTGACTCAAGAAACACTTGAACTCCGTCTTCACTGTGTTTATTTTTTTAATAAATGGCAGAATTGAGTTTCATTTCGCGTAAGTATATTAATTTTAATGTTAAACATAATTAAATAAAACTGAGTCTCCGGCAATAAAAAATACGCTAAAATGCCACAAGACCACAGGAAGAAATCTCCCAACCCTCTGCGAGTTGCATCCTTGCATCGTAAGACTTTCATAGCAAATTTTATGTGAACATAACCTCAAATTTTAACAAAATGTATCTATTTCTCAAAAACTATACATTACCTCACAATAAACTATACTAGGGGGACAGGGGAGCTCCAATGAACCCCCCTACATTAACACAATAATAAAATCGTGTGAACGATATCTAGAGCCAACCCTATGCGTGTATTTAAGCTAATTCATAGCATTTATCTTTTACAAATTATATTAAAGGTCTTTTGTAGGGATGTGAAAAATTTATATTGATAATTCGATAAGAAAATATATACGTAATTTGATGTACATTATTTTCTCTATCTATTTTAGGTTTCACATTAGAAGACGAATGATGAATTGAGCACCAGATTGGATTGTTCTTTATATCAAGAAACCCCATACTGATTGTGATTTCATCAATCAGTACATTTGATGGTCAGCTCTTAAGACCCAAAAAACCATGTAGCAAATGATAATAAATAAATAAATTATCATTTTGATTTATTTCATCGATGACTATAGTACACGGCTACACCATTGGGTTTTGTTGTTCCTGTCAGCAGTACTAAAAGGGGTATTACAGTGACCGTAATAAGGGTCCCTTATGCCCTTACGAAGAGACGTGTAATAAAATAAAGGCACCCTTATCCCATATAGGAAGCCACGCCTACCCTTTAATCAGCGCCCTGCTTCAGGGTAATGTAAAACGCCATTCAGTTCTAACTAAAGGGTAAATTAACTCAAACAGTATTCCCAACTCCTGCAATTTCGTGTATCTAGGCTCAATATAAAAAGCCGCCAGAAAGTCGCTAAAATGATTCAGCTAGGGGACGATCCAGGTTTTGAAACTCAACTTCCTATAATATGCTTATTTTATTTTATTTTATGAGCTCCGTGGTCTAATGGGTTTAACGCTTGCATCTCTCACAGGAGATGCAGGTTCGATTCCTGGCCATGTACCAATGAGATGATTCATTTATCTTAAGTACATTATACGGACATTCTTACGGTGATGGAAAACATCGTGAAGAAACCTTCGATTCTCCATAGCTGCGGTGATGGGCTAGCCCCCGGTCACGCAAAATGAGCTATTGAATAACTGGCTGAAAATGGGCACATGTGAGCCTCTGCCACCCCGAATGGGAAAAGGCGTGACGCTACGTTAATGCTTATTTAAAGGGACCAGGAATTTATGAACATGTGTGTACCTACCCTGTAGTTTAAATATTTACTTGTTATGAATATGTATGATTAATTTATGTTATAATTTATTTATCGCACAAAATAATCGCTAGGCTAAGGCAAGTCTTCCTTCCTTGCGACAAAATGGCTGAATTGGCGTCTTTTCAAACATCCCTCAACAAATCAAGGCTTTCTGCTAGTTTCATTTATATATTAAACTAGCAGAAAGCCCTGATTTGCGGAGTGCTTTAGGGGATTTTGTTGGGGGGATGTTTGAAGCATCTGTATACAGCGTGACTTAAATAGCTGACTATATTTTGGGGAATTATAGTACCCATCATTATTAACAACTTCCTAGAGGAACATAATATAGTCGAATATGTTTTTTTTTTACTGATCCAGCATATTGACCCGATCAGTTGATTGCCTCTTTCTATGAGAGACCCGAAACATTTTACTGTTAACGACCATGTTTCTTGGGTAAAGTTGTTCATAATAATGGATTCTGTCGTTCCCCAAAATTTGGTCAGCTGATTAAAAGTCAACCTGTACATGTTGTAAGATTACGTGCCCACCGATGGGTCTTTACCCGGATATGAGTAATTTATTCATTATTTATTCAACAAATCATGGGTGTGCCGCCTTTTTTCATCAATAATATTGATATTTACCCCATCACCATATATTTTTTGTTGAATACAAATCAAACAAGTCCGACAAATTAAATGTCAACCTTATCAAAAGTTGGTTCCGCGACAGGCTGATTCTGATGAACTTATTGTACCATGGCCGTATGTAAAGTACGGCCATTTTGTTGGCGCCGCGCCCGCCTCCTTTGATAGCACCGCCTTGGCACGTGCGGGCTCTTTGAATGAGCATCGGACTCCTTTGACGGCGCGATCAAAGGCGGCACTAACAAAATGACCGTTCATTACTTAGTGTGCGTAGGAACTTCTATAATTTGATCCAAATAGGTAAGTACATCATTGAATTGACAAAGCCTAAGCTTATTTGGATATATATTTGAATCAAATTATAGAACGCAAGTTAGGTACTTATGTAGCAACTACCTTCCTATTTCTATCTACTGGTACCTGCCTACCTACCTACCTACCGTTTGTGCCTACACAGATTTAACTGTGACCGGTGTAGCCAATCATAGTCAATCACGACGAAAGAGTACTGTCTTGTACCTAGGTATGTAGGTACTTTAAAAATGACACTGATTGGACCTGAACTAAATTAAGTTTGATCTAAAGTGGCGATAGGTACGTAAATATGTAACTAAAACGGTGTACCTTAATTAATGGAAGGTGTTAAATAAAGACAAATTCTCCAAGAAACAAAAGATCAGCAGGTAAAGATCAACAATAAATAGCCACTCACCAATCAAATATGAGATCTCCAAACATGATCAGCAAACACTTGTTACGTCCCGAAATAAGGTCACTGTACCATCCTACCACTTTAACTTGACCCGCCACAGTCAGAGCGCTGACAACCCAAATTGAATACACCGAGGCAGGTTTTAGTTCACTGGTCGTGGGTTACGATAGTCTTAGAGCGAAATTTTGGTTTCAAACAGACGCGTGTCCCCTTTGGCAGACGCCACTCGACTGAGCCGAGCTCCCGACTTGCAGGCCTGAACTCTTCAGCCGCCCAGCTCCCAAGGCGCCGCCCGCCCAAGCAAATAATGTTTGCATAACCACTTTAATACACCGACTTTTAACAATGTTATTTCATTAATATGCTAATCCAGAGGCCTTCGTATGAGAAATCGTGTGTGGCCTGCTTGTGTGCTTGGTACATATTTGAACGTGACGCTGGCAATGTTGTATCGTGTTTAAAATTCAAATATAGATTGTTTATAATTAGCCAAACATAATTGCATTTTGGAGCCAATCTCGCGGTTTTGTTAGTGAAAACAACACATGCTTCAGTTTGGTATGCGTTTGATAGATGCTTGGTGGAATTAGTTATGTGGTTTAAATTATTGAAGCGCGTGTAAGTTTTTCTAAGATCTTGTTGAAATGAAGAGATGAAAGTTTAGGCTTGGTGTATAAGTAATTAATGTTTAGTATTGTCGTTAGATTTACATAATATATCCATTTTAGATTTATAAAGCCTAGTTAATTATGTATATTTAAAAAAACTAACAATATAGGTAATACAAATATTAAAAAAGATAAAGAATTCAGCCAGGTCACTGCCGCCGTCGCTGGGCAAGGTGCCCAGTAGGCTGGCGGCGTCGCCTCGCTGAAGGCGAGGTTCATCCGTTGCTCAAGGTAGGCTCCAACCCTCTGGACGTCAGAGGCGGTGACCAGGCGCAAGGAACAAATAAGTCCCTGTCCGAGGACCGCCCGTTTTTCCAAGGAATGAGATGACTCTCCGTCATTTTGCCACCGTCCCGGGATAGGGCTGCTGGCTCTGATATCGCGGATATGCCTCCACTGACAAAAGCCCGGTGGATGACGTCATTCAGTGCTGCGTGCCGCGACAGGTGGGTATAGGTATATAGCACATAGCTACATCAAAGTGTTGGTCAGAATACTTCGAAATATCAGTACTGACTGCTTAACTTAAATGCCTATTTGCATTGCACATATCTTATTAAGAATAGTAATACTTATACTACCTTCAAGCGAACGTATTAATTTTTTCAATACTTTCATTCATATCTTATTTGTTTTGCAGTCTGTGGTGTAGGGAAGGCTTGATTCGCATTGTATATCTATGTCACCGGCAATCGGTATAATCCGGTGTCATATATAATGCCTAGGCAATATATATAATGTCTAAAACTTGCAGGTAATGTATGAAATATTATTTATTTTATACTTTGCCTAGGTATTGTATATAATACACAATGCGCAGCCGGTAATGTATGTAAAAGCGTAAAGCAGTGAAGTAGCTTAGGTGAAAATTAAAAGGGGTGAGCGAAGCGAAGCCCCCTTTATCCTTCGAGTTAGGTTGAACATGTAGGAACAACAAAAATACTCAAAACATAAACTTAAGTACACATAAAAAATGTTTATATTGTAATGTCGTGTTGGTTAAACGTCGGTTTTTAATTAACGGTCTAGAGAGTTTGTTATGTGTCTGATTTAACCAACTAACTGCGACATATATATTGCCTAGGTATTATATAGAATACCTGCATTATACAGATTGCAGGTAACATCTACACTTAAAAACAAAGTATAGTCCGTAACGCTACGCTGCGCCGCCGGTGCTGCTACGAGTTGCTACGCTATACTTACGCTACGTACATTTAATTAGGCCTACTACGCCTTCACAGAAACACTGCACAATGCGCAAGCGTTGAGTTCTGAGAGAAATAGGATACCTACCTACTGTACGGTTCCGACGTCACCGCACATTTTCCCTACGCGGCATTTTAGCATTTTAGTTTTATTTCATTCAGTATTCATATAACCACCAAGGCATTAGGTACTCACCCATTCATCCCCATTTATATCAAGTTCCAAATATACCCAAATTTATCTAAATTACATTTTATTCATCTCTCTATATCATATTCTAAAGAGTACGTCCTACACCGTACATCTTTATGGTCCATCGAGCCTTTGGACCTCGCGCGTGTTTCTCACTTTCGTCGTCGGTGTGAGAAGTTGCATCGTACTACTATAGAACTGTGGGTGATACGTGTGCGGTTCAACTAATGAACAAGTGAACTATCAAGGAAACTCTAACAAGGGAGTTATAAGTGGGGATTTATCAAGGAACAATCAAGTGTTCGGTCACCAAGGACTTTATTAGGTATTTTTCACGTGAAATATCAAGTTTAATAAATTGTAGCTACCAAATTCAAGGAACAATCAAGTATTCGGTCACCAAGGACTTATCAAGTGTTCAGTCACCAAGGACATTCGTATTATCAAGTGTGCGATAATCAAGGATCTACACATCTGCGGTCGGTCAGCAAGGACCTGCCTAACAAGGATTGCGACAAGCGAACCGGGAGCTTTAGTCGTCTGATCGAGTCACGCGTGCCGGCAGCAACTGCAGTTGTCCGGAGGCCACCACGCACAGCAAGGACTAGCAAGGATCAAGTCACAAGTATCAAGATATCAAGTAAGATCTTTCCATTTATTACCACTTACTTACAACTATCAAGATGGACGCTATTTTCGAAAGCCAAGCCGAGTTGTATAAGACTATGCAAAATTTCTTTAAAAATTAAAAAAAAGGATGGAGCAGACAGGAGGTCCCGACCGGTTTATTTCAAGAGGAAATCGGAAGAGTTGGAGCGCTACTGGGAAGACTACGCGGCAAATCATGAACAGCTTATAGAGGGTAGCGATCCCGAGTGCCTATACTTTGCTAGTAAAGATTACGAACAAGCGGAAAATCTATACAAGTCAATAAAGTGTTATATCGAGCAAGAATCCATCAAGTATTTCCCTAAACAAGATATGGGTCATGGATCAGGAGGTCAACAAGGACAGCCAGGGAATCAAGTTCAAGTCCCGTCGGAAAGATCTCAGCACCAAGGCGAACCGGGGAGTCTTCATCAAGTTCCTCCACCACGTCAGGACGTGTCTCAGCATCAAGAGGTTAGGACACCGAGGGGGAGGGTTGAATCTCGCGGTAACTTCAGCAAGTTAGACGAAAAGCTACGGAAACAAGCCGTAAACTTTCAAGCCTTCAATCGTACAGTATCAGGCTTCAAGGTCGAGACGATTAAAGAGAAGTGGGAATTCGAGGATGTACTCAAATCACTCCAAACTAGCTGGTCAGTAGTAGACACCCTTCATTGGGAGATTGTCAACGAGCTGGACGGAGTAGAGCATGAAGACTACGAGGCAGCCTTCACGTCCCACGAAACAATATTTCAAGATCTAAAAAGAGATATAAATAGCAAGTTGTGGTCCGTCTGTCATAGGGAAAAATCTACCCCTAAAATAGACATTCCTATGTTCGACGGAAATTATCAAGATTGGGTGAGCTTCATCAACATATTTAATGAGACTATTCACCTCAACCCGTCGCTATCAAGTGCGCAAAAGATGCAGTTTTTAAAGAGCAAGGTTTAAGGAGAGCCAGAAAGACTGATTCAACATCTAGCCATCAGCAGCAACAACTATAATACCGCTTGGGACACGCTAAACCGTCGGTACAACAACACAAAACTGCTTGTTACTTCCCATATCGACTATTTATTGGATATTCCCGTCAGGCAGCAAGCATCCCACCAGGCGATCAAGCGTCTTCACGACAATGTAATGGATTCCCTAAATGCTATCAAGAATTTAGGTGTCAATATCGATACTTGGGACCCGCTGCTGGTGCATATTCTGGCCGAAAAATTAGACCCCGTAACCAAGGACGACTATATGGAGTCGTTGAGCAAACCAAGAGAGCTCACAAGATTTTTTTGTCTACTTAGAAAGCAAGTTCACATATAAGGAGACGTCTTCGCGTAGCAATCAAGGTAAACCTACGCCAAAGCAAGTCACAAGTCAATCATCATCATCATCTTAATCGTCATCATGGGCAAAACGATTCGAAAAATCATTGTATAACAAGAATGATAATCAAAAATCAAGTCATATTAAAAACCAGGGCACATCAAGTCATGCCTACAAGAATAAACCTAAACTTTGTTGCGCAATTTGTCGAAGCGACGAGCATAGAGTTTATTTTTGCCCAGAATTTAAAGCGATGCCACCACACATCAAAAGAAAGACAGTACAAAGTCTAAATTTATGCAATAATTGCCTGCATGATCACCAGGGCAATGCATCTAATTCTAATCGTCGTTGTCGCGAGTGTTCGGGTCAGCATAACAGCTTATTACACGAGGCATTTGCGCAATCGCTTAATTCGACCAATCGAAAAAATACAAGAAAATATCGCTAACAAGGAACGCGGTAGATATGCGAAAACAAGATCGCATGTATCTCAGCGACAAGATGCTGAGGTATTATTGGCTACTGCCGTCCTCAAAATTCAAGGAACAGATGGCAGAGAGTATGAGATGCGAGCCTTGATCGATCAAGGATCACAGGTCTCGTTGATTACAGAAAAAGCAGCTCAAGTACTAGGAGTTAAGAGGATCTTCGGAGTGGGAGAACAAGAGAATAGGTGTAAGGGCGTGATCAAGATAACATGCGCATCTATTCATAACGACTTCACTTTCGACGTCAATGCCCTGATTATGTCCAACCTAATTAAAAAACTTCCCAGTACATCATTTGCCAAACCAAGTTGGTCATATATTCAAGGATTAGATCTCGCGGACCCAAAATTTATCATCAGCCGTCCGGTCGACTTGTTGCTCGGAGCCGATGTTTATTCCATAATCATGCTAGGTGGGATTATTAAAGGCGAAGACAATCACGGCCGATAGCACAGCTAACACAACTCGGATGGTTACTATGCGGCAATGTTCAAACATCTTTCCATTGCAATGTGGTGCTGAATGACCTCGCCGGGATTGAAAGGTTTTGGGAAATCGAAGATATCACGGAGGAGCCATCGTTGTCAGAACAAGATGATCAATGCATACTTCTCTACAAGTCTACCACGAAGCGGCTGCCAGATGGAAAATATCAAGTGAGGCTTCCCCTTAAGAAAAATTATCAAGAATTATTAGGTGCATCAAAACCAATGGCAGTTGCGAAATTTATGCAGTTAGAAGGCAAATTCAACAAGAAAGATAGTTTTGCAAAAGAATATAAATTATTTATCGACGAATATCAAGAACTGGGTCATATGAAACAATGTGTCGTCGGTAATAAAACACGAGACTTGTATTTGCAGCATCATGGTGTCGAAAGACCGGAATCTACAAGTACGTCACTCCGTGTTGTTTTTAACACATCCGCCAAAACTTCGTCGGGTTTTAGTCTAAATGACATGATGGAGAGGGGGCCCAATCTACAACAAGATCTGCAATCTCTAATCATGAAATTGAGACAGTATGAGTTTGCCTTTACAGCGGACATCAAGAAGTTCTTCAGGCAAATATGGGTTCATGAATATGACCAAGCTCTCCAGAAAATACTCTCCTACTACTCCACTCCGGCTGCGGCGATAGGGCAGCAGGACTTGGGGCATCTCACAGCCCTGCTTGCCCTCCTTAGCGACCTCACTGCCCTGGGCAGACTCACCGCTCTGCTCCGCAATGCATGAGCCGTTCAGGGTCGTCCACTGGAATGCGCAGTCGCTGACAGGGAAGAAGCGGCTGCTCCACGTGTTCCTGAGGGACTACCGCGTCGACGTGATGCTCATCAGCGAGACACACCTAGCCGGAAGCGACAAGCTGTCGCTGCCCGGCTACTTCGTCTACCGCAAGGACGAGAAGACCTCCAGCGGCCGGAGCTTTCGAGGCTTGGCAGTCATCGTCGGCAGGAAGATCGTCCACCAGCTCGTGGACGCCCAGGACTATTCATCCCTGTATGCTTTGGGCATCAACCTTCAGGTCACCTCTACGCCGCCTACAAACCCCCCAGTACACCAACCCGCACCTCCGAGCTACGGGGGCTGCTACAGTCGCCGCACCCGACACTTGTCGCCGGCGACCTCAACGCCAAGCACACCGCCTGGAACTCCACCAGGGTGTGCCGACGCATCCATCCATGCCGATTCCGTGAGCCACAGCTACGACGTCATCGGTCCCGTCAAGCCCACCCATTTCGACACGTAGGCCGGATGGGACACTATCGACGTCGTGGTCGTCAGAGGTCTCCGGATACCGCTGAGCCAGGAGGTTCTCCCTGAACTCCCTTCGGACCACAGGCCTGTTCTTCTCGTCCTGGCGGAACTGCCCACCCGGGTATCTCCACCAGCATCACGTCGCCGCTACCAGTGGGGCGCCTTCACCGCCGCCCTAGACCAACCCTCCACCATTTGCCCCGTCAACCAGCCGGAAGACGTTGACCGCCTAGCATCGCTGCTAACTACCAAGATCCGAGACGTGCTCGACCTGTCATCGCACACCGTAGCTCGCGGGGGGAAGCCCTCTCTCCTGCTGAGCTAGGCGCACTCATCCGAGATAAGCGCGCTCTCCGGAAGCAGTGGCAGCAAACTTGCTGCTCTACGATGAAGACCAGGCTTAACGCCATGACGGCAGAGCTGAAGCGCCAACAACGAATGATCTCCACGCCGAAGAATCTTGGGAACGCCACGTCGAGTCCATAGGCGACCACCTCCCCTCCGTGCATCCTCCGTATATGACCCAGTAGCGTTGACGCAGGTCGTTGGTCACGGGTTCCATGTTGGCGTGTCCGGCGCCCCCAGGTGTTCCTCATCCCGTATTCCTGTCTCGAATTGAGCTTTCGAATTCCGGTCCACGGCGTCAAGGTCAGTACTGCTTTGTGACATTCCACTGAAAAACAACCCTACCAAGATTCCACGCCCTGTCGGTTAAGGCGTGGAATTTAACATTTTGGTAGCAGAGGCGCGGTTTCCTAGTAGGAAATCGATTCACGGACGATTGTAGGGTTGTTTTTTTGCCACATTGTAGTTGGGAGAAAAGGGTACCTCCTCAGATTGGTCGGCAATCATTTTGTGAGTGAGTCTTGTGGTCGGTATACCACAATTTAGGTTTATTTTCGGTTAGTGAACGTAGAATTGACGATTTAGTTTATGATTATTATAAATTTCTAGTCGGAAACTACTGTTTGTGCGTTAATAAAGGATTGAACGGTCATTCCGCGAAGTAACTATATTGTATTGCTTGTGGTAGAACGTCGGGTTCTATAGTACTGCAGTGTTATTTCGGTTTACAGAGCAGGGTCGGGCTATTTAAGGGGTATTAAGCTGATTTTGCTGACCTCAGTAGAAGTGTGGGTCATATCGGAGGGGCCACTTCTAGAAGGTTCACGACTACCTACATTATATTAAAAATAGCTTTTTTTTCTTATAATAAATTTTTGTGTGTTATTTTTTATTGTGCTTTATGGTGGCATTCTCTAATTGATTTAGAGTGTATAGTTATAAGGTGTATATCCACAGGGCGACCATATTAAATCTTTTTAGGATTTAATTGTTTTAGTGGTTGCCTTAGTTTCGACAACTAAGTTTTAATTTCTGTGCCCAGCGCTGACGGGCAAGTGCTGGTCTCTGGCTATACTTAGTTCGGTAGTGAAGTATAGGACCAGAATCCATTCAATCGGTCAACATGGCACCTTCGCCCTTGACGGTACTGCGGCATGGTGTCCGGGAGGAAATGAGATGGCTCGCCCATACTTATAAGTATGTGGAGCGACCGGACATGGACGATGTCCTGCTCAAGCGTGTGGAGGACGCAATTACACGCGTCGGGAAGGTGTGTCGGCTGGCTGCGGAGGCTGAAGCTCTCGGGCTTACGGATGAAGCCTCGGTGGCTGCAGTGAAACAGCTCTGCGCGGATGCTGATCAAGCGATGGAATGCTTGGGAGACATCGAGAGTCGCGCGGAGAAAATTAAGCGGTCGCGAAGGAATGACCGTGGGGAGGGTAACGGAGACCCACCCCCGAAGGGTGTTGTTGGACGGCTGCCACACCTGGAGATTCCGGCCTTCAGTGGGGCAATTGATGAGTGGCCGGCCTTCATTAATTTATTTGATAGTTTGGTCCACGGTCCGGACGACCTGGACAACGCCTACAAGTTGGCCCAACTATTGATGGCTCTGCGGGGTGAACCGAAGGAGTTGGTCGGTCACCTAACGGACACGGCGGGCAATTATGAGATAGCCAGGTCCATATTGTTTGACCGCTACCAACACAAACGGCGGTTGGTTGATGCGCAGCTGGGGAAGCTGTTTAGCATCCCTAGAGTAACCCGGGATGTTGACATCCGAGTACAGGTGCTCAACCCTGTGCTGGTGGCCACTAAGGTCCTTCAGAACCTTGGTCTTCCGGTAGACCAATGGTCATACATTGTTTTGTATATGGTTTTGTCACGGTTGCCTGTAGCTGTTTAAAGTCGGTTTGAACAGCTGCATGGGGGCAGTAGCACGGAACTGCCCATGCTCGTCTAATTGACGGATTTTTTGGAGGGTGAATGTAGGCGATGTGACACACTGGACACGGAGGCCAGTGTGCAGCGCCAACCCGCGCGGATGCGGGAGGGGCCGCGCCCCCCGCCCCCACGGGGGGGAGGGAGGTTGAAACAATTTGGCGTTTTGAATGCCGCGCCGTCGGGTGACGGCTGTGTGCACTGCGACAGTGCCGGTCATGACGTGACCGTGACCAGTTGCGCCAAATTTAAGGCGCTCGGGGTAGCTGCCCGCAGGAAGGTAGTCTTCCGTCACCGATTGTGTTTCGGTTGTTTGGGGCCGCACACGCTGAGCGAGTGCTCGCGCGCGTTCCCCTGTGAGTGTTGTGGTGGCCAGCACCACATAGTGTTGTGCCTGAATCGGTCAGGCCCTTCGGACGGTCACCAGGGCCGGACTCAGGTTGTTCGGCCACAGGGCCCAACCAGGGCTGGACCCAGTCCCCCTCCGGGCAACGGGAGTCACCAACGGGGTGACTGGGGTACCCGCGGACGGGACCCCCCCCCCCCCCCGAGGGGAAAAGGGCAGCGCGGGGGGTAACATGCGGGATAGCCGGGGTTCGGTCGCCGCTGTCCACGGTCAGCGAGGACTTCGGGCCGCTGGCTCACTGCGTGTTACGGGCGGGTGTCACCTATGGCACCTATGAGTAGCGCGAAGGCTGGGAGTCCACCACCTTCTGCGCCACCCTGCCCGTCGCTCTGGGAGGCGAACAGGGAGGCGAACAGTCGGATGTCGCCCCCATTCCTAGAGCCCCCCAGGTTGGATCCGCTCTCCCCCATTCATCCACGGTGCGCACCGGGCACACCGTACACCGTCCGGTATGGTCGGATACCGGGATAACGAGGGGCCTATTATACGGGTTGGGACCCCTTGATGTACATACGGTCTGATATGCCGGTTGCATATCAGCAGCCGAGTTACTCCAAGGCCGACGGAGGTCTGAGCGGGTTCGGATCCCGCGGAGGTTCCCGCTAGGGACACGCCGCCCACTTACAGGGTGCCGCCACTCCACAGACGGTCATGCTCCCCACCGCCTCTGTGATAGCGTGGAGTTCGGACGGCAAATCATGTGTGGCACGAGCACTATTGGACTCGGGGGCCCAGGGGTGCTTAGTCTCGTGCAACCTTGTAAGACGGTTGGGCATTTCGGTAAGGGAGTATCCACATTCCATTCGGGGAATTGGGAACACGGAAGTCGGTTCCGTTAAGGGAGTATGTCGGATTACTCTCTCGTCACGGGTGGATTCATCGGTGAATCTGACGGTCACGGCATTAGTCATGCCTAATGTGATGGGCTCACACCCTCACGTACGGTTGTCGCCCTCGGTTCGACAGTTGGTCGCTGGGTTGTCACTACAACAAAATTTCTACTGGACCCGGAGTTTGATATTCCGGGCCCAGTAGAAATTTTATTGGGTGTTGATGCCTTGGGATACCTGTTAGTGCCAGGTGTCCACGTGCTGCAGGCGACTGGTCTGGTTTCGGTCAACACCAGACTGGGCCATGCGGTAATGGGTCCGGTCATGCCGGCTGCCTTGCCTGTCACTGTATTGATTAAGAGCTCATATCACCCCCGTCGAATTGGGGCGCGTCAGCAAATCAGCTGTGACGGGGTTTCACTGGGTGGGTTAGGCGAATCATCTGAACAAACAGTTTAACATAACTTTCTATATCACTTCAGTAAACAGCTATGCACCATTCTGAAGTGAAAGCAAAGTGCTTTTGAAGTTTCAAAGTTTCAAGTCTTTGTCAAAAGCTTAAAGTTTTAGCATGTGCTTAGTGAGAGGACGAGGTGGGTAGTGCAGGCATACACAACTGTGCTGTCCTGTAAAACAAGGCGTTCTCCCCATCGTCGTTATAAATCAGCCTGAACTAGACAGGAAGAGATTATTACACATCTAAATAAAAGACCTAGCTAATGTAAGACCGGGTATTGTTATATAACTAATTATAATAAATATTTATCGCCCTATAAAACAAGGACGTTCTCCCACTCGCATCGTAATGAATACATCCTGAACTAAACAGGAAGAGATCAGTACATATCTTAATAATACAAATCATCAGAAGACAGTTTAGTTGCCGTAGTCTGCCTTATTAAAACCACAGATGGAAAAAACACAACCTAAGTATAACGTTACATTTCCAGCCGTTCCGAGAAATTTGCTATTTAAGTGCTTACGATAAAACGCAGCAAGTCCCTTCAGATAATCCACGGAATAGGCATGAATAAGGTTTTGGAAATTAGGACAACTGTGGTAATTTAAAAGACACGGTCTGAGTGAGTGAGTGAAATGTCTGTGATCTTAAATGAATGAGTTTGAAATGATAATCAATTGATTATCATCACTAACAAATTTATGTCCAAATAATGTAAGGTTGCTCATGAAACACGATTAGCCTTAGGCTTTTTTCCATTTAGCTTCTAATCAGCAGCCAAATGACATTTTACCGTATAAATTTGAGACGCGTGACGCGAGAGAGGTGTAAAATTCATATAGCAAAATGTATTTTGGCCGCATCAGTAACATGACATTCTGCCGCTAAGCAAAGAAGCTAAATGAAATCAAAACCTTATCGCAATGCCACCTGCAGGAAAAAAATCGGTTAAAATGTTAAATTCGCTTTAAAAGAAAGCAGGCAGCTATATTTTGGCGGCCATTTTGTGTGCCCTTTGATGTCGGCTCAAAGCCACCAATGTTGACAGGACCGACCGGACTCAAATAAAAACATTTTCTATGTTAACACAGTAAGTAGATCCATGTTGATAAGGATAAGTAACACCGATGCTGTATTATTCTCTTTTCTTATTGATCGACCGTGGAATTCATTCAATTATTCTGTTACACAAACAATACAATTACACTTTCATGTTCATTGTATTAGGACACAAAACATAATTAGTAAAATTAGAATGCAAATATACGTAACTTCAATTTATTTATATAAGGGGATTCTTTCAACAAACGATTGATTGCACACAGGTAAATAGAACAAGTCACAAAAACATACCCTTTTAACCCTTTAACTTTAACTTTAACTTAACCCTTTCGCTATCTCTGCTGGCCGGAAAAAAAAAAGGCATAACAATTAAGGCAAATTTTATGTTTTTGCCCCACAAATGCCTACAATAGAATCTTCAGTTATCTAATTGACGTCTGTCATAAAAGATCCTTTTTAGGTTCTCTGTATCCCAGCAGGTGTGATTTTCTTCATGACACTATGTACCAAGATCATAACAAAAGATAAACTAATTATTTGCGGAAGTACATGTAACTTATAAACTTGGTTACTACTGTACCCACGCCCAGTTCCAAGCCAGCCACACGTTTTTCATCATGTAATGGTTTTATTAAATGGCTTCCTAAGGGCAAATTTCGGTGTTCACAATGTAGTAATTAGTGTATTTAAAATACACCAATGAAACTTTATTAATTAATCCTCGCATTTATCCAATATTCTTTGGTGCGAGAAATGATACAAATTTAAAGAGTAATTTAATTCGTTGTTTAATTGATATTGAATACAGGGTATGAAGATAAATTGTTTGTTTGTTCGCTATTAAAAAAAGGAGAATCTTTAGTTGCACCTCTAAATACGATTAAGCAAACTAAATGGTGTCACTAATATGCGCATAACTTTTAAATGACTGCACATAAAAAACAACACTTGTCACTCAAAACAAGCATAACTAAAAATACAATAAGTCTTACCAAAAGTAGAGGATCTTTATAACTGAGTGAGCACCAAAAATGTGTATGATAACACTGAAATACTGCCTTTAAAACTAAAATTTTCATGACACCCTAAAATACTGACTTGCACACTAATTCATCCAATTGCATATCAAAATTTCTAATTTTTCTATCAAAAGTTGCAACTAATGAGCAATGTTTATTACATCAAATCACCTTCACCACTTTACTAGTGTTATAACTAAAAATCTATTTTGCAAACAAAATAGTAGTTTATGTGACTGCTACATAATGGAGGGCATTAATACTGGAGAGTGGTTCGGCTCGTTTCATAATAATAGCACTCGAGAGTTTTAATGCCTAATTATTTGAATGTCATAATGTGATACATTTTTGTACATTATGGTCATAATGTGCAAATTTTTAGATAAGAAATGAGTTTTTACCAAATAGTTTTACATTATGTTGGTCTTAACGTGCGGTTTTTGACGCAGTAAAGAGGGTTTATGATACGTGCGTAGATAAAAAATATTATAATATCCTTTCCAAATATTAGATCATCATGTAGAATAACAGTTTACATTAGTGTATAAAAAGTTTGCAAAATCAGATTTTTTTGGTATGCTAATTTAGTATGCAATCAGTATGCCGTATTAGATTTTTTTGTTTTAAAAATAGGTATTTATTAGTTATGTGCTTAAATGCCACCTTTAAAAATATCGCTAACATTCTAGGGTTTTGATTATAATTATAGATTAAGAGAGTGTTAGGTTTCTGTACCTTATAATGGAAAAACATAACCATTTTACGGGTGGGATCATTCGTGTGTCAGTCCTAGGTATCTTAAAGTGATACTGAGATCTTTGACCGCACGTTCGGTGTTAATGAACTGCATGTTCCCACCCGAAAGAAAATAATAATAATTTGTGGTTTATCTTGTGTATTTTCTGACATAAGTTACAAATGATCTATTTTTGATCTATAGTGGTTGGTTTACACATAAATCAAAGTCAAATTCAAAGTACTTTATTGCTGTAGATATTTACATATACTTAGCAAACGTCATTTTTGACCTCTTCTCTACATTGGACCACTGTGGGAGAAGCAGGGCGTAGAAACTCCCACAGATTTATTTTTAGATCTCTTTTAAAAATAGGTTGTGCTTAACTAATACAATTATGTTTTTTTTAATTTAATAAGCAGGCAATAATAAAGAATTACAAAATTATTAACAGCGAGGTCTGTGTTGAACTAGATTAACCCCATACAGTCTTGTCATTTAAGTAATCTCGAACATTGTAATATCCCTTTTTCGACAAAGTCGCTTTAACATGCTTTTTAAATTGCTCAAATGGCAATTTCAAAATCTCCAGAGGTATCTTATTATAGTAGAGAATGCACTGACCCTTGAAAGAATTGCTAACCTTCGCGAGTCTAAATCGGGGCGCACACAGTCTTTGATTATTTCTTAGGTTAACATTGCAGCTATCGCTAAGTTTGGTAAATGTTGTAAGGTTCTTGCGTACATACATTATATGTTCGAAAATAAATTGACTAGCTACAGTTAGTATGTCAATTTCTTTAAAAAGCTCTCTTAAGGAGTATGTTCGTTTTAAATTATAAATTGCTCGAATAGCTCTTTTCTGTAAAATAAAAATAGTTTGAATATCCGCTGCTTTCCCCCACAACAAGATACCATAGGACATGACACTATGAAAGTAACTAAAATATCCTAGCCTAGATGTAGCCACATCCGTGCTTTGTCTGATGTTCCTAACAGCGTAAGCCGCAGAACTTAATTTACCAGCTAATTTATCTATGTGGGGTCCCCACTGCAAATTGATATCAATGGTTATTCCAAGAAACTTCGCATCATTTACTAATTCTAACGTGCTGTTGTCTAACACTAAACTGGTCTCAACTTGCCTGACATTTGGAAGTGAGAATTTGATACACTTGGTTTACCAGCATTTAACAATAAATTATTAACTGTGAACCAATTCAAGGTTGAAGACAATACACCATTAACATCATCAAAATCTCCTTTTTGTCTTTCAATTTTGAAGACCATCGAAGTATCATCAGCAAACAACACTATGTCAGTTAATTTCTCCACTATGAAAGGCAGATCGTTAATATATACCAGGAATAAGAAAGGGCCTAATATGGAACCTTGTGGAACGCCAATTTTTACACCAATTTTTACACCAATCGGTACACCAATAGTGATTTGTTGGTGATTTGTCATAACAGAAATCTAAATCAGCTGACGTTCAGTAACTAAGCAGTGTGTGTGAGTGCACAGGCGACTTTCACCGTTGTGCGCTATCCCGAGAACTCATTTTTCAAGTGCGTCTCCCTGCGGCGTCCAATTCAACGGCAATTATTCGTTTGTCGTAGAATCGACAGTGCGCAGACGCCGCGAGTAGGTAGTGTCTCTCGGAGACATTTAATTTTTCTCGATACTGAAGAGTACCGAATTTGCCTTGTAGTGTCTGTAGAGGTAAATACCATCATGGGTGTAGATTATATATGTTAAAGCGACTTTGTCGAAAAAGAGATATTACAGTGTTCAAGACAAACTAAATGATGGGACTGTGTGGGGTTAATCTAGCTCAACACAGTCCTTGGGGTTAATAATTTTGTAATTATGTAATTATAATAATAATAACTTGGACACTATTTACACACATTGATCTAGCCCCAAACTAGGATTTCCTGTATCTTGGGTACTAGACAACGATACACATACTTATATAGATAAATATTATACTTAGATTGATAAACAACCATGACTAGGGTAGAAACGTCCGTTGTCATCAAACAAATATTTGCCCCCACCGGGACTCAAACCCGGGACCCTTGGCTTCGTAGGCAGGGTCACTGCCAACTCGACCATTGGGGTCGTCAACACGATTTGATGACACGGGGGAGAGGGGGGCGCGGCAAGATTGCACACCGCAGAAGTGACACTGCTTTTGTATTATACCTGCCTAAAAGTCATTGTGGTCGGAACGGTCGGAGCTATTTTTACCCGACTACAGAGAAGCGAAAAAGAGAAAGGTAATGTGTTTGACCTGTATGTATGTATGACCTGTATTGTAACATGAATTTTTGTTGCCTAGATCAGTGTTGGGTCGTGGAAAATACTCGGTTTGGCAGAATGTTAAACCAGGTCCTCTTGAGCACCAAAAGAGGGAATACAAAATGTAAATATGGAGAACCTGATCCCACACCCTGTACGAGCTAGGCTGATGAGGGATTTAATCAAAAGCCGGTCTTGGTACGGGCTAATACAGACTAGTTTATTTAACAAGTATTTCATATTCGATACTATTAAATAAATATTACATAGAACTTTTCCTTTGGAGTTGGTAGTTTGGCTTTATCCTTGACAATTAAGAACTAATTAATGCTCTGGACTTATCTAATACATTCATGGTAGTTGGTAACAATCCGGAAAATACATGTGTAAAGTTACCTTCTGAGTATGGAGTGGAATATGATTTATGGTGCAAGTAAGTAGGGAATGTCCGGCGTCCCTGGGACCGCACTTTTAAATGGCAGTGACTGACGTCAGTACGTCACACAAGGAAACGCAAGTCCGTAGCCCTCTCGGAGCCGCCTTGGGATCAGGAAGGTTAGTCGCCCTCGAGGGGGGTACCAGTCCTGCACCCTGGAGACTAGCTACGAGGATCAAAACTTCTACTAAACCGAAGGACCCTAGAATATAAGACATCGAGTCTTCTTATGCGCATTTTACAGGAAAAGTTATGAAAAAGATTTCTATAGCATTGAATGGGATTTGAAAATGAGAAGGTCCTGTCTTTTACCCACTACCGCTAGGAAACGCCCTGGACCGTGTGTGGTTCACAACATGCTTCTGAAATTATGTTATTTTATGAGTTTCTACGGAGACGAGGACTTGAATATAACTAGCAGACGAGTATTCCTGATGCCGTGATACTTACTTACGCAGGGAAAGCAGCCAACTTGCCACCGCCGTATGCACATCAGCGACGGACTTGTTTCCCGATCTGCAGAAAAAAATGGGGGCTCAACCCTCGAATACGCTAAGCTGGCTTGCCAATGTATCAGGATCAAAATGATACTTACAGGAATGCGGACAGCTGCTTTGCTTGTAATAAATTCAAGGATCAGAACTCTCAACGACGTATCAGGAAACCAATTGATAAACGAAATGGCCTCCTTGACACTTCCGTTCCAAAACTTTTTGTTTCTCCGCGCTGCCTATCGCGAGTACTCGTCTCAGAACTTTAATAGTAGCTTATGTGACTGCTGCATAATGCCTAATTATGTTCAGTTACATACACTAGTTTATCTACACACATATCATAAGCTCTCTTTGATGTGTTCAGGAACCGCATGTTTGACCGTCATTGTGGTTCTGCAATTGTTTAGCTTGTTCTTTAGTACCAACTTCACGCAGACGGGCGTCGGCGTTCGAAATTTGAATGTCAGTACCAACTTCACAGACAAACTATGGACGGCACGCGGTTGGGCGTCGGCGTTCGAAATTTGAATGTCATTATATGTAGAAAAACTACACATAATGACCATTATGTGTAGTTTTCCAGATACGAAACGAGTTTTTACCAAGTAGTTTAACATAATGCTGATCGTAACGTGCGGTTTTTGAACGCAGTAAAGAGGGTTTATGATACTTGTGTAGATAAAATTATTTATTTCCTAACTTCATATTGAATTAGGAGACATCTACGGCCTAAAGCAGCTAAATCTGCCTAAACTCTTTGAAGATAATTAATCAAATCATCTCTTCCCCCGGACCTCGGACCGAGTCAGTTGTGTTTTGGGTGACCGCTACGCCTATTTATTGCAATTTAATTAACTTTTACTTAGTTAAATTCATTTTACAAAAATAGGAGATCATAAGATGATAGGAGTTCGCGTTAAATAGTGCGTCTACAACATTACTTCGCGTGTGTGTGTACTTGTGTGCGCGCTTCACATAGGTCTATCTATACTGGGCGGAAAGCGAACAAGTACGAAGTCGTCGATACCAACCAATTCCGCTGGACCTCTAGCCACGTACGTTTGTGTCGACTGCCTGTGCTGCTGTGGGCCCCTGGTACTTTTAAACTAACTACAACAAAATGCCATTGAAGCGTTCTCCGCCGCCGCAGACTCCGCCCCCAAATATTACTCAGCGTTCCGAGACGGCCGCTGCAATTACATCGAAACTCGCACAGAAACTCGCGCCGAAAGCATCGCTATCTGCTGTAAGAGGATCATCGGAATCAAAATTAAACTTGGACTCTGCTTGTAGTAACGTAACAGAACGTAATAAAAGCATAAGCCGCGAGCTGAAAAACACTATTCAAGACATGCTGGAATCCCTAAGGGATGACTTCGACAGACGTCTTGACTCACTTCAGGAATCATCAGCAAGGATTGAGAAGCAGAACGAGGAACTAAAAGAGACTGTTGAATTTTTAATGCAAAAAAATCCGACAATCTGAAGCGCATTGAGCAACTTGAAAAATTGAGAAACGATGACGGGAATTATATTGTAGCCTTAGAGGAAAAATGTGATTTTCTCGAAAATAGGTACTGTACGTCTAGAGTGGAATTTAGAGGAGTACCCTGGAGCAAGGACGAGTCTAAAAAAGATCTTTGTGGCCTGGTTACAAAGCTGTCAGATGTCGTTAATGTCCCGTTGGTAATGAGTGAACTGAGAGACATATATAGGCCACATCCAAACGTGATTCGAGCCGGCCTATTGTGGTAGATTTTTGCTCAGTCTTAAAGAAAGAGGATTTTCTATCGGCGGTGAAATCCTGCAACAAGGACAAGGATAGAGACCACAAATTAAATACTACTCTTCTGAAAACAAATACAGAGCAAAAACCTGTTTATGTCTCTGAATACCTTACATATAAACAACGAAGAATCTTCTATCAAGCCAGACTTTTTGCTACGGATAACAGATTTGCTTTTTGTTGGACATCTCGAGGCGTGACTTACTTAAAGAAGAAAGACGGAGCCCCTTTCATACGTGTGAATAACGAAACGGACCTACCTAAAATAAAACAAAAGCCTGACTATTTTTCAGATATAGTAGCTTTCTAATGTTTTTCTACTTACTTGTTATAATTATTTACTTAACCCATGAAACACTTATACATCAATTTACTCTCACTCATAAATACTTAACACATTTTATATACATTTACATTACATACACACGCTTAAACACCCTCATTTCAAACAAACAGTGCGCTCCTCAAGGAATATAAAGATATTTCATGATTTGTTCAACCTTTATTGAATCTCATAAATATTATTTAAAAATTATATTACTAAATTATTGCAGTAGTCTCATATGGTCGTGGTCTCCTTTAATCAAAATGATTTCAGTAAATGGACAGTTTATCTTTTATTAAAGATATTGACAATCATACGATATAAAATGCCTATGAATGTGAACCACAAAACTGTAAAAATATGTGACATCACATGGCTTAAAGATTTTTACACAAAACATTCGAAGTATTGGTGAAGCAACTCGCTTTTCCGATTTAATACTGTTGCTGACTTCTCTCACGTTCGAGTGTGATATATTGGTTCTGACCACAGATATCGAGAGATAGGCCCTTGGCGCTAAGCTTGTATCGGAACCAGTGTCGCCGAAAACTAAGAACACGCATACATTTACACCACTCGTACATCAATCCCTCCGCTTTTATTGGTCAGTGCAATGTCATGCACCTATCGTCCGAACACACCCACACTACCGCAGGTATACTAGCTAGTCGAGCTAGTGTTGGGACAATGCAAGGACAGCGTGTATCATCGATCGATTATAATTTATAGACACTGGTATAGACAGTCGTATACAATGCCGGGTTTTATAAATAAAATAGTAAATTGTTTGTAAATACGACATATTTATTTTACAAGAAATACCTATTACTGTGTATACAGGGTGTAACAGATGCGGGGTGACAAGCCGAAAAGAGTTGTTTGCGACATATTTTGAACGATTTTCTCTATGAATCTGATTTGATCAGAGCAACTTTATTTTTTACTTCCCCATACAAATCAGCTGACCTGCAGCTCGGCCCAAAATGTACTGAAAAGTGAAAAACAATGCTGATCAAATCAGTTTAATCAAGAAAGATGTTCAGAATGATGGCCTTAACAACCGTCTTTCGGCATATATACCCTTTCTGTAAAATCCTGTACAGTTAAATACTATCTATTGACCAGAAAAATGTAAATATTTATTAAGAACTTGCCGTTTTGACAATTGAGGCGTAGCGTTTTTTGCCAAGTAATGCAGTCTTATATTCGTATATCTTTCCATTACAGCTTTTATCAGTAATATTAGATGATTATCCATTGGGTTTTGTTCGAATTAATTTTTAACCCTAACCTTTATTTTGTCTTTGGTAAGCACAGTTGATTTTATGATCACTTCCATGTTTTTGCAAATTGTTTTAACGTCATGGGAAGGATATATTAAGCCGCCTTTATCCTTGAGTTTTATAAACTTATGTGTATCGTCCGGGCCGCTCGACAGTAGCGCGCTTGTGCATACGTCGCATTTCACAGTTTTAATCAGAGCATGAACGACGAAGCCAGCTACGTAAGTTATGGTTTGTGAGCTGTATTCTGTTAGAACATCAACCATCATTTCTACTTCTTCGTCGAATACTGCCATTTCATGTAATATATGTCGAGTCCCGGTGGGGGCAAATATTTGTTTGACGAGAACCGATGTTTGTACCCTAGTCATGGTTGTTTATCTATCTAAGTATAATATTTGTCTATATAAGTATGTGTATCGTTGTCTAGTACCCAAGATACAGGGAATCCTAGTTTGGGGCTAGATCAATGTGTGTCAATAGTGTCTAAGGTATTATTATTATTATTATTATTATATTTATGTCGTCACACTCTTCATCTCGTAATCGGGTATCGATAGTGTGGCTGATGCGAACAGCCGATGAACATGTCAGAAGGGACATCTTTTCGAGTGCTCGGCAGTTCCCACTGTCCACGTCTCGGAGTTCTGACTTGACCATCAATTTTTTGTATATTGATTTGAATTGTCGTGCTGTTGGGTTTGTATTACAACCCCCGTGGCTTCGGATTTGGCCAAAAAGCAGCTCAAGATGGTCCTGACTAATCTTGTAAACAGGGAAGTAGCTTAGTTTTCGTTCTTTTTCAACTAGCCGAACATACAAATCTTTGAGGCTCTTTATACAGATCAAAAATCCGACAAAACCAGTTTTCCTCTATGAGTCAATTACTGCCGTACCATCCACAAGCTTCAATTTTTTCAGGTAATTTTCGGTTTTTTCCAGAAAATCAAAGATTTCAACCTTATTTTGTTCACAGATTGGCTTTTTGTAATGTAACTGGGCTACATGTCTGGAGTTCAATATATCAAATAGATTGTTGACTATTTTCAGAAAGTTGACTGTGCCATCGACATTTTGAAAACCTGGTAAATTTAGTTCTGAGCAAAATGTTAATGCGACTGCCACACTGGTGCTGAACAATTGGGATGCCAATCTCACTTTCATTTTCTGGTTTTTAAAGAATATGTGGCCTCGACGCAATTTGTTAGCTAAGTGCATCTTTTCTTCTTCTTGGACATCGTTCAATTTTTTTAAATGTGCCCATTCCACTTTTTTTTGTGTTTCATCAACAAAGCTTTCTTTGGCTTCAAAAGCATTTCTCAATAACTTCAACATATGACATGGATCGGGAAAGATGAAGATCGGTTTCTTTGTAACGGGATGTTCGAAATTTGTTTTAAAGTCTTCTATGTTCAGTGAGCACCCAAGTTCTTTAGTCATTGTCATATTTGCAGGGCAGCCGTCAAAAGTAAGTGATGTTATTTCGATTCCCGTTTCTTGTAACAGTTCAAGACATTGTGTAACTAGATTCGCTCGTTGTTCTCCAGTAACACCAGCGACTAGAAAATACCCGACAGGTATCTTCCAAGGGGCATTAATTGCGGTTACTAGAAAAACTAGAGCTTCCTTTGCCTCGGGCAATGAATCTGTATCGGCCATTTTGAAATTGCATATATCTACATATCCATGCATATACTCACCGTCCCACTCTACACGACGGCGAATGGCCATTTCATCGAGTACAACATTACACACCAGTGTATAATCTGTATTTTCAACTTTCAGCTTGATAGCTTCAAATGACTCCTTTGTAAACCCGGGGTCGGAGTCAATCGCCTCGTACCATTTCCTTATGGTGCGAACGTGGGGAAGGCAAGATTGAAACTTTTGCCGCACATATTCGTAGGCCTTAGGCGAATAAAAATGAAGTGTACAGGCAAAAGTTCTCAATTCTGCTGAGTATTTTTCAGTGGATTTTTTGTCGACAGATTGTTTTTTCTCACATCGTTCAATGAGATCTGCCACTCCTACACCTAAACCTTCTAATTGTGTGACTTGATCAGAATTAACTAATTTTTTATCTTTAAGATCTCTCAGAACATCCTTCATGTTTAAAAATTTTTTGCGGTAGCGGCTGTTTTGTTTTTGAAGAGTTTTAATTTTCTTATTTTTTTGCTCGAGTACGATTTCCAATTAGTCTATCCGATGGCGCAGCTTCCTCTTCTCGAAAATGCTGTGATTTTCTTGGTCCTTGTCCTGTAATTTGTATGTTTAATTTAGTTGCTGTTAGTCTTCTTATCACAGGAATATGAATGGGCGATAGAAGTATGATAAAGAATGAAAGGTACCTTTAAATTAAGATAAATTGGAATCAAATGTGCCTTTGCCACCCCGCATGGAAAAAGGCGTGACACTGTCTATATGTTTACTTTTATAAAATAAAATAAAATTACAATTCAAATAATAATTCAAATACATTTCTTACATTTTCATTACCTACTCTGTCCGTGGTTAGCAAAGACGGTTCTTCAGACTCAGCTTGTTTTGATGTCTAAAAATAAAGATGTAAATAAGTAACCCGAAGATTTTTATAAATTGTTTTAATTTGACCCGATTTACATCATTGCTGTCATCTCCTTCAGATACGCATTCATTCAAAAGTGTTTTCTCTGGTTTTATGGTATCCTGAGACAAAAAGGTGCAAGCAATCAGTATTCAAATACGTATCACGCAGTTTTTCATGTTAAAATTTCAAAAAAAATACACCTGATCGCTGCTATCTCCTACAGAGACGCATTCATTGATATGATTTTTCTCTGGATCTCTGGTACCCTAATAAAATAAGATGCATTACTAAAAGTTATATGTAGTTAGTAAAGGAATTTATAATTTCAATTAGATATTCAATTAATAATCTAGAAACAGTCTTTTTATAGTGGTATGGTGTAAGAAATACTTTAAACCTATCCATTGTATGAAATTAAATAAAAATTACTAACATGAGACATCATAACTGGTATTTTCATCGTCGGCATTGCCCATGGCCACATTCGCCTGTATTTCTTTAATTTTTGAAAACATTTCTCCTCGAAATGAATTGAGCATATTTTACATTGTTTTTGTGGAAACCAGCGAGGCCCTCTCATTACCGCTTCGATCCATTTTTCTTTTATTTTTGGTTCACTAGGAAAACTGAAACATTGATTAGCGTAATAAAATACATAACTGTACCATTGAAGCAAATCGGAACAGTAAATATAAAAATCAAAATGGCGTCCAATATTCAAAATCTGACATCTATATCATAATTGTATTCTAACCACTCTAGCGCGCTGTCCGCCCCGCTTTGGTGTCAGGATTGCGCAACGTGGCAAGATGGCGGCAAGCCGCGCTGACCTTGCGTCTTAGATCCTTATTTTGACCCCTTTAGACTTATCATACGATTAAAATAACAACTGTATTGCTAAGTCAAACAGTTGTTTGTAACTATTGTTAAATAAGTGTAAGTGAAATAAAGTACTAATGTATGATTTACGCGTCTCTAAAGTATTCAAATGAGAATATTTATTTATTTTGAATAAGAGTAGCTTATTGTTTTTTCATAGAATTATACAAACATTTCTCAGCTATAATTATCACTGATCATTTAGCAAATCGGGTCAAATTGGTTGAACAAAGTTCAATTTCAAAGACAACTCGAAAACGTAAATTCGTACGTTCGAAAAAAAGAGCAGCGGACACTGCGCTTTTACGTGACGCGCGCGGGTAATGACGAGGGTCTTTACCCGAATTTCTTTTTGTCAGTTCGTATTTCTGTGAATTGTAAATTAGAATGATGATGATGACAATAAAATGCAACATTTTTACATGGAAATATTTTATTTTATTAATTCCACAACTGTAGGTAAACAAATATTTTAGACACTGTCTAAAATGTATGTATAGTTTACTTTTAATAATAATTCTAACATAGCGACAAGACATCATGTCACGCCTTTTCCCATACGGGAAAAATAATAATATTATGCATTCATACATGTATGTGTACATAATCTTAAATATTCGTCAAATATTGCACACAGGTCTTAAATTTACCGTTTTAGTCCACCTTATCCCATACGGGGAAAATAATAATAGAAATATTATGTATAATGGATTTGCATCATATTATTCAATGTCATTAAATGTTAAATATTGCACATAGGTTACATTTACAGTTTCAGTCTGCCTTATCCCATACGGGGAAAATAATAATAATATTATTATTATTTCTTGCGTATTATATTAAATTATCATATATTCTAAGAGCCTGTCTCAATATAGCCCTATTGAAGAGATACATCCAATCTAATAAAACAAACATTTACATACAGGCACATACATTGCTTCTCGACCCACACTAGGAAGTAAGACGTGGTTTCGTGGGAACCAGAATCAGTGACATACATGTAAGTTTAGTTCAAAAAACTATTGACCATAGAATCATACAGATTACTCAGTCAACGTCAATATAAGTTCAGTTCAAAAAAATATTGACCATAGAGTCATACAAATTACTTAGCCTACGTCAATTGTTCAATTAAAAAAAAAATACCATAGAACATTTACATACAGGAACATACATTGCTTCTCGCCCCACACTAGGACATAAAACGTGGTGTCGTGGGAACCAGAAACAGCAACATCAATACATGTCATTTAAAAAAAAGACTAAAAAATCATACAGATTACTTAGTCAACGTCAATATAAGTTTAGCTTGCGTAGGGATGGAGCAGAAGGGCACAAACATGTAAAAATCCAAGACCTGGAGTTTGTTTTACAACACACGGGCTAAGGGATGGAGAAAAGAAGGGCACAAACATGTAAACATCCAAGACCTGGAGTTTTTTTACATCACACGGGCTTAGGGATGGAGAAAAGAAGGGCACAAACATGTAAACATCTAAGACCTGGAGTTTCTTATTCATCACACGGTGGTGTGATAGGGCTTCATGCACTCGGGGCACAACGGAACGTCACATATATCACATTTATGTGAAGTTTTGTGCCTCTTTTTCATGAGCTTGCACCATTCACAACCCACACGTGGATGCGGGTGATCATCGGTCGGTGGTATTTTGACCGAAAAATGATTATTCTCCAATATGGGCCTTACCGGGGCCCCTTCCCTATGACCCGGCACCTGCCTGACCGTTAGCACCGCGTTCGAGGTGGGTGGAACATCCCTGGTCAAGAATTTAGACAGGAGGCGGTTAGCGACTTCTCGCCTTAACTCTCGATGCTCAATGCTTATGTCCTTCCATCTGTAGATGACATAAGCATTGAGAATCGGGGTATTCAACAGCCTCCTGAACAATTTCTTGTACCAGATCTTATTCCGCTTCCTCTCGAGCGGGAACCCGGCCAGAAGAGCGTCCTTCATGTCCACTCCCCCCATTGTGCTGTTATAGTCAAGGACTACCTGGGGTTTATATTTCGATGTCCCATACTTTTCAGCCATCCCCACAGTGGTTGAATGATAGGTGGAGAGCATGTTGACTAAGCCAACATCTCTCCACACTATCACGCTGACATCACCGCTATTTGAGTGTATGATATGGCCAGTGGATAGCGATGTCTTTGTGATAGATTTCAAGCTATCAGGCACACTATCGCGATTAATCCTGAGGGTACCATAACAGTCCATCCCGTTGATCTTGAAGCACCGCGCCAGCAATGGACTGTTATAGAAATTGTCCATCACGATAGTGTGCGCTTTATTGAAAAGTCCACTGGCCAAATCGTACACAATTTTAGCGGTGAAGCCCTGTGGGGCTACGGCTGTCACTCCATCTGGCTCTGGATCTTGGTCACCCACGACACCACTCTTACCGTCCTTCCCCGCATAAATTGTGAACTTTCAGAGGTAGCCCGTCCCGGACTCGCAGAGCTCGTAGCTTTTTATACCTGCCTTGGCCGCTTTTGTGGCAATTTTCTGGATGAAAGTCAGATGGCCGTGCCATTTGAGTAGGGACTCATCCAGAGCCACATTTTGGTTAGGCAGGTATAAAGCCTGGAATTTGGCGTTCAAATGATCCAACACAGGTTGGATCTTCCAAAGCCGTCGCGCCTCAGTGGAGAGGGATTGTGGAGTGGTCGAGTTATCCACAAAGTGGATGAACTTCTTCAGCAATCCCAACGGTCATAGGTTATTACTGTTTTCCAGTTGGGCATTGCTGTTACGAAATTCGAACTAATCCAATATTCCCTCTCCACTGTGAGGGGAAAGAGGCTCTGGTGAATGATCATGGCGAGAAAGACATAGATCTCCGCTCTATCCGTAGGCTTCCACCTCGCCGAGCGTGAGTACCTTGAGCCGCCAGTTTGGGAACTGGCGGCGTATCGGTTGGTCTCAGCCACGATCTTATAAATCATGTCTGCATCCCAGAATTTCAAGAAAACATCTACAGGATCCATATCCATAAACTGGAATGTCGGTCCAGGAATACCTGTAAATGTTTCCCTAACCCCCTGGAATGCAGACAGACTGCTGGTCCAGTCAAAATGGAACCGCTCGTCGGGAAGTAGCCTACGGACAGAAGCGTCCTTTGCGGCGTCTATCCCCCTAAGGCTGTTTACAACAAAATCCGGTAATTTTTCGACGGCGTTGGCCTCTGCCTGTGCGATAATTTCAACACCCAACTCACCGGCTACCAGTGGCGGCTCTGACGTGTCCGGGTCGCTACCTGCTCCATCCACTACGTCGTCCTCCGACTCATACAGCGGCGGCGGCGATTCAAGGCGATGCGGCGGCGGTATATATACGCCACCCGAGGCTTCATCAGCGCCTGTAAAAAAGGTTTGAACATAATTTCCATGGAATAGAATATTCCGCCAGTGAAAGTTTAAAATAATTTTATGCTTTAAATATTTTTATGAGGAAAATACTTACACAACATGAAGAGTTGGGGGCTCGGAACCTCAACCCCAACGCTCGCCCTTGAGGGGGTTCCAATATTCCCAACATCTTCATGGCCGCATGGTGAGAGTGGCGCAGGAGTAGGTTGTCGGGGACGCATCCACGGTGGCGGCAGCGAGGCTGTTAGTTCCGCTGGCACTCCAGGTGCCAACGGAAGGGAGCCAGGAGTACCCAGTATACTGAAAACAATATAAATTTTTAAATTTATACAATTTCGAATGAGTTTTGAATAATATTATATGGTGTACTTTTTATAGTAAAATTACCTCATGATGTGCTTATTGCCGGTCTTTGTCTCCGGCAGAGCAGCAAAACCACATTCCTTTTGGAGTTTCCTCTTTTTCAACTCAGCCTGTTGCCCTGCCGTAAGACCTTGAATACGCTTTCGCGTTATCGCACTCTGAGCCCGGTACTCCTGTTCCACTGCCCTCGCGTCCTCCTGCTGTGATGTTGATGCCCTAAAACAATGATATTGATATGAATAAAATATGAACACAAAGAAAACATTAAGCTACATACAGTTTATAATAAACTAGCACCATAAATACGAACCCCGTATCCTCAAGGATGTTGCGAGGCCGCACGTTGCCTTGGCCTTGCCCTGGTTCTGCCGTGGTTCTAGGCGTTCATGCCCTAAAACAATGGTTTTATATGAACACAAAGAAAACATTGAGCTACATACAGTTCGTAATAAACTAGCACAATAAATACGTACCCTGAACTAGTGCCGGTTTCGGCACCACGGCCTCGGCCTCGCGCCCGTCCACGGCCTAGCGCAGGACCGCCTCTTGCGCCGCCTCTGCCCGCGCGCCCTACCATATTACTAAAAAATAACCGTTAATATTAACAAAAGTACATACAATATTATCAAGATAACAATAAAACCATAAACTTCTGCGTTATTTTAATTAAACTTAATTTTATTTCAAACGCCGACTACTACCATTTTTGTCTAGAAATAAATAATTATGGTCGATGTGTAGTTATGGGGGCAAAAAAAAACTTAGAAAATTTTGCGAAAATTTTACAAGTATCGACGAAGTTATTGAAACTCCGACCCCATTTATTTCTAGAAAGAAATAATTATCACTGACACACACAAAAACATTACCAGATTTCACGGTCAAGTCAACGCTGCGCTTTATCGAGTGGACGCCTAGCCGAGTTCAGGCAAAACTGTTCCTTACGCCATTACAATAGGGTCGACACAACCAAGCGTGACAATAAATAAGATCCGAAAATAATTATTATTCACATGTTTTGACCCTATATTGTTGTGTTTCTATCGTATTTACACAATATTAAGTACATTAGACTGATATGAAAGCTACCCTTGCAAGTAAAACGCATTTTTTCTAACTCGAAATATTTCATCGACGTATTTTCTTTACTAGCATTGATATTTTCAGTAAAAACACGGTATTAACTAAGATAAACTAAGAAATAAGCTATGAATAGTACTTACAAACAGTTTTTCAGCCTTTACTGGTAGTAATAAACTTATAAAAACAAAAATTCACGCCACAATCTCCGACCACACCATACCGGCAAAATCTTGAAAATTTATGAATGGTTTTTATTTTTTTCTGGCTCTATGGTTGAGTATTTCAATGCACGGCTCCAGGCTCCAGAGCCCCGATTCAATGGCTGCGTTCATAAAAAAAACTACTAACATAGGCGCTGAGATTTTCAAATGATGATCGAAAATAGATGCTGGAACTCACCGCGCGTCAATTTGGCCTCTGCGCAATCCTGGATTTTGTTGTTTCGCGTCAAATTGGGCCATGCGCAATCGGGTCGCTAACCAGGTCCCCAGATATCGATTTTGAAGTAAATCGGACCAGTAACTACGAAGTTCGAAATGTCGGCAACTTTTTCAAAATATGACAGAATCATGATTGGACCTCAACTGGATCCCCAGATATAGATTTTGAGTCAAATCGGACTAATAACTATACAACCCCCTTATCCCGACTTTTCTGCGTCGAAATTACCCGTGTATTCTCCGTTCACAGTTGTTCTGCCTCCAGAGACCCCTTTGCCTCTCTTCTTTTTTTCAACAGAATCCTTACAGCTAGAATGAGAGGCAAAGAGGATTATGAAGGTAGAATAACTGTGAACGGAGTTCATTCTGATTCGGACTTAGCCGAGAAATTCTCTTCGGACCTGACTGAAAGCATCGGAATTTCCGATCAATACTTATAACACCCCATTATCCTTCGTCGGGCGAGGTTTTAAACAAACTTAAAATCTAAACTGCCTGTTTGGCAATCATTGGAATAACTAACAATAAACTTACGTATTATGAGTAATAAAATAACTATACTATTACATTAACTATATTAGTAATTGCGGAATGATAAAATCTATCGATTCAAAAACATAATTCTCCTATCAGTATCCCCATCACTATATGTCGTCTCTGTGTGGGTGTAACAGTTCGCCTCCGTATCACGATGCATCTTTGCTTTCGTACTTAGATAAGTGTGAAATATTCATTGCGTGTTAGCTTGGCAATACGAAGTGAAATTAAGATACAAAACAAGCAATGTAGCAACAAACTTAGCTAGAACAACATGACATTGTCACTTTAATGTCAATTCGTGACGAATTTTCCGCGAATGATTTATTTTCGAACGATGGAGTAGTTGTCTACTTCAGAGATAATCTTACTGTTTTTGTCGAGGAGCTTAGTACTTCCAGATGTAATTGTCTTTTGATAAAGTTGGATAAGTTAATTATTTTTTCTATATATCGTGCACATGTTTTCGATGCAAATAAAGTTACGAAGCAACAAAACATTGATGCTTTTATTTTTGAGCTAAATGATATTTTGCAAAAACATAGTGATTATCGAGATGTTATCTTGATTGGCGATTTAAATATAAACATAGCACCCGGTAGTAGTGATCCGAACTACGAAAAGTATTTAAATATCCTGGCATACAATGGTCTTATAGCGTGTCATAACTTTGTCACTCGTGATGCAAGCGGCTCATGTTTGGATCACATATTTATTAACTCTAAATGTAACTCAAATACTATAGTACTATCAAGTACGATCACTGATCATAAATCAGTTTTACTGGATCTTGAATTAATGTCGCCACGATCAAAGCCGGTATCACTTCGCACAAAAGTTGATTATAAAGCAGTGTATAAAGAACTTGAATCATTCGACTTCAACCCAATTTTACAAAGCGACGATCCAGCTTTTGGGATACAGTACTTAATTGAATCAATACAAAGTATTCTGGACAATAACTCAAAAACTTATAAAATATCAAACCGTAAAGTAATACTTAAACCCTGGATGACACAGGGTCTCTTAAGATGTCAACAAAACAAGGATAACTTACACAAAAAACATAAACAAGATCCACACAACGAGATACTTAAAACTACGTAACAACAAGTTAACAAAAATGTTTACTTCAATTTAATAAAAAGCCTAAAAAGACAGTATGATAAAGATCTCATAAATAAGGCAGGGAAGAATCCTAGGCTTCTGTGGTAGGCAATAAAATCGATTACAAGTGGGAACCAGAAGGACAGTAGCTCTCATCAATTACTAACCGGTCATGATGATACAAAAACGGTAAATGAGATAAACAGATATTTCGCCGATGTAGGTAAAAATCTCGCAGAGCGAATACTCTCACAACAGGTATCTTCAGATCGAGAAACAAATTCATCTGAGAAATCTCAATTACATTCCCTTGTCCTAGAGCATATAGACGTAGACGAGATTGATACACTGATAACTGGCCTAAAGAATGAGTGCTCAATAGGATGGGATAAAATTTCCAACACGGTACTCAAGCAGATGAAGCACGTTTTGGCACCCCTACTCGTTCACATTTTTAATCTATGTCTGGAGCAAGGTATTTTTCCTCAACAACTCAAGAAGGCAATACTAGTTCTTGTCTATAAGTCCGGGGATGGAGGCGGTGTAAGTAACTACAGGCCAATATCAATATTACCTACCTTATTTAAGATACTGGAGAAGGTCTTAAATAATAGGCTTATTGGATTCTTGGAAAAAAATAAGATTCTCTCACAAAACCAAAAAAATGGCTTTCGAAGAGGTCGATCAACAGCTGATGCCGTTCATCATCTAACTCATTATATTTCTACCAAGCTAGATGAAAAAAGAAGGGTGATTGCTGTCTTCTTAGATCTGGCCAAAGCATTCGACACCGTCTCTATCCCCCTTCTACTGGATAAACTGGAAAAAGTGGGTGTACGTGGAATACCATTAAAGATTTTCACGGATTACTTGAGTAATAGGTACCAGAGTGTCAACATTGGAAGGTATGTTAGTGATGATTTGTCAGTATCCTTTGGTATCCCGCAGGGCAGTATCTTGCGACCCACCCTATTCTTGTTATATATAAATAGCCTGACTAGCCTAGATATTGGAGGGGAAATACTGTCCTACGCTGATGATATGGCACTGATATTTGAGGGTGCTTGTTGGGACAGTGTGTTTGCAGCGGCACAAGCTGGTCTCGACAAGGTTAGAAGCTGGTTGGCCAAAAATGTGTTGACGCTAAATAGTGATAAAACAAAATACATCACCTTCTCTATAGTCATCACCACGCAGCCACCCGTTTCTGAGAGTCTTGTGTTTCATCTGCCCCAGTGTACTAATCCTAACCAATGTCCATGTGATCGACTGGCAAGGTGTACAAGCATCAAATATATGGGGGTTATTGTGGATCAGCACTGTATGTTTGGTCCACACATCGGTCAAATCAGTGCTAGAGTAAGAAAACTGATGCACGTGTTTAAGAATATCAGACATGTTTTGCAACCAGGTTGTTCAGGTATCCGACCACCAGTCTATACGAATATTGTGGAGTGCTGTCCGTCCGTAAGCTTTTTATTATAGCCACATTAATGAAACAGCATGAAAATACACCCCTGATTGACACGACACAGATGCGACGTGGGAGATTTCGTGTTTGTCCTTTACCAAAATGTAGCACTAATTTTAGCTGTAACTTCTTTAATTTCCTGGGACCATATCTTTACAATAATGCAAATAGAATATTGAACATTCACGAACTAAACCCTTACGACTGTAAACTTAAGATAGCCAAGTGACTGTCCGGCTTGACGTATGAAGAAACTTGACGTATGGAGGCACTGTTGAAGGTTGATGAGTGACGTGTTGTTTTAAATGGGTTCATGATACTTTACACTCTCATGCACTCACACACATACACACACACACACACACACACACACACACACACACACACACACACATACACACACACACACATATATACATACATATAGACACCCTCATAAACAAACCAATACCCAAACATACTCACATAACACACACACACACCCTAACACAATGCTTATAGAGTTAAGTTACTATGCATGCCCCTATAAGCATTTTTAAATTAATTTAAAAAATATTTATTTTCTTTTTTCTTAATTCGTGTATACTTCATTAACTAAAATATACTAGTTCACCAGTGGTCACCTAAAATGATATATAGGGTTGAGACCTACTTAACCTAAATCTACAGGGCATTAGCCCTTTTTTGGGGAGTATTGCACTCTTTATTTGAAATTTGTATCAACTTTTTGGTAAATAAAGATTTATTATTATTATTATTATTATATTATCAAAACCATTGAATTTATAGCTAAAGCTTAAAAGCGAAGGGTCAATTATTTGAACTACGTGAAACAGAACGCGTCTTCTTCGCTGACTACCTAAAGAACCACCAACAATACGTACGACAAGGCTATTTTGGGTCACAGCCAGTTTTGGCTCTGCTTCCAGGTCGTTTACGCCAAATTATTTTTGTATGCGGAAAATCTGAAACATATACTTCCCGTGAAGTCAGAGGACGATGGTAGGCTACTGCAAGATGATCTAGAAACTGCACCATCAGGACAGTCCTACTCTGAACATATTTAAAAGTCGTGTGAAGTAGCTTTACCTCTCTCTTTAGAATTAGATATTCTTTATTGTACTACACAAAACAGTCATACAGATAACTTATAATAGAAAAAAAACATGTACAAAGGCGAGCTTATCTCTCAAAAGAGATTTCTTCCAGCAAACCAAGATGGTAGGAGAGGTGATGGTTGAGCGGGGGAAGACCTGCGCGTACATTAAAACTCTATAAATACTACGACTAATATATACTACAAACAGTATGTATTATACTGATAACCCTAATTGCTAAAAATAGACTGCATACACAATTACTTAAATAAAACGTAAAAATATGAATAAACCGTATAATAAACTAATACATACAAATATATATATATTATCTAACTGGAAAGGGAGAGATAGTGCTTCTTTAGCCGGTTTTTGAATATATTTAGAGATCGACTGTCCCTGATAGTGCAAGGAAGCTCATTCCACAGTCGTACGGCTCGGATTCTGAACCCGTGCTCGTAGGCTGCAGTGGAGCGATCTGGAGCTTTGAGCGTAGACGCCATATGAGTTCTCCGAGGCCTGCTTGAAGAAAGAAATTCGAAGCGATCACGTAGGAAGTTAGGGTAACGAGGGTTCCACAAAATATTATAAAGGAAACACAGGATATGAGAGTCCCGTCGAAGCCGAATCGGTAGCCACTTCAGCTCCCTGCGATGCTGAGATACGTGGTCATACTTGCGCAGTCCGAAGATGAACCGAATCCCGAGATTTTGAAGTCGTTCGAGTTTGTTCAGTTGTTCTTCATTTGCGCTCACCCAGCAAACATCAGCATAATCAATGAGGGGGAGAAGAAGGGACTGAGCGAGAGTTATTTTGGTCTGGCGAGGAAGAAAGTTCTGAAGTCTCCTGAGGGAATGAAAAGTTGCGTAAACTCGCCTGCTGACCTCATTAACATGCATTGACCAGGACAATTGATTATCAAAGATGACACCCAGGTTTTTAGCTTTATCGCTATACATGATTACAGTACCGTTATAAGTTACAGAAGGGACAGACAATTGCTGCAACGTGTTTAAAGAGTGTCTGGTACCTATAATCATGGCCTGGGACTTATTCGGATTAACCAGCAACCCAAATGACGATGCCCATCCACTAATACCAGCCAAGTCAGCGTTTAACGCTTCCACAGCGGAATTTACATCATCAGGAGAGAAGTGACGATAGACCTGATGGTCATCCGCGTAGAGATGATAGGAAAAGAGAGGACATCGGATATGGAATTGATAAATATTGAGAATAGAAGAGGAGAGAGAATGCCACCTTGGGGGACACCGGAAGAGAGGTCACACCACTCCGTACAAGCATCCTCCGACTTGATACGCTGTTTTCGGTTCCTTAGGTAAGAGTCAAACCAGCTGGCAGAGAGGGAGGAGACGTTAAGAGATTTGAGAAGTTCAACGAGAATGTCGAAGTCAACACAGTTAAAAGCACTGCTGAAGTCCAGCAGAGCCAGCACCGAGAGCTGCCTTTGATCCATGGCGACCTGAATATCATCGGTCACTTTTAATAAAGCCGTAACAGTACTATGACCCGTTCTAAAGCCAGACCGAAAAGGATTAAGTAGATTTTTAGAGGATAGATAATGGGAGAGCTGAGTATGGACAATGGATTCGAGGACTTTAGAAAGGATTGGCAGGATAGAAATGGGGCGATACTCTTTAAAGGAGGTGGGATTGGATGTTTTGGGGAGAGGGATAACTAATGCTTGTTTCCAAGCAGCAGGGAAAGAATAATTGGAAATGGAGAAATTTAAAATATGTGTTATGGCCGGAAGCAGATCATCAAGGATAGTTAGAATCATTCGTTGACAGATATTATCATCTCCTACAGCTTTGGAGCTAATTGCTAGAAATGCTTTCTTAACCGTGTCGCTTCCAACATTGCTCAGGTTGAAAGGAGTGATGTTGGGTAATGACCTAGAGCGCAGACTCTGAAGAGTGGCTTCCTTGATAGAAGGGTCCATTACAACTGGTGGAGCAGAGAGGAATTGATTGAGAGCGTTCAGATCAACATCACCCGAATGCGTGTCCTGGGATTTGCCAATACCAAGTGTCCTGAGGAATTTCCACACCTGAGCTGGGGTGTACCTTTCGATACACTCGAAGATGTGGCGGCGCTTGGCGTCTCGACAGAGACGATTGCATCGATTGCGAAGGCATTTGTAGGAAAGAAAGTTGTCATCTGTCGGATCCTTTTTGTAGTTACACTTAGCGCGATTTTTCTTAACCATTAGGCGTTTGATAGCATCGTTAAGCCAGGGCGCCGGCAGGTGTTTTACCCTGACTTTCTTAATGGGAGCATGTTTGTCGTAAAGTCCCAAGACAATTGCATTAAAGTTGTGGATTTTGTCGTCAATGTTCTCGCTAGGGGACCAATCGACCAAGGGGACCAATCGACCAGTGAGACATCAGACCTAAGGGACTCCACATCTATGCCTTTGAAGCTTCGAATATCTATGAATTTCGTTCTGCTCTTCGGACACCTAATCTTATAGGAGAGGTAGATGAGATCGTGGAAGGAGAAAGGAGAGTTAAGTTGACCGTGAGAGGCAACCTTATCCAAGTTGGAGACGATTATGATGTCTAGAAGAGAGGGAGAACAATGCGGCTGGAAATGAGTGGCCTCAAGTGGCAAGATGTGGAGATTGAATGAATCAACTATGGACCTGAGTTTGGCAGAACGGGAATTCTTTTTGAGGAGACAGGTGTTGAAATCCTCAAGAATGAGAGTGTCGTCGTAAATTGGGGTCAAATCATTAAGAAGGGATTCAAAGGTGTCGAAGTAGTCAACACGAAGAGAGGGGCTATAGAGGACACCAAGCAGCACCTTATTGTGATGAAGAACAATTTCAAGGAAGAGGTATTCAGCAGACTTGGAGTACTGGCTAGGGGATACATTAATCACCTTACAAGCAATTTCCGCACGCAGGTAAACAGCGACACCTCCGTCTGCCTTTCCGGTTCTGTCGTTCCTATATAGCCTGAAGCCTGGAAGAGAGTACATGGATGAAGGGAGTGAACGCTTAAGGAACGACTCAGAGACAAGGATGCCGTCCACACGTTGCTCAGAAAATTACAGGTAGTATACATATAAGTATTTATTAGTATATAATATAGTAGTACTATGATATAAGTGTTAGTTTAAGATTATGGTATTTATATCATTAATTTTATTTATTAATATGTGTGTATTATTCTACTCGTTTATTTCGTTATATCGTTTTATATCGGTCTACCCCTGCTCGGCAAACAACCGTTCCTATCTTAACCTGGTTTGCTGGAAGATATCTCTTATTAGAGATAAGCTCGATAACACTATTTTATGTAACTCTTGTTTTTTAGATGATTTGTGTTCAATAAAGAAATAATGAATTATGAATCTAGACGCCCTGCATAGATGGTGTGGGAATCACAAACTCCTATTCAATACTGAGAAGTGTTTTATAACGTCCTTCACGCGCTCTTCTCAGCCTATTAGCGCGACGTATACACTCGGACCTCGGTGTTGTGTTCGACCCTAAACTTACATTCCATGACCACATGAGCACTGTGGCCAAGGAATGCTTTCAAAGATTAGGGTTTGTGATACAGAATATTAAGGGATTCCACAATTTAGGTGTGGCCCAGCTTCTCTACACGGCCCTAGTGAGAACCAAATTTAAATCTGGCTTGATTGTTTGGAATCCACACGAAAGCATGTCATGTAACAAAATGAACCTAACCAGAACCTAACAAGAAACAACAACCAGGATAAAATTTAGAAATGACAGTTTATTAGGTGTATATACAATGACTATTTAGAAAAATGATAGGAAGATGAGGGTGGATGAAGTGAGACAGGTTTTATAAAAAATACAGGTATCAGATAAAAAAAAAGGAAGCGGAGGACACGGAGAGTAGGAGCATAAGGAGCAGCAGACGTCTGGCGAACCGGTCAGTGGAGGCACTGGTGGGCGATGTAGCAGTTGCAGTTGGAGAGCGTGGCCGGCGGCCAATCAGTCATCAGTGTCCTGGAGACACCGACGGGCAGCAGAAGTAGTGGCCCTGGTAGCGATGCGCCGGCCAGGGTAGAGGCCCGCAACGTGTCGGCCTGAAATCACCGACGGGCAGGTGAAGTGGAGACCCACGAAGCGCCGGCCAGGGTAGAGGCCCGCAACGTGTCGGCCTGAAGTCACCGACGGGCAGGTGAAGTAGAGAACGGGCAGGTGAAGTGGAGACCCACGAAGCGCCGGCCAGGGTAGAGGCCCGCCAAGACAGGAGACGTAGCAGCAGAGGCTCGCAGGATCCCGGGGCAGTGCGGCCCCGGGATAAGGCCTTTAGGTGATGCTTCTTGCTCAAAAGCTGAAGTGAGACTCTCGAATTTCAGAAATGTTCCGCTCTTATACCCTTTTTGGAGAGTTCTAAAAATTATTTAAATTAAAAGCAATTTTTGTGAATGGCCAAGAGGGAAAAAGTATTTTTGTAAAAGTATTGAAGCAAACATATCAGACCACTAACGAGTTTGAATGGACATTGCCATGACAACCAGATAAACAACAACATAGCAATATGTCAGATTTTGGTTTCAGGCTCGTAATGAAGAAATCAACAAGATCACATAGCCAAAATTACATAACAGCGATAGATAAAAAGGTAGCGCACCAGCGCGCACGAAGCCCGAGATTGTAGAGTTTCGGAGAAAGCCAAATACAAGGTCACCAAAGGTAAACCCCTTCGCTATCGATTTAGAAGTGCTGATAGTGTGAAAATACGAAGTGAAAATGATTTGTTATTATGTTCTTATGGTTTAAAACGTTTCAGGGTCCTATGAAAATAAAGGTGATACAAAATATACAGCTATACAGCTCAGCAAGTATCCAGCTGAACAGACTGGAAAATGGCATGTTAGTAGCATAACACTTCAAGCTCTTATGCTCGAGAAGTTACGAAAAGCTTTCCTGCGATACCTATGCAAGAGGAAATTTGGATACTCCCCTTACCTTTATATATCCGCTATTATATTGGGTACGCTTGGATATAACTCACTAGAGGCGAGACGAAACACCGAACAGCTTCTGACTGTATGTCGATTGGTGCGAGGCGACAGTGACCGCGCAACGCTTGTCAGTACGGTATGCGCGCTATACATGCCTGATAACTATTAACGCACGCGCGCGCAGGCACCACCTGCTAGCGGGCGGCACGCACAGCATGGTGGCGCGTCGGAAGTCTCCACTAGTGCGGGCGCGAGATGGCCTCAACGCACTGTTATCTGTTTGGTAAAATATGGAGGGGTAATGTGCGAGAGTGTGGCAGGTTCTGTGACATGAACACATGACTGTGTTGTCGTTGGATTATTGAAATTTAATTTTGTTTATTGCTATGAAATATTATCGACATATGAAATTGGAATCTGAATGTCTATTAAAATTTTATTTTATTGAATTGTAATTTAACTTTAATTTGAAATGTAATTTTACTGTAACATGTAAATATGTCGTGAATATTTGTCGATCTGGCATTAGCTGTAATGGCACAAACAAAAATGTGAATAACAATTAATAAATAAATTGGCATACCAGTTGCTGTTTAACCAGCTTGCCAGTCACTGGCATTCCGTGTAGCACATGCCTTTGGAAGGTTCACCAGTTATTAAAATCAAGATTCTTCATTCCAGTGACGTTTTTCCAAGAAGAATTCTTCTTGTTGGAAGAACGTCACTTCCACAAATACACGGTTGTTCACGATACAGTGTGACGAATAACAAAGAGCCATTAGTAAGCGAATACTCCAATAAAAAGAGAACAAAAACTACAAAACTTTTGATAAAAGGGCAGCGAGCTAGTAGCAAACACGTTACGACGTGCTTGTCGTGCCTGTAGCTGGCAGGCGAGTCTCTCTCTCCATTTCCCTGCGAGAGGAAATATCATACGAGCTGCGATCTCTTTCATGCTTTGTACTGGCAGAATCTCGATACTTATGCCAGTAGCTAGTTCATACCAGTATTTGGCATGCTTTTGTGCGTGTAACAAGCATGTCTATCCCCGGCTTCAGGACAGTGATACGCTTGCAGCGCGACGCTACCACATAAGCATGAGAGTGCTTCCTATATACTGTCTTCGATAATAAGCCTTTACTATCACAACTTTGTCTAATCACACAAAATACTGGCTGGTAATTATAAACATTTTTTTATAAACATTTACATTTTCAGGATATTGTTTTGTTTAGTTAAGTTGCATGGATCAACCTTACCTGAGGGATGAGCGCCATTTGATATGCATTGACTGTAGTATAAGTAAGTGTAAAGCTCTTCGAAGCATTCTTATAATTATGATAAAACTTCACTTTATATGTTCGTCTAATAGTTAATTAATGTCATTTGTTTTAAACTTTAACCTAATTAGCAGTGATCGGAGTAGGCAGAGCTATTTAGGTTCATTGACCGCAAACATTGATGTTAATATGGATAATCCATGGGATTGGACTGATACTCCGGGATTTTAATGAATATAATTGTTTTTATCAATAAGTATAAAACATGGTTTATGTAAGGCAATAAGCGCATGAGCGACATTGTAAATTTTATAAATTTTGCACGTTGCCAAACTTTTTTCCTAACGTGCGACGTTGCCGCTTTGTTGAAACTCGTCGTGATATCGCCGCATTATAGAAACAAACGAAAACAAATAGCGGGGTGTTCCTCGAAACGAAACGAAAACAAGAGTGACGCACCTGTTTTTGTCTCTTTCTGCACCACTAGAATTCAATTGTTCACCGATAGTAACTTGTTGTCAAATGTTGTCTCACTCGATTACGCTCGGAGTGAGCTATATAGTGGACTGTATGACGATAACGAAAAGGGTTTGTGAAGGTAAGTTTGATGTGTGGCAGTATAGACATAAAGCTACATCAGCTCTACTTTGCTTCTGCAAGCCTCTTCACGATCGCAACCTGGATCTAGGCTCGGCAGCGTGAAGTCCCACTGCTTCTTGCTGGTTCGGTTAAGCTGACTCGGTAAATAGTTGACCGCCAAACACACTTTTATACTATCAAAACGACAGATGTGAGAGTGATTTTATCTACTGCGCGACACGACAGACGAAAAGCGATGTTTTCGCGACAGCAGACAAAGGTGTTCTGATTTGAATTGATGCAGACTTACGCCAATTCTAACGATAATTTTTCATTCGAATTGGAACCCGCAAACGTCAAATATTGTCACATTTGCGACAGATGGAACAGCCCGATGTGTTCCATATTAAAACTAAGATATAGTGGTCAGCTTACCTGAACATTCCGCCCACCAAAATACAGTGTATTTTAACGTACATTAATGAGACGGAAGGTAAGCTAACAACAAATAACGAAAACGATAATTTATTTAAACGAAAACAAAATGAATGATGACCTGCATCATAATCAAAGGGATATGAGAGGGGCGACCGCCCACTCTCAAGAGAACTCCTTATTGACAAACTTAGAAAGGTTTCATCATGTCATTCATGAAATGAAAAATGAAAGAAACGACAGATGACAATTTCGTCAAAATATAATAAATACGAGAAAAACCACAAAACGACAAAATATAATATAATACGACAGAATACGATAACTATGGCTAAATAGCGCTGCCAGTAGCCCCATCGACGACTTCGTGCAAGATTCTGAAATCCTTATCATAACCTTGCCGCGATCGATGACGTGATAACATACCTCAGCGCAGGAGCCATGGTGCTGGGTTTTAAGGCTGATGCAATGAGCAGCTAGAGTTTCAGACGTATCTTCATCCCGACAAACAATCGAGATCAAAAAGTGGGTGAGATATCGTGCACCAATCGCAGCCGGGGCGACAAGTTCCAATGAATCATCGATTCGTGCTACTCCCAATGGCAACGACAATACCAGTAGCCGGCCCCGCCCACCATTCATGCTTCCATTAACGACAACTTGATTGGGGGTAGTTTCAGCCACCGAATGAGAAAGGTCAGCATGACCACGAAAGCGACAATTGACGCCTTGATCATCACAACAAATGAGAAAGCTGTTGCTCGTCACGAGAACGACAGAGTTTTCTCTCAGGCCGTGCAGTCCGCTGATGACAACGAAAACGACAGCGACAAAAGCCATCATTGGACTGACAACGAAATGCCTTTGAGATATCTCGAAAACGAGAACAACATCTATCAACAGCGGTCTGATGATGACAACGAAAACGAGAAACGTCACCATCAGACTTGAAAAAAGACGGACTGATGTTGAGACAAGTCTGGGTATCATGATAATGATGATGGGTTTCTCCATCAGACTGAGTGCGTCGACGACGAAAACGGCAGCAACATACATGGTCGCCAGACTGAAATGTCTGATGGATATCCCGAGACCGAGAACGATAGAATAATTCATCAGAATCAGCAGCCTGATGATGAAGACGAAAACGACAGCGACATATGTCATCATCAGACCGATCTGAGATCTTCTGGATATCTCGAGAACGAGACCGAGAAATAGAGCAACATCTCTGTGAACGGCACTGAGAGTCAGGACGTGATCGACTACTTTGAGAATGACAGCTGCGTGAGCGAGGACGAGCGCGGCAAAATAGCCCGTCAGACTGACCAGTCTGAAGATGACTACAAGAACGAAAGCAAGAAACGTCATCGTCGACCTCAGAAGTCGTTTGGACGTCACAACTACAAGAAAGGGAACAGGAGGGACAGCTGTCTGGCTTCTGAGTGCAAGAATCTGTCACCATTGGCTTGGTCAGAAGCTCCCAAGCGGTAAAATTCAAATCACCCGATGACATCTCCGGATAACTAATGGCACTGACCAACTCTTCATTGTTCGTTTCCATTGGTTCACAATTTTTCACCAGTGGTGTGCCATTAAATTCGGGGAGTACCGCTAACCTAGTCCGCATTGACCTGGCTTTGCCCTCAAAGACATGCATCTCAGAACTACGCAACTCAGAAGGAGTCTTGCATAACAACCCTATCTGTGCTGAGTGGAAGCTATCAGCATTAATGCTTCATGATTCGTTCTCAAGATTGGTACCTAGGAAATATATATTATTCACACATGTAGTAACGCATAGTTTCCACCACTCGTTCACTTAGTTGAGGGTAGAAACGTGAGTTCTAGCCTTTTTTAAATTTACAAATTTAATAGGGTAGATTCGTTTCTTTCACCGCTCTGGCCCGGCAGTTGGGCTCGACCGTTCGTCATTCGCAATTTAGTGCCCAACCACTCAACACGTATACTCAACACGTGCGTTTTTTCGGGAAAAACAATCTAAAATAATGCCTAAAAGGAAACGGGACAGATCCCCGAACCTTTTGAACATTTGTAAAAAGTTGAAAGTGTTAGAAAAACAAATTCGTGAAGAAAAACGTCGACGCCCACATCGAGCACGGATCATAGAAACTTCTTCCTCTTCATCGTCACGGGAGTCTTCTCCCTCATCAAGAAGCACGCAAGGTATTTACCTATAGTTTTATCAAATATTACTCAGACAAAAACAAGTTTGGCGCGAATATCGGTTTGTGTGTAATTCTATGGGAGTTATATCTTACCGATGAAGTCAGACAGTAGGTATATTAGATGTCAGGTTTGCGTGTAATTCTGTGGGAGTTATACCTTACCTAAATTACATCTAATTCTACGGAATTCTCAACATACCAACACAAAGATGGAAAAATTAACGAAGTCTGGCTTGCGTGTAATTCTGTGGGAATTATATCTTGCCAATACTACCTGGTTTGTGTTCCATTCTGTGGGAATTTTACCTTACCAGTAATGATTTCATACAAAACCATAACTAAGGGTCCGGAAAACCACACGGTCCGGGCTAATATGATACATGTTCACTTTACGAACGATACCGTTAAATTGTGAACAAAAATCGGTTTGCGTCTTATTCTTTGGGAATTCTACCTTACCGATATTGTAGATATTTCCCTTCGTAAAAAGTGCTACCTAAGATATATTACTAAGCAACTATATTGCTCGCAGATGGATATTCGCCATACGATGACCATTCCGTGACCATCGAAAAGGACTTGCTCGACATCCTTGATGGCGAAACGAGCAATGCACCCGGAAACATACCTGTGGACACGGAGCCGCCGCACACTGAGCCGGGGGCCACCGCCGCCGACCCCGCCACTAGCGAGGTCGCGCGCCTAGCTGCCGCCGCCGCACATGTCGCGCTGCCCGCCGCCGCCCCCGCGTCGTCGCACCAAGACGCCGCCGCCGCCTCAATGCCTCACGCCGAGCCCCACGACCCCATCGACACGCTCGACCCGACCATTCTGGAAATCCTGGGTGATGACCCGACAGCCAAAGTGGAGTACGGCGCATCGGTGCACAGAGAGATCGCGAGTCGATTCGAACATTTCGCTGTCACTGGACTGGACAAGGAGGTACGCAAGGAATTGACGGACAAATATCTTGTACCGGACAATTGCGTTCGAACGGGAGCGCCGATTCTGAACGACGAAATTCGTGCCGCGCTACCGGACACAATAGTGAGACGAGACAAAATCTTTCAAGCAAAGCAGAAACAACTGGCTACAGTTATATCGTGTGTTGCTAGCACTATCACCGAACAACTGAGTTCGAAGGAAAAGAACCACGAGCTCCTCAAAAAGCTCATGGACATGGGTCGCCTCCTCTGCGACATACAACACACGGAGTCACTAGCTAGGCGGCAATTTTCCCTCTCTTCGCTCAAAAAGGACATGAAAGATCATCTCGTCAATACCAAAATCGACAAAAAATTGTTCGGGGAAAACTTACAGGAGACTCTGAAAACTGCAAGAGCAGTTAACAAATCTGGATCAGATTTAAAGGTGTCGTCTAAGAACATAAAGAAGAGTCAACCGCAGGCTGCTAAACCACATACGCCAAAAAACTGGAAGCACCCGGCCCCAGCTCGCCGGCAGCCGCCGCCGCCGCCGCCGCCACGGAGCCGGGACACCTACCTGCGCGAGCAGCCCGCCAGCTCGTCGAAGCGGTCTGCGCCGCAGCAGAAGACAACCCGCCGCCGGTAGACTCGGTAAGATACGCCGGCCAATTATCACAGTTCCACAAACAATGGGCTCTTATCTCGAGAGACCAAACTATCCTAAACTGGATCAATGGGTATAAAATACCATTCTCAGAACCTGTCGTTCAGACTCACATACCTGAACCTCCGATATACACTTCTTACGAAAAGTCACAATTTGAAGAAGCAATTCTGGACTTGCTTACTGTTGGTGCCATATCAGAATGTGCCCCGCACGAACATCAATTTTTGTCAAGCGTATTTTTGCGTCCCAAACCTAATGGCAAAGTCCGATTTATCTTGAACTTAAAAAGTCTGAATAAATTCATTGCTACAAATCACTTCAAACTGGAAGACCTGCGCACAGCTATAAAATTAGTTACCAATGACTGCTATATGACAACCCTGGATCTTAAGGATGCGTATTTCCTAGTAAAAATTCACGATGACTCTAAAAAATATTTGAGATTCAAATGGTATGATAAAATATTAGAATTCAATGTCCTGCCATTTGGTTTAAATACCGCACCATACGTTTTTACAAAAATCATGAAACCTGTGATCAAACTACTACGATTGTGCGGATATTTATCGACGATCTATCTCGACGATATCTTACTCATAGGTCAATCCTATGGTGAATGCATTGACAACGCCGACTTAACAACAAAGTTACTGCGGGCTCTGGGTTTTAAAATTAACCTACAAAAAAGTGTCTTAACACCAGCTACCTCTTGTAAATTTCTGGGATACATCATCGATTCTCATTCCATGCAAATAATTCTGCCAAACGAGAAACAAATAGCAATCAAAAAAGAAATAAAAAAGTTTACTCGGATCTCACGCTGTAAGATAAGGAGCTTCGCTCGTTTACTAGGATTGCTTGTTTCGGCATGTCCCGCCGTAGAATATGGCTTACTATACACTAAAGATTTAGAACGATGCAAGTACCTCAATCTCCAACCAGATGATGACTATGAGAAATTGATGAGCATACCCAGTTCATTGTTAACTGAGTTTCAATGGTGGCTGCGAGCGTTGGAAACCCCTGCACACAGAATCAGGGATGACACATACGTGACCGAAATTTATTCTGACGCCTCAACGACGGGATGGGGCGCGGCGTGCGAAGGTGAGACCGCTAGTGGCCAGTGGTCCCCCGACGAACGCAGCCAGCACATTAACGCCTTAGAACTGTTAGCCGCGCTTTTCGCTCTTAAGATCTTTGCCAAAGATCACACCAATTGCCAAATACTCTTACGGGTGGATAACTCCACAGCAATAGCATATATCAACCGCATGGGTGGGGTACAATACCCCCACCTCACCGAAATAGCAAGGAATATTTGGAAGTGGTGCGAATCTAGGAAAATATTTGTTTTCGCTAGCTACATAAAATCTACTGATAATCATATCGCTGACGCCGAATCTCGGCGCAACCATCCTGATATCGAATGGGAGCTATCAGAGCATGTATACAATACGATAGTCAAACAGTTCGGCGAACCTAATATCGACCTTTTTGCCAGTAGAATAAACAAAAAATGTGATATTTATGTATCTTGGCATAGGGACCCAGACGCGTACACTGTGAATGCATTCACCATGAATTGGTCAAAACATTTCTTCTACGCATTCCCGCCATTTTCAATTATTCTCAAAGTTATGAGAAAAATAATGCTAGATAGAGCCACTGGTATCGTGGTTGTGCCAGCGTGGCCGACACAAGCCTGGTACCCAGTGTTTACGAATCTTCTGATATCGGAATGCATAACCTTCAATCCCCGTGAACATATGTTGTTTTCCAATTCCAGTCGCCGGAACATCCAGAGCAACCTTACCCTGGTGGCCGGGATTTTGTCAGGGCGGCGTTGATTCATCGCAAGGTTCCGCAATCTTCCATAGAAATTATGATGGCATCTATTTCGCGTAACTCATTTAAACAATACGATTGTTATTTCAGAAAATGGTATGAGTTCTGTAGGACACAAGGCTTCAGTACATTTGAGGCGCCAATTCCAAACATAATCGAGTTCCTAACCAATGTCTTTGACAACGGCGCACAATATGGCTCCCTAAACAGCTGCAGGTCAGCTTTGGCTTTAATATTAGGACATTCTATCTCGGAAAACGACAACGTGCAAAGATTTTTCAAAGGTGTATTCAGACTACGCCCTCCGGCGCCCAGGTACGATGTCACCTGGGACCCAAACCAAGTCCTCAACTTGCTGTCTACATGGTACCCAAACGACGAGCTGTCACTAGAACAATTATCTAGGAAATGTTGTACCCTTCTAGCACTCGTGACAGCACACAGAGTGCAAACTTTATCCTTGGTCAACATGAACAATATTGAACATTCATCAACACAAATTACAATAAAAATACCGGACTTAATAAAAACCTCACGGATTGGCTCTAAACAACCCATACTTCACCTGCCTTATTTCACAGAAAAGCCTGAAATATGTCCAGCCAAATCTTTGGTTTCTTACATAAATAAATCATCGCTTCTTCGTAAAACCGAAAGATTATTTATCAGTTTCAAAAAACCTCACAAACCAGTGACGACTCAAACACTGAGTCGCTGGATAAAAACTACTCTCAAAGAAGCAGGAATTGACGTCTCAATATTCTCAGCACACAGCACCCGCCATGCGTCAACGTCTCATGCTCATCGACAAGGCGTCAGCATAGACCAGATCCGGTCGACTGCTGGCTGGAGCAACAACTCGGCAACATTTGCCAAATTTTATAACAGAAATGTGATCAGCACTGACGACGGAGCACTGGCCGTGGCCAAGTCTGTCGTAAACCCTCAATCATAATAAGATTTATTAATCTATTTTCCCTTAAATCACCCAACAATATCGTTGCATTGAAAAAACATTTAGTTTTTATTCTTAGCTTGGTAACCTACTGTTATGATGTTTTCTATACTTAGAATTATAAGCATATAAGTGTATACCTATAATCATCATTAATACAATAATTGATTAATCAAAATATTTTTCTTTATTTTATAGAGATAAATATCAAAATAATAAGTATCATTGCTGTTTCCAGAACACTCTCAAAGTCTACATGTGTGAATAATATATATTTCCTAGGTACCAATCTTGAGAACGAATCATGAAGCATTAATTAATGATTAAACGAACTTACCAAGTGACGTTCTATCATAATTATGCGAATGATTCGTTCGAAGAGATTGGTACCACCCTCCCACCCTTGAGTTTCCCAATATTCCTGGAAACATCAAACCTTCACGTGGTGGACCCTAAACGAATGACGAACGGTCCAGCCCAACTGCCGGGCCAGAGCGGTGAAAGAAACGAATCTACCCTATTAAATTTGTAAATTTAAAAAAGGCTAGAACTCACGTTTCTACCCTCAACTAAGTGAACGAGTGGTGGAAACTATGCGTTACTACATGTGTGAATAATATATATTTCCTAGGTACCAATCTCTTCGAACGAATCATTCGCATAATTATGATAGAACGTCACTTGGTAAGTTCGTTTAATCATTAAATATCTTTGAGTTCCTCAACTGAATAACCTACCAAATCGGACTGTTCCATAAGTTCCAAAAGTCCCAATGCATAATCACGCTTTAATCTAAGGAATTCCGCATCGGCGCATTCACCGCCTTTATTGTCTTGCACCATTACAAAGGTGTATCAAACAAAACAAACACAATACGAAAGAAACGACAGAACTGTTTGTTTTGATTGCACTTGAAAGTTGACATCTATGGTAGATGAACGAAAGAGTGCGTTCACATGTAATTTAATGTTACTAGTAATAGTGATCCATAAATCATACGACAAATTGTATCAATCGATCGATAGCACAAGACCACAAGTGTATGGGCGGTCAACGAAACCATAGCCAACCCACCGACCTGAGGTTAACCAACACACACAATTTCACAAACTTACCCTCAAGTTTTAACAATTTCTAGTAAAAAATGAATTTGTTACGAAAACAAAAATAGCTCAGCTCATCAGCTCTGCTTTGCTTCTGCAAGCCTCTTCACGATCGCAACCTGGATCTAGGCTCGGCAGCGTGAAGTCCCACTGCTTCTTGCTGGTTCGGTTAAGCTGACTCGGTAAATATAGTTGACCGCCAAACACACTTTTATACTATCAAAACGACAGATGTGAGAGTGATTTTATCTACTGCGCGACACGACAGACGAAAAGGGATGTTTTCGGGACAGCAGACAAAGGTGTTCTGATTTGAATTGATGCAGACTTACGCCAATTCTAACGATAATTTTTCATTCGAATTGGAACCCGCAAACATCAAATATTGTCACATTTGCGACAGATGGAACAGCCCGATGTGTTCCATATTAAAACTAAGATATAGTAGTCAGCTTACCTGAACACCTCGGTTCTTAGAGTGTGGTTGTTGCCTCCTATTGTATTTTGTTGTGTGGTGAATTTCTTTTGACCCTGGCTTGTTTATGTCAGTGTGTGACGTCATGTTATAACTGAAGGTGGTTGCATGAGAATAAACAGATCAGTGCTAATCGTGAGCATGTGTTTTATTGGTGTCCCTGTCGCTTCCTTGACATGGCGCAGCCGGAATTATAATATATCTAGGAAGCTAAATTACATAAAGATACAAATAAATAAATACTTATTCGTAAAACTATATAAATAAAGACTAAAACAAAAAGTGAATAAAAGTCAAAAAAAGTGTACATGCAAACATGGAAGCCATTTTGCAACCACCTCCGCCTTTTCGTTTTGAGAATAACTTGGCGAATATAACGTCAGGAAACTTATGCAAGGAATGGGAAAAGTGGAAGAAATCATTTGAAGTGTACCATGAGGCGTGTGAACTATCTAAAAAGACAGAAACCGTCCAACGTAGTATATTGCTCCACGTGATTGGTGACAAGTGCCGCGAGGTCTACGAGCAATTTCCAGCCAAAGGTACTACGTTAAAGGAGCTGCTGGCCCGATTCGATGCGTTTTTTCTACCTAAAAAGAACTTGACCATCGAGCGACATCGGTTTTTCACACGTAACCAACGAGATATGGAGTCCGCGGAGCAGTATGTTTTCGAGCTAAATAAAATAGCGTCGAACTGCGACTTTGAAAAACTAAAAGACGACCTTATAAGAGACAGACTGATATGTGGGATTGCTGACGGAAATTTAAGAGAACGACTACTGAGGGAGCAGGATTTCACTCTGCAGAAGGCTTTAGAGATATGCAGATTAGCAGAGATGTCGAGAATGCAAGCTGGAAATTTCAACAACGAGTCGGTGGAACATCATTTACATGAAATAAATCAATGTGGCGAAGCGGAGTTAGACGGCGCTGACATACAGTGGGTAGGCCGTGGATCAGCTGCAGGGCGAGGATCGCGCGGCCACCGACGGCGGCGCGACCCCGGCAATCAAAGTCGACGCGGCCCGGGTGGCGGTGACGCGGCATCAGATCGCTCGCACTAGCAACAGGACCAGGCATGCCCCGCCCCCGCGCTCGGACGCTACCCGGGGATGCGTCGCGGTGGCGCAGGATCATCAGGTGTCACCCCGCGTTATAATGGGTGTTCAAAGTGCGGTACAGTGCATAACAAATATCAATGTCCAGCCTATGGTCAAATGTGCAATAGATGTAACAAAAATAATCATTTTGCTCGCATGTGTCGAGCCCGAGAATGCTACTCAGTACACGAGGTTCCATCTGACCAGGTAATTTACAAAAATAATAACTCGCGAAATGATTGGCACGTCGGCTTAAAAATAAATGGTATTACAGTAGGTTTTAAACTGGATACTGGAGCTGACGTAAATGTTATACCGCGAATTTTTTTAAGTGATATCAATATAGTTGAGAACGACTTAACACCTACTTCACTTACATTAAAAGGTTACTCGGGAGGCCAAATCCCAGTGATAGGAAAATGTAATATTAAAATACAGCATAACAATACGGTCTATGTTCTAAAGTTCATCATCGCAGATGCAGATTCCCCTCCTATTTTAAGTAGAAGTTCGTGTGAGCAGCTAAACTTAGTAAAAAGGATGTTAAGTGTAGAATACACCAAAAGTAATAAACTGTTAGAAGAATTTGACGATGTGTTCCAGGGTATAGGTTGTTTACCAGGTGAATACAAAATTAGCCTCAAACCAAACTCTCGCCCCGTAGTACATTCGCCGAGAAAACTACCGATAGCATTGAAGGACCAGATAAAATTGAAGCTAGTAGAAATAGAGAAACAAGGTGTAATTGCGAAAGTTGAAGGACCAACAGATTGGGTTAATAGCATGACTGTAGCAAAAAAGGCAGACGGAGACTTAAGGATATGTTTGGACCCTCAGGATCTGAATAAAGTGATTAGAAGGGAACATTTTAAATTGCCGACGTTAGACGAAATAACGGCAAATCTCGGCACATCCACTTATTTCAGCACATTAGATGCGAAACAAAGTTTTTGGCAGGTTAAGTTGAGTTCAAACAGTACTGACTTATGCTCGTTCAACACTGCGTTTGGTAGGTACAAGTTTTTACGCATGCCGTACGGAATCAGCTCAGCGTCAGAGATATTTCATAAGAGGCTATTTAAACAGTTTGACGATATTGAGGGAGTCTCTCTATTTGTTGATTATCTTTTGATATATGGAAAAACAAAATAAATACACGACCAACGTCTACGCCGTGTATTGCAAAGATGTAGGGAAATAAACATTAAACTAAATAGGAAAACCGGTCAAGTGCGAGTCTAAATCGCGCACGAAGGGTTCCGTACCACCGTTCAATGGAAGCGATGGTGTGGAGTGAATAGTTTGGATTTTACACAGCAAAATATTGTTTACAAAGTTATTGGTGCGGTTACTTTCACACTCCATGTACGTAACCAGGTGCATCCATAAGTTTGTATGTGGTATTGTTGTATGGGAGCCCCCTTTAATATTTATTTTATCCTGTTTTTTAGTATTTGTTGTTATAGCGGCAACAGAAATACATAATCTGTGAAAATTTCAACTCTCTAGCTAGCTAGGTTCTTGAGATACAGCCTGGTGACAGACGGACGGACGGACGGACGGACGGACAGCGAAGTCTTAGTAATAGGGTCCCGTTTGGAACCCTTCGGGTACGGAACCCTAAAAAAGTGTAAGATAGGATTAACTGAGATAAAATACTTAGGGCATAAAATCTCAAAACATGGAATAACTCCTGATGATTCCCATATACAGGCTGTAAAAAACATGCCTCGTCCAAATTGTGTTAAGGACCTAGAAAGATTTTTAGGGTTAATCAACTATGTTGGCAGTTTTGTACCCAACTTGTCACAAAAAACACACTTGTTGCGGGAGCTGTTACAGAAAGAAATAGATTGGCATTGGGATAAACAGCACGAAGACAGTTTTAATGCACTTAAAAACTGTCTCATAAATCCGCCAGTGTTGCGATATTATGATTTAGACAAGCCAGTTACATCGTCAGTAGATGGGAGTAAGAATGGCGTGGGAGCCTGTTTATTGCAAGATGGTTTGCCTGTGTGCTATGCTTCTAAGTCACTAACAAAAACAGAGCAGGCGTACGCACAAATTGAAAAAGAGCTGTATGAATGTGTTTTCGCGTGTGAAAAGTTTTATATGTACTGTTAGCGGATTCGGCAGGCAGCCGTGGGGCGGGCAGCAGCGCGCCTATATAAAGCGAGGCGCAGACCGCGTGCGACGGACTTGCTCAGCCGTCGTCATAGACTCAACACCTCACCATTTTTATTGTCACGCTGTCCGATATCTTTATTCGTTTTGATAATTGTTATAAGAGTCCATTTCTGTTCAAATTATAATCAGTCAGTTCAGTGTGTTTCTTTTTAAAAATCATCTCGGCCTCTGGTTTCTAACAGTACGTATACGGTAGAATTCATAATTCATAATTTCTTTATTGCACACAACTAATATATGAACAACAAGACTTACATAAAAATAGTGTACTTATATAACAAAGGCGAGCTTATCTCTAATAAGAGATCTCTTCCAGCAAACCAAATAAGGATGGGAATGGTCGATTACTGAGCAGGGGTGAAAATGTGTACAACAATATGATTTAGTACATATCTATATAACTAACATATGGTTAGATATATGTTATATCTAAATAACTAATATAAAACAATATTAACTAAATATACGAGGGCTTACATAAATATCATATAATATACTCGTACATGCTAAACATAAATACTATATAAATATATATAATTTTTAAATAAATATACTAATAAATACAGTGGATTTCATTTATTACGACCTTGGTTGTAGCGACCATTTACCTATAGCGACGTTAAATCTAAGTCCCTTGAATTTAAAGCATACTTTAGTACAAAATTCATGTGGCTATGGCGACTTTGGATGTAACGCCGAGTTCGGGTGTAGCGACTGTTTTTAATGAATCATTTGTAACAAATTCCTAGAAATCCCATGCAGATATTGCGACCGGAGTCGGCCGCCAAAGACACAAAGATTTTTTTCTTTCACAAACATTTCTTATCTTTTGTTTACATCCATTGCACACAGATGGTCAGCAAGTGTGGAGACCTTTACCTTTTGTTTATAGATATCAACTAAGTAGGTAAGGGAAGCGTGTACGTTTCGGAGCTTTTATGGTTCAGTTACAAAGTGATATTCTGAGTAGCAACTGGGTTTAGTAAACTTTTGAATAAGTATGGCTGCTAGACGCACATTCACTGTTAAAGAAAAGGCGGAAATCATTTCAAAATTGAAAAACGGTGAAAACAATGCTGATTTGTGCAAAGAGTACAAAGTTTCCCATTCAACAGTATCTACGATGTGGAAAAACCGTGATAAAATATTAGAATGCTTTGAATCCAAATCCTTAAAAATTAAGAAAAACCGCAAACCGACGCATCAAGATATCGAAAATGCCCTTCTAATGTGGTTCAAAGCCCAAAGAAGCAAAAACGTACCTTTGAGCGGTCGTCTGCTGCAAGAAAAGGCTAATCAATTTGGCAGACTGTTTGGAAAAATGGATTTTGAGTGTTCGGAAAGTGCAAATATTTTCAATAATAAATGAATATAAACTACACATGTGTACGTGTCTGTATCTCTTTACCTTTGCCTGTAACGACTTCCGGATATAACGACGAAAATAGAGTGGTCCCTTCATTGTCGTTATACCCGAATTCCACTGTACATACATACTACCTATATTTCTAAAGAGAAAGGTAATGCTTCTTCACGCGACTTTTAAATATATTAAGAGAAGGACTGTCCCTGATAGTGCAGGGGAGTGCATTCTACAATTGAATGGCCCGGAATCTAAACCCATGCTCATAGGACGCGGTGTTATGCTGTGGGGTTGTGAGCATTGAAAGCGCGTGAGTTCTCCGAGGCCTGTAGAACTGATATAATAATTGAAACTGACTATAAACCATTGGTATCTATAATAAACAAACCGCTAATTAATACCCCACCGCGGTTACAAAGAATGCTTATGAGATTACAACCCTATACATTTAAATTGGTATACAAGCCGGGTAAATTCCTATACATCGCAGATGCATTGTCTCGTGCTGTTGATCCCACCACCGCGACCACGGAGCCACGTCACCTACTAGACGCCCAGGCGCAGGTATGTGTGCTCGCAGAATCAAATGAATTGATAGATACACATTTTTTGCCCATACAGAAATACACAAAAACAGATATTGAAATGCAAGAACTAAGTAAGATAATAAAAAAAGGATGGCCAAATAATAAAAATCTAATTAAGGATGAATTGAAGCAATACTGGGAGTACAGAAGTGAACTTACGTTAGCTTTTGATATGATATGGAGAGGAAATCGAGTTATTATACCAAAATGCATGCGACACGAAATGTTACAAAAAATACATGCAGGTCATAAGCCTAAGCTTAGAAAAGTGCAAGCTTAGAGCACGTGAAATTATGTTCTGGCCACACATGAACGCACAAGTGCAAGATTATCTTTCGCATTGTCAGGCTTGTCTCACTTTTAAAAAACAGAACTGCAAAGAACCATTACTTCAACATGAAGTGCCTGATAGGGCGTGGTCTAAAGTAGGTGTAGATATGTTTCACTTTCAAAGTAAAAACTACATGCTTGTGGTGGATTATTTTAGCAAGTTTGAGGAAGTAGTAAGGGTGAGTAATATGACGTCGTAACAACTTAAAATTATATTTAGTCATCAGGGCGTGCCAGAGGTGGTCCAGTCCGATAATGGCCCCGAGTTCTCGTCCTCGTGTTTCAGTTTGTTTTCACAAGAATGGGGATTCCGACATCATACTTCGTCCCCCAGATATCCGCAATCGAATGGACAAGCTGAGCGTGCCATACAAACTATTAAAAGTATGCTTAAAAAGACAGCATTTGATGGGTCAGATTTCAGGATAGCACTATTATAATATCTAAACACTCCAATAAGTGATAAGTTAGCATCACCATCGGAGTTACTGTATAACAGAAGGATAAGAAGTACTTTACCCTGTTCTCCCAGACTATTACAACCGAAAATATACACTAGAGTTACTAAAGAATTAAAGGCACGACAATACATTCAGAAGAAATATTATGATAAGAGTTCTAGAAATTTAAATCGGTTAGCCATTAATCAAAAAGTAAAAGTTTGGTAAAACGGGCAGTGGACGAACAGGGTAATAACAGGTACAGCAGGCCCCCGCTCATACCTTATAGAACTAAGTGCAGGCAGCATTGTCAGGCGCAATCGAAGGCACATCATTGAAGACTCCGACCGTCGCGACGCTAATTCAAGGCGTACCTACCCATATACATCAACACGTTATGATGATATTGTCGTACAGCAAACAGCTGATGAGCACCCGCATGTAGGCTCACCGCCGCGCGCGCCCGCGCAAGCCGGCTCTTAGTGCCGCGCGCGCCCGCGCAAGCCGGCTCTTAGTGCCGCGCGCGCCCGCGCAAGCCGGCTCCAGTATGCAGGTACAACAAAATAATAATCGCTATACTCGTTCTGGCAGGGAAGTGATTGCTCCTGATCGGTATGGCTTCTCGGCGTGAGTCAGCATAAGCAAGGCGAAGAAACATTGGCTATTCGCAGGTCAAAGTTGTAGTATAGTTAAGCATGGAATGCACGTTATATTTTATAATCACACATTAGGTTAAATTATACATTGTTAGTTAGTTTACAAGCATGATAGATAAGTAGTTTTTAAATACAAAAGAAAACACATAATTTTGGATTGAATCAACATTGTATTCGTTATAGCATTCATGATTTATAATATTAATAATAAATAAAATTCTCAAGCATTGTTTTTGCTATACAGGTTATAGACAGACAAGAAATAACGGAAATACTTAGATATTGATCAAGCATAATTTTGCCTGAAATGTATATGTCTATAGATACCTACAGAAGATATTGTTATACTTAAGATAGTGAAGTACCACTTACTAGCTTTTCGTCCTTATAGTATTTTTCCTTTTGGGGGGATAAATAGTGCTTCTTCATATTGTTAATTTTGGATTTATTGTATCCATTAATTTGAAAAGGGGGTTGTCAGTGTGTGACGTCATGTTATAACTGAAGGTGTTTGCATGAGAATAAACAGATCAGTGCTAATCGTGAGCGTGTGTTTGATTGGTGTCCCTGTCGCTTCTTTGACAGTTTACTGGATTCTGGAACCTCCTTGCTACTACGACTTCGGCCAGCATTTACGGACTCTGATTTGACCTTACTGGATTGGATGTTTGGAGTTGTTTTATTGGATACCTACTAATTTGGTAAGTCTGTTTTTTTTTGTAAAAAGTAATAATAATAATAATAATGTACGCTCACGCCTGTAAATCCCCAAAGGGGTGGGCAGAAACACAAATTGCATAGAACACTCAAGCCTGTATTACCCAGTGGGTTAGGCAGAGAACAGATATATATTGTAAAAAGTATTTTTTTTACTAAAACTTATTTATTAATCTTATTCTACCTTGAAATAATAGTCAAGTGAAATGTATAAGGACTTAGTAAAAACCTTGCCTTAGGCTCGGCTCTACTGCATAGACGGGACGCAAGTTTCTTTGGTCTAAAGGGGGCGCGCTTTAGAAATGAGCTAGAAAAGGCGCATTCTGTCTCACTCATTTGTATAGCGCCGTCCCCTACAGACCTAAGAGACATGCGACCCGACTATGCAGTGGAGCTTATGCAGTGGCCTTAAATCAAACTAATAAATAACATTTTGTATACAAAACTAGAGTACCAACAGTGTTATTCGTGCAAAATGCAAAGCCTTTTCTTGTTAGCTAACCTCAGTATTTTCTTCACTTTGAATATTATGTCACGCACGTGTTAATATTAACTTAAAAGCTTATTAATAGGGTGTATTAATTAGCTATACGATAAAATACAGGCGTCTTACACTGAGGTATTTGCAGTTCGTGCATATACGAACTATTTTTGAGCTGCAGTGAGTGTACTACTTGCGTGCAATTACCGTACCCTCTCTTAGCGTAAATTCAAAACTTTTAATTGCCTTTACATTTTCAAACTTTACACTAGGAATACATATTTTTACTAGTTTTGTATTTCGAACAAATCAGTGTGTTTTTACCACTATGTCTACTCACCATTTCTAATTTAACGATATTTTGATTCAGGTGAAGTACTACGACATGGCGTCAAGATCTTTCAAGCCTGAAACAGTGCAAAAGTGGATACGTGACTATCCTGAGCTGATTTTTATGCTGCTAGCTGTACTATTTACTGCACCAAGTGTGAAAGCCATTTATCAGTAAAAAAATCTAATATTATCGATATATTAAAGGTGCCCAACATCGAGGAACATACAAACAGCCTCAAGAAGAATTTTATTTTGACCTCATTAAGTTTTTAATTCTTTGTAACATCCCCTGGTCGCAAATGAAAAATAATGCCTTCAAAGACTTTTTTCAAAAATATATGTGTGGTGTTTGCTGTTGTAATTGCCATAGCAAAAAAGTGCCTGACGAGTCACAATTACTAAAGTATATTTGGACAAATTTTATAAAAATAAAATTGCCTCTCTCTATGAAACCCTTAAAGATGAGAAACTTTGGATATCGATTGATGAGACAACCGACTTTTTAGGTCGTTATATTGTGCATTTCTTAGAAAAGCCATTAAATGAAAACTTTTCTGGTCGACTTTAATTAACCGCCTATAAAATGCTCGAGGAGGTCAATGGCCAAACCATTTAAAATTTTGTAATCGAATGTTTAAAAAATATTTGGCAAGACAACTTTGAAAGAAAAGTTCATAACGTTTTAGTATTATGTACTGATAGTGTGGCATACATGTTGTCTGCAGGCCGAAATTTGAAAACTGTTTTACCTCAATTAAAACATGTTACCTGTTTGGCACACGCTCTTCATCGCGTATCAGAACAAATACGGTTAGAGTACCATGATGTCGATATGTTAATATCAAATGTGATTTTTTTTTATTAAAAGCCCCCCGCAGAACAAAATTATTGAAAGATACGTATCCAAACTTAACTCTTCCTCCACAACCAGTGATAACTAGATGGGGCACTTGGCTTGAAGCTACATCATATTAAGTAAAATATTATGAAGAAATGAAAATGTTGTTTCTCGATTAAACAGCCCTGAATCAATGGCAATACGAAATGCGAAAAATATTCTAGAAAAAGAAAATCTACGGAATCAATTAGTATATATACAAAATCATTATACGATTATTTTATTTTCATTAAAAGAGTTGCAGAAATAAAATTTAGCATTAAGCGACTCATTTTTGGTTTTTGATCAAGTCAGAGCTGCTTTAAATGAATGTGATTCTTATAGAATAAAAATATAAAATTTAAAAAGTTTTGGATAGGAATCCTGACATTGATATCCTCAGAGAATATGAAGAAAAATTGACAAAAAATGAAGAAAATGACGAAATTTTGTCATATAAATTTACTCCACTGACATCCACAGATGTCGAACGCTCCTTTTCTACATGTAAATGGGTGTTAGATATAAAAAGAAATAGGCTAAAATTAGAAAATTTAGAAAAAATAATGGTAATTTATTTTAACTTAGGTCATACTCAGTTTTCTAGTGAAGCTGAAAACGAATCAGACCAAGAAATAGACCAATGATATTTATGTTTAAATGAGTAAATTGTTGTTTAAACGTGTTGATCATTTTAATTGAGAGTTTTATTGTTCTATTGTATATATTGTATTTTGATTTTTGAGGAACAAATAATATGTATGTTCATTTGTATGTATGTACAACTTCAGAATAAAAATGTTAAATGATTGTTGTCTTGTATCTTGTACGCGTCGAAGAAATTGTAACATAAAAAATAAATATGTTTTAATGAGTCAAGTTTCTATCTATTTATTTTACCATCCTTAAGCCCGTCCTTATACTTACCCGTCGGAGAAGAAGGGTATTCTTTTATTACTCGTTAAGGCGAAAATTGCTTTTTATTATTTTTCTACTTGAAAAGCAAATCCCGGGATTCGGGGAGTATCCATATTATTCTTACATATGGCAAGTACATAAAATTGCTCTGCCTACTACGTTCACTGCTAATTAGTAAGCCTTATATATGTCATCGGAAAATAGTCAAAACCGTTAGTTGATAAACTAACGCGGTAGTTGATCAACTATCGGCAGATAGTAAACCAGACCGACAGGGTTTAGAATTTACGTTTGTTTTGTTCTTACATGTCAACCTAACACGAAGACTATTCCGGGGCTTCGCTGCGCTCGCCCCCTCTAGTCTTCACCTAAGCTACCGCAGAGTTTGCCCTGGTATTTCATTTGCGATTCAAGTTACTATTTTACTGTTTTAACCGTTAGTTGATCATTTAACACGTTATATAGTAAGCAGTACGCTACAGTTTACTATCAGTCGATAGTTGGCCAACTTACGAGAAAAAAAACGTTAGTTTATCAGCTAACGGTTTTGACTATCTTACGGTGACATATATACGAGTAAAAACAAATACTTTTTGTACGGCAGAACATTATTGTGTGATGTGAATATTTATTCCTAATTTATAATAGCAAAATCACTCAATCCTTTGCAGTACAATATGTACTTTTTCGTGCATCTTAATTATAAATTACGAACGCGAGTTAAGATTTTCTCCAACAACGAATCAGTCAAATTAGTTCCAACTAGAAGGCGCAAACATTTTTTGATAATAAACACCGAGTAAGTAAGCAAAGAGTTTCATTTATCTGAGCTAACTTACATATGAATCACAGAGTAAAAGAAGAAAAGCAAATTTCTGCAAAGAGTTTCGTTATTCAGATAATTGAATTGTCAATATCCAGATATCCATAGAAGCTCAGATGAATGAAACTCTATGTTGCTGTTGTCAATGTTAGCAAGAAACAAAACAAACAATGCTGTCTACCAAAAAGTTTTGCGTAATCTTCCCACATTAACCCGAAAATGAGATGTGATTAAACATCAAACTGGACTTTACCTACTATGGGGATGAGTAGGTACTGTCGAGATTATACTACTCGATATCAAATTAAACCTAAACATTAACGCAGCGTGTTCGCCGGTAATTAACACGAGTGCCCACTCAACGGATCGTCAAGACAACATGACTTAATTGTATAGTAAATTAAATTAATTATTAGGGCATAATACCTTTAAGCTGCGTTCGGGTTAGGGTTAACACAACTTGAATGTCCCTTGGGGCTATGCTGACAAATATTCGGAATACAAAGGAAACGAGGAATTTCATGAATAAGGCAATCCTTTGTTTAGTTTATCCTTATATTCAAAGACGTAAATTTCGATATTTTAAACTGATACATTAAAAACTCGACAATTTATTTAATAGGAAGTTACTCAATCTACGTAATTAGCCGTCCATCAGCTGTTGGCTCCTAAGTTCAAGTACTAACTACTAGACTAGAAATTCAACTTAAAAAAAGTTCTACAAGAAAGATACAATACATACCTGTGACTGCACATCGGTTTGAAAGGTTTAAATTAAATTGGGATAGCAAACTACCAATCAATTACTCTAATAATAACCCTAATGAGTCATATTGTAATTTTTTTTACAAATTCAGCAATGCGTTTAATGCAGTATTTACTACCAGAACGATTGTGGTCTCAGACAAACTTAACTTTAGTAAGTGGGCCACAGTAGGTATACTTAAAAGTAGACAAAATTTATTTGAATTATATAGTGAAAAACAATGGAATCAAAGAGTTCATGGATAAAGTAAAAAATTACTCAAAAATCTTAAGAAAAGTTTGTCAAATTGAAAAATCAAATTATATCAGATCTAAAATAAGAAAAAGTAATAACAAAATTAAATCAACTTGGGATATAATTAAAAGTGAGACTGGAAAGTTCAGTATTAAAAACAATGAATATGAATTAAAAATTAATGATATTACTTTCAAAAAAGATATTGATGTAGCTAAAGCGTTTGAATTTTTTTTTACTGACGAGCCAATCTGTACGACAAAGTCTTTAGACTCTTCCAAAGTAGTCGCTGAATCTTTGCTAAAAGACTATGTACCTAGATGTGAAAATCTATTCTCGTTTAATTATGTAGATGATAAAGATATTATTAAAGCCTTTAAATCAATAAACGTTAAGAAAACTGCAGACCTCTGGGATGTTTCTGTTCATGTTGTGAAGCCCCTAATAAATGTTATTGCACTTGATTTAGCTTTCATATTTAATGCATCTATTGAATCTGGCGTGTTTCCTGATTTAATGCAACACAGTAAAATAGAACCTTTGTTTAATTCGGGTAGTACATCTGACCCTTCTAACTTCAGACCGATATTGGTTTTGCCTACATTTAGTACAGTATTTGAAAAAGTAATTTTAAATCAACTTCTTACACATTTCAATGCTCCACTGTAAACAATTTGGTTTTACACAAGGCAAATCAACTACTGATGCCGGTATTGAGTTAATATCACATAAATATGATGCCTGGGAGGAGTCGCATGATGCTCTAGGAGTATTTTGCGATTTGTCTAAGGCTTTTGATTGCGTTGACCATGGGAGATTGATCAGGAAATTACATCACTATGGAATTAGGGATAATTCTTTAGATCTTCTCTCTTCTTATCTAAATAACTGGATACAGAGAGTTGACATTAATTGAAAACTGTTTGCAGATGATACTTCACTTTTGTTTAAAATGAAACGACGCAGTTTGAATTTTGACGATGTGAATAATGCAATATCAAAGGTAGTCAATTGGTTTAGTGCTAATAATCTTTTACTGAACAATAACAAAACTAAATGTATCCAATGTTAAACAAGTCTTGGCTAATGTTAATGTTAAAGGTGAAAATTTAGAAATTGTAGATAGCACGGTATTCCTAGGAATCACCTTAGATAATAAGCTTCAGTGGGGCCCACACATAGATAAGCTATAAAAAAACTCAGTTCCGCAGTTTAGAGTCACTGCGTTGTAAATTTAAGGAAATTAACATTATGACAGTGCCGTGTCAGTATATTTATGAAAACCTAATGTACGTCCACAAAAATATTGATAAATTTCCTAAGAATAGCGAAAGGCATAATGTAAATACTAGAAATAGGAATAAACTAGCTATACATACTATTAGGCTCCATAAGGTTAATGTATCTTTTAAAGGGCAATGTATTCGCTTTTACAACAAAGTACCGACTGAGTTACAAGAATTGTCTGTAAATAAATTTAAAAATATTGACAAAAATCACTTATGTAAAAAAGCTTACTACAAATATCAGATTATGTAGAAGACAAGAAAGCTTGGGAAGGTGTTTGCTCCAATTCTGTAAAAAATAACGTTTAAAGCTGGAGGTTTCTAGTCGCCTCTTTGCCTCCAGCATCTAAAACATTGATGTGACGGAATCCAAATTGAGTTCTATATTTCCCTGTACGTGATACATGTATAAGTTTAAGATTTGACATTCTCCATATGTTTATTAATATGTTTCTTACGGAAATAAACTCTTTTTAAATTTTAATTTTAACATTTGCACACAAGTACAACTACTAATCGTCAACTAAATATATCGTGTTCCAATACGCTTAGGCCCTCCGCACATGGGGCCACTCCACAACGCGACTGCGTCTCGGCGACGCGTAGGATTCCGTATGCGTATTTCCTAATCCATATTGAATTCATCCCCTCGTCGTGACCAAATCAATACGGTTATGGAAATTCATTAATGCCCCGAGAGCGAATCGATTTCGTCTCCTCGCGTTCGTATCAATACGGTTATAGTGTCAATATTGTCATAATAACAATATCCGTCACCACTTACGGAGCAAGATCCTTATACAGTTTACTCGTCCTTAAACGTATCGATCTTGTCCCCTACTAACTTATTAAGGAGCTATGAAACACCGACTATCTTTTTCATATATTTTTTTTGTATGTACTTTTTTGGTTTTATATCCGTCATTTTAAACTGCTGAGGTTACAGGATGAATTCAATATGATTTTTGTCAACAGTTTTAAAACGCATATTTTGTACTAAAACCCATTCTATAATAAATCACGCGCCACTAATGATAAAAATATCAGTTTTTCTTTTATGATTCGTCTTTGGAAAAGGTGCTGCTGATATTTTCTCAATCCTGTTAATAGCTATTTTCAGGACCTAGGATCTAGAACTTATTGCTAAAAATCTAGGACTAGATCTTTATCATTGTCTTAATCACCTCGAGAGACATAAAGTATAAGGTTAAAGGAGTTTCTTTTATTTACAAATATAATGCCCATATAATCGTTTTGATTTCGTCAACACGAGGAGAAATCTATACGCTCACGGGGCATTAATGAATTTCCATAACCGAATTGATTTGGTCACGATGGGGAGACAAATTCAATATGGATAAGGAAATACGCATACCGTTTCCTACGCGTCACTCTTAACCTTTCCAGTTCTGGATCTGGTTATGAGGTATTGCGACTTTAAACCTCAGGCCATTTTAATAAAATTCAAAACATATAAAGACACAGTGGCACCACAGTGGCCTACGGGGTGAAGCCGCCATACAAAGTCAAACTAGGGTCGCAGTTGCTTGTCGCGTCATTCGTACGGAGGACCTTAGTATATATGTCACCGTAAGATAGTCAAAACCGTCAGTTGATCAACTAACGGATTTTTTTTCTCGTAAGTAAGTCAACTATCGACAGATAGTAAACTGCAGCGTACTGCGTACTATATGACGCGGTAGTTGATCAAGTAACGGTTAAAACTGTTAAATATTAAACTGGTTTAAACTTGAAATGCAAACGAAATACCAGGGCAAACACTGCGGTAGCTTAGGTGAAGACTAGAGGGGGCGAGCGCAGCGAATATGTAAGAACGAAAGAAACGTAAATTCAAAACCCTGTCGGTCTGGTTTACTATCTGTCGATAGTTGATCAACTACCGCGTTAGTCGATCAACTGACGGATTTGAATATCTTCCGGTGACATATATAAGTCACCGGTCGTCTCTTGCGGAAACCCTCTAGTTTGAAAGGATCCTTTGTTAGGATTATAATATGATATTACACTGATTACTCACGAGACCTCTACATTCTCTGTAATCCAGTGGCCTATTTCAATAAATTAACAGTTTACGATTTTAAGATAAATAATTAAATTGGCAATTGGCGCAAACGCTGCCTTTAGATTTGGTAGATTTTTTGTTTGCGCTCTACTATTGTACCAGTATCAGAAGATAATACGTAGCAGCAGCTCTGAGCGAGCTGCGACCTCCCTTTCTCGCATTGGTTACGGTAGGATGAGCGAGAGGTGACAGCCCGTTTAGAGCCAAAGAAACTTGGCGCAAACTATACCAGTTTTCTCCGAAAAAGTCGTAAATTTTTAAGAAATATGCTAAAGCCTTAATCTCTCACAAACCGAGGATAGTTGGGACGGTTCGCGATTTTGAACCTTATTCCATGGTGATACAATTTAAAACCTATAACGGAAAAGTGGCGTTATCTTATGCCGGTGGTATTCAAGAGGTTAAGTCCACAAATCTCATCGGTCGAGGGTATCCAAGCGGGAAAGAGTCTGCCTCGAGTGAGGAAGGTCGCAGGTTTTGTGTTTAACACCAAATAGCGCTGCTGGCCTCTTGCTGATCTGCAACAAGTGACTTGTCCCTAGAGACACACCCATGACCATAACACGCGTGAAAGAAAATAATATAATAAATTGTGTGTTTGACCTACCAAGAGTTTCGTTAATCTGAGGACCTGTTTCATTAATCACTGACACTGTCAATGTTCCCACAGTTTTATTTTATTTTATTATTTTGTTGGTTGTAAAAATGGAATTACCCAAGCCCGGGAGTCAGACCTCCCTGATGCTATATCCAGGTCTCTACACATTGAGCGGGCATCAGCTCGTGTAGTTGACCGACTAAAAACAACCCTTTGATTGATTTTTAACAGTGACTGTTTAGATTTTACTGTGAGCCATGGTGGCCCACAGACTGTCACATAAAAGTGTTGATTGCAGTATACTACAAAATGACATTGCTTATCAACTCCAACTCACAAGCAACTTCCTCTGTTACAGGTGCACCAAAACCGGACACCAATAAGTGTTAATCAATGTAGTGCCAAAAAACATGGTGTACACGCCTAGCATGCTCCTTGACCGCAAGAGTCATCACCGAGACAGCACGGGCTCGCAGGAGGCTGCTCTGGCCAAGGTGGTGCCCACGCCCCTAGCTCAGAACAAGGCTGTCCAAGCGTCAAGGGCGCCGAGAGCGTCACTGGAGTCTGACGGCTTCAGCATACAGCTGTCTAAGAAGGACAGCTATGTGTCACAGATGGGAAACAAATTTGCGACTTAGCTTCACATCAAACGGATTTCGGGTGAGTAGCTGCATTAGCTATGAACTTTCAACACTTAAAATACCTTTCGATAAGGACTTTCTAATCTAACGCAAGGTCATTAAAATTATCTATGATCTGTGGTAAGTCATCGACCGTTACCCATTCAGAACGATAAGCAGTTCCAATTATAATCCCCATATTGTAAAATACGCACATAGACTTAGCTCCGCAGCATATGCAGTTAAAAGTATCAGGGAATTGACTGACGTTGCAACTGCTAGGCTAGTATATTTTAGTTATTTCCATAGCATTATGTCCTACGACATACTACTATGGGGACGGGCTGCTGACATTGAGACCATCTTCATTATGCAGAAGAGAGCGATCCGATTTATTTATAAGCTAGGTAGTAGAGAGTCTCTGAGAGATTTCTTCAAAGAAACCAGCATCCTAACAGTAAAGTTCCAAGTCAATATATCTATGAAAATATAATAAATGTGAGGAAAAGTATCAGAAGCTTTAAAACCATTGATAGCCGCCACAATGTGCAAACTAGAAATAAACATAAACTTTCTTTTCCAATGTTCAGACTCACAAAAGTTAGTAGTTCTTTTATGTGACACTGTATACGCTTCTACAATAAAATTCCGCAAGAAATAAAAAACTTAACTGAAGCTCGATTCAAAAAATGTATAAAGCACAAGGCCTACTACAAAATTAATGACATTTTTCAAGACACCGACATCTGGCATTAAACCAGTTCATTGCAACCTATGACTTATGACTTATGATTATGTATTAATAATTAGGCACCGACTTAATGTTTTATAATGCTTGCTTGATTATGTTATGACGTTCATTAAGTCTGAATTTTGTGCTATTATGAATAAAAATCTTTGAACTGAACTGAACTTGAATCCTTTGATACTCATCGCTCATTGCATCGAATATCAATCGCAATTATTGTAAAATGGACCAATCAGAACATCGTTTTTGACACGGGCTGTCTTTTATTATGACTTTGCTTGTCGACTCGTGTTCTGTCTGATTGGTCTGTTTTTCAATTGCGATTGAAAACACTACTGGATCCGTCCCGTACGAATCATCTGAGTCTGACAACACGGAATTTCAGCAGCTGGCTACTACACTGATTGAATTAATACTTTATCACCTTTTTACCGTGCAGTGTAGCCGTCTACTATAGACGTCGTTGAAATAAAACTATACGACAACTATTCCTATGTTTATTTATCATTTTCTAATAGTTTTTTATATTTTCCGAAAGAAAATTTTGAAAAAACAATAGCTACTGAGTCTTCTGACAAACAATGGCGAGTACTAAGTAATTTGGTAGAGCATTATTGGTAGAGCATCCAACCTACTTATGCAAAGAGATTGAGGCTTGCTAAGAATCTGAGTATATGGTCATCGATATGGACAGCAATTGTTGCAATATTGTTGCAAGTTGTTGCAATATTTGTATATTTTTAATTGGTGAAACAAGTCTATCGAAATAAATCACAGGGTAGTGGTCTATGACGTCGTCGTTCGTCGGCAAAGTTTATTATTAAAATGAGACCTATTGATGACACTTATTGTCATCAATAGGTCCCATTTCAATGATAAACTCTCTCAATATGTGGGTCTAACAAAGACTTATTAGAGCAGGATTGAATGATAGAGACTATAACAAGAACTCTAATAATATATCTACTATGAAACTATCGATACTACTGATAAATCCTGATCTGAAAGAGGTATCTTTTTCAAGGGCCTTTCTTTCTTTCTTTATACTTTATTGTACAAAAAATAAAATGTACAGAAACATAAAAATGGAAGCTTCAGGAGGTCTTCATGTTCTCTCGGATCCAAGTCGAATCAATTCTTATAACCATGATAATCAAAGGGCAATCCTGACCTCTAAGATTTTATCAAAGTCATCATCAAAAAATAAATTAAGGTTTGCAGCCCACTTTTCACCATACTTGCCCCGTAGAGCGGCAACTTTCTTCAATTTTTTTTTCCCACCGACTTTTCCATTTGATACGACTTTGGCTGCCTCCGGTTTCTTCATTTTTTTTTTCCCATCGACTGTTCCATTTGATACGACTTTGGCTGCCTCCGGTTTCTTCATTTTTTTTTTCTCATCGACTGTTCCATTTGATACGACTTTGGCTGCCTCCGGTTTCAGTGGAATAATTTGATTATTCATCATCTCTATCAGTTTCGCAAGCACCTTGCCTGCAGATACTGTGCTGCACTGATCTTTGGGGAAGGGACAATACTCTTGGCGTTTAAACGATGATAGTTTTTCCATGATACTCGCCAGATCCTGGGTGCTCACTTCACTTGGAATATTATAACTCTTCCAATTTGTAACGTACCATTTATCCTGTCCACTCAATTTGGCCGTCTTGTTTAGTTTTTTAGATAGAGAGGTAGATTTAGATACAGAACCAATTTTAGATACAGGACCAATTTTAGATACAGAACCATTTTGTTGGGAAGAGGACACTTTTTTTTGGGAATAGGAACCAACAAAGCTATTTACTAGCAATAGCTGAAATAAAATTCACAATCCTTATCAATTAGTAAAATATTCACTTAAAGGCGATAGTGTAAAATAAAGATTCAATATACATTAAACTCTTATTAAAAATAAATAATCAGTGAAAAAACACAAGAAAACATTCTAACAGGTTTATGTTACTACCACCTATTTTGGCTTGGCGCTGTTTACACGCACTTGTTGGTTTGTATCATTCATACCATTATTTGATCAGGAATTCTGTACTCACCAAGATGAATTGTTTTATTATCATTATTATGTCTTTATTTTTCAGTATGATACTTGCAATCCATAACGTATACGATTTCTGTCTCATTAGCCTCACCCTAATCACTTTATATGGTTTTCCATATCCGCTAAGCAATTTCTCCTTACAGTGAAACTTAACAAGGTACGTGTAAATGATTCGACACATGGTCACTCCTTATCAATTAGTAAAACACGTTCTTATAGGCGACAGAGTAAGATAATGATTCAACATACATATATACACAAATAGTTCATTAATGACAAACACAAGTAGATTTCGTTCAATATAACTGATAAAACTCCTGTGGGGGGTTTACAAATAAAAAAAAAAAAAAATCGCGTCTTTTATTTATCCATCTCTCGTTGAAAAATAGAAATATATCTTGTTTTGGTGATAAGTCTGAGTAAATGTTTTGCTAATAGAAGAATTTGGAGAGGACATTTTTCTACTGTCTATTGTTATTATGTGCTTGATGTAGTGTTTATAGTGAGTTTGGTCCGCAGAGCTCTCACTCACTCGCATCATCCCCACGTGTCAATGTCATTCAATCAAACGCATTTTCAGCTTACACCAAGAGCACTTTTCTTACTATATGTTTTGATTGGTTTATTTATTTTTGTTTATATGTGTTGTGTTGTTTGTATTGTTGCAGAATCAATAAATGTTTTTAACACATACATTTCTTCTGGTCCCAGATTAGCATGATTTGTCTCATGGGAACCAGCAAAAGCGACGTTTACTTCCTCCCAAGATTTGAACCCGGGCCTCTCGATTGGGAGGTAGAGCCTCGAACCGCAAGCCACAGAGGTGGTCATTTAATTTAATTTAATTTTATTGTGATAAATAACAGTCATTTTAATTATAATTCTATTCTGTTCTATTCGCTGTGCGCGCTCCAAAATCGACTAGCGAACATTTCTTTCTGATTGTTCCTAAGCGGAATGTGGGACATCTATTGAATCGCTCCCAAACAGAGCCTTTATTGTATTACTAACTTATAGCTTCACCACATTATTACTTCGAGTAATCCTGAACATTTCTGAACATTGCATGGTATATCATAGTAAATTTTGAATTAATCGTACAAAAGTGCAAAGTTTACAAATTATATTTTTGCTTTGAGAGCTAATAATTAAAAAAAAACATGTACTTCAAACTTATTTTTTTATTCAAAATAGATTCTTACGAACACTTTTTGAACGTCATTTGAATCTATTTAATGCAAGAAAAATTACTACCGCTTCGGAAAGGGTTATGGCAGCGGAGAAGAAGCGGCGCAAGAAACTCGTACACGGCCTACTTTTCTTTTCTGTTGTTTTTTTTTTCAAAATAACTCTTGTGCTACAATCGTGTGCGTGGTTCTTGAGCTGCGGTGGAAAATCAGAGCAAAATGGGAAAGCATTTGATTGAGCAAGATCTTTTCAAATACTTTACTAAATACCGGTAAGACTGATACAGGCCTATAGTTACTGGGATCTTTTTTGTCGCCAGCTTTATAAAGAGGAACCGCTTTACTATTTTTTTAAATCGGGAAAGGTAGCGTGATCAACACATTAATTAAATATGTAAGCTAAATATGGTGCTAATATATCTACAATTGAGCTACACACTTTGACTGACATACCCCATAAGTCTTCAGTGCTCTTAACTTTAATGTCTTTGAAAGTCTTGATAATTACGGCTTATTTTTAAACGATCACTAAAAACGCACCTATTTTACAACCAATGAATTCGAAACGACCACCAGAATTAGTAAACTACCACCAAATTGTGTTTGGATAAATAGTCACCAAACTTCTATTTATGTTTTGTGTACTTAAGTTTATGCTTTATGTATTTTTGTTGTTCTTACATGTTCAACCTAACACGAAGGATAAAGTGGGCTTCGTTTCGCTCACCGCCTTTACCCTTCACTTAAACTACCGCAGTATTTTGCCCTGATATTTTCTGCAACATTTGGTGATCACATACCCATTTTGGGTAGCATTGTGGGTAGGAAAAACATATTTTGGTGGTCATTTAAATTGTTCTCATAAAATACTGGGGTCTGACATGACTAAATTTAAATTCAGTTCCGCAGGCCTCCACGTTTTTCATAAGCAATGTAGCTGAAAGGAATGGTGAAGATTTTAGTGGTTCAGTAGTTTTCAAGGGTATATTAGTAAAAAAAGGTCTCGAATTGCTGAGCTACTTTTGAATTTGCACTAATAATACCGCGATCTGTCTTAAGTGAAAAGTTATACACGCGTGGCGTTGTACTACCTGTTTCGCTATATATAACTTTCCATACGGTTTTTATTTTATCGTCGGCAGATTTAATTTTACTACTTTTGAAATTTGCTTTGGCTTCAAGACACACTATCTTGAAAGTTTTGGAGTAATCTTTGAGATATTATTTAAACCTATCTTCTTTGTTCATAAAGTTCAAAAAGTATATCTCTGCTAATCCGCGAACCTGTGGTCGCCCAATCAATGAACTTAAATCTAGTATTAATCTATTTCGTATCAATTTTGAATATAAACTCAAATTCTTCGCTTACCAAAGGAAAAAACCCTGATATAAATTAGGGGTCGTTAAAATTTTAATCGTGAACAGTCAATTTATCAAGTAGAAGTAGTTGGTACTTTTCCAACCGTCTAATAGTGTTGGGTCTGGTTTCTATTTTTATTTTCTGAATATGATTAATGAAAGAAAATTTAACACTTTGACCTCTATGATCTGATTGAAGCGAGATAATAATACTTTTTTCTGTAGGGTCACAATCACAGAACACATTATCAAGACAGGTAGCAGTAGTTGACGTAACTAGTGTTGATTCGAAAAATACATTATTTAGATTAAATGATTTAAAAAGCCTTAATATCTCATTGCTTACTGAATCTTCAAGAATGTTTACATTAAAGTCTCCAACAACTATAATCTTTTGCTTTGTTTTAGTTAATTATTTTAGCACATCTTCCATCACTAATTCAAAATTAGAATAGTTTTGAGAATTAGGTGGCCCATAAAGACATGTCTGTCCAGCTCAACACAAGATAATTCAATACATCTTTCAATCGACAGTTCAACAATGTCTTTTCGTTCTTTCTCTTCGAAGAAGACCGTTGTGCTAGCGCAGGGAGACGCGGAGCCACCAGCAATCTTACTGCACGGTACTCCGCTAAGGTAGTTGACACGTTTTGCTACTTGGGGTCGCATGTGTCAAGCGATCTTACACTTAATATGGAGATCAATTCCCGCATCGGCAAAGCGGCCACTATGTTTGGGAAGCTGAGTACAAGAGTATGGGACAATACATATCTTACAGTGAGGACCAAAATGCTTGTATACCAAGCATGTGTACTCAGCACCCAGTTGTACGGAGCAGAAACCTGGACGTCGTATGCAAAACACGAACGTCGAGTAAATAGAATAGAATAGAATAGAATAGAATAATAATTTATTTGCGAGACAGGCACTTACACTAATATATAATACAAAATTTCTACAATAAGCTTGTGTGTCGCAAAACGGACCCTGACTCAGCATAATGCTGGCTGGTTTGCAACCAACGCTGGTCTTCCGTCAGAGCCGGTCGGTGATGCCACGGACAATCTAACCACTAAAACAGGATTGTAGTGAGTAAGGTACGTATAGAAGAGAAAAAGAAAGAAAAAAAAAGTGAAAAGAAAACGGCTTAAAGATTATAAAAAACTAGGTACTAATACTAGCAAGGAAATAATTAATTAATTTGAATACAATTTTTTTTGTGCGCTCAATTCCAGTGCAATTTAAAAATTGAAATAAATGATACCTACAAAATAATACTAAATAATACTCGTATCGTGTTTATGACCCTCCTGCTTTTTTTGGCTTTCAAATAAGAAACGTTTAAGTTGTATTCTAAAACTATGTGAATTTTGCAGGTTCCTAATCGGCGGTGGGATATTATTCCAGCATTTCGATGCAGCGTAACGGAAACTACCTCTGAATGTGGCAGAGCTGTGCCGCCGCATCGAAAGCTGTGCCGAACACTGGCGGGAGCCGCAAGATCTGGAGTTCGACATCCATGTTAGCTTCTCGTAGAGGTACGAAGGTGCTTCATGCTTAAGTACACCGAACAAAAGGCACGCAAGATGCAACTTACGTCGGTGCTTCATTTTCAAAAATAGAAATTTATTTAAAAACGGCGTGACATGACCTCTGAATGGTATATCGAAGCAGAAACGGGCACAGGCGTTCTGGACTCGCTGAACTAGTTTTTGTGTTCTGGCTAGTAGTCGAGGACCGAAGACCACATCACAGTAGTTCAGTTTCGATAGTACAAGCGACTCTACGAGCCGGATACGCAGATCTTCTCTTATGTGAGGCCTCAATCTGTACAGTACCTTCAGTCTATAGAAGCAGTTCCTAACGGAGTCAGCAACATGCTTTTCAAACCGAAGGTCGCAGTCCATGTGCAGGCCTAGATTTCGCGCCTCATATACACGTTCCACCGGATTACCCATGAGCATGACATTTAGTGAAGAACTAAGTCTAGCTAACTGATATTTGTTTCCAACAATCAAATATTTGGTTTTACTCGGATTAAGCAGCAGACTGTTATTTTGCGACCACGTTGCTATTCTAGAGAGGTCTTCATTCAGCTTTGTTATAGCATTATCAATTTCAGAGGGTTTACAAGAAATGTATATCTGTGTATCATCTGCGTATATATGGGACTGACAATGCATGATACACTTTCCCACATCAGCCGAGTAAAGTATAAAGAGAAGAGGCCCCAAAATAGATCCCTGAGGTACGCCTTGAATTACGGGTGCTATATCTGAAAGAAAAACCGATCCGTCACTGCGAGATAGCTTGGTACGCTGGCGACGGCCACTGAGATAACTGCTGAACCATAGAAGGGCATTATAGTCAAAACCATAATAACTTAATTTAGACAAGAGAAGATTATGATTTATGGAGTCGAAAGCCCTGGAAAAATCCAGCAGTACAACTATACTACACATCCCTTGATCTTGGGCACAGAGGATGTTATCTGTAACATCTAGCAAGGCAGTTACAGTACTTCGCCCCTTCCTGAAGCCCGACTGTACTTTCGGTAAAATGTTGTTTCTCTCTAGAAAATCAGTCACTTGGTAGCCAACAACTTCTTCCAGCACCTTCGATAGGCATGGCAATATGCTTATTGGCCTAAGGTCTTTCAGTTCAACTGGATTAGAGATCTTAGGTTGAGGAAGCACGATTGCTAGTTTCCAAACATCAGGATAAGTAGATGTGCTTATAGACTTGTTTATTAAAGAAGCTATTGTTTCCAGTATGTCCGGCAACGTCATTATAAGCATATCCAGGCTGATGAGATCACATCCCACTGCCTTAGATTTCAGATCACGGAATATGTTAGCGACTTTATCCATGCTAACTGGTTCCAAATGAAAGATTGCTTCGCTAAATTTGTGAAATTCGAAGTAAGTAAGGTGTGAGATACGATATGGTTAAAACCGCTAACCATATCGTTAACGTTATTAATTGTCGATAGTACTTATACGATAGTACTTACATCTAATAGATTGTAGGTCAGATTTGAAATTATCAATGCAAATATTTTTAATAGGTCTATAAATAACGGTATATGGCTTAGGTTTTGTTCGTTTAATGTTAAACTGACAGCTGACAAGAAAATGTCCATAAAGGGAACCCACTGGCTGAACAGATATCTTGTCAGTCTGTAAATCCGAGCAAACTACGTCAATTAAGGTCTGAGAGGTCTTGGTAAAGTGTGTTGGCGATGTAACTAGTTGACAGAGATTTAGGCATGAGATAAAAGTAAGAAATTTTGCAGTTTTGATTTCAGTAGTATGCAACAGGTCAATGTTAAAATCACCCAGTAATATTAAATTATCACAGCTAGGCACCGAATTAATTGAGTCCGTTAAAGCGTCAAAGAATAGATCTGCGTCCATCCAGGGTGGTCTGTACGCCGTGCCAATTGCGAGCTTCTTCCCATTGAGAGTCATAGTGAGCCACATTTGCTCAACGGCTTTGTGAAGAGCATCCACCGGGTGAGGCCAGGTGCGCGCGGTAGTGCCATGCCTGACGTAGAAGCCGACCCCGCCACCGCGCGAGCGTACCTCACGCGGCCGCGGGATGTGCCTCAGGCGGTAGCCCGCTACGACGGGTGCGCGTCCATCTTCACCCGCACTGAGCCACGTTTCGTTTACTGCTAAGATATCTAAGTCATGCTTTAAAATCGAAGCCGTTAGGTTGTCATGATTTGTACCGAGGGAACCTGCGTTGATCAAACCAATTTTTAACTGACCAAAAACTACAAATTGCGAAAGTCATAAAAACGATACAAGGCAAGTAGGTAAGAAGGTACGATGTATGTAACAGGTTGATAGCATGACATGGTTTGATTATTGAATAAAAAGGTGTAGTAAATAGTGATACAATAAAGTAAGTTTTTAAATAAACAAGGTGATTTTATGGTATGTCTATTATTAAAATTGTGTAAATAAAAAGAATCAAATCTGCTGTTTAATTGAGGTGTCATTGAAATTTTTTCTTTCCCTTGAAAAATATTGTAAAAAACAGAACATATTATACTCAACAAAAGGTGCAATAACATTAGGCTATAACATAGTGAGGTACTACACAGATAAATAGTATAATGAAAGGGGTACAAATAAACGAGTACCGGAGTAAATAAACCGCTCAAACGAAGCCAGCCTGAAAAATGCGAGCGACATCCGCCTCCGTTCGGAAGGGGTACGCCTGCTTCCCGTCGCCCTGGCGGGCGTGGATGCGGCCTCTCTTCGTCCAGGAGTACCGCCAGTTCTGCTTGCGGCACTCTTCCCGGACCCGGTAGAAGAGCTGCCGGTTGAAGTGAGTCAGCCGCTCGTTGATGTAGTTGCGTTGCTGCGGTGCAGGCCAGCCAAGCTCGGCGGTAGTGAGCGTGCGACGCACGCGCGCCGCGGCAAGTAGCTCGTCACGCAGGCTGCGTCGCGCCAACCGCACGATAACGCGGCGTCCGCGCCCCTCAACCACGCCTGCCCCCGTCCTATTGATGGCACCCACTCTCTCAGCGAATACGATATCCCGCTCCTCAAGAGTAGTTCCGAGTTTCGCCGCCAGAACGATAACAGAATGAACAACGTTTTCCCCCTTTGCTTCCGGAAGTTGACCGATGTCGAGGTCGGTTGATAATGCCTCTTGGTCCCTGTCATTTAATTCACTCCTTAGTTGAACCACCGTCTTCTCCAATTCAGCCACCTGGTTCCCACCGATTGCTACCTCTCTTTGCTCTATTACATCTAGACGTCGTTCAAAGGCATCCATACGCTCGTTGATCATCGCCACCGTAGTACGAAACTCGAACATCTCCGTGCGATAGGCACGCAGCTCAGCCATATATTCTGCGAGCTCGCGGCGCATGTCGCCCACAATCGTGTCAGTACCCGGCGCAGGAGATGCCACGTGCGGAGTGAGGAGAGTCTGTCGTGCCACACCAGGAAGTGGAGAGGTGGTGGTGGTGGTGGTGGCGGAGGCGTCAGCGCTTGTGATTGTAAGGGCGGCGGCGGCGGCGACGGCGGGGGCGGCGGCCGGGGGAGTACTAGCCCCAATTACATCCTTGACCGGGGTGTTGCTGTTGTCACCTCTTCTCTGGTTCTTTTTGCAAAGTGGACACAACCACTCTTTAGAAATAGTCAACGAGTCCGGGATTGCCAAACATTGTTTGTGGAATAGGTTTGGACAAACAGCACAAGTAGCGGCACCTACCGGTGAAATAAATTTCCTGCAAGCGCCACAGGTCTTACCCATTTTGAGGTTCTTAATTGACTATTGGGTGCCGAGCTCTTAGTTCTCCTGATCAGATGTAGATGTCAGTAGTTCAATTTGTTAAGCTACTTGACACTAGATGGTACTACTCGTCGCCTGGTGTTTTAGATATCGACCGGCGGATGAGTCACTTGCGAATATAAAACTACCCACACCAATAATAAAAAACAGCTGTGATAGCACTAAATAAAGTGATTTAATCCCGATTAGAAGGCACTCGCGAGCCCGCAAACACTCACTCAGATGAGATCGGCGGAGGTCCACACTTAGGCACCACTATTTTTCGAAAATTCGTGTGTTTACTATTAATAATGTCGCTGCATTGAGCAGAGGTATAGTTATGTGAGATCGACCGTGACGTCACTCGGAATACCTTTCACTTGCGCTGTCTTCGGAACATACTCGGCATAACGTAGAGGGACCGTATCACAAATGAGGAAGTGCTCAAGTCCGCACAATTGCGCAGCATCACCGCCATGCTAAAGCAGAGATGGCTGCGGTGGCTCGGACATGTGCATCGTATCTGTTGCGTTTCAAGAACTGTCTCAAGCGCGACATGTCCGCGTTTCTAATCGAAAGCAACAGGTGGGAAACGGTCGCCGCTGTCCGAGAAAATTGGAGGAGAATCGTCGCGGAAGGTCGCACAGCACACGACAGGGCCTGGTTCAATGCTCTGGCTGTAAAAAGAGCGAAACGACATGCTCCACCACCCAGTCCGCACGCACCACCAGCATCAGCAGCGACACAACATTTGAGTGGTGCGCGTGGATGTGTCTGCCGCTCCAGGATCGAACTGTACAGTCACAAGCGCGCATGTACCTCGGGCGCTCCTTAAATCATCTGCTATAGATGTTATAGATTGATTGAATTGATTGACATCATTCTGAACAACTTTTACTACGAAACCGATTTGATCAGAGCAACTTAATTTTTCACTTCTCCATACAAAACAGTTGATCGCGCGGCCCAAACTGTATGAAGAAGTGAAAATATTAAAGTTGATCAGACCAAATAGGTTTCATAGTGAAAGTTGTACAGAATGATGTCCCTAACAGCCCTTAAAATATGACTACACCTGTTGGCTTTGATAGAGAGACTTTTCATACGAGCAGATACGCATTATATTCTAACCCGCTGACTCTGCTGGAGAGACTTTGTATGGAAACTCACGCACTTCTTATTTCTGACGAACTGTACTTTGACGGCCTATAAATATGTGAGCCTATAAATAGTGAAACAAAGGCATCAATAAAAAACAGATTTTACTTTAAGTCACATTATGATTCTCATCATGATTCTCATTAGTTTTTAAGTAATCCCTCATTTAGCAAACATCGTCGACCATTTTCGCTGGCCGCCATAATTTTTTATCGCCATATCAAATTACATTTACTACACATTAATATACATTTAATACATATTACAGATGTAGTGAATCTAGTACCCAAGATACAGGGAATCCTAGTTTGGGGCTTGATCAATATGTGTAAATAGTGTCCAAGGTATTATTATTATTATTATCTCATCTATTTGAAGCCGACAAATTTAATGCTTTATTGGAAAAAGCGGGTGGAGTTAAAAATGTGTTTTGGGTGGAAGGAAAGTCTCGCTACAATACTGCGCCACAGTACGAGCCTTCCACTTCTACCCGCAGTCAGACGCAGAAACAGGCCGCAAGTTATAATAATCGCGCGCAATATCATAATCAAAGCCAGTATCATACTTCGGCCCGAGGCAGGATAAATAATAATTCGTTTCGCGGGCGAGGCGCGCGGGGTTCACGCGGCCGTGGTCTCCCCGACAGGTCAGGAAGGGATTATCAACCCAGACGTTCTCCCTCATCCCACCGGGATAGGAGACACCAAACCCATAAACGAAAATATTGACTATGCCATGCACATGCATGCAAAATTTCACGCCGGACAACTCCGCATGTACTACGATCGTTGGAAACAGTTGGGAGCTCCCACATACATTCTAAAAATTATACAAGGATGCCGCATCCCTTTTGTGTTGAAACCACCATTGCACATTCCAAACAGTCGCAGCGTGAAAACACCAGAATCAGAACAAATGTCGAAAATAATGAAAAACATGATCTCGCAGGGTGTGCTAGAAAAGGTGCGCCCATCGCCCAGCTCTATTTCCCCGATATTCCTGCGCCCCAAGAGCGACGGCACATGGAGGCCCATATTCAACTTAAAAAATCTGAACCAATACATCAACACTCGACTTTTCAGACTAATAAATGTTCATCGGGTAACGGATTTTCTACAACCCAAGGATTGGTTGGCCAAAGTGGACATTCACCAGGCATACTTCCATGTCCCTGTATTCGAAGGCCACAGAAGGTTTCTCCGCCTTCTGTACGGCGACAAAAACCCACAAATACTGGAAATGACGTGCCTACCCTTCGGCCTTTGTTCAGCACCGAGAATATTCGCCTCAATTACCAACTGGATAGCACAATACCTCCGCGATCACAGTATCCGGATCATCGTGTATCTCGACGATTTTATGCTGGCTCATCAAAACAAAGCCACTCTCATAAATCAAGTGTCGTTGACACTGAACACGCTCGCCCACCTAGGCTGGCAAGTGAACACAGACAAATCTGTTTGCAACCCACAGAAGGCAGTGGAATACCTGGGAATTGTGTGGAACACATGGCAGAACGCGAAATACACTCCTCGGTGGTTAGTAGCAAAAATACATTGCACGGTATCCAAAATCTTGACAACACGGACAACGTCCGTCAAAGAGTTACAAGGTCTCATTGGCCTGCTGAACTTTGCCAGTTTTGCTGTACCGAGGGGTCGTCTAAATTACCGGTATTTACAGTTACAGGCCAACAAGGCCTTGAAACTAAAGATGACAAAAACCATTCCTCTAGTTGCGAAAGCCCTAGTCGAGTTAGAATGGTGGCAGTTGAATTGTCAGAAGAGTACTCTACTTCATGTCCCACTATCGTCTCATTACCTAACAACAGATGCCAGCAACATCGGCTGGGGGGCCAAATTAAACGAAATCTCAATAACAGGCTCATGGCTACCCTCACAGCAGAACCTTCATTGCAACTACAAGGAGATGTTGGCCATATTAAATGTTTTACGCCATCATTATCAGCTCCTGAGCTCACAGTCGCTGCTAATACAGTGCGACAACAAAACTGTCGTCTCTTATCTAAGAAAAGAGGGAGGGGCGAAATCTATAGCCGTTACGGAGCTGGCAATGAAAGTGCTACAAGTACTGGACCAAAACAACATTCACATGTCCATCTATCACATAGCAGGGAACTACAACTGCGAAGCAGACCATTTATCACGTCTCAAAGACCCACCAGAATGGCATCTCCTGTCAAACATAACAAATGTCATGTTTGCCAAGAGGGGAACCCCCGTAATCGATCTTTTTGCTTCCAGGAGAGCTCACGTGGTTCCAACGTACTGAACACTGGACAGAACCGACAACCAGGCGAGCATGTACGATGCTCTAGGCAGCAAGTGGGATTTCAAGTTGGCATGGCTGTTCCCGCCGCCTTATCTCATTCCCAGAGTATTGACGCACTTAAACAATGCACTGGGTGTGTACCTGATCGTAGCCCCGAGATGGCACAAAGTTTACTGGAGACCAGACCTGAAGAGCCGCACATTGTCACCCCCATTCACGATAAGGAACCTGTCGCAGGTCCTAGTCGATGTAACGACGGGACGTCCGCCCGCCAACATATCGGAGATGACGCTGGAGATATGGAGATGTGGGGTTGGCAAGAATACCTAAGTGACTGGAGCGAGGAACAAAAAGCTCTGCTCCGTTCGAGCTGGCGTGAATCCACTCTTAGAAACCATCTTTGTAAAAGAACCTGCAATTCATCAAGTTTATTTGCCACCTCTCAAAGAGCGGCTGCTTTACTCCTACTATGCTCGGGTAGACGTGTACACGATTTAACTTTACTTACCGTTACTCAGGAACAGTGTATTATTTCAGATGACAGCATAATCTTATGGCCATCTTTTGGCTCCAAAACTGACTCCATTACCCATCAACAATCGGGATGGAAGCTAAATAAGAATAAGGACAAGTCACTGGATCCTATCTACTGGATACGCCGCCTCATTGAGTTGGGGAAGCCTAGGCGGATTGCTGCTAAGTGCGATAATCTGTTTGTGAGTACTACAGGCGACCCCAAAGCTGCTACACGTACAATCATAGGGGGCTGGCTGAAGAAACTACTTCAAGATGCAAACATCAATGCTACGCCTGGCAGTTTCAGATCAGCTGTTGCATCCAAAAACTGGATCGAACACTTTCCCATTGATGACATACTATCCCGAGGCAACTGGAAGTCTGCTAAGACCTTCCAAATTTTTTATCAAAGAGAAGTAAAATCTGGAGATAGAAGAGAGTCATTGATTACGAACCTATTCTCCCCTGTCGAGTAATTAAGACAATTATGGATTGTTCAATACTTTATACCAAAGTTTGATTTATATTTGCTGATTTTAGTAATACCTACCTAATTTATTTACTGGTTTGGTACCATTTCTACGCAGGTTCTATCAAGATGAATAATAATACCTATTTATAAGTTACAAGTTAATTTTATTTCCTTAAACCACACTAATCACCTCATCTTAACAGAAAGCAATACAGAACAGATACAATAATGTCATAAGTCATAGTACCTAACCTACATACAGTACATGTAAACTTTAGGTTTCTTCCTAAGGGATCATCGATCAGTCCGAATAAATTATAGATAGATACTTACTTGTTTATCAAAATACCTGAATCATTCATAATTTCTGTATGTCACAACATAAACATACCTACTTTTATTTAAATATGTATGTTTACGAATCACATTAGCGTCCACCAACACCAGGCGATATCAAAAACGTCTCTCATGTTTTTAATTAGGCCCTGAATATCGGTCAAGATATTTAATAGAGACGTTTTACCTGAAAATAAAACGTTTATTAAATACTTACCATATTCAGGGCCTAATATTTTTTAAATCTGCCTGGTGGACATGAGAGATCCAATGAAGCTAAATTCGAATTCAACAATCCGAACTGCCTCGGTGGTGTGGTGGGGCGCGCGCGCAAACAAGGTACCACGCGGCTTAACCGAACATCCGGGCGGGAACGGACGGACCGGATATACGTCACTAGTTTAGCACTGAAAATCAAGGATGTCTTCTCATGTTTTTAATTAGGCCCTGAATATGGTAAGTATTTAATAAACGTTTTATTTTCAGGTAAAACGTCTCTATTTTTACAGCAGTATCTGCTAAAATAGACAGTTGTTGCTTACTTGCAAATGGGGCTTTGATTGAGTTTCCAATCAAATTCGGTATATGCAAAAACTGGATGGCGATGCTGATGATTCAAGTATATTCATTGTAACGCTTGTTGGGGGTCTGGGTAAAACAAAACACTAATTAACAGATTTACAAGGTTTAATTTAAGAAAACTCCAGGGTGCCCAACAATTAGCAATGCGTTGATTTAGCTCTCAGGGATGAGTACTAGATTTCACAATTATAGGTAAGCCGTATCCACTTAGCACTGCCTTGATAGGTAACCACTTCCCTGTAGCTATGCGGCAGGTGGTGGCGCGCGTCTTGTGATGTCACCGATGTAGTCCGGAGTCAGGCAGCGCGGATCAGCAGCGGAAAGTGGCCATCAGGGTCCCAATATAGTTTGGGTCCGGCAAGTAAAACCCTGGAATTACCAATTGGGGGATTGGACATTTTGCAAATAGTCTAATTCCACGTTACTGCCTGCAACATCCGTTGATAAGCGGTGATCGAAGCGCTACTAACAGGGAGGCTACCAAAAGCATTAAATAGTGATCAATGATGTTGCAGCAGTATAAAAAAATCAGTTAAGGTATGGAAAGTGGAAGCACCAAATCACATCGTTTCATAAAATTACAATTTATGCGAAATATGGTGTAAAAGCTATACAAGCATCTGGGGAATAATATTATTCATTCAATTCATATGCGACTACGCTTTAAAACCAATTTAGCACATAGATATTAATAGCTAGCGGGTAGGTATAGACTCGGCTAAGTAGAGAAAGGAATTTCATCATCCTAGTTATTCACGAATAACGGCATAAAATGATGGAATGATTCTAGCTACAAAATAAGCGTTTTAAGTAACATTAGGCATGTAGTATAAATCTACTGATTCACATTAGTAAAGGTTAAAACTATAAGTTATAATTTTTGCAACACTCACCCGACTGGGAAACACACACACCTATTAAAATTGATAGGTAGCTAAATAATTCATCTAGCTAAATAAATAATGCATCATTGAACACTGCGCTCCATGCACAGTTTTTGTGGAATTAGTTTAAAATAAATAATAAATTAGCGCTCCAAAGTAGTGGTGACGAATGTGAGGTACGGTAGCCCCGAGCAAAGTGAGTCCTGGCAGCACCCCGCTCCACGAGTATTCGTGTGACGTCTGCATATCGTTGGTGCGAGTTAAGCGCCTACGCCTTTTGTCATAGCAATAATCTCATTTGGAACGTCGGTTGATTAAATAACGCTTATCAAGAATCCTTAGACTTAGTTTGTAGAAATCTATTTATTTTATTTGTTAAGTTTAGGTACTAGGATTAAGGTAATATTAAGGTTGTATATAATATACTTTTTCAATAAAATTGTTTACTCGAAGTATATAAAAACAGTTATGTTACATACTCCCTCTTTTTGGGCAGAATTTTACCTATGTAAAATTCTCTATCATTATTACAGCTCTAAAGCTATCAGTTTCACAGACAGTCCTCAACTACATACTTCACTCACTTATACAAATAGCTTATTCATCCTCTTTCATAGTTACATTAACACAAGTAAGTTTGTGTTACGGCATTTAGCATACTGAGTATTTTCTCCAGCTTTAAAATTACTCACCAATAGCTTCAGATGGATCTTAAGAAGAGATATGTCTTATATTTTGTTAACCCAAGATATTACTCTCGTCAGCCAGAGTTACGTTCAACGAATGGAGCAGCATTCCTATCCGTCTTGAACTTCCAACGTGATCATTTTATTTTGTTTAGTTAGAAACATAGTGCTTACAAGCATTTACATTAATGTAAATTTTGTTATTTGAAATATTAGACAATCCGATTTCATGATAGATTATATTAGGCCCTATAGTTTGTTAGCTTTATATCCTTGATATGCCAGTCTCCTATATTGCGACCATGAGTATCTTCGAGGACATAAACCAACGGTGATTTTTTTGCAATAATCCGACATTTTATGAATTTAGGTGCTAGCTTTTTCGAATAGCTCTTGTCCTTATCACTTAGGTAGTAAGTGCGCCTCCAGACATAGTCGCCTACACTAAATTCAGCCTGTTTTCGACGCAGATTGTAGTAATTGGAGTTTCTGGCGTTTGCTTTAATTAAACTTGCTTGAATGTCATCAAATATTTTCCGAAGTGTTCCCAGATTTTCCACGTATTCCTCTCTTGACGCAAATATCATATTAGGAGCACTATCGGAATCAAGATAGTGGGAACCACAGGTAACTAGTTCACGAGCATAAACTAAAAAGGCTGGGGTGAAACCAGTCACTTCGTTAATTGATGAGTTTATCGCAAATTGAATTTTAGAGATGTTATCGTCCCACGATCTGTGATCGTCGCCTTCAATAAAACAAGAAACTGCTGACAACGCTGTCTTATTGTACCTCTCCACGTTGCTAATTTTAGGTGTATACTTTGGAGTATACCGGACGTCGGGGACCTTATATTTACTGAATAGGTTCTTTAGGGTATTGCTCACAAACTGTTTCCCATTGTCCATCAAAACGGATCTAAGGACTCCATGAACAAGAAATACTTCGTCCTCGAGAATACGTGAAATAATCTCCGCGGTAGCACGTCTTATAGGAAATAGAAGGCAATACTTATAAAAGCAGCAAGTGACGACGAACAAAAAGGTGTTCTGCTTCCGAGATAGCGGTAAAGGTCCAACCAAGTCTACACTAATCATTTGAAAGGGTCTGCAGCATTTCTTAGGTCGTCCCATAGTTCCCAAAGTAGTATGATTAGCATGTTTGTATGATCTACACACGTCACACTCAGCCACGAAGTTTGTCACGTCACGAAGCATATCAGTCCAGAAATACCTGAGGCATAGGCGTTTATACGTTTTTAGTACGCCGAAATGACCAGCAGTATTGCAAGAATGATTTTGCTCAATTATCTTTACTCTATTCTCAAGAGGAATTACTTCCTTCCATTCAAATTCTCTTGTTAAAGGATTCAACGATTTCTTAAAACGGAAAAGTTTACCATTCATGACTTGATAATCCAAAAATGATGCAGGCATATTCAAACAACAATTGTAGATGTTTAAGTACCAAGGGTCAGTAGTATTAGGAACAAGATTGGTAGAGAAAATCAAAGCTGATACAGGTATACATGAAAGACTATCTGGGACAACATTATCAGAACCTCGACGATGACGAATGTCGCAATCGAAAGCGGACAGTCTTACACTCCATCTCGCTAAGCGACCTGTAGGGTTGTTCAAGTATATGAACCACTTTAACGCTGCATGGTCTGTATAGACAATAAACTTTCGACCGTTTTCGAGGTAGCAGCGCCAGTGTTCAACCGCTGTTAATACAGCCAACGTTCCGCGTTCGGTTGCGCTGTAATTTTGTTCAGGTTTTGATAAGGATTTACTCATGTATGCTAAGTAGTGTATTATTGGGCACTTTAGCTCACTTTCGATCCGCTCCGCTTCCTTCCACTCCGCTCCGCTCGATAGAAGTGAGCCAATGTGCCACAATAATACACACCTTACTCCTTCGATCGAAATCCATATACATTAGCTTAATTGTGCCCCCCCCCCCCCACTTTCACTTTCAATCCGCTCCGCAAGCATGGAAGTAACAAAAATATAACCTCGACTCACCATATCGCCCCGTCACGCCGTGGACTACAATCACTGTTTATGAAATGCTCACACAAAACACACTATGTAAGTAATTCACTGATGAATGTGATTGTTGGTTTTAAAAGACGATTTTAACCATGTTTCTAATGAGAAAATTCCGTTTTATGTTTGTAGGTAAGCACGTTAACTAGGTTCCATTGCGAAGTTTTATTGTTGTCTGGAATGTGTCACGTTCCTGTTTTGTAAAACCAACATCAAATCAAAGTCATGCTCAGGTTTGTCGTTGATGTCTGAGAGGCTCTTTATATACAATTGATCATAGGTAAGGTTGAGACCATCAGACAATCAAGAGTCATACTCAGGTTGTAAGTGATTTCTTGTTGGAGTTTATAATGTACCACAATCACTAACTCAAACCTTCACTCAGGTTGTAGCTGATATCCAACAGGTTTTTTTTTAATAATAAACCCATCAGAAATGCAGACCTTCGTTCAGTTTTTTTTTTGTTGTGTGTTAGGTAATACAAAATTGAAAAACCATCAGAAAAATCAACCCTTTGTTCAAGTAGACTCTGTTGGCTGCGAGTTACCCACCAATGATTTTAAAATTAGTATGCAATCAGACATATCGTTAGAGCAAATATCTGATAAGTTTAACAAGAAGCTGTTGTGACACCTGTACCTGACAAAAATAAAGGATTCCATCGGCAAGCTTAGGAAAACCAAAAATCACATTTTTTTTAAGTAATATCAAGCAATGTTTCTTTGTGGGATTCTAAACGAACACTGTACTTATGCCAATGTACGTATACGAATATGTACTGTAATGGACACCCTGCGTTCCCACGGCGGGCTCACGCTGACGTAGGTGTCCGGCTCTCGGAATCTCTTACCTTAATCAGCATAATTGCAATAAAAGTACAGTCAACAGCACATGTAGGTTAACAACTTTGATTAAATTTGGTTTATTGTTTAGCCAAATATACATGTACCGTGTTATCATAAAAAGTTAGACATCGATTTCAGCACTTATTTTGAAGTGATGAACAAGAATTTGAAATATCTATTAGCTACCAGCTGTAGCCTACAACTTCACTCGCATCTGGTTATGAACCCAAATATAGTACCAAAATCATAAGATACATATAATGATTGTTATCAGTAATTGATGCAAAAAAGTTGCTTCTGTCAGCCAGGAAATAAACAAGGTAAGTACCTATATCGGTATAGTTAGTCCCAACTTAACCCTTAAATGCATGATGTTTTCTTTTTTGATGATAAATACTTAATTATATATATACTTAATAACTTAAAAAATACTTGAAAAATCTTACCTGATCTTTTCTTTTTTCAAACACCCTAAGAAACTATTATTTTAATTTATTTTTTGTATGTGTGGACAAAATTAAAAAGGTAAGTTGACAACAAGTTTCATTTATTTTAAATTAAATATTTTTTTTTAAAATGAATTTATAGCGATTTTAAAAATATATCAATTTTACCTTTTTTTTTTCTCTGCGATCAAATTTTCGACCTTCCATAACATTGATTGATTTATGAAGTTATGTTTTTTTTTTCATATTTTTTATGTTTTTCTCCATTTTAATATACAATTCACAATTCAATTCACAATTCTTTATTGCACAGAACATTACACCAATACAATTATACACGAAATTAAAAGGCAAAGGCGAGCTTATCTCTCAACAGAGATTTCTTCCAGCAAACCTATCTGGATAGGATACATATAAAATGAAAAGGGTAGTCTAGTGCAATTAAATACTTACCAAATACCAATAAAATATGATACTTACTATAAAAATACATATAATCAAAGAAATAGTAGATAAAATAAGAATAAACAAATAATAATAATAAATAGATAAATACAATTACATACTTATATATACAATACCTATGATGAAAGAGAAAGTAAGTGCTCTTTCAAGCGATTCTTAAAGGAGAAAAGAGTGGGACTGTCCCTTATAGTGCAGGGAAGTGCGTTCCACAGCCGAATGGCCCTCAGCCTGAACGAGTGCTCGTAGGCGACGGTGTTATGCTGCGGAATACATAGAAGAGACACCGTGTGAGATCTCCGCTCCTTGCCTCTGGAGAAAAGGAACTCAAAACGTTCACGAAGGTAGGAAGGATATCTGGGGTTTCTCAAGATGTTAAAAAGTAAAGTCAATATGTGGAAATCACGGCGAAGACGAATCGGGAGCCAACCCAGTTCCTTGCGATACTGCGAGACGTGGTCATACTTGCGCAGCCCGAAGATGAACCGAATCCCGAGGTTCTGAAGTCGTTCGAGTTTATTCAGTTGTTCTTCGTTCGCACTCACCCAGCAAGCATCGGCATAATCAATTAAAGGAAGTAGAAGGGACTGGGCTAGAGTGACTTTAGTATGCCGTGGAAGGAAGTATTGTAATTTCCGAAGAGAGTGAAACGATGCAAAGACTCGTCTGCTGACCTCGGAGACATGGGGCGACCAAGACAGCATGTTATCGAATACAATTCCGAGATTTTTAGCTTTATCGCTGTATTTGATTACGGTTCCATCAAATATTAGAGGAGCGATTGGAAGTTGTAACAGGTTAAGAGAGTATCGGGTTCCCAAGATCAAGGCCTGCGACTTTCTCGGGTTGACCAGAAGCCCATATGAGAGGGCCCACTTCCTGATATTCTCGAGGTCAGCATTCAGAGCCTCCACAGCCGGAGTCACATCACGCGGAGAGAAATGCCGGTATATTTGGAGGTCATCTGCATAAAGATGATATGAAGAAGTAAGTACATCAGAGATTGAGTTGATAAAAACCGAGAACAGAAGGGGTGAAAGGATGCCACCCTGAGGAACCCCAGTGAATAGATCGCACCAATCGGTGGATGTTTCCTCAGAATTGATGCGTTGTTGTCGATCTCTGAGATAGGAGTCAAACCAGCGGGCGGCATGAGAGGAGACATTAAGTGAACGGAGGATCGCAACCAGGATATCAAAATCCACGCAGTTGAAAGCGCTGCTGAAGTCAAGCAGTGCCAGCACAGACATCCTCTTCTGATCCATCGCAAGTTGGATGTCATCTGTCACTTTGAGTAGAGCGGTGGTAGTGCTGTGACCCGGCCTAAAACCCGATTGGAAATAATTAAGGAGATTCATGGAGGAAAGATAGGTGGATAGTTGAGTGTGTACAATGGATTCAAGGACTTTGGAAAGGATGGGCAGGATAGAAATAGGACGATATTCTTTGTAGGAAGTTGGGTTGGATGTTTTAGGCAAAGGGATCACGAGAGCACGTTTCCACTGACTAGGGAAGTGACAGTCAGAGAGTGAAGCATTAATTATGTGAGTGATAACCGGCAGCAATTCTCCAAGAACACTTGTCAACATTTGAGAGCAGATTTTGTCATCGCCGACGGCTTTTGATGAGATTGCTAGCACTGCTTTCCTGACTGCAGCGATTCCAACATGACGCAGATTGAAAGAAGAGTGGCAGGAGACGGTCCTGGAAAGCAAGTTACGGAGTGTGGCATCCTTGACAGATGGATCCATCTGGACGGGGGGGACAGCAAAAAAATGATTGAGACCGTTAAGGTCGATGTTACCAACCGTCAGGTCCTGGGACTTACCAATACCAAGGGTCTTCAGAAATTTCCAAACTTGTGCAGGGGCGTAGTTTTCGATACATTCAAATATATGACGGCGTTTGGCATCTCGACACAGACGGGAGCAGCGATTACGAAGACTTTTGTATGCTAAGAGATTTTCTTCGGTCGGATCCTTTTTGTATTTAGTCTTGGCACGGTTTCTCTTAGCCATCAGACCCTTAATGGTATCAGTAAGCCATGGAGCGGGGAGATGTTTAACTTTAACCTTCTTGACAGGAGCATGTTTGTCAAACAAGCTCAGGACAATCGTGTTAAAGTTTTGGACCTTATCATCAACGGACTCACTTCCCAGAACAAGGGACCAATCTATGGAAGAGGCGTCGGATTTAAGGGAAGTGACATCAATACCCTTGAAACTACGAAGTTCAAGAAACTTAGCTCTACGTTTGGGGGGCCTAATTTTGTAGGATAGGTAAATTAAATCATGGTAGGAGAAGGGGGCACTGAGTTGACCATGTGCGGCAACCTTAGTGGGGTTAGATATTATCATCAAGTCAAGAAGAGAGGGGGTACAGTGAGGCTGAAAGTGAGTGGCATCAAGGGGAAGAATGTGTAAATTCAAGGAGTTAACAATGGATTGCAGTTTGTCTGATCGAGCATTGTTTTTAAGGAGGCAGGTGTTAAAATCACCAAGAATAAGAGTAACAGGATAAAGAGGAGACAGGTCATTAAGAAGAGTTTCAAAAGATTCAAAGTAATCTATGCGAAGAGAGGGGCTGTAGTAAACACCCAGAAGAACTTTATTGTGACGAAGACATATCTCTAAAAATAAGTGTTCCGCAGAACCAGAGTATAGGCTGGGCGAGTGGCTGATAACTTTGCACGAGATGTCAGAACGAAGGTAGATGGCAACGCCGCCATCAGCCTTACCCGTTCGATCATTACGAAAGAGCGTGAACCCTGGCAGAGCATACATGGAAGAAGAGAGGGATGGCTTGAGGAAAGATTCGGAGACAAGAATTCCGTGAATATTCTGGTCAATGAAGGCATCAAGAAGATCAGCGTAGCTGGCGTGAATGCTCTGGGCATTAATATGCACGATGTTGAGATTAAAGCCAAGGGTCGAGAACACGCTTTTCAGATTATCTGACAAAGAGCCATCCGCCGACAACCCACCTCCCGCACTAAGTGAAACATCGCTATCAGAGCTAGAAAAGAAGCTATCGTTAAAATTGTTTAAGGTATTCATAAACTAAATAGATATAGGTACATATAAATTATAAAATAAATTTATATTAATAGGATCTACTTTAAAATACTTTTGGTGCCAAGCCTGAACTCAATCTTTCACTGGGCATGCTGGGAAAGAAATCAAGGTTAACAGAAATCAACTTGCAATAATTATACAGCAAAAAAGTAAAAACAAATAAAACACAAACAAACAGCAAATGTTCAAGCAATATCGAAATCTCGCTATTGCGTTTCGTTACGCGTCATACGGAATGTTTGTACAGAGACATGACAGTAACAAGAAAAAAAAAAAACGTCGCTGTCAAAAATGACAGTTGACAGTGAGTTGGTGGATTCAATTACCTACCAAGAAATTATGAATTAAACGAGGGTCGGAAGAGAAAACGATAGATAAAAAAAAGGAAAAACGTGCAATCTTCACAGAAATTGAAAATACACACATAGTCCACTGCGCGCAGGCATAATCCGACCGAATGACGGAGGCACTGAAGTGAAGAACACTCGTTGTCGGCGAACTACTTCTTAGCTGCCCCCGTCGTCGATCCACCTCGGCCTCCGCGCGTACGCTTGGCAGTGGTGGCAGGCGCCCGCGCAGAAGCAGCAGTAGATGTGGACGCAGGGTTGCCCGCTGTCCCGGATTGAGCGGCAGAAGATGGGAACTTGTCGGTGAACACCAGAAGCTCCTTCATCATTTCAATCTTCTGCCGGGACTTGTCGGGAAGCAGCAGGATGATCCTGCCTTCAGTGGACCAGCAGTTCCGCATACAAAAATGCTTCCTGGCCGCCATGAAAACCTGATGTCTGGCCTTTGTCAAAAACTCAGACATTGTGATGCCCGTGCCCTTCAAGGATGTCTTGCCGTTCCATGCTTCGGACCGGGATCTGTACATATTGAACCTCACAAGCAGGGGGCGGGGAGCTGATATCTTGATATTGGACCCGAGCCTGTGGGCAACATGAATATCCAATACACACTCTGGCGACAATTTCATCTTGTTGGTTAGCACACCCTTAACAACACTTTCTGTTTCTTCGCCTGCGACCTCTGGCACACCGTGCAAGAGAAGCACCTTGCGCCGCGACGCCTGCTCAAGCCGGTCTTGGCCCACCAGCAGTAGCTCTGCCTGTGAACGGAGCGCATCCAGGCAGTTCCATGTGAATACCTTGAACTCGCTGAAGTCACTAGCTAAGGTGCTGATGTCCTGCGGGCTGCACGACATCGACATGGTGGCGGACTCCTTCAGCTGCCTCTCATACTGTGCCATCTGGGTGTTGAAATTGGCAATGACTGTGTCAATTTTCTCGTTGACTTTGGTATAAAGATCCATGGTGTTTTGTTGTGATGAAAGGAGGTGAGGAAAGCTTTTGCAAATTATTGACCCAGTTTAAGTAGGGGTTCAGGCCTAGTTTTCAATAAGATTTATTAGCATTAATAAAATAATTGTATTTTTAAATTAAATTATTTACACAGCCACAAAATTTTGCAGTTTATTTCTAGGCTACCCTCACACAAAAAACAATACAATAGTATATTTAACAAAGAATTAAGACACATATAAATTACTTATTTATTTTTTATTGTTTTTTTTTCGTTGTATCATTTTTGATACAAGATGCATTTAAGGGTTATTAAACCTAACTAAAATAGAATACGTAAGCTGCATAATAATATAATCCTAAGTCGTCATGATACATGAGCTTGTGATGATGAAACGATGTAATCGATACCTAAGAATCACACGGTTTTAAACCTTAGTTAGCAGTTTTAACACTAGTCAGGGATACTCAACATTAGGTATTCTTTGGAAAGTTTATTTAATGAGTTTTGCATACATATCAATTTGATCGTCACATGTTTTGTGTTATACGGTAAAAAGTTGACAACCATTGCTTTTTTATTGTAGTCATCAAAAAAAAAATATATAAAATGACCGAATTTATTACAAAAAAGTTATAATTTCTTCGTTGAGCGTGAACATCAACCTTCTAAAGTGCAGTAAAATAAAGTGCAGTAGTGAAATCTCATCAGAGGGACAACAAAAATGTTCGTAAGTTTTTTTATTTTTATTGTCATAACCCTACAGTCTCAACTCAATGGTATCTACGCTGAATTGTAGTCGTCTCGGTACTAGACTAATGTAGTTCTATGGAGACCACTAGAACTCATCACACATAGCGAGCGATCGTATCATTATCTTATGTGGAGACTGCAGGGCGTGGTTAACTCAGTTAGCAGTAGCCGTGCCTACTTTTGTTGGGCGAGTCTCTGGGTTCGAAATCTGGTATAGAGAATCTAAGTAAGACCTCATGTATAGATATAATAATATTAGACGAACCCAATGTTTGTAAATTACGAGTATGTACTATAAGTATTTCATAATTCTTTATTGAACACAGTTATTTAAAAAAGATACATTAAGAGAAAACATATGTACAAAGGCGAGCTTATCTCTAAAAAGAGATTTCTTCCAGCAAACCAAGGCATGACAGGAAATTTTATCAATAAAGGGTAGGCAGTGCACAATATCTAAACAATAATAAAATACATATAAGTAAATTACATATCTATAAAATACGGTAAATAAAATACATACTCGTATCTAACAAACTACTAAATACGTATCAATACATACATAAACCTGTACATAAAGTTTACATATAATAATAATATACATACTACAACTATCACAAAAGAGAGAGGAAGTGCTCTTTTACCCGGTTTTTGAAAGCGAAAAGAGTCGGGCTGTCTCTTATCGCACAAGGAAGTGCGTTCCACAGTCGGACCGCCTGCAACCTGAAGGAGTGCTCATATGCGGAAGTGGTATGCCTTGGAGTGGCTAAGAGTGAGACCGTGTGAGATCTCCGTTGCCGATCTCCTGAAAAGAGATACTCAAAGCGGTCTCGAAGGTAGCTGGGGTAGCGCGGATTTTTCAATATATTGAAAAGACAAAAAAGAATATGGGAGTCTCGGCGACGACGAATCGGAAGCCACCACAACTCTTTGCGAAATTGAGAGACGTGGTCGAATTTGCGCAGCCCGAAGATAAACCGAATCCCGAGATTCTGAAGTCGTTCGAGTTTGTTCAGAAGATCTTCGTTCGCGCTCGCCCAACAGACATCGGCGTAGTCGATTAGCGGCAGGAGAAGTGACTGAGCAAGGGTGATTTTGGTCTGCCGCGGCAAGAAGTACTGCAGACGCCTGAGGGAGTGAAAAGACGCAAAGACCCGTCTGCTGACCTCGCTGACATGTGGAGACCAAGACAGCTGGTTGTCAAAAATAACTCCAAGGTTTTTCGCCTTATCTGTGTACTCTATTGTGATGCCATTATATGATACGGGAACAATGGGTTTTTGTAACAAGGAAAGAGTGTGCCTGGTTCCTAAAATCATGGCTTGTGATTTATTCGGGTTTATTAACAGCCCGTATGATGAGGCCCAGTCTTTCACATTCTCGAGGTCAGCATTCAGTGCCTCCACGGATGAAACTACATCGCAGGGGGAAAAGTGGCGATAAATTTGTAGATCATCTGCGTACAGATGATACGAAGAAGAGAGGACGTCGGAGATGGAGTTTATAAAGACTGAAAAAAGAAGAGGAGAGAGAATACCACCTTGAGGCACTCCTGAGGAAAGATCACACCATTGAGTTTCGGTCTCTTCAGACTTAATGCGCTGCTGACGAACTCTCAGGTATGAGTCGAACCAGCCAGCAGCGTGGGAGGAGACATTCAGCGATGTTAATATAGCGACAAGAATGTCAAAATCGACGCAGTTAAAGGCATTGCTGAAGTCAAGCAGGGCCAGCACCGTAACCAACCTCTGATCCATGGCTAGCTGTATATCATCGCTGACTTTTAAGAGTGCTGTGGTAGTACTATGCCCTGGTCTGAAGCCAGATTGGAAAGGATTGAGAAGTTTGTTTGATGAAAGGTAGGAGGTGAGTTGGGAGTGGACAATGGATTCAAGGACTTTGGAGAGAATAGGTAAAATAGATATGGGCCTGTAATCTTTGAAGGAGGAGGGATTGGAATTTTTGGGCAGTGGGATGACAAGAGCTTTCTTCCACAGACTAGGAAAAGATCTAGCTGATAGAGAGAAGTTTATGATGTGGGTAATTGGAGGGAGCAACTCTTCAAGGACGCTGTGGATCATCTGATGGCTGACGTTTTCGCCACCAGCAGCTTTGGATGTGACCGCTAGCACTGCCTTTCTAACTGCGCCGATTCCAACGAGACTAAAGTTGAACGGTGAGGTACAGACTGCAGCCTTCAACCGTAGATGACGAAGGGTTGCCTGCTTTGTGGCGGGGTCTATCACGAGGGGGGGAGAAGAAAAGAACTGGTTAAGACCGTTGAGATCGACATCACCTGAAGAAAATTCCTGGGACTTGCCAACACCAAGGGTTTTAAGAAATTTCCAGACCTGAGCTGGGGTGTACATTTCTATACGCTCATAGATGTGGCGTCGCTTGGCGTCACGGCACATGCGGTTGCATAGGTTTCGAAGGCGTTTAAATGTTAGGAGATTGTTATCGGTTGGGTCTCTCTTATATCGCCCCTTCGCACGGTTTCTTTTTGCCATTAAACGCTTGATAGCGTCTGTCAACCACGGATTAGGAAAATGTTTTACCCTGACCTTTTTCATTGGTGCGTGCTTGTCGAACAGCCCCAGGACAATTGAGTTGAACTTCAGGATTTTGTCATCAACGGTCTCACCAGTTACAACGGGGGTCCAATCGACAGATGAGGCATCTGATTTCAGGGAATCGAGGTTCACACCTTTGAAGCTTCGAATATCAAGGAATTTGACTTTGCGCTTAGGGAGCCTAATTTTGTATGAAAGATACACCAGATCGTGATAGGAGAATGGGGCATTAAGCTGGCCATGAGCAGCCACCTTGGCTATGTTGGAGATAATCATGAGATCGAGAAGGGAGGGAATACAGTGCTATTGAAAGTGAGTAGCGTCAAGGGGAAGAATATGTAAGTTAGAGGAATTTACAATAGATTTAAGTTTGGCAGAGCGGGCGTTATTTTTCAGGAGACAGGTGTTAAAATCACCGAGAATGAGAGTGTCAATATAGAGAGAAGTCAAGTCACTGAGTAGAGATTCAAAAGAATTAAAGTAATCGATACGAAGTGAGGGGCTGTAATATACACCCAGAAGAATTTTGTTGTGGTGCAAGCTGATCTCAAGGAAGAGATACTCAGCTGAACCAGAGTACAGGCTTGGCGAGTGGCAGATGACTTTGCACGGAATGTCAGAACGTAAGTAGATAGCAACCCCGCCATCTGCTTTGCCTGTCCTATCGTTGCGATAGAGCCTGAACCCTGGCAGAGAATACATGGAGGAAGGAAGAGATGGTTTCAGAAATGATTCGAATACAAAAATACCATGTATAATCTGATCACTGAAAGCTTCCAGGAGATCAGCGTAACTAGCAGGAATGCTTTGGGCATTAATATGAACGACATTGAAATTGAACTCCGACTTGTTGAACACTCGTTTCAGATTGCTAGACAATGATGCGTCCGCAAGGGAGTCGACACCTCCTGAACCAAGAGAGTCGCCGTTAGAAGAGCTAGAGAAAAAACTGTCTGTGAAATTGTTTATGATATCCATTTAAAATAAATAAATAAATATACTACAATAGCTATAAAATAAATATAAAACTAAACTATAATATCCTCCCTTACGAGGTTTAACACTAAATTAACAATTTAATACAAAAAGCCTGAACCCAGACACACTGGGCTTGTTGGGAAATAATATATTACCTCTATAGGTTTGAAACAACACAGAAAAAACAAACAAGCAAAACGCAATGAACAAAACGCTGACAAACATTACTTTGTTTGAGTGTGACGTGACCTACATTTCGTTTCGCTCACTTATGGGTAATATGCAGGCAGGCAGAGTATGGAACAACTTAACATAAAGTTGTTATTATAAACATAAAGAGAAAAAAAAATAAGTGTCGAGAATCAAGCGAACAGGAACGATTTGTGTCTGTACGTCTAGTATAATACTAACAAAATGAAGGAAAAGGAAATGTTTAGAGAGTGTGAGAGTGAGATTAAATTAAACTATGATATTTGTAATCGTAGTTTTTGTTTGTATTTGTCTTTTTTTTTATAACCAGGTCTGACACCGAGAACGAAACCCTCACCCCCAACATCAGCGAGAAGCAGTGGCGCCAGCAAAGAGCAAGTATTTTTATGCGTAACCTGTAATGTGTCTCACTCCTAGTAAAAGACCGTCCCACTCTCAAATACTTTTAAATAAGTTGTGTTTTCATAAAATCAATACTTACATTATTTCCACCACCACTCGGTTGATAACAGCCTTATCTAAATTGCATTTCTAAATCGAGATGAGTAATTTTGATTCATTGTAACTAATAGAATATTGTTTATCATTTCAGGAAGGGTACGACTAAACCACCTAAGGAGACAAAGAAACGTAAGGTGGCAGCGGCAAACACGAGCGGTGGAGGTAGTGCGAGTCGCGACGCAAAGCAAAAGAAGAGCGGCGGTAGCAGCACGTCAGCGACAGCATCAACATCGCGCACGTCAGCGACAGCATCAACTCGTGCTACCTCCGGAGGAATTTACTCTCACCGAATTTTTTGGGGGAGAAGAGGATGCAACAACGATAGCTGAAGCTAAGGTGAATCTGCTCAAGTCGGTGCTCTGGCGCCGCGTCGCAGGTGGACTATTAAAACGCAGCGAAGATCTCGAGGGAAACTTATTTGTAGAGTTAAGGGTCTACAATAAAGCTGACATTATAAATGTGAAAGCGCACCAACGCTACTGGAAGGCAGCTGTCAATCTGAGATATCAGGTTGATGACAGCGCACCGGAGCTGGATGCACTCCACACATTTATAAAGTTGGCTAAAGCCAAATTTACCCACGAGGGTACCTTCCAACTCGATAATGTCAAATATGAATAAGCCTTTTATTATTGAAATTTATTTAATGATAAGTTAAGAATCAGATGAATAAATTTACATGTACGCATATATAAACGGTGAACATTGCATCATTTTAAACATTTTGATTTCTTAAAATACAATCCTATAATTCAACATGCCAGGTAAAGACATATTTTGTGAAGTTTGTGAAAAGTCCATTAAAAGTAGAGGGTTTTCTGCACATCTGAGAAGTACTATTCATAAAAATAATAGTTTGGTTGAAGTCAGCACCAATATTTCAAAAATCAACAGTGCATTTAGGAACCGTATAGCTTCGTATCGAGTTCATTCTAATGAACAACTGTTGGAGGGTTCTGAGTCCGACCCAAGTGCGAACCACGACCTACCGATTGAATATATCGCTCGCCTGCGCCGCTACGTTAGACAAATCATTGACGCAAAAGTAGCTTCTTATCATACAGTGAAAGTCAACTTTGAGTTTTTTGCTCAATTTTATTTACCAAGAAACGATGTAACAGAAATAAAGTCATTTGCTACAGAAAATATAGTATTTCTTACAAACAATGATTTCAATGACATCTATTTTATTATTTATAGTTATAAATATAATCTCAACAAAGATTAGTGAATTTCAAGACCGAGAAAGTGGGTGGTCTTTTTTAAATAATTTGTACCTAGAGGTAAATGTAAACAAGTACATTCCATTACGAGGATCAAGCTACATTGAGTTACCTAAGTTAATAAAAAATAAACGGGCTTGCATTAACATCAAAAGTTATGACAATTTTTGTTTCTTGTAGAGTGTAATTGCTGCTTTGTTTCCAGCAAAAAAAAATGCAGATAGAGTCACGTCTTACCCCCATTACAGTGAAGTTCTCAATACGAATAATATGACGTACCCCGTGTCAATTTTAGATATAAAACTTTTTGAAAAAAATAATCAAAAGATAAGCTTAATTGTATATGGTCTAAAAAATAAAAAAACATATTATCGGTCCACTGTTTAAAACAGCAAGAAAAAGAGAAACACACATTAATTTGTTATATTTTGAAAACGGTGCGAAATCACATTACTGCTTGATACGTAACCTTGGTCGCTTACTTCGCTCTCAAACAACAAAACATCATGGTAAAATTTATTTTTGTGACGAATGTCTTATATTTTTTAACGACGATGTAAAGCTTAATTCTCACGTTTGTGGTAGTGTCTCTACTCGACTCCCAAAAGAAGGTACCTTTACACAGTTTACTCACTTTGAACGGATGCAATGTTAACCGTTTACTATATACGCAGATTTTGAATCCTTTTTAGAACCTTTACCTATAACAAATGATAATAAAGGGTTCAATGGAACGATTTCAACTCATAAACACGTACCTGCTGATTTTGGATACTATATTGTTTGTTCAAACAACTCTAAACTTAATAAGTATAGAACATACCGAGGACCTAATAGCGATAAGATATTTTTGGAATATTTGCAGCATGACGTTTCAAGAATACATTCAATATTAAAAAAGGAAGTCCCTATGGAATTTAACGAAAATGATAATGAAACTTATAAAAATGCAAAATTTTGTCATATTTGCTCTGAAATATTACTAGATGACCGTGTGAGAGATCACTGTCACTTGACAGGGCGTTACCGTGGTGCGGCGCATTCTTACTGCAACATTCGGTTTGTTGTACCTAAATTTGTCCCAGTATTTTTCCATAATTTATCAGGGTACGACAGTCATTTATTTATTAAACAGTTAGGAGAAACCTGTGGTCCTATAAAAGTTATTGCAAACAATAAAGAAAAATATATCTCTTTCACGAAATTTTTCAGAGATCAAACAAATAATGAATTTGTGGCTGTTCGTTTTGTTGATTCATTTAACTTTTTGTCTACAAGTTTGGATAAGTTATGTGATAATCTCAATACTGAGGATTTTATTCATTTAAAAAAGTATTTTCCAGAAGGTAAATGTTTTGATTTAATGCGACGTAAAGGTGTTTATTCTTATGAACACGTAAGAGGGTGGAAATCATACAAGGAGAATAGTCTTCCCGAACAAAGCAAATTCTTCAGTACCTTGACTAGTGAACATATTACTGACTTGGACTACCAGCATGCTATAAAAGTTTGGGACACTTTCAATATAGTCGACATGGGGAAGTATACCGACCTATACCTCATGTCGGATGTTATCCTTTTGGCTGATATTTTTGAGAAATTTCGAAAGGCTTGTATGGATAACTATAGGTTAGCTCCGACGTTTTACATTACAGCACCTAGTTTAAGCTTTGACGCTATGTTACTTAAAACAAAAGTTAAGCTGGAACTAATTAGTGACTTAGAAATATATCGAATGATCCAAAGTGGTATACTAGGCGGAGTTTGTTTGTATTCCAATCGTTATGCAAAAGCAAATAATAAATACTTACCAAATTATGACCCAAGTAAAGTTGAAAAGCATTTGCTATACATTGATTGTAATAATTTACATGGTTATGCTATGTGCGGTTATTTACCATGTTCGGATTTTAAAATGATGACTAAAACTGATGTAGACAAACTAGATATTCAATGTATTCCTCATGATTCTCAATTTGGTTATATACTAGAAGTAGATTTAGAATACCCAGAGCACTTACATGATCTGCATAATGATTTCCCTTTTTTCCCACAAAATTTTATTCCTCCTGGTTCGAAAACATCAAAATTGATACCAAACTTGTACGATAAATTCCGTTATGTTATTCACTACACACATTTACAAACGTGTTTGAAACATGGATTAATATTAAAAACTATTTATAGAGTCATTCAATTCAAACAAAGTCCTTTTCTCAAAAAATACATTGATTTGAATACAGCTTTACGAAAAACTGCAAAATCTCAATTCGAGCAAGACTTTTTTAAATTATTGAATAACAGTATATTTGGGAAAACATTAGAAAATGTAGAAAAACGCGTAGATATAAAATTAGTAAATAAATGGAGTGATAATTCAAACAAAACAAAAAATCATTTGCAGCAGATCTACTGATTGCAAAACCCAATTTCCACAGTGTATCAATTTTTTCAGAAAATTTCGTTGCCATTCAGATGAAACCTGACAATGTACTTTTGAATAAACCCATCTACATAGGTTTTACTGTTTTAGAGTTGTCAAAAAGTCACATGTATGATTTTAACTATGAAGTCATGAAACCATTTTATAAGGATAAAATTAAAATGTGTTACACAGATACTGATAGCTTTCTATATTCAATAGAGACGAATGATGTTTATGCAGACATAAGGAATAAATTTCATTATTACTTTGACACAAGCAACTTCCCTGACAATAATATTTATGGAATAATACCTAAAAATAACAAAATTCCAGGGTTATTCAAAGACGAGCTTGGTGGTCAAAATATTGAAGACTTTATAGGTTTGCGATCCAAACTTTATTGTATTAAATCAACTAAAGGTGTTACCAAAAAAGCTAAAGGTATCAAAAAGGCTGCAGTTCGTAGTTTAAATTTATCTGACTACAAAAGAGTTTTAGAAACAGGTGAAATAGTACGACGAAAAAATGTGTTTTTGAAATCATTACAACATCAGATTTTCACCAAGGAACTAAATAAAGTTGCTCTTTCATCGAATGATGATAAACGTATAGTTTTAAGTAATAAGATTGCGACAATGTCTTGGGGTCATTTCCAATCTTTGTTTTAAAATTAAATGTTAGTTATAAGGTTGGTATGCTGTATTGCATAAATGATCGATGTGGGTGGTCATTGTTTTGTTTATTGATAAAATTGATGTAGATCCTTATATTGTTATAGATTTAATAAATGTTCTTAAAGCTATAAGTTTGTTTTATTTAACACCTTATATATAAACCTTAGATATCAACAACTAATATAATGTTATTATGACGTTTAGAGAGCTTAGTTCCCCTTTTGGTTTAGCGCGTTTGACTTCAAAATCGCTTCCATTGCATATTTATTTGTGAGTCTCAAATATTCTGCACGTAGTTTCTGAGTCTCACGCATCGGGTTTTATTAAGTAGTTGAGTATAGCATTTTGATGAGCAGGTGGAATATGATCCATTTTGTGAAATAATGACTACCGGTGCCTTACACGTTTCATTCACGCCGACGAGATCGAAAGAAATACACGTGTTCGAATACCAGCTTTAATTTTGGTAAGTAAGCTCAAGAGTAATGTTCTCGTTCTAATTATATTTTTTTAGGGTTCGTACCCAAAGGTAAAAACTGGACCCTATTACTGAGACTTGGATGTCCGTCCGTCTGTCACCAGACATCTATTTATAACATAACATAGCGTCACGCCTTTTCCCATACGGGGTGGTAGAGGAACAACTGTGCCCACTTTCAGCCAGTGATTCAATACTCCATTTTTCGTGACAGGGGGTTAGTCAATCGCCGCAGTTATGGAGCAATGAAGGTTTCCTCACGATGATTTCCATCATCGTTAGAGTGTCCGTCCATTTTATAACACGTATTTTTTTTTTCAGAATAATGACTGATATTACTACGTGCAGAATATGTTAGTTGGATATGACAGCGATGTGCAGGAAGTTCCCCCTGCTCCGGCTTTACCGCTACCTCCTCTCACAGATATAAAGACGAAATCTCCAAGTAGACCTAGGAAGAGGTCTTCTGTGGAGGATGGTGGATCATTCGTGATGTGTAAGCAGCCACAAAAAGGATTACGACTTATTAAGATCCAGGTGAAGTTTCTATTAAACTTATATCATTAATACATAATTATCTCTTTTATCTATTTAATAATTCATGTACTTGAGCCACTGTTCTGCATCCGTTTTAAATGTTTTTGTTGTATAGTTTACAAAATGCATTGTTAATGTAATTTATATTTTTGTTGTTTATAATTTATGTGTGTAACTGTGTACCATGTTTACTGAATAAATGATTTATCTATCTATCTTATCAGGTGTTCGACATCGTGGAGCAACACAGCGCAAGCAGCAGCAACCAGTCAACGTTGCAGCCGGGGATGGAGCCTATTGTGAGCGCTCAGCACATCATGTTAGATCCAATCGACGAAATTATGGATATGACCGATAATCTTGTTAAGAAAATTGCGAAAAGGATAAGCGATAGTTATTAAGAAAAATGTTGTTATTTCTAGTGATAGGTTAGTTTGTAATTTTGTTAAATTCTGTACATTAAAACCTTTACACCTAAGTCTCAAATATTATATCTTAAAATACTTTGTTTTTTATTTTTGATTTAGGTAGGTATATGAGGAGTAACTAAAAACGTTATTTGTCCATCGAATATGGAGTCGAGATAAATGCACTCAAATCATAGTGACCATAGAAAATAACAATTTACCTATAATTTTTAAACAAAATGATATTTTTGTGACTTATCATGTTTTGAAAGTTACCATACAAATTATCGTCCAACCCCACAACATATTTCATGTCCTGAAACTGTAGTGCACAAATAAGTCCTACCTTTAAATTCTATGATAAATTGCTGAGAAAGTCATTGTATTCTAAACAGTCGTAGAGTATGAACCTTACACTTATTCAAGATGAGGTTTGTAAAACAGAAAAATTCACTGGAACTTCACAAATATAGTTTTAAAAATATAAAAGAAGAAAGAAGGCACGGCTCTCTTTTACCCAACTCAATTCGTTGTATTATTTGTGGTCCATCAAACTGCGGTAAAACCAATTTGATGATAGGTCTCTTACTCCATGAAAATGGACTCTGCTTTAAAAATGTAAACGTTTACTGTAAAACCTTATTTCAACCTAAATATTTATATTTGGAACATGTATTTAGTTTAGTTCCATCGATTGGATTCACAAAATATCATGACAAAGAAGACGTTTTGAAGCCACAAAATGCGCTACCTAATTCAATCATTATATTTGATGATGTCGCATGTGAAAATCAAACCAGTATAAGAGACTACTTTGCTATGGGACGACATAAAAATATAGATTCTTTTTACCTCAATCAAACTTATAGTAAAGTACCCAAACAACTTATACGTGATAATGCTAATCTTATTGTACTGTTCAAGCAGGATGAGATAAATATGAAACATGTTTACGATGAACACGTCAATGTTGACATGGGTTGGAATGATTTTAGAAAAATGTGTTCCAAAATTTGGAGTGAACCATATAATTATCTTGTCATTAACAAAGATTGTGAAAAAAATAAAGGTTTTTATAGGATGAAATTCGATACCTTTATTGTTGAAAAATAAAAGTGTTATTTTGTATTTATGTTTTGAAAACCTACAATTTCTTCACTAATGCAAGTGGTGTTGTGGAGACAAGACACAAAATGCAGCTAGAAAATACGTTAAAAAAAGAGATTGTTAAATCTGCTGATGCAGTTAGAAGAAAAGTAAAACAGATTAAAGAACTTAGCGATAACAATAATTTAGCTTTACAGACAATGTTTAAACCAATTACTGATTCATTAAATCAGATTTCTGAAAAACAAGTATCAAAAGAATATACAGAATGAAACACTCGTGCAAAAAAAACACTTAAGCTGAAAATCAAAAAACGTAAACACAGCAACTCTGATGATCTAACTTTAGATGATTATAATGACAGTGATAGTGATATAGTACAAGAAAAGACAGTGTTTGAAAATCCACCAGAAAAAGACAATTCAAGTGAATCAGAAACCGAAATCAATCAATCTAATGCATCTAATATTTCATACAACACTGCTACAGATACTGATGATAGTTCTAACAGCTCCCTAACTTATTCAATCAGTTCCAATGTTTACCAAGATGTTCCCTTTGGTGTAAGAGTTGTTCGCGGGAAACATATGTTATGGATCTTGTAGAGTCATAATAAAAGACAAGTTTTTTATCATCAACGGAACCAAGTATGAAGAAACACCCGGTTTGAAAGAATTGTTATTTAAGAAATCTCCTGATATGAACCAAGTTACCTCTGGGGATATGGAAAACTATAAACAATTACTATTGGTCACTAATGCGCATCGAAGAGATTTTGATTCAACGAAACCCATTAAATCAAATAAAGGCTTTAGGTATCTAAGTATTATCAAACCACTATTCAAAAATAATAAAAGCATTTCCAGCAGTGTTGAAAATATAAGTAAAGGTGCTGGTTTACCTGTATTGAAGCGATTTAAAAAAAACACAGATTACGTTTATTGAGATGATCCTAACGAGTTAGTAGATAGATTAAAATTACTTGTTGCATCTCGTGATGCTGGCAACACTGGTCATGACGGTGAAATAATGTCAATCTTAAGTGAGTTGCATGAAAGTGGAATCATAGATTAAATAAATATCTATAAATATCTTAAATATATCATTGTGTTATTATCACCCGAGAAGTCAACACCATAAAAATGAATATTGACAAATTTGGTCATCACGTACACAAAAGATTGCGACAATCACAAAATAAAGAGGGTGATATAGGTTTACATCACGCTCGTCTGAAAGGTCTGAATTCACCTCGAACTATCGACCAAGCTGTAAATAAGGCATACGTTGATAAATTGATTAAGTTAACACTAACAAGGCAAGAATTCGTTGATGAGCTTACACATTTAAAAAAAGATATAGATTCATTAGTGGTACGACTTAAGACAAATTACTTCACAAAAGATGAATTTACTAAAATTTCACAAAAAGTATTAAAAGTATAATAATTATGAGCAGACAACAAATTATTGATGAGATTCATAAACAAGCACGTAGAAATTTCCCGCGTAGACATGTGGTGTTGAAAGGAATAGATGATCTATGGCAAGCTGATTTAATAGATATAAGATCGTTTTCCCATCAAAATAGTGGTTATAAGTTTATTTTGGTGGTAATAATTGATGCATTCTCAAAATTCGCATGGATAAAACCTCTTATGTCTAAATCAATGATGGAAGTTGCCAATGTTTCCACGATATACTTAAATCTGGAAGATCCCCTAATAATTTGCAAACAGATCAAGGAACGGAGTTTTATAACCAAAATTTTCAGAAACTTATGAAATTGTATAATATTAATCATTACTCTACATTTTCAGTTAAAAAAGCTTCAATTGTTGAAAGACTAATTAGAACGCTTAAAACTAAACTATTTAAACATTTCAGTTTTAATGGTAATCATAAATGGTTAGGTGACCCCATAACTAACGTGATTAATAGTTACAATGCTTCTAAACATAGAACGATTGGATGTAAACCAATAGATGTAAATCAACAAAATACTAGAATTGTTACAAAAAACATATACAAGTCTCAAAATAAATTACCCCCTCAAAAAAGGAATAACTTTAAGGTAGGTGATCATGTGCGTGTGAGCAAATACAAAAGTTGTTTTGATAAAGGATATACTCCAAATTGGTCTTCAGAAATATTTGTTATTAAAAGTATTAATAAAACAAATCCGATGACTTATTATTTACAAGATAAAAAACAAAACTTGATCAAAGGTTGTTTTTATGAAAAAGAACTTCTTAAAACAAAATACGGTGATATTTATTTGATTGAAAGAGTTTTCAAAAGAAAGGGAAATAAACTTTTTGTAAAATGGTTGGGGTTGAGTAATAATGAAAACAGTTGGATTAGACAATGTGACTTGGTACAATGACATAAATATAAAAGAAAAAAAACCTTTGTATTATCAACATTAATGTGCGGATAATGACAGGTGGAGGACTTGTTAACACTGTAATAAATAATCTACCTTTCGAGTTACATCTACCTGGCTATCAGTACTGTGGTCCAGGTACACGCTTAATAAAACGTTTAGCAAGAGGAGAAAGAGGTATCAACAAATTAGATAAAGCATCTATGCAACACGATATTGCATACACTTCTAATAATAGCGAATATCGTAAAAAAGCTGACATTCAATTAATCGACATGGCGAAAAAAAGAATGCATGCCAAAGATGCTAGTAAAGGTGAAAAAATAGCTTCTTGGTTAGTTAATAAAGTGATTAAAACTAAAGTCAAAGAGGTGGTGTAAAAAATTTTAAAAAAGTTGTTAAGGGTTTGACAGCTAAACTAAAAAAATATAAACCTAAGAGTAACAAATCTGCAATCTGCAATCTGATTTGATGTGTTTAAATCATACTAAAATATGTGCACTGAAACATGTAATACTTATAAGAAATTGGATTGGTAATGATCAATATAATAAAGGAGTATTTTGAACAAACTATCTTTTTTCATTTACCTATCTAACCTGAAAATTAGGCATAGAAAATAAACAAGTATTTCCATTAAACTTGTTATGAGGATGTAAAAATAAATTAATCAATTATTTAAACCAAATAATTTAATGAAGATGAAAAAATGAAAATTACTTGAAAACTAAATTAGGTGATTCTCGTAGACGTTTTTATTTTTACATCCGTCTCATTTATCGATACCCGTAAGGTGTACACAGCGTGACGGTGAGTCGATGTTTTATTTTTGTTACTTCCATGCTTGCGCGATCCATATCGATTCGAGAAAATAACAGCGAGGTGTGCATTATTGTAGCATTCTAGATTGATTCAATCGAGCGGAGCTCCGAATAAAAGTGAGCCACAATTAAGCTAATGTATATCGATTTCAGTGAGGAGGGTAAGGTGTGTATTATTGTGGCATTTTGGCTCACGTCGATCGAGCGAAGCGCAGTGGAGCGGATTGAAAGTGAAAGTGGGGCCACAATTAAGCTAATGTATATCGATTTCGATCGAGAGAGTAAGGTGTGTATTATTGTGGCACATTGGCTCACTTCGATCGAGCGGAGCGCAGCGGAGCGGAGTGGAGCGAAGCGGAGCGGATCGAAAGTGAGCTAAAGTGCCCAATAATACACTACTATGCTATGACTCTCTCAACACCCTCCGAAGACTGTGTCAGAACTGCACCAATACCTACGTCAGACGCATCAGTGTGCACTTCGAAGGATTTTGAGTAGTCAGGGCATGATAAAACCGGAGTAGAAACAAGCCATTTCTTTAAAGCTTTAAACGCTACATCAGCTTCTAATGACCATTTAAAAGGAGGAGCCTTTTTAGCTTGTGACGTTAATTTGTTTAAGGGAGAAGCCAAAGAGCTGAAATTTGGTATAAATCTACGATACCAAGCGGCCGTGCCTAGAAACCTACGAACTTCCTTGCGATTTTTAGGGGTGGGATAGTTCACGATAGCTTCTACCTTCTCCGGATCAGCATGTAAACCATTGACGTCAACAACGTATCCCAGATATTTTAATTTACTTCTAAAGAATTGACTCTTTGAGTAATTAATAGTTAGATTAGCTTTGATAAGTTTCTCCATAACCCGCACAAGTAATGAGATATGTTGTTCGAAAGTAGAAGACACGATAATTATGTCATCAACGTAGACAAAGGCCTTGTGTTCAAACTCAGGACCAGGGAACAATCGATCAACAAGACGCTGTCGTGTAGCTGGAACGTTAGTTAAGCCGAAAGGCATGCATTTAAATTTGAAAGTTCCCCGAGTTGGAATGTAAAAAGCACACTTGCATTTGTCCACCTCCCTAATGAGTACCTGCCAAAAACTTTTTGACAAGTCCAAGCTAGTAAGGTATTTAGCGTCGCGTAGGTTGTCCAAAATCTCAGATATGTAAGGTAGATTGTAAGCATCTTTTTTAGTTATATCATTGAGTTTTCGACTATCCAGACAAAATCTCAACTGACCGTTCTTCTTAGGTGTGAGATGTACAGGTGAAGACCATGCACTCTCGCAGGGTTCAACAACGTCCTCCTTGAGCATTTCATCTAACTGTTCAATTAAAATTCGTTGTTTCTCTAACGGCATTCTATAGTAGCGTTGACGAGTGGGAGCAGCATTCCCAGTGTCAATGGAATGTGTAATTAGTGAAGTCCGGCCTAAGCCACGTTCCTCATAGGATATGTTCCGAAATTGAGAAATAATATGGTCAGCTGTGGTCTTCTGGTATTCAGATAAGTGTTCGTAACTGCATCAGTATCAGTAGTTAGATCAGCAAGCGCGACTTCAGCATCCGACCGCATAACAACTGAAGTTAAATGTTTTGGAAATAGACCAAACTGATTCCAAAAGTCCATACCGAGAATTAATGTATTTTTTATTTCAGGAACTACGTATATTTGAAGTATGTGTGATCGGTTTAAAAACTTAACGGATAGAAACATAACCCCAATACTTTTCAAGCTTTGACCGCCAGCCGCCACAAATTGTATTAGTTGATTTTGTTGTAGTATAAAACCCTTCGTTGAAAAGTATTATAAATATTGCCACCTAGAATAGAAACAGAAGAACCAGTATCCAACAATCCGAGTAGTTCTCTGTCATGCAATTCTACAGAAACATGAGGACGCGCGTGTTTAGATTCTACATTGTGGATTGAAGAGACAGTGTAGCACGAAAAAAAATTCGAGATAAAATTAAGCCAGTCAGACCATTCAGACTTATCAAATCTAGTAGTAGTATTAACGTTTTCTTACTTGTCGTCACCACAATCCACCGCTACTCGTTTTTTGGGTTAGGTTCAGCATTGCAAACTGAGCAATCCGGAAATCGTACACCTTTCTTGCCACATTTAAAACATATCGGAAAGTGCGGTTGCCGACACTGTCCAAGAGAATGGATGTTAACGCGACATCTAGGGCAATAATGTTGTTTAGTATTTGAATTTGGAGTAATACTCAATGCATTGACATTAACGTTACGTAAATGCTCAGCATTCTGTTTGTAAAAAGTCTTATCAGAGTTCTCGGAAGGCCTATAGTTTTTAAATTTATTATAATCGTGTCTGTAAGTAGAGTAGTTAGTGCTGCCATTACTTCTATTGATAGGTGTGCCGGAAGACTGCCGGTTATAAGCAAATTCTCGTGCTAGAGTGTCAGAACTGACCTTAGGAGGTTCATGAAATTGGGCCGTGCGAGCTTGAATATTCTCAAAACTGCGGCACAATTCTTTTAGCGCGTCAATACTCGTTATGTTTGGTGAAGCTGCTAGAGTACTGGCGTAAATTGGTCGAATATTGTGTAAGAGAATTTCTAGCTTGTCCTCCTCAGGTAACTGTTTGTTCAATCGAGAAAACATACCGTGCATTATAGAAATGTAAATAGAGATATTTTCCTGTTCACCCTGTGTACGCATCCTAATTTCCGACAGTAGACGGTAATCATAATCACTCTGACTAAAATCCTGTTTTAATTGCTTAACAAGCCCATCCCATGTCTCGACCTTGTCCTTAACGCAACGGAACCAGTGTAGCGCGTCATCGGTAAAAATATCAAATCCAAAAGTTAGCAACTTGTTCCTAGGCATGCTCCTCGAAAACACTAGCTCCTCGGCCTTCTGAATGAAAGATGTAACGCATGTCTTCCCATTAAACTTGAGCCTGCCAACCACATCTGACACCAGTTTCTTCTCGCAAGTAACAGTTATCAGCTCGGACCATGGTTCTGGGTTTGTTGAGGTTGACGGAGCTTCAACTTTCAATTTTTTTAGCTCCTGCAGGTAGGCCTTAAATCTTTGAGAATATTCCAAGTGAGTGACCTCCACAGCAACGTGCCTATCAATCCTAACAAGCCTGTAATAAACATGATGTAGCATCGTCTCCGTTCTCGAGTAAACATTTTTATCAAATTTAGACTTTAAGCTATCCAAATTATCTCTGAACTTCACTAAGGTATCTCTAACCTGCGCCAAATCAACAACCGGCTCTAAGTGAGACTCTAGAATGTCTTCCGATGGAAGAAATGAGGCTAATTTAACAATCTGTTTTCTAAGCTCCTGAACCGATTCACCGGTCGTACCACCCCGTACACCAACCTCGTACTCCAGTTCAGCCTTTTGTAGAGATAAAAATTTAATTTGGTAAGACATGTTTCCCTAGTAGGTGTGTGTTGCAATCACAAATAAACAACAATAGAAGACAATCAATCAAACCAGCGCTAAAATCAATTTCAGGTAAAAAAAATAATCAATAAAAGTGTGAATTTCAGAATTCAAACAATAGTTTAATAATAATAATAATAATAATGCTTTACTGCACAGAAAACACAATGGAAAAAATACAACGAATAATATGCAAAGATGAGCTTATTTCTAAAAAGAAATTTCTTACAGCTAACCTGTGAGAAAAGGAAAAAATATTTATAGAGAGGTAGTCTTAGTGTACAATTAAGATTTAAAAGAAAGAAATAAAGTCAATATACTATCAGATAAATCACAATACATCCTACACATACCATAAAATAAATTAATAGAATACAATAAATACATAGATACACATAAATACTATAAGATACCCACTATGCGGAAGAGAGGAGATGCTGTTTCAACTTTTTCTTAAAAGAGGACAAGGATGTGCAATCCCTAATAGCGCAAGGAAGTGCATTCCACAAACGTATTGCCCTTAACCTAAACGAGTGCTCGTAAGCAACAGTGTTGTGCTGAGGAATTGACAAAATGGACACCGTATGAGATCTCCGAAGTCTATCCCCAGAGAAAAGAAACTCAAAATGTTCACGAAGATATGCGGGATAGCGCGGATTTCTCAAAATATTGAAGAGGAAGGAGATAATGTGCATATCACGACGAAGTCGGATCGGGAGCCAGCCTAATTCCCTGCGATATTGGGACACGTGATCGTACTTGCGGAGACCGAAGATAAACCGAATCCCGAGATTTTGAAGTCGCTCGAGTTTGTTCAGTAGATCTTCGTTCGCGCTGGCCCAGCAAACATCGGCGTAGTCAATTAAAGGCAGAAGAAGGGTCTGAACTAGCATGATTTTAGTCTGCCTAGGCAAGAAGTACTGCAAAAGCCGATGGGAATGAAAGGATGCAAAGACTCGTCTGCTGACCTCACAAACGTGGGGCGACCAGGATAAAAGAGTATCAAAAACAACCCCAAGATTTTTGGCTTTCTCGCTGTACTTGACAATGGTACCGTCATAAAGCACGGGAGCAACTGACTCATGCTGCAACAAATTAAGTAAGTGCCGTGTACCCAGTATCATCGCCTGAGACTTATCCGGGTTGACTAATAGCCCATACGAAAGAGCCCATTTCCTGATTTTGTCGAGGTCAGCATTCAAAGACTCTACAGTCGAAGTCAGATCACACAGGGGAAAATGCCGATAAGTTTGAAGGTCATCTGCATAGAGATGACGAGGAAGACAATACATCCGAGATGGAATGGATGAAAACTGAGAAAAGAAGAGGAGAAAGGATGCCACCCTTCGGAACACCAGTTTAAACATCAAAACGTAAAGGATTAAAACAATAAAAACCCGTAGGAATACTCAAACACAAAATTACTAGTTCTGTAATGCAATAAAATCAGTCACACTTTTAATGACGAACTGATAGAACCAAACCAAAACAAACAAACAACACCAATGATTACTAATCAATACTACAGACAAATGTAAGTGAACACGGCTCAGTGAAAACCTATTGAGTGGGCGCCATTGTAACGCTTGTTGGGGGTCTGGGTAAAACAAAACACTAATTAACAGATTTACAAGGTTTAATTTAAGAAAACTCCAGGGTGCCCAACAATTAGCAATGCGTTGATTTAGCTCTCAGGGATGAGTTCTAGATTTCACAATTATAGGTAAGCCGTGTCCACTTAGCACTGCCTTGATAGGTAACCACTTCCCTGTAGCTATGCGGCAGGTGGTGGCGCGCGTCTTGTGATGTCACCGATGTAGTCCGGAGTCAGGCAGCGCGGATCAGCAGCGGAAAGTGGCCATCAGGGTCCCAATATAGTTTGGGTCCGGCAAGTAAAACCCTGGAATTACCAATTGGGGGATTGGACATTTTGTAAATAGTCTAATTCCACGTTACTGCCTGCAACATCCGTTGATAAGCGGTGATCGAAGCGCTACTAACAGGGAGGCTACCAAAAGCATTAAATAGTGATCAATGATGTTGCAGCAGTATAAAAAAATCAGTTAAGGTATGGAAAGTGGAAGCACCAAATCACATCCTTTCATAAAATTACAATTTATGCGAAATATGGTGTAAAAGCTATACAACATCTGGGGAATAATATTATTCATTCAATTCATATGCGACTACGCTTTAAAACCAATTTAGCACATAGATATTAATAGCTAGCGGGTAGGTATACACTCGGCTAAGTAGACAAAGGAATTTCATCATCCTAGTTATTCACGAATAACGGCATAAAATGATGGAATGATTCTAGCTACAAAATAAGCGTTTTAAGTAACATTAGGCATGTAGTATAAATCTACTGATTCACATTAGTAAAGGTTAAAACTATAAGTTATAATTTTTGCAACACTCACCCGACTGGGAAACACACACACCTATTAAAATTGATAGGTAGCTAAATAATTCATCTAGGTAAATAAATAATGCATCATTGAACACTGCGCTCCATGCACAGGACAATTAAACCATACAATTGGAATTAGTTTAAAATAAATAATAAATTAGCGCTCCAAAGTAGTGGTGGCGAATGTGAGGTACGGTAGCCCCGAGCAAAGTGAGTCCTGGCCGCACCCCGCTCCACGAGTATTCGTGTGACGTCTACATATCGTTGGTGCGAGTTAAGCGCATACTCCTTTGTCAGCTGGTTAAATTACGCTTATCAAGAATCCTTAGACTTAGTTTGTAGAAATCTTTTTATTTTATTTGTTAAGTTTAGGTACTAGGATTAAGGTAATATTAAGGTTGTATATAATATACTTTTTCAATAAAATTGTTTACTCGAAGCATGTAAAAACAGTTATGTTACATCATGACCTCACTGGTACCACTGAGGCTCACTGATGGCGAAAATGTTGTATGGGAAACTCCAAAACCTTTCTCATGTATGTTTTGCCGTTCAGTTCAATTAACTTTTTTGAAAGCATGAAAAAACAAGAAAAGTACAAACAGCAAATGGATAATGAAATTAAGGCTCTGGTTCCCACCACGAGTTAGAGAAATAAAGTAAGCCATCATATGATGATGACTATGATGGATGGAAAAAAATCACATACAACGCCAAGGCCAGATCAAATGCCACGTGTTATTTATTCTTAGCGAAGCCCACCAAGATGAAACACTTGAGTACAATTCAATCAAAGGAAGTATCAACGGAGTTATATGAACTGGATTTGTCATCGTTGCGCGCATCGCATCGTTGCAAGAGGCATTCCATCGCATAAATACGATGGAATGCCTCTGGCATATTTCATAACGAGTAGAATTTAAGAAATGGTCTGTAAGATAAAATCATCACAAGGCGGCCTTGGAGCCTAGGAAGAAAAACATTCAAGATCAATTCAAAGATGAACTAAATCTTTTAATCGATCTTTGCAAGCAAGGTGCAGGAACTAAAATGACGGATATACAGCAAGGATATTTTTTGAGGACCAAGAACAAACTGCAGCCATAACTGGATTGGTTGAAGGACTTGTCTGAAGATTTGCAGTTATTCTGCAGGTGATCACATCAGGAGAGTATGTTGTGGAAAAAAAAATACGCACATGAGGCCGCTAAGAAGTACGTCGATTTGTACGACTGCTACTACATGCCTCAACAGTACGCAAGTTGCTGTTTCAAGATCATCGCCAGCAATGCTGTCATACCTATTGGAAGCCTATCAGAAGGAGCCTGAGAAGCCCGAAACAAGGACTTCAGGAGGTTTAGAGAAGACTATTCCAGAAAAATAAGCAGGGAAGCCTCTAATGAAGATATTTTCAATATGCTTTTACTCACTCCTGATCCGCTTCTAAGTTGTACTTGTCCTACATTCAGTGAGTAGAAAAAAAAGCGTTGTTAACTGTTAAGACTATCGCAGATACCAATAGAGGTTGTGGATGTGGAGGAACTAGCACCAGATTCAGAAGGGGACTCCGATGACAGTGATGTTAAAGATGAAAATTAGGTTATGGGATGAATTACATTACTTGCCTTTATAAGTAATGTATATTTGCCTTTATTTTTTATTTTGTCCTATTGGTGTTATTTTTAGGGTAAGCATATTTGTGATATAAGTAAGTTATACCATAATTTGTTTATTTTGTATTACATAATCATACCATTTAATTTGTTTCTTCTGGAATATTTACTAAACATATTTTTTCGCTATGAAAGTATTATTTTGAATTTATGCATGTTCAATTCATTATGTTCTCAAACACTTCTAACGCCTTTCTGTTACACTTTGTATAATATGTAGTCTCTAAAGATTTGGAAGTTTGGGAGATAAGGCTTTTTTGACAGGGGGCAACTTTGGCCCAGGCTTTGTAGAGGTTTAACATCCACAACCATGATCCATGATGGAAGGCAAGTGCTAAGGCTACCGATTATAATGTTTGAGTTGTAATCCGTAGCCTTAGCACTTGCCTCCCCTAGATCAGCATAGCAGGGAGTTTAAACTGTTTCCCAGCTCGGATCCAAGTTCCACCCAAGGGTCAAGGTCACCCGACCTTACGGTACTTCGTTTTCGAATAAATATTGGGTAACAGAGATGGCTTTAAAACGTCATTATTTAGTAATTAGAACTGATCTTTTATGCAAAAAAATATATATATTTCATCTTTTTGTTATTTTAAAATGAGCGCTTGTGACCGTTATATGAAATATAACAAAAATAAAGACTAAAATTGTCTCCGATAGTTTAACGGTTTAGGTTGCTTTGTCACGCGCTCCATACACATTTTTTTTTTAAGTTTGGGCAATCAAATCCAAACAGGAGCTTTAGATAGGCTTTACAATGGCTAACTAATGCTATATTAAGAAAAAGGGTTCCGTACCCGAAGGGTGCCAAACGGGACACTATTACTAAGCCTCAGCTGTCCGTCTGTCTGTCTGTCCGTCCGTCCGTCACCGGGCTCTATCGGATCGTAGAGAGCTGAATTTTTTACAGAATGTGCATTTTTGTTGCCGCAACAAATAATGAACTATCCGCAATTTTTTAAATTAAAGGCGGTCCCCATACAAGCGACAGTTTTTTTTAAATCCCTGCCTCTGCGAAATACCTCATAACATCGTGATTCAATATCACCATAAATTTCGCTGATATAATTAACTTTGAAATGGCTCAGTCGGTTTCGTATCCGTTTCGCGGTCTTGAAGTTCCGGGTTCGATTCCCAGAGAAAGCATATATTTTGTTTTGGTTTAATTATTTAGGATTTAGTGTTTTTTTCTCGTACGATGGTACGGAACCCTTCGTGTGCGAGTTCGACCCGCACTTGACCGATAAACGACAATTCAATTCAAAGTCCACTGGAGCCAATTTTCTCTCGCACGAGGACGTTCTTTGGTAATGTCTCCGCCGTATTTTTCTTGATTTTATATTAAATTTTGCGGGCAAGTTAATGACTTTACCTTTCTAAACATTGCACCGCAATTGAATCGGGAAAGTTTCCACATAATCTAGAGCTTGCGATCTTTTGTTTCACCGGACGACCCAAATGGCCGAGTCACCAGTGACCCTGCCTACGAAGCCAAGGGTCCCGGGTTCGAGTCCCGGTGGGGCCCAATATTTGTTTGATGAGAACGGATGTTTGTACCCTAGTCATGGTTGTTTATATATCTAAGTATAATATTTATCTATAAAAGTATGTGTATCGTTGTCTAGTACCCAAGATACAGGGAATCCTAGTTTGGGGCTAGATCAATGTGTGTAAATAGTGTCCACGGTATTATTATTATTATTATTCTTTCTTTCTTTTTCTCTCCTTTTCATAGGAGGTTATTTTACGGCACGGGCCTAAGCCAAGTGCATAGTGATGAATGAATGATTAAGATGAATTTCCCATGAATTTGCGGACGATCCTGCAAGTGTTTAAAATAACGGCCTTTTGCAGTAGTGTATATGTTGATGGATGTAAATGTATTGTTTTTAAATACGATTGTAATGATTTGGGGATGATACCGGTTGTAGATATTATAATGGGTACTGTTTTCACTGTCTTTACCCTCCATCGAGCCTGGATCTCTATTGAAAGATCATTGTATTTAGCTATCTTTGTAGCTTGCGTGCTGTTAAGATTGTGAGTGTTGGGTATAGCAATGTCTATAAGGTATACAAGTTTGTTAATTTTGTCTAACACTGTCATATCAGGTCTATTGTAGTGTTTTGTTATTATTATTACCTTCTATGTCCAGTCCAATCACTCGCATAACTGACGCATAACTTCACGCTTTTTCAGATGCGGGGTGGCAGAGGCACAATTGTGCCCACGTTTTTAATGACTGACATTATATTGACATTCCTCTTATTTAAATCTTTAAATAAGAGGAATGGTCATGTTTTTTTTTTCATGATAGTGCCGCAATATAATAATAATAGATATTTACATACACTTAGCAAATGTCATTTTTGCCTTTTCTCTATATTGGACCACTATCGCAAGGAGCTAGGTTGGCTTTCGATTCGTCTTCGCCGTGATAGACACATTCTCTCCTACCTTTTTAATATCTTGATGAATCCGCGCTACCCCTCCTATCTTCGTCTACGTTTCGATTTCCTTTTCTCCAGGGACAGTAATCGCAGTTCCCACACGGTGTCTCTTCTCTCAACTCCTCAGCACAACACTGTTGCTTACAGTGTTCGTAAGCAACAGTTAAGAAGAAGAGATTAAGGGCAATCCGACTATAGATCGCACTTCCCTGCGCTATTAGGGATAGTCCATCCCTTTAGTTTAGATCCTCTTTCCTAATCCGTCTGCTACTTCGAGGAGTCCAAACTTGGTATGTTTTGAAAGTATTTCTTGGATTTTTAGAAAACAGGTGGCCGAAAGGTATTGGTGTAGTATATTTTTAGCACCGGCTCACGAAGCCCTTTAATTTTATACCCCACAAGATAGGTTTCAGAGAAAAAAAAAAAAAAAAAAAAACATACAAATAATTAATGAAAAGCTCTAGACAAAAAAAAACTTTTATTTCAAGGAACACGTTTTGTGAGGATCGCTTCAAAAATTTGGCCCCTAGACCGGAACTGACAGACACGAGACATAGAGACAGACGGAAGCAAAATCGGCCTCCTATCTTGTCAAATGGAGCCCTTCGCTCGCTCGGTCAATTATATGTTTATATATGTAAGTATTATAATTTATTAAATTACTCTAATTATATTTTATATGTTAGTAGGTTACTTAATTGGTTGTGCACCAGACTGTCCTTACTAGCAATAGACTGTCCTATCCTGCCTAGGTTTTCTGGATGAAATTTATTTTTAGAGATTAGCTCGCCTTTGCGCATAAGTGTCAATGTATTTTTACCAATTATTTACCGTGCAATAAAGAATATTGAAGAATACGTCTTCTTTTTTATCTCGAGCCCAGTTCCTCGAATGGTTTCCTCGGAATTTAGGAAATGGAAGCTTCATATACTCTAGGAGCTAGATTTTCTATATATTTCTTATAACTTTTTCTCCTTCAGTAGCAAAAAAACTGGGCCATACTATGGGACTTTCTAACCACTTTTCGTTGTTTTTAAGAAAATGATTGAAAGAATGATTAGCAGCAGTCTATCTACGCTTCATATTAGAAGTAGGTATACTTCCGGTGTTTTTGGTTCGTGATACAGTGTCATAAGCGTTACGATGGCGGACAACTCCTCAGGTACAAAGATGTGCTAAAGCGGCACATGAAGAAGTGCCGCATACAGCTTTATCAGTGGGTTAGTGGGTCAGCTTGTCTAAGCTTCCAAAGGATCGGAGTGGCTGGCATTGGTTCATACCAAAGACCCGTGACTTAGAAAGTCTCCGGCGCGCTGCCCCGTGCCTTAGATGCCCCGTGGCACATGCGCAACGTAGACCTCCATAGTGCCTTTAGACTACCCACAATAAAGCAATATATCATAGAAACCTCCGAACGCTACTTCAATAATGAAAAGAACAACCCAAACCCGCTTGTCAAACAAGCAAAATAAAATAATTAAGAGGTCTGTTCGTAATTAAATTATATCAAGAAAAGTCATTTAAATTCAAACTGAGTAAAAATTTATATCCAAAAATATCTATTTTCATCCCAAATTAACTAAATGTTCACCATATACTACACTACACAGGGCCGCCTAGCTCCGCTCCGCTCCGCTTCGCTTCGGCTCAAGCGTTTGTCGAAGTACGACCGATTCTAGAAACGACAACTTATTCTAATATTGACTGATTCTATAAACGAACAATTCAAAATATTTACAATTCGAGAAGTGACTGATTGGTGAATCACTTTTTCGTAAATTTAGCGATTCGTAAAATGACCGATTCTCTTAAGGTGATACGAAAAAAAATAGGGTTTTTTCGAATCCATTTACTCCACCATGATGACATCTACAGATTTGATTTTTGGGTTAACGTTTATTGAATATTTGATTAAAATTTTCACTAAAGGAAAACGCGATTGGATGAAATTTTCTCGATAGAATTCAATTACGAAAACACCTCTAAATTGTTTTATTTTTTTCTGTAATTCTGAAATCCTAACTAATTTCATTGTGGAACTACGTTCAAAATGTAGGTATTATGTATTCGCAAAATCTCCTTAAAAAACATTTTAACAATATAGCCTAGTTTATTTTTAAACAATTTTTCTGTGGTTTAGCGCGCTACGTTTTTAAATTTTTTCCCGATTCCGTCCCTCTCACACTGCGGGTCTTTCCGCCTGGAGTAACGGGGTCCTCTGCAGGGACGAGGTATCGCCTTAGTCGGTCATTCTTCGACTAAACTGGCTCAAGATCGTATCATAAAGTTATAAACCATAAGCCTAAGAAACCTGACAACTACTTGGGGGCACTGATTTGGTGAACATTTATCACATTTGGTGTTAATACTTATATTGATAAACAATAATATTGGGCGCTTGCCTATGGAATTGGCGAAATTTTCTTACAGATTCAGGAGTTAATAATTCGTGTAAATCGGTAGCTTTTTCCATTATTTTTTTATTGTTTAAAAGTGAATTTCAAAGTTTGACTACAAATTAAATTTTCTTTTAATTTTCAGTTTGATACCCAAACTTATATCTCCAAAATCAGTTCGTCTTAAATGTTCTTCTTTGCTGTTGCCTCATTAATACGCACAAACTTAGAATTAGGTATTCTAAGCGCACAAAGTTATTTATAAAGAGGATTTTTCATTCCTAAAAAAATGCAAAAATGTTGGCACCGAATATTGAGTTTCTTCAATTTCTCCATACAAAACCCTGTCTTCATAGAAAAGCACCTACCTAATATAATGATATATTGCCCTTTTATTTCGTCGCGCGCGTTTAGCGTAATTCTCAGCGCGCCGGAGAATTTCTAAGTCACGGGATTTTGGTATAAAGATTTTGAATCACGGGATTTTGGCCACTTCGATCCTTTGGAAGCTTAGACAAGCTAACCCGCCGCTTGCTGCATTAGCACATCTTTGTACCTGAGGAGTTGTCCGCCATCGTAACGCTTATGAAACTGTATCACGAACCAAAATCACCTTTTTACATCATCACGTAATCAAGCTTTATGAACTGCATAACTAGTGACATCTATAATGCCTCGGTGAACTTTTACAACAGTGCCAACTGTAGTTGTATTAACAAACCGATACTCTAGCAAGCCAGTTCTGTTGAAAGTTCTTAGCTTGGGACTGACATAGTTCTGTAAGAAAATTACAGATGTCACTGTTAGCTTAATTCTAAACTTCTGCTAAAGAGGCCTTTAAAAACTAAGCAGAAGCGGAGACATAAATAGTAGGTGTAGGGTGTAGGCAAAGAATATAGAACCATTGGTGTAGGTTATTTATTAGCTAAATCATTCTGAACCTTCATTTCAGAGTCGTGCGTGATTGCCTTGCGGGGCGCAGGGCGCCCGCCATTTTGACAGCACGCATACACAGTAAATCCCGAGTACGTGCGTGATGAAAACCGCATGGCACTGAAAGAGGCCTGAAACCGATTGTCCGCGCGCACTAATAGGTAAAGCTGTATTTTTTTAAAGTTGATGTGGAGATGACAGTTTCTTGACAGCGAAAACTGGGCTATGTAGCAAAATTAAAATAAACGTCGACGTCGACAAACTTTTAATAGTAGTTTATGTGACTGCTACATTATGGAGGGCATTAAAACTCGAGAGTTTTAATGCCTTATTATGTACAGTTACATACACTAATTATAATTTTGTTAAAGTATACCACAATGACGCAATAAATATATGAGTATGAGTATGAGTATCTACACACATATCATAAGCTCTCTTTGATATGTTCAGGAACCGCATGTTCGACCGGCATTGTGGCATTGATCATTGCCCTGCAGTTGTTTTGATTGTTCAGAAGTACCAACTTCACAGACAAACTAGGGGCGGCACGCAGACTGGCATCGGCGTTCGAAATTTGAATGTTATAATATGACCAAATTCAGTACATTGTGGTCATAATTTATCAATATTCAGATAAGAAATGAGTTTTTACCAAGAAGTTTATCATCATGCTGGTCGTAACATGGGGTTTTTGGACGCAGTAAAGAGGGTTTATGATACGTTGTGTAGATAAAGAGAATTGACATGTACTAATTATAAGTGAAATATGTATATCAAAGCTGCAGGGATATAATAAAATCAGAGACTTGGCCAAATCCCAGAGGGATTTGATCAAATACCGGGAAGTGATAAAATAATGATATGATTTAACCTCTCCGAAACCCGGCCGCCCGGCGCCAACCAGCTCTAATCCCAGGCATACATGAGCCCGCGCGGCGCGCGCGACTTGACTGACATATCATGTGATTATGTCTGAATGGTAACTCTTAGAACTATGAGAGTTGTACATCAGGAGGGTTACCACAATCTTTTTCCGATTCAAATTAGGTTCAAAACAGGAACATCACCATGGCAACCATTTCCATTCCAATTAGCGATAATGGGCTTTATTTACGTAGTACCAAGACTTGTTTTAAGACGGTCACAGTAATTTTGCGGATCAAATTAGGTTCCTAATCTGAATCTGCATAAGACGTTGCGGTAACCCTCCTGAGTAGCTAATGAAACCCTCTCTTACTCAATGCGAAGAAAATGTCACTGTGACCTTAGTTTATTTTTGTACCGACATCAGAATCACAGACTTCTAATAAAATGCTCCCTCTCGTCACAAATGTAGTCGACATGAGTAAAACACAACAAAATACACATTTTTTTTATACTTTCGTCTAAACAAGATTACCTTTTGAAAACAATAAAAACATTAGTATGTTCTGATAGAACTTTTTCAATATTTCAGCGTTCGAAGATTTCATGAAATACCGGTTACGAAAATTGATTTTTTCTAGTCACGTTTGCAGCGTCTTGAATGAACGAAATGAACAAAATACCATACCGGAAATAGAAGACTGGCTCATTGGCCGTTTTTACACACTAAAACCTTGCCAAGACGACCCGAATGGCCGAGTCGGCAGTGACGCTGCCTACGAATCCAAGGGTCCCGGGTTCGAGTCCCGGTGGGGGCAAATATTTGATTGATGAGAACGAATGTTTGTACCCTAGTCATGGTTGTTTATCTATCTAAGTATAATATTTATCTATATACTTATTTGTATCGTTGTATCGTTCCCAAGATACAGGGAATCCTAGTTTGGGGCTAGATTAATGTGTGTAAATGGTGTCCAAGGTATTATAGTAAGGTATAATTGGCTAATTCATTCCGGTCTAAAAAAAAAGGTATCGAGTGCGTGTCGGTACGCTTGGGTCAAGTGTTTGTTTACGTTGACGTGTCGGTACTGTTGGGTCACGGAGAGGTTAAACCTATTCCCAAACAGATCTAACGATAATAACGATTTCATCAAATGACGAAACTGGTTTAGTGAAATTCTTTAGCAGTGATTTGAAAATCGAAAAGTGTACGAGAATGAGTGGTGAAAAACCAATGGCTAAAAGTATGCCTATTTTTTTCGGCAAACCATGAAAAACGGATCAGAGACGATGTAATTCGACTCCAGTGGGGTTATGTTAAGGGTGACTTACTCCAAAGATATGCTTTCATGATTAGTTATTTTTTGTTGTAAACTAGTGAAATTAATGAATTCGTTCATCAATCACCTTTTTTGCCATCAATACATTGTGCCAAACCTTTCACATCAACTTAATGGCAACAAATATAATGATCGCCAAAATATTTTTTTCCTACCCAAAATGGATAAATGAACAGCAAAAGGGCAAAATACTGCGGTAGCTTAGGTGAAGGGTAAAGGGCGTGAGCAAAGCGAAGCCCCCTTTATCCTTCGTGTTAGGTTGAACATGTAAGAACAACAAAAAATACTTAAAACATAAACTTAAGTACCTACACAAAACAGAAAAAGAAATTTGGTGATCATTTATCCAAACACAATTTGGTGGACATTTATCCATTCTGGCAGCCATTCCGAAGTTATTAGTAGTAAAATAGGTGCGTTTTTGGTAATCGTTTAAACATAAGCCCAACTTAATGTAATATAGCTGTACCAAAAGAGCCGCAAAGTGCAAACCCAACTGACCGGGGTGTGGCGAAAACGAGACAAAGGTAGGGCTGCCACCCGTCCGGGTTTCCCGGGATTTGTCCTACATCGGAGGGCGTCCGGGGAGGATTCTGGCGGGGTTTTTAAAAAGTGTCCTTTTTAGGTCAGGAGAAAGCCGATTAACTTGATATAGTGGAATTATTTGCAATAAATATCAGCATTTCATAGTTTGAAATTCGGAAAGAAAGGGTATTTTCGTTAGTCACATGCAATGTACGAAGGATAGACACTCACTGAACGTACACAATGTTTCTCCGCTAATCAAAGTTAAATATGATTTCAAGGCTCTGAGTTGTTCCGATTTTAAAGATTGGAAAAGAAAGATATTTTATCAAAAATTGGGAAGACCGAAAAATATCAAAATAAGTAAAATGAACGTACAGTTAATTAAGTAAAGTACATACAGTATTTTTATACGTAGAATATCTTCCTAGGCTAATTATAATTTGTTTTTAATAATTTATAATTTCATTGACGACAAGAAGAAGACTTCCTACCAATGTTTGTGTCCTGGGTTTTTGAAGTTTTTGTCCTGGACCCGTTATTTAGCTGATGGCAGCCCTAGCAAAGGCCTTGGGCCTACTGAGGCAGCACGACATGACGCAAAGACAAGCAAAGGCCACGCTTGCACGGCATGCCCCTTTAAGTACCCAAGTACTTTGTCAGATCGCGTCGCCTCAGTGGGCACATCGCCTAGTGTCGGTGAGAAACGTCCCATTCGTAGATCAGGCACTGGTAATGTCTCCAAATCAACGTAAATAAGTATATACTCATTCTGGAGCAAGACAGAAGATATATTTACGTAGTCTCTACAAAAGAGGTCATAGGTATTACATCCATTTATGTAACCGACACTAATTCCTCAAGGTCATCTGGGATATGAATCATTGGATCTTAGAAGATCACTATCCTTTTTTTTTTTCGTGATGAACATACTCAGGAACAATATTGATTGTACAGAGCTTCTGATGGCTGCTCGCGCTTCACGCACTTACCTAAATACATCACCGTAGGATTGTCAAAATCGTTAGTTTATAAACTAACGCGTTAGTTTGTAAACTATCGACAAATTGTTAACCAGACCGCCAGGGTTTAGAATTTACGTTTCTTTTGTTCTTAAATAGCAACCTGACCCGAGGACCAATCGCCCCCTCTAGTCTTCATCTAAGCTACCGCAGTGTTTGCCCTAATATTTCCTTTACTATTCAAGTTTAAACCAGTTCACAATGTAACGGTTTTATTATAAACTAACGCGTCATATCGTAAGTAGTACGGTACGTTTACAATTTATCGACAGTTTGTAAACTAACGAGAGAAAAACCGTTAGATTATAAACTAACGGTTTTGACAATCTCACCGTGACATAATAACTTGTCTCGCCCGTCGCGCAGGCGCAGGCGCAGCTCCACAGCGTGATATATTCGCGAGCGGGATGGCGTGCTTGGTGAAGGAGTGAATTGAATGAAGAACCACGTGTGTTTATGTTTTATATTACTCGCGTTTGTAGTATTACTGTTCCACCTTTGTACTAAATGGAATGTTACAATTGCAAATAAACAAATTGAAATGAAAACTGAAATCATTGACTCCAGCTACGTCTTCACTTCACCGAGCAACTGGAGTTTGTGGCACTTTGCTTGAACAATCACCACAAAAAAGAAGTAGATCGGTGTAATAATAGTACCTACATTACTGTAGACGCCCGGGAAAGAAGGGCTTGCCGGCTGAGTCGGTATAGACGGCCGGAGAGTGATACGAAGCCGGCAAGCCCTTTTCACGGCCAGAGGCATGTTTACTTGTGTAGTGCATTTCTCAAACACGGGCAATGGAATTCAAAAACAAATTGAAGTTTAAAAATACTACTAATCGTAAGTTCCGTGCGCCCGCTGATGTCTTTTGCTTTGAGCATAAAATAAAAACCGGTCAAGTGCGAGTCTAAATCGCGCACGAAGGGTTCCGTACCACCGTTCAATGGAAGCGATGGTGTGGAGTGAATAGTTTGGATTTTACACAGCAAAATATTGTTTACAAAGTTATTGGTGCGGTTACTTTCACACTCCATGTACGTAACCAGGTGCATCCATAAGTTTGTATGTGGTATTGTTGTATGGGAGCCCCCTTAAATATTTATTTTATCCTGTTTTTTAGTATTTGTTGTTATAGCGGCAACAGAAATACATAATCTGTGAAAATTTCAACTCTCTAGCTAGCTAGGTTCTTGAGATACAGCCTGGTGACAGACGGACGGACGGACGGACGGACGGACAGCGAAGTCTTAGTAATAAAAAATAAAACCCTAAAAATTAAACTTCCCGGCCTAGGCCTGCAATATTGTATGAAATTCCTATACAGTTCTCGATTTGTGCGGCCCGAGACGTGACACTTCCTAGCTTGGTATCATATTCGTAGCATATTTGAGAAAAGTACATATTTGTACTGTAGTCAAAAAGATTTTGGTTGAAAAAAAGTCATTAAATTATTCGTAATATTTTAATTCACATAAAAGTCGAATACATGACAAATTTTAGTGCAATATTTGGTTTAATAAGATATTTCGCTTACGCGCGACAGATTCTGGCCGACTGTAGGCCATCATGAATTAGCATTGTTCTTAATCATTATTGTACATATTCAGGAATGTACTATTTCTATACTACATAATGCATACCCTATTTGCTCGACATAGCGCTACAAAATTGTAAATTAAAAATTAACACGTTTTCCTATAAAATCCTTAGTTTGTTTAAGTTAAAACAATTAATTATCTATAATATTGTATAATATTCGAAGATAATAATTAAATCTATGTTTCAGTCTACTGAAGCACAACTGTACAGCTCTTTTGTAATTCAAAAGTTCAAGTTGCGAAGCTCACTTGAATCCGTGGCGCATTTTTGAAATGTAGGTATGTACCTACTATTTTGTAAAAAATATATATGGTGTTATCAAGATGTCATGTTTAACTTATGTCCTGCGATACAAATCTGCACAAATATTAATCATGCCATTCTGTGATCAAACTTATTATTTCAATTTGTTATTATTACTATTATGAATATTTTCCATTACGTTTGCGATGCCAAGTTACTAACATTGCACATTAATTAATTGCACTCTCTCTTTGATTTCCTAATTCGGATAATTTATATTCTTCGATTGTAAAACGAGTTTCACTAGACATGAATTTGTATTCAACACTTAAATCTTAAACCGTAAAGCGATGGCGTACAGCTACTCTTAGAACTATGGAAAATTTATATAAATATTGAATTGAAACCTATTCGATTAGCAAGAACAAACCACGTTAAGAACTGGTGTCATTAATTCTTACAGCAGAATCATTATTGACGCACATAAATAGAGACCCTTAGCAGAATACTGAAGCTTTTTATCAGGTATACGTATATCTACGAAGAGAAAATACAACGTAGAATGTAATGTTTGCATAGCGAAGTATCCAAACGATACGCGACAATAACAAATTTATCTAAATATAACGTTATGTACAAAAATTTACAGCGAAATACGTAACAGAAATATGCGCGAGAATTGATCAAAATCCCATGATCACATTTGTCACCAAACTTACAATAATTATAAATAACATATAGCCACAAAACTATATTTACAATAAATCAGTATCCATTTCTACATGCCGTATAAAAATATTAAAAATTACATAAAAACATTCACTCGAAGGGAAGTCGAATGATACTTAGCAAGAAGTAGCAAGAACTTCCTTCAATCAAGAGGCAGTGACACGAACTCTTAAAAAATAACTATAATTGAACAAAAAATAATATCGCGAGATAAAAATAATTAAGTTACGTAAAAAACGAAATAATTCTGTCGTAAACAATCGCATGTAGAAACGATTTGTACTTAAAATAAAATATGAATTTCAGATATTTAGTAAATTACACAACTTTTATCAGGACCTGGTCATCTGGGGGCGGTTCCCAATTCCACGTATCAAGAGTTCTGCCCTTGTTAAATAATAACTATCTTGAAATGGTTCTTGAGACAATTCATAGTCAAGACTCCTCGACTGAGCTGCCTGGACATTAAGCTTAGTTCTCAATATGGCTCACGGTAAGCAGCTGACTGTTTGGTTTCCATTAAAATTCAACACGCCGCTAAGTGGCGATGCGTCAATTTTATATGAAATCGGAACAGTCAGCCACTTACTGGCTGTTGGCAGCCAGAACATAGCCTTAAATTGCTTTTTTGGTACGTCTTGAATCAGTAGCCTCAAGAACTTTGCTTCATAATAGACTTCACGACTATTTACCACCTCCACAGCCTAAAACATTCCTTTGTCGCTGTCCTGTCTTTTAGATGTGCAAACGACCACACTGAAAATGTCTCCAAAGACCTTAAAACTCAGGTGACTTTTGATAATTCAGGGGGGCGGTTCAACATCTGCAGACCCGCGAAACGTCTTTTGGAAGGTTTGGACGATTGAATTTGGAACGTGGATTTGGAAGCCAACCCCTGAAGCCAGTGTCCAGTAACCTAAGTTCTTTCTCACACTGGTGGGATCTAAGTGACCATGGGCCTGTGTTGTGTGGTCGGTGAGTTGGCATTCTGTGAGGAAGGGAACAGCACACCTTCGTACGTGACGCCGTTGAGCTCGATTGAGACTACCAGCTGCTGGTCGCCAGTGCTGGCGTCGCCTGTAATAAGATTCGATACGTCAGAATAATAGTGAAATATATATAACATTTATATACCGGTATATGCATTGCTTCTGGCCCCACACTAGGATACCCTGGGTCGTGAGAACCAGAAACAGCGACGTAACACACATATAAGCACCAAAGACCAGGGGGTAATGCTACTATTTGACAAGTCTCGCACAAGCATATCGCCGGCTTCAGTAGTATAATATTGGACAGTTTAGGGCACTTCTTCACAAATATGATAATTTCCCTAAATCGTATTGGGCAAGCTAGGACACTTGCCCGGTGTGGGAGGCTCGCTGGCATTTCCTTCCATCGTATTGGACAAGCTTTGGAGGAGGAGGAGGAGGGCGAAAGCAGTGAGTTAAGTGAGATTTAGGGAATTCTCTGCCACCTGAAAATGAGTCCTAGACTTCCCCATATTATACTAATGAAGCCTAAGATAAGCTTGTGCGAGGCTTGTCAAATAGTAGCATTACCCCCGCGGAGTTATATTTTCTTCCCCCAAACCGGGATACGAAACCGGGACCTCTCGCTTGGGAGACTAGAGGATGTGATAATAATAATAATAAGTGGTCCAACCGATTTCGGTCACGGCGAACGCTTCATGAGATTTGAACTCGCTCATGTGCTCGCATGTGGCTTGTGTAGCCAATCTTCCTTGTGAAGATCCTCGCGCATTGCGGGCATGTGAGCACACCATTAATATAATTATGCTTTTAACTCATCGCGCTTGGTTTCGAGCTCAGCGCGCCGGTGAATTTCAAAGTCAGGATGTGATCAGATCAAGATCAAAATCATATGTGAAAAGGTAATGTTGAAATAACTCCCTAATTTTATTGTGGTAATAACTCCCTCATAACTGCGCCTCCGCCACCTCGTATAGGAAGGCGCGACGCTGTGTTGTTGTTGTTGTTGTATTTGTGGTTATTGTTGTAGCTCACCTCTCGTAGTAATCTTGAACGCTGCCCCATTAGCGCCATTAACGGGGGCGCCACTAGGCGCGCGCGGCGGCGGCGGGGAGGGGGCGCGGGGCGACGCGGGGCGCGGCGTGCGGCGCTTGGCAGGGGGCGGGGGCGAGCGGCACGCCTCGCGCTTCACGCATATGCTGGACGGACTCTCACTGAGGTTGAGAGCCTCGCTGTAGGACGAACGACTGCTTCATTATTGAAGGGTGTTCCTAGGGTAAGCTACTTAAAGTGGTTTCATCCTGTACTTCTATCAGGTAAAGTCCATTCGCTTAGATACGGTCGCGCCGCCTTAGTTCTTACCGCCTCTTATTAAAAAATATATTACCTTGTCCGTTTAAGGATAATAACCACATTTGCGTGCGGGTGTGCAACATTATCTAAGCGAATGGACTTTAGTATGCAAGAGAGCAATTGTATCTCTTCTCATAATTCTTGACGAAGGGATTATGGTGATATAAGAGTTTTGTCAGGCGAGCTATCCACTTGAAATTATTACTGATGGTTTTCTCTCGTCACACTGTCGAACATTTTCTGAACATGGCTGAAAGTGCAGCACCCTTGGCCAGACAAGAAACGGCAGTTAGACCAGGGGTGTACCACGTCTTATGCCCACATTCAGTATAGGTTCCTAAACTGATGTCAAAAAAAGTCTTGGTTTCAGGTAAATAAAGTCCATTGGAATGTAAATGGGTGCCATGGTAATTTTTGAACCTAATCTAGATCGCGAAAAGGTTGTCGTAGGCCCCCAGCTCGGTAGCCCAGCGGTGGTCAAGAGAAGGCCGCACATCACCTGGCGGTCGGTAAGGAGGTTTTGTCTAACAGGCTGATCATCAGCACATCTCCGCTCAGTAGCACCAATCTGTGACAATCGCCTGAGAGCCCATCGATTTGTAGACTAGTCAACAAATTATTGCAAATGGAAAGGTCGAAAGCAGAACGTTAGACTCCGGAACTTTTGGACTAGTTAGGAGACAAACATACAAAAAGGGGGGAGGCACAATGAAGGTCCCGTTTTTTTCTAAACGGCCGTGTTCGGCCGGTTTCCTGGGCGCTGATTAAGTTAACAAATTGGTTAAAATGATTTGAGCCAATCACGTGCCGCCAATATTCAAAATAGCTGCACGTGATTGGCTGAAATCACTTTAACCAATTTGTTAACTCAACCAGCGCCCAGGAAACCGGCCAACCTTTTGCCCAATCGTTGTCTAGTAATCAGCCCTTCCATCCTTTCCGTTTTCATATAGACCCTCCTTCTGAGCACAAGCTGTTGTTGATGATGATGATGATGAAGAAGACCTCAGGGGCTGTCCTTACCGTTGCGGCTCCGGGTCCGGTTGCGGCGAGTTGTTGTTATTGTTGTTGTACAGCGACCACAGCGTCAGGCGGGACACGTCGAGTGCCGACAGCGCGGCGTCTCGGGGGGACATCACTGTGGGTCCGTTGCCGGACGAGGGCGGGGATTCCGAACCTGGGGGGAGTCACTTTGTCATACAGGGTAACTTTTAATTAGAACAGAATAGAACTTTATTGCATTGAAAACAAATCTTATACGCACACCCCACAAAACCAATTGTAAGATGGTTTGTCTGTGGGTCGGGACTCGCAATTCATATTGAGATTAATTTTAATTGACGATTATATATACATATCTAAGAAGGCACAAGTATTGTTGAGTTGTTGACACAGAAATGGTCGAATTCGCTGACAAAATTTCGGGGAATGATTCATAATTTCTTTATTGCACAGAAATGATATAAAAAAGAGATACATAAAAATAGTGTACAAAGATGACCGATACCAATAATATACATTATTACCAACAATTTTCCTCTAGAAACTTATGGTTGCAAAAAAGAAAAAATGTAACATAAATGTAGATGGGGTCAATGTACTGAGGATCAATAAATAAAAGTTCATTTGCGACCATAGATTCCTTTGGGAAAATTGTTTAGATGAGTATCATTCCCCGAAATATCGTATGGTATGTAGCTCATCTTTAGTTAAATTTCATTTTATTGCTTGCGTTGCTTGAGTTTCTGTTTGTCATAAACTACATCTTTTCATTATTATTGTTTAGTTTATTATTTATATTTATAACAAATAAATTTATTTTCTTTCTTTCTTTCTTGGAAATTGTCCGTGCGTCAACTTCTCGACTTATTTGTACCGTACCTTGCCACCATAATCAATATAGGGATGAATATATAGGTTTGAATATATAATGACGACCCGATTGGCCGAGTCGGTAGTGTCCCTGCCTACGAAGCCAAGGGTCCCGGGTTCGAGTCCCGATGGGGGCAAATATTTGTTGATGAGAACGGATGTTTGTACCATAGTCATGGTTGTTTATCTATCTAAGTACAATATTTATCTATATAAGTATGTGTATCGTTGTCTAGTACCCAAGATACAGGGAATCCTAGTTTGGGGCTAGATCAATGTGTGTAAATAGTGTCCAAGGTATTATTATAGGTACTTATTGATAGATATAACTCTTACCTGAACGTACAAAAAATACTCAAACTGCACATCAACTCACCATTTCTCCTAAAATCCCTCTGCTGCTGCTGAATGAGCTTCATATACTCTCTCACGCGGTACTCCAGCTCGTGGGGGGCCATGTGGGGTGCGTGAGGGGGCAGGGGGGGCAGGCGGGGCACCCCCCCTCCGAGAGAGAGCGAGAGAGGCTGCATGTGCTGGGACAGTTGCGCGAGCGAGGCAGGAACTCCGCGGGACAGCTGGGGCTGGGGAAGGAAATATTGTCAATAAGTTTGGAGTTGTTTTTCAAATTAATTTGGTTTATATGATTTTCAGATCAGGCGTTTTAGTTTTGATAATATTGGATGGGATAGTAATTATGGCAAGTAAACCAGCGTTTTATAGGAGACTTGTGTCAGAAAGGCTGACGAGTGACTGTGAGTTTACCAACCGCTGTAATGACATCTAGCATTTGAAGTTATACAAACAAAGCTCTTTCAATACGAGTTTCTAGCCTTAAAATGCCTGACATCTAAAGGTGGGTGCAGATATGTTCTTTTGTCCGCAACGTACCTCCGCATCGATCGAGACGCGCCGTACCACCGTGCCTACGGGCGTCCAAATCAGCGTTCTTGGGTCGCAGCCGATACGGGCGTCCAAACTGGCGTTCTTGGATTGCGATGCTGATACGACACGGAGGTACGTTATCCTCAAAAGAACATGTCTGGACCAACCTTAAGAATTTCAATAGCTTTTGAAAATTGTACCTATTAAGACGGATCACAACATCGCATCATCAAGTAATGTCGCTATAAAAGAAAGCTCGTGTGAAATAATCTAGTTATGATTGGTAAATTTTACAAAAGCGATTGAATTTCTTAGATATCAGTATCACATGATAAGGCTACTGGTTATCCACTCGTCTGTGGGTATATCAAAAAATGTACTGTCTTTTTGAACCTAATTGCTTCGTTATAAAGCTAAAAATCTATGAAAAATAATCAATCATCTGTTGATTGACAACTGAGTTGTTAAACTCCGGTAAGTATTTTTACGTACTAAAATACCATGTTCTTTGTCCACAAAAAAAAATGATATTTAAACCCACCCGTAATTGATCCGTAGGGTCAGGTGGCGCAAATGAGTGGTGGTGCTTCTGCCAACCCATCTGGGGAAAAGGCAAGACGCAGTGTTCATATTATGTAAGCTTTGAGCCATAGTGACAGCCAGTAGATAAACAATACAGGGTGACATTTAGTTGGCTGACCATATTTTGGGGAATGATAGTCCCACCATTATAAACAACTTCCACCGAAAACGCATGGTCGCAAATGAAAAAAAATCGTCCCTCAGAACTATGACCCGATCAGCTGATTGTTAGTTACCATGGGAGACCCAAAAAAATTTTTCGTAAAAGTTGTTTATAATTATGGGTTCTATCATTTCCCAAAATAGGTCTGCTTATTAAATTTCACGCTGGATCAAACAACGCCATCGTGCCTTACGGTTTCAAATTATGGGTATGGGTGACAAAATTTGGGTTTAAAATGGACACTTGATACTGTCTTTAACTACGATCACTCACTCATCGATGAACTCCTACTATATCCTGACTCTGGCACTAAGTAGTAGAAACATACCATATACAGGTGACCGATTATTCGAAGCATATGTCGCAGTTGGTTGGTTTTCACTTTGACTCTCTAGACCGTTAATTAAATACCGACGTTTAACCAACTAGAATTTTGATTTAAATAAAGCATCGTCGAAAACGTTTGACAATCTGTCTTACCGAAAGCCGGCATGTTGGAAAACTAGATGGCGTCACGACAACAGCTGATTTGCACAGCTTATATCAGGGCAAAACATTGCGGTAGCTTAGGTGAAGGATAAAGGGGGTGAGCGAAGCGAATCCCTTTTATCCTTCGTGTTAGGTTGAACTTGTAATAACAACAAAAATACTTAAAACATAAACTAAGTACTCATAAAAAAAATATACCTATATTGATGTCTTGTTGCCTAGGAACGTTTAGACAAATCGTTAAACATTTCGTTCACTCACTTGTCAGACGGAATTTTAGTGAGTTGGTTAAACGTCGGTATTTAATTAACGGTCTAGAGAGTTAGTTTAGTGTCTGATTTAACCAACTAACTGCGACACATATACTGTGTGTGGTTAAAATAGAGCCATTTCCAGCAAAGTTTACTTTGAATCTGGCGACGAGGATGTTTTCATGAGCTAAATCTGATTGCTACAATATTTTTTAATGATTTTTATCTATCCTAAAAAAATATAACTATGGGTAAGTAATTGTTGACAGTCGGTTGTTAGCTAACATATCAATGAATCTGTGGAATAGCTTAAAGTAAAAATACAAAACTCTCTTAGTTTTGATCTAGTAAGCCCATAAACTGACGTGATGAGAACACTTATGCTTCTTTAAAATTTTATAACAGCGATTTTGATAAAAAAATATATGGAACTGACCGTACAAGTAAATTTAAAAACTTCCTTGTTCTATCAGTTATCCAACATGGTCAATTGTTTTACACAAACTTTATAACAAAAATAAACTGTTGCAATAATTGCAAAGTAGTGGGGCGTTCTCAGTAAGAACAATAGTCACTTTTGTATGGACTCAGACGTAACATTTTAGTAACTATAGTAAGATATACCAGGAGAAATGACTTTTAATGTATAATATTTTATTGTACTGCGAAGACATTGTCGCAAAAGGATGATAAAAATTATTCTGTTTTGAATTATCCATACAAAAGTGATTCTTGTTCCTTCTAGGGTACTCTCCAACTACAACTACTTTACAATTATTGAAATAACATTATCTGCTTTAAAGTGAATATCAATATGTTATATAGCTTATAAAAAATATGTTTTTTAATTAATTCGTACTTCCCATTCCCGTTTTATTTTCCACAAAATTGCTGTTCTGAATTTGAATATTAGTTTTATCATCACTTTACATGAGCTCACTGCATCAAAATTAAGAGTTATTTTTTACGTTATACTACACCACAAAATCAATGATGTATTAGCTTACAAACAACAGCCAAAAAGTCACCCAAAGTTATTTAGTTTTTTCGTAATTAACTGCTCTATGTCAATTTTTGGAAAAAATAGGTAAAGAACCTACTCGAAATCCATTAATTTTCGGCTAGGACGTGAAAGCGTTCAAATTGCTGGAAATGGGGTCTCATTTAACGAGGAGACTCGATTTTCTCGATCTATAACCTATTAATCGATTGGATCGTGAGCACCATTAAAGGAGATCTGACCAAGATTCCTAGAAGATATCGCGTAAAGTTTTGGCGGCAAACGTCTTTTTCATTCATCAGTTGTTTTATCAATGTAAATGACGTAGCACCGATTTCGCGCCACAGCTCAAGAGTAAGACCATATTTCAACTACTGCATACGTAGTATCTTATTAGTATTTTTATTAGTAGTACATAGCCACAGACAGTCTGTGGCTACTTCCAGATAAATGTGCAATAAAGTACATTGATCCGCTAAGCAAATATATTAGTAGTTTACATAATGGAGGGCATTAATACTCGAGACCGGGTTTATGAAATGAGCCGAAGGCGAGTTTTATAATAATATCACTCGAGAGTTTTAATGCCTAATTATGTATAGTTACATACACTAGTTTATCTAGGCACATATCATAAGCTCTCTTTGATGTGTTCAGGAACCGCATGTTCGACCGGCATTGTCGCATTGATCATTGCTCTGCAGTTGTTTAGCTTGTTCAGTAGTATTTAACAAGTAATCCAACACCTCGTCTCTGGATGACGCTGGGTAAGCCCATCGGTTGCGAGTACCAACTTCACAGACAAACTAGGGGCGGCAAGCAGGCGGGCGTCGGCGTTCGAAATTTGATTGTCATAATGATCAATATTCAGATGAGAAATGACTTTTTACCAAGAAGTTTATCATAATGCTGGTCGTAACGTGTGGTTTTTGGACGCAGTAGAAAGGGTTTATGATACGTGTGTAGATAATAGTTATTTGTGTCACAAGGGAGCAAAATGATGTATTTACGGCGAGGGCGGTACATTGAATCCAGAGTGAAGGGAAGGATTCTACAACAGAATCCTGAGCGTAGCAAGGGATTCTAAGTTAGAATCCTGAGTGTAACGAAGGATTCAAGCGTTAACGCCCATGACGAAAATCATTTTGCTCCTGTGTGACACATACAACTTTTCACACCGACTATGAGGAAAATTTAAATTGTAACTGTACTTTGAGTTATACTTTCACTTTTACAGTAATAGAACAACGTAAACAAAACTTTTTTTTATAATGGCGGATTGTGAAGGATTAGGCAAAGATCATCACATATAAAATATTCCTGTGTTCTTTTACTAATGTGTAAAAATAATCGAATCCAATATTACAATGGTTTCGGATATCAATATTCATTATATCATAATAACAGTCATCGATAGTTTTGATTTGAGTAAAACCAATAATTTATTGTGACATTTTTTTTTAATCCTTACGAAAAGTTCATAAATTTTCATATAATGTTGTTAAAGTTAAAACTTGAAACAAGTTCGTTTTTAATCGACTACGCCATCGTAGTCGATTGTAATTTAATTTCATAATTACAATCGATTATTTTATTAAGATCTGTGTTCAATTGGCACATTGCGTAAAAGCCAATGAATAAATTAAAAAAGTAGCTTGAACAGAAAAGTAGCATTTTGCTCCCTCTCGTCGTGGAGCAAAACTTACTTTTCCGAATGAAAGGTGTGAAAAATATATTTCACGCTTGCCGTCGTGACTTTGCGCGGCAAACGTGAAATCGCATACATTTTCTTGGCGAGGTCATTGTACGTTAACGCTCGTCTGTCTGGCAGTAGCTATTGGGCTATGGATCAGCTCTCACCATAGCCAGAGCTGCCTGCGCGTCGTACTGGCCGGATGCCCTGCGCCCTTCGCGCTTGTTCCCCTCGATGGCGGCGTCCAGCTCGCTGCGGGTCGACAAGTTCTTCTTCTCGCACTCGTAGTCGTACAGGTACTTCATGTACCTGGTGGAAGGATGAGCTTCTGAGTTGGGATTCGAGAGGCATATGTGGATAGATTTACTCATGCAGAAGAAAAGGAATATACTTTATACATGCTTGCTAAGTACGTGATTGGTAGAAATACAAAGTATCAAGTAATCATTTACTGGTCTAGCTTAGTATTGGGATAAAAAATGATGAATGTAAAAAGATGAATCAGAATAACAATATAATAAAAACCGGCCAAGTGCGAGTCGGACTCGCTCACGAAGGGTTCCGTACCATTATCTATAAAAACGGCAAAAAAATCACGTTTGTTGTATGGGAGCCCCCCTTAACTGTTTGTTTTATTTTAGTTTAATTATTTATTTTTAAAGTCAAGATATAACTAAATATTCTGTGAATATGTATTTCAAGCGTCTACATGTTGCCGTTATCAATATCGAGCAAAAATGAGCAAAAAAAACACGTTCGTTGTATGGGAGTCCACCTTAAATATTTATTTTATTCTGTTTTTTAGTATCTGTTGATTTAGTGTTGTTTTTAGTATCTGCTATAAAGCAGCAACAGAAATAAATCATCTGTGAAAATTTCAATTGTCTTACTATCACGGTTCATGAGATACAGCCTGGTGACAGACGGACAGACAGACAGCGTAGACTTAGTAATAAGGTCCCGTTTTTACCCCTTGGGTACTGAATCCTAAAAATGACAAATGCGACCTTGCCGAATGGCATCCATCAAACTAACCCTATCAAGAGCATCTAAGATCAAGCTCGTGACATCTCCAATAATAAATAGCTCAAGATATCTAATGGCGTGACAACCGCATAAATCATATAACAAGCCCGCTATTTATCAAAACTCAAAGCCAATGACTATCAAAAGTGCCGTAAAGCAGAACATCACATTACATCCCTAATCCTATTCTTACGACAAGTCAATTTTATAACCACATTGTCGTCTATCCGTCGCAGTAACTCATATTAATCGTTCACTTATTTAATACGGGGCACAATGAGCAACTGTGAGCGGGTCGACGACGCTTCATAAAAACGTTAGCTACCTTTCATAAGCTGTCAAATGGGAAAGCTAAATATATGCGGCATTCGTCATTATACCGCATCTAATTTTATGAACGTCCGACCAAGCGGCTTCGAAATAGACGTTAGGAGAGAACACTGAAAATTGTGTGCTGATATTGATAATCGGATGGAATCTTGTCAGCGGCTTGTTTACGGCCGTGTTGAGCGGCTCAAGATGATGATTCCTAGGAATCTAGATGATATTGGTGATGAAAAACATCTTCATCATCATCACCTTCCACATATAGCATCAATTTAGAGTCTGTAGATTTATAGGATCAACTTAGAGTGTGTAGATTCTTAGATTGTTATTCCAGAATTATTACTATTTAATTTAACTATTACTTAATACTTTCTACAAGCGCATCAACAGATGATAGTCAGAAGATTGCATGATCATCCACAATACCTCTTTTAATCTTTAGGCAATTAAACTGATGTTCATGTTTACGGTGGCGTCATTCAGTGCGTCTTCGCACGATTATCGCACAGAGCTAACTAATCTACTTATTACTTCGATCCAAAAAAACCACAGCTACTTATTTTTCACACCTCCGTGAAGTTAACAAACGCCCAAATATTACACAACGAGGCTTTAATGTAAGGCCGCGATCTCGCGTCTACATTCTTCATATCGTGCGTAACGGTGCACAGCCTGAATTACTAATGCAAAGACATCTTTATGCCGCCAGCCATCTTTGTACAAAAGGCGAGGAGGTGAAGGAACTGGCCACAAAGATAAATGGAAAATTATATCGGCGCAGATGAGCTGGAGGCTATTAATTATGAAGTTGTCACATTGTCGCGGCGGCTCACGTCCGTGGCTATTGTGGTGATGGTTTTGTCTTCGGCTCGTGAGAATTTGAATGCAGCAGAGTTGGAACAAAGCGTGGACATCGAATGCGGAGGCTCCTGAGATGAGGACCACACAGAGCATTGAGCCTATTGGGGTCTTTGTGAGAGGCTGCAGATTAACGGCGCGGGGATGGTCAAGTACGGTGACGTAAAATCCTGACCGATTGCTCTCAATTTATCTGTGCCACAATAGATTTGATGTGGTCTCAATCCATGGCTTCAATTTTGGTAGGTAGTAATGTAATATGAAAGTCAAATCCTCTTCGCACGAGCAACTCGATTATCATGTGTCGCAAGCGTAAGAGCGGAACTAAGGATAGAATGGCCAATGATTGATGGCGGATGAAACAACGACTGAATGATTAAACGAATGAAAGTATATGAAAGAATGAAAGGATTGTGAACTCACTGCGTCCGCAGCGTGAACGCCGCCGACGTGATGGAGGACGGCAGCCGCAGCCCCTTGATGATCTCTTGCCACAGCTTCTTGTTGATCACCTCCACGAGGCCGCCGCGAGCGATTACCAGGTTGTACAGCTCGTACAGGTCCAGCACGGACTTGGCCATTATTGGCAGCCTGTTGATGGGCGTCCCTGGAACAATAAGTTAATGGTTAGGTTAGGTTTTGTTCAACAGTAGCAAACAGAGAAATATCAGTAAGGTTTTTACCTTAGGCATTAACAAACTTAACACAAAAACATTTTACATACAGCTGCAGCCACATTTCTTCTGGCCACATACAGGATATTTTCGCATATTTTTGAAGAGGCAATTTAAATAAAAATACTTTTTACAATTAATGTTAATATGTTATGGCTTTTTGTGTTATTCCTGAATCTGTCCTGTCTAGGTATTTCCATATAATTTCTCATCAGTAAACACATCAGTTTCTGATTTTGACTGACAAAAACTATGTTGATCCCTTTTTCCAATACAATACAAATAGCATAACTTGGATTGAAATGAATATAATAACACCGAAACAACCACGCGGCCAAATATGTATAACAACAGAGCGTAAATCAATAGTAAGGCACCTTAATAATCTATGATAATTAAGCAACAGAGCCTATCGAGAAGTCCTGTATTCCTGCCATTCATCAAGCAGCTAGTTAACCGACCACAAAAGCAACATTGGAGGCGCGAGATAGCGATCCTTATAAAGGTGTCGCTTCGGTCATTCACTCTCTATTTGAGGCTGTAAAATGTTTAACAGTGCACTTGGGTGTAAGCTCGGGGAGCGTGCTAAATCGCATCGCATCGCACGATCGCTGATTTACGAGGGTACATACGCGCGTCCGATTGCGAGTTTACGACGGACTTCGAGCGGATTTAGCTCAATGCGCTGCGGTCGGTGTGGCCGCGACAAGGAAGTCGAAGATGAGCTGTTTGAGTAGTTAGGCCTATAAGGCTGTGATTTATCGGCCGCTTCCTTAATTCCTTATACAATCGAATGTTAGCTCAGCGTCCTTTGTTTTCTGTATTGTTTTGGTACCGCCTAGTGCTACAATTAATATAATGGTTCCTCCCCTTATTGACCACGCGAGCAACACGTCTCCGTTTCAAGTTGGGCAAAAATGCTTTCGTAAGTCTGTCTGTCTTTCCGGCTTTCCAGCTGCTCTCCTCTAGAGGTCGCATTTCTCAATCGATTTTCGTGCAATTTTGTGAGCAGGTTCGATAATAACATAGCTTTTTTTCTACATTCAGTTTTTGTATTATTTTCTAAATTAGGAAATATGGGGTTGACAGTAAAAAATATATATTCTCAAACGGCAGCTTGACGAATTTTAACAAATGAGTCGTCTTTTAATTCGTGAATAAGACTGTAAGATATAATTTTGATGAAAAGTTAGATTTTAGACCGCAAAATGTAGTTTACCAAGTTATTAGTGAGGCTATTTTCATAATTCATGTAGTTAACCAGGTGCATTCATAAGTTTTTATGTTTTAAGTTCCGCTTTCCACCAACAGGCTCGCGAGGCCTACCGCTCACAGAGCCACTAGTGAACATAGTTGAACGAGCGCGCGAAGCGTCAGTTTCGAGATTGGCCAAAATGCCTTTATCCGTCTGTCTCTTCTCGCCCACAGTGTCGCACTTTTCAACCGATTTTGACGAAAATTGGCACACAAGTTGCTTGATTTATTAAAATATTTTGATCGATTGCGATTTTTGATTGAGGGGGAAATAGGAGGGAAAAGGTGGGAAATGGGGGAATTGTAGCATAATTTACTGACGAATTTTAATCAAATTTGAGAAGCACACTAAGGACTTAATTCTTCACAAGTATTCTGAAAAAAGGGGGGGAGTGGAGGGGGAAGCACTCCGGGGTATTTTTGAGTCCCCTGTTACTATGTTGTAGATAAAACTGAATTTACTGTGACTAATAGGTTACAGTTTAAATAGGCAAATTCCCAAGATTCATTCAATTTAAACCAATAGACTGGAAACGACAGCCGTTTAAAGTTCCGTCATTTTGTCACTGACTGACTCATCATCGATCACCAAAAATCTAATGTAGGTACTTGTTTCTAGCAGATCTACAAATATGAAATTTTAAAAAAGCGACGTCTGCTGTTCTCACAGAACTACTAGTTATTTATTTAATACTTCGACGGTTTAGCTGCAGGTCGACAAATTCCAAATTTCAAATGTCTTTATTACTGTAGATATTTACATATACTTAGAAATCGTCATTTTTTGCCACTTCTCTACATTGGACCACTGCGGGAGAAGAAGGGCGTAGAAACTGCCACAGATTGATTTTTAGATCTCTTTTTAAAATTGCTTATGCTTAACTAATACAAAATATAATATTTAGTCATTATCATAATTAATAAGCAGGAATAAATAATTACAAAATTATTAACAGCAAGGTCTGTGTTGAGCCAGATTAACCCCATACAGATCCTTCATTTAAGTAATCTTGAACATTGTAATATCCCTTTTTCGACAAAGTCGCTTTAACATGGATTTTAAATTGCTCAAATGGCAATTTCAAGATCTCCAGAGGTATCTTGTTGTAGTAGAGAATGCATTGACCCTTGAAAGAATTGCTAACCTTCGCGAGTCTTAACCGGGGCGCAAGTAGTCTGTTATTATTTCTTAGGTTAACATTACAGCTATCACTAAGTTTGGGAAATTTTGTAAGGTTCTTGCGTACATACATTATTTTCAAAAATAAATTGACTAGCTACTGTTAGTATGTCAATTTCTTTAAAAAGCTGTCTTAAGGAGTCTGTGCGTTTTAAATTATAAATTTCTCGAATAGCTCTTTTCTGTAAAATAAAAATAGTTTGAATATCCGCTGCTTTCCCCCACAACAAGATACCATAGGACATGACACTATGAAAGTAACTAAAATATCCTATCCTAGATGTAGGCACATCCGTGTTTTGTCTGATGTTCCTAACAGAGCGTAAGCCGCAGAACTTAATTTACCAGCCAATTTTTCTATGTGGGGTCCCCACTGCAATTTGTTATCAATGGTTATTCCAAGAAACTTCGTGTCATTTACTAATTCTAACGTATTGCTGTCCAACACTAAACTGGTCCCAACTTGCCTGACATTTGGAAGTGAGAATTTGATACATTTGGTTTTACCAGCATTTAACAATAAATTGTTAAATGTGAACAAATTCAAGGTTAAAGATAATACTCTATTGACATCATCAAAATCTTCTTTTTGTCTTTCAATTTTGAAGACCAGTGAAGTATCATCAGCAAACAACACTATGTTAGTCAATTTCTCCACCATAAAAGGCAGATCGTTAATATATACCAGGAATAAGAAAGGACGTCATTTTATCATCTTAGTGTAGAAGAGCTCTTCAGCAGGCCTTAAAATCCTCCTTCCGTATATGCGTCTAATCCAGCAGAGGTCTCGAAAATCTATCGTTAAATCCTCCAATGAGCTGAGCCATCGATCTATCTCACCCGACACTTCAAGTTGCAATCGAGTTGTGTACTTTGTGCTAACTGCCTGTCGGTACTTCCCCGCCTCGATCGTTTATTGATGAGAGCGAGGCATTAGCGAATACCGAAGCGACTATTTGTCAATCCGTCTTCCTGTCTGCTGTTAATCATCCGGGGGTGATGCGGGGCGGCTGCGGGGAAGGGGGGGGCGGCACACCCGTCACTTCACGATTAATTGCTACGTTTATGTTTAACGAGAAACGCTACAACGTGATGCGCCGGAATTGGAGCAAATAAAGCGGAACCTATTTGCTGGCGGGGAGGCTGCTGAAATTATTTCCGGTTCACGGCTCGAATATTTCATTTATTTACTCTACCTATCTACCTCATGTAGATCTGTAGGTAAATAACGTTGTATGGCTACAGAATACCGAAGGAAGGGTGTAGTGATGATCATGATTATCTTACTAGTTCACCCATTGCGACTGCTTGATGATATCTTGTAGATTGTGCCTGAGTGCATTCATTACTCAGGTAGCCAACGTTAGTTGCTGAGTGTAAGTTGATAGACCTTGTTCTAATTAAGGTGTAAGTCTGCTGAGTTCAATGACCAAAATTTGTCATTTCCGTGGATACAAAACCACTACAAGTGTGCAGCTTTGTAACATCAACAAATTACATTTCCTGTAATCCATATAATAACATAAAACTACACGGAAACATTATTCGCGGCCAGTTTAATCGCTAATAAACCACTTCCTCGCCACACCTCATCGAAACGGCGTAGAATTGACACCAGGCAGCTGTGACACGCACCTTCCTCGAACCTTACTTCACACATCAAAAGGCAGGCTCACTATCCAATACAAAACCGCAGCCATTATCGCTTGATCTGTCAACTCTAGAAGGTTTATACGAAAGAGGTATCCCGTGAGGTTGGGTGGAGGGTTCGTTTCGCAAAGAGTTAGTGGTTCATTCTGTCTTACAAAGCAACAAAGTAGTTCGCTATAAAGTTCGACAGTAAAACGATTGTGGGTGGCGGTGCGAGGTGTACCTACTGTAGTGCAGCGGAATTGCAGGTGTAAGCGAGCGAAACGTACACTGGGAACAAAGTAACTATTACGTTATGGCTCGTGTGGAATAGAAACACGCTCTCTGCAGCTCTTATAACTTAGAAGATAGAAAGTTTTATATTTTGGGGGTGATTAGGGCTTTATGTATGGTCAGCACACAAAGCGTTTCGGCCGAAGCTAGGAAGGTACAAATGTATGTTTTAATATGTGAAAAGGTGAAGCCAATGGGAAGACAAAGTGTACACTTATGAATTCCAGTATACAAAGATAAGCCACGTCTCCACTCTCTACACCTTGTTATTATAACCGTTATTCAGAATGTCTAACAAGAAACCTCGGACAAAAGCTATTGTTTATGCCGCCAATCACCCTAATAACGATTCCAGAAATCGCGACTCTAGCGCAGCTCTACAGGCGCTCGATTCGATGCGCGTGCGCACAGCCTCGCCCTCACAGTGCGCATTACACGAACAATTTCGTAGTAACTGCACAAATACGAATTGAGAACACATCGACAGCTCACCAACGTCAGTCGGTTAAAGTCCTAATTTACGACGTATGTCAAATTGGGCGCGGAACCGATCTAATCGCACCTAACTGTGACAAAATTATTGCTTTTCCCGCAAAACCTTCTTCATTTGTATCGCAAATGCGAATTTCACTTTATGATGTATGGCACTTTGTATTTGTACGCTTAGCACATGTGGCACCGTGGTTCCTCGAAAGTCGAGTAGTGCCACTTTGTTGCTTTCGGGATCGATTATTCGCACTTCTGCAATAATTTATCGACACTCGATGTCGCTTAAGATGGCAAATTCTTTTGTGTCGGAATTGGGTACGTCAGTGCTTGGCAGTCGTAAACCAGCTCGCACGCCCCCGGTGATTATACTAAAAGCTTGTAAATATCACGCGATTAGGCCGTCCTCAATCTCATTTTAGTGTTGCAGTTGTTGCAATTTTATTCTATCCTCGTTTTTGTATTGTCGGATTAAGAATATTAAATGAAGATATTTGGCATCAGGCATAAATTCATCTGGGACATTTTATTAATGCTATTAAAATTTTGTATCTCTCAAGTTTTACTAAATCCATCGTAAATTCCAAAGCCATTCTCCAAAGTGATGAGTCACAACTTGACTTGACAGTTATAAAAATTCAAAAATTCTAATAACGATCAAGCAATTTGCACCGAGCTCTCACAATACAATCACCATTACAAAGCCAGCCAATTACTTGTCTACAAGAAGAGATTTCCTCTCAACCAAAAACAAATGCAATAATTGATATGCCTAGCTTCGCACACGGGTTATATTCGATTCAAAGTCGACGCCTACGGCTTATCGTGCTCTATCAAGCTAGGCCCTTTATATCCCTCAACCCTGTGGATCAGCCAATCGCAGAGCAGCGAGTCTTGTAGCTGCTCGCTCATTGGCCAGATTCAATTTTGATCGCCCCGCCCCCCACTCGATCGGCGAAGCGATCCAACGGCTATCGATCTCAATTACCAGAGTAGTACACCTCCTCACTATAAGAACTCGTTCAGTCGTTAAACTATAGTAAATAAGAAAGGAAATAAGCTGGGCTAGCTATATAGCTACTAAATCTGTACGCAGCCTGTCCCAGCTGATTCGTATTTTTTTTCCTATATTTTTATTGCACATAAAACGACATAAGATATAATAAACAGAAAGGACATCTACAAAGGCATGCTTATCTCTAAATAGAGATCTCTTCCAGAAAACCCAATGTTGATATGAATAATTTAATATACAGGATAGACCTATGTGCTCTGATAAGATACATACATATATTACTGAACTGATTCTGCTTTATTACTGTACCTTCTTTTATTATACTTAAAAACTATTAACGTATAATTTACTGATGTGCAAAGGAGATACGATACGAGGTACACCAAGATAAAATTAGAATATCATGTAGAAACAAAATTTAATGAAGTAAGAGAATACGAAGAGAAATGAAACAAATCTTCAATCTAGGGAATATTGACTATACCAATTGCGTTTGGAATGTTCCCTAACTGTAGCAATAAACGATAATTTACGATTGCATGATATAAAAGACAGTAGACACGGCAAATAGACATCAATCTGACAGTGCATATAAGTTACATGCATTAATTTATTTTAAGACCAAGCGATAGCTCTGAATTCCGCGCCACACACAGGCATTGCAATGAAGGAACAAAACAAGACTGAAATAATTCAATTACAAAAACCTATTTGCCGTTTTACTATCGGATATAATGATTGCTATAGAGGGGAAATTACAAAACGAACGCCATCGATAAACTCCAGAAAGTAATGAAAAGGCGATAAAACTCGCGTAAACTAGCACCGAATGCGATTGCCCGACAGCTAATCATCAGCTGTTAGGTAATGTAATAAATAACATTAACTTGAAGAAACTCGATTCGTAGATTAAAAGTGTAATTGCAGAAAGGCGAGATAATATTTCTTATTGGAGCATTAAGGTTATAAACGAGACGAGGCTCTCTGTTTAGACAGTCGTTTCAAGTTTATGGGCAAATTAATTTAGTGCGCGAGAAGCGTTGGGTTTAAGTCAGAAGTAACACGGAGCTGGTGCCTATTTCGCACATTTCAATAGTTAAAAATTTATAAGTAACAAACCCTTTCTCCCGTGAGGTAAAACAGTTAAAATGTAAATTAGGTATGGACGCACCATCAACTCTTTAGGATGGAATGATAGATTATGATATTTTGAACACGCAGTTCATGTAGATATCATACATGTTGAATCACATAAATGTTTGGGATATGATATACTATTTTTTCCACATTGGTAAGGCAAGGGAATTCGACAATTGAGTGTTGCGTTAACCAAAGCGAACAGCACCAGTGAACTCGCAACAATGATTAACATCCAAAGTTTTACAGCTCCAATAACTGACAAGTCAGCATATGTTATGTATAACAGCGTGGGTATAATAATTTCGCTGGCTCACCATTACTCAAGTTTGTATTTATTGCGTGTAGTACAAATTCCGAGAGATACTCGTACGGAGCGAAAATGACATAAGGGCGAGGATACAACGATCAATCATGGAGGAAGCAGTAAACTTGAGAACAATCCGGCGTAATTCCTTCAGAGGGACATTAAAACAGCGGCCGCCCTATCCGGCCGGCAACATTGTAGCCGATCCCTTGCAAGCAGTGGGATAGCGCAATTACCCACTGAACTTATTCCTGCCACCACATGTACACTTATGAATGCCTCTTACATAAAATACACAAGATATAGAACGAGAATAGTATAATATGCGAAGACGTTGATGGATATCATAGAAAAATCAAAAGACACTATGGAGAACGACACTGACGCCATTAGCTTTAATAAGGCATAAATCTTTTATACGAACGCAAATCAAATAAATGGTCATATTAAAATATTGTATCGCTTAGTGGAATTCAGCGGCCATTCGATGTAATTGGCAATCATTCAGAAAGGAGCGTTCTCGCGCTCGAACAATCAAGACAAAGGCGGCCGATAGGTACCTACAGGCGAGCTATTACGGGTCAATACCCATTATTATGCCATATTTTCGCGAGCTCGGCCCTCCGATATCCCCTGCACATGAAACGGCAAAATATCTGTAATTAACGGCTGTAAAAATTGATTTACAACTCAAGGGTATGGAGCCCAGGGATGGACCAATAAGAGGTTGAGAGGTATCAAATTATTAGAAAGAAAATAAGAGACCTCGCGATATCAACTGCGGTCAACAATTCCATCTGGATCCGCGGATCCCGTCAAAGCTATTGGAGTTTACGACAGCGGGGACGGTAACACCAGCTATAAAGTCGCAACAATGGAAATGTCGGATCCTCCACACTAGCGACGTCTACGCAACAATGAGACCTTAGTGGCAAGAGTGGCAACGATCGCGAACCATAATACGATGAAAGAAACAAAGTACCGACTGAAATGACTTATGCCGAGATGGAGCGTATGACGAGTGCCGATGCCGACACTCTGCTGATATTGCAAATAATCATGGAACTATCGCCTGAGGAATGCCATCCTAATAAAATTTGTGCCGGTCGTGGATTCGTAAACCATGTGGATGGAGAGGACAAACACTTTTTTGTCATAAATAAAGTTTTGAGTGAGGCTTTTCAATATAGGTTTGTAAAAAACTCATTTATAATATACTACGTAAATGTAATTTGTAAGTACCTAAGTGCTTTTACAACTCGCTCACGATTTGTTGGCATTAACTATATATTTCCGAAGTAATTACTTCGTAAGTAAGTACTTCGAGTAATTACTAGTAACAAATTCTAATAATTATTAGAATTTGTTTTCCAATTTTAGATTATTAGAGAGAAAAGGAGCCATTAATGAAAAGAGTTTTTTATGACACCTAAAACTCGGGTTGTTATACGGATCGATTGTGTTAAATTACATGGAAATACAACAATGGTAGAATCTCTTGAGTCTGATGTGTGTTATTTGGTATTAACGTAGTCATAAAAAGCTCAATTTTATGGGTGCGGAGAAAACTGACCGGAGAATAGAGTATCTGTTTGTGATCCCGATACAAAGTTGTTCATATCTCGAGGCTGGCTGCTTCAATGCAAGCGATCTGTGTCTCCGCTACTAAAGACTATTAAGTTTAATTATAACGTAAAAACGATATAAAATTTGCTTGTAGCTTAAAGCCTATATTTAATTTTTATGTCACTCGCTGGAACCTCGGTGGTGTTGTGTGGACAATGTTGCTAATCATAGCTACGTCCCTAATTTTACAGGAGTACGAGGAAACCAGGGTTGTAATTTTAACAAAACAGAATGAGTATCGAAGGAACTGAATGTAAAGTACTGTGATAATAGGTATCCGTCATACGGCAGTCGATTGACAAGGCAATACAGCTAGTACCGAGGTGTGGAGGCTTCACTGCCACCGTGAGCCGGGGTGGCATTTGAATAGTTATTTGAATGACAATGTATCTGGCGTCTCGTCGTGACGAAGCAGAACCGTAGGTGACACATATTGGTAGATTATGAATGTAAGTCTACGGGGAATAGTGGAAGATGAATCAAGCGAGGAATCAATATTGAATGAGTAATGGGACGATTGTTTCATGAATGACTTTTTTATGTTTGTGGGATGATTAAATTTCTACGTTTCGTAGATTCTAATTTTATAAGTAACATGTGGTAGTATTTCCTGTCTATGCAGGAAACTTTCTCGAATCAATGTCGTAGGCAAGTTGAGATATAAACTAGGCAAATGCTTGGTTCAAGTAACGGTGTAGTGGTCAATGAGCACTAAAGGGAGGCTTATACCCAGAAGTAGACAACAAAGCTTCTGATGATGATCATGAATTAAGACCGGTAACACGAATGACAAGTTCCAAAACTAGTCCTGGCCAAGCTAATAATAATAATAAAACGGTCAAGTGCGAGTCGAACTCTCGCACGAAGGGTACCGGACCACCGTACAATAGTAGGGATGGTGTGGAGTGAATAGTTAGGATTTTAAATAACAAAATGTTGTTTACGAAGTTATTGGTGCGGCTACTTTCACACTCCATCCAAAAAAGTTTGTTGTATGGGAGCCCCCTTAAATATTTATTTTATTCCGTTTTTTAGTACTTGTTGTTATAGCGGCAACATAAATAAATCATCTGTGAAAATTTCAACTGTCTATCTATCATGGTTCATGATATACAGCCTGCTGTGCTGACAGACGAACGGACTAACGGACGAACTGCAGAAGCTTAATAATATGGTCCCGTTTTAACCCTTAGGGTACGGAACCCTAAAGAAGCAGACAACAAAACTCAAAAGTACATAACGGAAATAAAAATATAATCGGGGACACAACAAAAAACAGACAATAGAGTCAAAGGCCAGCTAGATGACAATGCTGCTCCGATGCCGAGATAGAACAAATGAAAGTGTAGACCACAATACGCGATTAGCATAAACGACGTGTTCCAAAGGGTGATTGTTCTGTGTGCTCAGCGCTAGTGGGGTTTGTCAACCCTTAACCCTAGGGTTTGACAAGCCGCGAGTGAAAAGGGTCGAGTGCTAAGCAGGGATTCAGAAGCAGCCTTTGACTTGTTGTCATGAGGACTTGTTAGCGTTAAGGGTGCCAAAGTTTGGGATATTTTCTTACTATCGCTTCTACGGTACATATTTAGATTCTTCGATACTCAAATTCGTCCCTGTGCATTAAGCTTGACTTGATCTTGGGTTACATAATTTAATTCCACAGCAAACTTTGACTTCAACAGATAAACGATTAGAGTTCAATAAGTTAAGAAAATTAATCTTAGATAGCTTCATAATCTTAGGTAAAATTACTCAAATACAGTCGAACAAACCTGCGTGATGGCCTATCGGCCTAATCTCGATGTAATAGAGTTCTAAGTTGGAATAACGTAGTGTTGGCGGACTTTACATAAACCTTTGTGTTATAATCCGATGGTGCGATAGTTCATGTTAAATTATACTTTTCCTTGTTTAAGGGGAAGCTTATTCTCGCAAATACTTGTGTATGTGTGAGTGTGTATGTACTTGTTCTGGTAAAATATTGTAACACGCATTTATGCAGCACATACCCATATAATATAAACAAAGAACTTACACTAGACATATGTCAATTACAGGGTTCTATTTTTAAGGCCAAACATATGGTAGTAAACTTAATACAAAGAGAAAAAGGGGGTAATTTATAAATACCGGGTACATAGTTTATATGGGGATGGGAATCTGTTTAGGGATGTGTTTGTGTGTGTGTGTGTATGATGCCAATGTGTGAGTGATAGATTTAAACATATGGTTGCAACGGTATAATGAGAGAGAAATCTCGGCAACATCAATTGTGTTTGCAGATTTCCTTGAGTTAGAGCAATAATTGCACCCTGAACTGGCCGCGTCAGAGGTGGAATATGTCCAGGTCTGCGAAGTGAGTGTTGTAGGTTCTTGGGAGGCGGCAGCTAGGAGAATTGGCCGCGTAGTACATAAATGAAAAAGACCTGAAAAAAATATTTTAATTTTAAATCCTGATTCGGGCTATTATATATTCTGTGATAGTCCTCTTAAAACTAAAAGCATTATTTTTAGGCATGATGGAATATTGAAGAGTTATTTATGTTCTGTTAACTTGGCGCATCCGTCAAGGCTGTGATTACCAAACGAGTGGTCATGGGTTACAATGCCAGCTGGGGAGGAAGAAAAATCCCCAGGTCTTGGATGTTTACATGTTTGTGACCCTGCTTCTGGTTCCCACGACACAGGGTATTCTAGTGTGGGGCTAGAAGCAATGTATGTGCCTGTATGTAAATGTTGTGTTATGTTAAGTGTACAATAATGTTTGTACCCACCTAGAGCAAGGCTTGTACAGTTGGCCTTAAATTATGCTTATCTCATATTAATATCAAGCTCGCTTCCGGCCACCCGCCGCGCCCACTCGTAATAATACTATTGGTTTGGTACAGTCCACCACACAATGATATAAACTAGACCATATTCTTGGGCTTAAATAATTGTATACAGTTTAATATATCAGTTTCACTCAAGCTCCGTCAGCTTAAATTGAGCTATTTACTAATAACTACAAATTAAAATCACCACCGACACATTATCGAAATCGCACAGCCAACATAATGCAAAAATGCATCTAAAATGGCGAAATAGTTCCTGAGAAGCCTTCAAGCTTCAACCAACCTGGCTGCTACAGCGCCCCCTGGTGGTCAACAACCGTAAAACCTATCTTAGGATCTGCTCTGAAAATAGACCCTTTTAATGCAAAAAACCGTATCGAAATCGGTGCAGCAGTTTTCCAGGTAAATGTACATACACAAACAACCTCTAACCCGAAAAGCATAAGGCGCCACCGTTCTGTTCTCGTGGGTAAAAATACTAGGAAGTATAATGCATGTAGATATGTTTGCAATTAACGAATTTTAATTATACGAACTTTTCAACGTCGTTGATTGAATCGTCATTGTCATTACATAAACATACACCCTTTTGCACTAAACATAAGAATCGCCTAAGTTCTTTGTTAACTTGTTTAAGCTGCTCCTAGCAAAAAAGAAGACAATAACCCTAAGCTATTCCTAAGTCCAATCTGTCAGTACAGTCAAATTTTGAGCTAGGCTGTTCTTAGGCTTAGGTGAATCTTAACTAGGACAAGCCTAACTTACGTTTAGTGCAAATGGGCGATAGCGTCTTTTCCCGTTCGGGGTGGTGGAGGCACAGCTATGCACACGTTAAACCAGTTATTCAAAACTAAATTTTGCGTGACAGGGGGCTAGCCTACCGCCGCAGGTATGGAGATATGAAGGATTGTTATCGCTTAATAAACAGTTTTTAGAGGAAGAGACAGATAGCATATACTACTATGTTACAAAAGATCATCAATTTGATCGCGCCGCCCAATCCAGGGCGGGCGGCGCGGCGTCTGGGCGGGATCGAATGATCGGGAGGCGACACGCCCTCGCCACTCGACATACTACGGAAAGAGTACTTTTATTCTTAGTAAAATTATCAGTTTATACAGCGTTTATAGAGCCTTTTCTGTAACAAATTCCTGATTTGCCTGCACGCATCTAAGTTCGTTGCAAAGTCCTTGTGAAACTTCTATAAAAAAAAAAATATTAATTGGTGTTACATAAGACTAAATAAAGGGATTGTTTAGAAGTAACTTTTGCTGTGATTTTAAATAAAACGTACTATCTACCCAAGTCTATCTATCATCTGTCTCTAAATATCCGCCATTAGCATAAGAGAAGACAACGATTCCAAATTCCTAGAACACCTCGTCTCTATACCCATGTTAGCCATTATCCGCAACAATTCCATATATAATTTCCGTGAGAAAAGCACACAGCACTCTATATGTGCGCACGCGCAAACGGATTTACTGCGGATATGAGATAAGGTATCCGTCTATTCGTTCGCCTATTTAGATTACTAGCCGATCACTATCTTGAGCCTTAAATGGGCATAACTATGCTCATACAAGGGTCAGTGGGAAATCTGAAATATTTCGCTTAAAACCTGTTCTATGGTATGAGCTATGTGGAAATGTGTTGACTAGTAGTAGTTTTCCAAAACCTTTACCCCCTTATTTACCACCTTACTTATTAATAAAAAGCTTAACTCCGAGAGTAACGTTAATCTAGGAGTAACCATGGGACAGAACTATACATTAGAGTGGTTCAAATTAGAAGAATAACACGACAAAACTGAGTGACGCCAGATAAAAATTGATCAACCTAAAATCTTCACAGACATCGTTTTTGCTTTTAGCGTTTCCACCGCTTCTTGAAAGTAAGAAATCAAGCAGAAGCGGCGGCATAACACCTTGGATATTTTCCGTTGTTTTTCCGCATAAAAGCCAAAGTCTCCAAAAGTCTCGACGCATGAAACCGATCCGCTCAGTTCGTTAGCTCAAATAGCCCACGGAAGTGCGTTCTTGTTCTATTGTCTCATCTCACCGTCGATAGACGTATCCATTTCCTCCGCCCAAGAATACCCTCAGCTATAAAATAAAGGCCGTCAGTCATCGGCGACGGCCATCGCTAGATCACACCGGGACGTCACTGATCACCGGTCATTAGGAAAGGTAATTAGGCAGGCGATCAGTCAACGCTGTCTATTTAAAATCTGAAAAATTATTCGTATCGCAGCACTGATTATGAAACTGGACGGTATATTGTCGCGAATCTGTAAGTAGCTGAAACATTCGCGAGCCAAACATAATGTGTACGGATGATTCCTGAAAACACTAAAATACTAAAACCATTCCTTCAAGTAAAATCGATCGCAGATAGCAATCGAAGGCTTTTGTCCAGTATTCCCACGAGATTAATCTGTGTCAAAATTGCCTTTCTTGGCCCAAAATAATAATAAAACAATCGCTCTGCGCCCCGAGTAAGATAATCACGCCAAGAATACTGAATAGGTTCAAGTAGTGCGCGGCCTATACGTCGACCCTGGCGGATTCGCGAAATTAGATCGCGGCGACGATCATTCAGTGGATTTGTACAACTTGTCGAGTGATGGATCTGGGACAACAAGCCTATTTTAAGATGCGGAGGTGTGTGTTAAAATTGTCTAACGTCTGATAAAAAAAATAGAATGCCAGTGATGTAAGTGAACGTGACATTAATCCAGTTATTCGACTCGCTGGCCTATTTAGGTCTGAACTGAAGCTATCTAGACATTGTTGGAAAAATAAATATGTCGAGTGTTATCTTGAAAACCGTTTGATTTTTTGAACTCATTTTAGAGCTATCCTGATAATACATTATTTCATAGTGCATTTATAGATAGGTGCACAATTTTTGATTCAATACACTCATTCGAAACCCAGTTTCATTACACATTTACGGGTCTAAATTACATAGTCAGGTCATAAGTTCTGTCACATGTGCAATATGAAATAATTTAGACATGTTTATTATTTATGTAAACATTTATATAGCAAAATGAACTTAATAAAACATAGATTCTTATGGTAATAAAGTTTATTCAAAATGACCCCCGCGATTTTGAATACAGGCCTTTATTCTGCGCGGCCAGTCGTCTATCGCAGCACGAACGAGGTCCATGTCAATATCGGCGGCTGCCTTAATCAAGGATGCCTTGAGTGACTCCAAATCAGGATGAGGCTTTGAGCAGGCCTTTTCCTCCAAGTGTTGCCATATCTTTTAATCTAACGGACTCAAATCTGGACTGGAGGAGGGCCAGTCTTCGTGCCGGATGAAGCCGATTTCACGCGCCGCCAGCCAGTCTTGTGTGCTTTTCGCTCTATGAGCTGGCGCAGAATCTTGTTGGAATACCCAGTGCCTGTTATTAAACATGGTATGAGAAACAGGTTCCACAAGGTTCTTGAGGACTGTATTTTGATACACAACTGCATTCGTTTTTACGCCTTTCTCACAAAAATGTACCTCAGTTAAGCCCCAATAAGAGACTCCCAACCAAACCATGAGCGAGGATGGAAAATGACCTCGTTGGACACGCGGAATACGGTTGCTCGCTTCTTCACTGCTGTGTGCGTACACCTTATCATTTTGTTTGTTGTAGCTCTCTTCCACGGTGAAAATTTTTTCATCCGAAAAAAGAAATTCCTGATGCTTTTTTCCCGCGTACCGCTTCAACAAAGCGCGGCATCTCTTCAGTCTCAGGTCCATTAAACGAGCGTCCAAACGATGTCCTGTTTTTCTTCGATATACCCTAAGCCCTAAGTCTTTATTTAACACCCTTTTCACCGTGCTCCTGCTTAACCCCATCTGAAGGGCCAACAGTTTCTGCTTACGTATGGGATTTCTTTGAATTCGCGCCTTCACAGCTTTTATCACTGCTGGAGTCCTAACAGAGCGAGGGCGACCACTTCTTGACCTGTCATCTACACTAGAGTCTTCATTGTATCGTTTTATGGTACGATAAACGAATCTATTGGTTATATTCAAATTTTTCAGTATGTCGAAAATCTGAATTGGCGCGTAACCGCAACGATGCAACGCAATAACTGCGACACGGTCTTCTTTAAGTGTCCACTCCATATTTAAAAATGAGGAAAATTCTAAAAAGAACACATTTTTATTTTCATGAAAAATTCGAAATTCGAATTCAATAAACTTTTTTGTGGCCAGCGTTCTAAATTCAAAAGTTTTTATTGTATGACAGAACTTATGACCTGACTGTGTATATTCCAAATTCTTAACTTAGTTTGACCTCATACGTTCATATCACTCAGTAGATGAATTCTGTCCTTGCATCTATCAAAAAGCAAAGAAAATTCCTGAATTCCGTTACCATCAACTCGGTAGCGGCTCAGCCAGGTGGACCTGCGCGCACGCAGACTAACTTACGAGGTGTTCCCTTGTTAGCACCTCCCCGACACCTCCGATCGATTTAACCCGCGGCCGTTCACATTCAATTATTTATTTATTTATTCGTAATTAACCGGCCACGAGTTATGGAGTGCGATTTACGAGCGTGTGGGATGAGTTATCAGAGGTGCGCGATCATCCCCAATATTGCGGACCAAATTACAGAGGTCGACGCGAGGTAGTTTTTTAATTTCGTTTCGGAGACCTCGGATTGGGCTACTGATGTCTTCTTGCAGGAAATACTGTTTGATGGCCAGGGGCTCGAAAGAAAAGGATAATTTTGGATACTGATCTTCTCAGGAAAGGATCTTTTATTGTTTCGATGCTAGCGCTGCGCTGACATGAAGTGAATTTGCTTAGTTGACAGTTTTCGCCAACGATATCACTTTAAAACTTCTCCGTCGAATGTATATCGTGCGCATAACATATCTTACAAAAAACTTATACCCACACATTAATCTTAACAATCATCATACCCAAATTATTAATGTATCACCGGCAGGTGTCTACAATAAAAGTCCAGTTGCATCAAAACACCCCCCCCCCCCACCCCCCTCCGCACGAGTTGTAAAACTTGTAAAAGCTCATTAAGATGGACAATGACTCTACCATTAATCGTCCTCGGTATCGACATCGATTTTATCGAACGCCGTATCGATGCCTCTGCCATCACGAGACCAATTTGTAAAAGCCATAAATTACTTTATTAAATAAATCAGCTTTGTAGTGGCTCGCTCTGCGCCTTGCTAAAGTTGTTTTGTCTTTAGCGGGGTCTATTTACGAGATTCTCTCGAATCGGTTGACAGATTTCGATTATAGTAATCGAAAATACAAAAAAAACGTGGGCCGGAAATGTTATACAAAGATGTCATTCAAGTACACTCAGCAAAAGAGTTAAATAGACCAGCTTAGCTCCTATTTAGTATAGAACCCTGCTGGCCCAGCTATGTATGTGTCGATATGAATTCAGGGTATATGAATATTCACATACCAACCAATAACAATTCCTATAAAGTTGACGATCAAAGTAGTGTTGTAGCTTCATAAAAGTATGACACAATGTTTCAAATAAAGGTAATCGAAATAATAAAACACTTCTTGCCCTCCAGCTAAGCAGTACCCACAACAACCATAATTCACCCATCATTGGACTACATAATAAATATCATTGCTATAGTCGGCCACAAGCAAATATGTCGTAACTTTCAAGGGAATCTCGCCATTAGCTGCTTGTGTTATAGTGACTAAAACATAGGCGAAGATAAAATTTCGCTACTTTTCTCGCAGTCAACGCTATAATGCTTTGTATATTTCGCTATTATATTGAATGGCGCTTAAGAATTATTGACACAGTCCAATTAACTAAGGAACAGTTCTTTCTTCCATGAAATGTAACATACAATATTTATGTTATTTTCTTTATAACTCACCACACTACTATCCAGATCTAGTATACAGATACTGGCGACTTAAATATTCGCGTAAATGTGATTTTAAAAATCGGAATCTAACCTTACATCTTTCAGGACCGACTTTCGAGGATTCACTCTTATGATTCTTACCTGAAAAGATACAAAGATAACATAAGAATACAAATACAAATACAAAAATGTTTATTGGTTCATCATTGTTTGTAACTACGTTTTAAATTATTTACACTGTTTCAAATGATGGTACCGAATAGTACTGAATGTATAAATATTAACCTTATTACATAACATCAGAATATAATAGTTATCATGAACAACAGCAGGAGTGAACAAAATTATACAACAAAAAATGAAGAAGATAAAAGATTAAGATTTGAACATACGTTATAAAAGTAGCTGTCTCCATATTACGCTATCCCAGAGAGGGCTAAAAGGCGCAGGCGTGAAACCAGCCAGCATTAATAAACGATTAATAAAATAAGTTATGTTTTTAATTACGTCGCGATCTCAGCTTTATTTATACGTATAATTTTATAGGGCCCCGCGGCGGCCCCGATCGGTTCGGGTACCGATACGTCAGGTCTCGACACAACATTAAAATATATGTGCCCGATGAATAAATTCGATCCGTAACGAGAATTATTATGGATGTGAATTCCGATCCGATTATGAGTTATCGAACTTCTCGCTGCAGCTTTATCGAAGTAATATCAAATCTAGCAGACTGGTTTCCACTATAAATACAATCAAACGCAGGCATCGATCAGGCATACAAAAGCATGATTGAAAATATAGAGTCGGCTGACGCATTTCTTGATGTGGTGGAAATGAGTACAAAAACAGATTGTGAAAACGATGTGTTGAACCTGATACCGCTCAAATCATGTGACAGATCGCCGCTGACGCATGACATCGAAGCAATGGCGGCAGAATGAAATCCGGGGATAAAAGAAAATCAGAATAGTATAAATAAAAGTAGAGTCGGTGACGGCTTGACTGACGTACGAACACCTACTTAACGTTAATGACACTCCAGTACAAAATTAGAAGACAATGGAAATATCACAAAATGGAGATATTATGAATGTGATGATCTCCGAAATGATTTAGAGTTCACTATCTGGGGTTATTAACGGCGTGCGAGTAAAGTAATCCCAGAAAGTCGTGACCTCAAAGCCGTCGCAAATCATTGCGTCATTCCAAAATTTCCTCGATCAAGTCGTAAATTACTTGTTTTGTCTGGACCTGCCGCCAAAATATGGTATGAACATGATCCCTTATATATGTCAGAGTCGAGCAACATTGTACCGAGCACTCCCAAACCCACAGAAATCCGCACCGCAGCGCGTAGTCAATCAAGTTTAATACCGTCGTAAAACCACGGCGGGATTAAAAGAATCATATTTTTATAGGATTTAGATCCTGCATTATGATTTTGGTGGTCGTCTTTTATTGTGGCCAGAGCGGCGTGTTTCCAATTTCTGGACGTTATAATTTACGAGCGTGTGTTGGGCTAGACGCTTGCTAGACTTGCCGCGACAGAGCTCTACGTGACAACATAAACATGTCTCTATCGATATACTCATCTTCTGTTACGTATCTACGTCTGACTTTGAACATTGAAGATTATATCACAGGGGAGATTAAATTGTTTATTATCACGGTTGAGATTTTACATCACACCTTTGATCCTAAAATCAAATGAGACCAGAAATGATACAACGCGGAGATTTATAGCCATTACGTATCTAATCCTCTTTTGTGTTGCGGTCGAGGCTGTGTTCCCAAGCGCCAACAAGAAGCTTTTTGCTTGTTGTTCCCACAACAATGTTTGTGCTTGTATGTAAATGTATACGATGTAAATAATACGAGATGACTCCGGATACAGAACCAACGCCTTTTTCTCAATTGGCTTCTCTAAGAATCCTTAACTCGATCTAATGTTATTGCAACCACATTGGCCGATCTCCCAACGGTAATCGGAATAAGACAGCTGATTTCCGGCCTTCCCTGTTTCCGTACAGAGAAGACAGTGAGTCCAACGTCGCTCATTGCTCGTTTGTGGCTGGTCTCTTCTGTCATCTCGCTCTTCTATAGCGATTTGGAGGGGGTGGGGAGATGGCAGTCCGGCTGCAGAAAGGTGATGGAGTAGAGAGACCTGTAGCGTCGGGTGCTGACCGGCATCACGCGCCACTGCCCACCATCTAATACGCGTATAAAATCTTTGATACGCAGCACCACCAATGGAATCGAAATCCGATATCCGACTCCCGAGTTTATTTATCGCGAAATACGACTGTATTTTCGTCCGTCCGTCACTCGGACAGTTCAGAGAAGCGGCAAGATTAATTGTATTTCAGTTGAGTCATCAAAATAATTAGAATGACGTTATTTTCGTTTGCGCTGCTAATTTGACAGACGTCGCGGGAGATTTCGTGTCTTCTCGTTTTGTGTCTGAATCCGTTGATTGTCTTCTTTTATTGTTTATTTAGATCACGTGTCGTTCGTTTCGATGTGGCGTTTACATTAATACATACAGGCCGGTGCATGTTGCAGTTCCGACTATACTATAGCTTCATTTTGATCTCCAACATAACATATTGGCGGTATTCCAGGCGGAATATGGTCGTGCGGTGATTATTGTTCCAATTTCACAGATGGAACAGAATCAAGGAAGCGAGGCGGCCCTAGTTCCAAGTGGTTTACATGTATATTTGGTAGTCGCCCGGTTCCAAGAACCCGTTTAATCTACGGCTGTTAACTTTTAATGCGACCTCTATAAATGCATTTGATTAATCTCATTCTTGCGAACAAATTTAATGGTTCTCGTTAACAGTCCGATCAAAAGCGGAACCGTAAATCTTACGCGAGACAAGGACATTAAATATGAAGCTAAATATGATTGAATGTTATACATTAGGACGTTCTTTTATACTATCGATTTCCTGTAGATGTTTTGGTTGAGTGGAATGGCGAATAAAATTAATTAGATAAGTGAAATTTCCCGTTGTCGTGAACACATTGTTCTCACATTGTGCGATGATGGCTTATGGCCAAACTGCGTCCAAGGCTCCAATTATAAATATCAGCTATCTTATACATCTATGTTTTTATAAATTGTAACAATTTGAGGGAAAGATTTGATATGACAAATCATGAAAAATTTGGTTGTCCGTAGAGTCGGGTTACGGACGGTAATTTTACGTGAACATTATAGGGTGAACATTTAGGCCGATCGTGCCCCTCTATTGCTTGTTCCGCGCTCTCGCTTGCACGTTGGGCTCAGGCGGAACGTGACAATGAGTCGTGCTTTTTCGTACGTGCAGCCAGCGTTCATCGACTTACAAAACGTTATTACGTCAAAAATATTGTGTAATAATAAACTTCTGAATAATTAGGGTGCTATCTAGAAAGCGTGTTTATCAAAACATTAAACTCGTAATCATTATCTTTATTTGAAATTGGCTACGTGAGAAGGGTATTTAAAATAGATATTTTCGTTTTTGAAGCAAATCTTCTTAGAAGACTTTTATGATACCACCAAAAATATTACAGGAGTGCTGAAGTATCCGGAAAATACATAATATCCTTAATTTGTCCTCTACAGCGTAGTTTGTTCACAATCCTTTCGCCGTTTAGTTGGCCGTACTGTAAAAGTTTATTCAAATTCCCTTCGCCGTTTAGTTGGCTGTCCTGTAAAAGTGTCAACAGTTTTCCTGCCAGTCGATAACACAGATGTCAGTTGTAACAAATACTGATAATATAGTTTTTTAGTTTTATAATCCAAAACAACCAGCCTGAAAATGTAAAACCATTCAAAATTGTGAATAAGTGACATCATGAGGGATGTGATTTTAAAAATAGTTAAATAAATAATTAGTTATCTATTAATCATAATATTCAAAATTGCCTCTTAAAATAGGCTAAAATTTTATGAAATAAAATATTGAGTCACCAAGTTAAAAACTTAAAGAAACCGACTTCACGTTTAAGCCCTATTTCTTCCTCCCAGGTCGGGATGCGAATAAAGTCTGTGTGGATGAAAAGTCCTCAAAAATGTTGCTGCACGGAACCACAAACCAAAACGATACTTATATTTTTTTTGAAGTATGACCCCCAATCAAAACAAGAATCGTCGAAATCGAATAATAATTGACAGAGTAACCGGCCAACAAATACACAAAAAACAGACGAATTGAGAAACACCTCCTTTTTAAAGTCGGTTGAAAAGTATTACGTATTTTATTTCAGCATGGCCAATTCTATTTTAATAAATTCAAGCAGTTTTGATTTCCTAATGCCAAGCAAAACAAGCACCATTTTATTTTATTTTTTAAATACTCTTCGTCCATCTGAACAGACCTTAGTCTTTCGACCATACAGCCAGTTCTTTCAAACTAGTCACCTACTAAACCCTGTTTTGAAGGCTGAAGTTTCTCGGACTCTCACGTGCCCGGTGCTGCACGCGTATTTTTTGTGTTCGTTGGTTATATGGAAACATTGAGCTGTGACGTCATACCATGTTGTTGTCAAGAGGTGACCTATTCACAGATCACACAAAATTATGTTCATAAAATGTAACTGCTGGCAAATTCCCCTTTGTTTTATGGCTTCAAATTTTGACGTGATTTTTATATCAATAACATTAAACCGGTCAAGTGCGAGTCTAAATCGCGCACGAAGGGTTCCGTACCACCGTTCAATGGAAGCGATGGTGTGGAGTGAATAGTTTGAATTTTACACAGCAAAATATTGTTTACAAAGTTATTGGTGCGGTTACTTTCACACTCCATGTACGTAACCAGGTGCATCCATAAGTTTGTATGTGGTATTGAAAGAATTGTTGTATGGGAGCCCCCTTAAATATTTCTTTTATCCTGTTTTTTAGTATTTGTTGTTATAGCGGCAACATAAATACATAATCTGTGAAAATTTCAACTCTCTAGCTAGCTAGGTTGCTGGTGACAGACGGACGGACGGACAGCGGAGTCTTAGTAATAGGGTCCCGTTTGGAACCCTTCGGGTACGGAACCCTAAAAAGAAAAAACCTGTACAAAGCTTATCTCTTCCAGAAAACCCAGGCATTATAGGGAATAGTATCATGAAAGAGTAGGCAGTGCATAATAATTAGTATCTTAATCTTTGTACCTGGTGTACAGTTATCTGTGATCTTTGACGTAATGATGTTTGATGGTATTCAGAAAATTATAATCAAAAGTTTTCCAATTGGTGTTAAAATTACATGTTTTAAAGGTACTCGTCAAAATACAGATTGAAGGGAGTAGAGAGTTAAAATAGGAAAACGATTGTAATATTTTTTTGCCACGGAAATCAGAGACTTTGACACGTCGGTGTTGTGACGTTATAGACTGAATGATTAATGACCCGAACACTAATCGAACGGGTTTTATTTAGAGCCAACTGCGCAGGAGTCGACCAATTATATGGGGATTTGGTTTAAATAGGCCAGTGTGTGGATATTGTGAACACTGTGTCACGTTTGCGACTTTTACTTGAACGTTTTTGATTGCAGCCGATTGTCAAACCAGTATCAACCTGCGTTCACTTGCTATTTTTTTTTTGTAACTTTAAATATAGCCATTTTATTTATAAATATATATATAGAAATATACACTTTTAAGGCCCTTTTTTTTTTCCTTTTCTTTTTTTTCGCCAGAGGGCGCTCCTGTTGACAACAACTGACTTTGCTCGCTCCTACCAATATTTACAATCAAAATTACTTAAACCAGTCCACGCTATTAAAACTAGTGTTATTACGTGCATTAAAGGTCAACTCAGATACACAAGTGTTATCTCCTCGTGAAACCAAGTTTTGTGTGTGAAAACCGTGAAAATAGAACTGACTTTGCCATCACGGACTTGTTTTTAGTGCGGATACCCTCAAGTGAAAAACATAACAACTGTCATCATATCACCGCTGTTTTGTTTGTGTGCCGTGCCTTTCGCAGTGTCAATTCTAGACCCTGTTTGTTATCCGATCTGTGTTTATTTGAGAGAACTCTCTTACCATGAGTAACCTGACCACCACAAGCCCCACAATGGAATCAACCAAGTTTCACTCAAACCCCGACTTATCATCGCGAAGTGCTGACATAAACACACACAATATCAACACCAGGAAACGTCGGGACGCACGCGAATCTGACTTTGATGAGCTCTCTCGGCGATTCGAAGAATGGAAAGCGGAGATGAATAAATGCATCATTTCCACCATACAATCCACGGTAAGCGCCGCACTGTCCGACAAGCTTGAGGTCATCTCGACATCCCTTGTTCAGCTACGTGGTGATGTGCAAAAGATATCTACCGACAATACTCAGATAAACAACTCCATAGTCGACTTGCGACAGAAGATTGTCGTGGCGGAGAAGGCATCTAATTTATCTGGTACGCGCATGAAAGAGATGGAAAAGGAACTTATGGAACTTAAAAAATCCGTCGCCTTCACCTCCGACAGGCAAGATGATCTTTACAAGTCGGTAGATAATATGAAATCAACTACTGAAGCTTCCAACCAGTCACAAGAGCTAGTAGCGTCACTCGAGTTGAAGGTAGATAGCCTGGAGCAGAATGCCCGAATGTGTAACATCGAGGTATGTAATGTACCCGACAGACAGGGAGAAAATCTGGTCTCACTGATTGAGTGTATCGGCTCTGCTATCAACTACACTATCCAACAGAAAGACATTGCAGCTGTTCATCGCGTCCCACATTTTAATCAGCAAACCAAGACCCCAAAGAACATAATTGTCAAATTCACTTCCCGTATGTTGCGTGACAACATACTGGGCGCATACAAGCAGAAGAAAGGGCTAACAACCGTAGATATTGGAATATCTGGAACAACTAACTCCATATACATGCATGAACACCTAACTCTAAAGAAAAAGAATTTATTTCGTGAATGCCGAGAATGGGCCAAAACCAACAAATACAGATACGTCTGGACCTCCAACGCAACCATACTGGTCCGGGAATCCGACAACTCGCCAATATCTGCAGTCCATAAGCTACTTGATCTTGCTAACATTAAGAACAAAATCCGAGCGACTACTTCCTCTAAGCATGTTATTTGAAATTATGTTGTGTGGTAACCGTGAATCTATGCGCAACCTGTTCTATTTAATCTTATCTATGTATCTTTATGTGCTTAGATCTGTTGTAAAGTTAAGTCTAGTAAGAAATGAAATTTATTTATTATGTAATCTATGTCCAACGTTATTCTGCAATATTATCAAACATTCACTCGTAATCCCGGAAATTGTAGCTGTAGCTGATCCTGACAATAGGCATTTTCTTCTACTCCCATCATTAGGTAGGGAGGCTGGGTCTTCGCATCGCCGCGGTGCGCTGCCGCGCCCCCCCGCCCCCGCCCGCGTTTCCCGGGCGCGGCGGGCGCTGGCGTACGGCAGTGTGCGCGTCGGCTCGGCTGTGCGCGCGCAGTGCGAACGAACACGCTCGCTGCGGCCGGCGCGCGCGGGGCCGTCATACAAGGCGTGCGTGCGGTGGGGCCCGCGCGGCGTGGCAGGCGACATCCCCGCATTCCTTACCTATCGTATATTATCTATCCGCACTTGTGCTTAGCCAAAACTTAAGCATTTACTATCAGAATTGCAGAGGCTTACGCTCTAAGTTAAATACGCTTTACATGAATATACTCCTCAATTGTTATGATATCATAATACTCACCGAAACTTGGTTTATACCTGAAATACATGACAACGAATACATAGACTCGCGATACATAGTTTTCAGATGTGACCGTAATAGAAAAGCCACTGATAAAAGTGACGGTGGTGGCGTGTTGATTGCCGTGCTACAAGGCCTTCAACCCACTTGCCCAATTAATCCTGTTTTGTCTTCTAATATAACCAAAATTGAACATGTTATCTTATACCTACCCAGTTCAACACGAAACATGATTAACCTCATCAGTGCAGTTTATATACCCCCTAAAACACCGGATACAGTTTACACTACACACCTTGACTATTTGTATAGCCTCGTTTCCGCCCACAACATTGACAAGTTTCTAATATTCGGAGACTATAACCTACCTAACTTACAATGGACTGTTCATGATAATAATAATACTACGACATCAGGGCAAGTATGCGTAGGTACAGATACTTCAAACCGCCAAATGAGTAACTTTCTTTCCCTTTTAAATGCATACCAGTATAACACTTTTGTGAATTCTTCTAACCACATTCTAGACCTTCTAATCTCCAATACTGATTGCACCGTCAACTCTCCGAACAACCTCCTGTCTAAAATAGACATATACCATCCTCCATTTGTCACCACACTATCACTTAAACTTGAACAGTCCCTGGCCCGTCGTCCTTCAGCTAGGTACAATTACCGTAATGCTAACTATCAGGAAATAATTGATAACTTAAGCAAGGTACAGTGGCTACAGATCCTTGAGCCTTTGCCAGCCGTTGAAGCACTAGATGAATTTTACAATGTTATTAATGGTATAATTAAATCACATGTGCCCATTGGTATCTCGAAAAAGAAACAATTTCCAATATGGTTCTCTCCATCACTGATACGCCTTTTTAATACCAAAAACAAAGCTTGGTGCAAATGGAAAACTTATAAAAACATGTCTGACTACGATCATTTTTCTTTCTATCGAGCTAGATTTAAGGCTGAGTGTGATATTTGTTTCACTAAGTACATCAGATCTGTCGAGGATAGCATCACAGACAGCGTTAAACATTTCTGGACCTTTATCTCAAATCGCAAAGATAAATCTGGTATCCCATCGAACATGCACTACCTTCAAAATAAATCCAATAACCCAAAGGACATCTGCAAAATGTTCTCTGACTTCTTTCACTCCGTCTACGAACCATCTTCTCTCGCTAAGATTGAGCAATGGTCCCCACCAACCCTTTGTGCTGATAACAACGTTATGTTAAATAACATTTCACTGTCTGAATCTAAAATCTTAACATCACTAAAACTTCTTGACCCTACCAAGGGTGCAGGGCCTGACGGCCTTCCACCTCTTTTCCTAGTACGTATTTCTGCTAATATTAGTTTACCCCTCCGCGTTATTTTTAACAAGTGCCTGAAAGAAGGAGTATTTCCTATTAGGTGGAAAATTGCTAATATCACTCCCGTACACAAGTCCGGTTCAAAACAGAATATTGAAAATTATCGTCCCATTTCTATATTATCGGCATTGTCAAAACTTTTTGAGAGACTTGTACACGATGAGATTTATCCCTCTCTTCACAATATAATAATTGAAGAGCAGCACGGCTTTGTGAAGCGCAGGTCCACTACCACTAATCTCATGGTCTTCACTAACCATCTTTTTGAAAACATGGACGACAGGACCCAAACTGACGCGGTGTATACAGACTTCAGAAAAGCTTTCGATAAGGTCGACCACGAGTTATTATTACAAAAAATTGCTTTCAATGGCATACGAGGTAACCTCCTACGATGGTTCTCGTCTTACATTACTAACCGAAGCCAAAGAGTTGTAGTAAACGGCTTCCAGTCAGACATGATCAAAGTCACCTCTGGTGTCCCGCAGGGTTCCATACTAGGTCCCCTACTATTTATTATTTTTATTAATGACATTAAGCACTGTTTCCTAAATTCAAAGTTCTTACTATATGCAGATGACTTAAAAGTTTACCGCAGAATTAAAACCACTGATGACAGTGAACTCCTTCAAGATGATTTGAATAGATTCTCAAAATACTGCAACGATAACAAACTACAACTTCATATTGACAAATGTAACCATATCACTTTCACTAAAAACACTAATATTTTACTTTCTCGTTACACACTAAATGGGAAAAATCTTGCAAAGGTGGACTCCCTGCGGGATCTAGGGGTACTACTAGACTCTAAATTACACTTAGACCTACATATTGAGAAAATAGTTAATAAAGCATTTCAAATGTACGGATTCGTTATGAGAGCAACCAAGGACTTTAGGCGCCCTTCTACTTATCTTTACCTTTACAAAACTCTAATACGATCACAATTAGAATATGCCGTCCCCATTTGGAATCCTTATTATGACAAATACACCGTAATTATTGAAAACGTACAAAGGAAGTTCCTTCGAGCGTTGCACTATAAATTTCATCGCCCACGCTCCAAACTCTCATATCCTAAGCTACTTAAGTTATACAACCTACCTACGCTTGAATCTAGGCGTACAATCCTGGAAGCAACGATATTATATAATCTATGTAACAACAATTTCGACTGCAGAGATCTCACTTGTAAATTGTGCTATTTGGTGCCTCGATCATTTCATATGCGTGCTGTGCGTGATCGAAAACTATTCGCGACCACGCAGTGTAAAACAAATGCAGGACTACGCGTACCTCTGCGAAAACTGGTAGATACTTTCAACACACACTTCGAGACTGTAGACATATTTAGTACACCAATACACAAATTCAAACAGCAGGTTTCGGAGATAACATCTGAATATCAGGACCTTAAGTTTTGTCAGGATCGGGATCAGCTGTAGTTTCATTTTTCGAATTACTGAATTGTAAAAAAAAAAAATAATTACAATATATTTTTGCAGCGCGTTGGACTAAATTTTTTAATTTTTATCTATGTTTTAGATTCCTGTTTTTTTCTTTTTCTTTTGTAAACACATATTTTTTACAAACTTGAGATACATATATATATATCTATATAAAATGTAAAAACACTTACATTTTCCTAAATCATGATTATTTTGTTAACAGCAGCCCCAACTAAAATGTACCTGTGGATGATGCTGTGGGCTTCACAATAAAACATTTTTGTTTTTGTAATAGTTAGTTACATCTATGTATTGTGTAGTTGTTTTTCATCCCAAATAAATAAAATAAAAAATAAAAAATAAAATAAAATACAATTTAGTTTGGTCGGATGAGCGTAATGTGTGGGAGTGGGTGGGTCACAAAGTGTCATAAAAAAGTCTCTCGCGTTACGCTCAAATCATCAGATTTATTGAAATGTCCACTTATCAGCAAGTCACAACATGACAAACATAGCGTCACGCTTTTTCCCATACGGGGTAGCAGAGGCACAATTGGCCCACTTTGAGCCAGTTATTCAATTCTCCATTTCGCGTGGCAAGGGGCTATCCCATCGTCGCAGCAATGGAGTAATTAAGGTTTCCTCACGATGTTCTCCATCACCGTTAGAACGTCCGTATAATGTACTTAAGATAAATTAATTACCTCATTGGTACATGGTCAGGAATCGAACCTGCATCTCCTGTGTGAGAAGCAAGCGTGAAACCCATTAGACCACGGAGCTCTCACGTCACAAACAGCAACAAGTCATTAACCTGCTATAGCTTAGTCTGATGCATGGAAAGCTCAGATTTGGTGGAGTTACTAAACAGAGTGTAAGATATATCCCACATCTTAATGGCAACAAATATAAAAAACACCAAAATATTTTTTCCTACCCAAAATGGATAAATGAACAGCAAAAGTTGCAAAAAATATCAGGACAAAATACTGCGGTAGCTTAGGTGAAGGGTAAAGGGTGTGAGCGAAGGGAAGCCCCCTTTATCCTTCGTGTTAGGTTGAACATGTACATGAACAACAAAAAATACTTAAAACATAAAAAGAAGTTTGGTGATCATTTATCCAAACACAATTTGGTGGACATTTATCCATTCTGGCAGTCATTTCGAATTTATTGGTAGTAAAATAGGTGCGTTTTTGGTAATCGTTTAAACATTTAATCAAGAAATATCCTTTTGGCCTCCCCCACTATACACCAAAAAATACGTTATTGAGTTTTTTATTTTATGTTGTTTTACTCTCTTTTGACGTTGATTTACTACCCACGTATTAACAGATTCGATCACCAATCAATATTTTTAAAACAAAATTATAATGTACAAGTAATGTGCCGAGTCTATCAAACATATCGCATTCCCACAATATTATTAAAATTCAACTGTTTTGGCGCCAAACGCCGACCTCCGACGGTATTATTCTATTTCTCTGGAATTAGACGATTACAACATTCGCCTTGTTTCAATTTGACGGTCCTATTTTAGTTTATAACACGAAGAGCAGGAATTCCAAATAACACATTTGTAGGTGTGTATGTGTATTTACACCTAATAAACGCTGGAGTACCGATGTTAACTTCAATTTATCATTGCTTGATTTACCTTATTGTTGTGTGAGATTAATTATATTTGCTTAAGTAACTAAAGTTTTCGTAATTCAATCTAAAATTCTATTATTATCAGTCCTAAGTATGTGTCATTCACATTGTGAAACTTACAAACTTACAAACATACAAACATACAAACTTACAAACATACAAACATACAAACATACAAACATACAAACATACAAACATACAAACATACAAACCTAAATCATACCTATGCTAGATGAACATCTGATTTCTTAAATTAATATGACTTACAAACTTACAAACATACAAACATACAAACATACAAACATACAAACATACAAACATACAAACATACAAACATACAAACATACAAACATACAAACATGCAAACATACAAACATACAAACATACAAACCTAAATCATACCTATGCTAGATGAACATCTGATTTCTTAAATTAATATGTCTGTCTTTACCAAAATCTCCAATCCCTAAATAAATGTGGTGATTTTTAATAACATTTTGCTGTTTCTTGTTTTCGTAGAGCATAAGAGTTGCATTGGCAATACATGCCACTGTGTAAATAAATAAGAAACGTTTCATTGTACGGCAGTGTTATTGAAAACTTATCGCGTTATCGCTAGGCGAAGTATAAAAAACAGGGGTATAATTATTTCTTAATTCGCTGCAGCAACTGCTATATTTTGATTACGAGTTGTGATACACGAGAATTGTCAAAGCAAACGCTGCATTATCTTGGCGAGACAATTGTATAATTATTCCAATTAAGCACCCCTTAATGCATGTTGTTGGTGTTTAAACCGACTGCAATCTATGGGGAAATCGGAGTTCGCGTATCCAAGTTTTTTTATTCTTACGAACTACTGAAATATTTAAAAAAAGTGGCCAAGTGCGAGTCGGACTCGCCCATGAAGGGTACCGTTTAAGCAAGTGGTTATGTGACTGGATGTTTGTGTTGTAATTTTGTTAATGTAATGTTTTATATCTTAAAAACTGCTTATTTTATTTTGTTCAAACCAATTTTCGTTGAAAGCATATATTGAGATATAGCATATATTTTTTATATATTTTTCACCTTCTTACTTTTAAAGTTAGAGGGGCACACACATTTTTCCACTTTGGAAGAGTCTGTCTAACGATTTAGTTTGAACAAAAGTGGTTTCCGGGACCTAAACGTCATTTTTAAAGACCCATCCACAGACATGCCACGCATATAGGCTTGATAAAAAAAACAGGTTTTAGTTCTATATATGGAGAGCTCCTTTTAATTATTGAAATTTTTGTATATAAATCGTAAATCCAAGTTTCGACTGTATAGTCCTAATAGTTTCTGATAAAGTTGCTGTGACATACGGACGGAGGGACGGTCTGACTGACGGTCTGACGGACGGACGGACTGACGGACGGACGGACAGACAGACAGACTTGACGAAATTATAAGGGTTCTTTGTTTCTCTAATGAACCCTAAAAAAGGGTATGTGTATTTTTTATCAGCAATGCCAGTTACCATGCCGATGGCGGTTATGTGATTTGCGCTATCATATGGCATTCTTCAACGTATGAATAATGAAGATAAAGAACTTTCTATTGACAAATACGATGGATGAATAGCGTTTGATGGCATCGAATGCCGTGGATTTTATAATAATGCTATAGAAAGTCACAGTGGGCCTTATAAATTAAATAACCCAGAAGCAGTGTAAACCGGATTTATGTGCAATCCAGGGCTATTTACTTAATACTAAGTAGCGTGACGAGCGTCATGGCGGTAGGTTCCATTAAAGAAAATTTCCTCTCGTGTGTAATTGAATTCTACATCCATTTAGACAATAAACACAATTCAAACATTGCGTGAAATTGTTGACTCTTTCATATTTTGAGCATTCAAAGAAAAAATTTGGTTGGTTTTTGCATTTATATCCGACTGCAGCAAGCGGAAAAGAGGAGACCCGTATGTATTTCTGTATATGTATGCATGTATGTATATTTGTTGAATGTCTTTTCATGTGTCTCCTCGTAACTATTCAATGGTTCAACCGATTTTGAAAAACGATACGTCATTAGATTTGTATCGATGACGCGAGTGTTATAATTGAAAAAAAAAACAATATCGTGAACTTTATTTATTTTAATGTGCGGGCCAATAAAACTTTTTTCAGAGACCCTCCAATGGGGTACCAAAATGAAGGGCTTTAAAATGAATATGAAAAATACAAGTTAGATTCAAATTTACAGAATTTCCTTAATTATGTACTAAAAAGTAACAAATAAATGGCATAATTAAAAAAGCTAAAAACCCAACTGTGGTACGTAGGTACACTTAAAATCACAAAATAAGCAGAAAAAAATTACCTAACGTAATTATTGAGATCGATAAAAATAGTATAGTGTGGTGTTAAATTAAATTTGAATGCAGGCGGGACCAATAAAAAAATCTAATGCAGTGGGTTCCAAGCTTAAATGCTTGGCAGCATATGGTCCCGAACCTATCATCCCTCTTCCCTTCAAGATGGTACGCACATTTCTGAGAGAGTCGACCAGGAATGATCACGCCACTCTTTGGACAAACCATGAGGAGTGCAGACAGGCTAAGCTGGCCTTGCCGTCCCCTAGCGCTAGGCTTGCTAAGACCTTGCTTCGACTGAGTAGGCCGCGCATGCGACTGGTGACTGCAGCGCTAACTGGCCATGGTTTCTTTAATAAACATCTATATGTCCTAGGTGTTACCGACAGCCCCCTTTGCAGAGCCTGCTTGGAGGCAGAAGAAACGGCTGCTCACGTCCTCATGGAGTGCACAGGAGTAGCGGACTACAGGGCTAAACACCTCGGTCAATCGAGGGACCTTCCAGGGATAGCCGGTAACGTAAAGGGCCTGCTGGCGTTCCTGGAGGAGTTGGGTTGGCTCGAATGATATCGCATTCCCACCCACACGCAAAATAGGCGCTTTCGTCGTCGAGTTGCGGAAACCAGCCCGTCTTACAATTGACAATTGACAATGCATGGAACCTACTGCATTAGATTTTTACATTGCGAAATTTATAAGATGCAATTGCACGACATAAGCTTAATCTGTTGAGCGTGCTTAATTGATTTAGCTTTGACATATTTCATACATAAATATTCAGGTTATAACCTATTTTAGTTGACCCTCAATTGGTTTTTTAATTTACGATTCTGTGAAATAAACTAAATTTAATTTAAATTTGACAGATGCGACATCGATTTAACGTGTTTATTGAATGTCGTGCAAGTCTTATTATTTTATTTACCGTATTTTTAGTGCACATTAAGACAACATAATCAAACATAAGCAACATAATCTTTATAGTTAGTGTAATGATAACTGTCTTTCGGGGTCGCATCACCCTCTGAAAACACAACAATTTATAAGATAAATTAAGCTTTAATGGCTTATAATAGCATATCATAGCATTAATAAAGCTTTCTCAATTGTACTATTAGTATCGACGAATAGAAGGCACGATGCTTAAGTGCTTGCATAGCATAATAAGCATTATAATATAAAAAGGATTAATAGATTTCTTGGTAAGCGCAATCCGACAGTGTTGCACGCCCCGCACGGCAAGTAGTAGAAATGGTAAGGGGCGTGGAGTGTACAATTACTGTGAAATAACCAATAAATTATATAGGCAATGTTGGGGCCGCAGAGCAGACGCCGCGTGATACCGTACGCCATTTCCGCGAAGCGCCATCTAGCGATCGGGGCAAATTGCACCGCGATCACGAGCGATATCTACATGCATCGACCTAGCGGCGGACTACCATCAAGTTGGAGGTCATGTGAGGATATACGTAATTTACAGAAAGGGGCTGGTTTAGTCGGCTTTCTGACTAAGAACCGTGTAGAGGACGGGTTGTTTTCTTCACTTGTTTTTGATAGAATACATATTTTCCATGAGACTACGTCGAAGATGTAATATCATGCTTAGATTTATAACAAAAACCTAAATTCCCAAATGGCTTTTTTTCTTGTTTCCTCATACGAATCGTTACTAGGTTCAGGTAATTGAAAGATACATAAAGAGCAACACATCAGACAGATTCCTTTGTAATTTTCTTAATGACCACGGATATTAGTCTGTTTTGGTGTACGTGAAAATCTATTACGCTTTGTACACCATATGATGCCAAATAACAATGCGATAAACTGTTACTACCTTCCTAGAATTGAAAGGCGTACATTAAACAAATAGGTTCAAACAACAATTAACTAAATATTGGGGCCTCAACGAGTGCATCCGCCCGATTGAAAAAAATGAGGGTCTATCGAAAAAGTGAATAGATATTGAAATGTTTGGATACGTGTTGGAAACAATGGCAACCGCCGGGGTATAAAGAAAGGCCTTCGTCGGGGAATCTCCCTTCGACGGCGGGACAAGCGCCCAAATGACCAAGTACCGCAAATAGGCTGTACAACGTACTGACTGCATTGATAGAGCTGATAATATTATTGTATCGATGAATGTAATGACTTACTACTTATTGGTAAATAGTAATCATCTGTTTAGTATGATAATTTATAATGATTATGAATAGGTACCTATCTTAAGGACTGGCTGTAAAATATAAATTGCACTAAAAGCAAACAAGGAAAACCCTTACTAAAATTTTATGTAACTTTTGGTAAAGTAGTTTGCTTGCGTGGACTCTTACAAAATAAGTATGTCGCGTATTGCGTTGATCCACATTACCGCAATTTCCTGTTTAGAAATATCATAGTCAACACAACACCATCGTATGAAAATATCGATTTACCTGCAATTCCTTTATCGACATCGATAAAACATTCCTAATCATAGATACGCGGCATCGCTGCACCATGAGTCAGCCACTGGTCATTTATCGATATTTTTTTCTCCCTATCTATTGCAGCTTACACCCCACATTGTCTACGTCAATTCAGGTAGACAAAGTACAACAATAAAACATTTACCCGGCGAAGACGTGAAAAAAAAACACTTTGAAAGCAATTAACTCGGAGAATCGGAATCGGAGTAACTTTGGTGGCGTGGCGTCAGGAAGATTATAGAAATCAGCCGCTGGCTACCTAAAACACTGTCGGATAAAGGGTTCCGTAGGGGAGAACTTAAAACAAATCTAAGGTATATCAATTATTCTATTTACACATCATACTAAAAATTTTACTTAGCAAAGTCAATATGGCTCCATAATTATACCATTCAGCAAACCTTAGTTGATGACAGAATCCTCATCTTTGAGGCCTCTTACATATTGACAGCTGGTTCAAGCAGCGAATCTCTGAGGATGAATCTCTTTCTCTCTCTTATTTTAGAACTTCACCGAAAGTGATAAAAGAATAGGAACTACATAGTATATTCTAAATAAATAATTCACCAAGTTAAAAACTTAATAAAACCAACTTCAAGTTCAAGCTCTATTTCTTCCTCCCCGGTTGGGATGCTTATGAAGTCAGTGTACATGAAAAGTCCTCATCAAAACTTTTGCTTCACGGAACCACAAACCAAAACGTCATCTGTGATTTTTTCAAAAACCGCTGAACACATTTTTACAAAATTAGCATGGGACCACATCTGAAGTATGACCTACCATCCAAAACAAGAATAATCAAAATCGGTTCATAATTGACGGAGTAATCGCGTAACAAACATACAAAAAACAGACAAATTGAGAACCTCCCCATTTTTTAAAGTCGGTTAAAAATGAGACAGAATATCGCCACTGATGACGAAGTGTCGCACTCACGTAGCCAGCACCAAAAAGGTTTCACTAATTCAACACCAAACCCACAAAAGCCGACTTATCACTTTTTTGCCCCGTGCCCACCGCCCATGACTCAAGCTACCGCAATCCAGACCTTTTGATAAAGGCATTAGAACATTCTTTTGCCATTAGCTAGAAATACTCCATTCTGTAGGTGGGCCTGTATTTGTTTCTGTTAGATAACAAATTGGTCATCTTAACCTCCCCCGATGAAGTTGTCGCCGATATGGTTTAACACTACGAAATTATAGTTTTTTTATAGTTAAGGTTAAAGCTGAAAGTCCAGACGTTTTATGGTGGAGATTAGTATTTTTAGATCGACCGCCCTAATGCTACAAAGCAACCATCGTAAGATTCATAATTTATGGCAAGGGGAAGTTATTGATGTGAATAGTGCTACAGCTCCTAACCCCCAGTTTCTGTAAGAGAGGTCTTTTGATTTTACTTAGAACCGGCGATTAATCACAGATTAATTCAAAATGGCGGCACATGATTGGTTGAAGATAGTTTAACAAGTTGTCTCAGCAAATTTCCCTTTCGGACACCAGAGTATGGTTCCTTTTTATGGAATCTTAAAAGTGAAAATTTGCTCTATTTAGACTAAAACTACCAATGATCAGAATTTACTCTTAATAAATCCTCATCATCTTATACCTATATAAATCCTTAATAAATAGATCCAGAAGACTGTATGGAACAGCAAAACAGCTGAGTTCAACTTGTTCTCCTTATTCCAATATGTTATCGTGAAATATCTCTTTGAACTATTTTAAAGCCTAGCCGTTAGACAAACCATCATGCCCTTAAACTGTGATCAACAATGTAAACTAAATGTGCTCCAATAAAATGCCCACCACGATACGAATATAATTTTAATCCCGAGACGATTTCAGCCGCAACAAAACTGTCGAGTGAACAGTTCTTGATTTAATAATCCAAGGTGTGGTCATTAAAATGCAAAATGAGGATTCCTCATTCTTCGGAAAAAAGAGCTCCGTTATCTAGTGGGTTCTCACACAGGAGGTCCAGGTTCTAATCCCGGTGCTAACCATGTACCAATGAGTTTAGTAATTTATCTTCAGTACCATTATAAGAACGTTCTAACGGTGATGGCAAATCTCGTGCGGAAACGTTCATTACTCCTAAATTAATTACTGACTAAAAGTGGGCACGATTGTGCCTCTGCCACCCCGTATGGGAAAAGCCGTGACGTTGTGTTGTGGTGTTGTAGAGGAGTCTGTTAATCTCGCAAAATTATAAAACTTCGATCGAATCAGAGATCGCAAAGCTTCTGCTCTCCTCATCTTATACTAGGGCTTTACTAATGAGAAATATCGTAGATGAGAGACTGCGTTTGCTGCTAAAAAAGTCCTAACTAGGCGATTTGACCATCGTTCTTTCCCAACAGCCATACCTCATTCTCCTTTACACTGCAGTTGACAATGTTGCTAGTACGTGCCGCGTACGTAAACAGCGTACTGTGTGCGGTAACGTGCAACAATGAGACCGTAACTAGACGGCTTCACAGCTTCAATAGTACACCGATACGCAATTTTTTGGAATTCGCTATAAGTGGTACGGTTCTCTTAATTTAGACGAACAGTAACAATAAAGGATACCGATTAGCGGATTATAAGATCTTATCTCACATCACAGTGACTTAGGTAGACAGTTACTATATTTTCTTAGAATAAAAAAAAATCTAGGGCTCCGTACCCGAAGTGTGCCATACGGGTCCCTATTACTAAGCCTCCGCGATCCGTCCGTCCGTCTGTCTGTGTATCTGTCCGTCAGCGGGTTCAATGAAACAGTAAAAGGAGTAGAAATTTACACAGAATGTGTATTTCTGTTGCCGCTACAGCAACAAATACTAAACTACATGTAATTAAAATAACATTAAAGGTAAATACAAGATATCTGATTTTTTTGCGTTTTTTCTTGGACGATGCTACGGAACCCTTCGTGCGTGAGTCCGGATCGCCCATGACGGGTTTTTGAAAGATAATAACTGCAACTACTGTTTTCTGTGCTTTACAAAACGAGTATAGTTGCTTACATACAGCAAGGAAACATAAAATCATATTAAAAAATCCTGTCAACGCTGTATATCAGACATTAAGGCAAAAAAAATGTCACTAGTCTCAAAATTCGGGTTTTCAAATGAGAACAGACCTTTCATTGTTGGGTTCGTGTCGAATCCACGACGAATATGATTTACGTCCACATTTGATGCGGATGGACAACCAGTGACTTTACAATGGTCTCAGTGAGAGGTTTGAGTATTATAATGCGGTCAAACCCCGTTAAGATTAAGATTAAGAGCTTTTTTTATTAAAACGTGATGTTTGTGTGATGAGAAGTTTGACATTGTTATCAGACCTAAGTTACTTTTATACCTGTTTAAGTCAGTTTCAAGCAGATATAACTTGTAGAGCAAAGGCAGATCGCGCGAATAAGTGCTGTTACATGCTCGAATCGATCCAACCATTTATAAAACTGCATGGCTAGATAGACTTTAATGGTATTTTTTCATTGGTACGTACAAAAATAATTGTATAACCTTTATATGGAAGAAATTAAAACCACGCTCGTATAACATACAATAACATCACAAATGTATGTTTAAACTGCACAAGAAACATTAAAAGAATCGAATTCTGCGCACTTAATTCGATTCATATGAATAATCGATTTAACACGGTGTACGTTTAGTTATGAACTACTACTTATGTATCGCATCCACGAGCCATTTCGGTATGAAATAAGAAATTACTTTGAAGAAATTTTTATTTTATTTTTCGAACGGGAAGCGTTTTTTACTTCTTTTATAAAAACTCTACCAAATGCACTACTCAATCACATTTCAAAAGCACTCCGTATTATTCAAAATATTAGCATGAGAGGTCTAATTTTTATTTCATTTGCTTGATTTATTCTTGGAATTAATTTGGCAAAATGATATATTCCCTCCCACACGCACCGCAAGACAAAAGGAAGGACCGGTGACACCGAACCGTTAACGGACGGTTACAATGTTTATATTTCTTCAAGCATTTTGCGTAATCATAATTCTTCAAGCATTTTGCGTTTTATTGTACGCGCAGGTCTTCCCCCGCTCAACCATCACCTTTCCTACCATCTTGGTTTGCTGGAAGAAATCTCTTTTGAGAGATAAGCTCGCCTTTGTACATGTTTTTTCTATTATGGGCCTTGGCCAATACGTAGTTTTTTCCTGTTTGAAAGGTAAAAAATAGACAAATAACTTAATTCGAATAATAAATTTACTTGCCAACTTTATCATTAAATGTCGAAATTTTCCTATCCCTTACATAATTTAAGACAATTAAAATTGTTTTTTAAACCCAAGTTTAACCGCTGCTGGCGATGGGAGAAACATTCACGTGCTCCACGACTTAAATTAATGAGCATTGAAAATAATTAATGCTAAGTTATACTCGTTGGCAGATTTGTGGCAAGATGGAGCGAATTGGGCATAAAATCAAAGCATTAGGATGCATTTTTAAAGAATATTTGACTAATTACCCAATCGTTGACAAAAAAGAAACATTTGTGAAAAATTGCTCTGATAAATTGAAGATTAAGTCATTTCTAAATCATACTAGTTCAAAGACATTTAGTCAACTCGGGTAAATATCAGTAAGTAGATTTTTATTGAGGACAAAAACTCAAAAAGCGTTTAAACCCCGATGAAGAATATTAATAGAGTTGTAACATTCCCGAGACATTTTTATAAGACGAAATTAAATCACAGAACAGAGGCGATGCGTGGCGGTACGCTGTCTGTGACTGTGAAATATTAATCATCTACATTTCGGCGAGAGATTAGCATCGATTCAGCAGCTGATACACACTCGCAGGAAACTCACCACACATTTATATAACCGGGATTTAGTCATGGGCATGCAACCTAGCTTATTCAGAAGTTTTTATTCAAATGATTCGAAATTACGTTGTACAACACATATAAGTCGCGCAACGAATTAAGAGCGCTGGGCGACGTTAGCGGGAATCACTGCGCATATGTACAGGTATTGAAAAGTGAATACTGCGCATTCAAGGCAGTGGCCTTGAATGCGTTGCCACACGTTATGAGCGGTGGCTCATAACGTGTGGCGCGACGTATACGTAACAGTAACACTTTCTTCAGTTTTTTTAAATGGTAAAAACTTGAATAATTTATATCTAACTGATTCAATTATAACGGAATTACCAACCTTGCATATAGATAGCAAATAAATTTTCCATCATCACGGTTTTTTCATTGCAGTTTACGAACGAACTACTAAAGTGATCGCGTATTACAAGCTACATTACAATAGGAGAGAATACGTTTTTCTTTTGAGACAACCGCGGTATGATTCCGATGTCTCCTCCCTAGTAAGCGTCTGTGTTGATTAATTCCACTTTTATTTGTATAAAAATAAAAGCAGCTGCGGACGAGACACGCTGACACGAGACGGCTAAACAGCACACGCATCCATTCACGCCGAACTGCGAAGCAAAAGATCGATAATAATCATTTTTATTGCTGGCAACTGTTTAATCGCCACGTTTAATTTTCCTTTTTTCCATGTTTAATTTATATTCTATTGTATTTTAGTTTTATAATGTGGTCTAATAAAACTATTCGCTACAAAAGCTGGTTATTTCTGGAAATGCACCCGCTTCACGTGTTGAAATGTCTACTCAGTTTCTATTATTATTTTTTCAATTTTTTAAGTTCATAGGTAAATCTATGGTAATGATAAATAAAATAAATAAATATTAGAGAACAATCTTACATAATTCGAACTAGGCCCATAGTAAAGTCAACTATGCTTGTGTTATGGGTACTACTCGACGATATATTTAATAGAGATAAATACTTATGTAAATACATAGAAAACATCCAAGACTAAGAAAAAAATATCCATGCTCATTACACAAATATTTGCCCTCACCGGGATTCGAACCCAGGACCGTCAGCTTCGTAGGCAGGGTCACTACCCGCTAGGCTAAACCGATCGTCGAATTATGATGGTAATTAATACATTACAATAAAATTAAAATTCTATCCACGATACTACCGCAAATAAATGAAAATACACGTGGTTTCGTAATAAGAACTCTTCTTCGTGAGAATGTTGTATGCGGCCATTCATGCCTTGGACAAACAGACCGGTAGCAGTAGGCTTGTATGTAAACTGCATAATTGGTGTATCTCGAGAAAGTCGGTCAACAGACTCAATAATAACACAAATATCAATCAATTATTCACGACGCGTTTTAAACCTGACTCGGCTATGTTGACGAAGCAATTGAAGCCAGAGACAGATGCTGGGATCTTTGCGAAACAGAAATAGTTGCTGGATTTCAGTACAGAAAACTATAGAGTTCAAATGACATAGTTTTACGATGAAATAGTAGTTTGTGACTGCTGCATAATGCCTAATTATGTACAGTTACATACACTAGTTTATCTACACGACATATCATAAGCTCTCTTTGATGTATTCAGGAACCGCATGTTCGACCGGCATTGTGGCATTGATCATTGCTCTGCGGTTGTTTAGCTTGTTCAGTAGTAAAAACTTCACAGACAAACTAGGGGCGGCACGCAGGCGGGCGTCGGCGTTCGAAATTTGAATGTCATGATATGACAAATTTTGTTACATTATGGTCATAATTTATCAATATTCAGATAAGAAATGAGTTTTTTCCAAGAAGTTTATAATAACGTGCGGTTTTTGGATAAATAGGGTTTATGATACGTGTGTAGATAAATAGAATTAAATGTCTTTAAATCCCTTATATTATAAGTAAAATATTTTATTGAAATATTTTATTAAATAACTTTAATAAAATCCTTTTGAGCCCTGTAAATAACTCACAGATAAGTTTGCAGAGACCGTTACATCGGCGGCAGTTTGCAGAGACCGTTACATCGGCAGCAGTTTTTCAGCTCGCACCCCATTACACATCTCGGCACGTTCCATTATAAGTAGTTGTTCATGCGATGACTCTACAGAGGTAGTACTGTGTAGGTACCCACCCTTCCGTGACTTGCGCAATGCAACTGTTGCCTCGCGCCCCGTTATATTGGCACAAGATGACCGACAGATCGAGAAGGACCTTCACTTATTAAATTCCATCTGCTTTTCTACTTTTTTCGGTTTCTAGCTGGCTTTACAGTTAGGAACAATTCCTTCCTGATAGCGAGACAATCCCATATAGTTTAGGATAACTATTGAAATAGCTCAAAGACCACAACGCTCAAATGGCCTATTGTGAATTATTATCTACCATGTATAGATGACGCCAGAATTCCTCATCTACTGTTAAATGTTAAATAAGCTGCGAATGAGTGAACATTATATGACGAAGTGTACATAAGGCAACATCAATTACACAATGTTAACTATCAAACGAAGACAATCCATAAATAAACATTGATATAATTGCGTACAATGACCCTGAGGTGACACTTTGACAGGTCCTAGGGCTGTCACTGAACATTAATCTTCGCCCTTATTTTAATCGGAACGCTATGTGGAATGTTCCTCCGACAACTTTCACCATCAATCTCCCACTATTTCCGAATGCGCGTGTGACAACTGCGACGTATGCAAACTGTCATGTCGGAGGGAATCATTGGTTTCATTTCAGATTTGACATAACTAGTACTGGATGCAAATGCAATCAGGATCAGGTCTTGTCTGTAAAATCATCTTAAAAAGTTCCAATGATGGAAACAAAAAATCTTCATAAATAGAAAAGACCTCGTAAAAAGTTCAATATTTAACCAAAAATATCTTAGTTAAATCTACAATCCACTTTCAAAACGTAATTTGAGATCCCCGCCCACAAGAAATTGAGGTCACTCCTAATCAATCAACTTGTGATTAACACTGGTCGAGAATATGAGGAGCTGACAAAAATAAATGGGTAAAGCTTAAGCCAGAATCGTATTAACCGCAAGCCAGTTTAAGACACCAATTAAACTCATAACAAAAGCTATCGTCAATGAAGAAGAAAATAAAAAGAAATCAGATTTGATAGATCAACTCCTTAACCTAATCTATGATCACCAAATCTTCAAACCAAATCCGACTTTGCTGCTCAATATCACGTCATAGTTTTGAGAAAGCATCCTTGTGCTTAAGGCTATAGAAACATGAGAAGGCTGTTGGCACAACATCTTATATCGATTAAACAGATAATTAATCACGGGAAATGAATCCGAATGAGATGTTATTAGTTATACCACACTCGCTATTAACAAGTGAAACAATAGGTCGATGGTACAGGGCCTTTTAGGGAAAATATTAGGTATGCTTAGTTTTATTTAGAAGATATTCTTTAGAAATAATAAAAATAATAAAAGAACGCTTCATCGCCATAAAGAGTTTTGACTAACTGGGTGTGTCACCGACTGTAGAAGAATAGATGCATTAAACGCTGGTATTTGTATCTTTCTTCAGTGCAACACGTATCCAAAAGTTAACTTCAAAGTAGCACATGAAGGACCCCTTAAAATCCTTTAACAGACTGTCATCATGACATCATCCTATAAACCTCCGTGGTGTGGTAGCCGGGTGATGGTCGATCAATCACTTGCTAACGAGGTGCGCGTGATCACGTGAACATTATTTGCTGCTCAACCCTCTGAACAGAGGGATGAAGATAATCCGGAACGACATCGATTTTCAGCTAATTATGTGGATAGTAAATTTTGGTTTTTTATTATCACACGCAACAAAAGTATTACTTTTTTTTATAATATAAAAGACACTGGTTTTGTGGGTTATTTAGAAGGATTTAAGAAAAAATTGACGGAGTATTTAAACCAAAACCAGACATGTAGTCACTAAAGCGCTAAAATAATGAATCAGGCGATTAGGACACCCACAAAGTTCTATCAGCTTGATTCAAATTATCATAATCGAGCAAGCGGCGCGCGCATAAACACATTCAAATCGACAAAAAAAACGTATCAGCAATGGAAGACGAAGACAGACTATCATATCTGAGCTGTTGGTCTGCTGGGCGTGTCAAACATAAAAGTTTCATTACTCACCGACAATAATAAATGATAAAACATTATTAATATGAGGCGATCAGCCACGGGTGATGCCTGCACATGAGATCAAGCGAACAAGAATAATAATTAATTCTACTAATTAAAAATTTCATGTTTGCTCAGTTGCTCAGCCCGTTGATCAGTTTTGAGTTTGACGATGTGACGGCGGAGGAGCAAGGATAAATCTCCTTTCGCAGACACGTAAAGTTACTTTGATACAAAATATGATGTAATGATAATGGTAGATGAATAGAGTCATTACACGTAATGTTAGGGTTCAAATATATGCGACGAAGGACTTCCTAGTATATTGCTGCAACTACCAGAGGAAACTCAAATAAAATCGTTATAAATATAATTCCAACTGATCATGACAAGGAAAAATTCAGAACGAGAATGATATTAACGTTAAGACGCGAAGGGTTTATGGTGAAAACATATTAGGTCCCATTTATTTGCAACTGCTAACTTATGATATTATATGTAAGTTTTCTAGATAAACAGACGATGGTTAACCCAGTAGCCAATAAGGTAAAAACCAAAATTGCTTAATCCGAAGGTGGAATCATGGAGCCAATAATAATTAGGAAGGCGGATCAACTGTCCTTTTTGCAGTTTATTGATGGCTCTTCCTTTTGAATCTACAACTTGGACTCTCCAGACTGAAAATTAAAATCACAGCATGGATTGTTTGAGGCCGTGCTTTCTGAGAGAGGTACCGGTTTCGAACCCCGGCAAGGGAGGAGGAAAAAAAACCTAGGTCTTGGATGTTTATATGTTTGTGACAATGATTCCCATGTAAAAGGGTATCCTTGTGTGAGTTCAGAACTAATGTATGTGACAGTAAATTTCAAAAAAATAATGTTAATGTCGTAAAATATGTTATATCAAACATATTTTTATTACATATTTTTTATCAAAATATATTTCATATCTATCGATATATATCATAAAAAGGGTGTCCCGTAAATGTTAAAGGGAAGACAACTCACCTTATTTTCTAAATCTAATTTTAATATTAAACAAACACTTGGGTTAAGAACTTGCCATTCCGTTATTGCACTCACATCATATTTTTAATGCTTTCGCTGATAATGATAACATTTCCAAGATATTATTCCAGTAAAATACAGCTTACATAATAGTTGAACAAAGTATCTAGATAATATTTTTGTTAAAAATCCCGAGAGTAGAAATTTTATTTTTTCCAGATTGAATTATCAGAAATATAATAAAAACTGGACAGTTATTTTAAAAACATTTACACTTAACCAGCTTTGAAAATTGGTATAAAACTTACGCCTAAACTTTCTTGTTACAAAGTTATTACTATTAATCTTAAAAGGAGCGCTATTTTTAAAGGGAAATTATAAGTCCAGCCGCAGATTTATTTATTAGCCACGTGATCAAACTTCTCATTTTATAACTAAGCAACGGGAAAATGAGATAGCCTCTAATAAACTAATTCGTCTTTTTTACAATACCAACTCATTATTCTAAAGAAAGCATCAAGTAAAGATTAACAATTGTTTTAATTTGTCCTTCTTATTTATACATTGCCACCTTATTTACTAACTCAGCCACGGATTTTACATCTCATCACCATTTTACGTTTCACAGCTTCAACACAAGGTCCTCAAAAAAATATAATTTAAGCTCCTATAGACAATATCATTTATTATAACTTAGCATGTAAAATAATACATCATATTCTTTTGTCGTGAAAATAGCCACTGCAAGATTTGGCGCGAGTTCGCGAGACGACAGCGACCGGCCGTTTGCACCAATCAGAGAGCGCCATTCGATTCATGTACATGGCAAATTGACAAATTGAAATTAATATAGCAAATTATCAGGGCAAAACACTGCGGTAGCTTAGGTGAAGGGTAAAGGGGGTGAGCGAAGCGAAGCCCCCTTTACCCTTCGTGTTAGGTTGAACATGTAAGAACAACAATAAATTCTTAAAACATAAAGGAGTGTCAATTTGCCTTCGGCATATTACATAGCAGCGCGCGTTTGTAAACGGACGACGCCGTTTGTAAAATGCGGAATCAAACAAATTGCCTGCGACAGATCATTTTAAGTACTTATACGAAAATCTTATTTGATGTCATATAACAATTAAATCAAATCAAATTAAAATGCTAAAAAATAACCACCACGCTGAGTTTTATTTAGAGTGGCTTACATAGAAGATAACTAGTGGCTAAGATAGTATCACTCAGACGCTCGTTAATTGTGGCTGAATTTAGAAGGCAATGTAGATTTTTAGAGGCGAATAATGCTATTAAAAAGAAGTCTGTTTAATTAGCACCCGTCCATAATTTACTATTTGATGACAATTTTAGCAAATCTTTGACGATCACTTAATGTAGGATGAGTTACATTTTAACCGTACCGAGTTAAAAAAATAGAAGCTAATAGTATATATTTTTTGATGTCGCATATACATATTTTAGAAGTTTACTGCTTGAATGCATGTTACAAATTTAGATGCTAAAAAATAATCACCATGCTGAGTTGTATTTAGAGTGTCTTACTTAGAAGATAACTAGTGGCTGAGCTAGCATAATTCAGACGCTCGTTAATTGTGGCTGACTTAGTAATTTAGAAGGCAATGTACATTTTTAGACGCGAATAATGCTATTAAAAAGAAGTCTGTTTAATTAGCACCCATTTTTAAATAATAAAATAAAAATGTGCGTTAAACGTAAAGTAGTGTCTAAAATGTGAAGCCTGAATCACTTATAAAGACACATTTTTTAGGGTTCCATGTGTGCCAAACGGGACCCTATAACAAAGCCTCCGCAGAATTTCACAGAATGTGTATTTCTGTTGCCACTACAGCAAAAAATAATGAACTACAGAATATTTCATTCTCCAAACAAAAGATGTATTTTAATACCCTCTGCGAATTATCAAATCATAATCGTCATAAATATCATCGCAAATTTCGCGGCTTATTACCAACGCGGCCACAGAAATACACATTCTGTGAAAATTTCAACTCTCTACCTATTGCGGTTCTTGAGATACAGCCCAGTGACGGACCGACAGACGGACACTCAGCGAAGGCTTAGGGGTGTATGGGAAACTCTGATAATGGTGTCAGACATTTGGTACTTCTATCTTCCTTCACAAAAGGGCTTTTCGCAAATAAAGTACCAAACAGGAGCTACCCGTCACTGCCGCCCATTTACCTTACCATATAATTGAAACAGATTGCGCGCGCGCGGATTACACGCCGAGTTTATCTCCCTCTCCCATCTCACTCTCTTATCGCACTGAATAAATTAGTATTCAATTTATCACTTCCACACTTCGAGGTGATAAACTCCTTGTTGTTAAATAACACCAGCTGAGTTGGCTTGAATAAAACTCATCCATCGATGACAGAAATGTGATCAATGAACACGGGTTAGGATTAGGATAATTCAGGGCATTCTCGACGTCGCATTTAATCAGTGTCTCCAAGTTTTAGTTTCGTGACGCGACCTGCGTTCTTATAGGTCCCAACTATCTCTATTCCAAATTTCATCAATATCGTTTCAGCGGTTAAGATGTAGCAGATAGACGGATAAGACAGAATTCGCTTTACGTTCGTTAGATTTGGATTTAATAATAAATACACATCAATGCACAACAATTGAACATATGATTTGACCAATAAGGCGGGGAATATCAACACGATCTATCTAACGACAATGATGGCGCCATTCACGGCGTAGATCAATTAATGCGAGAGAGAGAAGGACAACTTGTGATTGAACGCTTTAAAAAGAGACGGGGATAGTTATCAATCAAGCGCCCGCGCACGATATAACCGCTGGAGGCGATCGAGCGATCTCCTGCTTAATTATTTCTATTATGATATTTAAAATATAATGATTATCTCGATGGATAAAGCCCATATGGCGAATTCCCACACTCGTTTTGTTTGTAACACTTCTATAACCTTAATTAATATGGACTGAAATAATAAATGACCCGAGCGTGCAATATGGCCATAATAAATTTAAGTCGTTAAGTGCATTATAACGATTTCTGAACGCGGATTTATTTTATGTTGTTATTTTTTGACAGCACTGTAAGCAAAGGGTTAAAGGGAAACGCCAGGATTACTTATGAGTAGATATTACTCTTACAATATCGAATAGGTCCAACTCATCTTCATTTACTTGTGTACATTCATACAACATCTTTGCAATATCTTTGCTCCATTGCTTGATAACAGGATTTGCGGGGTACCTTCGTGTTTCTACTACTAATAGCTCCAATACACTCCTCGCACCAGGAACCCCCAAGTCGTCAATCATCTATGATCTTATCAGTGAATCACCTATCTCCACAATATAAAATCGTTTATAAGTCCGATGACCGATATTACGGCCTATCTAGCTTGTATCGAGAACCAAAGCAATTGAATCTCAATTTTGATAACAACGCGTGAGTAATGAGGGGTCAAATTATAATGGACTTAGTACGTTTCAATCGTGAATGGACCGTTTAAGAGCAATGATAAATTACAAGAAATATCATTTCTTACAATGGAAATCAATCAAAATGTGTTCGATAGGGACCCTGTGGGAAATTTCACATACCTCTCTTTTGCATGAAGGAGAAGAGATCGTCTAGAAACTCCTTTCTCTGTGGATCGTCGCTTATCTCGTACAACTGTAACAATTAAAACATACTCGTTATTTAAAATTTATTTAACCCATATATACCATATAGTTATAAATACTAAACTTACATAGGCCTACAACGTTTTCACCGACATATTTTCTGTGAGATTTCGTAATGGGATTTAATTTAACTCTTTGGACAGATCCAACATCAACATTTTTCCCAGACAAAGAATCGCCAAACTTAATGTTTATTTAATTAACCAGCATGATAAAGGTACATTCACACAGTCGCACATGTTATTCGCCTAAGACAGGATAGTGTAGTAAGTCCTGTGTAACGTTGCGTGACGACCACGTGTCTGCCCGTATGGCCGCTACACGAATATTACATCACTATTGAGCACCTATTAGCTGAGTTAGATTACCGGCGCATGCACCGGGAATACGTTATTAGGTGCATTTAACGTCTTTTTCAGACGAGGTACGAGATGTTAATGACGATGGATGGCAAAGTTAAATAAAAAAAAACTCAAATTAAGTAAAGCTTCTTTACTTAGGTAAATATTCTTCAATAAGCCATACGCATTAGTCAAAAGTACTTTCAACATTGATAGTTCGGTGTCATAATTTCATTTTTATCTTGATTACCTGGTTGACAAAATAATAAAAGATTGCATTGAATGTATGTGATGTTGAAATTGCAGAGTAATGATTTCACACTAAAGAAGCTTCTTTCCCCAACGGTGCTTAGTAATTGAACTCAACCACGAAACAAAGATAAGTGTGTATCGGTGTAATGTGCAAATGTGGCGGACCCCCGCAGACTTGTCATGTTTTCATTCTACTTATGTAGTCGGGAAATAATTGCCCTTGCATCCGCCCGCCCCGGTTACGCGCCCTGCAACTCGATAAAGAGTTTTACTTCGGCGATAAAAATGCAGAAATTACCTTGCGCATAATAAAATTATAACCATTTATTTTTACACCAATGAGTGCAAATTTATGAAGATATTTAAAATTTAACCTAAGGAATGAGACAATATATCTGTATGAGATGTTTTTCCATGGAATCGAGTTAAGTTACCTTAATTGGAAGAAAAACCCAGGGACAGTGACGGCAAGCAAGAATCAATATTATTATGGAAGAACGCAAATTTTATCTGACTGAGTCAATTTGACCTGTCCAAACAGAAGAGCACGCCGCCACAAGATAAAAATTCTGACACAATTAGAGAATCCCGTTAAGTATACTCGACAAAAGTACACATCAATTCCATCCGCTTTACATCGAAATACACGGGCAAAAGTTCAAGCAAAGGCCCATACACGGATTGTGCGAAGTACTTCACCGACGACTTAACTGTACACCTCAAATGATGACGTCATTACGGAGCTCTAAGGAGCTGCATTCCAGCGAGGTGTCATTTTAATTCGTCGGTGTAGTAAATAGTCGGGCAACAGGCGATCAAACACCATCTTATTTGCTTGGGCCGAACAATTACTACGAACCACTTAGCAGGTCGAACTGGGCCGTGGGCAACAACGAAACGCTATTTGACACTTCCTGTATCCGTCTTTTTAATATATTTGTTAAAACTTGCATCACAACAATTAAATTCAAGTTAACTAGGCGCTTTGACTCACAAGCTTAGAGCATGTAATGAGGGTTTGATAAAAACAAGCTATTGTCACGCAGAAGCCATCCATATGACGGTAATGCATTATGCAAAAATTGCATATATTTTTTTAAAAAAACACCTTAATTTTTTCATTAACCCTTCATTAAAATGGACTGTACAATATTTAAACAAATGAAAAGCGCCGATCGTTCGTAATTGGAACGATTTTTTCGTCGTATGCGGCGCTAATCGAAAACGTTCCCTCGTGATTAATCGCGGGGGCGAGTCGAACCCGACAGTGACGATCGTGAAGATTGATGCGACCATCCACTCCGTACCACCAGAAAATATAGACCTCTCACAGCAACAAGTTGTTAGAGACATCCGGTCAAGTTAGTCTGGTCGTGGCAAGAGTCAAGCGGTCATTGGACACGCTAACGCTTATGATCTGGCTATTGACACCGCTCACCTAATGTGACAACACCTGTAGAGTTTGCTAACGAGGGCTAAACATATTGAACCACTTCGTGCATGAGAGAATACCTTACGTATAGTATGGCTACTCATTGATGTCGTAATGGTGAAACGCTTTCATTAAAAAAAATCAGAAGCAGAATCTTATTTTGCAACCAAAGATGTGAGACACCCAAGTGAGAAACTGTGTCTGGCTTCCAATATCCTTTAGAAGAGAGACGACAAAAATGTAGAAACCTAAGAAAAAGTATTCCCTTGATATGTCAATGTTAACCAACCGAGACAAACAGAACTGCCAATGAAATTTTGTCTCTTACGAGAACAATATTTCATCAAACAATGTAAGTTCACAAAGGATTCCGCAGTGAATTCACCACAAAACCAATGAAGCGTTGGAAGGGGATAGATAGGATTATCGCCATATTGGCGGAGGACATGCCAAAACAAAAGAATAAGGACTCGTTGCATGCTATGTAGAGCTTTACTGATAGTATAAATAAGTTTAGGATTGAATTATAACCATACTTTTTGGTTTGCCAAATGTGCTCGATTATCTTGTGGACTTACAAGATAATCGAGTACGAAATAAGAAATAGCGACACCTAGATGAGTTTTTACTACAAAAGTTCTCTTGAGACCGTATAAAAGATAGAGCATATTCATTATGCATTCACATCGCCACAAAACACCTCGCTTTAAATCACTATGAAGATTTAACGGCCACTCGATGTGAACAGTGTTCCTGGACGAATTATTGTATGGAATGACAGGAATTATTATCATAACAGGCAGACCATTGTCGCCCACGGACCGTCAATATTTGAATCACAAAACGAGACGCTAAGCCGCGTAATCTCTATTGTGATGTGCCAATTACCGACTCTCCCCTTCCGCTTGAATAAGTAAATAAAAATATTGTAAAATATCAACACCACGTCATAATAAGTTGCGATAGTATTACTTACGTTGCCCAATTTCAAAATGCTATGCTTGGTTGCAACGTTTTCTATTTTAGTTATGCTGACTACATCACATTAGATTTAACGGCATCTGTTTTTGATTTACATGGGACTTTAAAAAATATTAACATTAGACAGAAGATCCGAGGGCATGTGTCTACGGTAAGAACTGTGGTCAGGTCTATGAAAGATGTCGTAGAATACTATGTAGTTTCTACACACGAATTCTTGCAAACTCATATCTTGTCTGCAACAGACACGACATGCTTTCGTGCCTAGGACCGACATTTTTTTTGTCACTCATGTACTCATGACCCGGCAAATGAACATTTGCATAGACCCTTTTAGCCTTAGGTTTGTTGCTTCACAATTTCAAAGATCCATCTGAGTATAACAATAACAAAGTAATACTTAGTGCAGTCTTGGTACGGTCGTCAATAAATACATATGAATCTGCCTGCAGTCTTGTCATAAAACACATAAAACTATGATTACAATTTATTTGAATGGCAAATATGAATAGCTAAATAAAATGCTGCCAATCCCAAGGCTATCTCGATTGCTTACAATGTTATTTATAACTTTATGATTGCTTAGCTTATTTTATGACTTATAAATACTAATCGTATGAAATGAATTATAGATAATTGAGCATTCAAGTTTATTTTGTTCGTATTCATGCAAGATGCGAGAGATGTTCATTAGGATGTTAGCATGAATTTGCTAGACAGTTATAATTTGAAATTCATTGTTTAATTGGGAAAGGGATGTTATCATGATATGACCATGAAATGCTTGCTACATTCTAGCCGATTTGTAATATGGCTAGTTAGATTGGACCAAAAGTAGTTAGTCAAATATTAATTTGATTTGCATCGGATGAATTTGATCAATATTGACTAAGGTGTTAATGATTATTGTCATTGATTATCTGACCGTATCAGATAATGAAGACGAAACATAAAAAGTCATGTTCTTATACTAACAGATTTTCTTTAAAGGTGTCGTAAAATGTACGTGTGATCTGATCACGAGTTTATGTGACGCTAAACAATGAAAAGGCTACACAAATCGGGACAAGGATTCCACGGATATTATTATTATTGAAAATGACATCTGACGTTCTGTCATCGATGTGGGTGCACAAAGTATGATAGACCATTGTTATATTATTTAGATCGATATGGCTCCACAAGTTTTTATTGCATTGCCACCTTGATGTTGTATTAAATCATTTAATGTTAACGAGGCCAGATTATTGCCTATATCACAGAAAACAAAATTTACTTGTTATCAGTGAAAAACCTACCAGTCTTATAATTTTGAATCCCATAGGCTTCAACCATAGACAATTTGAAAGATATTAATAAGACCATCTTGCTGTCTCAAACGAAGTATGAGGTTGCAGAAAATGGCATGTCTAGGTACACACTTTTCTGGGAATTGGAGATGCTATGTACCATTCGAAAACACCGCCAGAGAAAACCAGTTCAAACTCATTCTCAAAGCAGAATGCAGCGCAGACAAGTGAACCTGACATCAAGTAACAGTTTAGTCGGAGAATCGAGAGAAGTCGGGTGCTAAACACTAGTATATGGACACGCGCGATGCCTCAAGACTATTTCAAATTGCGTGCCATAACTCAACACCGCAATATATGAGATGAACGCAAGTAATATGCCTCACGATTGGATGAGAGCCTTGATTCAGAGATGGCTAGTTTTCACAATGTCGTCGAACCTGCCTTCCTATGCGACTATGTTGATTATGTTCATGAGCATTACACAATTTTTTTTCCTACAATAGCTGTAATGTTAACCTAAGAAATAATCACCGACTAGTTGAGCCCCCGGTTTAGACTCGCGAAGGATATTAATGCTTTCAAGGGTCAATGCATTCTCTAATACAAGAAGATACCTCTGGAGATCTTGAAGTTGTCATTTGAGCAAAAGGGATATTACAATGTTCAAGATTACTTAAATGAAAGGACTGTATGGGGTTAATCTGGCTCAACACAGACCTTGCTGTTAATAATTTTGTAATTATTTATTCCTGCTTATTAATTATGATAATGATATTACTACTATATGTACTAAATTGGTTTGTCTTCAAAACATTCTACACAACAACGTCTTTGTGCCTGTTTTTTAAATGTCAGCTTGATGCCAGGTTTTTTGGAAAAGCACAGTTTGAAATCGTAAGTAAAAACAAAATCTACATTGAAAATATGAAACGCTCTGTGTTAGTCCCGCTAAAACTCGAAAATAGCCCGTCTGGTTTGTCTAATTCCTATTTCGTTTTATTCTTTTTAGTCCGGTCGAGGTTTAGGTAAAAATAAAATTAGAATCGGAAATAAAGGAAAATCTTTTGTACGGGAAATTCAGCTTTCTGTCAAGAGATGGCTTTGGTTGGCTGACAAACATAACGACACATAATTCTATGATATTATTAAGCATATTATTAAGCAAAGAGTTTGGCTGAGCATGACGATGATGATCCAAAATCAGTTTTGTGACCGAAATACCACAAACGCGTTGCGAACCCGCGCCACGGGTAGCTGGTAACTTAAGTCCGGCTTCGAATCGGGAAGATAAGGATGAGAAGCCACAGTTTTCTTGGTTGTCGATCTTACTAAATCGATGTCGTTAGTAACTTTGAAATAGCACATGTTATTCTACAAGAGTCACAAAGGCATAACAAGCAACATTATATGTAACACTTTATGGGAAAAGCTTCAAAATGTTTGAAAATACAATGCATGCTATTGTATCGTTATTGACGCATAATGGTGTCGATTTGAGAATGGTTAACAAAACTCAGCTTTCGCAAATACATACTGTTTTTCCACTTAGGGTGACAGGGGCAAATTTGCCCACGTTTGAGCTATTGCCGCGGCTCTGGATGTACGAAGGTTTAGATTCCGGGATTAGAACCTGCATCTCCTGCGTTAAAGTCGAGCGTTTAAACACTATATCAGGGACGTTAGTACCAAGTGCCCTTATAAATATCTTCGAGTAATCCGTCAAAAAAACAAGATGTTTGGCTATCACTTTGCATTTTACAAAGTTGCATTGTTATTGCTTGTCCTATTTACCGATATCGTACCTTCTGTACCTACAATGCTGCCACCTTCCGTTGGCATTAAAAACACGATTGATAAACGAGTCATAAAACGGTATTTAAGTGCTCACTGTATGCGTTAGGTTTTATCTATTTTGTGAATGCTATCGGAGTTTTATTTGCACGACTCTATTCCATTGTCTAACGGTTTCATAAGCAATGCAATAACAGTAACAGCAAGGGCCAGACCAAGACTTTTATGGCCAAAATTTGCCTTCCTACCTTCGACTCGACCTCGTATACTCCACGCGACCTCCATGCTCTCCATTCCACATCACAATGATCACACCACAATACCTGCCGTCGCACAGGAACATGGGTTCCGTACGAACATGGGCGCAATTTGTCTATGGACTGCGCTTCTCGGCGCCTTATGAGGATAGTCTCTAGATCTCTCTTCATTTTCACAAATACGAGTTGGGCATGCGCACTGAGCGTTCCGCACAAAAAGCATTTAATTTTGTGAAGGAACTACAAAATAACGGATTTTTCCCTTCACTTGTGCTATAAACATAAACATAAACATTTACATACAGGCACATACATTGCTTCTGGCCCCTCACTAGGATACCCTGTGTCGTGGGAACCAGAATCAGTGACGTCGCACACATATAAACATCCAAGACCTGTTTTTTTCTGTATCCCCAGCAGGGGATCGAACCCGGGACCTCTCGCATGGTAGGCCGAGCTACAACCGCAACCCCACAGAGATCGTCGGTAGACCTGGTTTCGTGCCAAAGTTCATGATTCTAGGTCAGCTGGAATTACCTTATAGGTTTTGATTCCTTTGCGAGTATCAAGCAAATTCAGCAAATGTTTATAAATTAGCGGCATGAACTGCCGTACCTCTTGACTTCGTTGACCAAAAAGTCTCATTTTTTCAGAGGTCCAAACGAGCACCGACTTTAGGAACTGATATTTATTTTTAATTTGATAGCTCCACTCGTTCCTGAGAAAAAGGATAACTTGACAAACAGAGAGACGGAAAGATCGGAAACGAAGTGATACTATTTGGGTTGTTTGTAATAACTAACTTAGCACACTTCTATCATACTGAATGAATGAATGGTACTGTACTATTATTTACCTTTACCTAAGCACATAGGCCTACCACGTACCTTTCGGCGTTTTAAATATATCATTTCCATACTGGCTTTGCTGGCAGAAATAACTTTTTAGAGACAAGCTTGCCTTTGTACTGGATTTGTCTGTGATTTGTTGTGTTGTGTGCAATAAATATATACGAAGTGAGGATGCAAATCGACCGCTACCAATCCACCGCAGCGCGCGGAGAATCTATAAAATTTCTCATGATGTAAAGCGCAGACGCACAATCGCGAATAAACTCACAATAGTCTTTCATCACTGCAACGAGTGGATTCGCAACCGATATCCGAACGGCTCGACCGCAAAACTGATTGTCAGTCACGAACCGAGACTATTCAGGTCTTCAGAAACAACCACAATGGAACTCTAACCTTTAATCCAACGGATGAAGGGCTGAGGCGAGAAACAGGAGATAATTGTCATTGCTAAAATGTCAAGTCAACATTGCGATATAAATAGGCATCCAAAATGGATGAGTGCCACCATGTACTACTTGACAAAAGCCACATCACATGCCTTTTCTACGAGTATATTACAAGTTGAAACAGTTTTAGACAGAACCACAAACGAGATGCGTTACGCTAAGTGCTTTGTCGAAAACAATGCCTCAATTGATAGAGTCAACGTCCAGTTTCGAAATCCAAGTGCTAACTGGTCGATATAGCGGATGGTTCTGGTTTTGCCACGGAGTAAATAAATGGTAGACGATCACAGAGTCATCGTGTGGCCACAGAAGGAAGCAGTAGTATGTATGGCACTTACAAAATAAATTGAAGAACTAGGTTGGTTGAGGAACTGCAACAATAAATGACGTAATTAAAAAAATAATTAAAAAACCTGTCTGTAGTACACAAAAAAGCATAAAACATGCAGATAAGACTTCACGTTATTATTAAGATTCGATAAATGTATTATTGTACAGAATTAAATTAAATTACATTTAAATGTATTGAGATGTGCTTTTTAGTGTACTGCAGTCGGTTTTTATAATTATTTTTAATTACGTCATTTATTACCTGCCTTTTAAGTACAAAATTACGAAAAATCTGTAAATGCTTCGTTTAAATTCATAACTTGGGCAAATTTCTCTACTCGCCTTTCAAATCCCTTTATTTTGAAGCCCCCTGGAGGGTCTTGAAAAAAGTTCTTTGTTCCACCAAGCGCATAAAATCAACCATTATTTTTATTTTATGTACGCAGTAACACTCGTGCTATCAAGACAAATCCAATGAAATGACGTATTATTTATCAAAATGCGTCAATCCGTTGAGTAGTACCGAGGACACACAGGAACAGACATACATACATACATATATACATGTCAAACACATAACCCGTCTCTTTTTAACATCGCTGAAGTCGGGTATGGGATTTGTTTAGCACATTAGTTATGGGCCATACATTAATGAAGAATTAGTGTTATTTGACATAATGTTAGCACCAATTCTCTATTCTTCTCTTTATATTACGCTACATTGTATAGAGTTTACCCATTCTCATTAAATGTTGCTTAAATCTATTTGTTATGTTACGTAGTCCAAGTTCTAGCTATAGTACTATGATAGCAACATTCGGGTCAATCCGCCTAACGATTCACTCGTTCTGTTCTTTTTTTGCACAGTTAACTACAGTTCAGTTCAGTTCAGTTCAAAGATTTTTATTCATAGTAGCATAAAAATTGAGACTTAACGAACGTCATAAGAACATAATCAACCAAGCATAATATAGCATTAAGTAGGTGCCTAATTATTACATGGGTTGCAATAAAAGTCCACTTTTATTTCGCACAATAAAATGATTTGAACATAGTCATGGTACTAATAAATTGGTCATGTCTTAGTTAAAGTTACATAGAACCAACATACTTTTGATAATAAATCAATGTAGTTTACCAAAGAAAGATAAATAAGTCAGAGATTTTTATGTATTAATAATAATTTAATCTGTCCCCGCTGAGAGTTTCTGGTCTTTTTGTTTTATTTTTAAGATGAGTAAATATTTTTGACGGGTTTTAAAATTTACCATACATTTTTACATTTCTTCTAGCCCAACACTAGGATATCCTATGTCGTGGGAACCAGAAACAGTGACGTCACACATCCAAGATCTTTTTCTTCTTTCAAGGGGTTTTTTCTTTGTCCCCAGAGGGGTTGAGCCCGGGACCTCTCGCATGGTAGGCAGAGCCACAGAGCTCTGCATATGTCGTCAAAAGTCAAAGGTTCCTAATAAACGTGCTATTCACTAACTCAACGATGTGGAAAAGTGATACTGTAGATATATTTGACAGCAACAGTATACCTATAGCTGTTAATGTGATGTGTATTTTAATTTAGCGAATGTGGAAATGGAGGCGGGAGGTCAAGCGAATGTGAAATAACAACGGTTTCAAGACAAAGTCACCTGTAGATGGCAAACAGCACATGCAACGGCATTCGACCCATTGTCGGCATTTTACTGCGAATTTGTTTATGTGCGTATTGCGTTATAAACTAGCGAACTTGAATCAATGAAATGTTATTTCAATTTAAACGCCACATTGTATTCAATTATCACCTTGGGGAAGTACGTTGGACGGTGAAGCGATTTGGTAAATACCTTTAGTGCATGTATTTACTGTACTTGTAACATTTACGAATCACAAATTCTCAAAGAAGTTACAAAGTTGAAAGAAAAATGGTCACTTACATAACTTCATTGAGATTATACGGGTGCCTTTTCAATAGCTGACCAAATTTTGAGGAATAATAGTACTGTCATTTCGAACAATTTACCCCAATAGGCGCTATGATCGGAAAAGAAAAGAATATATAAATGTCGCTCTGTATTACAAAATAGATGAATCCTGTATTTCATTGATTTAAAGGGAAACTAACTATGCAGTAATGAATATCCCATAAAGAAATAGTTAAATACATAAATATATTTTGTTGTTTGCACATAGATAAATGCCGAAATAATCTGCCCCTCAGCCAAATAACTTCCCCCAATAGAATTATTCCGGGCAAATAATCGGATAATCGGGCAAAAACAATGTTTGCCCGTGGTCATCGCCACTTCTTAGTGCCCGCCCCTCCCTTTGATGTCCAATTAGATGGACAATTTGGGGCTAGCGAGTTATCTGCGCGAGTGTACTCAGCCCAGTGGACGAATGGTCTACCGAATTAAGGGGATAGCAAATTATTGTTAGGCGGTAGTTTTCTAGTCGCTTCGTATAATGACGAAAGTAGTTAGTAAGAACAAACCTAAGCTTGGAGTTTTAGACAGGTGTCTATAACAATTATATGTACTTGTGTACGTGAGCCGAAAATTGCGAGGAAAATCGTTCCCAGTTCTTTTAATTCACAATGACTATTCTGTACTAACATCTACTGAAATGTCGAAGGATTTCTAATTTTTTAATTTTTGTCATATATATATATAATATATATGTGGTGTATTGTGGTCCGTCTGTATTCCTTCTCTCGGCCTAATCTTGTCCGATAATTGCGGCGCGTAATGCAGGCTTTGTGCGGATTCTGGGCGGGCGGATTAAGTCCCCCCTCCACCACTTACTCCCGCCCGCCCCGCCGCCGCCCAGGCGGTTGTGGGAGATTGGACGAAGTTGCTCGTCGATACCCGTAATAATTACTAAACTTCGTTCAGTCTGAAAGGGAAATCATTTATTCTGTGCATATTGATCACGTAAAATGAAAATTACTGGCTTAACTGCGCCTCTGCCACCACCTTGGGAAAAAGCGTGACCCTATGCTGCTGTTCCACATTCAATCTTCCAAAGACATTCTTGATCTTGGAAATATGGCTTTATGTGTTAGAAAATTTTTAGAATCGAATATCTGAAGCAGACTGTCGCAGAAATCACTTTATTTTGTCGAGTTTATTTCTACTAGATGTAGCTTTAAACCTTTTCCAACCATACACTACAAACTTCACATTTTCCTCCATTTATAGGGAACATCCAATTTTCTCTTTTCATGAAATCTTGAACGTCCTCTGAGGCGATAAAACGAAATTATCGAGTGTGAAAAGAGCCTATTACCGGGGAGCCAACCAAAAATAATTGTCCTAGCTTTTACTGCAATATGAAGACTGCGAAAAGTTTCTTAATTTTTTTACCAATTTCAAAAAAAGGAGGGTTCTCTGTGCCGTTGTATTTTTTTTACTATTTGTTAACCCAAAATTGGAATTTATTTATGAACCGATTTGAAAAAATATTTATTAACTTGAACCTTCAGTATGCTCCCATTTTTAAAATATTATAAATCTGTCTAGAAGTTTGTTTTCTAAATAAAAAACTGGAATTGTAATATCATTAATGTGAACAAAATTGCGAATTTGCATCCCTGTAACTTTTCAGTAAGTAGGTAAGTAAGTGTATTTATTGGTTAATTGTAAAGTTACATGTCATTTTATCATTGAATGTCATTAATTAATATAATTAGGTACACTTTAATATTAATAAAATAAATTTCATGCTTAGGTACATAAAATAATAAAACGAGTCACGTCCGAAAGTAGCCATTAATGCTGTAGTAGGTTCCCTTCAAGAGCTGGTCTTTCAGTTGTTTTGAAAATATGGCATCACTACCTACTTGTTTAATTTCATTGTTCACTGTTCAATAAATTCATCATTCATTCATTCATTCATTCATTCAGTGGTGTATACGGTGACTGTCATGAGATGAATTCTGGCCACAAGTACCTTAGGTACATGTTTTTATGTTGTGTAATATGTGTGGACTTGACTGTCAGAAGACAGATTTCGTAGCCAGTCTCGTTTTCATGTATATAGACGATATTCGAATCCCGACCGGAAAAAAATGATGTAAAATAGGTAGGTGCTGCCGATTGATAACATCGCTTCAGATAAATAAATCAGGCGAAAGGTCAAAAATAAAATACGAAAAACAAAATGGTCGCTAATCAACAGATAAGTACTAAGAGAGGGACAGAATACTTGCCAAGAATGAGCCATCACAGCAGCGACGGGAATCGGCTAACAATACGTTGACCGGTCGAAACGTGGCGTGGACATTAGCGGACAGTCGCGACCGCGTCTGCGCACGCGCATACAGGGTTAACTGATGACTATAATATGTCGTGGGCAAACGTGGGTCGACCAGCAGCCAGATGGGTTTACGACATTACCAATATAAGTTGAAAAAATAATTCACCAAGTTTTAGTAAGTACATTTAAATCTTAAAAAAACACTTCAAGGCAAATTTATTTCTCCCTGGTCGGCATGCGAATGTTGTCTGTACACACAAAAACGAAGTAACGAAATCTGGGCCTCGAGTCACGTGTAGAACTCGAATACTCGGCATTTTGCGCCCTTGAGAGCAATTGATATGCAATTGCTATTCGAGTTTCCATATGTGACTTGTAGCCCTGTCTTTTGACAGTCAAGTCAAGTTGAAAAGTCACATGCAGGAAAACAATCATATGCAATTTTGTATTTATGGATGGCATCATAATTTCAGTTTTCTTTTTTTAGAAATTTTTAATATGAACAAAGACCAAATTGGAAGTCTACTCTTTTGAACATTTTCTTTTATCAAATCGTATCGTAAATAATACAATTTTCGGTGTGACGAACATAAAAAAAAAAAAACGAATCGAGTATCCCCCTCTTTTTTTATTCGGTTAAAATGAGGAGCCTTATTCCCAGCAGCAGCAGTAATGAACTGCTGCCATCATTTGCAACAATTTTGACCCCTATATCAGGTGTGAGTTAATAATTTTCAAGTTGCTTACCCGCAAAAAATAACTCCCATACAGGAGAGAGCATGGCTCAAAATTTGCGTATGGTCACACAGTGGTTATTTTATTGCAAAAGAACCTAGAGGCTATTAACCAGGGGCTGAATTTTACAACGTGCAAAGTTCCACACTACAATGTAGTGACAGAAGTATTCTACTACAGTAACCCTGTATTGTAAAACAACCAGCCAACCACCATTGCGAGTAAACTCATTCACACATGCAGCAACGCACAGACAAACATTGTCTTTGTGTGCGTCATAATTAATAACCATGTCCGCAAAAGCTTAAGGCTTGGCTTTGCGGACGGAGTGGTAAACGCGACCATCTTGGGTGATTTATTTGTATAAAGTTAGTTTTCTAGAACCTCCAGCATTAAAGGCAGGAAAATTCCGTTGATTAGGAAAATAAGCTATGGATCACAAGTTACCTCAACACAATACGAGCAGAATCCAATACTTCAATGGTTTTTTGGATTGGTATACGAAAATGTTGATTTAAAGTAGTTTTAAAGAAAATGTAGATATTCTTATATCATAATGAAAAGTTGGGTTTGATAACTAAAATTTGTAACGTAATACAGCAATTTCGTGCTATCGCTTTGCTTTTTCAAGCCTACGAATAATTAAAAAATGTGCATTCTTAAATAAACTATAGCGGCTTTGCCAGTGCCTTTATTTGCACCTGCGCGCGCATCGCTGGGGTGGCGGGCGGAAAAACGAAACCAGCGCGCCATTTTCCGTGAATATTTCTTGACGTTTTCGTAGTGTGGTAAATTATTATAAAAACTCCCTCGCAAGTGCGTTGAAAAAACGTCGTATGAAACACGTGTGCATTGGCTAACTCTTCGCGATCCACAGTGGCTCGCCCGAATAAAACCGCCTCGTGTATAAAATCACTAACTTCGCACACTTGTATCACTGTGTACTATTAACATGGAATTTAATATTTATGTCGCTTTATGCTCTGAGTTGACTGGCTCGGATACACCGTATGTATGCCGTTCAATTTGTAGGTACCAAGCGAGCGTTTCTCGCGTGTATTTGCAGGCGTGGATGCTACAAACTTGCGGTTATTGAACCCAACATATTGCTTGACCATAGGTGTAAGGTGTAAGGGCTCTTCTCCCTCACACCACTAAGGGGTATAGCAATATGTTGGCTATCTGTAGCACTAGTTTTTAGATTTGTATTTTTTAAGGATATTTTTCAATTTCTATATAATAATAAATGTACCTAGCCCATTAATATTCCCACTGAGGTGCAAAGGCCTCAATGAGTAAGATTAAGCCATTCTCCACCACGCTGGCTCAGTGTGGGTTGGTGGAGGGGTTTTACGACCACTACCACGTAGCGATAGTAGCCGGGACCTACAGCCTAACGTGTCATCCGAAACACTGAACGTCCGATAAAATGTACTTAAGAAAAATTTATTATCTCATTGGTACACGGTCAGGTTTCGAACCTGCACCTCCTGTGTGAGAAGCAAGCGTGAAGACCACGAAGCTCTTATCTTATCTAAATACTATTTTTATGTATTTTATGAACCACAATTGCGGCTTTTGACCATTCGCAAAAAAGAATCTACCCATAGCCAATGCTCTAAACACAGCAATGTCTATGGAAAGACGCTAATTTCTTATGAATTCAGACGAGGTTTTCTTTCATTTCCTTTTTTGAAAGCGAGTGAGAAGCGAGTAAGAAAAAAAAAACTACCTTACATTCTGAGAATTTTAACGACATGTGACGAACAATTGAGTCAGTAGTACTTTTTATAGGCACGACTAAATCAGTAGCTAGATAGATACGTACTCCATAATCTTGTTTGGAAAGGTATGTACCTATGTAAAAATACTTCAATAATCTGTGATGAAATTAAGGCTTTTAGACAAAATTGGGTTTCGTTAAAATAAGAAAAGCAATAGGTATTTTTAAAAGCTTTTATTTAGTTTTACCCGATCCGGGCTCTGCCCGTCTGTCTATCTGTAATCCGATCTTGCAAATTAAACTTTGCATGCTGTTGTCTCATGAACCGTTATAGTTAGGGAGTTGTTTTTAGGGTTAGGGCGTACCTGAAGGTTTAGGTTTAGGGTTAGGTCTAGAGCGTACCCGAAGGGTGCCAAACGGGACCCTATTACTAAGCCTCCGCTTTCCATCCGTCCGTCCGTCTGTCGGGTTACCAGGCTGTATCTCATGAACCGTGATAGTTAGGCAGATTAAATTTTCACAGATGATTTATTTCTATGGCCGCAATAACAACAAATAAATAAAAAAACAGAATAAAATAAATATTCAAGGGGCTCCCATACATTATGAATGCACCTGGTTACGTACATGGAGTGTGAAAGTCGCCGTAATAACTTTGTAAATAACATTTTACTATGTAAAATCCAAACTATTCACTCCACACCATCCCTAGCATTGTGCGGTGGTACGGAACCCTTCGTGCGCGAGTTCGAGTCTCACTTAACCGTTTTTTTTTTACAGAATGTGGATTTCTGTTGCCGCACCAGCAAAAAATAATGATCTATACGAGATTTCTTAGGTTAAAGGGGGTCCCCATACAAGAGACTTTTTTTAATATCGAATTCAAACTCTAACTCAAATCATTTATTGTAAACAGGCTAAAATAATTCACTTTCACAAGTCACACACTTATACAAAAATGAGAAAATTAAAAATAAATCAAATATGATCAACTAAACAAAGAAGGGTTCATAACTGATTATGGTTTGAGTTTGAAAACGGAATTTTCCCTTCCAAATGGTGATTCATGGCTGAATCTCGCACAGGAGAATTAAAACTTCATTGTATGTGTTTGTTTAAATGTAAATGTTTATGTTTGCCACGTGATATCAGAAACCCTATCATGATTCAAATGTGATCGTATTTTTCGCGCGTGTTCACATGGTTGTGGTGGCGCAATTGGTTAAGTATCGGTTTCGTAATCTCAGGGTTCAGGGCTTGTATCCACGTACGGATATAATCTTCGCCGTTTGATTATGGGTTCTAGGGCGGAAATAGTTATTTATGTCACAAGGGAGCAAAATGATGTATTTACGGCGAGGACGGTACTTACATTGAATCCAGAGTGAAGGGAAGGATTCTACGATAGAATCCTGAGCGTAATGAAGGATTCAAGCGTTAACGCCCATGACGAAAATAATTTTGTTCCTGTGTGACACAGCTTTTTTCACACCGACTATGAGGAAAATTTAAATTAAATGCTCTAAAAAATTAAATAACTTTACTTGGAATTATACTTTCACCACTTTTACAGTAATCGAACAACGTAAACAAAACTTTTTTTTTATAGTGGCGGATTGTGAAGGATTAGCATCACCACAGATAAAATATTCCTGTGTACTTTTATTAATGTGTAAAAATAATCGAATCGAATATTATAATGTTTTCGGATATCAATATTCATTATATCATAATAACATACATCGATAGTTTAGATTTCAGTAAAAAAAAAAAATATGTGACTTTTTTTTTAAATATGACGAAAAATTCATAAATTTGCATATAACGTTGTTAAAGTTAAAACTTCAAACATGTTCGTTTTAATTCGACTACGCCATCGTAGTCGATTGTTATGTAATTTCATAATAACATTCGATTATTTTAATCTATGCTCATTGCGTAAATGCTACATGGCAATGAATAAATTAAAAAAGTAGCTTGAACAGAAAAGTAGCATTTTGCTCCCTCTCGTCGTGGAGCAAAACTTACTTTTCCGAATGAAAGGTGTGAAAAATTATATTCCTAACTCGTTTAAAAAGGCTTTTTACGAACCTCGCTACGACTACGCTTTCGGCTCGTGTCTTAAACTTCTCGGTTCGTGAATTTGCAAACTCGTGGGAAATGTACTATTTCACACCTTTCATTCACATATTTCGAAAAAGTAAGTTTTGCTCCACGACGAGAGGGAGCAAAATGCTACTTTTCTGTTTAAGCTACTTTTTAATTTATTCATTGGCATGTAGCATTTACGCAATGTACCAATTGAATATAGACCTTAATGTACTTACACAGATCTTAATAAAATAATCGATTATAATTTCATCGTAATAGATAAAAAACCAACATGTTTCAAGCAAATTTATGAATTTTTGGTAATATTTAAAAAATACACAATAAATTATTTGTTTTACTGAAATAAAAATTATCGATGACTGTAATTGTGATATAATGAATATTGATATCCAATACTATTGTAATATTCGGTTCGATTAATTTTACACATTGGTAAATGAGCATAGGAATATTTTATCAGTTCCCTAATCCTTCACGATCCACCATTATAAAAAAAAGTTTTGTTTTCGTTGTTCGATTACCGTAAAAGTGGTGAAAGTATAATTCAAAGTAAAGTTATTTCATTATTTTTAGAGCATTTTATTTCAATTTTCCTCATAGTTTGGTGTCAAAAGTTGTATGTGTCACTCAGGATCAAAATGATTTTCCTCATGTGCATTAAACGCTTGAATCCTTCGTTACGCTCAGGATTCTATGTAACGCCCTCGCCATAAATACATCATTTTGCTCCCTTGAGACACAAATAACTATTTCTTTATGTTTATTTTTTATTATTTTTAGTGGTTAATGATTAATGTACGATGATAAAAGACCCCTCGGGTGCGAGTCCGAACTTGACCGATTATTTATTTATAAATCAACTTAGTTTCAGTTTAGATTGACGGAATTATCTTTTGAGAAAGGCTACCTGGCTACCCAACTAAAGCATTTTTATGGATACGATAAAGCGGGTACGAAAGCAGTTAGGTGTATAGATAGTGAAGATTCATAAAAACCACTCCAACGCTATAAAAATATTCGAAATTATCCGACTGAGATAAATCAATTGGGATACAAAGGGCTCAAAATCCGATCATTGCGATACGAATAATGTCGTTATAACGTCGTCTTTTTCACACATTATCCAGTAATAAAAAATACACTGTTAATCGACTTACAACTTCAATATTCTCAAATATAATAAAACCATACCATTCATTCATACAGTGCTTTTAGGACTGATTCTAATTCATTAGAAACAAACGACATATTTATCATTGGTGTAATAATTAAAAACAAAATTAAGCACATTGTAGCATACTCTTTTGACGACCCGAATGACCGAGTCGGCAGTGACCCTGCCTACGAAGCCAAGGGTCCCGGGTTCGAGTCCCGGTTGGGTCAAATATTTGTTTCATGAGAACGGATGTTTGTACCTTAGTCATGGTTGTTTATTTATCTAAGTATATTATTTATCTAGTACCCAAGATACAGGGAATCCTAGTTTGGGGCTAGATCAATGTGTGTAAATTATTATCTTTGTTTTGCAAGCCGACTGGCTGGTTAGTTTGTTTTTTGCTCGGAATTCAAGTCTAGTATTCTACTGTCACGACTCTTGGATCGTCCCTCTTCACTATTTTCTTGAGCTCCGAGCTGAAATCACGTACTTGTTCATTAAACTTCTGTAAAAATGTATAAATAGTATTCCTACTGTTAATTTGTGTAGCTGATTGCTGTCCCCAACGTCTCTGTCTCTTGGGTACGTATTTGTCTAGCTCGTAGTCATTTCTAGTTTCTGTCTGTAAATATCTCTGTGTCTCTCTATCCCTACAGCTTCTGTCTCGATTACAACGCACTTGATAGCTAGCTAACCTCGAGGCTTTCCGCCGCGGCATCTCCGTGCGACGATGGTCTACGAGCGTCAAGGAGCGCTGTAATCACTTTCACATCAAGTTCACAGACTTGTCTGATCTTTTCAGGGTTCCTCTGCACACCCTTGTTTCCCGGTACCTGGCACTTTCGCACATCTCTGTTTCCTGGCTCCTGGCATCTTTCCTGCACATCTCTTGCTTAACCTGGGTCTTCTGGAGGACGCCACGACGAGCCCTCGAAGACTTCGCATCCCTACTGAAGACCTGCCAGGGGAGTCTCTCTCCAGGACTTCAAATTTAACCACCTGAGTTCTATGAAACCCGCACCCTAGCCGCGATATCTCTACTTGTAAATAAACCTTGTAAATATTGTAACTATTCGTTCTCCTTAGTAAGGGAATCTCTACCCGTTTCAACATTAATATACAGCATTCCACAGCTTAACGATATTAATTTTATATCAAAACTATAATTAAATTCATCGTAAAACATCAGAGAAGTTATCAGCGGAACCTTTTATAAGCCATTTAAAATTCATATCAATCATTTACGGTTCATTTATCTATTTTATTACATTTTTATATTGTTTCGGTCGGATGGATTAAGTTTAGATTTTAAAATCATTTTAAATGAGGTTTGATGAGTTCGAAAAATGCCATTATTATTGTGCTCGATGATCGTAGGTAATTAATGCCAATAAGACAGCATGTTATTAAATGCAAAATTAGACTATATTATTTAAATTATAACCTACAGATTGGAAACTCAAAAAGACGTCCTATTTCAGTTTTCAATCTTACTTATGCTTATGATAAGAACGTTCTCGGTCTAAACTGTTATTTTTCAAACACCTATCAGCTAATATCAACTAAATACATCTCAATCTCGTTGAATTAATTTAAACGAAAAATATTAATCGGCTGTTGTTAATATTGATAAGGCAGTGTATATTAGTTTATTTAACAACTTCTTAGAATAAATTAAGAAAAGATTTGTTATTATAGTTGTTTGTTCTATGTCATTGATTTAATTAATGACAATAAAACAATCAACTATATTAGTTAATTATGTGTACAGATAAGTTGTATTAATACCAGATATCGAAGCATCCTTTACGAGTCGGAACTTGTTTGTTTATAAAATGACTTGCCAACTACCCTCAATCATTTCAAAAGCTATATTTATCCGTACGAAGGTACCTATAGCGGATTCGTTCAAAAAAAACAAATAAAATAAAACTTGTGTTCACATTGCACACACTGCTTTTGGCTCTTGCTAACTCACTGGAGCAAATGCTTTGCGTTAAAATTATCATCAAAACTTTTTTTTTCCAAAATCCCAACTCCTGTGTTGCACAATTTATAGCTATTATGTTGTGCTTTTACCACCCCACTTTGGGAAAAGGCTCGGCGCTTAGTACCTTCTTCAGTCAAGAGACGATCTACGTAGGTAAATGGCTAAAGCTTAGCCTTGCGCGTAGCCGGGTACAGGCCTGTGCTCCTCAGTGGGGACATTAACGAGCAAATTTTTTGTACGGTACCTTCTTCTTATCCACTTCAAAGAAGTTTGGCATCTTGGGCGAGTCGTTCGGCATCGAGGGCTGCTCCTCCATCAGCGAGCTTAAAAAACTCATAAACTCCATCGAACTCATCTAAGTCACTCCCGTCAACTACAAAGACCAGCCAAACACCTTTTAATTAAACTCAACACAAATAAAACAAACAGTAAAATTATGAGCGATGGTCGGCGAGCAATCACGTGCAGATGAGAGATGGCGCGAAGCCAGACGTCTTGCCCCTGCCAACATCCGATATAAACTAAATTGAAAATTGGAAACAAAATGCGATGGTCGAATCTTGATATGACAATAATACCTGCGACAGAGCTATACGACATCCACAAGTGCGAAAGAGAGAGAAAAGGCGCTAGACAGCTCCACCCCTGAGCTGGCGGCACAAGGGTTGTCGCCAGACGTGATCACTCCAAAAATTTAAATACTACCTGCTTCGTATAAATAACGAAATATCTTCAAACAATTCTGAACCTTAATTCTTCAAGCCAGATTACAAAATTGAGGTGGGTAATTTTGTACATATCCCATTTTAAGATGGTTCATTTTTAAGTTATAATTATAAATAGCAAACGCGTGGATACAATGAGAATAACATTCTGAGAATTTAGCCGGTTTTAAAATACACTTTGATGATTGAAAGACACTTGAAATGTGTTTGAGGACATTGCTAATTTTTTTACTGGATCCATTCATAATACTTTTTCAGGGCAACAGTGTTTCAGATAAACAATTATGGCAATGGTAACAACGAAATCATATCTTGACATTTATCTAGCACAAAGTCCGATCAGACAAAAAAATGCTTCAAGAGAAGATCCTGCAAATGAATATGTTTAAACGTTTGGCAAATTAGTCCAAACCACAAACAAACATTACAGAAATCTCAATTATGGTCTGTCAAATTGTCCAAAAACAGTTTGGGGATTTCGAATCCCACATCAGCGTAAACCCCACGCGAATTCACCCTCAAATGCGCAGGGTGCTACAATTTATAGTTTGCTAGAGTATTATTTCGTCGTTTCACAAATAATCAATTAAAATCGCCTATTGAGAATGTCGTGCTAGGGCGAGCGTATCTCGTTATTGATATCTTTATAATTCTGGTAAAGTGGGTAAAATCCGCCATACGGGTATAGCTGATACGGGTGGTTAAGAACCGTTTCTGTTGTTGTGACAGGTTTCTCTGGTCTGTTAAAAGGGTTGTTTTTGACAGATATTTGAATGGGGTGATAAATACTGATCGATTGTCATTTATACACATAGATATATCGGTAATCAGACGAACCAAAAGTCCAACAAGTGAATAAACACAGCAAACCGGCATTTCTTTCTCACGTTAGTATGGAACGAAATTCACAAGCTTACAACTTGTGTGTTACCACAATCAGAAAGTTCAATTTCAATTAGTGATTTCTAAATTGCCACCGAATGGGTGCCAAGCAACTGACACCGGCGTAGGGGCAGGCTGAGACGTCGATGGCGATGGCGGGATCACCTGGACAGGGTTTCTGCTTGTCTGGGTGGAGGTATCACAAGATAGGAAAGAGTGGTCTAAGAAAGGAAAGGCCTTTACCTAGCTGGTACACAAATCAGGCTGGAAAAAATATATTTTTAAATGGTGCACCCAGAATTGCTTTAAATTCCCAGAATTACATCGAAGTCGGTTTTCTCTAACAACCCACATTGCAATTATAACTGTAACAGAGCCGATGACGCCACGTAATACCCATAATAGTCTACAATGACAATGAAGCGGAAACTCGATATTGTTCTGTTAGCAGCACACTAGCATGGCACTGAACTCTCTTGTCTTGAGAATAAAAACGTTCAGAATGCAAGCTTTGCTGATAGTACTAACATCTTGGGGAATCAAGAATGCACCGCCAAAGGAACGAAATGACGTACTTCTGAGAAAAGATTCGACACGGTGACGTCATCATCCCTTACCGTACCACCATGTGTAGAAATAAGGGCAGATTTCATCATCATTATAGGGTCCGATTCAGTTTATAAACGGCTTTAACTAGCTAGTCTAGCTTAATTATAAAGTTTGACTTAAACTTATTGCTTAAAAATATTTGCACCTACCTACGCATTTGGTACATGTAAGACATAAAACCAGAGAAATTTAAATGTTACCAGTACGTCTCTCCCAGTCGTTTAAAGGCTACAAATATTAGTATTTCCATTCCAACAATAAAATCTGTCCAATGATAAATTCCTTAAACCAGTGACCACGATCCCAAAAATACGATCCGAGAGTTGCATTACCTCTATTACCGTTAGGACACACGGTGTGGCTCAGAAAGGTCCGACCATTGTCCCTTCAGGGCTTTGTTTCAAAATAAATTCACAGGCTCAAATTCCCCGAATAGCCCCAATATCTATTCACTTCCTTTCCGATAATAAAATAAAGATGCCCACACCATTGTTTGAATATTTCGAAATTATAATCGCTTTGAAAGCACATCGTTTTTGCGATAAAAATTCGACTCCGAATGCTGGCGTTGTATGCCATTTATTGCTTTTAGATATTATTGTGTTTCTATTCTATAAGCACAATGTGGTCAATATTTGGAAATTCATTTCAGTACTCAGTTATAGTAGGTACCTACAAAAACTACGGAGTATTACTCTATCTGTCCTATGCGAAAGCTAGGTAGATAAATCGTAATGCAGACAGGATGCAATACTTATCTATGAAAATACTAACATCGCAAGCATTTAAATAAGCAACAACAAAACAATTACGAATGGATGTGTTTATCACGAGCCTATGAAAGTAATGACTTTTGTAATTAACATTCTTATTGTCGACATTTAGAATGAACCCACCAATAAGTACGCATTATCATGGCGTTCCATATATGTAACTTTCTTATCTTTGAGGTAAAACCTGGACGAATCGACGGTCAATCATGTTACGTAAGTACATTCTGCAGAAGGTATAGAGTAAACCTATAATTTAGCTTCTAAGAAACGCCTTTCTGGTTATCGTGCGTTATTATTTACCGACATGGTTAATGGTATTGAGCTAGGCAATTTTAGTAGTGTACAATTCATAGTAAATGCTGTTATACCAATATCAAAACGTTCATTTAATCGGAAAAGTATTGCTAACTTAAATCACGTTTCTCTAAAAATTAAGGTCTACGACTCTCTTAATTCAACAGACTACTGTTGATAGTACTGTTATTTTGTCAAAATCTGGGCGTCATAATGAAAACACAGAATCTCTACCGATAAAATACGACAGGCATTCATTCATCAAATCGATTTCAATCACCAACATGAAGGTGACTCAACAGCACGTTCTAATTACTCTATAACCCCTATAGGCCCTAAAATTAGTCCCTGCGAGACCCCTCGAGTCTATTGAGTCTTCTGAACGATGTAATAGTGTGGCCAGATAATTAAATCGTCGAGCGATAAATCTCCTCTCCCCGTGAGAACTTGCATGTTGTTGACCATCAATAACTATTGACAATGCAGTTGCAATTTGCAGTAATTAAAGGGATGCACCCGAAACTGTCTGAATTCGCTCAGTTTTGGATTAAGTACTTTATTTTGAGGGTATTCTTCAAGTTATAAAGATGTGTTTGCTATTATGTTTAAACGTAAGTTTAAACATGGATCTTTACAGAACCACTACACTATTTTACTCCAGTATGAAAGCTCTAAAGATTATATAAATAACGTTTTCTAATATCCAGCCTAGACACGCCAGATCAATCAAGAACATTCTAGAGTGAAACAATTGAAGAACGCTGATGCCCCGTTCGTGACGCGCATCCACGGCCGAGGGCGCAACCACACGGGGCGAATTCCCCCCCATCACTCACGATATTATGCACGTTTTACAATAATTAAAGCGGGCGAAGTCTGTCTGTAAAACACCTATAAACCGCCCGCGCAAGGCTAAATGGACTGCCTTCATTACTGGGCCACGCCTCCGAAGCCTCCGATGCATTGAGCCTATTTGCAGCGAGCACTATGTGCCCGCCTGATTGCTTTTATTGCACTTGATACGACGCCATTAGCGTCATCAGAAGGCAATTATTTACCACTCCTCTTAAAACTACGACAAGTAACTGAGCGCGATATTTTCTAACTTAAGTATATTGTAATAGCTTTATACTACAAGTGAGGACAGAAGGTGATTTCCGAGGAGCGGCATTTTTATAACGCACTTTGCGCACGTGTATCATGCAACGTTGCATTGTGCAAGTTGCATGATACACAAGTTGCAAGTACTTGAATATAATCTGAACTTGATTAATTTGTAAAACTTTACTCAATTAATAAAGAATCTTTGCGTCGGGCTGAAGGAAGAGATAAAAAAATAAAACGTAAAAAAGCACTAGTGCGAAAAGTGGCACTTTCCGCACGATTTGGCTGCTTGCAAACCGCTCTTTTCGAGCACATGCATTTAAGCGAGGTATTTAAGCAACCCTCAGAGGAGGCAAGGCGTTTTCTTTTGAGAAAATCATAAGAAGGAACATAAATTAATAATTATGTATTCGTAACGTTTTAATTATTTTATCTACACACGTATCATAAACCCTCTTTACTGCGTACAAAAACTGCACGTTACGATCAGCATAATGTTAAACTACTTGGTAAAAACTCATTTCTTATCTGAAAAATTACACATTATGACCATAATGTGTAAGTTTTCTGCATATTATGACATTCAAACGTCGAACGCCGACGCCCGCCTGCGTGCCGTCCCTAGTTTGACTGTGAAGTTGGTACTGACATTCAAATTTCGAACGCCGACGCCCGCCTGCGGCACTACAGAACACGCTAAACAACTGCAGAGCTACAATGCCGGTCAAACATGCGGTTCCTGAACACATCAAAGAGAGCTTATGATATCTGTGTAGATAAACTAGTGTATGTAACTGTACATAATTAGGCATTAAAACTCTCGAGTGACATTATTATGAAACGAGCCGCTCTCGAGTATTAATGCCCTCCATTATGTAGCAGTCACATAAACTACTATTGAAAACAATAAGATTTCTATTCATTAACTTGATTATTGTTTTTTTTATAACATTCATAAAAAATACGTTGAGGTTATAGATCTAGTCACGCATTCTAGAGCACATAATTACGTTTTTCCATTACAATTAACAATCTCTTTGGATCTTGTAGGGATAACTTTGGCTTTGTGCAATGTATTTCTATTAGCCGTATGATAATTTATATGATATACTTTAACTAGCAACATCCCACGGCTTCGCTCGCGTAAAGTCGTGTAAAAATGGCCAGCCCATACAAAGTGAACCCCCCCAGTTCCGCCCCTTAGGGTCTGAATTTCGCCAAATCCCTTCACAAGTAAGGTTACCAGACACAACATTTAAAAAGCCTGAGAAAAAGCCTGATTACCATTGAAAAACCCTGACATTTTCTCGAATGTAAGCTTTGTAGGTAAAAAAACATACTATTTTTTAGATCTTGTATATTGCAATAACAAGTATTGATATTCCTATTATTTGTTATTGTAATAAACTAGATCTAAAAATATACTATCCATATTTTATTGAACATTCTTAAAATCCTGAAATTTCCTAAATCCGGCCGGAATCCTGGGATGAACCTGAAAAGCCTGAGATCTCAGGCTAAAGCCTGATATATGGTAACCCTACTCACAAGTGCTACATTACGCCATATAAGGAACCTCTGTACAAAGTTTCATGTTTCTAACGCCAGCAGTTTAGGCTGTGCGTTGACTCGTATGCGTCACTCAGTCAGGACTTTTAATTTTATAAGTATAGAAGATCAAGAAGTCACGAATTTACGAAACAAAGTATTTAGGGATCTGAATCCGAATGGTACCAAACGGGACCCTATTACCTAGCCTCCGCTGTCTGTCCGTCTGTCGGTGGGCTGTATCGCATAGAACGTAAAAGAATTGAAATTTTCAATATATTCCTATTTCTATCAAATAATGATCTATACGAGATCAATGATCTATACGAGATTTAGAAATTAAATTAAATTAAAGAAACATGTTTTAATACCAACCGCGATCTAACAAAGCATAACATGATTTTTAATACGATCGTAGATTGCGCGGCTTATCTCATGGTTGTGGTGGCGCAATTGGTTTCATATCGGTTGCGCAATCTTCAAGTCTCGGAATCCACGTCCGAAAAAAGTATTTTTTTCTTTTTCTTTCTGTTTTATTATTTTTAGAGCTTATGTTTCTTTCTACGATGGTACGGAACCCTTCTTGTGCGAGCCGACCCACATTTGACCGATTTTATACATCCCGCGTGGGCCATCGATTACGAAAAACCCCGATCTGTTTACCAACCCAAAACAAAATCGCGCAACTTATGTGCGAAGAGATCTGTTCCGTTCTCAACCCCGAGATAAATTTATTGGTATTGATAAAACAATGAGCGGTAGGTGATACAAAGTGGTTTGAGTAAGACAGTTGGTTGGGTCGTAAATACGAAGCGTTGCAGGCGGCTGGGGCTTTGTGATCACCGCTGTCCAAACAAATCACTGAGAGCGACGTAGCTGACACGCTTCTACTCGTCACACGGTAATCTTCATAGAAAAGTGCGCGCACGGCCGCACACACACAGCCATATTCCTTTCCGCGTAAGTACACGCCGCCATACCCACACATTGCTGATTTTGGGGTGCATTACGGATAAGCAGGACAGGGTAAGACTTCTGCTACGTTTTACTAATATTATTCCGACTACGATTATAGGTACTAACATTAGGTATATATTTTTCAACCATCATTGTTTACTACAGTAAACAATGTTGGTTGATGGCTATGATGTAGGTACCTAGGTATAATGACAAATGTAGCACTCAAATTCACTTCCCTACAGCACCAGAAAGAAGAAAGGTAATGGATTTGTAGATAATTCAATAAAGTTTTTAAATTAAAGAAAGTCAGTGACTACAACGGTAAGTCTAAATTTAATGACTGGGCAACGTTTGGAATTCATAAAAGTAGAGTTATCTTGTGTGACCTTTATGATCAAAAGCCTAACTTTCATTAGATTCTGTGACCAGGCAAATTTTATTTCCATTAAGGACGGGACTTAGCGCAAGGACTATGAAATAGGCATACACTGATAAGTTGATGCTGTATCTAGATGCAATCGAGCACATAGTGGAATTTGCGCTATTAATTTTGTATGTTTTCGATCGGAGGCGGGACGATGCAAATACCCGAATTATACACGAAGCCACCCGACCAGAATAATAGTGTCAGAAAACGTTCGACATTTTAATTTGGCTATCGTGTTCAAATTGAACAGCAGCGGGCGCCATTTTTTATTCTTAGATCTTAAAGTTTTCTCTTCTTAGATTAGATAGTGTTATTTTTGTGTTGCTATACCGAATGTCAAGTGGTTGAAAATATGAGTTAATCATGGATGTGTCTCGTGCGAGATGTGTAAAGAGATGTGCTTGGAGAAGGTGAAAAAGGGTAAATTTCATAACTTTTCCTTCGCGATGAAAGCAATTGTAAAAGGACGGTGTACTCCGGCAATCAAATTAACACAAAAGAAAGGGAATGCTACTAGGCAGTTTCAATGCAGTTCCTACGAGAGATATAGTTGGTTGGCTAGCTGCTGTGCACCAGTAGTTTATTTTGTTTTCAGTGTTCGGATATCTTTTAACTGTCTTGTTATGTTGCTCAATCACTTACTGGATAACTGAGGTGGCAAAAATTCGTCACGAAGATCCAAATTTTGTCTGAACTTCAGACTCTGAAGCCACCGAAAGCCAATTTTGAGGTCGTTTTTTTTTCATATATTGTATTATCTTCCTACTAGTGCCTAACCAAATGAATAGGACAGCGCACACCACTGTATGAGATACAATTCAACACTGGACAATGCACGTACTGGCTCGGCGGCGGCGGCGGCGGCGGCGCCAAGCGACAACCCTAGCCGTTAGAGCAAGTTATCATTCAAACGCAGGCCTTGTTTACTTACTTATTTTAGTTATACTATGGCCGCGACGTCTATGGCACGGGATTGGAAAACGTATAGGGTGCGGAAAAATTTTAAGGCCGGTCATACGTGCTGCTATACCAGATTATAATGTCGCATGCGCATCCGAACGATTCACACCGCGAATATAAATGTACTTTAATGCATAGCTTGTAAAAGTGTTAATATGAATGAACGGTAAACCTTAGTTATCCACGACACAAGGAATTTCCCTAAATATCTTAGTGTTACAAATATTAAAAAAAATACTCGTGACAGTTCCGTGGTCTGGTACGTTTCACGCTTGCTTCTCACTCAGGAGGCGCAGGTTCGAATGCCGTACTGGCCTTGTACCAATGAGATAAGTAACATCTTAAGTACATTATACGAACCTTCTAACGGTGATGGAAAACATCGTGAGAAAACCTTCATTACTCCATAGCTGCTGCGGTTGGCTAGCCCTTGAAAAACTGGCTAAAAGTGGGCACAATTGTGCCTCTGCCACTCCTTATAGGAAAAGGCGTGACGCTATATTATGTTATGTTAGTCGTGTATAAACGATTTTCATTTTAATATTGAAATTGCACGTGATCGATTGATCGAGCTATATAATAGGATTTACGATTTTTCCATGTCGTGTGACAGCACTTAGCTAAACGCTTCAACCTGCCATTCACATCTGTAATTCCAACGTCGATGTCCAAATAAAAGTTATGCAATTTCCTAAGTTGTTTACTGTCTTAAGTTTAAGTTAGGTAATTTGCTAAATTTTCTCACAATTATGCCTGTGCCAACCCATATTGGAAGAGGCGTGATGCTATTATGCAATACTCAGTAATATTGTATACATTGGATTGAATAAGAAGACATAGAATATAACATCATTTCAAAAATTTGTATAGTATACTATTAAATAATCCCTATCTACAAAAATATAAAAACATATGTAAGTATTTCTGTTTCACGAGATCTAGCAGTCAAAGCATTCCTGCTCCATCTTCGCATTGAAAGTGTATTGAATACTTTTGTATTTATTTTGTTTTCTTTCCAGATTTTGGCAATTTCGATACAGTTACACCGGAAATAATAAAAAAGTATAAGCAGGCACTAACGTTGCCACTGGCCCTACACTAGGATGCCCTGTGTTATGGGAACCAGAAACATCTTCTGTTGTACCCCTGTTAACACATCATGAAGTGGGTTCTTCGAATGTTGGTAATTACGGAGTTGATCAAAGGATTCCACATGTTTTGACGTCGGATGAAAGAATTCCGTGTAATCCTTAATTGATCCCCGTATTGTTGGTAGATTGTTTATTTTTATTTGAACTACCCTTTTCGTTATTAGGATTCCTGTAATTCTTATGCCACCTAGCGCCTATCGACATCTTTCATAACTAAACCCTTATTTATAGAGAACTAGACCAACATGACAGTTGGTGGGTTGCCGCCTTGTAATAGAAAAAATATGTGTTGTTTGTAGTCACAGTTGGCCAATTTATTCGTTGCGATTATTCGAATAATACCCAATCCTATATTAATTATTTATCGATCGATAGATACATCGACGTACCTACCTATTTATCTAATTGAATCCATATGTCTTCGATTTTACTGAATCGATTTTACATCACTAGCTTGCAATATTAAAATTAAAATCTAAAAAGGACGAGTCCAACTGTCATAACGTCTAGTTGTATAAAAATCAGTGTTAACTACTTTGTGCAACTACATTACCTCAGAGACTACAACTTTGGTTTCTCCGAATTGTTATCAGGGACAATTTATACCTATAGATTACCTATTCAAAATTTTTTTTTAATGACAAATGATATCACGAAAATGAGAGAAGACTTTTAGATACTCCTTTCGCCTTTGGATCCCATGGAGTATGGCTCGAATTTGAGTTAAGGCCAGTGGCCGTCGTTCGGTGGGGGCCACTTGTGGGCTACATTAACATTTTACCGTCGCCGACCGAAGTCCGAATTTTCTCTCTCGCAGTCTGGCGAGTTACGATTTTATAGTGTTAGGTACTAACTTAACGCATTGGACACACGACGAGAAATTTAGTGGTCATAATCAACAAAACGCAGGTTTTCTCGAGTTTGCGAGCGAAGCTGTAAAACTGAACCGTATGAGAACGATAAGTCCTATGCGAAACTGCATCGAATCGGTGCGATATTGTCGCTGGCCGACAAAGCGCGACTACCACCAACCGTGGCCTGAACATAGCCTTTAATAAACAATTAGGCTTTATAAAATGTTACAAGCTTTATCGAGCGGAGCCGTTGTGGTCTAATGTGTAGGATAATGGGACCTGTAAGGTAATCTGAGATTGACCTACAGTACGGGTCTAGAGGTCAGGTGGTACCATGAAAAAAAATAGGAATTACAGTTAATCATATCTGATTTCTAAAACTAATAATCCTAAATATAATAAATAAAATAGCTTAGCATGCCATCTCCAGTAAACCCCCGCGTATATTTCTTTCTAATGACACTATATTAAGTAACGACTCTAATATTCAGGCAACGCAATAATAATACAACTTCAGCCAGCCACCCCTCCGCGAGCAAAAAATTAAATATGCTGTAAATTTAAAATGAGAACAGGAAATGATAACCCGCGGGTCGCCTGCGCCCGCGCCACCCCCGCCCCGCCCCTCACGCACACCCGCGCAAATCGCACGCAGACATCGGCGTAAAGCAACTTGCACGCCTGTACGTACTACATGAAGGAAAGTAATTAAACTACTCACACGCCAACGCTATATCTTGAATTTGGAATCGGAGCGATTACTTGCACGTACTCGTACGAAGCTACACTCTACAATGCAGCTGCAAACTTCTTGCAGACCAGAAAGATGAACGAACGGTTGAATCTTGATAGGTGAGAGACCAGAGACGCGCTGTAAAGACGTTCGTGTCGTCTCTATCGCTCGCATGAAAAATGAAATGTGTGCAAGATGCTTATTAATTTTCATGCGCCGCGCCGCCGATAACTGTAAATTGGGATTTCAAGTAGGGGATCTAATCACTCAAGGATTCAGCCTCGCTCGGGACACTTTTTGTGGTGTTTGGATTTATTTATTTTTTGCCGGGGTGGCAATCTGGCAGTTTTGGAGTAATCTCCGGAGCGGGGGCTGCGCGCACATGTGCATGCGCCGACGTTTCGGTGATAAACATTTTATAGGAATGTTCGGGGCAAAAAATTACAGCCAAATGTGTGGGTTCGATCTGAACGGTACTGATGCTGAGGAAGTTATCTTGGTTTAATTTTGTTTGGGGTTTATTTAGGGTCTTCCTGTTTTCATTTCTTGCAAGTTGCAACTCGCATCCCACTTATCCTCTCAGAAAATTAATTCAGCTAAAATACAAATTCTGGGTATCTAAATGAAAGTTATTTGCCATAAGAAGTACAGGATCAGAGAGTCTAGTTTTGTTCTTGTTTTTGATTGAATGCAACGCGTAAATTCAGTCAAATACTTGGTGATGATCACAAGTACGAAATATTTAATATTTGCACCTGCAAAACCTATTTAAAATCCAGATCATGACAGAAAAATAACCCACTCAAAAGTAAAAGAGGACCAAAAATTGCTTAGGACAGGAGACGTCCTTGGTACTACATTGAGGGATCTATTTATATCAGGCAGATGCTCCGTGCCCCGTGCTCGGCTATTTCAGGGTTCCTCCCTTGGTCTTCCACCCTACAGTATTGCGTCGCGTGGCGTCACTTCGAAGTAATTTGATTCGGTGAGTATGGTTTTTTTAACGCGCTTGTCAAAGGTCAATTGCGGAAAACAACGTTCGTTATAGTTTAGGAAAGATGATTTTCTAAGACTTCGTTTTAGAGATTACAGCAAAAAAACAAAAACTAGAACTTTTTGGTGCCGCTAGCCCAAACCGTTCCGATGTCAAACTTTCTGCTTTCGACTTTTCCATCCACCCTCTAAATTCCAAAATTCCAAATGTCTTTATTACTGTAGATATTTACATATACTTTGCGATATACTTTATTTTGCTAAGTAGCAATCGTCATTTTTTGCCACTTCTCTACATTGGACCACTGTGGGAGTAGAAGGGCGTCATTTACTAAGCCCATACTGAGCTATTGGAAAGAAACTAAACCGGTTGGTAACTCAACCTGAGAGCTGACACATAAATACTGAATGACAGGCGACTCACAAAAGAGTCGTCAAGTTCTGAACCTGTAGCGCCGTCTGTGGCGTCCCATTTGATTACACAGGAAGTTTACTCAAAGTAAACTAGTTAGTAACTCACTCCACTGATCAGTTTCTTTTTAGTTGCTCCATTTGCAGAGGGCCATATTGCGTCGAATTAAAAAAGGGTGCTAATTAAACAGACTTCTTTTTAATAGCATTATTCGCGTCTAAAAATGTACATTGCCTTCTAAATTACTAAGTCAGCCACAATTAACGAGCGTCTGAATTATGCTAGCTCAGCCACTAGTTATCTTCTAAGTAAGACACTCTAAATACAACTCAGCATGGTGATTATTTTTTAGCATCTAAATTTGTAACATGCATTCAAGCAGTAAACTTCTAAAATATGTATATGCGACATCAAAAAATATATACTATTAGCTTCTATTTTTTTAACTCGGTACGGTTAAAATGTAACTCATCCTACATTAAGTGATCGTCAAAGATTTGCTAAAATTGTCATCAAATAGTAAATTATGGACGGGTGCTAATTAAACAGACTTCTTTTTAATAGCATTATTCACCTCTAAAAATCTACATTGCCTTCTAAATTCAGCCACAATTAACGAGCGTCTGAGTGATACTATCTTAGCCACTAGTTATCTTCTATGTAAGCCACTCTAAATAAAACTCAGCGTGGTGGTTATTTTTTAGCATTTTAATTTGATTTGATTTAATTGTTATATGACATCAAATAAGATTTTCGTATAAGTACTTAAAATGATCTGTCGCAGGCAATTTGTTTGATTCCGCATTTTACAAACGGCGTCGTCCGTTTACAAACGCGCGCTGCTATGTAATATGCCGAAGGCAAATTGACACTCCTTTATGTTTTAAGAATTTATTGTTGTTCTTACATGTTCAACCTAACACGAAGGGTAAAGGGGGCTTCGCTTCACTCACCCCCTTTACCCTTCACCTAAGCTACCGCAGTGTTTTGCCCTGATAATTTGCTATATTAATTTCAATTTGTCAATTTGCCATGTACATGAATCGAATGGCGCTCTCTGATTGGTGCAAACGGCCGGTCGCTGTCGTCTCGCGAACTCGCGCCAAATCTTGCAGTGGCTATTTTCACGACAAAAGAATATGATGTATTATTTTACATGCTAAGTTATAATAAATGATATTGTCTATAGGAGCTTAAATTATATTTTTTTGAGGACCTTGTGTTGAAGCTGTGAAACGTAAAATGGTGATGAGATGTAAAATCCGTGGCTGAGTTAGTAAATAAGGTGGCAATGTATAAATAAGAAGGACAAATTAAAACAATTGTTAATCTTTACTTGATGCTTTCTTTAGAATAATGAGTTGGTATTGTAAAAAAGACGAATTAGTTTATTAGAGGCTATCTCATTTTCCCGTTGCTTAGTTATAAAATGAGAAGTTTGATCACGTGGCTAATAAATAAATCTGCGGCTGGACTTATAATTTCCCATTTAAAAAGTTGATTCCCATCTATAAATATTTACCTCTGGTCTCTTACGTAGGGTAGGTCAGCCACAGACTTCGTCATTATCGGAGTTAGATTAAAATCCTTAGGAACAGTATAAATAAAACGTAATAACACAAGATAAGTAAAACAATATCAAACATAAGCATTCAAATACTAATTTACCACTGAATGGTCCTGGGTCATTGAACTACCATTACTAGCATAAATGTTGCCCTGAGTATGCACGTAAGTATTAGAACTCGGCACAAAAACCCTTCTGGGCTTTGCCAACGATGTGACATGAGTATTATTTTTATGTTTTTAAACAAAAAATAAAAAACATCGATAGTGGTTAGATTTTTGTAAACTTTATTTTTGCGTGTCATCAATACGTGTTTGCAAAAATATTATTATCTACCTTATAGAAGGCGTGTGAATATCGAGTTTGTTTGAATATGTATACTTGTAAAGTTTAAACAGAACAACATTTTGAATAGCACTTACAAATCTACCTAAAATCTGTAGCAAAAACATGTCTCCCAATGCGTTGAATTTGCTCTTATAATGTTAAAAACCGTCCAAAACTCCGCAAAATAATGTAACATCATAATCTAGGATCTATTTGTGTTGTTGCATCGAGTGTGCCATTGCAGACAGACAGACAGTCACCCGAGACGTTAATGTGCTGTCCTGATCCGATACACATGGCGTGCGCGCGCAGAAATAAAGGACGCTCTCGGTATGAACTGAAGATTTTGATTTTTGCCGGGGTAGCGTGTAGCACCATATTTCATCAGATTTGCTGTGAATAAGGCCATAGTTATGGACTTTCTTTCAAAATATATTGCTGTTTGTTGCTTCATACGGATAAGACTTCTCAACGATGTTTGACTTTGTCGCCCATTTCAGTGGCAAAAAGAACACTTTCAAGACACATTGGAATTCCTTAATTATGTTCTTGGCGTCAGTTTTAACACAGCAAGCATAGCAAGCATATTTAGTAAGTAATATCAGATAGCAACACACTGTTGACGGCTAGCCTTACGTCCGTTAACCTTATCCTTAGAACCTGGCTTTTGTAATCTACTTCTTTCGGTTACTTAAACTGAGTCCAGTCATAGGATCCACCCGATTCTATAAACCGTATTTACTTATCCTCATCCATTCTCCAACTATACTATAATGTTATTGAGCGCTGTTTTGATTGGTAGAGCCACCGGTATGAATGCGTATGCGCACGCCGCCGCATGATATCGCGACGCGTCTGATGCACCCCAGCTGACTGGCTATTCTTGGCGATTATACACGGGGGCCTTGTATCGTGGTGCGCGTGATGGGCGAATACTGTTTATACTAATTCATCATACAATAATGTAAATATGTTCTGAATGGCTTCGAGAAAACGATGGTACGTTTGAGACTTTGTTGGTCTTGGCGGGGGCACTGCCGTGCCTCTAGATTGCGTTTGCCGTTTCCTATATTTCATTACAGGTTCAATAACTGAAAAATAGGTAAACCCAAAAATCTATTGAAAATCCTCACGACTTATTTCTTAAGATTTACACTCACGTACAATACTATATAATATATACTTATGTATAGTGCAGCGACTTAGCAGTCGCCTAAATCTTGTGCATTGGGCTGTGAAAAAATAGAAGTTTGATGGCGGGGGGTGCTATCAAATCATGTGCAGCACGTGGCAAAAGTATACTTATTTATGTGTTTTTGTATGTGTTTTATTTGTGCTTTTAATTACTCTGCCAAATTTTATTAGGATAAGTTCATTGCAGAATACAGGCGTCAAGGTCACTACAAACTTTCTCTGAAAAATATCGTTATTTGACTATTGAGAGCTCCGTGGTCTAATGGGTTTCACGCTTGCTTCTCACACAGGAGATGCAGGTTCGATCCTGACCATGTACCAATGAGATAATTAATATATCTTAAGTACATTATACGGACGTTCTAACGGTGATGGAAAACATCGTGAGGAAACCTTCATTACTCCATAGCTGCGGCGATGGGCTAGCCCCCTCTCACGCAAAATAGAGTATTGAATAACTGGCTCAAAGTGGGCACAATTGTGCCTTTGCCACCCCGTACGGGAAAAGGCGTGACGCTATGTTATGTTATGTTATGAGCATTGAATTATCCTATCCAATTTTTTGTTTAAAACAGGAATATTGTAATAGATACTATGATTGGATATTCAATGGAAGCTTAAAGACAATCCGTTTCATCCATAGGATATCATGAGACACATATCGATTTTCTTATCAACAGTAATGACAAGAATGTACGTAGGTAAACAATCAAACTACCGACAAAGATAAGACAATTTAAAACGATAGTACCTGTGCAAAACCTGTGGAACTTCCAAAAAGCTTTATCATTTTGATTCTACGCTCACTTACTAGCATCTGATATTCGTCGCTAAGACAAGGCAAGTTATTATGTTTTTTTATTTAAGATAGTTGTAACATTCCAATTTCAAGTGTATAAAACATTCCATCCCCGATAACCAAAACGTCCATATCCAAAACATCCAAATGATAACGCGTCTAGACAGTATACATTTTGTACAAAACCGAAACTCGACTGCCACCTCGATGGCTCACTTGGCTAATCGTCAAAGTAAAAAACTTTACTTAAACGCACCCATAACCCACTCACTACCACTCTAAAAGGTTGACGGCGAATAATCTAATAGGACACGTGCATTTAAAACGAACATGCTTGAGATTACGGAGGTTAGGAGTGGCATGTTTCTGGCACGCATTACCAAGACACAGCCACAAAAAATAACAAATTAACTCCGTAACTGGTATAAAAAAGGAAAGATGCAGATTTTAAAAGTAGAAAGTCAATAAGATTTACTTGCTGTATCAGATCGTGCCGGCCATAAACAAGAGTCTATAGGGAGTCCGCATTATAAATGCACGATCGCCGTGCGCAAGCGATTGCTATCAGAAATACGTGACGTGATTGGGACTACATATTTGCTTTATTAAGAATATTTGACACAAGTCCCATAACTCTTCAGATTAAAGAAAATTTAACGCGCGATAGAGTGCCGCCATCTTGAATTTTTGCAAAACCAACAACTATCGGAATGTTATTAATTCTCTTCTATTCACTAATCAGTCATATCATACGTAGGTACTGCTTACATCATTCATGCTTACATCAACCTATTTCGATGGTAAAAATACTTATTTCAATGGAAACTAGAATTTTGCCGATGTACATATTTTATTAAGTAAATAATCAAGCTTTAAGGAATAAATGTAGATATTAAGTACATGGTGGCACATTATCTACTGATGACAATGTTACAAGGCATTAAAACGTCTCAGGCAGTAAAATTGCTATCAGACAACCATCAGCAACACAGTAACAGTAATGGAAACTAATAAAATGAACAACAATAATTTTACAGCGATGATTTAGAGCTGCATGGAAGTACATAGGTATGTATGTACGTTGTTTTTCAAGATGGCCACCATCACGGTAACTTTTTAAAAGGGGCAGATCTCGCTACTTATCCTGCATCGACATGACAATTGTTTTGTTGTATCCTGTATAACATGATTAAGTAACTGGGCACACACTCAAAGTAATGGTAAGTAGGGTCAAAACATATTCTTAAGCTGTCCTAACCATTGACATAAAACCACACCAGATGTAGGCAGTGTAAAACCAGACACACATATCTACAAGTTCTTTATAAGCAATATTAACGACCACATCAAATTATATCACCATGAATTCACACCTCACAATTGTCTGATACAAAGTTGTGAGTTTTTCGAAACAACTCGTGTCATATTGTGTGAAATTGTATGGGAGTAAACGTCAATACTTACAGCTGTCGAATTGATGTGTGACTGGATCATAATAGAGGAATGTTCTTGCTACAATGAACACGACTGGTGTACGCCTTATGGTCATAATTCATCGAAATACCGTACCGTGGGCTAGAAAGTAATGCTAACCAACTACCAAGCTAACTACAAATAGGTTATTCTTTACAATGATGGCAAATGCCTGTTCTGGTTACCGTAACAATCAATAATTATCGCTTCAGGACTTTTTAATTGAATCTTCAGGGCATTTTAAAACACCTTTTATATAAAATAGCAGTTACATCTAGTATTATCCAGATAAGGGGTGTTTCTGAAAGGCTTTACTGTGACTCTTCAACAATACCGGTAAAGTTGTTAGTATGAATAAGTAGATACTTGTTCCCAACATCTCACATGGCCGCCTCAATTAATATTCACAAAAGAGGCCCAATCATCACCAACCTCTTTGAACCAGCACCTTGTTAGCTAGTGAGCACGCGAGCGAACTGGGATAAAAGAGGTAATACAACGTTATTTGCGAAAATATTCCACATTCAAAGATACGTGAGCTGTGTAGGCATCGAGTAACAAGGCGCTGAAAGGCGTTAACGCGAAAGACAAGCCTTTATACTTACTAAAAGAGTTCTATAAAAGAACCACGCGATACCCTGAGAAAAATTGGGCGGTCCTGCAGGCTTAAAGAATTGAAAAGTGCAGATATAACCTATACTATATACTTAAGAGAAACCTGCTAAATGGACGTATTGTTTCCTTTTATTATTTTCTTAGAATATTGCAAATAGTAGGTTGAATTGAAGAGATTATGCCATCAATGCAATGGCGTTCTTGAACGAGTGATAATAAATTCAGAAAGTCGACAATCTGTCAGTTTAGTCACAGGGGCGTGCTTTCTATGTGTGCTCTTTATTCTTGAGTGACCAGTCTCAATCCTATTGATTCCCTTGGATCTCAAATGCAAATATTACCTTTGATATTGAAAATTGCAGTAACTTCTACTAATTATCTCGTAGAAAAGTAACCTGGAGTTAAGTTACATTATATCCTACTGGTTAGAGGGATAATCCACATTTTAATTATTTTCCTGTTTTTTTATTTATTTTTTATTTCATCAACGTTATAATAACCGCTATCGGGAGGACCATTAGCAGTTTTCCACACAACGCTGAAGCTCTATAGAATTGGACGACGGAATCTCAAAGTGACATTACTAGAATTGGTCCTTCGACCGCGATTGACATATACATTGTGTTTTATTCACCCCCTTAAGCTACAAGGGTAGGGCTGGTCGGAACCCTTCTACATTTACTATTCGCAACCCTAACCTATAAAACATGTATTGAAAGGGGACGCGAAGCAAAACATGCAATTATCTCTATGCAAGTCAAGTTACAGTTTTGATAGACATGTCGTATTTGTGTCCTATTGATTGTATCATACCTACCTATATACATATAGATATCGGCGACGGTTTCCAAACTACTTGGTCTATTTATTCAATAAACAAGTGATAATGTTTTATGAAAAGTTTTATGGAAAGTATTTTTTATTTTGGGCTCCGTATTTGATTACTTGCTAGACTTGCAAGTCAAAGTTTGGCTCTCTAGGCCTAACAGGACTTGCGATTGTCAGGCCTCGTAAGTTTCAAATAGGAACTTTTTTGTAACCATAAGTGTTCCACTACTGGGTAAAGGCCTCCCCATATTGTAGCCACAATTCCCTAACCTGGACTAAGTCCGTCCCTGGCACCCAGACAGATGTGCGAACTTCGTTTTGACGTGGACGGCCTACCGTGCCAGTTTTGCCTTATTATGCCCACTTTTGATTGTTTTATACGAAAAAATGACATTAATAAGGATGGATAAAAATAGAAAATAAATCAAATATGATCAACTAAACTAATGAGTACATAAATGATTATGGTTTGCGTTTGAAAATTGAAATCTACCTTTCAAGTGGTGATTGATGGCTGAATCTAGCAACGGAAAAGGAAACTCCATTAACTCTACCAGTGCTTCGGAAATACGCCCGTCAGAGAAGATAGCACCAAAAAACCCTACAGGGATGTAATTTTGTAAATTGTAGTATGTTTTTTTGTTATTACACAATGTACAAATAAACTAATCTATATCTATAAGTGCCAATAAGATAAAATATAAAATAAATAAAATAAATAAATAAGAACAAAGACAAGCTATAATGAACATAACTTATGAGAAACCAGACTAGAGCAGTCCCCCCAAGCAGCACCCGTTCACGAGTATGACTTGTGCACCAGCCATCACACTTCACACATGACCTCTCTCCGTTGACATCAACTTTCTGGATTATATTACTAAGTTAAGAGAAGACAAGTTTGAGAGCTTTATCCTGAACTCCTTAATGCTATAATTTACAAATCAATATTTCGTGACTAACGCAAACAAATGCTTTGGAAAGGTCACAGACGACACCAATTGTATCTTGTGACTTCTCCCAAGCATCTAAGATATGCTTTAAGAACCTTATCCCTGCATCTTTAGTGGAACACCCTTTAGTGAAGCCATATTGCTCACTATGGAAAAGTCTGTTTATATTAAAATATTTCCTTTAGTGAAGCCATATTGCTCACTATGGAAAAGTCTGTTTATATTAAAATATTTTAAGATATTTTTTTCAAATATTTTACTTGGATCGGGGAGTATTGATATTGGTCTGTAGTTAGTCGGATCATTTTTATTGCCGGACTTTTATAAAGGAATCAGTTTACTATTTTTCATTACGTGAGGAAAAACTCCTTTATCAACACACTATTAAAAATAATAACAATGTATGGAGCAATTAAGTCAATAATACAAGTTATTTTTTTTGTTGATAGTCCTAAAGATCCTCGGTGTTTTTAATACCAAGCAATATAAATTAACTTTCACAATCATGCCTATATCAATATGTCTGAATTCAAATATATCATCATATTTATCAACATTATTTAATAGAATGGAAGCAGCCTCCGCCGTGGATGAATCTAAGGACATTTTGTTAAAGAAATCTTCCAATGCATTGGCTACTTCGCGATCTTTAGAAATTAATAATGGTCTATATTAAGTACAAATTTCCGGTCCCAAGGTTTAATTTTGCCAGTTTCGGTATTGATTACTTTCCATATTGTTTTAATTTTGTCTTCAGCTTGCTTAATTTTCCTACTCAGGTAAAGGGATTCATGCAATTTTTGACAGGTGTTACTATTTTTGACAGGTGTCACTATTTTTGACAGGTGTCACTATTTTTGACAGGCGTCACTATTTTTGACAGGTGTCACTATTTCTAAGAAGAGGTGGCCCGTTCTTAGAAAGCACAAGTTATAGTGACTTGCATGATTATGCTTTGCCTCTACTACCCCATCTGGGACAAAGGTAAATCGTAAAAGTATGATCTTTGCGCTTGTCATTACGAAAGATGGCAAATCGGAGATGGTTGTATGTCTCGCCGCCATTTCGATAAATAAGGCACACAGTCTAAAGCCGGGGTCGTCAACTAAGGGCCGGCAATCAATCAAATGGCTAAACGTTCCTTGAGCAAAATAACTGAACGAAACGTTTATCGAGTTGCCTAAACGTGCCTAGGCAAATGATTAATTAATACAACACGGATTGGCTCGCTCAGCTCCAGGTTGTACATTGAGTTGTGACCTAACAAATTAACTTTAGTATTCCGGAAGAAAGCGACCTATTCGTATTTGCGCGTTGACTCTAAAATAAATCAGCTGTTGCTTTGACGCCATCTTGCAAAAACGAATTCGGTACCTAAAAGATTTTCAAGGGCCTCAAACTGAGAAAACTATTTCGAGATAATTGTATTTGCCTATCAAACATTATTGTAGGTTAACTGAAATTTCCTTAAAAAACATAATGTCCTTAATTTGTCTTCTTACGCGTAGTTTACTCAAATTTATTTTGCCGTTAAGTGGGCTGTCCTGTAAGTTTTACAGGACAGCCAACTTAACTATTGACAAAATCCTTGAGGGTATCAAAATAAACGGCGGGTTATTTTGCACAAGCTATGAATAAAACACCTTGGTTTTAAAGTAAGCACTTTAGTAAGATTTTTCCGTATTTTTTAACTAAAAAGTGAAAAGAAGAACAAAAAAATAATGTTTTATGTGCTTGTTTTATGCTTTTTACAGCTGATTTTGTCAATCCTCAGATAACGTTTGACTATCTCAGGAATTTGAGAGAATATTTCCTTGTGCAATGTCAAATAAAGTTATAAGCCTGTTACCTGGGGATTGAAAAATCGCCCCTTAATGAACAACAGTCGGGTTTTAGTTTCTTTAAATACATAATTTTTTCTCGAGATCTCAGATTATTTTATAGTCTCGTAATATTATAATAAATAAGGCAATCAAATGGGTTCAAGGTCCACTCCGGAAGACGAATACGCCACTTAAATCCTTTTACAGTTTCGCAGCATTCATCGGAGGTTTTCTATAGTTTTACTATTGTCATTATTTAGGACAGGGCTAACAGAATTGTTTATATACGTAAAATCGGTCAAGTACGAATCGGACTCACACGCGGAGGGTTCCGTACTAAAACGTACCAACACGTTTCGTTACGTAAAAGTAAAAGCGCAAAAAACACCTATCTTGTATGGGGAGCCAATACAAATTCTGTGAAAATTTTAACTGACGGTCAATAGGGTCTCTTTTTCTCAATATTTTGCAATGTTTTTGTTGTTCATCAATCAATCAGCCGTAACCGTTCCAAAATTTTTATTAAGTGACGTCACGTGGTGTGCTTATTTAAAAATTATTTGAAAAAGTAATTAAAAGTCTATTATTGGAAATTTAAAAAAGTTTTTCTTAAAATACCGAAATTTTTATAAAATATAATAAAAAGTACTAATTATATTTATTTAGCATCGTCCATTGGGCCGGCCGTTTAACATTCCTCTAAATCAAAAGGCTGACTTTCGGTAAGGCTGGTTGTGAAACGTTTCCGACGATGATTTATTTTAATAAAATGGTATAATGGTGGCCATTTGCTAAAACGCCGGTCCTTAATGAATGGTCCGGGCATTTGATTAAGTGCCTCTTTAAACCAAATGGCGACGACAAACATGTGTACTTTCTCAAAGTTGGCATTGGTAGTACGTCATAATAGAGTAGTATGCAAAAAGTTACAAAATCCTAATAAAGTTGAAAAAGTTGGCATGCCAAAATTTTTTTAATGAAAAAATCGAATGTTGAAAGAAAAATTGGTATGGAAGCCCGTACTCGTTTCCTCCAAATAGGAACTAAATGTTTTAATTCCCATGTTGCATAAATAAAGAAGCTTGAGCGCTTGGCGAAGAACATGGAGGAGTGGAGGAGTATGGATAGCCAAGTTCCGAAAGTCGGGACCATGATAAGAAGAAAAATAAATAAAAACATCTCAAAATCTTACCTGACGGACCTGCTTATACTGTTCTTCAAAGCTCCACCCCGCCGCACTACCTTCAGAGGAACTCGAGCTCGCAGACCCGGCCGGGGGCACGGGGGGCGGCGGCGCCGGCGCCAGGAACGCCGGCGGGGCGTACGGGAACCCTGCCGGCGTCCCCCCGCCAGCTAGCGCGAACACGCTGCTCGGAGTGGAGAGGGGGGCGCCTTGGGCTAGTGAGGCGAGGGAGGAGAGGTGGGGATGGAGGGAGGATTTCAGGGACTCGAAGTCGTCGCGGACCTGGGGAAAGATATGGCGTCGAATGATCTTGAACTCACTTGTTGAACTGAAATCGTTCGAAATTTGCTTTAAAGTGGCAGTTTTCCCTTACTCAAAATATCAATTAGGCATAAACCGCTACAATGTGGATTAGAGTAACTGAACAAGAGGGTTGACTAATCGACTGACTCTGATTGAGAGTCCCATTAGCTCATACGCTCTTTGCTTATTGTTTTAATTCAGATAAGAAGTAGTAGATAAGAACAGGAGTCACTACGCTGACCAACTATAGGTACTCGCTTATATCTTGGATCTTTACATGATTCTTATTCCCTTGGGTTTCCTTATATGTGGCCAAACGCCTGCCTGCGTTTAATGCCTGTGGAAAAACAAAAATAAAGTACACCAACAAACCAAACCGACGATCGCTATGTTGTTGCGGACGAGGCTGTCCTACCCAACCGAGAGGTCCTGGCATTGAATCCCAGCTGGGGATGAGGAAGAAAAAACAGGTCTTGGATGTTTCCATGTTTGTGACGCCGATGTCGTGGTTCTTACGACACAGGGTATGCTAATGGGGAGCTGAAGCAATGTATGTGCCTATTTATAAAGGTTATGATATGTCACCTTGATCTGCTCATGAGGCCGCGGCGAGTTCCGCTGCAGATGCGGCTGGTGATTCATCTGGTGGTTGTGGTGGTTCATGCTGACCGGCGGCTGCAACAGCGGCAGGTGTTGGATTGGCGGGTGCAGCGGCGCAGGCGCGTCTCTGCCGACCCCCTCGTCGGAGCTGTCGCACGACTGGTCGCCCGACGAGTCGCCTTCCGACCGGGCGGACTGGAAAGTTACAACTACATTAGTTAGTGTAGAAGAATAGTGAAGAGTTAACTATGGGGATGGTAATTTTTGTTTCTTGGCTTTTAAACTACCTATACACCTATGTTCTGATCTTTGTGGCTTTTTGAAATATTTCAACTACATCACGGGGGGCGTGGCGGGCTGCTCCAGAACTGGATTTATTACAATTAATAATTTCACGCCCCGGAAAATTCGAGGAACAGCTCTTGTTAGTTGTTTACCCTTTATAACCTTATGCCTCGGTTAAAAATGCGAAAACCAATGAAAAATTCCGCATGCCCAGTCCCAATTAAGGGTTAAGACGCTGATTAAATAAATATGGGGTGCTGTTTTCATGTGTTTTTCAGGAAATACTGGGCAAATCGTAATTAATTTCTGGTATATGTAATTTGACTATATAATCTAGAGATTCTTAATTGGAAAACATGTTTGGATAAAATTTTCTCGATAGAAAATAAATACAAAGTCAACCCTTTTTTTATGGTTTTATCCTATTACACCGCAGTAGTAAGTGAATATGACTGTGTGATAATTGCAATGTATGAACAATTGTTATTTCTAACGATTTTCAATTTGAAAGTTAATTCCCTGAAATAGTTTATTTTTTATGTTTTTTTTTACGTTTTGGCGCTTACGTTGTTTCAGATTAGTCGCGAGCGTATTATTGGCATCCCGCTTTTTCTTATTCGCGAGTAATTATTGCATCTCACTTCCACTCGACAGCGCATTTTTATTCCATCATCGCCTTAATTACTCGACTCAATAACCATGTAAAATATCAAGGGTGGCTTGTACCGCCCTCTTAACTAATGTTGGACGTATCTCAATACTCGAACTACTAACACAGCCTCTGTCACATAACGCCCCATTTCGACCATTCTTACTAACAAAATAATAATAGTTTATAAACGGGGTGCAGAATTATAGCACAGCGTTTATGGGGGCGTATAGTGAAAAAGTTTGGAGACATATGATTTAGGTAATTGGAGAAGAGCATTGTTGAACGTAGCTGTGATCTACAGTGATATCTTTTTGGGAATAGAACCCTGAGAATTAATAATATGATATATTAACTTAGAAAGAGAATATTGCAGCTGAAATAATGATTTAACATAAAAACACCACAAGCCTTCGACTATAATCATATATATTTTGGAATAAATAATGTGAACGATTACCAGTCTATATAAACATATAGGACCACATGTGGGCAGTGTGAAAGCAGGAATATAATAAAAAGGAGACACAAGATCTAAATGCAGGTGGTAAGGAGTGCTAATATTCCATGTGAAGAGCCGATGGAACAAGCTACCAGTGCGATACAAAAATAAGAACAGATAAACATTTGTCACGACACTTATCCATTTTTGTCTGAATACTATTTTTTTTTCCTGAATTACATCGGTGCTACTGAGAACACCAATCCTTGAGATATGAGGTCTTCCTCATAGAGTATCTTGTTTGACGGGCGTATTACCGAAGCACTAGTAACGGAGTTTCCTTTTCCATGAATCTTGAAAGGTAAATTTCCCTTTTCAATCTCAAACCCTAATCAGATACTCATTAGTTTAGTTGATCATACGTGTTTTTTTTTTTTTTTTGTCCGTAAAAAATAAAACACTTTCAAAAGTGAATTATTTTTGCCTAATTACAATAACATATTTTAGTTTCAGTTTGAGTTAATCTGAAGCTCAGAAGCATTTTTTATGTCGTTCCCTTGTACCTGCGATGCGAGGGAAATATATTAATATCCTAAATACCTTATCCAAGTGAAGTATAGCATTGTTTGCAGAATCAGTACAGTTTAATAACTCAATAACATACAAAGTAGTCCGAGCAAGGAAGTTTAATTAACCTGGCCACTTCCAATTCGTGCCTAATCTAGATTTGTTTACGTCCGCAGGCACAAACTGATAAACATGATTGTTCTAGGATTAGCCATAAGTCCGAAACAAACGGTAACTAAGATAGAGGTAGGATGTAGGCACCTAATTATATACCATAGAAAGCTTATACATGGTACTAAGAATACTGGGGTAATGCTACTATTTGACGAGCCTCGCACAAGCTGGTCGCAGGTTTCAGTAGTATAATATTGGACAGTCTAGGACACTTTTCACAAGTGTGAGAGGCTCGCTGGTATTTCCTTCAACCGTATTGTATAAGCTAGGTCACTGTGGAGGAGGAGGGCGAACGCAGAGAGCTTTAGTGAGATTTACGGAATTCTCTGAAAACGGAACTCTCTACTGAAGCCTGCGATATGTTTTGGCAAGGCTTGTCAAATAGTAGTATTACCCCCGGATAATGCATCCATTCATTGCGAAATACGTAAAACAAAATACCAATAATAAGGGAACACAGCAAAAAAGTATCTATTGCCTTAAGATATACGCAAATAGGCTAGCAGATGGCCACCACAATCACAAATTACTCAAAAACCAAACGAAACCCCTGAAGCCATTCAATAAACAGGCGGCACTCAGTGACATTACAGCAGCGAACTTCTTGTTATTCTACAAGCGCACTAATAACGCGAGATCGCAGCTGCGGTGTCCGATCATGCAATATTTAAGGAACCAGTCTTCCCGACTGATATTAAAGTACCATCGGGATCGATATAAGAGAACCTGAAACAGCGGCAATCAAATCGTCGGGCAAAACAGGCGCGATTGCTGCGCGGACGCAAGCAGCGGCAAGGCAGCCCGCGGCCCACAATTACGACATTAAAATTATTATTTTATTTCCATTTTTATTTATTATTCGCATTATTATATTGTGTCGAGTTATTATCGGTGAAATGTTTCGTTCGGATAAACGCTGGGCTCGCAGCGACACGCAACGCAGCCTTCCCGACGTGCTGTCGTTATTTTTTTATGTTATTCACATCACTTTCTCATGGCTTCTGACCGCTACTGGATTTGTTTTATTAGAGCTTCCCACCAAAAAAGTACTAATCGTTTTAAATTTATTTGGGATTCCGAAACAGATTGCAACATCAGCCACCTTATTCAAATCGACTGCTGTAAGTTGTGGACAAGTAACAGTTTTCCCTTTAAGTTGTCGTTAAATTTGACATAAACTGTGTTGATTTGACTGTTGTTGGAAGTAAGGGCAAGAAGTTCGCAGCCCACTGAATTTTATTATCAAGTTAAGAACTGTAAAAACCAACACGTGAGCACCGATAAGTAGGATAGCGTTAGCAGACGCGGTGCTAATGCGAAAACAAACAGAATCTGAGAACACCGCCCGCTGTAATACTGTCGCGTGATTTTATAATATACCTAATGTTAACTGTATGAATGTTTAGGGGAAACTGATGTAGATATCTCGATATAGCATACGTAAATAAGCGCACGAACAAGGAATTTGAATACAAATGGCATGTTGTTTTTGAAACTGGCATTCTTAGAGGATTTTCTATATCGTAAAAAAACATATTTATATAATTATGTTGCAATACTGTATAGTCGGACCAGAATTTAAGGAATAGTATTTATATATAAATAATGTACTATTTAAGAATATGAAATAATAAATTTTGTTTTCAGGTGCGCCGGTTGGACCAAGTATATCATCGCAAATGGCACATGTCTTTTGAAATCCAACATGTAGCACTTTTTGAAACTTTCGTCGTTGTACAAGCAATAAATTCGTAATACACTCTAAACTGTCTCAATCTCCACCACAGAATGCGAGTAAACAAATTAGTAGATAACTCCACAACGAGTAGCAGTCAAATAAATAAAGCAACCTGACACTTTGAAACAAAGAAGCTAAAGAACATTAAAACGAAAGAAAAAGTGAACGAAATCGGCCCAAGCCATTAGAGGACCGAGCTGCTTATTTTTTGGATAAACAAGGAATCTAGTCGTGTTATTCTCGGAAATAAGCCCGAAGGTCTGCTTCAATCCAATAATTCAATATTTCAAGTTTCGGAAGAGACTATACAGAAATTTTTTTTCTTTATTTTTTTAAATTATAAACTTAATCCAATACTGTAGAAGGTAGTTCGTATATGTAGGTAGTATATTTGATAATAAGACATGTGTGTAAATTTTATGAGGCAACGCAAAATCAAATAGAAACTTGTAATGAAAGATGTTTAAGGTGTTCCAAATACATTGCAAATACGGATGGCAATAAAATGTACATTGAATATTAAAATTGGCTGATGTATTTTGGTGTGGGTGTGGGTCGAAGTACATATAAGTAGGCTCGTCGAAATAGTGAATTTCTATAAATTTACTAAATTATGTGTCAAATGTGGATAGAGAGGCCGTTTATACAAAATTATGACTTTAACTATATTTCCTCTTTCTTTACCTAAGTAAATACATAATATATAAATAAATTCTTAGTCTGCTGAGACGCAGAGAACCTAAAAAGGAACTATTTTAACAGACGTCATCTAGAGTACTGAAGATTCTATTGTGGGCATTTGTGTGGCAACAACATAAAATTTGTCTTAATTGGTATGTCACTATTTTTTTTCCCGGCCAGCAGAGAAGCGAAAGGGCTAATCTAGGCATCTTAAGCAAAAAAAAAACACACTTATATCTTCCTAACACAGTCCATGAGTTCCAACACCTAATAAGTACATCTGACAAAAAGCCCCGATACAAAAGTCTCAAGTTCCATTTTCTGCCAATTCCCGGGTGAAAAATTAAGCGCACACGCATCCCCGGCTTGTGATTAGCAGCCCGCTTCACGACACGCTTTGTGCGGGCATTAGCGGAGTTAGCACCGGCTACCCCCGCCTGTTTGACTAGCACTGTCCACATTAAACCGAGAAATTCTTAGGCTGGTGGAAGGCGCAGTGTTGCGGATTCTTTGATATGGGGATAAAAAAATATGGAGTTGATGATTACTTCCCTAAAGCTACTTGTAATTGTGTATATTTACAGTATCCAGAAGAAGTCGTGAAGCTGAGAGAAGGTGAGAACTGAATTGAGCCAAAATATAATGGCAAGATTTCTCAAACATGTCGATTAAACTCTGAAATGTCGACAAGGTGTTACAAAGTTGAACTACAAATCGGAATTTTATTGAAAGCACTCAAACTTTATTGGCATCGCCCGTACAAAGGCCTTCCCTAACGGCCGGACAAAGGGAAAGGCTTCACAAAGCGAAGTCCTACGGATATCTCTCAGCCATGTCACAAACATCACAAAGTTGCGACATTAAAACCCGCAATAACATTAACACTAGCGAGCATAAAACAACCGCCAATAACACCAGGCATCCAACCTCAAAGCAACAGGTTCTGAGTTTCTGCCTTTACAAACACGCCGTGTTTACATTACGAGTCCTGGGCCTTCATTTAATAATTCTCGGGAACTAAAAGGCTTTGAACATTTCATCAGATGACCCTCGCTGTTTGCACACACTCCTTGGTCTCGAGATGCTAATGTGGACACAAGGGTCGGTATCGACGATCCAACTGCGATGCTTTTATTGTTGTTAGCCTTCCCTTAGGCTTCGATATACCCGCGTCTTCGATTACTCCGTCCACTTCGGCGATATATTTAAGGTTGATCACAATCAGATTGGATTTCTTCATTTGCTACAAAAACATCAAAGAAACTAAACGTTCCGTTGATTGCTATTGGAAAGTCATCGCGTATGTTCATCGCTTTCGCAGATTAAGCTTAGCAATAGAGGCATGCTCAATAGAGCTCAATGAGGCGAAGTGAAAATGAACGAATGAATAGATTTGCTCAGATCTTTAGACAAGGCTAGCGTTCTGCTGCAAAACAAAAGGTGATAAGGGGCGAGGTAAATAACCTCCGTTGACAGCGTGACGGCGAGACTGGCACACGGTTCGCTCGGCGCAGGCGCATTCGCCGGCGCTGGAGTGGTAATGGCGCGAAACTTACTCAACAGCTGTTCCACGCTCAAATGTTTGTATGACAAAAATCTTACAACGAATTTTCCGAGCGCCGAGTGTTGGCAGAGCCAGATAAAGATTTATTTCAAGCCGAGGTTTTCCTCCAAATTTGATTTTCAAAAACGAAACCAATGTTTTAGAGCTGTGCAGCGGCCAGTGAAGCTTTAGTAATGCTTCTAATTAACACAGAATCTTCTCTACTCAAAATCATGGATATTTAAGAGGCTAATGAGTGTCGTTAGAAATGCTCAGTAAAATCCATTTCTTAATAACAACTAATTGTTAAACCATCTGCATATTTCTAAAGATACCCATTCAATCGCGCCGAACAGGACAGAATTTGAAATCATATGACCGCTTAATTTTATTCAAAATACCGCAACAGCGGTAAATAAAAAGAGATCGTGTCAGTTATTGTGATGATAATTATTTTAGAAAACAAAAACTAGAAAGCGGACGACGAAGATGCCTATTTGTTAATTATTGTCACCAAAATGGCGTCAGTATTGTTAATGAGTCAAAATGGTGGAGTGACAAATAGCTGAGTTCTGTGCGTACAACATATCCTCCGTTTGATTGACGCGTGCCAGATTCCACAGCGTCAATATACCAAAGTATTTATTTATATGTACACGTGAAAGCGCAAATAAAAACGAGTTCTTGAACCTGACGTTACCACTGAGAGAATGAATCGATGCTTGCGAACGCCACGAGATGTGATGCAAAGGACTTTAACAACACCAATAGGAATTGGGTTCCCAATCAAACCTCGATCACGACATGTAAAGTTTAGTAAAGGAAAACTACAGAAAAGTCCAATTGAACGCGGCAAAGAACACATGAGAATTATTAATGTTTGTTATTGGAAAATATCTAAATGGTTGAGACAATTTCGAAGCGTAGCAAACGCGTTCGTGTTTCAATATTGACAATTCTCACGACGAGCTCGTAGACGGCTCGTGCTTGCTACACAGCCCTGTTCCCGCTATTTGTCGCCTTATTTCTTCCGCTTTTCACACAAATAGGTAATAATCGATCGCTTTTATAGCAAGCGCGTGTAGGCGCGCCAGCCGAGTGATATTTCGAGGAACCTTTTAAAATGTACGTGTCCGACACGAATCAAAGCTGGGGCAGGCTGCTAAGTGAATGGACAAACTGGGGTGGATCCGTCGCAGAGCCGGCATTTCTCGATTTTGAGAAACCGAAACCAAAAAGCCCTTAGTCCTCCATGCAGTGAGGTTGCAAGCGTGAACGCGCCAAGCAAACTCTGAGCATTTATTTGCATTACATATTTCGTAAGGCCTCAAACAACCATCATTGTGTATAAAGGCTTTGTGATTCCTTTATATTTACAGTGTTGAGTCATTGTTTCGATGGAGAAGCGAGATTCGCGGAAGACATGTCACAGGTCACTGTGCCCGCGAACAAAGGAAAATATCCTTAGCAATAGATAATTTGCGTACGGCCTGATGAATGACAGCAGAAGAATAAAGTCGACAGAAGCTGGACGATAACGTGGCAAATTGCTACACAATTGGACATGAAATTTCATGTGCCGATTGGCACAGCTAATTTGTTACTGAAATGTGGTACATGTAGAATTTCACAAGACTCATAACTTCCGGTGGTCAAGTTAGCAGTTGTATTAGCGCAGCAGTGCTGTCAAGAAGCGCGTCAAATCATTATCTCGATTATTACCCTATCTCGTACGCAGTCGCATTTTTCCAACACTTTAACCATTCAGTATCTGTCTGTCGATCTTCACTCCCACCCGAGATACCTGCCACATTTCCCAATAAGGTAATAAAGATTTCCAATATTTACGATCTGTCACCAACATAAACTAGTCTTAAATATCAATAACTGACGAGGAATCTTTATAGGACCAACTTCATGCTTTTGTCAATGAAGTTCTGTGTTTCTTACCTCTGCACTTATAAGGTCCATGTTTCTGTGGAGATCTGGTCTTCGACATGTTATAGATGTGTCGCTATTGACTGTTATGAGTCGATCAATAGAGACGCCAAACGGATGTGGTTTTCTCGGTATTTGAATAAAGATGACCGTCCATGTGTCGTTTCCTTTGTGAAAAGAGCCGGAGCCGACGACGCGCACAGAATTTTCGTCCAGCATAATCACCGAAAGAAAAACCTTATTGTCTTATTAAACATAGGCATTTAGGTAGAGAACCTTGGCAAGCTATAATGGAGATGTGGTTTGTACGAAATAACGCGGTTTTCGACGAATTATTATGAAAACAACTGTTTTCTCTGTTGGGTTAGTTCACTTGATTTGAGACACTTTCTTTTTCTGTATACAATTATCTCATGATACCTATAAAGACTTAACCTATATTTTTATTTGCTTTGTTTTCTATTCTCTAATACTGTACTTTTATGATACATAAGGATTTGTCCGAGTTGGGAAAAAATGTATGACGAAATTATTTTGTCTGACTTGGGAATATAAAAATAATATTTTTGCTATTTACTTTTTTGGTTGGCTGAGTTGGGAAAACTTACCATGGATTTTGAAAACTGGCTGAGTTGGGAATTACTTGAGCTGGGAATAACCCTTTAAATAATGCCTTTGCCACCCTGTATGGGAAAAGTTGTGACGTTATTTTGTTTGTATGTTTATTCAGTTAGGGTGAGATCCTAACTCATTTATGGAATGGAGTTTATGAAATAGACACATGACAAAAGCTCCCATAAAATTAATTTTAAATATTTACCGCTTAACCAACCATAATTATGTAAAAGACCATAAAGCATACAAAGGAAACTAACACTCAGACCGCAAATTCTAGGCTGGCCTAGAAACCAGGTTCTTCTTGTAATGGTTGAAATAAAACCATTTATATGGACGACACTAAAATAAAACTATGTGGTTTTAAATAACTGTTATTATATGTCTTGTGTTATTGGTGTGAAATCTAAAATTAAAATACAGTTGTTTTTTTTTGTCATATGGCAGTTGAAACCGAAACAACATTCACAATATGGATGTTCCATGCACATTTTAGAGATTCACCTAAATACCTACATAAATGGTAAATTGAGAGTTTTTTGAAGCGTGAATATAAACTCTTTTGTTTTCATTGAACCGGTCCAAGCCGGACGGTCCTCAGCGCACTGGATCGCGCGCGTCTTATTGAGGGTGGTTTGTGTCGATGGAACGGCCTGCCGCGCGCGTGCGATCAGAGCGCGGTAGATCTTCCGGAGTGGACCCCACTATTGATCATCACAAGTCTGCTGGGTTACGGATGAAGCATTTCTACTATAAAATAAGGAAATCACATTCTATATGACTAAGAATTTCATTAGTCACTTCAATAGGAAAACTAAAGGATGATTGCTTAATGGAATGAATAAAATGGATTTTCCCCATTTATTAGCAGGTATTTGTGTAAGTTATTGACATAGTACCGATTATCAACTAGTCACTGAGATACTATTACATTGATTTGATTATTTTTAATATCTTCACAAGATATTAAAAAGAACACTGAGAAAAATTACACCTAGTTTCAACATATTTCTCTTGAAATGGCGAAAATAAATTGCCGACAAAGCGCAAATGAAACAGAATTCAACGAAAATAAATAAGTTAATTAAATAGGATCCTAGAACAACGATTATTTTGGAAAAGCCATGGAAAATTATGAATTGATAATTTGCATTGTTTTCAGGTCATCTTCTTATATTTTAAGTGCGTTACTACCAGCGGCCGACTGGAATATATCTGGCCATCGACATAGTTACTGTATCTAGAAATGTAGATCTCTGTCCATTATTAATCGATTGGAAAAAGCTAAGGCGAGTAGTCCTCTCTCACTCGTAATGTCGAGTATCGATTCTCGTATCAGGACATCATTAATATATTGATCTGAATGCAGCAGTGACGGTGATGGATGAGGATAGTCTGTCAAGAGGTATGGAATTAATTATTTGCCATTTTACATAAGCAATCAGTTTATGGATGAATAAAAGTTTGGCTTATTAAGAATCATGTTATTATCGACGGTAGTAGATAGAGATATAGATATTCGACTTACGGCAAGCTTTGAAAACTAACCAATTAGTATCTGTATGATTTATCAGTTTACTGAGTTACCAATTTTGTAACAGCGAATGTGTATGATATGCCATTAAGTTTTAAGATTAACTCTGTTTATTTACGATTAGAATATGATATCAGGTATGACATAAATCAGCGCGATTTATCTTCTGATATTTGACGTAAAAAGAGTAGAAACTAAGACGCGCCGCTCCATCTCGGGGCGTCACTTTTTTATTTCACATTCCAAAAGAGTCACCCATCACATCAAAGCAAACATTCGTCTCCAAAATCAATATCGAACCCTTCCCGATAATGTCCAAATAAACTTGAACGATTGAAATAAAACAAATCGAAGATCGTCGAAGGAAATCGAAGCCGACCTAATCGAACGAGACCGATCTGTCCACCTTTATTGCATTGTATTATAATAATAAAATATCGACCCTCCTACAATATGAATAAATCACGCGATATTTGTTAGAATATCAAAGGTAATCACAGGCAAATCGTAATAAACATAACTTAAATATCGACTTAGAAGCTTGTTAACTTACGTGCGTCAATCAGTTTGACGTCTTCAATTAGCAAACACTATCAATATGACTTACCCATGAGCAATTGCTCAAGTTAACAAGTGCCTCCGATTTCTGAAATAACATTTTCACTAATCAAATAATTAAGTAGCGTTCTGTCTCTGCAGATGTCACAAAAAAGTACGGGACAGGATGATGCTGAAGAATTAACTTAGTGAATTTCTCAATTCAGAAACCGGTGCTTAATAAACACTTATAAATAATTATTTATAAGTGTTATTAAGGCACCCGGCAGCGGAGCTTACAATTTCATCTTGAGGCCTAACAGAACAAAGTCAATCTATAGTTTTAAAAACGATAACAAAAAAAGTACATTTATTTAAATCTGGTTCGATTGTATTAAATATATTGTGAAAAACAGGATTTGTGATATTTTCGGAAACTTCGCTATCGAGAAAAATATTCAAATTAAGTTTACACGTTAGCGAATGCAAGCTGATAATCATATTCAACAAGCTGGTATAAAAAAAACAGTAAACAATATTATTTTTAAATAATCTTCTTAAAGTTGTAGAATAGAACTAATAAATACGGAGCTCTAAAAGTAAGTAACTAGTCTAGGAGCTTAAACTCGGGGGGTTGTGTCGTTTTATTATGGAGTTTCCAGGGCCACCTTCCGGCCCCATCATGAGACCCTGAAAATCATCTATACTTCATTTCATATAACATTGGAAAAAAGAAGCAGTGGCAGTGAATATTTTGCAATTCTTCAAAATATTAACCCGCCACGTGCAATGCCCAGCCAAGGAGAAGACACCTCGCAAAAACTATATTTATTTATAAGTGTAATTTACTTTTAATAAAGTCCAAGGCCGCCAATCCACACTTTTTTTTTCTTGGTTCTCTTACCCCAAGATTGCTTGGAAGTGATCGATAGCTTAGCAATAAAATATTTATATTTGTTTGTTTTGTTTAATAAGGCCGTCTGTTGACTAATATTTATTTTGTATCAGAATGTCGTCAATAAAGAATATTTGTATTGTATTAAAATGTGGGATTTGTTATTTAAAATACATGTTATACCTACTGAGGAACATGCTTTTATTTAATTGAATTAAGAATACTCCTAGCACAAATCAATTCAGTCTATATAATAATTATTAATAATATCAGTTTGATTGATATGAAAAGTTGAACCTTACAGATTTTTTTTATGAAAACATTAATATAAACCTCCCTATCTATCTAAGTACTCACTTCGGGTTACCCGAGACGTGATTTTCGGACACCCGGTGGTCCAGAATAGTTTTTTCTTACTCGTACTTTTCGGAAACCCGGGTGGGCTAATCGCAAGCGCTTTAATTGACTATTTTATTCTGATACTCCGCAACACTATATCTATGTGGTCTATAAATTATGTGATTATTTTATTTGTCGTTAACAACGCTGTATTTATTTCGTATAGATAAAACGAAAGGTGTTAGAAAAAATTCGAATTATAGTAAAGCAGCGGCAAAAGTGCCAGTTTCTTTTTTCATGTTGTCGATTTTTTTTGTGCAATGAATGAAAATTACATCGGGGAGGTGTAAAGTTTCATTCTAAAGTGTTAGTTGTGAAATGTTTGGAGCAAATCGGGTAACAAGTGGCCAAAATTTTCCCACCGGAATGAAAATATTCAAAACAAAGAAAAGAACATGAAAAGATGCATAAATGCAAACATAAAAAAATGTAAGTTAAAACTTTTCTGTATTAAAATAGTCTTTTACAAACATTTACGAAAATCAAGAATATCTGAGTAATATGGCGTTATCTGACACCAGCTCCCCCCATTTTTATATCCCATAAAAGAGCCTGCATTTAAGGCACTCTTCTCCTTGGGTTAATATTTTGAAACTTTGCAAAAATGTTCACTGCCACTGCTTCTTTTTTCAATGTTATATGATAAGGAGTACAGGACCAGAATACTTGTCAAGATGAAATAAACGAGCTCAAACTCGTTAGGGGTTGCTTGGCCTTATTACAGAGTTCCCAAGGACATAAAAAATATTGCATTGTTATCCGATTTACATATGCAAGCAAAATTTCAGGTCAGTCGGAAACCAGGATGTGGGTCAAATTTAACTTGAAACTAAATAAAAGCTGTATCATTAGCTTTAAAAAGAAACATCTGCTTTAATACTCCTATTTTGCGTAAGTTGAGGATGTCCTCTTGCGGCGCCTTAAGTACATACGAGTTATGATTATGTATTAGATACAAATTATGGTGTACTTACTCAAAGTTTTTCTAAAGACCAACGAAACGAGTCATATAAAAACAAGTTGAAAAATGACAAACGACAAAAATTCAAAACTTTTTTTATTTTTTTAAGTACCAGTATTTTCTTAGATCCTGCTATTTAACCTTTACATAATCAAGGTTTGTTTTTATTTCTTGCACGTGTCGTGGCAACATTGATTACACTTATACCTACTTGGCGCTTGTTGATTGCGTTTAATTGCGAAGATGCATTTAAAGATATACTTAATTGTTCTCTCATGATTAGGACGCGTGAATCAACTCAATTACATAATACCTACCTTCCTTAAGGGCGGAGGCAAGTCAGGCAAAGATACCGCTTTATCCTTTTTGAAATTGATGACTAGAGTTTTAGTTTGTATTGTTTGACTACAAGTTGCAGTAGGTACCTACTCATAATACTGACAGCAAATCAGACAAACAATCGAAATACGCATAGAATTTCATAATTGATGATTAATCTCAAGCCAAATGACATGAAAGTTAGATTGAGGCCAAGGAATACCATACCACGCTCGCATGCCTCAAATAATTGATAAATCAATTCACTTCCCAACGAAAGAGGCATTAAATCAAAAAGAGTAAGAGCGACTATCATAACGTTTTGACGTGGAGAAACGCGCTCGATATTAAACTGTTGTCCGTACACTAGATGGCGCGATAACAAGCCTTCAAACTGTGCTGTCATTAGCTTATTAATGGCCGACGGCCACCATATTGATAGATTATCACTATTACGGCGCTTTCGAGCTTCTACGGAGTCGACTTCTCAATCCGAAGTCATTGTCATCATAATTGAAATCGCGAAGGGCTTAGGGAGACAATGACGCTGAGCCTACGCATCGTCTGGCGCGCGTCTGCTGTACCTCCTGCCCGCAATCTGGGCAATTTGCATTCGCCCACACAATTGACTCAGTTGAATTCATAGTGTGTCAATACGATGGTTTGGCCAAATCTCCAGGTTGCTCTCGGCGTTAAGGCAGTTAGGAACCTTTCAAATTAATTCTGTATCGAAAAACGTAATTTTTATTCCGCCATATATGCGTCACGGTAACGACGCTCAACAAACAATTCAAATTAAACGAAAATTCAACTAACCAGCTAACACTTTCGCTATTGTCCACTTTTTTCAAAGACAACTCTGTCTTATTTAGCCACTCCTTTATCTTAATATCCGATCTCACAGGTCTTATAGCAACGAAACTGCATCTCTAAGATGATACGCACACGGTAAAGTTTCGGTTATTATTCGGTGACAGTAAAGTCCTTTTAGCTGAACGTAAAAAGCAGCAAGTGGACCACACACAGTCACGCGTCAACACAGCATAGAATCGGTAAAACAACACACCTCTTAGTATACTTTGCAGGTAAACTAGTAGCTTGGAAGACACACGTCACAGATTGATATGCAGACGCAGTTATTATGACACATTCGTTCATTCATGAGGAAATGACCGAGAGAATTTCGTAATAGGTGTAAGAACAAACATTTGGTCGTCAAATGTAATGTTTGGATTCGTGACAGTCACTTTAGTAAATATTTTTTCTTACGATCAAAATGTGATATGATGGCTGTGAAACTTGCTTGACATGATCAATGTATGATGAAATGGCGCAAGTGCAAATACTTTATACACGCGTATAAGACGAAATTTTAACGAATATTGATGGAACATCAAACTGAAAGGTACCACGAATCAATGTGACTCTATGTGATAAATTATAACATGATATACCTACTTCCGTATATTTATAACAATACCTGAAAATATGACAAAATGCCCAACCCAAGATACAATACTTAAAGAAAGAAACTTGCCCTGACAACTTTCCTTGATTTCCTCTCCCATACAAAGACGAATATTCTTTCATTATATTATAATCCTTATGATTATGCATCAGAACCTTAAGAGGGGGCGACAGAGAAGACAATCAAACCGGTAGCCGAGTCCTCCCATCTCCTACTGTAGACAACCAACCAACAAATACTGAAGAACCAAACAAAAATCACCTTTACACCAAACCCATAAGACTTACAAACTCAAGATGAGATAAGAAGATAAGTTTGTCTCAAAAACCGTAAGTCAACTCAGATTTACATTTTTATTATGTCTGCCCACTAATAAACATGACTTTATTCTGAAGACTCTCCTTTTTAGGAGACAGTGAAGATACATAGTTGGAGAAGCAAATAAACCCAATAGAAGCAACAGAGAGGTGTTAATCAAGATGTTATTTGCAATAAAGCGATTTATCTCAGACGAAGATAGTAGTATAGCTTAATTATTCCCAAGGACTAAAAAATAAGTTAATGCATTATTACAGTTTGTAAACATGCTGAAAATGGAATTGTAAACAGTAAAATATTGATTTTTTAAATGATTGATTGAAAACCTGTTGGCATCAAACACCGCAAATCTGAACGTAGGATCTCTAATAATTATCTTTCATGAATTTTGATGATGATTTGCCATAAGGCGTTTTATACGTGGACTTGAACAATTATTTTCGACTGCAGTCATATAAACAGACGGAGATATGGTAATGCAGGCTGCTGGCGACAGGAAAAGGCGGAGCCCTGAGGCACATTAGCGACTCTGCAGAGAAATCTGGAGTGAGTCAGAGCAAAGGGTTGAATGCATGGAAGAACATTTTTTAAATAAAACTGAACACATTTACGTGGTTAAAACTTTACGTGATATCAATTTCGTAAGATTTGAGCATGGTATAATGGAACAATGTACTGAGAGTTCTTCACCCCTGCTGAGGTGTACCAGGACAAGATGATGATGATGATGACCAATGACATTCTCAAAAATCAAATGATTGAATTCTACTAATTTGCCAGTACCAAACTTTGAATAAAGATGTAAATAAATTGTGCTTGAAAGAGTTGTTTGCAAGAACAAGAATTTTGATATGATTTTCAACTCGTATCGATTGAAGTCTGCACGCGAATCATGCGATTACAAGTACCTGTAATGGTTTTAAACATCAAACGAATGCAACCGTAGTGCATAAATAAACACAAATGTCTCACGGAAATCTAATTGGTTCTGGCCGATATTGCGAACAAACATTTACATAGAAAAATCCAGACTAGCACTAGAATCGATTAAACCCAGACTAGCACTAGACTCGATTGAATAGAAAAAAGCAATCACTGCTGATAGCTTTCGATTACACAAACTAAATAAATGACCAAAGAAGTGTGCAAATATGTGTTCGATAGTAAAGCCAGAATTAAAATATTTATTCACTCAGGCTTCAGCGGAACCAATGAAATAATTCTTAAAAGATGATGACAACAACCTATTGAATAGGATGCTACACTTGAGGCAGAGAAGTTGACAACTTTAATCATCAAAGTGTTCATTCACTGAAAACTGAAAATCTATGACGTCACAATAACAAAACAAAAAATATAGTCGCCGCCATGATGTTTATATTCCTCTAGTATCTAAGACCACACGTACACCAAAACTACACTAAAACTAAAACTACACTGCACTAAAAAAAGTATAAAAATTAAACAATCTCATTTGGGACAGTGAGGAATCATTCGAATAGTGTGCAGTAAGTAAACAGAGGTATGTGTGGTTGTGTGGGCGAGGAATATGTTTCCATATGTGAGGTAAGTAGCGCAACGTAACACGGTAGTGAAGAGCCCCTTGAGCTGAGGGCATGAGGGAATGAGGACCACCGACTGATCAGACCTGATTCAAGATAGCTAGATAAATAATTTATTAATTTAACGGCACGAACACACAGTTCAAAAAATAGATACACCAGAAAATAAATAGTATATAACAACAATAGTTGAAACAACAATGCAATAATCACAAATGCAAAATTAAAATTTGCACATCCATGCGATATTGTGATTGTGCTGTGACAATAAAATATAATAGATAGAATTGATATAGTTGATAGAATTTTGACAGTGGTTAAGCAAAGATGGGAAGCTGATAAATTTTGTTTCAATTCAAATATTGAATGTTTTTTTACATTCTAAAGTCGTAATTCCCTTAGATGTGGTAGAGAACTCCAGACTCCAACTTACCTAAAACAAAAAATAGCGCACATAAATACATATAAAACAACAAGTCACACTCAAATTAAAATACATTCAAACAATATTTTTATCAAACCATTGTCAAAAAACTATATCTAGCGATAGTATTAACATAATTAGATGCGTAAAAACCATTTCATTGTTGTGGGTGCTTATTAACAAATAGGAGAGGTCTCAGGGACCAAAGGGTCTCAGTAGGACCACCGGTGTTAGTATCAGCAAGTCAAATAAGGGGTATAGGTGCCAGTCATAGTAGGGTTGAATCCAGTGCCTGATGATGAAATATCGCTCCGGGACTTGGGCACGCATACAGGTTCGCCGACCGCTACTGCATTCGAGGTGTCACGTGGGCATGTAAGCGAGACAGCTAGCGCAGTTACCTAGCGAGTGAGCGAGACAGCGGTAGGCACCTACACGCTTGCTCTCCCGCTAACTCGGTCGCACCTTTAAGCCATACAATTTATGGTGTTCAAAATATTATGGATACTTTAAATATCGAATCTTAAGCTAAAGTGTTCTTTCTGCTATGACTTGAATTGTCAACAAATTCTTACGGAAAATAATACCGGTTATTCTTTGTTCCCTTTGAGTATGATGTGTGCAACGTGACATATCATTGCATTAGCCCATTTGACTCCAGGCCACCGATGAGCATGCCTTTATCAAAACACACCATTATACTTATAAAATTAATACAAAATATTGTTTCCGATTTAGTCGCAAGCTATCGATTATAATGTTAGCTTTTGTAGTTATAGCTACAAGTAGAGCAGAAGCTGATGCAAGATGCGCGCGCACTCGACAGATAGGCAGCTACTGAAACTTCACGGTGCTCAGCTATCGAGCTTGAGTAGGAAAACAAAAAAGGTATTATTTTGTAAACAAAAAGTGAAAAGTGTTCAGCCTACCGGTTTGCCGATAGTACTTCGACGATAGATAAGGTACAATTTGACGGTGAATACAAGACAGGTGGAGACAAAATGCCGGTAGAAAAGACGCTGTTAGAGATAATTCAACAATATGAATAGCACGAACATTAATTCGCCAACCAGTCGATTGACACAGGATTCTGTCAAAGAAATATTGAACCGATTTGATTAACAAAAGTTGTGTTAACGACGCGACGGTTTAACATATGCACTTTCAAATATCGCCCAAGTTGCAATTCAAACCGCTATAGCGCTGTTATAGCTCTTTTGAACCGACAGAATCAAGGCACGACTGATTAGCATATGCGATAAAAGAGACCAAGCCAACATTCAACATGCATGATATATTAAAATCACGTCCTCATAACAATTAACACCAACGAGCGAGCGATCAAATAATAAAAACTGCTTTTGTCATTACAAACAGCCTGCCTTCTTAGAAACATCATAACGTCACGAATAATAAATTCTACTTAGTTATTTATAACTATGAATGTTCGCTTACAGGAACCAATGGGCGTCGCTGCCTGAAATTACCAATATGGCGGATCAAATCTAACATTATTATGTTAATAAGTGCTCACTAAAAAACGTAATTATAAATGATTTATTTGTCCCCGCGTCAACGAATGCATTGTTTATCGAAGAGCAATTTAGCACGTACGTTACATTGCTTCAGAATATTCTTAACGTTGCCGTTTGCTGGATTGATTTCAATCGAGGTGGAAACAGACGCGCTAGATTCGACTGCCAAATGACGTGTTCTAACGATAAAATGTATTCGTGTTGCGCATTTGAAAACACACAGTTCCGTCACAGAATTAGACAACAGCAGACAACCTAAAAACTTCAGCCGGCACAAAGAGAGGCACCACCGTCCATCCGAGCTCGGATTGAGAAACAGAATTTAAATAACAATCAATAAATTAATGTAAAGAAATAATTTATTCATGACTTGGTCTGTGACACGCCGACGGCGACAACTCTTGAATCCAAATTAAATTTTATAAGAAAACCTCCTTTTCAGCCGCCCATTATGGTCAGAATATGACATTCTACTTTTCTTAACGTATCATCATTATCGGTCCGCATCACAATGACACTTTGACTCGCTCTCGTTAAGACGACTAATCTCTTAACACGTAAAAACCGGCCAAGTGCGAGGCGTACTGGCTTACTGGGGATTCAGTACCCATATAGATACTGAGTTCTTTTATGTCTTCAACGAGCGTAGCATAACGCAATTTCCAACGTTTCCTTCTTACTTGAATGTCACGTTAATTATACCTTATACCTTGGACACTATTTACACACATTGATCTAGCCCCAAACTAGGATTCCCTGAATCTTGGGTACTAGACAACGATATACATACTTATATAGATAAATATTATACTTAGATAGATGAATATTATACTTAGATAGATAAATATTATACTTAGATAGATAAACATCCATGACTAGGGTACATACATTCGTTCTTATCAAACAAATATTTGCCCCCACCGGGACTCGAACCCGGGACCCTTGGCTTCGTAGGCAGGGACACTGCCGACTCGGCCATTCGAGTCGTTTATTATACGCTTTACAGCTCTATCGGCAATGGATGCTGTAACTCACGGAACCCTAAAACGTCCGAGTGTCCGAATGCGTTGCTCGTGTTGGAATAATTAGTGCTCAATTGAAAGCGCGCTTTATTTCAAGAGGCGGACAAAATGGACACGACACGGTTGGCCAACGGTCGGCCGAACACTTTCACGAATACAATGATGATTATTTCGAAATAACAACTAACCCGTACAAATTGCTCAGTATGTCGCCTCGAGAATTTTAGTCCGATCGGCGAAACACGAGTAAATTCACAAGATTAACAATACGTGTGGTGATCCTTCACAAAACTAGTCCAGGGCGAAGTTGTCCCGTAATTAATCCTTCAATTAAGAACAAGCTCGCGTTTCTGTTCAACCCTATTTGACGAAGAACATTACATTCATTGTTCACTAACACAGAACACCCCATTCTTTTACCTAGACCATCTTTTTCTCACATCACATCGTTCCACCAGTTTACTACCCAACATACCCTGACCCGTGAGCATACTTAATCTCACCTTCCTTTTTATATTGTTCCGAGCAGACGAAGAGGTCTAATTAGGTGGTGGTGCTAAAGAGTGCGTTTTAGTGCTGGTAAATAAATTATACCGCCTAATTTGATGCGTGGAACCCCGGGTTTAGAGAGTACTTCATGGATGGAAGGCTCGATTGAATTATGTCGGACCACAGTCTTTATTTGGGGGAAATCAGGAAAATTGTTATGTTGTTTTTGGGGAGGAATCGTATATGACGCAAGAAGTACGTTGAAACGTCCTTTCCCTACCAGAAGGGTGGCAGACGGGGCATATTACAAGCCAACGCTGGCCGTATGTCTATCCGTCAGTGGGCTTTATGCATCTCATGAACCCTTCGAGAAAAGCGGTCTTCCTGAAGACCGCGTTGCTCGAAGCATAAACCTTAATTATTATTTTTTACAAAATATGTGTTTCTTTAGTGTCCGACCGAAAATGGATTTTCAGCCGAACCCTAAACCGAACCTTCGGCTTCTGTCCTAGTTTCGGCCAAAACCGAAAAGAAGCCGCCTGTTCAAACTTGTGAAAATTTGTACAATTCCTTGAAAGAATTGAAAAAATGGCGCATAAAAATATTGTGGCAATGTCTCCTTTCCGGCTTACCTTAAAGTATCCATGAAATAAACTAGAGTAATTTTTTTATAATTCTTAAAGCACTCTCATATCAACATCATGCCTTTAGGCCAAAAATACATTTCCACGTTACCACGCGGTAGGAGTAAGTAGCGCATTTTTCAAACTTCCACAGCCAAAAGGTGCCCAATGGGACCCTAATACTGAGCCTAAGCTGTCTGTCCGTCTATCCGTCGATTTGTCCGTCTGTTCTTCCGTCTGTCTATCATCTTTTGATTTAGCCGACTGGAGAGTTTGATTTTTTCACATTCCTACGGTACTTCATACATGAGTAATTGATATAAATGCCAACTTAATGCCTTCACGTGATCCTGAGAAAAAGGCAGAAAAAGAATAAATTACATAATAAAAAAAACTAAGAAACCTGACGGCTCTACACTTAAAAGAACAAAACAAACAGAAAAGGTTTGAAGTAATAATTGATATTCGACAAAATTATTATAGAACAGTGTTAAAAACGTACGGAACCCCCTTTCATTTAACGGCCAAAATATATTGAAGTGTACTCTGCGGCGCTATTACGCCAAAACTATTGGATTTACATAAAGAGGTTTAGACAAGGTTTATAGGAATTTTTCTCTATTTAAGCTTGAGAAAGTTGGCTAGTAAAAAGAGCTTTTGAAGGGATATGTATAAAATTGCAAATTTTGGCATCTTCAATTCTAGATGGAAGCTAACGCTTTCATCTCTCACGGCCTTTAACTTCATTTTGTACTTCACCTTCTGTAGGACAAAGCCTCTTTTTTGTCCCACCCAACTGATGGATCTGTGTCATTGGAAATAATGCAAATTAACATGTACTTGGTAAAGAACAATTATACCTAGTCGGTCCTTAAGTTCTGTCACAAGGTTTTTGATAGATAAAACTCAGCAACAAACTTTTTCTTATTCGTATTATACATGATTAAAAAGCTTATTTTATACGAATCAAATTGCAATACAATACATTTTGTACGATTATCGCAATATGACAAAAAACCTTATAACTTGAGGCAATCGCGAACCCAAAACACGCCGCAACTGACAAAAATACCACTTACCACAAATTTAATAAAAAAACAGTGTTCCAGATAACCAACAAGGTTTTTTTTTTATTCTGAAACCTCGATTTGAGACCATGCTTAACAACTAGCATTTGATTTTCTGTTAGCTTCCAGTTCCAACTGCTCCCAAAGAGAACTTTACGTACTTTTTACGTTTTCAGAAAAACGTATAAAAATTATCTTGTGGGCAACAAGTACACTACGTAAAATGTGAATATGATAATTCGTTTTACCCAGACTTAGTTATCTTATGCTTCAAAATGAAGGTAACGGGTTCAGGGAGGGTTCTGACTAAAATCTCAGGTAAGTTTAAAAGGTTTTAATAGTCATGGAAAAAATATAAAGTGAATCACGTCCGTATTTTTGATTGGGTAAAAAAGTGCAAAATCTCTGAAGAAACTAGCATTTGTGTAATATGGCTTTAAGCATTTAAATCCAATAATCGTTCTAATTTATCAGTATTTAATGAGCTATCAAACCATATATAGTATTAAATAAAACTTGGTATTATTAGTAATGCGGCAAAATATTTGTGACAGAACTTATGGACCGACTAGGTATATGTTCGTCGCAGCTCGTCGTAGTTCTGAAGGTACAAAAGCCACAAAACGTACGTATCAGCCGAGCCGAATATTCGGCTGGTTTTTGTTCGAAATCTTGACCGAAACCTCACTTCTGGCCGAATCTTCGCCGAAACCGGAGCCGAACCTTCGGTGGATCTCTTTGTTGCCACTACATCAACAAAATATAACGAATTAAATTTTAGCTAAAAGGTAACCCCATACAAGAGGCGTGTCCTTGCGTATTTCCTTATATGATGGTAGGGGACCATTCGTGTGCGATCCGACTCGCACTTAAGCCATTTTTTACTTTTAAAGTCTAGGGTTTGTTTCCTTCCGGCCAGTGTCAACTTAATAAAACACAATATTCGATCGGGCAGCATTCCTCGTATATCGGGTATCAACTATCAACCCGCGTCTCAAGGTAAGAAGCCAAGAGAATGCTAATGCGATTTAATCATTAGCATGGTATCAAAACCAAACGAAGGAATTGTATTGACAATATGATGCATACGTAATGTCGCCTCTTGTTGTGGTTGTGTTTACTTTATTCGTCTAATTTAATTAGCGTCAACGCTAGAGTTATACTTAGGTTACCTACCTACCTTACTTATTTACAGTGATAGATAATAGAAAAACCGGTCAAGTGCGAGTCTAAATCGCGCACGAAGGGTTCCGTACCACCGTTCAATGGAAGCGATGGTGTGGAGTGAATAGTTAGGATTTTACACAGCAAAATATTGTTTACAAAGTTATTGGTGCGGTTACTTTCACACTCCATGTACGTAACCAGGTGCATCCATAAGTTTGTATGTGGTATTATTGTATGGGAGCCCCCTTAAATATTTCTTTTATCCTGTTTTTTAGTATTTGTTGTTATAGCGGCAACAGAAATACATAATCTGTGAAAATTTCAACTCTCTAGCTAGCTAGGTTCTTGAGATTCAGCCTGGTGACAGACGGACGGACGGACGGACGGACGGACGGACAGCGAAGTCTTAGTAATAGGGTCCCGTTTGGAACCCTTCGGGTACGGAACCCTAAAAATGTATCAATACTAGTTGCTACTGGCACGACTTCGCAACGCGTTTCAGTGATAATCAAGTTCCCGGTCAGAAAACTAGTCGTTCATCATTTTAGAAGCACCTATACGTCGCGCCACACGTTATGAGCGGTGGCCTTGAATGCGCAGTAGTCACTTTTCAATATCTGTACACACGCGCAGTAATTCCCGCCAACGTTGCCCAGCGCTCTTAATTCGTGGCGCGAGTTATACGTCACGCCACATGTTATGAGCGGTGGCCTTGAATGCGCAATAGTCACTTTTAAATAACAGTACATATGCGCAGTAATTCCCGCTAACGTCGCCCAGCGCTCTTAATTCGTGGCGCGAGGTATACCTCGCGCAGCACATATGTGCAGTAATTCCCGCCAACGTCGCCCAGCGCTCTTAATTCGTGGCGCGAGGTATACCTCGCGCAGCACATATGTGCAGTAATTCCCGCCAACGTCGCCCAGCGCTCTTAATTCGTGGCGCGAGGTATACCTCGCGCAGCACATATGCGCAGTAATTCCCGCCAACGACGTCGCCCATCGCTCTTAATTCGTGTGCGCGAGGTACCTCGCGCAGCACATATGCGCAGTAATTCCCGCCAACGACGTCGCCCAGCGCTCTTAATTCGTGGCGCGAGGTATATATCTACCTATAAAGATCATTCTCATGCGCAGCCCGCGTGTCGGTTCGACGCGTTGTGGGCATTATTACATATCGCGCCTCACATTAACGAAACTCTTTGCTGACTTTATGCATTGCACAACTGTCAAACATAAATTGCGCTACCATCAAAGAGGTTGAATGTAATAATAACTTGTGGCTCTGTGAGCTGTAGGCCTCGCGAGCGACACAGGAAAATTGCGATTTTTATTCAATATTTCCTACCCCCTCACACCCTCGACCCCTTGAAGTTTGTCGGATGAACATAATTGGAATTATTATTATTATTATTATAAAAAAAATAACCCAACTGCATTGTCTTTCAATGCCACATACTAACTTATGAATGCACCTGATGACATACACAGAGTTTGAGAGTTGCCGCAACAATAAACATAAAATATAAACATAAACATTTACATACAGGCACATACATTGCTTCTGGCCCCCACTAGGGTACCCTGTGTGGTGGGAACCAGAAACAGCGACGTCCCATACATATAAACATCCAAGACCTGGGTTTTTTTTTAACCCCAGTCGGGGATCGAACCCGGGACCTCTCGCATGGAAGGCAGAGCCACAACCGCTGCGCCACAGAGGTCGTCAAATAATCAATAACTTTGTAATTATAGATAGATAGATAGATCCGACATTTTTTTTAAAATCCAAAAACTGAATCGCAGTAATACCATATAATTATTAAAGCTGCTCACAAAATTTCACAAGAATCCTTTGAGAAATACGGAGAACAGCCGGAAATCCGGACATACGAAGGCATTTTTGCCCAACCAGGCCGGAGGAGACGCTTCGCTCGCTCGGTCACTAATGAGTTGTAACTATTCGTAAGTATTTAATCGAACATCAAAAAAGTTTAACCTAATCTAACCAATTAATAATTCAGCAGGTAAATTAATAAAATCAGCAGCAAGTCATTGTGTTGATGCCGACCTATTAATTTGAGGCTAGGTTTATTAGATTTGAGAAGAGGTTTATTATTTCCCATAAAAATTAATCAACGACGAAGGAGTTTAAGTATTGCTAGTTCTATGGCTACTAACGCCATTTCTTGATAGAAAGATTAACTTCCCATATAATATATTTTTTAATCTTTTGCTGTTTCTTTGCGGTTTTCCTTATTTGATTTTTACCGAAACCTTCTCCGGCCTGCTGAGGGGCATAAAACCAAATATGAATTATACAAACCGGGCCATTTGAGAGTTTTAGTGGGATAATTGATTGACAGTTATACATTTTTATAGGCTATGCATATACGTTCCTTGTACAAAAAAGCCAAAACAATAAAATATTATGCACTGGGTTTCGATACCAGTCCCTACTGATTGCGGATCAGCATACAAACCAATTGTACTACCGACGATAATAAAACCTGCCCCGAAAGCCTTGTTAATATCATCACCTCTCTTGTATGGAGAACCCTTTATTTTATATAATCTCCTGTAGTTAATTATTTGTTGCGGCAACAGAAAAACGCATTCTGTGAAAATTCAAACTCTACCTACTACGGTTCATGAGATACAGCCAGCGGACGGACGGACGGACAGCGGAGGTTTAAGTATAGGGTCCCGTTTTGTAAGGGCGCCCCTTTGGCTACGGCACCCTAAAAACGAATTCATATAAACAATCCTAAAATAATAGAGACAAATCGCTGCGGAACAGGAATTACTAAGACCACATAACTATTATTTTCTGTGCCATATATACAAAAACAATTATCGACAAACCTCAGCTATTATCCAAGAACAAACGAGCAAATAGCTAAATATTTCACTTAAGACAACCCGACCACCTCAAAGCGCGGCGCCTAAATACCACTGCATTACACAAAAATAAACAAAATTAATTCGAATGAAGCCACCATCCATATCATACAGCCACAAAATAAAACTAAAACTGCTCAATTAATTCCCTTCATCGCGACAGTGGCATTCTCATATAACTGTACCGAACCAACATATTTGGACAGTCGAAAAACTGTTCAATATCCCATATTCAAAGTAACTAAGAATCAAAATGGTTTGATAAAACTCAGCTGGTAAATATGCTTGGCTGTAGATGTTTATAAACATATCAAACGTGTGTTAGGGACGTGCTTCCTAGCTACTTTGATCTCTTCACTGAGCTGCCAGATTGTATCTTCGGATTTTCCGCAAGTCCCAATATGTTTAGTAATTTCATTATTCATAATTCCTTATTTTATTTTTATATGATTCATATTTTTTTCTCTTAATGTATCTATGTACAATGGCGAGCTTATCTCTAATAATTCACCAATTTAAAAACATAAAAAAAACCGACTTCATGTTCAAGCCCTCTTTATACCTTCCCGGTCGGGAAGTCATCAAAACTTTTTCTGCACGGAACCACAAACCAGAACGTAATCTGTATATAATTTTTTGTTTGTGTTGTTTTTTTTCCAAAAGCGGTAAACATTTTTTTTATAAAATTTATATGGAACTACCTCTGAAATATGAATCATCAAAATCGATTCATAATTGACGGAATAATCGCGTAACAAACATACAAAAAAACACTCGAATTGAGAACCTCCTCCTTTTTTAAATCGGTGAAAAGAGATTTCTTGCAGCAAACCAAGGCATGATATGAAAAATTATTTTGAAAGGGTGGGCAGTGCCCAATATATCTATAAAATAAGGAAAACAAAGTACATATTTACCAAACTACTGTCTAGGTACATACAAAAACCTATACATAAAGTTTATAAATGATAATAATATACATGCTTGAACTATCACGAAAGATAGAGGAAGTACTCTTTTATCCAGTTTTTTAAAAGGGAAAAGAGTGGGGCTGTGTTTAGTACGAAGTAGTGCGCTCCACAGTCGGACCGCCTGAAATTTGAAGGATTGCTCATATGCGGAATGCGGGGTTATGCTTTGTAGTGGCTAAGAGTGAGACCGTGTAAGATCTCCGTTGCCGATCTCCTAAAAAGAGATACTCAAAGCGATCTCGAAGGTTGCTGCAGGATAGCACGGATTTGCGCGGATTTGTGATAGCAATCATTCACATGCAACCATTTCATGAATTGGCCGACCGCATCATGAACTTATCAAAATTCTATGTGGCCATGACATATACATGAAACCTGAAAACATTACACAGCTTTTTTGGGCAGTAATGTTAAAAGGAGACATTCATAATGGTGATTTATTATTACAATCAATTATTATTCGTTAATCCACCTTTATCGATTAACCAAATGCAGAGATTAAAAACCGGTCAAGTGCGAGTCTAAATCGCGCACGAAGGGTTCCGTGCCACCGTTCAATGGAAGCGATGGTGTGGAGTGAATAGTTTGGATTTTACACAGCAAAATATTGTTTACAAAGTTATTGGTGCGGTTACTTTCACACTCCATGTTCGTAACCAGGTGCATCCATAAGTTTGTATGTGGTATTATTGTATGGGAGCCCCCTCAAATATTTATTTTATCCTGTTTTTTAGTATTTGTTGTTATAGCGGCAACAGAAATACATAATCTGTGAAAATTTCAACTCTCTAGCTAGCTAGGTTCTTGAGATACAGCCTGGTGACAGACGGACGGACGGACGGACGGACAGCGAAGTCTTAGTAATAGGGTTCCGTTCTTACCCGTTGGGTACGGAACCCTAAAAAAGAGAATCCCAAAATTATAGAACTCTCAATTATAGATTGTGTCTCCAGGCTCCATCTTTTCCCTGGAAACGGGGAAACAAACCAATAATAGGGCAACTCGAGTCTCCCCTCCCGCAAGTGTCTCCTTTCAGCTCATGATATAATTTCTAGAGATTTTGATTAATCGCCAGCGCTGGCCGATGAAAGTTGACGCTGGATTGATTTATGGATCCACTTCATGGTTTATATGGTTTAATTGGATAGTTCTGAAGGATAGTTCCAACGGTGATCTGGAAATTCACTTCAGTTTATGACTGAAATTCGCTGATCAAAGACTAGAGTAACATACTTGCATAACTGTTTTTTAGCAATAATAAATCGATTTAAAAATAAATTAAACAGATGGCAAAATAACTTGATCGTTGAAGAATTTTGATACAGAACAGATAGTGGTATAGTGTAATCAAAAGGTCCTGAGGCATAGACATCAACAGAGATGCGATGACATAAAGTTACCATCACGTTAAATACCTTTGTAATTAATTAAGCCCACATCATAAAAGCGCATTAAGAAATTGTCACAAAAGGCTTTGAATGGTGACAATGTGTCTCTTTTCAAGTAGCTGTCTCTAAATAGTGTCGGCGCTAGTCATGTCCCGTATACGGTAAACGAAGTGATTAATTGTTTAATCAGCGTACCGTTATATTAATCACATCTCTATTGTGAAGACTTTCTACAAAAATCACCGTTACTTTTGTCCTTTAAATTAAAATAGTTATAAGGATACCACTAGAATTTGTGTAAATGGTTGTAAACGCTGTCTGTAACAACTTGCCGTTCGTTAATTCACAAATACGAGAATGTTTTCAATCAAATCACCACATTATTCCACAGTATGTGAAGTTGTTAGTGCAGTCGCATAGTGCATAATCTTGATGACTTGTTTTACAGATATCAAAACACCCTAACAAAAAAATGTGCAAACGTTGGCTAAAAAATAAGGGCAAATATATCCGGCCACCCGTAAATGGAAAAGGCGTCACGCAACATTATGCTATATTAATCCTTGATATTTCTCCGTAACATTTGATGATATGTCGTGATCAGCCGATAAGCGGTTAGGACTAATTGCAAGCTTTCCCGCCATTGCGGCATCATTCCAAGATGGCTGCCAGCTGGAGTGTGATTTCACATCATTAAGACTAGTTATCGCGCGACCTGCTAGCTATCCTCTAATTATGAGTAAAAAACAGGTACATATCTCCTTCTCGCTACTGCATTAAATCGCTCGAAATTATATTGAAAATTAAAAACTGGAAATATTACTTTGATTATTAGAGCGAATCATTGTCGAAGAACCTGCTCTCGAACCTCCGGATTCAAATCACAGAATGTTGCAGTCAGTGGCATTAATAAACTAGGGGCTAAAATATCCCTGGAGGCTAAGTGAGGCTAAGAAAAGGTAAAGCTAGGTCCGTGCACAATAGCTTACAAGTAATTCTCTGTCCATAGAAACCGCTGCAATTGCGGCCAAAAGTCACGGAAAATTAAGAATAAACACAAGTATTTCATATCAATTCGACTAGTTAATAGGCATACGATGCGAGACGGTTGCGTGCGCGATTGCAACGCCTGCCGTGGCGTGTTCCGCTGCCAAGAGAACCAATTATTGTTATTTATAATCAAATCGTCGGCTATTAAACGGAAGCTGATCGTTCTCCCTATAAACACAGACTGTATAGAGAGGCTGCATAGTTTGATACAAGAAAATTCTAGAAACCGAATATTGAGAACGACTTTTTATGCAGTCATTTTATTAGTTGAAGTATTATAAAAATCAATGAAGTGTCAACGTGAAGAGTCGATTTTCCGCACATAGTGTTATTGTGACAATATTATAAGACTTTAATTAAAAAACACAGGCAATTGTTAATCCTTGAGTTTACTAGAATATATATAAGTCTAACTAATCCTACTCAAATTCGTTCAGTAGTTTCTCATCCATATCAAAACAGTCATGCCTTTTCCTATACGAGGTGGCGAAGGCATCATTGTGCCGACTTTTATCCAGTTATCCCATTTTAATCCATATCAACAAACAAATAAGAACAGCCGAAAATAATAAAAAACTAACAACGATATTCATATCTGTCCATTTCTAAATCAAAATCTCACCATATCATTAGATAATTACCACCTCGATACAGATTATCCGTCAATTTCCAAGTACGAAGACTGTTTGGTCAGACTGTTTAGAATTAAATTAGTGAGAATAAGGTGCGGTGCGATGTGATATTCTTTAAACTTAGCTGTCTTCCGTGATTGACATTTAGTTGTTTTTATTAGAAATAACATACTAAAGTATGAGCAATCGATGTACAATGTATAAACATTATCTAGAAAAATTGTTTCCCGACGCATTTTCTCGGAACAACACTTTGTAATCCGATTGTTGAAGAAAACATTATACAATTCATGCTTTATTCATTGTGCTGAATCGAGTTCTTATATCATATTGAAGTAATTATATGGTAATCAGCCACAGAGGTCTCAGTATATAATGCAGGTTTTATTTCATAAGGCAATTTCCACATGTTATAAATAATACTATCGTCATACTACTGTGTAATTAAGACATAATAAGGTGTAATTTTGTATGTAAAATGAGTAAATCTAGTAAACCCATTCCAGGTAAAACTGCTTGTAGTGGCGTAGTGGTTGACGTTTGTGATCACAAACCAAAGAAGTACTTCAAACAACCTATCACAGTCGGGACTAATGACCAATAACTATTCCATCCGATTTAAATAATCGATTCCCACGATTGTTGAATCGAGTCCGATTCTCGCTCTGCTGGTATTTTGATTGTGACGGTCTGACAGCCCGTAATTTGGGACGATCGCAGCTTCTGTTTCCCCGAGGGTTTGCGAATTGCCCCTATTATACAACTTTAGTTTATTTTCATTATAAGTATTCTCTTTGTAGAAGATTCACTAAGATCTTGGTCAAGCCTTGAAAGCTGGGTAAAAAAATATTTCTTTATTTATATTTCGAGGATGTCTTGATATCTGTTCAATTAAATTAATTAAAGGGAGTTTGATAAGTCACATTTTGATAATTATATTGTACGAGTACTTGCTGTCAATAAAAAACTTGTCTTCCAAAAACTTTAATAACTTTTATTGGTATAATTTCAATATCTGCTCATATTGGAATATAACACTTCAATCAATATAACGATGCCTGTAAAGCTCAAGAAAATACTGATTTAATTATGAAAGATGTCTATAGTTTCAGACATTCAAAAAACTCCTTGAACCAAGTTGCATGCAGTCACTTTTTACAATCGTTTGACTGGCAATCATCACCCTTAAAATAACATTCGTCAAGAATTTAAATCGTTTACTAAATCAAGATTCAGCTACTTTTACCCCGGAGGCATCGTGACGTCACGCTATATCAGCTCAGTGATCGATCGTGGGTAACTCTACGAATGTGAACCAGCCTTTATTTGCGTGCTCAGTTGCATTCTTAATTCATATTTGAATAATACCTTTTAAAGTATCAAGATTATTGGATCCTGTATCGTGATATGTTACTGTATTTTTTTCAAAATATGTTGCATTAAAATTGAGACTCAGCGCTGTACAATTTAAAAACTATACTAGTATACTGAATAGATTAAGAAAGATACAATATTTAAACAGTAGTTTTTTAGTTATAATGTTTAGAAACCCACAAAGACCAGAATTTGCCTTATAACTCCAAGAAATTAAATTGTCAAGCCAGTTTTATCCGATAACAAATTCTATGTTATTTGCTATCACATCTCGCGCTGAACACAGACACTAAACACCGTAAGGAATCCTGGCCCCGTACACAATTTAGGCCCCGTATATGTAATCTTTGAGTTCACGCACAACTCGCCTTATTTCCCTTCCCATACGGCTTACTATTAGCGGTCAATTTGGGTGATGTTAGCTGGAAGTGGGACTCAATATAAATTATACACAACTTACGTCCCGGTAGCCGGGACTAGCACCTAAGCTGTTATTACCTGCGATTTATACCTTAGAGCAGCGGATGTGATCTCTTAATGAACTTAAAGACAAGATTTAAATGTGTGAGATCTACAATCCGTGGACACGTAATTGGATTGAAGAAGGTTTCGATGTTGCAGACAGATAATTCTGCTAATTGGTCTGTATTAGAGCTTGTAGCTTACAATTTTGCTACTTTATAGCTATTGTAGAGGTCGCGTGCTACTTGGGCTTTTTCTCTGGGTTGGTTTTTTGCGTTAAATCAAGAGAATAATCAAATTAGGGGCCTACCTAAGAGATATTCTGTTATAGCGACGACGGTCCCGGAATTGTTCTTCACCCGGAGTAGACCTTCAATTTATTTATTACACTAAGCTATTTCTTATCTTAGGATTTTGCTACACTTTGTCCACTCTATTAATGGTTTTTTGACAACTCAAAACCTATACATTTTTGACGTTTGCTATGAAAAATATTGCTTATTATGTACGCAATAAGGTAATGTCAAAAGAACATTAATAGAGCGGACAAAGTATAAAGATTTTGTTATAATCTGAGATCACCACTTTATAAAACTTAAAAGATATAACACAATTATTTAGATACGCTTTGACTGACAGTTTTACAGGACAGCCAACTTAACGGCGAAGGAAATTTCATCCAAAGAGTTTGTTTGGTTCGTCACAGATTTGCTACGCTGTGAGGACTAATGAATGACATTCAATTATTTACGGAAATTCCAGTATATGTATTTGATTATTACTGTTTTGATGGGAATGACGCCATTTATTTGGAACCACAATATCTCGAAATGGTATTCTCAGTTTGATGCTTGAAAATATTTTACACACCGAATCACGACATACCAGTACGTGGAGTCGTGTAAAGCTAACTTTCCAGTAGGATCCCTGCACCCCACACCCCGCCGCTCTCACCTGCCCTCGCGCCCCCCACCCCGCCGCTCTCACCTGCCCCCGCACCCCCCAACGGCGGGGCCGTTCTCACCTGCACCCCGCACCCTACGCCCCGCCGCTCTCACCTGCACCCCGCAACCTACACCCCGCCGCTCTCACCTGCACCCCGCACCCCGCCGCTCTCACCTGCACCCCACGCCTCACACCCCGCCGCTCTCACCTGCAACCCGCGCCTCACACCCCGCCGCTCTCACCTGCAACCCGCGCCTCACACCCCGCCGCTCTCACCTGCAATCCGCGCCTCACACCCCGCCGCTCTCACCTGCAACCCGCGCCTCACACCCCGCCGCTCTCACCTGCAACCCGCGCCTCACACCCCGCCGCTCTCACCTGCACCCCGCACCCCGAACCCCACACCCCGCCGCTCTCACCTGCACCCCGCGCCTCACACCCCGCCGCTCTCACCTGCAACCCGCGCCTCACACCCCGCCGCTCTCACCTGCACCCCGCGCCTCACACCCCGCCGCTCTCACCTGCAACCCGCGCCTCACATCCCGCCGCTCTCACCTGCACCCCGCACCCCGAACCCCACACCCCGCCGCTCTCACCTGCACCCCGCGCCTCACACCCCGCCGCTCTCACCTGCACCCCGCGCCTCACACCCCGCCGCTCTCACCTGCACCCCGCACCCCGAACCCCACACCCCGCCGCTCTCACCTGCACCCCCCATCCCACACGCATAGGGGACACGATATGCGTGCGGGGTGCAGTTGGATCCTACTGCAAAGTTAGCTTTGCACGACTCTAGTAGTACTTACGATTGAATGCGATTGAGGTAGCATTAGCTGAACGATTTTCGGCGATTTGTGATGTTTGTCCGATCTGATGTTGACATCCAATCCAATAGAGAAGCTTAGAGCATTTATATTGCCGCTAAAACAACAAATAATAAAACATGCTGGTTTTTAAGAATTAAAGTAAAGTACCCATACAAGAGATTATTTGAATCGCCATTTTGTTTCATTTGTTTGTCGGTGAATTGAACTGGATTGGTGCCGCAAAAGGTAAAAAAGGAACCCTTAGGATCACCACACCAGCGTGTCCGTCCGTCCGTCTGTCACTGGCAGTTTTCTCAGGAACTATAAGAGATAGAGTCTTTAAATCTTCTGCAATAATACTTTTACTGATAACTACAACATAATTCAAATGAAATATGAAAAAAATATTGCCTACAAAAAAGTGGAGGGGGTAAAATGACAAAGAAAAAAAACACCCTAATTAGTTATGTTATGTATCGTTGAACTTAAATTGAAATTAACTTGTTGAAAAGAGCTCTTTATAAACTTTTCATTTATTTTATTTTAATTTTGATAACTTAAGATGTTATGCTCAAAAAAGTGCATTAAATTACCATTCCCCACTATCTCCAAAACTATAGAGAATAAAATTATGAAAAAAAATACAGAATATAAAACTTAAGCCAAAGATTACTGGAAAACCTATCCGGAATTGCCAAGATTTTTATTTATCTGTAAACCACATACAAACTTATAAATGCACCTGGTTGCGTACATGAAGTATGAAGGTAGCCGCACCAATAACTTTGTGAATCACATTTTGCTATGTAAAATCAATACTATTCACTCCATTGTATCCTACCATTGTACGGTGGCACGGAACCCTCCGTAAGAGCGTTCGACTCGCACTTTACCGTTTTTTTTATTATTTTACTATGCTAGTCGTCTATTCCACATAATATACATGAAAATGAAAGCAAAAATAAAATCAAGTCGTGCTTCCTATTGTTAGCTGAATTAATCAAATAACTTTGTTCAGAACAGGGATTCCCATAAAGTGTTCACCGGAATATTTATTTACGAATTAACTAGGCAACGTATCACATCACTAAGGCAACCATTCCATTCCCATAGTCCATGGGTCTGGTTTTTTTAGCTCATTGGACCGCTGCTAGTCTTGTACTGTTAAGATCTTCATGGTCAGATCGAAAACGACAAAGACATTAAATAATATTTCCATTGAACGCAAGGAACATGCCATTAGTGGCATCTCTCTCGCTCGCATGTTGTTGATACGTGTAAATATAGAACACGTTAAGGGATGGGACATGTGTTCCGACCTATGGCGAAATGTGATTACATTTCGTTAATGATGAGCAGCTATTTATAGCTCTGTCACGTGACGTTATTCTCCTGGTTAAATGTGTGGGCGCTCTTAGGTCTACCAACCATTTATATGGCAATATACAAACTTACTGAGGTAGGGAGTCTTGCAGCTTCTCAGTCAATGCAGCAGTAATAAAGCCAAAGCTACCTAATATATCTTCGACTTTTATTTCGACGAATGGTTTCCCAGAATCACTGAAAAGTGTGTCCGACTTAACCACAAGTAACATTACCGAGGAATCAAGGATTAACTTCTAAGCTATTGTTAATCCCACCCTGATATTAAAGTAAGTCCAAGGGTAGCTACTTATGACTATCAAGTTACTAAGAATCGATAGAGACGACTGTCTTAGTGGACTAGAGTTTCATAGGACGAACCGTGTATTTAAGTATGTGAGTATAAAACTTATTATTAGGAAATGTTTGGTGGATTGATTTAGGTATGTCATGAATTTATATTTGCTTGTTCTATCATCATCGTCTTGATCATGAGTTTAACTCAAATATTACCGAGTGAAATTGTATTTAGGGTCCTCTTAAAAGTCGAGTGTGCCTCGTTTTTTTTGCCTGCGTTAGCTGCAATTTTGGAAAAAAAAAAAACCCTGTACAAGGGACGTGTTTTTGTCATTTTTGGGTTCCGAACCACAAAAAGAGAAAAATTTACCCTTATAGGATCACTTTGTCGTCCCTCTGTCTGTCTGTCTGTCCGTCTATCTTAGACCATTTTTCTCAGGAACCCGTGATATCAATTACTCATTAAAACTACCCATTAGTTGATCTGAGGGGGGCTCAAGCCCCCCACAAGCAGTAAGTAACGGGCCCGGGGCACCACCGCGTGCGCCACATGGCGAATGCAGTGATTATAACTGGTAACGCTTTACTGCTTGCCATGAAAAAAAATAAAAAAACCGGTCAAGTGCGAGTCTAAATCGCGCACGAAGGGTTCCGTACCACCGTTCAATGGAAGCGATGGTGTGGAGTGAATAGTTTGGATTTTACACAGCAAAATATTGTTTACAAAGTTATTGGTGCGGTTACTTTCACACTCCATGTACGTAACCAGGTGCATCCATAAGTTTGTATGTGGTATTGAAAGAATTGTTGTATGGGAGCCCCCTTAAATATTTCTTTTATCCTGTTTTTTAGTATTTGTTGTTATAGCGGCAACAGAAATACATAATCTGTGAAAATTTGAACTATCTAGCTAGCTAGGTTCTTGAGATACAGCCTGGTGACAGACGGACGGACAGCGAAGTCTTAGTAATAGGGTTCCGTTCTTACCCGTTGGGTACGGACCCTAAAAATACCATAGAATTGTGAAAAAATCAAACTACTTATACAACGCATTTAAAAGATGATAGACAGACGGAAGGACGGACGGCAGCGGACGGATGGACGGACGGACAGGGGAGGCTTATTATCGGAGTCCCATTGGACACCTTTTATGGAAACTTAAAAAAATCACTTAAAAACCTGCATACTACAAGTTTTAGGTGAAAAACATCATTTTTTGTAACCATTAACTTCTCAAAAACTGAGAGCAGTTGGGACGGATCGCGATTTTGAACCCTACGCCATGTTACCATGGGGTAACAAATTTAAAAAAATATAACGGAAAAGTGGCGTTAGCTAACGCCGGTGGTAACTGAGGGGTTAAGTGTCCCACTGCAAAACATTTAGGTGTATTAAGTTTTTTTCCGTATAGTTCCCATTTACATATCTACTTAATATAACGCTATATGACTGACTGACATACGCACAGCTTAAGCCGGTAAACTTAGAGTCACGAAACTTTGTACAGGGGTTTCGTATATAGCATTCAAAAGCGAGTTGGCGAAATTCATCCCCTAAAATTACAGTTTGTATGAAAATCAAAAACTACTTGTCTTATTTAGAGTTCATAGGTGCGAGGTGCGACGTCATTTAACAAGAGTTTTTTTTTAATTTTTCCTCACTAAATGTGAGCAATGGGTGAACTTTGTATGAAAATAAAAACAAACTTGACCTATGAATCTGAAATTTGGCAGATAGGTAGTTTATCGATACGAAATAAAAACCCAAAAATGTGATGGAAGATGAACGTGAATTGTGGCGTAAACTGCAGATATATATATTAATATGGATAAGAAAAAAAATAAGAAAAACAATCATGGAATTAAATATATTGTGAAATAACATTGAATGAAACTTTTGTTTTAAACCAATTAATAATGTTGATATCAAAATGTTGTGAGACGTGAGACGCAGTTCAGTAAAGGTTTTATCCAAAGTTTGTATGAATCTCAAAAACTACTAGAATAGTTAAGATATGGCACATAGGAAAGAGGTTCTCATTTTGGCGGGACCCTAACCCCCACTGAGGGGAGCTGACACATCATACTTGACTTATGCAGTTAAAAATAAATGGATCACAATTGAACATAAGGTACCCATAAATTCAGGATTACTATGACGAAGAACTTAGATACCTACTTTTTGCATTTCCGGCCTTATTGTTTTATAAAAATTTCCATGATAGGCGACGTAAGCCGCACCGGAAATTTCAAGTGGCTAGCAATTCGAGCATATAATTAATTAATGGGTAATCCACTTGCTATGCTATGAGTGGCAGCGCAAGCAGTACAGGAAAATTTCACATGGCTAGCCAGTCCTGTAAAGAGTAACGACAAGACCTAGAGAGAGACCTGTAGAGAGTAACGGAAGCCGCCCGGCAATTTGACATGGCTAGCGAGTCCAGTTATGAGTAACCCACTTGAACTGCTTTGAGTGGCGATGCAAGCCGCCCCGGAAAATTTCACATGGCTAGCAGGTCCAGTAAAGAGTAAGGATAATGAAATGAAATATTTATTCCTGCTTATTAATTATGATAATGACTTAATATTATATTTTGTATTAGTTAAGCATAAGCAATTTTTAAAAGAGATCTAAAAATCAATCTGTGGGTGTTTCTACGCCCTTCTTCTCCCACAGTGGTCCAATGTAGAGAAGTGGCAAAAAATTACGATTGCTAAGTATATGTGAATATCTACAGTAATAAAGACATTTGGAATTTTGGAATGCTTTAAGTGGCGGTGCAAGCGGTCCCGGAAATTTCACATGGCGAGCAAGTGTGGCGCACGTGACGGCGCCCCGGGGGCGGTCCCGCCACCGCTTTTAGGGGGGCTTGAACCCCCTAGGATTTTTCTGGATTTCGAAAGTGTCTCGTGAAAGGTTGTCGCCGAGCGTATACGACTAGTGACGAGTGAGTTTGTCTAGGGAGGCTGGTGAGTCTGCCCCCCCCCCCACCCTATGCCACTGCCGTTTAATTAAGGGCATACCGCGGTGCACTGATCGCAATATCGGAACGCGATTATGATCGACTGTATGTCTTCGCGAAGACCTACAGAGACTCGCTGTGATACACTCGGTGTCGTTTACATAACTGCCTCAATATTCTGTGATTATTTGTTGAAGGTATTGATCATAGAGATAGTTAGATAAGGTGTTTGCTCCAATTCTGTAAAAAATAACGCATAAAGCTGGAGGTTTCTAGTCGCCTCTTTGCCTCCAGCATCTAAAACATTGAGGTGACGGAATTCAAATTGAGTTCTATATTTCCCTGTACCTTATACATGTGTTAGTTTAAGATTTGACATCCTCCAAATGTTACCTATGTGTTTCTTATGGAAATAAACTCTTTTTGAATTTTGAATTTTGAATTTTTTGAGTGAACATGGAGAAAAGGGTAAAGGCTATTTTCATTGAAAATTCTAAATAAAAGAGTTTCGTAATCTGTTTGTATTGATGTTGATAGCTGTTGAGACGTGGTGGCTGTTAGTATAGGGTGACATGATTTAACTGGCCAAACAGTTGGGTCATCGCTGACTTATACGACCCCGCTCCCACACGGCAAAAAATGATAATTTTAATATGGGTTTTGGGTTGTGTAATTTAGCAAACAGCTCGCTGTAAGCCGCAAACTTACCACTATATCTATAGAGCACAATCTAAAATCCATATTTAAATGAATATTTTTTTGCCGAGTGAGAGCGGTGATGTATAAGTCAGCGATGACCTGAGCCACGCCTATTGCCAAACGGGGTGGCTGAAACATAGCATTGGCCACGTTTATCGTTTTATTATTCAGTATTCCAAATGTGTTTTTCTTTTTGTCCTGAGCCCACTATGATTTATTTATAATAATAATAATAAAAAATAATCACCGGTTACTGTTCCCATAGTGCCTATCCTATCTTGTAATAATCGTGAGGAGATGATTTCATGTTCATGAATCATTATGAAATTGTAACAGCCATAGCAAATAAAGTGAAGCCTGAAGACCTTGAAATTTTTAAAAGCATGAGCAATATAAATAAATTTATTCATGTGTAACATTCAATGGTAATTATAAGTAAGAATCTACAGCGCGTCGTGCCAAAGAAATCTTTTCACTAAGAAACCGACGTGATCAGAATTCAGATCATTTTAAATGTAATTCCGCATAACATTCTGTGGGACGTTATTGTAAGTGCAAACAACTTTGTGTTTCACTGCAGTTACATGTCCCATGGAAAAGTTGTTCAGAATAAAATCACTGGTGATGTCCAAAATTTTGCTTTGAATATGTATTTGTTACGGTCAACTCAATAATAAATCCGGTGTGTTTACATAATTACCGGTAAGTATTCATATTAACTTTTGGTGAATGTAATAAATATAGCCAAAATCAGTCCGATTAACTACTTTAACCGGTTATTATTAATACTCACCAAGAGAGTTTTGTGAAAGTAATAAGAGACCCTTATTTTCTTAATCAAATATGGATTATAAAAGATAAAATAAAACAAATAGTTAAATTCTTCTTAATATTGTCGTTGATGTTTATTAGATAGGTGAAAAATATTTTATGTATGCTTAAGTTACTTAAGTATTTTTTGTTGTTCTTACATGTTCAGCCTAACACGAAGGATAAAGGGGTCTTCGCTTCGCTCACCCCTTTTATATCCTTCACCTAAGCTACCGCAGTTTTTTGCCCTGATAGCTGTTCAAATCAGTATTAATCATATTCACCAAGGACGTGTGGTGATTATATATACTAACCAGTTAATGTGATAAATATTGCTGTATTAGTTACTTTAACCATCGATATTGGTAAGTATGAATAATAGACGGTTAGTATGCATAATAACCGAATCATTATCTTAACCGTAGCATATATACCTTTCTGTTACATCCCGTATATGTATCGAAACCAAAGATTGATGAAACTAACTTTATCTACACACGTATCATAAACCCTCTTTACTGCGTACAAAAACCGCACGTTACGATCAGCATAATGTTAAACTACTTGGTAAAAACTCATTTCTTATCTGAAAAATTATACATTATGACCATAATGTGTAATTTTTCTACATATTATGACATTAAAATTTCGAACGCCGACGCCCGCCTGCGCGCCGCCCCTAGTTTGTCTGTGAAGTTGGTACTGAACTGACATTCAAATTTCGAACGCCGACGCCCGCCTGCGGGCCCCCCCTAGTTTGTCTGTGAAGTTGGACTGCAGAGCCTCAATGCCTGTTAAACATGAGGTTCCTGAACACATCAAAGAGAGCTTATGATATGTGTGTAGATAAACTAGTGTATGTAACTGTACATAATTAGGCATTAAAACTCTCGAGTGATATTATTATGAAACTCGCCTTCGGTTCGTTTCATAAACCCACTCTCGAGTATTAATGCCCTCCATTATGTAGCAGTCACATAAACTACTATTATGATTCATGAAATGCAACATGAGCTTTAAATATTGGGAATCATCCCAATGCGAAACACATTTATATTGTTTTAAGAAACACTTTGGTAGTAATACTTATTTTGAGACAATGCAGTTTTGAGGAAAACAAAGACATTATATCGCAATATTATCATCATCACACCGTTTCTCTAGACATAATACATTCTCGTACAGTACATATTTACTGATGCATAACGTGTATCCGTATTTGTGCGTTTGTTTAGTCAACATTTTGTAAATTAAATACCTGCCTACTTATTGTATTTCTATCGAATCTTCTCTAAGTACTTCTTGTACTAATTGTATTGTATTTTTAAAGTTAACGTAAAGTCTTGCTCGCCTATAAAAGTCTGATAATGTTTCTTAGGTTTTGAACTTTATTACCAAGCAATAAGTTTCAAAATCGCTGCCCATTTTCCGGTGCATCCACGCATGGGTGCCTCTCTCTTTAATCGTTATGCTGAGTTTGATTAAAATAACAAAACCAGTGTCAACATTTAATTATAGCAACATAATAATATTCGCACATTGAGAGTAGACATTTGAATGAAATTGTTGAGTAGTTTGCCGCCTAGTATTCATTGGTACTTGAATAACGTATGTACCGTTTGTAATGAGAGGGGACATTGTACCGACATTATTCTGATTTAGTTCAAACACATTGTCCCGCGGGTTCATTTATAATTAACACTACATAAGATAGGTATTTATTTTGAACTAGCTAGTACCCGCGATTTCATGTATCCCATCCTTTACATGTAATTATTAATTTTTTTGTACAACAACAACATAGCGTCACGCCTATTCCCATACGGGGCGGCAGAGGCACAATTGTGCCCACTTTGAGCCAGTTATTCGATACACCATTTTGCGTGACAGGGGGCTAGACCATCAAGGTTTCATAAAGGTTTCCTCACGATGTTTTCCATCACCGTTAGAACGTCCTTATAATGTACTTAAGATAAATTATTTATCTCACATGGTCAGGAATCGAACCTGCATCTCCTGTGTGAGAAGCAAGCGTGAAAACCATTAGACCACGGAGCTCTTGTTAAGTTTCTTTCTTTTGTAAAGTTGTTATTTTGAGATATCTTATTGGCACTTATAGTTATAGATACGATGTTATAATATTGTCATTAGATTATTTTTATACATTTTGGCTAAAAAAGACGTAACTATTTCCTACGAGTTCGCAAAGGCTTTTATCTACGAACCGAGAAGTTTACGGCACGGGCCGAAGGCGTGGGTCGTAGCGAGGTTCATAAAGAAGTCTTTTCGAACGAGTTAGGAATATAATTCTTCCGCCTGAGATCCTAAAATCAAGCGGCGAAGTTGCTATTTTGAGGTTAGAATGCGGAAAAAGTACTTTATTTTTGGCTACTTAAAATAAAACATTTGAGTTTTGAGTTTTATCGGCTACCTATACAAACATTCAGCTCTTATTTTCATTCACCTTAAGTTATAGTTTTGTAGTAAATGATAGCACATAGTCTTCTTTAAGGACCAATATATACTCTCAATATATTTAAAAGTCGCCTGAAGAAGAAGCATTCCCTACTTCTTTAGAAATATAGTAGTAGTATTTATGTATTTATTAGTATATATATATTTAATATTTATTTATATTTAGGATGCATATTTTTTAATGTAGTGTAGGCACTCGTATAGTTAGTTTATTGGATTGTAATATTTATGTATGTACGTACCAGGAAAATTATAATTAGGTTTACTTTAACCATAGGTTTACCCATGCTCAACGATCAACCTTTCTCATCCTGACTTGGTTTGCTGGAAGAAGCCCTAAGGGCAGCTTGAAAACTTCTGGCAGTCGGGTTGGCCACTAGGCCAACATCCCTCCATCAACCCGCACTGAGCCAGCGTGGTGGATTATGGCTCAATCTTATTCGTATCCGGATAAAGGCCCGAGCCCCTCGGTAGGGTCATTAGTGGGCTACATAATAAATAAATAATAATACTCTTGATGCTACACCTCTGTGCCAAATTTCAAGCTTCCAGGGCATCTTGATACTTTCAGCTACTTAAACCGAGAAGTGTCGAGCGGATAAGTTATAATTATCGTACTGTACCAAAATCAGAGTACTTAATAGAATGGCCGAGTCGGCAGTAACCCTGCCTACGAAGCTAAGGGTCCCGGGTTCGAGTCCCGGTGTGGGCAAATATTGTTTGATGAGAACGGATGGTTGTACCCTAGTCATGGTTTTTTATATATCTGAGTATAATATTTATCTATATAAGTATGTGTATCGTTGTCTAGTACCCAAGATACAGGGAATCCTATAGTTTGGGGCAATATCAATGTGTGTAAATAGTGTCCAAGATATTATTATTATTATTATTTAATGCAATAGTGTAACGACACAGCATCTAAACAAGATTATCTCATGGTGAATTACATATATTTCTTTGAGATTGATGAATTTTGTGGTAATTATTTTATTTTATTTTTTTGCCAAGGCGCTCCTCAGTGGTTTTGTGTTATCTTCGGCCCTAAACAGCGTCCCCTTCACTTGTCCTCTACAGAGTTTTCAATGTTTGTAGGATTCCTTTTGCCGTTAAATTGGGTGTCCTGTAAAACTGGCAAATTTCCATAGCTTTCCCGTCAGTCGATTACTAAGTTGTCAGTGAAAAAGTAAATAAATGATGGTATTAAAGTTTAGTTACTTTTATAAAGTAGTTAGATCTCCGATTATAGGAAAGTTTAACTGAAATCCTATGATTAGATCCAGGCAATTATGCCTAGCGTATACTGTAGTAAAAGGGCTCAAGTTCCACTCAAAGTCTCCTTCAGCATTTCGGCCGCATTCATCGGGAGTTTTCTACAATTGTACAATTGGTGGTATTTCGGACCTGTGATAAATATACGTAAAAACTGTAAAACAATGAAAACAGTCCATCATTTCATAGTGAAGAGAAGAGTTGCTTTTGGCAGTCTTTAGCTCAATTTTCTGGAATAATTGTATTGTTGTGAATGTTCGATAGGGGCATAATTTTTTTTGTTCAGAAACAACCAGCCTAAAGTAACCGATCAACGTTTTTGTACAAGTTACGTTAATTTATACATTGTAAAAAATAAGTAGACATTCAATACTCGAAATATTCAAACCATTTTCTTCAAATAGAATAATAGTAGTTTATGTGACTGCTACATAATGGAGGGCATTACGGCGAGTTTCATAATAATATCACTCGAGAGTTTTAATGCCTAATTATGTACAGTTACAATACTACTAATTATACACTAGTTTATCTACACACATATCATAAGCTCTCTTTGATGTGTTCAGGTACCGCATGTTTGACCGGCATTGTGGCTCTGCAGTTGTTTAGCATGTTCTGTAGCACCAACTTCACGCAGGCGGGCGTCGGCGTTCGAAATTTGAATGTCAGTACCAACTTCACCGACAAACTAGGGGCGGCATGCAGGCGGGCGTCGGCGTTCGAAATTTGAATGTCATAATGTGTAGAATAATTACACATTATGGTCATAATGTGTAATTTTTCAGATAAGAAATTAGTTTTTACCAAGTAGTTTAACATTATGCTGATCGTAACGTGCGGTTTTTGTACGCAGTAAAGAGGGTTTATGATACGTGTGTAGATAAAATATCATAAAATAAAAAGTACTACGTATTTTTTATACGTGTATTTTTTAGCATGGCCAATTTAGGCGCGAAAACTGAAATCGTAATAAACAAACAGACACCTTATAGCCTAGATTACAAGGCATTGCATGTTTCTTCTCGCTTATAACTTGATGGCATACTAGATTGATGACAAATTGGCAATTACTTCAAAACCGTTAACCAACATAAGGTTTAATCAAGTGTTAATTTATAATAGAAACGCGATAGTTACCAATAGGGAAGGTATTATAATATTTATTCGTTTGACACAATATGCGGGCACCCGCGCCATTGACAACATTTATAAAGAATGATACAAGTCTACATCTCGGTTGAACCAAACACAACCTTACGCCAAACCAAATACGATTCATCTTAGACCAGCGTATAAAAGTTGTTAGTATGAAAGTAAGTTGTAGATTTTGTAGCAAAAAAATTTTATTCAACAGTTGATATCTTGAGACCGTTTGTTTGAAATTGCTACGGGTGATATTGAAAACAATTGTAAATCGACTAGAGACTAACCGAAGGTTCGGTTTCGGTTTCGGTCAAAAACCGCCCGAATCTTCGGCTTGGCCGTAACTTACAATTTGTAGCTGATATACATTCAGTACGTCATCGAGCTGCGACTGTGTAATTTGTTTTTACACTAATTTGCATTGTTTCAAATGACATGAATAAAAATCGCCATTATGGGAGGTCTATTCAGAGAAATTCCTTTGAGGGTTTCGGCCGAAACTAGGACAGTATAGCCGAAGGTTCGGTTTCGGCTGAAAATGCAGTTTCGACTCGACCGAAATAATTAAATATAATTAAAATACAGTTATTGAAACCGTTGAAACGTGATAAGGATTATCGCGTCGATATAAAGTTATTTTAATAACTTACATACTTTCAAGCCGTGATTGCTAAGGACGTTAAATAACAATAACGGCTATGAAGTGTTATAAGAGTAACCGAACGTAAAATTAATCCATCCTATCAGACATCTCATTACTATCTTCCAATAACCACGTCTAATACCGGGGTACGTGGCAGCATCCATTTTCAGCTCGTGTTCTATCTGGATGAGGGAATCCCATGGTAAAGTGTTTTTAAATAGCATGATGACAAAACTGGTAAACTTTCCACTCTTTGAAATTTAAATAGCACAAAAAATTTAAAGTTTGGGGATGATCAGTTAGAATAAACCAGCTAAGTGCGAGTCGAACCTCGACCCAAGGGTTTCGCACTAATCGCTTTTTTGTGAAGTAAGTAAAATTCTACGGTTTTCGTTGATTGTCCTTTACATGTCAAATTTCTTGATTCTAGGTCGACTGAAAATAAATACACTATTTGTTTTGATTTCCTTGCGAGTGTCAAGAAAATGCAGCAAAAAACGGCGGGCATAATCTTTGTTGATAAAGTTTGAATTTTTCTCAACTTTATGGAGATAGAGTCTGTGCCGTGTGGACTTGACTGTCACAAGTCAACGTTGTCAACCCCCATGGTCGCCCACGGTAATGTATGCCATTTGACTTCAAGACACGTTGGGAAACCTTCAATCTTAGCTGCGCGGCGATGGGCCAGCCCCCTGGCACGTAAAAATGAAGTATTGAATAAATGGCTAAACGCGGGCACAACTGTGGGTACTAATTTTTTTAATCGCCTGTATTAACCAGGAATCGAACCGCCAAATATGGAAAAAATTACCCTGTAATTGTAGGTACATTGCCGATTGAAAAGCTTATACATAAGGATCATTTAAGATTAAGAAACAGACATAAAAGGAAGATCATTAAAAAAATACTAGTAATATTTATACTTTAAATCAGTCAGTTGCTAAAAAACACGGCGAAGTCCGTGAAAAGACTATTCGTTTGCCTAAACATTTTTAATCAAATTCTAAACGTGAATGAAGCATTCTTTCAATAAAATTTTAATCTACAATATTTAAGGTACTTTCCCTCCATGTGACATGGCCGTGTACGTGGGATGCGACACCTGTATTAGGACAAAGTTTCATAACTTTATATGCAGGTCCATCGGCTTAGGCTTTGCGTTGTCTATCAATGACGAGACTAGCAGAATAACATTTTAGTTTTGTATTATATTTATCTTAGATTCGTCTCAATGTATAGGAATATCGCAAAGAAAGTATTCAAATTTTTGTTTAGTTTATATGACTGCAAAAACTGCAAATAGAATTCGATATTCGAATTTGGTTTTCCTCTAATTATTTATCGATGCGGCCAATTTTCTTATCACGGCTGAGAAAAGGAGTGCTCGGCTCCAATACGAAATTTAAATTTTGTTTTTTATCTAAGGAGGTAAAACAAAACAATACGAAACAACATGACCATAGAATCATATTACAAGCCTGTTGTAAATACGGTGATTTTTGGAAATGCATGTGTACATTATTTGTTGTTATAGCGGCAATAGAAATACACCCTATGTGAAAATCTCAGCTCTCTTCCTAGGTATTTCGGTTGATCCGGTAGAGCCCGGTGACGGACGGATGGACAGACCCATTTGGCACCCTTGAACAGATGGAAGGACGACGAAGTGATCCTATAGGGGATCCTTTTTTATAGGGGTTCTTGTTAAGTTACGGAACCCTAAAAAGAATAAACATTTTATTTTAAAGAAACAAATGACCATTGATTCCGAAATCCATTGTTGTGACAGGTAAAGTTTTTTCAACACTGCACATCTGGGTCTGAGTATTACAATTATAAAGCAACTAGTCTTATATTACCCATAGGAAAGAGACCTAAAAGTAAGGAAATGAATATACATATATAATATGTACATTATAAACACTAGAGATTTAGGTACAAAAAACTAAATGCAGCACCATTAGAATAAAATGCTATATGTTACACATATAGCATTTTATTCTAATGGTGTATTGTAAACTTTTCTGTTTTACTATAGTGTTATTAAATTATAATTTATAGTAATAGTATTTAAATGTAGTTTTTAGATATAGTACTCTTGCCTTTACCGTTGCGTAATTAATTAATTGATAAACTGTTGAAGTTGGCACCTATAAGACAAGCATGCTTAGTTTGGGGCCACAAGAAAACGAAACAATAATCTCTTAAACTTCTAAATGTAAATGGCTTAGTGTTTGTTCGTTATTGCGCATTCGATAGCACAATTGGCGCACTTCTTGAGTGTTGAAAATGAAAGGTACAGTGCTCAACCTTTAGATCCCTGGACCTGATTATGAGGCATCGTGATTTTGAAACTCATGCCATTTTATTAAAATTCAAAACCTATAACGGCACACTGGCACCACAGTGGCGTCACCAGGGCTTAAGAGGTTAAGATCATCACGGCTTTAACTTACACGCAAAAAGTCTTGCTGTCTCGGTTGTATATCTAAAGCCTTTTTGTTGTTGTACCACAGCGTCTTAACACGATCAGTGCCAGTTATGTCTAGAGACGCAAATCTCGTCCAGCGATTTAACCAAATCACCCTATCAGCTATCCGATCCCCGCTCGGGAAAATTATTAATAGAATATTATACGAAGCCATTGTCACACAATAATAAGCCGTGCTAACCCACGCAACCTTTCCTTTATAAATATTGAATGTCAATACGATTATTTATGACGAAGATATTGAATATAAATGAGAGATAAACGATCGACTCTGATTCCCAAGTAAAGATCTGTGACAGAGGTACTTTGTTGAGTCAGCCATTTCATTTGTATGCAAATATATACTTCGTTTATACACAAAGGCATTCGCGTCAAATATGATTCGATTGTGAACAAAAAATATCAATGTCACAGGTCATAGTGACGTCAGGATTCTTAATTATTGTTTAAGGTTTATCCCAAACAACGTAGATATACTTATTTACGTAAATTTTATTCCTTGTAATGATTGTATTTTCATACATACAGCCTTTATCACAATATCCGTTCGTATCAAAATGTTAAGTATCCTACATAAAAACGTGTGAATTTCGGAAACGGTAAATGCGAGACAACCTAATTTTTTTTCGATGTGTGGAATCACCAAGTAATATATTCCATAGAAAGAGCACGCGACCAGGTAGAAAATGTTTCCGAGAGGGTAAACCAGTAAACCACCTGCTGAACAAAAGTTCAACGAATAGTGTAAGGCGGACCCCCCTATTATTAAAAGCTTATTTGCCGCATGTTGTGGTGGACCCGTGCACCCCTTTTGATAATTTTAATAGCATGCAAGAAATAGGCAAGTTGCCTTTATGCTAATTGCGATTACAGTATTCCAATTCCGAAATCGAATTATCCAAAAGTTATACAGCTCCTTCTTAACTCTCATGAGTGACGAAAAAATGTTGTCAACGCAGAAAATAAATTGAGAAACTCGCCAATTATTTCAATTAATGAAACGTGCCGCGGCGGAGACAGGAAAAGGAAACTGCGTTCGTTGACACCTGCTCGAAATCCGAGCTAACTTTAGTACGTGATTGTGCATTGACTGACAGCTAGGTTTGATTAATTAATTTGTGGCCCTCTATTCGCCAAGGAGGGATAATAAATCGTGCGTGCTTGCCGGCCTCCCGTGAGATGTCGCCGGTGCTACAAACGACGAGCTGAATTGATTGAGTCCACGCAAATATCATCTCAACTTGTGATGTAGGTACGACCGAAATAAACTACTAACGATGATGATATGACTGATTCATTATACCTGTGATCAAATTTCTAATGAACCGTCACAAGCTGAAAACGACGAGTGAGATGGTCACAAGGATTTCTTTTTTAAAGCATCACACTGAAAAAACCTGCTAGACATTCCACACATGGTAAAAGGGTCGGCCTTTGGATGGCTATATAAACTTGAAACCAAATCGCGACAGACCGACGAGGGTCGATTTGTTATTAATAATCATATCGGCGCCATTTTGTAAAAGCTACTGCCGCCGCCCGCCGAGCTGGCAACACCACGTGTGACGAGATCATGAGACATCGGCATATTTTATTTCCTGCTGTAAAAAGTCAGTTTGGTGCATTTAACCGCATGTGCACATTTTTTGCAGGAGGACACTGAAATTTTAATGTGTAGGAACGATGGATTTCGAAAAATCTTTTGGCTTGTTTGAAACGTAACGCCTCCACCTTTCTACTGACAACCTAAGGTTTGTTATTTAAAATACCTCAACCTTTCTAATACCAACCTAAGATTACCTACCTGCTTACATAAGATTTTCTAGACTTTTGAAATTCTGTTGTTTATTAAAATACCTATAAGAACATGATTTTGTTTTATGATTTTAATGTTAAAGTTATTCTATTAAACATCAATGAAGTTAGGTACCTAATTTCAATTAACAGAAGCAGATATCTACATATAGTTTGGTTTCTAGTCAAAATAACAGGTATAAGTATCCACATACATCTGCCTACCTACCTAAATTATAATAACAATACCAAGGCAGTAGGCACTTGTATATTAATGATTCTAAATTACAATCATGATGAAACGCTTAAGTTATAAAAACTTCTCAGATCTTTATTGTCTAATATTTATTAATACTTGGTTCACCTACTATGTCTAGGTATCAATTTAAATAATCTTTCGTTCGTCTAATAAGAATCTAATGATCCACAAAAAACATACAATTTTTTATGGCGTAAAATCGTTTTGGCCTATAAGAGGTGTCTTGATTTTCTAATATTAGCAATTCTGGGACTCCGATCCAAATAATAAACATATCATAAAAACAGAGCCACTTAATCAACCATAGAGGTCATTACTCAAACAAAATAATGAACAAATTTACAGAAATGAGGGTAGAAATAAATAATAATGGCAAACCTGCTTGGTAAGCAACTTCATATTATTATCTACTGAATCCATCGTGTTATTTATAAACGTGTTGTATTGTATTATTAACAGATTCACTTATCCGATTCATTAGATAAAACATAGACATATTTATGCTCATCTAAAGTAGTCACAACTAGGCAAAAGCAAGCAGTCGTCCTCAATAATAAATAATATTGCAAAATGGAACTTACCACTGGACTATCATCACCCAGATCAGAGTCTCTATCGGCGTCGGCCATCGCATACGCCGGCACCGGATCACGGTTCTTCACCCGAATTTTGGCGGCTTTTTAACACGTCAACAGAAGCTTACCACAAGGGTATCACAGTTCCCACACGCGCACACATGCACTGTTAACTTCGCGGCGAGGAGCGGAGACGCGCGCCTCTGATGCCCTCTTGGAGCGGTGTGGCGCGTCGGCCGGCGTGGGGACTCCGAGGCCCCGCCTTGGGGCGTCGAGTCTTGTGGCGAATCAAACTGCGCGATATCAAACTGATAAGCAATAAGCGGCTATAGACGCCCCGCCCGCTGACGGGCACAGCGGTTTTGATCGAGCAATAAAATTTATTGGCGTCGTTGGAAGTGCTGTGTTGGAGGACGAGGGACTTGGGGTTTGGGGATTGGTTGATGATGATTATGCAATGTTGATGTAACATAGCTTTTATTTAAAAAGTGTGAGGTCAAAATAAACAATGGGAATTTTATTTATAGAATATAAAATGTAGTGATTTTGTTTAAAGGCTAGTATTTAATCGCACATCAAAAATACTGATTTTCACAGCAAAAACTATTATTTTTATGTTTAAAGTATAAGTTGTTGTTCTTACATGTTCAACCTAATACAAAGGATAAAGGGGTCTTCGCTACCGCAGTATTTTGCTCTGATATTTGCTGTGAAAATCGGTATATTTGCTGTGCAAATCAGTATTGTTGATGGGCAGTTTAATATTTCCCTTGTTTAAATGCCTCCTGCCATTTTTTAAGTATATGCTGATCTACCACAGAGTAATAAAAAGTAAGAGAGAGACTGAGTAATTTTATTGTGATCTGTGAACTGAGTCTGACATTTCATATTTGTTCTGTGGACCGAATTGTGCAAGGTCCCAAGCACGTGCTTACACGTTTCCATCATTTCGGACCGCGGAGATAATCCTCAAATCCTCTCACGCCCTCGACCTATTTGAAAGCTTTGTTTTTTAATCAACTGTCTGTTTAAAAACTCCTTATTGGTGCGAGTCAGTAATAAAGGTTTGCAAACAATAGAAGGCGGAAATGCTAAAAAAAATTTGTTCAGATTTAATAATTTGTATTATGATTTTATCTACACACATATCATAAACCCTCTTTACTGAGTCTAAAAACCGCACGTTAAGACCAGCATACGGTAAAACTATATGGTAAAAACTCATTTCTTATCTGAAAAATTGTACATATTATGACTAGTATCCCTAAATAGTCTGTTTATGACCATAATGTACAAAAAATTGTCAAATTATGACATTCAAATTTCGAACGCCGACGCCAGCCTGCGTGCCGCCCGTAGTTTGTCTGTGAAGTTGGTACTACAGAACTAAACAATTGCAGAGCAATGATCAATGCCACAATGCCGGTCAAACATGCGGTTCCTGAACACATCAAAAAGAGCTTATGATATTTGTGTAGATAAACTAGTGTATGTAACTATACATAATTAGGCATTAAAACTTTCGAGTGATATTATTATGAAACTCGCCTTCGGCTCGTTACAAAATGGAGGGCATTACCCACTCTCGAGTAGTGGGTAATGCCCTCCATTTTGTAGCAGTCACATAAACTACTATTATGCACGAAGTAAATATAAATATTTTTTATGTGTACTTAAGTATATGTTTAAAGTATTTTTTGTTGTTCTTACATGTTCAACCTAACACGAAGGATCAAGGGGGCTTCGCTTCGCTCACCCCCTTTACCCTTCACCTAAGCTACCGCAATGTTTTGCCCTGATATAAGCTGTGCAAATCAGCTGTTGTCGTGACGCCATCTTCTTTTCCAACACGCCGGCTTTCGGTAAGACAGATTTAAATCAAAATACTAGTTACTTGGTTAAATGTCGGCATTTAATTAACGGTCTAGAGAGTTAGTTAAGTGTCTGATTTAACCAACCAAATGCGACATAAATATTATGTTTTTTATTTTTAATCTCAGATCTCATCACCTACTCGTAAGAAACGACTACATCTGTCTGGAAAACATGACAGTTTCACAGGACAGCCAACTTAACGGCGAAGGCAATATGAACCAAAGAGTTTCGTTCGGATTTCACTGAGAATTTAGCAAAGTTGTAGAGGACAAACGAATATTCTGTTTCTTACGGAAAATGAGTAGTCCTCTAAAAATGATTGACGATTATAACGCCATTTATTTAACAAGAACACTATTATCTCGAAATGGTTTTCCCGGCTTGATGCCTTGCCTTGACTATCTTTTACGTACCGAAGCATTCGAGTCTTATGAATTACAATTAATTGCTACATTACACAATTAATAATAATTGGTACCAGCAATTTATCACCAGATGTGGGAGACCCAGGACTGGAGGTAAATATAAAGGGTAGTATTTAATCGCACATCAAAAATACAGATTTTCACAGCAAAAACCCTTTTTATGTTTTAAGTATTTTTGTTGTTCTTACATGTTCAACCTAATACGAAGGATAAAGGGGCTTCACTACCGCTGTTTTTTGCCCTGATATTTGCTGTTAAAATCAGTATATTTGCTGTGCAAATCAGTATTATTGATGTGCTGTTTAATATTTCTCAATATAAAGAGGATATGCCTCCTTTACCACGACATCTAGTCCTGTTTGATTCATTGAATTGCTAACGATACCGCTCCGTTAAAATAAAAATTTCACAAGGTATATATAGATCGCGTCAGGCTGGGATGGCCATGAGGGAAGGGGAAATCGCGGAGGGGGTGACGTAGCACACCCGCGCAGGCGCTGCGTCACCTTTAGCATAGTGCTGCGCGAGTCCGCATCAACCCCGTCTATCAATTTCGATATTGTTCACGGTGTTACTTGCAGTTTAGTATTAAAACGGCATAAGTTGCCTTTTCCTCGTGCACCTATATGAAAAGGAAAACCCAATGGTTCATGCTCAAGCACGAGAATTCGCCAGAAAAGCGATGGAAGACATCATCATAGAAGTCGGGAAAAAAATAATAAAAAAAGATAAAAATCGATTTTATCGATAACTGTCACACAACACAACAAAGGGGTTGTTTTTAGTCCGTATACCACACGAGCTGATGCCCGCACAATATGTGGGGACCCGGACATAGCAGGGAGGTCTGACTCCTGGGCATGGGTAATTCCATTTACACCTGCCTTGCTCGTAAAGACCTACTTACTTACGTTCAAAGAGTGAATGTAAGTTAGTCTTTACGTCATTCATTCATTGTCTGCATTGAAAACTACGTTCCATTTTCAAATTACTTTGCAGAACAAGCAATGCTTGATATGTAATGGATTTTCATACAACTTTACAGTTCAAGCTATGCAAACCTCCTTGGTCAAAAACTCAACCAACACAAGAAAAAAAATTGGCGGTAATTATTTGAATTTTGATAAAGTTTATCTCAAATTAATTATCAGACTTATTGGGAACCTCTTTGCAGTCGGTTGACAAAAGGGGACACCTTTGTTCTAGAATAGAGTGTGCAGCTCCAACCCGTGTTACCAAAGTTGGCGAAAAAATATCATATCTGCGGCTTAAATTGAATGCCTACCCCAAATAAGCAAGGCAGTTTTTTGATATGAATTTAAATTACATTGTTTTATTTTATTTGTTGCGTTTTATTTTCCTCGCAAGAAAGGTGTAAAATAGTATACTTCTCTCGGGTTGTAAGTAGCTATTGCACCCTCGAACTATATCCGCCCTTGCTCGTTTCGCTCGCTCGGGCGTCTAAATATCTCGGGTGCACTCGATCCTTAGAGCCCTTTGCGAGCGAAGCTCGCACGGGCACCAAATTGCATCTCGTTCCGTAATAGCTCACTTACTTCCCTTGTAGCGTAATGTACTATTTCACACCTTTCATTCGGAAAAGTAAGTTTTGCTCCACGATGAGAGGGAGCAAAATGCTACTTTTCTGTTCAAGCTCATTTTTAATTTATTCATTGGCATGCAGCATTTACGCAATCTATTGAACACAGATTAAAATAATCGAATGTAATTATGAAATTACATTACAATCGACTACGATGACGTAGTCGATTAAAACGAACATGTTTAAAGTTTTAACTTTAACAACGTTATATGAAAATTTATGAATTTTTCGTGATATTAAAAAAATGTCACAATAAATTATTTGTTGTACTGAAATCAAAACTATCGATGACTGTTATTATGATATAATGAATATTGATATCCGAAACCATTTTAATATTCGATTCGATTATTTTTACACAGGAATATTTTATCTGTGGTGAACTTTCCCTAATCTTTCACCATCCACCATTATAAAAAAAAATGTTTACTTTGTTCGATTACAGTAAAAGTGGTGAAAGTATAATTCAAATTATATTTTTTTAGAGCATTTAATTTAAATTTTCCTCATAGTCGGTGTGAAAAGTTGTATGTGTCACTCAGGAGCAAAATTATTTTTATCATGGGCGTTAACGCTTGAATCCTTCGTTACGCTCAGGATTCTATCGTAGAATCCTTCTCTTCACTCTGGATTCAATGTACCGCCCTCGCCGTAAATATATCATTTTGCTCCCTTGTGACACAAATAACAATTTTTCCCCTCCAACAAAAAAACGGGAAAACCAGTGAAAAAGAGTCCTTGAGTGTCTCTAGCGATGACAGATATGTTGTTGGATTTGGATTTTGATAATTAAGATATTAGTTTAAATAAAAAGGTGATCATATTTAACCTTTATGTTGGTAACTATCGATATCCACTACATCACTAAAATAGTGCCATCCCAATTTGAATTGGAACGTAGGTAGTCATGTTTCTAAAAGTGTAGGGTACCCTATTAGACGCGTCGATGTCTTTTGTATGGATGAATAACGATTAACAATACTCGAGTTAAATTAATAAAACTTTAACATCAATATTTGTTTGAATTCTGACCGACAACTGAGCTATTGAATGACGGGACGTACGATAAAACCCTTTTTAATCATAGTTTGCCAAAAACATCACATGTTATTATCAGCTACGGCGATGGGCCAGCGCCCTGTCGTGACACGAAAATGGAGTGTCGAATAAATGTCTAAATATGAGCGCAACTGTGACTCTTTCATACCGTATGGGAAAAAGAGTGACGCTAACTGTTAAGTTCTCTTTAAAGCGGAATTTTGTACTTTGTATATTCGACAGACTTTAATTCCGACCCACCACCACCTCAGCGGAGCAATTCTTAGAAGTCGCATTTGACATCTGTCAATAGTAGGGACAGAGCTATGTGTCAGTCTCCTTCTCCTTGTTTCGTTTAGAACTACTACTAATGACAGATGTCAAATGTGACTTCCAAGCATGGTTCCACTGGTTGAATATCGTTTAAGAAACTGGAACCTTAAGAGCTGTTCCATTACAGCACGTATGTTGCGATTACGACGTTTCATGCATAATTTGGGCATAGATATGTCACCGGAAAATAATACGATCTGCAAGTTTATAAATTTCCTAGGAAATTTATAAACTTCCTTCTAGATTATATTAGGCTAGGTTAGTTTAGATTAGGTTATGTTAGGTTAGGTTAGGTTAGGTTAGTATGTTTATAAACTTGCGGAAAAAAAATTAGGAAATTTATAAACTTGCGGATCGTATTATTTTCCGGTGACAGATATATACATAAAAATAAAATAGGCAACTGATTAATTACAGCTACGATTGACAAAACTTATTTTTTAGGGTTCCGCACCATAAAAGGCACCCTAATTCTCGGCGACTTCAACACATGCCTTCCCAAAAACAACGGTCGCTCAGCAAAGCTGAAATATCTCGTAAGTTCATTAAACTTACACATCCTTCCCCTGGGTGCCACCCACTTTCAACCTCACTGCACCCCCTCTCTTCTAGATCACTTCTAACATATCCAGGATTGCTGTGCATGGCCAACTTAATGCCCCCTTCTCCTATCACGATTTGATTTACTTCTCATTCAAGTGGAGGCCTCCCAAGCGTGCAGCTAAATTCCTTGACATACGTAGCTTCAAGGGCGTGGATCTGAACTCCCTTAAATCAGACGCCGCCTCTGTTGACCGGTCCCCTGTCTTTCGGAGCGAGGCCGCTGAAGATAATGTCCGGAACTTTAACTCTATTGTCCTGAGCTTGTTTAATAAACACGCTCCGGTCAAAAGGGTTAATTTCCTGCGCCGTGGCTTACCAACACTATCAAGATTCTGATGGCCAAGAGAAACCGAGCCAAAAGTAGAGCCATAAGTTGGATCCGGCTGACGAGAATCTTTTAATTTTCAAACGCCTCCGTACTCGTTGCACTCGTCTGTATCGTGTAAAACGTCCAATCTCGTCTCCTTTAAATATTTCCGTCCTATATCTATTCTGCCTATCCTCTCCAAAGTCCTGGAATCAAATATTCACTCCCAGTCCTCCTATCTTTCCTCTAGAAACTTATTAAATCCCCATCAATCAGGTTTCAGACCGGGTCACAGCACTATCACGGCTCTGCTTAAAGTCATTGGCGACATTCTATTGGCCATGGATCAGAAACAGCTTACGGTCCTCGCACTGTTTGATTTCAGTAGCGCCTTCAACTGCGTTGATTTCGATATCCTGGTTGAAATTCTAAAGTCACTCAGAGTCTCTTCGCACTCGGCTCGCTGGTTTGTCTCCTATCTGAGCAGCGCATTAAGTGTATCCTTTCTCCTCTCCTTTTCCCAGTGTTCATTAACTCCATCTCTGACATTCTTACTTCTTCTTATCATCTCTACGCAGATGACCTCCAAATATATCGGCACTTCTCTTCGTGTGATGTAAATCTGACTGTAGATGAATCTGAGCGTTAAATGCTGACCTCGATAACATCAGGAAATAGGCTATTTCATATGGGCTGCTTGTCAAACCGGAAAAACCTCAAGCTATGATTATGGATATAAGGCACTCGCTATAATCAATTCCGAATATGCCCATCAATCCTGTATTGTATGATGGTACTATAATCACTTACAGTGAGAATATTTGATTACTTGCTGTCCAGGTCCCCATGTTTGTGAGGTCAGCAGAGGAGTCTTTGCGTAATTTCACTCCCTCCAGAGATTGCAGTACTTCCTGCCGTGGCAGGAAGTACTGCAATCAAAAAGTCTTGCAATCTGCAAGACTAAAATCATCCTTGCTCTGTCCCTCTGTACCTCTAAAAGACTACGCGTCATCGCCAGTGCGAACGAAAAACAACTGAGCAAACTCGAATGACTTCAAAACCTCGGGATTCGGTTTGTCTACGGGCTGCGCAAGTATGACCATGTCTCCTTGTTCGTAAGGAGCTAAGGTGGCTTCCGATCCATCTTCGCCGTGATATGCATATTCTCTCTTATCTATTCAATATTTCGCGAAATCTCCGCTACCCCACATATCTTCGAGAACGTTTTGAGTCTCTTTTCCCCAGGGATAGCAATCGGAGATCCCACACGGTGTCTCTCATTTCAACTCCACGGTATAACAATGCCGCTTACGAACATTTGTTTAGGTTAAGGGCAATCAGGCTGTGGAACGCTGTTCCCTGCGCTATTAGGGATAGTCCCCCAATTTTCACTTTTAAATAAATATTGAAAGAGCATTTCCTTTCTCTTTCCTCATAGGTATCATATCTTTGTAGGTATTTGTGTGATATATTATAGTTTATATATGTATGTGTATTCTATCTATTGTATTTTATATAATTGAAGTATATATTTTATTTATTATTATTTTTTTAAAGTAATTTTTATTTGTACATTATTATTTTAAATATTTATTATATAACTATTATAAAATCTCACTGAAACCTGAGACGGTTTATCTGTGAGATTTGAGCTCAAATACATATTAAGATAAGTAAGCTTAAGAATAGGTTCAGCTTAGGTAGTGATTTTTTAGAACTCTTCTACATTTTTTTGGTCATGCATGATTTTTAGAGTTTTATTCCGCGCTATGTCGACTGTCCTGTTTTATGAACTCTCCTGTCTTGCCTAGGTTTGCTGGAAGAAATCTCTCTTTAGAGATAAGCTCACCTTTGCTCATAACACTTCGTGTAACTGTCTGTATCTTTATATTTTCAAGTTGAAATTAATATCGATTATTCAAGTCATCTCTCTTGAAGTTGTAAAAAAACATACTTATAGGTCAACGGAATCTAACGATATGTTGCTATATATGTCGCCAGAATTGACATAGGCGCAAGAATAGAATTGTCATAGAATCATCAAATTTGGCACTAAGCAAGGTCTAAGAAATGGCAGATCTGAAACTTGTAAATTTCTGTCTGTCTGTCTCTAAGAAGAAGGAAACTCCCAAACCAACTCTCAGAACTAAGATCTACCGGAAAACAATATTATATTTTTTCGTAAATAATGCATAATTAACTATATTTAATCAAAATATAGCAAGAATAATAAAACAGACTGCCTTATTATTGCTCTGAATGAGTTCCAAACAGAAAATCAAGACAACTATTGCCTAACGGAGTACTTTATGCGAGCTAATGATGAAAAAAACTTAAACTTGTAACTATTTCATTAACCATGGCACGACAAAATAAGAAAAGAGGGAATCGAGGCAGCGCAGTCTTAGTTAAAAATGAGCTGGAGTTTAAAGAACTAAGCTCAATAAGTAAATCAGTAATGCAGCAAATTCTTCCTTCGAATGCTGTGTCAAGCCAATTCAAGCCTAGTTAGAAAACAAAGAGAAGGGTACATAAATTACAAAACCTAAAGTAGTCAGTACAAAGAAAGATAAGAATAGTGATCTATCAGTCACCAAGAATTAATATGAAGAAAACATGTCAGATTCACTTCTTCGTATTTGACTGCTACAGGGACATTATGACTTCAAAATACTCATCTGCTGAGACTGAAATCTGTGAACTTACAGGCTCGAGTAACTGGATTACTCAACAGATCCGTTGATGATAAATAAATCACCATCATTCAAAAAAGCCCACCACCAAGGCAGTCGACTGAACAAGATACATGAAGCAGATGACCAAATACACTCACAAGGGAAGGCCATACTAACACGCATGACAAACAGATATTCAAAATGGTCGTCTACATCGACGTAAACCAATGACTGCAGTGAACGTGAACATTATACTTAGAGTGTTTGGCCCATTCGCAACTGCCTAAGGATTCATCAAGCGAATTATCTATTCCAACAACCATATTGCGTAGGCCTGCTTCATCGACCAGCTCTGCCGTTGCCTGTAGCGAACAATCTCCTGCACTAAAACTGGAAGCTGAAAAACACATAGTATATATTTTCTATGATAAGATAGGGCTGGGCTAAAGTGCAATGATGCTGGATGAGTGTTTGAATCAACGAGTGGTTAACATCTGTATGCCCGGTGCTACATTCACACAACTGGTACAATGCGATAAGAATGGTAGTTTTAGCAAATCCAGTACCATTATCTTGTTGGTGGTAAACAGCAAAGGGGTTTAACAAGAAGATCTAATTGACTGTTTAGATTGGCTCTAGAAACTTGGTGTTAAAATATATTGTAACTTGTGCATTTCCTTGTATAGGTCAATATGTAGATTTTAAATTTAATAATATATATCCCCAAGACATTGTCAAAACGTTCAGATTACTTAATTAAAATTAAAATTTAATAAATTTAAATAATTTTAAATTTAACCATGTATATCCCCAAGACATTTTCTAAACGTTCAGATTACTTAATAAAAAAAATACTGAAGACCTATGGGGAATATTGTTCAAAGTCATTGGGTCAGTGATTCCGGATATAGACCCACACTAGACTTATACACATGTGTTCACGATGGAGCTTTCCCAGACCTCATGAAACACAATAACTGATACCTCTGTTCATGTCGGGAGACTTGTCAACAATATGTATACTGACTACGTATGCATGCATTACCCTTAAATTTCATATTTTTTCTGCATGGGAGGCCGCACGGGATGCTATCGGATTTTTTTTGCGATCTGTAGAAGGCATTTGATTGCATTGATCACGATAGGCTACTCATGAAAATAAATCATAAAGGAGTCAGAAGTAAAGCGTTCGATCTACTAAGATCATACTTAAGCAATAGGTTTCAAAAGGCTTAAAGTCAACGGCGTTGAACTTGATGGATGGGGTTTGGTAAAAATTATCGTTCCACAAGGTTCCATATTAGGTACTTTCTTATTTCTGGTATATATTAACGATCTGCCTTTTATAGTGGAGAAATTTACTGTCATAGTGTTGTTTGCTGATAACACCTAACTGGTCTTCAAAATTTAAAAACAAGAAGAATATTTTGATGATGTTTATGGTGAATTGTCTTTAACCTTGAATTGGTTCACAGTTAAAAATTTATTGTTAAAGTCTGGTAAAACCAAGTGAATAATATTCTCACTTCTGAAGCTCAAGCAAGTTGAGAGCAGTTTAGTGAGAGACAACAACAAGGTAGAATTAGTAAATAATACAAAGTTTTCTGGAATAACCATTGATAGCAAATTGCAGTAGGGCCAAATATAGATAAATTTGCTGGTAGATAAAGTTCTGTGGCTTACGCTGTTAGGACTAAAACACGAATATGGCTACATCTGGACTAGACTATTTTAGTTAATTTTATTGTGTCATGTCCTATGGTATCTTGTTGTGGGGGAAAGCAGCGGATATTCAAATATTATAGTAAATTGTAGAGCAATATATAATTAAAAACACACAGACTCCTTAAGAGAACTTTTTAAAAGAATTTGGTAAACTATCTGCAGTCTTGTCAATTTATTTTAGAAAATATAATGAATTTACAAAAGAACCTTATATCATTTTCCAAATTTAGCGATAGCTGTAATATTGACCTAAGAAATAATCACAGACTACTTCAGACCGGTTCAGACTCGCGAAAGTAAGCAATTGTTTCAAGGATCAGTGCATTATCTACTACAAAGAAATACATCTGGAGATATTGAAAAATGCCATTTTAGTTATTTAAAAACTATGTAAAAGCGACTTTGTCTAAAAAGGGATAATGCAATGCTCAAGATTACTTAAATGTCCGGAATTTATGGCGTTAATCTAACTCAAAACAGAACTCGTATATATAAATAATAATAATACCTTGGACACCTTTTACACACATTGATCTAGCCCCAAACTAGGATTCCCTGTATCTTGGGTACTAGACAACGATATTTATACTTATATAGATAAATATTATACTTAGATAGATAAACAACCATGACTAGGGTACAAACATCCGTTCTCGTCAAACAAACATTTGCCCCCACCGGGACTCGAACCTATATATTTGTAATTTATTCCAGCTTATTATTTATAATAATTAATTTTTGTATCATTTGTATTTATTAAACACAAACATTTTTTGACGTGATAACGTCTTTAAAATCGTTTTAGTCGGGTGACATGTTCAGAAACTTGTGTCACACCAAAACCTCACGAGCGCGATCGCAGGTATAACGAGAGAGAGACGGACCGATCTCCCGTCTCATCTCGAGCGCTGCCAGTCATTCCGTGAAACTTGTCACGCGGAATCCTCACGAGCGGAGGCTGGCATAGCGTTCGAGTGAGTGGACCGATCTTCCGTCTCTCTCACTCTTTATCACGTAAACATCTCGATCGTAAACCTACTTTACAAACAACCAATTTTTAAGGAGATCTAGAAATCAATCTGTGGTAGTTTTTTTGCCCTTCATCTCCCACAGTGATACAATGTAGAGAAGAGGCAAAAAATGACGTTAGTTTAGTATATGTAATTATCTACAGTAATTATGAAATTTTGATTTTGATTTTGTGCTGTCGAGATTCTAGACATTACGTAGATATAGTAATATGCGTTTATCGAATATCAGGTAATCCATACAAAACATTTTTCCAAATTTTAGGACAAATCATAATAATACAAGTCAGCATATTAGTACAAAGAATACATTTGAAAAATTACTAACAACATGTATCTTTTTATTAAGATTAAAAGATCCTACAAAATCACCTGCTGCTAAAACAAAGAAATCCATCGACAATTTTCCACAAATTTCGATATTGTAGAAACAAATGTTATTGAATTAAGACTCTTGGATCATAAGGCTACCTACTATTTTACATATTCCTGTTAAAAAGTTATTAATCGTCACCCCAAAACTAAATTTCGCGAAAAAAGAGACTTCTCTAAGGAAAATATATCTAAATTCATAATTGTTTTGGAAAGCTGGTGGAGTTCTGGTATGTTTACTAAATGAAGGTATGCTTTCGAGCAACGACTGGAAATAATAATACAATTTTTTGGACTGTGCTTCCCGTGGCGCAGAATTAACTGTTCGCTGGATACAAACCACCTTGGCTCTTAAAAGGAATCAAAACTTGTTCTATGATGAAACGTGAACTACTTTAAAAATATCGTTAAACACCAACAGAAACAAATAATCAGAATGCAAAATATTTGCAAGAGGATTTAGTAAAATCTTACCTTAACTCAAAAATCTCAAATCTTACATTACAAAAGAATACTCAAAACAAATCAAAAGCCACTTAGAAAATAATACAGAACTTACAACAAAACAGAAAACAAATCAAGTATAAATGAAATTAACCATAATAATAAAGCAGTAAATGAGCCTCGCAAAATAGCAAACATTTTAATGACTTTTTTATAGGTCAGGTAGAATCGCAAAGTAACAATATTCCTAAAATTAAACCAAATTAATCAAATCAAAAATCCATATTTATGTCGCCAAAAGTACTGAAATGTATCACCAAATAAAAATCTAAAAATCTTAATTGTGTAGGACATGACGGCCTCAGTACTAAAATACCAAAAACTTGTTCCAATATACTCTATCTTTTGTCCCCCTGTCTCTTGTGTCCCCCTCTATCCTTTGTCATAAATTTATATTTTGAGCAAGGCATACACTCGGGTAAACTTAAAACTTCCATCATAAAACCTATTCATAAATCTGGAGATAAAAAATACGTTACTATGTACCGACTAGTTCTTATTTCTATAATATCTAAGATGTTTGAAAGGGCTATACATAATAGATTAAATTTTTATCTAGAAATTAATAACATCTTTGTAGAGGAACAAAATGCTTTTAGCATAAATCAGTATTCAATATCGCGCCCGTGATATAAAACAGTGCTTTATTCCCTTGGTGCATAATCTAATATTTTAGATGGGGAATGGAATAATATTTGTTATACCCTTTCAGGGTGCATGTACCCTACATACATTTTCCACCTGTAGTGTGTATTGTACATGTTATATGCAAATAAATGAATATGAATATGAATATAAAGATCCTTGTAGCACTCTATTTTAACCCACTTGTTAAACATCATGCCTTTTCTCATACGGGCTGGCAGAGGCATAATTGTGCCCACGTTCAGCCATGGGCTAGCCCCCTGTCACGCAAAATGTAGTATAGAATATTTGGCGCTTGTTAGCTGCCTAATTAATATTTTAAAACACCTGCAACCCTGATTTTTGATTACGACAGGTTCTCAATCCATCACGTTCTTTGTTTAATTATTTCTACATAATCTAACATCCAACAAACCACTCAGTTAATCATAGTTAACCCTTTGTTGGCAAATCTTTTTATGGTCCATCTAATATTACTCAAAATGGAACATTGAATTAGTGTCTAAATATTAAACAAATCAATGAGATAAGTAAGTATCAGTACATTACGCGGACGTTCTATACGTGGAACCTTTATATGTGACGTTCTTCAGGTGAAGGAACTTTGTTCGGTATGGAGCTATGAATACCCCGGTAATATGTTCCGGATAAGCTATTGATAGCCCAAAAGTCTAGTATCCTAACTTATTTACATCCGGAGATAATACACTTTGAAAGTTTTGCCTAAAATCATGAGGATAAGCGAAAAATAAAACCTGTTCGCGCCATTTCACAAAACAGCGATATCTCCGAAACCGCCTTAAGGTAGCAGTACAATTACATGTGGAACATCACATTTTATCTCCATAGCCGTGGCGATAGGCTAGCCCCGTGTCATGCCATATGGGAAAAGGCGGGAGGTTATGTTTGAGCTCGAATAAGTTTGATTCTCAGAGAAACGAAACTATTTGCTTACTTACTCTGTGGTATGATTGGACAAAACCATAGATCAAGCTACACACAAGAAACTCCTTCGTCGTTTACGCCAACCTCTTTGGACCCAATACAGTCTTCTTGAGCATGAGAGAACACTGTGTCCGTAGTCCGGAGTCCGAGGTAACCATGTTTGTATGTGTGCGCAGGTCTAAAAGGGTGTTTAGCTCGCCTGCGGGCGGGAGGGTGGGGCGGGGGGTCATCAATCAGCTGCGGGCGATTACTTGGGCAAGGGAGTGGTGCGGGTGGCGAGCGGAGGCAATTTTGTAAAGATTGGCCGATAGACATATTCAGCAGAGTTTTCTTAATCTAGGAATTGTCTAAATGAAAAGGCCGAGAGCAGGCTGTAATTCAAGATTCGACTACAACAATAATTGTGTACGTTAAATAGATACATAATTATCTGTTAAACATTGTATTTCATCGTCGATGCTCTGCGTACTTTCGCTACATTAACGGATTAAATATGCCCAGAAATGCATCTTTAGCTTCAATTCTAGGCTATACAAGACAACATAAAATGTAGGATTTATATATGTTACAAAAGGTCTATTAGAGATAAGAATGGACTTTTAAAATTACCGGATATCTGTTATATTTAATACTTAAAAATATTTTTCGCAATGCATTATTATTCAACTAAATGAACAAGCGCTCGGAGACGAAATCAGTTTCCTACATGAAACTTACACGCAAAAATAGGTAAAAAAAAACATTTTATTTTTAATGTTATTATTACAGGAGTTTAGTAATATTTTCTATAATTTTCTCGGTCTCGGAGCTCGGGCTGCCCCGCGGGGCTCTGCGCGGGAGCATGCGTCAGTCTGCTTCGATGCGATGCGACGGGTATTTGTTTTCTTTGTCTAATTCTCAATGCCATTGGCCTATGTTCAGCCCTTAATCAGCCGATGCAAGGTAATCTACCATGATGATAAATAAGGGACAGAGATATGGATCAATCCCCATCTCCTTATTTCGCTTGGAAAAGGGTTGGATTGGATATAAAAGCGCCCACTCTCTCATACCTTACACCAGTCCCTCCCCTTCGACTAGGTTCGACACTCGATTGATCTGCCGGCCAAACATTAATTGCTGCGTCTTTAGCTGCCCGTCTCGTGGTTGGAACGCTTTGTTCTACCACAGAATAACTAATAGTATCTACAAAGTTCAAATTTCTTAATTACTGTAGATATTTACGTATACTTAATTTACATATACATGAAAAATATAATTATAATAATTAATAAGCAGGAATAAATGATTACAAAATTATTAACAGCGAGTTCTGTGTTGAGTTAGATTAACCTCATACAGTAATCTTGAACATTGTAATATCCGTTTTTTGTCAGTCGCTTTTACATGGTTTTTTAATTGCTCAAAAGGCAATTTCAAAATATCCAGAGGTATCTTGTTGTAGTAGGGAATACACTGACCCTTGAAAGAATACCTATTCTTTAATACTGCTTCTAGTTCTAGCTCCAGACTTTTCCTAACCTGTCATACAATGTTGCTGGATGGGAACCGTCTCTTGGGTAAAACAACCCAATAATAATAATTATATGAGGAACTCTTGGACAAATCACAGGAACTTTAAAATTTAAGCAGAGCTAACCACAGTACGTACTTACAGTCGTCAATAAAATTTCTCCCTTTAATAATGAAGGGAAGATGTCATTACAACACTTCTAATACAGTATGTAATGTAGGTTTCAAAAGTTCATAAATAAACCTTGATACGTTGGTGCATTCAACTATGTGAACTGTTAGGCTTTTATTTTTGCAGCCCTCATAAGTTCAGCTTTGTTTGACTTTGCAATAATCATTCTCGAGACACTGAAAAATAAATAACAACGATTCCCAAACATACTACCTACGTAGATTAGTTAGTTACATTTAGATTTTAGTAATGTAGGGTGTAATGTAACAAAATGAGGATTATAATTAATGATCATTGATCATGTTCGAAAACATCATTAAATCAGCAACACACATTGTCGTATAGTAGTATTTTAGCAGATGTCGCTTTATCATAGTTAAAATCCGCCTTGAGTTGAATGATCCATGAACCTTCTATGAGAAATACATGTATCTAGTTCAAGCAATGGCACCTAGAGGGCGCTCAGGTAACATTTACGTAAATGTAGAATTTTTGAGTATTATTCGTTTTTTTTTTGGAGAAAGATAAAGTCCAACCAGTAACAAAATTGTTTATTGCGAGACGTAATAGTTTATAAATCTTTTTTAAAATATTTACCTAGGTAATTTTATAAATTATCATAGGCCAGTTGTCTGTTGATGAAAGCCTTCAACAGATATCAAATAAATAAAATTATTGGCTTTGGAAATTAAAAACTACATGACTCATTAATTTGTTTCACAGAACTTTGTGCACGTCTCACGAGAGACGTGAAAAGCCCCCATAGATACTGCCTAATCTCAAACCAGTTTTTACATTTCCAATACCAACTTACAAAATAAATGCTATTCATACAGACTCTTCCTATTTACACGGAGGCTCTCAACAGGAGCAAACAAGGATAATCTGAACAATCTAAGGAGAAGTCACAATTGGTACGGTCTGCTCATTCCTCGGAGGCTGGGACGGTGGCTGACTGTCAGTTGGTGCTGTTTTGGCTGGCCCAGTCTTGGTTATCGGGACTATCCTTTCACCCTGGTTCAATAGCGCCTTCTTCGGCGCTGTGATTGTTAGCACTCCATCTGAAGACAGGCTGCTGGTCAGGTCTGAGACATCGTAGCCCTGAGGCAGGATGTATCTGCGGGTGAACTGTCGGGAGATGAAGCCGTGTTCGTCTTGTTTCTCTTCGTGTTTGCCTTCGACGAGGACGGAGTTGTTGCTTGCTTTGACAGTGATCTCCTCTGGGGTGAACTGCTGCACGTCTAGGATGACCTGGAATGGGAGATGAGATTCTTTGCATAATAGGATTTTGAATATCTACACTACAGGGAAGGCTTGGAGGAGAGTATCCCATTGCTATATCATACGTAATTCTGGTGGGTAGAAATGCGGTAGTACCAAACATATGATTGACAGAAAGTACGTGTCTGATGAAGCCTTTGGACCGGTCCACAATCGATGACGATGGCAATATTTCGGATCAATGTGGCAAAGGAAAGAAAATACCTTAATAAGATTAACCTTTAAACAAACGCGAGCCATTTCGTGTGGTAGATGAAAATCGATCGCTTTTCCGGGGTAATTTGGGGCAGGGATTTAACAAAAATAATTAAAAATGGGTTGTAGTGTTTTTTGATGGTGGTAAATAATATAGTACTTAATATCGATAACATATTTTTTTATTCATGTGAGATCCCATTGCCCGTTACAGTTTTATTTTATTTTTGTAGGGTATCTATACTTGTGTTTTTCTATGGTTCACTTGTTTTTTATGTCATAAAATACAAAGTGACACTTTTTGGCACAAATGTAAGTACTCATTTGTAGCACGAAGAAATGCAAATGTCATCTCAAGTCGTGCCACAAAACATCACCTAAAATAAAAACATGAGTGATTGTGTAAGGAACTTCATTCTTATATCTATTTTATCTAAGTACTATATTATATAGGCACATTTTTTTAAAACCTTACTTTTATATTTTCAACCGACTTAAAAAAGGAAGAGTTTCTCAATTCGATTTTTATGTCGTGTTTATTGTTTGTTTCGCGATTATTCCATCAATTATGAATTGATTTTGATGATTCTTGATTTGATTGGTAACTCATACTTCAGTGGTGGTCCCGTATAAAATTTATCAAAATTGATTCAGCGCTTTTTGATAAAAATAAACAAAAACAAAAAATATACAAGTTTTTTTTATTTAAAAAAAAGATTTTATTTTATTTTAATATTTTTAACTTTTTTGAAAAATCCTCCAGATTTACTTCTTTAAACTTGAATAAACAAAAAAAAATTGATAAAACTTGCAATTATTTACTGTAATTGGTTGTGTAACGTTGTACGGTTCTTTTGTAGTCAAAACTACTGGAAATTAATATCTATTTTTTTTTATTTACCCACAAATGTTTTTCTGTAACGAATCATCTTTGACTTGCAATAAAAAAACTAAACGAGGCTTTTTTCTTGAAAGTTTAAAAAAAGTTTGCTGGTCTATCGTCTTTCTAATAATGTACAATAATGCCATAAAAACCATTATCAAGTTCATTAATTTGCCAACTTTGTGTATCGGGCGGGAGGGCGATACTCGTATCGCTGATTAAGAGAAGTTTTTGGCGCACTGGGCCGTTAAGGTAAGCCCTTTGCCCAGCAGTGGGAGACTACCCAGAAAAAAAAAAACATAATTTGCGCGTTTTTCAAACATTTTTTTTTTCGTGTTTGTGTGTGAAAAAAATCTGTTGGGCCAAAACTTTTTTTTGTGGACCTAGGAGATAGCAAATCACCCATTCTATCCGCCATTTTCATTTGGAACACGATGCACCAAACAACCTGATACATTTTTTGGTGTGTGGTTCCGTGCAGCAAACGTTTTGATGAGGACTTTTCATGTACGTAGACTTCAATCGCATCCCGACCGGATAGGATGGACTTGGACTCGGTTTATTTAAGTTAATAACTTGGTGAATTATTATTTATTCTTTGTATGTCAACCAGTTTTTGTATATAGCGTTCGCATTTTTAGAATGTAATCGGACAATGGTAAATTATTTCCCAGCAGATCATCTACTCTAAGCATCAAAAACACGGTACGGAAAAGTAATTGTAGTCTTCGTTGAACAATTCTCATGAATATGACGTGATGAGCAACAAAAAAGCGTTTTGTTATTGCCGAAAATTCGGTTGATCAACTTTGAGATCGGCTGACACTGTGACGTCACGTCGAGGTGAAATTTTTACAAACCCAGAAACTGTCTTTGTTTGGCCTAGTCCTAGAATGGATTCAATTAATGTTGCCATTCAATATATTAGGCACAGGACCGGGGAGATAGGCGCTTTAGAGAAGAGGCCTATGCCCAGCAGTGGGTCGATGTGGGCCGAGTATGATGATGATGGTGATACAATAAATATGAGATTTTTGGTTGAAACATCATGTGGTAAGAATGTCCTTTAATTTATTAAGGGTGAACATTACAAGTTATCGGTATTTCCATTTTGTTACCTATTGCGTTTTGTCTATCTTTTAATTCTCACTTTTTTTGTTTATTTATATTGAATGAAGTCGCCGTAATTTATTGTCGATTGCCTTTTTTTAAATTTCAATCAGGCATTTGAGGAATTTGATTCCTATCCTTTCGCAGTCTACAAAAGATCGGAGATAGATGCAGACCTAGATGCACAACGAGACTGCAAGCCTAGAGGCTCACGATCGTTATGGAACTGACAGTGCCAGTATGACATTTGAGCTGCACTTCAATTGAGCAGCAGTTTGTATATTCCGCCCTCAATATTTCCGATACAGTCACTTGTAGATAGGTACTATGATTAGACCATACTGTTGTACCTGATCGGCTCACATAGGTCACTGAATTGATAAGCATGTGTCCTTTAAGGGTGAAGATTAGACTACTTTGTTACCTATTGTGTTTTGTCTTCAGGTGTGCCTTCTTATTCCTTTTTTTTAGGGTTCCGTACCCAAAGGGTAAAAACGGCACCCTATTACTAAGACTTCGCTGTCAGTCTGTCTGTCTGTCCGTCTATCACCAGGCTGTATCTCATGAACCGTGATAATTGGACAGTTGAAGTTTTTACAGATGAAGTATTTCTGTTGCCGCTATAACAACAAATACTAAAAAACAGAATAAAATTAATATTTAAAGGGGCTCCCATACAACCATTCTTTCAATACCACATACAAACTTATGAATTCACCTGGTTACGTACATGGAGTGTGACAGTAGCCGTACCAATAACTTTGTAAATAACATTTTCCTATGTAAAATCCAAACTATTCACTCCACACCATCCCCACCATTATTCGGTGGTACAAAACCCTTTGTGCGCGAGTCCGACTCGCACTTGGGCGGTTTTTTGTTGATTTATATCTTTTTGCTGTATATTGTGACAGTTGAATACATGTGGTTTCTATTATATTCTATATTTAGTCTCTGCCTGCCTCTCTTCTGGAATAAAGGTGTGAGCACCTTACCTGGAACTGATCCTGAGTCACATTAATAGTAGACGAGGACTCCTGCCTAGCCAGCCCACTCGGCCTCCAAGGGCGGAAGTAGGAGTTCCTGAAGAGGCTGCTGGCCGGCACACTGGAGAGTGAGGACAGCAGGTCGTCCCTCCGGAGGCCCATGCCGAAGTGCTGGTCCAACAGGCGGGAGGGGAGGCGATGGGTCTGCTCCCAGTCGTCCCACCAGTCGCGGAACATCATTGGCACTATGGACATTCTGGAAATGAGAATAGCAGTCAGTTATTCGATACCTTTTTTATGCGTTACAGGATAGGATAAGGGGCTAGCCTATCGCCGCAGCTTGGGTTTTGAAGGTGAAGGTTTCCTAACGATGTTTTCCTCACATAGCTGATAGAACGTCGTCCATAGACGTGGGATATAGATATTGTGGGATAAGGCGTGACGCTATTATTTTGTTGCTAAAGTGGAGTCATTCTTAGAAGTCCCATTTGACATCTATCAATAGTAAGGACAGAGCTATGAATCAGTCTCCCTTCGCTTTCTAATCGAAACAAGGAGAAGAAGACTGGCGCATAGCACTACTGACAGATGTGCCTACTAAAGATGTCAAATGCTCTAAGAATGGCTCCACTCTAGGGACTAAAAGATATTTGTTGCTAGGTGAATCATATCGAATTATAATAATAATAATAATAATAATACCTTGGACACTTTACACACATTGATCTAGCCCCAAACTAGGATTCCCTGTATCTTGGGTACTAGACAACGATACACATACTTATATAGATAAATACTATACTTAGATAAATATAGAATTAGAGTTTTCTGAAGATTTATGGGAGATCTGTATAAATATTTGTATGTTTTGGGGTGTGCCGGAAACGTATACCCCTAAGTTGACGTCGTTATTTATTCAAAATTATAATTATAAGCTTGAAAATATTTAATATCAAGAATGTTTCGTTGTGAATCTGTCTTGAAAAGAATATTCAGTTACATGCAAGTGTTGTTTATTTACCACAAACCTGTTCAAATCAAACTGTTCACACGCCTATGTATTCTTGGCTCCTCGCTATGTAAACAAGATATGCGTGCGCACAAGAAAATAACTAAAATATTGTTCTGGAACGAATCCACTGAATGATTCACCTGAGTGGACTATTTTTGATGATGTGATGCAACTATGAAGTGATTGTTAAATATGAGCTCTAAGGTACAGTTAATAGGAGGCAGATATTTTTATAAATGATGTAATTTTAATGAGGTAGCCGGGCAGCCGGGCTGGCCGCTGTTTTAACTTTATCATTAACAGAATTTCAAATCCATGCATTAGTAGGTAAAATATATTTTTTGTCATCTTTGTAATTTATAATACCCTTTAGGTGGTTTGCATAGTCCAGATATATTATTTTCTCACTTTCCACTTTGTAATTGACTAGATAGGTAGGTACATATTTAGTTTGAAATCTTCTTTACACAAACAAAAAATCCCAAAAAGAGTACTTTCAAAAATCTGCTGATAGTATCCATCAAAAAACTGCATGCAACCTATCTTATATATTGTAAATAAATGCCTATAGAACGAAAGAGACACATAAATACTAATATTGGTTTCCAATAAACTGATTACCTTTTTATCCGTAAGAGTAAATTACACGTGCACTCCACTCGGATTATACAGTAAGACTATAACATCTCGAGATTTCAGCCAGATTTAAATAGAAACTGAAGCTGCCCACGCTCAGCTGTTGGTCTGTTTTGTGACTGTTTGTGACTAATCGAGATCCCACCTTGAACTTGTAGTGTCTCCATGTCTGTTGACGTTTGCAGGCAATTTAGGACTCGTGAATCTCAGTGTCTCGTGAGGACTTATTTCCTTTTCTTTTCCCAGTCTTATTCCCATGCATCTAGTGACCCCTCACATCATGAGTACTTTCTGGTGTGTGTGTGGAATGCATAAAGCATGAATCTAACTGAAGTTCCAGTCACGATGAGGTCGAGTTACCTAGCCCGACAAAAGCAGTCCGATAGTCACATACTAAAAAATCAGAACAGTCCAGAAAGATTAAGTAACTGGACTAAACTCATGGACATCCTAAAGATGAATCTCTGAATTTTTCCATACTGAGCAAGAAGCTGTACCCACCTGAAAGATTAATTTAGAATAATAACAACAAGAACGTGGGTGAGTTATCGCAAATATCTACGCTATATATGTATGTACTCACACTCATACTAACTAAAGTGTTACGTAGGAGCCCTCTGAGACAGTAATATCTATTTTAAATGTTGAATCAAAACGTGGATGTTTCCCGAAATGACGCCATTGTGATCGATGACGATATTACGCTACGCAGGAAATTCTGAAGAGTTCTAGCTCCAGTCTTCCCCATTGCCCTTTAAACAAACGCGAGCCATTTCGAATAGTAGATCAAAATCGATCGCTTTTCGGGTAAAGAGGGTTAGTGGTTTTTACGGTGGTAAATAATATAAAAAAAAAACGTAAAAATGGTAAATTGTATACGTTAAAATTTTACTTTATTTTGTGTGTGCTATCTATACTAGTGCTTTTCGATGGTTCAAGTGGTTTTATGCCATAGAATAAATTGTGAAACTTTTTGGCACAAATGAAAGCACTTATTTGTACTAAGACAAAAATGTAAATTTCATCTCAAGTCAATGGCAGTAAAAATCACCCTGAATAAAAACGTGTTTTAGTTTATCGACACATTTATTTTAGGAAACATTACCCTTATTTTATTTTTATTTTTTAGTTAGCCTATAACAGTGTCACACTGCTGGGCAAAGGCCTCCTTGGTTCGAGCCCACACATCTCTGGTAGCCGCAAGATTGACCCACTCTGGTCGGAACTTGTCCATATCGTCCCGCCATTTTCTTCAGGACCTTCCTCTACAACCAGCTCTTCTTATTCAGTGGCTGTCTTTGCCCTTCTGTCTGGGTGCATTCGACACACATGGCCGGCCCAATCCCATTTTAGTTTGGCGGTCTGCATGCCCTCATCGACTAAGCCAGTTGTAGAGCGCATTAAGGTCACTCCCAAGATGCTGGGCTCCATCGCACGTTGTTAAAACCTTGAGCTTCGACGTTTGATGTTCGGTCAAGGACCACGTTTGTGCGCCGTAGGTTAGGATGGGCAGAATGCACATGTCGACGAGTTTCGAAGGTTAACGGTAGGTTGCCCTTCATTAGCTCCTTCATGGACCAGGAGCTCTTCCAGGAGTCGTTGGTCATTAGTTGACTTTTTGACCGATTCATCTTCAGTCACACCCCAAGGCTCGCCTTGCTTAGTTCCTGTAGCATAGTTTGAAGTTCCGTAGCTGTTGAAGCGAACAGAATAATATCGTCGGCGAAGCGAAGGTTGTATAGCCTTCGCTCGCCGACAATAATGACTTTATCTTGCCATGAAGCTGTAACGGATTTGAACACTTCTTCTAGGGTGCTGGTAAACAGTTTTGGAGACAAGGGGTCGCCGTGTTTCACGCCTTTTTCTATGACAAATATGGGTCACTGAAATTAAAGTTTAACATCTGCTGTACTCTTGTTATATTTATGTACATGTATAACTGTTATTAATATGTTGTAGCTGACATTTCGGCTAGCACTGGTTCCGAAATCTGTCATCTGTTTAATATGCATTTTAGCTCCGTATTTGAGCCAGGTGCGCGCTTGTCTCGCGATTCTTTGACTTTACCCCCTCCTTCTTGTACTTTAGTTGACAATAACTCTATTAACATTGATTTAAAACTGGTACACAAATATTTAAGCGGTATTAATTCTAATAAGGGAGCAGGCCCTGATGGGCTTCATCATTTATTCATCTCTAAATGTGCCGAGCATCTTTCAGCTCAAAAGTCTTTGAGTGCGGTTGGTATGCCTATCGTTTGGAAGCGGGCTCTAATCACTCCTTTTCCAAATGATCCGCATAATATTACTGAATCGACCCATATCTTAAATATGTTCACTAGCAAAAAATAAATCAAAAATTGACACCGATGAACTATCTCGACTTGTTTCGCATCATATATCTAGCACTCGACATGGTTTGCGTAGTGGTCTTAATCCTTACTTTATTCTATTGATAAAAATATTCAGGTAGATGCCGTGTATACCAGTTTTTCAAAAGCTTTTGATAAAATTAGCCACTTTCATTGCTTTCTAAACTTCGGTATAGACGGTGATCTTTTCCTTTGGATTCTATCCTACCTGGAGAATAGAATGCAAGCAATTGCACTAAAGGGTTTAGTCTCCGATGACAAGACTATTAGCTCGGGGGTCCCACAAGGTTCTCATTTGGGACCTCTACTTTTTCTTTTATATGTCAACGACATTGGATCTGCCATTAAACACTCTGAATTTCTCCTTTACGCTGACGACGCTAAAATTTTTAAAAACATATCAAACATCGATGACTGTATGCTAATACAAAGTGATATAAATAGTATTTTAAGTTATTGTAAAGAAAACAATCTGTTCCTGAATCCTAAAAAAATACACTATATCTTTTAATAGGAAACTTCGAAAAAACAGACTTCGATTATAGTATCAGCGACACAAAACTTGATGAAATCCGTGACCTTGGTATAACTGTGGATTCTCGGCTCAGTTTTGTTCCTCACATAAACAACATAGCTAACAATGCCTATAAAAATGGTTTTATCCTGCGAATGGGTTAACCTTCAACTTAGCAAGCACATACAAGGTCTTTATTTGAGCTATGTTAGAAGTGTATTAGAATTTGTCAGTTCTGTCTGGAACCCTTTCCTTCAAATTCATATTGATGGCATTGAAAAAATTCAAAATAAGTCCCTTAAATCTCTTGACTATCGTGTGCGCCATGCCTTCGACAAATATAAAATATGCTCCTCACGTTACAATATAACTTCACTTGCGAAACGTCGCAAGGTGGCAGATGCCTCAACTTTATATAAAATTTCTTATTACAAAGTATACGATTTCTTGTGTCTAACCCTCGCCTTAGAAATTGAAAACACCTCTTAGTTGTTCCTTCAAGTACTATTCATTATACTGGTAATTAGTTTGTGCGTAGAGCCTCTAAGGTAGTTCATGAAAGTTTTTCTGATTTAAATCTGTTCATTGTGTCTTTTAATGAGTTCAAGCAAAGTGCCACTAAAATTTCAAATATTGATGGTAAAATTATGTAGATAGGTTGGTTAATTGTTTTGTGTATTTTTTATGTAAAATTCAAATGTTGACAATTAGTAAAAAAAACAAATTGTACCATTAATTAAGCGAAACTGCAGGTTTATTGTAACACTATAACTTTTACTTTTTCATATATACGTTTGCTAACCATTTGTTTCGTTAATATACAAGTAAATAAATAAATAAATGTTAACAAAGGCAAGATCTATATATTTTTTTAATTCTTCAATTTTTACTTCTTTGATAAAAAAAATAAGTAAAAATTGAGGAGTGTGGAAGACTATCGAATGCTTTCGAATTGTCCACAAAAGCAAGATCTGGTTTATTGTTATATATTATATTTTACTCTTATATTTTCATTTATTATACGTATTTTCGGAATACAATCGGACAACGGTAAATTATTTATCGCCAAATCACTTCTTCTTTGGAACATCCAAAAACACACAAAAATATATTTGCGTATACGCCACTATTAGGTCCAAAGTGTCTATAAGAGAGTCGATTTCACCTAGTAGAAACTACGGAAAACTTATCAGAATCTTTGTTGAAAAATTCTCATGAATTTGTCGAGATGGAAGTGATATTTTAACAGGAACCAAACCACGATTCGCTAATGGCTATGCTCTAGAAAAAATTCAATTAATATACCCATTAAAACATGTGGAAGATTTTTGGTAGAAACATCATGTGGTAGGTAAGCATATTCTCTTTAATTTATTTATTTAATAAGGGTTAATCTGGCTTGTTGGGCAACTCAGGGGGTGTAATGTAATTCCTATGTGGAAATTAAAAGTACTGATACGTGTGCGTATGTGGTTAGCTGAGATAAATCTCTATAGCTGGTGCGATGGGCTAGTCTCCCATCACCCAAAGTGGCGCACTTACCTGAGACATATCTGACTCAACGTAGGCGCAGTGGGTTTGGTGGGATATAGAAGTATTTATTTATATATATATACAAACCAATAGAGACGCAAGAACTCTGCAGCGGGCGGCGTGAGGCAGCCCTCTTGCCAGTGGCGCCCGTTTGTTCGCTGACGTCGGTCACAGCCCCTCGTATTACTAATTTTTTCTCCCACAATCGTAACTTTTTACTTGCCTATAGTGCGATTTTTGATTAGGATGTTTATTTGATCATTATTCTTTTGATATTTGCATAGAAAGGTACGATTTTATTTCTACTTATTTCCTAAATTATCAATTTGTGTTGCAAGGCCGGCGTCGTTTAGGAAGGCCCAAAAAGTTGTTTCTCGGACCTTAAAAGACGCGAGCCTTGCAGTCTAATAAGGCCCTTTACTGTTTGATGATGAAAGTTCTCAATAAAAGAATACTCAATTTTTATTAGGAATACAGTCAAATTTTTATTTCTACCTCATACATAAATAAATTAATATTTAAGAATAAAAGAATGCAAACTGTAAAGAACATTTCAATAGTGAATTTTCCAGGGCCTTCTAAAGCAAATATGTATAATAAGGCCCAATGAAGGAAAATTATAAATAAACATTGAAAATAGTTATTTCATACTAGCATTAATAAGATTTTTTTTTATTGAAAATATTAACATTTATCATGGACGAATAAAACTAGAGGACAGACAACCGTAGTACTTTGAAGCGTAATTAGATTTTTAGTTTAAATGTATATTGCTAGATAGAGCTACTAGTTCAAAAGTTCTTTCTAGTATAGGTAGTATCGTGGTGGCGCGCTTAATTTAGGAAAGATGGCGGTATAAGCGTTAATTTCCTAAGAACAAACAAGGATTACGCTTACGCCGTCTCTGATTTTTCGTCGATATTACTATAGATTATACTACGCCGTCACCTTAAGCACCCATCATCTATTGGGTGGTACGACATCTAGAAATAATACAGGATTTTAGCTTTCTAGCAGGGTACGTTTTTTATATGACGTTGTCAGTCCTCTAGTTTTATTCGTCCATGCATTTATACACGAAACACATAAAAATTTAATAGCTGGGATTTCGTTTTACACAGTGGAGTGGTGAGTTTTAGTTTCTGCTTGTTTTTTTTAAGCTCATGAATATGGCAATGTTCATTTTTATACAATCTTTGAGGTCTTTAATGCATACTTTTTTGCCAAACGGCTTATAAACGGCACGGGCCTTATTATACACAACATGTTTAGTAAAACCCAAAATAGAGGTTTTTGAAAATGTAAAAAAATATACCTATTACCGTCATAGCTCTAAAATTTACATTTATATGGATTCTGAAATAATCATAGCTATAATTGTAAACCTTTTTTTTCCTTTAGGGTGGTAAAATAAAAGTTTTATTTTAATTTGTTAAAAAGTGAGCCTTACAATCCGGCTGTACCATATATATGTCTCTGTAAGATTGTTAAAACCGTTAGTTTATAACCTAATGTTCTTTTTCTCGTTAGTTTATAATCTATCAATAAATTGTAAACTGTAAGGTATGTTTTTCGATTAGTTGAAGAGGTTGCAGTAAATGTTTATTCCTTCATTTCCTATATAATATTTTCAAACTTTATTGAGCTTTCGTTACTTAAAAAAGTAGTATATTTACTGTGCGATTAAATATCTATGTTTAATAACTACATATTAATAACATTTGGTTCAACTTTTCAAAAAACCAAGCGTTTATAATTAACAACAGAATGAGTTATTTCTTTCTAAAACAATAAATTCGAAAAGTCAAACAATAACATATGAAAAAGAGCAATAAAGAACCTGTTAGGCTTTACTGACGAAACTATAATAGCAGTCATGTCTTAAATCATATTTTACTAACTTCAGATTATTATGGTATATATTACTTTTCTTACATACGTAATTAACAATTGAATGAGTGATTTCTCGCCTTCACTAGAACTTATAATAATAATTGAGAATTAAGTATAATACTGTAACAGCAGCCTTAGATAACATTTCTGTACTTAAGTGAGGTAGATAATAACTATAAGGTACAATTTTCAAAAAACCAAACGTTATTAACAACAGACTATGTAATTTCTTTCTATAAAAAATAATTCGAAATGTCAAACAATAACATACACAAATAAAAGAGAAATAAAGAACTATTACCATGGAGCAAGTATTAGAATTCTAATACTTGCTCCATGCTATTACGCATTAAGTACGAAACTATTGCAGCAGTCATGTTCAGATTACATTAAATTATTATTATTATGAAATTAAGTTTAGTCCTGTCGAATAAGTTAAGTAAGTCGTGTTACACCTAATCGATACAATTATCAGCTTGTCCTCCAAACACTGCGGTAGCTTGGGTGAAGACTAAAGGGGGCGAGCTCACACGTATATAAAAACAAAAGAAACGTAAAATCTAAACTCTGTCGTTCTGGTTTACAATTTGGCGGTAGTTTACAAACTAACGACAATCTTACGGTAACATATATATAATATGAATATACCTATATATAAATAATATAATGTGGGAGTTTCTTCGCCCTGCTTCTCCCACAGTGGTCCAATATAAAGAAGAGATAGAGGCAGTAATAAAATACTTTTGATTGATATCCTTATGATTGACCGAGCGAGATTCTACAGAAAACGTTGCAAGAAAAAAAAAACAGGACTCCCCCTTTTGCATTTTTTCTCGCAACATTTAGTGGAGTGGAGGGGAAGCGTTTCGGGGTATTTTAGACCCCCCTGTGACTATGTTGTAGATAAAGCTAGACACATACATTTTCTGTGACACACACAGAGTTTAAATAGGCAAATCAGTCAATTTGAGCTGGATAGATTGGGGACGACAGCCGTTCAAAGTTCCGTCATTTTGTCACTGACAGACTCATCAACATCATCTCTATCCATAGACTTAGGATTTTCGCTGCGCTTTAGTCTCTATCATTAAAATTCTAAAAGGTAGACCTACAAGCTTGAAACAAGCGAGGTCTACTTTTCTTCTAGAACCACTAGTATTATTTAAAGACTGCTCCTTGACTTTTAATTCCCTTTTGTTTTCCCTTGTGATTTTCTTAAATGGAAATACCAAATATCTACTAATAAGACGTAGCGACGCTATCAACTGAACAGTAAAGATGGTGGAACTGTAAGTTTTTTCATTAACCTTGCTTCCCACTCCATTTTTAGGGTTCCGTACCCGAAGGGTTCCAAACGGGACCCTATTACTAAGACTTCGCTGTCCGTCCGTCCGTCCGTCCGTCCGTCTGTCACCAGGCTGTATCTCAAGAACCTAGCTAGCTAGAGAGTTGAAATTTTCACAGATTATGTATTTATGTTGCCGCTATAACAAAAAATACTAAAAAACAGGATAAAAGAAATATTTAAGGGGGCTCCCATACAACAATTCTTTCAATACCACATACAAACTTATGGATGCACCTGGTTACGTACATGGAGTGTGAAAGTAACCGCACCAATAACTTTGTAAACAATATTTTGCTGTGTAAAATCCAAACTATTCACTCCACACCATCGCTTCCATTGAACGGTGGTACGGAACCTTTCGTGCGCGATTTAGACTTGCACTTGACCGGTTTTATATTTGGTCCCGATTAAATAATAATGATTGAATGATTACGCATGAATTTTCAAATTGGATGCACAATGAAATTTAAGCAGTTTCAAGACGCAATATTTTCGAAATATCATTTACTTGCGAATTCTATCCTTTTTTTTAACATGTTATTTGTTAGTAATGGCAACATTGGACTTCCAATGCAAACGACAACGAAACGACATCCGTTCGTCATGTTGACTTGACTCTGACCAGTGTTGCCAGAAGGTTACTTTTGTAACCCTTTAGGTGATTTTTAACTTAATCAGGTTACTTCTACTTACACGACTCAAAAGGATGCTTTAGGTGATTTTGGGACACTTATAAACTTGGACGCTTGGACACTAGGAAACTTACAAAAACAATAGACTGTAATATGCAGCCTCATTATTGCAAGACTACGATGCATACCAAATTGAGTACAACGATCCACGTTTTATTACACCTCTAAATAAAATGTACCTTGGCGTCTTAACTTAGGAATTCATAAATGAGTTAGGAAAAAAAACCACCCACAATGCTGATAAATATTTTAGACAAACATGCTTTTCATTTTGCATAGAGTCCATCAAACAGATTACAGAACGCTTCAACTTTGCTGACCCACTTTATGACCTGTACAAGGTCAAGTACTTAACTGATCCTGAAAAAGCTCAGTTTTGACATGAAAGACCTCTCCCAAGTGGTCAGCACATTCCCTAATATAAAAGATGGTTTCGAGGAGCTAAATAAGGAGTGGAAAATGCATGCCCTCTTCCATTTCACCAAGCTGGATTTCAAAACAAAGAACTTTGCATGGGAGCTTTTCTTCCCCAGTTCAAATAAATTCTAAGGCTTTTGTTGTCTCTATTGTTTTTGAATGCAAGTGTGGAACGGGTTTATATACAGCTGCAATGAGAGATTTTCTGACAGCTAAAAAAAGTAAAAAAAATAGTTCTGAAAGCTACGGCAGACGGCGTTTGATTCGATGTGGCTTTCAAAAATGGATCTGTGATCGGTGACTTCATTCAATAATTTGTGTTCTGTGGCTGGTCATGTTGTCTAAATTCCATCCGTTTCTCCTGTGGTTACGCGATGTTTTGTTTTCCTGTTCTCCTCTGTTTTGTGACTATTACGACGACCCTGGCTATTCTTTCGGACTCTTGTAGCTCCTTCCCTCGACTGACCTCCGCGTGCACCCTGGACATTTTTTTTAAAAATCCCTCATTGATAAAATCCGAAAACAGGAATCGGCTTTACACTGAAACAATATTAGCATTGATGGCTACCAAAGGGACTATCAATAATGCCACAATATTTGACCCATCAAAAATATGCTTAAAACTAAAATGAAATAGGTTTTTAGGTTTTAGAATTTTATTTCTCAAAAGAACAATAATGTAGTTCACTTATAGACAAACATTAATCTATACATTAAAATAATGTTAGTAAATATATACAACACACTAAACTTATGCGAGCTATTATTATATAATAATATAATAATTTATTTCTTTTTTTACGTGACTATGACTTTTAAACAAAATCGACTATACTAGACAAAATATGCTTTTTTAAAAGTGATTTAAATCCAGGAAGTGATTCTGCATTTTTGATGTTTTGCGGTAGTTTGTTAAACATATGCGCTCCCTCAAACAATATACTAGTTTTGCTGTAGTTTGTTCTCGGTGATGTTAATTGTATCTTATTGCCACCTCTAAGGTTGTGCGTGATATTTTTCTTTGTGAAGGTAACTTCAGAGTGAGTTAAGTTATTTAAAATTTTATAAACCAGGATACTTGTTTTGTATGTATAGAGTTGTTTTATATGCATTAATTTAGTTTCTTTAAACACTTTCACTGTTGACGTTAAAAAATCCATTCCAAATAGTACTTTTATCGATTTATTTTGTGCTATTTGTAATTGCTTTAAATGTGTACTGGCTGCACTTCTCCAAACTTCTATAAGATATTCGAGCTGCGGTTGGATTAATGAGTTGTAGATATTGTACTTAACTTTTTTATGTAGACATCCAGTAATTCGTCGTAACATACCAGTGAGCGATGATATTTTGGTAATTATGCGTTCAATTTGTAACTGCCAAGTCAACAGTGGATCCAGGGTAAGACCCAGATATTTTTCGTGGCTGGATATACATATAGACTCCCCGTTAATAAGAAGTGGATCGTGGTTCGGAATTTGTTTATTCTTTGCTGCAAACATCATGTAGCTTGTTTTGTTAGCATTTATTGTTAGTAAATTATATTGGAACCAATCGAAAAGCTTATCAAGATCCTGCTGTGCTTGTTTTATTAAGTCGTGAATAGATGATCCAAAGTAAAACAGACAGGTATCGTCTGCATTTAGGGAAATATGACCGTGAAGATTAATTTTGCAAATATTGTAAACATAAACGGAGAATAAGAGTGGACCGAGTATAGAACCTTGAGTAACGCCACATTCAATATGTTGTGAAAGACTTTCAAAATCACCAATCGTGTCCCTTTGAAGACGATTTTCTAGGTATGACTTAAAAATATGCAGTGCCGATTGTTTTAATCCTGTATTTTGGGTTTATCCAAAAGTATAATGTGACTAATTGTATCAAATGCTTTCTTTAAATCGATGAATACTCCTAGAGCTATGTTTTTCCTATCAATATTAATTTTTATGTGTGTAATTAAATCTACGGTCGCTGAAACAGTGTTGGATTTTTGTCTGAAGCCATATTGTCGTTCAAAAAGAAAGTTGATCGATGTTAAGTAGGAAGATAGTCTGCTATGGAGTACCTTTTCGAAAATTTTAGACAAGCACGGCAAAACCCAAACTGGTCGATAATTACTTGGCTCCGTTCTGTTTCCAGATTTAAATAAAGGTGATACTTTAGCAATTTTCAGAGTGTCAGGAAACGTTCCGGACTTTAGACATTTATTAAAACAGTTTGCAAGACTGTTTTAATAAATGTCTAAAGTCCGGAACAACAACTATATAATCCCTAATGCATTTGAAGCCTTTAGCACCTACGCCATCTACACCTTTACTATTATTTGAGTCCAAATTGTCTATGATTTCTTTAATTTCATCTGCAGTGCATACCTCAAATTCTTTCATCTCTGACCCACCTGAACTGTCGAGGGTGTCAGTATAATTGTGACATTTTGTGGGTATGCTGTTAGCTAAAACAGTACCAATAATTGCAAAGAGACTATTGAAGAAATTGCAAACCTCGAAACCATCCGTGATTTGTTTATTGTCGATTTTTTATTTTGGGGGTACTCTATTATATATTTTAATTCTTTGTTACATATCCTATTTATTAAATTCCAAATTTTCCTAGGATTTTGTAAGCATTTTTCAAATTATATATAGCAAGGATTCGTGTAAGTATGCTTTTTGTTCATTTGTTTTCTTGATTTATAATTAAGACTATTTATTATATAACACGTTTGCAAGGGCACTTTATTTTGTGTGCAATAAATAATTATGAACATTCTCCTCATAAACTTTGATATAGTTGGCTCCCTGTTTCCCGGAACATACAACCAACCCCAAACCGCAGAGTGAGCCTTTAGAAACGGGTAATGTAATGACACTTTTTCATTCTTCATTTGAAAATTACATTTATACTACACCTGCTCGGAAAGTACCTTGATACTTTATCAAATTTATGGTAGACAGTACGTCATTGCATATCGAACAAATATGCGGGGAGAAAACGCATCTGAGCGGGAGAGAAAAGTGTATGAAAATCCATTTCTTACGTGTTTTTTTTTTTATTTTGGGTAAGACTCTTTTTACAGTGAGTTTTTATCTCCAAGTTCGCAAAATGACACTGGCCACTAGCTGTGTGTTGGATGGTGTCAAACAATTTGAAAAAAGAACATGTGAAAATTGCAGACGCCATTGGCGCCATTTTCAATTTGTGGGTTGTTTGAGGATTCAGTTTTCGTAGAAAGTAAAATAAAACTATCAAAATGATAAGTAGTGATAGTGATGATGAAGATTTTTTAACTCCGCCGCAGTTGAAGGAAACTGATTGATAACCTTTTACCACAGAAATCAATTAAAAAATATAATAAAACTTATGACGATTTTTTGCAATGGAAAACTGAAAAAAATTAGGCATCTTTTTCTGAAACTGTTTTGCTAGCTTATTTCAGTGAAAAAGCGCAAAAATACAAAGTACCAAGTACGTTATGGTCTATGTACTGAATGTTGAAAAGTACTATATTGACAAGAAACGACATAAATATTCAAGAATACAAAAAACTTACAGCATTTCTGAAAAGAAAGTCGGAGGGATTCCGTAGTAAGAAATCAAAAGTGCTTAGTACAAATGATGTTTATTCCTTTTTGCAGAATGCTCCAGATGACAAATATTTGTTGATAAAGGTAAGTTTATGAACAAAATGCACTGGTTTATGATTTATTACGTACCTATTTATGAGTAGAAATCTACTAGGTTTTCATGTTTGATATTTTTGTTTACAGGTTATTTTGATTTTAGGAGTAAATGGGGCCTGTCGTGCGCAAGAACTTGTGGATATGACAACAGACGATATCGAAATCCTCGAAAATGGAATAATCGTCAATATTCCTAATACAAAAACCAAAATTCAGCGATCATTTGTTATATCGGGCTTATTTTATGAGATAGTGAAGAAATATAACGAAATTCACCCCAGTGACCCCAAAACCAATCGGTTTTTACTACAATATAAAAACAAAAAATGTACGAAACAAGTGATTGGGAAAAACAAAATAAGTACGGCGCCAAGAGAAATAGCTTCCTACCTTAATTTACTCAATCCATTAGAATACACTGGGCACTGCTTTCGCAGAACTTCAGCGACTATTCTTGCCGATTCTGGTGCTGATTTAACCACAATAAAACGTCACGGTGGTTGGAAATCGTCCGCTGTTGCAGAAAGTTACATAGAGAATTCCGTAGAAAACAAAACACGAATAAATAAACAAATATCGAGATCGATTAATGTGCATCAAGACTCATCTCCTCAACCATCAACGAGCGCGGCGATGCCAGATGCCCCTCAGCAGCCAGTTGCCCCTTTGGCACCACAGCCTTCTACGAGCGCAGTGCCAACAGCACAGCCAGTTTACATTGTCGCAAACATCTCAAACAAACATTAATGGAAAAAGTGTTACATTAAGCTTCACTAACTGCAACAATTTCAATATTTAGTAAAGATTTAGTTTTTGACGTGATAACGTCTTTAAAATCGTTTTAGTCGGGTGACATGTTCAGAAACTTGTGTCACACCAAAACCTCACGTGCGCGATCGCAGGTATAACGAGAGAGAGACGGACCGATCTCCCGTCTCATCTCGAGCGCTGCCAGTCATTCCGTGAAACTTGTCACGCGGAATCCTCACGAGCGGAGGCTTATCACGTAAACATCTCGATCGTAAACCTACTTTACAAACCATTTTTTTTATTTTCATCGTAGGTGTAGTATAAAGCACTATGTATCACTCAAGAGAAAGTGCGATTCCCGATCTCGGGTGTTTTAAACGACAAACGACACCCTCGTCGACGGTAATCGGTCACTTTCTCCTCTCGGTGAACAATGTACTATTTATATCCATTTTTCAGGGGTGTAGAAAACTTATAAACAACAGCAACTGTAGAACTCTGGATTTTTCTGAAAGTGTTATGATATGACCAATGTGTATTATACACATTGGTCATATCATAACACTCCCCAAGTTAACACAACTCGAGCACAATAGATTAAGTCAGTCAATTAAAATAAGGACCACAAACTGAATACCCAGTCCACATGTGATCCATTCATGAACAAATTAAAATGCACTTTGCAAGACGACTATCGCATCCGTCCGTCGGCCTGCGTGCTAAAACGTGATAGGTATAATACCTATCACGTTTTAGCACCGTTTAATTTGGAAAATTATGAAAGCGGACTTTTTACACCCGAAGATTTCTTTTCTACCTATTTCAGGTGATTTTTGACAAGACCCGGCTGCTGGCAACACCGCCTCTGACTGACGTTGACGTGCGGTAAAACAACTGAGAAATTGATATGTAATGTTTGTGTAATTAGGTAGCGGCGAAGTTACTGTTTCTTTTCTGCAAATACTGTCTTTAGCTCCAATTTATAGCTGCGGACATACTATATGTTATCGTTTTAGGTGCCGGAAAACATTCGTAGCCCTCGATTGGATAAAGAAGAACGCATACCACTTATCTTGCCTCACCGATACCGATAACAATGCTCTGCTCCAATAAATCACAATTAACACGTACTTTTCACGTTCATAATGAATAAAACCGTCGCCGATTTTACTCAATAGTCGACATTAGCACGCAGGCCGACGGACGGATGCGATAGTCGTCTTGCAAAGTGCATTTTAATTTGTTCATGAATGGATCACATGTGGACTGGGTATTCAGTTTGTGGTCCTTATTTTAATTGACTGACTTAATCTATTGTGCTCGAGTTGTGTTAACTTGGGGAGTCGTCATGTTGCCTTGGCTGCAACACCGATGGACCGGCCTGTACCTTCTGTTGTTGGCATTAGGGGCCCTTTTCCTGTTCCTCTATGGATTTTTTCCAATAAACTACCATACAGGACGAAATGCTCAGTATCCTGAGGACTTACCAAACTTTATTGATGGCGTCAGGTAAGTGTCAATGCATTTTATTAAACATTTAGAGATTATATAAAAATAATACATAGTTAATATACCTACCTTACGCTGGAGATATACTGCTGGCCACTTAACTAAGCCTCTCCCATGGTGAATCATAGTTGCCATACTCTGTCTTCCTGATCCAGATACTACCCAGAATTTCAATTATAAGTCCTCACCAAGATGCACAGGCCTTTAACTAACCAGAATAAGAGAAAGATTGAGCCATATTACACTATGCTGGCTTAGTGTCAATCAATAAAGTCAATTTAATAGGTAGCCCTAACCTAAAATGCCTTTGCCTACAGCACTTCTTCTAATTATTATAAAGCAGACATTGAGGAGGCGCTCCCAATTGAACAGGCGGGATTTGTGTCCGGTCCCGAAGACCAAGTCTCCCTCTGACAACACACATCGAGAAAGGCATTCAAAAGCAAGAAAAAACTGCTGCTGTCTTAGTCGATTTAAGCTCGGCCTTTGATACCATCTGGAAACAAGGCCTTCTCCTCAAACTAACCAGAATACAGAAACCTCTTCGACACCCTCCTGTCAAACCGGGTATCCCGTTCAGGCTCATCTGAAATACCCAAATGAGAAAAAGCAAATCAAAGACTCTCACCAAAGGCATCCCACAAGGCTATTACTGGCCCCAACTCTCTTCAACATAAACCTAAGCCTGAAAACAAATGGTGGGCTCTTTATGTATTCAGATGACATCGCCATAATAGCCCAGGTGCGAATTCTCGGTCAGACCAAGGAAAAGCTGCAGGGGAGACGAAGCCTCCAGCGCATTCCACCTCAAAAACAAGCGGGCTAATGACACCATCTCCATAAGCTTCTGCAACGAGACTTCGGCATCACCCTAGACCGCACCCTCACTTACAATAGCCACTACTAAAGAAGAAGCTTTCAAGTAGAAACAACATACTAGACAAGCTATTGCAACAACATGAGGGTCTCATGCGCCAACCCTCCGAACATCTGCACTGGCTCTTCACCATGCCGCTCATCTCAGGAACGATAATGCCCACCCACACAGCCTGGCTTGCTGTGCTTAGCAACACCATACCGCCTGATTTACGTAGAGAAATAGCCGTCAAGTTTCAGTACGACAAAATAAAAGTGAATCCTCGCCTCCCCATGAGCAAGGACCTCCAAGCGACAAGCTCCAACCTTTACCTCAAGTCTCGGAGACCCTTCGGATTGGTCGCATCTCAAATCTCCGAAGGAACCACTTCAGCATCCGAGAAATGGATGGAGCGATGGATCTCTACCCCCGCTCCAAACGCGCACCTGGTCAAATTCCCAAACGATCGGCCACACGGCTTCAACCTCCCACGCAACTGCTGGACCAATATTAACCGACTCCAGACTGGCCAGGGGCGCTGTACAAGTGGGGGTTCAGAGACAATCCTTTCTGCTCCTGTGGAGCCATTCAGAGCATGGCCCACCTCACGGACGGCTCTCCTGTATGGTTGATCGAGGGTGAACTGCTAAAAGTCCACTCTGCTGACAAAGAGGTTATCCAATGGCTGCTCAGGCTGCCGCCTCTGTGATTTGTGACGTGCACACTGGCGACCAAACGCTAAATAAATAAATAAAGCAGCATGGTGTTTGTACTATGTTTTATGACTAATATTTTTTATTAAATCAATTTAAGTTCCATTTCTAATTCATTCCAGTATTGATGGCCAGGAAGTCTACAACCCTGGTGAAACTAGTGTTGTACTGATGGTCATTGACGGAATGAGGTATGACTTTGCCACTGAAGAGTACATGCCATACCTCGGCCAACTACTGAGGAATAAATCTGCCTGCATATATGTATCTGTTGCTGAACCACCTACTGTCACTATGCCTCGAATCAAGGTGTGTATTCAGCTTTTAAGAAACCTTATATTCCTTCTCTACAAAGCATAAGATTTACTCTTGTCAATGGCATTCAATAAGCAATTTAGATGCCAAAGAAAAAACTTCTCATAATAGAACAATTACACAATCAAAATCTTTTTGAATCAAGGGTGATTCTCAGCACTTCTAAAGGACTCCGATTTAGATTAAAAAGGTGAAACTGCTGGTTGGCATTTTCTAAAACTGACAAAGATGACTGGCTGACTTTTTCCTTATAATTTGGGAAATCCTCACTAGAAGAAATAAGAAAAAAACAGATCTTTCTTAACCCTTCCAGCATAAAAATTTAATGAGGCATCGCAATTTTTTTTTCTTTGCCTATGGGTTTTCATCCGTAGGCAGCACAAAAGCGCTTTAAGGGTAAATATCATAATACTATGTTGTGCATTTTACATGTTTCATATTAAATGATTTTAATTGAAATAATCTTTGTACAGTCTCCGCAAAGGAAGTTGGAAAGGGCACAATGGAGGCGCACAATAAACTACTGGCGGAGTAAATTTGCAAGTCTCACAATTTGTACATTACACTGCCTATAGTCGAAAAGTTATTGGATGGTTTCAATTTTAATCTTCACCTAATACATAATCAGTGGCTCAATTCTTTATCTCTGGACATATATGCCGATTCCTTTTAAATTAAAATTACAATTGCTTTAACCTCTCACACGACCCAATTCTTTTTGAGGCCTCTTGATTTTGGACCTCATGGTAATAAAATTCACAACCTATAATGGGAAAATGTCTTGCCGGCAAGACATTTGTGGAGATGACTTGCTTGTATGCAATAATCACATTCTGATTGGTCAAACATCAATTTGAAGTTAGCGAACAGCTTTCAAAACATGGATTTGAAAGAGATTGGTATTAATTCCACAGATACAGAATGAGTAACCGTAAAGTCATCATGACATGAATTAAATTTAAGTTTAAATTCTGATTTGTCATGAATCCACAAGGCGCCATCCAGAAACTTTGAGATATTTGTATTGCATGTAATATTTTATGTTTGGTTGGTGGGTCTAAAGAAAAAACTATTCTGTATACAAATGTGTTGATAATCTTTGATTCCATATTCCTGTTAAGATGTAAATCTTAAGAATACTCTTGTGAGAACTGAATGAGAACTAACATGAGCAGTTTTTTCTTTGGTATTCAGTAATTTTTGAGCTTACTGATAGTTATTATATTACTTTATTGCCCCTTTTGTGTGTTTGTGCTTGTTTATATAAAGTTTATCATCCAAAACTAAATACTACTAAGCTAAGCAACTTGCATCTAAGCATACTATCTTCATAATAATAAATTCTTTGGGTAGTGGCAAAGTGAAAAATGGTTCTAGTAAAACTCGCAGATTGATCAATTGATAACTATAATTAACATTTTTACTGCCGTTAGCATAAACATTGTATCAAAAATGCCTCAAAAACCCACAGAAGCATCAAGTGTTCTACAAGGAAAGTAATAAAATCCTTCATCCATTAATCTGATACCACTGATGAAACAACGTCCGAACATATGTAGACCAGTGACCTACTGCTATATAATTGCAAGATATGAAATGCAATACCTAAATATTGCTTAGCCGAAGCGATGGCTTGACTACGCAAGCGTGACTGCTTAACCTGTGTGATCAATGTAATAGCGTAGTCATCATTATCAATGTGATGTGTGCTTATGTGTTGCTATTTTAGTACCTAATCTGATTCACAATTTTCGTTCCACCGCTTATTATATTTGTTTATTTTACCTGGACTGGACGAACATTCTTGAGGGGTTAAAAGGCCAAACGAATAATGGAGGCACATAAACAAGTTTAATTAGGCCGAAATCTCTAAAAGCTGATGTTATAACATAGAGTCCTGGCATTCAATAACAACATCATTTGCATTGTTTTTCTGTAGATCAATATTGGTTGTGGGGGCTCTTTGTGTATTGTTGGTTTGCTTTTTAGTATCCCTCGCTGCGCTCGAGATTCAATGCCATCTGTACAGAGTGCGCCAAATAACTTTGTCTCTGAAAGAAAGGTGAGATGTCAAAAATAGGGTAAGGTGGGGTGAGAGAGAGAGAGAGAGGGCTATAGCTATTTGGCGCGGTCTGTACCAGCCCTGTGACATAATACACAGCTTTCTCCACACATAATACATAGCGTCACGCATTTTCCCATACGGTGTGTCGACTGTACTAATACACAATCTCCAATCTTCAGGCCATGATGACAGGCAGCGTGTCAACATTCGCGGACGTAGCGCTAAATTTCGGCGCGCCCGCAGTCCGTGGCGACAGCGTGTTGCGCGCCGCCGCCGCCAGAGGGCGCCGCTCGGTCATGTACGGCGACGACACGTGGCTGAGACTGTTTCCGGGAATGTGGGCAGAGAGCGACGGCACCACGTCATTTTATGTCACGGATTATACTGAGGTGGGTTATGATTAGCAGTGGTCGGAAAGGGTGGTGGTTTTTTGGTTCATTGACGTTAAAGATAATGTTAATAAGGACATTTATATTGAGTTATGTAGACAATTTTTTTTATAAGAGAATGTTCCTTCTCAATAAAAATCGCCAGGTCTTGGATGTTTTTATGTGTGCGACGTCGCTGTTTCTGGTTCCCACGACACAGGGTGTCCTAGTGTGGGGCTACAAGCAATGTATGTGCCTATATATCAATGTTTAGTGTTTATTCGTATTACCGACTGACGTCACCAACACTCGTACAAACCTACCGCGTGGCCTAAAAAGATATCAGTACCATTTTTCCCTCCATTTCAGGTGGACAACAACGTCACCAGGCATCTAGACAAAGTCCTAGCACCAGACGAAAAGAGCGATCCGTCGTTCGACTTCCTGGTGCTGCACTATCTGGGTCTGGACCACATAGGCCATTTGGAGGGAGCCAGGAGTGCTAAGATAAAACCGAAGCTGCTTGAAATGGACGCCGCGGTGAAGAAGATATACGAGGGTATGCAGAAATGGGTGAGGGATACGTTATATCATTATTTCAGACAATTCTATAAAAAAAACATTGAACATATCAAAACAACTTTGATTTTGTTTGGAATACGTATAATGCGCGGCGTATGAGTTGGATCAAAATGGCGGCTGCGCAGGTAAAAATGACTGTTTTAGATACATTTTACATTTTGGTCCAACTTATACGCCGGGCACTGTACGCTTTTGTTGCTATTTATTATATATATACAGTGGTGGTCATATAATTAAGAACGACTATTTGAAAACAAGCTTTTTTTAAACTTACGAGAATAACACTTATTGCATATCGTTTTGTATCTCTCTCGGTATCGTAAAACTGTTTTACACAATCGTAGCATACAGTTATAATATGATAAATTCAACAATATTATTATATAAGTAAACTTTTTGTATATAATATATCTTAACATGTTATTGCAAACTTACTGGCTGGCCACATAATTAAGAACGCTGGATAGTTTATTTTTTTATTCAAATTTAAATAGAGAACACTCTGTAACTAGGCCACTATTCGAGTAATTTTGGCGCCATTCAGTTCTGTAAAAGTCAAAAAGTTGATCGTTTCATAATAAAAAAATGGGAAAAAATAAAAGTTGTGATACATCTACAAGGGAAGTAATAATAAAACTTCGCGATATGAATTGGTCATATAAAAAGATTGCCAATCAATTGCAGTGCTCAAAAACGATGATATTCCACGCTGTGAAGCATTTTAACACACATCAAACAACTTTAAATATTCCTCGTGTACCTAAACAGAGAAAGTCATCTCAGCGAGACGATCGAAATATCGTGCGTTTGGCAAAACAATACACTTTTAAGGGGTCTAATGAGTTAAAAAAAGAATACTTTGGTGAAAATAACCCTTCAGCGATCTCAGCGCGCACTATCCGAAGGCGATTGGTAGAAGCGAAGTTGAACGGAAGGATAGCAAGAAAGGTGCCCATGTTGAAACAGTGTCATAGGCAAGCCCGGCTTGCATTTGCTAGGAGGTATGAAAGCTGGACAGCAAGACAGTGGAAAAATGTTCTTTTCTCTGACGAAACAAAAATTAACAGAGTATGTTCTGATGGGAAACGATATGTTCGACGCCCTCCGAATACAGCATTCGACCCCAAGTACACAAAAATGACATTAAAGCATGGTGGTGGAAATGTGAAAATTTGGGGATGCTTCTCTGGTCATGGTGTTGGACCTGTTAGACTGATAGAAGGAAACATGGATCAATTCCAGTACAAAAATATACTCGAAGAAACTATGTTACCATATGCTGAAGACGTACTTCCTATTATTTGGACATTCCAACACGACAACGATCCGAAGCACACTGCACGCACCGTTAAAGAATTCCTCACATCTCAATCAGTTTCTGTCTTAGAATGGCCACCGAACAGCCCAGATTTAAATCCCATAGAGCATCTTTGGTGCGAAGTCAAGAAAAAGGTTTCAAATCGACGATGTGGTAACCTAACTGAGTTATATAACGTTTTTTTAGAAGAATGGCGCTCTATTTCTCTTGAAAAATGTCAAAAATTGATAGAATCAATGCCTCGTCGGTGTAAGGCAGTTATTAAAAGCCATGGTCACGCTAGAAACTATTAACTTAGAATAAAATGTATTAAATTATAATTTTTAACATTGTCACTGTCTTATTTAATGTGATTTGTAAAATCTAAGTGTCTACGGAAACAACTCTCGAGCAGCTTAAGAATCGTTCTTAATTATTTGTCCAGCATTTTTACTACTTGAATTTGTAATTATCGATAATCAATTAAATTTGTAAAAAAAATAGTAAATATTTTAAATATTTACTCCTAATCCCGTTTACTTTATCGATGTAGCTATTTCATAACACAACTAATTACTTTTAAGAAGGAACTTAAAAGTACACATAGCATAGTTTTGAAAAAAAAAATCTGGTACTACAAATCGTTCTTAATTATATGACCACCACTGTATAGATTAAAATGACTTTCAAAACGTGTTCGTGAGTTTTTATTTTTATTTTGCCTGTATAGTGTCCCTTTGCTGGCCAAAAGCCTCACCTATCTCAGACCATACCTCCCTGTGCTGTGCTCCCCCACCCTGTCCGGCAAAAACCTGTCCAGGTCGGCCCGCCATCGACGTCTCGGCCTGTTTCTATTTCGATGATCATCAGTGGGCACCCATTTGGTGGTCAGTTTGGCCCATTTTTGGGGGTGCATGCGGCACACGTGTCCGGCCCAGTTCCACTTCAGCCTAGCGGTCTGAGAGAGAACGTGAGAATCTATTTTGAATAACAAAAATAACTTATGAAGTCAATGTAAAAAAAATGTATGATTCTTCAGGCGACAAAAGTAACTTATAATATAAACCAAAAATTGCCTTTATTCTACCACAATCATTACATAATTATTTATAATTTATTGAATTTCAATTTAGTTTTTTTTTGCATGCCTTATTATTAATAAAATATAGTTCTACTTAATATTATTTTAGCCTCTCCCATTTCTCTACATTTGTGTCTGTCTCTAGCTTGTTTTCTGCAGTCTGCTTCACTCATCTCCTTGAAAACATCCTCCCACCGTTTTCTTGGTCTTCCTCTGTGGCTATCTCTGGGTACCCATTCCAGTATTTACTGAGCCCATCTTTCTTCTGACATTTTGCAGACATGTCCGGCCCAGTTCCACTTAACGTTTCTTAGTCTTTGTCTTATATCTGTTGTCCTCGTTTTCTTTCTTTTAGTTTCGTTTTTCATCTTATCTCGTAGTATTATGCACAACATAATTCATTTAATTTTTCTTTGTTGTATCGGTATACAACAAAGAAAATGAAGAAGATTTTCCTGATCTTTTTTACGGAGAGCCCTTGTTTGGCAGCTAAATGTTCAACCAACAGTCCACATCCAGCGGAACAGGCAAAACTTTTGACAAGCAAGCCACAATGAGGGATCGCAATTGGACCGAATAACCCAGTACGAAGAAACCTAAACTAACGGCTCTGACCATAAATACGGGTAAATCTCAAAAGATGAGCATCAAATCCTAGTAACACAAAACCAAAGCAAAAAGATAAACCCTCTATGCAAACACTGAACAAGACGCGATCGGTAGAGTCATTTACTACACCACTTACAACACTAACTTATTAACACGTTAAGCACCAAGCCCCTGGTGACTACCATCCATATTTATTTTCAGCTTTGCATCTTTTTCAAAATAATTTTACCATAGCTCAAAAACTAAGCGAAAAACCGCAATTTCTTGGGAAGTTTTCAGAACAATTTTCTCTAAAACGGTTATATTTGGCGGATAAACTTGATCTAGTAAATTATAGAGGATGAAATTTCCATAAATTTTCACTGGTCTAACGTTTTTGTAGACTCCATAGGTACCGAGATATAATGCTTCGAAAAAGTGAATAATTTCACTAAATCGTAAAATAACTGCTTAAGAGGCTAATTTTGCAACAAAGTCATTGGAGTTCTAGTATCTACTTACATTTTCATACATTCAGCACTACCACTTAATATAATATTTGTTTCGTTTGGCACAAGGAGTTTCTTCTTCTTCTGTTTCTTCATCGTCCATTGCACTTCCTTCTTCACACTCTCCTACTGAGTCTTCCTCCTGGTGATTAGTGTAGGCATCAGGAATAATTTCGCTTCGAAAAAGTACACGAATCGACTGTCAGTGACTCCTATTAAAATTACATAAGGTTCATTATCTGAATTCGAACACTTTCACTCTGGTAATTATTCCTGCTTGAGCCACAGGCTCTTCTGAATTTTTGCAAGCAAGCCCCGAGCAGTTCTTGCAAATGGTAGTTCTGCTTTCTTGCAGCCGTATGCTGCAGTGCTACACCCTCTCTTGCATTTACAAGAGATGATGTTAGGAATGTTGTCTGGGGCTGCATTACACGTGGTCCGGGGACGACCCCTTATCTCGTCAGCGACCGCCCACAATTTGTCGGTACTGTAGTGCTCCTAGCACTAATGTAGTGATCCTAACCACTGTATGATAAAGATGAAGACTGTTTCGTTTAAACTGTTCTGTTGTTATTTCTTTAGTTTACACTTTTTATAAAAGGGATCCACAACTGGCTCGATAGCCATTAAACTAATCCTAACTATAAAATTTAGATCAGTCACTGGCCGAAGCCTACGGTGAAGTGTGTCACATTGACTTCTCACATCCAAGCCTCTTTCTTTTTAAAACTACAAAATAAGTAACAGCGTCAAAGTGACACCCACTCTAAAGAGGCCCGTATACAATATAATCGCATAAACAAATATCGAACCTTACAGTACCATGCCATACCGGCTACGTCTTTACCTGGAGGTAAATTCTATAAATATGTTGGGTGGCCGCATCTTTAGTTGGGGAAGTGCCAATTGGAATTCAGGCTTGCCCACCGACCTAGTAATAAAATTGGTATCGGAGGTTGTCTAGGGACTCTGTATCCCCATACAGTGCCACCAAAAACTTCTAACCTGCCTCGGAAATGTGGATGTGGGTGGCTTCCGGGTCTATGCTTTGTCATGTAGGGAAGTTTGTTCTGATAAATACTGCAGACCTTCTTCCCTTGACTGAAGGGGGTTGACGTGGTGTCGCACCCACTGACTGCATAGAGAAAGATCTTGTGGGTCGATCCTGCATTAAACTGCTGAATAAAACAATGATGGGGCATTGCCTCTCCCACTCTTCTCAAAAGTGTGGGAGAAAAAGGGAAGTGGAGACTGGGGCTGTCAGTAATACTATGAGATCTACATCTTCAACTGTGATGATAACACTGTCATGTTCAGCAGCCTTCGATATTTCTGTGTGGAAAATCATCACGTCTGCATCTTCAATAGCCTGTTTCACCTCAATCCCCTTCGATGCCATTTCTACCGTCAGCAATTCTTTTGTTTGTGTCGTTTGATAAAATCGTCTCCTGAGCCATTGTCATTGTAGTTGTTGCTGTTAATACAAATTTACTAGAAGAGTGCAATATAGCTCGGCGAGATCTTTCTGCGGCTTTGGTGCTTTGATACGAGGCGGCATCAGGATATCCATCAAATACTACTGTGGTAACACACCCAAAGTGTTTTTGCACATAATTCACATACATTTGGCACACTGACTGGAACTTGGATGTAGTGGTCTTACTCCATATAACCTTATGGAGTAGGAACCCTCCATCATTTGCCGCATATTTTCTGTCGCTAAAGTTTGCTTCGCCTTGCGTAGGAGTGGAGTCGTACAATGCTGCCTTTACGCATTCATTCTTCAGTAAAGAGCGACATTGGGGAGGGTGAAAGTTCATACGTTAACAATCCCTCGTCTTCGTCAGTCGCTTGGTAATGCAAACTCGCTGAAAAAGAGTAGTGGGTGGGCTGTAACTTTCTTGTGTGCAATTTTCATTGAACAGGAAATAGATGCAAGGGTTATTTGTTCGCAGATGCCTTGGAGGCACAACATACCCAAAGTCCACCTAGAAAGCACGCTATCAGAGCCCCCACGACCACGTGTCAGCCCTCGAGGGCTTAACTACAATGACTGTTGAAAAACTAGCCTCTTAACCTCTCAACGACCTACGGCATCTTAAGATGCCACTTTCCCGTTATAGGTTTTAAATTTTATTATCATGACAGGAAATTCAAAATCGCGATGCCTCCAAATTTCCGTGGACTTTCTGAGGTTAAGCAGTTATTTAATGAAATTATTCACTTTCTGAAAGCATTATATCTCGGTACCTATGGAGTCTACAATAAAGTTAGAGTTGTGAAAATTTATGGCAATTTTATCCTCTACAAATTACTAAATCAAGGTTATACGCCAAAATTAACCGTTTTCGAGAAATTGCGAATATTCTGAAAAAAGTCCCAATAATTACGGTTTTTCGCCCGAATAACCACAAACAAAATAAATGTCTGACGACTGACCTTTAACCTCAAAAACACAGGAAAATCTAGAACAGCGCATTTTTTCGCCCTTTAAAATGTTTATGAGTGATAAAAAAAGCCGAAACCAAGGAACTAACTAGAGGATCGCTAAATTGATACACAAGTGTTGAGACAGTGTGCTCAATAATACACATGACGCCGTGGGTTAAAAGCGAGTTTGAAAATTGTGTTTGTGGCTATCGCATAAAAACTGTCGGATTTCAATTTGTTAGTTTAGTTGGCTAGTTAGTTAGTTTTGTCACCTTGAGAATTCCACATTCTCAGTGAGCCACAAATTAACTCTGTTCTCTTCTGTCTCTTTGAATACTGCAAACAAATATTGCTATTGAAGCTAAAAAGCCTGCTAAACGAAAAATAACGTCTTTAGGAAAAGCTTGTCTTTTAGATTATGCCAAGGAGGCTTTTCATAGTATTCCTAATCTAAAACACGACCACATCCGTCTATTCCAGGATCGCACTGGCGTATTGTTCGTATGCGGCGACCACGGCATGAGGGACGCCGGCGGGCATGGAGGTGCTACTCCAGCCGAGGTTCTAGTTCCACTGGTCGTGGCTAGAACTAACGACTTCCAGTGCCCTTACCCGTGAGTATGAAAGATTGGTCGCTTATGAATGGTGAATGAATGAATGAACTATGAAATAATGCATGAATTAATGAATGAACAATAAATTGGGTTTGGTTGTGGCCATCGAACCTCGCAGACGTGTCCGTGGTTGCTCCGAGAAACAACAGGCCTTTTTTTTGCCTAAAGGACCAATCTCCTGTGAAATTGTCGAAGTGAAGTATTGAATTTAGGTTCACTAAAAATTAAGCTACGTGTTTGTGATTGTCTGTGTCACTTGTGTTATAAATGGTACAACGTTCAATAATGGGTGTACATCCACTGGACCTGAAGATGGAGGGGACGCGAGGACGCAGGCGCGACAGAAAGATTCGAGAGAAAGATAATTCATATCAATGAGCCACATCGGGTGAGGTCGATTCAGTACATATCTACAACTAGCATCTCAATAAACCACAACGAAAAGGAATTTAAGCTTCGTTAAGGTTATATTGATCGGAAAGAAACAAGACAAGAACATGGTCATTAGCATGTTATAAAATGTCTTTAGGTGACTTCAACAGGAGCGTATTACTCCGCGCCGGTTGGCCGAGTCGTTACTAGATCCCAAATTTGCGGGCCAGATGTCCGATAGGGATCAAAAAATTAGAGGTTCAAGCTAGTGCAGGTAGAATTTGAGTCGAGCGAAAATAATTAACATACTTGTAAGTAACTGTCCGAAGTCAGACGGAAAAAGTTCAGTACCTACTTAATATCGTATAAAATTAAATAATGTTCCTGACCCATAAAGAAAATACGATACGCTCAACCCAAAAGAACTATTACGACGAAAGCTTATACGTCGGCAGACACAGAACTGAAAAAAAAACATATCTTCATCAGCTAACATCTACAGAAATACAAAGAGGAAGCTAGACCTACACCCACGACGAAAACTAATTAGAGGACTACAAGAAGAAAAACATTCAAAAACAATTCAGCACTCCAAGAACCTAAGCCTACCTAATCAGTTTTCCTATATTGCCTTTAGGCTGAATAGTTGGTCGATTGAATGCCCCACCTCCTAATCCCATCCCTAGAGATGGTGTTCTCCCTTCATGTTTTTGCGCCACCTGGAACACAATCCCAGTAAGTTTTGCCGGATGAGGTGACCTGTGTCTGTTGTAAGCACCAGTGTTAATCCCAGACAAGGACTACTTTGAACCGAATCTAAACTCAGACTTATACCGATTTGTCGGTGCCAGGCAAACTCAGGCTGGGATCAGTGCCATTTATTCATTCTTTCGATATAAATATAATTTTACCATAGCGACATTAGATAGAGATACAGAACATTAGTCAGCAAATAGATAGATACTGGAAACTAGAAGGACGGCAATAATGCGAAGAAAAAAACTGCTGCTCTCCAATCCCACATGTTCCCCAGTCCACATATCCTGTATTATTATTGCTTTAGGCTGAAGAGTTGTACGGTTGAAATCACCCTCCTTTCCTTCCTGTCGAGCAGGTCACACCCCCTCCTTTCAAAACTTGTACCCTCTGGTATGCCGGCCGAAAGACCGGAACAGATTTAACCTGCTGAGACGCAGAGAACCTAATAAGGAACTTTTTTGACAGAAGTCACCTAGAGTACTGAAGATTCTATTGTGGGCATTTGCGGGGCAACAACATAAAATTTGCCTTAATTGTTATGTCATTATTTTTTCTTTTCCGGCCAGCAGACAAGCGAAAGGGTTAAAACCCTGACGGGAGAAGCACCATTCGTTCATTCGAATGAATGAACGTTACTGTCCAAACAATTATTAGAGATCGGATATTCGGATGCTTATTTACCTCAAGTTAATTTGTGTCTGTAAAACTATGGAATCGGCTTATTAATAAAAAAATGAAAATTATTCCTAAGTTCCGGGATTGTATAACTATTCGGATGCATATTTGCTAAAAGTTAATATCTAATTCCCGATGCAAATATGTAATGTGTTTATGGTGTAAGAGGAGGGACAAAGTGTGTTGGTAAAAAAAAAAAAATTTAAATAAATATTTTATCAAATTTAGGTAAATATACATCCGATTCTATAAACAGAACATAATTTGGTGATCACGAAATCGCGGATGTTTTAAAAAAAAAGTGCATTCCATAAGAACCAACACCTCAACTTTAGACTCCATATAGTTTCACAGAACCGAATTGGTTGCTATTGTAAATATTTCATCATGTAGAAGAGTTAACGAGTACACTTGAAAGTATTGGCTCAACACCTTCCGCAACAAAAAATAAAACGGTCAAGTGCGAGTCGAACTCGTGCACGAAGGGTACCGTACCACCTTATAATGGTAGGATTGGTGTGGAATGAATAGTTTGGATTTTACATAGCAAAATGTTGTTTACAAAGTTATTGGTGCGGCTACTTTTACACATATACACATTTTTTTTGTATTTGTTATAGCGGCAACAGAAATACATCACCTGTGAAAATTTCAACTGTCTAACTGACGGACAGCGGGGTCTTAGTAGTAGGGTCCCGTATTACCCTTTGGGTACGGAACCCTAAGAAAGGGAGGACATGAATTGTGGGGCCTCAACACCTGCAGCGTTGAGCCTTACAGGTTCTGGGTTCACGCTGCCCGACGACTGCACTGTCTGTCGCTGATTGAATACTAATCTAGTAACCCATATCCACCCCAGGCACCTGAGCCGGGGTCCCATGGTCGCGCAAGTCGACTTGGCACCGACAATCGCGTGGTTACTCCACGCGCCAGTACCCGGCGACAGCACCGGCCGGCCGCTGCCGTCACTGTTGCCGGCGGATACACGGCAGCATCTGTACCTGCTGCACTATGTCGCCAAACGGAACGCGGAGGCGGCCAGAGCGCAGATCGGACCGGACATTTTGGAGAAAGGTGGCGAAAATACGATCATATCATTCATTCATAAATCATTCTTTTTCTATCATATGAAACATCGGGCAAGAGAGGTATGCAAAACGCATTCCTCGCGGGTGCCAAGATAACTTTGTGGCGTCGTAAGAACCATCGCACTGAAGTCCACTACCAGTTAGCGATGCGCGATTGTGAATGATTTTGTGTGTCGAATGATCCGACGACTACTAATATTATTATACGACTACAAAATTAGCGATCGCTAATCCTAATAATCGAATGATGATTACTTATTTCAATTCGAATAACGAAACCAGACAGAACATCTATAGTTTGTATTGTGCTGTAAAATATCGAACATAGGACTGAATCTTGCTTGCAGCCGAATAACTGAAAGAAAAGCAAGCGAACATATTCAATAATCGAGTTGGACCAGGTTTGATGAATGATTTCCTAATCGCTAATCGCTAATATGTAATGGCTGCAACTTAAAGCTTAGCCATATGCCATATGGTGGAATATTGCTTGCATTTTGGACAGTCGGCCTGTTGTTTAAATGATTTTGTCGACTGGCGAATACTCATTTGTGGGGGCTCGTCGATTAGTATTCGTCGTTCGCTGTCAGTCGCAGTTCATTGTTGTGAGGTGTCCATTCGAATGATTTAGGTGTTCCATTCGAATACGTCGAATGATTGCCATAATCGAGTGATTTCATTAGTGTCATTCATAATCGCGCATCGCTACTACCAGTTCCAAAAAACGCACATACAGACGCTTCAAACCTATATACATGTCATTTTCATTCTAATGTACTACAATTAATTTTATACTTAATAACCTAGAATTATTATTTTATTGTGTGTTGGTGTAAATTTTAAGTGTGATATAGTTTATTAAATAAATCTAAATATAAATTTCCGTCGACGTCTGTGGCGCTGCGGTTGTGGCTCTGCCTACTATGCGGGAGGTCCCGGCTTCGATCCCCGACTGGGGATAAATAAAAAAAAAAACCCAAATTCTTGGATGTTTATATGTGTGTGACATCGCTATTGTTGGTTCCCACTACACAGGATATCGTATTGTGGAGCCAGAAGCAATGTATGTGCCTGTATGTAATTTATGTTTTTATGCTTTTTGTCTGGGGCCAAAAAGACCTGAGTACAATATAAAAAAAAAGGGTTTCTCCGCAGAATTCTACAAGCAGTTTCAACGCGCCGAGAAACAATTCGCCCAGTACCTCGCTACGCGCCAACACACGGCCGCCAAGATTGCTAAAGATTTCTACGACGAAGCCCTGGACAAATTATCTGAGATATTAACCAAGTCCACGGTGAACTTCGACATGTTTGCTATCGTGACTGCGATAGTGCTGCTGTATACTGTGAGTGGTCTCCATAGTTATCCTAGTTCAGTATGAATAGGCTTCTTTCTAAACAAATCATTTATTCATCTGCAAATTGAATATCATCGCCTTCTAGATAATGAATGATCCGCTTCTATGTTTCTTCGCCCTGCTTCTTCCACCGTAGTCCAATGTAGAGAAGGGGCCAAAAATACTTAGAGTATATGTAAATATATTCTACACGCAAAAGTTAACTTGGGACCTCGCTCTGATGACGTCATAGCGTCCGTCGCTGTCTTTCCTAATGATGCGTCGGGCGAGCGAGCGAGCGGTGGAGGGGAAACGCATTCCTCGCCAAGTTAACTTTGTGGCGTAGTACAGTACCTGTGGTCTGATATTTAATTCGGGATTTGTTTGACAAATAGAGTGATAGGGTATACAACAAAATTTGAATAGTGACGGGCTAAATATCGACATTTTTATCGATAAAAGGCGTGGTGCCTACCCATGATTTGTTGAAGAAATAATAATAAATTCAGAATATAGAAAGCGCTGATTTGCGGGTGCCTTAATGGACTTTCAAACGCTTCTACCTAGAATGCGTTTTATTGTTTTCGTTTATTAAAAAAAATACTAAAGAAATTACAAATTTTTGAAGAGTTGTCAATTTAGTGACTTTTTCGCTAGATAGGACGACTTGTACCTTGACCTTATCGTTTATTAATTATTCATAAAGGACAATGACATGCAGGACAATATATAATTAATTTAATGAACAGAATTTTTCACTTCTTGTGCACACAACTTGATAACGCAACATTGGTAGATTTTTCACAAGACGAAGAGAAAATCCCAAGCCGAGTAACTACCAGTAAATTGAATCTAAGGTATATATTGTGTCACACAAGATATAGCCCAAAACATGAAAGTAAGGTTATTTTACGTAAATCACTATTCCGTTTTTATTTGATACAATGTCAAAAAAGAAAACGATTGTAGCAGACATAAAATCAAACGTACGAAATCTGTCTAATAAGGGCACCATACCATATTATTTTATAAATACGTCTACATATACCTCGATAACGAAATGATCGTTTTTTCCCTCAAAATTATAACAACAACAAAACAGCTGTACGAATGCCGGTAAAGACATAGCGGGATTTTTTACTCAAAATGATAACAACTCAGCAGCTGAACGAATGCCGGTAAAGACATAGCGGGAGAATGTAGTAACATTGTAGAACTTAATATTTTTCATCAAAATGTTTGCGGCATCACATCAAAACAAAACCGGTCAAGTGCGAGTCTAAATCGCGCACGAAGGGTTCCGTACCACCGTTCAATGGAAGCGATGGTGTGGAGTGAATAGTTTGGATTTTACACAGCAAAATATTGTTTACAAAGTTATTGGTGCGGTTACTTTCACTCTCCATGTACGTAACCAGGTGCATCCATAAGTTTGTATGTGGTATTGTTGTATGGGAGCCCCCTTAAATATTTCTTTTATCCTGTTTTTTTGTATTTGTTGTTATAGCGGCAACATAAATACATAATCTGTGAAAATTTCAACTCTCTAGCTAGCTAGGTTCTTGAGATACAGCCTGGTGACAGACGGACGGACGGACGGACGGACGGACAGCGGAGTCTTAGTAATAGAGTCCCGTTTGGAACCCTTCGGGTACGGAACCCTAAAAAGATGAACTAGAAGTGTCTAGATAGTTTTAAGAAATAATTTCATTACATCTGTATCACGGAGCACGTATTAAACAAATATTTGGCTCCATTATTTAAATTATAAAAATATAATATGGCCAATTACAATACCAGAGTTTATTAATTACGTTTTATAATAATAATAATAATAATAATAATACCTTGGACACTATTTACACATTGATCTAGGATTCCATGTATCTTGGGTACTAGACAACGATACACATACATAGATAAATATTATACTTAGATAGATAAACAACCATGACTAGGGTACATACATCCGTTCTCTTCAAACAAATATTTGCGCCCACCGGGACTCGAACCCGGGACCCTTGGCTTCGTCAGGCAGGGTCACTGCCTACTCGGCCATTCGGGTCTTTTTTGTTTTAATATAGAATTTTACAAGCTTTGATTTTCTTTCCCCTAGCTTTAAAAAAATGTTTGGAAATGTTAGAAATATCCCTAGTTATGAAATTGATAAATTGAGAAAATACGACCTCAAAACATTCAACATTCAACATAGTACGCCAGCTGCCGTTGTTATTTAATTATAATTTTTGAATACATATTTAAACTTCAGGGTAGGTACACTCGTTTTCATTACAATTTGGACCCTGAGCAATAGCACATTAGAATAGTGACATTTAATGTTTCGTTCTGTAACAAACAGCCGCAAGTAACCGCTCAAATTTTTTGATCAAGTGACGTCACGAGAGGTGTTAGTTTAAATATTATTAAAAAATATACTTATAATACTCGAAGTATTAAAATTAGTTTAAAATAAAAAGTTCCATAAATATACGTATGTACGAGTAGCATCGTCAATAGGCATGATGACAACAAGTAAATTTTATTGAAATAATTTGTGTGTATATTATTACAAAATTCCTAATTCTAAAACTCTGATTCTTTTCATAATTATGAAAAGCAAGATGAATATAATAATCGATAAAATAAAATCGCTAAATACGGCAATCCGGCATGAAATGTTGAACGCCAATCAGAGCGCATGACGTCACGTTAGAGTTCTTTCTCTTTGTTTACATTTGAATTACTTAAGATAATATACACTCGCTCGCTTTTTTAATTAAATACGCCGTTATTGTTTTGTTATTAACTTAATTTCTTGTGTAAATTGATTGCGCTAAATTGAGTCATGGAACAAGGATTTACAAAGGCTTCCAGCGCAAATTTACCAAGAATCGACTTGATAATGCTAGGAACGTTTCTGGCATCAAACAAAGACTTCTGTTCAGCAGAATTTAGAAATGTTAAAACTTCCATGTAAGTATTGTGTATTAAACAGTTAATTAATTATTTAAACCATAAAAATAATTCGTTGAAAGCATAGCTATTGTACCTATTTCAGTATAACATTCAATATTACAATTTGAGGTTATGTTTATGTTAAATATTTCTTTTTGCAATTAAATATTTACCATTGCTTTAATTATTTCAGGTCTGCTAGGGCATCTTATGGTGATGATGCTGTAAGCTATGTTCAGGTCAAACGTGAAGGAAATTTGTGCACAATAAAAGCTAAAATCTGCCCAGAACATAAAGTGCATGCCAAGTTGTATGGAGTGTCTTTGGTAGTCGACGAACAAGAAGAAACAGTTAAGTCAGTAGAATGTCATGATTGTGTGGCTTCTCAAGGAGGCTGCAAACATGCCATGGCATTCTTAATGTGGGTTCATCGCAGAAGTGAAGATCCATCTTGCACATCCATAGAATGCTATTGGAGGAAATCCAAACTTTCTAGAGTTGGGAGTACCCTTAAATACATAACTGCTACGGAATTATCTAAGGGTAGCCCTAGCTTACCATCTGATACCGAAGTATTCGAAAAGTTTGTAGAAGAAGGGAAGAGAAGAAGGTTAACCGACTGTGAATTAATGAAATACCAAAAGGACTATGTTTTTGATAGACTTCTAAGTCTATCAATGGACAATTTAGTGTTGAAATATAAAGAAAACTGTTGTAATAAATTTTTGGATAGTGTGATATTTTCTGATGCTGACATCAACAATGTAGAAGAAGAAACAAGGGAGCAACATAAAAGTAAGCTTTGGTATGAATTAAGGTATGGCAGAGTGACCGCTTCAAGAGCATATGAATTCAGTAGGTGTAAAACCAGTGACGGCACTCTGATGGCAGTAATAATGGGTGGAAAAATTCCAGACACAACAGCTATGAAACGTGGTAGAATTTTGGAGGATGAAGTGAGGAAAACTGTAAGTGGCAACCTGGAAAAGAAAATTAGAAAATGTGGGTTATTCTTATCTAAAAATTATCCCATGCTAGCGGGTTCACCTGATGGGATCTGTGAAAATAGTATAATAGAAATTAAGTGTCCTATGAGTCAAAAAACAGTTAAAGCATATGTAAAGAATGGGAAGCCAACCCAAAAGTTTTATGTGCAAATGCAACTTCAAATGTTACTAACAGGACATAAAAAAGGCTACTTCTGTGTAGCTGACTGCAACTACAGTGCCAATAAGAAAGTAGATATAATGGAAATTATGTATGATGAAAAATATGTATCAGATTTTCTTAAGGTAATAGTCCCTTTGTGGAAGGATAATGTATATCCAGTGTTATATAAAAGTGTAATGTTATAAATAAAAACCAGTTTATGTAAAAATGTTTTTATTTGTAGGATAAACCTCTGATGATCTTCACACATTATATACTAATTTAGAACACTATATAAATATTCATTTACATTCACTTATATCGATGTTTTATGTTAGACTAGCTTATATTAAACAAACGAGTTTAAGCAAAGTAACAATGAACTTCCAAATAATACTGATTCTTTGTTTAATTATCTGCATAATACAATAACTTGCACTCAAAATTGTACAGTCAAACAGGATTTCAGAAACTGAATCTAACATTATTCTGAAACTGAACTGACATATATTCTTGATCAAGCTGATTGATTTGATCTTACAAGATTCTTTGATCAAACAAACATGTATATTTATTTGATCAAAGAATCTTGTAAGTTAATCAATCCACAGGCAATGGTTATAACATCATCTAGCAATTTGACTAAATTAACATTTACACATGCATGCGGCTTTAACATACAGAATTCACGTAGGCGTCTAATCACTCTGTCCACATGAATCCTTAAGCTTGCAATTTATTTTGTTTCCCTTGCCTCATGTTTTGATAGCTTTGTACCAGTTGCAACACTTGGAGGTCGTACTAAGTTCACTCCCTGTTTTCTTAAATATTGTTGTACATGTTTGAAACCTCTGTCAGCCATCACACGCATACCTGGTTGCAAACACTTTATAAAATCACAAGATTCGACCGACAATGTGTCAGTAATTCTTCCTCCATATCCTGGAGAAATATAATTGATTAGTCCATTAGGAGTACAAGACACAAGATACTTCATCGTATTAGCTTTTTTGTATTCTGACCAGGAGAGAGCCTGGTTCACTGCTTTTGAAGGCTTTTCTATCTCAATTTCGAAGCAGTCTATAATACAAGTTACATTGTAATAGTTATGCCTAAAGGCCATAGGCAAATTTTTTCTTATGGAATATTTATCTAAGACAACAAGAAAAGGTCGCATCAAACTAGCTATTAGTGGTATATTTTTCAGAAATATCTTGCTGGCATATGTCGGATCAATAGAAAAATCATCAGAAAGCTCTCTGAAACTACTATTTAATTTAATTTTTTTCAAGCACATTATTATATGGTGTGTGGGAATATTTAACTTTTTTTCAATTAAATCTATAAGGTAGTAACAACTGTTAGGAACTCCAATGTAAGACCGTGGGTTCTTTTTTATTTTCTGCAATGTATATGCCAAGATTCTTGATGCCTCTTGTTTCTTATCGTCTTCAATTAATTCACTGCAGTCTGAAGACGATTTAATTTTTAAAGATGTCACTGATGGTGATTCACTATGTGCTACAGATGGTGTGTATGAAATATCACTGTCAGAATCTGCCTGAAATCCTATTTTCTTGGAACATTTTTGTATGGTGGATGTGGATGGCTTGGTACTTGTGATTTTAAATGGTGAAGTAAAAGCAGAATGACAAAAGGGTTTCGATGGTGAAGTCATCTGATCTACTGATTTTATTTCTGTTTGAACAGCTTTACTTCTGAACTTATTTGTTATATACACTTGAATGGATTGATTTACCATCTTAGGTGCATCTTTTGTAGTACTTTCCTGCATGGCTGATGTTCCGGGGGTTGGGTCTTCAAGTTGTAGCTGTTCTGTTGCAACAGAACAAGTTGTAGGTGTTTTATTTTGTAATTCTTGCTCAGCTTCTGCAACGACTTCTCTTCTTTGCTTTTTCGCACTATATTTCCTTTCGTTTGAGTCGGAAGTTCGTTTTCTTCTGTCAGGTTGGCATTCAAATTTTGAGGGAAAGCACCCCGGTTTCATGCGAATCTGCGACACTGACCCCATCACATGATACTCCATGTAGTTTGCCATATAATTTGGTAACTGAAAATGAAATAAAATACCTTTTTAATAGCTCATTCATTGAGGATTTGATTACAATAAGTAACAGTGAGTAAGAGAATCATAACCTCCAAAAAGTTTGTATATCAATGTTTACTTCTTCCCATAAAATTAGCTTATAATGAATTTAGCAACAAAATTCTACAAAATAAAAAAGGAAATACTTACGTCAAAGTGATCTTCACAAAAATAAAGCTGTGTAGTGGGTAATATTCCTTCGAAATCACGTCTTGCAAGTTCAAGCCACTTCTTTCTTAATTTCTTATCGAAAGGAACGAAAATAAATAACTTCTCAGGAGTTTTTATGGACATATTAGTACACAGAGGGACGGAACACCACCTATATGCTTTCGAAGTCATGTTTTTAATGTAAAAACTAGTAAAATGTCCAAATTAAATATGAATTAGATAATGTTTACATATACCGAATGTTCCTTGTACTCTAAAGTGACGTAAGCAAGCGATGCCATGACACTTTGACGCGTTTTGGTGCAAATTTTAAATTTATGAATCAAAAATTATTTTTTAAGTACTAAACCTAAATTTTCCGCAGAAATATTATGTTTATTATAATTCATATATATTTCCAAATATTATAGAACAGTTTCTCAAAATTTGTCATCATGCCTATTATACTTGAATTTATTTATAATTTTCTGATAGTTTTTGTTTTTTCTAAGCTGATTTAGCGGTAAATCTTCGAACTATTCAGCTTCTTGATGAAATCACAATCAGTATAGGGTTCCTTGGTATACATTACAATTCAATCTGGTGCTCAATTCACTGAGAAACATGCATCTTGCGAATTTTCATCACGTGAATCTTAAAGTAGTATTACTATACAAGTAATAATATTAATCAAATAACGTTGATATTCTGTTATCGAATTATCGATATAATTTATTTACATCCCTACAACACATATTCGATAACATTTAAAACTTATTATATCTAAAACAACGTCTTAGGTAAGTATATTAGTTTAGGTGCATCAGTATGCCTAAATAAACATAAAAAGTGCTTATGTGATGAAAAGTGGTTACTAAGCCCGATTTCTTCATATCGCCTTCGAGATTAACGTCTCCCAATATTTCACAACATAGGTTCACTTTTGACCCTACGATTGTATATGATTTTATGTGGCAATTTAAATGAATTTACTTGACAAGTTTTCCGAAAGAAATATAGGATACAATTCAGTGCACTTGCTTACATCTTATTTGTGACATAACCATGACAGAACAGTTGTACGATTTAATTGAAGATGTGTTTGTTGTCTGACAAACCACCAAATTATGTAGTACTCGCCAAAGGCTTACTTTGGCGAGTACTACATAATTTGGTGGAGCAATAAAGCACGGTATCATCTACTTAAGCAAGGAGTTTGAGGTTTGCTTAAGAATCTGAGTATTTATTGGTCTGGTATGTGCAGCACTATGCAAGTTCTAGCAACAATTGTGCATTTTGAGTGGTCAAACAAGTGCGTCGAATGAAATAATAATTAATAATGTTTTTTTTCCTCTGACTTTGACTCTATGAGCATCTTCTTGACCTGGTGCTGAAACTGCGAGATATCCAATTGATGCTTACCAATTTACAGCAGAGGTCTAGTGTTTGTGGTATGGTCTCGATGATAAGGTTTAGGACGATAGATTCGATAGATTGTTTAATTTTGTTGCTAACCTTAAATCTGTGTGTTCTGTCATATATTGGCTTCAGGCTAAAGAGTCGATCTATTGAAATCACCCTCCTTTCTATCCTTAAAGACAGGTCACGGAGGAGGGTTCTTTTCAAAATGTGTGTCCTCTGTTATTTCGGTCCTAAGACCAGAACAGTTTTAAAACCCTGGCTAGAGACGCCCCATCCATTCATCATTCATTCATAACTTTAAATCTATTTGTTTCAGATTACCGCATCACTTATCTGCGTGATGCTATACTCATTCCAAATGGATAAACGGCGTACCAGCGTTACATCACACCGCCAAAAACGAACCCTCGCCGGCGCCATACTAGCCTTCTTCATCATACTATGCTGCGTCACCATAATCCTGACACTATCTTGTGCCATCACAGAAACAGCCAGCAGCTTATGTTCCCTTAACCCATTTTGGATTCCCGCCTTCATCGCCATAAGCGTAGCCTTCACAGTGACCTTCTTCATTACAAAAACTGCGATAGAACAGAACTTTGACTTGACCGTTTTCAAAGAACTGAACGCGATAGACTATCTTCTGATAGGCGGGACTTTGTTCCACGCCTGGTCATTCTTTGGCACGAGTTTCATTGAGGAAGAGCACATGACGTGGTATTTCTTTTGGAACACGCTGATGTTCTTTGCTTTTATCAGGACGTTGGTAGTCGTCGTCATTTATGTTAGTAAGAAGATGACCGGCGCGACTGAGATACAAGATAAGCCGATTCTGCGCGAGAAAATGATCACCGGGGTCGGTATTCTGCCGAAATGGGTGCTGTTGATCGCGTTGCATAGGTAAAACCCGGAAATTTTTAGTTTTAGAATAATTTCTAAACTAAACCGCTCTTTCTCACTCTGAGAAGTAAGGACTAAGGAGCCGTCGGACGGGGACGCCCAAGAAGGTCACACAAAGATCATACTGGCGATTTATTAGTGAAGGGGCAAATTTGAATTACCCGTAACCGGCGAGCTTATATCAACAGACTTATGACTGTTGAGGAAGCGAGAGATGATTTCCAGGATGGTACCAAGTGGAGGTATTTAGTCTCTGTCTACCCCTCTTCCGGGAAAATGCGTGATCATATGTATGTATGTGACAACAAATATAAGTTTTGCCTCCCAAATAGGTTAAATGTTCACCAACTTTAGTGCCCCCTTTGTAGTTTCACAGAACCTTATCGGTTGCTATAGACCACTCCTTTCTGTCCGATATAACTTGGAGCCGAAGCGAAGTGGAGTGGAGCGAAGCGACCCCATGTAGTTCAGTATAAAATATGGTGTAAAATGGTAAACCTTTAGTTAATTTGGGATGAAATGAAAATATTTTTTTTGCATGTAACATTTTGCTCAAGTTGGTAAACAGTTAAATAAATAGATACTGTTAAACAATACGCTGATTTAGTTCGTGAGTCGCACGCATGTGCAATATGCATATTTGCTTGTGGTGTATATGATAAATTGTAATAACTTAACGTTAAAAACATTGCAATCTATAATCTCTCTATCCAATATCTGCCACACCGTGTGAAGGCGAAGGCGGAAGCCTTGTTAAGTGTTTCATACATTTTCAGATATTTGCGAACGATGAATCAAACCGGCGACCGCTGGTTGTTCCTGCCCGACACGGCTGATTGGTTGAACGCGCCAGAGAACTCATTGTATCTGCAAGCACATCTGATAATTGGTAAGTAAACTGTAATATGGCCATTGGCCAATAAGTTGTGTCATCACGACTATTGAGTTGATCCTTTAACAAGTTACAGAACTCCTAATTAATGTCTAATCAATGACTGTTTTCGCTTTCCAGGGACCCTCCTCACACTCATGGTCTGCCTATACAACCTGCGTTTCTCCAATAACTACATGAAGTTCCACACAGTCCTCACTACGGCCGCCACAGCTGCCATACTTGCCTACCGAGTGTCCTCCAACTCCTTAGCGCCCCTTTTCTTCCCAACCTTAAGAACCTGGGACACCGTTTACATCGTAAACGTTTTCTGGACCATTCTAGTCGTTCAAATAATCTTCGAGATTCTTACTTACATCGGCCTAAACTCCAAAACGAATCCAGGCCTTGACAGCCATAAGTTTGTTTACAACAAGCCCAAAGCCAAGACCGAAGACTACACTTTTACCGACGAAGAAGAACCTTGGAATAGTGACGAAGTTAAGCTGAATTTGGCCCGTTCGATATCCCATATCCTGTTAAACGACATGATGTTAATAGTAGCCTTGCTGATGCGTCCTCATAATGTGATAATGGTGCCTAGTGTCTATTTCACGTGCCATCTGACGTCGAAGTGTCTGGACCATAAATTGTTGGACCCGAGACCCAGTAGGAAGACAGAAATGTTGGATATACTGAGTGAAACTCTGGTACATTTGTGGATTGGCTCGCTGTTCTTCTTTTATCAGGTGAGAAGTTATTTTTTGCTTTCTCATAACCGCTCTATTTTGTACAATTGGTTTGACTAACAAGGCCCTTTTCGAATGATAACTACCTACTCTGGCTCTAAGGGCTTGTTTTTCCGCTCAAGCGTCGCGCAAGCGTGCGAATGCGAGGGCTATAAAAAGAGCAAGATGCAAGACAACTTCACTTCACAACTCGAATGAATGTACTCGAGCAAAATGGCAAACCTGTCCTGCGCACCAGATCTGCACCCGAAACTCGGCAATGTATGCGTGTGGCGGCATGTGCTTACACGGAACGGAATGTAGCTGTGTGTTTGTGTGTTACCATATTCGTAAATAAATAAAAACAGGTTGAAATAACTAATTAGGTATATAACATTATGTACGCTCTAACGACGACGGAAGACATCGTGAAGGAATCTGCATCTCATTGTTAACCTGTAGCTCGACTGTGCATCCCTTGACATGTGCCGATTGAGTTCACCCGCATTATGTGTATGAACCAATCCTGAACGTGCTGAACCGTACAGTTCGTGTCCTACCTTTTTGCTCTTTCGGGAATTTAACATAAACAAAATCTACTTGGTAACTCGACGTGTTTAAATATTATCTATAGCAAACATTTCGGTTCTGTGATCCTACATGGGGTCGCCTTGCTCCGCTGCGCTTCGTTCGGCTCCAAGTTTACTCATAAAGTTTCGACCTAACACAACTTAACTTTAGTACTCGGACAGAAAGTGACCTACAGCAACCAATTAACAACATAAGGCGTTAAGGCATACAAAGATTTTGTTCATCGGTATGCGCAACAGTGAAGGCATAAGTCTATTTACTATTCAGCACCTAACGGAACTGACTTTTTTTTTGTTTTTTGTTGGAGGGGAAAAATGGAATTACCCGTGCCCATGAGTCAGACCTCCTGCTATGTCCGGGTCCCTCCACTTTGAGCGGGCATCAGCTCTTTTAGTATACGGACTAAAAACAACCCCTATGTTGGCTGTGTAGCAGTTCGTGAGATTTTACTGCGAGCCATGGCTTCGGCGATATTTATGTGTGTATGATATATATGGGAGGAGTTTGCCTGCTTACCCGATTTTACAAGCGGGCATCAGCTCATAGTCAAAAGGGCATGATAGTGGCATGTAAGGGGGACAGATGGCCCCCTCAAACAGTGCTGATTATACAAAAAGTGGATTTGCGCATAAGATTCCTATAAATTCAAATCACAGTTGCTTTGAATGTCAGCTCCTGTGAAACTAAAGCGTTCTGATTAGTCAAACGTCAATATGAAGTTGGCAAACATCCTTTATTATCAACAGGCAGATGGTAAAGGCCAATGAAACTCGGACATTAAATGGGTAACATATATTTCATTAACTGACTTCAAAAAAGGAGGAGGTTCTCATCTTATCTGTATTCATTTATATTGAACAGGGTAATAGCAACAGCCTGGCCTCAGTCGACCTGGGCGCGGGCTACGTGGGCCTGCGAGCGTACTGTCCCGTGCGCGTGGCGGTGCGCATGGGCATCCACGCGCACGCCGGGCCCGCGCTCGCCGGCGCTGCGCTGTTCGCCCGACGCGCGGCGAACGCGGAGTCGTGGTCGCAGTGAGTTGTTACTCTTAAAACTTATTCAGCAGGTTACTCACTGAAGCGAAGCGATATCATTCACGCACACATTCATTTAGTGATTAAACGTGTGGAAGGGATTGTTAGGGACGTGATTCTGAGCAACTTTCACGACCGATTTGATCAGAGCAACTTTATTTTTCGCTTCCCCAAAAGTTTTGGGCCGAGCGGTTTGAGCGAGCTTATTTGTAAGGAGAAGTGAAAAATAAAGTTGCTCTGATCAAATCGGTTTCATGCAAAAGTTCTTCACTGTTATTTCCCCAACAACCCTTAAAATATGACTACACATATTACGCCAGTATATCAATCAATGCCTAAAAAAGGTACTTACAAGTTACTGTCTAAGTTGCTCTATGAAGCTGAAAGGCAGGTAATCCGCCTTTCGGTTATGCGCCACGAGAATAAAGCACTGTTTTATGTCACGGGTGCAATATTGAATCCTGAACGTAATGAAGGACACCAGTAGTGCCCAAGACAAAAAAGCTGAAAAAATTTAAAATCAAGGCTACTAAAAACTGCATTTTATTTAGGTAAATTCATGTGACAAAAGATTCTTTTTAGCATCTTGCAAAAATCGCGGGTTTTGTTTTATTTAATAATTATTAATATTAACTACGAGAAGTGAAAATCTCTTAAACCCTGCAGTGCTCTAGGGTGTGACATAATGAAATTCAGTACAACTTTTTGTCACCGCTAAAGCCTAGAGCTATAATGACTTGCTTTAGGTAAAGTTTGCATGATATATAAAGTGTCCTTTTCGACCAGGTGGTGCGAAAAGTACATTTAGCTTCAAATTCCCTTCGCCGTTATTTTGGCTGTAACGTCCAGTAAAAAAATGGGGAATGCAAATCTGGTTGCCAGATTACAATTTCCCGCTTTCAGGTATGAGGTAGCAGAAACATGTGACGAGATTATAGGTAGAGATATCGCGGGCTATGTGGATGTGAATGGTTTCGCACAATTTACTGACTGCAAAAAATGTGATTGATGAAGGAATGAATTAATTATAATAGATTACAGCAAAAAATACATACGCATGAAACTGATGTAATATCCATAGTAGAAGCATGTAATATATGTATTTACATTTGGCTGCAGTAGATTTAACTAAGGGTGACAACCCTTAGTTAAATCTACTGAAGTCAAAGTTTGAAAATTCAGCCTAAAAAATAAGAAAAACTGTGTGCGAAAGTAAATTTTGTAGTGGTCGGCGACTACCATGACTAAATTAACTCCGATATTTTCACAGTGGTTAGAACCAAAAATTACGCCTAATGTGCCGCCGAATTGCATTATAGTAATGTATAATGCATTTTACCTTAGTAAAGAGGAAGACAGGCCTCCCAACATGGGCTCAAAAAAACAGTGATGATCGAGTTGCTCAAGGCACATTGATAGATATTTTTTTTCAGAAATATGTACGAAAACGGAATTATACATGGTCATCAAATCCCACAAAAGTCCTAAAAAATCATCATTGATAAGATTTTGGCTGATCACGGTAATTGTTAGTTGAAATGGTAGGTCTCTTCTATGATGATATAAATGATGATGTGAAAGGGGTAGGTGCAGACATTACCGGCGACACCCGACTGCTGAACTCCCAACTGAGCGGTGCACGTGGCTCTGTCCGCTCCAACGCCACGTATGACGACTGCAGCAGGCAGGATCCAATGCCAGCCAGAACTGAGCTCCCAGCTCGCCGGTGGCAATTAGACGTTTGGAGGGCCACCACCACTTCACACGCACTTTTCCAAAAGGGCGTGTGAAGGTTGATGTTGGTGAATTTAAACTCAGAAGGTTTTCTGATTATTATTCTGATTTATTGACTTTAACACACGGTCAATTATCAGAAATAGAAAACTACGCGCTACGCGCTGACAAAATGAGAGTTACATTTCAACACGACCGCCCACGGCGATGGTCATTGAATGATAGAATGAAAGACTGGTTAAGACATGAACGAACATTTTGGAGGCAGATAGCACAATGAATGACAATTGATCGTTCGGTCTTTATTATTGATCTTACAAGGACTTTTTGGCGGGCTTTTTAAAAGTTAGTGCGCAATTTTTCAAAGTATTTTCAAGAAGTTGTTTTAAGGTGTAAAACCAATAATTTTGCTAAGTAGAGGCCAAATTTATATGCCTCCTGATAAAGTGAGGCATTAAAATGGAGGATCCCCCGGGGGCTGAGCCCCCTGGAGCTAAATCCAACACTGAACACCCGGAGCTGAAGCGTGGTCGTCGGGATGGTTCCGAGGGAGACGGCAATGACGCAGATTCTTCGCTAAACAACCAGGATGTTACACAGGTCTTATACAAACCATATACCAAACCAGGATACAAACGCACGTTCCCAGAAAATTCGGTGAGTACGGAGTTTACCGTATTTGTAGAAAGTACGAAGGAAGGGGAACGCTTGGGAAATAAGAACCCCGACATGATATGCTCATTACTGAAAAATGAAGTCAAGGGCGTGGTAGGCATCCGCCGCATAAACGCAAATAAGATTGGTGTGTCATTCGCACAAACTATAAATGCCAACAACTTCCTAAATGACGAAAACTTTTTCATGAAGTTTAACTTAAGAGCGCATATCCCGGCAAGGTCTGTGGAAACAATCGGGGTCCTTCGATTCGTCCCCACCAACATCTCTAATGAAGACTTATTCAAGAAAATGACTGCTCCACATGAAATTATTTCGGTGAGGCGATTCACACGAAAAGTGAACGGAGCGGTGGTACCTTACGGATCAGTGAGTGTCACCTTCCTCTCCCAGTCTTTACCTGAAGTGGCATATCTGGACCTATTTCGATTCAAAGTACACCTATATCAGTCACCATTGTTGCAATGTTTTAAGTGCTTTCCATTCAATCATGCAGCAAAATTCTGCAAGCACGAACAAAAATGTTCTAAATGTTCAGGAAATCATCATTATTTAACCTGTGTTGAAGAATTCATCAAATGTATTAATTGCGATGGGGCACTCAAATGATTGTCCACTGAAAGTTAAAAAAACAGAAGAAAAGAAAAATCAGAAATCTTATTCTCAGATGGTGGCACCTAATATGATAAACTACAACACGACCTTCCCGGCCCTGCCGAAGCCCACACCTGGGTACAGAGACATAAAATCTAAATCGACGATAGAATCTAATAAGACTATTACAATAGCTGAAAAGCCAAAAGCTAAAGGTATGGGTAACGGAGAGGCCGACAAGGTCGCAGTCATCGACCAGAAAACTCTGGTTGATGAAATTCTAAAAAATGATTATATAACCCTAGTAGGAGCATTGGTAGCAATAGGAAATGACGGCAGACCTTTGACCTCCAAAATAGTGAAAGAGATTTTGATCCAATCATTCACTCATGGATAAGATCAGAATATCACAATTTAACATAGAAGGTGTAATTAATAAAAAACCGTTGCTTATAAAATTTCTATTTGATAATGATGTAGATATTTGTTTGTTAAATGAGACATGGTTGAGAGATAACAGTGTATTTAGGATTCCTCATTATAATTTTATCAGTAAAAATGGAAAAGATAGACGTTGTGGTGTGGGAATATTGATGAAAGACACTTTTAAATATTCAGTTCTTCAAACTCCTTTTTATAATTTCTTACAATCTGTAGCAATTAATATATCGATTTCAACAGGTAACTTAACAATATTGTGTACCTACAGTCCTCCACAAAATAAAGAGCGTAGATTTCAAGGTAAAAGATTAAAACAATTATTAAATAGTTTACCTAAACCATTGCTAGTATCAGGTGACCTAAATGCTCATCATGTAGCATTTGGCTGCCTCACAACAAAAACTAGAGGGTCAGACGTATACAATATATTGGACGAGTGTGATCTATGCATTTTAAATACAGGTACTAAGACTACAGTTGGTGGTCCAACCAAAAATCCTTCTGCCATTGACATTTCTTGTATAAGCCCCTCTGTAGCATCTCTTTGTGAATGGAAAGTTCATGATGATTCCATGGGAAGTTATCACTACCCAACATTTGTTGATGTACACACATCAGTACAGAAATATGATATAGGACATCCTTCTGATCGATAAATTTTTAACAAGGCTGATTGGTGTACTTTCTTATCTGAAACAAATAAAACACTGAGTGAATATTCTATAGATTATTCCAATCCTTTAAAGAGCTATGTAGAATTTTGTGAAGAATTAAGATTAGAGATAAAACTATACCTAAATTCAAGAGAAGTACACCATACATTATGAAACAACCTGTACCCTGGTGGGATTCAGACTGCTCAGATGCAGTAAAAAAAAGTAAAGATGCTTTGAATATGTATAGAGCAGACTCGTCCATGGACAATCATATTTTATACAAAAAGTTAGATGCTTGTAAAAAAAGACTTACAAGAAAAGAAGAAAAATGGTTGGGTTAAATTGTGTGAATCATTTAATAGATATACACCGATAACAACTATCTGGAATTATATTAGGAGATTCAAAAGAATTTCAATACCTAAGAATCCAAAAAACGATGAATGGATTCCTGCATTCATTGATAAGTATGCACCTCCTGCTTCATCTGCAAAAGAGATTGATAAAGACTTATTAAATAACATTTTTAATCGATCTGGTGATGAATCCTATGTTTTTGTCTCTCGACCGTTTACATTTCAAGAATTTGTGTCTGCTATCAAATCTAGAAAAGATACTACTCCTGGTTTAGATAATATCCCATACAAATTAATAAGAAACATGCATTTTGATGCCCAAAAAAGTATGCTTGAAATTTTCAATGTTCTTTGGGAAACCCAAACTATTCCAATTTCATGGAAAACACAATGTGTTATACCAATTTTAAAACCAGGCAAAGCTCCAACTGATTGTAACTCTTACAGGCCAATATCACTTTCATCATGCATTGGTAAATTATTTGAATTCATGTTAAAAACCAGATTAGATCATTACATAGAATCCAATAAAATTTTACCTGATAATCAATTTGGATTTCGCAAAGGCCATAGTGCAACTGAAAGCTTCATTTCTCTTATTTATGATATAAACAACTCGTTCCAAAGTCATTCAGCAACTGTCTGCACTTTTCTCGACGTTCAAGGAGCATTTGATAATGTGGATCCTTCAATACTGGCCCAAATCTTGTCAGACATCGGCATACCTGGGAGTGTCTGCCAATGGATATTCAATTTCTTATATAATAGAACACTTTGTATGTCAAATTTAATAACAACTTACATGGACCTGGGCAAGTGTTTAAAGGGACAATGCAAGGAGCAACCATCTCCCCACTACTATACAACATATACGCCTCTCAAATAAATAATTATTTGACACAAAGAAATATAAAATTCCTGCAATATGCAGATGATTTGCTGATATACACTGTAAATAAGGATGTAAATATTGCTGTAAATAACTTAAACCAGGCTCTTGTACAAGTTCATAATTACTATTCTAATAAACTTAAACTAGACATAAGTAGTGATAAGAGTGCAGCAATGATATTTTGTAAGAACTTCTATGATTGTGATTTGAATGTACAGTATAATAACAATGATCTATGAGTTCGACATAAGAAATTCTTGGGTGTGTGGTTGGATTCCAAACTAACTTTTGAAAGTCATATAAACTATATTATAAGAAATGCCTCAAAAGGGCTCAATGTTATGCGATCATTGGAAGGTGTTCATTGGGGCTCTGACCCAAAAATTTTATCAATTTATAAAAGTATAGTCCGAAGTCATTTTGACTATAGCTCAATAGCATACATGAGTGCTAGTCTCTCACTTCTGCGCAAGTTAGAAATAATCCAAAACAAGGCATTGAGAATTATCACTGGTGCAATGTGCTCTACTCCTATTAATGCTATGCAGTGTGAGACTTGCATTCTACCACTTCACTTTCGAAGGTTGCAGATTGCTGAATATTTTTGTTTAAAACTGTTAACTGCTGACAATAGATTCGTATTAGATAAAATATTACTACCACACACTCCGCAAATAAGCGATTCTAGATCTTACGTAGACAATATATTGCTATTATCTGGAAAAATCCCGGATATGCAAAAAATTGTAATGCATTTAAACATCATTACCGTAAATATGTTCAAAGACACAGTTTGTCCATTGTATAATGAAGAAATTGATACACTCTTACGGGAAGTAATTGTACATAAGCAAAGTATTTCTAATGAAAAAGATTTGCTGCAATTTCTAGATGGTAAACATGTATACTCTATTTTTACTGATGGCTCAAAGACAACACGCAATGTAACATCAGCCTTTTATGATCCAAAAAGAAAGTTAACTAAATTTTACAAAACAAATAATAAGTGTAGTATTTTTACTGCTGAGAGTAATGCCATCTACCAAGCTCTACTCTATGTAAATAATATAAATGCTACTGATGTCATGATTATTTCAGATTCACTAAGTGTACTTATGGCATTGCAAAATAATTGCCTTAGATATAACTTGAATTATTTAATTTATAGTATTCGGAATATGTTAGACCATTTACTCACTCGTGATATAACTCTACAATTTCTATGGGTACCATCCCATAAAGGAATCGTTGGGAACGAAGTTGCTGACCAAGCTGCGAGTAATATATGGGATGAAGACCACTTCACAGACCTGAAGATTCCTTTCACCGACTTTCATGTTGAGCTGAACCAAAGCCTGAAAGGGTTATGGTGCAATTATTGGAAGGACATAAGCCAAAACAAAGGCAAATGGTATGCTAAAATCCAGGGTTGCCCGCCCGCCCAACCTTGGTACAACAGCAACAGAGAAATAGACTGCCGTAAATACATAACGACCATAAACAGATTGAGATTCGGCCACGGCCAGATCCGTTCTCACCTGAGAAGACTCAACCTGGTTGATGACTCTAAATGCACGTACTGTGGTGAAGACATAGCAGATTTAGAACACATTATTTTCAAATGTAAACAGTTTGGCATACAGAGACTGATTCTTGTCAGCGAATTAGAAGACGTTTGTAGAGATGTACCTGTGCCTTCAAGTCTCCAAGAACTTTTAAAACTTCCAATATTTTTCGCTCCTCTATACAAATTCATCATAAACACTGTAAATAATCTATAAATTTAGTGATAAATTATAATAAGTGAATACGATGACTGATATGAATAATAGTGAATTGAATAATTTGTTTGACGATTTGGCCCAAAAGGAATTTTATCCAGGGCCGTGAAACTCATTAAAAAAAAAAGATCTTACAAATGAATATCATGTTAATGTGGATGAACAGTCATGAAACAGCACGATTACCGCCGTAAAACTATAGAATATATATGGAATCTTGTATAGTCGCTGATAAGAATGATGAACATAATCTTTGACTATATGTTTTAAAGTCGATAACATCTGAAGACTGGAAGAAAGAAGTCAACGATGGCAAGCGCCTCAAAGAAAATTACTGCTACTTATTTATTATATTTGGGACATTAACAGCAATTCATATAGATATGCTACAATATTAAATAATACAAGAATAAAGCCAGTTACAGATAGAAGATAGAGAAAACAAGTAGAAGAAAACCTTATCAATAGGAATAAACAAACTAGCCCAATAATGACGACGACCCGAATGGCCGAGTCGGCAGTGACCCTGCCTACGAAGCCAAGGGTCCCGGGTTCGAGTCCCGGTGGGGGAAAATATTTGTTTGATGAGAACAGATATTTGTACCCTAGTCATGGTTGTTTATCTATCTTAGTATAATATTTATCTATATACGTATGTGTATCGTTGTCTAGTACCCAAGATACAGGGAATCCTAGATTCCCTGTATCTTGGGTACTAGAGGATTGGGATTTGGGGCTAGATCAATGTGTGTAAATAGTGTCCCAGGTATTATTATTAATGAAAAGTGACATACTTATATAATTAAAAGTGAGTAAAAATTAAGAATAATACTACATTAATTAATAAAAGTATGTAATATAAAGTACACGGGATAAAAGCAATGTGAGGAGTTTAACTGTGTTGTAAAGGTGTGTGTGTGAGTGTTTTTAAAGCACTTGTTTCCCTTATCATCTATCAAGACATTAATGATATCCTGACGGAACTTGGCTTTAGAGGTTGAAAACGGATCTAAAGCGTTATTTTTTTATTGAATTCAGAGGCAAAGCGAACCATGATAGAATTTTGGGCATAGTTGGTGTGAGCGAGAGAGATGTAAAATAGCCTATTAGATGTATGGCGAGTACGACGTTTTGGAACACAAAAATAAAATTCGGATCTGCGCGAGAGAATCGAGACGACCAGATAGAATATCGTGGAGCACCAGCATATTCAATAATACTCTGCGATCTTTAAGAGTGGCGAGGTGATGATACCGACAGGACTCCTCGTACGAGCGACCCTGGATATGAGATCTATAGTTCAGGTGTTTAAAAAATTTGGATTGAATACGCTCAATACGTTGCATCTAAGTTATATAGTTTGTGGACCAAATACATGATGCATATTCCAAGTTACTCCTAACATACGCTCAGTACATCTGCTTTATGCGTCCCAGGTAGGGTATTCGATCCCGGCTCATTTTTCGGGATTCAAATCCCGAGATTACAGTTGTGAAATCCCGGGATTTTCGGGATTTGAAATAAAACAACAATAAATGCGTGTAAATTGCGCAGCCAGTATTGCACAGTTGCACTGCACAGCTCGTTTTTGGCATCCATTATTAGAACGCCAAATACAGACCGTGCAATGCAGTAAGGGTCGCGGAATGCGGGCCACACATTTTATATAATATGTTAATTAATATATATGTTAATTAATTATGGTTTATATAGAAATAAAATAATAATAGTTAAATCAGTATTTCATTGCTTTAAACATTGTAGTAGTAAACACCTATACCTAGTGTTGTATATGTAAATACAAATTTTTAGTGAATTTTAGTGCTGTAGTTTTAGTAATTTATCTAGTTTAGTACCTTATTATAAGTAAAGACCTATACTAGATGTGCTAACAGAGGTGTCGAGATATATATTTATTTTATATTTAATTTAAAAGGTGAATCTATACGTCATTTTGCACAAAAATTACTTACAATGACGAATAGAATCACCCCTAAAGACTCTCGCGATGTTTCTGTTATAACATCCTGTATAGGTCTTTACTTATAACTAGGTACTAAACTTCACATTACTAAAACTACAGCACTAAAATTCACTAAAAAATTGTATTTACATATGACGTCATCATTTCCGTTTTTACTAATAAATTCTTGAAATTACAAAACATTTAGTATTGTCTATGACGTCATCATTTCCGATATTACTAATAATTTCATGAAATTACAAAACAGTTAGTATTGTCTATGACGTCATCATTTCCGATATTACTCTTATACTCCTGAAATTACAAAACAGTTGGTATTGTCTATGACGTCATCATTTCTGATATTACTAGTAAATTCTTAAAATTACAAAACACTTAGTATTTGTCTATGACGTCATCATTTCCGATATAACAATTGAACTCTTAAAATTACAAAAAAAATAGTATTTGTTTACGACGTCATCATGAAATAGTAAATACTAAATACGAAACACTTGGAATTACAAAAACGTTACATGTAATATTTACTAACTTCATTTATAAAAATCGATTACTTATTATTACAGGACATTTGTTGTCCTGGGATTTAGAAATACTTTAGTAATAATTACTGTATTTTTGTCAGATTTTCTCTCCGTGTATCTACAAAACCCACTTCATGTAAACACTGACTTGGATGATGAATCGGCTGATTTATTCGGTATCCCCACAAAGACCGTTATTAAAAAGAAGATAGCATCGCTCACGGAAAAACTTAACCCCAAAAATGATGCGACAAATACCCAGATTGCTCTAGACGACTGCAACGAAAACTTAAATTTGAGCCTGAATGAAAAACTTCAGGCGGAGATCGATCGAAGCATCGCATTCTACGCGGGGTTTTATTCTAGAACAGGCGTTTAAGTATTTGTTGACAATCCCGCCTACGTCAATCGAGCCTGAGCGTGCGTTTTCCTTAGCAGCCTATATGTGCAATAAATTAAGAAGCAAGTTAGGTGATGAGACGTTAGACTCTTTGTTGTTTCTTCGGTCCTATTTTCGAAATACCAAAAAATTTACAGGTATTTTTCACTTAAGTCAGTAACTATAATACTATACTGTTAAGTCTAATTATGACTGTGACTTTTTATAGGTATAACTGATGATATACTTAAAAGTTCTATGCTGAAAAAGAAAACTAAGTAACTATCTAATTAAGTGAAATGCTATACTACCTACTGTTAAACTTTTGAAGTTTGTTAATTTTATTTATAGACCAAAATGCTATTTTAATAACAAATAAATATTTAAAGTGCTTTATATTGATCTCACAAAGATGTGTTCGTTAAAAAGTTTGTATATAATTACTTACTCTTTTTTTGAAAAAATCTACAATCCTGGGATTGCTTCTCGCCAATCCCGGGATTGCTTCTCGCCAATCCCGAAATCCCGGGATCGGAAAAAATGCTCGGGATCGAATCCCCTAGTCCCAGGTCGCTGAAGGGTTTGCAGATGCGAATGTACAGGGATATATTGATCGATAAGGAGTTCATTATTAATACCGGGTCTGACAGTCAATCTGAGACATACAGAAAGCAGTACTAACTCCGAACTGGAGTACATGAGTGCAGTTTTTTTTATAGCCATAAGGTGTCCCACCGCTGGGCAAAGGCCTCCCCGTGTTGCGCCCACAACTGTCTGTCCTGGGCCACGTCCGTCCACCGTTTCCGTGGACCTAATTAAGATGCTCATCTTATGTTTTCTATGTCTAATAAAGTTTATATATCCTGATTTATGCATAGGTATAAAGTAATATTATTGCGCGACGCTTCTCGTTTTTATCTTTCTAATCGTAAATCTACTAACGGTCTTCTGAGCCAAATTTCAAGTTTCCAGAACATCTTGATCACTTTCAGCGACTAAAATCGAGAATTGTCGGGCGGTAAAGTTAACCCTTCATTGGACTGAAGGATTATACATCCTACTAGATTTTCGACCTTATGCCTTGGTAATAAATGCGTTTTTTTTCATATTAAGGCCCAATTAAAGTAAGGGAAATTATAAGTCCAGCCGCAGATTTATTTATTAGCCACGTGATCAAACTTCTCATTTTATAACTAAGCAACGGGAAAATGAGATAGCCTCTAATAAACTAATTCGTCTTTTTTACAATACCAACTCATTATTCTAAAGAAAGCATCAGGTAAAGATTAACAATTGTTTTAATTTGTCCTTCTTATTTATACATTGCCACCTTATTTACTAACTCAGCCACGGATTTTACATCTCATCACCATTTTACGTTTCACAGCTTCAACACAAGGTCCTCAAAAAAATATAATTTAAGCTCCTATAGACAATATCATTTATTATAACTTAGCATGTAAAATAATACATCATATTCTTTTGACTCATTCTTTTGTCGTGAAAATAGCCACTGCAAGATTTGGCGCGAGTTCGCGAGACGACAGCGACCGGCCGTTTGCACCAATCAGAGAGCGCCATTCGATTCATGTACCGACGAGTTAGTCAAATCACGTGTATTTGTTTATTGTCGTTCGTGCGTTCGTATTGCAATTGTTTCGTCTGTAATTAAATTAATTTTTTCGATGAGTTTAATTAGTTATGACGTCTAAACGTGAAAATGAAGTACCTTTGTACTGTTCTGACGAGGAATCGGAAGAAGAAGGTCAGCTGTCGAAAAAAAAGCGAGGTGAATCTAAGAACTGGATTCCGCCCCCTTATCGACACTCTGACCAAATTTTCGTGTGTTAGTTTTGCCGAAGAAGCTGTGAGTGCAGAAATGACGTGGGCAGCACGCACTACACATACTACCATGGAAAAAAACGATTTTATAGGTGCAACAAAGTACCACGCAAAGGAGTACAGTGTGTAGCAGAAATATATTTGCTGTTTGAGGCGGATACAGACGCAGTGTTACTTTATCGTACAGATTGCGAGCATAATCACGATTCTATTAAGAAACACTACATAAAACACTGCGGTAGCTTAGGTGAAGGGTAAAGGGGGTGAGCGAAGCGAAGCCCCCTTTACCCTTCGTGTTAGGTTGAACATGTAAGAACAACAATAAATTCTTAAAACATAAAGGAGTGTCAATTTGCCTTCGGCATATTACATAGCAGCGCGCGTTTGTAAACGGACGACGCCGTTTGTAAAATGCGGAGAATCAAACAAATTGCCTGCGACAGATCATTTTAAGTACTTATACGAAAATCTTATTTGATGTCATATAACAATTAAATCAAATCAAATTAAAATGCTAAAAAATAACCACCACGCTGAGTTTTATTTAGAGTGGCTTACATAGAAGATAACTAGTGGCTAAGATAGTATCACTCAGACGCTCGTTAATTGTGGCTGAATTTAGAAGGCAAGGTAGATTTTTAGAGGCGAATAATGCTATTAAAAAGAAGTCTGTTTAATTAGCACCCGTCCATAATTTACTATTTGATGACAATTTTAGCAAATCTTTGACGATCACTTAATGTAGGATGAGTTACATTTTAAACGTACCGAGTTAAAAAAATAGAAGCTAATAGTATATATTTTTTGATGTCGCATATACATATTTTAGAAGTTTACTGCTTGAATGCATGTTACAAATTTAGATGCTAAAAAATAATCACCATGCTGAGTTGTATTTAGAGTGTCTTACTTAGAAGATAACTAGTGGCTGAGCTAGCATAATTCAGACGCTCGTTAATTGTGGCTGACTTAGTAATTTAGAAGGCAATGTACATTTTTAGACGCGAATAATGCTATTAAAAAGAAGTCTGTTTAATTAGCACCCTTAAAGTAATCGTACTGTACATATTTTACTCAGCGTTCCGGCTGCTCCCACTAGAGGCAGAAATACTCATTACAAATATATTATTGGATCTATTTGGAATTAGTATTTGTCTGATAACTACCTACACTCACAGGAACTGACGTCACTATGACGATACACGCCTTGACGTTACTCGCATTACCATTCTGCGGGGCTTTTACGAGTATCGGCACCGCATATGAACTTGTATAGTTTGAGTTAGTGATTGATATTTTCTCCCTAACTTTTGGGCAATACATTTTTAAAAGCTAACAGTGGCTTTATTGCTACCAACTTAAAGGCGAAGGGAATTTAAAGCTGAAATGCACTCTAGATCATCAGTTAAGAAATCATTTTTCTAAACTAGCCCCCCTAATCATCAAACAGCCCACATTCACCCTTTGCTGGGAATAGGTTAAACCGACGTTAAAGTGTAACTACACTTTCAAATTCATCACAGCCACAGCTTAGTGTGAGAATCTACTCAGACAATGCCCTAATTTTTATTCCTGGTCTCCTCCATTACAATGGCACCTAATCCAAAAGCTCCTTAGAACCTTACCTCAGATGAAGATGAATGAAAGTCTGCCTTCAACTACGCCAGCGCCACCAAGCGGTAGTTAAGGCGGGCATAGGTTTCGTTAGAGAATACTGTTCAACATCGTTAACGATTGACGACCGGTTTAGCCTAGCGGGTAGTGACCCTGCCTACGAAGCTGACGGTCCTGGGTTCGAATCCCGGTAAAGGAAAATATTTGTTTCTTAGTCTTGGATGTTTTCTATGTATTTACAAAAGATTTATCTCTATTTAATATATCGTCGTCTAGTACCCATAACACAAACATAGTTGAGCTAACTATGGGCCTAGTTCGATTTGTGTAAGATTGTCCTCTAATATTTATTTATATTTCTATTTATTAAGATTTGCATTTCTTCGTCCCCCAGCTACCTCCACACAGTCTGGCAGACCACCAACATATTCGCGCTGCAGCGGGTCTACTCTCTCAGCGTCTACACCGTCGTCGCTGCTGTGTTCAAAGACCACCTCTTCGTGTGGACAGTGTTCTCGCCGAAACTGCTGTACGACTTCGTCGGCACCGTGTTTACCATACAAGCTCTTGTGACGATAGCTGAGATTGTCGGACTGACTCAGTTCACCGCGCGATTGGCTAGGGCTGTGTCTTTCAAGACGGTGCCGTGATACTAGACTGAGCTATAGAATAGAGGTTATAAAAGAGCTGGCAACACCTGAGACGATAAAGTTTCTGTCGAATATTTTTTTACGGTCTATTTGGAGTCTAAGCAGATGTTACGCGATAGAAATTACAGAATTGTATTAGATTCGTTGCGTCCGACCGAAGTTCGGTTGTATGCCAAAATGTGATGTGATTTAGGCAGTGTTGCTAGTTTTGAAATGGCATTGCAGGCGTAACCACGCCACGCTACGGCCACGTGATTTCGGCATAGTGTGGTTAGACGCCTAGTTGTCGTTCGAGTATTGTTTGGTTATTATTTATAGATTGCCAAGAAAGACGCAGGCTGATGATATGAATACTAAAAAACTGAGTAGGACCCTCTTCCAATCCAATGACGACTAACACCCCGGGTTCGACCCCCAGCTGGGGATATAGAAAAAAAATCCGCAGGTCGATGTTTGTGTGTCATGCATATGGTAACATATGGTATCCTATTGTGGGGCGAGCCTCCGTAGCACGTTGACCGCGAGGGGGGGTGGAGGGGGGGTCGCGACGCGGGAAAGTGACGGACAGCTATTTCGAGCGTTTAGCTCTGTCTCTTTCCCTCGTCGCTAAAACCCCGCGGGGGCAAACATGCTACGGGTGCTGGAGCGATGTATGTGCCTGTCTGTAAATATTTAATGGACGGCGACTGGTGCTGGAAGTAATTTCATTAGCAGACTTGTTGCCCTGTAGTGCATGCACGTGCACGGTAACTAAAAGGCTTGAAAATCCATATATGAGATAGTTACCAAGATTCTACTAAGTTATTTAGTCAATTTATATACTTTTATTTTATAATAAATAATAGGAAGGTTCTTTAAAATTTTAGTGGAATTGCGGCGATGGAGCATTTCATTTTTATACTGCTTAATTTGTAAATAGAATTTGAATTTCTTTCTTATCTATTAAATATTTATTTGTATCTTGTTAAATTTAATTGTAGCGTCATATAATAATACACCTAGCCAGAATTTATTTCGGAAAGGGGTGTAAATGTCACCGTAAGATTGTGAAAACCCTTTGTTTATAATCTAACGATTTATTCTCGTTAGTTCATAAACTGTCGATAAATTGTAAACTCTAGTTTACTGCTTACAACGCGAATGAAACCTTTTATTGAGAACCTGTTTAAACTTACATTGCAATCGAAATACCACGGCGAGGGTCAGAGAACGGGGCGAGCGAAGCGAAACCCCCTTTAGAATTCATTTTAAGTTGACTTTTAAGAACAAAATTATCATACATTTTAAACCCTGTCTGTCTCGTTTACAATTTAATGATAGTTTAAAACTCGCGCGATAGTTTATAAACTAACGATTTTCACAATCTTGCTGTGACAAACATAAAACAAAGACCTGAATAAGTATTTTCTTTATTATGGTTAAATCTAGAGGTAAACCAAATGTTGATAAATGTTCACATTGAATCACGGGGATATTCATTGCGAATTCACCATAGTACCGAAACCAATGACCTAATTGTAAGCAAAATAGTCAATAGCATAATGTTTTTTTATATTCTATGAAATTTGGGGGTAAAAGCACCAAACCAAATGGACAATAGAGCTGCAAGCAATTAATTAGGTTTTTTTATTTCTAGATAGTCTCCTTTATACACTGGATATTTTACATGATATTCTTTTCATATAAAAAAATACAATTTGGGCTTTGGAATGCTTCATAAAAATATTAGTTCTGCCCTGCCCTTACATTAGTAATAAAATATCGAAAAATATACAATTGTATTACGTTCCTGATAGGTTCTATAAATGTATTGTTCTACGCTACTTGTTTGAAAATAGATGTCTTAATTTTGGCACTAATTAACGAAAAGATACGTAATAACAAAAAGGGTAACATAACAGCGCGAAACATAAATATTGGATAAAAATTTCACATGACTAAATGCAATAATATCGTACCAGTCCAAAAGGCAGAATAAATACAATAGATACCTAGTCTAGCCATACATTCTGTTACAAGGAAAAAAATGTGCCTAAATCAGAATTGGAAAGAAAAAAATAACCAATATTTATAACATAGGTACAAAATATTCGAAATGCGAAATGCCCCTATTTTTTGTAAACACTTCAATTGGTCGGGCCACACCTCACTGTTACCAGAGGTATACTTGTGCGACCCGGTGCTCAAGTACCGACAGTAAGTCACACTTTAACGACTTGATTTTGCCTTGAGCTGGCTTTCTCCTCTAAAACCTTCCTTGGATTTGGAGCTGCCACAGGGCAAATTGTCCTTAAAACAGTGTTGCGTGGTTCGCGCTTTGTGTGCAAGTGCTGTGGTCTGTTGGAATATCAAATGCTGGTTGGAAAATATCGTTTGGATCAGTGGCTTGACAACATACTTCAAATGATGGACTGATATCTTTCTGCCATTGATCGAAAAAAAAATGCAAAAATAAATATCAGAGACCACCTCGTACCAGACCCCCACTATATCATCATCAGCAGTGAGGCCGGGTGGTGGCCCCTTTCCACTTTGGCAAACTTCTCAGAGACTTCTTGGGAGATGTGCGCGTATCGATGATTTTGCAGGGACAACTTCTTTTGGAGTGATATTTTTTCATCCAAACAAGACTACGCCGATATCCAATCTTCGCGTTCTGCCGCCGACTACTTCTTGGCTCTGGTCGCTCTAACGCTGCAAAGAGCTACTTTCAAGCAATGCCAGGTACTTCGGCGATAAGAGCCGAGCTTCAGGTAATTTCATCTGTCTCAGATTTCGACGAATTCGCTCGGCATCGGCTCTCATCGCTGCTGGTACTCGGCAGAGTACATACCAGTGAGCCTTTTGATAGTAAAGTCGTGTACTTTGATATGATAACGAAGAGACTTGAAGAAATTGAAAATGTCCACTGGCATCTTGTTACAGTTGTGAATCGCGATGATTGCGATACGATTCTCTTTCACACTCCACTCCATCTCTCCAGCTGTAATTGATGCGATCAAGTAAGGATTTTCCAGAAGACCTAACCCTATTAGGTCTCAGTGAAACAAATAAGCAATAACTGTCACTCTATATATAATCTCTTATCCGAATTCTAAATCTTGGAACAGAACATATGGCCAGACTAGGTGCGTAAGTACACATAAATTACCTTGCAATTATTTAAATAGCATTTAGTTTTTAACTCAATACTAATAAATTCACAAGTGATTAGAGCCTACAAGGATATGCCAGAGTAAATGGACAGAACAATTTATATTCTTTACCCCTTCTTCATACCGTAAATAAATAAATAAATAATCATACTGCAAAAGTATAATTACTTGAAATAGGCTGATAGATAGGTATACATATTTGCAAGCAAGGTTCATATTTAAGGATTTACTATACAAGATTTACAACAACAATAGGTATCTAAAATAAGCACTATTTTTTACAAGGATGGACAGCAGAGTTTTGTTGTGATGTTCATTATTTCTGAATGTATTATTCAGTATTCCTGAGCGAAAGAGATGGGTCTATGTTATAACATAACTATCGCCTTCTCTCACACTTTTTTAACTAAAAGGGTATTTTACATTGCAATTTTTACTGCGTCATTTTCTTCATATTTAACAGGAATAATTATACCTTAGAATATTTTTATATGCTGTTAACATCTAATTAAGTAAATCAAAACCTACATAAAGTGTCCGTTATATTTACAATACAATACAGGTGTCTATGTTCTTCCGGAACATGGTGTCCTTACCCAAAACACCCGTTAAAAATAACAGTTTTTCTAAACGACCGTACGCCAACAGATCCGCTTCTCATAGGATCCGTATGCCAAAACACCTGTTTCTCATTGCATCCGTATGCCATTAGATTCGTTTCTTACGACACCCGGATGCCCAAAAGAACCGTTTATCATATAGGACCGTATAACAAAACATCCGTTTCTCAATGCATCCGTTTGCTAAAATTAATATAAATTATTATAAATTATATTATTATAATAATTATAATAATTAATATAAATTAAATATTCGTTTCTCATGACATTTTATGAGGTTACACATACCTTTCTAGATGACGTAGTGACGGGAACCGATGTTTTGGGAAAGGGATATCAAGCCAAAAGTATATTTTGGGGGAAACACATATATCGGGCATCGGTTCATCAAGGAAAATGTAGTGACGGGTGTTTTGGGAAACGGATAGCATGTTCCGGAGCCGTCTATGCCAGCTGTTCATACCGAAACTTTATCTTTTGTTTAAAACAAAGTTAAACCATCGTAAAGTCTATCTAGGCAACAGTTACTGAAAATTCTACAAATTTGTTTAAAATTAAATTGTAGTTATGTATTATGTCCTTATGCGATATGTGCCACATAATATAGAAAATTTAGATTTTAGTAATTCTACGAAGTACTTAATGGGCTGTTTGCTTTAAATTTAGAGGGTACTTACTGTTGCGTTGTGTGCTCAGGTGTATACCAGTGTCATTCGTCACTGGTATGCTTGAGCTGAGCACATAACGGAAATGAATTTGTTTCTGGAAATGCGCTGTAAAAGTAATAATTACTTTTTTTAATAATGATTTTAAACAAGGCTAATTTTAATCTCCGAATAAACCCTATGTGACAGATAAAAAATAGTTTTGTACGCAAAATCACGATTTGAGGCTTATAGAGTTTATTCAGACATTGTGAAACTAGCCTTAAATAGCATCTAAATCTTAAAAGCTCAACCCATAATCTGTGTCCGAATGTAAGTAGCAGTTGTTAAAGTAGACTTCTTTGCCTAATGCAGAATTTCTTTGCTTCTTTCTACACCTGAAAAAACAGTTATTATTAGCTGATATTAACTGAAAGAATAGTCATCATCGCCAAATGAGAAAATACTGAAATGAAACTGGAAATCCATCAACAGCGTACATCACTAGGATTTAGGATACCTTCTTGACCAAGGAATCCAAAAAACGGTCAACTGCGGGTTGGACTCGCAAACGTAGGGTTCCGTACAATCGTACAAGAAAACTTAAGTACCTACTAAAATAAAATAAAAACAAAGAAAATAACATTATGTCCGATCGTGGATTCGAACTCAGGACTTCGATTGCGAGACAGATATCAAACCAATTGCGCCACCACAACCATGTGATAATCCGCGAAATCTACGATCATATTTGAATCATGTTATGGCTTGTTAGATCGCGGGTGGTGTCAAAACACTTCTCTTGTATAGGGACCCCCTTTAGTTTAATGCAAAATCGTGTAGTTCATTACTTAGTTCAGCGGCAACAGAACATTTCAGCACTACCTATTACCATGGACGAATAAAACTAGAGGACAAACAACCGTAGTACTTTGAAGCGTAGTTCGATTTTTAGTTTAATTGTATATTTCTAGATAGAGCTACTAGTTCAAAAGTTCTATCTAGTATAGGTAATATCGTGGTGGCGCGCTTAATTTAGGAAAGATGGCGGTATAAGCGTTAATTTCCTAAGAAGAAACAAGGCTTACGCTTAAGCCATCTCTGATTTTTCGTCGATATTACTATGGATTATACTACGCCGTCACCCTAAGCACCCAACATCTATTGCGTGGTACAGCGACATCTAGAAATAATACAGGATTTTAGCTTTCTAGCAGGGTACGTTTTTTCATATGACGTTGTCAGTCCTCTAGTTTTATTCGTCCATGCTATTACGATTCATGGTGTACATCCCGGATGGACAGACAGACAGACGCACAGCGGAGGCATAGAAATAGGGTCCCGTTTGGCACCCTTCGGATACAAAACCCTAAAACCAGTTCGTCTCGTAAAATATATTCACCTATCGCTGAGTGCGCGTCACCCGCGGCGCGATGGCGGGCGGCTGTCATTGCGCCTGGAATATGGAACAAACAATGTTAACAAATGATCAAACCACAGACATTAGTACTAGGAGACACCGCAAACACGGTCAAATGTATGAGAACCGAGCGTGTATTTTTTACTACATACTGTGACGTCACGAGCGCATTTTAGTGATGGGTTGACATGTTAATCGTGAAACCGATTCAAAGGCGCGCCGCGCCGCTAATTCGATTCAAAGGGACCATCCCGCCTGGTTGAAAATGCTTCTTTGGACCATTTGCGTTTCTTAGTGGTGCAACAAAAGCCACCTTTGTTCAAATGTATGGAACTAATCCTGCTATATTTAGGAGGAAACCAATTTATTTATCCAGTGGTATCAAGCCATATCCCTTTTAGTATTGGATTCTTCGAAAAAGTGAAATATATTTATTATAATAATTATTATTCATAATTCTTTTTTGCACACAAATATTTAAAACTATTAATATTTATATTATAATATTATAATAATATTATATTAATATTATAATATTAGGTAAATAAAAAAAAAACATGAAATATAAAATAAATACAAAATTTTATACTAAATAATATCTCACTTATGTAATTGTATAACTAAAACTAGGAATACATTGCAAAAAAAATGCAACGCAGAATTATCATTCTTCTGTCAACAAAATCGAATAGTATGTAATCGTCGCATTGTACAACACCATCACGTTAAATCGATAGAAACATGAGAAAATCAAATACGTAAGGTTAACGAAAGTATAGTTTGCTTCACTGTTCGTTGAGGGCTACGAAACAGATGCCATGAATTGTGTAAAGTGAAAGCAGCAGTGGATGACGTCCATGGGAAATATACGCTATGTTTAAACCTATCTCAGTAAAAACGGGAGACGCTACTCGAAATTAAAAATAATTGATTATTAATTAAACTACACTTTATGAAGTAACTATTACACCTAGAGGTTTCAGCTTTGACATAGCGATTTAACCTGTTGGCTTGGGTGTCAGAGTTGGCTCACCCGATATATGTAACTTGATATGGCGATAAAAATTCGAGGTGTCATGGCGGCCAGAGAAAATACTCGACACGATGTGTGCTAAATGAGGCGAGAATTATATTGTGAAGTAAAGTAAAATCAGTTCTTTATTGATGTCTTTGCTTCATTGTGTGATCCTTTGCCTCATGTATTAGGTCTCACATATTGAAAGGCCGTCAAAGAACAGTTCGTCAGAAAAAAGAAGCGCGCGAGTTTTTTTTATAAAGTCTCTATCAGAGTCAGCGGGGTAGAATATAATGCGTATCTGTCGGAAGGTCTATTTATCAGAGCCAGGGGATGTGACTATACATTTTTCTGGTATGGAGTCTCCCTATCAGAGCCAACAGGTTAAGTTAATTTTTAGTTCCGACGAGTATCATTGAAATGTCATATTTTCCGAATGAACTCAAAAAATAAACATCAAATAAATTGTATGGACTGCAATAATTGTACTGCAGCGCCTGCGAAACATCAAAGGATCATCCGAATCAGTGTTTTTGTCTTAAGGAGCCCCAGTACAAGATTGCAGTTCAAAGACAAGTTCTCAAGAGACTACCTTTCGCGCGCCCTTACAAAGCTGCTTCTACTAGTATCTGCTTCTGCTAGCATCTGCTTCTGCTAGTATAAATAGTCGAAAGGCGAAAATGTGTAACGCCGAATCACGTTTTCCAGCTGTGTGGAACGACGAGAAAACTGCTTTCACAAGAAAGACGGCGTTCGAAGTCGCATGTCTGCTTACCTGCATTTTATAGCGGTAGACCAGCACGCTGGCGACGCCTACCAACAGACTGAGCAGAAGCGAGCCCCACACTAGCACCTGAACACAGAAATGTAACAGCGTTATTCCAAACTCATTCAAAAAATTGCTGATAAATTGAAATGTATTGAAAGTAATTTTGAAATATCAGTGGATTCCTGCTGATATATCTGCCGCCAAGTTACTGGGCCAATGAGCGAGTTCCGTCCTCTCTTTCTCGCATAGAGTAAGTTGAGCTGGGAGAGAGAGGTCGCAGCTCACTCAGACGCCACGTTACTCGGCGGCAGGGATTCTTCAAAATATTTGACAATTAACCCGGATCTTTGCTGGGATACTGCGACACTGACCTTTGTCCTCCAGCTCGCCTCTCGTGACCTTGTTCCTGCTTGGTCTATGTCAGCTGACCTTGAGCTAGCCTGCTCGGCATTATTTCAACTGACCTTGACCCCGCTAGGCATCCTTGTATGGGAACTTAGTCCTGCTGGGTTTGCGTCAACCGACCTTAATCTTGCTGGGTTTCTTGTCCGGTTCTGCGTCCCCTGCCTTGGCGGGGGTAGTACCCAGCATGCGCTTGGCGAGTCTTCGCTCCACGGAGCGGTCGCGGCTGGCTTTCTGCTCGCATCGTTGCAGTTCCTTGCGGGCGCCTGTGGGTTTTACAACAGTTTGGTATATATGTCCCTGGTGGTTCCACGTGGTAGTTTGGTCCCTAGCAACTTCACAATGGCGGCAGTGTAAAGGTCATCTCTGACTTATACGACCTCGATCCTACGATTCATTTGAATATAGATTTTAGGTTGTGCTGTGTAGATATACTATCGAGTGGTACGTTTGGAGCAGGCTCGTTTACAACGAGCTATTTACTACCTTATGTCAACAATGTGTATACCTGAGCACAACCTAATCCCCATATTTGAATGAACATATTTTGACGGGTAGGAGGTCAGCAATGACATTAAGCAGCTTTTGGACAGCCTCTTTGGACAGCCGTCCGCGTCGACAATAGAGAAGCTGCAGTTATTTTCACACTTCATAGTATTTTGAGACCTATAAACATAAAAGGGATTTTCAAAAAAAACTAATTTAATGTAACGTGAAACGGAACATGTTTTAAAAGCGCCTAGCGACGTCACATCAGTTTAATGGCCACTAAACGAATGAAGGAGAAGGAGATCGACGCATAGCTCTGTCCCTTACTTAAATTACTCTGTGTTAAAAACGGCCAACCCAAGGCCGGCACCGGAACTGCTACGTGAAGATTCGGCGTTTAAGAGTACTTTGAACTAACCGACATCTTCAGGCGCGGCCGCCGCGGCCTTCTTGGCTGCGTCCAACGCCTCCGAGTTGCGTCCCATCGCGGTGAGGATGCGGGACTTGCGGTAGAGCGCCTTCGCGTTGTTGGGCTGGCAGGAGAGCACGCGGGTCACCGCCTGCGGACCAAACAGTCGGCAGTGGACCCGAGCTCTCAACTAATGCCTTACGAATGATTACGACCCGAATGGCCGAGTCGGCAGTGACCCTGCCTACGAACCCAAGGGTCCCGGGTTCGAGTCCCGGTGGGGGCAAATATTTGTTTGATGAGAACGGATGTTTGTACCCTAGTAATGGTTGTTTATCTATATAAGTATAATATTTATCTATATAAGTATGTGTATCGTTGTCTAGTACCCAAGATACAGGGAATCCTAGTTTGGGGCTAGATCAATGTGTGTAAATAGTGTCCGGTATTATTATTATTATTATTAATGCGTTACGAATGAAACCTACTACGTACAGGGGGCTGGATCGCGAGCGAAAGGCGACGCCTCTTGGGAACTTGTCTATGAACTGTTATTTATTTATTTAGTAAGGTCTATACAACAGGTATACAACAATGCAGATCACTTAAATGTTTTGATTTTAATTCTAGTTGTAAACCCACTATGTATTTACACAATTACACAGGAGTAAACGTGAGATCCAAAATTAACACTAAGAAATAATAATGATGAGATATTTAATGTGGCTATATTGAATAGGTACATTAAGCTAGTCGTTTAGCCTGTAATTTGTTGCTGGGTAACAACTATATATGCCAAACTATGATGTGCGCGCAAGCGTTTTTGTTTTTAGCTTTACCTGTAAAGCAGCATCATATGCCCCAGCCTTCAACTGCGCAGCAGCCATATTGTTGTGCACCCTCAGCCGTTCGTCTAGCAGCGCTTGCAAGGCGTCGCTCATGTCTGGTAAGTCGCCGGAGGGCGTCGGATCGCTTATGCCTCCTGCGAAATGAAACACAGCTAAGTTTATATCGATTTCCATTTAAGTATGAGTCCTCACGTGCTAAATGTGGCCACACCCGGAAACCTACATAGAAAATTGAAACAAAAAGTAAGACTAGAAAAAACCGAATTCAACTAAACCCTATTTGCTACAAGAGTTTTATTTCTCCATGATTGCATCAGCAGATCCTGACCGATAATACATTTTTGAGAAGCCTTTCTGATAGATACGTCACCATCACTACCATTTCACCAGTATGCATTATGAATTACTGTCTAACCTTAATAGTAATATCATATCGCAACATGTAGCATACGGAGCAGTTGCGGTGGCCATCTGTGGTCTTCTTGATCAGTTCCACTTCACAAAACGGTACCTCCCGAGGGTAAATGCACGAGTTACTATGAAAAATATAAATCTCTATAGGTCTGCCCATAATATTTGAAGAGTTCCCTCGATTTCTCAAGGATCCTGTCATCAGATCCTGACCTGATGTCAATGGGACCAATCAGAACAAAAAAAAAACTAAATCTGTCTTGATGAAATCATACATAAAAACAACAAAACAGCAGCCTTATGGCGTAAGTCGTCTGTGCTATGAACTTCATATAGACTTTTACGTTTGACACCTTGCACCAGCTTCATCTGTCAAATTGGTATCACGCAAGTAGCATAATAATGGAGGCCAAACCCAAGCTCATTGAATGAAGCCTAGAAGCCTTCGGTGATACCCCGCAATCGATGAAATTGTATGAGCATGAGATGAACCATAGACACACGCTATGAACTTCAGAGAGTTACGCCATAAGGGTGCAGATCCCGACGAATTGTAAACCTTCTCCTTTTGTAAAGTCGCTTAAAAAGAGCGCGCGCGGTCGCACACACAAAGCCATTTTCCGTTCCGTGTAAGTGTACGCTGCCACACGCACACATTGCCGAGTTTCGGTTGCAGATGGCAGTTGATTAAGGCTAGACAGTCCTTGGCAGTTCTGTGCACATCTGGTTTATTTACTCCTGAGCCCCATCACACAAAATTTACATATTTGTAATAGTAAAAGTTTCTACAAATTGTCAGGGACAAATTTGTAATAAACACAAGTGTGCGTAGGTACCACAAAAGCTCTATGATAATAGTTTTATATTTTCCACCTGGCAACAAAATAAAACTACCATTGCTAGGAGAATGCAAAATATTTCATTTCTGTAGCCCATACAATTAAAATTAGCCACGTTTTACCGGTACACATTTTATAATGAATACATTTATGACGTTTCACATGAGGTACCTTTTGGTTGGTATGGTATGGAGTTATGCATAGCCCGGTAATCTATGCCTGATAGCTCTCGATATCAAAAAGGATAGACCTCTTAGCAGTTACGGAGGGGGATAAACACATTTGGATTCCTTTGACGAAAATAGCTTATAAGAATAACGTTAAGATACAGAATACATAAAAAAGGTTTTCCAATGTAGTCTAAGCATAAGCGGAAATAGTAAATTGTTGAAGAGGCTGGAAATTAAGCAATAGATGGACGAGTGAGTTTGAGGGTCGAGCCTTTGGCGAGCCTAAGAAACGACTCCATCTTTTCACAACGACTGCGAGGAAATACAATTAATTATAAGATAATTTATTTTGAGATAAATAAGGCTTTGAACTCTCCCTGGCGGAGTCCGCCATATTCCGCAATTGACAGCACATCTGGTTATTGAATTAATGATAGAAAGCACGCAAGTGATATAAATTAAAACAGATGCAATAAAATAACGACTTTGTTCTGCGAAGTTTTATTTTGGCTGTGTGGCTATTGGGCCGGATCATCTTAGTCCTACAAAAAATACTTTTTACACTAACTAGAGCATTAAAAGCGACATTATGTCACCTACGCACAACAAAAAGACGAACTTTTAGAGCAAGAGAAGTGAAAATAAATTTTCGCCCCATTTCACAAAACAGCGATTATCTCTGAAACTAGAAACTGCCATAACGTAGCTTCACCTGTGGAACGTCACATATTTGTAATTATAGTGATCGTCCCAAGTTATCGATCATGTACAATGGTAGAGTTGTACACCTGTCAAGTTTTGTGTTATAGGACCGGCCTCTACAACGTAGTGTGCGATCATTATCTGTTTCCGCAGTTGGTCTAAGTTACCCCTTATAGGGTTCGCAGCAATGTGAACGATTCTGCTTCGTGATTAGTTCATTTCCATATCGTTGTTCTAATCGCTTCGTCGTCTCCATCGCGCGACAACCGCTGCAGCGAATGTCCCGTGGCCAGGCTGTTACACTTGAATGCCGAACCAAAACTAAAAGAGGCTAATAGAAGCCAGAACGATGTACCTTCGCTCTCATCAAGTACGTCGATGGCCCGTCGATACAGCTGCACAGCCAGTGCGGGCTCGCCGCGGCCGTACCACCAGTTGCCGCGCGACCGACGGCGCGTGCTGTCGTTAGAGATTGAGGTGTTATCATTAGTTAAAAGTTATTCTGTAAGGGGCAAGGGTTCCTCTTCGATAGCTAGGTTAACATAGCGGCACGCCTTTTCCCATACGGGATGACAGAGCCACAATTGTGCCCATATTGGACCTTATTCAATACTTCATTTTGCGTGACAGCTGGGGTGGTCGTCGTGCCCACTCAGTTGATGTGGCGTGACATTGACCTGACAAAGGTCACGTTTGTATGGCATGTTCTACGCAATTGAATTGAAAGTTTGGGTACCAAAAAGGGCTTGCCGTAAGTGAGCACGTAGCCTAAGGAGTAAGAGTTCATCTTTGTTATAAAGCTAGCTTTAACTCGGTGACATGTCACGAGCCCTTGGCTGCAATGCTTCTTCAAACATTAAAGCGCCCGTCATGAAGTCACAAATCTAGGTGCTCAGATATTGTGCATAGGTTTGTGTTATACTAAAGGAGGTTTTCAAGGACGGAGCACTCGTTACTAGGATTTGGAGTAGGCGCTGACATAGCTCGGACGTTTTTCCAATTCGAGCTATCGCGCGGACCGACGCGTAATGCACAGGGCGATTTTGACCGCGCGGACGCTAACGAAACGCAAGGCCGTCGGCACAATAGACTTCTGAAACTATACGCCGCCATGAAATCGTTAATTTGCCGGTCCGCAGCAAGATTTTTCACCGCCGTGTGAAAGCTCTCTTAGAAATTATTTTAGTACGCAGGTACCCTTTGGCTTTGCAGGTAGTTTGGTAAAAATGGGAACGCTAAGGACAACAAAACATCAAAACGGGTTCGTCCATATGCTCCTTCTAAATACGCCTACTGGTAGGAGCACCAGGACGTCTGCCCCTATTGCACATAAATAATAACTTAACACTTCACAACTCCCTTTGCAGTAGGAGCACGAGGACGAGCCCTGGAAAACATACCCAATTTCCATCCTCTCAGCAATATCCCAGCTCTCATGATCCGGCTCTTCGCTCCAATCATGCAGCACCAGCCTTGTCTCCAACCAGGTCTCCGGGCCAATGTTGGGCCCATTATATTTAGTTGCATTGTTGTCCCCCACCATACCCAAGCTCTCCCCAGCTTTGAGACCAGTTTCGCCATATGCAAAGCGTGGTGCCAATTGTAGTAGGTCCTCTTCGCCTTTGTACATTAGGGTCAGTGCTAGGTCCAGGCCTTGGATTAGCTGTGGAGGAAATTGACGGTTTAACATAATTATATATTTAATTTATAACCCTCTAAAGAGGTAGTTTACCTGTGTCTTGGGACCAGAAACAGCGACTTTACAAAGATCCAAGTCCGGGTTTTTTTAATTTAATTAACTGTTGGAGATAGTGTATCTGTCGCAGTTGGTTGGTTAAATCAGACACTTAACTAACTCTCTAGACCCTTAATTAAATACCGACGTTTAACCATGTCACTAGCATTTTGATTTAAATAAAGCAGCGTCGAAAAATAAAGCCGGCGTTTTAGAAAACAAGATGGCGTCACGACAACAGCTGATTTTCACGGCTTACATCAGGGCAAAACATTGCGGTAGCTTAGGTGATGGGTAAAGGGGGTGAGCGAAGCGAAGCCCACTATATCCTTAGTGTTAGGTTGAACGTGTAACAACAACAAAAATACTTAAAACATAAACTTAAGTACACATAAAAAATATTTATATTGTATATGTCTTGTTGCCTAGGAGCGTTGTTTAGACAACTCGTTAAACGTTTCTTTCACTCAGACAAATGTCTGAATTTTAGTGACTTGGTTAAACGTCAGTATTTAATTAACGGAGTTAGATAATTGTCTGATTTAACCAACTAACTACGACATATCTACTAGCATTTGCGGGCCCCTCAACGTCGACAGATTTTCTCAGAATACTCATTTATGAGGCGTACGTAGGCACTTAGAGCGCTATTAGGTATAGCGGCCATTTAAGACAATATGGTTCATCCTTTAACCATCCCACTGGTTACAAGAGTCTTTACATATAGGTATATCAGCACAGTCAAGAAATACCAATCAGAAGTGCGGATATACATTTGGGGGGAAGAAAAAATACCTAACTAAATTGAACGTGAACCCTGTCTTTGCTGTCGCGTAGAAGTTGAATAGAACAGCATGATACTGATATGAAAAAATCTTACTATTATATTTGGCTTTTGTCCGTTCTTGGAATGGGTGACGTTCGGGCAGATTGACCAAGATCTTAGAATGCTAATAATCAAGAGATAAGGAGGAGGTAAACTTATCTCTCGAATAAAAAAACCTACTTATGTAACCAAGACTTTAGAGAGATAAAAAAATATTAAAAGCTACAACTAGATCATGAACAGATCATGAATTTTTTGGGATTGTTATGAAACGCAAGGTTTTTTCATACATATCCAAACTATTGTCACTGTTTCTGGATCCCATGACTCAAGGTATTTAAGTTGTAGGACTAGAAGCAATGCATTTACATAGGTATGTGCCTGTAACTATATCAATGTTCTAAGTTTATATTTTACTGTTAGACTACTTGAAATGGTCTAGTTTGGGTAATATGAAGAAGATAGAACTCATCAAAGTATTCATGTTAATGTTATCAACACACAGAGCAACTGACCTAATTACCCACTTCAATCACATGTTTGGCAATAACTGGCTCATTTGAATTGCAGAACAATGTTACTTTTGTTGACACTGATCAACATTATGAAATCTATAATAGATGTTCAATATACTCATAAACATTCTTGATCATAAGTCGTCATAAGAAAAAATATGATTGTATAGTTTTATATTTCAATGTAGATACAAGGATTCATTTTTATCCGCAACTTGTTACACAATTTCGGCCTTTCGCACACGGGACTACACAAAGACGACGACCTCTGTGGCGCAGCAGTTGTGGCTCTGCCTACCATGCGAGAGGTCTCGATTCGATCCCCGGCTGGGGGTAAAAAAAAAACCTCAAGTCTTGGATGTATATGTGTGTGACGTCGCTGTTTCTGGTTCCCACTACACAGAATATCCTAGTGTGGGGCCAGAAGCAATTTATGTGCCTATATGTAAATGTTTATATGAGTTTGATACACAATTGCCGACAGAATGTGTGTGAATAGCAACAAAATGACGGCGATTTAATCTCTTGAATACCACCAGCGTTAGATTACTCCACTTTTCCGTTATAAGTTTTAAATTTTATTACCATGGGATAGGGTTCAAAATCGCGCCCCGTCCCAACTACCTAACTACATAACATACTAGTAGATAACTAGTATGTCACTTTGCATTTTTAGGGTTCCGACGGGTGCCAAACGGGACCCAAGAGTGTAACATACTGAACATTTTATTTTATATATAGTTAATTAGGTTAGAACCACCATTTACAGAAACGGCATTTAAATCTGTCTACCTGTTTGAGCGCTAGTGCAGCAAACCGATACACACACACAAACAGACATGCGCTTCAAACTTATAACACCCCTCTCATTCACTGTCTAGGGTTAAAAAGAGTTCATCAAATGTCATTGGATCCACATCCTTTTGTGGCCAGCATGATTATATTATCATTTAAAGGCAGCCAAAAACAAAGCAGGTGCCTCATAACCAGGTCTCAGGCTCGATAGGTTAAATAGGACCAGGTTATTGTGGACAACCTCTGTGGCACTGTGGTTGTGGCTCTACCCACCAAGCGAGAGTTCCGGGTTTTATCCCCGGCAGTTAAAGAAAAAAACCTCCTGGTATTGGATGTTTATATGTGTGTGATGTCGCTGATTCAGTGGTCTACCACCGAAGCCCCATCAGCTTGATCCCGATACCGACGCTTGAATTGACTTGGTATTTATTTATCTATACTTTGGTATAGGTAGATTTCTTGTTGCCCCGTTAATGATTTAATGCCTGTGACTATTATTAATATCAGCCCATTTACCTCATTATCTCCTAGATATATCTTAACATTTTCCCGTTTCTCCACAATACTTCTGTCTCCATCCCGCAGTTTTATTTCATAGGTGATGTGGACCACATCCCCTCTCTGTGGCCTCAGGCCTTCAGAATCATCGCCTTGTTTAATTATCTGCATAAAAATATCTAAATAAGTTTGGGGAATGTAACACAATATTATAATATCTGTTGTAAGTAATCTGTGAGAATACAGAAAGCTAGAAAGCTGAAAGCATCAAGCTAGATTCTAATTGGAAAGTGACAGGCAACAGGAGACAGAAAGGTTTGCAAAATGAACATTTTCCAGACCATGCTAACTCATTTGATATAGTAAGAATATATCAAGTGAGTTAGGGTGGTTTGGAATGTCTGGTTGTTCATAATTTTCTCTAATAAAATCTAATACCTACCTAAATCAATAATATCTGCCAGCACAAAGGTATTTTAAATCTTTGATTTATCCAAACAAGAAAGTTTAAACTTGTCAAAGTTTTACCACCATTTAATGACATGTTATACCAGTTTCCACTCACCTTTTTGAGTAAGGCCTTTGACCCCAATACGTCCTGCCATTCATCAGTTTTCACATCAGCTGACTTCTGTACATTTTGCGCTGCCGCTGCTGCCTCGGCAATTTTCGCATCCTCGATCTCCTGCGCCGCTGCTGAGGCCAGGTCTTCGAAGGAGCTGCTCTCAGACTTGTCCACAAGGGTGCCCTCCGCTCCGCTCATCTAAAAACATCAGGCACACGATAAAATGCGCACTTACTTATCGATACGTAATTTGTGCAACAAAAAGTTATTGTAGCCGGCACTATGTTGGTTGGTTGGGGTTGTAAAAAGGAAAAAAATATTGTTTTATCACGAACCTTGTTTGGTAGCACTCAGAATTTACAAATTAAAAGCGAACCTTTAGAAAATACTTTCGAAAATATGACAAATCAACTTTGAAAAATTTGTGACAGTTTACTTTTTTATTTAAGAACGAATGAAAAGAATGAAGTTGAACACAATGAATGTAAACTGCTTGCGTTTCAAAATTTGTTTAGCTGTTTAAATACATTTTTAAACGTACATTTTTTTTAGACATAACAGATGGCGTAAAGAGTTACGGGATGTAAGATCAGCGATGATGATGATTATGGTGACGAAATCACATAAATAGCATCAGCATAGCATCTGAGACACTAGTACGAGTATACGATACGTAGTCTAAACAAGCAGAAAGCACTCACGAGATTTTTACTTAGTAAATAAAACTATTAATCGAAAAAAAAAAAAAAACTTGCTTTAAATTGATTACTCACGATTTACTAAATTTAAGGAAAAATCTAGTGACATTCGTAATTCTCGTCGACTTCAGTTTCCTCACAGATGTTTCAGTAGTAATTCCAACAGATGACGTTAGTAGTACGAATTCAGTTCATCTTACTAGTTAATTTAGGTACCTTTTATTTTTTGAGTTCATTTAGAAAATGTAGCGGCCTATGAGCACGGGTTTAGACTTCGGGCCATTCGGTTGTGGAATGCACTCCCCTGCACCATCAGGGACAGTCCAACTCTGAATATATTTAAAAGTCGTGTGAAGAAGCATTACCTCTCCCTTTAGAGTTATAGGTTTCATGGTAAGTATTTATTATTACCTATATATAGTTTATTATAAGTATTTAGTATGTTATCATAGTAATTACCTATATTATTTATTTCATTTATTGTAAGTACTTGTTTATTTCCTTATATTGTTGTACGCATAGGTCTTCCCTTGCTCAGCAATCAACCTTTGCCATCTCATCCTGGTTTGCTGGAAGAGATCTCTTATTAGAGATAAGCTCGCCTTTGTACACTATTTTCATGTAACTATTGTTTTTTTATAAGTTTTGTGTGCAATAAAGACAATATGAAATATGAATATTAAAAAAAAGATTTCGATGATTGTCGTTACACCTAACCGAGACATTTAATCACTATGACAAAGCTCAAATTTATAGGTGTTATATTTTTGCGTTGTTGGGGCCTAGTGATAGGCCCCAATAAATGGTACCTAGGCGATACGAATTCAAACAACTAATCGCTCACGCGTATTCGGATTCTATGATTAACAGTTTTTTTGGAGTACATACCTAAATATCTTTATACGGAACGAGACCCTCGCAGATATTTTCAAGCGGACAGTAAGTTATTTATTAGTGGTTGTCAACCTGATTAATTTGCAAGCTTCGTGTCGTCTTGGGTCGGTCTATTCTTGGAACGGTTTGTTTTGTTTTTTCTATCAACTAAAATTGATGGCTTTATTCACAACATTTTGGCACTGTTTGCTTACGCCAGTCGGGAAAAAGGATTTGTTACAAAAGGTGGTGCATTGTTTTTTTTTCGTTATCTTGTAGATGTAGGTGAAACTGAGTCTATTTATCATAAATGGTAACACGAGATATCTCGGGCCAAATTTTGGCAGCTACAAAACCTCGAAATGTTAGGATTTTTTTCGCTTTCTTGCTCATCAATTATTTACGGCATATCCTAGCGAACAGTTAATTTGTAACAAATTAAAGAGCATATAATTTTGCGTCGAATGGGTACCCACTCAATAACTCGGGTCAAGCCATAAATTAGAAAATCATTGTTTTTTCCCGACTATGTAAATAATTGGAATAAAGTTGTCCGTGAAGAGCTTCGTGGTCTATTGAGTGACACACTTGTTTCTCACGCAGGAGATGCAGGTTCGAGTACCCGGGCTGACCAATGAGATAAAAGTAATTTATGTTAAGTACATTATACGGACGTTCTACCGGTGATGGAAAACATCCTGAGGAAACCTTCATTAGCCCATAGCTATGGCGACTGGCTAGCCCCCTGTCACGCAAAATGGAGTAATCACAGGCTAAACGTGGGCACACAAATTATGGGTAAATTCAAACAGCAGTGGTAGGAAATTGAGAGACCAAATGTCAGTATACGTTACTCCTTTTTTATTCTTCTACTTCTTCATTTTGTGAGTTTTTCTCTTAGAGTGCCCATTTCCAAGCTGCAGACGCTTAAACACCATATTTTTTATTATTTATTTTATTTGCCCATGCAGCTTAAAACTAATGCATTCATATCAGTCCACATTTCACTAAACTTGTTTTACAAAATTGTTAACTGTATCCCAAAAGAACAGCTCCATAGCGTCACGCCTTTTCCCGTACGTGGTGGCAGAGGCACAGTGTGCCCACGCTTAGCCAGTTATTCATTTCTCCATTTTGCGTGACAGGGGCTAGTCCATCGCCGCAGCTATGGATTAATGAAGGTTTCGTCATGATGTTTTCTATCACCGGTAGAACCTCCGTATAATGTACTTAAGATAAATTACTTATCTCATTGAGGCATGGTCAGGTCAGCACATAGATTTGAACCTGCATCTCCTAACTTGCTAAACTATGTAAATGTGAAACTCACTAGATCACGGAGCGCTTCCCGGACTATATTCGAGTTATATAGAAAGTTGGATAAAAAGTTTTTGACCATGGGTTTCCAATATGACTTGACCAAATTAGTAAGTTTTGATAGATACGCATTAAAATTTTATGCTCATTATTTTTTTACAAAGTATATTTTCGCTAGGATGCACCGTAAATAATTTATGAGCGAGAAACCAAAAAAGTCCCAACATTTCGAGGTTTTGTAGCTGCCGAAAGTTTACCCGAGATACCTATAACATTTAACCATTTTTTAATATTTACTCAGTATCTAAAAGATAACAAAAAAATAAGAATGCACCAACACCACGATTGGAGAAGTCATCATGGCTTAGAGATAGGCTTAGAGGCTTAGAGGCAGGCAGACACGAAGAAAAGCAAATCCCCGGGAGTATACAGAATAATTCCTGAGTTCTTTCAAGGTGTTGTACCTTGGCCCCCGGGCGATATCGTGGCTTTGCTACTTTTATACAGACATAATTAACCAAAGTAAATTACCCGCTACGTGGAAAAAAGCAAACGTGATACCCAAACCCGATAGTCAAACAGACATTTAGGTTTAAAGAACTTTATTCTCGTAAGTAATTACATTTCACTTATAATGAGATACTCGTTACGATATGTAACTATAACTTATTTTTACATGTGTTCATACTTTCGCAAATCTTCACATTATATTTTTAATTTATTAAACAGCTGCGCTCCCTCAAATATTATTGTCTTTTTTCTATAATTAGTCCTAGGTGTAGATAGTTTAAGTTTGTTTTTATTGCTAAGGTTGCTGTTATTTGTTAGATGTAGTTCTATGTTCGATTTTATGGTATTAGTAGTTATTTTTGTTATTAAAATGCATATGTTATAGTTGTATGATCGGAATATGTTGAATGGTTTAGTTTTCTCGTACAATTGTTTATTTTTAGCTGCTAAGATCATAAGTATATATGACGTTTTGATTGGATTTTAATTGTTAATAAATTATTCAGCAGCCACTTATTGAGTACTTCCAGATCTCTCTGAGCATTGTGACCTATTTCATCGATAGAGTCGTCGAAGTAAAACAAGCAAGTGTCATCAGCAAATAGCGTAAGATGTCCAGTTAGTCCTATTGTATTTATGTTGTTTACGTAGATAAAGAACAGCAACGGTCCTATTATGGAGCCCTGGTGTATAGGAAATATTTTGGAAATAACTTGTGAAATTATCGATCTTAACAATATGTGTCAATATTGTGAAGGTAAGATTTGAACATGTTCAGAGCCATGTTTCTAACGCCTAGATCGTTTAATTTTAGAAGTAGTTTTTGTTGCGCTGAACTGCTTTTAACACACATACAGAATGGCTTTCAAAAGTAAAAATACCTGCCGCCGTCTTCGTTGCTTCAACTTCAACGTGTATATCTGAGCAATATCCCCTAGACAAGAGACCAGTCTTTCATGCACACCGACGACATCACTATTACAGCTCAGGCGTGAACTCTCGGTCAGACCGAGGAAAAGCTGCAGGGAGATGTCGCCATATTCGAGGACTATTCCAATACTCGGGCCTGAAACCAAATCCAAGTAAAACGGTCTCCAGCACATTCCACCTCAACCACAAGCAGGCTAATGACACAATTTCCATACGCTTCTTTAAGGAGACTGCTAGACAAACTCCCTTCCCGGATTAGCAAGGCATCACTCTAGATCGCAACCTCACCTACAAATATTAAATATTATTGCTCGCTGGTCTGGGCTGGCAGCATCAGGACTGTCTCCTGCCACTTTCCTTTCAATCTGCGTCATGTTGGAATCGCTGCATTCAGGAAAACAGTGCTAGCACTCTCATCAAAAACCGTGGGCAATGATAAAATCTACTGTCAAATTTTGACAAGTGTTCTTGGGGAATTACTGCCGGTTATCGCTCACATAATTAATGCCTCACTCTCTGAATGTCACTTCCCTAGTCAGTGGTAACGTGCTCTCGTGATCCCCCTGTCTAATACATCCAACCCTACTTCCTACAAAGAATTTCGTCCTATTTCTATCCTGCCTATCCTTTCCAAAGTTGCCCACTTTGAGAAAGACTGAGCTAGATTGACCCCATACAGTCCCGTCATTTAAGTAATCTTGAACATTGTAATATGTTAAAGCGACTTTGTCTCCATGGCTCACAGTAAAATCAAATATAGATACAAGGGGTTATTTTAGTCCGTATACCACCCGTTCTGATGCCCGCTCAATATGTGGGGACCCGGACATAGCAGGGAGAGGTCTGACTCCTGGGCATGGGTATTAATTCAATTTTTTTCCCCTCCAACGAAAAAAAAGCGACTTTGTCGAAAAAGGGTTTTGACAAAGTCGCTTAAAATGGTTTTTAAATAGCTCAAATGGCAATTTCATAATCTCTAGGGGTAACTTATTATAGTAGAGAATGCACTGACCCTTGAAAGAATTGCTAACCTTCGCGAGTCTAAACCTAAACCGGGACGCAACTAGTCTGTCATTATTTCTTAGGTAAACATTACAGCTATCGCTAAATTTGGAAAATTTTTTAAGGTTCTTGCGCACATACATTATATTTTCCAAATTTAAATTGACTAGCTACAAATAGTTTATCAATTTCTTTAAAAAGCTCTCTTAAGGAGTCTTTTTTTAATGATAAATTGCTCGAATAGCTCTGTTCTGTAAAATAAAAATTGTTTGAATAACCGCTGCTTTCCCCCACAACAAGATACCATTGGACACGACACTATGAAAGTTATTAAAATATACTAGCCTAGATGTAGCCACATACGTGTGCTTTGTCTGATACTCTTAACAGCGTAAGCCGCAAAACTTAATTTACTAGCTAATTTATCTGTATGGGGTCCCCACTGCAATTTTCTATCAATAGTTATTCCAAAAAACTTCGTATAAATTACAACTTCTAACGTGTTGCTGTCTAACACTAACATGGTCTCAACTTGCCTGACATTTGGAAGTGAGAATTTGATATACTTGGTTTTACCAGCTTTTAACAATAAATTATTAACTGTGAAACAATTCAAGGTTAAAGACAAAAATGAAAACAGCAACAATGAAAAATAATAACGACCTAGATAAGCTTCTCGTTGAATATCTAGTAACAACCAACCTTAACATTGTTAATATAGGTTCCAGTGAACAAGAAAAAAGATAAAGCAACATTTTGACAGTGCCGAAGAATGGTAGGTAAAACCTGGAGGCTAACACCAAAAACCACCCTTTGGATTTACTCAGCTGTCATCAGATCTATAATAAGCTACGGCGTAATAGTCTGGTGGCCACGAACCAAACTATTCACTGACGAAGCAAAACTACAACAACTCCAGAGGCTGGCTCGCATGGAAGCAACGGGATGCATGAGGACCACACCCACTGCGGGCTTGGAAGCCATACTGGATCTGCCGCCGCTACACCTCTTCATCAGACAGGAGGCAGTGAAACAGCGGTGCGTCTTAAAAAAACTCAACTGAAATACTCGACGAGTACATCGGTAACCTAATCAGAACCGCTACTAGAACCGGCCACTGACAGGATACCCAAGCAATATGTCTTCGACCAAAGTTATGAAATACAACTGCCTTGGGAGGGCCATAATCAAAGAGAACTTCTCAGACGGTTCAGAAAATCTTCACAAACGGTTCTAAAACAAACTCAGGTACAGGCGCCGTCGTTAGGTGCGTACAGCACGTCTTCCAAGCCGATTGAATGGACATCATAATGGCTACTACAGCTATTGCAGGAAGAGAGGTGAAGGATTTCCCTATCCGCATACTATCCGACAGCATGGCAGTTCCGCAAGCCCTTCAAAGCAACACCATCACCTCCGGGCTTATATACGAGTTTCACCAAGCCGTGTCTGTCAGAGATATGTTACCACAGTACTTTTACCCAGCGGTGGATAAAGGGACACAGTGGCTCGCGCGGCAACGACGCATTCAACGCACTTGCAAGGTTAGGTTCGGAACAGACGTTGGAGAGACCAGAACCCTTAATACCACTGTCATTCCGCTGGTTGAGGAAAACCCTACGATGGCACACAAAGGTAACTCACCAATTTTATTGGTCAACCTTGGATGCCTGCAAGCAAGCCAGACAGGCCCTCCCGATGATCACACCCGGAATAACATGTAAGCTTCTGAAGCTAAAGAGGTCACAGCTCTGCTGTGGAGCCAGAGCGATGACTGGACACGCTTTGCTAAACAAACACTTACACATTCTAGGTGTTACAGAAAGCCCACTGTGCAGAGCCTGATAGTGGTAGAGGAGACAACCACCCACGTCCTGCTAGAATATTACGGCGTGGTAACGTGGAAGTCCTCGGCAACATCAAGAGTTTAGTAGGCTTCCTATAGGAGCTGGGTTGGCAGGATTAGTGCCCCCCAACCCACATCACTCAAAATAGGCGCAAATTTAAGTCGTCTTGGGTTTTTCAGCTATTGGGAAGTTATCTGTTTATTCCTTTGGCTGTCGAGACTACGGGGGTTTGGGGTTCACAAGGTAGGATCTTCATGAAGGACATTGGGCGTCGCTTGAGGAACCGAGAATTTGACAAACGCTCTGGGGATTTCCTGGTCCAGAGGATCTCACTCGCCGTGCAGCGCGGTAACGCTGCTAGTGTAATGGGTACCGTTGGGCCGGGTGATTATGGGCGGTTTGTTTGTGTAATCAATTTTGTATAATTTGTATTATTTATTATTTTGTGACGAAACCTTCTGTGGATTTTCGTCATTTTTTATTTTATTGTGCATGTTAATTTCATTAATATTTGATATTAGTGAAATTAGTGAATTTCAATAATATTTGAGATTAACTCCTAGATGGTGAACATGTTGAAACTTAGGTATGCATACCCATTGGCTTATATACCTAAGGAGTTACTCCACATTATTTAGCCATACCGCAGTACCGACGAGACGTATCCGAGGTACGCCGATAGAGTTGCATCTCTTGTTACCACTTCTCTAACGCATCGTTACACATAACCAAATATGTCCAGTTTCAGATACAACAGGCCTTACCAAAAGAAGATAAACTACTGTTCAACAGTTGTTTAAAAACAAAAATGTATGGGATTTGACGTTTGTTTTGAGGTTAAACTCTGTTTAATATATTTTGTGGTAACACGGACCTTGTCTATGTGGGCTTTCCAATTACAGTGGTTGTGTCTTACCATTCCTAGAAATAAAGTGGAGTCGACTTCATGAATAAACAAAAATAGCTAATTAGGAAAAAGTGTTTGTCACTCCACGCTAATGTACATACTCAAATCACAAAAAAATAATACAGATAGTGCAGACAAATGCTTTTAAAAAGACATACTTTAACGAAACTCAGCCCTTTGTGACAATCTCATGAAATGGTAGACCATATCATGAAATTAACAATTTAATAACCTGGCTACGATACAGGCTCAGTCCCCCTAGTCAAGTTGCATTCGCTAACTTATAACTCGATACGTTTGCCGACGCAAACGACGACGACAAATCGCATAAGTTTTTTTAGCGTCGTCGTAGCGAGTGATAAGAATGCAACTTGGCTACGGGGCCAGATTTGCGCCCAAGTTTATCCAGTTATTTAAATAGCATCATTACAGTATCTGCCCACTACAATAATAATAATAATAATAAATAATAAAAAATTCTTTATTTTTAACATAATACAATTGTCTTAAATCTACAGTAACCCTGAAGCCTGTGGTAGTATACACTGTGTTACAGGCTTCAGTATTTACTTAACTCAGTTACATAGATCGTTTGTAAACATGTTAGCGTAAAGAAAACACAAAAATAAGGTAAGTATTTACAAAAATATGTTAAGTAAAAAGAAAGTTATTAAGGCTCCTTATGTGACCTGCGTGTGTATATGCATGAGGGTGTGTGTGTGTGTGTGGGAGGGTGAGGGTGTGTGTGTGTGTCTGTGTGTGTAAGGGTGAGTGCGTGTGTGTGAGTGTGAGTGCGTGTGTGTGAGTGTGTGCGTGATCGTGAAATGTAAAGATTTAAGATGCATAGTTAAATAATTGCTCAATTGCTTCATAGTCAAACTCCTTAAACCAGTTGTGTATATATATTTTAAGTGTATAAATATTATGTCGTCTTATGGAGTTGCTTTTGTTTAGTTTGTTATAAATACGTGGTGCATTGTATAAGAAATGTCTTCTAGCAAAGGCAGACCTAAAGTTGGGTAATGGGACTATATCTACCCTTTTTCCAATGTGATCAGGAATTGGATGGATATTACGGTGAAATCTGCAAACACATTGGAGAATGTATAACTTCCTGACTGTAAGTTGTTTGGACTCTTTGTATAATGTAGTCGTAGGGTAGCGAAAAGGTAATCTTTTCATTACCTTAAGAAGAGCCCTTTGTGCACGCTCAACCTCTATCAAATGTGTCTTTGCAGCACCCCCCCAAGAAGTAATACAGTAGGTGAGAACAGATACAGCCAGCGCCTTGTAAGTACGTATTAACATATCCTGACTAAGAACATCCCTAAGACTCTTAAAAACGTATATAAGTTTCCTAGTACGACCGGCAACAGAATTTATTTGCGGAATCCAGGATAACTTATCATCTACCACAACCCCAAGGTACTTAGTGGTGCTTGAACGTTCTAGAATAGGACAATCACAGGAAGGTAATACTGGTAATTCACGCGCACACCTATTACAAGGATAAGTATGAATTTTCAATTTGAAATTTTTATCTGGATTTGTAGCATCAGTTTTCCGAAAACATAAATATTTAGTCTTGGAGGTGTTAAGAGACAACAAGCTATCCTCAAGCCATGCCGTCACATGCTTCAAACCAACTTCTGCCATTTCAAAAACATCTTTCCAGGTTTTAGCACTGTATAATACAATGAAATGAGATACTTTCTGACTAGGATTTTGAAAAAAAAACACCTCAGAAAGTATCACAAAAATCTAAAGAACCTTTGCAAACGGGAAGGACAATAATCTCTCAAGAAAACAAAACTATTATCTATAGCACGAGATAGCTGGTATACATAGGTAACTGCTATTGAATATTACTTGTTTTTCCTGTTTTACAGGATAATTTCGTAACAAGGAGATTTCATGTTGGAATTGGAACAACAAAGGGGATGTTAATAGACATCGCGAAAATGTCGATAGGCATGTATTTTCGTGTTACTTTCTTCCTGAAATAAAATTAAGTGGAACGACGCGAGTTGGTCTCGCGCACGAAGGATTCCATCTTGCATGGGGCGTTGGCACAGATTCCATCTTGCATGGGGCGTTGGCACAGATTCCATCTTGCATGGTGAATAGGCACAGATTCCATCTTGCATGGGGCGTTGGCACAGATTCCATCTTGCATGGTGAATAGGCACAGATTCCATCTTGCATGGGGCGTTGGCACAGATTCCATCTTGCATGGTGAATAGGCACAGATTCCATCTTGCATGGGGAGTTGGCACAGATTCCATCTTGCATGGGGAGTTGGCACAGATTCCATCTTGCATGGGGCGTTGGCACAGATTCCATCTTGCATGGTGAATAGGCACAGATTCCATCTTGCATGGGGCGTTGGCACAGATTCCATCTTGCATGGGGAGTTGGCACAGATTCCATCTTGCATGGGGCGTTGGCACAGATTCCATCTTGTATGGTGAATAGGCACAGATTCCATCTTGCATGGGGCGTTGGCACAGATTCCATCTTGCATGGTGAATAGGCACAGATTCCATCTTGCATGGTGAATAGGCACAGATTCCATCTTGCATGGTAAATAGGCACAGATTCCATCATGCATGGTGAATAGGCACAGAATCCATCTTGCATGGGGCGTTGGCACAGATTCCATCTTGCATGGTCAATAGGCACAGATTCCATCTTGCATGGGGCGTTGGCACAGATTCCATCTTGAATGGTGAATAGGCACAGATTCCATCTTGCATGGGGAGTTGGCACAGATTCCATCTTGGATGGGAAATAGGCACAGATCATTTGATAATATAGGTTATTAAATGTTCTGTGGAATAGGTATCTTAAATTTTTCAAGTGAGTTTTAAAAAGCAAAATGTTGTTTACAAAGTTATTGGATCCGGCGTTCATACTCCATGTGATCTAACCAGGTAATTTATAAATCTTTATGTGGTGTTGAAAGAAATTATGCCACCCTTATTTAAGCCATACATTTATCATTATTTTCCCTGTAATACCTAAGTAAAGACATACATTACGAATTTTTCATTTTTTTTTGGGTCCATTGTTTTGGTGATAAGGTGGTGGTCCTTTTTCTCTGGACCTCACGTACTGTAGCAATAACAGTTCGGCCGTCACAGATATGCGGCAATATCTCATCACGTACTATGTCTTATGTATGTCATTACTAACGAGTAGGTACTAACTTAGTTTATTAGCTAGGATTGCATTCCAATCAAATAGACATTAACGGAGAATAAGAAAGAAGTATTTTATTCCGTCACCCGTAAGTTGCCACCCTATCAACAAAGGAGGGGATGGCCTATTTCATAATTTCGTTATTCATAATTTCTTTTTTGCACACAAATAATATACAGACAATAATACTTACATAGAAATAGTGTACAAAGGCGAGCTTATCTCTTATAAAATATCTCTTAGGATGAGGAAGGTCGATTGCTCAGCAGGGGTAGACCATGTGTTTAATGGTATAATTTACCTACCTAAAATCTAAACTAAATATACGAGTGCCTACATGAATATAATATAATATATTATACACGTTCATGCTTATCATACATACTACCTTTAATTCGAAAGATAAAGGGAATCCTTCTTCACGCAACTTTTAAATATATTGAGAGAAGGGCTGTCCCCTGTCCCTGATGGTGCACGGGAGGGCATTCCAAAATCGAATGGCCCGGAGTCTAAGCCCGTGCTCTTAGGACACGGTGTAATGGTGTGGACTTGTGAGAATTAAAACTGCGTGAGTTTTCCGAAGCCTGTTGGAACAAAGAAATTTTATTTTGTCTTTTTTATCAAATATTTTTTTAACAGTATTTCAAAGTTATGAAAAAGTACATTTGATATCCTCGCAACAAGCCTTTCATTTGACTTTTTAATTTTCAGGTTTGCGCCCCAAATTCAACATTTGTTTACTTACGTGACACGTTCATGTTTGGGTTACATAAGTTCATCAAATATCAACTCAATCGGTTCACTATTCGGTTGTTTAATATTACTTTTACACACCTAGAACAGACACACGAGTGATCCTATAATGGTTGCGTATGGAACTATAAAAACCGGCCAACTGCGAGATGGACTAGCATACAAAGGGTTTTTTAACACCATGAAATATTTAACAATTTTATGTTTAAAAAACTGTTCAAGTACGAGTTGGAATCGCTTTAATATCAAGCAAAAAAACCCGGTAAAGTGCGAGTCTAACTCAGGCACTAAGGGTTCCGAACATCCGTACAATGGTAGGGATGGCAGACAGACGGACAGCGAAGTCTTAGTAATAGGGTCCCGTTTTTACCCTTTGGGTACAGAACCCTATAAAACACGTCTCTTGTATGGAGATGCCTTTAATCTAGTTCTTTATTTTTTGTTATATGTGGTGGATAAGGAAATCAAAGACAAAGCCAAAGTCAAACTTAGTAAATATATTTTTGCCCCTTCTCTATATTGGACCACTGATGGCGAATAAATTCCCACAGATTAATTTTAGATATCTTTTAAATGCATTTATGTAATATCGAACATTATGGCATCCCTTTTTAGAAAAAAATGTGTTCAAACTGCTCAAAGGGCAATTCCAAAGTCTCCAGAGGTGTCTTGTTGGGTGAGAGTGCGCTGACCTTTTTGAATGAATTGCTAACTTTCTCGAGTCTAAACCGGGGCGCAACTAGTCTGTGATTATTTTTTCATTACAGCTATCGCTGAGTTTGGAAAATGTTGTAAGTTTCTTACGGACATACATTATATTTTCGAAAATAAATTGACTAGCTACAGTTAGTATTTAAATTTCTTTAAATATCTTAAGGAGTATCTGCGTTTTAAATTATGAATTGCTCGAATATCTCTCATAAAAATAGTTTGAATATCCGTTCCTTCCCCATAACAAGATAACATAGGACATGACCCTATTAAATTACCTAAAATAGACTAGCCTAGATGAAGCCACATCCGTGTTTTGTCTGATGTTCCTAACATCATAAGCCGCAGAACTTAAACTACCAGATAATTTATCTATGTGGTGTTCTCACTGCAATTTGCTATCATTGGTTATTTAGATCAGAATCGTAATACATTCGCGACAATAAATTCTACTTAATTAAACTCGAAACCGACTGACTGACAGACAAAGCACAACCTAAACCTAATATTAATTATGTACCTATTGTAATTTCGATTTAGTAATATTTATTAGGTGACTAAATAACTTTTTTTTAAATAATTATTTGTAGAAACCATTGTTTTTTTCATCATTCGAGCCAGGTAACTACTTATTTTAGCACACACCCGACGGTGTGACAGACAGACTGACAGTGAAGGCGCAGTAATAGGGTCTCGACCGGCACCCTTCAGGTATGGAACCATGAAAAATCACTCTGTATAATGGTACGGTGATAAATGTATTGCGACTGCGCGACTCGGTAAACATTGACAAAACTGTGGACATAAGGGGACTCGGCTATTTTAGTCTGCTTTACGATCAAACATGAATAATTACGGCAGGATATTTTCGGATATGTTATCGTGATATTGATAAGGTACACCAAATTAGTAGGTAGATATGCACTGCACAGGTATGCTTATTTATTTACACCATACCATAGGTAGCAATCCTTCAATCCTGATTTCTTCTTTAACATTACAATGTAATGTTCGTTCTATTTCAGTAATTTATTACATTTCAAATTACTTAACTATTGAATAAGAATAAGACTTGCTTATTTAAAAGGTTAATTATGCTAGTATTTAACAATAACACATTATAAACTAGACATTAAAAACTACAAATATCAAATTGACTGTGGCCCCATACTAGGCAGAGCCTGTATCGTGGGTACCGTAATATGGTTAACAGATGGAAGTTTAGCTAAGTACAGTGTTAAAATATACATTTAATGTTCAGTTATACAATACAACTACAAAAAGGGAAAATTGGGTATAGTAAACAAAATATTAGCATAAAAAGAAATTTAAAAACATGTGCAAAGCAGTTTTTAAATTTAAACTTAAAGTACTACAACATTGATATGTAAGATAGGACGTGTAAGTAGTAGCTGTATGTAATAACATGTAAGTAGTAGCTGTATTATTTCACCACACCTAGCACCAACTCAGAGGCATCATACATAAGAGAGGGACAGACCCCATTTTTTAAATTTAATTTTAACTTAAAAAGTACTGCAATTTCTAAAATGACAAAAACTATTGGCCTTGTTGTACATGACGAGATGGACGATATGAATCGAGTATGCGGAGTATGCTGCGCCTGTGTGGAACAACTCTCCACACTACAAGGAGGTGGACGTGGCGCTAAACGCCTAATTATGGGCTGTCTCAAGCCAAGGAAAGGACATAAACAAAAGAGAAAAGAATCTCATGGAAATCCTCTCAAAACACAAACTGTCAACACTGAATAGGGGATCATAACCCACATTTGTGACAAGAAGAGTTCAAACAATACAATCAAAACAATAGTCAACTTTTTGGCATTAGATCTCATATCAATATGGAGAATTTAATCAGTTGCATCGTGCTCATCATCGGGATCATCTTCAGCCTGAAAAACATAAAGTTAACACCTAGGCGATTTCGAAACCCTAGAAAAACCAACATAAGTGAGTATACTCAGCACCTTGAGACGGACTTATCTAGAAAAGAGTGCAACGACAAACGGGAGACGCCGAAAGACATAGAATTAGCGGTCATTCAACTCCACGGAGCGATAAATGACAGCTACAGCAAATCCTGCCTGATTTCGCTGTCTTTCAGAAAGAAAGACAGCGAAACCATCTAAAGACAGCTGGTGGTGCGAAAAACAAATATCATCCTGGCGGTGTTCGATAAAATAAACTTCAGTAGCATCAGAACAGGATTGGAACAATTAGATACCAATCCAAACATTATAACCTGGATAGCAAAAATGCTAGAATCAAGAATAATCTATTTTTAAATCATCGATAAAATTAAATGCAAAGTGGCCAAGGGCTGTCCACAGAGGGGCGTAGTATCACTAATATGGGTATTGGTAGCTTACGACATGGTGACATAACTAAACACAAGAGAATTTTACTCAATTATTTTTTACCAATGACGTGACATTAGTCGTAAACGGCCTCTTGATAAACACCATTTTTGACCGCATGCAAGTAGCTGGTGGTGCGACAAACTGGAGGGAATGCGGGTTAACATGAGAAAGCTTTTCAATCATGCCATCAACACGAAGGCAGAGGACGACTGGAAAGCTTTTCAAAAAGCACGTAACCATTTTAAGAAACAAACTAGGTGCAATTCTAGAGAATCGTGGAGAAATGACTGCAGCTCGATAAACAGCGAGTCGCAGGCCTCACGAATCAAAAAGCTAATAGGTAAAGACCCACAACACCAATCTGGTTCGATAAAGAAACCGAATAGAGAATACACCAAGAGCAAAGAAGAGCTCTGTAGTGTATTGCTACAAACGCATTTCCCGGGGTGTACAATCCTACCCGCAAAAGAGGTAGAGTCACCGGCGGAAACACCAAGCTCCTCGCAAACATTAACCCCTTCCACCCCCGCCGGAAGCATGGGTGGAAGTAAAAAACCTGATAGATGATGAGAAGGTGAGATGGGCGATCAGCTCTTTCCTTCCGTATAAATCACCAGGACCAGACGGCGTAATACCAGCCCTACTGCAATGGGGAGAAAAGCTCATTGTACCAAGACTTGTAAAAAAAATTAAGGCATGTCTAGCACTCGGCTACATGCCCAGGATCTGGAGAGAAGTGAAAGTAGTCTTCCTGCCGAAACCAGGCAAGGACGACTATACTGAACCTAAATCCTTCAGACCTATAAGTCTCACATAATTTATTCTAAAAACGTTAGAAAGAGTGTGTGATAGATTTATAAGGGAAGGTCCCATGAGAACCAACCCTATACACCTAAACCAACATGCGTACCAAGCGGGAAAATCTACAGAGACCGCCTTTCACGCAGTGGTCAGAAGAATAGAAATTTCAATACTAAGCCAACAGTCGTGCCTGGCGGTATTTATAGACATCGAAGGAGCTTTTGATAAAACAAACTTCAGTAGCATCAGAACTGGATTGGAGAAACTAGGCACCAACCCTTACATGATAACCTGGATAACAAAAATGCTGGAATCAAGAATAATCTCTCTGGAAATCAGCGATAAAATCAAATGCAAAGTGGCCAAGGGCTGTCCACAGGGGGGTGTGCTATCACCACTACTGTGGGTACTAGTAGCCAACGACCTGGTGACACAACTCAACACAAGAGGATTCTACTCAATAGCATACGCCGATGACGTGACAATACTCGTGAACGGCCTTTTTATAAACACGATATTTGACCGCATGCAACTAGCACTACGGTACAAAGAAACATGGTGCAAAAATAACGAACTCTCAGTAAACCCCGCCAAAACTGAGATGGTACTATTTACAAAAAAAAAACCACGGCAGTTACAGGCTGCCCAAACTCTTTAATAAAACACTAACACTATCAAAAGAAGTGAAATATTTAGGTGTATGGCTTGACCACAAATTAAGTTGTAGCAAGCACATGGAAGCAACACTTAAAAATCCGCCATATCGTTCTTCCAGTGTAGGAAGATGCTAGGGAACGGATGGGGACTCCAGCCCAAAATATTTCGATGGATGTATATGGCTGTGGTGAGACCCATCATCACATACGGCTCCCTGGTATGGTGGCAACGAACAACACTATGCACAACTACAACATAACTACAGCAGTTCCAGAGAATGTGTGTGGCATGACAGGCTGCATGAGGTCAACGCCATCAGCGGCACTGGAAATCATGCTAGGCATTACACCATTGGACCTATTCGTACAGCAGGAGGCCAAATCGGCAGCTATAAGGCTGTACTGGAAAATGGAAAGGAAAAATAGCAGATAAAGGACACTGCAGAATTCTAGAAAAAGCATTCGGGGAAGTACCGGAAACCATTATTGGAATTGATCGCATAAAAACTGAGTTCCTATTCGGTAGAAAATATGAAATCACAGCCAATGGCTTGGAAACACCAACAATACCAAATCAAAAAAGCATAACAATATACAGTGATGGCTCAAAGAAAAGCAAGAACACAGACGGAGGTCTTTTCTCGCCGGAGCTTGACATTAAACTTTCCCTAAGCTTCGGAAAGGAGACGATAGTGTTTCAAGCTGAAACACTGAGTCTCCTACACGGGGCAATGCACTTGATAAATGATGCAAAGGGGAATGACATGACCTTTAAAACGGACTGCGCAGCCCTACTAAGCTCACTAAAAAGACCGTTGACAAAATCAAAACTCATACTAGAATGCCACAAGGCACTCAACAGGCTAGGTGAGAAAAACAAGGTCACAGTCCAGTGGGTAAAATGTCACCAGGGTGACCAAGGCAACTGGGAGGCAGACAAGCTAGCAAAATTAGGGGCAGAAAGGCCAGTAATCGGCCCTCCACCATTCTCGCACTTATCAGCGGAAGCTCTACGAAAAAGGCTCAGAGAAGCCACAGTACAGCAACAAAACCTATTATGGTCTAGCAGAGAAGACTGCAAAAACACAAAACTTTTTATAGACAAGTATAACCATAAATTTACGAATTACTTAATGAGACTGCCACGCAGTGAAATAAAAATACTAACAAGCCTTATTACAGGCCATTCATTGTACACTAAACAAACACTTGATAATTACAGGTGCAACGGACAGCCCCCTGTGCAGGGGGTGCATGGAAGTGGATGAAACAGTAGAGCATATGCTACTGGCATGTCCATCCACAACAGAAACCAGGATGGCTATCCTAGGAGACACAACAAACACCCACGAGCTCCTAGAACACCCAGGCCTCCGTCTCCAGCTGGTACAGGAGTTGGGATGGCTGAAGTAGATGTGCAGGCGAAGGGGACATGCACAAAGGCCCCGCTCAAGTGGGCCAGGTGCAGGCACTACAACCCCCTTGTAGAAGAAGATAGAAGAAGCAGTTTGCTATGGTGAGATTCATCATCACATATAGCTCCCTGGTATGGTGGCAACGAACAAAACAAACCACAACAGCAACACAACTACAGCAGTTCCAGAGAATGGCCATGATGAGTAACCATCACAGGCTGCATGAGGTAAACGCCATCAGCGGCACTATAAATCATGCTAGGTATACCACCATTGGATCTATTTGTACAGCAGGAGGCCAAATCGGCAGCCATAAGACTATACAGTACAGGACAATGGAAAGTAAAAATAGCAGATAATGGACTCTGCACAATTCTAGCAAAAGCGTTCGAAAAAGTGCCGGAAGCTATTATTGGAATCGATCGCATAAAAACAGAATTCCTATTCGGTAGAAAATACGAAATCATAGTCATCAAATCGATGACTTGAAAATACCAACAAAACCAAATCATAACAGCATAACAATATACAGTGACGTCTTAAAGAAAAGCAGAAATACAGGCGGAAGTGTTTTCTCGCCGGAACTAAACATTAACTTTCCCTTAGCTTCGGAATGGAAACGGCATTGTTTCAAGCGGAAACATTGAGTCTCCTACACGGGACAATGCACATTAAGAATGATGCAGAGGGAAAAATCATTATCTTTTAAACTGACTTCGCAGCCATACTAGGCGCACTAAATATACAGTTAACGAAATCAAAACTTATACTAGATGCCACGAAGCACCGAATAGGCTAGGTGGGAAAAACAAAGTCACAGGCTAGTGGGTAAAACGTCACCAAGGAGACCAGGGCAACTGTTTGACAGACAAGCTAGCAAAATTAGGAGCAGGAAGGCCAGCGATTGGCTCTTCACCATTGTCGCCCTTATCAGCGGAAGCTCTACGGAAAAGGCTCAAAGAATCCACAGTACTGCAGCAAAATGAAGTATGGTCTAGCAGAAAAGACTTCAAAAACTGAAAACTATTCATAAAGGAGTATAACCATTTAGTCAATAACGGCTTGTGTTTGAACGATTACCAAAAAATAAAAAAAAAATACTACCAATAAATTCGAAATGACTGCCAGAAATAGTAAATGATCACCAAATTGTGTTTGGATAAATGATCACCAAACTTCTTTTATGTTCTGTGTACTTAAGTTTATGTTTTAAGTATTTTTCGTTGTCCTGACATGTTCAACCTGGTGAAGGGTAAAGGGGGTGAGCGAAGCGAAGCCCCCTTTACCCTTCACCTAAGCTACCGCAGTATTTCGCCCTGATATTTTCTGCAACTTTTTTTGGGTAAGAAAAAAATATTTTGGCGGTCATTGTATTTGTTGCCTTTAATAACTACCTAATGAGACTACCACGGAGTAAAATAAAAACACTGACAAGCATAATAACAGGCCATTGTACACTAAACAAACACTCAAAAATTACATGCGCAACGGACAGCCCCCTGTGCAGGGGATGTATGGAAGTGGATGAAACAGTAGAGCACATGCTGATGGCATGTCCATCCACAATAGAAACCAGGATGGCTATCCTGGGTGATACAACATCCACCCAAGAGCTCCTAGAATACCCAGGCCTTCTTCTGGCTTCTTCTGGATGGCTGAATTAGATGTGCAGGGGAAGGGGACATGCACAAAGCCCCGCGCAAGGTCAGGCCAGGTGCAGCCAGGTGCAAGGCCAGGTGCAGGCGCTACACCCGCTTTAAGAAGAATTGTCTCCTACCTCAGCAAGGCTTAGGCTTTAGAAGCAATCCCCACAAAACCACATAACCCCTGATTGGTAAAAACCTGAGGAGCAACTCTCACCGGGCCAAAATCTGGGCTGGCAGCTGTAGAAAAGCTTGAACCGGCTGAGATCACGCGTTGGGCGCACCAGAGACAACATGCGATGCTGGGGTATCCTGTCTGAGGACGTAAGCTCAAGCTGCCGTTGCGGTGCCCCCCAAACTTCCGGCCACCTGCTATCGTGCCCGCTGTGCCCGACTTCATGTACATACGCCGACCTTATGCAGGCTAACGACAAAGCCATCGCGGTGGCTGACTACTGGAAGGATCTACTTTGATTCTCCCCACATGTTTCCACACGAAGAAGAAGATCGGTGATGGAAAACATCGTGAGGAGACCTTCATTAGTTCATCGCTGCGGCGATGGGCTAGCTACATATCACGCAAAATGGAGTATTCAATATCTGGCTAAATGATTAAGGCATAACTATGCCTCTGCCACTTGTATGGGAAAAGGCGTGACGCTATATTGTTATATTTTCTGTGTGTTTTTAAAATGACAGTGTTTTTTTCCTGTAAACTGGAGAAGAGACTGGCTTTCATTGATCAGGTTTATTTGAAATGCTTTGGCATGTTTTACAAAAGACAACTGAACCGCTCGGGGAATGAAACAGTTTATTTGATATTTCTGAGAAATTACAGTTCAGTTGTTACACATACATTTATTAGATATAGGTACTAACAGTGCGAGAGTCACACATTAACTTCTGTAGGTAGGGTTTTCCCTGTGCTTAAGATAGTTATAAAATCTCTCTTCCCTCATAAAATGTGCAAAAATATATGTTTAGCAGGTAAAAAATTACAAATTAGTGGCTCTGTGAGATGTAAACCTTGCGTTTCGTTGGTGAAAAGCTGAACTTCTAACATATACAGTTATAAATGTATCTGGTTACCTACATGGAGATGAAAGTAGGCCAATAACTTTGTAAAATCCTACCTATTGACTTCTCACCAATATTATATACAGCCCAAGATCACATTAATAGACAAGCCGTTTAGCCATATGTATTTTTTTACATTTACATACTCCATATCTTGTCGAAAAAAAAACATATAATTATCGAACCCGCTGACAAAATTTTACGAGAATCTTTTGAGAAATACGACCTGTAGAGGAGAAGAGCTGTAAATCCGGAGAGACGAACATACAAAAGCATATTCATATTCATATTCTTTATTGCACAGAAATCTTAATAGTAAGGTAACAAAACATTTTATGAGCAAAGGCGAGCTTATCTCTAAAGAGAGATTTCTACCAGCAAACCTAGGTAGGACAGGAAAAATTGTGCAACAGGAGAGTCCTAGTGCGCAATAAAACTGTACACATCTAATTGTTTACAACTAAAACATAATAATTTAATAAATGATATATACTAAATAAAATACAAAGGCAAAAAAAAATATATATATCAAACATATACTACTTATATATACATATATAAAAGTACCTATCACGAAAGAGAAAGGAAATGCTCTTTCAATCTTGTCTTAAAAGTGAAAATTGAGGGACTATCTCTAATAGCGCAGGGAAGTGCGTTCCACCGTCGGATCGCCGTTAACCTAAACGAGTGTTTGTAAGCGGCAGTGTTATGCCGAGGAGTAGAGAGAAGAGACATCGTGTGGGATCTCCGGTTGCTATGCCTGGAGGAAATAAACTCGATACGTTCTCGAAGATATGAGGGGTAGCGGGGATTTCGCAAAATGTTGAACAGATAGGAGAGAACGTGCATATCACGACGAAGGCGGATCGGAAGCCACCCCAACTCCTTGCGATACTGTGAGACATGGTCATACTTGCGCAGCCCGAAGACAAACCGAATCCCGAGGTTTTGAAGTCGTTCGAGTTTGTTCAGTTGTTCTTCGTTCGCACCGATCCAGCAAACATCTGCATCTGCATAGTAGATTAAAGGTAGTAGGAGGGACTGGGCAAGGGTGATTTTAGTCTGCTGTGGCAGGAAGTGCTGCAATCTCCGAAGGGAGTGAAATGACGCAAATACTCGTCTGCTGACCTCACAAACATGGGGCGACCAGGACAACAATTTATCAAATACAACCCCAAGATTCTTGGCCCTCTCGTTGTATGAAATTATGTTACCATCATACACTATAGGGTCGACGGGCATTTTCTGAACTAGGTTATGAGAGTGACGAGTACCCAAAATCATGGCCTGCGATTTGCCCGGGTTGACAAGCAGACCATAAGAGGTAGCCCATTTCCTGATGTTATCGAGATCAGCATTCAACGCCTCTACTGTCAGATTCACATCACACGGAGAGAAGTGCCGATATATTTGAAGGTCATCTGCGTACAGATGATAAGAAGAGGTAAGAACGTCAGAGATGGAGTTAATTAATACCGAGAAGAGGAGAGGAGAAAGGATGCCTCCCTGCGGAACACCTGCGGAGAGATCACACCAGTCCGTTGAGATCTCCTCAGACTTAATGCGTTGCTGGCGGTCTCTCAGGTAGGAATCAAACCAGCGAGCAGAGTGCGAGGAGACATAAAGTGACTTTAAAATTTCGACTAGTATATCGAAATCGACGCAGTTAAAGGCGCTACTGAAATCAAGCAGTGTAAGGACCGTAAGCTGCTTTTGATCCATAGCTAATTGAATGTCGTCAGTGACTTTGAGCAGTGCTGTGGTAGTGCTGTGACCCGGCCTGAAACCTGATTGGTGGGGATTCAGTAACATTTTTGAGGAAAGGTAGGAGGAGAGTTGGGAGTGGACAAGTGATTCCAGGACTTTGGAGAGGATAGGCAGAATAGAAATGGGACGGAAATCTTTAAAGAAGGCGGGATTAGACGTTTTGGGGAGGGGAATCACAAGTGCCAATTTCCACTGACTGGAGTAGCAACATTGGTCAAGCGACACATTAATTATGTGGGTGATGAGAGGTAACAGTACATCAATGATAGTTGTTATCATCTGAGAACATATCTTGTCCTTACCTATGGCCTTCGACGAGATTGCTAGTATTGCCCTCTTTACTGCGCCGATTCCGACAGGGATGAAATTAAATGCTGAGGTGAGGGATGTTGCCTTGGACCGTAGGTTACGAAGGGTTGCATCCTTGACGAGGGGGTCCAGCGCGACAGGGGGAGTTGCAAAGAAACTATTGAGACCCCGGAGATCGACATTTCCGGCTGCCAATTCCTGTGACTTACCAACACCAAGGGTCTTCAGGAACTTCTAGACCTGTGCTGGAGTATAGCTCTCGATACATTCGTAGATATGACGGCGTTTAGAATCACGACACAGGCGAGTGCAGCGATTACGGAGGCGTTTGAAAATTAAAAGATTCTCATCGGTCGGATCCCTCTTATATCTAGACTTGGCACGGTTTCTCTTAGCCATCAGACCCTTAATGGTGTCAGTAAGCCACGGTGCAGGAAGATGCTTCACTTTTATCCCTTTTGACCGGAGCATGCTTATCGAACAAGCTCAGGACAATAGAGTTGAAGTTCCGTACTTTGTCATCAATGGTATCACTACCGTAGACAGGCGAACAGTCGACAGAGGAGGCGTCTGAATTAAGGGAGGTTATATCCATGCCCTTGAAGCTACGAATGTCAAGGAATTTAGCTGCACGCTTGGGAGGCTTTATCTTATAAGAGAGGTAAATAAGATTGTGATAGGAGAAAGGGGCGTTAAGTTGGCCATGCGCAGCAACCTTAGACATGTCAGAAGTAATCATTAGATCTAGAAAAGAGGGGGTGCAGTGTGGTTGAAAGTGAGTGGCCTCTAGAGGAAGGATATGCATGTTAAATAAACTTACAAGAGAATTCAGCTTCGCTGAGCGACCGTTATTCTTGAGAAGGCAAGTGTTGAAGTCGCCGAGAATTAGGGTGTCGCTATAAAGAGGAGTCAAGTCACTGAGAAGGGTCAATGTCAATTGTCAATTGTAAGACGGGCTGGTTTCCGCAACTCGACGACGAAAGCGCCTATTTTGCGTGTGGGTGGGAATGCGAATCATTCGAGCCAACCCAACTCCTCCAGGAACGCCAGTAGGCCCTTTACGTTACCGACTATCCCTGGAAGGTCCCTCGATTGACCGAGGTGTTTAGCCCTGTAGTCCGCTACTCCTGTGCACTCCATGAGGACGTGAGCAGCCGTTTCTTCTGCCTCCAAGCAGGCTCTGCAAAGGGGGCTATCGGTAACACCTAGGACATATAGATGTTTGTTAAAGAAACCATGGCCAGTAAGTGCTGCAGTTACCAGTCGCATGCGCGGCCTGCTAAGTCGAAGCAAGGTCTTAGCCAGCCTAGCGCTAGGGGACGGCAAGGCCAGCTTAGCCTGCCTGCACTCCTCATGATTTGTCCAAAGAGTGGCATGATCATTCCTGGTCGACTCTCTCAGAAATGAGCGTACCATCTTGAAGGGAAGAGGGATGATAGGTTCGGGACCATACGCTGTCAAGCTAGATCCTTTACGCGCCAGCTCATCCGCTGCATCGTTACCTCTTGATCCGTTGTGTCCTTTTATCCATTGAAGGATTACGCGGTTGTGTTGACATACCTCCATTAGTCGTTTGTGACACTCGTAGATTAGCCCTGAGTTAATAGTGTTGCTATTTAGGGCTTGTAGGACGGCCATGCTATCCGAGAGGATTCGAATGGAGGAATCTCTTACCTTTCTCGATGCTATGGCATTAGCGGCCGAGATGATGCCCATGCATTCAGCTTGAAAGACAGTATTATGGGCACCCAGTGGAATGGCCATCTTGATGTTTAGGTCCTCCGAGAAGGTGCCTGAACCAGTGCCTGCTTCAGTTTTTGAACCATCGGTAAAAATTCTGAGCTCTTTAACGTCGAGCCCCTCAACCCGATGGTCTTCATGTAACTGTATATTGTATTTTTTGTCAAAAACAAATTGTTTAGGGATTCTGTCACTGCAAGCCATAGAGATGGGAAATTTTTTGTAAACTTCCCCTAGGATGGCGGTGTGTGAGGTCCTGTTTTTCCTCCAAAGTCCTAAGGTGTTGAGTCTCACCGCAGATGACGCGGCCTCCTGCTTAATATATAGCTGGAGTGGCGGAAGACACAGCATGGCCTCCATTGCTGCTGTTGGAGCACTGAGAAGGGTTTCAAAAGAGTTAAAATAGTCGATTCGAAGAGAGGGGCTATAATAGACACCCAGGAGGACTTTGTTGTGACGCAAGAATATCTCCAGGAACAGGTGTTCAGCAGAACCAGAGTACTACAGGCTTGGCGACTGGCTGATGACTTTGCATGGGATGTCAGAACGTAGGTAGATAGCAACACCGCCATCAGCCTTGCCTATCCTGTCGTTCCGGTAGAGACTGAAGCCTGGCAGAGCATACATGGCAGAAGAAAGAGGTGGCTTGAGAAAAGATTCCGAAACAAGAATGCCATGTATGTTCAGATCAGTAAAAACTACAAAAAGGTCAGCATAGCTGGTATGAATGCTTTGAGCATTAATATGAACAACGTTGAAGTTTGCACCAAGGTTTGAAAACACCCGTTTCAAATTATATGACAGCGAATCATCCGCTGTTGACCCAACACTTCCCGCGCTAACAGAAATATCGTTATCACAAGATGAGAAGAAACTATTACTAAAGTTGTAGGTCTAAAATAAATATACTAATAAAATGAATACAAATATATATATAATAAATAAACCCAATAATCGATATTACCCTAAAAAAATATTCAAATAATTAATATAAATAAATAGCCTGAACCCAGTCGTACATACACTGAGCTTTCCGGGGGAAAATTCAGAAAAATATTTCATCTTAAACATTGAGGAAGAATAATACACTTAAATGGACTAATTTCACGAAAACGGGACACATTGTGGAACAATCACTAATACACAGAGCATTTAGGTAATATGGAACACTAACATTATTTTTGTATAGAATTAACATTAATATACAAGGAACACGCCCTGCGTTCCGTCCGACAATACAGCAACAACAGCTCAACGTTGGATGAACGTTGGGGCAGTGTTGGAATAGAAGGATGACATAATTGACACAATGACAAACATGATATTGATTGAATGTTGACTTCAGACAGGAGCATGAAACAGAAACCGAAAAATAAATACACACATTAAGAAGGTGAACAAAAATAAATGAATAAAATAAACTACCTTGTTGGGAAAATGAGTATTACCCGTCCAAATTGTGATAGCGAGTACGGAAAAGATGTTTATTTCTTGGCTTTAGTCGGACCAGCGCGCCTGATTTGACGCTTGGCAGTGCCAGAAGCATTTTGCTCAGGCTGAAACGGAGACTCTTCGCTCGCTTGGTCAATTTAAGTCTGAACTTTAAAAAAAATGGCTCTGTAAGCTGAAGACCTCGCAAGCGACACAGAAAATTTCCGCTTTTTTAATATTTTTTTTTCAATAATACTAAAAAAGAGCGGGAATTTCCTGTATCGAACACCAAGGGGTGTTCGATACAGGAAGTTTATCGGATGACCAAGTGGAATCATTATAAAAAACAATAAAAACGACTGCATTTTCTTTCAATACCACATACAAACTTATAAATGCACCTGGTCACGTACATGGAGTATGAAAGTAGCCGCCATCCATAACTTTGTAAACTACAATTGCGATCTAAAATCATAGTCACTCTCACGGTCTCCACAAATCCTAAAACACATTATTTGTTAAAAACAAGCTGATTGGGCTGTAGTGTTTTTTTACATTTTCAACCCCAATTCTCCGCCATTGTAAAAAAAATCCAAAAACGTTATCGACAAAAAATACTATAGACCTAATTACCGAACCTGCTCACGAATTTCATGAGAATCCATTGAGAAATGCGTCCTTCCTGTAGAGCCATTTCATTTGCGTAGCAGTGGTGCTTTTCGCCATTTGATTTCGATATATGATTTGCTATCAAACTATGTACTGTTTTCAGCAACCTTCTATCACCCGACAACAGGGTTTACCTTCCGAGCCACCGATATTTCATTAAAACAGGAATGTGTTTAATGAGTTCACGGCCCACGCAAAATTGGTCGAGATAGGTACTCACATCGCAACTGTTAATGACTTTAATTTAGGTATGAATCTAATCTAGGCGCGGCCGCTAAGGGATACTCCTTTTTGTTTTATTATTGTTATACAGTTGTCAGCTACTAGTGTATTATACTAGTTCATTATACTAGCCATTTCACTGGTGAAGCATGCGTACATCATCCTTTTCATTTATTTAGAAAGTATGTGTTTTCTTCTATAATCTAATGTCGTTTATCCGTCTGTAAAGTTATCCCGTTGATGTACCATATTTTGTCCAGTGAATAAATAAATGTCTATGTCTATGTCTAGTTATATATATATATATGTGTATATTATATATATATATATATATAGCAATTACTTAACAATTGAATATTTATCTAATGGCGGGCTCTAACAGGTTAATTTCGCCAATATCATGTTTTTTAGCTGTTAAGTTAAGTAAATGATATTAATTAACCGATTTCAAGAAAAGGGTTCTCAATATCTGGTTCTCATGACACAGAGTGATGATGATGATGCTGTCTTCCAAGCCGTATTCGGCCACGGCGACTTCTTTAAAGGTTCCCTGGTTGGTTTGTGGGGCGTCGATCGTGTGCCCTCAGATGACTATTATAGGCCAATCTTGGCAAAAAACGTGCGCCCACGCAGAGTGCAGGTTAGCACTCCATCCACGTAGTTGTATACTATGGCAGCTGGTGTTCTAGCCTTCAGTTGGTCGCGCTTCGCATGCAAGTCAGCCCGTCTTTGGGATTCGAAGCAGTAAACGATTGGCTGCACCAAGCGCCGCCATTCGGAACGATTCCCTGCCTGACTCTCCCACGAGGAGGGCTCAATGTTGCATCTCTTAATGTGTCTCTTCTGAACATCCTTAAATCTGAGGAGTTCGCCGTCTGATCTCCGCTTGCCTTCCTGCAGTTCAGGGTAAACTTCGCCACTGTCTCCTTGTCTGTTCGGGTTACATGTCCTATTGTCCAATCCATCGCCGACTCATCAAAATCTCTGAGCTAAGTAAGGTATGAGAGTTTAATGTTATTAATGTCATGTTATTTATCTTTTCAATAAAGAACATTGGAGCTAGTCGAAACAAAGCAGCGTAATATATTATTTTTATCAGGTAAACGTCATGTTATCATGAGCTTTTCGATAACGTAATGAGCAGAGTCGTCGTGTTCCGTTATTTATTGATATTTCCATGGAAAGTGAATATTTCAATGATAGCTTTGTTACCCCTAATATAAACAGGGTGTTGGTTTGTAAACGTACGCCCCACTAAGGGATGGTTGTTTACACGACACTAAAGTATATTCAAGATAGTCAAAACCGTTAGTTGATAAACTAACGCGTTAGTTGATCAACTATCGACAGATAGTAAACCAGACCGAGAGGGTTTGGAAATTACGTTTCTTTTGTTCTTACATGTCAACCTAACACGAAGACTATTCGGGGGCTTCGCTGCGCTCGCCCCCTCTAGTCTTCACCTAAGCTACCGCAGTGTTTGCCCTGGTATTTCGTTTGCAATTCAAGTTTAAACCAATTCTTATTTAACGGGTTTAACCGTTAGTATAAGTAAGCAGTACGCTACAGTTTACTATCTGTAGATAGTTGACCAACTAACGAGAAAAAAAACGTTAGTTTATCAACTAACGGTTTTGACAATCTTACGGTGACATATATACATATGTAAATATGTATTTAAGTCACCGTATATGAAAAACATCAAAAAATAATTAAATTGTGGCCTTACTTCTATGGCTTGCTGCCGCGCTCGCAATATCAGGCATTTACGCGCGGTTATTTCACGACAAATTGTAGGCGGCAATTTGTAAATCAAAATTATGCGAGGAAATGTAAAAAAAAAATGTGCTTTAGACCACACAACTGAAGTAAAACTTCTTTAGCTCTAATGCTTCAAAAATACATCTCCTGCACTGTGTCTATCTATAAGGGAGGAAGAGAGAAAGAAAATGTGCGCGGGCACCTCTCGTTCGCCTCGCCCGATCACACTTTTCGTAACGCTTCGTTTCGTAACTTTTTGAAGTAAAACTTTCGTAAGCTTTACTTCAAAAAGTTAGTTACCAGCGATTCGTAAACTATTGTCGATGAGTCGTGCATGCACAACTTTACAAAACAACACTCTATATAAGCACATAGATAAAGTTAACAAAGGGTAATTCATTGTAATTTATACCGGGTATTTTGCAACGAATTAACGTAGGTACAACACTTTATCCCAAATCTAGAAATATTGAATTTTATTTGCGGATGGTTCAACCCTAAATGTTTGTAAATTACTTAGTTACACAACTAATTTACTTGCTATTTATTTACATATCTACATGGAAACTTATGTACCTAACCCTAGAATCTAAATAGCTAGACCAAAATGACAGTTGGTCGGTAGGAAATTTATGGTAGAAAAAAAGTGTGGTAGTCAAAAACATTGCGAGTATTCGATCAATTTCCAATACGAAATTAATTATTTTTGAGGTAGTTGTTGAAACGTTACTTTTGAGGGTTCCGTAGAGAAATAAGGAACCCTTAAGTTTCGTTAAGTCTAGCTGTCGTGTCTTTCCGTTTGTCCGCCTGTCCGTCTGTCCGTCCGTCCGTCCATATGTCACAGCAACTTAATTCCGAAACTTTTAGGACTACACAGTTGAAACTTGGTATGAAGATGTTTTCTGTGAACCGCTTCACGATTTTTATAAAAAAATTGCAAAAACAAAAAAATTAAGGAGGGGGATTGTGGTACATGGAATTGACACCATTTTTTTTCATCAAACCTGTATGTGTGGGTCTATAGATAGGAATTTAACCCTTTCGGTTCGAAGTAGAGGTGCAGTGCCAGGACTGCAGACTAAAAATTTCTGATTTAATAAAGACTCTGTTTTAAACATATTTTTTGGCATCAGAAATGCGTGATAAGTTATTATAATCTATTTATAACTGATAAAAAGCCATTTTTATCTATGGGATAATATGTCTCATCAGTCCTCTAACTATCAAAACATATCCGGTTTTTCCATCTATTTTAAAAAAAAAAACTTTCTGTAATATACATGAAACAACTGTTATTAAATATTTGTTTTATATAATTGTTATATAAATATAGATAAGACGTAAAATATCAGTAAAGACAGAATTGAAAAACATCAAGTAGTTGTCGAGAAAAACAGCCATTTTTAGGGAACCCTATTACTAAGACTTCGCTGTCCGTCCGTCTGTCACCAGGCTGTATCTCAAGAACCTAGCTAGCTAGAGAGTTGAAATTTTCACAGATTATGTATTTCCGTTGCCGCTATAACAACAAATACTAAAAAACCGGATAAAAGAAATATTTAAGGGGGCTCCCATATAACAATTCTTTCAATACCACATACAAACTTATGGGTGCACCTGGTTACGTACATGGAGTGTGAAAGTAACCGCACCAATAACTTTGTAAACAATATTTTGCTGTGTAAAATCCAAACTATTCACTCCACACCATCGCTTCCATTGAACGGTGGTACGGAACCCTTCGTGCGCGATTGAGACTCGCACTTGACCGGATTTCTTTTTTTATAGTTCAGGAGATGAAATTTTATTTAGGTATAAACGCGAAAGGTTGTTAGTATGGATCAATATATGGATGGATGTGTGTGTGTGGATGTATGAATATTTGTTACTCTTACACGCAAAAACTACTGAACTGATTTTAATGAAACTTTACAATAATATGGTTTAGGTATACATCAGAATAACACATATGATATAATTTACAAGTGTAGTGTAGGGTAGGGTAGGATGGTGTAAGAGGGTAGAGTTGTGTAGGGTTGGGTAGTGATGGATAGTATAGGGGAGGGTAGTGTTATAAATAAATAAACAAAAAGGGCAAGAAATTCAAATTTCGTAGGGCAATTTTCAAAGACGTAACTGGTGATAGGAAATAATATATTTACTTTTATGGTTGTGACACTTTGTACAATTTTAGAGTTATCTAATTTGGTAAGCAGCAAAACAATTTTTGCACAAATATTTTTCACAAGCCATGCACATGGTGTAGGTGCGCGTGTCTTTTTTTTTGTTTAGTGCAAGATACACACCTTTTTCTTTTGTCAACTTGTATGGGTAAATGATTTACGCCTCCAACATTATCATTCTGTTGGTTTTGCCTTTGTCTTTTGTTATTACTTACTTCTTTACTTTGTTATTACTAATTTCAAGGGACAAATCAATCAGAAAATCCTTTATCGGGCATTTGGGGTTAACTTTTTCTCTGTATATTACCAATGAATTGACGATTGCCATTTTCAGCAGTCTATAGAATACTTTTTTCCACCATTTTGTAGATTTCCTTTCGAATTCATATTCTCCAACCATCCTGTCACTACGGTCTACGCCACCCATAGCCATTCTATAAAAAGCAATGATTTCTGGAACTGGAACTGGAACAACTGCACCAGTTTTCAGTTTCCTTCTGACTTCAGTTCTTTCAGGTAGATGACAGTTGCTCATTAGTAAAACATCTTTAGTGTCTTGCCATCTAACTGCGATTTTACCATGTCCATTCTGAACAAACTCCATCTGTCCTTCAGCGAATTTTTGTTTTGGAAAGATTTTTGGCATATTCTTTCATTGACGTTGCATGTTCCTACGCATGCAAACTGCAAAGTATCCATTAGTGTCACAGATGTAAAATATCTGTCAAAACAGACAGTTGTATCTGGATTCATTATGGTGGATGACAGAGTGCGTATTACATTTTCTCCGAGCATCAATTCTGGGTCATGTCTAGGGTCAGGATCTCGTCCTGCATGAATATTCATATCATAGGCATATACAGTTCTAGCATCGGCTCGTACCCACATTTTTATGCCCCTATTTACAGGTTTCATCGGCATATATTGCTTCAATGAAGAACGCCCTTTGAATTTTGTTATTGACTCGTCAATGCTTTGTACATGGCTGTCTTCTCTATATTTTTGAACGTAATTTTGAGGCAATTCTGTACATCTTCCAGATAATATATTTTGGAAGCATCAGGGGGTTTTTCAGGATGAGTAAAATACAATTTCCCTAACAATTACAATTTGCATCTATCGCGGCTTATGCCTGCTTTTATAACTGAATTTCTGAAAACTGAGTTTCGCTGACCAGTAGTCGGAGAAGGAAGGAAGTTTATTGTATCCCATTACAAGAGTGCAGCTCATGACTATCAATATTTCTCCTCTATCTGCAGCATTCATGTAACGTCGTTTTCGGGCTCTTGCATCTCTATCTCCAACTTCATTCCTCGCTTTTTCGATTCGTAAATTGGTACTTTGAGCAATATAATCAAGCAAACTTTTTGGAAACATCTTCAAAAATATGTCTATAGGTTTAGAATCTCTCGAAAAACTCTCTTGAATATTGCAGGTTCTGGGTGTACTCACATTTTTTCTAGATCTGAATCTTTCTTGCACTGGGGCCCAAACAATATTGCCTCTGAAAGGTCTATTCAAAGCTTCATTATTTTCATTTGCCACGTCTTCTTCAGCTGCTTGAGATTGTACTTCTTCTGCTCGTTCGTCTTCTGCTAGTACTTCTTTACTATTTTCTGCTTCCGCCAGATGATTTTCTTCTAGTTCCAGTGGATCTATTTCTTCTTCAAGCCATTCTTCCCTATAACTCTCCTCCCCGCCGTCTGATTCTTCTTCGCTATGATTACTTCTACTATCCGACTTCTGAGGAGGGACGTAAACGTCGTCACTTCCAACAGATTCGTCAAAATAACTTTCATCATCTAGAAGCTCAACAATTTCGTTATCCCTTAGCGGTTTGATGAGTCTGCGTCTTGAGAAAATTCTGAAAAAGTATCAAAATAACAAAATTACCTAACCGGAAATTATATTTTACTGATCCAGTAAAACCCTCTCATACTACTGATGCTACACAACCAACTCGCTACCAACGCTACTTCCAAAATATACTATCTAAGCACTCAGCACAAAGCCAAATATCAATAAAAAAAAGTTTACACACATTTAGCCTTCGAATACAAAAAGTCAGAAAAAAAGACAACTCCCGGACTATTAGGGGGTAGAACCAAAATGACTGATGGGATATATTGTCCAAAAATCAGTATATTTATGTGTGAAGAAAGTATTTTGTATATTTCTGTACATAATTAGAAAGAATACAAGTTATATTATATAATTCAAGTAAAACTTACCTATAAACACGACCAAAATCACTAAAATAATAATAAACTGCGGTACCCTCAAACGCCCGAGCATCAGTTAACGGACCATAGATTAAAAATAAATGTTGCCAGCTAAAATCTACCAATGTCAAAATATTACCAGATTAGCTCCTGACGGTTTGGGACCCACAGCCCCATTTTCAATGCGAAAATTAAGTTGCAGTCCTGTGCCAAACTTGTTTGGGACATATTGTCCCTTCAGTCCCAAGGCGTATGGGACATATAACTACCATCAGATCCGAAAGGGTTAGAGTCAGAGTCAGAGTCATTTTTTTTATTGAATATAAATAAATAAATTATCTTATTCAACGTCAAAATTATACTTACTTATAAGTACAAGTAATTTTTTTTTTATATAAAAAAAATGACTACACCGTTTCGGAAGGTGGGCCTCGGGGTTAAGAAGAAACGGCAAGAAACTCCCCCATACCTTTTTTTTTAAAAAGTGACTTTACAACAGGTACTGATTTCGGTCTAAGGAAATCTGTCGGCGAGTGATAGACTTGATCCATCGCCCCTCGTCGAATTTCTGTGCGCTGAGATGGTATGGACCATGCAGTTTTGTCATCTAAGTATTCCTTAATACTATAATAAGACTTTCTTATCAGCTCATTTTTAACATAGTTTTTTAACCTCTTTTCAGGAAGGATCAATGATTCCTGTGGTATTTTATTGTAGAAGCGAATACAGTGCCCCATGAATGATGTGCCTACTTTACTTAGTCTAAATAATGGTAGTGCTAACCTATTTTTATTTATAGAGTTAATTGTATGGCTATCACCTACAATTTTAAATAAAGCTATGTTTTTTCTTACATATTGACAAGTAACCGTAATTATATTAATTTCTTTGAATTTTTCTCTTAATGATTTTCTAGCATCTAATTGATATATCGCCCTGATCGCCCTTTTTTGTAAGAAAAATATCGTATTTATATCTGCTGCTCTCCCCCAGAGCAATATTCCATAAGACATAATACTTTGAAAATAACTAAAGTAAACCAATCTGGCAGTTTCAACATCTGTAAGATATCTGTTTTGTCTGACCGCAAAAGCGGCTGAGCTAAGTCTTCGTGCGAGATTAGTTATGTGAGGACCCCATTGAAGTTTCGAATCTATAGTGATTCCGAGAAAGATTGGGTCTTCAACGAGGTCCAATCTTTCAGATCCTATTCTAACACTGCTTTCAACCTGTCGTACATTAGACAAACAAAATTTGATACATTTAGTCTTATTTGAGTTTAATAACAGGTTGTTTACATTGAACCAACTTAACACATGAGAGAGTGTACTATTTGCGTCGTCTAGAAATTCTACTTCTATATCTACTTTTAGTAATCTTTCCATTAAATAAGATTCCATTAATTTTAATGCATTATCTTTGATACCATAGTGTTGAAGTTTGAGCAAAAGAGTTTGATGGTCCACACAGTCAAAAGCCTTTGAAAGATCACAGAAAATACCAACCGCATCCTGTGATCCTTCCCACGCACTATAAATGTGTTCTTCTAGCGCTACTCCGGCGTCTGTTGTTGATCTGCCTTTAGTGAATCCGAACTGTTTTTTGTGGAGTAGCCCAGATGCATTGAAGTGAGAGAGTAGTTGACTCAATATGACCTTTTCAAACACCTTGCTCAACACTGGCAATACAGATACAAAAGAAAGAAGAAAAACATTTCTAATTCTAGTTGCTTGCCAGAAAAGCCTTGTATATTTTGGTGCATTACCTTTAAGCCGTGCTTTTCTGTTGTCGGTTGCGGCAGTTTAAAGATACAATAGTATCGTTTGTACATATTGCCTTGTCAGTAAAAATGACGATGTTGGTTAAAAATGACGATGAGGTTCCTGAAACCATTTTTCGTCAAAGTAAATAGTTAAAGAAACAGACGCTTCCCAAGTGGAAAAATATGTGCCCCCCCCCTCTCACTTTTAAAGTAAGAGAGTTAAAAATAAAAATAATAAATATTTTGTGTATCTCAATAAAAACTTTCAACGAAAATTAGTTTGAACAAAATATAATAAGCAATTTTTAAGATATAAAACATTTATCAAAAAACTTAAATATAACTTTTTCATTCATACAAACCTTATAAAAACAAAGTAAAAGTCAGATGAAGTGAGTACCTTCCTTATTTATTTTTTTGGCTTACATTCTACATTTATTACCTTAAATGTGCGAAGTCCGACACGCACTTGGCCTTTTTTTTTGATACGACATTGTATAAATAATACCTAATGGTCGACTTCACTTGGACAAAATGTTGGAAGTTAATAAACATATGAAGAAAAGAAGAAAATATGAATATTTAAAACCAATCGACGTATTTTTTTTTTAAAACAAATCGATTATCGATGTTTCCGATTTTACTGTGTCGATTTTTACAATACAAGGAGTAATAAATTTGCAACATTAAGGCTAGGCACCCCGAAAGTGGCATTTAAAATCCACCTTTAGCCTTAATATTACAGGAAGTGGATTCAGATGTTAAAAAAATACATTTATCTACACACGTATCATAAATCCTCTTTACTCCGTCCAAAAATCGCACGTTATGACCAGCATAATGATATACTACTTGGTAAAAACTCATTTCTTAGCTGAATATTGATACATTATGACTATAATTTATCAATATATATGACATTCAAATTTCAAACGCCGACGCCCGCCCGCGTGCTGCCCCTAGTTTGTCTGTGAAGTTGGTACTACTGAACAAGCTAAACAAGTGCAGAGCAATGATCAATGCCACAATGCCGGTCGAACAAGCGGTTCCTGAACACATCAAAGAGAGCTTATGATATATGTGTAGATAAATTAGTGCTTATAACTGTACATAATCAGGCATTTAAACTCTCGAGTGATGTAATTATGAAACTCGCCTTCTGCTGGTTTCATAAGCTAACTCTCGAGTTTTAATGCCCTCCATTATGTATCAGTCACTTAAACTACTATTCACTGTTGAATAGAGGACTAATAGAGCAACGTAATGTAATATAATATATTTATAACGATTAAATAAATAACAATCCAGAGCGAAATGTATTTCATTGTAATAAATATATTTTGTGATAACCTCGGGATATATTTCTATCGGGCTAATATAAATATATAACGTTTATTCATGGTTATTACGTTCAGGAATCTTTGCTGACACTTATGATCAACAAGCTAGTATAAATAATCAACTCCTTTGATACACCTATTTTGTGTAACTTGAGATTTTATTGAGACAAAAGACTGTTCTGACCTAATGTGTCGCCGTCGTCTAAGAAAAAAGGGATAATCCAACTACCATTTTTGTGTAGCTATTTTGATTCCTGGGTATAGGAAGTGAATTCTATATTCTTAAGACAGCAGCAGCAGAGAGATAGTACAGGGTTGATTAACATGACATCAGAGTTACTTTATTTTTCAGTTCCCTATAAAAATCAGCTGATCGCCCGGCGCAAATTGTATCTATATGAGGTATGAGGTGTCAAATTTAAAATTGCTCGAATAGAATCGGTTTTATTGTGAAAGTTGGTCACAATGATATTTCCACAACAACCCCTTAAAATATGACTACACTTTTCTGTTACATGCTGTATGTTAAAAGTAAGAAACCTCCAGATTCAACAGCACGTTTTTAGGCAAGTTTAAAAATATATATTGTGAAGCTTGATTTTTAATAACGACTATTTCGCTTCCTTATCAATAATTAAATATACGAAATCTTTTCATGAAATGAAGGAGTACAAATAAACTTTTATGAAAAAAAAACAGTTTATTTTTTAAATAGTACTACTTCGCCCATCTGTCTGGGTGCATACGACTGACACCCACATCAGCGATGCCAGATAAAGAGCGCAGTGTGGTGTTTCTTATGCGGCCTGTCTTGCGAACACTTATAATTCTGCGCTCTATTGCTCGCTGGCAATGGCGCAGGCCAGGGACGTGTGGACTCAAGAGGGGGAGGCCTTTGCCCAGCAGTGGGATACTATTACGGCTATATAAAAAAAATAGTGCAATAAACATCATTCCATTTTTTTTTAAATCTATTTTAACTACTTGATTGAAACAAAAAATAGGTGTAAACGGTGAACCTTGAGGTTTGGCGTATACGGTTGATTTCCTTGGTAATTTTTAATAATTACATATTCGTTATAAATTTAAGATTGTTTTTGACAGGGGAATCAACTATTTAGCTCCGTAATTCCGCCTGAAAGCCAGTTGAGGCTTAAATTACCCTAACTACATTTTAAGGGCACTCAACGCTCAAGCGACATCGGGGACTTGAGTCCTCCTGAATTAGGATTTATGTGGCCTTTTTTGATGCGCCAAAGGAATCACTTTGTACTCCAGGACAAATTTTTTCTTCGATTTTAAAATCTAGTTGATTATTAACAGACCTACTTCTTATTATTTAATTCAGTAAATAAGTTGCCACCGTGAAAACAAATTCGTTCATCTGGATTCCTAGCTAGCTCCAAATTGAAATTAATATTATCTATAAAAAAGTAAGAAATACAAACGTAGGTTGTTACAATAGTAGTTTATGTGACTGCTACTTAATGGAGGGCATTAATACTCGAGAGTGGGTTTATGAAACGAGCCGAAGGCGAGTTTCATAATAATATCACTCGAGAGTTTTAATGCCTAATTATGTACAGTTACATACACTAGTTTATCTACACACATATCATAAGCTCTCTTTGATGTGTTCAGGAACCGCATGTTTGACCGGCATTGTGGCATTGATCATTGCTCTTGTTTAGCTTGTTCTGTAGTACCAACTTCACAGACAAACTAGGGGCGGCACGCAGGCGGGCGTCGGCGTTCGAAATTTTAATGTCATAATATGTAGAAAAAGTACACATTATGGTCATAATGTACAAATTTTCAGATAAGAAATGAGTTTTTACCACATAGTTTTACATTATGCTGGTCTTAACGTGCGGTTTTTAGACGCAGTAAAGAGGGTTTATGATACGTGTGTAGATAAAACAAATTATGAATCTTTTTTATGAAACTTTTTTTAAGGTCGGTGCCAGCACTTGCGATTCTGAATGTTATATGTGATATATTTTGTATCACATGGGCACTTACCTAAAAAAAAAAAACACAAAGCCATTTGCCCATTTTTTCAGATCGTATCATTAAGCCTGTTCGTTATACTCACCCGAATAAGTTAATATGTATTAGTTTATAACTTGAAAACTTCTAAACCGATTTTGATGAAACTTGCACTGTTCCCTAATTTTCTATTATTTATTCCTTGACCGGCTCATATCTATAAGCCAGACTACAACACTAAACAAACATAAACATTTACATAAAGGCGCATACATTGCTTCTGGCCCCACACTAGGATACCCCTTGTCATGGGAACCAGTAACAGCGACATCACATACATTTAAATATCCAAGACCTGTTTTTTTTTCTTTTATCCCCAGCCGGGGATCGAACCCGGGGCCTCTCGCATGGTAGGCAGAGTCACTACCGCAGCGCCACAGAGGCCGTACTTACATGTAACAATAGTCGATATCTTAAAAACTGCTGAGCCGATTTTGATGAAACGCGCCTGAGTTAAGGTAAATGTAAGCCAATAAAAAATAATGATCACACGATTCATAGTATCGTGTGAATATTTTACAGTTCCCATAATATCACATAAATCTAAAATTCAGAAATCCTAAAATTATTTAAGTTCTTATTTCGTTACTACGAGTACACCCGGACATCGAAAATATTGCCTGTCAAGATTCACCGTAAAATACATTGTGGGCCTTACCACAAAGAAATAAACTACTGTTCAACACTTGATTAAAAACAAAAGTGTATGGGATTTGACGTTTGTTTTGAGGTTAAACGCTGTTTAATATTTTTTGTGGTAACACGGTATAAGTTTAGGGTCCCACAGATTCAGGGTCAAATAATACCCTAGTCCTTACTGCAAAATTGCAAACATGACGCGATAATCTCCTTATATGCCTACATAGATATCGGGCAAATACTCGATTTAAATTAAAAAAACAACTTTGTGTTACACTCTTTGAGCATCAATCAGAAATTCAGAGACTTCGTGCTCGGAAAAACAAGGAGTTGTTTTCCTTGGCAGCGGCTGTTTACGCGGGGAACCTTTGCCTTAATTTCCATTTATTTCAGTCGTAGTCTCGTACCGACGCCACCTAGACGTTGGGCGCGCGGTAGGCGTTTTCAAACTTCCGTTGCAATCGGTGGAAAACTGTGGAACTTCTGAAATATTTTTTCTGAAATTGGAACGGTGTTCGTTGCCAGTGTGTTGGATAAAAGTCAATAAAAGATTGGGTTTGGCGGGAGTGTGAATAGTTTTTCAGGAACTTTGTTATTAGAAGTATTTATTTTTCAAAGAAGTTGGTGAGTTTGTTACGTTTCTTTATAAAACCTTTTAATTAGGATAATTATTGTATGGACGGATTTTAAGTTGAAAGAAGCAACTAAATCTCTAGTTACTAAAGGTATCTATATTCAAAACAGCACCATTTTATATAATAATAATGATAATAATACCTTGGACACTATTTACACACATTGATCTAGCCCCAAACTAGGATTCCCTGTATCTTGGGTACTAGACAGCGATACACATACTTATATAGATAAATATTATACTTATTATTTAACTCGGTAGTGTACGTTTATTTTAACTTTACCGCTATTGTCGGTTATAATTGTCGGTTTTAGTCATTGAAAGTAGTAAAGATGTCTTGGAAATTTGGCGCAGAGGTGAATCATTAAGGGAAAAATCTGAAAACAGTTAATTGATCTACGAATTACAAAAAAAAACAAATCGCCGAGAAGTGACGAGCGGTAAATAATCGTACTGTACATAATTGTACATAATTATTTTGATTGTTTAAGTATACATTATAAAAAAAACAAGGTGTACATACATTTATACATACATATGCTCACGCCTATTTCCCAGAAGAGGGGTAGGCAGAGACCAAAGACAAAGGTTTATTTTCAAGGTGTACACTTAGGTAACTAATTTATTTTTAAATATCCCCAAAATGTATGTGGTTGTGTGAGTTATAATGATTTTCATTATTTAATAGGTAATAATCAAAATTTCTTTATCTATCAAAACTGGTAGAAAGTTATGTACCGGTCCTGTCCTATCTAGGGATCTTTATTGTCAGTTAAACATAGTTTTAAATATCATAATAGATATATACTATTAGGTAGAATAATAAATTAAAAAGGCAAGATTTAAGAGTTTCAGTTCAGACACGTACCTTTTTAAGGCTTACCTCTATCCTCCTTTCCTCCTGACCTCTTTGGATACTTTTACATTCATGCGAAATCGTAGCCAGAATTCAATTAACTTTTAAATTATTATTTCTTCAATCTTTGAAGGACGGATTAAAATCTTTCCGAAATTAAAAGGATAGGCTTTTATAGAGAAGCTGCAGTTAGGATATTTACCAAATTTAATAAACATACCGTCATCGGACCTGTTGGTCTGTTTTGCGCCAAACTGCTGTCAGTTTGACGACCTCTGTTGCATAGCGGCTGTGGAACTGGCATCATGCGAGAGGTCCCGGGTTCGATCCCCGGCTGGGGGTAGAGAAAAAAACCCAGATCATGGATGTTTGTATATATGTGTGTAACGTCGCTGTTTCTGGTACCTACGACACTGGGTAACCTAGTGTGGGGCCAGAAGCGATGTGAATGTGCCTGTATGTAAATGCTTATGTTTATGTTATGTAATATATACATATTTTTACATTTATATAAAGGCATAAACATTGCTTCTGATCTCTCACTAGGATACCCTGTGTCCTGGGAACCAGAAACAACGACATCAAACACATAAACATCCAAGACCTGTTCTTTTTTTCTTTATCCCCAGCCGGGGCTCGAACCCGGAACCTCTCGCATGGTAGGCAGAGCCGCAACCGCATCGCCACAGAGGTCTGTTTTGAACAAACAATGCGATTTTTGGAATAGATGATTGTATAATGATTTTTTGTTATGCTCATAGTCCATTCGACATTATGTTCCTGAAAATAAAAGCAAAAAATAATAAATTGCACGTTTTTTATTAAAAAAAGTGAAATTAATCCATCCAATTAAAAGTAAAGTTCCAGTTTGAAGGGTTGTTTGAACAATGTGCTGTCAACAACAACAAATTGTTATAAAACACTTATTTCTGATTTTATCTTGCGCCGAGGGGCTGAATTACAAAAATCATCTTAGCGCGTGTCACTTTTATTATATTTATCTGTGAGAAATTGGTAATGTTTCAGCATAAAAAGTAACTAAAAGAGCAATAAAATCAAATTAAGTACAATAAAATCACGATAGACGCCTCAGATACTCTTATATGAACTACTATTAGTTCTACGCCCGGCTGGGAGTAAAGAAAACAATAACCTCCATGTTTTGGATGTTTATGTGTGTTTCGTCGCTGTTTCTGGTTCCCACGACACAGGGTATCCTAGTGTGGGGCCAGAAGGAATTTATGTGCCTGTATGTAATTGATCCGCCCCCGAATAGTGCCGAACCCTTTTACTAAGTCTACACTATCCGTCCGTCATTCTGTCTGTCAGGCAATATTGCTATAAGGTCAATATTTGTAATTTTCCCAATCGTTTTCAAAATTAAAGGGGGCCCCCATACTAAAGACGTTATTTTGTGTTGTTCTTCGGTTGTCTGACTCGCACTTGACCGGTTTTACCATTTTTTATATATTTTCGATAGCTCCAATTTGAAAGACGTTGTTGTTTCCTGTCTACCCTCGAATTTCTATTTCTTCCAATGTCTGGTTCGTTTCTATGTAAGCGTTTAATTACGTTCGTAAATGCCTTTTCGATTATATTTTCATACATTCTAATCAGTTTATTTTCCATCTACGTAGAAAAAATGAGAGGAATAATAAATGTTGTTATTTTCACTGGGTACCACCGGTAAACAACGGACAATGTCGACAAAAGCCTAGCTCTTAGTGTAACAATAATGGAGAGAACAAAAGAAGCTTACAATAAACAAATCACCGCGAGAATCCAATTAACTGGGATAAGTATAGGGTTCGAAAAAAAATAAAAAAATAAAAGTAGGTCGTGTTGCAGTGTACGAGTTTCTTGCGCCGCTGTATCTCCGCTGACGTAATACTTTCCGAAGCGTTAGTGCTTTTTCTTGCATTATATAGATTCAAAAGACAGTCAAAAAGTCTTCGTAATTAGCTGGCCATATTTTGGTCGCAAACCGAAAGTTTTTTTTGAGATCCCCATAGACTTGTAATCAGCTGATCAGGTCAATGTACAGAGTGAGAATCATTTCCCAATCGTTTTCAAAATTAAAGGGGGCCCCCATACTAAAGACGTTATTTTGTGTTGTTCTTCGGTTGTCTGACTCGCACTTGACCGGTTTTACCATTTTTTATATATTTTCGATAGCTCCAATTTGAAAGACGTTGTTGTTTCCTGTCTACCCTCGAATTTCTATTTCTTCCAATGTCTGGTTCGTTTCTATTTAAGCGTTTAATTACGTTCGTAAATGCCTTTTCGATTATATTTTCATACATTCTAATCAGTTTATTTTCCATCTACGTAGAAACCTTGAATATCACACATACCTAAGCAATGCGCTCGGCAAACGCAATCAAGTTGACTCCATCTACACTGACTTCCGCAAAGCTTTTGACAAAGTCAATCACGAACTCTTGGCAAAGAAGGTCTCCTCCTACGGTATTCACGGAAACCTGCTAAGATGGGTCGAGTCTTATCTAAAAAATCGTAGCCAAATTGTAGCCATAAACGGCTTCAAGTCAGCTCCAATGCCCATGCCCTCTGGCGTTCCTCAGGGTTCGCATCTAGGTCCCCTGTTGTTTATATTATTCATTAACGATTTAGTTTATCTTTTGCAAAGCAAATGCCTACTATATGCGGATGATCTAAAAATCTATAAAATTATAAACTCAGTAAATGACTGCTTATCACTTCAGCGCGACCTAGATACACTGTCCCAGTGGTGCAAATCCAACTTTATGTTCCTCAATGTATCAAAATGCTTCGTTATCACCTTCTCCAAAAAAAACAAAAATATTTCATTCACATACGTGCTTGACAACAATCCTCTGCAACCAACGAATTCTATGAGAGACCTTGGAGTAATCTTTGATAGCAAGTTAACGTTTAGGGATCATTATAACTACCTAGCCTCTAAATGCAATAGACTGAACGGTTTCATTCTCCGTATTACCAAAGGATTTAAAAAACCGGAAAGTCTCATCGCCCTATACCTAAGTCTCGTAAGAAGTCAGGTTGAGTACGGCTCAATAATATGGTCCCCTCAATATGCGGTACACGATAACAGAATAGAGCGCATACAGCAGATAATTCTGAGGGCTGCAGCAAGACGACACGGTCTCAAGCGTAAACTTACCGGCTACGAGGCTAGACTTGAACATTTCGGCATCGAAACACTAAAAAAAAGACGTATGATCTGTGATATAACATATCTCCACAAAATTCTTCACAGCAAAATCGGCACTTCACTACTGTCGTCACTAAATATCAACACGCGTTGTCTAAATACGCGCTTAAAAAAGAAAATATTTAGCGTTCCAGTCTGCAGAAATAACACTGAGTCGAATGGGCCTATTCACAGAATGTGTCGTGCTGTAAACGACATCAGCCTGGCCCACGACGAAGTGGATATATTCAATCCGAGACCAGGCTTATTAAAACACCAACTGAGACGTTTCGTCTAAGTTTGAATCATTGTTTTGAATTGTTTGAGATTGCTTTAGTCGTTGTTTAACCTATAACTATAATTATAACTATAACATCCATATTTTTTTAAAGATTTTTTTTTTTTCTTCTTAAATTTAGATTTGTACCTTTTAGGTCTCATGTCTACTCCAAATTATAACTTCCTGTGTATATACGCTGTGGGTATACAATTAGAGCTAAGTTTTATGTATTTTAAGTCATTATGTTGTATACCTGTTGTATAAACCTTAATAAATAAATAAATAAAAATAAATAAATAAATAAATTTCGTTCCATTTGCGGCCATATGTTTCTTGGGGAAAGTTGCCCAAAATATGGTCGGCTAATTAAATGTCACCTTGTATAGATTTAAATGACATGCAAAAAGTGTTAGTAAGAGTCTATTATGATATAAATATTTTAATAGCTGAATATAACAATATTTTTACTGAAAATATTGCGAAACTTTTACGTCTCGATAGCTGCACAAAGAAGAATATTGAATAACTAACTTAACATAACATGATATTACAAATACATTGCTTCTGACCCCACACTAGGATACCCTGTGTTGTGGGAACCTCTTGCTCTCGCCTCTCGCTTGGACAAAGGAAGGTGACGAGTTATTTGTTTTTGACTAATGATTAAAGAAACATCATTCGTAGCGTCACGTCTTTTCCTATACGGGGTGGCAGTGGCGCAATTGTGCCCACTTTTGGCTTGCCCATCGCCGCAGGTATGGAGTAATGACGGTTTCCTCACGATGTTTTCCACCATCGTCAGAAAGTCCGTATAATTAACTTGAGATAACATTAATTGATGAAACTTTGAATTAAATCAATTGAAATTTGAACTTTAATTCAGCCTTTAATGCTTATTAATTAAAAACCGGTCAAGTGTGAGCCGCACTCGCGCACCGAGAGTACCCTCGTGCCCCCTAACTTCGCCTTGCTTTTGATATAGTTTTCTTAATTAAAATTACCTGAGGGTACAGCTAAAGACCTACATTCAAACACATGCAATAGTAATCACTGAAAAACGACGCGAACGTATACATCGCGCCGCGAATTAAGAGCGCTGGGCGACGTTGGCGGGAATTACTGCGCATATGTACAGGTATTGAAAAGTGACTACTGCGCATTCAAGGCCACCGCTCATAACGTGTGGCACGACGTATAGTAGGCATTGTTTGGGTAATGTTTCCTATCTTCGCATACCTTGTATTTCTCAACGATATAGAAAGCTTCACAGTGTCTTATTGTATATTTAATAATATTTAAAGCAAAACTTAAATTTTTAGCTATTTGCGAAGAGTTGATTTGTCTGAAAAATGGTAGGCGAAGTTCGGGAACTGTCTGGAATTAGTTTCATAGATTTCTTGTGACTTGCAAGGTTTTTGTTAAGGTATGGATGGTACAGTTTTTTTTTTGTAATGGACCTACACATTTACTTGTGCTATAAGACCTTCATGCCAAATTTAATGATTCTAGGTCAACGGGACGTACCCTACAGATTTTGATTCCCTTGCAAGAATCAAGCAAGTTTAGCTAATTTGCGGCAAATAAGTTTAATGTTTTGACTTTAATAATCGATATTATTTTAAACATAATACGTCCACGCGTTCCAGACAAAAGACTCTTGACAGATAGGCTGACGGCGTATACTTATAAGGGCTCCTATTAAGGTACGGAACCCTAAAAATTAATTAAGGTATTTTATTCAAGAGTACGTAAATACAACTAACCGTTAACGAAGGAAGTAATTACGTACTTAGTTGTTAAGAAGCACGAGTTTTTTCGGATCTAGGTAAATAAACGAATTAAAAATATATTTTTTTAACAAAAAAAAAACGAACGCCAATAAGATTTAGTTCAATAACATTTTAATTAATATATTTTTAGTACCTACATGACATAGCTTAACTTCTTGCCCCATACTAGGACAGAAACAGCGACGTCACAAACATGTAAACATCCAAGACCTGGGGATTTTTCTTCTTCCTTCTTCTTTCTCCCCAGCAGGGAATCGAACTCGAGACCTCTCGCTTTGGAAGCACGCCTCGACCGCAGCACATCAGAGGTTATAATTTGGTATTCATTGCTTGTTGTTCGAAGCCCCATTGTTTCCAAATTACTTTATTTACGAGCTAAGAAAGAGACTCTTCGAAAACTTGATACTCTAATTGATCTTATTACACAAATAAATAACAGTAATTTATAAAGAACGCAATACGAGATGAAGGAAATTAAGTGTGAAATTTCTGGGAATAAATTTTAATTAAATATTCATTTGATTTATAAAAACTTAAACATAAACATTTACATACAGGCACATACATTGCTTCTGGCCCCACACTAGGATACCATGTGATACTCCAGCGAAACCACTTTTTATTGAATTAGGAATACTTACTGTCCCTTCGCTGTACATATTTGAGGTAGCAAAGTATGTTAAGTTTCACAAAGAAGCATTCCCAGATCTAGCATCAAGTGGTTACCGGTACAGCTCAAGGAGGATGAATCACATTCCCTGTCCTGGGCACCGTCTGGCAAAAACAGGTCACACTTTGCATGTAATGGGACCTAAAATATTTAACAAAATACCAGGTGTAATAAAGGATATACAATCCAATCAATTATTCACGCACAAATTTAAACAATTCCTACTTAAGAAGGCGTACTACTCAGTAAGCGAATACCTTGCGGAAGCAAATGTGTCATAATCCCAAAAATAACAATAATTATAACTATTAATAAGTTAAATTAATTTATTGAATTTACAATATTGACATGATTGAAATATACTACTTATAAATTTTATATACATTGGGTATGTAGATTTAAATAATTAATTAACTACTATTATACTAGTTCTATAATTATAGTGTAATGAATGACCTGTAACTTATGTTATCAAATAAATGATATGATGATATATATATGTGTTGTGGGAACCAGAAACAGCGACATCACACACATAAACATCCAAGACCTGGGGATTGTTTTCTTTATCCCTAGCCGGGGGTTGAACCCGTGGTGAACCCGACCTCTCGTGTGGCAGGCAGAGCCACAACCGCAGCGCCACAGAAGTCGTCTCATCAATCAATTTGTACGATTAGTTACATGCAATTCCTTTGGCTAAATCGCTATAATAAAATAAAAAATTAGGTTAAGTTTTCTCATCAATCAATATTAGGAGTGAGCCTAAGGTCTTTGATCTATGAGCTTACAAACTACAGCCAAAAAGTTATCCAAAGTATTAATTTTTTCGTAATTAATAACTTTATGGCAAGTCATGGAAAAATAAAACCTTAATTACTCGAAAGCCATTACCATCGGATCGGTTATTAAAGGGTTGAATTTGCTGGAAATGGGCTCTGATTTAACCCCTCACACGATGTGTCGAATAACAGATCATCATATAGAGTTAAACTACATACTGTAGTCGATATGATATGATGATGGATAATGGACAAAGAAAAGTAGGTATTACCTTTTATTTTCAACACTCGTATTGGAAGGATATTGATCATTTTTTATATGAACGAGCGTCAAAACTTGAAGCATTTCCTTCGAATCACAGAATATACTTTTCTTTATTCATCGGGCCCTGACAGATCGCTTCCTTCCAACTGAGCACAATCGGTACACATTTTATCCCACAAGTAATCCATCTTAGATTCTGACAATGTAACCATTCACGTGCTGATTGAATAGGTTAAGAGCTATAATTTTATCATTGAGATCACTTGTGGGACTTATTGTAAGAACGGTGGAACAGTACAATGGACTCACTGTCCGTAGGTAGGAAGATTATGAAATTCGAAAACATAGGTAACTTAAATTATTTATTGCTTATTGAAGGGAACCAACACAGATTTTTATACAACACAGACAGGCCAGAATTTTATACTCTTTGGTGTGAATGTCGCAGTTAGTTGGTTAAAACAGACACTTAACTAACACCCTAGACCGTTAATTAAAGACCGAAGTTTAACCAAGTCACTAGCATTTTGATTTAAATAAAGCATCGTCGAAAACGTTTCATAATCTGTCTTACCGAAAGCCGGCGTGTTGGTTAAATAATGTAAAACAAGATGGCGTCACGACAACAGCTGATTACTTTCAAGAGTTCACTACTGATTTGCACAGCTTAAGTCAGGGCAAAACATTGCGGTAGCTTAGTTGAAGCTTAGTGAGCTTCGTGTTAGGTTGAACTTCTAAGAACAACAAAAAATACTTAAAACATAAACAATAATAATAATAATACCTTGGACACTATTTACACACATTGATCTAGCCCCCCAAACTAGGATTCCCTGTATCTTGGGTGCTAGACAACGATACACATACTTATATAGATAAATATTATACTTAGATAGATAAACAACCATGACTAGGGTACAAGTATCCGTTATCATCAAACAAATATTTGCCCCCACCGGGACTCGAACCCGGGACCCTTGGTTTCGTAGGCAGGGTCACTGCCGACTCGGCCATTCGGGTCGTCAAAACAATCAGTACGGATAAAATATTTTTTATGTGTACTTAAGTGTATTTATATTGTAGATGTCTTTTTGCCTAGGAACGTTTAGACAACTCCTTAAATGTTTCGTTTACTCACTTGTCTGAAGGAACTTTGGCGACATGGTTAAAAGTCGGTCTTTAATTAACGGTCTAGTCTAGGGTGTTAGTTAAGTGTCTGATTTAACTAACTAACTGCGACATGAACACCGTTCTTATCCATTTGTCGTGTCTGATAAACCCAAAATGGTATATGGTTACACCTCGTGGTCAATGTATCTTCTGGGATCGCGATTGTGTTTGTACGAATACCTATATACGGAATTAGCTGAGCTGGCATCAAAACTAATTTAGTGTGTATAAAGACCGGCCCAGTTCATTCAGTTTCATACCGTACCTATTTTTCTTTTTCACAACATCTTCATTTTGTCTCTTCACAGACCAACCAAGAGATCCAGACCCAGCAATGTGAAGAAAAGCATCCCGAAAGCCAAAATGACTACTCCAACCCCACAATCCCTCCTCGACATCTTCCAGTCCATTCTCGCAGCGTCAGGAAACTCCTCAGACAGTGGCTCCATCAATGAGACCCAGATACTCAAGGCTCTGAGGAAGCAGACGAGAGGTGGTAGTGGGGGTACCCTGGGTGATGTTATGAAAGTGGTGAATGATGCCAGTAACCAGTTTAACCTGTCACTTAGCCAGGACCAGGATGCGGGTTGTGGATACTGTGAGGGTGACTTCCGAGATGTGATTGAGGCGTATAATGGAATACATGGATATGTCAGTTTATTGGTGAGTCTTTTGTTGAGGATTTTTGCATGAAACTTTTGGCTAGCCTTTAGAGAGACGAAGGTTTCAGATGCTTTTGCTGATATTTTCTATGCTTTATTAGTGTATTTATAGATGATTTCAAAATATGTCAATTGAAGCCTTCTTCTTAGTTTCAAGCATTTGGGACCGTGGGGATGTGGGAGTATTATTCATTTCATTCATTCAAAGTTCATTGACATTGACCTTGAACTTGACCTTTCATGTATATTTCGCCCAACATTCTCAGTTTTGTTGTTTCGGAACAAAAAAACAGAATCAGGGTACCCCACTACCTAGGCAGTCTTGTGACTAGACTTAAGACCATTTTTTATGAGCCTGAGGCGCGGCGGGGCGCTGGCGACCACGCACTGCTGCGCACCGAGTGAGATGGAGCGACCGAGACCGACTAGCCTCGGCCGCTCCATCTCATCGGCCCGCAGCAGTGCGGGGGCATCGCCGCAGCCCTGTAGTAGCCGGAGCTAAGACAATTTCAAAATAACAATGCGATATAGGTCACTTTCGTAGCGAAAATCATGTAAACAAACCTCAAAAATTAAGTTACGAAAATTATTTTTTCTCAAAAACTGTGAATTACCGTTTTATGGGAGTGGTGTAAGGGGGAAAGGGGTACCCCCGCAATTTCAACCAAAAATGCATAAAAGGTCAATTTTAAGGTCAATTTCAAGGTCTATAATAATACCTTGGACATTATTTTATCTATGTGGTCCAATCTAGAGCAGAGGCAAAAAAAGACATCTTCTAAGTACTTATATGTAAATATCTACAGTAATGAAGTAATTTGAACTTTGAACTTGAACTCGAACTTTGGTCAAGGTCAATGACTTCGAGGTCAATGAGCTGTGAACGACATCGAGCGTCAAAATACGGCAAAACTGAGATTTTTCTGCGAAATATGGGTGAAAGGTCTAGGTCAAGGTCAATAACCTCGAGGTTGTAGCAACCACTACTAGCATTGAGACAGCCACCCGGCACACTGATGACTGGTGACTGAGTGAGTGGTGCAGGCGGTTCACTTCGATGTATGGCACCGCCCGCAACGAATAGGATAGCTAAATTTTGTACATAGTTAGAATTAATTGTGTTATTCTTTACATACTGGTATCAGGATCCCTAAACTGATGACTCCGACGTGATCATGGCGGAAGAAAAAATATAAATTATCGACGTGTCAGAAAACGCATCGAAACCACCTCCGTTCAAAGCCGAATTCCAACATTCTGGCTCGACAAACCCCGGTTATGGTTTGCCCAGTTTGAGGCCATATTACTCGGTCAGAAACTCGGCAATGAAAAAAATTACAGCCTCGTAGTGAGAAATTTAGTAAAAAAGTACGTTGAAACAAATAAGCGACATCATAATGTCCCCACCGAATAGCAAGAGATACGACGAAGTCAAAAGAAGATTATTATCAGTATATGAAGAATCTGGAATGCAGCAACTTTAAAAACTTCTTAACGACATGGAATTAGGAGACCAAAAACCCAGTCAGCTACTTCGCCGCATGAAAGATTTAGCGAAAGATAAGATACCAAACTCAACGTTGTAAACTTTAAACGATATCGAACGTCAAAAAATGGCAAAACCGAGAATTTTCTGCGAAATATACAAGAAAGGTCAAGTTCAAGGTCAAAGTCAATTGCCACGAGGTCAATGAACTTTGAACCACATCTAACGTTTAAAAAATGGCCAATTTCGTCGTTTCCGCCCGCGGACTCCATCGTCCCCAAGGTCCCAAATGTTTGAAATGGCTATAAAATAAAATTATAACTCGAAAACTAATTATTTCCGACGGTTCGCGTATTTTGAAATAATAAAGCTTAAAAAATCAGCAAAATAATCTGAAACCCTCGTCTTTCAAAGTCCTTCCATACGTTTAAATAGAAGAGAGCCTGTGGTCAAGTGGTCATAAGCGCTCTTCTCTGTGCCGCAGGGAGTGCGGTTCATATGTTTGAATGAAATAACAAATGAATCGTTTAATTCGTACTAACAAGGCATATGACAAAATTAAATAGATATAATTTAAAATAGGAAATATTAAACTGCACATCAATTATACCTACTGATTTGCACAGCAAATAAACAGATTTTCACAGCTAATATCAGGGCAGGGAATACTGCGGTAGCTTAAGTGAAGGGTAAAGGGGGTGAGCGAAGTGAAGCCCCCTTTATCCTTCGAATTAGGTTGAACAAGTAAGAACAACAAAAATACTTAAAAATAAAAAGTGTTTTTGCTGATCCTTTTTTGCTCTGAAAATCAGTATTTTGATGTGCGATTAAATACTAGCCATTTAAAATTATATAATGATGGCTTCAGTAATTACTGGAATTAAATCGGAGGTATTGAAATACCTAGAATAGAATCAAAGGATGACGCATTTTTTCATTGCGCCAGGAAACAATACCACCTCCTACTATATTATGAACGTCATTAGTTCATTACGATATACTCTCTACGAATGAAACTATGTCCTTGATGTTCTCTAACATTACCAAACTATATATTCTCCTAACTCCTAATGTGGTTATATTCACTTCTGCTGAATTCGACAACGATCTATGATAATGTTAACGAATGTGATTAATTCCTTCCATCCTGAGAGAACGCACTTCCCCTATTCACATCAACGTAATTGCATCACATAAAATGTATTCAAAGAATTCTTTGTTAAAATGAATTCAACTTGGTCGTTATTAACATCAAATAAAATACCGTAGCATTTCTGGATTTCTTGGGCGGTTCTATTAAATTGAATTCATTATTTATTAGTCTGGAATGTAACAAATAGACTTGGAGAGGAGTTTAATATTGAGGAAAGATTGTTGATGGCGCATTGACCGCCCGTCTTGTTTTTTCTTTCGCGCATGATTAATGTTTTATATACTCTTTATATAAAGCGCTACGCAGACAGAAGACGGCGTAAGGCATAAGGCGTAAGGTACGTTTGATCTTCGCCGCGTTCTGTTTGCGAACGCGGCGAAGATCAAACGTACCTTACGACTTTCTGTCTGCGTAGCGCCTAACAGCTCCGTGGTCTTATGGGTTTCACCCTTGCTTCTCACAAAGGAGATGCAGGTTCGATTCCCGACCATGTACCAATGAGATAATTAATTTATCTTCAGTACATTATCAGACGTTCAGTGGTTTGGATGACACGTAAAGCTGTAGGTAGCGGCTACTATAGCTACGTGGTAGTGGTCATAATACCCCTCCACCAACCCGCACTGAGCCAGCGTGGTGGAGTATGGCTTTATCTTACTCGTATCCGAGTAAAGGCCTATGCCTCTCTTTATGGGTAGAGGACATTCTTTCAGGCTTTTTTTTAAATGATGTCGTAGGTAGGTAACGCCAATTTTGTTGCCCACTGCCGCCTAGAGCCGTTGCGGCACATGGGTACAAAAGTTTTATCTAGAACTTGACCCTAATGAGGGTAGGAAAAAAATAATATTAGGTCCTTACATATGAAATTGGCGTTTCGCCGTACTGGCCACTTTGATTTCAAATATCTCCTCTATGGTTAGGAATTCCGAATTCAAATTTATACAGCTATTTACCCATATGTATTTGTGTTTCTAAAATTATAATTCATTTGTTTTTTTTCTTGCGTCACTCAGCTTACAAAATGGAAAACTTGAAATATCGCGTTATTTACGAGTATGAGTTCTACCGTGGCACCAGTGCTGCAGAATCGGCTCGAAGGATTAATGATGTGTATGGCGACGGTGCCGCAATAGAAAACACAGTGCGTTTTTGGTTCCAACGTTTTTTTCTGGGAATTTCGACCTGCAGAACAAGCCCCGTGGACGGCCGGAGACCAAAGTTGATAATGAAGAATTGAAGGCTATTGTGGAAGCGGATCCATCGCAAACCACGTCCGAGTTAGCTGCAGGCTGCGGTGTTAGTGATAAAACTGTTTTAATCCACTTGAAGCAAATTGGGAAGGTGAAAAAGCTTGAAAGGTGGGTACCTCACGAACTGAGTGAAGCAAATCAACAAACGCGCGTTGACTGCTGCGTTGCATTACTCACCCGGCACAATAATGAAAGGATTTTAAATCGAATCATTACCTGTGATGAAAAGTGGATCCTGTACGATAATCGGAAACGCTCATCGCAATGGCTGAACCCTGCTGAACCAGCCAAACCATGCCCCAAGCGAAAATTTACTCCAAAAAAGTTACTTGTGAGCGTTTGGTGGACTAGTGCTGGTGTCGTTCACTACAGCTTTCTTAAATCTGGCCAAACGATTACGGCAGATGTCTATCGTCAGCAACTGCAAATCTTGATGGAAAAGCTAGCTGCTAAACAACCGAGGCTGGTCAATCGCTCTAGGCCACTGCTGCTTCATGATAATGCTAGACCACACGCTGCACAACAGCCGGCTACCATATTAGAGGAGCTTCCATTGGAATGTCTAAGACATCCACCGTACTCTCCGGACCTTGCTCCAACAGATTACCATTTTTTTCGAAATTTGGATAACTTCTTGAAAGGGGAAAAATTCAACTCCGATGGGGCAGTCCAAACCACCTTCATGAATGAATGAATGAATGAATGGTGCTTCTCCAGCCAGGGTTCTAAACCTGTTCCGGTCTTTCGGCCGGCATACCAGAGGGCACAAGTTTTGAGGGGGGGCGGAATGACCTGCTCTGTAGGAAGGGAAGGATAGTGAATTCAATCGACTGACTCTTCAGCCTGAAGCCAATATAGGATATGTGGAATGGGGAGGATGTGGGATTTGGAGAGCAGCTGTTGTTTTCTTCAAGTTCTTGTTTTCCTTCTATTTCCAGTTATTGTTAATAGTTGAGTTTCCTGAGTCGTGTTCGTTTGGGTTATCCGGTAAGTTCCCAGTTTCGCTTTTGCTGTCTGTTTCTGGGATACGGTATATTTGCCTCTAGGCCATCCTGACTTCGTCCCTGTTGTGTGATGATTCTGTCCAGTAACTGTGTTCTTCACCGTAGTATTTGATGTCATGCTTAAGGAAATCTTTCCAGGTGTATATAAGTCGGCCGACTTTCTTCTTCCTTGCTTCGTATTTGAATGGAGCGTGTAGTAAGTGCTGTTGTGGGCGTCGCAGAATATGTATAGTAACACATCCCGTGGTTTTTGATTCATTTGGTTATCGTTTTGCCCTGTAGTCAGTCATGAATTTTGTGGTATCTTGGATAGCTTCTGGCGTTCTCAAACATGTCTCTGAGGATCAGGCGTTCATATACTGACTGTCAACTGTTTGCTTTAGTGAGGGTTGCCGCTTTTTGTCCGTATTTTATAAACAGTGCAATGACCATTTGGTAAATCAGGCGCACTATATTTCAGTCCATGTTGGATTTCTTTATAAAATGCATTAGGGCCTTGGAATTGCATATGGCTTGCCGGCACCTCTTTTTTATTGTGTCCTATGTCCTGCCGTAATATATGTGCCGAGATATTTGATTTCGTTTACGGTTCGTATTGGAACTACGTCCAATTCACTGGTTGTTTATGGGGTCTCTTATAAGAATTTTCGTCTTTCTACTTTTAAGTTTGCCATGAGCAGTTCTCCGATGATATTTAATTATTCACTTTTAGCTACTCCGCGGCATAGCAGCGCTGCGTATAAACGCTCTTTCAGGTTGCGGGCGGGCGGTCCGACTCTGGAACGCACCTCTTTGCACTATAAGAGACATTCCGACTCTTTTTTCTTTTAAGAAACATATCAAAGAGCTCTACCTGTCTCTTTCGTAAAAGTTATTGTATTTATTTTATTATATGTAAGGTTTATGTATATATCGGTAATTATTTCGTATTTGCTATCTGTATTTTACAGATATTTTAATTTATTCCTAGGCATTTTAGTTATAGTAATTATTGTGCACTGCCTACCCTTTTATGATAGCAATTCCAGTAATGCTTTGTTTTGCTGGAAGAAAGTTCATTTGCATTTTCTTTTGATGTAACTTTTAAAATATTTGTGTGCAATATTGTGAAGGAGGTTTATTCCTATAATTCCCTTTTTCCTGTATTTCTTTATAGCGTCTTGTCCGATGCGAGCATACAGATACCAGAGATAGTGTTTTGACATATGTATCATGTTTGTTTCCTGTATATAGGCTATGTGTATGTTTTTGTTAGTCAATTCCGCGTCAATGTTGAGTCTTTTAGTTATTTCGGCGCATCCTCTAACCTTCCAAGTAGCAATGCGCATACGCTCGCATGTGACTTGTGGTTTAAATATGGGGCTGTTTCGTATCATCGTATATCCGGTGTTGTCTGGGATGTCTTCTGTTGATGTTATGGTTGACCCTGAGGAGGTCATGGATGTTGCATTAAGTATCGGGGAAAGTATGGTGTTATCAGTTTGGTTATCGGTTGCTTGATCCGTGGATAAATTTGGCGATTCAAGCAAGTAAACGCTGTCGTAGTGGTGTCCTGTGACGTTGAGGTTGATAGATTTCACTGCATCCGCTGGATTCTTGGACGTGAATGTGAGCGATGGTGTATTTTGCTGGTGGATTGTTGCTTTAAGTAGAAAGTATTCGGCAGCTGGTATTATAATCTCCTCTCCAGCCCAAGTACCGTAATTGCGTAGATTTTCAGTGTTGAGTTGTTAAGGATTTCAGGCTCAGTGATTGCGAGCTTTGTTCTGTTCATCGCCGTTTTCTTCTACATATTTAACTAGGTCCTTACGAATGTGAGTGTGGTTGCATGTTAATTGACATAGGTGATTAATTTGGTCAGCAATTGCGGTGAATAGGCAGTTACCATCTTAGCGTTGGTAAGGCTTCCATTAGGTTATCTTCTTGGTATGTTGTTGAAAGAAAGAACTTAGAGATAGCGTGATTTATTTGAACTACTTTTGTCTACGATTAACAGATCGTACGGGTTGCGATTGTCAAAGGTTGTGCGTATCTTCGTGCACCCTTATTCTCGGTAGAGAGCCGCTTAGGACAAAAAGTCTCCGATTTTATTGTTGTTATTGTTCATCAGTGGAAGTCTTTTGTTAATTGCCTGTTTTCTGGAAGATGGTGAAATGATCCTTTTATGATGTGCAATTGTTGGCTGTTTCTCGCTATTTCTCAGAATATACAGTTATATAGTAGACGGGCTTGCATTATTGTTTTATTTTTGTGGGCTTGTCGGACCGGATAAAGTTAGAAATGGTTAAGTTTTGTTTTACTGTTATTGGGTAGGTTCCTGCCTAGTTTTGTATTTAGGTATACCTATCTCCTACCTACTAGTACGGCACTGTGAATGTGGAATAGTTTGGAGTTGGCGTAGTAATTTGAAGCGAGCGTGGTATCTATTTATGAAGTGGTATTTAGCATTACGAAGGGGGTTACCTGCCAGATATAGAGTTTGTTTTGCCTTTTGATCTGAGTTAGGGCTATCATAATCGCAGCGATCTCACCAGGTTGTTGCTCAGCTAGTGAGACTCATTGCACTGATATCACCTACTTCAATTCACTTCATTAGTGCATATTAGTTAGGTCCGTGACTCGGGTCGAGGTTCAGTCCGTGAACAAGGCCCTAAAGATGAAGTACCCGGTTGTATCTGACCCGGCGGAGGGGGATGCATGTGTTTGTGGCGTGTAAGTGTATGTGTCGGTACGGTAAGTATCAAAGTCATTGGTCATCTTATCTTGAGTTGTGCATTTTGGGTAGGCCGGGGGAAGGTGTTTAGATTTACCGCTATCATATTATCTGTTTTTGGGGCGGGTGGAACTTGAGGGTTCTTTGGTAGTCGCGCTGTATTTTGGTATGGGAAAAGTGAGATGCTGCGATGTAGATTTGACTGGTTGTTGATAGGTTATTGATTAAGTTTTGGTGCTCTATTATGTATGCGCTGTCGTAGTGGCTGTCGGAAAAGGTCAAGTTGATAGTTCCGACTGAGTTATATTCTTGTTGGGGGCTATATACGATTGATGGGCCATTTTGTTGATGGATCGCTACACTTATTACGTAGAACTCCGCGGCTGCTATGATAATTTCTTCACCTCCCCACGTGCCCTGTATGTGGAGATTTTTTATGTGCTCAGTGAAAGCTTCTGCGTTTGGTGCGTCGATCGCAAGTTTGTTGCGTGGATAATTGCTGTTAGCTTCCACGTATCTAGCTAGGTCGCTTCTGATGTGGGTATGGTTGAATGTCGCTCCAAACAGATGGTTGATTTGGTCTGCAATTGCATGGAACAGGCAGTTTCCATCTCTGGGCATTGGTAGAGTTTCCATTGTGAGATATTACTACAGGAGAAAGCCTCGTGGTATTTTAGCTAATATGAATGTGTGTGTGTGTGGGTTGTTTCTAAGAGGTTACGGCCGGTATGATGAGACGCTGTTTGGCTTTTTACGATCTATTTTTATTCAAATGTTTCCCGGTATTTCCAAGATGGGCTGACACCATAGAATGGGTGCCAGATGTGTGAGGGAACGTTGTGAGCCTTTTGTGCTTCGAAGCTTTTTCAATTGTTCCTAAATAGCAGTCAATTGTTTTGTCTAGTTTCTGGGAGTTTGGTGAGATGGCCTTTTTATGGCATGCACTTGTTTAGTTTTTGTTTATTGTCGGGTTTAGTATATTTGCAGATTAGCTACATAAAAATAATTCTAGGATTGTTAAGTTTTGGGTTGGCTTATTCACAGAGTTTCAGGGTTTAGTGGATGGTTATTGTTAATGACTGTTTTGAATGGTCTTTCGAAGATGAGGAGAAAATAAATCTCGAGGAGAATTATCTCGAATTAATTTTCAGGCAAAGCAATATAAGTATATGTAGCTATAATAATGTTTTATTAGTTGATTTTGATATTGCGTAGGTAGGGAATTGTTATATCCTGCCTATGGCGCACCTGTAAATGTGATTATGCCTTAGTCTATCAATGATGTCCTAATCGGAATGATCTCACCAGGTTGGTGTGTTTAGCGGCGGTGGTGGTGGAGGCAGTAGCGTTCAGGGTGTGTTGCGTAGGCGTCGCTCGCTGCCGGCCTGTCGCTGCGTGGCTCAGACGTGCACCTGGCCTAGAATAAATTATAGGGCTTGCACAGATGGGATGCCTAAGAGTATCGCGCAGTTCTCTGGGCATTCATTACACTTGACCGCTCTAGTATCATCACAATCACTGAAATGCGTGGTATTGCACTGATGGGGTGCCTAGATGGATCGCGCACATTCCCCAGGTAACCCTTACAGTAACACGCGGTATAAGCCAGCCTATAAGCCAGGCTCGTTTTCGGGCCTCCGGAGGCAGAACAAAAGGCGCGCGCCGGGGATGAAAACTATTGTTTGTTTAAATGCGTTTGGGAGATCTCGGGGGGACACGTCCGATGGGGCAGTCCAAACCGCCTTCAAATTTTTTATTGATTCCCGTCCGAATGTTTTTTTTAGTAAAGGGATCGAAGAACTACCTATGAGATGGCAAAAGTGTGTAGATAGCAATGATACATACTTTGATTAAATAAAAATATTATATTAAAAATAAAACGACTTTATGTTCCTCCCATGCAAAACGACCTAATATAATGAAACTGGTCAAGTGCGAGTAGGACGTCGGACCCGCACACGAAGGGTTCCATACAGTACACGGAGAAACGTAAAACGACAGAGTTTTTAGGAGTATACCTTTTAATTCCTAATAATAAATGAAATATTAAATACTAGGTAGGACTATATTCAAGGCCGAATATCGAAACATTGAAAAAGAGTTTTGTGTATGTAGTATGTAAGTATTGAATTATGAACTCAAATAAACGAAACTCTTTGCTCATTGAAACCGGAAGTAGATATAGAAATTGAGTAATTTATTTACAGAATAAAATGAAATGTGATAAAAACTAATATTATTTATCATAATTGGAATGAGCAATTATTAATTTTAAAATAACTAATAACTAAGCACAAAACGCAATAATAATAATAATAATTCTTTATTGCACAGAAAACACAATGGAAAAAATACAACGAACAATATGCAAAGGTGAGCTTATTTCTAAAAAGAAATTTCTTACAGCTAACCTGTGAGGAAAGGAAAAAATATTTATAGAGAGGTAGTCCTAGTGTACAATTAAGATTTAAAAGAAAGAAATAAAGTCAATATACTATCAGATAAATCACAATACATCCTACACAAACTATAAAATAAATTAATAGAATACAATAAATACATAGATACACATACATACTATAAGATACCCACTATGCGGAAGAGAGGAGATGCTGTTTCAACTTTTTCTTAAAAGAGAACAAGGATGTGCAATCCCTAATAGCGCAAGGAAGTGCATTCCACAAACGTATTGCCCTTAACCTAAACGAGTGCTCGTAAGCAACAGTGTTGTGCTGAGGAATTGACAAAAGTGACACCGTGTGAGATCTCCGAAGTCTATCCCCAGAGAAAAGAAACTCAAAATGTTCACGAAGATATGCGGGATAGCGCGGATTTCTCAAAATATTGAAGAGGAAGGAGAGAATGTGCATATCACGACGAAGTCGGATCGGGAGCCAGCCTAATTCCCTGCGATATTGGGACACGTGATCGTACTTGCGGAGACCGAAGATAAACCGAATCCCGAGATTTTGAAGTCGCTCGAGTTTGTTCAGTAGATCTTCGTTCGCGCTGGCCCAGCAAACAGCGGCGTAGCCGTCAAGGGCTCCAGGAAGGCACGATTTGGGACTTTCAATCTGTAGGTATAGGCGGTTATTAGGTAACTTGGTTGTTGTTCCTATATCCACATAGATTGGTAGTATTGTAAGCTATATGTCTATTGCTGGTAGTAGATAGACAGATATTGAATTGAAAATTGCATTGAATTACCAGTTAGTCAATCTATTAGTGGTCTAGTAATGCTATTGAATGAATGTTTTGGTTAACATAGGTAGTTACATCTATTGATAGCAGGCTATTACATTGTTTTCAGTTTATAGCAATTTATAACTTGAACTAATATTGACTATCTGTGTGTGTTATAATGATAAAGGGAAACTAAATTGTATTTACAGAATTTATATAGATATAAAACTCGGTTCCTATTGTTTAAGGAAAACAACATTGTTTAAGTTGTGGTTTAGGGTTCCCTCGTTTGGGTTGTAGACTGGAGGGTCCAATAAAATTGAGTTACTGCAAATTGTGAGTAAGTATCGTTCCGATCATGTCGTTATCTGAAATCCAGAAGGGTGTTTCTAAGGAACTCAGATGGTTTTCCTCCGCACACGGTCTGATAGACCGTTTAGATAGGCATGATGTGGTATTGGAGCGGTCTATGGACGTTAAGGAACGTTACAATAGGGTGCTCGAATTGTCCGCGCAGGCGGAATCAGTTGATGGTTGCGCACCTGACAGGCTGTCACGGTTGATAGGGGATGTCGACCAATGTATGGAGATGGCAGCTGCTATCACGCAGAAGGCTGCGGACATACGTAGACAGCGCGAGTCCAGCCATGGTGGTGACATTGAAGCACCTCTGCCGCTTCAGGGATCGGGGTCCAGGTTACCTGCCATAACTATGCCTACTTTTGACGGCGTGTCCGGTGAATGGATGAGCTTCATCAATCTGTTCGACAGTTTGGTGCACATGCGATCGGACATTACCAAGTCTGTCAAGATGGCTCAGCTGGTGGCAGCATTGAGGGGTGAGCCTAGAGAGCTGGTCGCTCATTTGACAGTTACGGAGGGTAACTATGAAACGGCCAGGCAATTGTTGGTCAGACGTTACCATAACAAACGGAGGTTGGCCGATGCCCAACTGAACCGTTTGTTTAGTATCCCGGTTGTGAACAAGGTCGGGGCCATACAGACGGAGGTTTTGAACCCATTGTTGTCCGTCACCAAGGCTCTAGAGAATCTTGGACTTCCGGTTGGTGAATGGTCGTACCTACTGTTGTACATTGTACTTTCCCGCCTACCCGCTGACGTGCAGACTCGTTTCGAACAGTCTCACGGGAGGTCGGCCGAGGACCTGCCCGCCTTCTCCGACTTGGTCGGATTCTTGGAAGAGGAGGCTCGACGGGCAGAGAATTTGGGGTTGACGGTCACCCATCCTTCGGAGCCACAGAGAGCTGCCGGGAGCGCTGTGAGTAGGGGCCCTCCGACGAGGAAGGACCGCACCAACCGGCAGTCGTATGGGACTGTGAGTGAATTGACCCCACATGGTGAGACCTGCCCATGTTGTAGGCAGATTGGCCATGCTGTGGCCAATTGCAATAAGTTCGGGGAACTTAGGGTTCAGGGACGGCGCCGGATGGCCAAGCAGCGGAGCTGGTGTTTCCTGTGCCTCGGGCCACACATGGCTAGGGACTGCACGCGCACACAAATGTGCGGATATTGTGGTGGGCCCCACAACAATCTGTTGTGCATGAACCGGTCCGGCCAACAGCCTCCACAGGGCCGTACCCAGGGTGACACGGCATGGGGCCCTGAGAATTCGTTTGCGACTCGGAGCGCAACTCAGGGGCCAACGTCCCCACGTGCACAGGGCAGTACCAGGGTGCAGGGCCGCACTCAGGACCATTACATGGGGGACCCTGAGTTTTCGGTTGCGACTCAGCATCCGACCCAGCGGGACATTGGGTGTGTTGAGCAGGCCGTAACGGGCGGGTGTCATGGGACACCTTCGAGCTATGCGGGTGCGGTTCGGACGCCGCCTCAGTTGTCGCCCCGCTCGTCGCCTCGTCCTCGTCGGTCACATGTGATGTCCCCCCCGCTCATGGAGCGGCCACGGTTGAATTCACGCCCACCCCCCTTTACGGGGAATCGTAGGTTGGGAATGGAACCGGCGCGTGGGCCATTTGTACAATGGGACCCTCTGGCGTATAGCTGCATACCTGATCGGTTACAGGCACAGTGGGGCCCCGGGGGTCCTCGCTAGGAATTTGCGGCCCAACCATTTGTTGCCCCCCCAACCGGAGACGGTGGTGTTACCGATCGCCTCTGTGCTTGTTTGGGATTTGGTGGGCAACCCAACATACGTTCGCGCCCTATTAGATTCTGGAGCTCAGGGCTGCATTGTATCGAATGATTTAGCAAAATGGTTGGGCCTCAAGGTAAATAGGTATAATAAATCAATACGGGGCGTGGGGAATGTTACGGTTACGAATGTAGTTGGTCAATCGGTGATCACGTTCTCTCCACGTTATGACATTTTGACAAAAACATCCGTGCAAGCTTTAGTAATGACGCATGTCATGGGCAGACACCCCTTGGTGAAGTTGAATCCGGCCGTTCGATTCCTGACATCAGGACTCAAGTTGGCGGATCCCGATTTTGACACTCCAGTCCCGGTCGACCTGCTACTGGGAGCAGACGTTCTGGGTAGGTTTCTGTTGTCGGATCAGCGAGTTCTTCAGCCGGACGGGTTGATTGCTGTGGATACTAAGTTTGGTCACGTGATCATGGGTCCGGCATTGCCAATGGTTAGGCCTGCCGAGTCAGATGGCATACTTATTGGCTCAGCGTTGTCAGACGTTATCCAACGCTTCTGGGAGATAGAGGAACCTCCCACCGTTCGTCGAGTCGACGCAGACGAAGAAGAGTGCGAGTTGTTTTACCAGAATAGTACTGGTCGCCTTCGTTCTGGTCGTTTTGTAACTCGACTGCCTTTCAGGGCCGATCGACCGCCACTAGGAGAAGATGGCTGAGACGAGATTGATGTCGATGGAGCGTAGGATGACAAGGGACGCCGTATTTAAACAAAAATATGTTGATTTCATGAGGGAGTATGAGTCGTTAGGACACATGTCGGTATCGGGTGTGGACTGGAGATCTGAGGATCATTGTTTCCTTCCACACCATGCCGTCCTACGAACCCCTACCGGCAAGATTCGAGTTGTTTTTGATGGGTCAGCACCTACCTCGAACGGGATGTCCCTGAATCAGTGTCTACATTCGGGACCCAAGTTGAGTCGTGATATTTCGGATATTCTCACGAGCTTTCGGAGGCACCAGATTGTATTTGTCGCAGACATTCGGATGATGTTTAGGCAAACGGTCATTCATCCGGCTGACAGAAGGTATCAGTTGATACTTTGGCGTGAGTCCACGGCCGAGCCAGTCAAGGTCTATGAGTTAAACACGAACACGTATGGGTTACGGTCTAGCCCGTATTTGGCGATGCGTACCCTGCGGGAGTTGGCGTCGCGTGACCGTGTGAGCTATCCTAGAGCCGCCGCTATCCTGGAGCAAGATTTGTACGTCGATGACGTCTGCACAGGGGCAGCCAGTGTAGAGGAAGCTCTGGACCGACGTGACGAGCTCATTCAATTGCTGGAACGAGGCGGCTATGAACTACGTAAGTGGATGTCCAACTCCCCTGAGTTGATGGCTGGTCTCCCAGATGAGTTTCAACAAGACCCGCACGTTTTTGAGAATCCTGACAACCCTAACATGTTGTCAGTACTTGGAATTCAGTTCCGGCCCGTCCATGATGAGTTTACCTATCGGGTGGTTTTAGAAACACCGAAGGCCTGGACGAAGCGGTCAGTACTGTCAACGATTGCGAGAACGTTCGACCCGAATGGATGGATTTCTCCAGTCACCTTTGCTCTCAAATGTTTTATGCAAAGGCTATGGGCGGCTCAGTTGACCTGGGACACCCACCTCTCAGGTGATTTGTTGACTGATTGGACGCGAATGTTCACCTCGCTATCGTACATAAATAATGTATCGCTGCCGAGGAAATTGGTCCCTGCTGGGGATTACAGGGCAACCCTTCACGGGTTTTGTGATGCCTCTGAACGAGGGTTTGCGGCAGCGGTTTATTTGCGAACCGTCACCTCCACCGGGGAGGTCGACGTGCGTTTGGTTTTGGCAAAAAGCAAGGTAGCGCCTATTCGGACAAGGATGACGATTCCAAAACTGGAACTGTCCGGGGCTGCTCTTTTGACCAAACTTTTGAATCACACTCTAACAGTGTTGCGTGGGTCAGTGGTTTTGGAGGATACGGTGTACGCTTGGACGGACAGTTAGATTGTTTTGTGCTGGCTGAAGGCTTCGGTCCATAACTTAGAGGTTTTTGTTGCGAACCGTGTCTCCCAGATTGTGTCGTCTGAGGTCCCACTGACCTGGAGACATGTACCAGGAGAATTGAACCCGTCTGATTGTGCATCCAGGGGATGTCAGGCTCCTGAACTCGTTAGACACCATTTGTGGTGGGGACCACCCTGGCTTGCCAAGAGAGAATCGGACTGGCCCCACAGCAATGTAGTAGTATCTTCGGATCATGGCCCCAGAGCGGCCGTGCATGTTACCCAGAAGGCTGAGGACCCTGACGCCGGGCTTCTGCTGGACCGGTATAGCTCACTTGATAAGTTGATAAACGTGTCCACTTGGATTAGGAGATTCGCTCGAAATTGTCGTACTCCTCGCGATCAGCGAACGTTGAACCCTATTCTGACTCCGGCAGAGCGAAACGAGTCGCTATTGAATTTGGTCCGGTTGGTACAGTCCTCGAAGTTTGGGGCAGAATTGGAGATTATACGAAGTGGACGTTCGAAATTGAAGGGAGCCGTCGCGCGTCTCAACCCCTTTGTTGATTCGACCGGGTTACTTCGGGTAGGAGGAAGATTGCGCAATGCAAATCTGTCGTATTTGGCTCGTCACCCACTTCTGCTCCCCAAGGGGGGACAGTTAGTTGAATTGCTGGTGACTGATCGTCATATTAAAAACGCGCATGCCGGCTGTAACGCGTTGTTGGCCACGCTCCAGCGGGAGTTTTGGATCTTATCTGCCCGCCGTGTCATACGGAACATCGTGTTTCGGTGCATGCCTTGTTATCGACTTAAGGCTGCCACGATGCAACCTCTCATGGGGGACTTGCCCCCTGATCGTGTGAATGAGGTCAGACCGTTTTCAGGTGTTGGTACGGATTTTGCAGGACCGTTTATGGTGAAGAGTTCACGATTGCGTACCGCTAGGCAATACAAGGCGTACCTATGTGTGTTTGTTTGTTTATCCACCAAGGCGGTACATCTCGAGCTCGTTGCTGATCTCTCGACAGAGGCTTTCATTGCTTGTTTGGATAGGTTTGTTTCTCGAAGGGGACTTCCAACTTTGATCCGCTCTGATAACGGCACTAACTACATCGGTGCGGAACGATACTTACGAGAGATAGTCAACTTTTTGAATGTAAATAAAGTGGATATTGGAACGGCCCTCTCCCTTTGGGGTATACAGTGGACCTTCAGCCCACCGATTTGCCCCCACTGGGGTGGGATTTTTGAGGCCGTAGTTAAGTCAGCTAAGACGCACTTGGGGCGTATAGTAGGTCAGACCGCGCTGACTTTTGAGGAGCTCGCGACATTGTTTTGTAAGATCGAGGCCGTTCTCAATTCGCGACCGTTGTGTCCGCTCAGCTCGGATCCAAATGACCTGGAGGCTCTGACCCCAGGCCATTTCTTGATAGGACAGCCACTTAACGCGTTGCCCGAGCACCCCTTCGAGGGAGTGAAATTGTATCGGTTGTCAAGGTATCAGATGTTGCAGCAGTTTACTCAGAATTTCTGGAAGCGTTGGTCGCTCGAATATCTGCATATCTTACAACAGCGCCTTAAGTGGACTGACAAAACTAGCCCCCCTAGTGTTGGTGACCTCGTTCTGGTTAAGGATGCTAACCTACCGCCACTACGTTGGCGCAGGGGGCGCATTGTTAACTTGTTCCCTGGCAAGGACGGGACCCCCCGGTCTGCAGAGGTTCTAGTAGGAGGCTCGGTTCTAAAACGAGCGGTAGCAACGTTGTCTCGGCTGCCCGTAGATTAGGGGACAGGTGGGTGCCTGTCCGGGCGGGTGACTGTTCGATTCCAAATCGATATTCGATCTATGGTTTCTGAGCGGCCATTTTGAATTTGACGTTAGCTGCCAACCTAGCAGTTTTTTGATAACTGACGGACGAAAGCCCTCGCAATGTAAACGCGTTTTGGTTAGGGTATTGAAATTAAATCGCAGGCCATCTGGAATGTATTCGGGTTTCCCTCAGGATTGTTAATATAGCTGAGTGTGTTATTGTTTCTCGAACCAGATAAAGTTCGCATTTTCGTGCCCGATTGTTTTTACCACGTAACATAACCTGTGTTGGAACACTGTGCTCATTGAAACTGGCCCGCCAGTCATACCTGGTTGGCTGAAGAACTGCCTAGGGTGCACCCGGGCCTTGCAGAGAGACAGGAGGTTGACGGGACCGAAGCACAGACCAGGTTAGATCGACCCCAATTAACTTCAGCTCGGTGAACCGCCGACGTTCACACTTCTTGGCAACTGATCGTTACGCTACCTCGTAGCTGATGGGCCCCTACGAGGTCATTAGGTGCTGAGAAGCCTGAACAGAGTACACTGAATAGCATCTGAGAGCAGATATTGTCATCACCTACAGCCTTGGACGAGATTTCTAGAATAGCTTTCTTTACTGCGCCAACTCCGACAGACCTGAGGTTGAAAGGTAAGCAACTGGATGTCGTTCTGGTACGCAAGTTACGAAGGGTAGCATCCTTGACACAGGGGTCCATCACGACAGGGGAGACAGCAAAGAATTTGTTGAGACCATTGAGGTCGACACTACCGGCAACTGCGTCCTGGGACTTACCAACACCAAGGGTCTTCAGGAACTTCCAAACCTGTGCAGGAGAGTAACTCTCGATACTCTCGTAGATGTGGCGGCGTTTGGCATCTCGACAAAGACGGGTGCACCGATTACGGAGACGTTTGTATATAAGGAGATTATCGTCCGTCGGATCCTTCTTATATCTACATTTGGCACGGTTTCTCTGGGCCATCAGACCCTTGATGGTGTCGGTAAGCCAAGGCGCAGGGAGATGTTTGACCCTAACTTTTTTGACAGGAGCATGTTTGTCGAACAAACTTAAGACAATCGAGTTGAAATGCTGGACTTTGTCATCAACGGTCTCACTACAGACGACAGGAGACCAGTCTATGGAAGCGGCGTCAGACTTAAGGGAGCTGAGATCCATACCCTTGAAACTGCGAATATCCATGAATTTTGCTGCGCGCTTGGGAGGCCTTAACTTGAACGAGAGATAAATCAAATCGTGAAAGGAGAAGGGGGCATTAAGTTGGCCATGCGTAGCAACCTTGGATATGTTAGAAACAATCATAAGATCTAGAAGAGAGGGGGTGCAGTGGGGCTGGAAGTGAGTTGCACTCAAGGGAAGAATATTTAAATTTAGGGAGCTGATGATAGACTGGAGTTTGGCTGAGCGAACATCATTTTTAAGTAAACAGGTATTGAAATCACCTAGGATAACTGTGTCACTGTAAAGAGGAGATAGATCATTAAGAATGCTTTCAAAAGAATCAAAGTAGTCGATGAGTAGAGAGGGGCTATAGAAGATACCCAGAAGGACCTTATTGTGATGCAGGCATAACTCGAGAAAGAGGTGTTCAGCGGATCCAGAGTACAGACTAGGTGAGTGGCTGATGACTTTGCAAGAAATGTTGGAACGAAGGTAAATAGCAATACCGCCACCAGCCTTACCTGTCCTATCATTCCGATAGAGCCTGTACCCCGGCAGAGCATACAAGGTAGATGGAAGAAAGGGTTTAAGAAATGATTCGGAGATCAGAATACCATGAATGCTCTGATCGCTGAAGGAGTCGATAAGGTCGGCATGACTGGAATGAATGCTCTGAGCATTTATGTGAACGACATTGAAGTTCCTACCGAGGTTGGAAAACACACGTTTGAGGGCAATAGGCAAAACGTCGTTCGTGGACGGCAATCCACTTCCCACGCTATCGGAATCTTCACTATCGGAGCAGGAGAAGTAACTATCACTAAAGTCGTAGGTATTCATATCCGCAATTAATAGTTATTTGTGTCACAAGGGAGCAAAATTATGTATTTACGGCGAGGGCGGTACATTGAATCTAGAGTGAAGGGAAGGATCCTACGATTGAATCCTGAGCGTAACGAAGGATTCAAGCGTTAACGCCCATGACGAAAATAATTTTGCTCCTGAGTGACACATACAACTTTTCACACCGACTATGAGGAAAATTTTAATTAAATGCTCTAAAAAAAAAACTATACTTTGAATTATACTTTCACCACTTTTACAGTAGTTAATCGAACAACGTAAACAATATTTTTGTTTTATAATAGCGGTTTGTGAAGGATAAGGGAAAGGTCACCATAGATAAAATATTCCTGTGTACATTTACTAATGTGTAAAAATAATCGAATCGAATGTTACAATGGTTTCGGATATTAATATTCATTATATATCACAATAACAGTCATCGATAGTTTTGATTTCAGTAAAACAAATAATTTATTGTGACATATTTTTTTAATATTACGAAGAATTCATAAATTTTCATGTAACGTTGTTAAAGTTAAAACTTGAAACATGTTCGTTTTTAATCGACTGCGTCATCGTAGTCGATTGTAATGTAATTTCATAAGTACATTCGATTATTTTTATCTGTTTTCAATTGGCACATTGCGTATATGCTACATGCCAAAGTATAAATTAAAAAAGTAGCTTGAACAAAAAAGTATGCTTTTGCTCCCTCTCGTCGTGAAGCAAAACTTACTTTTCCGAATGAAAGGTGTGAAAAGGTATTTTCCGTTAATTTCGACAGAGTCCAGTTCAGTCACAAAGTAAGTACATAAGTAAAACAGAATGGCTAAGAAAATGGCCATACAAATAATCTCTTGTATGGGTGCTGTTCATTCTTAAAACCCGTTTGTTTTATTATTTGTTGTTATAGCGGCAACAGAATGAACCGGTACAGCCCGGTGACAGACGGACAGTCGGACAAGAGACGGATAGCGCAGGCTAAGTAATAGACTCCTGTTTGGCACCCTTCGGGTACGAAACCCTTAAAAAGAACGTGCAGAACAGTACCTATATAATTGGCATCGAAGCAGAACTCGTGCTCAGAAAATTTGGTGTACGGTTAGTCTGCGGCAGAAGATAATAAACGTCATTTTGGGCTCTGCCGAAGTCGGAACGAAGAAAAAAATAAGATTTGGCTTTATGTTTTGAAAACATTGGCATATTCAGTCAGATGGACGAAGAAAATGAAAAAAATATGAAATAGCGCTTGTTTCGGGCGGAGTATTTCGAACAAAATAATATAAAATAAATGTGCTTTCAAAAATCCTTCAAGTGTTTGACTGACACATATTCTTAACCAATCGTCTGTGGAAATAGCGGAATCCGCCAACAACAACTGAAAAGCAATGCTATATTATCCACTGATAAGTGGTTAAATACATTTTACCCCTATCACATATTCACAATTCACACGCCACATAAGAAGTTCAATTTCAATTATAAAAATAAGAATTGATGACAACTGAAACATAGGTAGATAAAACTTCCTAAAACGTTTAATTAAAATCAAATCAAGTGTACTAGGATTGTCTTGTAATAACTTACTTTTGGGGTAAATTGAGCCCCATAGCTCCCCCCCCCCCAACCCCCCTGGATCCGCTACTGTCACAGTCTGCCGTGGAGCACCATCAAGGTTAAGTGCCGCACGATTTTTGAATGGTCGCTAACTGCTTGTAAATTACTCTTTGTAAACTTCTTATCTGTAGGCTCTATCCTCAACATGGTAGGTTCCAAATTGCAATAAAGGCTGCCTGCTTCCATTCAATTTGAAAAATTGTCGCGACTGGAAAGTCAGCTACTTACTTTCCACTGTTAACGAAGGGCAAATACGTCATCCATTAGCGTGTTCCGTTTTGACGCACTTAAAGACTTTGTCGCAGAAAAAATCTTAGTCGATGCAGACTTTATTGTGGCTTATGTTTAAACGATTACAAAAAACGCACCTATTTTACTACCAATGAATTCGAAATCACTCCCAGAATGGATAAATATCCACCAAATTGTGTTTGGATAAATGATCACCAAACTCCTATTTATTTTTTGTGTACTTGTTTATGTTTTAAGTATTTTTTGTTGTTCTTACATGTTCAACCTAACACGAAGGATAAAGGGGGCTTCGCTTCGCTCACCACCTTTACCCTTCACCTAAGCTGCCGCAGTATTTTGCCCTGATATTTTTTGCACGTTTGGTGTTCATTTATCCATTTTGGGTAGGAAAAAAATATTTTGGTGATCATTATACATAGTCAGGTCATAAGTTCTGTCACATGTGCAATATGAAATAATTTAGACATGTTTATTATTTATGTAAACATTTATATAGCAAAATGAACTTAATAAAACATAAATTCTTATGGTAATAAAGTTTATTCAAAATGACCCCCGCGATTTCGAATACAGGCCTTTATTCTGCACGGCCAGTCGTCTATCGCAGCACGAACGAGGTCCATGTCAATATCGGCGGCTGCCTTAATCAAGGATGCCTTGAGTGACTCCAAATCAGGATGAGGCTTTGAGCAGGCCTTTTCCTCCAAGTGTTGCCATATCTTGTAATCTAACGGACTCAAATCTGGACTGGAGGAGGGCCAGTCTTCGTGCCGGATGAAGTCGATTTCACGTGCCGCCAGCCAGTCTTGTGTGCTTTTCGCTCTATGAGCTGGCGCAGAATCTTGTTGGAATACCCAGTGCCTGTTATTAAACATGGTATGAGAAACAGGTTCCACAACGGTCTTGAGGACTGTATTTTGATACACAACTGCATTCGTTTTTACGCCTTTCTCACAAAAATGTACCTCAGTTAAGCCCCAATAAGAGACTCCCAACCAAACCATGAGCGAGGATGGAAAATTACCTCGTTGGACACGCGGAATACGGTTGCTCGCTTCTTCACTGCTGTGTGCGTACATCTTATCATTTTGTTTGTTGTAGCTCTCTTCCACGGTGAAAATTTTTTCATCCGAAAAAAGAATTTCCCGATGTTTTTTTCCCGCGTACCGCTTCAACAAAGCGCGGCATCTCTTCAGTCTCAGGTCTATTAAACGAGCGTCCCAACGATGTCCTGTTTTTCTTCGATATGCCGTAAGCCCTAAGTCTTCATTTAACACCCTTTTCACCGTGGTCCTGCTTAACCCCATCTGAAGGGCCAACAGTTTCTGCTTACGTATGGGATTTCTTTGAATTCGAGCCTTCACAGCTTTTATCACTGCTGGAGTCCTAACAGAGCGAAGGCGACCACTTCTTGAACTGTCATCTACACTAGAGTCTCCATTGTATCGTTTTATGGTACGATAAACGAATCTTTTGGTTATATTCAAATTTTTCAGTAAGTCGAAAATCTGAATTGGCGCGTAACCGCAACGATGCAACGCAATAACTGCGATACGGTCTTCTTTAAGTGTCCACTCCATATTTAAAAATGAGGAAAATTCAAAAAAGTACACATTTTTATTTTCATGAAAAATTCCAAATTCGAATTCAATAAACTTTTTTGTGGCCAGCGTTCTAAATTAAAAAGTTTTTATTGTGTGACAGAACTTATGACCTGACTGTGTATTTGTTGCCCTTTACTATTTCTGTACATCATCTAGTGACGCTGACTTTTTGGCTTACGATATTCCTACATATTTTCCTCTTTATTATTTTGCCAGCTACCTACCAGAATCGACAGCTTATTTCCGCCCACTGCTGGGTAGGTATTATTATAATCCTTCCTTTTGTTAATTCCAGCCTTGTCTTACGACAGATACACCCATGAATCCGATTCCAGGGACTGGCAAAAGAAACAAATGTACAGTACACTTACCGAGACGGTCTGAACGAATTGGAAATCGATCGTTTCTCCACTTGTTTCCTAATAATCGTACGTTACGACCTCGGTCAAGCTTCAAGTGTTGGGCTTGTTTGAGCTGGGGTGCTAAAATTACCGAGTTTATGTTCGGAGCAAACTTCTTCAGTTGCCTTTCACATGTCACAACTAGACTTTTCCCGCGACCTCGTGCAGTATTTGGAACAATTACTATCAATAAAAAAGTTAAAGCACATCCGACACGATATTAATAATTGTAGCCCATCAATGTCCTTACCGAGGGACACGGGCCTGCGGGTAAGAGGGAGCCATACTCCACCACGCTGGCTCAGTGCGGATAGATGGAGGGGTGTCGGGCTTGTGGCCAACCCGACTGTCAGAAGTTATCAAGCCGCCCTCTTCGACGACCCGGATGGCCGAGTCGGCAGTGACCCTGCCTACGAAGCGAAAGGTCCCGGGTTGGAGTCCCGGTGAGGGCAAATTTTTTTTTTGATGATAACGGTTGTTTGTACCCTAGATGGTTGTTTATCTATATAAGTATATGTATCGTTGTCTAGTACCCAAGATACAGGGAATCCTAGTTTGGGGCTAGATCAATGTGTGTAAATAGTGTCCAAGGTATTATTATTATTATATTAGGGGGCCTCTAGCACAGCTTTACGACTACTACCACCGAGCAGCGATAGTAGCCGGGACCAACTCCAAAACACGAAAGCGCCCGTGACAAATGTCTCATAGAAACTGACACCCACATTTGAAACCATAGAAGTCTAAAATTGGTTCACTTGTTCCCTTGTGAAGGTCATAGCTTTGAAACCGCTGAACTGATTTCGATATTACTTGGTTAATACCAGCGCAGGAAAGTCTATAACCAATTGAGAAAAGATTCAATATAATCCGGCCCTCGTTTGAGCGCTAGGGTGCACATACCCAGACACACTCAAACACAGACCCTCCGTTTGACGACGGGGGTTAAAAACCAAAAAAATAACATAACATCACGCCATGTTCCTTAAGGGCTGGCTGAGACATGTTGCGCTCAGATATTCGATAATCAATTTTGTGTGATAATTAGTGATCGAAGTAGGCAGAGCTATTTAGGTTCATTGACCGCAATCATTGATGTTAATATGGATAATCCATGGGATTGGGACTGATACTCCGGGATTTTAATGAATATAATTGTTTTTATCAATAAGTGTAAAATATGGTTTATGTAAGGCAATAAGCGCATGAGCGACATTGAAAATTTTATATCAGCAACACGTTGCCAAACTTTTTTCCTAACGTGCGACGTTGCCGCTTTGTTGAAACTCGTCGTGATATCGCCGCATTATAGAAACAAACGAAAACAATAGCTGGATATTCCTCGAAACGAAACGAAAACAAGAGTGACGTACCTGTTTTTGTCTCTTTCTGCACCACTAGAATTCAATTGTTCACCGATAGTAACTTGTTGTCAAATGTTGTCTCACTCGATTACCTCGGTTCTTAGAGTGTGGTTGTTTGCTTCCTATTGTGTTTTGTTGTGTGGTGAATTTCTTTTGACTCTGGCTTGTTTACTGGATTCTGGAACCTCCTTGCTACTACGACTTCGGCCAGCATTTACGGACTCTGATTTGACCTTACTGGATTGGATGTTTGGAGTTGTTTTATTGGAACTCAAACTCAAAACTCAAACTCAAAACGTTTATTCTGTAAATAGGCCACAAGGGCACTTTCACATGTCATTTAATTTCATTTTTTACAGAACATTTGGTATTATTATTTGTATCATATTATCAGAAAAAAAAAGTACTTAATTATTGTTTCTGAGAGATGTAAAGAGTCTCAAATGTCATAATAAAATAATTAAAATAACAGAGATGTATAGTCTCTTTAGTGAATAATACAATGATGATAGGAGATGTAAATGGTCCCCACAGTCAAGAGTTGTATAATTAAATTAATCTTTGGAGGTGTAAAAGGCCTCCAAGTGTCCAGTAAAAGAAACTCTGGCAGTGAGGATGCTCACAATTAATTAGAACAATTCAGTCCCAAGCATTTTTATCGTCTATGTACTCTTTAATACTGTAGTAAACTTTAGGAATAAGCCTTTGCTTGATGTATTTCTTGAACTTATTAATTGATAGATCTGTCAAAGTGCTTGGGAGTTTATTGTAAAATCTTACACAATTACCCTTGAACGAGTTTTTTATTTTATGGAGCCGAGTAGTGGGCACTGCAAGTTTGTCCTTGTTTCTAGTATAAAAGTTATGTATATCACAGTTTCTTCGAAAGTTAACAATGTTCTTATGGTCATACATAATATTCTCGTAAATATATTGACTATGGACTGTCAATATATTTACTTCTTTAATATACCTACTAATTTGGTAAGTCTGTTTTTTTTTGTAAAAAGTAATAATAATAATAATAACGTACGCTCACGCCCGTAAATCCTCAAAGGGGTGGGCAGGGACACAAATTGTATAGAACACTCAAGCCTGTATTACCCAGTGGGTTAGGTAGAGAACAGAGATACATTGTAAAAAGTAAAATTTTGACTAAAACTTATTAATTAATCTTATGCTACCTTGAAATAATAGTAAAGTCAAATCTATAAGGACTTAGTAAAAACCTTGCCTTAGGCTCGGCTCTACTGCATAGACGGGACTCAAGTTTCTTTGGTCTAAAGGGGACCGCGCTATAGAAATGAGCGAGTAAAGGCGCGTTCTGTCTCACTCATTTGTATAGCGCTATCCCCTACAGACCTAAGAGACATGCAACCCGACTATGCAATGGAGCTAAGGCCTTAATTCAAACAAATAAATAACATTTTGAATACAAAAACTAGAGTACCAATAGTGTTATTCGTGTAAAATGCAAAGCCTTTTTTTGTTAGCTATCCTCAGTATTTTCTTCACTTTGAATATTATGTCACGCACGTGCTAATATTAACATAAAAACTTATCAATAGGGTGTATTCATTAGCTATACGATAAAATACAGGAGTCTTACACTGAGGTATTTGCATATACGAACTATTTTTGAACTGCAGTGAGTGTACTACTTGCGTGCAATTACCGTACCCTCTCTTAGCGTAAATTCAAAACTTTTAATTGCCTTTTAATTGCCTTTACATTTTCAAACTTTGCACTAGGAATACATATTTTTACTAGTTTTGTATTTCGAACAAATCAGTGTGTTTTTACCACTTAGTGTTGATGTGACTCTACTCACCATTTCTAATTCAAAGATATTTTGATTCAGGTGAAGTACTACGACATAGCGTCAAGATCTGTCAAGCCTGAAACAGTGCAAAAGTGGATACGTGACTATAATGAGCTGATTTTTGACGCTGCTAGCTGTACTATTTACTGCACCAAGTGTGAAAGCCATTTATCAGTAAAAAAACCTAATATTAATCGACATATTAAAGGTGCCCAAGATCGAGGAACATACAAACAGCCTCAAGAAGAATTTTATTTTGACCTTGTAAAAAGTAATAATAATAATAATAATGTACGCTCACGCCCGTAAATCCTCAAAGGGGTGGGCAGGGACACAAATTGTATAGAACACTCAAGCCTGTATTACCCAGTGGGTTAGGTAGAGAACAGAGATACATTGTAAAAAGTAAAATTTTGACTAAAACTTATTTATTAATCTTATGCTACCTTGAAATAATAGTAAAGTCAAATCTATAAGGACTTAGTAAAAACCTTGCCTTAGGCTCTGCTCTACTGCATAGACGGGACTCAAGTTTCTTTGGTCTAAAGGGGACCGCGCTATAGAAATGAGCGAGAAAAGGCGCGTTCTGTGTCACTCATTTGTATAGCGCCATCCCCTACAGACCTAAGAGACATGCAACCCGACTATGCAGTGGAGCTAAGGCCTTAATTCAAACTAATAAATAACATTTTGAAAACAAAAACTAGAGTACCAATAGTGTTATTCGTGTAAAATGCAAAGCCTTTTTTTGTTAGCTATCCTCAGTATTTTCTTCACTTTGAATATTATGTCACGCACGTGCTAATATTAACATAAAAACTTATCAATAGGGTGTATTCATTAGGTATACGATAAAATACAGGAGTCTTACACTGAGGTATTTGCAGTTCGTGCATATACGAACTATTTTTGAACTGCAGTGAGTGTACTACTTGCGTGCAATTACCGTACCCTCTCTTAGCGTAAATTCAAAACTTTTAATTGCCTTTACATTTTCAAACTTTGCACTAGAAATACATATTTTTACTAGTTTTGTATTTCGAACAAATCAGTGTGTTTTTACCACTTAGTGTTGATGTGAGTAGAGACTCACCATTTCTAATTTAACGATATTTTGATTCAGGTGAAGTACTACGACATAGCGTCAAGATCTGTCAAGCCTGAAACAGTGCAAAAGTGGATACGTGACTATACTGAACTGATTTTTGACGCTGCTAGCTGTACTATTTACTGCACCAAGTGTGAAAGCCATTTATCAGTAAAAAAATCTAATATTAATCGACATATTAAAGGTGCCCAAGATCGAGGAACATACAAACAGCCTCAAGAAGAATTTTATTTTGACCTCAATACGTTTTTAATTCTTTGTAACATCCCCTGGTCGTAAATGAAAAATAATGCCTTCAAAAACTTTTTTCAAAAATACATGTATGGTGTTTGCTGTTGTAATTGCAAAGGCAAAAAAGTGCCTGACGAGTCACAATTACGAAAAGTATAATTGGACAAATTTTATAAAAATAAAATTGCCTCTCTCTATGAAAACCTTAAAGACCTTAAGTCAGTTATCTCATCAATCGATATCCAAAGTTGAGAAACTTTAACTGTAACAATAACTGACTTTTTAGGTCGTTATATTATGCATTTCTTAGTAAAGCCATTAAATGAAAACATTTCTGGTCGACTTTATTTAACCGCCTGTAAAATGCTCGAGAAGCCATTTCAAATTTTGTAATCGTAATGGAATGTTTAAAAATTATTTGGCAAGACAACTTTGAAAGAAAAGTTGATAATTTTTTAGTATTATGTACTGAGTATTATGTTGTGTAGCATACATGTTGTCTGCAGGCCGAAATTGAAAAAATATTTTTGAAAGCCCCCCGCAGAATAAAATTATTGAAAGATGCGTATCCTCTTCCTCCAAAACCGGTGATAACTAGATGGGGCACTTGGCTTGAAGCTGCATCATATTATGCAAAATATTATGAAGAAATGATAAATGTTGTTTTTCGATTAAACAGCTCTGAATCAATGGCAATACGAAATGCGAAAAATATTCTAGAAAAAGAAAATCTACGGAATCAATTAGTATATATACAAAATCGGTGCAGGAACAAAATTTAGCATTAAGCGACTCATTTTTGGCTTTTGATAGAATAAAAAAAATTGAAAATTTTTGGATAGGAATCCTGACATTAATATCCTCAGAGAATATGAAGAAAATTTGACGAAGAATGAAGCAAATGACGAAATTTTGTCACATTAATTTGCTCCACTAACATCCACAGATGTACCACAAAAAATAATGGTAATTTATTTTAACTTAGGTCATACTCAGTTTTCTTGTGAAGCTGAAAACGAATCAGACCAAGAAATAGACCAATGACATTTTTTTTAAATAAGTAAATTGTTGTTTAAACGTGTTGATCATTTTAATTAAGAGTTTTATTGTTCTATTGTATAAATTGTATTTTGATTTTTGAGGAACAAATAACTTGTATGTTCTTGTATGTACAACTTCAGAATAAAAATGTTAAATGATTGTTGTCTTGTATAAATACGCGTCGAAGAAATTGTTACATAAAAAATAAATGTGGTTTAATGAATCAAGTTTCTATCTATTTATTTTACTGTCCTTTAAGCCCGTTCTTATACTTACCCGTCGGAGAGGAAGTGTATTCTTTTATTACTCGTTAAGGCGAAAATAGCTTTTTATTATTTTTCTACTTGAAAAGCAAATCCCGGGATTCGGGGCTTATCCATATTATTCTTACATATGGCAAGTACATAAAATAGCTCTGCCTACTCCGATCACTGGTGATAACGGACTAGCCCATCGCATTTTTGATATAGATTTACATTTTACATTTAAGCGATCGAGTCACTTGTTACGATTCGCCGCTGTGTGGACAATACCATAACAAAATCAATGTATCATTTGGAATGAATAAAAAAAGTTTGAGGCATAATAACACCCGCATTTAATAAATTACGAAATAATAAATTATAGAATCTAAACAAGAAATATGTTATTTTACAACTTTTAGTAATTTAGAGAACCTCCCATCTTAAAAAAACTTGCTCTACCCTCTTGGCCGTACGCTCAGATGGCAAGGGAGCCGGCGAGGCTATTTTGACAGTGACCAAATCGCATCAGATTAAGCATATCTTAGATCAAGCGGAGTTACTTTACTCACGAAATCCCTTGTTGGCCTCTTCTACATTTGCTCATATAATGTGTTGAATAACAGTTATATTGATGTTGTCATTGAGCGAGAGACAGAGGAAGCATCACTTTGAGTGACTGTTAAAATTTGAGATGAGGGTCGTGCATCCGGACTTCAGACATTAATGCCACAGCGCATATCTGTTCACAGTTGACGACGGAAATGGGCTCGTAAAGGTGTTAACAATGATAATTAATGTGCTGGTATAAAGAAAACTGGTAGCTCTATTAACTGGAAAATGTAAACAGATATATTTTAGTGCCGCGGTCGGGGTCATAATGACGTCATTGTGTGGGTGATAAGTAGAGATCGGATAATCGGATGCATATTTACCTAAAGTTGGGATGTTGGCTATTAGGGAATGTACTTTTTATTGACAAATGGCCATATTTACAAAAAAAAAAACTTTTACATACAGGCACATATAGAATATAATATAATAGATTGCCATTTATTTACTGTATCAGCATAAAAACTTAAAAAATAATAATATATAACACAATGCAAAACACAGACTTAAAAAATACAAAAACAAGACCAAAAAATATAATTAATTACAAATTCATAACAATATTCTTTAAAGATACCCCCACATAAAGTTGTGAGGGTTTCACTGTTACGTGCACATGCTGCGACAGCAAGAGGGCTCAGACTGAGCATAGTGTCACAGGAAACATAATATTGCTTTTGGTCCCACACTAGCATAGCCTGTGCCGTGGGAACCAGAAACAGCGACGTCACACACATATAAACATCCAAGACCTGGGTGTTTTTCTTTACCTCCAGCCGGGGATCGAACCCGGGACCCCTCGCATGGTAGGCAGAGCCACAACGGCAGCGCCACAGAGTGTCGTCAAATTTAGTGTACCATTATAGAATCGGATGTATATTTACCATTTTTTTTTTTACTAACACACATCGCCTCTTCTTTTACACCCTACACATATACGAGTACATATTATTTGTATAGAGAATTAAAAATTAATTTTTAGTAAATTTGCATGTAAATATGAATCCTGGATTAATTTTCCAAAAATATATATCGAAAAGTATCCGAATATCCGATCTATGGTGATAAGATAATGGACGAAAATGTTAACTTTACCTAAAAGTAGCAGGCTCAAAACCACCAAGGTGGACACAGCAAAACGTTGTTTACAAAGTTCACACGCCATGTACGTAAACAGGTGCATTCATAAGTTTGTATGTGGCGTACAGATAAATTAATTATTCTATCCGTTTTTTAGTATTTTTTGTTATAGCTGCAACAAAAATACATCATCTGTGAATATTTCTACTGTCTAACTATCACAGTTCATGAGATACAGCCTGGTGACAGACGGACGGACGAACGGATAGCGGAGTCTTAGTAATAGGGTCCCGTTTTACCCTTTGGGTACGGAACCCTCAAAACAAGAAATTTAAATGTATATTATCCGGAATGAATCATTTTTATTAATATTATACAACATGATTCAAATGTGATCTTAGATTTCTCGGCTTGTCGCATGGTTGTGGTGGCGCAATTGGTTTGATATCGGTTTCCAAGCTTAGAGTTCTAGGTTCGAATGCAAATAAATTTTCTTGTACTGAACCCTTTTTGTGTGAGTCCGACGCGCACTTGACCGATTAATTTCTCTCCTATATTTACCTATATCGATATCTCGCAACAATTTTTATATCATTTAAATAAATTGATGGGTTTAATTCAGTTTAACAGTACATTACTTTCGCGGTGAATGATGATGACTGCGTCGCTGGGCACCTTTGGTGGCCGAAAGCGCAGCGTTGCGCAGCTCCCAGCAAAGGATGCAATGATGCTGAGCTCGAGACCATCATAGCGTGGCCAGCAGTGCAGTAATACGGACCAAGGCTTTTATTACTCAAACAATGCTAGTAATTTAAATTTAACTATCACGAAAATTGATGGAACATAAGCATGGAAAATTGTTTTCTTTTTCCCGCTGCGCTCTGGTTTCTTCTCTGCGCTTTTGATATTTTTTTCTAGGCTGCCTGTACTTACACAGCCTAATTCTGAATGAAATATCATTGTATTTGAGCATTTTTGAAATAAAACTCGACAATATTGGATATTCACAGAAATGAATTTCCATACAATTTCGTTGACGCCTATTCAAGACGTGGCCAGGTCGACTTTGCTCAAAGAAGGTTGTCAAAATAATTCTAAGCATTTTAAACTAAACTTTACTATATTTTATTTTCTTTATAACATTGAAATAAAGGTTTTTTAATGTGTTATTAATTATATTTTCACTTCTCATGCTCGAAAAAGTACTACTTTATGCAGGATCTAGGCGACATAAAGTTGAATTTTATGCTCTTGTGCATAAAAGTAGCTTTTCAAATGTGTCTACACTAAGGCAGTGACCATTTAGCCCATACAGCCAAAAACAATTAATTGTACATGGATAAAACTTGCTAATTTATAATATTTCCATCCCTATTTGCATTTTTGATTTATAATAAGATAATACGAAAAAGAAACTAAATATCAAAACGTGTTTACCACAAAAAAAAAACATTATTCCAAAATAATTTAAGAATAGGCTGTATATTTTTTTTCTTTGCCCGAAAATTATGCAGGAAAATTAAAAAAAGTAAAGTAGCGGGAAAGAATTAATTTAATTAAAGAAATGTTAATACGTTATGTTACTGTTTTATTTTCTCGCAATCGAAGTGAAAAGCAGAGTTTATAACTCGTCCACAAAACCATTTTTATCCGAGACTTTTAGCAGCCCGAGCCGAAGGCGAGGGCTGATAGTAATGTCGAGTTCGTTTTGTGCACTTGTTGTAAAATCTTCTATTTTTTTTGGTTATCGCTGTGCTGTTGTAACTAAATGTTTCCTAACCTGTTCATTTCTTAAGGCGTCATTTGCGTTGCGTTAATTTTAAATGAACACTGTACTACTACAATTTTATCGAATCTCAAAAAGTCTTTTGTGCTTGTTTCGTGTTTTTTTATTGTTTTTTAAATTTATTTATTTCCTGCTTTTTAGTACAAAATTACGAAAAAACTGTTAATGCTCAGTTTAAAACTAAGGTATAAATAAATCATAGCTTGTGAAAGAGTGGTAAATATTTCCGTACTTGCATTTTAAAACCCATTATTATAATCGATGGTTCAAGACCATCGATTATAATAATGGTTTTTTAGTCCGCACATTAAATAGCATAAAATTCAACATTTTTTATACCCTTAGTGACACTCGCGCCATTAAGACGAATCTAATAAGTATCTGTTATCAAAACCAGTTGAACTGTTGAGTATTTACGAGGAGGGGGACACAGGAACAGACATACATACTGGTCAAACACATAACCTTTCTCTTTTTCGCTTAGCCGCAGTTCGGTAAAACAACATTTTTTTTAATAAAGATGTTACGGGAAGCATAAATTTGCCATTCCATTAAAATGTCAAGAATAAAAAAACTTTTGTAAAAGTTTGTCCTACCACATGAAACTCTCTTGTTTATTGCAATAAATTACATGTTTGATGAAGGTGTAATAAAATAAAGAATCCGCGAAGTGCATCGTCAATTAAAATAATCTAAGTATCAAATAATTTCACACTACACACGCATAAAAACTGAATACAATTAAAAAATACAATACTAAACAAATAAACCGCCCCAGGACATGCCCGACCCAAAGGTACCCATCACGCTGGCAGCATTACCGCGCTGCACGGCGAGTAATGCTGTAGTAATGCTAGTAATCCTTTGGATCAGGAACGCTCCGGAACGATTGTCAAAACCTCGGTCCCTCAGGCGTCGCCCAATGTCCTTGACATGCGTCATTTTAGTGAACGCGGTGGTGACTAGAAAATACTTATAATTCTGAATGGAACATAAGTGGCTAAAGGCGACTAGCTAGAAGGTGGAATAAGAGTTTACTCGGGTAAAATTTTGAACTCCATATCTATTTTATATAAATATACACAGTCGGTCCATAAGTTGTCACAAATATTTTGCCGCATAGTAAATAATACCAAGTTTTATTTTATTTAATACTATATATGGTTTGATAGCTCATTAAATACTGATAAATTAGAACGATTATTGGATTTAAATGCTTAAAGCCATATTACACAAATGCTAGTTTCTTCAGAGATTTTGCACTTTTACCCAATCAAAAATACGGACGTGATTCACTTTATCCTTTTTCCATGACTCTTAAAACCATTCAAACTTACGTGAGATTTTAGTCAGAACCCTCCCTGAACCCGTTACCTTCATTTTAAAGCATAAGATAACTAAGTCTGGGTAAAACTAATTTTCATATTCACATTTTACGTAGTGTACTTGTTGCCCACAAGATCATTTTTATACGTTTTTCTGAAAACGTAAAAAGTACATAAAGTTCTCTTTGGGAGCAGTTGGAACTGAAAGCTAACAGAAAATCAAATGCTAGTTGTTAAGCATGGTCTAAAATCGAGGTTTCAGAATAAATAAAAAAAAACCTTGTTGGTTATCTGGAACACTGTTTTTTTATTAAATTTGTGGTAAGTGGTATTTTTGTCAGTTGCGGTGGGTTCGCGATTGTCTCAAGTTATAAGGCTTTTTGTCATATTGCGATAATCGTACAAAATGTATTGTATTGCAATTTGATTCGTATAAAATAAGCTTTTTAATCATGTATAATACGAATAAGAAAAAGTTTATTGCTGAGTTTTATCTATCAAAAACCTTGTGACAGAACTTAAGGACCGACTAGGTATAAACTAACGATCATTTTACGCCAGTTGGTCAGCTGTCAACAGATAGTAAACTGTAGCGTACTGCTTACTATATGACGTGTTAGTTCATAAACCAACGGTTAAAACCGTTAAATAGTAAACTGGTTTAAACTTGAATTTCAACCGAAATACCAGGGTAAACACTGCGGTGCTTAGGTGAAGACTAGAGGGGTCGAGCGCAGCGAAGCCCACGAATAGTCTTCGTGTTAGGTTGAGATGCAAGAACATAAGAAAAGGTAAATTCTAAATCCTAACGGTCTGGTTTACTATCTGTCGATAGATGATTAACTAACGCGTTAGTTTATCAACTTACGGTTTTGACTATCTTACGGTGACACATATATATATTGTCACCGGAAAATAATACGATCCGCAAGTTTATAAATTTCCTAGGAAATTTATAGACTTCCTTCTAGATTATATTAGGCTAGGTTAGGTTAGGTTAGGTTATGTTAGGTTAGGTTAGGTTAGGTTAGTATGTTTATAAACTTGCGGAAAAAAAAATAGGAAATTTATAAACTTACGGATCGTATTATTTTCCGGTGACATATATAAAAAAAAAGATGAATAACATTTCCAAAATCACTTTTTGTATAAAAATTACCTGTATAGGAAACTACTTTTTTGGAAAAAAAAAAACTTATATATTTATGCCGTAGTCACATAGACTTTCTTAAGATCTCAGTTTTTTTTTTATTATTATTTAAAAACCATTTCACCATAATACTTTAATTGGCATTCGCCACATTGTTGAATTTGACCCAGCACGCAAGCAATTGTTTATCTCAGGTATTTTAATGCAATATACAATGTAATTAAGCGTTTTGACAGTTAAAAAAAACTCGTGCAGTACAATAAAACTGCGTTGTCGAAGTATCACTGTGGCTCAGAAAATAAATATGAGTTGGCTGTATGGTCGGGAGACCTTTGCCTGTCCAGATGGACGATGAAAAAAATAAACATAATGTATTTTAGAATAGAATTTAATAGAATATAATTGTTTATTTCATGAACATAGGAATACATAGGTCTTAAAGAAATTTGATTACCGCTATGTCCTACCAGTAAATGGTGTATGAATATTATTGCCTAAACTACCTACATTATTTATACATACTACCTATTATATTAGACTATGTCTTATTTTATTATTAAAATGTCCAACTTAATTTCAAAATATCAAAATTATAGAGATTTATCATTTAGGAAGGAGTTCATATTGTAATAGCATTTTTTAATGAGCAGATGGAATAATTTACTATTAAATTATTGTAAATTAATAAAATGAATAAAATATTTTATTTCGTTTAGTATTATTGAATGTTTTAGGTGCCATGCATAATATACTGTTATGTAAGAGAGCTGTCCTAGACGGTAGCAAGCAAAGTCTGTGCCGATGTTGATGGCGTTGAGAAAAGCTAGTTGTGGACTCAGTGAAATGAATAGGATTCGTTTTTATGAAAACTGCACCTCTAAAATGTATACGCAGGGTAAGGTCAGTATTCTGTGTTTCCTGAAGTATGGTTCACAGCTTTCTGTAGTTTTGAGGCTAAACACAGCTTTGAGGCATATTTTTGTGCCTTAAAAATGGATTCCCATTCAAAAAAATGCCCCAGAAAATCACACCGTACCGCAGAGTAATCGACACAAAACCGTGCCAATGCTGTTTCGATGCTAATGATTTTCACCAGTTTGTTGAGCAAGAAGACGGAGAGCTACTTAAGCGATCACATTTTTATTTTGAATGATGTTTCCAATTTGTATTTCGAACAAATGTGGAAACGGTATATTAATTTTAATTTAAGTGTTAATTTATCGTGTTATGAATTTTCCTCTGACTAATTAACATGTTATTTACAACTTTACTTTCGACATCATCTGCTCTGTTAAAAAGCGTGTTTAAATCGATACTCTTTTGAACAGTCTCGAACTGACACGTCGTTACCCGTGATGATTCATAAGGAATTCTACACATTTCCCCGCCATTACAACACCCCATAACAAGTTGTAATTAAAAAAGTACCTATCTTTTTAATTACCCAGGGAAATAGGCTAATAGTTTACAATAAGCACATACATTATAACTCGCCATCGACCCGCAGCCCTGGGGGGTTACCACAACGTCTTATGCCGATTCAGATTAGGAACCTAATTTGATCCGCAAACTGATGGAGAAAGGGTCAATCTTACTCCTATCTGGGTACAGGCCTGTTTCCCTCGGTGGGTAACTTTAATGGGCTACATCAATCATTATAAATACCTAATATTAATTATAATGTAGACAGGTATGTTCGATCACTTTCACACAACTGATAAAAGGAGGTCACATATATCCAGCTTTTTTTTAATAAAAGAAGGTCGATTGTGTGTAAGCCCACAGATTATTTTGATTGCCAGGATTTCTAGTGATTAATGATATTCTGGAGTGGACGAGACACACGCGCCGATATATTTGGATTATCTCACATGATTTGTATTTATTCAAGCTTATCGGTCGTGCTCATCGGGAGACTCATATTTCGGAGTGAGTGTTAGCAAAAACAAGCCAAAGTCGGTTTAATGTATGTACATAGAGCCGAATTTCCGCCATCACTTACTCAAATAGGAATGATTTTTTGTGGAAAAGTGAAATGAAATAAAAATATAAAAGCCATTTATTTCTCGTCGTTCCATATTGTACAATGATAATTAATGGGCCATGCTACACAAATACGAACTACTTTTTATTTAATTTTGTGAAATTTTGGGCTATTTTAAGAAACTAATTTGAATATTTCGGGTAAAGGATATCTTATTTTTTATATATTTAAAAAAACACCCCTCGTGACGTCACTTGCTCACAGTTTCGAAACGTACTTTAGGGTGGTTTATTCCGATTATATAACTAAAAAACTATAATATCGATATGTGTTTACGTCCCGACTGACATCTGCGTTATCGACTGGCAGGAAAATTATGTACATTTGTCCTCTACCGCGGAGTTTGTTCAAGTCAAGTATCAACAGTGTTCCTGCACCAGGTTCAGTTCAGTTCCATCAAGAAAATTTACAGGCTTACTGATTTCAGTAATCCTGTAAAATTTCTTGATAGGAATAACGGAATTACACTTTTTACACTCTATCAATGGTTTTTTTGACAGCTCCAACGTTTTTTTGACGTTTTCAATGAAAAATATTGCTTATTATGTACGCAATAAGGAAATTTCAAAAGACCATGAATAGAGTGGACAAAGTATTAGTTAGTAACACAATTATCTCGATATGGTTTTCTCATTGTGTACCTTTGTTTTTTTAACATGGTCCATTATTAATTGGAATTGATAATGAAAAGATGTTATTGTATAAAAATATTTGTAGTAGTTTCAAGTAGTTAAACATTTTTAAAATTTGAAATAATTAATCATTTCTCACTTATAAGAATGCTTTGGAGCCATTCGATAATATCGCTGTCAGATAGAGACGGCACAACCCGTATCAATACGATGAGTGATATGATAACGGACGCTCTACCCAACTCCATACGTTCCATATTCATATTCATATTCATATTCCATCGATATGTCTCTGAACTGTTCAAACAGATTGTCGACAAAAACCTCTCGTCTGTGGGTAGATCGAAAAATGGCTTTTTCCCCCACAGCTGAGTGGTTTTTGGTTTCCCTCACAGCTGAGTCGATAAGGCGCTTATTTAGATTTAGATTCTTATAACCTCTCGTCTGTGGGTAGATCAAAAAATGGCCCGTGATTTTTGTGATAATTGAGGCGGTTTTCAGTTGAAGCCGAAATCACAGTCACTGGAGTTGAGTAATTTCGAGTTATGTGTGTAGAGCCAAGATATTTGGGGCATTACATACTCATAGTTTCTCCAAAACTCGATACCTAATACTGATATTTTAGGTATTGAGTTTTGGATGGCGTTGTTAGGAGTTTCTACTTGAGGAATTACACAGGCTTTGATTATATGAAAATTGTTTTCAAACAAAACAGGCAAGTTCATGTAACCGATTCTCATTATAGTTGGGATTATGATGATCGTGATTTTATTGAACGAGAGACGAAGCATCTTCGCTTCAGGATTGGGCAAAAATGCTTTCGTATGTCCGGATGTTATCCTCTGCAGGTCGCATTTCTCAACTGATTATCGTGAATTTTTGAGAGCAGGATCGTTTTATTTTGTGGATTCAGTTTTTCGAAATTTTTAAAAATTTCGTATTTATAATAATACCTTGGACACTATTTAGACACATTGATCTAGCCCCAAACTAGGATTCCCTGTATCTTGGGTACTAGACAACGATACACATACTTGTATAGATAAATATTATACTTAGATAAACAACCATGACTAGGCTACAAAAATCCGTTCACGTCAAACAAATATTTGCCCCCACCGGGACTCGAACCCGGGACCCTTGGCTTCGTAGGCAGGTTACTGCCGACTCGGCCATTCGGGTCGTGGTGGAGAAGTGGGGGTTTTACAAGTACTAGAGTCCAAACAGCTCAACGGATTTTAACAAATGAGGTGTCGTCGATTTGTAGAGACCGTAAGAGTAACAGTTTTAAGCTTTATGGCTGTCTTGTTCGATCCCATCTTGAATATGCATCCCCTGTCGGAACCCTTTCTACGAGAAGTATGTCGCTCAAATTGAAATGGTGCAGAAAAAGTTTCTTCGTTGTCTAAACTTCGGTGTCAGGTCTCCTAAGAAGTCATATGGTAACCTGCTTACACACTATAGACAGATGTCTCTCATTGCACGTCGCACAATCGCTGACGCTGTTGTTCTCCAGCGAATCTGCACTATTGCTTATAACTGCCCAGAGCTTGTCTCCCAAGTAACGTACCATATTCCTAGGAGAGCTCCCCGGCATAAGCGGCTCTTCCACGTGAAAGCTACTCGCACCAATGCTGGTAAAAGGGCGCCACTACATCGCCTTTGTGCAGACCATGATAAAAACTTCACAGAAGTTGATTTGTTCGACCCATCTACTAATCGGCTCAAACACACCATTCGTAAGCTGTTGTTCTCCAAAGTCGACAACAACACTGCTTGAATATTGATCAATGCGACAGGTATAAAAAGGTATTCAAATTTAAATCTAATTTTATTCAATTATTTTATTTCTACTCTGTGTATAACACAATATTTCCATTATATCCACTTTATTTTTGTAGGTATGTTACTGTATATTTTGTTCATAATGTGCTCTGTTTATTTACGTTTTCTTTTTGTCCTCTTTTTTTTTCGTTCTTTCAAATATGTACTCTGAGTTTGTTGCTCACTAGGAGCTCACCTTTTACACCACTTATCTAATAAGTGGGATACCCTAAGGGATTGGTTAGCTTTTTATTTATTGTATATTTATCTTCTGTCTTTTTCTGTACTATAATCTGTCCTGTTGTCACCCCTTAAATAAATAATAAAATAAATAAATAAATTTCTATCGATATAATTTTTGTGAAAAGTCAATAGGTTGGGTTTAAGACCGCAAAATGTAGTTTACAAAGTTATTGGTGCGGCTACTTTCATACTCCATGTACGTAACCAGGAGCATTAATTAGTTTGTATGTGTTATTTCAAGAAAGTATCACTCGGGATTTGCCCTAAGGCCCAGTAGGCCCGGGCCTAGGGCGGCCAGATATTAGAGGCGGCCAATCGTGACAAAAAAGCACTGACGGCAACAAGAAATAGCGGCGGGATAGCGTTTACGCCTCAGCGCCCCCGCGGGCCACCGCAGGAAATTTCTCCCCTTGCCGAGTATGTTCCCTGTTCTGCACACTCGCTCAATTTAGTAGGCGAATGCTGCCACGAAGCTTGTTCATTCTTTTCGAAACTCCCAGGGTTGTACAATTTATTTGCAGCGTGAAGCAGTCGCGATTCGGAATAAATCGTACTATGCGGGCGAAGACTTATAATAGTAGTTTATGTGAGGATAATGGAGGGCATCAAAACTCGAGAGTGGGTTCATGAGACGAGCCGAATGCGAGTTTCATAATAATATCACTCGAGAGTTTAAATGCCTAATTATGTACAGTTACATACACTAGTTTATCTACACACATATCTTAAGCTCTCTTTGATGTGTTCAGGAACCGCATGTTTGATCGGCATTGTGGCATTGAGTTGTTTAGCTTGTTATGTAGTACCAACTTCACAGAAAAAGTAGGGGCGGGCGTCGGCGTTCGAAATTTGAATGCCATAATATGTAGAAAATTTACAGATTATGGTCATGATGTTCGCGCGTCCACTCAGAATTGGGAACGTTTTCAAGCCCATTTCTTATCGTCAAAATTTTATCAACAACCTGTTGGTCAGCTCAAGCAGTTGCATGCAAAAGTCTACGCGAATCGTGGGATGAAATCCATAAAGCGTTAGTCTCCATCGGAAATGAGACACAACAGAAGAAAGCCGTTGTATGCGAAACAAGAGGATCCTTTGAAACTGGAACTTTTTGGCTGTTTTTTGGGTATGTTTACTGGATCGAATTAACACCACAAGAAAAAAACCTCAGAGTGTGGATATTGACATTACCATTGTCATAGATCTTTATGAGGTATTTATATATTTTATTGGAAAAGAACCTCGATGATTTTGAAAACAATGCCAAAAACAGTTCTTTGTAGAGGAACATGAGAAAAATTTACGACGCAATCGAAAACTACTTCCTGGCGAGACAAATACAGGTGAAGAAATGAAACAAACGAATGGTCGCGAAAATTTTAGAATCACTTTTCTGGTTATAATAGATACATTGTTGAAAGAACTCGAAGAGAAACGAGATGCTGAAAAATCACTATACAATAAATTTAATTTCACCACTAAGCTGACGGAACTTATTGCGTCAGAGGTCGACGAAAAGGCCAAAGCATTGCAAATGATTTATTCTACTGACTCAGAAGACAATTTTCCAGAAGAACGTCTCCATTTTTGTGCTCACTGCAGTGTAAAAAACCGGCAAAGTGCGAGTTTTCTACCAACAAAGGAAGGGTTTTGTACCACCGTACAATGGTAGGGATGGTGTGTAGTGAATAGTTTAGATTTTACATAGAAAAATGTTGTTTACAAAGTTATTGGTGCGGCTACTATCACACTCCACGTACGGAACTAGGTGCATTCGTAAGTTTGTATATGGTATTGAAAGAATTGTTGTATGGGAGATCCCTTAAATATTAATTTTTTCTCTTTATTAGTATTTGTTGTTATTGCGGCAACAGAAATAAATATCTGTGACAATTTCACCTGTCTAACTATCACGGTGCATGAGATACAGCCTGGTGACAGATGGACAGACAGACTGCCAGACGGACAGCGGGTTCTTAGTAATAGGGTCCCGTTCTTACCCTTTGGGTAAATAACCCTAAAATGAGGACCGAAACAGTGCTGACGGTTTGTTGAAATGTTTCCGAACTGAAGGTGGATATTGGTCTTCGTATCTGTGTGTGTGTACTCCCGCCAGTAAATGTTCTGGAGAACGATCTTTTTCTTATTTGCAACGAGTAAAAAATATTTACGCACAACAATGACGGAGAAAGGTTAAACAATCTTGCTTTGCTTGACATAGAAGCCATTTTTTTAAGAAAATGGCTTCTCAATCAATCAATATTTTGTTGCGATTATTTATCTTGTATGAAAATAAACCTTGTTAAAAAATAAAACCTAAACTAGTTTTTAATGTTTTATTTATAAGTGCAATTATACCTGAAACCTCGGAAAATATTAAAAACTTAGCTATTATAGTTAAGTAAATCATTTTCTGAATCGATTTCGTATGTAGTCCCAGGCCATGTAGGGCAGCTACATGGCCTGGGGCCTAGGGCGGCCATGACTGCAAATCCGTTGTAACCTGCTTTTTATTAATCGTGAAGTCCCTATGTAGAAATAAAATTGACAACTGGTTGTCAGATCGGTTTATTATAAAGGGGTCATTCCCTTGAAGGCCGGGCTCATAATTAACTAACCTTATCATCTAGGGCTTAGAAATAGACTTATCCCGCGTGGTAAACGAAATCTCAAGGTTGATCCAAAAAGCAAAGTTGATCCAGAAGGAAAGTTGGTCCGCAAATGTCCCGGTGAGGTGGGGATGTCTCCTCTGAGTTCAAATGTACTCGGCGGGGTAGTACGGCGCTCCAAAAGCTCACAGCGTGCCTTTTGGACCAAAGTGAGACGCCATGCGTGATGTTATTCCTCTTAACGGACAGGCTGGAGCTCGTCTCACGATGGTTCTTGTCGGCCGGCAGTCTGCGGTCTCCCGACTGATGAACAAAGGTCACGATTAAAATATTTCTCACTGTGCCAATGCTCGATGAAATTTGGGCACTGAGGCCCACAGGCGTGAATACATACCGGTGTCCAACTTGATGTAAATAGCACCAGCCAGTCGCATTCCAACACGAGATCCTGGTCAGGAAAATGGCGGCGCCCAATGCACACTCCCAATGCCGTGGGGATTCGAGTTCGGGGTAGCTGCAAGTAACAATTTCAACTGTCGAACTATGACGCCACTGCTAGGGCCGAATCTCCAATAAACTGCCAACTCACCGAAGCTTGTTCAATAACACAAATTCCCGCCGGCACAAACTATGTCACTCCAACCGAATTACGAGACAAGGAAAATAAGCCTCGCCTTATTAAGCCTATTTATCAGCCTAGAATGTTCCAGAAATTTGACATAACAATCATTTCGGACCTACTCACGCGATCTTTAGGCGAAACCGTGAAGCAATCGATAGGCTAGCTACTACGCTTAGCCACGGCTGGAGTGCGCGGACCCCTTTACTCAGCCTCTCGTCGATAGATGTAGCTAGGTTGCTCAAAATCCAGGGCTACACCGTCACTGCTCGAGAAGTCCGCAGCTCACTGAGATACTAGTTTATTTTTCTACGAGAACCCATTTTAGGGTGTAGGCCTCCTTCAGAGAAAGCCACATGTTCGGGTCTTAGTCTGTTGTCGTGATGTTTCTTTTATTTCGGCTTCCCATCTTTTGTAAGTTCTTAAAAAAGGTATTTTTTCAAAATTCTTTATTCTCGGTAAATATTAATATATTTTCAGGAAACGTCATTATCGCCTCATCTCTACATTGGACCACTGTGGGAGGGAATTCCTAATCTCCGTGTACCCTGTGGTTTCCGCCTTTTTGTTATCTCCAGGGTCCACCTCTGGTCTGCTAGTAGTAATATGCCCAGCCCATTTAAACTTCAACTTCAGAGCATGGTCCAGTGCGTCTGTTAAATTCGTTCTCTCTCTGATAGTAGAGCTTCAAATTTTTTGAAGTTTGCTTATTCTTGTCAGACTTCGTTCCATGGCTTGGCATGGCACGTCTTATTTTATTTTAACCACTTTTGTATAGCCAATGCCTGTGCTCCATAAGTTAGGCAGGGTAAAATTCAGGTGTCCATCGCAATTATTCTCAGAGGCAGTGGAAGGTTGCTTCTGAAAATAGTTTGGTACCAGAATCTATTCCAGGTACCATTATTCTTCTCGTGACTAATTGTTACTGATAAGTTATTGTTGTTTAGGAATGTTTTTTTTTCCCAAGATATATGTACGAGTTGACATATTCTATTTCGTCGCCATCCAGAACAATGTCTGCTCTATCAGCGTACGATATAATTTTTGTCTTTGAAAGATTTATCTCATCTCCAGAGTCTTTATCTTATGTTTCATATCGCGCTACTTTCTAAGAATAATACTATATCGTTGGTAAAACGGGGATGTCTGAGGTATTTTTCAATCATTAGAATTCCAGCTTCCATTGTAGATTTTTAAATCCCAGCTTCTCAAGGGCAGAGATAAACAACTTTTGTGAGATTGGATCTCCCGGTCGAACACCTCTTTGAATCGCTATTTTTGGAACCACAGTTTCATGATTTACTCTACTGCTACTAATTCGGTATATGTCTTTCAGTATGTTCATGTAGGTGTAGTGTATTTTGCTTTCAGCCAATGCTTTCTATATAGCTTTTTCTACTATAGAGTTGAACGCCTTTGTATAGTCCAAGATTGTCAGGTAGAGAGGTTTCCTGATTTTTTTTAAATGTTTTTATTACTTGCTCTACAACATGTATGAAGTGTTCTTATATTGCCTGTTTTATTATTAATATTTAAAAAAAGGCTGATCAGGCGCTAGTTAGAGACATCCTTTGCATTTTCTTTTATATAGAGCAATATTATATTGGATTCCGTCCATTGCCAAGGTACCTTTCCTCTTCTTACTATGTCATTAAATAGGTGGGCAAGAGTTATTTGTCAAGCAGCTTTTATTGCCTCGTTTGTCTTGTGATCTGGTCCAGGAATTGTTTTCTAATTTGAGTTGTCGATTTTTTTTGTTTCCTTAGAATTCTACGCCAAACTCTTTCTATAGACCGCTGCTGTAGCATAGCATAGCATCTATGTGTTCTTTTATATTGCAGCATGGTCTACTGGTCTCGCTTAGGCCCAGGATTTCGTCCTTTATGTTTTGTAGAGCGTTAGTTAATTCAATTGGTTTTACGTCTGATGAGAATATTCTCAAAGTATATGTGCAGGTGTATTTTAATTCTTATATATTTAATAATTAATAAGTTTTTTCTGTTTTTGGAGAGTTGTAATCAAAGGCTCCCACGGTGCCAATACACTATATATATTATGTATATCAATATGACATAAACTGCGTTAATTTCACTGTGTATTTCATTCAGCGAATCCGCATTGGAACCTCTGAAATCAGTGCGATTAGTAGTCATACACAGGTATTTTTTTGTAAAGTTACGCCCCAGTCAGGGTAAGTTCTCGTTGCACTTGTAACAAACAAATAATAATCAGTCACATAAATTTGATTCACAAATTGCCGTGTTCTATTTGCTCTGAAATATTCGCATCGTGCAGACACGCCCAGCCGCGAGTGCCCGATATTGGGAGCGAGATAGCAAGCGATAGAAAAAGGCCACAATTTAATCACTTTTAGGTATTTTTCATAAATTCCAATAAATTATAAGTACACAATAATGGGCGATACGTCGCATTTCGAAATCAATGAATCGTGTCGTTTTTTAGGGTTCCGAACCCAACGGGTAAGAACGGAACCCTATTACTAAGACTTCGCTGTCCGTCCGTCTGTCACCAGGCTGTATCTCAAGAACCTAGCTAGCTAGAGAGTTGAAATTTTCACAGATTATGTATTTCTGTTGCCGCTATAACAACAAATACTAAAAAACAGGATAAAAGAAATATTTAAGGGGGCTCCCATACAACAATTCTTTCAATACCACATACAAACTTATGGATGCACCTGGTTACGTACATGGAGTGTGAAAGTAACCGCACCAATAACTTTGTAAACAATATTTTGCTGTGTAAAATCCAAACTATTCACTCCACACCATCGCTTCCATTAAACGGTGGTACGGAACCCTTCGTGCGCGATTTAGACTCGCACTTGAACGGTTTTTTAAATTAGCCATGTAAATAATTTTCAAGGGCACCAAACTGAGAAAACCATTTAGAGATAATTGTGTTCTTGACAAAACTACGATATTCCCATAGAAACATATGAAAGCTTACTGAAATCTCTGTAATAATCAGAATGCCCTTCACTTGTCCTCCACAGCGTAATTTGTTTAATTGTTGTAGAATTAACTTAAGTCTGTAAACAAGTAAATCGTTCAAATATCAAAGTTTTCCCGCCACTCAATACATCAGTTGTCAGTCAGGACGTAAACAACTATTGAGATTATAGTTTGTAGGTTAACGTACCCGAAGGGTGCCAAACGGGACCCTTTTACTGCCTCCGCTGTCCGTCCGTCCGTCTGACGACGTCCGAGGTGACATTTTCACAGAGGGTGTAATTCTATTGCCGCTGTAACAACAAATAATTAAACATACCATTTTTTAAGAATGGAAAGAAGTAACCATAAAATAAATTACCATACCAATGGCAATTTTCTAAGCCATTTTGTTTTATTTGTTTATTGGCGGAAACTGGATTCCCCGTTGTTATCGCAAAAGATCTTTTATTTCCGGTTTGAGTTTTGGGCTTAGTTATTTGTCATTCTATGATTAATAATTGCTCATTCTAAATACTTATAATATATTTTTTTTATTTTTTTTTTTGCAAATAATTTACTCAATTTCTATCCACTTCCGGTTTTAATGAGCAAAGAGTTTTGTTAACATGAGTACATAGGCTAAAACTTACATACTACATACACAAAACTCTTATTCAATGTTTCGATGTACGGCCTTGAACGAACGTCCTACTTATTATTAATTAGTAATACAAATTAAAAACTTATACTCGTACAAAAGACTGTCGTTTTATGTTTTCCCATGTACAATGGCATTAAACCCTTCGTGTGCGCGTCCGACGTCCTAGTCACTCTTGACCGGTTTTATTTAGTTTTCTAAAGTAGTAAGATCTCAGATTTCTTTATGAAATCCTAAGATTAGAACAAGTCAATCAGGCCTAGTGTAATAGAAGGGTTCAAGCTCCACTTAGGTAGAAGATTAATCCATCTTAAATCTTTGCATTACAGAAGCATTCATCGTGAGTTTTCTTTAGTTTTAGAATTTAAATTATTTAGGGCCTGTGCTAAATATGCGTAAAAACTGCAAAACAGTGTAATAAAGTCCATTGCTTTATAGTGAGACAGTCTTTTGCTCAATTTTCTGTAATGTTTTTGTTGATAGGAATCTTCAAAAGTTACATTGTTTTTTTCGTTCAGAAACAAGCAGTCTCAAGTAACCGTTCAAAATGTTTGATCACGTAACGTCACAAGGGCTGTAAGTTTAAATATTATTCAAGTAGTAGACTTTCAAAGTAATTAGACATATTCAAATAAGTTTCTTAAAATAGGCTTAAATTCCATAAAATAAAATAAAACGTCTTAGTATATTTTCTTAGCACCGCTAATTGCACCATTGTATAGGTAAAGCTAAGGAATCGACCACTGATGTTAGTTTCGCTTGAAACTATTTCTCCAACGAATGTTATTGTACCTAGTGCGCTATTAGTTCACTCCCACGCTAGGCTTCCAGTCTAGGGCTGTACAAGGCTAAAGAAAGCAGCGAATGGGAAGGTGAGATGTTCAAATACGGTAAGGTGGGGTGAGAGAGAGAGAAGTCCCATTTCATTCAGCGCCAGAGATATTAGACGCGGTTTGTACCTACCGCTGAGATACCAACCTGATACCTAGAATTACGAAGAAACTAATTATACTTTCGCCCACTTTATTACATCTTTTAATAATAGTATCATTTGACTAGGCACTAGATCGCTGAAGTAAATGAAGAATATCAGCCAGATTAGAAAGTTTAGCTGTCTTAGGTCTTGTAGGGGTGCATACTGATGATATGATCCGGTACTGGCCGGATTCATATTTTTTATGAGTGTAGGCCACTTTATTTCCGCCGCCCCACGTACCCTTCTAAAATAATAATTTTCTATTTGTTGTAAGGAAGGCACTAAAGTTAAATAAACGAATGAATTAGTCACTGAGAAAGAGCGTAAAAAAGAAACAAGAATTACAATACTATCAATGATAATTTTCGATAAGAATGACTTTTATCCTCTGAAATCGAGTGAGCGTCCTCTGAAATCTGCCGCCCCTAGGCCGCTGCCGCCCCTAGGCCGCTGCCGCCCCTAGGCCGCTGCCGCCCCTAGGCCGCGGCCTATACGGCCTATTGACAAATCCAGGACTGCACCCGGTGCTTGCGTGGGTGATGGTGTAGCTAATATGAGAGGAGAGGGTAGATATTCAAAGCGGCTAATGGAGAACTGAGTATATTTTCGTAAGTAACGACCACGTGTCCCAATATCACAGGGAATTAGTCTGGCTCCCGATCCGACTTCGTCGTGATATGCACATTCTCTCCTCCCTCTACAATATTTTGAGAAATCCGCGCTACCCTGCATATCTTCGTGAACGTTTTGAGTATCTTTTCTCAGGGGATAGACTTCGGAGATCTCACACGGTGTCACTTTTGTCAATTCCTCAACAGAACACTGCGGCTTACGAGCACTCGTTAAGTGCAATACGTTTGTGGAATGCACTTCCTTGCGCTATTAGGGATTGCACATCCTTGTTCACTTATATGAAAAAAATAAACAGCATCTTCTCTCTTCCGCATAGTGGGTATCTTATAGTATTTATTTATGTATTTATTGTATTTATTTATTTTATAGTAATTATGTAGGATGTATTGTGATTTATCTGATAGTATATTGATTTTATTTCTTTCTTTTAACTCTTAATTGTAGACTAGGACTACCTCTCTATATTTTATTTTTCTCCTTTCTTCACAGGTTAGCTGTAAGAAATTTCTTTTTAGAAATAAGCTCACCTTTGTTCTGCTCACCCTGTTCGTGTTATATTTTCCAATGTGTTTTCTGTGCAATAAAGGATTATTATTACATTTTCAACATAAACTAGATAATTAAACTTTTCAAATAAATACTTAGGTCTAAAGTGCACTGGCTTACTCTATTAATTTTGCTTACAAATGTAGGTGTAGGAGAACTATAGTCTCATAATTAAATTTATTTTGGTTAAATAAGAGAATAAAAAGAAATACATGGGTTATAGATAATTACAGACTGACGTTAAAGAAAATATTAAAATAACATAAACATTACAACTTACATACAGGCACATACATTGCTTCTGGCCGCACACTAGGATATCCTGTTTCGTGGGAACCAGAAACAGCAAATCAAATCAAATCAAATCAAAAATCATTTATTTCCATAGGATGTTGTTACATCACTTAGATCCGTCATTACATTTTTTTGGGTGAGTTCACTAACACAATGGCGGAATCTGTGGAGAAGAGCTCACCGAAGAAACTCCACAGTCGTCGCATCTTTTGCGTTTCCTTTTTTAAATAAAATATTGTCAAATTACAAAATGAATGCTAATTATATATCGAAACAGCCTGTTACTCAAACAATCTATTCCCATGGACATCTGTCCTCTAAGTAATCAGATATCCTATAGTAACCTTTTTTATACAATTTCTGTTTTATTATTATTTTAAACTTGTCTAAAGGTAAGTTTTTAATATCAGTAGGGACCTTATTGTAATAGCGTATACAATTGCCTTTAAAAGAATTACTAATTTTATGTAGTCGGCTTACATAAGCAACCAACTTGTCTTTATTTCTAGTATTAAAATTGTGTATATCACTGTACTTCTGAAAATTAGTTATATTTCTTTTTACATACACAAGATTGTCATAGATATATTGAGACACAAATGTCAGAATATTGATTTCTTTAAACTTTTCCCTCAGTGACACTCTAGGCCCTAATCTATAAATTGCACGACCAGCCCGTTTCTGCAGAATAAATATACTATTAGCATTCGCAGCGTGACCCCACAATAAAATACCATAGGTCATTAGACTATGAAAGTAACTAAAGTAGACTAGTCTAGCGGTGTCTACGTCGGTAAGAGCTCTAATTTTTTTAACTGCGAACGCTGCTGAACTCAGTCTGTTCGACAATTTATTTATATGAGGATCCCATTGTAGTTTGGCGTCTAAAGTAATGCCCAAAAAGACAGTCGACTGCACAAGGTCCAATCTCTGTCCTTTTATAAATATGTCTGTAGTTACCGGGTTCACATTGGGTAACACGAATTTAATACATTTAGTTTTCTTTTCATTAATTAATAAATTGTTAACAGTAAACCAGTTCACTATACTAGAGATAGCATTGTTGACCTCGTCATAATTTGATTGCTGTCTTTTAACTTTAAATATCAAAGAAGTATCATCGGCAAACAATACTAACCCATGTTTTGCTTTAACAAGGTAAGGTAAATCATTAATATATACTTAAAACAAGAAAGGACCAAGAATTGAACCTTGCGGTATGCCCATACTTATTTTTTTTATTTTTTTTTATTTTTTTTTTCTAGTTATTTGGTTCACTAACAATTTGAACATCGGTTACTTACATAAATAGGACTTAGGACTAAACAGAGCTTAATGCACAAATTAATTATAAGTGAACACCACATTCGTTATGTGTATCTGTGTTGCTACAAGAGTTACAAATACAAACTAACAATGACGAGTATCTATATTAAACTAGCAAACTATTGAAGACCCAGGTGATATTTTCCCATTAACATCGACCATCTGAACCCTATCTGTTAGATATGACTCCAGAAGGCCTTTTACACCATAATGGCGTAACTTCCTGACAAGAGTGTCATGATGGACGCGACGTCATACACATATAATCATCCAAGACTTGTTTTTTTTTTCTTACCTCCAGCCGGTGATCGAACCCGGGACCTTTCGCAGAGAGCCACAACTGCACCGCCACAGAGGTCCTCAGACCTATAAATGACTACCTACAAAGTTTCTAAATTAAAAATGATATTCGGACGGAACCTAATACCAGCCCTTGCACAGTATCTCGTGGGTGGCGAATATCATACGTCAACTGAACTAAACATAATAAATGTCGAGATAACAATCTAACTCAGTGCAAGATATTTCCATAACCTTTCGATATTGCCAAAAATCGCGAAAATTGGCAGGAGTGGCAAAGCAAATAAATGATGGCCTCAAACAAATAAATAAAGCTATAAAAATTAACAGCCCATACTTCCCCAGCAGATGACGCAACAGATGGATGGAAGAACTGATTGACTGAGTTGCTTATGTTAGCTCGTCTGTTTGATTCGTTGGAGGATATTCTGCGCCGAATATCGTAGGTATCTGTCATGCCTTTCATTGTTCACGAAATAAAAGGCCCGGTGAAAGCGTTCGTGTCACTGACGTAATACGATTTAATTTAGTTTGGTTTATTTTGTGAAGACTATAGTACTCTCTATAAATGGGTATGGAGTTGTTAAAGTTACCCGAGAATTGTGCTACCACGTTGTCCTAAGACGAGAGCTGTTTAAGGCTAGCATTTTATACGCTCGATTTTCTCACATTTGTACTCTTACGAGTGCGCAGACTTATTTTTACCCTCGTTTATAGCCCGAACAGCGAATCCTTCCTTGTTGAAGGCCCTTGAGTCTGAATGATTAGCAACTCAATTCGTGGTTATTGCAATTTCGGACAATACTTTACTAGTGGCCCTGTGGGCAGTAGACCTCGCTAACAGGGACTGTGAACTAATTTATAGTTAGGTATTTTAGATTCAATCAAAATCAAGTAGTAAAGTAGCCGCACCAATAACTTTGTAAACTACATTTTGTGATTTAAAATACAATCTATTGACTTTTCACGAAAATAGATATAGTCTATTTACCTCACTCTCATTGTCTGTATAGATCCTCTTTAGTAATCTGTCTCCTACTTCGAGGAGTCCAAAATTGGTGTGTTTTGAAAATATTTCTTGGATTTTTAGAAAACAGGCGGCCGAAAGGTAATAGTGTAGTATATTTTTAGAACCGGCTTATGAAGCCCTTTAATTTGATACCCCAAACGATAGGTTTAAAAAAAAACCATACAAAAAATTAATGACGTCATAACTTCCCCCACCAAGGGGAAAATCTAAAAAAGTTCTCGACGAAAATACTCTTAATTCATGAACACGTGTGCCAAGTTTTGTGAGGATCGCTTGAAACCTGTGACCGGAACTGACAGACACGCAGACATAGAGACAGACGAAAGCAAAATCGACCTCCTATCTTGTCGAAATTGAGCCGGTCAATTATAGTCTCAGCTTAAAGTTCCCTTTTAATCAACTGTTCCACGTGATTTCTTATTGTGCAGGTCTCATCACGTGACATTGGCGAAATTATTGTGGCAACACACCTTGGACGCCATAACCAAAAAACTTAACTTAGATGAAACTTCTATAGCTCTCTGTGCTTAATAGGCAACGCTCAGAGCAAATCGACTTTACGATCGCGTCGATCGAGTATTCACTGTGAGAAATTTCAATCGAGTTTAAGTCGCGCCACATGTAATGAGCGGTGGCCTTGAAAGCGCAGAAGTCACTTTTAAATACCTGTACATTATGCGCAGTAATTCCCGCCAACGTCGCCCAGCGCTCTTAACGACAACCCTGCCTACGAAGGCAAGTGTCCCGGGTTCGAGTCCCGGTGGGGGCATTTTTTTTTTTGATGAGAACGTATGTTTTTTACCCTAGTCATGGTTGTTTATCTATCTAAGTATAATATTTATCTATATATAAGTATATGTATCGTTGCCTAGTACCCAAGATACGGGGAATGATAGTTTGGGGCTAGAACAATGTGTGTTAATAGTGTCCAAGGTAATATTATTATTATAATTCGTGGCGCGAGGTATATATCCGAGTGAGCCGTATTACATAGTCAGGTCATAAGTTCTGTCACATGTGCAATATGAAATAATTTAGACATGTTTATTATTTATGTAAACATTTATATAGCAAAATGAACTAAATAAAACATAGATTCTTATGGTAATAAAGTTTATTCAAAATGACCCCCGCGATTTTGAATACAGGCCATTATTCTGCGCGGCCAGTCGTCTATCGCAGCACGAACGAGGTCCATGTCAATATCGGCGGCTGCCTTAATCAAGGATGCCTTGAGTGACTCCAAATCAGGATGAGGCTTTGAGCAGGCCTTTTCCTCCAAGTGTTGCCATATCTTGTAATCTAACGGACTTAAATCTGGACTGGAGGAGGACCAGTCTTCGTGCCGGATGAAGTCGATTTCACGCGCCGCCAGCCAGTCTTGTGTGCTTTTCGCTCTATGAGCTGGCGCAGAATCTTGTTTGAATACCCAGTGCCTGTTATTAAACATGGTATGAGAAACAGGTTCCACAAGGTTCTTGAGGACTGTATTTTGATACACAACTGCATTCGTTTTTACGCCTTTCTCACAAAAATGTACCTCAGTTAAGCCCCAATAAGAGATTCCCAACCAAACCATGAGCGAGGATGGAAAATGACCTCGTTGGACACGTGGAATACGATTGCTCGCTTCTTCACTGCTGTGTGCGTACACCTTATCATTTTGTTTGTTGTAGCTCTCTTCCACGGTGAAAATTTGTTCATCCGAAAAAAGAATTTCCCGATGCTTTTTTCCCGCGTACCGCTTCAACAAAGCGCGGCATCTCTTCAGTCTCAGGTCCATTAAAAGAGCGTCCAAACGATGTCCTGTTTTTCTTCGATATGCCCTAAGCCCTAAGTCTTCATTTAACACCCTTTTCACCGTGGTCCTTCTTAACCCCATCTGAAGGGCCAACAGTTTCTGCTTACGTATGGGATTTCTTTAAATTCGCGCCTTCACAGCTTTTATCACTGCTGGAGTCCTAACAGAGCGAGGGCGACCACTTCTTGACCTGTCATCTACACTAGAGTCTTCATTGTATCGTTTTATGGTACGATAAACGAATCTTTTGGTTATATTCAAATTTTTCAGTAAGTCGAAAATCTGAATTGGCCCGTAACCGCAACGATGCAACGCAATAACTGCGACACGGTCTTCTTAAAGTGTCCACTCCATATTTAAAAATTAGGAAAATTCTAAAAAGTACACATTTTTATTTTCATAAAAAATTCGAAATTCGAATTCAATAAACTTTTTTGTGGCCAGCGTTCTAAATTCAAAAGTTGTTATTGTGTGACAGAACTTATGACCTGACTGTGTATAATATGACGACTCGATTGACGTTTATTCACCGTGACGTTTGTTTTTATGTTTAAGTTGATAGATCTGTTGCGACAAAATGAGCAACCAGCCAATCACAAAACAACTTCTTGACAGTGTCTGCAAGAGTTTATTTAGTATATGTGCGGTATTTGCCGATGGCAAAGTAGCCAATATATTTTGACAGTACAAGACGTGATTTTAGCATTTCTTGGTCGTGTTTGTAAAAAAGTTTTGATTTAATTTCCAAACCTCATTACAAAAATTCTGGAGCCAGACAGAATGTCAAATGGATCGTTGATGGGAGGATGGGGATGACGGGACGCCCGGAAACGGAAGTCAACCAATGAGACTGGCCGGCACATCTGTCCGCAGCAACCTCCAAGCAAAAATTCTACGCGCTATTGTTAAATTCTTATTCACTGCACTAGACTTTTTAGGTTAGTGTCGCCGCTCTTACCTTCAAATCCAGTGAGAATTTTACTTTGCGAGCGTGAGAAATTTCACCAAAATGGTGAGAACTTTACTTTGCGAGCGTGAGAAATTTGCACCAAAATGGTGAGAACTTTACTTTGCGAGTTCACGTAGGTAACTCACTCGCAAAATGAGCGTAAACGCGATCACTTCTCGATGACCGATATTCGTTCGCACTCTATCGTGATTCATGACAATATTTATTTCAATACATTGAAAACTCGCACTCAGAATTTTTATTTCACATTGTTGCCGCTTGGGGGCGCTTTCTCAACGCCATACAAAACTTAGATCGATTAGATTGTCGTAGTAGTTAGTACTTACTTCGTAGTAGTAGTTACTTCGACCTCTGATTCCTCTTTTTTAAACATGACTTATACCCATATAAAAAGTAGTTTAAATCGAAGTTTGTCTATATCAATTATTTTCAGAATAACCCTCTGCGGCGTATTCTATTTTCATTACCTTTATTTTTTCAATTTCCGCGAGACGACAGTCTGTTTTGGTTACGGATTTAGAAAACGCTGATTACTGGCGATCAATCCAGCATCTATCAACTGCTTTACAGTTAAATTCTTCGTTCGCTTGTTTTATTAATTTAGACCGTACAAAAATGTTTTAACACTTAATAGGAGGGGCCATAAATTACCACATCATTTAGAACCGCATGACTTGGTAATATATATGTACATTCGAAAACAAATAAAACATTATGCATGCCCCGGCCCTCTTAAAGGTTAAATAACATCATCATCATCACATCAGTCTACTGCTGGACGTAGGCCTCATCCGTAGACCTCTGTCTGTGTTATCCAACAACCACCTTTCGTCTGTCCATCCAGGGGGCGTCGTAAACAGCGGAGAACCACTGACCTAAAACAACTATGAGATAACCCGGCAGTAGTAAAATAGTCGATCAAATTTGTATTCGGGAAACGGCATGGCCTTTTGTAAATGGGCGTATTACACGATCTGTGTGACTCTCATGAATTCTGTGCTATAGTTGGTTCTTGCGGTATTGGAGCGGTCCGGTGGCGAAGTGGTTTCTTGTCGTGCTTGCGTGACAACTAGATGGAACGACGCGATACTTCAGTGCATAGTATGTAATGTAATGTAACACTAGACTATGAAAAATCTGAAGCTCTTCTATCCATAAGGAACTATCGTGATAAAGTATTTATACAGCTAATATTACGTATTTATAAACATATATGTCACCGGAAGATAGTCAAAACCGTCAGTTGATCAACTAACGCAGTAGTTGATCAACTATCGACAGCTAGTAAACCAGACCGACAAGCTTTAGAATTTACGTTTCTTTTGCTCTTACATGTCAACCTAACACGAAGACTATTCGCGGGCTTCGCTGCGCTCGCCCCCTCTAGTCTTCACCTAAGCTACCGCAGTGATTGCCCTGATATTTCGTTTGCAATTCAAGTTTAAACCAGTTTACTATTTGACGGTTTTAACCGTTAGTTGATCGACTACCGCTTCATATAGTACGCAGTACGCTACAGTTTACTATCTATTTGTGTTTGTATGCCACTCTACTGCCGCAGGAACCTACTCGTAAGGCCCTACACCCTATGGTTTTTACAGCAGAGTACGGATTCCAAGTCCTCCCAAGGGGGACGCGGAGTGATCCAAAGGGGGGCGCGGCAAGCGGCCCCAGAACTGGATTTATTAATAGTAGTTTATGGAACTATAGCACAATGAAAGACATACGAAAGTGGGATTATTTCAATACACTACCGCTTAGCCACGAACCATTTTTTTACCTATAAATTCGAGTGCGGAATTGATTTTGCTTATCATTGCTTGTTGCCCTGCCTTATGCTATTGCCATTGTATTTGCCTGCTGCTTTACACACACCGCTGCACTATCTCGTAAATAACTTGTTTGCTATCATCACGCCTTTCATAATTCTGAGCCTAATAACGCTAATGATAATGAGCTTTGCCCCGATAAATTTAGTGACTGACTGACCGTTCTCGCATAAATGAGTAAAGTGCCAATTTGCTATATACCAGTTTTTTACTTATAAATTATAATTGTAAGTTAAATTTACCTACCATTGCCTATGCTTAATGTATAACTGTAATAAATATTAGGTGTGATAAATATCCGGGTTATCCTATGATATTAGCCATTAATTATAATCATATTAAACTGCGAATTCACTCAAAGACTGGCGTTGGGCTTACTCTCATTTCCAATATAGCTACAACGTATTCATTTTGGGCTTGTTGTTTAGATGCCTATTTAGTTTTTGTAATCTATTATCGTGAATAATCTTAACTTGTATTATCAAAACGTTCGGGGACTGCGGACAAAGACTGATATTTTAAAATGTTTTCGAAATATTATGCTGAATGATTACGATATTATTGCTTTGACTGAACCTGGCTTCTCGATGCAGTCTCTGATAATGAAATTTTCGATGATAGGTACATTGTGTGGCGGCGTGACCGGGACTATGCTTCTACACAGCAGACCAGAGGAGGAGGCGTGTTGATTGCTGTTAAACGTTTATTATGCTCGTCCATGAATGTGTGTTGGCAGTCCACAGCGGAAGATTTGTGGGTTACAGCGTAACGACAAATGTTTTTTCTACCCTGCATTTGTGCTCTTTATATTTATGTGATGAAAATATGGGTAATAATTTCAAGACACAACTCGATAATTTCTGTAACAAACTAACTAATGTGATGGCTCAGTATACCAATGATACATTTCTAATAGTGGGAGATTTCAACATGAGCAGCATAACATGGTCATTCGTTGATGGAAATCTTCAACCATCTGATCTGGTGGGAGATCAAGTTATTGATTTTATTGACACTCTTAATGTTTGTGATCTGCAACAATTCAATTGTTTTGAGAACAACTTTGGCCGAGTCTTGCACCTTGTATTGTCTAACTTTAATGTCGTAGTCATGTCCTTCACTGATCCAGTGGTGCCCAAGTATCCCTATCATAAAGCCTTACATATTATTAAACCCGTAACTTTATTTGCCTCTTTGAAATCTATCCCGCATATCTCTTACAACTATTCCAAAGCTGATTACGTACAAATCAGAAAGCAAATCAAAAATATAAATTGGTATGACATACTTGGAAAGGGTACTGTCGATGATGCTGTCGAAGTTTTCTATATTATAATCCTTGGACTACATGACTCCTATATACCTACTTGCAGCCTATCAAAAAATAAATACCCACCGTGGTTCGGCTCAGCCCTAATTAAAGTTTTAAAGGAGAAGGTAAAACATTTCAAAAAATTCAAAAATTATGGTGATATTTCCGACAGGACATCGTTTGCAATATTACGTGACAGAGCCAGTAGGATGGAGCGAGACTACCACGAAACATAAATAGCCAACATTGAAAATTCTATAGTTATGAATCCAAAAGCTTTCTGGTCGTACATAAAGAATAAGCGAAAAAGCAGTGCGTTCCCCTCTATCTGTCTTACGAAGGTGTAACATCAGACGATGGGCATACGATTAGTGGTTTCTTCTCTAAATATTTCCATTCTAACTTTCTCAGCCCATCTACTGATGTGCCCAGCTCAATTGACGGGAATCACGTATTTACCTATGATGAATCGCAGTGTTTATGTGATATATTACACTTGCAAGTTAAATTATTGCCCCATTTCAACTCCACGGCAGAAGACCTCTGGTTATGCCTACGTATAAAACAAGCTCTTACACGTAAGTGGATTGACTTGTACCTGTGCGTGATATATTTGTGTGCACAGAACAATGGCTTGTCATTTAGTTCTCAATTATCTAATTTTCTTACTAATCTGAACAACGCTGTTTCAAATAACCCGTCCGATGCGTTCCTTATTGTTGGGGACTTCAATCTGAGCGGCATTGTTTGGGCTACCACACCTACCGATCATTCGAGCTTTTACCTGTCAAATATTAGTAGTACGGACGAATTTTTGCTAACTGATGAAATGAGTGCCTTGGGTTTCGATCAGTATATCGGAATAACCAACGCGTCTGATAGAATTCTTGATCTAGTTTATTCTAATCAATTGATAACGGTATCTAAGTGTGTTGACTCTCTAACGCCAAAAATTGATTTGCATCATCCTGTTCTATTGTTAAATGCTAAATCATTCGAAACCCCATCATTAGACTACGCGCCGCGTTGTACCCGCTATGTATTTGACAAGGGCGATTTTGAATCAATAAATAATGCAATTAGTAGTGTCGATTGGAATGCCAAGTTTCTATCCTGTTCAATTGAGGAGTGCGTTACTTTATTTAATAAATTTATGTATGATCTACATAGTAAGTATATACCAATTAAAGGCACCCGTAACTATTCCTATCCTATATGGTATAATACAGCTTTAAAAAAAGCTATTAAGGAAAAGTATAAGTTTTTAGTAAAATTCAAAAAATATGGTAAAAGATCAGATGAACTAACCTATATGCTTTTGCGTGACAGAGTTAATCGCTTGGAATCGAGTTGTTATCAAAATTATATTCAGTCGACTGAGGATGCAATAATAAAAAATCCTAAGCATTTCTGGAGTTTCGTAAAAAATAGATCTCAATCTCTATCTATCCCAAGCTCGATGACATATAATAATGGTACTTTTTCTAGTGGGGAGACAATTTGTAATGCAATCTCCACATTTTTTCAGTCTACTTTCCTTAACCCTACGAAAGGTTTTAATTCATCTCCCTCACTTAATACTACTGCCATTGGTCATTCAACTCCTAATAATATAACCACTGATTTAGGCAATATTGAGGTTAACCTTATAGAAGTTAAGATTTTTCTGAATAAACTAGATACATCAAAAGCACCCGGTCCTGATAATATGTCGTCGAAATTCCTTCTAAAGAGTTCTTCAACTATCGCCTATCCAATGGCTGCCTTATTTAGTAAATCACTTTCATGTAATATTGTTCGTAGCCTATGGAAATCTGCTTTTATAACCCCAGTCCATAAGAAGGATTTTAAAAGGGAAATAAGCAATTATAGACCTATATCCAAACTATGCATTATTGCCAAAGTTTTCGAAAGAATAGTTTGTAACCAAGTGTACGGTGTCTTTAAAAATACATTTAGCCCATTTCAACATGGATTCTTGAGAGGAAAATCCACAGTGTCAAACCTCATACTCCTGAATGAATACATCACTGAAACAATGGATAATGGTCAACAAGTCGATGTTATATATACAGATTATCACAGAGGTCACTCAGATTCAACCCTCCATTAAATGTGCCTAGAGCCTCAACTAACTATAGACAAAATTCATTTATGATACGAGCAAGCAGGACTGTTAACTGTTTTAGCAAGTTGTTGGACATAGATATATTTCATACCAATATTGTCAAGGCAAGGCGGTGCCTAACCCTTAACTTTTTTAGTGCATAGTTTTTGTCTTTTTTAATATCGTTTTTGTGTCAATATCTCACTGTTTGTTTTAATTGGCAAGTGTTGACAAATATGATGAGTGTTCCCATGTTTAATTTTTGCTCTATTTCTATAAGTGAATACCTGTAATTGGCTTTCTATTTCTATTTTAGTTTTTAAAGAAATTAGTTTTATAGCTGTTGGTTTTCAAAATTTAAATAAATAAATATTTAATATTGATGTTAATACCTCCAATGTCAGTAAGCTGCTCCAATCTCTGTTTCTGTGCAAATCAGCTGGCCCTGATGCTGTCCCGGTGAAGTTTTTAGTTTCTTGTGCGGAGGATCTATCCATTCCTATCTCTATTTTGTTTAGAAGACCACTTAGCGAAGGTGTAATGCCATCACGTTGGAAGTCTGCCTATATCTCTCCCATACATAAAAAAAGGATCTCGCGAGCGTTTTGAACATTACAGGCCGATTTCTAAACTATGTTTCATTGCCAAGATTTTTGAGCGTATCGTGTACTCACAACTTTATGAGGCGCTTAAAACTAGTTTCAGCCCAATGCAGCATGGTTTCTTAAAAGGCAGATCGACAGTGTCCAACCTTGTACTGTTTCACGATTACGTTAGTGAGCGTATGGATAACGATGACCAAGTACATCTACTTCATCTTTACTGATTACAGCAAGGCATTTGATCGGATCGACTATAACATTCTATTAGATAAGCTTAGCGAGGTTGGCATTAGGGGTGATCTGCTCAAGTGGTTTGCCTCTTATGTCTAACAAAGATCTCAGGCTGTCGTTCTTAACGGATTTATGTCATCTTGGATGAGTGTACCCTCCGGAGTGCCGCAAGGGTCATTGCTTGGTCCACTTCTCTTTATATTATTTATCTATAACATTCACCTATGTTTCAACAGCTCTAGCTTTCTGCTATTTGCAGATGACATGAAGATCTTCAGGGTCGTTAATGGGGCTACTGACACAGAACTTCTTCAAAGGGACTTACTTGAGCTTGATATCTACTGCGGTATAAATAAATTGGACTTGAATGTCGCTAAGTGTTTTTACGTGACATTTACCCGAAAATTAAAACCCTATTTGGCTAATTATGAAATTAAGCACCTTCCTCTAATGAAAGCATTTGATAGTTAAGACCTTGGTGTTGTCATGGATAGCAAGCTTATTCTCGACCGTCACATTGATGCCATTGTCAGTAAATCCTCAAAAGCACTAGGTTTCGTCATGAGATCCTCTAAATCGTTAAGGCGCATGAAAACGATAAAAATATTGTATCGTGCTTATGTCCGCAGTCACCTAGAATACGCCTCGCAGGTTTGGAACACCTGCTATAATACGTACATCAATAGATTAGAACGTATCTAAATAAAGTTTACAAGGTATATCGGCTTCAAGTTCAAACTGCCGCAGGTTGATTATGAGCATCGGTGTGCATCTCCTCCCTCTAAAGCTACGTAGGGATGTCGCCGATATTGTTTTTCTTATGAAAATACTGAAGGGCACCGAAGATTGTCCTTCTCTGCTTAGCAAAATTAAACTGAAAGTTCGTGTTGCTGGTGCTCGTAGACATCCCCTCTTTCAGTTGCCCCGTTTTCAAAGTAACTATAGGAAAAACTCGTTTCCAGTAAGAGCATCAAAATCAAAATCAAAATCAAAATCAAAAATCATTTATTTCCATAGGATGTTGTTACATCACTTAGATCCGTCATTACATTTTTTTGGGTGAGTTCACTAACACAATGGCGGAATCTGTGGAGAAGAGCTCTTCATCTTCTACTTTTAACAGTCTCTTTAGTGGCGATGGCATTAATCGTCCAGATGGCATTGATATATTTAATGGCAGTGCTCAATCAATAAGGGTTCACTTCATAAGGCAATTCGTTGCATCTTTAGATGATGAGTAGTGTTGGTGTGGTGTGTGTAGTTTATGTCAATTAATGCTATTATGTCGCTTTGGAAGTACCCAGTTCACATGTTTGTAATTTAACTTAACTTTTAACTTTGTAATTTACTTGTAACTATTTGAGAATTACAGCTGTTACCACTCTTAAGAATATAAAATAAAATTATGAAACGATCCGACAAGCGAGTTTCGTAATACCATCACACGAATTTTTTAATGCCTAATAATTATGCACTGCTTTATCTACACACATTATTAACTGTTCAAGAACCGCATGTTACGATCGGCATTGCGGCATTGATTAATTTAGAAAAGTACGTCATCTCGACCGATATTAGAATTGAGGTCAAATCAAATTTCTTTGATGATTTTCAGAGATGTTCGAAAATGGAATGTAAGAACATCGAATTCGATGTTATTATGAAGAATATTATGAATTATTATGAAGAATGAATAATAACATTTTCACAGATGTGTTCTGACGAAACAGTTTATATTAAGCTAGTCGTAACTTGCGGTTTTTGAACGCGTTATAGAGGGTTTATAATATGTGAGTAGATAAAATTGATAATGTCCAGGCGCGGAAACTTCGAGCGTTTTCCAAGCAGCCAATTCATGTGGAAAAGACTTTTTTGCACTTGTGCTTTTTACTTCCCATTTTTGCGAAAAAATTAACTCCATCGTCCTTGCGACTAAACGCGTTATTAATTAAGTTTTGATCAATTAATTAATTTTCATTATTTATTATGTATGGCTGAATGTCTAGTTTGCACGTACCCTGGCCAAGTCATCGAAGATTACTCACGTCATGAGTCCGACAGTACACAATCGACTAACGGAAAATATAAAATTGAAAAAACTAACATTCGGCATGCCCTTTTTTAATTTAGGCAAAATCATAAAGAAAAAAACCCACTTCTTTCTTTATGTAATCTATGGTCTATGCCTGAGTTTAGCAGAAGAAGTACAATACGATTTTAAGAGTTGGCATTCATTATAATGTTATTACTTGAAGGTCAAACGCTCAAGGGCATTTTCGCTTATTAAGCTCTTAGCAAAGTGGGGAGTGGCAGAACTGACAGTGTTAGTCCGGCGCTAAGGACACTTCCGACTTTTCTTTTGTGTAAAATCGAGTAAGAGTCATATTTGAGGTATGAAACTGCGAAACTTCGTTATAATTTTAAGGTTGATATTTTAGATTACACGAAATAAAAATCGACAAAATGCAGTTTCAGAATTGCTAATTGCTGCAGTCCACATACAACTTTAATTATGAAGTTGAGATGATTATGCTAAGTAAAGCGTTTTGGTAATAAGTCAAAAATATTAAAATAAAAATGCTTGTGCCCATCTCCCCAATCCCCTTAGGTTTTTATTTGTGTTTTAATTTAATACCCTTCTAGTTCGACTCCCACTTGGTCTGCTTTTTGCATAATGCAAAATGTAAACGTTTCTCCTGATTTGTCCAAGCAAAGAGCTTTTCACAAAACTGACTATGAAATTCGTTAAAAGGATTCGTGCTTCAGTTCCGTTTTGAAACATTGCAACATATTTATTGGTAAATTGTAAATTACAGGTTCGAATAACATTCAAATTTAAATTGTAAACCTACCTACTACTAAGACTCCGCTGTCCGTCCATCCGTCCGTCCGTCCGTCTGTCACCAGGCTGTATCTCAAGAACCTAGCTAGCTAGAGAGTTGAAATTTTCACAGATTATGTATTTATGTTGCCGCTATAACAACAAATACTAAACAACAGGATAAAAGAAATATTTAAGGGGGCTCCCATACAACAATTCTTTCATTACCACATACAAACTTAAGGATGCACCTGGTTACGTACATGGAGTGTGAAAGTAACCGCACCAATAACTTTGTAAACAATATTTTGCTGTGTAAAATCCAAACTATTCACTCCACACCATCGCTTCCATTGAACGGTGGTACGGAACCCTTCGTGCGCGATTTAGACTCGCACTTGACCGGTTTTATTTATATTTAAATTAACTCCTGCTTATGAAATGATGAAATCAGTTGCGATATGATCTTCAACAGTTGCAAGATCTGCTTGTAGATAATGAAACTACACACCTAAGAAGCAATGATCAAAACTTTGCTGTGTCCGCCGTGATGAAATTCTTTATAGTCTTGGTCGTAGCCGTAGTAGCCTTTCCATAGTGCGTGTCGCTTCTGAGTCACCAGTGTCAGGTTTTCACATGCATCACTTGACTTTTAATTCGCGCAGGATACCGACCATGTCAACACGGCTTAGAGATTTACAGTATTATTTATTACCACTGCCATTGAAGCTCAAGGTTGCTTCCACAGTCGGTACCAGGGTAAGTTATACGTAGCATTCAGCATCGAAAATGTCCAGAGCGGGTCAGCATTTGGTTTTACAGTTCATACTGTCTTCCCAGTTTACATATAAACGAGATTTAAAATAGGTAAATATTCAAAAGCATAAGATTTTTTTCGCTGCGTTATAGTAGTAACCGTTCACCACTTTTATTTGCTCACAAATCGCGAAAGGTTGGGATGCTTCTATTGAATCACTCAACACTAATATTCGAGTTTAGATTCCCCCATACATACGATTCTCTCTTTTTTCGGTTAGTTGACTCCTTTACGGGATGTGACTATGTTCCTTAAAAATCATCGATCTTGTCCTCTTTCGACTTACCTGTTGGATTATAGGTATCACCGTCATCGGCAGCTTGTTTTCCGCCTACTGCTGAGTATAAAGCTTCTTTCTTTTTGTGCCAACCTATCCGGTCCTGTGCCAATCGAATCCAGGTGTTCCCCGCGATATTGGTAATGTCACTCGGTCAGTTATCTACTCCACCTGCCATCATGTTGCCTCGCCAAGTGTCCTGCCCTCTTCTATTTGAGTCTAGTAATATGGCTTCCGACATCTTGGACCTTAGTCTGTCAACGTATTTTTTCGTTGCGGTCTCGGTCTAGGAGTGTGATGCCTAGCATAGAACGCTCCATGGCTCTTTGGGTTGCCCTCATTCGTTTCACCAATTCCTTTATAGGCGCCATGTTTCGCCAACATACGTCATGCATGGTAGATAAGACAAATCGATCGCATAGTTTGGTCTTCATGCATTGCGGTATCTTTCAATCCCTGAATATACATAAACTCCTTGAATCCCATCATAGCTAGAATCATCCGGAGATCTCTTTCATTTGGAGTTCCCCGCCATAAGATAAACAATGTCCAAGATAGATATAATGATCAACCACCTCTAACGTCTCATTTCCAACAATGATATTGGTAAGTAAGCCGTCAGAGATGTTCATCATTATTTTGGATTATAGTTATGCTTCAGTTTTATTGTAATTATTCTGTTACGTACTGATAGGAATGTAGAAATTCAGGATAAACTTATTCAATTTCTGTGCTACTATAAATCCTTTACTGTTCTCATTTTGAGAACCGAGAGGTAGATAGTTTTCCTAAGTCTGGCTGGTACCAATCAGCCACAATTTCATCTCATTTTCATCTATTTTCATCTTTCCGTCCTTAAATGATCCTTGCAAATTTAATCTTACAGTTCCAACGCGTTGGAGGTGTCTGGCTGTAGTTGTTAGCTGAAGTTATATCTTAACCAGCAGCATAGTTTTCACGTGACTCCTGGTGACCTAAGCACACCATGTCCAGGTCGGTGGCTCCGGGCGTTCATAGCAAAGTCTCTCCACTTGTAATTTAAATAAAACTTCTCTTGGGCAAGAAACGCAATGCTGTTATTTTCCAATGAATTCTGCATCAGTCATTAAGATGCTATTTAACCTCAGAGACCCTGAAGCCTCTTCCTTCCAGTTGCCTTGCACTTAGTCTTGGCGGAGGTACTCCTAAACCTGCAGATTATTGTAATATTTTCTACATTAGACATGATAGAAAATATATTATGCGATTGATATTGTAGCATATCCCATATCCGACACAATCGAGAATACAAAGTCCAATTAACAAGATAGGCCAACCATGGTTGAATTAGAACTTTAATCGGATGAAGAAATCTTTTAGGGGAAAACACTGCTTCGGTGAAGACTAAAGTCTAACGAAGTCGAATAGTCTTCGAGTTGGTTTGACATGTATAAAACAAAAAGACCACGAAGTTCTGAATAAAATTGCTTTCAAAAGACATGTTATCGAGAAATTTAACCCAGAAATGGTTGGTCATTTCATGAAGCCACGACATATGTATAATAATAAGTGTTCCTAAAACACTCATCAAAGACTACACATTTTATTAGATAGCAACCTGGAAGATTATGTACCAACTCATTAGTACAGGAACATACTTGTGTACTTAGTCCTGCCTAGAACAAGTAATGTGAGCAAAATGTATTTTACTCACAAAGGGGTAAAATCTCATCTTCATTCTACAGCCGAGCATTCTGTAGCTGCAAGTAAGCTGATATATAGTGAACTATACAGAGTGTAACAGAAAGGTGTAGTCATATTCGAAGGGGTTGTTAGGGACATCATTTGGAACAACTTTCACTATTTACCGACCTTTATTTTTCACTTCTCCATACTTTTGTACCGGGCGATCAGCTGATTTGTGTAGTAGTGAAAAAGGAATTTGCTCTGATCATTTCGGTTTCATAGTGAAATTTGTTCAGAATGATGTCCCTAACAACCCCTTAAAATATGATTACGTATTTCTGTTGCACCCTTATACTCGTACGATGGTTGGTGCACAAGTCCTACTCATGAGGTGCTGCTTGGTGGACTGGTCCAGTCTGGTTTCTCATTAGTTATGTTCATTACCAGCTTTTGTTTGTTCTTATATATTTATTTTGTAAAATTGTTATTTTGATATATCTTATTGACACTTACAGATACGATGTTATAATTTTGTCATTAGGCTTATTTTTTTTTACATTTTGGCATAAAAAAGACAGAAACAAAAAAATATACATCCCCGTAGAGTTTCTTGGTGCTATCTTCTCTGCCGGGCGTATTTCCGAAGCGCTGGTAGAGTTAATGAAGTTTCCGTTTCCTGTGTGAGATTCAGCCGTGAATAACCACTTGAAAGGGAAATTTCTTTTTCAAACTGAAACCATAGTCAGTTAGTTACTCATTAATTTAAATAATTTCAATAAATGTTTTGAGTTTGAGTATGTTTTGAAGCTATTGTGTAGTAATTGATGATAAGAAGAAATATAGATTAAAAATTTCTACGGTGCCTCCTTTTACACTACTTACAGTAAAGCCAAGTACTGTGTTAAAAAAAAACAATCTCGTGGTTTCACTCTCTCTTCTCACGCAGGAGACCCGGGTGCGAATCCCGTGCTGGCCATGCACCAGTGAGATAAGTAATTTTTCTTAAGAACATTATACGGACCTTCTAACGGTGATGGAAAACATCGTGAGCAAAACTCCATTACTCTGCGGCGATGGGCTAGCCCCCAGTCACGCAAAATGGAGTATTAAATAACTGGCTCTACGTGGGTACAATTGTGCCTCTGCCAACCCGTATGGGAAAAGGCGTGACGATATGTAATGTTAAAAACCGTAAAAAACTTGCCTTGTCTTGACATTAACCCGAAACAATACAATACCACGAATATTAAGATAGGGACCGCAACAGCAGTGAATATTTTTGAAGTTGGTTATTGCTTTGTTTTTTATAAGTCGGGTAACTTCTTATTCAAACATGGTTGGCCAAATCGTGAAATGATCAATTTTGATACCCTAATATTAGGTCCACTTGTAACAAACGAGTTTCTCTTCATCATCACCTGATGATGGAGCTGGAGGGTGGTAGACGGAACCCCGGAATCCTCATTTGTAAGCCCATCAAGTTTGGGCTAATTTGATTCGACTTAATAAGATCTATGGATTTCGAAAGGGTGTCTATGGTTATTATGATTTGGCCACGAAGCATACATTGTTTAAAAACCGGTCAAGTGCGAGTCTTACTCGTGCACGAAGGGTTCCATACCAGCGTACAATGGTAGGGATGGTGTGGAGTGAATTGTTTGGATTTTACATAGCAAAATGTTGTTTACAAAGTTATTGGTGCGGTTTCTTTCACACTCCATGTAGCTTACCAGGTGCATTCATAAGTTTGTATGTGGTATTGAAAGAATTGTTGTATGGGAGCCCCCTTAACTATTTATTTTATTCAGTTTTTTAATATCTGTTATTATAGCGGCAACAGAAATACATCATCCGTGAAAATTTCATCTGTCTAAATATCACGGTTCATGAGATACAGCCTGGTGACATACGGACGGACGGTCGGTCGGACGGACGGAGAGCGGAGGCTTAGTAATTTATTTATTTATTTATTTAGGCACATCAACAGCACACATATACATATTATAACAATAAAAAAATTCTGCAGTTTTGTCCTTAAAAGAGTGCCTATTATAGATGAGCACAACATTGACCATTTTTGTACTAACTAGTAATCCTAATTTTTAAGTAATTAAGCTAAGGTAGTGGAAATAATTTAACTTAAGATTAGGTATTAAATTAATAAAATTTACAATATTCTTTAAATTTTTTTATAATTTTAACAATTTTGGATGCAAGTGAAGTCAGGCAAGCGATCATGAAATATGTCTATGTTGGTTTGGCTACTCGTGATTTAATAATTGTCGCACAATCTGGGTATGGGTGAGTGCTTGTAGATGTTTGTTCTGCATAGCGGTGTGTGAAGAGTGTTAGGGATGGGTTTGCGCGGATAGTTGTAAGGCACTATCAGTCCAATCTGACTCAAGATGTTACTGGCATCCAAGTTATTGTTACAGACCTTATGCAGGAATAGAAGGTCCTGTAAATTTCTTCGGAAGTTTAATGTTTCCATTCTGAAGTATACTAATCGCCGTTCATAATGTTCCCTGTGAGAAATGCCTGGTTGGCTGTACGCTAAATGTTTAGTGAATGCGTGCTGAATGCATTCGATTCTTTCGGAGTGAACCGCGTAGACGGGATTCCAGACAACGGAGGCGTACTCGAGATGGCTGCGAACCAGGGCATTGTACAGGAGGATCTTGGTGCTGGTGAGACGAAAACCTTTTGTATTGCGCTTTAGTAAGCCCAGCATTTTCGCAGCTTTGCACACTGTAGTGTTGATGAGGGATATGAACTTTAAGTTGGGCTAAATCATTACACCGAGATCTCGCATTTCGCTGACAGTTTCGAGTTTGATGTTGTTGATAGGGTACGTGGAAGCTATTGGGGTTCTCTTATTGGTAAATGTTATGTGGTAGCATTTTGCGGCATTGAGGACCATTCTATTATTGCGGCACCAATTCGCTATTTCGTTAAGATCATTTTGCAGCAGTTCCATGTCAGCTTCCGACATAATGGTTTTATATAGTTTTAGGTCGTCTGCGAACATGGAGTAATTGTAACGCACACTACAGTTCAACAAGTCATTGGTAAATATTAAGAACAGGACTGGTCCGAGGTGAGAGCCTTGGGGGACTCCCCATTTCGCATAGTAAAGCTGAGATTGGTGTCCACTCACATTCACAACCTGAGGTCTCTGTGACAGGTACGACCAAAACCAGTGCAATAATGACCCGTGGACATCGAGTGCTGCTAACTTACTCAGAAGCAGTTTGTGGTTTACCTTGTCGAAGGCGCTGCTGAAGTCGGTATATACGGCATCCACCTGGTGACCACTGTCCATCTCGCGAGACAAATCATTAACGTAGGAGACCAGGTTAGTTTCCACCGATCGTCCGCGCTTGAAGCAGTGTTGTTCGGGTGAGATAACGCTATCGATGAGGTGTGTGATAAGTGGGCAGATAAGGGATTCAAAGAGTTTTGAGAAGCACGATAGCATGGATATAGGTCGGTAGTTTTTGACGTCATTTTCATCCCCCTTTTTGTAATCAGGAACAATTCTACTTTTCTTCCATGGATCAGGAAAACGACCCTCCCTCAAGGAACGATTCAGTAATATGAATAGTGGGAAGCAGAGCTCTTGTGCGCAGGGTTTCACAAATACTGCAGGAATGTCGTCAGTTCCGGCGCATTTGAACACATCAAGGGTTTTGCATTTTTTTAAATATATCGCGATCGCTGATTGTGATGTTTGACAGACCTGTTTGTTGTGTCTGTGGTTGTTACTGAGTCGAGATCAGTATAAACTGTTGAAAAGTGACTAGCAAAGAGCTGTGCGAGCTCAGTTCCGCTGTTTGCCGATGAGTCATCTTTATACATGCTCGATGGTAGCGTGGAAAAGCCTTTTTGCTTTGATTTAGTAAAACTCCAAAAAACCTTGGGGTTGACTGGAATACTGGATTCAATATTATTCAGATACGATTTCATGCATGTGTCGTAAAGTTTATGACAGCGCTCTCGGGAAATCTCGAATTCTATCTTGTCTCGGGGATTCTGATATTTGCGATATCTCCGTCTAATTCGTTCTTTTTCGGCTATCAGTTTTGTTAGTTGTTTGTTGTACCAGGAAAGGTGTTTGTTTGTTTTGATTCTCTGTTTAGGGACATGTTTCGCAATGGCTTCTTCCAATGTAGAGTAAAAGAGTGAGGTTATTTCGTTTACATTTCCACAATTCTCGAATGCTCCCTCCCACTTGACTGATCTTAGATGCAACTTTAGCCCTTCGTAGTCGGCTTTGAAGAAGTTGTATCGATATCCAACGTTTGGTTTGAGGTAGGCGAGGCGTGATGTAGTAATCTGAATGTCTAATGGAGGGTGGTAAGAATCAAGCTTGCTCAGGGTATCAGGAGATCGGGCAACGGTCACATGGGGAACACTTGCCAGGACTAGGTCGAGAATGTTGTCGTCACTATTACCGATGCAGTTAAATTGAAACAGGTTGTTCTTTGAAATAAAGTCGACGAGTCGGAATCCCATGGTACTTTCGCTGTTCGATGGGACCATGTGGAAGTTTTTAGCGTCTTTTTTCCAATCTATGAAACCTAGATTAAAGTCTCCTACTATAGCAACCTCATCGGCTTGATTTATTATCCTATTAGCGTTGTCCAAAAAATCAGAAAGAGAGTCTAATTCGATTGGGGATGGTAAATATACTGCACATATGGCTAGTTTTTTGTGCAGCCTTCAGTCTTGGTCTCAATAGTGACCCATAAGTCCTCAAATTTCCTATTTTTACTCTCCCAGCTTGTCACGCGAGTTTTTTTTTTTGATACTGCTATGAGGACTCCTCCCCCATCGGCCTTATTTTCTTTGGTGGGTTTAAGACTACATAAGCGATCTCTTCTGTGGATATTGTATCTAGAGTCCATAAGTTCAGAGTTTGTGACATTTGCATTTAACCAAGTTTCTGTGAGTACAATTATTTCATGATCACTGTTGGAAATATTTTTGAATAGATCGTTGTTTTTGGTCCTAAGACCGCGGACATTTTGAGAGTATATTCTAGCGAATTTAAAGCAAATAAAATTATAACAATTGAACAACAAAGCACCAATCTTATCTAACACATTAGACGTAGGCTGTCTTCACTTTGTATGAGCAGAGCCTGACAGGTGGTGTCGTTTCTTGCGAAGATTTTGCCGTTGCAAACCCAGATGAATGAATACCCAACCTCTTTGGACTTCTAACGAACCGCTGCCTGTAGAGATTTGTTTGCAGGTGTTAGGTGCTCGGAAAAGAAGACTGGTTCTCGAGGCCCTCCAAAGCCAAGGTGTGTGGAGCTCAGTCTGTCCTTAGGGTTAGCCTTAGGACCGAGTCACGCTGACGGGGACTGCTCAATTTCACGACCACTGCTCTAGGCTTGATATTGTCTTTGTTTATCTTGGCGACCCGGGTGGCGTACCCGGATCTTCTATCGCTAATATCTCGCTGTCTTCTAGTGGGTTCCCAATACTCTTGGTAAGTTGCTGTGTGGTATTTGGTAGGTTTCGGACTTGTGCTCTGAGATCCCGTTAATCTCTACATTGGATTCACGCATTAACTGTTCTGTAATTGTAAGTCTCCCGGTGAGATCTTTAACTTCCGATTTCAGGTTCTCGTTTTCTATTTTCAAGGCTGAAATTGTGTTAGAATGTTCTCCTAGTATGACCTACATGTTCTCAAATTGTTATATAATAGGTCCTATCTTAAAAAAGGTATCTATTTTAGTAACTTTGTTTTGCAACAGTCCAAAATATTTGATGATTTGAAACACTTACAACCCCGTATCTTTGCCTAAGTAGATATTACTCGCTATTACTTACTAAGTAATCACGAGCTCGCGTGATCTGAACCCATTATGTGCAATGGCATCTTATCTTAAAGACCCTCTCTCTGATGTGCTGATGAATCATTCAGTCACCTTTATCCAAGGATAGATAATTAGACAAAGACTAATCTTTAAAATAACTATAGTAATTGTTGTCCGTTTCCTCATAGGAAAAATCCATCAATACGAAATTGTCAATTTAAGTGAAATTTGGTAACCTGTCATCTGTGGGGCCATACAAAAAGGATCCCGATTTTGAGCCTTATTGCTTGGTAAAGTTCAATACCCAGGAAAAATAAAAACTGGATTGCGGTCGCTCACACAGACAACTTGTTAAAATAGTAGTCTTGACTTATTTATCGAAGGCAGTATTCGGTTTCAACGCAATTTTTGGAAACGTAATCATATTAACTGTTTAATAATAATAATAAAGTCAATCAACTCGTTAGCTGTTATAATGAAATCATTCTAGATTGCAATGTATGGATAGATTGGCAAAATTAATGCAGTTCGCTAGATATCGGGATATGTAGGTTAAATAGAGCTAAGTTAAACATGAACCCTCCCTCCCACACGCCGGGGTTTGCTTCACGCCCCCGCGGCCCAGAAAGTGTCCCGAAGCGCGGTTGTTTGCAGATTTAAATAAAACTGTACAAGATACTGTGATGTATGTGGTAAGTATCTCTTTGAGGCGCAGCCGTATTCGGCCTCTTTAATATGAGATGTATTTATCTAACAGACGTGCTTCTATGAGCAGCTAAAGATATTCTTCAGATACATGAAACCTGCATAAATACGAAATTATCCTTGATAAATTAACTATAAACCTATACATACAAAAGCGATATCACTTACAGTTTCCTCGTTCTCTGCTACGAAATATCAACAATAAAAATAAAGATCGATTATCTTTGGTTAAATTTTTGTTTTCTCAAAAAAACCATTAGGCCATTCAGCGCAATATAAATTTTTGTACAGGTTAGGAATTAAAAAATCGTTTCCTATCACCGTACAGGAAAACTTCGGGACCAAAAATTGATATTACAATTACAAAATCCGACCCAGTGCAATCTAAAACTATTGTATTATCAGCTTGAACATGACTTCTCCGCCACAACCTATTAACTTTTATTACTGTAATAAATTTCATATATATTTTATCCAAATTAACGCCAACTAAGTGAAAACTCCACTTAGTTGGCTTAAATTATATCAGTGCACTTACTCAAACTTCAGCTATTTCCATCTTGATGTCGCTTTCCACTTGGGAGCTCAAATGTGAGAAATAACCGCGGAGTAAAAAAGGTACTAGATAATCCTCTTCGAAAAAGGTTTACATCACATCGGAATGATAAGTCGATAAGCGCATTTATTGCTCGTAAAGGAGACGTTTCCCAAATCCCGTAAAAAATATCTTGAATACATCCTTGTCCTTAATGTAGTTTAAAAATATTGTAAGCAAATGGGAACTACACGAAAAAAATCTAAATAGATGTTTTTCACCTAAAACTTACCTAACACTTACTATTTCTTGGGAACTTATTTTTTTTTTATTTCGATTTTTACCGATTGTTTTGGTAACATCCCTAGTGTTTGAGAAGTGAATTTTATGAAGTTATCTGTCATATCACTTCTAAGATTGTATCAACTTTAAGTGCTAAGGAGCAACAAATTGTTATCAAGACTTTAATTTCCAGGTTCTGAACCTGACCAAATTATGATCTTTCAAATACACTTGACACTGGCAAAGTTAACCTGAAAGAGGTTAACTCGCCATCAATAAAAAAAATGAAGAAGAAGGCCTGTATAATCCTACAATACAGTGAAAGACTAAATACTGTGAAACTATAGGTACATGGAAGGCTACACATACAAACCACGGATTAGGAGTCAGGGAAATACAGGGTATATAAAATCTCCCACGTTTTATCAATGAGCACGAATGATCTACGTGTGTATATCAGGAGTGAGTGTGTGTGGGTGTTGCTGTAGACATCCGATCTTTGCTTGAGTGCTTTGTTTACCCATATAGTTCGTAATTAACTACTTACGTGAACTTATCGAACAACAAATTTTCAATATACGTTACGTAGGGACATACTTTGTACGGTTTCTGTTTACTATTGCGGTTATGAGGGCGCGATCAAACAATTATACAATGGTAATGTTGTGGTGCATGAATATATCAGAGCGTAATGATAATAGACGACCATAACATAGATATGCCATCTTTCTGTTACATACAATAGACTTATGTTGGTTAACATCTGTCAATGCCTTAATGGGACTAGGGCCATTCTTTTGATATATATAACTGTCCAATAAAGCCCCCCTGGCTTAACGTGGGTACAATTGTGTGCTTCGCAACCCGGAAATCTTGAATAAATGTATTTAATTAGCTATAAAGTGATCTTGATCGTCGCCAACGTTGATTACCACGCCAATAACACAAAGGATAATCTGAGAATTATGGATTCTACGAATACTAATTTTGCTTTAGGGAAGGCGTTCGAGCGTGAAGGCTATAAGCCATTGGCATCCGACTTAACTAAGGCGACGCATTAGCCATAAACACCCTTTTGTGATTTTTTTATGCTTGCTTGTTGATTATCATGAGTGACAGCTTATATTCGCTAGCGTGTTATTTTATTTTTGCTCGAAGTGAGTCACAAAATTAGTTTTTCACAATTATTGTTTTTACAATTTCGCACAGCATTTGATTACTAGGTACCTACTTGTTATTTATTCGATCGTTATAAAAATATTACGTTAGGGATGTTGCTATGTCTGTAAGTCCTCAGTATACATCAGCTAAAAGCCTTTTTGGGGTTCCGTACCTTAAAAGGAGAGAGAGGAATCCTTATAGGATAAAAGGCCGTCGCTTAACAGCAAGCGACCATCGCTAAAAAGTTAGTGTCGAGATTTCAGAGCACTGAAATATCATCATGCGCGCCGCGCGCGTAATGATTCAGCCATATTTTTTTTAAGGGAAATATTAAACTGCACATCAAAAATACTGATTTGCACAGAAAATATCAAGGCAAAATGCTGCGGTAGCTCAGGTGAAGGGTTAAGGGGGTGAGCGAAGCGAAGCCTCCTTTATCCTTGTTGTTAGGTTGAACATGCAAGAACAACAAAAAATACTTAAAACATAAACTTAAGTACACATTAAAAAAAAAAACATAAAAGTGTTTTTGTTGATCCTTTTTTGCTGTGCAAATCGGTATTTTTTATGTGCGATTAAATACTAGCCTTTTTTTAAATATTTGTATAAAATGTACAAGGGCCCCAATTAAGTATGTTTTAATAGTAGTTTATGTGACTGATACATAATGCCTAATTATTTACAGTTACATACACTAGTTTATCTACACACACATCAAAAGCTCTTTTGATGTGTTCAGGAACCGCATGTTTGACCGGCATTGTGGCATTGAGTTGTTTAGCTTGTTCTGTAGTACCAACTTCACAGACAAAGTAGGGGCGGCACGCAGGCGGGCGTCGGCGTTCGAAATTTGAATATCATATGTAGAAAATTTACACATTATGGTCGTAATGTTCAATATTCAGAAAATAAATGAATTTTTACAAAGTAGTTTAAAATTATGTTGATCGTAACGTGCGGTTTTTGGACGCAGTAAATGGGTTTTATGATACTTGTGTACATAAATGTAAAAAAAGTTCAGTACACTACGTGTAAACATTTATTCTGTTAAACTAAACCTGGAAAAAAAATATGTCAAAGTTTCTTGTTGATTTCGGCTAAATTAATAAATCAAAAATTAAAATAAATTATTAGTCGCATTATCTATTGCATTTTGAAAGTCAACCGAAAACACAAAGAACATGACTATCCTATGAGGGATGGTTTCTGCATTATAGAAAAAAAAAAACAATGACAAACAAAACATAAATAATAATGTAAAACAAAACTCAATAGATCAATGTATTTCCATGTTATCGTCTTTAACAAAAAAAATGGGTAAAAATGAGAAATCTGTTTTTTTTAATTAAATATTTCGAAGCAATTCTACCCACAAAAACCTTTCAGGCCAAAAAAATAAGAGACAAAAACCCTGCATAAACGCATTTTCGCAGAAATCATCGATGGTCCCTTTCTGTTATGCGACGGCTGACTTCGCTGCCCTTCTGTCTGTCCTTCCGCTTGTCAAGACCCTTTTTCTCAGGAACCGTGGAGGTACATATCAAGTTTAAATTACAATGAATAACTCGCTAGAAGATGTGAAAAAAACAAACTTATAGGTGGACGCAATCACAAAATATGTCACAATTTTGCTGAAATTTTTGATGAGGGAATCAAAACCTATAGGGTACTTCCCGTTGACATAGAATCATGAAATTTGGCAAGAAATAATGTCTTATAGCACAAATAAAGGGGCAAATCTGAAAACTGTAAATCTGCAGTTACTTAACAAAAAAATATTTGGTGAAAGTACAATAGATAGATAAATTAGCTGGTAAATTAGGTTCTGCGGCTTACGCTGTTAGAAACATCAGACAAAACACGGATGTGGCTACATCTAGGCTAGTATATTTTAGTTACTTTCATAGTATCATTTCCTATAGTATCTTGTTGTGGGGGAAAGAAGCGGATATACAAACTATTTAAATTTTACAGAAAAGAGCTTTTTTATTTTTTATATATAGAGCAATTTATATTTATAACGCACAGAGCTTTAAACAGAAATTAACATACTAACTGTAGCTAGTCAATTTATTTTCGAAAATATAATGTATAAGTATACACAAGAACCTTACAACATTTTCTAAACTTAGCGATAGCTGTAATGTTGTCCTAAGAAATAATCACATCAGACTACTTGCGCCCTGGTTTAGACTCGCGAAGGTTAGCAATTCTTTCAAGGGTCAATGCATTCTCTACTACAACAAGATACCTCTTGAAGATCTTGAAATTGCCATTTGAGCAATTTAAAAACCAGGTTAAAGCGACTTTGTCGAAAAAGGGATATTACAATGTTCAAGATTACTTAAATGACGGGACTGTATGGGGTTAATCTGGCTCAACGCAGACCTTGCTGTTAATACTTTTGTAATTATTTATTCCTGCTTATTAATTATGATAATGATATTATAATATTTGCATTAGTTAAGCAAACGCAAGCAATTTTTAAAAGATATCTAAAAATCTATCTTCTTCGACCAACACCCACAGTGGTCCAATGTAAAGAAGTGGCAAAAAATAACGATTGCTAAGCATGTACATATCTTCAGTAATAAAGACCTTTGGAATTTGGAAAGCTGTATATAATGTATAAGCTTAAGTGTCTGTTGGTGGATGAACTTGTCAAATAAACATAATATATACAGGGTGTCCCGAAACTCAAGTTCAAGCGTACACCAGGTGTAAGCTTAGCCTATGAAGGGTCTGGAAAATAAAAATAAAAATATCTATATCATTCGGTTAAAAAAACATTGGCTTATTTGAAAATTTTAAAAATCAACAGCCCTTGTCACATATACAGTTTTTGTGACAACAAACTTAGCAATTCTTCTACGATTTCTTTACCATCATGATCCTAAATAACCATACTATTAATGGCAGTCACAAAATGAGCAGAATATTTCATTAGATTGATGAAAAAGTATGTAGTTTGGTTGTTTTGTGGTTTGAGAAATCTTGTAAGTCAACTTTGACTCATAATAACGGGGAAAAAACATACTGTACCCTCGGCAAGTTTATTAAAAAATTGGCCTATTTTGTAAGGATTTTGAAAAGGTATAATACTTGCTACTTTCTTACCCAAATCTGTTAAAATATCTTAACAAAACAAATTGGACACCCTAACAACACCTTTTAACATTTTAGGTAAGTTAAGAATAGAAAAATAAGCCTCTAGCACGAATGGAGGCTCTACATATTTTAAGAAATGATCTTTTTATTAGTCGTCTGCAGCTTGAGCAAGTTTGTGGCGAGGATTACTGCTATTTAGAATGTTTTTTGCGCTAATTTTTTCTTTTATGCAGCCACAGTAAAAAAAAACAATTGGGTTCAGGTCCAGATACCGAGCTGGCCAAAAAATTTGTCTCCTCGGCCAGTCCACCTTCTGGGATATTGTTGATCTAAATAATCCCGTACAGCAAGAGCGTAGTAGGCCTGTAGGTATTGACTCATCACTTCACAGAACTTTGTCGAGAAATTGCGGATCTCGTCAACATTGTCATACAAAACTCCCGCCTGGGAGCGTAGTCCCGAGGCAACAAGCTTTGTACTCGTTGTAGTGGTCGGATTTCAGACATCTATGAACTACACTATTCGGAATTCCAGTATTTCTTTCAATGAAACATACTGAGGTACTTACTAGGTCATTCTGAATTTTCTCTGAAATTACTTCTTCGATACCTCTTTGAGGTCTTCCTCCGGTCCAACAAGTACTAGGCTTTCGTCTTTCCGAATAGGCCAGGTAAACATTTACCAACACACGATGAATTGGGTAACGCTCAGAGTTCGAGTACCTCTCACGATACAGTCTTGCCGCGACAGAGGCATTGCAGCGGCGTTCACCATAGACAATATGCATATAGGCATATTCTTCAGACGTGTACACATCCGGCATGTTGCATCGATATGTAGTACGGTGGGCAAAATCAAGTTCTGAGAGATAAAAGCCAAAATCACAGAAATACGTAGGAATGTAGAGTAACTAACGGTAACAAAGGACAACAATTAGTTTGTCGGTCCTTTTGTTTCTGCTTAGTTTCTTAATTAACGTCGTCTAACCTCTTTGAGAAGAGAACATGGAAAGGAAAGGTTTCGGGAATGGATTGTTGCTCGTTAGCACTACCCAGAGGATAAGTGCTGGGCGGTGATGGACAAGAATATCCTGCGGAAATCAGTATGTACCTACACTATACACCATGCTTTATTTTTAATTCTTGAACGCACAAAGCATTCAGGTGGCACTGTATTAAATTTCAACGGATTAATAATACTAGTACTATTAAATATTCTGTGATAATACTATGAGATGGTTTTCCTCATATTTTTTAAAAGGTAAGTGTTATATTTGCCAGAGGCAATTATAAGGAGAGCGACATCTTCGGGAGTAAAGTAAAAGGCTTGAGATGCGCGCAAATACTAGACTAATGTATTATAGGAAATCCTAGCTTATATACTAGGTTGGTACATGTTATTAATGATGTGCATAAGACATAGTGCGTGATGAATATAAATATACCTTATCTGTGACGGTCGTCAACTTATATTAACATTACGTGAAAATATGACTAACATAGTCGACCGGCACAGATACTCCCCCCTTTAGGGAAAAAAATAAATGAATGTACTTATAACAATGAACAAAAATCTAAGTAAGAATCAAACAATAACCTTAAATGAATCGAAATAACTTTAAAAATGTGTAACAAACTTATATCAACTGCAATAATAACTAGTAGGATTTTTAATAAACATAAATTAGATACTAATTGTGCATACTTCAACTTAATCTAAAGGTAAATCTTACACGGATTAGAAAAATAAAGGAACTACGGTTATGTAAATTCTACATAAGTTTAAAGAATTACTAAATATTAAGTAATTCTAACCTACAGGCAAATCTTGTATCTGGCCGCACACTACATAAAATAAACTAAAAACTGGAAAACAGAAAAACACTAGGAAAATGGGGCTTCACGGTTAGTAGACTAACCTAACCTATAAACTGGAAAAGATCCGCAGGAGAGTCGTCTGATGCTGCAGCCGCCCAAGTTTTCAGGAATCGATGAGTCAATTTGCATCGCACGTCGTTGAAGTTGTAATCACTGTTTGTTTATAATTGCGACCGTACCTACACAAGGATGATTGTGCTGAATCAGCGTCAGCATTAAATCTGTAACCTTGGCTGTAGGCAGTCAATGATCTCGTACGTCTTATGTCTTGGTTTGGGTGGGGTCTTGATTATGGAGTTCTGCAGCGTGGTTTGAAATAGGCAAACCGAAGTCGGGGCTCGTTGATCTTAGACGAAGTGCTTCTTGCTTGCACTTCTAAGGTGGCAGCACACGGAGTTTTCTTCGCGGCTGGGTCCATGCTGCTATTACCGAAGGTTGCTGATGTTCAGAATTCGGATCACCACTTTGCCAGAGGCAATTATAAGGACAGCGACATCTTCGGGAGTAAAGTAAAAGGCTTGAGATGCGCGCAAATACTAGACTAATTTATTATAGGAAATCCTAGCTTATATACTAGGTTGGTACATGTTATTAATGACGTGCATAAGACATAGTGCGTGATGAATATAAATGTACCTTATCTGTGACGGTCGTCAACTTATCTTAACATTACGTGAAAATATGACTAACATAGTCGACCGGCACATTACACTTTTGGAAATCCTTACTAAATAGGCCAATTTTTGAATAAACTTGCCGAGGGTACGGTATGTTTTTTTGCCGTTACGATGAGTCAAAGTCGACTCACAAGATTTTCTCAAACCACGACATAACCAAACCACGTATTTTTTATCAATCTGACGAAATATTCTGCTCAGTTGGTGCCTTTTATCAATAGTATAGTTATTTAGGATAATGTTAAGGAGAATCGCTAAGTTTGTTGTCACAGTAACTAATTATGTGATGTGGGATGTTGATTTTTTTAATATTTGAAATAAGATATATTATTATTTTTTGAACCGAGTGCCTTAGATAATTTTCTCACCAATATAATAAAAAAGCAAAGCTACTAAAACAGCATTTCATTAAAGTAGACTAAAAGGGAAAATTCAGTTTTGATTTTGTTGAGTTTTGGAAAGATATAGTACATCACTTACAGTCGCGGTCTGTAGTGACTGCGTTTCTGGTCGCACTGTTGGTGGCCGATAGCGCAGCACAGCGCAGCTCAAGGCCTACACAGCGCGATCAGCATTTCAGCCTTTTATGGACACGCTCGAATAAAAGCCGAGACCGAAGGTCTAGGCTTTTATAGCCCGGACATCAAATGCTGCAATCGTGACCAAGCTTATAGGCCGAGAGCGTAGTTAAGCTAAGCTTGAGCCCTTCATAGTGTGGCCAGCAGTACAGTCATTGCGGACCAAGACTTGTATAGTACTTTACTCAATTAATGCAAGTAATTAAATAAAACCAGCTTATAACAAAATTGAGAGTGGCAAGAAGATCTCCCGCTTTTTTTTTGTCACCCATAACCAAATTCTGAATAAAGCTTTTTTGCACTACCTTTTTTTCCATTTTTGAAACAAAGCTCGACAATCATTGATTTTCACAGGAAATTGCCGGTCGCTAAACCACAACAGTAATGGATTTTTACAGGAAATTGCAGGCACCTTTTCTGGCTCCTCCAAGTAGCGTGGCAATGTCGACTTTGCTCAAAGAAGGTTGTCAAAATAATGAGCACATTACTGGCTTTGTTTGAGTAATATAATTTTATCTACACACGTATCATAAACCCTCTTTACTGCGTACAAAAACCGCACGTTACGATCAGCATAATGTTAAACTACTTGGTAAAAACTCATTTCTTATCTGAAAAATTACACATTATGACGATAATGTGTATTTTTTCTACATATTATGACATTCAAATTTCGAACGCCGACGCCCGCCTGCTTGCCGCCTCTAGTTTGTCTGTGAAGTTGGTACTGACATTCAAATTTCGAATGCCGACGCCCGCCTGCGTGAAGTTGGTACTATAGAACAAGCTAAACAACTGCAGAGCCACAATGCCGGTCAAACATGCGGTTCCTGAACACATCAAAGAGAGCTTATGAGCTGACCACGGTAATTGGAAATAAAACATATGCCGCGAGTGTTGCAGGACGCTAATTGAATGAAAGATTCTTAAAATAGAAGATAACAGTAGTTTATGTGACTGCTACATAATGGAGGGCATTAATACTGGCGAGTTTCATAATAATATCACTCGAGAGTTTTAATGCCTAATTATGTACAGTTACATACACTAGTTTATCTACATACATATCAAAGCTCTCTTTGATGTGCTCAGGAACCGCATGTTCGACCGGCATTGTTGCATTGATCATTACTCTGCTGTTGTTTAACTTGTTCAGTAGTACCAACTTCACAGAAAAACTAGGGGCGGCACGCAGGTGGGCATCGGCGTTCGAAATTTGAATGTCATAATTTGACAAATTTTGGTACATTATGGTCATAATATATCAATATTCAGATAAGAAATTAGTTTTTACCAAGAAGTTTATTGTTATGCTGGTCGTAACGTGTGGTTTTTGGACGCAGTAAAGAGGGTTTATGATGCGTGTGTAGGTAAAAAAAATACTTTGTGCACTAGAGCATAAAAGTGGCATTTTGGGCAGCATACATCTAATACACAAACACTAACTTCGCGAGCATGTGAAGTGAATTGCAGTTGTTTTATTTATTCGATCCTTTCCGATCGTATTTTGTACAAATAAAGAGCAAGCCTTTGAAACATCAAATATTTATAATATTCCAATGGTTATAAATCAATAAAAGTTTGCTGTGGCAAAGGTTTTTTACAATTCAGGTGAATACAGGGAAGGCGATAAACATAGAAGTATAACTAGCGGTGATAAATGACCCCACGAAAACTGGTAGAGTTTAACGTGATGGCGGCTCCAATGGCCGTTCAATAGTTCGACCAATCAGGGGTTGGCCCAGTGTCACATGACACAACATGAACCAATCATTAGCCTTTTGCCCTTTTCAGTATCTTTCAGTATCAGGTTTTGCGCGCTCTATGTTTTTTTCGTTCACCGGGTGAATCGCGTTACCCTTCTTCATTTGTTCGGATTCTATTTGTATTTGCATTTTCAAAATGGTCTGTTTTAACTGAAATGTAAACCGAAACGACGCCGACTATAAGACCGACAATCTTTGAGCGATGAACAAAGGTTTCGGTGCCAGGAAAAATTATAAATAAAACTTTCAAGAGAGTTCTTTGTTTCCGTTTGGGGTTTCATTTGACATTTAGAAATACAAGAAACATTATTTTGCTTTTACTTTATGCCTCACCTTTTTCTTGTTTTCGTCGTCACATTTTTCAGATACGCATTTAATTCCGTTTCAGGTTTACAATTAATATTTAGAAGTTAAATATTTATTTACGCCTTCTAACCTCAAAATAGCACCTACGCCGCTAGATGTTAAGTTATCAGGCGGAAAAATTATATACGTAACTCGTTCGAATAGGCTTCTTTACGACCCTCGCTACGACCCCGCCTCCGGCTCGTGCGTAAACTTCTCGGTTCATAAATTGCGCCTTGCGAACTTGTACGAAACGTATACTATTTATTACTCTTTTAATTTTCAAAAACGTCGTTAGTGTAAGTCGCAGATAAACATTTTTTTCCGTCCTCTGAGCTAAAAATAACACCTTCGCCGCTTGATTTTGGGTTCTCAGGCTGAAAAATTATATTCCTAACTCGTTCGCAAAGACTTTTTACGAACCTCGCTACGACCATCGCCTTCGGCTCTTGCCCTAAACCTCTCGGTTCGTAAATCGGCCTTTGCGAACTCGTGGGAAATCTACAATTTCACCTCAGCAGCTCGAACAAAAAGCTTTTGCTGCGAGTAAACAGTGTGCAAAGTTGCATTTTGCTCACTGAGTGAGACAAAGTAGCTTTTTAATTTTGAATGCCGCGGACGTAGGAGAAATCGTAAATATCCAACGAGCATCGAGTAATAATTCGATGGTCTTTGGCTGTTTGACTCGATTGCAGTATCTTTGCTATTTAATTCCACAGAATCTAGATTATTTTATGCTATATCCTAGCCATTCTAATTGGTACATAATTCAATTACAGAAATATTCCGTACCGTAATTTTTTCGAAATTTACAAGGAATATTCCAATAAAGATTATTTGATTTTTTAATGTTGTATTTTTTCATTCTCTTATTTGGTATGGGCATGTTGCTTTTGCTGATTTTCTATGCTTCATTAGTGGATTTATAGATGAATTCAAAATACGCGAACCGTCGGAAATGAAGTCTTCGAGTTTGTATTTTTTAAATCGCCATTTCAAGCATTCGGGATCGTGGGGATGTGGGAGTGTAAGGGTGTAGAACTGAGGAAATGGCCGTTTTTTCACATCAGATGGCATTCACAGTTCATTGACCTCAAGGTCACTGACATTGACCTTGAACTTGACCTTTCGTGTATATTTCGCAGAAAATTTTCAGTTTTGCTGTTTCAGAATAGAAAACCCGAATAAGAGCATCCCACTTCCTAGGCAGTCTTATGGCTAGACTAGAGTGTATTTTATGAGCTGGAGGCGTGGAGGGGTGCAGGCGACCGAGCACTGCTGCGCACCAAGATGGAGCAGCCGAGGCTGCGGAGGAGATCGTAGTAGCAGGGGCTAAGGCGATTTCGAAATTTGCTGATTTTCTATGCTTCATTAGTGGATTTATAGATGAATTCAAAATACGCGAACCGTCGGAAATGAAGTCTTCGAGTTTTTATTTTTTAAATCGCCATTTCAAGCATTCGGGATCATGGGGATGTGGGAGTGTAAGGGTGTAGAACAGAGGAAATGGCCGTTTTTTTACATTAGATGGCATTCACAGTTCATTGACCTCAAGGTCACTGACATTGACATTGAACTTGACCTTTCGTGTATATTTCGCAGAAAATTTTCAGTTTTGCTGTTTCAGAATAGAAAACCCGAATAAGAGCATCCCACTTCCTAGGCAGTCTTATGGCTAGACTAGAGTGTATTTTATGAGCTGGAGGCGTGGAGGGGCGCAGGCGACCGAGCACTGCTGCGCACCAAGATGGAGCAGCCGAGGCTGCGGAGGAGATCGTAGTAGCAGGGGCTAAGGCGATTTCGAAATAATAATGCGATATACGTCGCTTTCGTAGCGAAAATTATTTTTTTCAAAAACGGTAAATTAGCTGTTCATGGGAATGGTGTCAGGAGCGAAGGGGTTTCCCTTAAATTTTTAACGAAAATGCACAAAAGGTCAATTTCAAGGTCAAGGTCAATGACCTTGAAGTCAATGAACTGTGAACGACATCAATCTTCATAAAACGGCAAAACTGTGCCGTTTGTCGCAAAGGAGAGGTATAGAGCTTCATATAGCGCATAGCTTTAGCCTATGCGGTGTCCCATTGCAGGACAAAGGCCTCACCGGTTCCAGCTCATAATACTAAATTATGAATAAGTTGGACTACTCCATAAAAATTTATAAAGAGTTTTCAAATTCAGAGAATAGTATTGATTCGCATTCGAAATAGTCTAATTTTATCATCATCACCATCATACTGTCAGGGAACCCAGCGCTGGGAATAATATGCCTCCTCATATATACGCCACTAGACCCGGTCCCGTGCAACCCTGGTCCACTGCTTTCCTGCTATCCTCACTATATCATCGGACCATCTGGCAGGTGGTCTGCCGACTGATCTTTCCCCTCCTCTTCGCCACCACTCAGTTACCTTTCTTGCCCATCTTCCGTCTTCTCGCCTTCCCAAGTCAAACTTAGCCATTTACTATTTCATTTTCATAACCACCAGGTATGCACCCTGGGCGTGCTGGCCAATGCCATGAACGTCGCCGTCCTCACCAGGCGGGACATGGCCGCAGCGCCTATCAACCGACTGCTGAAATGGCTGGCTGTAGCCGACGTCTTCGTGATGCTGGAATACGTGCCGTTCGTGATTTACCGGTATCTGGTGAGTGGATTAAACTCAAAACGCAAAAATAATGCACTTTTATAAGTCAAACACCTATCTCATGTACAAGTAAAATACAAGAAAAAATCGTTTATATTTCCACATTTGCCTTATAAAGCCCTTTATTTTTATACCCCCCTCGAGAGTCTTGAAAAAGTTTGTTTAGCGTGCATATTGAAGAGCATAAAATCAGCTATTTTTCAATTGTATGTATCCAGAGCAACTAGAGCCATCAAGACGAATCTAATGACGTATCGTTTATCAAAATCGGTTGAGCCGTTGATTAGTTGCGAGGGATCACAGGAACAGATATACATAAATATGAACATACAGGTCAAACACATAACCCTCTCCTTTTTCGCTTCGCTGCAGTCGGGTTATCAGAAAATTGGGACTGTCAAATGGAAATATGTAGTCCATACGGTAAATAGTCGTGTGATCCGGAAAATAGTCTTCAGATCCGGGAAATAGTCCTATTTCCGAAATAGTTCTCTTTATGGGGGGAATAATCCTGTGATCTGGAAAATCAGGACTGTTATCCCAGATATAGTTGTTTAATCCGTAAAATAGACCTCTGATCCGGGGAATAGTCGTCTGGTCAGAGGAATAGTCCAGTGATCCAGGAAATAGTCCTTTGAGCCGGGAAATAGATCTGCGATCCAGGAAGATAGTTCTGTTATCCTAGAAATAGTTGTGTAATCCGGAAAAGACCTCAGATTCGGGGAATAGTCCTTTGTAAAATTGTCTTGTGATCTGGGAAATGTCCCAGAAAACTGAGAAATAATTCTGTGATCCCAAAATAAGTCCTGTGAGCTGGATCATAGATTCGGATTCGGAAAATAAACTGTCTGTGTGATTTCTTCGTATTGTTAGAATTGTACCATTTGGGAGTGAACGAAATATTCGGGACATTACACATAATACCTATATCACTTTGTCTAATTATCTTCTAAATCTGTACCCGTGCACCTTTTATATGAGTTGACTAGGCGGATAAGCAGCTTAGGCTAAGATTCAGAGTCAAGCGTCAGCTCAAGCTGGCTCACGGTGATAAACAGAGACGAATTTATCCAACTACCTACGATGATACTGAAAAAGAGACGGAAATTGCGAGTGTTTATCTCGACTACAGTCTGTCTTTAGTTATTTGCAAAAATATAACTTTGGGCAGGGGGGTCTCACTCAACAGTTTAGGAACGTTCAACCGGCCAACCCGACCGACGGGAATTCAGTTATGTTGCCGCTCGCTGAGATCGCAGTCGCCTCGCGCGCTAGCTGCTCCTCATAAGCAACTTTTCTGTGATTTTTGCAACAACAATTACTTAAGTACCTAACATTGTAAGGTGTCTAAAGGAATTGTTCACAAATAAAAGTCGATTCCTTCGTATTTGAATTCCTTTTTGTTTACCTAAAAGTAAACTCTTTAGACCCAGAATAAAACTAATTACAATTATGTAAGTAAGAAAGTAGGTACCTACCCAGCCTTAGAATTTGCCAATAGCCTGAATAAGTACTAATAACACCTCTCTTACACAGAGTGGACTAAAATTCACAAACCCAAATCGCACGTAGGTAACCCTAGCGTGATCAAGCGAGACAGGAGTTTACAGTGGCTCAAGCAGGAATAATTACCAGAGTGAAAAAGTGTTCGAGTTCAGATAAAATTAACCTTGTGTCATTGTATATGAGAGTCACACTGACAGTTCGATTCGCATACTTTTTCGACGCGTAATTATTCCTGCTTCCTACACAGGACGTCCTTGTGATGTCAGAGTAAAAGAAGCTCTCAGGCGTGGTGATGCGGTGCAATCTAGGTTGCCCCGCCCGTGCAAGCAAGAGAGGTTCCGGGTTCAAATCCCGGCTGGGGAGAGTGGAAAAAAACCACAGGTCTTGGATGTTTATAATATGTTTGTGACGTCGCTGTTTCTGGTTCCCATGACATAGGGTATCCCAGAAGCGATGTAAATGTTATATTATTTCTGAGGTTTGTAATCGTTTTGAACTTATACTAAATCCGACGACTCCACATAAGTAAATGCAACATGATGTATTACTTAATGCAACCTATAAATATTGATATTGTAAATAAATACAATATTGTATTGTGTTCTTTCTTGTATTCTGTCTATAGAGATTTTTCATTGAGATCCTTAAGGTTAATTGGACTGACGAAAAAAACTGAACCTGAGTCTGAAATATTGTCTAGAAAATTTTAACTGATGACTACTCACGGATTTTCCGGGATCGCAATTCGCTACTTTCAGTCCGTTTCACCAGACTGAAACGGACTCTTTGTTATGTCTTTAATTAATGGCCGTCACAGAAAACGGCGTTAATATTTTGGGCGATATCTTTTTCCATACAGAATTCAAGCATCTACCACAAACGGAAGCTGGAATATGCTATACTATCTGTCAAATAATGTCGCAATAGAGTTCATTGACACAGTAGAGGACCAAAAACGCAAAGTGGCTTCGCTAGAATCTCGTAGTACTAGCTCTCTCGTGGGTCTTGGTCTCTCGGTACCACGATAATTAGCGGTACCAGTTTTGTGATGGGTTTGTATGGTAAGCGACAGAATTAGCGATACATACATTTTGGTGAATGTCTTATTGTGTCAATGACCTCTATTATTTGGCAGATAGTAAAATATATCGCGTGGTATATGTTGAGCCGTCGTTTGTGACGACCTTTAAGTGTTGTTTTCGTTAAGGTGTCCTCAAATCCAGGGGCTAATTTCATGGAAATATTAATTGAACAGCTAATTAATTGTAGCTATAAAATGAAGATAGTTAAAAACAATTATAATGAGGCTAATGTTTCTATAACACAGGGCCCCAGTACGTCGACAAATGTGAGCAGGATGTTTTAATTTACGACCCTTGTACGTCAATGACAAATTACCAAGAGTAAGTTTGTTTTTTGCACCGAACTATCAGACCAATATTAGCACTTTTGTCTCAGTTATAATAATTGGTAACTAAAATCTACCATAAATAAAATAAAACCTGCGTACCTATAAGTTTTGTTCATTGTTTTTACAATATTCCAATGAATAAATATATAAAGTCCCCTCAGCAGAAAAGCTTCTCTGACGTTAAGCTTACCAAACTGTGCAATGGCTCCCAACAAAGCAATATTACAGTTGTAAGTCACTGCTACAGAATATAAAACGATGAAGCGATGTTCTGTGATTATTCTTCTCCCGTTCCAGCATATTCTACTTATATTATTATTCTCGCATTCGTGTTACATGGTTTCGTGATAAAATTGACACTAGTACATTTACGGCACGTTTTACGAGGAGTCTATATTGCGAAAAAAATAAGAAAGTTCAAAAGAGACTCCATGTATGTGATTTTGTTATTCATTCTCTAGCTGGATGATAGGAAGTCCTTCCAGTCGCGATAACAAAGAGCGGATGAAAGCGATTCTTTCATTCATTCGAAATTTTTATAAAGTCTAAGTAAGTATGTACTTTTTAGGGTTCCGTAGGTACCCGATGGGTGCCAAACGGTACACTAGTACGATATTACTAATGCTGCTGTCGATCTGTCCGTCAGCAGGCTGTTTCCCAGATTTTTCAGAATTTTTCAGATAATGTGTATTTCTGTTGCCACTACAGCAACAAATAATGAACTACACGAGATTTTATAAATTAAAGGGTCCCCGGACAAAATAAGTGTTTTAATGCCACCCGCGATATAACAAACCATAACATAATTCAAATATGATCGTAGGTTTTGTAACTTCTCAAAAAGTTGTGGTGGTGCAAATGGTTTGATATCGGTTTCATATTCTTAGGATTCTGGGTTCGAACCCACGTTGGGGCATAACATTATACTCATTTTCTTTTTGTTTAATTATTTTTGGTGCTTAAGTTTTCTTTTTCGATGGTACGGACTCTCACTTGACCGTTTTTTTTAAGTTTCCTTTTCAATGGTTGCTGAAGAGAAAGGCTCTACTGTATCCTTTGAACCGTGTGCCCCTTTACTATGATGAACATAAGGGCGACTAGCAAATGTCTGTTGACAGCCGCTAAATACAGTTTCAAAACATAAGTACAACACGGAGAAGTTACCTACGTAATGAATGACTATTGACGTGAATGACTACTCATTCAAGCACGGCAAGGTGTTGCCGTCAGCCAGGTTCACACCACCATAGCCGTGTTATATGTATGTGTTTAAACTTTATTAAGATATTAATTATATATGAGAGCTCCGTGGTCTAATGGTTTTCACGCTTGCTTCTCACACGTTAAGAAGGTCCCGGCTACAATCGCTACGTGGTAGTGGTTATAAAACCCTCCATTAACCCGCACTGAGCCAGCGTGGTGGAGTGTGGCTTAATCTTACCCGTATCCGGGTAAAGGCCTGTGCCTCTCGGTGGAGACATTAATAGGCTACATTTATTATTGCATACATTATTTTGCTAAAAATTATTCAAAGACTCAAAAGTCTGGAGCAAGTCGCTTAAAGTCAGCAATAAATGGAATCCTTCCAGATCAGACTCTAATAACTCAGATTAAAGCAACGAGTATGAAATAGTAGTTTATGTGACTGCTACATAATGGAGGGCATTAATACTCGAGAGTTTTAATGCCTAATTACGTACAGTTACATATACTAGTTTATCTACACACATATCATAAGCTCTCTTTGATGTGTTCAGGAACCGCATGTTTGACCTGCATTGTGGCTCTGCAGTTGTTTAGCTTGTTCTGTAGTACCAACTTCACGCAGGCGGGCGTCGGCGTTCGAAATTTGAATGTCAGTACCAACTTCAGAGACAAACTAGGGGCGGCATGCAGGCGGGCGTCGGCGTTCGAAATTTAAATGTCATAATATGTAGAAAAACTACACATTATGGCCATAATGTGTAATTTTTCAGATAAGAAATGAGTTTTTACCAAGTAGTTTAACATTATGCTGATCGTAACGTGCGGTTTTTGTACGCAGTAAAGAGGGTTTATGATACGTGTGTAGATAAAAGTAGTTTATGTGACTGATACATAATGGAAGGCATTAGAACTCTCGAGTGATATAATTATGAAACTCGCCTCCGGCTCGTTTCAGGTTCGAGTTTTAATGCCTAATTATGTACAGTTACATACACTAGTTTATCTACATCCATATCATAAGCTCTCTTTGTTCAGGAACCGCATGTTCGACCGGCATGGAGTCAAGGATAATTGCTCTGCACTTGTTTAGCTTGTTCAGTAGTACCAACTTCAAAGACAAACTAGGGGCGGCACGCAGGCGGGCATCGGCGTTCGAAATTTAAATGTCATAATGTGTCGAAATATTATTATGCTGGTCGTAACGTGCGGTTTTTGAACGCAGTTCAGAGGGTTTATGATACGTGTGTAGATAATGTCAGTAAGTTCATTCATCACGTCTTTTTACTCAGCGATTTGCGTTCCGCGAACCGAGAACGCTTTCATTCAACTTTGAACTCTGAAGTAAATCGCTTGTTATCTTGCGAATCTTGCAATCTCATTAGCTGCTCCATTGGCACGCAACAAATTGGTAGGCAGGTATATTAAGACAAAGAAGACTGTTGCAAGAAGTTGCGATAAGCCTTATTGAACAGATGTTTTTTTATTTTTTATTAAGACGTTCCAAATTAACTCAAAAGTAAGAAATAACTTTATATATATACGTCGCGCAACGAGTTGTGAGCGGTGTCCTTGAATGAGTAGTCACTTTTCAATACCTTCACATATGCGCAGTAATTCCCGCTAACGTCACCCAGCGCTCTTAATTCGTGGCGCGAGGTATACATACCTATATAATTGAGAACCTCTCCTTTTGTGAAGTCGGTTAATAATTTTTGTATGTAAAATGAATGATGAATCTGTCACAAGTTGGAACTCATTAAAACATTGCATAATTGTTTTGTTTTGTAGAATTATAGATAATTGTGTTATGGAAAAAGGCATGATAAGTACTATTATTTGTTAAAAGAAACTATTGCTCAAATTTGTATTTTTTTTCAAATATATCTATTTAGAATATACAACAATACCCATATCAAAACACAGGACTTTGATTACTCAACAACTTAAAGAACACATTGGTTCTCCGCTATTCAAGGGCCTCCCATTAATGCCAAGGGTCACAGGCCTTACTTGAATTCAAATACGATTGAGCCATTCTACACCAAGCTGGCGCAATTTGATGGAGGGTTGTCGGGCGTCGTATTATATTGAAATTACCGTTATTGTATAACAACTGTACTTAATGAGAAACGTTTTTGGTATTGATCTTGGAACAGCCTTGGTAAGAAATTCCCTACCTATTTCGTTGAAATTTCGACAGACACCGAATGCATTAAGGTCGAACATTTCAGTTAATGTCAAAAACTCAGATTAACAAAAGTCTTTGTTTACTCAATACCTCTATGATCAAAACAAACAATACATAGTGATATAAACTATTTGCAAAAAATTATCAGTAAATACGGTAAAGTGCGGGTAAATACGGTAAACTACTTACACACGAAAGATTCCGGATCCGTACCATCGTAAGATTAGCTGAAGTGGCTCAAGAGAAACAAGCTTCCAGAAGACCGGAGTGGAGGGCTTTGGTTCACAAGGCCACCTCTGTGGCGCAGCGGTTGTGGCTCTGCCTACCAAGTGCGAGGTCCCGGGTTCGATCCCCTGCTGGGAGTAAACAAATAAAAAACCCCAGGTCTTGGATGTTTATATGTGTGTGACGTCGCTGTTTCTGGTTCCCACGACACAGGGTATCCTAGTGTGGGTCCAAAAGCAATGTATGTGTCTTTATGTTAATGGTTATGTTTATGTTTATGTTTACTACAAACAAAGTCCATCATCATCATCATCATCAGCCTGTGAGGGAACTCACTGCTGAGTATAAGCCTCCTCATAAACACGCCAATCGTCCCGGTCCACTGCTTTCCTGCTACCCTCACTTTGTCATCGGACCATCTGGCAGCTGGTCTGCTGACTGGTCTTTGGCCTCCTCTTGGCCACCACTCGGTCACCGATCTGGGCCGTCTGCCGTCCTCTCGACTTGCCTGCCCACTTGGAAGTGGGCAGGACCTGAGCCATCCAAAAATCTGCAACAAAGTCCGTGACTTTGGAATTCACTGGTGCGCTGAGAATGACGCAAATGCGACGTTATAAAAGACCGACCACCTGCGCAAATTCTTTATAATAACAATAATGAGGTGCTCACATGCTGACAAAGTGCGAGGATCTTCACAAGCAAGATAGTCCACATGCTAGCCCACGAGCGACATCTACAGATGACAAGTTGATGCCGAAATCGGTCGGAACCCGACCATGTTTCTCAATATCGCAGAGTTGGGGTGGCTGGCTACCGATTCGTCGTAGGTCGAAACTCTCACATTCTTTATTATCTGTTCAATATCTTGAAAAATCCGAGCTACCCTAACTACCTTTGAGACCGTTTTGACTATCTATTTTCGGGAGATCGGCACCGGAGATCTCACACGGTCTCACTTTTAGCCAATCCGCGCCATAACAACGCTGCGTATAACTACTCTTTCAGGTTGTGGGCGGTCGGACTCTGGAACGCACTTACTTGCACTATAAGAGACAGTCCCACTATTTTCTCTTTTAAGAAACATATTAAAGAGCACTACCTCTCTCTTTCGTAAAAGTTATTGTATTTGTATTATTATATGTAAAGTTTATGTATACAATATTGGTAATTATTTTGTATTTCCTACCTGTATTTTATAGGTATTTAATTTATTCCTAGGCATTTTAGTTAAAGTCTTCATTGTGCACTGCCTACCCTCTTATCCAATTCCTGTAATGCCTTGGTTTGCTGGAAGAAATATCTTTTTAGAGATAAGCTTGCCTTTGTACATGCAATTTCTTTTAATGTAACTTTTTAAATATTTGTGTGCAATAAAGAATAATGAATTATGAACCCGGATCACATCATCATCATCACAAGAAAGCTTAAGGACTAAAAAATTATATTACAAAAACAAAAAAAATGTCTGAACTTGGTATCGATACCAGTCCCTGCAGATTACAGATCCGACATCGAACTTATTACGTCACCGACGACGTTGATTTTGATTGATGATTTTGTAATTCGAACGGGCATGAAGGGTTTTTAAAACACATCACTTCCACGGGGACCATCTTGAATTTATAAAATATTTCTTTCATTATTTGTTGCTCTAGCCTCAACCGAAACACACATTCTGTGAAAAAATTACCTCTCTACCCAATACGGTTCACCAGATAGACCCCGCTGAGGGACGGACAGACAGCGGAGTCTTAGAAGTAGGGTCCCGTTTGGCCCCCTTCGGATACGAAACCCTCCCAAACAATTTCTCCAGTCACCGCCATATTGCATCAGCTACGTGTAAATATAGCATGCAACGTCGTCATACGTGATCTCGCAGCATTGATCTTATGGTTGATACTCGATAAACAACATTAGTTGGGTCGGAAATTAAATTCCGTTGACTGAGTTCGTGCGCGATTTGGACTCGCAGTTTAGTCGGATATTTTTTTATTTTCTCTCTTTCTTTGCAGGTGCTCCCCAAAAAGATGGATTTCCCGTACTCCTGGGCGGTCTACCTGCTGTTCCACATGCACTTCGCTCAGGTCCTTCACACCACGTCCATATGCCTCACGCTCTCGTTGGCCATCTGGCGGTATATCGCTATCAAGTAAGTACTACAGTGAACTTTCTATATAGTTGGGGTTTTATTATTCCGGTGAATAAACTAATTGTCATTGAAATTGATTGATTGATTGAAAACGCTGCTAAGGGCCTGCGGCTCAGTCACAATTTATTATATCAGTTATTTCTGTATTGAAGTATTTTATAAAAAATACTGGGTTAGGACAGAGATTCTTTTGGAAAAAAGCATTATGTTGGAGTATGTGAACGTAGTATTGAATATCTGGGTAAAAGTGGGCAGAATTGTGCCTCAGCCATCCCGTATGGGAAATACCATGACACTGTGTTCGCTAGTTTTAAAACTTTTAAATATCCTCAGCAGTAACATAAGGCCTGCGGAAGATTTTTCCATTTGCTTCGATCTTGAGCAGCTTCCTCTAGGACCTAAGCCGTTTGCCTTCAGTCGCCAAGTTGATTATAGAACAGTTGCGTATAATATAGTGCATTGAATACATTGTTGTAGAGGCTGGAAGGTTAGAATGGTCAAATTAACAATTCAGAAAATTCATTTTTAGGGTTCCGTACCCGAAGGGTGCCCAACGGGGCCCTGTTACTAAGCCTCCGCTGTCCGTCTGTCTGTCCGTCCGTCCGTCCGTCAGTCACCGGGCTCTATTGGATCAACGGAAATAGGTAGAGAGCTGAAATTTTCTTAGAATGTGCATTTCTGTTTCCGCAACAGCAAAAAATAATGAACTACACGCAATTTTGAAAATTAAAGGGGCTCCCCATACAAGCGACTGGTTTTTTTGAATCCCTGCCCCTGCGAAGTACCTCCTAACATCATGAGACAATATTAACATAAATTTCGCTGCTCTTAATAACTTTGAGATGGCTCTATCGGTTTCGTGTCGGTTTCGATTTCTTGATGTTCCGGGTTAATTTCCCGAGAACACATATAATTTTTCTTATTGTTTTGGTTTCATTATTTAGGATTTAGTGTCTGTATTTAGTGTCCGACCCGCACTTGACCGATTTATTAGATAAAATTAGTCAAGAACTGAAAAGCCCGTTGCAGATGGCGCTGGAGTAGTTGGAGGCTGTCTATCTGTCAAAGTTGTCATATTATATTTACTTCTCCTTAAAATACATGGCGTACTAACCTCATTCGAGGTCATTTTTGCCAGTGTCAAGTGTATTTGGAAGATCACGTGACGTATTTTTGAACCTAACGTCAGATGAATGAAACTCTTTGCCTCTAACTACGACAGCACTTCTCGTGACGGCATGACCCACGCTATGTCGGTAAAATCCAACACGGCATGAGGCGTCATCTGTTGGCGTGTTACAGAACCACAACAAACAAGCCAACAATATTTTTCTGACCTGGAGGGTTACCATAACGTCTTACGCCGATTCAGATTAGGAACCCAGTTTGATCCGCAAAATAACCGTGACAGTCTTAAAACAAGTCTTGGTTTAAGGTAAATAAAGCCCTGGCGAATTGGAATGGAAATGGTTGCCATGATGATATTCTTGTTTTGTACCTAATTTGAATTGGAAAAAGATTGTGGTGTGGTGTGAGTTCAAACAGACCAGATTTTTTTGTCCTGGGTTAGCTATTCGGTTTTTTGCGGCCCCATTAGTTGTCGCCACATTTCCGAGTAGGGTGAAAAGTAAATTTCTTGCACAAAAACGTCATTTTATATAGGTATTACCTCTTTTACAGGTATTCTGACAAGAGTCACGTACTGTGCACGGAGCGACGTTGTAGTATCGCGATACTCACCAGCTTTATCTTACCGCCCATCCTGTGTACCCCCACCTTTATGGTAAGTGAAAAGTGCGGTTAATTTACAGTTTTAAACTTTATAGGGTTTCCAACGAATATCTACAATTCAATTACTACTGGGTTACTAGAACTGAAGGAAAACTCAACCGATTTCAAAGGAACAACTAAGCTAAACCTTTAGGCTCGCGTGAGGATTATTTAAGACTTTGTAATTGACGTACATCATTTCGTGTAATGAAAATTCTATAATGGGGGACGAAAATGTAATTTTATCTAAACATTCTAGCAGAGTATGGTAAGAAATTATGAAAAATATGACGGCAACCGCTCAAGCTATCGATTTCAAGCTACCAGAAGAATTCGTTATAGTTTGTTAGTTTTCATGCCTTCAGAGATCCTGAAAACGACACGGTCGCATTATTTGAGCTGGCCCTGGATTCGTGACGTCATTGCAGCGCTATAAAGAATATTGCCTTTCGCGGGGTGCACAGATAATGCGACCGTCTCTTAGCGTGCAAATACATAAAATCAAACTATCGTTTTCATAAGGCTAGTATTTAATCGCACATCAAAATACTGATTTGCACAGCAAAACAGGATCAGCAAAAACGATGTTCTTGCATGTTCAACCTAACACGAAGGACAAAGGGGGCTTTGCTCACCCACATTTTGCTCTGATATTTGCTGTGCAAATCAGTATTTTTGATGTGCATTTTAATATTTCCCTTTTCATAACACGGGCTGGCTGGCTCTTTGGGGATTGACTAACTGATTTATAAAGTTGTTAATGCGGAATCTGTTTGAATAACTCCGCCATCTTGTTTTAATCTTTCCTCTATGTGTCTGACATCCTACTGACACATATTATTGAGATTAGCTACAGTACAGACTGTATCGCTATCCACATGTAATAATTTACATGTAAATAGCTTGAGCTATGCTAATGCATAGCTCAAGCTATTTGCCACGACCTTTACGGACGGTGGCCCCTAATTGTAGTTAAAATTTTAGTCAACGAGGGATTACGGTTACACAAAACTCTTTTAAAACTTGGATTATTTTTTGCAAAGTTGTGTTTCTATGTCAACTGTCTGAGAGTTAAAAGGCTTTCAGTTTTATAGAATGGATTTGCTGCGCCCCGATAACAAGTACGCGCTTACTCGTAATTCTATCTTTAACAAATGCTATATCACTCGTTGTCTTAGTCCTTTGTTAGTTAATTATATCACAAAAGGCCGAGCAGGCAAGCACATACAGGGATAGAGAAGCATTCGAATTCCTTGTCTTCCTTATTTCCCTCCGAATCTGTAAACGCAGCGGAAAGTTAATGATAAGCATTTCGCCAGGTATTCGATATCAAATCGACCAACGTGAGCAACAGCCGAGATATCGCCTACTTCGTCGACGCCCGCGACTACGGAACCCTCTACCAGGCTAACTTCTGGGTCCACTCAGTCGCCATCAAACTCCTGCCCTGCTCCATACTGACCGTCATCAGTATATGGCTTATAAGAGCCCTATACAGCGCCAACAAACATCAGAAGAATTTGAGAAACTACAGCGCCTGCCCATCTGCTGAGAAGAACATTCAGAAACAGCACAAAGCTGATAAGAGGACTGACCGTACCACTAAAATGTTACTAGCGGTTTTACTGCTGTTCCTAGTCACTGAACTCCCGCAAGGAATCTTGGGGCTTATGAGCGGTTTATTAGACAGATGCTTCTTTAAAAGGTGCTATGGTTTATTCGGGGAGCTGATGGACTTTTTGGCTCTGTTGAACGGGGCAATAAACTTTGTTCTATACTGCACAATGTCGAGGCAGTTCCGTATGACTTTCCGTGCGATGGTTCTGCAACCACGTCTAGCAAGATGGCTACCAGCGGCCGCTTCTCACTCCGACTCACACAACCAGAACACGTACGTATCGTTAACGATGTATGTACAAACTTGTTTATTATGAACTTGTTGTGGTTACGCTGTCTGTGTTGACTGCTTTGACAAACTGCTGCTCTAGTGTAAATTTAACATTCTTGTGCTTTCTCTTAGTGGTCAAAATGACTGCATTTCGACCACCGAGAGAAAGCAGGAGCATGACTGTCAGTCAAAGTTAAAAGTTATGCATCGGGGCAAACTGATAAGCATTTCTCTTATAGCATGCATCTATTTCTGTAACAATCCCTCTGCGCCTTATTTCTTACATGTTACGCTTCATGCAATGTAAATTCTTATACTGTTGAAACCTTAACATGAATAGAATGAAGACTGCGCTGGTAGAGTTAGTTGGCGAAATAGAGAACAGAGGACTCCTACAACACTGTTGTCATGTAATTGACACTTTATACGTCCTTTGAATATTACTTTTCCTCCCTGCAGGTTCACAGAAAGGGTAAAAAGATAACTGAAGCATCGTGTTTGAACGTATACCGAGTAAAATGTAACGGGTATGTGAGATGATATTTACTTTCTATACTCGTGGGCGTGGAGTTGTGATGTCGTTTTTTCATTACCCGTATAAATTGCTAGTATGTTGTAATGTCAAGAGACTCAAACATTGAAAAGCATCAGGTTCAGATTCATATTTGTCTGTCTTACTCTAGGTGATTGTGGGACCCCAGTTCAATATATATACCTATTTTTGATGCAAGAACCATATACATTCCTTTTAGATATCAAGAAATAACAAGTTTTAGTTGAAATAAAACTATTTAGTTTGTTTTTTTCGTGATGTTTTTAAACAGGAAGGAAAGGGAAGGTATTCATAACATATATATCATAACATATATTTTTTGGGATTCGGGAATGGATGGGATGGGAATTTGACAATACTCATCGCCTTTATTCCTATATTCCAAGAGCGGTAACTAAGTACCCATTCACTCATACATACGTGCTTCTGTTGTTCGCTAAGATACGCGCGCAATATGATATTACTGTCGTTGCCACAACTTCCGACGGAAACCCTCATAAAAGTAGCATTGTCAGATATTGAGGGCAATATCAAACGGCTGTTTGTGTCATAGGCACTTTTGACTTATGACTGCCAATACTCGATATCACAAAGAAAACAGAAATCTCTTGGGGAAGCCACAAAGTCAAGTCATTTTCATTAATTCAATAACTATTTGAAATTATACGTTTGCTGTTTATCACAAAGGATTAATGGTAAGCGATGCTCTTGTAAGGGAAAATTAATAACTGAAATATTTTACTAAGAGTTGATAAATATTTACTAAACACCGACCAGTGATGAAAATTATGATTGTAATGCTGAATTTTTTTGTGTCAACTTTGTTACTACAAAATTAGTAAATAAAGTGAAATATCAAATCACTGTCGATAGATTTCGGGCGCGCCAAACGTACATTGCTTACATTTTCCGCATTGCATGATGCATTTCCTAAAAATATAAAATCTAAGTATAAGTGATCTTCTTCCGTGTTATAATAGATGTGAATGTAGACGTTTTTTACCTGCCATTAATATCTTCTTTACGTTTCAGTAGATTAAAATGGTTAAGAAAGGCAACAAATATATTGTTCCCAATAGAAGTTTTGACAACCAAATATGTTAAATGTTTACCAAATTCAGTGCCCCCATGTAAGTTCACAGAACTGTATTTATTAGTTGGTCTTTTTCTGTCCGAATACTAAAGTAAGGTTTGTAACTTCACAACTTTAAAATAGAACCTGCGGAGCCGCAGCGGCCCCAAGCAGTTTAGTGTAAAATAGGTGAACATTTTGGTGAACAGCTAGTAAATTTGGGATGAAAATATAATTTTTAGATGTAACTTTGCTCAATTTGGTAAACAGTTTGGCATAAGCTGATAAGAAATACAATGAACTCGTATTTATGAGCACGTATTTTTACTTATTTATAAGTGTTGTATACGTGTATGTCATAGCTAGGGTCAAACCTTGCCATTGTTCCAACATATGTACCATGGAGATATTAAACACTGTTGGCAAATCTTAAAATAGCTGATGTGGCAAACGACAAATAGTCATTGAATGTAATGTATTTTGGAACTCAGAATCTTTACTAGTAAAACCCAAATTCAGTGGAAATATTCACACCGTAAATCCTTAAACTACTTTACTCTAAAGCAAATTTAAATCATAATATGACTTTAATGACTTTTCTCTTTAATCCCTAGGATGAAAACTTCGGTACCTTGAGGAAGGTTTATCAAAGAAAACTCGCCAGCGGTGCGCGAGCACTTCCTGTAATAATGCTGACGCCGGAAGTACTCAAAAGTGGAACACAAGCACAAGACTGTACTAGTGACATTGTACACGGCTATTCAAAGCCATAGAGCTCAGATATCGTATTTAGTGTTTGTGATGAGCTGCGAAATGTGGAATTGTCGTGAAACATTTGCTATTATCTCGAGTCAGTATAAGAATATGTAAAATAGTGCTGTTATGGTAATTTACAGTATCATGATTTTTGAACTAAATAGGTGGGTAGCTGTGCCGCTTAAAAAAATAACCGATGCATGAAAAGGTATTCGAATTAGTAATATGAACCAATCTATGTAGGTATGAACAAACGAATTTAAGGCAGGAGAAAGGGTAAGGTTTGAACCTGCTTTACACGTGGAGGTTTGTGTTATATTAAACTTTGTATTATAGACATACCAACGATAACGATAACAAGTAAGATAGTTATATAACAATTACAATAGAAACACTGAGCTTGATTTTCAGTGCAAACAATAAACAATTCTCTTCTGGTCACTTCTTCTCACTTTGCAACAGAACTTTGCTAAAGTCAAGAATCTATTTTTATCTTAATATCAAGGTCAAAGTATCTTTTAATCTCTTGTCGGTGCCAACGACCGGGAGCCAGTAATGTCACTTTTTCCCTGTCTGTGAGCCAGGCCGGGAGCCAGCCACGATGAGTGGATGCACATTCGCGCCCATATCAAAGGTATTTTTAATGCCTATCTCTTTCTAGCATATTTCAAAATGCACTGGAAGGAACAGGATAGCTAGTGAATGAATAATTTTATGCGTTTTGGTCATCCAACACCCAAAGTAATAAGAATTTCATTACTTTATTTCACTTTAATTAGAACCGGAGAAATTCTGGATAAATGTGGGAAGGGCCGGCTCCCGGCACCACAGACATGGATAAAGTTACAAAATGGCTTCCTCTGTTGCGCACTATTTACCAAATAAAAAGTTCAACCGTTATCTACAAAACACACAATCGAATTAAACCTATCTACAGATATGTAAAAATATTTTATAATCTAGTGTTCAAATGTTGATTTGTTTATCTATGTAAAATAGCCTAATGAAATTTATATATACGGCATCGACTTGGGAAAACCTTGTGAGTTTTGCCATTTTCTAACTGCAGCAACAAGATTTGATATGAACAAATAATAATATCGCTCTAGTCTAGATTTATGTTAAATAAGAATGTATAGATGTAAACAAATATTGTGGTTCTAGTCAAACGACATTTTGTGTCAGCTTTGGCTGTGGCTCGGAAATATAGCATGAATACATTTCTAGTATCGAACAGCGAACTCTTGCTTGACTAGAAATAAGAGTTTACCGACTTGCTCTACAAGCTAGGTTGGTAGGTATAGTTAAGAGAATTATTGGTGGTATACGATCGTTGTAAGTCTTCAGAAATACGGCTTTCTCTCCATGAAATTGTACAGAACCCGACGAATATAGTATACCATTGTACGCCACTCAAACTATTCATAATTTTCTAGTTATTGTTAATTAGAATATAAGTTTGAAAGATATAACAAGTGGACAGAGCTTTATTGAGAACGTGAACGTGTATTTTTTGTTATGAATAGGTAAATTTATCGACATAGGTTATGTAGATTAATCCCCATATATTCTAAGGTAGGTAGATGTTAGTTTTTTATACATATATCTTACACTTACATAATAAAGTATCAATACACAGGTAATATTAAAATAAAATAATTTATCTTTATTTAACATTTAAGACATCCTTAAATCCAAAGAGTACATAAACACTACGTTCTAACTAGATCATCATTTGACGTTATGAAGTCTTAAAACCTTGACTATTGCTAAATTATAAGAGATGTATGATTAAGTTAGCGTCACGCTATTTCCCATACAGGGTGGACAGTTCTGCCCACGTTTAAGGGGATATGTGGAAAGGTCCCCGTTACTCCAGGCGGAAATACCCGTCACTACGTGTGAAAGGAACGGAATCGGGGGAAAATGTCAAGAGGTCGGTTTTAAATTAAAACAAAATGTGGGTGGGTATTGTCAAAACCCATCTAAATAAAATAATCTATCTGTGTGCTATTTCAATTTGTCAGAAATTAAAAAATTGTAAATTTAGACCTCATTTCAATAATTATTTCTATCGAACGAAATTCCTCCAATCGCGTTTCTGACTACACAAAATATAAAAAGATCCCAAAATTGTTATACTAATCCATTTAACTTGGGACTTCTTTTGAACAGCAGAGAAATAACTTCAAAAATTAACGATTTTGTCCATATATCACCTTAAGTAAAACGTGTGCCATTGAAGAGTTGAATCGAACGTAACAAACTAAGTATTTTTTGTTTATTTTCTTTCTTTTTTTTTCTCGCTTGCAAACTTAGTGTAAAAGTGGTGCAGCATGATTTCTAATGCTTTAGTTCAATTCGATTAGTCAATGGAATAATTTAAAATCAATAGTCAATTTTGCGAGAGTGGATTAAATAATAATCGGAAATATTAAACTGCACATCAAAAATACTGATTTGCGCAACAAATATCAGGGCAAAATGCTGCAGTAGCTTAGGTGAAGGGTAAAGGGGGTGAGCGAAGCGAAGCCCCCTTTATCCTTCCTGTTGGGTTGAACATGTAACAACAACAAAAAATACTTAAAACGTAAACTTAAGTACACATAAAATATTTAAAACATAAGAAAGTGTTTTTGTTGATCCTTTTTGTGCAAATCAGTATTTTTGATGTGCGATTAAATACTAGCCTATAATAATTAGCGGCTAGGTGTTGCCGATTTAGTTAGAAGAGTATTTTAAAAAGTGCACTGTGGGATTGAAGTTGTTTGTTTATTTTCATGGTACTTAGGCCTCTCGCACACAATTAAGTTGTTGTTCGCACACGGTGTGGCGTCAAATTGAATGACGGCGATTCGCTTATCAAATTTGAGTCGCCTACGATTAGTCGCTGCGCCCCAGTTGGCACTAGCCGACAACTTAAAGTCCCACTGGCGACACATCGACACAATTAAAGAGAACTCATCTCGTATGAATTAAATAGTATTTTCCATAGCATAGCGAACATGTTTGGCATGGGAGTGATACATTTTGTATTTGATATATGGCGGTCAAAAGGTTAAATGGACTTTTTAGAATTAATGGATTAAACAACAATATATAAAACTTGTGTAATGGTATATGTGTATCGTAATCGGACTGATGACTTGAATGATTGTAAGTATTTTTAATAAATGCTTTTTTGCAAATAACATGACTTTGTATGTTTTAATTAAAACCAAATCTACACCGCACCATCATGTAATGGAAAATAATAGTAGTTTATGTGACTGATACATAATGCCTAATTATGTACAGTTACATACATACACTAGTTTATCTACACACATATCATAAGCTCTCTTTGATGTGTTCAGGAACCGCATGTTTGACCGGCATTGTGGCTCTGCAATTGTTTAGCTTGTTCTGTAGTACCAACTTCACAGACAAAGGGGCGGCACGAGGGCGGGCGGCGGCGATCGAAATTTGAATGTCATAATATGTAGAAAATTTACACATTATGGTCATAATGTTCAATATTCAGATAAGAAATGAGTTTTTACAAAGTAGTTTAGCATTATGCTGATCGTAACGTGCGGTTTTTGGACGCAGTAAAGAGGGTTTATGATACGTGTGTAGATAAATAAAATAATCTATCCAACTTCGAATCGTTGCAAGAAATAATTGTCAATATAAAAATGGAAAATGTGGAAATGCATTTCTCCGGGGAAATTTGGTTTCGTTACAAACTCGGTTATATGTCTCATTATACTAATATCTTCGGTTTCTGTTCTGTAATTAAAAAAAATATATCGTCACTCCTTTTCCCATACGGGGAAATAAGGCCCAGTTGCGCCCACAATTATCCAGGCTCTCAATTGTCCTATACGAAACGCAAAGGGATAGCATATCGATTACTCCGAAGTGCGCAAAATGCCGTATATGGCAGACAGTCTCCAAACGAAATAGGCGCCGCCGACAAGCCAAATACAGCGTTTGGCGCCCGCGGGAGCAAGTGATACGCTATCGCTACGCGTGCTCCATAACAGAATAGGGCCCCAGATGTTCAACATTATTTTTATTCTTCTTCTAATCGGGCTATTTAACCTACTTACAAATCCACAGGTTTCAAGTTATCACATATTATAAGTAAAGGTGGTAGATATACTTAAGATGCGAAAGAGACAATAATTTGAAAGTGCTCAATAGTCTAAATATGCCTCTTTTAATAAATGTAAGTAGGTATAGTTCACGACAGGTTAGTATAACTCTCGGGAAGACATGATAGAGTATAATTGACCGAGCGACGCAGCGTCTCCGTTTCAGGATTGGGCAATAATGCTTTCGTTTGTCAGGCTGTGTTTCTGGTTGTTCTTCTCTACAGGCCGCGTTTCTCACTAGTCAGTTGTCGTGATTTTTTGTGAGCTGGTTCGATGATTAAATAGCTTTTATCTACACACGTATCATAAACCCTCTTTACTGCGTTAAAAAACCGCACGTTAGGATCAGCATTATGTTAAACTACTTGGTAAAAACTCGTTTCGTATCTGGAAAACTACACATTATGGTCATTATGTGTAGTTTTTCTACATATAATGACATTCAAATTTCGAACGCCGACGCCCACCCGCGTGCCGTCCCTAGTTTGTTTGTGAAGTTGGTACTGACATTCAAATTTCGAACGCCGACGCCCGCCTGCGAGAAGTTGGTACTACAGAACAAGTTAAACAATTGCAGGGCCACAATGCCGGTCAAACATGCGGTTCCTGAACACATCAAATTTATGAGCTTATGATATGTGTGTAGATAAACTAGTGTATGTATCTGTACATAATTAGGCAACCCACTCTCGAGTTTTAATGCCCTCCATTATGCAGCAGTCACATAAACTACTATTTTGTCGATTTAGTTTTCCGAAATTTTACTAAATGACGGAGATATGGTTGAAACTTCTAAAAAACCGCTACAGCACAAACGTCTTGATAGATTTTAACAATGGAGGTGTTGGATTTTTGTAGTTCGTAAAATAAAATTGGCTATTTAATTTGAGTGAAAAGTCAATAGTTTGGATTTTAGATATCAAAATGTAGCTCACAAAGTTATTGGAGGGCCTTCTTTCATACTCCATGTACGTAACCAGGTGCATTAATAAGTTTGTATGTTTGAAATAAAATACAGTCGGAATATTTGTATTTATAATAATTTCACTTGTTCATCCGTTAAACTTGAAGGGATCAGGAGGAAAGAGGCAATGAAAATAATAAAAAAAAACGCAAGTTTCCTGTTATATCCACTAGTTTAAGTATGCTGTGGCTTATTTATCGTCCTCAGAGATCTCATTGGGATGTCTTCGTGGGTTAATATGCAAATGAAGTGGACGGCAATCCAATAAGCAATATATAGGTGGCCAAACAAACACATGTATATACCATGTCTTCCCTGAGTGCCTCCACATTACATTACATAGCGTCACGCCTTTTCCCACACGGGCTGGCAGAGTCACCGCCCATTTTGAGCCAGTTATTCAATACTTTATACCATTTTGCGTGACAAGGGGATAGCGCATCGCCGCAGTTATGCAGTAATGAAGGATTCCTCACGATGTTTTTCATCACCGTAAGAACGTCCGTATAATGTACTTAAGATAAATTAATTCTCTCATTGGTATGGTCAGGAATCGAACCTACATCTCCTGTGTTAGAAGCAAGCGTGAAACCCATTAGACCACGGATCTCTTATGCCATTCCCATCTTATCCTAAAACACAGGGTTCACCCTTCTTTAGGGAGTAGTGTCTCACCCATTGTTATAATTATTATGTTATAAATACAACAAATACTGTACCAATTTTATGGAATAACGCATTATTGTTATTATTATCTGTCACGAAGTACATACGAATATTAATTTTTTCAAAGGTTTTTATTTAGACTATCGAGCATTTTCACATTATTATCTATGTCGCTTTCTCATTGGAAAAATGCTTCGCCGGGAAGGTTCAGAATTATCAAGATACCGTCACGATTTTTCCCATATAGGGAGGCGATACACAGTTGAGTACACGATTATCCTAATCTCTGGACTTATGTTTCGCATGGGAGGGGGCTATCCCACCGCCGCATCTATGGAGATTTGAAGGTTTCTCCACGATACTGATCACCGTTAGAAGGTCCTAGGGCTGTCCTATAATCTACAATGTCGTTCCAGCACTAACGAACGGCCTTTCACGGTAACAGACAGCTACAAGTCATTAACATTAAACGGAGCAGCATGACATGACCGCTGCTGGAGCTTAGTGTTATAAACAGGACTAGATACAACATGGCTCCATGCTGAAACGTGATTAGCATGTACCTAGATTACCGATATTGGAGATCTATTTCAGACAGAAGGCGAATAGCAATGACATGCCAACTAAACAAATTGATAACTACGTATGTAGGTATACAAGTGTACCTATATTAATATACGGCAACAAATATAATGATCACCAAAATATTTTTTCCTACCCAAAATTAGTAAATCATCACCAAAAGTTGTAGAAAATATCAGGGCGCAATACTGCGGTAGCTTAGGTGAAGGGTAAAGGGCCCGCTTTATCCTTCGTGTTAGTTTGAACATGTAAGAACAACAAAAAATACTTAAAACATAAAATTAAGTACACAAAACATAAAAAGAAGTTTGGTGATCATTTATCCAAACACAATTTGGTGGTCGTTTACTAATTCTAGCGGTCGTTTTGAATTTATTGGTAGTAAAATAGGTGCGTTTTTGGTGATCGTTTAAACATAAGCTTAATATATACTTAATATAAACTTAATATATATAATTATAATGAGTGCGGGGTTTGTAAAGGTTTACAAAACAATGCGGGTAGCATTGTAAATGAACTTTTGTATTGTTGTTATATAGTTTGTATGTAGTGTTTTAGTATTTTTACTAGTTATTAAAACGCTGTTTCACTAAAGAGCAAGCTAGGATTCGGGCTGCAGATTAACTGGAATATACGCAGTACAAGTTACCAAGACAGTTTTAAGGTACTTTACGACAGTTTATTAGTTCTTTTTACAGCGTTTACCGCGGCGCAGGCTAACGTAAAGCTGTGTCGGGATCTACCTACAGTAATCAACGCGCATATTTATGAGTACAGTCGACGACCCCCAAATTGTACAACAGCGTATTGTAAAAAGGTATTCAACACGAAGTAAGGCAATATAAACATTTATAAGTAGGCTGTGGTTCTAGAGTACGAAACCGAGCGGTTTCGTACTCTAGAACCAAACATATAAACGTCAAAAACTCGGGGAGATTTTCATCCTCTCCGGCCGGGATCAAAGCTTTGTTTAAGGCAGATTCTTGAAACATTGTGATATTATTGATTACTTTTAGGTACTTATAATTTATATAGCACATGTTAGAGACTAGAAAATTTACTATAACATTAAGAATTTCCAAAAGAGTGTTTTTATTGACTGTACATAACTACCTCTTTTCACTTTAGCGCGAGTCGACGGAGCAAAATAGGTTTTATCGAACAGGGTCAACTCGCACCGCGGTGCCCTCCGAGATAACGACTAATTCGGGCAAATTTCGTTCACTACGCCTGCCCCACAGAGGTCGTCTAACTCACGGATTGTCTGACAGACCAGCCAAAGAAGAGGAAAGAGTTTCTAGAGTTAGATATACTCCTAGCTGTACCTGCAGCCATATGGCGTAAGTCGTCTGAGCTATGAACTTCATATTGACTTTTACGTTTGACACCTTGCACCAGCTTCATCTGTCAAATTGGTATCACGCAAGTAACATCATAATGGAGGCCAAACCCAAGCTCATTGAATGAGGCCTAGAAGCCTTCGGTGATACCCCGCAATCGATGAAATTGTATGAGCATGAGATGAACCATAGACACACGCTATGAACTTCAGAGAGTTACGCCATAAGGCTGTCGACTAATTCTATGTTATAAAAATATGGTGCCAAGACAAGTAGCACAACTTTTAGTCGACATTATCAGCCGCGCAGGGCAAATAGGACATTGCCTTTTTATTGCGTCACGAAATATGCAAATTTTATGGGGCAATTCTTTATTACGTAATTTTTGTGTATTAACCCATCCGTCTCTCCAGATTCGTAAATATTCATGCGACAAAGCTCGACGCGGTGATAAATCTGTTGACAACATATAATTCAGGACGACGAGGTGCCCTGCAGTCGCTACAGAACTATATAATAATCTGTGATAATAATATACCAACTTTGACATTGCTTAGGTGGCTCGAAAGCAGTGGACGAGACTGGCGGGTGACCGTAGCGAATGGCGTGCTCTGGGAGAGGCCTGTGCCCCGCAGTGGGATGACAAGGGCTGATGATGATGATGATGATAAGAACTTTCTACGTGGTTTGCAAGCAAACTTGTTATATAGTACGAGGTGCAACGCGCAGGAGCGCTCTGAAAATAGTACATTACTTCAGAGGGAAGAAAGTGACAGTTCCATACCGAGATTATGGCATTTGCGCCACGAGCTTGTGAGGGGCGCAAACCATTTGAGGTATGGAACTGTACTTAATCCTGAGGTATGTATAGTGCTTTTTATTACACCTACGAGAAAAATTATAGACATAAATGCTTAGAAATTTTTATATTTAGTTAAAAGTACAATTATTAAAAGTGCAGCTATTATAAGATGTTACATTTTGTGCGGGTATCTTGATATTTTGAGACATATTTACATCTTGAGTTGTTAGTTGAAGGCTTGAAGAAGGCTGCGGTGATGAGCTACGAGGAACCACTGGTAAGGGCATTAGTGTCGCGCTTGTACTCGGCTGAGGCTGAAGCGATGATGAAGCTGGATTATTAGTGAAAGCTATTGATTCTGTTATTTGTTCGTTGATCCGTTTTTTATTTCCTATTGAGTTCTCTATATAGCCTTCGGCGACTGTGCTCGATTTCCATCCACCGTGCCGCTTGATCGTGGTTAAATCAGCTCCCGAGTCAGCTAGTAATGTGGCAGAAGTCCTGCGGAAGCAGTGTCCGGTGTATTCTTCTGGTTTAGGCAAATTTAAAAACGTAGCGATTATTTTTGTGATTTGACTAATTTTATTTTTGCCCATAACTTGTCTTACGCATTGGTTATTTCTGTACTGCAAAAGAAAGCGCTTGGTACTCAAATTATCAGGTCGTAGTTCTCTATATTTCCTTACGATGGTATAAAAATTGTCACCAATGACAAAAGATCTCTGAATTTTTGTTTTAGTGTCTGGTATCTTCACTAGCATAACATTTCATGATATGTTGGTCAGTTCTTCGCAACGACAGGCACCATTTACGCCTAAAATCAAGACGACCTGTAAAATTATAGACAAGAATTAGGTAAGTATGTATGTACTACGTGAATGCAAAAGGAAATCATAAACAGGTAAAAGCCAGGACTTACCTTCAGTCCCAAGTATTGGTCATCAGGGGCGTTTTGTAAGAAATTATCAATTTCTGTTGCAGTCAGCACTCTTGACTTTTTACTGCGAAATCCTTCAGATTTCCTTTTAAGGAATGCGGTCAGTTTCGGGTACTCCTTTATGTTGATGTTATTTTTTGTTAAAATCGTGGTTCTTAGCATAGAATGCATAGCCCATAACGTGCTCGGCTTATATTGTTTTGCTTTCTCACTAAAATACGAGAACAATACATTTTCAGAAAATGAAGTCGTTTTCTTTTCCTTTTGCCAACGTATGAAATTTTCATAAGTACTGTTGTATCTGCATTAAGATTTTTCCGGCAACAGATTATCAACAACTTCTTGGGCCGTCTCTAATAGTTCTGGCGGTGTGTTAGGGATAACATCATCACTGTCGCTCGAAGTATCCATATTTAAAAAAAAACACAAAGATAAATGCTAAATCAATCGAAGTTTTTGCGAAAATGCGCGGGCTTTTCCTTTTTTTATTCGCCCGTTTCTGGAGTAGGCTAAGATCATAAGGTCATGCAGCCACTTCTTCCGTGATTCCGCGCGTTTTATATACAAAACGTTTTAAATTTTCTGTATGCACCAAGGAGGTTGGTAACTGGTAAAAAAAAAACTGTATGTGGCCAGTAACAATTTACTTGAAATTTAATTAGTAGACAGTTAAAGTCTCTTTGCAGTATGACCGCTGACAAATAATAAAAAAAAAACCGGGTATGTAATGGAATTTCATACATACTTCCCACCCTTGGGTCGGAAGGATTTTCATACAAACTTCCATACCTTGGGATGAAAGGATTTGAAGGGCGGGATAAAGGCGTTTCTTCCCTCTAATTGCTATAATTAGTATGTATTTTCACAGCAGGTGTGATAAAATAGTACATTACTTCAGAGGGAAGAAAGTGACAGTTCCATACCGAGATTATCGAGGGGCGCAAACCATTTGAGGTATGGAACTGTACTTTATCCTGAGTTATGTATAGTGCTTTTTATTACACCTACGAGGAAAATTATAGACATAAATGCATCCATATTTTACAAAAAACACAAAGATAAATGCTAAATCAATCGAAGTTTTTGCGAAAATGCGCGGGCTTTTCCTTTTTTTATTCGCCCGTTTCTGGAGTAGGCTAAGATCATAAGGTCATGCAGCCACTTCTTCCGTGATTCCGCGCGTTTTATATACAAAACGTTTTAAATTTTCTGTATGCACCAAGGAGGTTGGTAACTGGTAAAAAAAAAACTGTATGTGGCCAGTAACAATTTACTTGAAATTTAATTAGTAGACAGTTAAAGTCTCTTTGCAGTATGACTGCTGACAAATAAAAAAAAAAAACGGGTATGTAATGGAATTTCATACATACTTCCCACCCTTGGGTCGGAAGGATTTTCATACAAGCTTCCATACCTTGGGATGAAAGGATTTGAAGGGCGGGATAAAGGCGTTTCTTCCCTCTAATTGGTATAATTAGTATGTATTTTCAGAGCAGGTGTGATAATAGTACATTACTTCAGAGGGAAGAAAGTGACAGTTCCATACCGAGATTATGGCATTTGCGCCACGAGCTTGCGAGGGGCGCAAACCATTTGAGGTATGGAACTGTACTTTATCCTGAGGTATGTATAGTGCTTTTTATTACACCTACGAGGAAAATTATAGACATAAATGCATAGATAAATGCTAAATCAATCGAAGTTTTTGCGAAAATGCGCGGGCTTTTCCTTTTTTTATTCGCCCGTTTCTGGAGTAGGCTAAGATCATAAGGTCATGCAGCCACTTCTTCCGTGATTCCGCGCGTTTTATATACAAAAATAATTTCGTTTTAAATTTTCTGTATGCACCAAGGAGGTTGGTAACTGGTAAAAAAAAAACTGTATGTGGCCAGTAACAATTTACTTGAAATTTAATTAGTAGACAGTTAAAGTCTCTTTGCAGTATGACTGCTGACAAATTAAAAAAAAAAACCGGGTATGTAATGGAATTTCATACATACTTCCCACCCTTGGGTCGGAAGGATTTTCATACAAACTTCCATACCTTGGGATGAAAGGATTTGAAGGGCGGGATAAAGGCGTTTCTTCCCTCTAATTGGTATAATTAGTATGTATTTTCAGAGCAGGTGTGATAATAGTACATTACTTCAGAGGGAAGAAAGTGACAGTTCCATACCGAGATTATGGCATTTGCGCCACGAGCTTGCGAGGGGCGCAAACCATTTGAGGTATGGAACTGTACTTTATCCTGAGGTATGTATAGTGCTTTTTATTACACCTACGAGGAAAATTATAGACATAAATGCATAGATAAATGCTAAATCAATCGAAGTTTTTGCGAAAATGCGCGGGCTTTTCCTTTTTTTATTCGCCCGTTTCTGGAGTAGGCTAAGATCATAAGGTCATGCAGCCACTTCTTCCGTGATTCCGCGCGTTTTATATACAAAAATAATTTCGTTTTAAATTTTCTGTATGCACCAAGGAGGTTGGTAACTGGTAAAAAAAAAACTGTATGTGGCCAGTAACAATTTACTTGAAATTTAATTAGTAGACAGTTAAAGTCTCTTTGCAGTATGACTGCTGACAAATTAAAAAAAAAAACCGGGTATGTAATGGAATTTCATACATACTTCCCACCCTTGGGTCGGAAGGATTTTCATACAAACTTCCATACCTTGGGATGAAAGGATTTGAAGGGCGGGATAAAGGCGTTTCTTCCCTCTAATTGGTATAATTAGTATGTATTTTCAGAGCAGGTGTGATAAAAAAAATATTTTTCACACCTTTCATTCGGAAAAGTAAGTTTTGCTCCACGACGAGAGGGAGCAAAATGCTACTTTTCTGTTCAAGCTACTTTATTAATTATAATTTATTCATTGGCATGCAGCATTTACGCAATGTGCCAATTGAACACAGATTAAAATAATAGATTGTTATTATGAAATTACATTACAATCGACAACGATGGCGTAGTCGAATAAAAACGAACATGGTTCAAGTTTTAGCTTTAACAACTTTATATGAAAATTTAGGAATTTTTCTTAATATTTTAAAAAATGGCACAATTAATTATATGTTTTACTGAGATCAAAACTATAGATGACTGTTATTGTGATATCATGAATATTGATATCCGAAACCATTGTAATATTCGATTCGATTATTTTTACACAATAGTAAAAGTACACAGGAATATTTTATCTGTGGTGACCTTTCCCTAATCCTTCACAATCCGTCATTATATAAAAAAAATGTTTACGTTGTTCGATTACTGTAAAAGCGGTGAAAGTATAATTCAAAGTATAGTTATTTAATTTTTAGAGCATTTCATTTAAATTTTCCTCATATTCGGTGTGAAAAGTTGTATGTGTCACTCAGGAGCAAAATTATTTTCGTCATGGGCGTTAACGCTTGAATCCTTCGTTACGCTCAGGATTCTAACTTAGAATCCCTCGCTAGGCTCAGGATTCTATCGTAGAATCCTTCCCTTCACTCTGGATTCAATGTACCGCCCTCGCCGTAAATACATCATTTTGCTCCCTTGTGACACAAATAACTATTGAGGGGTACTGTATAGATTTTCATTAACGACAAGTTTGTGTGTCTACCGACTGATCTTACTTATACAAACAAGGGAAACATTCCCTCCACCACCACATGGTCATTCCTGCCTTCGCGGCTTACAGACCGGCTGCTTCGGCACTGTCATGCGCTACTTGCCTTCGGATCTTTCACCCATGCAGTTTCTTGATGCCCTACAAGTTCTTGAATGCGTCCCGGTCTTCCTCCCTTTCTGGGCAGGCCATACAATACTATTTCTTCGTCCTCCCCAAATGGGGCTCGACAACACAACACGTCACTCAGCGTCGAACTGTACCACTTAGTACACTGCTGGCCTCAATCTTCAAATATTCTTCTCCTGGTGTGCCAAGGGAAACTTTCGAGAATTCAGCCCTTCTTTACATACATAAAAAAAAAAAAAATTTCACTAGCTGCTTCCTGTGAACGCTATTTTCTTTTTGTACTACTTTTTGAGTGTATTACTGAGACATACAACCTATACAATATACCTATACATAGGTACACCCCAATAAGTTACCCGAAACTTATGAAGCCATTTGGTCGTGAACGGAAAAGGGACTTTGAAACCTTACACAGTACGAAGTAATACCTATTTATTTGCTTGAAAAGGGTCGCCCAGTGGATTGCATATATGAATGAAATATCATATTTTTAGGGTTCCGTACCTAAAAACGAAAAAAAGGAACCCTTATCGGATCACTTTGTTGTCCGTCTGTCTGTCCGTCTGTCACGACCCCTTTTCTCAGGAACGCGTCGAGGTATCATGTTGAAATTAATATCGATTACTCAGGTCTATGGTACCCTGGAGCTGTAGAAAATTTAAACTTCTAGGTCAACGCAATCAAAAGATACGGCGATATTATTTCATGGTTTTGCTGAATTTGTATGGACTCGTGTGGAACTCGCAAGGAAATCAAAACTTATAGGAAGTACCCTATAGTATAAGTACCCTGTTGGCCTAGGGTCATGAAATTTGGAATGAAGGAAGGTCTTATAGCACAAGTAAAGGGAAAAATCTCGAAAATCCGAAAAGTGTAATTTTCTGTCTGTCGGTCTGTCTGTCTGTCTCACCGTCTGTTAAGACTTTTTCTCAGAAACGCATGGAGGTATGAATTTGAAATTAATATAATAGGGTACTGTCAGTGTAGGGAACCCTTGGTGCGCGAGTGCGACTCGCACTTGACCGGTTTTTATTTATTTATATTCTCACTGATGTTATGAACGACACACTACAGTTGTGTATGTGTGACCCTTTTTCTTCTAATTCTACATGGGGGGTCAAGTCTGGCATACGGTATTTGGTGTGGGTCTCTGGGCAATACATAAGTTTGTGTTAGATTTTGGAATTTTTACTCTATTAAGTCCTCCGTTGACCTGTTCATACATTCAAGTTTCTTATCAATATTAAGAAGTTTTGGCTTGTGTTTAAACGATTACCAAAACATTCGAAAATTTACTACCAATAAATTCGAAATGACTGCCAGAATTACTAAATGATCCTATACCATATTGTGATACCAAATTGTGTTTGGGTAAATGATCACCAAACTTATTTTTATGTTTTGTGTAACCTAACACTTCTCCTAAGCTACCGCAGTATTTTGCCCTGATATTTTCTGCAACTTTTGGTGATCCTTCACCCATTTTGGGTAAGAAAAAAATATTTTGGTGATCGTTGTAAGTATTTGTTGCCTTAAGTTTTTCTGTCAAGTCGGGTCCATAAAAACGGTAATAACCCACCGGAGATTAGCTGATCTTCGTCCGAGTGGTTGAATAAGCTATGTGTTGACAGACAATTTAATCACGCTGAATTCAACGAAGTTTTTTGGGAGCTAATATATATAACGGTTGCAGCCTAAAAGATTGATAGGTATTTTTTTTTGGGTTCCGTACCCGAAGCGTTTTAAACAGGACCCTATTACTAAGCCTCCGCTGTCCCTTTGCTCATCTGTTTGTCTGCAAAGTCCGTCAGCTGGGTGTATCTCATGAACCGCACTTGGTAGGGAGTTGAACATTAAATAGAATGTGTACACAAAATAAAATCAAATAAAACCAGCCAAGTGCAAGTCGGACTCCCGCACCGCATCCGCAAGTTTATTTTTTTGTGAAGGAACAGCAAAGATACGGTTTTTTTATGATTTTCTGTTTTGATATGATTTTCTCCTTTACTTGGGCTACAATACCTTGCTCCGTGCCAAATTTCATGATTATTGGTTAAAGGGAAGTATAGGTTTGTGATATATAAGGCCCTATCTTTTGATTGCGTTAAGAAGTTAGATTTTTCACAACTCCGAGGGACCACAGACCTGATTATTAACATGAATTTCAACTTGATACCTCCACGCGTTCCTGAGAAATGTGGTCTTGACAGGGAGACGCACAGACGGGTAGACGGACAGACGGACAACTAAGTGATCTTATAAGGGCTTATTTTAAGGTCCCATACCTTAATAAGGAAAAAGGAACCAATATAGGGTCATCCATGTTTAATTCATATTAAAAGACTGAATTCTGAACCGACTATGTTGAAATTTGGCACATTATGTATGTATGTACATACATATATACAAAATGTGCCAAATTTCAACATAGTCGGTTTTCTTACGTAACACATACATATGTGTTAAGTAAGAAAATATATTTTGAATTTGGGAGACAATTTTGTGGGGGAAATCATAAAATTTAAAAAACTGTGCGACCTGTCTTTAGGATCTGTTTTTTTTTCATAAACCTGAATTGTTTATTTATAAGATTATTTTTTAATAAAGTAGGCATAACAAGACCCCACCCCCCTCCCCCTTATCTCCAAAACTTTTGTAAGTTTGATGACTTGTTTGCATGAGTTATGACGTCATCAATTTTTTGTATGTTTTTTTTTTTCTGAAACCTATCGTGTAGGGTATTAATTTAAAGAGCCTAATGAGCCGGCTCTAAAAATATACTACACCAATACCATATTACATTACATTACCATTCGGCCGCCTGTTTTCTAAAAATCCAAGAAATATTTTCAAAACATACCAAGTTTGGACTCCCCCTATACAGAAAATGAGAGTGAGTGAAATAGACTATAATTATTTTCGTGAAAAGTCAATAGATTGTATTTTAAATCGCAAAATATAGTTTACAAAGTTATTGGTGCGGCTACTTCACTACTTGATTTTGAGGTTCACAGTCCCCACTATTAGCCAGGTCTACTACCGAGGTAACCACCAGGTTGGTAGTTCTTTTTGCAGATCACATGCTGTTCGTGGAGGATCTCTAATATTTCAAAATAAACACATAAAGTTCAAAAATCGTGATGACATAGTATGTTTATCAGTTGAAAGCCACATTGAAGTAGCATGTGTTGAATTGGAGCGCATAATTGTAATAAGCGTTTAAAGCCCACCATCAGGTTCATTTGATGTTTTTGAAAAAGTCATGGATGACATATTATTTAAAGTATCAAAATCTAATAAAACTCTTATGATATGTGGAGACTTCAATGTAAATTTATTAGAAACTTACTCCCTTAGTACGAGACTAACTAACTTATTTAATTCTCACAACTTAAAGCCACTTTTCATGGAACCTACTCGAATAACTGAAACCTCAGCAAATTGTGTAAACAATATATTTGCTTATCCAAATGAAAAAATTGTACTTAAAAAAATTATAAGTAATTTAAAGTCAGACCATTTAGGTCAATACATTAGACTAGAAATTCAACTTAAAAAAAGTTCTGCAAGAAAGATACAATACATGCCTGTGACTGCACATCGGTTTGAAAGGATTAAATTGAATTGGGATAGCAAACTACCTATCAATTACTCTAATAATAACCCTAATGAGTCATATTGTATTTTTTTTTACAAATTCAGCAATGCATTCAATGCAGTATTTACTACCAGATCGATTGTGGTCTCAGACAAACTTAACTTTAGTAAGTGGGCCACAGTAAGTATACTTAAAAGTAGACAAAATTTGTATGAATTATATAGTGAAAAACAATGGAATCATAGTGAAGAGTTCATGGATAAAGTAAAAAAGTACTCAAAAATCTTTAAAAAAGTTTGTCAAATTGCAAAATCAAATTATATCAGATCTAAAATAAGAAAAGTGATAACAAAATTAAATCAACTTGGGATATAATTAAAAGTGAGACTGGAAAGGTCAGTATAAAAAACAACGAATATGAATTAAAAAATAATGATATTACTTTCAAAAATGATATTGATGTAGCTAAAGAGTTTGTTTTTTTTTTTACTGACATCCCAATCTCTAGTACAAAGTCTTTAGACTCTTCCAAAGTAGTCGCTGAATCTTTGCTAAAAGACTATGTAGGTACATAGTCTTTTAGCAAAGATTCAGCGAGAATTGATTTTCACATCTAGGTAGATGTGAAAATCAATTCTCGTTTAATTATGTAGATGATAAAGATATTATTAAAGCCTTTAAATCAATAAATGTTAGGAAAACTGCAGACCTCTGGGATATTTCTGTTCATGTTGTGAAGCCCCTAATAAATGTTATTGCACTTGATTTAGCTTACATATTTAATGCATCTATTGATGCTGGCGTGTTTCCTGATTTAATGAAACACAGAAAAAAAAAACCTTTGTTTAAATCGGGTAGTACATCTGACCCTTCTAACTTCAGACCGATATCGGTATTGCCTACATTTAGTAAAGTATTTGAAAAAGTAATTTTAAATCAACTTCTTACACATTTCAACACCAACAACATGCTCCACTGTAAACAATTTGGTTTTACACAAGGCAAATCAACTACTGATGCCGGTATTGAGTTAATATCACATATATATGATGCCTGGGAGGAGTCGTATGATGCTCTAGGAGTATTTTGCGATTTGTCTAAGGCTGTTGATTGCGTTGACCATGGGACATTGATCAGGAAATTACATCACTATGGAATTAGGGATAACTCTTTAGATCTTCTCTCTTCTTATCTAAATAACAGGATACAGAGTGTTGGCATTAATGGAAAACGATCTCAAGGGTCTGTTGTTACTATGGGTGTACCGAAGGGTTCCATACTCGGGCCATTCCTGTTTTTGGTTTATATTAATGACCTGCCACATCTTGTCAGAGATAATCATGAGATTGTACTGTTTGCAGATGACACTTCACTTTTGTTTAAAATGAAACGACGCAGTTTAAACTTTGACGATGTGAATAATGCAATCTCAAAGGTAGTCAATTGGTTTAGTGCTAATAATCTTTTAGTGAACAATAACAAAACTAAATGTATTCGGTTTATACTCCCCAATGTTAAACAAATCTCGGCTAATGTTAATGTTAAAGGTGAAAATTTAGAAATTGTAGATAGCACGGTATTCCTAGGAATCACCTTAGATAATAAGCTTCAGTGGGGCCCACACATAGATAAGCTATCAAAAAAACTAAGTTCCGCAGTTTATGCAGTTAAAAAAATCCGTCTTTTTACAGACGTGGAAACAGCTAGACTAGTTTACTTCAGCTATTTCCATAGCATTATGTCTTACGGCATACTGCTGTGGGGGAACGCTGCAGACATTAACATAATATTTGTGCTGCAAAAGAGTGCTGTTCGTGCAATCTACAATGTGGGTCCCAGAGAGTCACTGCGTTGTAATTTTAAGGAAATTAACATTATGACAGTGCCGTGTCAGTATATTTATGAAAACCCAATGTACGTCCACAAAAATATTGACAAATTTCCTAAGAATAGCGACAGGCACAATGTCAACACTAGAAATAAGAATAAACTAGCTATACCTACTACTAGGCTCCATAAGGTTAATGTATCTTTTAAAGGGCAATGTATTCGCTTTTACAACAAAATACCGACTGAGTTACAAGAATTGTCTGTAAATAAATTTAAAAATGTTGTTAAAAATCACTTATGTAAAAAAAGTTACTACAAAATATCAGATTATGTAGAAGTCAAGAAAGCTTGGGAAGGTGTTTGCTCCAATTCTGTAAAAAATAACGTATAAAGCTGGAGGTTTCTAGTCGCCTCTTTGCCTCCAGCATCTAAAACATTGAGGTGACGGAATTCAAATTGAGTTCTATATTTCCCTGTACCTTATACATGTGTTAGTTTAAGATTTGATATTCTCCAAATGTTACCTATGTGTTTCTTATGGAAATAAACTCTTTTTGAATTTGAATTTGAACTGCCCACAGGGCCACTAATAATTGTAATGTACGGTTTAACTACCACAATTAGGGAGTAAATCCGAAATTAAAAATTAAGTTTGTTTGTTTATTTTTTTTTATTTTAAGTAACTTTGTTGTGAAGATCTCAAATATTATTTGTGTATAAAACTTAACTGCTTACTTAAAAAAACTGTTAAAAAGATATGCAAAAACTATTGCTCCCCTTCCCCCGAATTATTAATAATTATATATAATTAATAATAATTTCATTCAATACCACATACAAACTTATGAAAGCACCAATAACTTTGTAAACAACATTTTGCTACTCGCTCGTACTTAACCGTTTATTCCTAGCTATTCGTATGTTTTTCGGTGAAAAGGTTTTTTTTCGTTTTTTCTTGTTTAATGGTACGGAACCCTTCATGTGCGAGTCCGAATCGTAGCTGACCGATTTAAACACCTCGCTTCGCATATTGTGTTTAGCGTAGCCACAGCCAAATAGCTTTATGTGTGTAGCCAGTTGAAAATCAGACTATCCTATTAGGATTACACTCTTGAGTATATTTTATACAGGTAACTACGTTCATTAATACCTAATCCACTATAGGTGAGAGGTCGTAGGCCGTACGCCGTGACGGAGCCACCTATACCTACTATTCAACGAGGAATATTTTTTAATTATACATATATGTTTTGAGTTCTCGAAAACGAGTTTTCGATGAAATTTGTTATATAGGGGTTTTTTGGTACGAAAAATTTATCTTAATCCTGTATAGGGGTTTTTGGGGACGAAAAATTGATCTAACTCGGTCTTAATGGTCTCTTAACTGGAGAAAAGGAGTTTTTTTGAGTGTTCATGCTTTCATCTTTTCCGCTAATTCTACTGTATGAGGAATATAATTTCTTATTTTTCATAGTCATACAGTATGACTATGAAAAATAAGGCAGAAATTACAATGACAAAAAAAAACTCCAATCCAAGTTGCCACAAGACTGGTTATTTCACTTTATTTCAACAAAATAAGACAGAAATTCCAATGACAAGCAAAAATTACATCATCATTCCCGTGAGATTCCCGCCCTAACATCAGGTGACGGTATTGTAGTGCGTGGGAGAAGCCTAACCAAAAGGTTTCGTTCAAATGAGATCGAATCCAAATAGATCCTTCTTCATCCTCTAATTAATACTTGAATAAGCATGGAGGTAGGCTATTTTTTTGGTCACATGTTACAGGTATTTAATCTTTCAGCCTATACTTAGATACAATGGAATAACAGCCTATCATTTAGGATCAGAAGGTACTCGAAGCAAAACGTCCTTTGAATCAGTTAGTACGCCAGTTATAATGTCCTTTGCACCAATTTGACCACAACGTGAAAACGGCCAAGAAGCAAGTCGTACTCAATTCATATAGCCCTTAGAGCAAATGGATTTAGCGAAAAATTACTTAAAAACAAAATTAGTTCAGCGCGTATGGAGCTCTTATTATTGCCTTTTCCATATATGATAAAACTCTTTAGAATACGTGATTGAAAATGTCTAGTAATGTCATACTATAGAAACTAGAAAATTCTACTCCATCGACATTTTACATTGCGAACATTTAGTATTATGAACTCTTTGCTATAGAAACTATGCCATTTTAATAGCGGACGTTTTGCTCTCAGGGCGTTTTATATAGCGAACGATATGTCACCAAGAACGTTTTGATTCAAGTACCTTCTCACCCTGAATGCAACCTATGCCGGGCTGCGGAGCAGGGCTCGGTCCCCAGTCATTAACATTTTATTTTATGTCATCAGATTCCTAGATCTACTCTATTTTTCGTAATACTGAAATGAAATCTCGTATATTATTACCTCCTAAATTGGTTTATTACATAGTAATATTCCATGAAATCTGGTGCCGTTCTCCACCTTATGGACTCACGAAATGATAGGTACTTACACTGCGATTACTTCAACTTTGCCGCTCGACTCTTCTCGGTTTTGGTCGCTGAATGTGATCAAGATGTTCTGGAAACTTGAAATTAGCACAGAAGTGTATCACGAAGAGTATACTAAGGGAAAATCTGAATACAGTTAATTGATTAAAACGACGATAAAAAAAGCCGAGAACTGCCGAGAGGTTAATTTAAAATAATCGTACTTTACCTATATTTATACGATTTCAAGTGTACGTGCTGCAAAACGGCTAATAAAAATGAAATCGTTATAAAAACACAATAGGTTATCGAATACTCCTCTTAAACAAACAAATACCCAATTAATTGTAGATAGTTAAGTGGACGTGGAAGTGAAGTGGTTCCATTTCGCTAATTGGATTTGTACAAGATGCTGTCTACATCATGTGGGTAGATTCTCTCGTAATAAAGAGTACTACAGGATTGAATAGATAGTTGAATAATTATATAATAATACGTTTATATACACAGTTTACAATAATTACTTGTTTTTTTACAAATAGTTAAATAACAAGGGATGTCCTCTACTCCCTAAAAAGGGCGTACCCTTTGGTATAGGTAAGTAGTAACACTTCTGACCTAATTGATAGTATTGAAACAAGTAGTGAAGAAATGATTAAATAAATGAGAAGGTATTGAAAAATTTTAAAAGATAAAAACTACGAGAAGATAAGAAGTGTAATGTGTGTCTGTTTACTGTAATATAAGTGTATATATCAGGTTTGATAATTATTTTATGTATGTATATACTTTATTTTATTTTAAGTTACATAATATTGTAAAATAGAGAGAATAGATTATTACAGTCTTTCATGTTTTTTTTTGGTAGATCTAAAGTTATTCTATTCTCTGTATTCCAGTTACATAGCCCGGAATTAGAAATTTAAGTTTGATCAATTTTTTGTTTCATAAAGAATGATGTCCTTAATAGTTCTGGAGGACTTGAGGATATTTCGTGGGTGAATAGACCGCGTCAGATCACCTTACACCCTGTTTAGTAGCTCCATCAAACCTGAGCTTTTATAATAAAGGTTTCTTCCGCTTCTTCCATCTAGATCCGCGCCGCGCCGCGCCGTTAGGGCAATCGAAAAGGGGCCCATCCAAGTGGGATTGTCTCGAGCCAGTCAGACTAAGATATGGTGAGTTAATGGCATGCTGATCTGTGTACATTTCAATAGATCTAATGATTTGAGCGTAACTTTAGCAAGTGGGTGGTGTTACGTAGCAAACGACAAGGGCAAAAGTAAGAATAATGTCCTACGCGCTATTGGAAATAGATTTACAAGAAAGGTACTAAGTTTATGATGATTGATAGAGATATTACGAGTATGTACTCGGGTTAAGGTTTGGTACATAGTATTAGTTAAAAGCAGTAGAATTGTGTAACAGTGGGTCACAAAGTTTCATAAATAAAACCGGTCAAGTGCGAGTAGGACGTTGGATCCGCACACGGACGGTTCCATACCATTGTACACGGAAAAATGTAAAACGACAGTCTTTTGCACGAGTATACCTTTTAATGTTTTATCTACACACGTATCATAAACCCTCTTTACTGCGTACAAAAACCGCACGTTACGATCAGCATTATGTTACTACTTGGTAAAAACTCATTTCTCATCTGAAAAATTACACATTATGACTATAATGTTTTCTACATATTATGACATTCAAACTTCGAACGCCGACGCCCGACTGCGTGCCGTCCCTAGTTTGTCTGTGAAGTTGGTACTGACATTCAAATTTCGAACGACGACGCCCGCCTGCGTGAAGTTTGTACTACAGAACAAGCTAAACAACTGCAGAGCCACAATGCCGGTCAAACATGCGGTTCCTGAACACATCAAAGAGAGCTTATGATATGTGTGTAGATAAACTAGTGTATGTAACTGTACATAATGCATTAAAACTCTCGAGTGATATTATTATGAAACTCACTCTCGAGTATTAATGCCCTCCGTTATGTAGCAGTCACATAATAAAGTACTATAATAATAAAATATAAAATATTAACCAGGACTACATTCAAGGCCGTACATCGAAACAATGAAAAAGAATATTGTATATATGTAAGTATTCAACTATGTACTCAGGTTAAAAAACTCTTTGCTGAATGAAACTGGAAGTGGATAGAAATTGAGTAACTTATTTACAGAAATAAAATCAAATGTGATAAAAAAACTTAATATTATTTATTATAATTCGAATGAGCAATTATTAATCGTATAATGACAAATAACTAAGCACAAAACCCAATACCTGCAATCAAAGATTTTTTTCGATAAGTTAACCGGGAGAGTTTAGTTTTCACCGATGAACATTTGACGATTTGACGAACCGAATGGCCGAGTCGGCAGTGACCCTGCCTACGAAGCCAAGGGTCCCGGGTTCGAGTCCCGGTGGGGGCAAATATTTGTTTGAAGAGAACGGATGTTTGTACCTTAGTCATGGTTGTTTATCTATCTGAGTATAAAATTTATCTATATAATATGTGTATCGTTGTCTAGTACCATAGATACAGGGAATCCTAGTTTGGGGCTAGATTAATGTGTGTAAATAGTGTCTAAGGTATAAAAAAAACATTGGCTAAGAAAATGGCAATACCAATAATTTATTGTATGGGTACTTCTTTTAATTCTCAAAAACCGATGTGTTTCATTATTTGTTTTTATCTCGGCAATGTAAATATACCCTCTATGACAATTTCAGCTATCTCCTATTTCGGTTGATCCGGTAGAGCCCTGTGAAAGACGGACAGACGGACGGGCAGCGGAGGCTTAGCAATAGGGTCCCGTTTGGCACCCTTCGGGTACGGAACCCTAAGAATCTCCTTTGCGTTACGATCAAATCGTCAGATTTGCCGAAATCTACACTTATCTTGGATTCCCCTACTACAACAGCTAAAAATTAACTAGTTAATGTTTTTTTTAATGAATGTGTTTTAATTATGCCAGTTCAAATTTTAATTTTCCAAGCTTTTGTTTCCTTTTTACACGCACAATGGTTATTTATAAAATATTCTAACAATATACGCATCTAAAATATACATACATTTATCTAGCTATAAAGAAAGTTAATTATTGTCTGTTTCAGAAAAATGTAAACATAATTTTTTATAGCGTCTGACTGCGGCATTGTTTATCTAAACAATAAAGGGACGCACATAATAACAAGACCGGGCTGTCGAGTTCATTTTTAACCCCTGACGACCAAAAGAGGAGTGTTATAAGTTTGAATTGTCTGTCTGTTTGTCTGTGTGTGTGTCTGTGTGTATTTCAATCTCTGGCACCCTGACACTCAAACGGGAAGACGGATATTAGTGATATTGTACGAGTCAGAGACGACGAAAAAGAGGGTTGTTATTTGTTTGAAGTTTACGTCTGTGGGTATGTGTGGGTGTCTGTCAGTGTGTGTGTGTTTGTGAGTATGCGAGGATGTGTCTCTGTGTGTCTGTGTCTGTCTGTGGCACTCTACCGCTCAAATGAGTGGACGGATATTGGTGATGCGGTACAAGTCAGAGACGACGAAAAAGAGGGTTCTGTGGCATAGGCGCTCAAACGGGTGGACGGATTTTGGTGATGCTGGACACAAGTCAGAATAATGTATTACTGAGACACAGATTGACTTCCACATTTTAATCTTTGTAATTCTGCCAAAGCCTTTAACCTTGGACACTATTTACACACATTGATCTAGCCCCAAACTAGGATTCCCTGTGTCTTGGGTACTAGACAACGATACATATACTTATAGATAAATGTTATGCTTAGATAGATAAACAACCATGACTAGGGTACAAACATCCGTTCTCATCAAACAAATATTTGCCCCCACCGGGACTCGAACCCGGGACCCTTGCCTTCGTAGGCAGAGTCACTGCCGTCTCGGCCATTCGGGTCGTCAAGCCGATTTGTCATGGGGACTATTGAATAGTTTTCTCTTAATTAGGTCACAAATTACAGAACCGAGAACATATACTTGAACTTTTGCAAATAATTCGCTGCCCAGATATTCGACAGCCTTTTTTACTGTAGTTCCTTGCAATTCAATGAGTCGGGTGTTTTTTTTAAATTATAGTTATGTTGTGTGCGGCGCCTAAAGGTCTGCGGGTCGACTATGCTGACAGGTGTGCGTGGTTGCATAACCCGATCCGATTACCCGATCCCAAGGCTCATTGTAATGTAGCCGTAGGGCATAGGAACAGCTACCACCACCCATACACAAAACACATACCACACAACACTCACACACACACACACACACACACACACACACACAGACACACACAACACACACACAAAACATACCCTATTTGTTAATATTAGGTCCTTACATATGAAATTGGTGTTTGGTATGGAGAAATTGAAGTTAACTCAATTTTCAGTACAAACATTTTAGTATTTTTTTTAGGAATGACAGATCCTAATTTTATAAACTTCGTGTTTATGAATGAGATAACATTTAGCTAACAGAAAATTTTATATAATTTTTGAGAAGGTCAGCTGTAAAAAAATATTACGAATATTATCATGAAAATGGATGACATTTAGGAGGACACTGATTTTGAAGATAACATTTTAGTTATCAAACTGAAAATTAAAAGAAAATTTAATAATTAGATGTAAAATATTGAAATTAATTTTAAAACAATAAAAAAAAACTGGAAATAGCGATTGAATTACTCGAATTATGAACTCCTGAATTCGTAAGAAAAATTCGTCAATTTCATAGGTAAGCACCCAATATATAAGAAAAGTAAAAATGTTTACCATTTAACTCTACGCTAGAATCCTAATTTTAAAACAATAAAAAAAAACTGGAAATAGCTATTGAATTACTCGAATTATGAACTCCTGAATTTGTAAGAAAAATTCGCCAATTTCATAGGTAAGCACCCAATATATAAGAAAAGTAAAAATGTTTACCATTTAACTCTACGCTAGAATCCTAATTTTAAAACAATAAAAAAAAACTGGAAATAGCTATTGAATTACTCGAATTATGAACTCCTGAATTTGTAAGAAAAATTCGCCAATTTCATAGGTAAGCACCCAATATATAAGAAAAGTAAAAATGTTTACCTTATGTTTACTCTACGCTAGAATCCTAAGAGAAGTTGCGAGTCATTCCCAACACAAGTATCGAGATTACTTACTGGGAAGTCTCGTTGTATGTTATGTTACAGTTTCTATATAAAGTTGTTTTAAACTTTTTATTATTGTGTTTATTCTATAACTTCACACAACGAATCAAAATGCGCTGGGTATTGAAAGTGGCTACTGCGCATTCAATGCCGACTCTGACATGCCAGAACCTTAATGGTGTGAGCTGTGTCAAAGTCAAAGCGAGGAACGGTCTGTTTGCTTTAAATCCTATTAATATTTTAATTAGATACTTGCAACTCATAAATGTATAGTCCGAGCACTGAATAAATACAGAACTAAGTTGGATGTTGATTTGAAGTTTTATTACCACTAATTTCAATTTAAGTTTTAAAATTAGTTTCTGAAGTTGTTAGTCGTAGTTACCTAAAAAGGATTTAAATTACAATTTTATATTATGACTGGAGTTACTAGACGAGGGTGGAGACGTGTAAAACTATAGCAACTTGCATAATAACATTTACTCTTGGTAATTCGGAAAACGTGGCTGCAATACTATTGATGATCAAACTAACTTAAGGCACCGTAGTGGGAAAAAACAGCCTTTTGAAAATAAAAATAGCAGTGTTAAAGCAGTTGTACTTTCTTGTTGATAATAAGTTGATAGAAAAGTCTCCCGAAGTTATCAAGAAATCCGTTTTTATACATTTTCACAATTTCGGGATTTGAATGAATTTGCTTAGTATTTACTTACTCGTTATTAAAAATACTAATACTAAATAGGCGTTATAAAGAATACTGAGGCGAGTTGATAAATGTACTGAACAGGAGACTATCTGAGACGACCCGAATGACCGAGTCGGCAGTGGCCCTGCTTACGAAGCCAAGGGTCCCGGGTTCGAGTCCCGGTGGGGGCGAATATTTGTTTGACGAGAATGGATGTTTGCACCTTAGTCATGGTTTTTTATGTATCTAAGTATAATATTTATCTATTTATAACTATGTGTATCGCGTTGTCTAGTACCCAAGATTCAGGGAATCCTAGTTTGTAAATAGTGTCCAAGGTATTATTATTATTATTACAAGGTATTATCACGTTATTCGTAGATATTGTATTAACATTCGGCGAATGTTATTTGTTACGCAATTACTTTTCACGGGACTACCTACTATTTTGTTTTGGGCACTAACAAGTCCCGCAGTTTTCTAGGCTTGGATAGGCCGTGGGAGAAACACACGAAGACGGTTCGTCACATTACACTATTTAAATGTGATATGGTGAAGGCTTGTGTCTATCCAAATATTATTGTAATGTGTTCCGTGTGTTGCATTGTGGGTAGATGAATTTACATGAGAAAGATCTAGTTATATTTTAGGGGGTTGTTATGGGCATGATTCTGAACTACGTTCACTATGAAACCGATTTGGTCAGAGAAACTTTATTTTTCATTTCTCCATACAAATCAGCTGACCGTCACAGCCCAAACTGTATGGAGATGTCTACAATAAAGTTGCACTGCGCGGATCAGTTTCATAGTGAAAGAGTTCAGAATTATGCGCATGCCCTAGCAAACCCTTGAAATATGACTAAATCTTTCTGTTACATGTGTACATGTCACCGTAAGATAGTCAAAATCGTTAGTTGATAAACTAACGTTTTTTTTCTCATTAGTTGGTCAACTATCGACAGATAGTAAACTGTAGCGTACTGCGTACTACATGACGCGTTAGTTGATAAACTAACGGTTAAAACCGTTAAATAGTTAACTGGTTTAAACTTGAATTGCAAACGAAATTCCAGGGCAAACACTTAGGTTAAGACTAGAGGGGGAAAGCGCAGCGAAGCCTCCGAATAGTTTTCGTTTTAGGTTGACATGTAAGAACAAAAGAAACGTAAATTCTAAACCCTGTCGGTCTGGTTTAATATCTGTCGATAATTGATCAACTGACGCGTTATTTTGTCAACTAACGGTTTTGACTGTCTTACGGTGACATATAAACCTTTATGTACCTCAAGTCAAAGTCAAAGTCAAATTTTCTTTCAATGCAGATATTAACATATTCTTAGCAAACATAATTTTTTGCCTCTTCTCTACATTGGACCACTGTGGGAGCAGAAGGGCGAAGAAACTCCCACAGATTGATTTTAAGATATCTTTTATAATTGGTTGTGTTCAATTAATACAAATATTTCATGATTATTTATTATAAATAACTAGCTGCCCGCGGCGCTGCTTCGCAACGCGGTTTTCGTATTCTGATAGTTCCCGTCATAAAACTATTCGTTTATCATTTTAGATGCACCTTCCTGGCTTCTGAAATGCGGTTAACGGTAACCGGTATTCTATAAAATCCCTAGGCAATGTAAAGAAAGCCTAAAACGTGTAGGTGATGCATGAAATACTAGTGGCCCTGTGGGCAGTAGACCTCGCTAACAGGACTGTGAACCAATTTATAGGTAAATATTTTAGATTCAATCAAAATCAAGTAGTAAAGTAGCTGCACCAATAACTTTGTAAACTACATTTTGCGATTTAAAATACAATCTATTGACTTTTCCCGAAAATAGTTATAGTCTATTTCACTTACTCTCATGGTCTGCATAGATCCTCTTTACTAATCCGTCTCCTACTTCGAGGAGTCCAAGCTTGGAATGTTTTGAAAATATTTCTTGGATTTTTAGAAAACAAGCGACCGAAAGGTAATAATATAGTGTATTTTAAGAACAGGCTCATGAAGCCCTTTTATTTGATACCCCACACGATAGGTATCAGAAAAGAAAAAAAAACCCTATACAAAAAATTAATGACGTCATAACTTCCCCCCCAAAGGGAAAATCGAGAAAGCTCTCGACAAAAAAACTTTTAATTCAAGGAATACGTGTGCCAAGTTTTGTGAGGATCACTTGAAAACTGTGGCCCCTAGACAGGAACGGACAGACACACATAGAGACATAGAGACAGACGAAAGCAAAAACGGCCTCTGTGCGCTGCTGGTTCGATTAAATTAAAAGCACATATTACTTTTTTGGTGGACTGTATTTTACTCAGCACGTGTATACAGGTTGGTGGTTGACTGGTGACTGACTATAACTATGTAGTAAAACCACGTTTTGTACAGCCTCCTATCTTGCCGAAATACCGAATATGCAGCCGTTAATGTGGGTACGCAGCATAATTCCTAAAGATCATATGACCTACGTTCGAAATCCCAACGTTCGAAATACCGAAGATCGAAATACCTAATGATCTATATCCTGAATGTTCGAAATCCCGAAAGTGCGAAATACCGAATGTTCGCAATCCGGAAAATTAGGTTCACTACTTTTCACTCAATTGGTCAGGTTAGGTGAAAGAATGGGAATGATTGAAATGTAATGATAATAAACTTTATAAAGGTGATCGCGGGCTGAAGATGCTTCAAATCAAGACTCATATATATCCGCCCATTTTTGATCATAAGGTTTTGGAAGCTGATAGGATTTTCAAATAGTTAGTCCTCTAGATATAATGTCTTTGAAAAAAGTTGACTGACTTCAAAATGACCGTGAAGCTAATCGTCCTCATTTCAAAAAGTGATTATTACAGATAGACGTTAACTTACATTGTCATCAAATCAAGACATGTTTGACGCATACTGAACCCTTATAAAACCTCTTTATTATACGGTTGTCATTGTCATGTGACAGTTTGTCAAGTTGACATTATCATACACATGAAATAATCATGACATTGATGATATTGTTTGGGACATAAATAAAAAGCAATCAGCTAGTGTTTTATTCATAATTGAAACAAAAAGTAAACTTTAGAAAAAACCGACTTCCACAAACCCTATTTCATTAGATTGAGTTTAATACAAACGGCAAGGTACCAATGGGAAGGTAAACCCTTTCAAGCAAAAAAAATTTTTTTCAAATCGGTCCATCCGTCTAGGCGCTAACGGGGCACGTACATAAAAAAAAAACCTCCGGACGAATTGTAAACCTCCTCCTTTGGGAAGTCGGCTTCTTTTCTATGCTGATGCTAGCCCAGGCTTATTCATAACCGTCATAACAGAGGCACTGATCAGTTGATCACATATTAAGATTAGGCTAGTATTTAATCGCACATCAAAAGTACTGATTTGTTTTTTATAGTAGTTTATGTGACTGCTATATAATGGAGGGCATTGATACTGGCGAGTTTCATAATAAAATCACTGTAGCAGTCACATAATACTAGTTTATCTACACACGTATCATAAACCCTCTTTACTGCGTACAAAAACCGCACGTTACGATCAGCATAATGTTAAACTACTTGGTAAAAACTAAAAACTGACTGACTGAAAAATTACGCATTATGGCATTCAAATTTCGAACGCCGATGCCCGCTTGCGTGCAGCCCCTAGTTTGTCTGTGAAGTTGGTACTGACATAATGGAGGGCATTAATACTCGATATGGTCATAACCTGTAATTTTTCAGATAATAAATGAGTTTTTACCAAGTAGTTTAATATTATGCTGATCGTAACGTGCGGGTTTTGTACGCAGTAAAGAGGGTTTATGATACGTTTGTAGTTAAACTACTATTATGTGTACTCAATTTTATGTTTTAAGTATTTTTTGTTGTTCTTGCATTTTCAACCTAACTCAGTGTGTAAATCAGTATTTGTGATGTGCAGTTTAATATTTCCCTAAAGATTATATTCTTAAAACAATAATTAACTCGGAAAGGAACGTTTAATTTAGCATCACGCATCGCTCAACCGGTTATTAAAAGTGTGTTTGGGATGATACCAAAAGTTTATAATTTACCAAAATCTATCAGAGCCATAGAAAACTTTTATTTGTTAATCAAGGTTAAAATAACATTTTCTCAACAAAACCAGCGTACAGGATTTCCTAAACGGTCAGTGAAAATGATAAAAAGTACTTATTGCTGAAATTTGTATTATTATCGTTATTTTAGTTGCAATTTGGGCATGTCTTGTGTATTTTAATTTAATATTAATACGCCTCTAGGGTCGAGTGTGGTAATAAATACGCCTTTATACTTTCAGACAAATAAAATTATTGTATTCTTGCAAGTTCTACCTATATGAGCTGGGTCGCACCGATCATTCTGAACAATCATTTTACTATGTCAATGCTTATTTGAACCGGACAACAATATCGAATTGCTGTGCTGTACCTAATTAAGGTTTTACGTGAAATTTTACAACAAGTAGTTAGTGAAACGCAGTTAAAACAAAGGTGGACTAGAAGCACTGTCATCATTTTCACAAATCTGAGTTCGCAGTAAAACCGTCTTCTAGTGAATGCACTTTTCCAAAAGCTTCAGATCAAAGCTCCATATCAAAGCTAAGGTTTTATTTCGAAGACGTAATAAAAAGCTGTTACGTGTTCCCCTTCCAGTCATAAAGTAGATACTCTACTCAGCTCCGGCGCCCTTGGCTTTGACTTCATAATTACTGATTTACGAGGAGGAAATTCTATGCTCGTATACCTATACGTACCCTGAAAACATTGCACTTTCTTTTTAGGGTTCCGTACCCGGTGCTAAACGGGACCCTATTACTAATCCTCCGCTGTCCGTCAGTCCTTTTGTCACCAGACTGTATCTCATGAACGGTGATAGTGCGACAGTTAAATTTTTCACAGATGATGTATTTCTGTCCTTTCAAAAAAACAGAATAAAATAAATATTTAAGGGTGCTCCTAAACAACAAACGTTTTTTTCTCGTATATGCTCGATATTGAAAACGGCAACAGGTAGACGCTTGAAATATTCACAGTTTATTAAGTTACATATTCACTTTAAAAATAACACGAAATAAAACAATTAAGGCTCCTATGCAACAAACGTGTTTTTTGTGCCGTTTTAAAAGATAATGGTACGGAACCATTCGTGCGCAAGTACGACTCGCACTTGGCCGGTTTTTTTCTTTTTTGAGCAGTCGTGACATAACAAGTAGCTCATTCAGTAGGAATCCTCTTGTAAAAAATGCTCTTTAAAGTTACACGGACTTCGTGTGTGCGTGCTTCGTGACTTAACTTTATAGGTACATGGGGCTTCTTTTAAAGTTTCTACGACAACATTGTAGACATGATATGAAAATGTGGGGCCGACCTATGCGTCAATTACCCCTTCCTTTTCCAAGCGAAACAAGGAGAAAAGGATTCACGCATAGCTTTGTTCTTTTCGGAGTTGTGCGATTTTGTCGTAATAAAAACTTTCAATACGCCGATAGAGCTAGACTCTATCATCGCACCACGCTGCGGTGTGACTCAACCGCCAATATTGGTGCTGTTAGCTTTTCACTAAATGAGAATCCAATCCAAATTCAGTGAGCCAAGAAATGTAACATCAAACCGAATTCTCACTAGTCACGAGCTATTTCAATACGGGGAAGATTACTTCAATTATACCAGCGCGCACTAGCGGATCCAGGGGGGGGTGGGGAGGGGGCTAGAGGAGTCGGGGGGGGGGGGGGTTGCGACACCACTCAAAGCAGATCAGGTGCCGTAGCTCATTACTGGACTCGCTAGCCGTGTAAAAGGACACCGGCGATTTTTCATCTCATATTTCCAAAGTGTCTATGAAAACCACTTTTATCTACCTTTAAGACACACCTTTTTAATACAATTGTTCATATTACTAAACTAGTGGCCCTGTAGGCAGTAGACCTCGCTAACAGGGGGGCTGTGAACCAATTCTTAGGTAAGTATTTTAGATTCAATCAAAATCAAGTAGTAAAGTAGCCGCACCGATAACTTTGTAAACTACATTTTGCGATTTAAAATACAATCTATTGACTTTTAACGAATAGTTATAGTCTATTTCAATTACTCTCATGGTCTGTATAGATCCTCTTAACTAATCCGTCTCCTACGTAGATGAGTCCAAACTTGGTATGTTTTAAAAATATTTCTTGGTTTTTTAGAAAACAGGCGGCCGAAAGGTAATGGCGTAGTATATTTTTAGAACCGGTTCATGAAGCCCTTTAATTAGATACCCCACACGATAGGTTTCAGAAGAAAAAAAAAAGACGCCATAACTCCCTCCCCAAGGGGAAAATCGAGAAAAGCTCTCGACAAAAAAAAAACTTTGAATTCAAGGAACACGTGTGCCAAGTTTTGTGAGAAAACTGTTCGAAACCGGTTTCGTACAAAGATCATTTTTTCTTCCTTCGATACCAGTTACGAAAGGTCGGTTACGTACACGGCCGAAGGGCGCTTGAAAACTGTGGCCCCTAGACCGGAACTGACAGATACGAGACTTAAAGACAGACGAAGGCAAAATCGGCCTCCTATCTTGTCGAAATCAAATGATGATGACCATACCACGTCATAATGCAGTTGTAAGTGTGGTAACTGTATTATGACGTAGTGTGGTTTTGACATGACTGGCCCTCTATACCGTATACCGTATTCTCGTATCATGATTTGAAAGACAGGCGTGTTTTTTTCTGTATTTAATGTGCCACGATAAGAGATAACTAAACTATTTGGTATCAAATTAAATAAAAAAATTGAAAATGGCCTCAAGTAACAAAGATTCTTACAGGATCGACCTTATGATCACAAACTCAATTAAATTCTTATTTATATTCTCATACGTAGATGTTACAAATTCGCTTCAGATAAAAGTATGTACGGGCGATTGCCGATGTTCTTTCCTGGGCTAATTACAGGTCTTAATATAATTTATTAGTGCCAGCGGTATAAGCCGAAATTCAGTAAAAGGCTGTAAATGGTGTTAAAAGCATGAATTACACCCGTAGCACCAAAAAGAATGAGAGGAATTATGACGTCATCTATTTTTGTGTCAGATAATAGTAGTTTATGTGACTGCTGCATAATGGAGGGCATTAAAACTCGTGAGTGGGTTTATGAAACGAGCCGAAGGCGAGTTTCATAATAATATCACTCGAGAGTTTTAATGCCTAATTATGTACAGTTACATATACTAGTTTATCTACACACATATCATAAGCTCTCTTTGATGTGTTCAGGAACCGCATGTTTGACCAGCATTGTGGCTCTGCAATTGCAGAGCCACAATGCTGGCTTGTTATGTAGTACCAACTTCACGCAGGCGGGCGACGGCGTTCGAAATTTGAATGTCATTATATGTAGAAAAACTACACATAATGACCATAATGTGTAGTTTTCCAGATACGTAACGAGTTTTTACCAAGTATTTTAATATAATGCTGATCGTAACGTGCGGTTTTTGAACGCAGTAAAGAGGGTTTATGATACGTGTGTAGATAAACAATTTTATTCTTAAAGCTATCGTGTGTGGTAAGAAATGAAGGGATTCCTTTAAAATAAAAAAAAATATTCAATACAGCTCTGTGCTCCTCGAATGTCTCGTTGTATATTTTTCTGTAGAATATGCCTCAAATTTTAGTCAATATCCTCACATCTAACCATAAGAAAGCTATTTTGAAAATATTTACATTTACTTTTTAATGATTTTTTTTATCACAACAAAGTTTGACAACTTCAGTTTGTAACGTTTTTATACAGTAATAATAATAATAATAATAATAAATAAAAATAATAACTTTATTTCAAATAACTTAACATACTCTAACACCAACAATAACTCATAAAAACTAGGTATTTGTATAATACAACATTATGTGAGTTGTTGTAGTGGTAGTGAGTAGTGTAGTGCCCTCCGTACTAGTCAAGACTGTATGACGGCAGAGCATTGCTCTTCTCACAGCTGAACAAAAACTAAAACAATTTGCAATAGACTCCTGTCTAAGTTTATAAGATTGTTATTGGAGCAGAGTGCAGTATAAGTACTAATATAGAATAAATAGTTAACAACTTATAAGTAATTTAGGTATAATATAGAAATAGAAATATAGAAAATATATATATTGCATATTTTAAATATATGTAGGTATAGTTATATGTTGTTATGTAGATTTTATACTATCATACATAATATTGTTTGGATATATATTTTTTAAATATAAATAAGTAAATAATATACATAATGCTTCACTTCAAACAAAAGCTTCCAAAAGCTTTTCCGTAAGATCGTAGTCTAATGATATAAAATACTTATCCAGCATTTTCGAGCAGGAGTAGGTGTTACATTCTTTGAATATTGTGAGAATCTTATTGATTTTATTATAAAGAAGGGGCCCACAGAAGTAACCAAATGAATGGACAAACATTGTGCGACAACAGGGAATCTCGTATACACGATCTTTTCTACGTTTCTCTGTAGTGTCGCGACCAGGTATCGAATGTTGGTGTATCAGTAATGCCTTTATATAGAGTTGTCGGACTGTAAGCACAGAGTATTCCCTGTATAGATCGGTAGTGGAGAACATGAAGTTTTTAATGTTTATAACTTTGATAATTGCTCTCTGAGCTCTCTCAAGTTTAAAGAGGTTGGTCTTGCCGGTCCCACCCCAAGTCCTAATAGCGTAGGAAATTATTGACTGGCAGACACAATAATAAATAAACCTAACTAGATGTGGATCCTGCAGATGTCGTAATTTTTTAAAAATACACATTAGTTTTCTTACTCTGCCTGCTAATACCCGAACCTGTTCTTTCCAATTGAGACATTGGTCAACAATCACTCCCAGATATTTGATTGTTTTGGTAGACGTGAGAGAAGGGCATGAGCAGGCTGTAACATTCTGGCAAGAGTGGGCCCTCAGACTAAATTCCGGTTGTGGCTGACCATTTTTTCTCATACTGAAGGAGATGTATTAGGTCTTAGATACATTTAATGTAAGAATGTTACTGTTCAGCCAATTCAGAACTAGTCTATAACCAGCCTCTGCCAAGTCTTTGACATCACTCCATGATTTGCCATTAAAAAGAAGTACAGTGTCATCGGCGAAGGTTACAATTCTGCAATTCTTGACTTTCAGCAAGCACAGATCGTTGATGTAAATAAGGATTAATGTAGGTCCAAGGACTGAACCTTGGGGAACACCAAACGATACAGCTGCTTCGGTACTTGTTTCCTCATCAATTCTGATACACTGCCGCCGACCACTCATGTAGCTCTTAAACAATTGAAGGGATTCACCTCTCACACCCAAGATTTCAAGTTTCTGAAGCAAGATGGGGACAGAGACTGTATCAAATAAATGCCTTGGCCAGGTCAAGGAAAATTCCTAGGCATTTATTGCTGTCATCCAGTTCCTTGGCCACATGAGTCACAAGGCCATCAATTGCATCTGAAGTGGACTTTCCCCTTCTGAAACCATATTGATTTGGTGCTAGGAATTTACTTTGCTCCAAATAGTTAATACGTCTAGGATTAATAACCTTTTCCAAAATTTTAGACAGGACTGGAAGCAGGGATATTGGCCTATAATTATTAACACTATCTCTTTCGCCATTCTTATAAATAGGAATTACGCCTGATTTTTTCAACACATCAGGAAACACGTCCTCAGAAAGACATAAGTTGCACAAATATGTAATCGGCTTGATAAGGATATCTTTGGCAGTTTCGAAAAACATAGATGAGATACCATCCCATCCAGCAGAGGCCGTGTTCTTTAGAGACATTAGAATTTTTCTTATTTCAATCTCATCAGTCGAGTTAAGGGTGTTAACATTTGAACGGTAGTTAGACGCAAGCTCGGTATCAGATTTGTTCAATTTCCCTAAGATGTTGTCTGCCAGATGTTGGCCCACGGTGGAGAAATGTGTGTTGACCATATCTACCGAAGCTTGTCGATTACGTGATAGTTGAAGTAGTTCTACCCGTGACTTTGAGTGAGTACCAAAATTGCAAATACCACGTATAGTCTGCCAAGTCTTTTTCATATTGAACCTGTGTTTATTAATTTCAGTCCTTTCATAGTGACGTTTGATCTTTTTGAGTAAGTTATTGCAAAAATTTCTATACCTCTTGTAAGTAACGTGAAGTACGGAATCAAATGGCGATTTTTTATGTTTTAGGTGCAATGCATCTCTGAAACGCATGCATCTAACTAAGCCTGGAGTGATCCATGGCTTCATAAGAGCTTTTCTCTTGGCTAGTTTTACGATGATAGTGTGCTTATCCAGTGTATCCGATACTATTTGAAGAAAGTTAAAGGTTGCGGTATTTGGATCATTATCATTTAATAGTCCTGCCCAATCTAGCAAACGCAAGTCGCCGAGTGCAGCCTCGTCATTTACCCTCTTATGCAGGGTCACCGGTTTGGGTGAATCAGTGTACTTACCAAATGGAATTGATGCCATGACACAGTTATGGTCTGTTACAGATGAACTACAAACTACAGTAGTTATTTTGTTTGAATTTGACTTGGCAAATAAGTGGTCTAAACATGTGAGTTCTCTTGTCGGGAAAGGAAGCAGTCCATGCATAGCACTGGGAGTAGTTTTTAAATCATTTAATAGACTATTTAGAGATGTTAGAAAATCTTCAACCTTTTCATTACTAGGTGATCTCTAAATACAAATAATAACATGCGTGCCTCCTATTTTAATGACCAAGCAGTCTGCGTCATCAACTTTTGGTTCATAAACACTGATATTACTATCGCTCTTTGCGTAGACTACTATGCCGCTATTTTGGTTGATGTGCTGATTTGTTGAGAAATGGCAGTAATCGGGAAGACATGGAAGTACACCTAAATGGTGTAGCCAACATTCTGTTAGAATAATAAAATCAAAATCTATTTTTAATCTCGATAGAAGCACTTGAAAGTTGTACAGGTTACAGTCAACGCTACGTATATTTTGTGTGATTACTCTTAGACAACGACCATTTTTATTTAACAAGCCCGCACATTCCTCAGCACTGCCAACCAAGTAAGAGTCACCGACCCTGACAGTGTTGTCAATGTCGGTGACTACCTGATTTAAGTCAGTCATTTAAAACTATGTTTTCGTATCGGTACCGAGTACCGATAAGGAACGATATTGGTTCGCAATATACTGAAGTAGTGCAAAAGGGCTCGTTATGTTTCGGAGGTAAAAGCATTAAAAGTTCATTGCAAACAGGTTTAGAATAAAATGAAGCATATTAAGTACAGTAGATATATAGATACATACTTTACATAAAACATTAAAATTGTGATTGATACCAAAAAAAATAAACAGTAATATTCTGAGATATGTACGTAGTAGCAATCTGGAGCTTCGGGAAGTGTATATAGTCACAAGTTAGTTTTGAGATTTTCAAGGCATTTTTCAGATTTCACTATGATGTATTTTTCGCCTTCAGATTTTCGTAAGTGGATTTTCCCTTCTCTTATCCAGCTATACTTATAATCATTTTGCTTCGCGAATTCACGGGTCATGTAAAGAAGCCTTTTGGTACTGAAGCGTAGGTGCTCATTAATGTATATCGGGTTCTTCTCTGTAGGTATATTAATGTATATCGGGTTCTTCTCTGTAGTATACAGTATCATAATATTCATCATATTCAGCCTTATGAATTAAATAATTTCATTAAACTTTTTGGGTTTACTTGTATTTTTTCATAGTATTTCTATAATAGAAGACATTTCTTCGTAATTTTTATTTTGATGATGGTACGCCTTATCATTACCTCTCTAAATACATTTTTTACCGTAATTACGATCACGGTTTACAATGTCTTTTTTAATATAATGACTCACACGCACGGTTTTAGCATGCCTTTTCTAAACTGAAGACATTTTTTAAAAAAAAAGATTTAGTTTTATAGAGGATAGTTAAATAAACAAACTTAAAATCAATAAACTTGTATGGCTTATTACAAAACAGATAACACAAAAAAAGTTAAAAGAAATTATTAAAGTATAATTAGATTCGGGGTTCATATAACTATTCCTCGTAAAATTTAAATTAAAATCATAAAGAAATGTGTTCTTTAGTAGAAATGACATGAAAAATTAACAAGTGAAAATGGAAAAAAATAAATACAAAGGTTAAACGTTGAATATAGAGAGGTCATGATGAGGTCTCTCGACAGCTCCGGGATTATCCGTGGTTTATGGATACTTTATTTGACTGGTTTAAATAATTGTCTATATATTATTGATCCTTTTAAATTAATAAAATTCATTTTTGCAAATTAAGTGATTCAAAATATCTCACTTTTCTCATCAAAACAAAGGGATATAATTACGGTAGGTACCTAAAGGAAAACAAAGCGTTATCCCTTAAGGACTAGCTGAGACACAATTGTGTTCCCATTTAGCCAGTACAGTAAACTTTTTCGTGCAGATGACTAGCCCATCGCCGCACCTATATGGAATAAAAAGTGAAATATCTTAAATGGCCTTTTTGGATACCCAACAAATCATTTATATCTAAATGTGCTGAAATTTTAACAGCTAAAGCTGGATGTTAACATTTATTATAAATATGAAAGTGAATCAAATTTTTGAATGCTTTTAAGCCTAGATATACACTGGCTTTTATAGGATATGAACTCTAATACCATGGAATGAGGTTCAAAATTGAGATGTATAAAAAAATATGCGAGCGAACAGGTTAAATATTTATTCGACATATTTATCATATTTCAGATAGATCATTAATTTACTAATGGTGACAGACTTACTATATTTTCTTGAAACATAGTAATTGGACTCAGTGACCTTATAAATCAGGTCACTAGCCAGGTAAATTAAGTCACCCTAAACTTAAGAGCATTTTCTCTTGGGGAATAACAACGAAAATAAAATGTCGAGCCGAAGCTATAATCAACATGTCCACATTTATATTTAAGGAGGTATTCTGGACAAAACCGCTTAACAGCGCATTGCGTTTTTTTTTATTATTTCCACTAAATTCACTTATTTTTTAATCTACACACGTATCATAAACCCTCTTTACTGCGTCTAAAAACCGTACGTTAAGACCAGCATAATGTAAAACTATTTGGTAAAAACTCTTTTCTTATCTGAAAATTTGTCTTATCTGAAATTATGACCTTAATGTACCAAAATTTGTCAAATTATGACATTCAAATTTCGAACGCCGACGCCCGCCTGCGTGCCGCTAGTTTGTCTGTGAAGTTGGCACTACAGAACAAGCTAAACAACTGCAGAGTAATGATCAATGCCACAATGCCGGTCAAACATGCGGTTCCTGAACACATCAAAGAGAGCTTATGATATGTGTGTAGATAAACTAGTATATGTAACTGTTCATAATTAGACATTAAAACTCTCGAGTGATATTAACCTACTCTCGAGTATTAATGCCCTCCATTATGTGGCAGTCACATAAACTACTATAATGTATCTTGTTTTGTGTCCCGCTGCTGGGCAAACTCCTCCCTTTTCTTAGACCACTTATATCTTGCCTGTGCTGCCCCCGCCCAGTCTGGCAGGAACTAGGTAGCCCACGTCATCCCGCCATCGACGTCTTGGCTTACCCTAAGCCGGTGTTCTTCGCTTGGGCACCACTTGGCTAAATTTACTACTTTAAAAAAATATATGTTATCCCCAATGAGTTACTCTATCTATTAATAATTAGCATATTTTTTATATCGTGACACGATTGGATTAATTAGACTCGATCATAAAAATCCTGTACAAAGTCAAAATTTAAAATGACATCCGATAATTTTAACATGAAATTAATGATATTTTGTATTATTAAAAAAAAAAACTGTTTTTTTTCGATCTCCATTTTTTATCGATTAATATATTTCCCTTTTTTTTAGTAAATCAGAAAAAACACCGAATTTTTAACGTCGCCGGGCGGCCTGACTATTTTCCACACCGCCTACCCCCACCGCTACCTCGCCACTTAAACTTGAGCAGTCACATTGTTCTATATTTTTGACAGCTATCACTATTTTTGACAGGTGTCACTGATTCTGAGACTTGTTTTTAAATTTATTTTTGCAGCTGTCACGTATAACAATATTTTTAATGTACTGCCAAATGTTTGTAGAGCATTGTGAAGTGAAATGATGACGTTCTACACGATGGCCCGATTTCGGTGATCCAAATGTGTTTTACTTATAGCGTCATGCCTTTTCTCATATGGAGTGGCAGAGGCAAAATTATATTCAGTTTTTCAATACTTCATTTTGTGTGACAGGGGGCTAGCCCATCGCCCAGCTATGAGGTTTTCGCTCAATGTTTTCCATCACCGTTACAACGTCCGTATAATGGTACTTCAGATAAATTACTTATTTTTTTGTACATGGTCAGCGCTGACATTCGAACCTGCGTCTATTGCGGGAGAAGCAAGCGTAAAACCCACTAGACCACGAAGCTTTGGTATATTTTTTCTTACAACTTGTTCTGGAAGAAAATGAAATTTAATAATTAAATTTTCTAAGAAATTATTTTTTATTTAAAATCAAATTGGCAAACTGTATAGGGCTTCCCAAAAACAATGAATAACCCCGGAACTATTAACAGGCCCATCATGACCTCTCTAGATAAAAAAAAATCCTTAGTAAAAATATCACGGTGTTCGAGTATTTTTATGACGTATACATGTTTGTAGAGGTAATTAACGGAAGAATTTTGCCGGACCTCACGCACACCAGAAATAACAGTCGGCCATCACCGACCCGAATGGCCGAGTCGGCAGTGACCCTGCCCGACGAAGCCAAGGGTCCCGGGTTCGAGTCCCGGTGGGGGCAAATATTTGATGAGAACGGATGTTTGTACCCTAGTCATGGTTGTTTATCTATCTACGTATAATATTTATCTATATATGTATCGTTGTCTAGTACCCAAGATACAGGGAATCCTAGTTTGGGGCTAGACCAATATGTGTAATTAGTGTCCAAGGTATTATATCACAAGTATGCGGAAATATCTCATCACGTACTATTTCTTATTTACGTCATCACAAAAATGTCCTAATCTAGTATATAATCTAGCTTCATAATAAAATATATAGACATTAACTGAGTTTTTAGTGACTTGCCTTTTATTCCGTCTTCCGTTGGTTGCCACTCTGTCGGCAAAGGGATGACCCCGACAGTAAACACCGAGCAACCTTCGATAAAATATTCGTCGAAATGAAGAAATAAGCTGGATTCGCATTCAAGAATGTTTCCGCAATAGAGAATCAGTCGCCAAGAAGCCTGCATCTCGAAGTTGCCGAGATGTCGGTGAAATAGTTCCTCCCTTCGGTCGCATATACAAAGCCAACGAAGCAGCAGTGGTAACGACGCAGCACACAAGCAACCTCATAACCTTAACTGTGGACCGCAGGTCAATCTTCGGTTGATAGCGAGTTAAGAAGACAAACCACCACATAAGATCCAAATAACGTCGATATCCAAGAAGAAAGAAGAGTTAAGTTAAGCCAAACCTAACAGCAACGCTATGTTTCAACGTCCAAGAACAGCCAAAAGTTCCACAGCCAGAAGCAATCATCATCCACATCATCATCAGTCATCACATCAAGCACCTCGCCATGACAGAGTACGATGACTAGCGCATGGAGCGGCCTCTCCATGAACGCTGGCTTTACTCCGCAGTTGATCAGCAAAGCGACATTCAGAAGAACAACTATATCATCATTGAGGAACAGGATATCGAGTACCATAACATAATGAACAACTACAAGCGAAGAGCACACAGTCTAAGCTGATGACGCCTTAATTTCTGACCAAGCACGCGAGAAACGTGAATTCAAGAGTAAGCAAATGGACTGACATTTGTCTACGAAGTATAACATGTATCTGCTGTACTTGTAAAAATTAAGACTGAGCTCACGGTATCTATATCGAGTTGGTATCACGTCTTGTAGATTTTTTATTGTTATTTTTTTTATTTTGTATTTTTGAAGTCAAATATTTATTTTTTTGTAAATGGGGGAGTATCTGTTCTGGACCTTACGTACTCCAGCAATAACAGTTCGGCCGATAAAGCCGGCCGGCGGAAATATCTCATCACGTACTATGTCTTATTTACGTCATTACTTACATGTGCTAACCTAGTATAAAAGCTAGGTTCACAATAAAATATATAGACATTAACTGAGCATGCGAAGGCTAGTCACCATTTTTTTTCATCTCCCGACGGTTGCTACCCTGTCGGCAAAGTATTATAATATTCAGTGGATTCGAAGTGATACAGTAAAAAAATACTTATTTGATCGTCATTTTACTGAATTTTCGATCAAAAGGATTGATAACTAAAAATGGTAGAACTATATGTAGAAGGTTGGCAGAGGTTAGTAATGGAAGATTTTTAGAAGTGATAAAGTCAAGTAAAACTTTTTCAGGCGTAATTTTTAATGAATAATTCTCGTTCAAAAGATATACGATTTCTACAAATGGCAGAATTGACTGAGGAAGGTTTGTTGAGGTTAGCAGTAGAAGATTTTTGGATAGTAGTTAAAAAGTCATTTAATTAGAATTCATAAAGTTAAAAACTTGTTTGGGCGTTATTTTTAGGGTTTCGTACCTCAAAAAGAGGAACCCTTATAGAATCACTCGCGTCTCCGTCCGTCCGTCCGTCCGTCACAGGCACTTTTCTCAGGACTATAAGAGATAGAGTCTTGAAATCTTCTGCAATAATACTTACCTTGATAACTGCAACTTACTTTTAGCCTAATGTGAAAAAAAAATTGCCTACAAAAATGTGGAGGGGGTAAAATGACAAAACGAAAAAAATAAAAACACCGCAATAAGTCATGTAGGATATCTTTGGAAAGGTCCCTTTGTAATCTCACCATATATATTTTTTTTATTATTTCAGAAGTGATGATCAAAAAAGTGCAAAAAATGACCATTCTCCCCCTCTCGTCATCTCCGAAACAACAAAGTCTAAAATTATGGAAAAAAAAAATACAGAACTTAGAGCCAAAGATTACAGGTAAACCTATCCGGAATCGACTAAGTTATTATTTATCTGTAAACCTGAATCTCTCAATACCAGATGAGCTGGAAGAAGAGCAAGGATGTGAAATTCATCTGGAACGCATATAACGTGTATTTGATCTTAAAAGTGTACGTGAAGAAGAAGATGTTAAGAGAGAAAACGATGTGAATTAAAAACAGTACAAACTAGGCTCTCTTGTGAATTCTTTCGACAATATATCGACTGAACTGGATTTTTTTAAAGGCTTTTCTCAATGAGAACGAAACTGACCTCACAAAAAAGACTGAAGCGATGCAAGGTCAACCAAAAATGCATGGTCGACCCAAGTAATGAGGAAAATATCTGACTCCGTATCCTGATATACAGACAATACGCCAGCGGCCGAAGTTCGGTTTGACTTTGCCTTTACTAGTGAATGATAACAGATTGGCCACTGCAAAAATCGGCAAACGAAATATTGCTTTGAGGAACACGTGCGCATTTGACTCCACCGTGCAGAGTATGCTAGCCGCATACCACGGCTTCGCTCGGTATTTTGAACACGTCAAAAAGTCAAAGTTTGCATGATTTTATAGAGACGTTGTCGAAGTCTGGCGTTTATTCGACACTGTACAACCAAGAGGTAAAATTTTAAAACACACGAAAGAAATAAAAAATGTCGCAAATTTTATAGAATCAGACATTCTCTTGAGATAAAATAGATAAAACTATGCTCTTTGTTCATCGAAACGAATAATGGCGAATACCAACCGAGAAGTGGTGGAGCTTCGTCGAATCCATCTGCTCTTCTACCTCTGAATTTATATTTGGTCTTAAGTTTAGAACATCGAGGTAGACAAAAAAATATAACATATATGAAATTTTATATGAATTATTCTAAAGTTGAAACAACCGTTGAATAAAAGAAACAATGGGAAATGTAAAAATAAGAAAAGGAGCAAAATATATATGGAATAAACGGCCAAGTTCGAGTCGGACTCGCGCACCAAGGTTTAGAATTATTATTATATTTAGAATTATTATTATAATGAATTATTATATATGTAGGTTACACATAATTTTAAACATTTAAAATAGTTAGCTGTTTTTAAGGTAGAGCACTATGTAGGATTAAGTCATCAAGAATTAAAAATCTTTTAATAGGTATAGTTGCACACACACTTTTTACACTATCGAACCACTTAGTATATGTTGCGTCACACGAGTCCAGCGTGATGTAGATTCATACGTAAGCGTTAAGTTGGTTCACTGTAAACCCAGCCCACTGATCCTCGCCGTCGCTGGTCTCCAGATGAGGCTGGCGCTCGAGCTGCATGGGCGCGCGCCACAGCAGCATCACACCGCCTCCCGGCGTCCTTGAACGGCATCCTTCGCGATCCTTTCTCATGATTGGCCAGTGTCCAGTAAATAATAATAATAATAATCATTTATTCAGTAAAAAGTATACAGTAGAATTTCTTGTTTTTATATTTGTAAACGAACAAGGTATGTATATTCTCTACCCCCTTATAAAGGTCGGAACCTGTGGTATAGGATGAGTAGCTGTACTTCCCACCAGTAAATGACACAATAAACAGAGTTTTCGAAAATAGGTCTACATTGTCTATACTCAAGCAGAAACTTGAGTCAAGGATTTAAAAAAGAGTGCAGGATATTAAAAATCAATAGAGAAATATACAAAATTAAACAAGTTATATATGTTTTTGTTTTATTTTTAGTGTGTAATAGAGAAGATGACAAGTGTAATGTTTGTATGTTTGAGTGTGGTGAGTAGTGAATGAATTTGTATGTTTGAAAGAAAGAAAGAAGTTTATTTGTAACAGGAAACAAAAATAGGAGTCAATATTGAACTACTAGGTACATAAGAATAATTCCTGTCACAAGCCGGCCTCAACTCAGCATATGGTGAATTTGAACAATCAGCGCTTGTCTTCCGTTGTGACACGCACAACAATGTGCACTTTTGTGTAAACATTTATAAACAGTAGGCAGAAGGAAAAACATATTACGTAATGAATAGTTGATTTAGTAATTGTTATTAGAGTATCAGGATAAAACTGTCATAATTTTTTCAGTTTCATCATATGTAAACGATCTCAGCCATTTGTATATAGTTTTTTTTTATTTTCATAGATCATCTTAGTGTAATTTTCGCTGTATTTGCTGATTTTGTTGTAAAGATAAGGTCCTAGGAACTTAAAAAATCTTTGCATAAAATTTGTACGCACCTTTATTGTTTGGCATACTTTATCATTTCGCCGTTTTGAAATTACTGCTGTCTTACTTGTTAAGAGTGTATAGTGTTGTTTTAGTATGATACTTTGTATATAAATCTGTCTTACTGTTAAGACATCACAGAAATTGAAGAGGTCTGTTATAGGGAAAAGGAAAGGTTTAAATGTGCAGACCTTCAATACTGCCCTTTGAGCCCTCTCTACGCGTAAAATTGTCGTCTTATGCGCGCCACCCTAGCTAGTTATGCAGTAACGTAACAGCGACTCAGCTAGAGCAACATAAATACGTTTCATGAGGCATGGGTCTGCTACATATCTTAGGCTCTTGAAGACATATATTAATTTTCTGATTTTGGCACCAAGAGACTGTATGTGATTTTGGAATTTAAAATTATTATCAAGAAGTATACCTAAATATTTGATAGTCGGCGTCCTTCCCAGAACTCTTCTGTGCTAATCCCTCAGTGTCCAGAATAGAATGAGTAGATGGCGGATTTGACTTTATATGCTTTTTGTAAAGACATAAAAGCACAGCTTTGTGATCAGTTGTAGTTGAATTAATGACTAAGGTAACAGTTTTCTTTTTAGTTTTAGTAGCAAATAATCTAAGTAAGTATTGCTATAATCCCTAGTCACAAAAATATGACCAGGTAGCAGTCCATAATAGGCAGCTTTATCTAAGTAGAGGTCGGCATCAGAATTATAGTTTACTGGGTTTATATCAATATTACTGTCTCCTGTCAGAATTACATTAGAGAAAGAAGACAAATACTGAAATACATTAGATAAGCAGTCAAGAATAAATTCTATATTTTTGAAACAGGGTGGACGGTAAATGGCGATAACAGCGGTGTCTTTATCATGTTTCGAAATAAGACAATTTCCTTCAGCAATGTTTGGCTCTTCTATGGTGACACGTAGGTTTTCTCTGTAGTATATCACCGCTCCAACATTTTGATTTAGATTTGTATTATTTGCATAATGCTTAAAGCCTTGAATTAAGGGAATTATAGGTGTACAAGACAACCAACATTCGGTCAAAATCCGAATATCACAATCAAATTTCAGTTCATGCAGAAGTACCACTACTACTAGGAAGTCTGGAAGATTGCGGCCAATACTCCTAATATTTTGAGAGATTATTTTTAGATAAGAACGCGCCGTGGGAACATATTTTATAGTTACTTTTTTCAGTAAGGATGGACTTACAGACCGATATGCCATCCAGATCATTTATTAATTGATGTACACTATCGAATGTGATTATTTTTTACATAAGATCTCATTAAATTATTCTTAACAATTTTTCTAAACAGAAGCTAGCGCTCGAGCTGCGTGGGCGCGCGCCCCAATAGCATCACACCGCCTCAAGGCGTCCTTGCACGGCGTCCTTCGCAATCCTTCCTCATGATTGGCCAGTTTCCAGTAAATATTTCAGCGTAGGTTATCGATTCAATTAAGTTTGTTTCTGATATGTCAATTAGGATATTATCTGGTATTAGTGATAGTTTATTTCGCCATGTTAATAACTTAGTTCGAAGTCCTCTAACATTTTGGTAATATGTTCTATTACATGTTGTACCTTGTTCAACGTGTTTTTATCCTGATACCGACTTTAAATGACAAATAGTCTACTTGACGTTTCGGTGATAGTTTCGAAGCAGAGTATAAGTTGTAGACTTTCTTTGCATTAAGGTAATCGATGATCTTTTAATCGGTAGTATCCAAACGAGCACCCCATGTTAATATTTCATGCGGTCAGCTGCACTTAGTATGTCGCTAGCTGGTCCACTGCCTCTCACCGCCTGACGCTGACGACGCTTTCGGTTTCGTGTGACTAACTTCCAGTCGCCTTGAGAGTTTGTGTCATCACATCAGGCAGACTGTGACTTGCGTTGGATGGCAGCGAGTCAACATTATTAGAGTTTGCCTCAGGTAAGAGAGGCTGTTGATTCTTCAGGGCATCTTGGTTCGCCTTCTTATTTCGTTTAGTCTATACATTGCTGAGCAGAATGCGCGTCAGTAGCAACGGCATTCTAAAGGTGTTTTCTGAGAGATGGGATGGCCCATTCACCCACCATTGGGTAAAAATGTTAATTTAGTTGTAATTATGTATGTATATGGATCCTGTTATCTGAGCTAAATAAATAATAATAATAATAATATACAGTTGAAACGAAAGTCGGTTGTTTTCGTCCAGATGGTTTATTCGAAGTCAACACCGGTATCGTTGAGTCGCGCATCGGTTCCGCCTCGCTCGCACCCGCCACCGCCGAGGATTCTTGTCGGGTCGACTTCGCTGTCGTCTTGCATCGGTGACTTCTTTGTTTAGGTGTACCTTCCTCCGTCCAGTTTTTGATGAACGAGTGTAGGTCCTGTATTTGCTGTTTTAAGGCACTAATTTCACAGTTCTAAGCATTGACTTTACTCTCCAGGCTAGAAAGAGCCTTCATCACTGCGTCTTTTTCACTCATGGCTATTTTCAGCTGCAGTATCACCAATTATTTGACGATGTGACACAGTTGATTGTGACGTGACGTCCAATTTTACCATATGTAGCAATCGTATATCCTTTCAAACGAGTATTATTTAGTAAAAAACCGGTCAGGTGCGAGTAGGACATCGGACACACGAAGGGTCCCATATACATACCCTCACACACAGACACACGGAAAAACGTAAATGAATATGGTAGCAGATCTCGGTATTTTTTCAATAAATTCAAAATGTTTTACGTAAATATATGTGTTGTGAGATAGGAAAAATAATTATCTCTCTATTGTGAGTAATTTTTCTGAACAATATACGTTTTCTATTGAACTCTATGCCTAACCAAGCCACATGCATTTTATTATTTTTTGTTTATATATGTCAATACTGTCACTATATATTTTGAATAAATCGATCCACCTGAATAGTAAAACGACAGTCTTTTGTACGAGTATATTTTTTATGATGAAACAGTAAAAAACTAGGTTTTTCAAAACATTCAAGATCGGACATCAAAACATTTAAAAATAGTTTTGTGTATGAAGTGTGTAAGTATTAAATCATCAAGTTAACGAAACTCTTTGCTCATTGAAACTGGTAGTGATAGAAATTGAGTAACTTTTTTATATTTTTATATTTATCCTGCATAGTGTCCCACTGCTGGGCAAAGGCCTCCCCTATCTCAGACCACTCCTCCCCTGTGCTGTGTTGCCCCCACCCAGTTTGGCAAAAACCTGTCCAGGTCGTCCCGCCATCGACATCTCGGCCTGCCACTATCTCGATTACCATCAGTGGGCACCCATTCGGTGGTCAGTTTGGCCCATTTTCGGGGGTGCATGCGGCACACGTGTCCGGCCCAGTCCCACTTCAGCCTAGTACGTCTTTGCGCCAACGTCAGCAATGCCAGTGATGGAGCGCAGTGTCGTGTTTCTAACATGGTGGGTCAGCCTGACACCGGTTATAATTCGCTCCATCGCTCTTTGGCGAACCTTGAGTTTGGACTTTGGGATCTCCGTCAGTGACCAAGTTTGAGCACCGTATTTTAGGATGGGCAGGATACACACGACGACGAGTTTGCGCTTCAGTTACAATGGAAGGTTTCCCTTCATCAGCTCTTTCATGGACCAGTAGCTCTACCAGGCGTTCGATATGCGTCTATCGATTTCCTTATCCTGCCTGTTTTCGAGGGATACTAACTGGCCCAAGTAGATGTATTCGTCGACATGCTTTTGCTCGTGACCTGCGTTTTTGTCCGATTCACATTAGTCCAACCTCAAGGCTTGCGGTGCTAAGATATTGTAGCATTAATTGTAGTTCAGCTGCCGTTGACGCGAACAGGACAATGTCATCGACGAAGCGAAGTTTAGTGAGCCTTCTGCCACCAACAACAATGCCCTTGTGCTGATATGGGACCGCTAGCTATTTAAATACCTCCTCGAGGGTGCCGGTAAACAGCTTTGGCGATAGAGGGTCGCCCTGCTTCACACCTCTATCTATATTGAATTTTGGTCCAGATGACTTCAACTTTATATTGGCAGAGCTACTTTAACTTAGAGTAACTTATTTACAGAATAAAAAACAAATATGATAAAAAACTTAATATAATTAATTATAATTCGAATGAACAATTAATAATCGTTTATCTACACACGTATCATAAACCCTCTTTACTGCGTTCAAAAACCGCACGTTACGATCAGCATTATGTTAAACTACTTGGTAAAAACTCGTTTCGTATCTGGAAAACTACACATTATGGTCATTATGTGTAGTTTTTCTACATATAATGACATTCAAATTTCGAACGCCGACGCCCGCCTGCATGCCGCTCATAGTTTGTCTGTGAAGTTGGTACTGACATTCAAATTTCGAACGCCCGAAGTTGGTGCTACAGAACAAGCTAAACAACTGCAGAGCCACAATGCCGGTCAAACATGCGGTTCCTGAACGCATCAAAGAGAGCTTATGATATGTGTGTAGATAAACTAGTGTATGTAACTGTACATAATTAGGCATTAAAACTCTCGAGTGATATTATTATGAAAGTCGCCTTCGGCTCGATTCATAAACCCACTCTCGAGTTTTAATGCCCTCCATTATGTAGCAGTCACATAAACTACTATTATTGACAAATAACTGAGCAAAACACTCAATACCTGCAATTAAAGATCTTTTCCAAACACATCGGAAGAGTCCAATTTTCACCAATAAACAAATAAAACAAAATGGCTAAGAAAATTGCCATACCAATAATTTATTGTATAGGTACTTCTTTTAATTCTTAAAAACCGGTATGTTTCATTATTTGTTGTTATAGCGGCAATAGAAATACACCCTCTGTGAAAATTTCAGCTCTCTACCTATTTAGGTTGATCCGATAGAGCCCGGTGACGGACGGATTTACACCGGTAAGGACGGACAGACAGACGGAAAGCGGAGGCTTAGTAATAGGGCCCCGTTTGGGACCCTTCGGGTACGGAACCCTAAAAATGACGCCCAAACAAGTTTTTCTCGACTTTATTATAGCTAATCACCTTTTTTGCAATTTATACCAAGAAATCTTCCAGTACTAACCTTTACTAAACCTATCTCAGTAATTCTACTATTTGTAATAATCGTAAAGCCTGATCGAGAATTATTTAATATAAAAATACGCCAAAACACGTTTTTATTGAATAAAAGAAACAGTTGATTGTAAGTGATAACACTTACAATCAACCGTTTCTTTTATTGCTATAAAAATCTTCCACTAATTACCTCTAGGAATATTCCTCAGTCAATTCCATTTAATTCTTGTAATATTCGTATATGCCTTTGGAACAGAATTTAAGTAAAACAAATCATTTCATTTTCTCCAAATTATTTAATTTTTTACTTACGAATGAAATTACACTACAATCTACTCCTAACGATCGTTTATAAGAAATAGCTGAGAAATCTAGGTTTTTTCAAATTTCGGGGCTAACATTTTTATTTCATGACATTTTAAATTTCTAATAACAAAAATTGCTTCACTAATATCCACTTTTTTATATTAGAGGACAATCTTACACAAATCGAACTTGGCCCTTAGTAAGCTCAACAAGGCTTGTGTCATGGGAACTACAAGACGATATATTCAATAGAGATAAATACTTATGTAAATACATAGAAAACATCCAAGACTAAGAAACAAATATTCATGCTTATCACAGAAATATTTGCCCATTCCGGGATTCGAACCCAGGACCGTCAGTTTCGTAGGCACGGTCAAGACCCGCTAGGCTAAACCGGTCGTCAAAGACATATGATCCACTACATATTGAAATCTTCCGAAAACCACTAACATAATTTACCAAGTTAAAAACATAAAAAAACCGACTTCAAGTTCACTTCCTATTTCTGCCACCCCGGTCGAGATGCAAATAAAGTCTGTGTACATGAAAAGTCCTCATGAAAACTTTTTCTGCACGGAACAACGAACCAAAACGCCATCTGTGTATATATTTTTTTGTATTTGAAGATTTTTTCAAAAAGCGCTAAGTCAATTTTGGTAAAATTTGTATGGGACCACTTTTTAATATGATCTACCAATCAAAATGAGAATCATCAAAATCGGTTCATAATTGACGGAGTAATCGCGTAACAAACACAAGAAGAACAGACGAATTGAGATCCTTTTTTGAAGTCGGTTAAAAATAAAGTTTTTCCGGAAATTCGCGTGCCAAGTTCACACAGCCGCCACTCTTAGCGCGCTGCGGCTGCGGCGACACAGCACCGTGTGACCACCACATGTGGGTCGAAATTTTTGCGGTGCAGCGCCGCCGCGATGCATCCTACATACAAATATCCATGTACGGCCATACGTTGCGGCGCCGCATTCGTGGAGCTTTGCCGCTGCGGTGGCGCGACATCTGTATGAAGTGCGGCGCCACACCGCATCGTTTGACCCGGCCGGCGCTTTATTTGATCAGCAGTTCTGCATTCAGCCATTTTTATCTCAAGCTAATTTTGCATGCCATGAAGGACAAATTAAGTAAACCTGATAATCCGAAACAGCTAACTTCAGATGAGACTCCGCATTTTAAGTAAGGGCTCGGACCAAGATAAGGTTCCTGATTAGTTAGCGGAAAAGTTTACCGTCATCAGAACTTAATTCGGGTCGGCCTTATACTCGTATCTACCTCTACTTATTCACCGTCCTTAATGTTAGTAACTTTTGGAGAGGAACTGTACTTTTACTGTACTTTTCAAGCTTATTCTATTAAATATAGTGAATAAACAAGTTTTTGAGATAGGATGGATTTACTTACCAAATCTTAAAAAAAATATATGGAAGTTAAGTAGTTCAACATTGCCCAACATAAAATTGCCATTTCCTAAATGCGTATGATTGTGGAGGGAATAGTCGAAAGCAGAAAGTTTGAATTTTGTTTGGACTATTTAGGAAACAAACATACTAAAATTCCTGACCCCTCAAAGGTGACCCCTGGTGGTCAGGTGCTTATTGTCACGAAAATAGTGTTGTTCTACATAATGAAAGCTGATAAAATTCTCTACAACTTTGATTTTATACACTTTTTACCTGTTCCCAATCGTTGACTTGCCCGTTTTCACCAACCATAGCAAAACGTCCACCTAACTAGGGAATGTCTAGCTTAAGTCGTCCCCTTATCCATCCCGTAACTTAAATTCACCGTATAAAGAAAAACCTAACAAGGGGCTACTTACATAAGTGACTGTTTGTCTATGGTCTAGTATCGAGATTCGGGGAAATTAAACACATTTTTCTGTGTTTTTCGAAATTTTAATGAGCAATTTAGCTGCATCTCATGCTTTACTACACATTATATATTGATTCAGAAATATGTAGTATTTATGTAAAAAAAATCGGTTCGGCAGCAAGTACCGTACAAGCAACTTCTCTTGAGAAGAATTCTTTTTTAACATTACACAATAATTAATAAATTTTATCGAATTTAAAGAATTTTCACGAAAAAGATGACGTCATAGTGGGTCCGCCATTTTGAATTTTAAAAAACTGATGAAAGATTCGAAACCAGCACCCTCAAAAACCCACATCTACCCCTCAATACTTGGAATTACATACAAAATTAACGTTGCGTGTTCAAAAAAGTCAGTTTTTTACAAATAAAAAACGAACCGCTGGACCGATTTTTTCTAGACTCCTTTCAGATCTAAGTCATGACGTGGCGTATCGATTGATATGGTCATCAAAGCGATTCGGTCCAGTAGTTATTGAGAAAACGAATTCCATAATTTTGATCACGTACATACGTACGTACACACACACACACACACACACACACACACAGACATCACTCTAAAAATGATTGCAAATGATTCTCCAGGTCTTAAAACGTAAAGAAAACACAAAATTACCTATTTCAATTTTCAGACCTATTATAATAACTTCTCAAGAGAAGTTAATATGAAAACCGATAGCTTTATGGTGGTTAACCATTTGCCATTACATTAAAAAGCTGACAAACAAACTATCCAGTGTATTTCTTTTTCGCGCGAGTGTAAGTTGTTTTCAGAACTACTCAAGTCTGATGTGTGCTGTGTGCTCTATTCGGTATTATATTTTCTTGTTGGGCGAAAACTAAACAATAATGCTAGAGAGGAGAACATTTTACGCAAAAATGTGGCGTCTCGAAAAAATCAAGGCCGCCTAGTAAAATTTGAGTTATTAGGAAATTTATGTCTTCATAAACATCAAAGTCATCAATAAAATCTAAATTTTATTCCAATTTACGAGGATTTCCTCTCGAGGCTGAATTTCAAGCATCTTAATTAAGGGGGACCCCTAGCAGCATAGGTGACACTTAAACATTAGTGAAGGCGAATCAACCGCTAGGTAGCCCCTAAAAAGAGATAAGTGTCCACCAAAGGATAGGGATTGTTGGTGAAAACGGGCATATGTTCCAATTATTTTTAGCTCACTTTTTTGTCATGTGTACATTATTTTTGTACATGTGTAGATAATTTAATAGCTTTCATTATGGTATAACAAAATTTCCTATGATGCATCGTTTTCGAGATGTAAGCAAAAAAACAAAAACCGATCAAGTGCGAGTCGGACTCGCGCACGTAGGGTTCCGTACCACCGTATAATGGTAGGGATGGTATGGAGTAAATAGTTTGAATTTTACAAAGACCAATGTTGTTAACAAATGGTCATTCTTTGCACTTTTTAAAACCTGTTATTTAACTTGCAATTTATTATTGAATGTAAGCATGAATGTTTGTTGTTTGTTCGAGTCAAATTTTTCGGGCCATATTTGACCCACTTTCCGATTTTCAATTAAGCTGAAATTTTGCATTTATATTTAAATTGGATGACATTACAATATCTTAATATATTGATTAATTCCACACCTCAAACGACAGGGCGCGGAATCTTGAGGGGCTGGGCTTTTGCCAGCACGGGGGAGAAATCTTGTTTATTACTTTACCTTGTCGTCGTAGACCGGAAATCGAAAGCTCGATTCGAGGCAGGAATACGGGATAAGGGCACAAGTTTGGGTAGGATCAGGAATGAATCTCACTCTTCGCTGCCCGACGCTGTCGCCGGCGTGCTGCCTGCCGACACGAGGAGTCGCCGTCCGATACGACGATGTCCAATCACAACACGGATCACCCAACCGCTGACGCGAATCTACTTATTTCCCGACGATGTGGTAGATTAACACTCCGACCAGGCTCGACACCTGTATTAGACGATTGTTACACCGAAATACAATCAATGGCCCGATGCCTGAGCAGACATGTTTATTCTCCCGACGAGAAAAAAGATAACCTCCAATTTTTCATCTCGTTGGTACGAGTGACAGCTGCGGTTCCGTTTCCGTTCCGAGTCGCGCAACAAAAGGAGGTGCGTTCCGAAGCATAAATATTAAACAGTCACCCGCCCGGACAGGCCCTAACCTGTCCCTAATCAATAGGAAGGCGAGAAAGTGTTGCGACCGCTCTCTTGAGGACCGAGTCCCCCACCTTGACTTCTGCTGATCGAGGCGTGCCATCCCGACCCGTGTACAAATTGACGATCCGTCCTCGTCTCCATCTCAATGATGGCAGGTTCGCATCCTTAATCAGCACCAAATCACCGACTTGAGGGGGGCTCGTCCGGTCAGTCCACTTAAGGCGCTGCTGCAAGATGTGCAAGTACTCAAGGGACCACCGTTTCCAAAAATCTTGAGCCATCTGCTGCAACATCTGCCACCTAGTTAACCGACTTAACTTCACCGAATGGGTATTCTGGCAGAGCGTTAAGGGGCTGACCTATCAGGAAGTGACCCGGAGACAACGCTTCCAAATCATTTGGATCCGAACTGAGCGGGCACAACGGACGCGAGTTCAGTGTCATTTCAATCTTACAGAACAGCGTCGCAAGCTCTTCAAAGCGTAGAGAGGTCTCAACGATGATCCTCGTCAGGTGCGACTTAGCCGATTTAACCGCAGCCTCAAATATTCCTCCCCAATGAGGACATCCCGGCGGACTGAAAACCCATTCAATCCCTCGTCGGGAGCAAGCCGTACCCATGGCATCCTGGTTACCGTTCAGGAATTGAGTGACCTCCTGCAAATATCGCCTGGCTCCGACAAAATTTGTGCCGTTGTCTGAACGGATTAATGTCGGGAGGCCCCTTCGTGAGACGAACCGATCTAGACATGCGATAAATGCCTCTGTAGTGAGGTCACTGACCACCTCCAAGTGGACTGCCTTCGTGGCCAAGCACACAAAGACGCACAGGTATGCCTTCACTAATCTGGCGTTCCGTAGCTGTGAAGACTTGACCATGAATGGTCCCGCGAAATCCGTTCCGACACCCGCAAAGGGCCGGATTTCGTTAACCCTATCCGAGGGCAAATCGCCCATCTGGGGCTGCATCGTAGCCGCCTTGGCCCGATAACAAGGCAGGCACCGAAATACGACGCTACGCACTAAGCGTCTTCCCGATAGAATCCAGAACTCGCGCTGGAGAAACGCCATCAAGGCGTGGCATCCGACATGTCCGTTCCGAATGTGTCGATCCTGTATCAATAGTTCGACCAACTTCCCTTTCCTAGGGAGTAACAACGGGTGGCGAGCCGCATAAGGCAGGTTGGCATTCCGCAGCCGACCTCCTACCCTCAGCAATCCTTGAGGGTCAATAAACGGGTTGAGCCGAGCCACAGCTCCCTTCAGTTGGACGCGTCCGCGTCTCAGAATGTCCAGTTCGGGCTTAAAGTGCACCGTCTGCACGTTCTGTACCATTGCGAACAACGCATGGTTCCGTTCCCGTGGTGTCAGGACCTGTGTCCGCACTCGTTGCGCCTCAGAATTCCGACAATTCCGCGCAAATCGGAAGATCCAGGCGGTCACATTGACCAGCTTGTCGAGCGAGCTGTACCGTTCCAGCAGGCTGAACTCCTCTTCCGGCTCTGGTTGCGTCGTACAGACACCGACTGTCAAGGCGCCGTTCGCCGTGGTAACGCGTGGACTCATTGGCCAATCCGATTCGGCTTGAGTCAACCATTTTGGACCCCACCACAAGGGATGTCCAACCAACTCCGGAGCGTGACACCCACGAGACGCACAGTCTGCTGGGTTCATTTCCCCTGGAACATGTCTCCAGATTAAGGGAACCTCCGAATTCAAAATCTGCGAAACCCGATTCGCCACAAAAATCTCCAGCTTGTGAACTGAAGCCTTCAGCCAGCATAACACGATCTGGCTGTCCGTCCAAGCGTAGACCGTATCTTCTAACGCTATTGACCCACGAAGAACCGTCATCGTGTGGTTGAGCAGACGAGTCAGGAGAGCCGCTCCCGAAAGCTCTAACTTGGGAATGGTCAGGCGAGTGCGCAACGGCGCAACCTTGCTCTTGGCCATGACCAACCGCACATCAACCTCCCCCGAGGAGTCGACCGTACGCAGATATACCGCAGCTCCGCAGCCCTTCTCCGAGGCATCGCAAAACCCATGCAGGGTGGCGGTGTATCGTTTGGTGGGGACCAACCTCCGTGGCAGTGAAATCCGATTGAGGCCAGGGAGGGTCGAAAAGAACGAGTCCCACTCTGAGCTCAATGACCCGCCGATCGGGTCGTCCCATTTCAGCTCAGCAGACCACAATTGCTGCATAAAACACTTGAGCTGAAATGTTACCGGGGTGATCCACCCGTTTGGATGAAATGTCCTAGCCACCGTTGAAAGGACGTTCCGTTTCGTCCAGACCTTCGGGGAGTCCAACTCGACCCGATACGAAAATATGTCTGACACCGGCTGGTACTGGACGCCTAATACCGACAACATATTTGGATTTTCCAAATTTTCAAAAATGTGGGGATCCTGCTGGTAGTCATCCGGAAGACCAGTCAGTAACTCTGGAGAGTTCGACATCCATTTCCGGAGCTCGTAACCTCCACCCCGTAAGAGCTCATCTAGCTCGTCCCGTCGAGCGAGCGCCTCCTCTACTGAATCTGCACTGGTACAGATATCGTCCACGTAGAGATCCTGCTCCACGATCGCTGCTCCTCTAGGGAAGATTAACCGTTCTCGATCCGCTAACTCTCGCAGAGTGCGAATCGCCAAATAAGGACTAGACCGTAGCCCGTACGTGTTGGTGTTCAGCTCGTACACCCTGATGGGCTGATCTGGGCTCTCTCGCCACAGTATCAGCTGATACCGTCTATCGTCAGGGTGAATGACCGTCTGTCTAAACATCATCTGGATGTCAGCTACAAACACAACATTATGTCGACGGAACCGTGTGATAACATCCGCGATGTCATGGTTCAACTTCGGCCCAGAATGCAAACACTGGTTCAGGTTCATGCCGTTAGATGTTGATGCCGATCCATCGAACACTACCCGTATTTTGCCCTCCGTGGTCCTCAAGACCGCATGATGGGGCAGGAAGCAGTGGTCTTCACGCTTCCAGTCGATACCCGAAACCGACATCTGGCCGAGCGACTCGTATTCCCGCATGAAGTCGACGTACTTCTGCCGGAAAATCCCGTCACGCTTCATGCGTCGTTCCATCGACAGAAGCCGCGTCTCGGCTGCATGGTGTGAACTGCCCAGCGGTGGGCGATCACTCCGGAATGGAAGACGTGTGAGAAATCGACCTGACCGAAGGCGACCAGTATTGTTCCGATAAAACTGTTCACACTCTTCTTCAACCGGGTCCAACCGGCTGACCGTAGGTGGTTCCTCCACCTCCCAAAACTTCTGTATCACCTCCGAGAGTACAGAACCGAATAAGGGACTACGAGTCGCTAGGCGTGGGGCAGCCGGCATGACCGGACCCATTACCGCATGGCCCAGTCTGGTGTTGACCGAAACCAGACCAGTCGCCTGCAACACGTGGACACCTGGCACTAACAGGTATCCCAAGGCATCGACACCCAATAAAATGTCTACTGGGCCCGGAATATCGAACTCCGGGTCAGCCAGTGACAACCCAGCGACCAACTGTCGCACCGAGGGCGACAACCGTACGTGAGGGTGTGAGCCCATCACATTAGGCATGACTAATGCCGTGACCGTCAGATTCACCGATGAATCCACCCGTGACGAGAGAGTAATCCGACATACTCCCTTAACGGAACCGACTTCCGTGTTCCCAATTCCCCGAATGGAATGTGGATACTCCCTTACCGAAATGCCCAACCGTCTTACAAGGTTGCACGAGACTAAGCACCCCTGGGCCCCCGAGTCCAATAGTGCTCGTGCCAAACAAGATTTGCCGTCCGAACTTCACGCTATCACAGAGGCGGTGGGGAGAATGACCGTCTGTGGAGTGGCGGCACCCTGTAAGTGGGCGGCGTGTCCCTAGCGGGAACCTCCGCGGGATCCGAACCCGCTGGGACCCCCGTCGGCCTGGTAACTCGGCTGCTGATATGCCACCGGTGGCATATCAGACCGTATGTACATCAGAGGGTCCCAACCCGCATAATAGGCCCCTCGCTGTCCCGGTACCCGACCATACCGGACTGTGAACGGTGTGCCCGGTGGCCACCGTGGATGGAGGGCGGAGAGCGGATCCAACCTGGGGCGCTCTAGGAATGGGGGCGACATCCGACTGTTCGCCTCCCTGTTCGCCTCCCAGAGCGACGGGCAGGGTGGCGCAGAAGGTGGTGGGCTCCCAGCCTTCGCGCCACTCATAGGTGCACTCTGACACCCGCCCGTAACACGCGCTGACCCTGGACAGCGGCGACCGAACCCCGGCTATCCCGCCTGTTACCCCCCGCGCTGCCCCCTTCCCCTCGGGGGGGGTCCCGCCCGCGGGTACCCCAGTCACCCCGTTGGTAACTCCCGTTGCCCGGAGGGGGACTGGGTCCGGCCCTGGTTGGGCCCTGTGACCGACAAACCTGAGTCCGGCCCTGGTGACCGTCCGAAGGGCCTGACCGGTTCAGGCACAACACGATGTGGTGCTTGCCACCGCAGCACTCACAGGGGGATGCGCGTGAGCACTCGCTCAGCGGGTGCGGCCCCAAACAACCGAAACACAATCGGTGGCGGAAGACTACCTTCCTGCGGGCAGCTACCCCGAGCGCCTTAAAGTTGGCGCAACTGGTCACCTCATGACCGGCACTGTCGCAGTGCACACAGCCGTCACCCGACGGCGCGGCATTCAAAACGCCAAATTGATTTGACCGCCCACCCCCCCCGTGGGGGCGGGGGGCGCAGCCCTTCCCGCATCCGCGCGGGTTGGCGCTGCACACTGGCCTCCGTATGCGATGTGTCGCATCGCCTGCATTCACCCTCCAAAAAATCCGTTAATTGGACGAGCGTGGGCAGTTCCGAGCTACTGCCCCCATGCAGCTGTTCAAACCGACTTTGAACAGCTGCAGGCAACCGTGACAAAACCATATACAACACGATATATGACCATTGGTCTACCGGCAGACCAAGGTTCTGAAGGGCCTTAGTGGCCACCAGCACAGGGTTGAGCACCTGTACCCGGATGTCAACATCCCGGGTTACTCTTGGGATGCTAAACAGCTTCCCCAGCTGCGCATCAACCAACCGCCGTTTGTGTTGGTAGCGGTCAAACAATATGGACCGGGCTATCTCATAATTGCCCGCCGTGACCGTTAGGTGACCGACCAACTCCTTCGGTTCACCCCGCAGTGCCATCAATAGTTGGGCCAACTTGAAGGCGTTGTCCAGGTCGTCCCGACCGTGGACCAAACTATCGAATAAATTGATGAATGCCGGCCACTCATCAATTGCCCCACCGAAGGCCGGAATCTCCAGGTGTGGTAGCCGTCCAACAACACCCTTAGGGGGTGGGTCTCCGTTACCTTCCCCGCGGTCATTCCGTCGCGACCGCTTAATTTTTTCCGCGCGACGCTCGATGTCGCCCAAGCATTCCATCGCTTGGTCAGCATCCGCGCAGAGCTGCTTCACTGCAGCCACCGAGGCTTCATCCGTGAGCCCGAGGGCTTCAGCCTCCGCAGCCAGCCGACACACCTTCCCGACGCGTGTCATTGCGTCCTCCACACGCTTGAGCAGGACATCGTCCATGTCAGGTCGCTCCACATACTTGTGAGTATGGGCGAGCCATCTCATCTCCTCACGGACACCATACCGCAGTACCGTCAAGGGCGAAGGTGCCATTTTTACCGATTCAATTGTTTCTGGTCCTATACTTCACTACCGAACTAAGTATAGCCAGAGACCAGCACTTGCCCGTCAGCGCTGGGCACAGAAATTAAAACTAAGTTGTAAAAACCAAGGCAACCACTAAACAATAAAATCCTAAACAATATTTAATATGGTCGCCCTGTGGACATACACCTTATAAATATACACTCTAAATCAATTAGAGAATGCCACCATAAAACACAATACAAAAATAACCCACAAAACTTGATTATGAAAACAATACAAAATAATAAGTGGTGGCTCCGAGACTATAAACCTAAACAATATAGCACCCTAAACCACACTGGATTCCGAAATCCAAGCTATCTTTAATATAATGAAGGTAGCTGTGACCTTCTAGAAGTGGCCCCTCCGATATGACCCACACTTCTACTGAGGTCAGCAAAATCAGCTTAATACCCCTTAAATAGCCTGACCCTGCTCTGTAAACCGAAATAACACTGCAGTACTATAGAACCCGACGTTCTACCGCAAGTAATACAATCTAGTTACTTTGCAGAATGACTGTTCAATCTTTTATGCGCACAAACAGTAGTTTCCGACTACAAATTTATAATAATTGTTAACTAAATTGACACTTATACTTTCACTTACCGAAAATGAACTTTAATCGTGGTATACCGACCACAGACTCATTGCCGACTTGCTGGCCAATTTGAGATATTCTTTTCTCCCAACTACAATGTGGCAACAACCCTACAACCGTCCGTGAATCGGTGATTTCCCACTAGGAAACCGCGCCTGCTACCAAAATGATTAATTCCACGCCTCAACCGACAGGGCGCGGAATCTTGAGGGGCTGGGCTTTTGCCAGCACGGGGGAGAAATCTTGTTTATTACTTTACCTTGTCGTCGTAGACCGGAAATCGAAAGCTCGATTCGGGGCAGGAATACGGGATAAGGGCACAAGTTTGGGTAAGATCAGGAATGAATCTCACTCTTCGCTGCCCTACGCTGTCGCCGGCGTGCTGCCTGCCGACACGAGGAGTCGCCGTCCGATACGACGATGTCCAATCACAACACGGATCACCCAACCGCTGACGCGAATCTACTTATTTCCCGACGATGTGATAGATTAACACTCCGACCAGGCTCGACACCTGTATTAGACGATTGTTACACCGAAATACAATCAATGGCCCGATGCCTGAGCAGACATGTTTTTTCTCCCGACGAGAAAAAAGATAACCACCAATTTTTCATCTCGTTGGTACGAGTGACAGCTGCGGTTTACGTTTCCGTTCCGAGTCGCGCAACAAAAGGAGGTGCGTTCCGAAGCATAAATATTAAACATATATCATATCATGAAGCTGATCTGATGATGGTCCTGGTAGGTGGCTACGGGAAGTGCATAATAAAACGACGCAACCCTATCGAGTTCGGGCGCGAGTGATTCTTTATTTTAGTTGATTTGATTTGATTTTAGTTTTTATACAATTTTTTAATGAAATGGAGCTGATCTGATGATGGAGCTGGGAGGTGGCAATGCAAGAAATATAATAAAACGACGCAACCTTATCGAGTTTGAGCACGTTTAATTCGTCTTGATATGTCCTTTTGTAATGGTACTCAAGAGTCAGTTCATTTAATACTTCATTTTGCATGACAGAGGGCTAGCCCATCGCCGCACGGTACACATTGAATACAAGAGTCGGTTCAGTTAACGCTTGGGTTATCGAGTATTTCGAAGTAAGTTGACAAGAAAGGGGCCATAGAACGTGGTTGGTTCGGAGAAGAGAGGTCGGGTCAGGTTTTTTTGTTGCATTCCTGCGAAATGTGTAGGGATCAGAGCCGATTTGGTTGCGCGCTGAATAAATTATGAATAACTAATTAATTGAAGGTTTTTATGGAACTATACGGAGAAAGCTAATGTGTTGACTGCAAATATACAATTGCGTTTGATTGTTACGATGTGGTGAGTCTGACATCACGGGTTTGAATATCATTCTAGTGATCTTTGTCTAAGACGCTAGCGGTCGGGCAGGCTTAATTAATTGCAACCGCTTTTATAGCCAGCGATCGACAAATTTTACCAAATGACTTGAGTGATGACCGAAGGTTGATTAGAAACTATGCGTACACAAAATTGTAGAACAGCGGGCGTGCATGGCATGGTTGATTGAAATTAGACCCTGTGTAGTTAGAGTTAAGAAGCTATCGCTTGGGCAGATTATGTCACGCAAAGGACGCCATTTTTTCAGATATGTGGGGCCTATAAATACGAGCGCGTGGGTGGGGAATTCATTCAGTCCCCACGTCAAACTACTGTGGTACACTTATCTTTCGGTAATCTATACAGTTCGGTCTGCTGTTTTACGCGTCTGGAACTGGAAGATTTGTGATTGCGTGCTACAGTGGATTTTCGTGTGTGCCTGAAGCGCCGAGATATACCTCGGTTCCTATCCTTTAAATCAACCTACCCCAAATTCCAAAACTATCCTTGGGTCGTTAGATAAGAACTTGTAGGTAATTTGATCTGAGTCTGAGTCTGGGCTTGGAGCGACCCTAATTTCCTTTTTTCCTTCACCATAGGGTTCCTGGATTAGCTCTTAGGATATTCGCGAGTTAATCCTCTCCTCATTCCCTTCGTGTAGCGAGTTTTGAAATTCCCACACACACAGTCGATAACCATACAAACACATTCAAATCATACACAACCATTTTCGAGTGGTGTCGATGATGGACGTGGTATAACACTAGGATTTTAGACAAGGCTAGACAGGAGTTTAGTTGCGGCTTAACCTAGGGTGTCAAGGCATAGGGAGACTATTTGATCGGTGGGGTTCCGCGGATGAAAAATACAAATTCAGAACAAAGTATAAACGTTGTCAATTCAGATAACCTATCCTGTTGATATAGTTGACATTTGAGTGTCGTCGGGGACGCGCGAAGAGATCAAATTACAGTCTAAAGTTCATCGTTTAGGGACGGGTAGATAATTTTGCCTTGCCTTGGATCGGTTTGATTCAAGTTGCATCTTTAAATTAAATGTAAATTTCGCTGGAGATCTAACGTGTAGATTGTGTCAAGCATTTATTTTGCTGGGCTCAGTCGAGACGAGTTGAGGTTAACTAGATACCTAGTTCGGTATTTTCCGAAGTACGTAACTCGTTGTGGAGAGGGTAAGATCTCCAAAAGTGCTAAATAAAACGTTTCGATAACATCCAGCTCAAATTGCGCAGAGTTGAAGGTTTCAAAACGTTACGGACCTTTTGAGGAAACCGCTAGTTCAGACCCATTTCGGAAAATCAAATCGCAATTCTGTAAACCCGGTCTATTTGGATCGTTATTGCCATGTGTTCGATTCCAAATCGATATTCGATCGATGGTTTCGGAACGGCCATTTTGAATTTGACGTTGCTGCCAACCTAGCAGTTTTTTGACAACTGACAGACGAAAGCCCTCGCAATGTAACGCGTATTGATTAGGGCATTGAAATTAAATCGCAAGCCATCTGGAATGTATTCGGGTTCCCCTCAGGATTGTCTATATAGCTGAGTGTGTTGTGGTTCCCCGAACCAGATAAAGTTCGCATTTACGTGGCCGATTGGTTTTTTCCCACGTAACATAACCTGTGTTGGAACACTGTGCTGGCCTGCCAGTCATACCTGGTTGGCTGAAGAACCTGTCTACCAAGAAGAGTCTAGGGTGCACCCGGGCCTTGCAGAGAGACAGGAAGTTGACGGGACCGAAGCACAGACCAGGTTAGATCCACTCCATAAGTATTAGCTCGGTGAATCTCCGACGTTCACACTTCTTGGCATCTGATCGCTACGCTACCTCGTAGCTGATGGGCCCCTGCGAGGTCATTGGGTGCCGAGAAGCCTGAACATTTTGGTAGCAAGAGCGTGGTTTCCTGAGATTTGCAGCCGTCAAGGGCTCCAGGAACCCACGATTTGGGACTATCAATCTGTAGGTATAGGCGGTTATTAGCTAACTTGGTGTTGTTCCTGTATCCACATAGATTGGTAGTATTGTAAGCTATAAGTCTATTGCTGGTAGTAGACAGACAGATATTACAGTTTTCCCTAAATGACCAGTTGTACTGAGATGTGACTCAGAATAGTAGGTACTCAACTTAGGTACATTGTAGGTGAATTGAAATTTGCATTGAAGTACCAGTTAGTCAATCTATTAGTGGTCTAGTAATGCTAATGAATGTTTGGTTAACATAGGTAGTTACATCTATTGATAGCAGGCTATTACATTGTTTTCAGTTTATAGCAATTTATAACTTGAACTAATATTGACTATCTGTGTGTGTTATAATGATAAAGGGAAACTAAATTGTATTTACAGAATTTATATAGATATAAAACTCGGTTCCTATTGTTTAAGGAAAACAGCATTGTTTAAGTTGTGGTTTAGGGTTCCCTCGTTTGGGTTATAGACTGGAGGATCCAATAAAATTGAGTTACTGCAAATTGTGAGTAAGTATCGTTCCGATCATGTCGTTATCTGAAATACAGAAGGGTGTTTCTAAGGAACTCAGATGGTTTTTTGGCGCAGGGGGCGCATTGTTAACTTGTTCCCTGGCAAGGACGGGACCCCCCGGTCTGCGGAGGTTCTAGTAGGAGGCTCGGTTCTAAAACGAGCGGTAGCAACGTTGTCTCGGCTGCCCGTAGATTAGGGGACAGGTGGGTGCCTGTCCGGGCGGGTGATTGTTCGATTCCAAATCGATATTCGATCGATGGTTTCGGAACGGCCATTTTGAATTTGACGTTGCTGCCAACCTAGCAGTTTTTTGACAACTGACAGACGAAAGCCCTCGCAATGTAACGCGTATTGGTTAGGGTATTGAAATTAAATCGCAAGCCATCTGGAATGTATTCGGGTTTCCCTCAGGATTGTCTATATAGCTGAGTGTGTTGTGGTTCCCCGAACCAGATAAAGTTCGCATTTACGTGGCCGATTGGTTTTTCCCACGTAACATAACCTGTGTTGGAACACTGTGCTCATCGAAGCTGGCCTGCCAGTCATACCTGGTTGGCTGAAGAACCTGTCTACCAAGAAGAGCCTAGGGTGCACCCGGGCCTTGCAGAGAGACAGGAGGTTGACGGGACCGAAGCACAGACCAGGTTAGATCGACTCCATTTACCTTAGCTCGGTGAATCGCCGACGTTCAGACTTCTTGGCAACTGATCGCTACGCTACCTCGTAGCTGATAGGCCCCTACGAGGTCATTAGGTGCCGAGAAGCCTGAACACAGTTCATATCGAAAGTTTGGGAATTTGGTCTCAAACAGCTAGGGATTCGGGTCACTTATACGTCGGTGTATTGTCCAAATTCTAATAGCGTAGAAAGAGTGAATCGCGAGCTAGGTCGACTAATTAGAACCTATTGCGGCGGAAGTAATCGAAGTTGGGTCGACGTGTTACCGGACATTGAAAATTGCTACAATAATATCGAACACACGAGCACCGGATTTGCTCCTAATGAGTTGGCGTTTGGTAGGCGGGAACCGTTAACTATTGACAAAGAGTTAGGCGATGAATGGATATTAGGTCATAGTGTGCGAGATACGGAACAGGTGCGGAATGTAGCGATAGAGAACTCTAAAACTACTAGTGAACGACGTAAGCGACAGGCAGACAAACAGCGTAAGTTAGAAGTCTATCGTATAGGTGATTATGTGAAAATTAAGACTTTTGTGCGTTCAAATAAAGAACATAAAATCATGCGGAAATTTTCATTGTTGTATAAAGGGCCTTATGTTATTTCGGCAGTGGTATATCCGAACTGTTATACTTTAGTAGATCCGGTTTCAAATGAGATATTGGGTAACTACAATACTATAAATATAGCCAGATATTATGTGAGGACGAACAAGGGCGTAGACAAATAAGATAGTGTATAAAAGTTATATAAGTAAGCTTTAGTCTGTAAATTTGAGTAACTACCTTGTAGATTTAAGGATCTTGCATGGTTAAGAAAGGAAAAAAAAAGTATATATATATATATATATATATATATATATATATATATATATATAGTAATACGAATTAGGATAAGGTGCGGGTGTGCGAGGTTGTATAGTTAGGTAGATAAATAAGATAAGACAGGAGAGAGCTCAATCGAGTTGTGTAAATATTATATGCATAATTGACAGATTCATCGGTCTGTGTACATGATTTGAGATGTCCGTGCATATAGGGTAGATATGGACAAAGCATGGGTTAGCATTGTGGTAATGAGATCCTTGCGCCATGTTTAACTGAGATAAACAGTGTATCAAGGTCTGGGAGGGGGCTGTAATGGTACACAAGAGTCAGTTCATTTAATACTTCATTTTGCGTGACAGAGGGCTAGCCCATCGCCGCACGGCACACATTGAATACAAGAGTCGGTTCAGTTATCGCTTGGGTTATCGAGTATTTCGAAGTAAGTTGACAAGAAAGGGGCCATAGAACGTGGTTTGTTCGGAGAAGAGAGGTCGGGTCAGGTTTTTTTGTCGCATTCCTGCGAAATGTGTAGGGATCAGAGCCGATTTGGTTGCGCGCTGAATAAATTATGAATAACTAAATAATTGAAGGTTTTTATGGAACTATACGGAGAAAGCAAGTGTTGACTGCAAATATACAATTGCGTTTGATTGTTACGATGTGGTGAGTCTGACATCACGGGTTTGAATATCATTCTAGTGATCTTTGTCTTAGACGCTTGCGGTCGGGCAGGCTTAATTAATTGCAACCGCTTTTATAGCCAGCGATCGACAAATTTTGTGTATCGGCAATACCAAATGACTTGAGTGATGACCGAAGGTTGATTAGAAACTATGCGTACACAAAATTGTAGAACAGCGGGCGTGCATGACATGGTTGATTGAAATTAGACCCTGTGTAGTTAGAGTTAAGAAGCTAGCGCTTGGGCAGATTGTGTCACGCAAAGGACGCCATTTTTTCAGATATGTGGGGCCTATAAATACGAGCGCGTGGGTGGGAAATTCATTCAGTCCCCACGTCAAACTACTGTGGTACACTTATCTTTTGGTAATCTATACAGTTCGGTCTGCTGTTTTACGCGTCTGGAACTGGATGATTTGTGATTGCGTGCTACAGTGGATTTTCGTGTGTGCCTGAAGCGCCGAGATATACCTCGGTTCCTATCCTTTAAATCAACCTACCCCAAATTCCAAAACTATCCTTGGGTCGTTAGATAAGAACTTGTAGGTAATTTGATCTGAGTCTGAGTCTGGGCTTGGAGCGACCCTAATTTCCTTTTTTCCTTCACCATAGGGTTTCTGGATTAGCTCTTAGGATATTCGCGAGTTAATCCTCTCCTCATTCCCTTCGTGTAGCGAGTTTTGAAATTCCCACACACACAGTCGATAACCATACAAACACATTCAAATCATACACAACCATTTTCGAGTGGTGTCGATGATGGACGTGGTATAACACTAGGATTTTAGACTAGGCTAGACAGGAGTTTAGTTGCGGCTAAACCTAGGGTGTCAAGGCATAGGGAGACTATTTGATCGGTGGGGTTCCGCGGATGAAAAATACAAATTCAGAACAAAGTATAAACGTTGTCAATTCAGATAACCTATCCTGTTGATATAGTTGACATTTGAGTGTCGTCGGGGACGCGCGAAGAGATCAAATTACAGTCTAAAGTTCATCGTTTAGGGACGGGTAGATAATTTTGCCTTGCCTTGGATCGGTTTGATTCATGTTGCATCTTTAAATTAAATGTAAATTTCGCTGGAGATCTAACGTGTAGATTGTGTCAAGCATTTATTTTGCTGGGCTCAGTCGAGGCGAGTTGAGGTTAACTAGATACCTAGTTCGGTATTTTCCGAAGTACGTTACTCGTTGTGGAGAGGGTTAGATCTTCAAAAGCGCTAAAGAAAACTTTTCGATAACATCCAGCTCAAATTGCGCAGAGTTGAAGGTTTCAAAACGTTACGGACCTTTTGAGGAAACCGCTAGTTCAGACCCATTTCGGAAAATCAAATCGCAATTGTGTAAACCCGGTCTATTTGGATCGTTATTGCCGTGAACTAATTATATAATTGGAGCCACTAAAGCCGCTACTAGCGAGCACATGAAATATCACTGAGTACTCACGTCGTAACCCTACGACGAATAACCACACGATATCCCAAACAAATATTATAAATTGTGGTCGACCACTTAAAAGAAGCTCCAAGCGCCCATATATACAAAAAAATAAATGGTACCATCACACAAAATATAACAAAGATCGATCTGGCGCAAAACACCGCTAACTGATGCGAAATACCGGCTTGCGGGATACATGCTTTCTCTGTTTAACTTGAAACTCTAACTTCGTGAACCAATCTTCCGTTCGACTATTGTACGCCTACTGAACTTCTCAGAAACGAGAAATTCAGACTTATCATTCTTAACTTGCAATTTTCACAGCTGAATCGGGACATCTAAGTTGGGGGTAGATAGAATAGACGATCATAGCTTCTGACAACGGTAGCTCGACCTTAGCTATTCATGCCGTTACACTTTGTGCTTTATAATATTTTTATGATATGAAACAGATCTGATGATGGAGCCGGAAGGTGGCCATTAGAAACCAGTAACCAAACGATACAACCCTATCGAGTTCGGGCGCGTTTGGTTCGTCTTGACATATCCTTTGGTCTTATACATGATTTTCATGATATAGAGCTCCCTGTCATGGAAATCAGTTGATCTGATGATGGAACCAGAAGGAGGCCATAGGAACTCTTTAACAAAACGACGCAACCCTATCGAGTTTGAGCTCATTTGATTTATCGTGACAAGTAGATACTCTGGACCTAGATTAGATTTTTTTAAAGTATCGTCTTCAGAGTTTCCCTAATCCCTCACAGCGTTGTGGTGGCACGGAATAACAATTTTATTAACTATTACCAGATGTCATTATGTGATATTTCTAACAATTGTTCTTCAGAAAGTTTTAAGAGTCAAAAATTACTAGAAGTTCTCCTTGTTGAAGAACTAAACTGTTTAAATGAATGGGAAAACGACCAGTCAACAATGGCGTTTTAAATGAAATGAACAGGCTCCGAAATAATAAGATACGATAACACAGCGATAGATAATAAAAAAAAAAAAAAGCTTTTATTAAACGCTGTAAAAATAAAAATAAACTTTTAAGTGAATTTAGCCTTTTAATTAATTACATCACACAATTTATTATAATATAAAAAACTGTGAGATTTAAGATATTTTTTTTCTTTTTTATGTTTCCTTTTAATTTGTACAAACTTCTGAAGTTACAAAAAAAATAAGTTTATAAAGAGCCCTTTTCAACGATATCCTTAATGACTTTGTTTTATATATTGTTTTATTTATTTCATTTTGTCATTTTATCCTCTCCACTTTTTTGTAGGCAATATTTTTTCATGTTAGATTTGAATTATGTTGCGGTCATCAGAGTAAGTATTGTTGCAGAATATGTCAAGACTCTATCTTTTATTGTTCCTCAGAAAAGTAGACACGCGGGTAATCCTACAAGGGTTCCTCTTTTTGAGTTACGGAACCCTAAAAACGGGACGTTTTTTCAACCAGTTCGGTTTCTTTACACAAGCTGCGTATGCTTATGGTAATTACGACATGACAGCATTTTTGCAATTACGCGTATAACATGTTATACTATATCATAACCCTGCCAACAAAATATTTGGGTCTTGTCTCTCAATGTACGACTAGACGAAGTATTCTGCATTAAGCTCATACTCCTAATACTCGTCTAGGTGATAGAGAAAGATTCCAGGAGCAAGTTGATATATGCAAGGAATTTGATATTGCATAGTTGTGCTACTCCAGAATGTATATTGTACATTATAAATGCATAGTTATATTACGAGAAAGAATGAGTATGCTAACTGAAAAATGCAAATCCTTGTCAAGGTTCCGTACCCGAAGGATTTTTTTACTAAGCCTCCACTGTCTGTCCGACTCCGTCCGTCTGTCTGTCCGTCAGCGGGCTGTGTCTCATAAACCGAAATAGGTAAAGAGTTGAAATTTTCACAGAATATGTTTTTATGGTTCCGCTACAGCAAAAAATATGAACTACGCGAGATTTTATAAATTAAAGGGGGTACCCATACAAGTGACGTATTATTACACCACCCGCGATATTACAAACCATACCATGATTCAAATATGTTCGTAGATTTCGCGACTTATCACATGGTTGTTGTTTTCTTGCAGGCAGGTTCATTTCATTTTCATAAGTTGTAATATGTAACACCCAATATTTAAAAATTTCATTTCCAACCTTGCTTTCTTCAATCATTTTGTTAAATTTGTTATGTGATCTTGTTTGTCAGTCAAGTTTATTTTACTCGTGTACAGACTGTAGTTTTTCAGGTCTTGTTAGTTTTATGAGTTGTTATAATTTTATACTGTTCCTTTCCCTGCATGCCCAGTGTGACTGGACTCAGTTATTTATTATATTCATTATATATTTATACCTCGTTAGGCTAGGATATTATTAGTTTTATATAATATTTTATGTAGTTTCTAGGTATTGTAGTAAATTTATTTCACACGGATAACTTAAATAATTTCACATATTGTTATGTGTGCCTATTAATACCAAAAGCATCCCTGGTCTCTACGCTGATCCCCTAGAAGCTCTCAGCGACCAGAGCATACATGGAGTTCTTATATCCGATTCCTTTCTCAGTGCATCTCTTCCTTTCTACGTGTATTCTCTGCCAGGGTTTAGGCTCTATCATAACGATAGGTCGGGTAAAGCTGGTGGCGGCGTTGCTATCTACTTACGTTCTGACATTTCTTGAAAATCATCAGCATCTCGCCAAGCCTGTACTACTCTGGTTCTGCTGAACATCTCTTCCTTGAGATCAGCTTGCAGCACAACAACATTCTTCTGGATGTATATTATAGCCCTTCACTTGGCATTGATTACTTAAAATCTTTTGAAACTCTCCTCAGTGACTTGGCTCCTCTCTATAGTGACACTTTAATTTTCCGTCAATTTTAAACCTGTCTCATAAAAAATAACGCACGTTCTGCCAGACTAGATCTATCGTAAACTCCTTACATATTCTTCCCCTTGAAGCCACTCACTTTCAACCTCAATGTACTCCTTCCCTTCGTGAAAGGTGGCTGTTCATGGCCAGCCTAATGCTTCTTTCTCCTATCATGAGCTGGTTTATATTTTATACAAAATTAGGCCCCCTAAGCGTAAAGCCAAATTTATTGTTATTCGAAGCTTGAAGGGTATGAACCTCGACCCGCTCAAAGCAGATGCCTCATCTGTCGATTGGAACCCTGTTGTCACTAGTGAGACCGTTGATGACAAAACCCTGAAGTTCAATTCCATTGTCCTAGGGCTGTTTGACAAGCACGCACCAATAAAAAACGGTCAGAGTCAAACATCATCCTGCTCCGTGGTTGACTGAGGCAAAAAAGACCTTAATGGCAAAACGAAACCGTGCCAAAGGCATTCTAAAAGAGATCCAACAAATGAAAATTTCTTTGCATTTAAACGCCTTCGAAACATGTGCAACCGTAAGTGCTGCGATACCAAGCGACACCACATTTATGAGTACATAGAGATGTACACCTAAGCTCAGGTCTGGAAGTTTCTCAAAAAGCTACAAATGAGGCAACCCTTCATCGTCTACGGCTGAAGGCTGCAGTCTGTTCCTCACCGTTCAACTTAAGTCTCGTTGGAATCGGCGCAGTTAGAAAAGCAGTGCTAGCTATAACCTTCAAAGCTGCTGGTGGTGATAACATCAGCCATTAAATGATCAACAGTGTCCTTGGAGAGTTTCTTCCGCTTATTACCCACATTATTTATCAATCTCTATCGGTCTGCTCTTTTTCTGGTCTGTGGAAGAAAGCGCTTCATCCCCCAGTCAACTCTCTAAAAGTCAGCGATGCCATCCAGCTGGATATAGAACAGAAGTTAGTCACTGTGTTGGCCCTGTTTAACTTCAGCAATGCCTTTAGCTGCGTCGATTTTGACATCCTTGTTGCTGTGCTGGGTTCTTTGAATATGGCGTCATATGCGGTTCACTGGTTCAACTCTTACCTGAGTGATCAGCAGCGCATTAAGTCTGAGGAGACTGAAACTCAATGGTGTGATATCACTGCAGGAGGGCCTCAAGGTGGTATTCTTTCTTCTTTCCTGTTTTCAGTCTTTATCAGCTCCATCTCCGGCATCTTCTTCGTATCATCTCTACGCGATTATCTCCAAATCTATCACCACTTTTCGCCCTGCGTTTTAATTTCATCCGTGGAGATGTTGAACACCGATGAATGTAAAGGGCTGGGCCTCGTCCCAAGGGCTGTTGGTTAACCCGATAAAATCACAAGCAATGATTATAGGAACCAAGCACTCTCTTTCCTTATTATAGAAACCTATTGTTCCTATAACCTATAATGGTAGTACAATAGAGTACACTGCTAAGGCGAAAAACCTCGGGGTCATTTTTGATAGCCAGCTGTGTTAGTCTCCTCATGTCTGCGAGGTCAGCAGAGGGGTCTTTGCGTCTTTCCATTCCCCAGGCGGCCGCAGAACTTCTTGCCACGGCAGACCATAAATACCCCTGTATATTTCCTTCTCAAGCCGCTAATCGACTATGCCGATGTTGCATGTGCGAGTGCGAATGAAAAGAAACTGAATAAACTCGAGCGACTTCAGAACCTCGGGATTTGGTTTATCTTCAGACTTCGCAAATTCGACCATGTTTCTCAACATCGCAAAGAGTTGGGTGGCTTCCGATTCGTCGTCGCCGAGACTCGCACATTCTTTGTTATCTGTTCAATATCTTGAAAAATCCGAGCAATCCCAACTGCCTTCGAGACCGTTTTAAGTATACCTTTTCGGGAGATCGGCACCGGAGATCTTACACTGTCTCACTGCCGTGGAGTGCCACGGCATAACATTGCTGCGTATAATTATACTCTTCCAGGTTACGGGCAATCCAACTTTGGAACGCACTTCCTTGCACTATAAGAGACAGTCCCACTCTTTTCTCTATTAAGAAACATATTAAAGAGCACTACCTCTCTCCTTCCTAAAAGTTGTTGCATGTATGTATGTATATATATTTATATGTAAAGTTTATGTAGTATATTTCGGTAATTATTTAGTAGTTACTGTGTTATATAATAATATTTCATTTAATGTCTTGGTTTGCTGGAAGAAATATCTTTTTAGAGATAAGGTCGCCTTTGTACATATATTTTATTTTAATGTATCTTGTAAAATATTTGTGTGCAATAAAGAATTATGGTTGTAGTGGCGCAATCAGTTTCGCAATGTTAGGGTGCTGAGTTCGGATCCATGTTCGGACATAAAATTATTCTTGTTTTATACACTCATTAAACCACGACCTCTGTGGCGTTATTTCTGCCTCCATCATACTTTTCAAGATCTATGTGAAGTTTGATACTATTGCATCTCAGAAAAGTGATATAAGGCCACAGGACACTTAATAGTACTACGTAGAATGTGCACTATCTAGAAAATTTATTTATGTTTTTAATGAATATATACCATATTAGGTAAATGCCTTATTGTGACGTTAATTTGAGCAATACCGCGATGCATTTCGGAAGCGAGAATTTAGATTTTCCCCGACATTTGAACAATCATATTACGGTGAATTCCATAAAATACTTAATGGAACAGTGTAAATATATATTTCGGTCGTCTTAACTTAAGTGAAAAAAAATATATTTCTTTTCGATGAAACACATGTCAGTGCGGCGTGAACAGAACCTTTTTTTTCATTACATGTTCATGGATAATTTTTCCAACCCTGTCAGATTCGGAAGGGCAGGGGGGGAAGGGGGAACCACCACTGAAAAATATCCAGTTAGGAAAGGTTCTTCATATATTCTACCTAATCTAACCTTACCTGAAACTCCTTTCCTACTTAAATCGGGATTTTTTTTCCATGGGTTCCAGTTACGTAAAGGGTTGAGGGAGAGATTGGGGATTAAGGCCCCCCCTGTACCATATCTAGCCAATGGAATGTGTAGTTTTTCTGATCCATGTTTTAAAGTATGAAATGTTAGGACATTGCATACTTTAAAACATGGATCAGAAAAACTACCTAACCTAAATAAATAAAAAATAAAAGTATTCATTGAGCTAACTAATAACTAATTACAAAAGACAATAAAACTTAATCAATAAAGGCTACTTATGTTGCATATAAGGTTCATACTTGTTGACTCTTGAACTAGATTCTTAAGAACCTTTATGTCGAGAGTCAAGTAGGTATCATCTAAAGTTGTCTCTGGGAAGTTGCCTCGCTTTAAAGGGTGAAGTGAGTGTGTGGAATTTCTAATTAATTCATGAACAAAATATGGTAAAAATAACATAAATATTGTAATGTTAAAACTTTACAATATTTATTTAAATAAGTATTATTTATTTATTTAAGTTTTAACGGTATAAATTGACACCGTATCAAATTACTGACACCGTATCAAAAGCCTTGGCAAGGCCCAAGAATACTCCTATACAATTCTGTCTTAAATCTAGTCTTTGAACTATTTCTTCAGTTAGTGAGAGCAGGGCATCTACAGTTGACCTACCCCCTCTAAATCTAAATTGAGACTCTGATAGAAGCTTTTTCTTATTCAGAAACTTTTGGAGTCGACGATTAAGAAGTTTCTCTATTATTTTTGATAGAGCAGGAAGGACCTGGTGAAACCAAACGCCATTGACAGCTGTCACACCATTATCTGTCACTCGGAATGGAGACTTTATTGTGACACATCATGTTCCACATCATTATAACCTACGTAAAAATATACAGTCCAGCCTTTTATTGAAGACCACACCAGGATCCCTACTCCCAGAGACAGGACTGGTGCCAACAGACAGCTTCACACCAGTATAAAAAGTTCTTGATTTGGATTTAAAGGTTCTTCGGGTTTTGGCAATTTATTTAAAGTATTTACTGTAATGGTAAATGAAATGTCCTCCCTTTAACTTTTTTTATCATTTGTCTGTTAGGTATATTTTTATTTCCCACTGGATTCAAGCTGGTGACTACTTGAAAAGCTTTAGCTCTTTGTATCAACATTTTTTCATAGTTATTAAGATCACTCAATTGCTTAGGAACGTCACTGTAATATAAATTATTAAGTATAGAATTAGGAGGTAAATCATTAGCTCGGATTTTTTGTAAGAATAAATGGACTGGGCTCAATAAAAAAAAAAAAAAAAAAACTATGGTGAAACCAAACGCCATTGACAGCTGTCACACCATTATCTGTCACTCGGAATGGAGACTTTATTGTGACACATCATGTTCCACATCATTATAACCTACGTAAAAATATACAGTCCAGCCTTTTATTGAAGACCACACCAGGATCCCTACTCCCAGAGACAGGACTGGTGCCAACAGACAGCTTCACACCAGTATAAAAAGTTCTTGATTTGGATTTAAAGGTTCTTCGGGTTTTGGCAATTTATTTAAAGTATTTACTGTAATGGTAAATGAAATGTCCTCCCTTTAACTTTTTTTATCATTTGTCTGTTAGGTATATTTTTATTTCCCACTGGATTCAAGCTGGTGACTACTTGAAAAGCTTTAGCTCTTTGTATCAACATTTTTTCATAGTTATTAAGATCACTCAATTGCTTAGGAACGTCACTGTAATATAAATTATTAAGTATAGAATTAGGAGGTAAATCATTAGCTCGGATTTTTTGTAAGAATAAATGGACTGGGCTCAATAAAAAAAAAAAAAAAAAACTATGGTGAAACCAAACGCCATTGACAGCTGTCACACCATTATCTGTCACTCGGAATGGAGACTTTATTGTGACACATCATGTTCCACATCATTATAACCTACGTAAAAATATACAGTCCAGCCTTTTATTGAAGACCACACCAGGATCCCTACTCCCAGAGACAGGACTGGTGCCAACATATGGTCCATCACCGCCGGAAAGTGGAACCCTTGGATTTGCTGTTTTCTACGAGCAAGATTTCGCATCTTAATACTTGACGTGCCGTCGCGTGGAACTGTTGGATCTTGTTCTATTCTACGAGCGAAGCTGCACGTCTTGTTACGTGCCGTCGAGTGGAGCTCTTAGACAGTGCTTTCTTCTTCGAGAAAAGCGTGTCAACTTGCTACGTAACCACACGAAGTCTATACAGAGGCAGCCTACATTTTCTACCCAACTGACTACTGCAACGCTAAACGCAGACGAGACCAACCTGCATTGTATACACGGAAGCCTACTGCAAAGCAACACGAAGACAATACCACTACAGTGAACCTATTGTGGAAATAATATCTACTACTTACTTGTGAAAACAAGTTGAGGAGAATCAGCAGAGCAACAAAAAACATCCTGTAAGATCATTCCATACCTCACCTTTCTTTCATATTCATATAACCTTTCATTCATACCATCAATCATTCCATCCCAATCATGCTTCTGATAAGATAAAGCACAAAATCATCCATACTAGAATACCGTAAAATAACTACCAACTCATTGCTTATACAAATCATAAACAGTAACAGGTAAACAACAAAGATAATCACGTACCTACTAAACATTTACTTACCGAAAAATACCATAAGACATCATATTCATTTTCATTTCGCATAATAATTTCATTGTCTTATCATCTTAACAATAGAAACAATCAGCTGGTAATCACTTGGCATCATCATTGGTTAGTTTTGTATTTAATCGCGAAACACTATTTGTTTGAGATAGGAAAACGTTCTTACCTAATAATAATACAGTTATAATCTAGTTAATAGTTCATCTATTTACAAAATACATTATCGGATTTTGAACAGCTGCACGTTTTGACATAGCAAAACGCAATTTGTTCTCAATAATTATCATCACAACTATTATCAAGTAAGAAACTCAGATTCAATAAAAATAAATTACATTTTAGCTTTCGAACGTAAATTTTCGTTTCATTTTAGCAAACTGCAGATTTGTTTACAAATAATACTACTTGTAATTATTCACCTTTCGAACACCAATTGCCGTTTCGTTTATGCAAGATACGGATTCGTTTTAACATAGAATTTGATCGTTTTCATTCACGAAATAACTTGTCTATCTTACTTGCATCCACAAAACATTAGTAAACAATGGCAGAAGAGGAGTCAATCAAACAAATAACCAAAAAAAGAGCCTCCATGAAGTCAAAACTCACACAATTCATAAATTACGTAAGATCAATAACAGATGTAGAATTGTCAGAGACCCAGGTTATTGAACTAGGTGCTCGCCTGGCAAAATTTGAAGATTTATATGCTTCTTACGATGAATTACAGATGGAGTTGGAGACGTTATCGGAAACGCCAGCCGAACAATACAAAGATCGCGAACAATTTGAGAGTTCTTACTACTAGTCATTGTCAACAGCGCGTAATATAATGGACAAGGCTCAGAAGTCTATGAGGGATGAGGTCGCGACCGAGGTTAGTTCAAGCGTTAAAAATACAGCTACACATGGACAAAATCAAGTCCGACTGCCTAAAATAGACTTACCTAAATTTGCGGGCAGCTATCATAATTGGCTCGAATTTAGGGACACATTTGCCTCGCTCATACATAACCAGACAAACATAGACGACATCAATAAACTGCACTATCTTCGTGCATCTTTAAAAGATAGTGCTCTCCTAATTATCGACAATCTGGACTTCAAGGCAAAAAACTATGAGGCAGCATGGAAACTCTTGTGCGATAGGTACGACAATAAACGACTACTGGTTAATAACCACGTCCAGGCTCTTTTTAACGTTGAGCACATCCACAAAGAATCTAGTGGTGCACTTCGTCACTTACTAGATACTACAAACAAAAATCTTAGGGCTTTATCCACCCTCGATCAGCCCACTAAACACTGGGATACTCTTATCATTCATATGATGGCAACTAAACTCGATAACGTGACTAGTCGGGAATGGGAAGAGTTTCGTAATGGACTTTCCGCTCCTCCTGCCTTATCCAATTTCACGACCTTTCTTTGCAATAGAGCTGACCTCTTAGAGACTCTTGAGGAGTCCCGACCCTTGAAACATAAGTCGGATACGGTCAGCACTTATTCAAAGCCGAAGAGTTTTCTCTTAGCCACCAACACAAGTAAGTTCAACAAAGGTGCTTGCCCCATGTGTCAACAATCGCATCTGCTGTACACTTGCTATGCTTATCGCAGCTTACCAGTCACTACACGCTTACAAAAGGCAAAAGAATACAAGGTTTGCCTAAACTGCCTTCGCTTTGGTCATACCGAAACACAGTGTGCACTTAGTCACTGCAAATATTGCAAGCTAAAGCATAACACCCTACTGCATGTTGATAGGGAGCCTGAGCACGTGGCGAATGATAATGTTGTATTCACAGCAAATCAATCAACTCAATCAAGTGTCGTTCTGCTTTCCACAGCACTTGTCAAGGTTCTGGACAATAAAGGGAAGCAGCACACTGCCAGAGTCTTATTGGATAACGGAAGTACAGCAAACTTCATATCCAAGGAGTTCAGTCGAAAACTCCATCTAAACATAAACGCTGCTAGGTCTACATCGGTGACAGGCATAAATAGCCAAGTTACGAGTAGTTCACAGTCTTGCTCATTCAAATTGGGGTCTTACAGTGGGGACTACAACATGAACGTCGATTGCTACATAATGCCACAAATCACCTCTTCAATACCTAACACATACATAAACATAAACGATTTACCTCTGCCGTCAGGGATATGTCTTGCTGACCCCACTTTTAATGTTCCCTCTTCAATCGACATCTTACTGGGAGCAGAAATATTCTGGGATCTTATCGGCGCAAATCGCATCTGCATGGGTAAAAACAAGCCATCTTTAGTTGAGACAAAGCTCGGCTGGCTTATTTCGGGGGTCGTTCATAAATCTACATCAAACACCTCACAATCACCGATGTGTTTGTTCACCAACACCGACAACACACTTACCGACTTAACTCGCTTTTGGGAATTAGATACAATTTCATCAAAACATAATCTAACTACTGAGGAACGCACATGTGAACAAATATTCATGGAAACAACAGAACGAGACTCTGAGGGCCGCTTTATGGTCAACATACCTATTCATGAACCTCGTCAAGCACTGGGAAACTCTTTCGATATGGCAAAACGTAGATTCCTATCCCTTGAGCGCCGACTAGAGAGAGAACCAAAATTAAAATCGTTGTATGTTGATTTCATGAATGAGTACTTAGAACTCAAACACATGACGGAAAACACACAATACGCATCTCATTCGGATAAAGGCATTTCATATTATTTGCCTCATCATGGTGTCTATAGAGAATCAAGTACAACCACAAAACTTCGCGTAGTCTTTGACGCCTCAGCTGTCACTACGTCGGGCAAGTCCTATAATGATATACAAATGGTTGGGCCAACTGTTCAAGACGACCTTCAATCCATCTTACTGAGATTCCGACAGCATAAGTATGTCGTATCTGCTGACATCGAAAAGATGTACCGACAGGTAGTGGTGAAAGAGAGTTATCGTGAGTTGCAACAAATATTATGGAGACCAGATCCCACACAACCACTAAAAACATACACTCTAAACACGATCACTTACGGCACAGCTTCGGCACCCTTTCTTGCAACTAGATGTCTTGTGGAGTTGGGCCAAGAATGTACAAACAAGGACTTACAATACACTATACTACATGACTTTTATGTCGACGACTACCTATCAGGTGGAAGCACAATTGATGAAACAATCAAACTCTGTCGCGATGTAGCAAACACCCTAAACTCAGCTCAGCTTAACCTTCGGAAGTGGCAATCAAATTCCCCTGATATCTTGCACACAATTTCAAAAAATAGCCACATGCCTGACTCATTGAACCTGAGCGAGAATGAACTGTCTAAAACATTAGGTCTCAATTGGAAATGCTTTCCAGATACATTTACGTACGTCATCAACATAAACAACAAAGACGAAGTCACAAAACGACACATTTTATCCACGATTGCGCAAATATTTGATCCACTTGGTTTAGTCGTACCTTGTATAGTAGAGGCCAAGATCATAATGCAACAATTGTGGATAAGCAAATGCTCCTGGGACGAACGTGTGCCAGACAATATACACAAATCATGGACACACTTTGAAACAACATTGCCACACTTAAACAGCTTAGAAATACCACGCTGGATAACATGTGATACATCCATAATGCGTCAACTACACGTATTTACGGACGCTTCGGAGAAAGCTTATGGTGCATGCGTGTATCTACGCACCTTAACCAAGAATGGTGTAGTTGAGGTTCATCTTGTGGCTGCAAAGAGCAAAGTGGCACCTATAAAACCTACCACAATGCCCCGTCTTGAGCTTTGCGGAGCCTTGTTAGGAACAAGACTATGTACGAAAGTTCTTAGTTCACTTACCTTAAAATTACAACATTGTTTCTTCTGGTGTGACTCCACCATCGTGCTGGGATGGCTCTCTTCGTCACCCACACAGCTGAAGCCTTTCGTTCGCCATCGAATTTCTGAGATGCAGGAAGATTTCAAGGATCATACTTGGCGCTATGTTCCGTCTCAAGAAAACCCCGCAGACATTGCCTCACGCGGGTTAAGCGCAGACCAGATAGGTTCTTGTAGTACGTGGTGGACAGGGCCTCCATTTTTAAAATTGAATGAGCCACAGTGGCCAGCCTTTCCTCGGTCTACAGAGGTAGAGCTACCAGAAATCGTTCTGACCCTTTGCATCAGCAATGACGACAATAATAACCTTGAGTCAATGATGCATACTATATCCTCTTTCACTAAATTGCAACGCATCATGGCTTACATCTTTAAATTCGTCAACAAATGTAGAAAACGCGTACAAAAGAACACATTTCTTACATCAGCAGAGCTTTCTGAGGCTTTACATTTCCTATTGAAATTATCACAAAAGGAGGCCTTTACGGAAGAACATATAGCTCTGACTTTAGGTAAAGATCTACCAACCAAAAATCGCCTGCTTCCCCTTTCGCCCTTTCTTGATTCGAAAGGTCTTATACGAGTTGGTGGTAGACTCTTCAACTCTTTTTACGACTATAATGTCAAGCATCCCATCTTGCTTTGCAGTAAGCATCCAATAACGAAATTAATCTTCGACAAATACCACAAAGATCTCCTCCATGCAGGTCCTCAATTACTGTTAGCCAGTACCAGGCATAAATATTGGGCTCTTGGCGCCAGAAATCTAGCAAAGAAGACAGTACGTTCTTGTGTCAGGTGCTGCAGGCAAAGAGGAGAAACAATTCAACCCGTGATGGGGAATCTTCCAGAACAGCGTGTTCACCTTGAGTTCCCATTCTTAGAGACAGGCGTCGATTACGCCGGACCAATTATGATCGCTGACCGCAAGGGGCGTGGCTGTAGATTGCTAAAATCCTTCATCTGTGTCTTTGTGTGTTTAGCAACGAGAGCTGTACATCTTGAACTCGTCTCGGATCTCACCAAAGAAGCCTTCATAGCTTCTCTACATCGTTTTATATCCAGGAAAGGAAAACCTCGAAACATTTTTAGTGATAACGGCACCACCTTTATCGGAGCTTTTAACGAGCTGTCACGGCTTCTGAAACAAGTTTCAACTTCTGAAATCGAAAACGAAGGAATATCCTTTTCATTTATTCCCGCTTACACACCACACTTTGGTGGTATATGGGAGTCCGCGGTCAAATCCATTAAACATCACCTAAGACGGATCTTAGGTCAATCCAATCTGTCATTCGAAGAAATGTCGACATGCTTATGTCAAATCGAAGCAATATTAAATTCGAGGCCCTTGACTCCTATATCCGACAATCCCTTGGACCTCAGTCCTCTTACTCCCGCACATTTCCTAATCGGCCGATCCCTCCTAATGTTGCCCCATCCACAGATCGAAACTGTCAACGTCAACAGCCTTCAACGATTCAAACGCATCGAATGCCTTAAACAACATTTCTGGGCCCGCTTCTCCGAAGAATATGTATTATGGCTGCAGAAGAAAACCAAATGGTTCAAATCCACTGGTAACTTGATGGAAGGCAGCCTAGTAGTCATCAAGAATAAAGCATCACCACCCTTGATGTGGCTCTTGGGACGTGTTGTTCGCATCATACCAGGGACGGATGGAATCGCGAGGGTCGCAGATATCCGAACCAAAAATGGAATCATCCGACGTGCTTACAACACCATCTGCCCACTACCAGTTGATCATTGAAGATCCTAGGATCCTTCAAGGCCGGGAGACTATGGTGAAACCAAACGCCATTGACAGCTGTCACACCATTATCTGTCACTCGGAATGGAGACTTTATTGTGACACATCATGTTCCACATCATTATAACCTACGTAAAAATATACAGTCCAGCCTTTTATTGAAGACCACACCAGGATCCCTACTCCCAGAGACAGGACTGGTGCCAACAGACCGAAATGGGCCTGCAGTAGCCAATTTCGATTTTGTCTCCACTTTTGAATATTGGAAGTACCAGAGAACGTTTCTACTAAAATCTATGTTTTCTTGCGTCGCAGGCTCCCTCACCGGCACGCGGCAACACGCTCAGCAGCCCTCCGGGTCATAAAAAAACACTCTGGAGAGTAGCCATAAGACTGCCAAGGAAGGACTGCCCAGATGTCGGTTTGCCACAGCGACGTTACGTTCCGTTCCACGCATTCTAAGTCTGATTGATCTTCATCCCATACAATTTTACGAGAAACGTTCCGTTTCTTAAGATATTCGTAAGTTTAATTATTCATAATTGATTAAATACTTGACTCCTAGTTTTAAAAACAGGATAAATGGTTTAAGTTAAAAGCGATCAATTCAATCAACCCCCATTAACCAATTTTACTAAGTATAAATCTGTCAGGGTTGGAAAGCCAACCCCAACTCATAATCTCCAATAATAGCTAAAAATGTTAAGTCCAAAATATTTACTAAAATTTTAATGAAAAACTTTTTAAATTCTGACGCCTGCGCGGGATTGCGAACGCTCTTCTCCGTGAATATTTGTAAATAGTACTTGGGCGTGGTTACTAATGTGGAGCGCGCGCAACACGTTGATAATTTGTTTAACATAATGGGCTCTTAATGGAATACTTTTTGACCCGTTTTTTTTTCAAATCCTTGATGAATATGATTAATATGGGTAGAGGACACTTAATGAAATAAAATGTTGGTAGTTAATTGAAATTAGATTAGGTTTCAAGTTAGCTACATAATTGTAAGTAAAGATAAATACATATTTGAGAACATTACTTTATTAATGTATTTTTATTTTATTTATTTATTTTATTATCTTATGAAACCAAGGTTTACAAAAGTTTTATAGGGTTAAAAATTATTACACATAAACACCACTCATAGGTTCCCACCGATAGAAGTTAAATATTAATTTAAACTAGAAGCATTAAGCAACGCATTACTGACCTTGCTCAAACTATTGATGAAATGGTATTACCGCAACAGAATATCTAGTTACAAATATTATGGGGGTTAAAAGAGCCGCTCACTCAACATCCGCCTCGCTGATGGTATACGGGTAAAGAAAAGGTCCAGTTCAACCTGCTTGCTAATTAGGTTATATTTGTTACACACACGCCTTAAGTAACTATTTTGCATGTAATTGGTATTCGCTTTCAGTAAACAGATGGTAGGGTTACTCCTAAAATTCCTTTGAGGAAATTTTAACAAGAGTTTAGCTAAAAATTGGGGACAGCCTATCTTAGCCGAGGCAATTTTAAGCAGATACGTAATATCAACTATTCCGCGTCTTAGTTCAAGAGGTAAAATGTGGTGTTTCTCACAGACATTTAGGTAGTTCGAGGAGTTAAAAGTATGCTTTAAACGGTAGCACAGGAATTCCAAAAAATTATTTTGTACGTTTTCAAGACGAATAATATATACCTGGTAATTCTGGTTCCAGACTTGTTATGCGTACTGCAGGTGACTTCTAAAAAAGTACCATACAATATTTTCAATGTTTTAGCTCTGGCAAATCCCACTGAACTGCGCATCACAAATCCCAGAGCCCTAAGGCTATGGCTGCGACAATGTCAACATGACTGTCAAATAGTAGTTTAGTGCCATGCATGACTCCAAGATGACATGACATGACATGAGTTTTCCTTTCAAGTGAATGACCCTTTAGGGTATAACAATATGAAGACTGTTTGTACAATGTCCCTCCTACGGCTCAAAGTAACAGAAAAACATTTAGATAGGTTGAGGTCCAGTTGGTTAAGACAACAATAGAAATAATTCCAATTATCTCGCTAATGTGACACTTTAGGGTACCATATTGCCAATTATTTTTGTTTTTTTAGGTGTCTTCTATTCATATATACCACGTTCATCATGCAACAAAGGAAAAAACTTAAGGTTGTCCTTAAACGACATCTATTGGACTTCGCAAAACCCCTGCTCAGAATATCTCAATATTTTTTCTTTATTAAGATATTTCTGAGCAATATAACTGACCCATGCCACTCAAAAATATTAAATGATACTTAAGATGATACGTAAGAATGTGATGTCTCATGATAAGATTAAAGCGATACTGAAATTGATTTGAACGGAATTGAATTTGAATAAAGATAAATACATCTTAAGTCGCTTACGTTGTTTAGTTACGTAAGATTGATTAATTTAAACTCAATTGAATACACACAAATAAAACATGAGCAAACTACGTTTTTGCATTTTTGAGAAAGACGTAAGAACCGAAAATAAAACTATTTAAGTTTCTCATCAATCTTTCTTCTTGTCGTGTCCCTGACTTCGGTCAACATACAGGTCTTATATGATCGATGCTTCTTCTATAAACAACACTTTTTGTGTGAAATAAGTGCGAAAAAAGTAGACCTATCACAGTATCACTTATCGTTCCGTTGAATTTACTTGCGGGTTACTTCGATTTAAAAAAAGGCTGCTCTTACTGTTTTATTCCTACTACAATGTCAGTTCAATTTAGTATGGTACGATGGTGGACTAAATAGCTTTTCTAATATTGTGTATAGGTGTTTTGATGAAAACATTAAATCTTTATGATTTAAACATAAGTGTAGATGACGTGCTACAGCTCACCTGAAAAATAACAAGAAATTTAAATTAATAAAATACTAAATATATATAAATACTAAACTAAAATTAAATACTTAGCTACCACTGTTTGATCATATAAAATATGTATACCAAATATCATATCGATGTACTTACCTAGTTAGAATTCAGATAAATATTGTGGTTAACGGGCACACGTCCATTTAAAATAACTATCACTCAATTCAAGCACGCATACGTGACCGATATCGCGCGGTGACGTCGGCAATCGGCCAGCTACCGCATTGGGAGCAAGACCTCACGCGTTGCACTTGATGTACTCGTGCCCTTCTAATAACCAGCTAAAAGTTAATCCTGTGTTTTATTCAACGTCCTGAACACCTATCCGCTATAAACTGGTCCTCGAGCCGAATCATCGTTCAAAGACTGGGAATTAGCTGGTGATTGTGATTGGAATGTTCAATACGCCGCCGCCGAAATCGGACAGCGACTTGGTGAAAACTCGCCGAGCGCACCAGGGCCATCCCGTGTTGTGCATTCTGTGGAAGGAAACCCTCATCCAGTGCATGGAGACGACGACCTCGCCCATTGCTCGCCACCAAAAATGTGGGTAGTTTGAAATTTGAGCCCACGAATAAAGCACGCTCGAGCTCAAAGATCAGCTCTCACACTACGAGTTCTGTAGTTGCACAAAGAAGGATGTACGAGCTCGAAGCTGCCGAGGCAAAGGCAAAAATAGATAAAGAAAAAATAAAAAAAGTCGCCCAAGATAAGGCGGAGATCGATAAAAAGCTGGTCGACCAAAAACTAGCTGCAAACATAGCTGCTCTCAACGAAGAGTGGTCCCGTAAGTCTGGAAGAAGCTCACGACTTTCCGAGGTCACATACAAGTCAGTACCCATTGTGGAACAATGGCTCGCCAGCAACCATCGGGAAATCACCACGCACCGCCGCCCCCGCGCGGTGTCCCCGCTGCACGCGCCGCCCCCGCCGGCCGCGCCGCCAGCAGCACACACTGCGCACTCAGATTTCAACCTGCTGGCCCGAGCAATCCAAGAGATAGCCACCACTACTGTCAACGCCAACGGAAAGCTGCTGTCAAGAATAGCCACTACCAAGAGCTTGCCACCTTTCAGCGGTGACCCGCTCGAGTGGCTCCAGTTCAAGAAAGTTTATGAAGACTCAACGAACTTGTGCAATTTTAGTGACACCGAAAATATTTCACGTCTTAATGGCTGTCTACGTGGTGAAGCAAAAGAGACAGTTGCTTCACTTCTCATCGGTACTACATCACCTTCCATTATTATGAAGACACTGGAACTTCGTTATGGCCGCGCTGAAACGATTATAACCAAAATTGACACGCAAATCAAGAAGATACCACCGTTACCACAAACTTATCATACAGAGATTGTAAGTTTTGCTATCAAAATTAAAAACTTTGTGGCAGCTACCCAAGCCATACATCAGATCGATTATCTACGGAGCCCAGAACTACTGACTTCCGTTGTATCAAAATGCCCCAGTACACTTATAACAAAATGGGCCGATTATCTTTATGCATATCAAGACACTGTAAGGGCTAAACTAGAAATGTTCGCCGATTTTCTACAGACAGAAGCTGAGAAAATTGCTACGGCAGGAGTGAGCCACATTCATAGTCAAGTCGACATAAAAAAGAAGATTGACGAACCAAGAAATATATATCGATCTCAATCTGTTCTCCTGCAGACATTTAGTGGAAGTGACACAAAGTGCAATTTCTGTCGCAGCAACAACAAACACTCACTGCCGAATTGCACAAAATTTAGACGTGCTTTGCGCAGGGATAAGTGGCGATTTGTAAAAAACAACAGATTATGTGTCAAGTGTCTCGTCTCAAAACACAACAGAGATAACTGTCCCGCCGCCGCCTGTGACGTCGATGGATGCGGTTTATTGCATCACAAACTTCTTCACTGGCCGAATTCAAGTACAAGTGCTGCTACGAACACTGCTACGAGCGAACCCTCTACGTCAGACCCTACTATTGCTACGGTTAGCGACAACACGGACGTAGTCGCTACGAATGACGCCACCCGTGAAAACGAGGTCGAAAGTTATAGTGAAACCAGTGATCAATCGAGTGAGGTAGTGACCAATACCAATACGTCATCAAACCCTTCAGTGATGCTGAAAGTTGTACGCGTGAACATTCATGGACCAAATGGTGTCGTACCTACTTACGCGTTACTTGATGACGGCGCAACGGTATCGCTGATATCAGCTGATCTCGCAGACAGTGTGAATATAATGGGACATTCAGAAACATTACGTATACGTGGTGCTTGGAACTCTGGTGAACTTACGTGTGAAACTGAAATAGTAAACGTGAAACTATTAAATGAAAATAATGAATATTTCAACCTACGTGCGCGCAAAATGCGCGAGTTGGACTTACCAGTGCAAAAACTTTCTAAAATACAACTCAATAATTATAAACAAATACGTGATATCAAGGACTATGTCAAACCTAAAATTTTAATCGGGCAAGACAACTATCACCTAATAGTGCCACAAAAAACTCTGCTTGGAAAACAAAGCGAACCTTGTGCAACTCTGACGTCATTGGGTTGGTGCGTGCACGGAATCGTACCTGCACCTATGCGTCGCCCCGGCATCACCACTGCACAGCTGATGTTCTTGGCTAGCGCTACCCCTCCCCGCCGCCACCGCGCGCCCCTCGAGCTCCCGGCCGATCGTGAAACCAGCCATTGCTACGAGACCGACGCGCACACACGCGAGGATACCACGCCGCCGCCGCCGCCGCCGCCGCCGCCGCCGCCGCCGCCGCTTACATCCGACGAGTGGCAGCGTGTGCGCACACATGCGCACGACAGTAGCTATACTGCGCCGGCAACATCATTACTTGACCAAGCAGATAACGATAAGGAACTGCACGACTTGGTAAAACATTCCTTTGCCTTCGAGTCTATCGGCGTAAACAATACGACGCGCCAAAACAAAGATCATTTAAAAGCTGTGGCTATTGCTGAAAAAACTGCAAAACTGATAACGGGACAATTGTACATTGGGTTGCCATGGAAGAACGAGACAGAGATGGCAGATTCCTACGGAACAGCCTACAAACGTCTATTAAACATAGAAAACAAAATGGCACGGAATGAGGAGTACGCTCAACGATACAAAGAGCGTATTGACCATCTCTGTCGTAATAACTACGCCCGACAAGTGTACAAAAATGAGCTCACTACACATCGTACGTGGTACCTGCCGCATTTCGGAGGAGATAACCCGAATAAAAATAAAATGAGACTGGTATTCGACGCCGCTGCCAGCTCCCGAGGCCACTCGCTCAACGACTAATTACTTCAAGGGCCTGACCTACTGGAGTCGCTCCTAGGGATAATGTTACGCTTCAGAGAGGGTCCCGTGGGAGTGACGGGAGACATAAAAGACATGTTTCTTCGTGTGAAAATAATCAAGGAAGATCAAAATGCTCTAAGATTCTTATGGCGCAATCACACATCCGAACCCATCAAGACTTACGCTATGAGCGTGCATGAGCGGTTAATGCTATTCTGAAAAATCATTACATGGATGACTATATAGATAGTTTTGAACAAAATGATATAGCCATAAATACTATAAAGCAATTCACGGATATACATAAGAAAGGCAATTTTGAAATTTTTAACCCGAAATTTGTTCGAGCTTACCAAAAGAGACCTTAAGCCAGACAGCCGTAGAGCTTAATTTTGGAGGTCAGAACATGAGCGAGCGCACACTTGGATTATTGTGGTATCCTATCACTGACACACTCGCATTTGATCTGTCATTGCGGCGCATTCCTGAAAAATTGCTGAAAGCTGAAGAAAAGCCTACAAAGAGAGAAGTGCTACGCATTATTATGTCCATCTACGATATTTATGGCCTTTTATCCCCATTCACAATCAAGTCGAAAATTATCGTTCAAAATACTTGGAAAGAAAATATGAAATGGGATGAACGCATAACTGATAAACAATTTATATTATTCAAAGAGTGGATTGTCGAACTACAATCATTGACGAACATTCGTATACCCAGATGGTATTTTCAAGCATCAACGAAGGTACATGAGCAAGGTCCTTTGAACCCCAGCTCTAGTCAGGACTTATCACAACAACTGCATGTATTTTGCGACGCATCACCCTCAGCGTACGCAGCAGTCGCCTACTGGCGAAAAGTGTGTGAAGACGGCTCTGTATGCGTGTCATTCATAGCGAGCAAGAGTAGACTCGCGCCCATTAGACCGGTCTCAATACCCCGACTAGAATTACAAGCCGCAGTGATTGGATGTAGACTTGCTGAAACAATAGAACGCGAGCATAGAATTAAATTAAACGGCAGATACTTTTGGACAGGTTCGTCAACATTGCTGCACTGGATAAACAATGATACTCGCAGCTACAAAGTATTCGTTGCCAACCGCCTGGGTGAAATTGATCAGCTGACAAAATCCAACGAGTGGAACTACGTCCCATCAGAATTGAACGTAGCGGATATTGCTACAAAAAGCAATAATTATAAATTACACAATGACTGTGATTGGTTTTGTGGTCCCGATTTTTTATACAAGAAGTCTGAAGACTGGCCATCTGAAAAAGGGAAATTCGTTATTAATGAAGAAATCTTAGAAACTGTAAACATGATACAAAATAAAATAGATAAATCCAACTTACCTGTTAATGATTCGACGCGATTCAGCTCCTGGCTTCGTTTGTTGAGATGCACAGCAAACTGTTCATTGACAAGTGTCGCCGAAAGACAGGCCGAGGCACAGATATAAATCTTTCAGTGATGGAACAAGCCGAGATATTAATATTAAAACAAGCTCAAAAATAATAAATCCCCATCGAATTGCAATTACTGCAAGAGAACAAAGTAATAGAAACTGTGCGAACGCGAAAGTTATCACCGTTCTTAGATGAACTTGGACTGATGAGAGTTGGCGGTCGGATAGATGCTGTACGCGACGTCCAATTGTCAGCCAAAATACCGATAATCCTCGACGGCCGTCACCCATCGTCAAGACTTATTGTACTTAACTACTACATCAAAGCTGCTCATAGCAGCAATGAATATGTAATAAACGAACTACGACAAAGATATTGGATACTCAACTTAAGACCTACTGTGAGAAATGTAGCAAGTAGATGTTTGTTTTGTCGTATAAGGAAAACGCAACCCATCACCCCAAGAATGGGAGATCTTCCTGCAGCACGCCTAGCTCACCATCAGCGACCATTTTCCCACTGTGGAGTAGACCTGTTCGGACCTATGGACACAACTGTAGGAAGCCGACATGAAAAAAGATACGGGGCGCACTATTCTCTTGCCTCACTATACGAGCCGTTCATATTGAGTTGGTACCAACACTTACTGCTGACTCATTCATAATGTCACTCAGAAGAATGTCATCGAGAAGAGGATGGCCCCATTGCAGGTACTCAGATAAAGGTACAAATCTAAAGGCAGCTAAAGCAGAATTAAAACGAGAAATGACAAACAGGATGATTAAATGGCAATTCATTTCTCCCGCCAGTCCACATATGGGCGGGGCCTGGGAGCGCCTCGTTCGAAGCGTAAAGACGGCTCTGAAAGTTGTGTTAAAGGAATGAGCACCACGAGAGGAAGTCTTACTTACCTTATTAGCCGAAGTGGAGAACATCGTCAATAGCCGGCCGCTGACACATGTATCCGTCGATCATCGCTCTCCTGAAACATTGACACCCAACCATTTATTGCTCGGAACCTCATCAAACCTACCTGTACCGGGAGAATTCAATGACGGTGATATATACCTACGAAAATGGTGGAGAGTCGCTCAGAGATTGACTGACATATTCTGGAACCGCTGGACGAGGGAAGTTTTACCGACACTTCTGCCCAGACAGAAATGGCACAAAGAAGAGAAGCCGCTGGCAGCAGGCAGATTGGTTTTTATACTTGACCCTAATAATCCTAGAAACACCTGGCCGAAAGGAATAATAGAGAAAGTGTACCCTGGCCGAGACGGACGAATAAGAGTCGTTGATATTCGAACAACAAATGGAATACTTCGAAGACCCGCAGTACGCGTAGCACTTATCCCTACGAAAGATGAGTGTCACAGAAATGACACTGTAGGGGAGAATGTAGATGACGTGCTACTGCTCACCTGAAAAATAACAAGAAATTTAAATTAATAAAATACTAAATATATATAAATACTAAACTAAAATTAAATACTTAGCTACCACTGTTTGATCATATAAAATATGTATATCAAATATCATATCGATGTACTTACCTAGTTAGAATTCAGATACATATTGTGGTTAACGGGCACGCGTCCATTTAAAATAACTATCTCTCAATTCAAGCACGCATACGTGACCGATATCGCGCGGTGACGTCGGCAACGGCAGTCGGCCAGCTACCGCATTGGGAGCAAGACCTCACGCGTTGCACTTGATGTACTCGTGCCCTTCTAATTACCAGTTAAAAGTTAATCCTGTGTTTTATTCAACGTCCTGAACACCTATCCGCCATAATAAGCTTACTTATTAACGTAGCTTGCATTATACCAAATCACAGTAATTATCTCTAAATCCATCCGTCAATCCATCTCGCTTACTATCACGTTTGTAACGTCAAATTATGTTATTTTTACTTATTTACCTATAATCATCATCATATCAGCCTATCAGGAAACCCAATTTGGGTATCCTTCTCATGTACACGCCATTCAACTTGATCCTGTACAATCCGCGTCCATTGATTTCCTCGCCATCTTATCGGACCATCTGGCAGGTGGTCTGCCGACTTATCTTTGGCCTCCTCTTGGTCAAAGTCAAAGTACTTTATTACTGTAGATATTTACATATACTTAGCAAACATCATTTTTTGCCTCTTCTCTACATTGGACCACTGTGGGAGAAGGAGGGCGTAGAAACTCCCACAGATAGATTTTTAGATCTCTTTTAAAATGAGGTTGTGCTTAACTAATACAATTATGATTTTAAGGGTTCCGTACCCGAAGGGTTCCAAACGGGACCCTATTACTAAGACTCCGCTGTCCGTCCGTCCGTCTGTCACCAGGCTGTATTTCACGAACCGTGATAGTTAGACAGTTGAAATTTTCACAGATGATGTATTTATGTTGCCGCTATAACAAAAAAATACTAAAAAACAGGATAAAAGAAATATTTAAGGGGGCACCCATACGACAATTCTTTCAATACCACATACAAACTTATGGATGCACCTGGTTACCTACATGGAGTGTGAAAGTTACCGCACCAATAACTTTGTAAACAATATTTTGCTGTATAAAATCCAAACTTTTCACTCCACACCATCGCTTCCATTGAACGGAACCTCGGAACGGTACGGAACCCTTCGTGCGCGATTGAGACTCGAACTTGACCGGTTTTTCAATTTAATAAGCAGGCAATAATAAATAATTACAAAATTATTAACAGCGAGATCTGTGTTGAGCTAGATTAACCCCATACAGTCCTGTCATTTAAGTAATCTCGAACATTGTAATATCCCTTTTTCGACAAAGTCGCTTTAACATGCTTTTTAAATTGCTCAAATGGCAATTTCAAAATCTCCAGAGGTATCTTGTTATATAAGAGAATGCACTGACCCTTGAAAGAATTGCTAACCTTCACGAGTCTAAATCGGGGCGCACACAGTCTGTGATTATTTCTTAGGTTAACATTGCATCTATCTTTAAGTTTGGTAAATGTTGTAAGGTTCTTTCGTACATACAATATATTTTCGAAAATAAATTGACTAGCTACAGTTAGTATGTCAATTTCTTTAAAAAGCTCTCTTAACCCCTCGCACCCCCAGGCACTTGGCGCCGACACAGCTCGTCCCCCAGGCACACTTAAGCCCGCGCGGCGCGCGACACTTGACTGACGTATCAAGTGATTATGTTGAAATGGTAACTCTTAGAACTATGAGAGTGCTAAATATGAGTAGCTAATGAAACCCTCTCCTAGTCAATGCAAAACTAATGTCACAGTGACCTTCCTTTATTATTGTACCGACATGAGAATCACAGACATCTATGAAAATGGTCCTTCTCGACACAAATCTAGCAGACATGAGAAAAACATCAACAACATATACATGTTATTTGATACCTACGTAATCTAAATAACATTACCCTTTCAAAACAATAAAAACATTAGTGTGTTCTTATATAAACTGTTCAATATTTCAGCGTTTGAAATTTTCCAAAAATACGGAAAGTAACCGGCCGCAGAGCGCGAATCATACAAATCTTATAAAATTCCACTTATGACCATAGACAATTGTATCGGATTATAGACTTTGTCTTATTGAGCGTCTGGAAAATCTTTAACAGTACCAACATGACAAAAATTGGCCAAAATATACCGGTTTAAAAAAGCGCGGGAGCGAGAGCGTCATATGACGCTTGGGGGACGGACGGTACTCGAGGCGAGCGTCATATGAGGCTTGGGGGATTGTAAGGTTAAGGAGTCTGTTCGTTTTAAATTATAAATTGCTCGAATAGCTCTTTTCTGTAAAATAAAAATAGTTTGAATATCCGCTGCTTTCCCCCACAACAAGATACCATAGGACATGACACTATGAAAGTAACTAAAATATACTAGCCTAGATGTAGCCACATCCATGTTTTGTCTGATGTTCCTAACAGCGTAAGCCGCAGAACTTAATTTACCAGCCAATTTTTCTAAGTGGGGTCCCCACTGCAATTTGTTATCAATGGTTATTCCAAGAAACTTCGTGTCATTTCGTGCTGTTGTCTAACACTAAACTGGTCTCAACTTGCCTGACATTTGGAAGTGAGAATTTGATACACTTGGTTTTACCAGCGTTTAACAATAAATTATTAACTGTGAACCAATTCAAGGTTAAAGACAATACACCATTAACATCATCAAAATCTCCTTTTTGTCTTTCAATTTTGAAGACCATTGAAGTATCATCAGCAAACAACACTATTTCAGTTAATTTCTCCACTATAAAAGGCAGATCGTTAATATATACCAGGAATAAGAAAGGGCCTTATATGTAACCTTGTGGAACGCCAATTTTTACACCCGATCCATCAGATTTAACGCCGTTTACTTCTGCCTTTTGAATTCTATTGCTTAGGTTTGATCTTAGTAGATCCAACGCTTTATTTCTAACTCCGTAATGATTTAATTTAATTATAAGCGTATTATAATCAACACAATCAAACGCCTTCGACAGGTCGCAAAAAACTCCGATAGCATCCTGTGCGGCCTCCCATGCAGAATAAATATGTGATATAAGGGTAATATCTGCATCCGTAGTCGATTTACCCCTAGTGAAACCGTATTGTTTGGCGTGGAGTTGTTTTGTACGGTTGAAGTGTGAGAGCATTTGATTGAGTATAATCTTTTCAAATATTTTACTTAGTGTTGGAAGAACAGGTATTGGTCTGAAATTTGAAGGATCACCCTTATCTCCCGACTTGAATAGAGGTATCAGTTTACTGTATTTCATGAGGTCTGGGAAAGCCCCATCGTCAACACATTTATTGAATATATAAGCTAAGTGTGGGGCTATAAATAGAATTACTGAACCAATGACTTTGACTGATATACCCCACAGGTCTTCCGTATTTTTTAAGTTAAGTAATTTAAACGTTTTGACAATGTCCTGGGGATATACGTGATGAAATTTTAAATATACATTACTGACGCTAGTGTTATTTTTTAATAAAGTCTCTGCTTCATATGGAGATGAATTTAGACGGTCTGTTGTGAGTAAGGATACATTGGTGAAGAATATTTCAAAAGCTCGAGCAACATCAGCGCTGGATTTAACAACATCATCACCTATCTTTAGGCAGAAATCATTGTCCCTTGGTATGACTTTGCCAGTTTCGCGGTTTATTATTTGCCAAACTGTTTTCATTCTATTATTTGAATTTTGAATTTTTCAATTAATGTGTAAAGTTTTTGCAGTTCTACAAACCAACTTGAAAGTTTTGGAATATTTTTTAACATAGTCATGAAATTTTCGATCAAAGTTATAGGTTTTTTGTTCATAAAGGTCATATAAGATAACTCTACTTTTACGAATTCCAAACGTTGCCCAGTCATTAAATTTAGATTTACCGTTGTAGTCACTGACTTTCTTTAATTTGAAAACTTTATTGAATTCTGTCTGAATAATGTTGAAGAAGTCTGAGTAGATTTTGTTTGGGTTCTGTTCATCAAATTCCGGTACTGGCAAATTTATATCTAACTTTTTCATATACGTCTCTAGTCTATGGGATGTAATAGGCCTATAAAATGATGGATCAGTCCTATTTTTACTCGCAATTGGGAATGAAACTGTTTGACCACTATGATCGGAGGGTAAGCAGTTAATTACATTTTTACTTGTGAATGCACAGTCATAAAAAACGTTATCTAAGCAAGTTTGGCTGGTAAGTGTAATTCTAGTTGGCTCTAGAAATATATGACAAAAATTAAATGATTTGAACAGAGTTATTAATCGTTGTTTCAATGTTGTATCTGCACGCAAATCTACATTAAAATCGCCACAAATAATTAACTTTTTTCTGCTATTACAAAGTTAAATGAGGGCTTCCTCCATAATTTTCTCGAAAATTTCAAAATTGCCATGGCCCTTTTCATCTCTCGGAGGTCTGTAGACACAAACAATAATATGGCTATCCAACTCAACACAGGATACCTCTATTTGTCTTTCTACAGTAAGTGCAAGAATATCTTTCCGTTGTTTCACCTTAATATTATTTTTTACTAAGATTAAAGAACCACCTCTATCAGCAGTCTTTCTATTGTAACAACTGACAATTTTGTAATTATTTATGTTAAAAGATATCATATTTTCCTTTAACCAGTGTTCTGTAATACAAATAACATCGGTTTCTGAATGATTAAGAAATAATTCTAATACAAGTTCTTTGTCAGGTAGCCCCTGCATGTTTTGATGGGAAATATTTAAGTGGAGCTTACCCTTTGTTCTAGTATTTTTCATTTGATTGCCAGAAAACCCCTGCTTATTTTGTAAAATTTTCTTATGTTTTGAGGGGTCCTCTTTTGTCGAACTATCTAGTTTAAAACACTACTATTAGTACTAATACTTACTAAAACTGAAGACGACTGCGATATAGTATTTACAACTGTGTCGCATATATTATACGCTAACAATGTAGCTACTCGTTTTTTTGTTTTATGAGACAGGTACTATTTACTATTAAAGTTATGAATAAAATTATTCATGTCGAAATAAAAAATAGCATCACTATGATGACACGTTTATTGTATAGATGCATGTTCATTCTATGTTCACTTTTATTTTGTTTCCCCGATAAATTAGAACAATAAGGAAAGTTACATAGAATGTTCAGGCTTCTCAGCACCTAATGACCTCGTAGGGGCCCATCAGCTACGAGGTAGCGTAACGATCAGTTGCCAAGAAGCGTGAACGTCGGCGATTCACCGAGCTGAAGTAATTGGGGTCGATCTAACCTGGTCTGTGCTTCGGTCCCGTCAACCTCCTGCCTCTCTGCAAGGCCCGGGTGCACTCTAGGCTCTTCTTGGTAGACAGGTTCTTCAGCCAACCAGGTATGACTGGCCGGCCAGCTTCAATGAGCACAGTGTTCCAACACAGGTTATGTTCCGTGGTAAAAACCAATCGGCCACGAAAATTCGAACTTTATCTGGTTCGGGGAACCACAACACACTCAGCTATATTGACAATCCTGAGGGAAACCCGAATACATTCCAGATGGCCTGCGATTTAATTTCAATACCCTAACCAAAACGCGTTTACTTTGCGAGGGCTTTCGTCTGTCAGTTGTCAAAAAACTGCTAGGTTGGCAGCAACGTCAAATTCAAAATGGCCGTTCAGAAACCATCGATCGAATATCGATTTGGAATCGAACATAGAATAAACTTGCACTTCGTCTTATTATATAAATTGAGCAGTACATCTATACCGGTATCTAATGCACTCCGACTAGTGTTTGAGTGGTTTCCTACCATAATAACAATGGTAGTATGTTCATCAAAATTCCCTACAGCTACCTTTTTTATAATATCCTCAAAGGAACTATTAGGACAACAATTATTTGTCACTTGTTGCTTAAGGCCATAATGCAAAAACATACCAAAATCTACACCTATCTTAACTGAATAAACTATAGTTCTTTTGTTTGCTATTGTTCTTCTCTGAGCACGATTTGAGGTGAGTGGCGGGACACTCATAATTTGAAAGGAGTTATTCGTAACTTTTACCTTCCATCCTATCCTCCGAAAAAGTTGCAGGTTGGAAACTTTTAGGTAGTCCCTAAGGTGTTGATATATTTGGCTCCAGAGGTAAAAGAGAAGGCAAAATGTGGGATTAACCACACTAAGGCCGCCAAAGGTGGTGACCTTCGGCGGTTTTTTACCACAAGTCTAGCTCTCCTCACAAACTGGAATTCCATACCTCGCACTATCCACAAACAATATGCCAAAATATCATTATTTTCATAATTGTATAACTGCCAACTAAACTATAAACTAAACAATCAATTGATAAAACAATATCACGTGCACCGGCACATACGTCAAAGTGTTCTAAATTATCATAACAAATGGATATCGCTCCCACTCTTCTAACTCGCTTTCCATCTACCCCGCTTATGTATATCGCTGCAACTGCAATTGGTTAGAAAACCTCAAGTAGTGTCTTGAAAATATGATTATCGTATTAAGGTGATACGAAAAAAAAATGGGTTTTTTTCGAATCCATTTACTCCACCATGAAGTCATCTACAGATTTGATTTTTAGGTGAAGATTTATTGAGTATTTGATTAAGATTTTCACTAAAGGGTAATGCGATTGGATGAAATTTTCTCGATAGAATTTAATTACGAAAATACCTCTAAATTGTTTTATTTTTTCCTGTAATTCTGAAATCCTAACTAATTTAATTGTAGAACTGCGTTCAAAATGTATATGTCACCGGAAAATAATACGATCCGCAAGTTTATAAATTTCCTAATATTTTTTCCGCAAGTTTATAAATATACTAACCTAACCTAACCTTACATAACCTAACCTAACCTAACCTAGCCTAATATAATCATCTAGAAGGAAGTTTATAAATTTCCTAGGAAATTTATAAACTTGCGGATTGTATTATTTTCCGGTGACATATATATTATGTATTTGCAAAATCTTCTTAAAAAACTTTGTAACAAAATAGCGTAGTTTATTTTAAAACAATTTTTCTGTGATTTAGCGCTACGTTTTTTCATTTTTTCCGATTCCGTCCCTCTCACACTACGAGTCTTTCCGCCTGGAGTACCAGGGACCTTTGCACGGACGAGGTATCGCCTTAAGTTCTGCCGAATATTCGGCTGATCGGTTTGTGTTGCAGCCGGATATTCGGTAGTGGGTATTCGGCTGAATCACTATTCGTTTCAGCTCTAGTAAATATGATGCTATGCTATCGATGTTCATGTTTGAACAATATTCCAGAAGAGCCGCCAGGTTACACCACTTCTGTTTGTATCGAACTTAGATATTCCATGAATACGAAATCGTGATTGAAAGGATGGGCAATCCTGCATATTATTTACATACTTACTTACTATTTACTTTTCACAACTATGACGTTAGAAATGTTATAAAAAATATTATAATTTGACGTCGTAAATGGGCATTCATAAAAACTAGTTAAACAAAAGATTTTTTTTCAGTTTCCTAAGATGAAATCAACGTTTCTTACCAACTTTGTTCAAAGAGTATTTAGTTTAAACTACTTGAAAATCTTGTTTACTCTGTTCAGATTCAAACCGAAATCAAATCGACATTGAGAACAATAGAAACCAAATGATTTGGAAAATTCTTTACCGTAAACGCAGGTCGAAAAATGGGTGTAAATAAAAATGTATAAAATAAAAATATATAATGTAAGTCCCCGTACCCGTGAGAGATCGTAAAACTTATGAATTACGACTGGAGAGTCAGTCAGAGAGTCATTTTTTTTATTGAATATAAATAAATAAATTATCTTATTCAACGTCAAAATTATACTTACTTATAACTACAAGTCAATTTTTTTTTATATAAAAAAAAGACTTCACCGTTTCGGAAGGTGGGCCTCGGGGTTAAGAAGAAACGGCAAGAAACTCCCCCATACTTTTTTTTTAAAAAGTGACTTTACAACAGGTACTGGTTCCGGTCTAAGGAAATTCGCCGGCGAGTGATAGACTTGATCCATCGCCCCTCGTCGAATTTCTGTGCGCTGAGATGGTATGGACCATGCAGTTTTTTCATCTAAGTATTCCTTAATACTATAATAGGACTTTCTTATCAGCTCATTTTTAACATAGTTTTTGAACCTCTTTTCAGGAAGGATCAATGATTCCTGTGGTATTTTATTGTAGAAGCGAATACAGTGCCCCATGAATGATGTGCCTACTTTACTTAGTCTAAATAATGGTAGTGCTAACCTATTTTTATTTCTAGTGTTAATTGTATGGCTATCACCTACAATTTTAAATAAAGCTATGTTTTTTCTTACATGCATGATATTCTCGTATATATATTGACAGGTAACCGTAAGTATATTAATTTCTTTGAATTTTTCTCTTAATGATTCTCTAGCATCTAATTGATATATCGCCCTGATCGCCCTTTTTTGTAAGAAAAATATCGTATTTATATCTACTGCTCTCCCCCAGAGCAATATTCCATAAGACATAATACTGTGAAAATAACTAAAGTAAACCAATCTGGAAGTTTCAACAACTGTAAGATATCTGATGATTACGTGCGAGATTAGTTATGTGAGGACCCCATTGAAGTTTCGAATCTATAGTGATTCCGAGAAAGATTGTGTCTTCAACGAGGTCCAATCTTTCAGATCCTATTCTAACACTGCTTTCAACCTTTCGACTTTATTTTTAACCCACTTCAAAAAGGAGGAGATTGTGAAATCGTCTGTTTTTTTGTGTTGTTGTTTACACTCTCCAAACACGAGCTTTGGCAAAGAGCGATGGAGCGCAGTAAAGCCCGTGTAAGATTGACCGACCGTGTTAGGAATACGACACTGCGCTCCATCACCAGGATTGCTGACGTTGGCGCAAAGACCGCTGAGCTGAAGTGGGACTGGGCCGGTCACGTTTGCCGCATGTATCCCCACAAGTGGGCCAGACTTACAACCGTATGGGTGCCCACCGATGGAAACCGGCGTAGAGGCAGGCCGAGACGTCGATGGCGGGACGACCCGGACAGGTTTTTACCGGACTGGGCTGGGGCGGTACAGGATAGAGAAGAGTGATCTGAGGCAGGGGAGTCCTTTGCCCAGAAGTGGGACACAACCCAGGCTAAATAAAAAAAAACGCAATTACGCATCAATTATGAACCGATTTTGATAATTCTTGTTTTGATTGCTCTTGCTCTTTGCATTGCTCTTTTTAATAGTAGTTTATGTCATTGCTACATAATGGATTTTAATGGGATGCCTAATTATGTACATACACTAGTTTATCTACACACATATCATAAGCTCTCTTTAATGTGTTCAGGAACCGCAAGTTCGACCGGCATGGTGGCATTGATAACTCCTTTGCACTAAAGAGCTTGTTCAGTAGTACCAACTTCACAAACAAAGTAGGGGCGGCACGCAGGCGGGTATCGGCGTTCGAAATTTGAATGTCATAATATGTAGAAAAATTACAAATTATGGTCATAATGTGTAATTTTTCAGGGAAGAAATGATTTTTTACCAGGTAGTTCAACATTATGCTGATCATAACGTGCGGTTTTTGTACGCAGTAAAGAGGGTTTATGATACGTGTGTAGACAAAACCTTTAACAGTACCTCCACCACATATTCTGTAACTTTTACGCCAAATCAAAATTCATCATTGCACCTGAGAAGTTTTCTTCTCGGGTACAGTGATTCAAAAACTTCAAGTTGCTGATCAATGTTAAAAAAAGGGATATTCGCAATTCAGCATTTTTCTTATAAACGCATAGTGGACTAATGAATAACTGACTAAAAGTGGGCATAATTGTGCCTGTGCCAACCCTTATGGGAAAAGGCGTGACGCTGTGTTATGTAACAGAGAGTATAGTTATAATTTAAGGGATTGTCAGGGACTTATTTCTAAACTAATATCAGACCAAGTTTTTTTTTAATTGTATGATGAGGGTTCTACTGTCACCCTCATAAACAAGGATCTCGCCGACGCTGTTGGAGCCCATGAAGTTCCCGCTCTTCTGAACCTGCTCGGGGTGAAGACATCGGAGGGGTAGTACAAGAGTCGGCGTGTCAAGATCGTCCGAGGACAGTAGCGGCGCAACAACCACGAGATTGCGGCACGTACGGTCCGCAACCCGAGCCTGCGATAACAGAGCGTGCCGCACGACGTGTTGCTGCGGTTCACACGTCTGCGTGACATCGACGCTAGGTCCTGCTTCGAAAACAAACTATCTGTATTAAAAATTATCAGACCGCACTCGCGGAAAAACGACAAAAACAGCTGGGCTGTATTTTAGCTGGGCGAGTTGCAACTGCGACACCGGCACGTACGGACACTTCCTAGCAGCGTCTGCGACAATGCCCCGTAACTCAGCGACGATCTAGTTTTCGCAATATCGATACCGCCATGGCTGTACCAGCCAAGCGCTCCGAAACCATTTTGGTGAACGAGCTGCTCGCCTTGATACAACAGAAGCTGGACGTGATGACGGTGGACGGACAGCTTCAAGGAGGTTGAGATCGCCGCAAGAAAGTGCTGCATGAGACCGCCATCACCACCGTGCGCCTCGTGGCGCGCAGAAACGCGAGCGGGAAGAATGATCTCCAGGACATCTTCCGGGTGTTCAAGGAGACCGAACCCGATGACTTCCCGACCTACGTGGCCCGCGATCGCAACAAGCTTCCGCCGGTGACATTCGACCACGTTGACGTCACTCGGCTGCTGAAGGATCTCGTGCGGCTGCAGGCTGACGTCACCGAAATCCGAAGCAAGTTGGAGGCTTCGAAAGGCTTCTGTGTTGACCTGAATCGTGAGTTGTCAGTATTGCGTCATGTTGATAGGTTGCTGCCGACGCAGCGAATCGTCGACGTGCGCAATGATAACACGGCGATCAGCAATAATGCCAAAACAGCAACTAACCTAGTTACGAGAGTTGCTAAGCCCGCGTTAACAAACCGCCTCGTGACATCACGAAACCGAGTCAACCAGCACCGGATGCGGTTCCTTCTGGAATTTCCAAAAAACTGGAACCCCAGAAGGACACCTATGATGCTGTGTCCCGCCGTGCCCACCACCGCCGCCCGCGGCCCGCACCGCCCGCCGCCGAAAAACAGAAGCTGCAGGCTGCAACACGCGCGCCGCCGGCCAGGACCGCCCGTGGCCCGCCGAACACGACTGTCGATGGGGAAGGTTTTATCCTGGTCCAAAACAGGAAGCGCCGCTCCAGACGCAGCCGCAATCAGCGTGGCATAGCCCCCGCCGGTAAGTGCAGCCTCAAAGCTGCCGCTCCCACTGCACAAATATACTTTTCCAGGATCGACGTGAAAATGACCTGCGAGGACGAGTTGAATATACAGATTGAGATTTTGGAGTCAGAAAGACCCAAGGACTTCCTGTCCTTCAAACTTCGGGTGCCAGCGGACCTGAAGACGATGTTCCTGGCCAAAGGTTACTGGCCGGAGGACATCCTTTTCCGACGCTACAGGGAAGCGAAACCTAGGAAGAAAATCCCTAGCTAGTCAAGATAATATTTTGTGTTTATTTAATAAATTATGTATCTTTAGTCTTAAGGTATGTATAGATATGGGTTTTTGTAACCTGAAATAAAAATTATTGTTATTATTATTATTATTATTAGCTAATTTTGTGGCTTATATAACTTAATAATCCTTTTTGTGAAAAAGTCTGGCGCACACACATTATAGACATTGTTCAATTAAATATGAATCTCACAGTACAGCTCTTTAAGCACATTCCAAGTGCAGGATAGATGTTTTTGGTGTGCCTCCCCACGAGGTGAGTGCCATATAAACTCGTTTTATCAACCCGGTATCAGCTAAGTGGTGAAGAATTTTGAAGACGTAGATGAGTTTACGGATCCTACCTGTGATAAGGTGAATATGAGGTCCAAAGGTGAGGTTCTGATCGATAAGAACACCGAGGTATTTAATCGTTGATGTTTTGAGTAGGGCTGGACAAGAGCAGGTCCCACTATTTGTATCCGTGCAGTTGTGAGCGAATATTGAGCCGTCATGGGTAATCTGTGTTTTTCTGATAGAGAAGGCTATGTATCTTGTTTTGTCAGAGTTTAGGGTCAATATGTTAATTTGAAGCCGCTGGGCAACTTCATATGTCTCCTGCCAAGTTTTTGTTGAGAATATTAGTGCAGTATCGTGGGTATATGTGATTACTTTGCCATTTTCTGGATTTAGGTCACATAGACCATTGATATAAATGAGAAAAAGTGTTGGTCCCAATATGCTGCCCTGTGGGACACCGTACGAGTGTCATCGCTACAGTGATCGAGTGAACGACCGGTGAGGTACTCCCTGAAAAACTTTAACTGTACCCCTCGTATACCCAACCTGTCCAGTTTTTCCAATAGGAAGGGGACAGAGACCGTGTCAAACGCCTTAGCAAGGTCAAGGAAGATACCTAAAACTTTCCGCAGCCTTAAATTCGACTTTTCGTGTTAATATAGTGTAAAATGTGTTGATAGTTTGTTACCTAAGAGTGTGCCAGTACTGAATATGGTCAGAATTGTAATTCTGCTAAAATATTTGACAATCTGTGGAAGTACTTTTGATTATAAAACTTTAGCCGATCACTCATATTTATTACACGATACTCAAGTGCACTGATAGGTAAGACCTTGTTAATTCGTATGAATATAGAGGAAGTTTGAAGTTGATTCTAGAGACATATTAGGTGCTCACTTCACAGCTGATCAGCGCTTGCTTATTGTTAGATTGTTAAGTATAACATTCATTAGTTCAGGACACTAGTTGATATTGTTAAACTATACTTAAGTTAAGTAAGAAGTTAATTGAAACTTGACTGGCTTTGACGTAGAATAGCTAAACAGGGAATTAGGAACTATCATGTTAGTGCTACAAATACTAACTGCAAGTCTACATTCATTTTTTTATTTTACTTTGTTCCTATTCTTTTATTATTATTTCCAGGCATGGTATTCTCCAACGTTAGTACGCAAAGAATGCATGCAGAGCAGATACATGCAAAACTGCAGCAACACTATAACCACCTAACCGAGGCGGAAGAATTAAACCACAGGCTATTGGAAGAGCGAAATGAAAATCCAACAACCGTCGACACGTGCATCGCACCGCACTCCAATACGTGTGTCCCGCCACTCACCTCTACTCGTGTACCGCCAACTACCAAATAAGTGATCAGAGAAAAACTCTCCGACAAATAAGGTGCAGGACTTGTACCTCTACTAATAAAAAGAAATGAACATTTGCTGTCCAAATAGTTCATTTGTAGATCTTGTAATATAATTAGTCGTGGTATCTGTGATTAGAACATCACTATTGTAAATATGGTGGGAAATCATTCATATATTAGTCGCATCGATTTGAAAAAAAGCGTTGAAACACTTCTAGACCTACATAGTAGGATGAAATTCCAAAAAATACTATGAAATTTTCCATACGCCTGCAATTTGATAGAACAACAAAACAAATCTGTGCATAGAATGAATATTCATTTATTTAATTTAACGTGTCATCACAGCGTTGCTATTTTATACTTCGACATGAATAATTTTATTCGTAACTTTACTCTGACTCAGGATACGTTGTACCTGTCTAATAAATATAGAAAATTAATAGCTACATTGTTAGCAAATAATAGATGCGTCACAGCTATATTTGGTTTAATCAAGTTCAACTTGACATCAGCTGTTTTTATTGAACAGACTAATCAGAAATCTGCTTATGTTAAGGGTAAGATGACATGCACTTTTATTAGGCAATCACCGGTTAATAATACTTTGCATGCAACATTGGAACCTGTACCAAGTAATATAAATTAGTTCATAAGACTAAAGAAGAATCTCTAGCATACAAGTGCCACTAAAGGGTAAGCCCCACTTAAATATTACCCATCAAAACATCCAGGGGCGACGTGGCAAAGAACTAATTATTTCTAAAAAAATCATACATCCATGTTATTTGTATTTCAGAATACTGGTTAAAGGAAAATATAATCAGTTTTAACATAAATAATTAGGTGAAACAACGCAAAAATATTCTTGCCATTACTTGGTTTGTGTGAAAAAGGCCATGGCAATTTTAAAATATTTGAGAAATTTATGGAGGAAGCTCTCTTCTTACCTTCTCTCAAACAATCTGCTGAACATGTACCAGTCAGGATTCAGACCGGGTCATAGCACCGTCACGGCTATCATGAAAGTCACAGATGATATCCAGGTAACCATGGACCGCAAACAGCTTTCCGTGCTTGCTTTACTTGACTTCAGTAGTGCCTTCAACTGCGTAGATTTTGACATTCTCGTTGAGCTTCTCAGATCTCTGAACGTCTCCTCCTTCTCTGCTAGCTGGTTCGACTCTTATTTGAGGGATCTGCAACAGCGTATCAGGTCGGAAGAGATATCCACTGAATGGTGTGACCTCTTTACAGGCGTCCCTCACGGTGGTATTCTTTCTCCTCTTCTATTCTCGATCTTTATCAACACCATCTCGGACGTCCTCCTCATATCATCTTTACGCTGATGATCTCCAGATTTATCGCCACTTCTCTCTCAATGATGCACACTCTGCTGTGGAGGCACTTAACGCTGATCTTGAGGGAATAAGAAGTTGGGCTTTATCCCACTCCTGGTCAACCCGAGCAAGTCCCAGGCCATGATAATAGGTACTAGACATTCTCTTAACTTGTTGCAGCAACATCCCATTCCATCTGTCACTTTTAATGGTACCACAATCGTACATAGCGATAAAGTTAAAAACCTGGGTCTAATCTTCGACAACCAGTTGTCCTGGTCATCGCATGTCAATGAGGTAAGTCGCCGAGTATTTTCTACCTTTCACTCTCTCAGGAGACTTCAGTACTTTTTGCCTCGACACACCAAAATCACTCTTGCTCAATCTCTCATTCTACCCCTCATCGATTACGCTGATGTCTGCTGGGTCAGTGCTAACGAAGAACTACTGAACAAACTCGAACGACTTCAAAATCTCGGGATTCGGTTTATCTTCGGGCTGCGCAAATACGACCATGTGTCACAACATCGCAGGGAGTTGAAGTGGCTGCCGATTTGTCTTCGTCGGGATTCACACATCCTCAATTTCCTCTACAACATTTTACGTAATCCACGCTACCCAACTTTCTTACGAGACAGTTTTCAATTCCTTTCTTGCAGCAGACCTCGGAGAACTCACGCAGTTTCCATGCTCACAACTCCACAGCATAACACCGCTTTCTATGAGAACGGGTTTAGAGCCCGGGCCATTCGGTTGTGGAATGCACTCCCCTGCACCATCAGGGACAGTCCTAATCTGAATATCTTTAAAAGTCGTGTGAAGAAGCATTACCTCTCCCTTTAGAGTTATAGGTAGTATGCATGTAAGTATGTATTAGTATAGTGTATAAAATAGTATCTGTAGTATATAATAAGTATTTAGTATATTATTATAGTTATTATTTAATTTATTTTATTTATTATTTTATATATTGTACACATAGGTCTACCCCTAATCAACCATCAACTTTTCCCTTGTTTGCCTGGTTTGTTGGAAGAGATCTCTTATTAGAGATAAGCTCGCCTTTGTACACTTTTTTATGTAACTCTTGTTTTTTGTATGATTTGTGTGCAATAAAGAAATTATGAAATTATGAGGAAGCCGTCACTAAACTATTAATAACAGAAATTAGTTAATGATTTTTGGCGATCTTGGTGTAGATTTTTTTGTAGATACAAAAATGAAACAACGATTTATACAACAATGAAAACAACTAATTACTTTATTCAATTAATTGAATTTATGTCGTGTATTTCTAGAGCCGACTAGAATTACAATTACCAGCCTAACTTGCATGGCCAGCCTTTTGATCAAAATAAAGCATCCTTGGATAGAATAGCATTTTGATTTAAAGGAAAGGAGAACAACAATTAATTTTTGCAAGATGTCTTCAACTCAACAGCTGATTTCTTTCAGAGTTAGTTTAGCCGAAATACAAATAGGTTGATATAGGTCAACTTCGTCCGTCCGAATACTAAAGTTAGATTATTTTAGTCAACAACTTTTTGTACAACCAGGATCCGAGCGAAGCGGAGCTTAGCGAAGCGAACCCATGGTGGCAGAGTAGAAAACAGGCAAAAAATGACGTATGCTAAGTATGTAAATATCTACAGTAATAAAGAACAATGACTTGACTTGACTTGACACTCGTTTTATCATTTGCCTAGACACGTTTAGGCAACTCGTTAAACGATTCTTTCAGTTATTTTTCCCGACGAACCTTTAGCCATTGGATTGAATGCGGCCCTTAGTTAACAGCCCGGGTATTTGTTTAGTCCTAATTTATCCATTTATCCAAATAGCGGCGACGCCAACATAGCTTTTAGTTTTCAAGTCGGAGAAAGCAATGGCGTTAAATCTCTACTCCACTATTCAGATCACGAAGCAATCGTCACTCAAGCCACGTCGCAGTTTAAATTTATTTCAATCTGCCTGACAACACCTGGAATCACTTATCGACCCATGTACCAACCAACGTTAGCTTGCTGCGAGATCTCGCAACGTATCTTGAGTGTCATAGAAATGATGATCATAGATCGGTTTTTAATACTGGCTTCGGTCCTTAATGCAGCCCTAAAATCAAGAAATTGCCGTCGTTATTGAAAAACTTTTATAAAACAGGAACTTGCTAGGTGTTATTAGCCGTTAGACTGTGAACTCTCCTATTACTTTTTGTACGAATTAGACAAATATGTCTGCTATAAATTCGCATATAGTGAAGGGTAAGTACGGAAAACGTTATCCGCTACTATTTTTGTACTGTGCTTAATACTGTCTAGACTCCGCTCCTGCCAAATTCGGAATTTTTTGTGGCAGGTTGTTCATTAAAGCTATAATCTCTATCGAAACTGGCCGTGCTACGTTTACGGCGTGGGAAGTCGCATTAAGCTAACACTAGAGACCCGGATAAAGTGAAAATTAGACAATATATCTAGTAGGATGATTATTGCTAGCCATTGCTTAATTGCACACGCGATTGCATAGTTTGCGATAATAAACGTTTATTTGTCTGAATGTACATCCAGACAAATAAACTTTCTTATATCCTTTTTTCTTTATAAATAAATATCTTTGACTTTGACTTTGACTCTTTTTAATTTATTTTTAATTTAATTTAATATTTGTATGCCATTGGGGTAGAGTGTGTTTGTTACTATATCTTTACTATATCCTTACCTAAAGGTTGACAAACGGGACCCGGTTACTAAACCCCCACTGTCCACCTGTCCATCTGTCCGTCAGCGAGCTCTATCTGATTAACCGAAATAGGGAGAGAGTTAAAATTTTCACCGAATGTGTATATCTGTTGCCAATACAGCAACAAATAATTAAATATATGAGATTTTTTAAATTAAAGCGGGTTTCCACACAAGAGACATGTTTTAACACCACTTGCGATAATACAAACCATTACATGATTAAAATACGATCGTAGATTTCGCGGCTTAGCACATGGTTGTGGTGGCGGAATAGGTTTGATGTCGGTTTCGCAAACTAAGGTTTTTGGGTTCGAATCTACGTTAGGATATGATATTATTCTTTTTTTTTATGTACGCTATACGCTTTTGTTTCATTTCATTCAACCTTGATTCGAAATGGAAGTTTTCTATCTCCCTGATATTTTTTGGTAGATTGTTATAAAATTTTGGTATATTCCCAAAATAATTTTATTTCAATTTTTATCAATGTAAATACATTGATAAAAATAGATAGAAATAGATGCTTTCATATTTTTACACGTATACATGTTATGTCAAATATTTTGAAACAAAAGTGCACAACAGTAACACAGTATATTTTAAATCTACTTAGTATTTTAAATCATTTTTTAATATACGCCATAAAATTCGAAATTTACAAAATAATAGAACTAACTAATAAAAAATAAAATAAAAACATAAAAAGAAACAATTTCGCGAATAAAACACCCCGGGACATTGCCGAGGCTAAGGTTCCCATGACACTGGCGGCATTTACCCGCTGCACAGCTTTGATTCAGATCCTTTGCATCAGAAATGCCCCAGAGCGGTAGTCAAATCCTTAAAAGCACAATGTGTTCCTTTGAGAGTTTAATTTATGAAAATGATCCTAAATATGTCTAACATATATAGGTACAGCCTTTTGGAAAATATATACCGATATTAGAGTTATTAATATCATAGAACGATAAGAAATTTATTAAGCAAAAGATTCATGAAAATAAGTACAGAGAATATAAATAAGATATTCATTCTAGTTCAAGACGTGTGGGACTGCCGCTCCATCCTCATACAGGCCTGTGCGATTCCACCTATGGCGGGTGCCGCGGATGCACATGCTGCTAGCCCTGATGATGGCGGTTTGAATTCTTGCTCGTAGCCAGCCCATTATTGTGGCAGGGGTCCGGTTCCAGCGGTCCGCCAGTGTTTCGGCGAGGTGTTTAGTGAATGATATCATTTGTGGAGCAAAAACTCCGTCGACAGAGGTTACTAAAGGGGTGAAGGTGGTGTGGCGCGTCTCGCATGGGTCGCAGTACTTCCTTTTCTTTTCTTCTTCAGCTGAACGAAGGACAGCCGCTACGGGGCGTGATGCGTGGGAGGGAGCGTCGGTGTCTATGACACGGATATCAAATAACGCCTCCCTCTGGGCAATCCATACCCCCCGACAAGCCAAGTCTCCACGCAGCCCAGTATCGCCTTCGGAGATGACTGGCTCTTTCGTGACGTTTCCCCAGGCTTGTTGGCACAGTTCACAGAAAAGATCCCTTATTTCGTTATGTCTGCGTGTGATAAGGCCACCTGTTTTGCAGCACAAGGCGTGGTCCACGTTGAAGTTGTCATTGCCGCAGCCGTCGTTATTTAATTTTTAATCAACGGACATGACAACATCAACGAAAAATATATTAATTCTTTGTAATCTTCATTCAACAGGTTCATTTGATGTTTTTGATAAAGTCATGGATGACATATTATTTAAAGTATCAAAATCTAATAAAACTCTTATGATATGTGGAGACTTCAATGTAAATTTATTAGAAACATACTCCCTTAGTACGAGACTAACTAACTTATTTAATTCTCACGACTTAAAGCCACTTTTCATGGAACCTACTCGAATAACTGAAACCTCAGCAAATTGTATATATTTGCTTATCCAAATGAAAAAAATGTACTTAAAAAAATTATAAGTAATTTAAAGTCAGACCATTTAGGTATTACATTAGACTAGAAATTCAACTTAAAAAAAGTTCTACAAGAAAGATACAATACATACCTGTGACTGCACATCGGTTTGAAAGGATTAAATTGAATTGGGATAGCAAACTACCTATCAATTACTCTAATAATAACCCTAATGAGTCATATTGTATTTTTTTTTTACAAATTCAGCAATGCCTTCAATGCAGTATTTACTACCAGATCGATTGTGGTCTCAGACAAACTTAACTTTAGTAAGTGGGCCACAGTAGGTATACCTAAAAGTAGACAAAATTTATATGAATTATATAGCGAAAAACAATGGAATCATAGTGAAGGGTTCATGGATAAAGTAAAAATGTACTCAAAAATCTTTAAAAAAGTTTGTCAAATTGCAAAATCAAATTATATCAGATCTAAAATAAGAAACAGTGATAACAAAATTAAATCAACTTGGGAAATAAATCAAAGTGAGACTGGAAATGTCAGTATAAAAAACAACGAATATGAATTAAAAATTAATGATATTACTTTCAAAAATGATATTGATGTAGCTAAAGCGTTTGAATTTTTTTTTACTAACATCCCAATCTCTACTACAAAGTCTTTAGACTCTTCCAAAGTAGTCGCTGAATCTTTGCTAAAAGACTATATAGCTAGATGTGAAAATCAATTCTCGTTTAATTATGTAGATGATAAAGATATTATTAAAGCCTTTAAATCAATAAATGTTAAGAAAACTGCAGACCTCTGGGATATTTCTGTTCATGTTGTGAAGCCCCTAATAAATGTTATTGCACTTGATTTAGCTTTCATATTTAATGCATCTATTGATACTGGCGTGTTTCCTGATTTAATGAAACACAGTGAAATAGTACCTTTGTTTAAATCGGGTAGTACATCTGACCCTTCTAACTTCAGACCGATATCGGTATTGCCTAAATTTAGTAAAGTATTTGAAAAAGTAATTTTAAATCAACTTCTTACACATTTCAACACCAACAACATGCTCCACTGTAAACAATTTGGTTTTACACAAGGCAAATCAACTACTGATGCCGGTATTGAGTTAATATCACATATATATGATGCCTGGGAGGAGTCGCATGATGCTCTAGGAGTATTTTGCGATTTGTCTAAGGCCTTTGATTGCGTTGACCATGGGACATTGATCAGGAAATTACACCACTATGGAATTAGGGATAACTCTTTACATCTTCTCTCTTCTTATCTAAATAACAGGATACAGAGAGTTGACATTAATGGAAAACGATCTCCAGGGTCTGTTGTTACTTTGGGTGTACCGCAGGGTTCCATACTCTTGCCATTCCTGTTTTTGGTTTATATTAATGACCTGCCACATCTTGTCAGAGATAATCATGAGATTGTACTGTTTGCAGATGACACTTCACTTTTGTTTGAAATGAAACGACGCAGTTTGAACTTTGACGATGTGAATAATGCAATCTCAAAGGTAGTCAATTGGTTTAGTGCTAATAATCTTTTACTGAACAATAACAAAACTAAATGTATTCGGTTTATACTCCCCAATGTTAAACAAGTCTCGGCTAATGTTAATGTTAAAGGTGAAAATTTTGAAATTATAGATAGCACGGTATTCCTAGGAATCACCTTAGATAATAAGCTTCAGTGGGGCCCACACATAGATAAACTATCAAAAAAACTCAGTTCCGCAGTTTATGCAGTTAAAAAAATCCATCTTTTTACGGACGTGGAAACAGCTAGACTAGTTTACTTCAGCTACTTCCATAGCATTATGTCTTACGGCATACTGCTGTGGGGGAACGCTGCAGACATTAACATAATATTTGTGCTGCAAAAGAGGGCTGTTCGTGCAATCTACAATGTGGGTCCCAGAGAGTCACTGCGTTGTAAATTTAAGGAAATTAACATTATGACAGTGCCGTGTCAGTATATTTATGAAAACCTAATGTACGCCCACAAAAATATTGATAAATTTCCTAAGAATAGCGACAGGCACAATGTCAACACTAGAAATAGTAATAAACTAGCTATACCTACTACTAAGCTCCATAAGGTTAATGTATCTTTTAAAGGGCAATGTATTCGCTTTTACAACAAAATACCGACTGAGTTACAAGAATTGTCTGTAAATAAATTTAAAAATGTTGTTAAAAATCACTTATGTAAAAAAGCTTACTACAAAATATCAGATTATGTAGAAGACAAGAAAGCTTGGGAAGGTGTTTGCTCCAATTCTGTAAAAAATAACGTATAAAGCTGGAGGTTTCTAGTCGCCTCTTTGCGTCCAGCATCTAAAACATTGAGGTGACGGAATTCAAATTGAGTTCTATATTTCCCTGTACCTTATACATGTGTTAGTTTAAGATTTGACATTCTCCAAATGTTACCTATGTGTTTCTTATGGAAATAAACTCTTTTTGAATTTTGAATTTTGAATTTTAAAAAATAATCTATACTTGTGTTCGTTTATTAATTTTCCTGTTGTGAATGGGGACTATTCAAACAAATTCTTATTATTATGAAAAACGATAACCATCCGATATTTTTCTGACACTAACAGCATTCTGTTAAGCCAGTTTTGTTTGTAAACACACATGTAATATATCAGTGCTTTTGCACGATTGTCCAATGATAACACATCTTCGCACTGGCGGTAGACACGTATGATGATGCGGTTCATGAAGCGATAACTTCACTATTTAAACTTTAAAACATTTAATTCAATAGGAGAAACCTATGGAGCCTCTTGTTTGTTTGAAATCACGTTCCTTTCCTCGGGCGCATCCTGGGCTCCTTGGTTGTCCTTTGGAGCGAGGTAAGTTTTTAATGCGCCTTGTCCTGATGTATCTTCAGGCCAATCTGTCCCTTGAACTGTCGTTCTGTGTACACTCCGGACACTACACGATCTGCGGGCAAAGCGTTTGTGGACTGGCTGCCGCCGGTGACTGGTGACGTGCTTGCAACATCTTGCCGTTTATATATATTAATACGTTGTATTTAAGTAATTGTGTATGCAGTCTATTTTTTAGCAATTATGGCTATCAAATTAATATTGTTTGTATATATTTGTATATATTACTCGTAGTACTTATAGAGTTTTATTTTACGCGCAGGTCTTCCCCCACTCAACCATCGCCTTTCCTACCATCATGGTTTGGTGGAAGAAATCTCTTTTTAGAGATAAGCTTGCCTTTGTACATGTTTTTTTTTTATCATAAGTTATCTGTATGACTGTTTTGTGTAGTACAATAAAGAAATTACGAAATTACGAATATTGTATGAAGTATATATATCGGTACTTATTTAGTAGCCACTGTCTCTATTTTATAGGTATTTAATTTATTCCCAGGCACTTTTTATGCTTATTATTGTGCACTGCCTACCTTTTTATAATAATATTTTCATGAATCCATGGGTTTGCTGGAAATTTATTTTTAGAGAAAAGCTCGCCTTTATACATACATTTCCTTTAGATGTAACTTGTAAAATGAAAATCAGTTTTTATGTTTGATTTATTTAAAAGACCTAATTTATTTTAAAGTAATAAATTAATAACGTTATTCACGAAAAAAGATATAACCAGCCTTTTCCCTTAAAAAAATCTAAAATTGTATCTGGAATAAATTAGCGTCTTTGTGAGATTGTTTTTAATCGCACCGTACTTCTGTAACTGAATTGCCTATATCTAGTGGAAAATCTAGCCTGCCAATAAAATTCACCCGCCATTATCCTTCACCATAACTTTGGGCGAATAAATACGCAATTTGGCATCATTTATTGGCCATTTCGTAGTGTTTGAACGCTATCACGAGGCGCGGCTGGCTATTGGGATGAATTACGACTTGATGTTTTTATAGACTTGATTCTTACCGATTTTGGTGTTACTGTTCCTGCAGTTATAATAAAACAACGTTCTTGTTTAAAATTATTTATTTCAAGAAATGTAGTAATTTATAGGAACAATATTTTCTATCAACTAAGGAGAACGAAAAAATATATGCAATTTAATTTACATGGAGGACATACTTGACATAATTTTCATATTTTTATATTTAGAAACAAAGCTATCGGACCAATTATTAATTTTGCGAAAATGGGACCACCAGAGGGTTGTTTTTTATCTTTATAATATTTTATACAAATTTTGACATGCTTAAGCTTTTAACGCCATGGGTTAGCGAGTTGTAACTTCGCTTGGGTTATTTCGTTCATCGCTAGGAAACTTTTGGTACACATATGGTTCGTATCAAATTCTCAGTTGATAATGGGTCAATTGTGGTACATCCTTTATATTTGCCACTAATGTGATACCCTAATTATAATATATATTCCTAAGAAACATACTTTAGTTTAGACTCGCGAAGCTTAGCAAATCTTTCAAGGGTCAGTGCATTCTCTATTACAACAAGAGCTGCCATTTGAGCAATTTAAAAAGCATGTCAAAGCGACTCTGTCGAAAAATGGATATTACAATGTTCAAGATTACTTAAATTATGGGACCGTCTGGGGTTAATCTTGCTCAACACAGTCCTTGCTGTTAATAGTTTTGTAATTATTTATTCCTGCTTATTAAGAGAGTCGCGTTTGTGTTGCCGGACCGAACGGACGTGTCTTTAGTGCCCATCCACCCCCGTGATATCGCAAACACATTTAAACAAATGATTGTTTTCAACCCCGCCGCGTGCCTTTTGTTATATCTCCGGACGCCCGAAAACTAGCCTAGCTTATAGGCACTCTGCCTGTTTCGGTGATTACGGTGATATCAGCGCGGTAAACTGTAGCGGATAACCAAGAAAATTAACGTGATCCACCCAGGTGGACCAGTGGAGGTGACCAGTCACTCCATCTAGGCAAGCCCTAAAAGTCTAGGCTAATACCGCGCGTTTGGTGATTGTGGTGATATCAGTACGGTCAAGTGCAGTGGATACCCAGGAAATGTGCGCGATCTGCTTAGGCACCCCATCTGCAAGCCCTAGAATTATAGGCCAGGTGCAAATCTGATCCATGCAGCGACAGGCCAGTAGCGAGCGACACCTACTGCAACAGGGCCGGCGACACCCTCAGCGCTACTGCCTCCACCATCACCGCCGGTAAATATACCAACCTAGTGAGATCAATCCAATTAGGACATCATTGACAGTGATTATCTACCTCTTACTTTATTTCTCTCAGCACCACTCACCTGCCTAACGAGAGTAAACCACCACTCACCGCAGCCACGGTCGCCCCTATCGACTTAGCTATTCTCACATTACAGGTGCGCCATAGGCAGGATATAACAACTCCCTATCTACGTAATATCAAATCATCAAAATGAACTATCAAAATATTATTATAGCTACACATACTTATATTGCTATGCCCGAAAACTTAACAATACTAGAATTATTTTTACATAGCTTTACTGCATATATACTAAGCCCGACAAGAAACAGATAAACACGGCTTGTCATAAAAAACTCATCTCGAAAAACTCCCAGAAACTAGACAAAACAAACGACTGCTATTTAGGAGCTATAGAGAAAGCTTCGAAGCCACCCCCATAAAAGACCCACACGTTCCCTCAGACATCTGGCACCCATTCTATGGTCTCCGTTCCCAGTCCATTTTGGAAATACCACATTAGAATAAAAATAGATCTTACAAGGCCAAACAGCGTCTCGCAACATACCGGCCGTACACCACTTACAAACAACCCTCCACACATTCACATTAGCTACAACAGCACCAGGCTCTCTCAGTGGTAACTCTACCAAGTCCCAGAGTTGGAAACTGCCTGTTCCATGCAATTGCGGACCAAATCAACCATCTGCTTGGAGCGACCTTCAACCATACCCACATAAAGTGACTTAGCCAGATACGTGGAAAATAACAGCAACTATCCTCGCATCAAACTTGCTATCGACGCACTAAACGAAGAAGCTTTCACTGAGTACATAAAGAATCTCCACAAACAGGGGAGGTGATGAAATTATCGTAGCAGTCGCGGAATTCTATGTAATAAGTGTAGCGATCCATCAATACAATGACCCATCAATCGTATACAGCCCCCAATATTTTTTGATTGATTGATTGATTATAACGCAGTCGGACCTACAACTTGACTTTTTCCGACCGCAACTATGACAGCGCATACTTAAACTTAAAACCCAATCACCAACCTAACAACAACCAGTCAAATTTACAACATTACATCTTCCCCACACCAAAATACAACGCGACACCCAACGTACACTCAAGTTGCACCCGCTCCAGAAACAGATAACATGATAGCGGTAAATCTTACTACTCACCTTCCTCTGGCCTACCCAAAACGTCACCACTCAAGAGGAGATTTTGATACATACCGTACCGACACAGACACTAACACGCCACAAACAAATCCATCCCCCTCCGCCGGGTTAGATACAACCGGGTGCTTGACCTCCTATGGTTCAACCGCGACACCAATGGATGAGATCCCCGATGACAACCCTTCATACAAATCAAAAATCCATGCGAATACATGCGCATATCCACGTGGAATATTAAAAGGTGTGCGAGATTAGAAAAAAACGCAAGAAGGATTCTGAACTCTACATCAGAAACACACGTTGCGTGTATTCAAGAAACGAACACGACCTCTGGGTCATCCGAATTAAAACACTTTTTCTGGTAACACAGATCTAGCAAATCGCAACAGGGCCTTGCAATACTTATTATCTAACTGAATCTAACAGTCCACAACATCAAACGTGACATAGAAATCATGAAAGCTTCAATAAAGCCTACCAAGAAACCAAACAAAGCAAAATACTGTTGCTAGGCGACTTCAATGCTCACGTGGGAAGACAAGACTCAGTCGAATTGAGGGAAAAATGGCACAATAGGAACAAAGCTGTTCCACTCATATTAGAACATTGTAGCCGAAATCCAATTGGACATTTGCACCCGAGAAAATCTCTAAATAGAAATCACTAGGGCCGGCAAATCATGTCATGTCACGTGGTCAAACGGGAAAACGAATTCACAATTGAACCACATCATAATATCAAGTAAGACATCACACACATTCAACTTCATCAAAGGCGAAAGCGGCGACCAAGTCATCTCAGAGCACAAGATAATCTGGGGCGAAACATACTTATTAAGTCCGCCTCAGAGAACCACCGTAACCCGCAGGAAATAAGGAAATAAAACACCTAAAAATGAGAGGAATCCTATCATAGTCACAAACTTAAATTATAAACAGTGCGCTTATACGTCAATAACACAACACGAACCAAATGATCCAAAAACAAAACACCAAAACACAATCATGGACACACTAGGGATCAAAAATATCGACCCCCAGATAGACGAAAACATCCCGAGCCTCCCGTGGGAATCCATAACAGGAGCTTATAAAATAGCGGCCCAAAAATACTTATCATAGCAGCCGCCAGACCGCGAGAACACCGCATCGCCTTAAGCAATGTACAAAAGGCAAAACTCGCCAAACTACGCCGACCAACAGATCCCCACAGACGCCTTGACATAATTGAAGAAACAGAATAAAAACAAAAATGCCGATGATTCTTTGACGGGATAGGTAAAAATCACAAAAACAAACGTATGCAGATAGTATATCACTTTTATAGAAAGCACCAACTACAAGCGGGACTGCTAAAAAAATAACGGTGGATTCCAATGTCACGCTGGGAATAGGAACTATAAAAGTCAGAAGCCCCGAATATAGACCTTATCCCCAACGAGCACACAGACACTGAGTATCTTGATTAGCCAAAAGCGCAACGTAACAGCATCTGGTACGGACCAGGTAGTGCCGGAACCATACGTACGTACTCATGTACGCCGTCGACACCAAAGTTTTTATGCCTGTCTGGGAGGTGACAGACTGTCTCAGTCTCCAGGAAGATCTGCGCAGGCTCTATGATTATTGCCAGCGAAACAGCCTGGATCTTAACCATATGAAATGCCAGTCCCTCACGTTCTCCAGAAAGCGATCTGACCTACAATTTAATTATGTATTAAACAATCAGTAGATAGGGGGGGTCACACAAATCAGGGACCTTGGCGTTATTTTGGATAGCAAACTTACTTTCGTACTCCTTTAACAACACATTACTTTAAAGGCTACCAAAATGCTAGGATTTGTTTATCGTGCGTCCAAACCACTGCGGTCTTCCCCAGCCTTTAAACAGCTTTACTTCGCCTACGTCCGCAGTGTGTTAGTTTTCGCCTCACCTGTCTGGTCTCCAGTATACCCGACACACAGTGATCAACTGGAGTCAGTACAGAATAGATTTATCAGGCAGCTTCGTTAACGTAACCCCAGTGGCAGGGACAGTTAACACGACCATAGCTTGGTGTCGTTTGTGAACAGAAGATTATTCGCAGATCTGAAGTTACTCCACGGCGTTATTCGCCGCTGAATATTGCCGCTGTGCACGCACGCCGGCACGGACGTGGGCCAGCAGTTCTGCACCATGCGCGCACACTCACCAATTACACCTCTTACTCACCCTTGAATAGGAGCATTAATATTTATGAGGAGCGTTTCCCAAAGCTTGATATATTTTTATTCAATCGCTGCCCTTACATTTTGTCGGAAGTTAGGAAATATTCGACTTCATCGTCTTCCTAACTTAGTTACTATATTGATTTTCTCATAACATTATCTTAGAATTACATTTAGTATTTCCCATCGGAACTTGATTCCACACATTCACACTATATTACACACACACTCACTCACACACCCTCATACACCATTCAATCACCATATAGTCAGACCAATTTGAACTAAGTTTTAACTTTTTATTACTTTACTTTACTTTATTATTCCTATAGATAAGTTCTTATATTTCTATTTTATCTTTGTATCGTTTCGTAATTTGCATTTAAAATTTTCTATTTCTAATTAATTAATATTGTGTTTTAATTGCTGTGAAACATAAATAAATACAAAGGGTTACCGAGCTAACAGTTAATGAGCATCGCGAAAACAATGAAAATAGCATGGAGAGATAATATGACACCGGACCCATGGAACGAAACGGTCCAAGTAGCTGTTCCAAAAACCAGAAACCCGCAGGATACCAACGATTATCGCCGGATCACAATGTATAATACAGGATATCGAATCTATGCCACATGGCACTCAAGAAACTGGACGAAACAATAAAGGAACTCGGAACAGAACCCAGAAAATTATCTAACAACACATGAAACAGAACATCAGGAAACATTTTTTCTGCTCTTCCATCACATATTCATATACACACACATTTAAGAAAACGACTGAATACTTGCGGAAGCAGATCAAAGCGCTGGAAACCTATTGGTCAGAGTTTGAACAAAACCATATCCTCACAGAACAAAATGGAGAGAAGGATATTCAATACTTCAAAGACGACGTCTACAACAAGATGAGTAATGTCTCTCATTGAAACAAACAACATTGAACATTGAAACAACACTCATACTAGAATGCCACAAGGCACTCAACAGGCTAGGTGGGAAAAACAAGGTCACAGTTCAGTGGGTAAAAGATCACCAGGGTGACCAGGGCAACTGGGAGGCAGACCAGCTAGCAAAATTAGGGACAGAAAGGCCAACAATCGGCCCTCCAACATTCTCACCCTTATCAGCGGAAGCTCTACGAAAAAGGCTCAGAGAAGCCACAGTACAGCAACAAAACCTATTATGGTCTAGCAGAGAAGACTGCAAAAACACAAAACTTTTTAAAGACAAGTATAACCATAAATTTACGAATTACTTAATGAGACTGCCACGCAGTAAAATAAAAATACTAACAAGCCTTAGTACAGGCCATTGTACACTAAACAAACACTTGACAATTACAGGTGCAACGGACAGCCCCTGGCATGTCCATCCACAACAGAAACCAGGATGACTATCCTAGGAGACACAACAAACACCCACGAGCTCCTAGAACACCCAGGCCTCCTTCTCCAGCTGGTGCAGGAGTTGGGATGGCTGAAGTAGATGTGCAGGCGAAGGGGACATGTACAAAGGCCCCGCTCAAGTGGACCAGGTGCAGGCACTACAACCCCCTTGTCGAAGATAGAAGATAGAAACAACATTGAACTTAGTATAATACTTCTTTTCTAAGAAATTCTGATTTGTCTGATTGTACTTTCAGATTTGTTTTACTAAATCTGTCGCATAATCTTCTCAATTTTAAAATATGTTCTTGGGGGCTAGATGAGAATATTATGATATCATCTAGATATTATAAACAGTGGATGCCATGCAGTCTACGCAGAACATTGTTCTTCGCTTTTTGGAACGTCGCTGGGGCGGTTTTAAGTTTTAAGGGCATGCAAATTCGAAATGTCCCGCTTGGGTTGAAAATGCAGTTTTTTTGTCTGTCTTTCTGTTCCACCTCTATTTGATGAAAGCCACTAGCAAGATCTAATATTGTGAAATTACAGCTTTTACCGAATTAGTCGAAAATATCTGTTATATTGGGAAGTGGATACCTATCGTCTGTAGTAAATCCACTCATTTAAATTCATAACAATGGTAAAAATAGCTGATCCCGACATAGATGCCATAAGTAAAGCAGTGAAAAGTGCTATATTACCACTTGAGCAACAAATTCGCTCTCTAATTGCAGTTGGTAGTGCTCTAAATAAAGAAATAAGTGTGCTGAAATCCGTTAGTGTACCTAAACAATCCGCCACACTTCAAACCGCTGCGCAAGCGACCGTGCTGCACCCCCAGCCAATCCCAGTACCGCTCCGACCGCCGCCGCCCGAGACACAACAAGTAGCCCCAAGTTCTCCAGAAACAGCACCCTATAATAGTGTCATCCCCAACGTGACTTCTAAGCTCAGCAGTCCCAACCCGTTAATCATGCAACATGTCGACAATGATAGTTGGAAAACCGTATCACACAAGAATCTCAGACCTAAAGCGTGAATCACTGTAGGTACAGGTTCCCCTGAAAATTAACTTCAAACAGTGGAACAGCTTAAAAACATGCAAGCATGGGCCTTTAATCTAGTATCAGAATGTTCAATCCCTAAGAAATAAAACTCCAAATGAAGAACATCATCCATAATCTATATATCCCAGCGACATTCTTATCATGTTGGAGCACTGGTTAAAAGTTGACGAAGCAAAACATGTAATCATATTTAATTAACATGTAATCATAATCCAGTTATTGGGGCGGCCCACGCGCGAGCATGGTGGTGTGTGCATTTATGTAAACATATCTATCTATGTTATTGATAGGCCCAATATTCGCGATTTCTCGGTTGAAATCCACTGTGAATTTATGGCTATACAATGTGTTTACTTTAATTTACTGCTAATATGTGTATATCGTTGTAACACTGAGGAAGCAAACTTCGAGATTTTTTAAAGCAACTAAGGTCATTGATGGATTTTATCATTCATGGAAAATGCAATATACTCCTAGTAGGTGATTTCAACGTAAAAATATGCTAATAACATCGAGCCCTAAACGTCAGTTATTGGTAAACTTCCCCATACGAGTACACCTCGATCTGCTTGGACCAGCTCTACACAGATTTGGATCGCAACAACGTGATAACGTCACCGGCAGATACGCATCTATATGATCATTAAGGTATTTATATCCAAATTATATACAAGCGTACAGAAGCGAATAACATCGTATCGTATCGTATCGGCCGGCCCTATAAGCATATAGGTATCCCGATAGAACTGAACTTTTATTCAAAAAGTTAATAAGCCTCTCACATAAGCCCATCTCAAATATCTTTGAAAGGCTGGAACGAGAGAAATAGGTATATAACTTTTTATTTCCGTCTTGTTGCTTTGCCTTTCCATATGGGAACCACTTTTATTCGCTTCAGCGATGAAGGATAAGTGCCCTGGGAGGCACATTTGTTGAATAAATCGCATAATATAGTTTGTGTACTTAAAGGTAGTTTGCATAAGATGTCACTTGGGAAGTCGTGGATGACTTTAGTAGATTTCTTTTTGATTTTTTCAATGATGCAATTTAGTTCAGGTACAGTAAAGTAGGTATGTTCGTACTCAGTAGTCTTATGGCCTCATATACATTAGGTCTTAATGGTGTATCGCGTACTAAAGGTAGATAGTTAGTATTGGTTAACCTTAGTTGCCAGTTCTCGTGCCGAACCTAATAGACTACCAACACTTCGTTGGAAGACTGTCAGTGGCTTGCTATCTGGGCCTTAATCTTAATTATATTCCAGATACTCTTGGACTGGTTTGGAGGCTACTCATAAAACGCGCGAAAATGAATCGGCATTACGCAAACTCAAATTTGGAGTATCTTAGTATGGTGCAACAATACGCTATTGCGAATTACAATACAGCAGAAGCTCGACGGCTCTACGCACAACCGGACCACCTGAACCATCTCAGAATGCAGGGCATCACAAACCCACAGATTCCTTCAGGAAACACTTTCGTGGCGGCTCCTCAACGATTGATTGGTCATGGACAGTTTAGGGTACCAGAGCATGCTCAAGCCCGCGGTCGACCCAACATCTACAGACCAGACCTCGATGAGGACATCATCGATTACTTGGAACGCGATCCCCGGCGAAGCACTCAAATGGCTGCAATGCGGTTCAACGTAAGCCATTATTACGTGTGGAAGCTGTTGAACTCAGAAAAGTTACACCCGTACCATTTTAGGCGTGTTCATGCCCTCCACGATAACGATGGACCGGCCAGGATTGCGTTTAGTCAGTGGCTGTTGGCAAATCAAGATTCAAACATTTTGTGGTCTGACGAGTCAACTTTCACGCGTGTTGGACTATCCAACCAACGCAATGAACATTATTGGGCTTTTAACAACCCCCACGTGATCCGCCAGTGTGCTCATCAAGGGCGTTTTTCGGTTAATGTATGGGCCGGGATAATTAATGGCCACGTTATCGGACCTCATTTCGTAGAAGGATATTTGACCGGAGGTATATACCTGGACATGCTACGTTAGCAGTGCTGGTGGATTTGTATTACCAGCATGATGGGTGCCCAGCACACTACCAACGCGACGTGCAAGACCATCTAAACACAGTGTTCGGGCAGCGTTGGATAGGACGCGGCGGGCCAGTGTCGTGGCCAGCAAGGAGTCCGAACCTCACACCATTATACTTTTTTTTTGTGGTCCTAGCTGAAGTGCCTGGTGTACACTCGGGAATACGAACTCGAGATGAATTAAAGACTGCGATTTTTAATGTAGTGAGAAGTGACAGAGACTCTTTATTAAAGTTAAAACATAACTGCGTTGCGAAAACGGGCGCGACTTTGTATTGAACGAAAAGGCTTGCACTTCGATCAATTGCTCCGTTATCAATGAGAGTAAATTACTAAATTAAAAAAGTGAGTGTAAAATCGTAGTAACCTTCGTGAGCTGTGTGAAAAATCTGCAATGTTGGTAAGTACCTACCAAATGCCTTTACCATTTTAACTAGGTACCTATCTAATTTAATAGCATATCACGATTTTACCTACGGAATAGTGAGGTGACGCGATACTACTAGTTCGCATTTTTTTGGAAAATAGATGTATCAATTATTTTTATTTTTATTTTACGACTAGGGCCGGTATAAATTGTCGAAATGGATAATACTGTTAATTGCAAATCGCCTCCCTGCGGCTTTAAAACCACTTAAATGTCAGGGTGTATAATTGTAGCAAGGATAAAATTTCATTTTGTTTATGCAAGTTATAATTTTTCCATCTAACATCTAACCGACACTCAGGCACCTTCCTCGGCAATGATTGTGGAATAATTGTACGACCTAATTCATAAATATGTAAAAACTCTCAATTTTATTATAATTCAATAGGTTCATGTCAATATTAATATCATTTAAAAATGTCGTCAAATTATTTTACGATGTTATTCGCTTCTGTACGCTTGTATATAATTTGGATTTAAATACCTTCATGATCATATAGATGTGTATCTGCCGGTGACGTTATCACGTTGTTGCGATCCAAATCTGTATAGAGCTGGTCCAAGCAGGTCGAGGTGTACTCGTATGGGGAAGTTCACCAATAACTGACGTTTAGGGCTCGATGTTATTAGCATATTTACGTTGAAATCACCTACTAGGAGTATATTTCATTTTCCATGAATGATAAAATCCATCAATGACCTTAGTTGCTTTAAAAAATCTCGAAGTTTGCTTCCTCAGTGTTAGAACGATATACACATATTAGCAGTAAATTAAAGTAAAAACATTGTATAGCCATAAATTCACTGTGGATTTCAACCGAGAAATCGCGAATATTGGGCCTATCAATAACATAGATATATATGTTTACATAAATGCACACACCACCATGCTCGCGCGTGGGCCGGCCCAATAACTGGATAACAATTCATAATTAATTATGATTACATGTTTTGCTTCGTCAACTTTTAACCAATGCTCCAACATGATAAGAATGTCGCTGGGATATTTAGATTATGGATGTTGTTCTTTATTTGGAGTTTTATTTCTTAGGGATTGAAAATTCTGATACTAGATTAAAGGCCCATGCTTGCATGTATTTAAGCTGTTCCACTGTTTGAAGTTAATTTTCAGGGGAACCTGTACCTACAGTGATTCACGCTTTAGGTCTGAGATTCTTGTGTGATACGGTTTTCCAACTATCATTGTCATGTTGCATGATTAACGGGTTGGGACTGCTGAGCTTAGAAGTCACGTTGGGGATGACACTATTAGAGGGTGCTGTTTCTGGAGGACTTGGGGCTACTTGTTGTGTCTCGGGCGGTGGTGGTCGGAGCGGTACTGGGATTGGCTGGGGGTGCAGCACGGTCGCTTGCGTAGCGGTTTGAAGTGTGGCGGATTGTTTAGGTACACTAACGGATTGCAGCACACTTATTTCTTCATTTAGAGCACTAACAACTGCAATTAGAGAGCGAATTTGTTGCTCAAGTGGTAATATAGCACTTTTCACTGCTTTATTTATGGCATCTATGTCGGGATTAGCTATTTTTACCATCGTTATGAATTTAAATGAGTGGAGCTCAGAATGGCCAACTTATCGCTACCGCGTATGACGCGTGATTATGAATAAGCGTGAATCTAAACAAACTCCGATTAGATCACATCAATTAAGAAGAAAAATAAAAATAAATAAGATCTGTCAAGAATATAAAGATGTTTTCCACTCAGGAGAGTTACCGTTTACATTCACGAACGAAATGAAACATTAAATCAAAACTCCTCATGAAGACCCCATTTTTGTAAGACCATACAGACAACCACAAGCTATAAATAATGAAATAAACAATTAGGTAGAGAAAATATTAAAAAATGACATAATTAAAGAGTCATTCTCTCCACGGAATGCCTCAGTACACTTGGTGCCCAAAAAGACAGATGCATCTGGTGAAAAGAAATACAGACTAGTAGTTGACTTTTGAAAGCTAAATGAAATTACTACAGACGATAGGTATCCACTTCCCAATATAACAGATATTTTCGACAAATTAGGTAAAAGCTGTAATTTCACAACATTAGATCTTGCTAGTGGCTATCATCAAATAGAGGTGGAACAGAAAGACAGACAAAAAAACTGCGTTTTCAACCCAAGCGGGACATTTCGAATTTGCATGCCCTTAAACTTAAAACCGCTCCAGCGACGTTCCAAAGAGCGAAGAACAATGTTCTACGTATACTGCATGGCATCCACTGTTTATTATATCTAGATGATATCATAATATTCTCATCTAGCCCCCAAGAACACATTGCAAAATTGAGAAGATTATGCGACAGATTTAGTAAAACAAATCTGAAAGTACAATCAGACAAATCTGAATTTCTTAGAAAAGAAGTATTATGCCTAGACCATACAATCACGAGCGAAAGTCTTAAACCAAACTATGACAAAATTAAAGCGATATTGAATTATCCATTGCCCAAAACCACCACGAAGATCAAAATTTTCTTAGGTCTTATTGGATACTATAGAAAATTCATTAAGGGTTTTGCAAAGGTAACAAAACCTCTCACGGAAAAAAGAGTACTATGCCCGTTAGTGACGAAAAGTATAAAGCTACATTTGAAAAGTGTAAAGAACTACTTTTAAATGCCCCCATATTACAGTACCCAGACCATAACAAACAGTTTATACTAACAAGGGACGCTTCTGATTATGCGTTAGGAGCTGTCCTTTCACAAGGAACCATACCGAATGATCTTCCCATAGCACACGCAGAACTTTAAACGCTTAAGTGCTGAAAACCGTTACAGCATCACAGAGAAGGAATTATTGGCTATAGTATGGGCAGTAAAACACTTCCGACCATACCTATACGGTAAACATTTCAAAGTTATCACAGACCACAAACCACTACAATGGTTAAAATCACTAACCGATATAAACAGTAGAATAACAAGATAGCGCTTGAGACTAGCCGAGTATGATTTCAAACCAATTTATAAGAAAGGCAAATTAAATGCAAATGCTGATGCACTGTCACGCATCAGAACAAATGCTTAAGATAAAGATGATGATAAAGACATATCAGTAATGGTTAACATCGATAAAAAGGATTTCAATGAAATATATACATTAAAAATGTAATAGAAGAAATTGAACAATCATTTAACAAAGACCAAAAGAAACCAAAAGAATCTGCTATCATTTCAGACGCAGATTCTGATCGAACGATATCAATAGGAACAAAATCACCATAGTCAATAGCTAGTCCATCAAGTTCAACTATCACAGCAACAGAAAAATCATCTGAAACAGATACAGCTCACTCAGCTCAGGAAACAGAATCAGTAGTAGTCCCAATTCTTCTTGATCATCATCGTCATCGGGGGGCGTTCGCGGGCGGTAGAGATTATCTCACTTGCGGTGCTCCGATGGGTGATCGCCGGCTAGGCAACCAGGTCGCGTGGCAGGCGGCGTCGGTCAGGCGGGCGCGCGTGGAGCGGCGCCAGTTCGCGGATTTGCGGGGAACTCGTATTGCATTCGGTGGCAGGCGGATGCGTTGCGTGTAGCAGATCGCTGTCGGAGCTAGGTTAGATGTACTTTGTCTCGACGCGATACTCACTCGGCTTGCTGCAGGCCAGGCGGTAATTAGCACATCGCTATCCCATCGTCGGACAAAATCTAACAGAACTGAAGGTGACCATCCGCTATGCGGAGCTTCTGAGCAATAAATAACTTTGAACCATCTCCGCAGTTTTAATTTGAAAACATAGTAGAAACACAGAGTTTGTATGATATTTTGGAGAATATTAAAGTTTACGTTGTGTTCTTCGGAACTATGCAAAAGTAATAGTGATTATTGAGGTGAAAAACTGAGAACATTGGTTTTATAATCCAAATCGCCGTCAACTTATCAACATTTTGAACTGTGTTGTGAGTTTCGTTATGAATGTGGACAAAGGGCCGCGTGTGACTCTATTAACCTCCGTTAACACCAGACCCAGTCAACTAATCATGCAGTAGATATCTTCGAACTAATGCATAAGAGATGGGATGGCTGAGCGGTGCTCTGTTACTCTGTTCTTGTTCGTCGTGGCAATCTGAGAATCTGAGAATGACATCAGAACTGACCTCACCACTTTTTAGAATTTTATAAGGGAACAACGGATAACGAAACATGACAACTTGTGACAAATATGACTATGATGGCAAGACGGTGACGAGAGTGGATGCGGCCAACGCTTTCGCAACTTACTTACAGTCAGTGTTCTTGCCAGACAGACAATCTGAGAATCTGAGAATGACATCAGAACTGACCTCACCACTTTTTGGAATTTTATAAGGGAACAACGGATGACGAAACATGACAACTTGTGACAAATATGACTATGATGGCAAGACGGTGACGAGAGTGGATGCGGCCAACGCTTTCGCAACTTACTTACAGTCAGTGTTCTTGCCAGACAGACCGACACTTGACGTTGACGCCGCCGAGCGGAGAGCAGGACCAGACAATAACTTGTCGCATGTAGCGATTGACTGCATTAGTGTGACTGACATACAGGGCCCGACGTTCTGCCTTTCCTAGTCAAAGACTGTCTATCTGTACTTGAACTACCACTTGGGTACCTTTGCACTGTATCCCTAAAATCTACAGTGTACCCAAGGCGCTGGAAAACGTCGCCAGTCACGCCTGTGCTCAAGGACGGCTCCAAGTCGGAAGTAAAAAATTACAGAAACAGTCCTCTCGGTATTCGGGAAGGTGTTTGAATAGATCGTAAACCATCACAAAACTAAACAAATACACGGACTACTGTCCGACCGCCAACATTGTTTCCACCCTAGTCGTTCAACATTAACAAACTACATGAACTTTGTAAACTATGTGACGTCAGCTCTGGACAAGTCCACACAGGTTGATGCGATGTTTTTCGACTTTAAGAAAGCACAAATGCTTTCTCTCAAAAGAGAGTCGACAATGACGTACTGTTGCGGAAGTTTGCATCCACAGGATTTTTTGTTCGGCTATTTGCGAACTACTTCTCAAATAGAGTTCAGTACGTGTCGTTGAATGGTAAGAGTTCTGAGCCCTATGAGACCTACCTGCTCGGGCGTCAGTCAGGGTAGTACTCTGGGCCCGACTCAGTTTCTGATTATGATTAACGACCTTCCCGATATCGTTGGGTCGGCTGAGTGTCTGATATTCGCGGTTGACTTGAAGCTGTTCTTGCGCATAGGCTGTGAGGACGATATTGGGCACCTGCAAAGCGATGTCGATAGAGCGGTGGAGTGGAGTGAACGCACCATTTGGCGTTTAATAGCGCCATAATAAAACCACAACTTTTACTCGATCTCGATCGCCGCTCCATCATGACTACACTATCGCTGGGGCTGGGTCTGTGAGGGTTACCCAAATACGCGACATAGGAATATTACTGGACTCTGAGCTTACGTTTAATTACCACATCCGGGATACTTATAGGAGAGCCTTCAGATCTCTTGGATTCATAATGCGATAGACAATTCGGTTCAAGGACATTTCTACGTTAACCTCTTTGTACAACGCATTTGTTCAGAGAAAATTAGAGCACAACGCAATCATCTGGGACCCATATGAGGCTAAATATACACTCATGCTGGAAAAAGTCGAATGAAAACTTGCTAGTCTTCTATACAAAATCAAATATGGGTATTATCGATACTTATTCCCGTCTATTTTTGTGGCAGGGATGGTGGGGGTAGACACCCTAGAGTTGAAGCGGAAGTTATCTCTTTTGGTCCACCCACTTCTATCTGCTCTTCCACAACAAGCTCGATAACCCGGTGGCACTGCAAAGTGTTGCCCTTAACGCGCCGACTCGGTACGCGATGTTACGATCGCGGCCGCTCTTCGCTACGGGTGTTGTTCGTACACAGCACGCTCGTCACGCGCCCACTTTTCAGGCACTGACTCTACTCAATGCCTGTGCTGCTCAGCACTCAGAACTAGATGTTTTTAGTATGCCGCTCTGGATGTTTTTTAAAACTGTTTACTTGTTTTTAAATAGTCGTGTGTGAGTTATGTAATAATTTATAAGGTATGGTGTCTGTCTGTTTTTTTATCTACTTGTTCATATTTTCAGTAATCTCTACTATATTTATCTGTAACATGTCACTTCTAGGTGTAAGCTCACATGTTTTGGTCACTATACTGTAAATGTGAACCGTAAATGTCAATAAATCTTTAAATCTTTAAACAACAATGCTTCGTCCTTCTCAGAGCTTACTACGCATGTCTTCGGGATATTTCTGTTATTTTGCATTCCTGGCTACCGCTTGAGTTAAGGCGCCTTGGGTGTATTGATAATATCGTACGTTCCTAGGAAATTCGTACCATTCCAATCTTAATTTATTTGTAATGATTCAAAAGTTTGTTTGTGATTTAAATGTACAAAAAATATTGTCAGAGCAAGATAAGGGCCACTTATGTACCTACATTGCAGGAATCATTTATATTCATGGCAACAATAAAAATACTTCCTTTTTTATTTTGGTACTTTCCAATAGCTTTTTATTCCTTTTCCTATTTTCGATGGATTAAACGAAAGTGCAAAATGACATGCATGAACTTATACTATATACGCATTTGGTCTCTTATGCTCTTCCACGTACAAAAATCTTTTAGCGTACGATAGTTATTTTATTTGAAACGTTATTCTATATTTTTTCTATACATATTTTTTGACGACAATATTATGCAGTAGATTTTACGTACAAGAGAAACTTATGTGTATTATGCTCCTAGTTAGAAAGTAGTTTGAATACAGTACATTTTAGTTAAAGAAATACTACGCTACGTGATAATTCCATACGGGCATATATTTCGTCCAGGCATAGTTCGTGATCATGCAAATAATATAAGAAATATATTTTCACAAAAAAGAAATTATTAATTAAAGTCTTACTTTTTATTTAAGTTCAATGGAGCAGCAATGTTCATCGTCCAGACTGTTTAGATGTAATGAAACAGATCGTGTTTTTACGTGAGGTAGGTAGTATACGTGGCATGTGTTACATTGCGTGCTTAAATATTTTTTATTAATAAAATCAAACTATTTGGGATCAGAATATTACTAACAATTATATAGATTCGATTACATAAACATATATTTTTTTAAAGAAACAAAATCATTTATGTACAGGCAAATACACTGCTTCTAACCCCACACTAGGATACCCTGTGTCGTGGGAACCAGAAACACCGACATCACCCTCATATCAACATCCAAGACCTGGGTTTTTTTCTTTCTTTAGCCGGGGATCGAACCCGGGACCTCTTGCATGGTAGGCACAGCCACAACTGCAGTGCCACAGAGGTCGCCAATTAAGTACTTAGTTAAAATATATGCCCGTATGGAATTTACAAGTTGTTCAATTGGTTTTCGGCCAAAAATTTATGGATAAATGAAGTCAACGTTTCTCTGATAAAATGAGTTTCCTAGTAGGTAAACGTTGTTCAAAAACATGTCTCTAATTCATAACAGTAAACTCACAAAAAATGACACTTTCTGTTCCACCCATGTGTTTCAAATTATTATTTGAATATTTTGCATTTCATTACAATATTAATTACCTACGTAATTACATAACATAGGTACTAATTATAGATAGTACTAATTATGGCAAAGCTGGAAGGATACTATAAGGTTAAGTGATACAATTAAAAGAGAGAAGGGAAAAGCGAACTTGACATAACTGAAGTCTGCAAAACAACAAGAAAACTTATCTGTAAATATTGTACTTGTACTGTAACTTGAAAGCTCGCGTAAGGACTGTGCAGTCCTAGATTAAAAAATATACGCCTTTCCGCGTAAGGTCTTGCATTTAAACCCGGAACTCAGGGTCCCTAACTGTAAATCAAAGTAGGGTATTAACAGTTACTCGTAATACGTTGGGGTATAATAATGATATGTAATATGAGACCATGAGTTTCAAGTTGTTTAATAAATGGCGTATAACCTTTTCATAGCTGATAAAAGGATTTTCCTAATCCATTTAAGCTAGTGCATAAACCTAGCTTGTACCTAATATTATTATGATTGATTTTTATGAATTACGGCCAATTTTCCTATCCTCAGATAACGTTTATCTGCATGTTTATCTGAGGAGTTATGTAAAATATTAGATAAAGTTATCTGGGGATGGAACAATCGCGTCTTAATACAATGATAAATACATCAATTTACAAGAAGCGCTGCAGCATAACGTGCTGTTTCTCTTGTACGAATCTTCCTCAAGGAACTGAAGTCTTTGCTCTGTAAACAAAAAAGCATAAGTTACACTTTTACATATAACATTATTGGCCTAATACATCATAACTCATAAATGCTTATCAAGTAACGTAATCCTAAATGTGATATAAGTCAACTGTCAAGATGTAAGAGGTCTAAAGATGATGAGATATTCCTCAAGAGAGACAACGAAGGTATCGCTTCCAATGTTAGTCAAAGTTTCAGTTGCAGTTGCGCATCGGCCACGCACGTAGCATGGAATGTAAGTCACAATGATTGACATAAACTCACAAATTATTCGTTGGTCGATGGTAAGAAGTTATCCCAAGACGCTTATTGAAACATGCTCGTAGTAGATAATTTGAAAAATCCACCTTGAGGTAGACAAAACCCTAAGTTGATAAACTAACGTTTTTTTTCTCGTAAGTTGATTAACTATCGGCAGATAGTAAACTGTAGCGTACTGCTTACTACATGACGCGTAAATTGATCAACTAACGGTTAAAACCGTTAAATAATAAACTTGTTTAAACTTGAAATGTAAACGAAATACCAGGGAAAACACTACGGTAGCTTAGGTGAAGACTAGAGGGGGCGAGCGCAGCGAAGCGAAGTCTTCGTGTTAGGTTGACATGTAAGAACAAAAGAAACGTAGATTTTCAACCCTGTTGGTCTGGTTTTCTATCTGTCGTTAGTTGATCAACTACCGCTTTAGTTTATCAACTTACGGTTTTGATTATCTTCCGGTGACATATATGTATAAGGATGGAACATACTTTTTCGAATTTATAATCGTAATACCAGGTAAAAGTTGCTTTATATAATTGTAAATATCATCCCTCAATTTGGAAGTTCTAGCTCGACCGTTTGCGCTCCCGCCGGAGACTTGAAATTTATTTGTTTAAGTTTTTATAGATTTTTGTTTACTACATTCTTTAAACAAAGTAATAAGTAGATATGATAAGTTATATTTGGCGGTGATAGTCGACAGAAGTATAAAGACTTCTATTATTAAAATTAAGCTTTATTTAAACCACAAAAGATCAAAACAAATTTAGAAAACAAACATTGCAAAATTTTCAATTTACTCTGACACAGAATAACATAGGCGTGTTGTCACTAGCAACCTAACCTTTTTTTCTTCAATACCTCCTCTCAACAAAGACCTATGAGTTCTTCGATCTTTCTGATCCTGGGCCTTGGGAGTGGCTTTGTGAAAATGTCAGCCAGCTGGTCATCACTGGTTACATTCTTGCCAAGTATCTTACCATCGGTCACCAGCTCTCTTACAAAAAAGTGTCAGACCTGTATATGTTTGGTCCGCCGGTGAAATTCAGGGTTTTTGGCCAGCCTTATAGCGGCTTTGTTGCCCACTCTCAAGCATGGTGTCAAGACAGCCATATGGCATCCCTGGCCCCTTCACTAGCAGCTACGATCTCTGGCTCCGTGGTCAATATCGCCACGCTTGCCTGTCTTTGGCTAAACCATGTCGTTGTGCCACCCGCATACATGCATACCACCCCACTCGTGGATCTCCCCGTGGTTGGATCCCCTGCATGATCAGCATCACTAAAGCATTCTAAGTTTCCATCTTATAGTCCTTTTATACATGATGTCTAAATCTGGTGTGTACTGTAGATAGCCCAGTCTACCTCTTCGGGTTTCTCCAGACTTCTTGAAACTATACTTACTGCGAATGCAATATCTGGTCTGGTGCATACCATCAGGTAGGCCAAAGCCCTAACAATTTGCCCGTTATTTAAAATATAACTAAGATCTACTTTTTCACTTTGTATATGTACAATCTTACACAATCGGCTTCGAGACTGGTTTGCAACTATCCATTCCGAATTTCTCCAAGATTTTCTGTACATAAGATGTTTGGAAAATCTTAATTCCGTCTGCTTTGGTTTCTATCTCTATCCCTAGAAAACAGGAGTCATGCTTTATTGTAACTTTGTAACACCTCTTGAGGTCCTCAATCATTTCTTGAATTCGATCTTTAGTGGCAACTGCTACAAGGCCATCGTCCATATACAACGCCACTATTACTTTTTCACCAGCTTTTTCTCTTATCAAAAGACAAGGATCTGTTTCAGTTGCCTTGAAGCCAATTTCTTTGAAGAAATCTCGTATATAACGGTTCCAGCATCTTGGTGCCTCTTTCAACCCATAAATACTCTTCTTCAAATGACATACTCGACCGGAGCCGTCATCATAGCCTTCCGGTTGTTTCATGAAAATCTCTTCATCCAGAGAGCCTTACAGAATGACAGTTGTGATATCGAACTGGAGCATCGCCAATCCTTCGCTAGCTGCTACACTCAGCACAGAGCTAAGGCTAACCATTCTGGTTACCGGGCTAAAAGTCTGTTCATAGTAGACTCCTTTATTTTGGAAAAAATCTTTGATGACTAATCTTGCCTTGTATTTATCGATCGAGCCATCAGCATTTGTCTTAACCCTAAAAACCCACTTACATGGAATGGCTTTTCCTCCTTTAGAAAGGTCAGGAAGCTCCCACGTGCCATTCTCCTCTAGTGATTTTAGTTTATTGGCCATGTATTTTTGCCAAAAGTCTCTCTCAGAGCTTTTAATCACGTCTTTACATGACTTTGGTTCCAACATTTTCTCCCGATTTAATAAACTGTTCAACGTTTTCCGCGTCATGAAGCTCTTCTGGCTCACCAACATTATTTTCATTATCAACGTTGTTGGCATCATACGAACATTTTGTTCATTACTTGTCAAAGGAATTCTAGCAAGACCTACTTCAATGCGGTTTTCCTCATCACAAACTGTATCAATTTTTGAGTGTGTATCCATCAAGTTATCTAATGTTCTCTCGTCAAAGATAACGTCTCTCGACCTTACTAATTTTTGAATTTTGTAGTCGAAAAGTCTATACCCGTCGTTGTTATCGCACCCAATCAAAATGCACCGTGTAGCTTTCTTTTGCAGTTTATTTCTATTCTGCTTTTGTATATGCACATAGCAGGTAGAACTGATGATTCTCAAGTGCTTTATTCGAGGCTTCTTATTAAACCAAAGCTCGTGGTGGCTTGTCTTCTATGGTGGTAGGTCTTGTCCTGTTAATTATATCAACAGCATAATTTACTGCATTAGCCCCTAACTTCTGAGGCATCGATTCATGTGCATGCATCATGGCTCTTGCAGATTCAACTATTCTACCATTTTCCCTTTCGCTACACCCACTTTGTTCTGGTGTGTACTACGGCTTAACGAGCCTTTGTTTTATACCGTTCTCTTCGAGTAGATCTCGTACACTTTTGATATGAAAATCACCGCCGTTATCACTTAAAAATTCCTTAATGATGTGTCCTGCATTCCTGGCTTCAGACAACATCAGATTAAATTGTTATAGACGTCGGATTTTTGTTTAAGGAAACATACAAATCTACATCTTGTATGTTCGTCCTTGAACAACACGAAATATCGATCGGGAAGGGCCCACAGACGTCTGAGTGAATTCGCTTACTGGGCTCCGTAGACTTTTCTCCGTAGACTTTTGCCAAAGATGTATCCTCCGCACAGCTCCACACTGTTTGAGGTCTTAATTCCTACCTCTTTCTCTATCAATCGTTTGACATGTTACTTGTCTTGTCGTCCCATATGCTCACGATACAGTTGCAGCGTATCTTTATGCTCAATAAGGTTGACTGAAACAACAGGGCGTATGGTTTTCCAGTCTATCTTGTACAAACTACCATACCTCTGTCTTTTTCCTGTTAAGACAACCTTGCCATTGACCTTTAAGGGACACGTCGTAACCTGCGATTCAATATGCTCATGGCATTTTTATCTTGTGCGCTCAGCACAGAAAACAGTTATTTGCTAATCTTAGGAACATGCCACACATTTCCTAGAGAGAGGATATCAATTTGTCCGCCAAAATTGGCTACTAAATGGACTGCGCCTTGTCCAACAGTCTTTATCACATTCCCGTCTGCCGTAGCTACTGTGTGACTTCCTCCAAAGAATTCAAAACCTTGAAAAAGATCTCCTCGCATCGTGTATAGCCCCGTTGTCTACATACTATTTATCAGTGCCAGAATCCGTCGAGTTCACTATCAGTAACACCATATTGGAACTTTGAGCTTTTTCCTCTTTCTTTTTGCTGGCTTTCGGGATATCCCTTTTCAAATGACCTGGTTCATTACAAATGAAACATTTGAACTTAGTCTTATTCCCCTAACAGCCTGTTTATTCGTCCTTGCATTAAGCGCAGCCGCACTAAACTCAGCTATTGCCGTCTTAGTGTTTAGTGCCTTCTCATGTGCACATAGCTGACCCGTGATATTGTCTACTGTTATCTCGTTCATCGGTATTAGAAGCTAACTCAACTTAAATGAAAAGTTTGTTTCTGATGTGAAGTGTCCAGGATCTTACATATTAGAAGAACTTCGGGCAGTTCCACGTTTTCTTCCTTTCACGACTCTTCCTTAAGACAGTGCCATAAGTTTTTAACTTTTGAGATGTGAGTTGCAATGTCATCTGATAACTCCCTTTGAAGTTTAAAGAAATCCAAGCTAAAATCGTAGAGTCGGCCCAAACTTCCTTAGGCGTAGACGATCTGATCACTTTGTCCATTGTTTCGTCCTTTACGTTTCCAGATATCAAGAGCAAGACTCTCTTACTTCGTTAACTCTCGCAGACTTTTGTTATACCTCTCCGCTTCTGTGTCACCACTTCCTTTTGCGGGTTTCGACGGATTTTGTATGTTTCCCTCCACAATATTCATGAGTCCCTCTGTACATCTTAATAACGATAGTATCCGGTACTTCCATGATACCCAATCGTGGCCATCAAGTCACGGAATTGGAATTTTGTGAAGCTCTATTTTTGTTTAACTTCTGGGCACTGGGCCCATAACCACTTGGCAGTGATAGTCGGCAGAAGTATGAAGACTTATGTTATTCAAATTAAGCTTTATTAAAACCACAAAAATCAAAAGATTTAGAAAACAAACATTATGAAATTTTCAATTTAAAATGACACAGAATAACATAGGCTTGTTGTCACTAGCAACCTAACCTTTTTTCTTCAATAGTTTATTTCAATCAGAAAAATCTTTTACTTAAAAAGTAAACACAAGTGCAGAAAGTTATGTCGGTATGAAAAACGTCATTTTTTATCGCAAAAATCCTTTATCGTCTCAAACTTTGGCATGACCTTTCGAGATGCTAATTTAGACTCTATGAATCCCTCACTTCTTGTCTTGTCGCATTCACTTAGAGCTGCTTCTGTCACAACTTTTACTGATCTTTTCACAGCCTGGGTGTGGCAAGGCAGTTTCATAAACTCCAAAACAACATCTCCTACATTTTCAAATAGATCTTGTAACTGTTCATCGGAAATATCCATGAGTATTGGGGATTCGTATTTGTTTTGTTGCCAGTCAACCAAGACTTTCAGTTCACTTTTAGCACCACAAACATGCGGGTGGATTTTTATTCACTTGACGAGCCTTTAAAATGCGTCTTGCGGTGAATTATAGAACTAGAGATCATAAGCACATCAGAGAATGATGCTGATGTTAATCTGTTATCATATTTAATAACAAGTTTTCTGGATGAGAAAGGTAACTTTTTTGAATTATAACAGGGTCCACTAGCGCCAACGACTCGTCGGATAAATATCTAGTGCTGTTAATGAGCTTCCATAAATGTCTTGAACCATCTTTGCAAGATTAATGTATTTTGATGGTAAACCAGACATTCGATTTTAGGATAAACGTTGCTAAAGTTACAAGATTTTGCTGTGTGTTATCCGTAGAAATACTCTTCGATATTTTTAAAATAATGTTTACCGTCTTGTCTTTCTTTCCATTGAAATATAAAGCTGTAATTTCTGTTACTCTTTGTTGTATTGATTTTTTCTCGCGTATTTTCTTTATTCTCCGTAGTTCAGTTTTTTTATCGATACTTAGTAGGGATGGGCATTTCGGCAGCTTGAACAGAACTTCGGCATTCGACCGAAATTCGGTGCAAAAAAAAAGTAACATACTCCCTTGCATTTTGACTGAAATCAATATCAATACAATAATAGTAAAATAAAATTAGGCCTTTTTTTCATTGTCATTTATTTTGAAATTTAATAAGTTATTCATTTTTGCCTAAACTAAACAAAATAAACTTGGTATTTTTAAATGCATAACTACTGCGTAATTTAAATGAGTAACTATAAATTAACAAAAAAAAACTTTTCTAGTTCGGCGGGGTGCCTCTATTCATTGCGACCATTTGTGTAAGTGCGTAAACAATTCATGATGTGTCGCTCTCGAGAAATCGCAGCGAAATAAAACCAAACTTCGGTTTTTATTTTAACCGAATGTTCGGCCGAAGTTCGTATTCGGTTAAAACAGCATTCGGCCCATCTCTAATACTTAGTACTACTGAGCTAGAGCCACCACGCCGCGGGTGCAAATACATGAAAATTTTACCCCGTACGAGTATATTGACAAATTCATTATTTCGGTCGAAATTACATAAATATCTATATCAATTTATAATTCGCATGGTTGATGGTTGGAATCGAACGCAACTTAAGGATTTATTTGAACAGAACCCATTTTAATTACACTGAAGAAAACAAGAAAATTCTGCAACAACATTGCTTGCAAATGTCGAAACGAGTTGAAAACCATCAGAAGAAAATGCGGGCTCCTCATCTTCATCCTCACTCGATGACTTGAATATGGATTTTGAAGACAATGATGGTGACCGTAATGAATAAATTTAAGAGAATGAGTTATCAGAAATACTACGACGTTAGTCGACTGCACCTCAAAATTGGGTCAGAGGTAGAACACAGCAAAGATGATAGCCGCCGCAGCTCGGCCTGTTACTCCGTATCTATCGCATACAATCGTCATACTATAAAGACTGGCTTGCGTGAGCTTTATTTTGAGCCACTGTGTCAGCAGCATCAAAAACATCTGTTACTGAGGAACAAGAAGGAAGGTTGAAATCGACGTGAGAACTAACTTTATCTTCTCTTCATCATCATCAACATTTATTTAGCCAATACGAATTAGAGGGAATTTCTTCAATTCGTGTAATTGAATTATGCCTGATTTCTTATTTTGGAGCACTTTATCTTCTATTCTGAAATTTTGTAGTCTGGATAAGATCCGTTCTTCCTAAAGCCATCAGACTGTTAGTGTATTGGTCCCTTAAAAGTTTTTGTTCCTTCTTTGGCGCTTTATTTTCTCTCAAACAGGTACAGCTTACAAATTATTTTCATTTACATGCAACTATCTAAAAAAAGCCTTCTACTTAATTTTTTGAACTCTTCTATTTTTTGCCCACGTCAAAAAAGTCTGAAGAAACAAAATTTTTTAAATTATTATTTTAAATTATTACACTTTGGTAAAACACGTTTTTGAGTGACAATCAGAATAGAAGACTTTATCCATAATTTTTTAATTTTCGTTTCAACTATATCGGCAAATTCCTAAAAGTAGGTATTTTTGTTGTGTCATTCTTTATTTTTATGTCATGCTCATCACATTTTCATACTTTTGCCAAATATCGGACATTTGAACTTTTGTCTCGTAGAAGTCATCTTAATACACTTCAAAAACGTAAATCAACAAGTACCCCTAAAAATAACGCGCGCGCGACATTTCACCTTGAGACAGTGAGTGAGTTGAAGTTGAAACAAAACACTGTAATTCGTAGTTCGGCGGCGCGTGCCTCTCCCCACTTCATCCCTCACTTTGCTGCTCTGTCACAGCGCCCAAATATACTACTTAGTAGTTCTTTTTCTGTGAGAACAGTAGACCTCCCGAGTATTTATAATGTAACCATTCAATGACCGACACTTTTCCTTTTCTCCTGGCTTAAGCAAAATCATTTCAGAGTTTTGAAAGAAGTCGAGCTAAGCAAACCAAACAAATAATCGCGAGTGAAATTAGATTATCCGCCACTCTCATGTCAGATTGTCAAAACCGTTAGTTTATAATCTAACGTTATTTTTCTCGGTAGTTTACAAACTATTTTATCGTACTGCTTACGATATGACGTATTAGTTTATAATACAACCGTTAAATTGTGGATGGTATAAAATTGAATTGCAAACGAAATATTAGGGCAAACACTGCGGTGGCTTAGGTGAAGACTAAAAGGGGCGAGCGCACCAAAGCCCCCGAATATTCTTCGTGTTAGGTTGACATGCAAGAACAAACGAAACGTAAATTCTAAGCCCTGATGGTATGGTTTAAAATTTGTCGATGGTTTACAAACTAACGCGTTGGTTTATAAACTAACGGTTTTGACAATGTTACGGTGACATATATATCACAGCGGAATCATAACCATTCCGCGATGCAGGATACACCCAACGCCATCTATTTATCATATAGGTAAACATTAAACCTAAGAAACTATCCAGGACATTAGACTCATGCACTGGCATATAAAAAATTAGAGTTGCAATTACGGAAAGTTTTAATTTTTCTTGGCTTTGTAGACTAAACACTACACCTGTTTCAAATTTCATGTTTGTAGGTCTGCTAGAAGTACATTGCTGATGATCGATGATGAGTCAGTCAGTGACAAAATGATGGAACTTTGAACGGCTGTCGTTTCCAATCTATTAGTTGGGAAATTTGGGAACTTGCCTACTTAAATTGACTAATAGACACATACAATTAAGGCATCTAGCTTTAACTACAACAGGGGCATCGAAAATACCCCAAAGTGCTTCCCCCTCCAACCCCTCTTTTCGGTTTTTATTTCGCAACATTTTATTTAGAATGACGTCATTAGTGTGTTTCTCAAATTTGATTGAACGGCGGCTCTGTGAAGCGGGTTGCTCCCCTCCCTCAAATATGGCGAGGGTGGTGATGGCTGGTGCACAAGTCATACTCGCGAACGGGTGCTGCTCGGGGGACTGGTCCAGTCTGGTTTATCATAAGTTATGTTCATTATAGCAGTCTTTGTTCTTATTTATATATTTTATTACATTGTTATTTTGAGACATCTTATTGGCACTTGTGGAAACGATGTTATGATATTGTCATTAGATTAGATAATTTTGATATCGTACAACGTGTAAAAAAAAATACGAAAATAAAAAAATTACATCCCAGTAGAGTTTTTTGGTGCTATCTTCTCTGACGGGCGTATTTCCGAAGCACTGGTAGAGTTTATGGAGTTTATTTTTCTTGTGCGAGATACAGCAATGAATCACCACTTGAAAGAGAAATTTCCTTTTTCAAACTCAAATCAGTTATGTACTCATTAGTTTAGTTCATCTTTGATTTATTTTTTATTTTTTTCCATGTAAATGAGACTTAAGTAAGTGTTTGACTTGTAAAAGTGCATTATTTTGCCTACTTGCGATAAATGATTTGATTTGATTTGAAATCCGTCGATAAATAATGCTACAGAAAACTCCTCCCCTTTTCCCCCCTATTTTCCCTCCAATCAACATTTCGAACAAATAATATCAACGAACTGGTGTGCCAGTTTTCGTCTAAATCGGAGCACAAACATCCGGACAAAAGCATTTTCGGCCAATCACGAAACTGGACGCTTCGCTCGCTCGTTCAATGAAAATGATTGATTGCAACAGCTAGTCAACTATATTTGAATATGTTTTTAACAATAGAAACCTATTATGATAAATTCTGTACTATTTTGTAGGCCACACAAATAGCCCCTAAACTATATTGTTATTTTTGTAAATTTTCGATGTCTTGGTCGGGGCTTTTACCCTTGTCTGATAATATTTATATTTTTAATGGAGGTAATTGATGGTAATTGGCTACTTAATACAACTATTCAAAATAAAAATTAGAAAAATAAAATTTTTTGTTCCGCCCTTATACACAGCGTGTAAATTCCATACGGGCAAATATTTCGTCCAGGCATAGTTCGTGCTCGTACAAATCTATGAGTTTTTTTTTATGGGGGCTGTAAAAAACGAGGTGTATTCGCAGCCGCTAACTACTAATGTTGACCAACTCAAGGTAAAGATTACGGAAGTGATCAGATAAGACGGTACAGTCTTATCTGATCACGGCAAATTTGGGGATTTGCCTACTTAAATTGTGGCCTATTATAAGTCACAGAAAATTAACGTATCTAGCTTTAACTGCAACATAGTTACAGGGGCGTCGAAAATACCCCATTCCTTTCTGTTTTTATTTCGCAACATCTTATGTAGAATGAAGTCCTTTAGTGTGTTTCTCAAATTTGATTGAAATCCATCGATAAATAATGCTACAGAAAACTTCTCCCCTTCTCCCCTCTATTTTCCTGCCAATCAAAAATTTTGATGAGATGTGTGATGGAGTTCACCAGTCGGCGTTGCAACGCCTGCTTCCAAGTGCACGGACAACACGTTTAAAACCAGTACCTCAGGCGAGTTCACCGCTGTGATCAGATAAGACTATACAGTCATTTTGTTATACTTAAGCGTAAGCGTTTTAAAATTAGGTTGATACTGAGTTACTTTCAAACATACAATAAGATACATAATTTATTGATATTTTGGGTTTTATTTGTGAGGGACGGATCTGAGATGTTAATAAAAAGACGTCATGCATTTGACAGCTTGACGTTAGGTAGGTAATCACTCACCCACTTCGCTCACCCCCTTCATCCTTCACCTAAGCTAACACAGTGTTTGACCCTGATATTAGCTGTGCAAATCGGTATTAATCATATTCACCACGGAAGTGTGGTGATTATCTATAATAACCAGTTAATGTGAAAAATCTTGTATTAATTACTTTAAACATCGATATTGGTAAGTATGAATAATAGCCGGTTAGTGTGCACAATAACTGAATCATTATCTTGACCGTAGCATATATACCACCCACAAGATAAACATTATTTCGTGCGGTTATTTATTATTTCTAATTCATCATCATTATTCAGCATACATTGCGAAATTTATTTAATTATTCGCTGGTAAACCACAGCACACCAGTTAATTCCTACTTAATGCGATTTAGAGATGCAGTTTCCGACAAGTTTCTTTGGCTCTGAGCGAGCTGTCACCCGTCTCTCTCGAGGTCACTCCACCTGACCCTATCGAGAAAGAGAGGTATCAGCTCGCTCTGCGCCCAAAAAACAAGCGATGAAATATCAAATAGTACGTTATAAAACGAAAGTGTTTTTTTATAATAATGCTAACGAAGTTGATGGGCTGCTTCCTGTTGAAATACTAGCTGTACGCAAATTTGTGCCTGTGCCTTCTTGTATGGTAAATGTGACGATATGTTTTGTTTAATCATGGTACAATCAATACTAGTTTTTACTATAGTGATACAATATCAGATTTTAATTATTGGAATAATTCCAAATCAACGAATTGAAAAGTTCAGACCGAGGCCATACCGCAGCAAAACCGGTCAAGTACGAGTTTCATTCGCGCGCCGCAGGTTCCGTTCGAACCATTATCTTTGAAAATAGGAAAATAAATCTATAACCAAATAATAAATGCCCTTTATAAACCTTACAATTTGCTTTTTGACTTATTTTACTTGGTATTCGTTGGCTTGTTCTTATTTAATACTAATTTTGAGTGCATTGTTTATCGTAAGCTCCAAGGGGCCGGAAATGAAGCTCCAAGGGATCAGAAGCTTTGTACGTATTTAATATTAAATTTAACTTGATACAACCACGCAAACCGGACCAGATCCTCCATTGAATTCGGATCCCTAATAAAAAGTCTACTCCGGAGGAAATGAAGCTTCGAACATCAAAAAATAAAACGAGTTGGCAACAAATAAAAGAACCGGAGCGTACCTCGAAAGGTACAGTCATGAACAGTGGGTGTAGTAAAATAATTAGGGCTATTGTTTAAGGGTCGGCAGAGCAAAATGAAGGCGATAAAACCATGTGAACGGGCGAGATAGAAATTTAATGAAATTAAATCTGGCAAGAGCAAGTCGGACTTACACTCTAACGGTAGCGTATCATCGTACAGTCAGCATCAGATATATGTAGCAGGTTGTCTTAAAAAATCTGAAATATCTATACAGCCAAAGTATGAAAATTATGTCAACACCCTCAGAGTACTTGGATGTTGACATAATTTTGACACGTTGGCTGTGTAGATATTTCTGATTTTTTAAGATGTGTAGAACTTTTTGAGTAGCTAACTTGCTGACTGTACAAGAAAAAACGCAAAAATCTCGTTTCTTGTATGAGTGGGGAACCCCCTTTTTAAATGCGTGTAGTTCATAATTTTTGCTATAGCGGCAACGGAAATAGCCACTCTGTGAAAAAGGTAGAAATTCTGTGAAAAAATCAACTTACTACCTATTACGGTTCATGAGATACAGCCCGCTCACGGACAGGCAAGACAGACGGATAGACAGATGGACGAACGGACAGCGGAGGCAGTTATAGGGACCCGTTTGACACTCTTCAGGAACGAAACCCGAAAAACAAAGGTAGTACCTGTCATGCTCGATATAGAGTGCTGACAAAGTCCCGTACTTAGCTCTATTATCTACATACATCTAGATTCTTTAGCGATCACTGCAATCGTAAATTTATGTTTTGAAGCATTCGCTTGCTTCAATGTGCAGTTTGACCAATCTAAAAGCATTTATTTCATAAAATCTGTCATTTAATGCGACTGTAGTTTAAATTTAAAATAAATCGGGACATGTCAAAAGGCTGTTGACATATTCCTTTAAAATTTTATTAAGATCAAAGTTACCCTTTCTGCAAAATAGTGTTATAGGAACCGTAAATTTGATCGCGATTGTACGTAAGAGTTAATAAGCCATCTAACAGAGCGTTCGGCCCCTAATCTTACAAAAGAATATTAGGTTAGTAAGTAAATTAGTTACCTATGTCGCAGAATAATTTAAAGAACACACAACGTTTTATTCGGGTATTTAAAAAAAATACTTTCTTTATTTTCATGTCTCATCTCTACATACTGTGGGAGAAGGAGGGCGAAGAAACTCCCACGGATTGATTTTTTAAATATAGTTTTTGTTTAACTAGTACAATATTAAATATTTTAAATAATATGCAGGAATAAATTATCAGAAAATTTATGAGAAAATTCTGTTTTGAGTTAGATTAATGAAATCTTGATAATTGTAATATCCCTTTTTAGATAAAGTGGTTATAACATGGTTTTTAAATAGCTCATATGGCAATTTAAAGGTCTCCAGAGGTATCCTGTTGTGGTAGAGAATGCATTGACATATCTAACTTTCGTGGGTCACAGTGCGAATTTGATACACTTATTTTACCAATGTAGATTAAAGGCAATAATTGAGATCATCAAAATCTTTCTGTTTTTCAATCTTGAAGACCAGTGAAGTATCCTTAGCAATAGCAAACAACACCAAATCAGTCAGTTTCTCCACCATACACGGCAGATCGTTTATAAATACCAGGGATAAAAAGGCCTAATATAGAACCCAGTGAAACGCCGATTTTTTATCCGATCCATCATATTTAACGCCCTTGATTTCTGTCTTTTGAATTATATTGCTTAAATATGATCTTAAGCATTTCATCATACTCAGCCCTCATCGACCCACTGCTGGGCATAGGCCTCTTCTCTAAAGCGCCAATCTCCGGTCCTGTGCCAATCGCACCCAGTGGGATCCCGACGACCTGATGATATCGTAGGACCATCGGGCAGTGTTGCCACCCTCTGGTTTTGATTTTCCCCGGACTTCTCGTGAATTTTCCCTAAATTAGGCACTTCTCAAAAAAATATACCCTAATAATTTATTCTAAAAATATAACACAATTTGAGGAGAATTACACACTATATTATTTCATGGAATGCGTTCATTGTTTGGGTTTCCATTTCTTCCAACTGTTCAGTGTTTTGTTTCTTAAAATCATACATCGAGAATAGCACATCACCACACAAAGTTATGTTCGGAAACACGCAGTCACGGATTATTATTTTTTGCGAACTGAAAATCAAAACATTCTCTAAAGAATCCCCCACATATTTTTTTACCCTCAATATTCCCCTAAATAATTTTATACCCTAAAAAATCCCCTAAACCTTCAAAAATCCCCTAAATCTAGGGGAAAATACTCTAAGGTGGGGACAGTGCCAACGGGCTGGTGGTCTGCCCACTGGCATTGTCGCTCCCCGTGGCCACCACTCTGTGACTTCTATGGTCCATCGTCCGTCTTCCCGTCTAGCTAAGAGTCCCGCCTATCTCCACTTCAATCTCGTTATCCGTTTGCCTACATATGCGACCTTCGTTTTCCGTCGAATTTCGAAGTTTGGCACACGGTCAACGAGAGAGGTACCCAACATGGAACGCTCCATCGTTCTTTGTGCTACTTTTATAGTAGCACATCATGCATTTACTTAGCAGGAAATATTTAAAATTAAATATTGACAACATGACTAGCGGACTACTACGTATTCTAATAGACTTATCAAATAATCAATTAATTTGCAGTAGTCTGCAAATGTTGCCATCATTTATTTTCTAGCATTTTCTGCCAAGTTATAAATTGCCTCGGTGTGGCATCAAAAGTTTGCCATTAGTTAATCTGTCAATCGAAATCCTAGACAACGATTGGGAATAGGTAAAAAGTGTATATTATCAAAGTTGTAGAAAGTTTTATCAGCTATCGTTATGTATTACTTTAAAATTTCCTATGACCCATCGATTTTGAGATGTAAGCAAAAAAAAAAACGGTACCTTCTTTGTGCCCCCTCCCCCAGGGCTCACCTTAGAGGGGATAGTATGTTTGTCTCCTAACTACTCAAAAAAAAGGTCCGAAGTAAAATTTTCTGCTTTTGACTTCGATATAGGGCCCTCTTTTAACCCTTGGGTTAAAATTTTGTATACTTATGACCGGAAAGGGGGCACTTATTTCCTAAGCTATCACCGTTATAAAAAAAAATGATGTCATATTCGTCTGGTCTGTCTACGTCCATGACTTTGCCATTTCCGAATGAACAAATCCACTTTGCCTGCGACACCCTCATGAGGCATCAAGTTTGAATCGAGTATTGTATTGAGCTGTCTATTTTATTTCGGTCTGTTGCACAATGAAAGGATCTTTAGCACCGTCTGACAACACAATGGGATAGAAGTGGCAGGATTGGATACAATAAAGTAGATAATAGATGAAGCACTCCACAAGAACGGCGGCGGCGTGAAACGAATTCATTTGATTTGTGTGCCCAAGGATATACCATGCTAAGTACAGTTGAGATCTCGTCCAGCCAGTTAGGTACCTGTTGTTCCGATTCGACCTGATATGACTTTACCGAAAAACCATCGCAATGCAGCTGAAGTATTTTGGATATATACAACCAAACATGTTTTCCCCCAGACATATTTTGATACTAGCTTAGGGACAATTCACGCCTTGTTTCTGTCAAATTAATATTCAACAATGGGAAACTATCGCTTTCCACAATTTACAGCCAATTCAAGTAAAGTATTCAAAATATTTTTTTCTTATACTCACGTATTCTGCCCATCCGAGTGTGACCCTGTCGGCGGTGGCCACCGGTTCAGCTGCGCTCGCCACACCAGCTGCCCAAACGTCATGCGAAACTGCCGAGACATGGAACAGTACAGCACGAAGTTTATAGCCCCATTCAGCAGAGCCAGAGCGTCCATCAGCTCTCCAAACAGATTATAACACCTCTTGAAAAAACACCTTCCGAAAAGACCGCTTAGTAACCCCAAAATCCCTTGAGGTAACTCTGTAGCCAGGAACAAAAGAAGAACGGCAACTAACATCTTTGTTGTTCGGTCAGTTCTTCTATCAGCTTTGTATTGCCTATTGTTCTTATTCGTCGGACAAGCGTTGTAGACTCGTATTCTCTTCTGGTGCTGGTTGGCGCTGTAGACTTCCCTGATCAACCAGATGCTGATGACCGTGAGGATGCAGCAGGGAAGCAGCTTGATGAGGACAGCATGCGCCCAGAAGTTGATCTGATATATTTGGCCTTCGTCGTCGGAGTCGACATGGTAAAGGATCATGGGTTTTGGCACGCCTGGATCTAGGACTATTTTTGTGTGGATGTCGAACACCTGAAGAGGGAAATAAGATTGTTCAATAAAAGAGACAATAAGGTAACTAAAATCATTTGATAACATTAATTGGCAAATATACAATAATAGCTAACAGTGTTTGAAACTCAGCTCTAGAATCTTAAGCTAATTTAACAACTAAGTGAAGCGAAAAGTAGTTTACAGTTAAGCAATTCCTTTTCATCAGATACAAAACTTTTCGGGAAAAAGTTATAATAGAAAAGAAAACTGAATTATGCTCGGAAGTAAAAAATAGGTATTCTGAGTATTGCAGAGGGTTTCGTTCAAAATAAATATTCATTTGGCCTCTTTCACCCTGGAGTGTAACGAGAAGTAGGAACTTAGACGAGGCATATACATTTCTTCTGGCCAAACACTAGGATACCCTGTGTCCTTGGAACGAAACAGCGAGATCACAAACATGTAAACATCCACGGGTTTTTGTTTTTTTTTTCATTCTCCCCAGACGGGATCCGAACCCCGGAACTCTCGCTTGGGCAGCACAGCCACGATCCTAACAACACAGAGATCGTCACCTAAACATTACTTTTTAGGGTTCCGTATATAGGGTTATGTCTGTGAAGACAAATTTGAATCGGGGACGTGTAGATAGAAACTGAAATGAATATCAAATCAAGGTAACTTCAACGCTTTGAGGATATACGGCAAAAATAAAGCCACCTCGCAAAAAAAGCTCACAGAATACTTTCTGTTGTATAGGATAATGTTACACCATAAACATAATAATAAACCTTGCATACTTGTAAAAATTTGCATTTCAAATATGTTGTATTTAAGTAATTGGTTATTTTTACAAAAATGATGTGAATGTGACGTTTTGAACGTGATGTCACGTTAGTTTTCTTTCTACGGTAGTTTCGGCATGAAATACATATTTAACCGATTTAACCGCACAAAAGGCACAGTAGCGCGAATTTAAGCATGTACTTAGCCGGTTCTCTACACATCTACCAGTAAGTAGATTTTTGTTGCGGCCGGTTCGTGGACATGCCTTCATAAGGGTCAAATGGCGTAAAGAGCTGGCTTTTGGCTGCAGGGGCTTATGCGAATAACGGGACACGGATGTTTGAGTGGTTAGGCAGTTGATGCTAAATTACGCGGAAAGACAAGATTGGGTCTTAGCTGGTTGACCTTTCTTATTTACGATGTTCCGTTGCCTTTATAACATAAACTATAAAGTATCAAAAGTAACAGTGGTAGCCTCTTTGATTTGTTAGTATATTTTCAGTTAGTTAGTTAAACACAGAAACTTTGATCAAATGAGTGTATGAATTTACGCGAATATGACAATTACAACTCACGAAAAATCACGATAAAAATAAGTGCTTTTGATAAATTAAGCGAAATATATATATTAAAGAACGCTTTGTAGAAATACGCGATGTGAAAAAATGCGAATATGAAATTTTAGGAATTTTTAAAAACGCGATGACAAAATTTGCTACAATAAAAAAATTCTTTAGTGAAAATCGCTTCCTTTCACTATGGAATGGTAAATTACTTTCCGCATTCTAAGTTTTTTGAGTTATTTTTTCTCTTGCTAAAAACACATGTTGTATAGTAATGTAAAGTAAAGTTACTGGATTTAAAAGGTAATTACTACATTATACTTCAATATTTTTTCTTCAGATCTAAACGGAGCTAAAATTTCACTTTGGAGTTCAATGTTGAAAAAAAAACACATCACGCCTTTTTCGAGTCGGGGCGGCAGAGGCACAATTTTGCCCACGTTCAGCCAGTAGCTTTACTGGCTGACCGTGGGCAAATTGTGCCATTTAACTGAAAAAAAAAAAAAAAGAAAAAACAGATCTTGGATGTTTAGATAAATATAACGTCGCTGTTTCTGGTTCTCACGGTACATAGTATAGTAGTATGGGGCCAGAAGCAATGTATGTGCCTGTATGTAGATGTTTACGTTGCTAGGGCAGGCAAAGGAATAGAATATTCCACGAGCGCGGAAAACGAATATAAATAAATAGCTATTGAGAAGTCAACATACGTGACTCCCACTCAATCCCAACACGCGGGGGTAGTAAGAGCAGGCCCTATTATCTATCTCTGACTTTTATGAATTACAATCGCTAACATGAATTCTGACTAACTAGAACACGATTATTTTTTTGATTTTAAACTAGCTGCCTATTGTGGACTTTAGGATTGGTTTATTTTTTGCAGTTTGCCAAAGCAGACCTACTCAGCGCACGCCAAATATCTACAAAACTGCTATACACATGCACCACAGCACAATTCGTAGCAAAAACTACGAAGAACTGCTAAAGAAAAGGATCTTCCGTGTTCCGATAACTGCAGTAAAAACTGCATTTGACCACCGCTTCCAGGGTTCTGGAGCATTGTGACATCAACCACAGTAAATATCACCTCTTGCCATACGCCAATCATACATTAAAAACTCTTATAATAATTTATTTACTGTGGTTGATTACACCAACCACAATAAATATCACCTCTTGCCATACGCCAATTATAGTATATTAAAAACTCTTATAATATTGTCAAAGATCTAGCTCCTCACGACACAGGTCTGACCTAGTGTGAGGGCTGCTGGCAATTTTAATTATGTACATGATTCACAATCAGCAAGAGCTACCATAATGTTTAATCAAAAGCGAATCTGTAAACCTGTAAATGTAGGGCGCCAACGCTCCCAGAACGGACGTGTTCTGATTGTTACTCAGGTTTAAAATAGTAAACAGTGTAAATTACTGTGTTTTGTCAAGTGAAAGTTATACCTGTAGAAAAAAACAATTGTATTTTACAATATATTAAAGCTGATTTTAATTATGTGGCGGACAATAGCCAAGATTTCAGTGATCTGATCCGAGAAGAAAATAGCCGACTCCGCCTGAATCTCGAGGCAGCAAACAAAGAAGTTGACAGTCTCAATTTGGAAGTTAGTTATCTAAAAAAAAACATTAGCAGAATACAAGAAAAAGATCGAAATGTTCAAGGCGGTGGGTTTTGGTGATCCAGCGCCATCCATACACGTCATCCCCAAAATTCTACTCTCCACAATATCGAAAAATTTGTATCAAACCCAGTCTGATCCAAATAGGGTATCCACGTAAGTCACCAAGAGAACTCACAAGCAAAGAAGAATCCGCAGAAGAATGCACACGCACAAAACCTTCAACAAAAGGAGCGAGCCTTCAACAAAATATAAGACATAGCAAATTAAATCCAAGATGAAGTGATAAAAAAATAAAAAAACGGTCAAGTGCGAGTCTAAATCGCGCACGAAGGGTTCCGTACCACCGTTCAATGGAAGCGATGGTGTGGAGTGAAAAGTGTGGATTTTACACAGCAAAATATTGTTTAGAAAGTTATTGGTGCGGTTACTTTCACACTCCATGTACGTAACCAGGTGCATCCATAAGTTTGTATGTGGTATTGAAAGAATTGAGTATGGGAGCCCCCTTAAATATTTCTTTTATCCTGTTTTTAGTATTTGTTGTTATAGCGGCAACAGAAATACATAATCTGTGAAAATTTCAACTCTCTAGCTAGCTAGGTTCTTGAGATACAGCCTGGTGACAGACGGACGGACAGCGAAGTCTTAGTAATAGGGTTCCGTTCTTACCCGTTGGGTACGGAACCCTAAAAAGTAGAATCTGGCAGTCTCCTAACAAAAATAGGATTGTGACAGGGCAATATATTTGGCGGGTACTTCTCATCCACGCTCAAATTTGATGGTCACACAGTTATATTTTCTAAACGGTATAAGTTAAAAACAAAAAATTGGTTCGAGAGATGGAACATTTATAAAGCTAGATAATATGAAGTCGTATTAGAAGTAAATACTAGTGGGCCTGTGGGCAGTAGACCTCGCTAACAGGCGGGACTGTGAACCAATTAATAGGTAAGTATTTTAGATTCAATCAAAATCAGGTAGTAAAGTAGCCGCACCAATAACTTTGTAAACTACATTTTGCGATTTAAAATGCAATCTATTGACTTTTCACGAAAATAGTTATAGTCTATTTCACTCACTCTCATGGTCTGTATAGCCTCTTTACTAATCCGTCTCCTACTTCGAGGAGTCCAAGCTTGGTATGTTTTGAAAGTATTGCTTAGATTTTTAGAAAACAGGCGGCCGAAAGGTAATTTTGTAGTATATTTTTAGAACTGGCTCATAAAGCCCTTTAATTTGATAGTCCACACGATAGGTTACAGAAAAAAAAAAACATTCAAAAGATTAATGACGTCATAACTCCCCCCTCAAGGGATAAATCGAGAAAAGCTCTCGACAAAAAAAACTTTTAATTCAAGGAACACGTGTGCCAAGTTTTGTGAGGATCACTTGAAAACTGTGGCCCCTAGACCGGAACTGACAGACACAAGACATAGAGACAGACGAAAGCAAAATCGGCCTCCTATCTTGTCGAAATGGAGCCCTCCGCTCGCTTCGCTCGCTCGGTCTTTTAATACTATAAATTATCCTGAACGGTCGAAAATGGGACTTTTTTACGCATTCTCATCGTGTCACGCTTGACGTGGCTCTAAAAGACTTGATCACTGCATCACCAAATTTCGGTATATTTGTACGTAACATAAACTAAACTCATAGTAATATAATACATTTTACAGAAAATACTAAATATTTAAATACTATTTATCATAATTTTGAATTGAAAACAAAATATGTATCGGTCGGACGATCTAAGTAATTTTAGATTGGCGTTTTAAAAGGCTTACTGTTGAGGACAACAGCAGCAACTAATCATAAGCTTCTAATCGGTCGAACGTCATTCGCGTTCCGGTATCGTAGAAGTGAGATGTGAGGCTCATTCACCCCGTGGGAACAAAATATCGGTAAGTTACTATTTATTCATAAGTGTACAGCCTGTCGATTCTATAAAATCGATCACTTCACTTCACCCTCACTTCACTTTACTTTGCGTATATACTAATGCTACCCTTGCGAGCGTGGCAGCAAATTGAACTAAATTTTGACAGATAAAGTATGAGATGAAGCGAAGTGAAGGTGAAGATCACTTCGATCGGATTTTATGGAACGACAGGCTGATCAGATCATTTGCGTGGACAAGGTTTTTGTTCATTGTATATCAGCAATTGAAGTCAAAGTGCGTTTATCAAAACACTAAATTGATTGAGATATTTATGTAGTAATTGATTTATAACGTTACTTTCACAATTTGCCAGAATTATAAAAACCGGCCAAGTGCGAGCGGACTGGCGCACGAAGGGTTCCGTACCACCGTACAGTGGTAGGGATGGTGTGGAGTGAATAGTTTGTTTTTTACATAGCAAAATGTTGTTTACAAAGTAATTGGTGCGGCTACTTTCAAACTCCATGTATGTAACCAGGTGCATTCAAAAGTTTGTATATGGTATTAAAATAATTGTTGTATGGGAGCCCCCTTAAATATTTATTTTATTTTGTTTTTTTTTTGTATTTGTTGTTATAATGGCAACAGAAATACATCATCTGTGTCTAACTAACACGGTTCATGAGATACAGTCACAGACGGACATACTCTACGCCTACCCTTCAACTACCCTCCACCTAGGCTACACCTAAGTAAGAAACCAAACACCTGGATACGCTGCCAACCTTGCTGTATAGTTTTATGTTTTTTTCAGGTCTTCATAATGCCACAAACGGCTACAGAACGCCGAGAAAAGAAAGAAAAAAACAAATAAAAAGAGAAAAGAAAAGATAATATCAAACCCTGAGATTCACAACGCTGTCAAATCAAAAGCAATATCGTTATCAAAGATGTAAAGCCAAGAGTCATTCTATCAGCCAGTGAAATGAACTTGCAACAAAAAAGAGTTACACAGAAACGAGAACGACTGAAGGGTAAACAGTACTGCGAAACAAAGATACGGTTGGCAAATAGCGCTCTTAAAGAAAATCTTATAATTTGCGAAGATAATCCTCCTACTGTTAACGATCCGTTTTTTTCCCCGCCTACCTAAATTTTCTTTTCTCTTTCTGCACTTTGATGCTACTACCAGATCCTTCAAAAAAATCCGTCGATTCCTATAACTACCATTGTCAAATTGTCAAATATTTTGTTAAGTTGCAGCAACACAACACCGAATAGTTATTTTATAAACAGTGCTTCTACTTCAGCACCATTGCTGGCTAAAAAACAATGTTCACGAGCTTGGGTTGATGACGGCTCCCGGATAACATCTCAGTCGACGAACTCTATGTTGAGTTATACAGGGTGGAATTTTGTGACACCACCTGGAGGGTAAGTACTCTAAATAATGGAGGTAGCATATTTCCCTATAAGGAAACATTCCTTTATTTTTGAAAAGAAACAAAACTGCATTCAAAGATTTTGAAAAATACGCTTGCCACAACCAGGAATCGAACCGGCTAAAATTCGAAAAAACATTATCCTGTTCTTTTATGGCGTCAATCGACAGGGTCAATCATAAGGATTACATCTCTCTAACAAACATAGTAAATTAAATAAAAGGAAAACATGAAACCTTAAAACTTTTTACGATTTCATGTTTGTTTTCATACAGAAGAACGTTTCCTTCTAAATTTTTCAGAGATTTTTAAGCTTAGGCTAAGTTGTTCATCTCCAAAGACTGATTGTCGTGATATTACTTTAATTACTTAATTTAATTTACGTACTTTAATTAATCTTAATAGTCATACATAAGTATAGATAGATTTACATCATTTCTGTTTGATATTACTGTGTAAAGTATGTGATTACAGGTGATAACATTTCTTAGATCTTTTAGGGTAAAAATATACCTACTTCGAATTATAAACCACATTAAAGTTCCTATTTGTTACTTACATTAATAAAATGATATTACAAACTTTTCACCTAAAATTGTGTAGTTTGAATTATTATTTAAGAACATCTTTGCCAGAGGCAATTATGAGGGGAGAGACATCTTCGGGAGTAAAGTAAAAGGCTTGAGATGCGCGCAAATACGAGACTAGACTAGACTAATTTATTATAGGATATACTAAGCTTATATACAACTTACTACAAAACTACGTGATGAATATAAATATACCTTATCTGTGACGGTCGTCAACTTATCTTAACAATACGTGGAAATAGATATTTCCGCATATCTGTGGCGGGCGTATGTGCCGGGCGGGCGTATGTAACATCATTCGTATGATGACCGATTCTAGAACTAAACTATGTCATGTATATAATGAACACTTTAACTCGGAAATAGTTCTTAGATATTGATAAAATAATAGCCGTAAAATTACTGGGTCACCTCCGTGGATCATCGCGTCACTTTCGTTGATCTAAAAATTAAAAACGTTATATCTTCCAAACAAGACTTACAATTTAATTGTTTGACGTATGAATTTACTTTTCCTATTTAGCAATTAATGTTTGTTTACAAAAATAGTTCAAATTATCAGAAATTAATATTTGCCACGAAGGTGACGACGAGAATGGTCAAAATGAGAATTCCGCTTTTAATAAAAAACGAAATTGTAATTTTTGCAAACGACGTCTCTGTGTTTTTAAAATTTGAACGAAGTGAATGCGAAGATTTAGCCAAATAAATTACTTAACGATTAGCGTTGTTGTAGACTGGTTTAACACCTTAAACCTGAGCACAAACGTAAGCAAAACCAAACTCATGTGTTTTAAAAATTACAATACCTACTTATTTACCATCACACGTTTAAATTCAAGTAAATGGCAAGGAAATTGAGTCTGTCCCGCATGCGAAATTCTTGGGAATCTATACAGACTGTAACCTAAATTGGAAACGAAATGTTGAAGTTTTTGAAGGTAGACTCAGTAGTTTCTGCTACGCATTGCGGTTTTTGCGGAGGATATCGACAAAAACCGCTGGTCTACAGGCTTAGGTTGCGTTCTTTCACTGGGGGGTGCCGATATTAAAAGATTTTCATATACAAAAAAGGGCCCTTCGTATTCTTGAGGACCTTAAGTACAGTATGGATTCGTGTCGCTGTTATTTTAAAACCTCAACATTCATACCATTATAGCACTCTACATAATAAAATTATGCATGTCGGTTATGCGCTACCCTCAAACATTTCTTCAGAGGCTGCCTGTTATAAGTGAAAGACTGAATAATATAAAAAACTGAACTTAGAAGTCCCAATGAGTAGATCAGTGTCACACAGTACAAAGGTGACCGCAATGAAAGTGTATAATAAGCTGCCCAAAGACATCAAAGCTTTATCTGGATTTTTTTTTTTAATGAACTTAATAAATATCTGTTAGAAATGTCTCCATATCCAACTTATATAACGATGTAAAAAAAAACCACAGCATTAAATTTATATTATTAGGTGCTTACCTATGAAATCAGTGTTTTGTATGGAGAAAGTGAAGGAAACTACATTTTCAGTATATTTTTTTTTTTATTATTTTAGGAATGACAAATCCTAATTTTATAAAACTTTGTGTATGAAAAACACAAAATTTTGCTCATAGCAAATTTGATTTAGTTTTTGAAAAGTGTCAGCTGTAAAAATATTATGAGTCGTATCATCAAAATGGCTGACATTTAGGGTGAACTGATTTTGAATATAAAATTTTAGCAAACTGAAAATTAAAAGAAAAATAAACTTTTAAACAATGACAAAATAATGGAAATATGTAGATATTGAATTACGAATTATGAGCTCCTGAATCTGTAAGAAAATTTCGCCAATTTCATAGGTAAGCACCATATTTAGGAGTTTATAATTGAAAGATTCTTGTATAACTTTGTTTTTTAGAACTTTTTGAAATTGTACTATTATTTATTTTAATTTTGTTTCGTATGTGTCATGTATTGTATTTTTTAATTAGCAGCTATACCTATATGGGGTAAAAAAACACTGATACATTACTTATTCTGGGATCTATATAATGTGTAAATTATGGCAATAAATAATATATGAAAAATATGAAAAATAAAACTTTTTGTTGAATAAGTTATTCTATTCCGTTCTATTTTATTGATTCATCAATTTAAATTGTACGGCGATTGAAATTCCCATATTTCAGAGGTACATTAGGCTACAGCAGCTTGATTCCCTCTGCCTGGATGCGTCTACCAGCCTTCAAATTAAGATTTGGAACGATGGTGGACGCCTTCATTATGATTACGATTACGACTGTTATTTGAAGGATCCTAATGAACTCTATTGAACAGGGTTCTTTCATTTTGTATGGAGAAATGAAAATTATATCCATTGATAGAGTAAATTATTGAAACACATGTGTGTAATTATGAATTTCTAAAACGATATCTTTGCGAGTTCAAATTACCAAAAAAGTTGTTTTACCGCCCTTTGAAGTCAGATTTCTCGCATCATCATCATAAAATAATAACTCCTACTATTCAAGTATATTTAAAATTGAAAGATTCATAATATGATCCTCGTCCAATATAAGATAAATGCAAATAAAGAAGAAAGAAGTATCATTAGCATATAAGGTACGGATTAATCAGCCGTAATTTACATTTCGGCAAATATAATTTACTTTATCGTTTTATAAATATATAATTACACAAATTTGTTTGTAAAAAAATAGTCTATCGATTGACACCCGTTTCATCAATGGCCGCAGAAATCATGATTTTTCGACTTTGTTGTTTGTAAGTTTGCAAAAAATTTTACATGCCCTTTAAGCCTTAACATTTCGAGGTAACCATCAATTTCCAAGTCGCAATACGTATCAGATAAAGAGAATTGAGCTACATAAACCTTATTATGTATCTCAGACATCTATGAATTTAAATTGGCAAAACGAGCATTCAGAATACGATAATTGGACACCAGACGTCTTTTATTGCGAATTTGTCTACAACTCGCTAGAGGTTTATTATGAGAATGCCACGTAAGTCAATATGTGCAACAGCCTGTAAAATGGAAAATCTGACAAGATTTAGCCCATCGCACTGACTGAACAAAGCCACTGGTCCCCTCAAGCTCAAGCTGTTGAGAAATGTACGGAAGAAGACTCAGCTGGTGACATCTTCTAGGGGTTGTTTGGGGCGTTATTTGGACATCACTCAGAGCAATTTCTATAAATCCCTCCCCAGATCAGAACTAAGACGATTTGCCTTGAAATACTTACCATGTATGTAGGTATACACAGTATGGGCGGCAGTAGGAAACTGCACAGTATTGCTGTACTGCATCTTCGCTCTGTGCAGAGGATGTGGTTTCTATCTGAGTACCTGCAGAGGTAAATATAACAATTCATATCCAGTCACATAAGTTGTTTCTGCCCTCGAGCATAGGTACTTGTTTTGATTATATTTTTCAACACACTTGCTTGTAAAGTAACTCTTCCTGAAGACGCGTTAACGTTTCTATGAGCTAATTACGCATTAGTGCTTTTAACTTTACATTACCTCACTAGGGTGGTAAAATGTACCTTATATATTTCTTCGGTTATTTTTGTGAATATTTTAGATTCCGTACATAAAATGATAATTAAATCATTATATTTACTTACTTTACAGTTATTTTTGTGAATATTTTAGATTCCGTACATAAAATGATATTTAAATCATCATATTTACTTCATTATTTCATCAGTTTTTTTACTAAATATTAATCTTAATTTAGGTATTCAAACTTTATTTAGCGGTCTTCTAACTGCCTTTATTTACTCCTGCACGTGCAGTGTTGGCGCAGGGCGCAGAAAAAATGCGCCATTTTCCATTAATATTTGTTGACGTTTTTGTTGTGAAATTATGAAAAGTTTTTTTTTCCTCGCAAGTGGTAATGACCACTTGCGAGGGAAAAAAAACACTCGGCTTACTTTTTGCGCTCGTCTAGTGGCTCGCGCAAATAATACCACCTCGTGCATAATGGCCAACATTGCACACTAGTATCATAATGTAAATACTAAGTCTATACTTGCATCTTGTGGCTTATACAAGAACACCTTCATTATTTCGATTAATACAACCCGGAGCCGGTGTATTCCACAGACTACGCCACGTTCAATCATGAAATCTAAAACTGTAAATGTTCCCATATGTGTTCCATGCACTCTACCATGCGGGAGGTCCCGGATTCGATCCCCGGCTGGGGATTCAGAACAATAAATCACCAGGTCTTGGATGTTTATACTGTGTGATGTCGCTGTTTCTGGTTCCCACGACATAGGGTATCCTAGTGTGGGTTCAGAAGCAATGTATGTCCCTGTATATAAACATTGATGTTAATAGTGCTGATAAGAAGTCTATCAGACATTCTATCATTCTAAGTTGCAGTCAAATCGATTCAGTAGTTAGCGTATCTGAGTTTATTATTATTACTGATTAGGAAATAGCTCACTTTATAGCGACATATCTCCAAACAGCTAATGATAGCGTAAGACAAATGGACGCTGTGTGGAAGATCTGAGCGAAATGCATGTGGAAGAGCAGGTATGCCGCCCAACGATAGGGCATCTCTCTCTGGCCTGGCAGGATCTGTCGGGATAAGGGAGAATGGTGGTATTAAAAGTGTAACATGAATAGAAATGGTAGAAAGATGTAACAAAATTCGCAGGTTGTTATACCATTCTGAACATATTTGGATTAGTGAAATATAAAGATTTTCTAGTCAAATTGGCATCACAGTGAAAGTTGGGCAGGACGGTGTCCCTTACAACATGTTTACGATTACTTAATACTACTTCCATCCACCTTCAGTTATCCTCGCTCACTGCTTCACTCATCCATGTGCTGTTTTGCATGGGGTTTGTTTTTCAGTACTTATAAACATAATTTAGGAACATCCGGGAAAATCTTCCTCCTCTGAAAGTCCGGTAAATAGGTTGACCTTTACTTTAGTATCAATTCAAGATTTGAGGCAATAACAATTTAATATAATTAGGGCCTATCTCGTCAATAGTTAAAGGGGCCTATCTCTTCAATTCAGACTGAGCGGAGCTTAAACAGATGGCTCAAGATCGGACCAAATCGAGAACTGTACTGAGAGCCCTTTGCCTTACATCCCTGGGGGCAGGGTGTGATGATGATGATGATCTCACCAAGTACTTGTAGATAGCGAAGGGCACGTACTCCATCATGACGAAGACGTCGGCGACGGCGAGCCACTTCAGCAGTCGGTTGATCGGCGCCGCAGCCAGGTCCCGCCGCGTCAGCACGGCGACGTTCAAGGCGTTGGCCAGGCTGCCGAACAGACAGACCTAGAACAGAAATATGTATGTCGCAGTTGGTTGGTCAAATCAGATACTTAACTAGCTCTCTAGACTGGACCGTTAATTAAATACCAATGTTTAACTAAGTTACTAGCATGTTGATTTAAATAAAGCATCCTCGAAAACGTTTAATAATCTGTCTTACCGAAAGCTGGAGTGTTGGAAAACAAGATGGCATCACGACAACTAATAGCTGATTTGCACAGCTTTTATCAGGGCAAAACATTGCAGCAGCTTAGGTGAAAGGTAAAGGGGTTGAGCGAAGCGAAGCCCCCTTTATCTTTCGTGTTAAGTTGAACATGTAAGAAAATCAAAAAATACTTAAGTACACATAAAAAATATTTACATTGTATATGTCTTGTTGCCTAGGAACGTTTAGACAACTAGTTAAAAGTTTCGTTCACTCACTTGTCTGACGGAATTTTAGTGACTTGGTTAAACGTCGGTACTTAACTAACGGTCTAGAGAGTTAGTTAAGTGTCTGATTTAACCAAATAACTGCGACATGTGCATCATCAGTTTCTCAAGAAACCATATGTAGAGTAAAGGCCTCACGTACACGTCATTCAACCCAGCCTCCGTTGAGTTCCTGCTGTTCTCGAAGCTCGATTTCATACTGTTAGTTTAGTTCGCAATACTTTGTTTATTTCAGGTTATCACGAAAGCTTTAGAATAAATGGTGATGTGTGGATATGGTTCCGCCATTTGATTTGGTGAAAAGAATGATGCCCATATTCTATGTCAACTTTCTTGACTAGAAAGACAAAAGGTAATCTTTGGGTCCATTCTATCAACTTCCCATTATGACAAGGTTCATAATGACAAGTTCCTATTTTAACCACATCCCAGTTCGACCACTTCCCAGTTCGACCGCTCCCCAGTTCGACCACTACCCAATGTGATCACAATCCACACTTCCAAATTCCCAATAGGAGAACAAACTTCCATAAAAAGTTGTGATCTATGCTGTGCCGGTCGACTATGTTAGTCATATTTTCACGTAATGTTAAGATAAGTTGACGACCGTCACAGATAAGGTATATTTATATTCATCACGCACTATGTCTTATGCACGTCATTAATAACATGTACCAACCTAGTATATAAGCTAGGATTCCCTATAATAAATTAGTCTAGTATAGTCTCGTATTTGCGCGCATCTCAAGCCTTTTGCTTTACTCCCGAAGATGACGCTCTCCTTATAATTGCCTCTGGCAAAGTGGTGACCCGACTTTTGAACATCAGCAACCTTCGGTTATAGCAGCATGGACCCAGCCGCGAAGAAAAATCCGTGTGCTGCCACCTTAGAAGTGCAAGCAAGAAGCACTTCGTCCAAGATCGCCGAGCCCCGACTTCTGCATACATATTTCAAACCACGATGCAGAAATCCATAATCAAGACCCCACCCAAACCAAGACGACATCAAGCAAGCCATGACGGACCAGAAGCCAAAAGATTTCAACTGAAGATTTCCCGCATCGAACTCAACATACCGCAAGAATAATGAACCGATAGTCAGCCGACTGCTGACTTATCAAAATGGAGCTCGCACCAGCAGAAACGAACGCGTCGGTAAATTCATTCACAGCAAGCAGCTTTTTCAAGTTCAAGACATAGGAAGCGGTTCCAACCCCCAGAAGCGTATTGAAACATCATCGCTATACCTAATTCAACGAATATTGAAATCATCCAGGAAGAACATCGCACGAAGAATAATCAAATCACTGAAAAGAGAGATATATATATATATATATTTATATATCACCAATCGTTCATATATATATATATATATATGAACGATTGGTGTACAAGAATAGAATAGAATAAAATAGAATAGAATGCCATTTATTTACTGTATCAGCATAAACACATGAGAAAATAAGAATAAAACACAATAAAAATAAAAATAACACAATTAAAATCACAAACAAAATCTACAATAACATTAAAAAATTATATATAATTTCCAATTCATGTCTAATTTTTAAAGAAACCCACATTAAGTTGTGAGTTGTTTCACTGCTATGTGCACATGCTGCGTCAGCAAAAGGGCTCAGACTCAGCGTAGTGTCACAGGAAAACCTGTGACGCTGGTTTTCAGTTTAGGACCCAGAGTATAATTGAATTTAGACATGTCAATGTCACCAGTTGGCAAGTGTACTAAAATTAACAACCTAACACTAAACGTGTAAATAAAATAAATAAAATGTCAATACGGAAAAAATAAAATAAAAAATAAGATGGAGATAATAAAATTGTATTGCGGATTAGTGAATAAATAGTTACATGGATTAAATTGTATTGAATAATAATGTCGTATTGAATGAATTACTAATGTCACAAAGAGTTGAAATTACGTACGCAACGAAAAAGCATATTTGGTATACACATTGCGGTATCAGGTCAATTGTAGAGTGGTAGAACGCGGTACGCAGCACTTTGTCATGGTAGCTTCAGGTATTCTGCTTTTGTTGGAATAGTAACCTTTCTCGAATTAATTTTTTGAATCTATATTTTGATTTGAGCTCTCGGAGTGGAGGGGGTATATTATTCCAACACTTTGTGGCAAGATACCTGAAGCTACCACGAAACGCCGCAGTTCCGTGGCGGGGGACGGACAAGACACTGATGGCAGTTCTAATGTTGTGGTGGCGCGAAGTTTTCGTATTCAGGCTTACCAGTATGTATGACTCCGAATAGAAGAGTAGAAAAGTAAAGATCCTGTCTTGCCGTTAATTTCAACATGTCAGCACTATTAAAGTACGATGTAACATGTGTACGCGGAGGAATGTTGAAAGAGTACCTAGCGCAAGCATTTTGTACCCGTTGGATCAACCTCTCAGTTCGCTTGTATAGACATGGGCCGTACACCAACAACCCGTAGTTAATTTTAGACAGCACCAGGGATTCGCACAACCTGACTCGCATATCGATACTAAGAAATCTTCTTATCTTGTACAGGACCCTGAGTCGATAGAAACAGTTCTTTGCCACTTCTACTACATGTTTTTCAAACCGTAACTCACTGTCCGTAATTTCTTTATTGTATTACACAAAACAGTCATACAGATAACTTATAATAGAAAAAACATGTACAAAGGCGAGCTTATCTCTCAAAAGAGATTTCTTCCAGCAAACCAAGATGGTAGGAGAGATGATGGTTGAGCGGGGGAAGACCTGCGCGTACAATAAAACTCTATAAATACTACGACTAATATATACTACAAACAATATTATACTGATAACCCTAATTGCTTAAAATAGACTGCATACACAATTACTTAAATACAACGTCAAAATATGAATAAACCGTATTATAAACTAATACATACAAATATATATATATATAGAGATTAGTTAGAGATATATATATATATATCTAACTGGAAAGGGAGAGATAGTGCTTCTTTAGCCGGTTTTTGAATATATTTAGAGATCGACTGTCCCTGATAGTGCAAGGAAGCTCATTCCACAGTCGTACGGATTTTGAACCCGTGCTCGTAGGCTGCAGTGGAGCGATCTGGAGCTTTGAGCGTGGACGCCATATGAGTTCTCCGAGGCCTGCTTGAAGAAAGAAATTAAGAGCGATCACGTAGGAAGTTAGGGTAACGAGGGTTCCACAAAATATTATAAAGGAAACACAGGATATGAGAGTCCCGTCGAAGCCGAATCGGTAGCCACTTCAGCTCCCTGCGATGCTGAGATACGTGGTCATACTTGCGCAGTCCGAAGATGAACCGAATTCCGAGATTTTGAAGTCGTTCGAGTTTGTTCAGTTGTTCGTCATTTGCGCTAACCCAGCAAACATCAGCATAATCAATGAGGGGGAGAAGAAGGGACTGAGCGAGGGAGGGACTATTTTGGTCTGGCGAGGAAGAAAGTTCTGAAGTCTCCTGAGGGAATGAAAAGTTGCGTAAACTCGCCTGCTGACCTCATTAACATGCATTGACCAGGACAATTGATTATCAAAGATGACACCCAGGTTTTTAGCTTTATCGCTATACATGATTACAGTACCGTTATAAGTTACAGAAGGGACAGACAATTGCTGCAACGTGTTTAAAGAGTGTCTGGTACCTATAATCATGGCCTGGGACTTATTCGGATTAACCAGCAACCCAAATGACGATGCCCATCCACTAATACCAGCCAAGTCAGCGTTTAACGCCTCCACAGCGGAATTTACATCATCAGGAGAGAAGTGACGATAGATCTGAAGGTCATCCGCCTAGAGATGATAGGAAGAAGAAAGGACATCGGATATGGAATTGATAAATATTGAGAACAGAAGAGGAGAGAGAATGCTACCTTGGGGGACACCGGAGGAGAGGTCACACCACTCCGTACAAGCCTCCTCCAACTTGATACGCTGTTTTCGGTTTCTTAGGTAAGAGTCAAACCAGCTGGCAGAGAGGGATGAGACGTTAAGAGATTTGAGAAGTTCAACGAGAATGTCGAAGTCAACACAGTTAAAAGCACTGCTGAAGTCCAGCAGAGCCAGCACCGAGAGCTGCCTTTGATCCATGGCGACCTGAATATCATCGGTCACTTTTAATAAAGCCGTAACAGTACTATGACCCGTTCTAAAGCCAGACTGAAAAGGATTAAGTAGATTTTTAGAGGATAGATAATGGGAGAGCTGAGTATGGACAATGGATTCGAGGACTTTAGAAAGGATCGGCAGGATAGAAATGGGGCTACTTTTTAAGGGAGGTGGGATTGGATGTTTTAGGGAGAGGGATAACTAATGCTTGTTTCCAAGCAGTAGAGAAAGAACAATTTGAAATGGAGAAATTTAAAATATGTGTTATGGCTGGAAGCAGATCATCAAGGATAGTTAGAATCATTCGTTGGCAGATATTATCATCTCCTACAGCTTTGGAGCTAATTGCTAGAAATGCTTTCTTAACCGAGTCGCTTCCAACATTGCTCAGGTTGAAAGGAGTGGTGGTGGGTAATGACCTAGAGCGCAGACTCTGAAGAGTGGCTTCCTTGATAAAAGGGTCCATTACAACTGGTGGAGCAGAGAGTAATTGATTGAGAGCGTTCAGATCAACATCACCCGAATGCATGTCCTGGGATTTGCCAATACCAAGTGTCCTGAGGAATTTCCACACCTGGGCTGGGATGTACCTTTCGATACACTCGAAGATGTGGCGGCGCTTGGCGTCTCGACAGAGACGATTGCATCGATCGCGAAGGCATTTGTAGGAGAGAAAGTTGTCATCTGTCGGATCCTTTTTGTAGTTACACTTAGCGCGATTTTTCTTGGCCATTAGGCGCTTGATAGCATCGTTAAGCCAGGGCGCTGGCAGGTGTTTTACCCTGACTTTCTTAATGGGAGAATGTTTGTCGTACAGTCCAATTGCAAGACAATTGCATTAAAGTTGTGGATTTTGTCGTCAACGTTCTCGCTCAAGATGACAGGGGACCAATCGACCAGAGAGACATCAGACCTAAGGGACTCCACATCTATGCCTTTGAAGCTTCGAATATCTATGAATTTCGTTTTGCTCTTCGGACACCTAATCTTATAGGAGAGGTAGATGAGATCGTGAAAGGAGAAAGGAGAGTTAAGTTGACCGTGAGAGGCAACCTTATCCAAGTTGGAGACGATTATGATGTCTAGAAGAGCGGGAGAACAATGCGGCTGGAAATGAGTGGCCTCAGGTGGCAAGATGTGGAGATTGAATGAATCAACTATGGACCTGAGTTTGGCAGAGCGGGAATTCTTTTTGAGGAGACAGGTGTTGAAATCCCCAAGAATGAGAGTGTCGTCGTAAATTGGGGTCAAATCATTAAGAAGGGATTCAAAGGTGTCGAAGTAGTCAACACGAAGAGAGGGGCTATAGAGGACACCAAGCAGCACCTTATTGTGATGAAGAACAATTTCAAGGAAGAGGTATTCAGCAGACTCGGAGTACTGGCTAGGGGATACATTGATCACCTCACAAGCAATTTCCGCACGTAGGTAAACAGCGACACCTCCGTCTGCCTTTACGGTTCTGTCGTTCCTGTATAGCCTGAAGCCTGGAAGAGAGTACATGGATGAAGGGAGTGAAGGCTTAAGGAACGACTCAGAGACAAGGATGCCGTCCACACGTTGCTCAGAAAAAGCCTCGATGAGATCGGGTTAGCTAGTGTGAATACTTTGAGCATTGATGTGCACTATGTTCAGATTTTTCCCTGACCCACCAAAGACAGTCTTAAGTTTGACGGAAAGCGGTTCTTCCACGGTGGAAATATCGCTTTCCGCACTAATAAATTCATCGCTAGAAGCACACGAAAAGAAGCTATCGTTATGGATATCCATACTATATATAGGTAAATAATATAGATATATGTATAAAAATATATACTATAATAATGTAAATGTTAATAAAACAACAAAAAAAACACAAGTAAATAACTTAACGGGATGACCTAGACCCATTGCCAGACAACGATTGCTGAAGTAAGCAGAAAACCTACTTCATTCAGTTATAAACAACACACAGCATAAAATAAATTAACAACTGGGCAGCGGACAGTGAAGGCACAGAAACATAAAATAGAACATAACATGAAAAATGTTTTGGAAGTTAGGCCACGGCGAGGTAAACGCAAAAAGGACCGCGACATGGAGCCCGAACGAAACGCAAACATTTTTGCCAACACTTTAAAAATAATTAAGTACAAAGTTTGAGGTTTGCGTTTCGAACCCACTGTTAAAAAGTAAAATGAAAAGTAAAAAAAAAAAAAAACATTGGCAGACCTATCATGTCGTAATGTGTAAAGAACCGAAAATTATAACTGTAGACTCTTGGACACAAAGAAAAAGTGCTACTACCTCGCAAATAAAAAGTTAACACAGCCAAATGACCACTGCATCGCGAAAATGGAAGGCCGAGTATAACTGGCTTGCGGACAGACGAACCTAACCTTACTTCTTCTTGATCTGCGTCTGAGCCGCCTGTCGCCTGGTAACTGCGCCTTTGGCGGAGCCAGCTGTAGTCCCCGCAGCTAGTTTCTTCCCAATGCCGGTAGGCAAGGGGGCCTCCTTGCTGGGAAACTTATCAGTTAGCGGCCGTAAATCCGCCCAACATTCAAGCTTTTGCCGCGACCCGTCAGGCAGCAACAGGTGTATCTTGCCATCAGAAGTCCAAGTGTTGCTCACTCCAAAATGCTTGCGTGCTGCAATGAAGACACCATGTCTGGATTTGGTCAAGAACTCGGACACAGTAATACCCGAGCCCCTGAGCTCCTTCTTCAGACTCCAAACTTCATTGCGCGCTGTGTGCGTTGCGAAGAGTACAAGCAGCGGCCGAGATTTCGTCCCCTTGGCACCCAGCCTATGCACCACCTTCAGGTCGCGGAGGCACTCTGCAGACACCTTGAGGCGGTCTGTGAGCACACCCTTCAAAATGACGTCTGCTTCCTCTTTGGCCGCCTCTTGCATACCGTGCACCAGCAACACCTTACGCGTCGCAGCGGTCTCGTGCCGGTCGAGCCCGAGGGTCAGAAGCTGCAGTGAAGTCTTCAGCATCCCGAGGGTCTTCCACACGAGAGATTTGAAGTCCGAGAACTCACGTGTCAGCTTGGTGATGTCCTGGGGTCCTGGAGTAGGTGTGGCTGCATGCAGTTCCTGCTCGTACTTCCCCATCCGCTCCCTGAAGGTCTCCGTGATTTCATCCATATTCTTCTGCAGCTCAGCGTATAGGTCCATTGTGCTTGTGTGTGAGGTTATAATAGATGATGCAACAATAAGTGAAGTGATCAGTTAATTATGATGAATGGAGGGTCTAGGTCAGTGAATTTATATTAAATTGTACATTAATTGATTATAAATAATTAAAATTAAAATAAAATTAGAGAGCTTATTTTTTGTTGGCGTTTCTTAGTTCTACCCCCGAGAAAAAAAAGCTGTCCATTAGCAAGCCCAGGTTTCGTGCCTCACTGACTCGATCCAGGCGTACACCTGAAATTGTTATTTCAGGGTCAAAGTCAGTAAGAGTTTTCACTTGATGTTTTGAGCCAAGAATTAGGAGTTTTGACTTGGAGGGGTTCAAAACCAGAGCATTATTGGCAGACCATAGGGAGACACTAGCAAGGTCTTCATTCATAGGTCTGACAGCCTCCTCAATGTTATCATTGTTCGCTTCTATATACAACTGAAGGTCATCAGCGTACAAATGGCACCTAATGTGTTTTATACTACCTATAATATCCGCACTGTACAAAATAAAGAGTAGCGGTCCCAGAATTGAGCCCTGAGGGACGCCTCTACTCGAAGGAACGCATTTGGATGAGCATACTGATCCATCATTTTTATTAATAATAACATGTTGATAGCGATTAGTCCTGATTGAATTCATGTCAAATCCATAAAAAATTAGTTTGGAGAGCATCATTGTTACATTAATACAGTCAAATGCACGTGAAAAATCCAACAGAGCCAGGAGTGTGCCATTGCCTTTGTCATGAGAAGCTAAAATGTTATCTACAACATCTAGTAGGGCTGTGACAGTGCTGCGCCCTTCTCTGAAGCCAGACTGTAACTTAGGTAGAATATTGTTTCTCTCCAAAAATAATGAGATCTGATTATATACGACTCTTTCCAGTATCTTAGACAAATAAGGCAATATGCTTATAGGCCTTAGATCCTTCACTGTTTGTGGGTCATTATTTTTGGGAGTTGGTCGTATAAGCGACGTTTTCCAGAGTTGTGGAAATGTGGAGGTAGATATTGATTTATTCACGTTAGCTGTTATAGCCCTTAGGGTTGTAGGGAGTATCGACAATATCATGCTCATATTAATTCCATCACTACCACATGCGTTTGATGGGAGGCTTAGAATAATTTTTCCGACATCACTATCGTTGACTGGATGCAAACGAAAAGTAGCACTACCAAACCTATGATACTCAAAGTAAGTAAGCCTTGATATTTTAACACTATCGTCTCCGGCTATATTGTGGAAGTGGACAATGATCTCGTTAGGGTTACTAAGGTGTTCAGGCAGTTCATTGTACGTTCTTGGTAAAACTGATTCCTTAAGATTTTGCCAGAGTTTCTTTGGGTTGCAAACATTATTGTTTATATTTTGTTCAAAGAACGCCTTCTTTTCTGCATATGTACTTACGTTAACGAGACTTTTTAATGATTTGTACTGTTCTTTGTGTCCTGGTAATTGAGATTGTTTGTACGTAGCGTGTGCCCTGTCTCGGAGTCTCATCATATATCTTACATTACTGGTGAGCCATGGCTTTGACACCTCCCGAACTCTTTTTTTACGCTGTGGGGCATGTTTTTCATAAATCTCAATAATGTGTCTACTGAAATCCGCTATCATTAGATCCACACTGCTGCAATGTAGAATCTCATCCCAATCTATATTTTTTATATCAAGATCAAACATTTTCATGTCAATATTTTTAATTGGCCTATACACAATAGTACGGACAGGAGGCTTGTCTTTTTTTATTTTAAATTCTACTGTTATCATTGCGTGACGACCAAGATCAGGTATGTGATCAACAGATACCGACAGTACACAGACATCCGTACATACAACGTCTATTAAAGATGCGCTATTGTCAGTAAAGTGAGTCGGTTTGTCAACTACGTTCACCAGTTTAATACAAGTCAAAAATTCATTTAATTTAGATGTCAAGATATTTCCAGTGTCAAGTAAATTTATGTTAAAGTCACCTAATAATACTATTTTGTCGAATTGAGAAAAACTAGTGACCGAATCAGTCAGTGTATCAAAGAAAGTATTAACCCCCATCCATTGTGGACGGTAGGCGGTTCCTACAATATATTTACATTATTTATGTTCATTGATAACCACATCTGTTCTACCCCAGCAGTAGACTCTGGGTGAGGGTGTAATCTAGCCTTTATACCTACCTTCACATAAAACCCCACCCCACCAATGCGCGCCTGCCGAACACTGCGCGAGCGCGCGACATGTCGCAGTCTATAGCCAGGGATGTCGGCGGCGTAACCTACGTCATCCTGGCGCAGCCACGTCTCGTTGAAGGCAATAAGATCGGGGGCTCTTTTCTCCACTGCCACTATGAGCTCATCATGTCCAGTGCCTAAGGAACCGGCGTTCCAGAAACAAACTTTTAAGGACTTGGACTTATTGAATTTTTATGATTAATCCAGTATGTGTATAGTATGTGTATGACTCATTGTGTATTTGTGTGTGTGTGTTAAGATAAAGATGCAATTTCATGTAAATATCATTAATGTACGCAATATAATAATGGTTAATTACATAATTAAGACCCGGTCTTGTATGACATTTAAAGGGTATTTGTATGTGAATATGTGTAACCTGTGGGACTGCACCTGCCATCATGCGGAATCTAAACCCCTCTACTGCCCCGCAAGCACACACAGCAGTAAAACCATTGAAAAACCAATATAAGCAAAATACATTTGAACACAAGAGTGCTGTCAGCGAGAACATTAGACTTAACAAAGTTATTAAAAGTCGATTAGAGAAGACAGAGAAGCCATCATAATTCGCACTAATAATGTCATTACCCAAAAACACGACCTTAATCAGCCTCGTCGCGCAGCCGGTACTTGGTGGACTGATTCTCCCGTCTGGCAAAGATGCGTTCATCTCTGGTCCAAACATAACGCCATTTCGCCGCAAATCCCGTTGTACGGGCCTTAGCAAACAGCACTCGATTTTTACGTGTGAGACGCTCATTAATATACAGCTTGTGCGGCACGTGCGGTGGGAGACCCAGGCCTTCAGTGGTGGCCCCTCGGCGAACCCTCGCGTTCTTCAAGAACTCGTCGCGCAGTGCCCGTCGCGCCAGGCTGACCACGATGATACGTGGGCGGGGCGCCTTATCGCCGCCGCCGCCCGCGCCGTCAGTCGGCTGTTGGTCGCGCGGGCCGACGCGCGCGGCCCTCACCACGTCACGCTCGTCCAGCGGCACTCCGAGCTTGACCGCGACCGCGGCCACGAGGTGCAGCACTGACTCGCCCTGGTACTCCGGGATCTCCGACACCTCCACGTCGTTGAGGAGTGAGCTCTGCTCCTGCTCGTTGACATCCGCTCGCAGCTGGAACACTTCCTTTACTAACTCGGCGTCAGGTAAGCCCGCACTGCTTCATACCTCGGCTATCTCCTGCCTCAGGGCCTGGTTCTCCTGTTCGAGGGCATCCAGCCTCGCCTTCACGATGTTTGCCGAATCGCCTAGCTCCTTAATTTTAGCATGTAGGATGTCCGTTGCTTTAGAAAAATCCAGCTGCAATCTTGCGGTAACTGCATTTATTTCCTTTTTCAGATCATCGCTGATTCTTGCTAACTTAGCATCAAGCTTCGAATCCAATATTTCGGCCCATTTATCGAGTGACGAATCAGGCACGCGAAGATTGATCTGCTCCGGAGTCCTGTATCCTGCCACCGCCGCGAGGCTGACATCGGCCACAGTGTCATCCAGTGACATCCTCGTCTGATCGAGTGGCACGTGACAACGGTATCGTCACCTCGCGTCCCTCGTGTCCTGGTGTTATTCTGACACTGAGCTGCAGGACAGTGCCAAGTTTTACGCAGTGTCTGCATGATTGCCATAAACTGGGCGGAAGTTATATTAAGACATGCGTAATGGTACGGGGATTTTCAAAGCTGGCACTTCAAAAGCTCGCCTTCATAAACCTCACCCCCGCAAGCCAAGCATTTATCCATTATAACTTTGCGCAGAAAGTATCGGTAAGCTCTCAATCTCAACGTACGATAGAGGCGCCACTGTCAACTCTAGTTACTGCTGCTACTTTCGTAAATATAGATGTCGCCACCGTCGATAATGGTATGGCTCTCCTGTAGTCTTCCACCGTTTGATAAATAAAAATAGAAAAAGTTTGTGTCTGATGGGGATCGAACCTGTTGTAATTTGGCTTGCCGATAAAAAGTGTACACAGTCCAGCAGCCGCCACCGCTCAGCCGTCACAAGCGTTATTCTACTGTTCGAAAATATCCATCTGTTGACGGGATCAGCGTGTTAGCACTAACGGGTGTTAGATGTGTCACACACGCACACACACGGTCCTTTGTCCACAATCACAACACCATTCAAAATGACTTGTTCGATAACGGCGATTTGACTTGTTAGATCGCGTTTTATCAGTTTGTCACCGGTACAATCACTAAAATTTTTGCACAGTTCTGACGAGCACAACGTAAACTTTAATATTCTTTATTAGTATCACTGGATTTTTTAATTTTTACTATGTTTTGTAAATCAAAACTACGGAGACAGTGAGATGTACGTAAAGCTTAAAAGCGCCACCTGGCGGGCCAAGATGTGCCCTATGTTGCCAAATCCCAAGGTTTTTAAGCACACAAATTTCATCAATCGACAACTTAATATTCACTCAAGAGTGAAGAGCACGCACGTACACATGACGTACGAGATCATTGACTGCCTACAGCCAAGGTTACAGATTTAATGCTGACGCTGATTCAGCACAATCATCCTTGTGTAGGTACGGCCGCAATTATAAACAAACAGTGATTACAACTTCAACGACGTGCGATGTAAATTGACTCATCGATTCCTGAAAAACATGGGCGGCTGCAGCATCAGACGACTCTTCTGCGGATCTTTTCCAGTTATAGGTTAGGTTAGTTTACTAACCGCGAAGCCCCATTGTTTTTATGTTTTCCAGTTTTTAGTTTATTTTATGTAGTGTGCGGCCAGATACAAGGCTCGCCTGTAGGTAAATATTAAGTAATTCTTTAAACTTACGTAGAATTCATTTAACCGTAGTTCCTTCATTTTTCTAATTCGTGTAAGATTAACTTTAGAATTAAGTTGAAGTATGCGCTATTACTATCTAGTTTTATTTAACAATAACTTTCCTTATATATAAAAATAGATTAAGTTAAAGTATGCACAATTAAGATCTGGTTTTATGTTTTTTAAAATACTACTAGTTATTATTGCAGTCGATATAAGTTTGTTATAGTATCTAACTTAGATTTTTTTCCATTGTTATAAGTACATTCATTTATTTTTTCCCTAAAGGGGGGAGTATCTGCGCCGGTCGACTATGTTAGTCATATTTTCACGTAATGTTAAGATAAGTTGACGACCGTCACAGATAAGGTATATTTATATTCATCACGCACTATGTCTTATGCACGTCATTAATAACATGTACCAACCTAGTACATAAGCTAGGATTCCCTATAATAAATTAGTCTAGTATAGTCTCGTATTTGCGCGCATCTCAAGCCTTTTGCTTTACTCCCGAAGATGTCGCTCTCCTTATAATTGCCTCTGGCAAATATGCAAATCTAATTTATGGTATGTATAATTTTATGATGTGAAAAACATGTCACTTACTACATTTATCTACACACGTGTCATAAACCCTCTTTACTGCGTACAAAAACCGCACGTTACAATCAGCATAATGTTAAACTACTTGGTAAAAACTCATTTCTTATCTGAAAAATTACAATGTGTAATTTTTCTACATATGACATTCAAATTTCGAACGCCGACGCCCGCCTGCGTGCCACCCCTAGTTTATCTGTGAAGTTGGTACGGACATTCAAATTTCGAACGCCAACGCCCGCCTGCGTGCCTCCCCTAGTTTGTCTGTGGTTGGTACCCCTAAGTTGGTACTACAGAACAAGCTAAACAACTGCAGAGCCACAATGCCGGTCAAACATGCGGTTCCTGAACACATCAAAGAGAGCTTATGATATGTGTGTAGATAAACTAGTGTATGTAACTGTACATAATTAGGCATTAAAACTCTCGAGTGATATTATTATGAAACTCGCCTTCGGCTCGTTCCATAAACCCACTCTTGAGTATTAATGTCTTCCATTATGTAGCAGTCACATAAACTACAGAGTCAGAGTCAGAGTCATTTTTTATTGATTATATATAAATAAATTAATTATCTTATTCAAGGTCAAAATTATACTTACTTATAACTACAAGTCAATTTTCTTTTTATATAAAAAAAAAATGACTACACCGTTTCGGAAGGTGAGCCTCGGGGTTAAGAAGAAACGGTAAGAAACTCCCCCATACCTTTTTTTTTTTAAAGTGAATTTACAACAGGTACTGGTTTCGGTCTAAGGAAATTCGCCGGCGAGTGATAGACTTGATCCATCGCCCCTCATCGAATTTCTGAGCGCTGAGATGGTATGGACCATGCAGTTTTGTCATCTAAGTATTCCTTAATACTATTATAGGACTTTCTTATCAGCTCATTTTTAACATAGTTTTGAACCTCTTTTCAGGAAGGATCAAAGATTCCTGTGGTATTTTATTGAAGAAGCGAATTTACAGTGCCCCATGAATGATGTGCCTACTTTACTTAGTCTAAATAATGGTAGTGCTAACCTATTTCTATTTCTAGTGTTAATTGTATGGTTATCACCTACAATTTTAAATAAAGCTATGTTTTTTCTTACGTGCATGATATTCTCGTATATATATTGACAGGTAACCCTACTATTATACTTTCTGTCATTGATTTATAATACGAATATAACCATTTGCGTACGTTATTTTTATAAGTATGCAGGATCAAAAGAAGAGAGAAATGCCTTTGAAATAAAAGTTTAAGAGCTCAGCCTGTATAAATAGCAAACAACTTAATTATGAGATCTCGCGTAATTCTTTGTGATAAAGGAACTCGAAATATTATCACATCAAACAAGAGACCATTTTAAAATATAATATAGACGCGATGAAAAAGCCGGAAATCTATTAACATAATTTCTAAGATACAAATTTTATTTTTCCTGACATTTTTTATTTGTATTTGTATATTTTTTGCTTGGTTACGTTATGTATATATACGTAAATGTTTTATAATTTGTGAAAATAAAATTATTTTCTATAAACGAGTATATACGTTTGTTTATATTCTGTAATGACGATACAATTCTGAGGCGTTATTATTATTTTCAATATTTTCCTTAGTTTCCTTTGATATGACAAAGTCACTTTGAATCAAAACATCCAATACATCAACACAGTAACAAGCATGAAAATAAATAAAGGCTGAGATACACTAGGAGACAATTTCACCAAAAGTGTTGCTGCAACATGCCGCTGCAACGTGTCGTTGCAACGCGACGCTGCAACGTTGCACAGCATCCCGAAACAGGCCCCGAATCAATTATTATTGCAGCGACGCGTTGGGAGACATTTTGTCCCAAGTGTATCTAAGCCTTAAACCATAAACATACGATCAGACTGATGTATCCATGGATACTGTTGTATGCCAGAATGACGTCACGAAACCCTCCTTCGCAGTAATCGCACTCCGGCCCGCTTTTCGTCAGGTTAAGTTTAGTCCTCAGTCCATCCACCAGTTTCACCAAAGTCCCGAAGTCCAATGGCTCATGGCTGATGTTCTTCGCCGAATGATCTCGTAAAGCTGAGAGGAACTGCGTCAGATCTACATTTGTGCTGTTGCTGGCCGAGTCTTCAGACATGAGCATCTCCTCGAACAGATGGCTGAGGGTTTGGGTTATGTTGGTGGTGCCGTCCTTCCCCATTTTGAGGATTTTTTCTGTGCACCATTACTCAGTGATAGGTGAGGGATAGGACTGCTCTTTGATAGGTCATTTCAATGGCCAACGTAGGGTGGGTGTTGGGAGTATCATTAAAACTTCCTGGAACAAAAAAGAAAACTAATTATAATAAGTTAAGTAAAAGATATTGAAGGGCAAACTGAAAAAAAACATTTATATTATAGATGGCATCATTCCCATTATAAAATATATCAGAATTTATGAAATTTCCGTAAAAATAGAAAGCCCTTCATTTGCCCTCTAGAGCTAAGTTTGCTTAAACTTCAGATAAACGACGCTCTTTAGCTCAAATTTCCTTCACCGTTAAGTTGACTCTGTCCTGAAAAACTGTCAAATGTCAATAGTTTTCCCGTCTATCATTGACTCAGTTGTCTGTCAGAACGTAAACAGATATTGATTTTATAGTTTTAAGGGTTCCGTACCCGAAGGGTTCCAAACGGGACCCTATTACTAAGACTTCGCTGTCCGTCCGTCCGTCCGTCCGTCCGTCTGTCACCAGGCTGTATCTCAAGAACCTAGCTAGCTAGAGAGTTGAAATTTTCACAGATTGTGTATTTCTGTTGCCGCTATAACAACAAATACTAAAAAACAGAATAAAAGAAATATTTAAGGGGGCTCCCATACAACAATTCTTTCAATACCACATACAAACTTATGGATGCACCTGGTTACGTACATGGAGTGTGAAAGTAACCGCACCAATAACTTTGTAAACAATATTTTGCTGTGTAAAATCCAAACTATTCACTCCACACCATCGCTTCCATTGAACGGTGGTACGGAACCCTTCGTGCGCGGTTTAGACTCGCACTTGACCGGTTTTTTTAGTTTTATAAAGTGGGGAGATCTCAGATTAAGTCTTAGTGAAATCCTAAGATTGTAACAAATGGGTTCAATGTCCTCTCAGAGAGAATAGTTAGTAACGTAAAACCTTTAATTAACATTTCGGCAGCATTTATCGTGAGTTTTCCATAGACTTACAATTGATGTTATTTGGGACCTATTCTACGAGTAAATATTCGTTAAAACTGCAAAACAATGTAATATCATCATTTTGAAGTGATGAGTTAATTGACCGTCTATTTCCTAATTTTCTGAAATGTTTCTATATATAAGAAATTTCAATAGTGACATGTGAGTTGACGTGAGTTATTGATTTTTTCGTTCAGAAACAACCAGCCGCAAGTAACCGTTCAAAAATATCGATCTACTAATGTCATGAGGAGTGTTATTTTAAACATTATTATTAATACACAAGAACTCGAAATATTCAAATAAGTTTCTTAAAATAGACAAATATTTCATAAAATTCAATAAAAAAATACTCAATAAGTATTTTTTGGGTCGAAAAACTATCCGTTCAAAAATATCGAACGAATAATGTCATGGGAAGTATTCTTTTTAAAATTAATTAAAAAAGACACGTATTACTCGAAATATTCAACTTAGTTTCTTAAAATAGAATGAAATTTCATAAAATTCAATAAAAAGTACGAAATAAGTATATCTTTTTTGGGTCGAAATAAACTATATTTATTTTATCGTTGCCCCAATTTAAATACAACTGATCAATATTACAACAGTACTACGTTTATTCCTTTTCCGCTTTCTAACCTCAAAATATCACCTTCGCCGCTTGATTTTGGGATCTCAGGCGGAAAAAATCGTTTCGTAACTCGTTCGAAAAGGCTTCTTTACGAGCCTCGCTACGACCTTAGCCTTCGGCTCGTGCCGTAAACTTCTCGGTTCGTAAATATAAGCCTTTGAGAACTCGTACAAAATGTACTATTACCATCGTCCATTAACAATTGCGGTCATGGCAATTACGTAACTCTTACTACTTCCACAATTTAGTCAAGCCGTGTGGGTGGCGTGATAGAAATGAGAAGTGCATTGTATTAAACGTTGTAGAAGAATAATATTGAATTAAAGGAACAGTCAGTATTGTGTGTCCACTAAAGAAAGCTGAACCAACTTGGTGTAAAAAGATTGTCAACTTGTGCATTTCCTTATAGGTCCATCTTCAAAAAGTCGCGATCTTTGAAAACACCCGCAGCTACCGGCTAGGATGGTATCTCGCCTCTTATACTCAAGAGGTATACTCTCCTCCTGGCTCCTATACTCGCCACATTTTTAACCTCTGCTTCGAACTTGGCATCTTTCCTAGTTTTTTTAGAAAGGCTCTTATACTCCAAATGTTGTTATTTTATCACTCTCCAAATTTATAGAACACCTGATGAATAAAAGATTCATATGTTACCTTGAAAATAATTACCTAATCTCCCCCCATCATTTGGTATTCGTAGAAAAAAATCCACTCCCGATACTATACTAGGACTTTCTTTTGGGGAGTAAGGGGAGAAATGAGTATAACACCTAAATCCGACTCAAATTTCATCGTAACCTACATGCGCTGGGGGTTCATATGAATAGCCGGCGGCGGCAGATTTTATTAGCTTCCGTGGTGCCCCCTGCTTGATAACGATCGAGGCTTTAGCGAAAGAGCAAATGGCGGAATAACTATACACCCAACCAGGCAACGAGAAGGCAGAGATTTCAATGACCTTGGGGCTAATAACCCCTAAAAGTCTAGAGCAGAAGGAAAGGGGAAACTACTGCACTATTAATCCCAAGGCATCTAGTCAACTAAAAATAACCTGAACACCAGTAAACTGACCTATAATACTTCATGTAACAAGCTTTTTCGAGACTAGCAAAGACTCGAAACTTGTAATCCTACACCAAAATACTAAAAGTGTACTACCAAAAAGATACATGATAATATCTTAGTGGAATTGACAGAATCGGGTATCGAAACAGATATAATCTGTCTAACTAAAACATTTATTACATCTGACGAAGAAATCAATATTCGATTAGCAGGCAACAGTTTTTTTTAAAACCGGCGAAGTGCGAGTCTAACTCGCCCACGAAGGGTTCCGTACCACCGTACATTGGTAGGGATGGTATATGAGATACAATCGAGCGCGCAGTGGAATTAGCGCTATTAATTTTGTTTGTTTTCGATCGGAGGCGGACGATGCAAATACCCTAATTATTCACGAAGCCACCCGACCAGAATAATAGTGCTAGAAAACATTCGACATTTTAATTTGGCTATCGTATTCTAATTGAACAGCAGCGGGTGCCATTTTTTTATTAACGAGTTTTCTCTTCTTAGATTAGATAGTGTTATCTTGTTAATTTATTTGTGTGTTGCGATTGTGAGTGTGAAGTGGGCTAAAATACGAGTTTATCATAGATGTTGTGATGCGAGATATGTAAAGAGGATGTGTGCTTGCAGAAGGTGAAAAAGGGTAAATTTAATAACATATCCTTCGCGAGGAAAGCAAAGATTATTGAAAAAGGGAGGTGTACTCTGGCAATCAAATTAACACAAAATAAAGGGTTCGCTACTAGACAGTTTCAATGCTACTGCATTTTATAGGCATCTATCGTAGGTACTCCTAGGATAGATATAGTTGGCTAGCCGGCTATGCTCACACCAGTAGGTTATTTTGTTTTCAGTATTCGGATATCTTTTAACTGACTTGTTATGTTGCTCAATCACTTACTGGAAATCTGAGGTGGCAAAAATTCGTCACGAAGATCTAAATTTTGTCTGAAGCCGCGAGAAACCAATTTTGAGGTCTTTTTTTATTCATTATACTATCTTCCTACTAGTGCCTACACAAAGAAATAGGCCAGCGTACGCCGCTGTTGTACGGTGGTATGGAACCAATTCGCACTCGACCGGTTTTTTGTATATCGTTTGTAAAGTTTGTTTGAGTAAACTTATATTCGCTCTTCCTTCTGAGATGGCATTGCACAGCTGCTTTAATATGCGCATCATTAAACTTTGCTTATAATCCACAAGCAAATTTTCCCTGAGGAGCTAAGGAAGAACACATGAAGACTGTATTCTGTACATGCATATTTTTCCTGATTGATAGATCGACAAATGTACAATTTTGAATTGTATGCATTTTGAATGCACCCATAATTAATCTGATTCCATAATTGTGTGCTAATGAAACAAAATTCTTTTTAAAAGCATTTTTCTCCTCGAAAATTTTACATTGCCTTCTAAATAACTAAGTCAGCCACAATTAACGAGCATCTGAATGAAACTATCTTAGCCACTACACCAACTCAGCATGGTGGTTATTTTTTGCATCTAAATTTGTGATATGTATTCAAGCAGTAAACTTCTAAAATATTAATATATGACTTCACGCAAGATACGGTATGGTATTATATTGTGGGGTCACGCTGCGAATGCTAATAGTATATTTATTCTGCAGAAACGGGCTGTTCGTGCAATTTATAGATTAGGGCCTAGAGTGTCACTGAGGGAAAAGTTTAAAGAAATCAATATTCTGACATTTGTGTCTCAATATATCTATGACAATCTTGTGTATGTAAAAAGAAATATAACTAATTTTCAGAAGTACAGTGATATACACAATTTTAATACTAGAAATAAAGACAAGTTGGTTGCTTATGTAAGCCGACTACATAAAATTAGTAATTCTTTTAAAAGCAATTGTATACGCTATTACAATAAGGTCCCTACTAATATTAAAAACTTACCTTTGTCTAATACAATTTCTGTTTTATTATTATTTTAAACTTGTCTAAGTTTAAAATAATAATAAAACAGAAATTGTATAAAAAAGGTTACTATAGGATATCTGATTATTTAGAGGACAGATGTCCATGGGAATAGATTGTTTGAGTAACAGGCTGTTTCGATATATAATTAGCATTCACTTTGTAATTTGACAATATTTTATTTAAAAAAGGAAACGCAAAAGATGCGACGACTGTGGAGTTTCTTCGGTGAGCTCTTCTCCACAGATTCCGCCATTGTGTTAGTGAACTCACCCAAAAAAATGTAGTGACGGATCTAAGTGATGTAACAACATCCTATGGAAATAAATGATTTTTGATTTTTTGTTTTTTTTTTGATATTCTATAAGCTTCTATTTTTTAACGCAGTACATTTAAAATATAACTCATCCCACATTAATTGATCGTCAACATTTTGCAAAAATTGCTATCAAATAGTAAGTTATGGCCACTAATATTACCTAGAAACTATTGAGTCTGTGTGGTTTTCCCTATTCCAAAGCTCTATCAGAAGCACAAAGTGACCGGATTTCTAGACTCGACCGGCTTATGTATAACTTGACCTTTGGTCATCGGGACTGAGTATTATATTTTGATACGAATAAGTTTATTCGTTTTTTTATTTTTTTTATTTATTGGTTGTATCTTAAATATACATATATAGTTTCGTAAAACGGTACTCGTAAACCATTGAGGTTTGTCTGAGCACAGAACATTCGTAGTTATCAGTGCGCACTACTAAGTACATTAATTTAGTTGGAATTTCATCACTACTGCACATCACTACAAACACTTCATAATTATTATTCTTGGCAGGTATTTAACTGTAGGTATATCCTATGACGTCGCATATTTGGGTTGGGCTCAATAATTGCTCATTATATGTGTAGTGCAGGTGCAGCAACATAATGGACAATCGGGTAACAACAGCAGGTGGTAAATATATCGCCCTACAGCTCTGGCCACTCCTTCATGGGAACAAAGCCGCGGGCGGGTGTGATGTGATCATGTGCGTAAGTAGGTACGTGAATGTAATAGAATTTGTGTTGTTTTTTGTGACTCGCGCAATGTACGGTGGCTGGCTTGACGGCTGCGGGTCGGCGCGCAATTGTCTCGCTTGCACGTCGGCCTAGTTCCAGTACTTATTGGATGTAATGTGTAACAAAACAAACAACTTGTTATGTGGGTCCTTCCGATGTGATTATGTGATGCTGATGTTTGAATCATAGAAAATTCGGTTCGTTTATTTATTTTGACTATTTATGTTTGGATTAGTTTTGTTGTAGAATGTGGTTTTTGGTTATATGTTTGAGGTTTGTGATTGTGTTGTACTTTATCTATTCTTTGTCCATATGTGTTAGTGAATCTGGTCGTTTTCAATTCTTTGTTAACAAATTTTCTAGTGCTAATTTTATGTTTAACGGGTTGTGGGAGGTCTTTTCAATAGTATTGCTCCACGATAAGACCAAGTTTTATCATATTGTCTATTGGTAACACTTGGCAGTGTTTAAACAATAATTCGTAGTTGCCCTTGCAGGCTGATTTGATATTTTTGTGCATAATTGTTTTTAATATTCGTTGTTGGAGTGTAAGTATTTTATTTAGGTAAGTTTTAAAGGTTCGACCATAACTTGTTATTCCGTAGTGTATAACAGACTCCGCAAGTGCTGTATAAATATTCCTTTATACATTGTAAGGTACCCTATTTTTAGGGTTCCGTACCCGAAGGGTTCCAAACGGGACCCTATTACTAAGACTCCGCTGTCCGTCCGTCCGTCCGTCCGTCTGTCACCAGGCTGTATCTCAAGAACCTAGCTAGCTAGAGAGTTGAAATTTTCACAGATTATGTATTTATGTTGCCGCTATAACAACAAATACTAAAAAACAGGATAAAAGAAATATTTAAGGGGGCTCCCATACAACAATTCTTTCAATACCACATACAAACTTATGGATGCACCTGGTTACGTACATGGAGTGTGAAAGTAACCGCACCAATAACTTTGTAAACAATATTTTGCTGTGTAAAATCCAAACTATTCACTCCACACCATCGCTTCCATTGAACGGTGGTACGGAACCCTTCGTGCGCGATTTAGACTCGCACTTGACCAGTTTTTAATAATATTAAATTTGGTGAGAAGAGCACGGAGTTTGTTACAAACTTTATCTACATGAGGGCCCCAGTTAAATCTATCGTCGATAGTGATCCCTAGGTACGTAGCCTGGCTGACCTGTTCGATCGCTATGCATTTACTACAGCTGCTATTCCCTATGTGTAGACAGTTATGCAGTGAGCTATCAGCCTGGCATTCACGTCACTGGGATTGTGGCTGGACCTTATGTGTAATCCTGCGTCATGTGACCATTTTCATAAGGACGTGAAGTCGGTTTGGAGCCTTTGTGGTGCCCTCTTCACATTGGTGTCTGTAGAGATAAGACAGGTGTCGTCCGCAAATTGATACAGGGAGCAGTGCTTGACCACTTTGACATCGTTGACGTATATTAGGTAATGCAACGGGCCCAGCACCGATCCCTGCGCCGTTCCTATCGTGACGTCAACCTCATTGCTGTAAGAGTCACGTACGTATAGCCACGATTTTGTAGGTAGTCTCCACACCATTTTAGTAGTGGGCCACGAATGCCCGTATTGTACAGTTTTTGTAAGAGTTGTTCATGTCGGAGAGTGTCAAACGCCTTGCTGTAGTTAATAAAGACTAGGAGGACGTGTTGTTTCTTGTATAAGTAAGAGTTGATCTCGTTAGTAAATTTAGAGAGAAGTTGCGTCGTGCTCTTTTGTTGCCTGAACCCATACTGGGTTTCAGTAAAGATTTGATTAGACTCTTAGTAGCAGTGTAACATACTGGCTATATATTTTTCGAATATTTTATCTATGATAGGCAATATTGTAATTGGTCTGTAATTTGAATAAGCGTCCTCCTTACCCTTCTTGTAGATTGGCCTGACAATACCTTGCTTTAAGTCGTTTAGATAACGACCTGTGGTGACACTAGTATTGATTAATTTAGTTATTGCCAAGACCATGTTGTCTCCGGCATTTTTTATATCAAGAGGTCGAATCCTGTCGAGTCCTGGTGATTTATGTATACTAATGTTGTTTATTATTTTTTTAATTTTATTATTTGTAGCCATTTTGTAGTATATTATAATAATATAATAATAATATTATTTCAGATATCAAAATTCCATATTACATTAAAAGAAATCTACATCTAATTTAAATAATAATCACACATACAAAAGGAAAATAATAATTACAAAACTAAAACGTAAAATTATAACTCATGCAATTAAATTAAAATTCCATAAAATAAAGTAAAACAAAATATCAGTATATTTAATTAAAAAAATGTCAAAAAATTAAATAAAAACCATTCAAATCAAATGAAAATGTCAAGTGTATAAAATAATAAATGTTAAATGTCAATAAAAAATTTAATTGCATCAAACTATAAAATTAAGTCAAACCACATCTATTTAAAATAAGTTGGCTTATCTATGGCACGGCTCGACTTCCCACATACTGTAAGTGTGCCTATCATCACACTCACCCAGTGTTTCAGTATTGAGTTGTCGAGCCGCCCTGCGATGACTGCTAGGATGGTGTTAGAGCTCCCGCAAACTCTGCTCAGTAGGGAGGCCGTCCTCTTTCGTATGATGGCATAAAAGCCATCGACGCGTGCCTCGGCAAACATGCTTGACGCGCTACAGTATCGTGGCAACCCCAAAAGCATCCTAAAGGCATTATTGTACTGAACGCGCAAGGCATTGAGAGCCCTTTGCATATAGCTGACCCACAGGCTGCACGTGTAGAAAGATTGGCAGTACGCCCTGAATAGCGTTATCTTCACCTCTCTTGTACAACGTGCAAACCTGCGGGCCAACATGTTCGCCCGGACTGCCAGCGCCCTGCGCTCCCGCTCAATATCCTCGTCATCCTTCAGGTCGTCGGTCACTATGTAACCAAGGTACTTAAATCTAGTGACTCGACTCAGCTCGTTAGAGTATAATCTAATGGTAGGTACCTCTTTAAGCCGTGTTTTTCCGCGTACTGCTCACATGTACCGAGTAGTTTCATTAGCCCCGCCGGCGACGGACTCAGCAGCACGATGTCGTCCGCATAACTTATATTTTTACAACTTTTGCCGTCGACATAACAACCTGCATGCATTCTACTGAGTTCGCCTATCAGCTCGTTCACATACAGGTTAAAAAGCTTCGGGGATGTTATCCCCCCCTGTCTCACACCACACTCCAAACCATACTCATCTGAATAAACTTCACCCCATCTTACTTTATTATATTGGTGACCATACCAATATTCAAAGATGTTTATTATTTCCCTAGGTAGCTTTGATTCCCGATATTTATCCCACAGGATATCATAGGAGACCAGATCAAATGTCTTGGATAAATCTAGGAAACAAGCATATACATTGGTCCTACGGTCGGCGTAGTATTTAATGGTATGCTGAAGCCCCAGCACAGCACTTTCTGTCGACAGCCCCGGCCTAAAGCCAAACTGTGAGTCATTTAATTTCAGATGAGCGCTAAGCTGGACATCAAGCATCCCATCAAACACTTTCGCAACAATAGTTGCAAGCGATATAGGCCTGTAGTTATTTCTGTCAGAAATATCACCAGTCCCATTCTTTGTGATAGGTACTACAATGGTCTCCATCATATCCTTCGGAAGATATCCATGTCCAATACAGATATTATAAAACATAGAGAGCACTCTCGGCACATGATCCCCTCCATATTTCAGGTGTTCAATGCTGAGCCCGTCGTGGCCCGGTGACTTTCCTCTCTTCATGTGTCTAATGATAGTAGCCACATCTTTAGAGGTGATTTTAATATTCAGAACACCATCACCGGCACCACGTGGCTCACCATCACGCACCCGTTTAGTCCCATCTAGGGGCGACTGCACTTTAAAATGCTGCCGAAATAAATCAGCAATAGCTTTCGGCTCGGTCATTCCATCAACCAAAATAGGCAAGCTAGACTTAGTATTAAGCTTGTTTGTAGCCTTCCAAAATTTACTAAAATCATTCGCCTTATGATGCGAAGCTAATATGTCCATGGTTATTTGCACTTGGTTATTCTGGCACCACTTTAGCTTAGACTTAAAAACTTTTCTGCTTAGGCACATCTCCAAGTAAAAAGGACCTGACGCCGGCCTCCCGTATGAAAGCCAATGCTTAAACTTACTTCGCGCATTGGCGTGAGCCTCTCCTACATGCTTGTTCCAACCTGTCACCTGTTGTTTTTTATTATTATGATTATTCTGTCTACGACTATTACTACTAAGTACAGCGGGCTCACTTAAGGCTAATACAATTTGACTATACATACTATCTACTAACTTCCTATGGTCTACATTATCACAGATGGTATCACAACATTCCTCAAGTTCTGGTGACAAAACAATAAGACTTAAATTTCGGTGGTAGGATTCTGCATAGATTTTAATTTCCTCGACTTTCTTGTTTCCCCATCGAACATTTTTCATTGCAACATTGATAGGATAATTTAAAGATTTCAATTTTATAAGATTTAGATTGCATTCAAAAAATATCGGATAATGGTCTGACCATACTACATCATAGTGCACCTTAACATCGAAAATCGTACTATAGGCCGATGCTGTAGCTAGACAGTGGTCCAACCATCCATATTCATATTCATATTCACATTCATATTTATTTATTGATAACGTCAGTTACAAGTCATTTTGTTATTGGAAATAGAGTTAGTTCAGTTGAATGTCAAATAAAACTTACATTAAAATTAAATTGTGTCAAATTAAATTAAAATAATAATAATAAATTATATTGAATTATATAAAAATATGAAAAAATAATAATTTACTTAATTAACATAAATGTTGTCTAGAGAGAGTCTACCTAGTTGGGTAGGTCTAGGAATTCCGAAAAAGAATAGAAGGTTTGCTCGACAAGCCAGCGCTTCAGGCGCAGTTTGAAAGTGCTTGGATTGGGAGCATCGGTTACGTTGGCGGGAAGACGATTATATACCGCCGGACCCAAGACGTGAGTCATCTTCGATGACTTCCCCAATGTGTGGGGGACCTTCGCGAGTTTGTGACCGTGGCGGTGTGTTTTGCGTCTATATTATTACCTATTCGCTTTGAGTTTGCCGGTGCTGGTAGTTTCAATGGACCGACTGGATTAAAAATCTAGTGACGAATGAGAATACAGTAGGTGCGACCACGGCTCTACCTCGACCATTTTTGTACCTTCGCATTTCTTGACTTCTTTCTGAATTATTTCCTTGTTTCGCACTTTTTAAACCTCTTAACTCACGTAGTCGGGTTATAGTTTTTTTTACTTATATTTTATTCAAGATATATTCAGCTATATGTACTGAGTTCGTTTCTTGAGAAACGTTATATATGAAGAGTGGTATTTTGTCCTTCGCAGCCTTAAATTTAGAGTTTTCATCTAGGACCGCTTTTCCTCGTCTCCCAGTAAAACGTGTTGGGTTGCGTTTCTTTCGTCTTTCCACTTGTGTCCACTCACCCTCGCGCTCCTCATTCTCGTTCGTATCAGAAGGAATTATTTTGTTATTGTTGTTGTGAGAGCTTTGCGGTTGAGTCATCGATATCAGCTGTTTATCTGCGCCGCTTGCGCCTGCGCCAGCGTTGCCGATATATTTTAAATCGCGACACTCGCGAACTTCATTCCGTCGCTTCTTGTTGCTACCGGGCGCAGGCGCAGGTGACTGTGCGAGCGAGACAGGCGCATGCTGTACTGCCTTTGCGTAAGACGGAGATGGCTTGATAAGAGATCTTTAGCTTGTCCAATTTTTTCATCTGAAAAGGCAGATGTACAGATGCGAACCAGGCTTTCCTCATCCAAAATATCAGCGTTGTTTTGCAAATAACACAGCACTTCATTAATTACAATGTCACAGCTTAGGTTCAATGACCTCTCATCGCGTCGTTCGCAACAGCGCTGAGACTTCCGGACAGAACCGCGTACCGGCTGAGACTGACTTGTATATTGACTTGTCAGGTTTGTTTTCGTATACTGATTTATCCAGCAGCGGTTTGTTACAATTCGGCACTATATCCGTTACATTTTTTACAAATTCAGTGGCGAAGTTATTTGATATGGCATGGTCATCAACGTTGCCAGCACGAAAGGCTTTGGTAATTACTTCGTCAACTGTCCTCGCCATCCGCCCTGTTATGTTGTTAAGTATTTGCCAGTTTTCTTGGGTCTGACTTATTGTTGTTAATCTGGTTTTTGTAGTAGTTGTTTCTAGATTTTTCTATGAGTTTATTTGTCTTATTATGTTGTCTATTATATTCCAAGTTCAGCAACTTGTTGTTAGGATCTTTTTTGAATTTTATGAAAAGTTCGTCTCTTAGGGTACATTCTGAGGTTATTCTTTTAGTAAGCCATGTGTAGTCATTTTGTTTATTCGTGTTTATTGTCTGAGTATATTTTGCCTTGTCGTATGCACGATTACAGCTTAACTTAATTTTATTGTAAATGTCATTCGGACATTCACTCTTGTATATTGTGTCCCAATTAATTTTGTTTATTTCTGAGTTTAATATTTTAGAGTTGAGTTTTGTTTGCGGTTTCGGAATGGGCTGAGTTGAGGAGATACCTATTTTTGCGAGCACTACCATACGGTGGTCTGCCAATACAGTTCCGAGCGCCGCGGAATAAAGGTCCTCTGTGTTATGTCTTACAAATATGTGGTCTATACAAGTTTTAGATATTTTACCGTTTTTTTCCTCTATTCGCGTGTAATCAGAAATACCGCAGACAAGACCATTTTCCGCTAGTATGTTTAGATAACGCTCTGTAATTATGTTTTGTAATTTCAGGTCTATATTTATATCCCCAATAAGAATGAAGTTTGGATAGTTTTCGTACTTAGATAAAATATGTGATAGTTCGTCTATAAACTTGTGCTTGTTTTTGTCCGGTGGCCTGTACAGTGGGCATAGTATTACCTCGTATTTATTATGTAAAGTGATTTTACCTATGAGACTTTCGCAGTTAATCGTGGTCGATGTAAGATGTTCGAAGTTGTGTGTTTTGTGTACATAAACAATGATACCACCTCCTTTGCGCCTGTCACGTAATTTAGAGTGCATTTTGTAATTGTCAATATGAAATAGCGGGCATAATTTATCAGATATATTAGCTTCGGTTACTATTATAAAGTCTGGTCTATTGCTGGTAGTGTTTATGCATTGTAGGAGTTTTCAAAAATTCTTAATCATTGATCTTAAGTTTATGTGAATGAATGTGTGTTTGTTTGTTGTTTTAGGTGTGAGTGAGTAAAAATTATTTAGGTTAGGACAGTTAAATAATTCTTTTAAATTAGCCATCTTAGTTGAGTAAGTATAATTTAAGTTTAATTATAATAAGGAGTTCGTACATACATACATAGATGATCGATTATGGCAGAGGTTTGATAATATCTTCTTCAAACCTGATTACGTGGATTTTGGATTTGTCGTTTTTACGCACCAGAATTTTTTCTTCATTGTTGCACCACACAAGCTTATAATGAGCCTTAAGCGAGTTCCTGGCTTCGTAATTTAGTTTTTTATTCCACGGTGTGAGAGCGTGACGAATTTAAACCCTGCCGGCAGATACTTCGCTGCTGAAGTTGGAGTCCAGCATCACGTCGGAAACGACCAGCTTGGCGGAGCGGCCAGCCTTCACCCAGGTGCTGGTCTCGCAACTCCTCTTCAGCTCCACTTGCAGCATACCCTCGGATTTTTTCCCTTGCCCTTCAGTCTTCTCGAGGATAGAATATCACTGGCTTCAACATTAATCTTTGCCGCAATATTTTCATTTTCTTGGTAAGGAACTCCAGCTATATCTAAATAATTTTCTAACTTCTTTTGTTCCTGCTCGTTGAATTTTTGTTCGAGACCGTAGATTTTGGTTTCTAGGTGTTTGTTTGTGTTCGTAAGGTTTTCATTTTTCTTTTCGAGTATCTTCACCTTATTTTTCATTTCTTCCATGTCCTCGTCAAATTTATCCACTTTACCGCTGCAGAATTCGAAGGCTCGCTGAAGGTCTCCTAGTTCTTTCATAATTGTTTTTTCAATTTCTTTAGAGATGTCTTTGAGCATCTTTTTGATGTCGACGGAGACTGCTGGTCTGATGCGACTGTTGTCCATCAGGTTTTCTTCCACAGCGTCGTCCTCCTGGTCATCGTCAGGCACGATGAACGACTTTCGGTGCGGCGTATTGCGGTGGCACTCGTCACACGACCACTCGAAGGTGTCCACGGCGCGGAGGGCTGCGATTTGCTTGGTAGTCAGACCAGTACATTCGTTGCTAGCGTGCACATATATACCACACTTACTACACTCCAGTCCTGGTAGCCTTTTGGTGATAGACTTTTTGCAAACATCACACTTTGGTAGCTTCGATGGCGCCATTGAGGGTAGTTGTAAGTAATGCGCGCGATTTCAGTATTCAGCCTCTCTGTGCGACTGACGAACGACGACTAGGGATACAACTAAGCGTCATCTAAGCGATAGATTGCCAAATTATTGGCATTAAATATTTATGACCCTGTTATTGTCGAGAAAATAACTAGGGTGCCAGTAGAAAATGACAAATGTAGAAATAATTTTACAAAACCCTTTTACGCTGAGGTTTTAAAAACAGCCAAGACGAATGTCAGTAAATTAACTTTGACTATTCATTTAAACTGTCAAGGCAAAAGCAATTGGTTTTAGTAAATCACAACTTACAAGGTGGCTTTTCTGGCAAATTACTAAATCTAGAACTATTCTATATATTCTATTCTATTCTATATAGAAATAAGAAGGACAAGTAAAAATAATTGTTGATCTTTACTTGAAGCTTTCTATAAAATATTTGGATGGCGTTGTAAAAAAGACGAATTAGTTTATTAGAGGCTATCTCATTTTCCCGTTGCTCAGGTATATAATGAGAAGATAGATCACGTGGCCAATAAAGAAATCTGTGGCCTGACTTACAATTTTTCTTTATAATTCAGCTTCTTTTTAGGGTTCCGTACCTGAAAGGGACCCTATTACTAAGCCTCCGCTGTCCGTCCGTCCGTAGTTACCAGGCTGTATCTCATGAATCGTGATAGTTAGATATTTGAAATTTTCACAGATGATGTATTTCTTTTGCCGCTCAAACAACAAATAGTAAAAACAGAATAAAATTAATATTTAAGGGAGCTCCCATACAACAACTCTTTAAATACCACATACAAACTTATGAATGCACCTGTTTACGTATATGGAGTGTGAAAGTAGCCGCACCAATAACTTTGTAAACAACATTTTGCTATGTAAAATCCAAACTGTTCACTCCATACCATCCCTACCATTGTACGGAACCCATCGTGCGAGAGTTCGACTCGCACTTGACCGGTTTTTGTTAAACACAGTCATTGTTATACTAAGTTATACAAAGTCATTGTTATACTAAGTTATAAAAAAATCATTGTGCCTAGTCATATCAAAAACAAATACCATGTCGACGAAAAAGTCTTATTTGACTACTGCAAAGTCATAAAATATATATAGTAAAATAAAAATGGCTATTTTTATTGAAGATTATGACAACGAGGATAAACTTATAAAGAAAACTAGGCCTAAGAACTTACGAAACCTACCATACCTACCCACTTATGAACTACCGACCTATAATAATACCAATGGCATGCGAACATGGCAATACATGCTGCTATTATTATTAAATGAACTACCTGCCACTTACACTGGATAGCCTAAGAAATTTTAACAATGTTAATAAGCGAAAAAGTGTCACAAAGCATTATTTTCATAAACATCAGCTGCCGGCCGGATATCTGGCTATCCGGCTTCATGGTTGGCCTGATATCCGGTATCCAGCCAAACCACTATCCGTTTTATCGATACGTCGTCGGTAGTAATTGAAGGGGTAGGCGAGCTGCGCCCGCGGCTTGGGGCACCCGATCTGGAGCCACGGGTCAACGACCCCCCCCCCCCCCCCCCCACTAACATTATTTGAACACATACCCTAGTCTTTCGGGTAACTACTGAAATCAGTGGACTGCAATCTCGTCAAACTACACTAATTGGTCTTTTTGAAGCTCTTTTTTCGTACTTCATAGGGACTACTATCACACTGTATTGGTGAAACTCAATCTGAGCCCTACACAGATGGTAGGGATTATGACGCGACGAAGATGAATTTTATTACTGAAAAGAAAATTTCATTAAATGTGATGTAATTAAATTTCCCACCTTTCAGAATAAAGTACTTGCACACATGTCGAAATTATTACTATAACGAAACACTTAATGAAAGCGCTTTATACCAAATGTAGTCACTAAAAGTCTTACGTTCACGAGGTTTTAATGAGTTTTCCAAATGTGTTAAACAATGAATGAAATGTATCTAAATAAATTTTCAAACTCCAAAGCTTTCTCTTTATTTGAGTCATAATGAAATGACAGTAAATTTATACAAGGAAGTGGAAAATGAGATATAAAAGAAGTATAAAGGGCTTTCTTTGCCTTTCAAAAAAATATGGATTAAAGGTACACTTTCTGTCTGGTTGGCTAGACACGGGGAAAACAAGTCAAACACAACATAAAATCTTTCAAGAATTTCTTATCTCTTAGGAATAGAAACCAATAAAGCTTATTGGAAGTATTCCGAAGAAGAAATTCAGTGACTGAATGTTTTCGATACTGAGTCTTTGCCCTCTCCCTACAGACTTCCAAGAACAGTTAGCACTGGAACTGCCATCATCATATTTTTAAAACATATCAAGTTTGGACTCCTCGAAGTAGAAGACGGATTAGTAAAGAGGATACAGACAATGAGAGTGAGTGAAATAGACTACGACAATTTACGTGAAAAGTCGATAGATTGTATTTTAAATCGCAAAATGTAGTTTACAAAGTTATTGGTGCGGCTACTTTACTGCGTGATTTTGATTGAATCTAAAATACTTACCTATAAATTGGTTAACAGTCCCCCCTGTTAGCGAGGTCTACTGCCCAAGCTACATTATAAGTGAATAGAAACGAATGTTAGTGGAGTTATGAATAAATCAATAAAGAACCTTTGAAAGTCTAGCTGGCGGATCATCTACGCGCAGCGGAAACGATCATGCGGATTAAGCAACATCTGACCAATTCGGGTACTTAAAATAATGTTGCTCTATAAAAGCGGTTTCATGAAAGTTATTTGAAAGGTGAAAGTTATTCAGAATCACCATGACCATAACAATCCCCTAAAATATGATGATAACACATTTCTGTTACACCCCCACTGACTGTTTTGGGCATGTCTATACAATTACCACGTATCGCCGCAAGTGTCAAAAATAGCTCTACCCTTTCAAAACAATGGTTATCACTCTGCCGACGTAAAGGTTTTAGCTTCTATAATTTAAAACGAACAGACTCTTTAAGAGATCTTTTTAAAGAAATTGACATACTAGCTGTAGCCAGTCAATTTATTTTCGAAAATATAATGTATGTACGCAAGAACCTTACAACATTTTCCAAACTTAGCGATAACTGTAATGTTAACCTAAGAAATAATCACAGACTGTGTGCGCCCCGATTTAGACTCGCGAAGATTAGCAATTCTTTTAAGGGTTAGTGTATTCTCTACTATAATAAGATTCCTCTAGAGATTTTGAAATTGCTATTTGAGCAATTTAAAAAGCATGTTAAAGCGATTTTGTCCAAAAAGGGATATTACAATGTTCAAGATTACAGGACTGTATGGGGTTAATCTAGCTCAACACAGACCTTGCTGTTAATAATTTTATAATTATTTATTCGTGCTTATTAATCATAATAATCAAATTTTTTATATTTGTAATACAACCAATTTTTAAAAGAGATCTAAAAATCAATCTGTGGGAGTTTCTACGCCTTCTTCTCCCACAGTGGTCCAATGTAGAGAAGAGGCAAAAAATGACGTTTGCTAAGTATATGTAAATATCTACAGTAATAAAGTACTTTGACTTTGACTTCCTGCGGTTATGGCTCTGCCTACCATGCGAAAGGTACCGGGTTCGATCCCCAGCTGGGGAAACAGAAAAAAAACCCCAGGTCTTGGTTTTTTATATGTGTGTGACGTTGCTTCTGGCTCTCACGACACAGGGTATCCTGGTGTGGGGCCAGAAGCAATGTATGTGCCTGTGTGTAAATGTTTATGTTTATGCATTTTTCTTCGTGTCAGAGTTTTGGTCTGGTGGTTTCACGCTCGCTTCTCATGCAGGAGATGCGGGTTCCAATCCGGTGCTGAACAAGCACCAATGAGATGAGAAAGGTATCTTACGTACATTATAAGGACATTCTAAAGTCATCCTGCAGCTCAACCCTGTCGACATAACAATTAAGGCAAATTTTATGTTGTTTCCCAACAAATGCCCACAATAGAATCTTAGGTACTCTAGGTGACGTCTGTCATAAAAGTTCCGTTTTAGAGTTTACCCAAGTTTACAGGTTAAGTTAGTGATTAAAATATTTCAACGACATACTTAAAATTGCGTATGCTGGGGTGTTATATTTCCAGGAAGAATTAATTAATTTTTATCTACACACGTATCATAAACCCTCTTTACTGCGTACAAAAACCGCACGATACGATCAGCATAATGTTCAACTACTTGGTAAAAACTCATTTCTTATCTGAAAAATTACACATTATGACCATTATGTGTAGTTTTTCTACATATTATGACATTCAAATAACGAACGCCGACGCCCGCCTGCTTGCCGCCCCTAGTTTGTCTGTGAAGTTGGTACTGACATTCAAATTTCGAACGCCGACGCCCGCCTGCGTGAAGTTGGTGCTACAGAACAAGCTAAACAACTGCAGAGCCAATGCCGGTCAAACATGCGGTTCCTGAACACATCAAAGAGAGCTTATGATATGTGTGTAGATAAACTAGTGTATGTAACTGTACATAATTAGGCATTTAAACTCTCGAGTGATATTATTATGAAACTCGCCTTCGGCTCGTTTCATAAACCCACACTCGAGTATTGATGCCCTCCATTATGTAGCAGTCACATAAACTACTATTATTTATTTATTTTCCATAAATACCTATCATTACAGGTTGAACTTGATGCGGTAGGTATATTCATATAGCTTAACTAATTACATTTATCATTTGAACGCATCGTTTTTGTAACAAACAACGAATAGTGTAATTTTTATAAATTCAGCCAGAGTAACCCCGAACACATTACATATTTATGAAATTATGATGCAAACAGCTTCCGTGAATATAGAAAAAAAATGAAACTTAATTTGAAAATTATAATGATTTCAGTCCTTAAACATCCATTGCAGCGGCGAGGCTAGCCCCCTGTCACACAAAATGGGATATTGAATAGTTGGGTGTGCGTGGGCGCAACTGCCTCTGCCACCCCGGATGGTAAAAGGCGTGACGCTTTGTTTTATTTCGCACATTTGCTTAAAATAATGGAAATTGTAGAGTTCGGTCCTCGGTTCGAATGCCGGTTTGGTAAAAAGATAAAAGTAATCCCCAGGTCTTTGAACATCCAACATCCTGCGTGACGTCACTGTTTCTGGTGCCCTCGACAAAGGGTATCCTAGTGTGGGGTCAGGAGCAATGTATATGTTGCAGTAAGAACCCGTTTTCAGTTAGAACACGTTTTCACTGGTTCAAACTATAGCATAACATAGGGTCACGCCTTTTCCCGTTCGGGTCGGCAGAGGCACAATTGTGCTCACTTTGAGCCAGTTTTTCAATACTCCATCTTGCGTGACAGGGTTGTGTGTGTTATGTGTTATTTTATGTATGTATGTGTTATTTTAATTAAATATCACAATAAATAATTATCAAATTATGAAATGTTTCTTAGCACTTTGTACCCAGCAGAAAATAACAGTTAACATTCCACAGGATGTTCTAAGGCTGCTCAATCAGCCGCCTTTGGGACGAAGATGCTAGCGACCAAGAAGTTAATAATAAATGACAAAAAGACTAAACGTAGGAGATTGGGAAGTCGCTTCCAATGCTATTTGTTCTGAGACAGACTTGCAAAGACAAATTTTGCGGATAGTTACTCATGCTGTGTTTGCAATGTTTGCAGTCTCAGTATCATTGTTTATTATATTTTCCTCTAATATGTTGGTGTTAGTATTTCACGTCGATATAAATAAGACAGTATATTTTTAATCCCCGAGAAGGACATAAGAGGGGTGTTATAAGTTGAAGCATAATTTATTTAAGTAATAAAGAATATATATATTTAGATAGAATATAATAAATTATGTAAATTAAGAACACATTAGATAGAATATTGCTTATGCCCAATATCCATAATGATCTACCACTTTATATTAAGTCCTTTGTTATTATGGAGTGCAATAAATGAATATCAATAGATAAGAAACATATGTCTGTCTGTGTCCCCGTCTGTATGTCTGTCCGTGGCACCCTAGCGGTCAAACTGGTCGACGGATTTTAAGCCGGTAAATGGTAGTAGACTTCCCTGCGATAGTTCTTAGCCATGTTTTATAAAAATAATTTCAGCGGTTTGAAAGTTATCACGTTAACATAGAAACATGTTTTGACAAATTTTGGACTTAGGTTTTCATTTATAACCAGTTCTGTTTCCCCATTTTACATTTCAGGTTACTTTCTTCTTTGCCAAATTTTATTGATAAATTTTAAGTTCATTTCTGCTATATTTGAATAGCACCTTTTCTGTATCGCGATTATACCCGGAAACTGCCCGGGGGAACCATCGGGACAGTATAATAAGAATCTAATTATACATTTCTGAGGTAGAATCCTTCTTTTTCCAATAGTATTTCCTGGTGTTTTGTTTCAGATATAAATACTGGCCCTCTGCGCTGCAGCCCTCACGAGTATATGAACGTATATATATAGTTGTTGGAACGCTGAACATAGAACATACAAACTTATGGGTGCGTCTGGTGACCTCTGTGGATTACGAAAGTACGCATCAATAACTCTGTAAACACTTTGCGACCTAAAAATCCAAACTATTGTTTTTTCACCAAAATTATAAAGGCTATGCCACTCTCACTAATCTCCAAAAATCTAACGAGACCTTATTTGTGTTACTCCGTCAAGCCGTTGGGGTATATGTTTTTTTTTATATTGCCAGCCCCATATCACCGCTCTGTTGAAAATATTCCAAAAAAATAATTGACAAAAAAAAACATATTATTATCGAACCTACTCAAAGAATTGCACGAGAATCGGTTCAGAAATGCGACCAGGGGCCCAATTCTGCACTGGGGATACAGATACGCCCTTCGTAGCGGTCGCGATGCCATTGCGATGCAATCTCCAGGACAGAATTAAGCCCTTGTAGAGGAGAACTGCCCGAAATCCGGACAGACGGATTCGGGCGCTCGGTCAAATAAGGTTTTGTATCTTTTTCAAACGATTATAGGTAAGGTACCTCGAATCTTTTTACTTCACGTCGCAAATATTTTTGCCCAAAGCTGTATCGGAGACGCTTCGCTCTCGGTCAATTAGATATTATCTTTAAATGTTTACATTTAGAAGTTACGTACGCGTTGCTTACTGCTATTATTGAAGGCCTGCCTGCTGTATTCAATTTATCCACTCCACCCTAGGTTTTCTGGAGCAATCTTGTATTAGATTTCAGCTTTCCTTTGTAAGTCGTTTTCTGTATTTATTTTGCTGTGTTCAATAAATATGTAAATCAAGTGCATTACCATCGGTGTGACAGTAGATATGTATCACAAAGGACAGGCCTTGTTTGACCCGAGAAGGCCTGAGGCTGTATTGACATACTACGGTATAAATTAAAGTATAATGCATTGAAATAGAGAAGCCGATTTATTGTGAATATACATCACCATTGGCGGCTGATGTTTTAGGTTTATTATCATTATGTTGGTTAATGGTAATATATATAATAGTGGTGTAATTAAAAAACACCACTTACTCATTAGTAAGTGGTGTTGAGGCTACGAAGAGTGTATTTTGATATAACACTGTTTAATCTATCTATACTTATAAAAATGAATCGTTATACGTTAGTCTTACATCTCTAAATTTGTTGAATAATTCCTGTTCACATTTATTCTCCGGTTTAGGTAAACAGAATATAAGTAAAAAACCGGTCAAGTGCGAGTCTAAATCGCGCACGAAGGGTTCCGTACCACCGTTCAATGGAAGCGATGGTGTGGAGTGAATAGTTTGGATTTTACACAGCAAAATATTGTTTACAAAGTTATTGGTGCGGTTACTTTCACCCTCCATGTACGTAACCAGGTGCATCCATAAGTTTGTATGTGGTATTGAAAGAATTGTTGTATGGGAGCCCCCTTAAATATTTCTTTTATCCTGTTTTTTAGTATTTGTTGTTATAGCGGCAACAGAAATACATAATCTGTGAAAATTTCAACTCTCTAGCTAGCTAGGTTCTTGAGATACAGCCTGGTGACAGACGGACGGACAGCGAAGTCTTAGTAATAGGGTTCCGTTCTTACCCGTTGGGTACGGAACCCTGAAAACGCAGAGATACAGCCAAAAAAAAAACAAAAAAAATTTTGTATGGGAAGTAAAGAAGACTCAGCTTCCTAGCGCTAGATGGCGTTGGAAGCCATAGACCATTCAAACTCCTTTGTCATTGATTAATTAGGTAATACACTTAACCTCTTTGTTGGTAGCGGACTTTAAGTTCCACAACAGTGCGATGAACATAGTTAATACGCAAAGGATAGAAAAGCGTAAGTATCGGATGTCTTTCACTTTCACATACAAATTACTAACGACTTTAATTTAGCGACACTTAAGGGAAATGTACCATATTACTGTATTTGTTTGTCAAGGACATTGGGCGAAGCTTGAGGGACCGAGGTTTTGACAATCGTTCCGGAGCGTTCCTGATCCAAAGGATCTCACTCGCCGTGCAGCGCGGTAATGCTGCCAGCGTGATGGGTACCTTTGGGTCGGGCATGTCCTGGGGCGGTTTATTTGTTTAGTATTTTGTTTTTTATTATGTTCAGTTTTTGTGTGTGTGTAGTTTTTAATTATTTGGTAATTCTTAGCTTATTGACGACGCACTTTGCGGATTTTTGCAAAATAAAAAACAAATATGATGACTTCAAAAAAAAAAAAACATATTACTTTTTTATAGTATTTAAGGTAATACGAAGTTCATCGGGTCAGCTAGTTAAATATAAGAGTTACCCGAATTATGATGACATCAAAACTAAGTAATGAACTAAACTCATAGCTTAAAATGAGACAACTCTTTTTCGATTGACACACATTCTATTTTGGAACTATTTTCTGAGCACTGTAGTTAATAGTGTGACGTCCCTGTGTTCAGCCCCACTATTTGACAGGTTCCTCTACCTTACTTATCATTGTCGCACCAATACCTGCGCTTCCACTTATGTCTCATGTCCTGCGACGGAAAGTGGACCTGAACTCGCTAATCTCACTGGCAAGACTCACTGGCCACCTTCATAACAGGTCTGAACAGAATTGTAAATAAGAAAACAATAAAACAAAATAGTCGTAATAACGAACATAAAATTAAGAATGGGGCGTTTATAGTACATACATTAGTTTATATGTCGTAACAATATCGTAGAATTTACTAAGTATATCATAATATAGCCAACCATGCTTTTAGAACCTTCATTGAACGAAGAAATATTTTTGGGCAAAATACTGCGGTAGCGTAGGTAAAGACTAAAGGGGGCAAGCGCAGCGAAGCCTCCCAATGGTCTTCGTGTCAGGTCGACATGTATAATAAAAAAAACACCACGTTAAAACACTTTTAAAAATTCATGTTTTCGTAAATTCCTGATCATTTCATGAAATAATTGACTACATCATGAAATGGTTGATTATTTCATGAAATAATCAAATTCTATGATATACGACATATACGTCACGACTTTTCCCATCCCGGGTGGCAGAAGCAATATTGTGCCCACTTTTAGTTGGGCGGGGCTACCCGCACTTTAAGCTGCTATTGCTGCTGATTGAAGAATTTTATCATGCAAATTTACCTTTACCTTTCTTTTTGTTTGTTTTCTACAAGGAAACAGTTTGCTTCATAATTTGAAGCATACTTAATTTTATCGAAATATTTTGATTAATAACCTCTTCGTTTTATTAATCTCAGACGTCTGGAGCTTAGGAAATTTACACCGGGTAGCGGGTGTGTTGTCAGTAACAATAACTGCTTATTTCATTTAAGCAGGTAATTATATGCTAAAGGGTTCCGAAGCTTTTCTTCTAAATATCTAGCTTTACTTCCAATTTTGTCGCGTTCGTCAAATTTCGCGGCTATTATTACTGGTAACTTGTAATTTTTTGTTTCTTTGTGTCTGCTAACCCCATAGATACCACATTCATCAGGCGCGAAAACTTTTGGAATAAAATTGAATTCCTTAGGGTGGATAATCCAGAAATGTATTCTTACAGACGGAAACAATAGGGCTCATACAGAGGTTTGACAGGGTGGCATTTTATAAGCAACCCCAATATTTGCTTGTGAATAGATGTGTCAACAGGAAAAACAAATACAAGGAGTGCTTTTTAAGGATATATTTTATCAAATGAAAACATTTAGTCCCAAAAATACTTCCTTCCTACCATTATAAATAACTTATCTATCGTTTTGCAATGGCGTCTCTAAGTCGACGTGGTTATATCATCGTTTGTGTCCACACACACACATACCCACACAATGCCCTTGACAGCGAAGTATTACATTTCCTGTCCGACAGTACTCCATCATTAACCACTCCTGTCGCGCATTAATCACTTTTTTCGTGACTACATATGTTAATAAGAGCACCCGACTTTTATACAGGGTAGGGGAAATCAAAGTTAAATAGACTCAATGAGGAAGCGGCGATGAGGTAGGTACCACAAAACACACAAAGGAGTATTAAATAATCTTAAGTCATGCGTGATAATTCTCCACAACTTTTTTCGGCCTTATAGCCTACCGATTGATACATTATAAAGGTGTAGGTGTAGTCATATTTGAGGGGGTTGTGTGGGACGTCATTTCGAAGACCTTTCACTTTGAAACCGATTTCAACAGTAAAATTTTTTTTTTACTTCTCCATACAAATCAGCTGATTGCCCGGCCAAAAATGTACGGAGAAATGAATGTTGGTATATACAGAAATAAATCTATCTCATTCCGATGCAGTATTCTATATCTTTCTAACTCGTAAATATTCCTTTTTATATCGTAGCCCGCTACGACACTTGAGATGAATTCCCTCAGGTTTTCGTTTTGGTTATGTTAGTGTTCAATCTCAGCGCTATCGTAAAATATCTCTGCTCTTAAATAACATGAATAAAATAAATATTTATGTCGTTATACTCAGATTTTTACTGGAATCCCAATTTACTAGAGGTTAGCCCAGGCCTAAAGTAAATAAATTTTAATAAATAAAAGTGAAAAACTCAACATTTTCAAATGAAAACTTTCTGTGCTATATTTATAATAATTCCTTTTATTCAAAATATAATAAAAAATAATAAGACTGTATCAAAAAGTGAGAAAATAAAGAGTGAGAAATATGAGAAAAGGACTCCTGAAACTTTTTGTGATTAAAATGGATACACAAAAATTAAAACGGAACATCAAACTGTTTGATGGTGATAAAAAAGTATTTGAAATTTATAATTCGGAAACTATTAAATCGATGACAAAATTTTTGCATTGCCAGATTATGAGTGGATAAAGAAAAATAATCAGCCAAGAACACCATCAAAGAATTTCTGTTCGCTTCTTTTCTTGGCTCGACCACAGAACAAGACAATGCCAAAGACATTTTTGCTAAACTTGAGTCTATCTTTGAGAAGAAAAGTTAACAACTCAGCTGTTATTAGGAATAGGTTGCTTAACTTAAAGCTGGATAGTAAACCTCATAAATTAAGCACTGTCAAATATTTGATTACATCATCACCGAACTCAATGCTGCAGGTGCAAAGTTAGAAGAGCCCGATAAAGAGACTCGACTTTTAATGGCTCTTTCTTAAAGCTGCAGCAGTATCGTCACGGCAATTGAGATATTGGCTGAAGATAACATGACTTTAACTTTTGTAAAAACAAGATAACTAGATCACGAGATCAAGTTATTAAAAAGAAGTATGAGGGATTTACATGAGCCTAAAAGTACTCCAGGCCGAAACCATGAAACCACGTCTAAAACTTCAAATATAATAAACAAGTTCCAACTCAAAGGAAATTAAAGTATTTTATTATTATTTTATTAAATTAATTTAAAGTTTCACACACAGAACAAGAGTTCTGGAACAAAAAGGAACTGTTTTTATGACAAAATAACAAGAAATGCGACAACAGAAGAACAAACAATAAAATGGTTCAGATAGCAAACTGAGAAACAAATAATACGAATGTGTCCGGATTTGTTTTAATGACAGCAGTACGTATGAAGATGAACAATTTAACCTTACTTTTATCCTGGACCTCCGATCACCTGACAAATCGCGAAGATCTAGCACGAAATTTCATGGAACTAATAAGCTTCATAAATATATCAATATAATTCAAAAGGCAGAAGTCAACGGCGCTAAATTCGATGGAGCGGGAGTAAAAATTGGCGTTCCACAAGGTTTCATATTAGGGCCTTTCTTATTACTGGTATATATCAATGATCTGCCTTTCATGGTGGATAAATTGACGGACATCGTGTTGTTTGCTGATGACACTTTACTGGTATTCAAAATTGAAAAACAAAAAGAAGACTTTGACGATGTATGAATAATTTATTGTCAAACGCTAGTAAAACCAAGTCTTTCAAATTCTCACTTCTCAATGTCAGGCAGGTTGAGACCAGTTTAGTGTTACACAGCAACACGTAAGAATTAGAAAATTATACGAAGTTTCTTGATATAACCATTGATAGCAAATTGTAGTGGGGACCCCAGATAAATAAATTAGCTGGTACATTAAGGTCTGCAACTTACGCTGTTAGGAACATCAGATAAAACACGGATGTGGGATATAATTTTTAGTTACTTTCATAGTGTCATGTCCTATGGTACCTTGTTGTGGGGGAAGTCAGCAGATATTCAAAATAATTTATTTTACAGAAAAGAGTTATTCGCGCAATTTATAATTTAAAATGCACAGACTCTTTGAGAGAGCTTATTAAATAAATTGACATACTAACTGTATTGTTATGTTTATTATTTACAATATTTAATATTGTTATATTTATATTAGTTAAGAACAATCCATTTTCGAATGAGATCTAAAAATCAATCTGTGGGAGTTTCTACGCCCTGCTTCTCCTAAAGTGGTCCAATGTAGAGAAGAGGCAAAAAATTACGATACGTAAATTTGATTTGAGAATTTGATTTGATTCATGCAAATATTATTATATTATTTACAGTACGATTTTGTGAAATTTGTTACTTTTTATTTCTTAGTAAAGAACTCACTTATTTAATAAAAAATAACCATTAGAAAAGCTTATGCTTGAAAGATTTTGTGGTAAATATTTTAGGTCATCTGGCACTTTTTTATATATTTTGATGATCATTGCATAACAATTATTTTGATATATTGCTGTTCGCGTCGTGTGATCAAGTTTATTTGGATTTCTGGTGTTTCTTGGGAAGGTAAGGGCAATATATTTAATTTTGAGAATAGCGGCTTGCACCACTCAAGTGGTGCAGCTTCTACCTTGACCAGGATGCAATTTTTTGGATGATAAACGATCTGCTGAAATCTGTACTTTTCTCCCATATAATTATATCATACCTAATTTGATTCGACATAACCGTTGTTTGTCGTGTCGTGGTTTTCTCAACTTTGATAGCACACATTTATAGTATGGGATGCTACCCACAAAGTGTATAAGTGTATTGTGCTTTCATGAATAAACTTACTTAGTTACTTACTTACTTAAATATACAAACCGATTAATTTTACTACATCCTTGATCAATGTGTGATTTCCAATTCAAATCATTTTAAAATTGTAATACCTAGGAATTTAATACTGTACTCACATTTAATCATTTGATTATTAATATATATCCATGTCATTAATATTATTAAAAATAATTGTATTTATCTTTGTTAAATATATGTGTATGTTATTATTATTAAGCCAGTCTACTACCTTTTCTTTAGTGTTATATATGTCAGATTTGTGAATGTTAATTGAATTATGTGGCCACCTTTTAGCTCATAAATCAGAAGATTTTGTACATTTTGGGTCGTTTTTATAAAAAGTGAAACCTTTTTTGATTTAAATTGGGAAATTTGTATAGCGATAATGGCGTCGAGTCATCTCACAAAATGAGGGAATTCTATGTGCACCTCACCTGTGCGAGATCCAGCCATGGATCACCACTTGAAGGGGAAATTACATTTTTAAAACTCAAACCATAATCAGTTATGTACTCATTAATTTAGTTGATCATATTTGATTTATTTTTTCCATGTATGTATGTATATGCATGCATGTATGTTTGCATGTATTTTGCCTACTTGCAATAAATGATTTGAGTTTTGTGTTTTGAGTTTCAGAAAGGTATTAATTAGCTATCACTTGACAGTGCCGTTTACACCAGATTTGAATGAGATTGCTGAACGTTTAATTAGAACAATTATACAACGAAATCATGCAATAATATCAGGATCTAAATTGAATCAATAGTTCAGGGGTGAGGCTGTGTTGACTACTTCTTATTTAATAAATATTAACAAACCCCAGAAAAGCCCTGAAATTAGATACATACACCTTGTAAATTGTGGCATGATAAAAATCCATAAATTATGGCATGATCAAAGTATTTAAGGATTTCTGTGTCAACTGTTTCTTTTGTTATTAAAAGTAAAAAAAGGAAATGTTGGTCGGCTATGGACTAAATAGTTGGCAGATGTGGGAAGAGATATGATAAAAGTTTGTGAGAATCAGGGATGTAATAATAGATGAGATTAATTTATTGTCAAGTGGGCCAGTGAAACCTGAGCCTGAACGAACTATAGCTGAACTAGACGTGATGAACCGACTATGGTTGAAAATAGTTTTGTTGATAACTTTGACTCTGCGTGGATCAAAAGGGTTAAGTACGCAAACGGGCATTATACCTGTCACCTTGGGTTCATCACCTAATAAATATGTTTGTGAAATAGATGGGTGCTTGAACTTCATAATCAATTGCCGTTACCGCAAGGCAATGAAAGTTCTTGTAACTTAAGACGGAGTGATAGTATTAAACATTTAGCTTCTGTTTCTTATGATGAAAACAGTGACAATATTTCTGATAACTATTTATTGGGTGCTGAATCTTTAGTGTTTGTAATTCTTCAATCATATAAAGGAGTTGAATCCAGGACTGAGGAGATTAATTCACTTAAAAGGAGATTAATACTAGGGCATTAGTACCTAGAACTAAGATCAGGTAGGTGTTCACTATTAAAAATTATAAATTTGGAAAGCAATATTTAATCCGGTAGCTAGGATTGCAAATTTTATAACGTTATTAGCTTTCGCAAAACAATTCAGTTTGGTTGTTAACCATATAGATGTAAAAACAATATTTGTAAACGGGAATCTAGACGAGGAAATTGAAAGGCATTGTTAAAATAACATTATGTTATAAAGCATATTATAGGTTAGACGATTACATTAATAAAAAAGAGGCTCTGATTTTCCAGCGCAGCACAAGAATCACGCACACGATTGTAACACAAGACCTATTTTTGAAAAAAAAAACAGAAAAGAAAGGTAGGCAGTGTTGCAATGTTCGCGTTTCTTGCGCCGCTTCTGCTCCGCTGCCATAACACTTTCCAAAGCGGTAGTAGTTTTTCTTGAATTATAAAGATACAAATGACATTCGAAAAGTGTCCATAAGAATCTATTTTGAACAAAAAATTTTAAGTTAGAGGAATTTCACATGAAAATGTATTCAAATTAAATCAATCATTATATGGATCTCTTCAGCTGATCAAAGCATTTACTATTTTAAACGCATGTGATTTATCGAGAAACATATGAGTTCTACATGTAGTTGAAGTTATTTTAGCCACGGCTGAATAAATTATTCTTTATCTTTGAAATATCAAGGATAGTCCTAAAAGGTACATTATGAATACTTTTAAGATGGTAGATTTATATGAGGTCAAATGTTTTCTCGGAATTAAAATCACAAGGACAGAACAGAAAAGAAAATAAAATGAATCAGGAAACAAACTTTAAGAGAGTACGTGAAAAGTTTAACATGAGTTACTGACTCTGTCAGTATACTTCTTGAAAATAAAATGGATTGAGAAGCATTAAATTCCTGCGAAATAGCAAATTCACCTTGAAGAAATTATATCAGCTGCTTAATGTATATTATATACAACACCCCACTTGAGTTGTTGTGTCAATATTTTGGGCAGATATGCCAACAAAAACAACCATTAGCTTGGGTCGCACTTGAAAAGGGTTCTTAAGTACATGAAAGAGTCCATGATTCACAAAATAACTTACACACGTAGTGATTTTAATAATGTATCGACTGGTTTTGTTGACTCTGATTGGGGTGGTAATATAATTGACAGAAAAAGTACAAATGGTTTTAAGCTATTCAAACAATGCATAATATGATGTCAAACAAAAAGACAGCTAACGGGGCATCATCATCTACTGAGGCCAAGTCCTCTCTAGCCACAGTGTCATTTGGAGCTGACATGAATATGTCAGCTCCAAATGACACTGTGAAATGACTATATGACACTGTGTGAAAATATAGCATTTTAATCAAATGTTTCTCATAGGGGAATCCCTTTCAGAAACATCTGATAAAATCGTTACCGGCAATGCGTTTCTCCATAATAAGAGAGAAGCTTGATGTAACGTTGTAAATATGAGGCAATGTAGATATAATATACATTAAAGATAGAGACATTCGATAAGTTATAAGCCCAGTTATAATAAGATCTAATTTAATGAGATTATAGATATACCCGGCAAAGAACTAGTTCAAGAATTATTTATATTATAGATTTTTAAATTTGTATTATAGAATACTGGTAACAGAAAATTATGTCTTTTAACATAAATAATTACAAAATTGACAGTTGTTACAATAGAAAGATTGCTAATCGAGGTGTTTCTTTAATCATAGTAAAAAATATTATTAAAATAAAACCACGGAAGGATATTCTTGCACTTACTGTAGAAAGACAACTAGAGCTATTCTTTATTGAGTTAGATAGTCATATTATTGTTTGTATCTACAGACCTCCCAGGGATGAAAAAGGCCATGCCAATTTCGAAATATTTGAGGAATCTTTGGAGGAAGTTCTGAATAAACGTAAATTAATAACGTTATTTAAATCCTTTAATTTGTATTGTGTATTTTTAGGCCTGACTAGTACTACGCTTACCAGCTAAACCTGCTTAAGTAATGTTTTTTGATGATTGTGCATTCACAAGTAAAATGTGATTAACTGCTTGCTATCTCATCACAGAGTGGTCAAAAAGTTTCATTCGCTATTGCTTGTAAGGCTGAACCTGATCGATCTTTGCATAGACCAATTACATCCCATATACTAGAAACGTATACGAAAAACCTAGATATGAATTTGCCAGTCCTGGACTTCTGTGAACAGAATCCAAAAAAAATGCATTCAGATTTCTTCAACATTATTCAAATATAATTCAATAAAGTGTTTAAATTTAAGAAAGTCAGTAACAACTGCTTTTGTAAAAGTAGAGTTATCTCGTTAACTTTTGTTAATAAAGGTTATGCAAGATAACTCTACTTTGATAGAAAATTTCAACACTAAGTTAGAAAATATTCCAAAACATTTAATTTGGTCTGTAAAAATCCAAAAACTTTAAACTCAAACATAAAATAAATATAAACAATTACATAAAGGCACATACATTGCTTATGGCCCTACACTAGGATACCCTGTGCCGTGAGAACCAGAAGCAGCGATGTCATATAAACATATATACATATAAACATCCAAGACTGGGGTTGTAGGAGTTTCTACGCCCTTCTTCTCCCACAGTGGTCCGATCTAGAGAAGTGGTAAAAAATGACGATTGCTAAGTATATGTAAATATCAACAGTAATAAAGACATTTGGAATTTGGAATTTTTTTTTTAACCCCAGCCGGGGATAGAACCCGGGACTTCCCGCTTGGTAGGCAGTGCCACAGAGGTCATCAACAATATAATGAGACAGGATTGGCAAATAGTATTCCGTGAAGCTGGAGTAATACCTAAGGGACAATGACAATTCTACTTAAAGGAAGGCTTACAAGCTTCTATATTAGGCCCTTTTTATTCTTGGTATATATTCACGCCTTTTATGGTGGAGAAATTGACTAACATAGTGTTATTTGATGATAACACTTTACTGGTCTTCAAGATTAAAAGGCAAAAAGGAGATTTTGATGATCTTAATAATGTATCGACGACTCGAATGGCCGAGTCGGCAGTGACCCTGCCTACGAAGCCAAGGGTCCCGGGTTCGAGTCCCGGTGGGGGCAAATATTTGTTTGACGAGAACGGATGTTTGTACCCTAGTCATGGTTGTTTATCTATCTAAGTATACTATTTATCTATATAAGTATGTGTATCGTTGTCTAGTACCCAAGATACAGGGAATCCTAGTTTGGGGCTAGATCAATGTGTGTAATGTGTGTCTGAGGTATTTAATTTTAATTGGTTCCCTTGAATTGGTTCACCATTAATAATTTATTAATAATATAATAACAATAAACCAAGTGTATCAAAAGCGCACCTCCAAATGTTAAGCATGTTGAGACTAGTTTAGTAATAGACAGCAACACGTTAGAATAAGTAAATGACACGAAGTTTCTTGGAATAACCATTAATAGAAAATTGCAGTGGGGAGCCCACATAGATAAATTATCTGGTAGATTAAGCCTTACGCTGTTAGGAACATAAGACACAACATGGATATGGCTATAGCAAGGCTTGTCTAATTTAGTTACTTTCATAGTGTCTTGTCCTATGGTATCTTTTTGTGAGGGAAAGCAGCGGATATTCAAACTATTGTTTAATTACAGGAAGGAGGTATTCGAGCAATTTATGATTTAAAACGCATAGACTTCGTTAGACTTAGTTAGCAATTCTTTCAATGGTCGATGCATTACATGTTCAATTGTCAATTATTTTGAAATTGTCTTATGAGCAATTTAAAAACCACTTTATCTAAGAAGAGTTGGACTATATTCAAGATAACATAAATGACAAGAGTGCACGGTGTTAATCTCACTCAACCCAGAACTCGCATAATAATTTTGTAATTATTTATTCCTGCATATTATATATAATATGTCATATTTGTACTAGTTAAACAAAACCTGTATTTGTAAGATAAAAAATCAATCTATGGGAGTTTCTTCGCACTTCTTCTCCCACAGTATTCCAATGTAGAGAAGAACAAAAAGACGATTTCTAAATATGTTTATTGACGACCTTTGTGGCGCTGCGGTTGTGGCTCTGCCTGCCATGCGAGAGGTCCCGGGTTCGATCCCCGGCTAGGGCTACAGGAAAAATAACCCCAGGTCTTGGATGTTTGTGTGTCTGTGACGTCGCTGTTTATGGTTCCCATGGCGCAGGGTATCCTCGTGTGGGGCCAGAAGCAATGTATGTGCCTGTATGTCAATGTATATGTTTATGTTTATGTTAAATTACCTGTGAATATTAACATATAAACCTAAAAAATTATCACAGGCACATACATTACTTCTGGCCCCGCACTAGGATACCTTGTATCATGGGAACCGAAACATCACAAACATGTAAACATCCAATATCTGTGGATTTTTTTCTTCCTCCCCAGCCGGTATTCGAACTCGGGACCTCTCGCTTGGGAAGCACAGCCCAAACCGCAACACCCCTGACGTCATCATAAGCGTTGTTGCGCTGATCAATCGGTTTTATAATTAAAATTATTCAGAATCATATTCCTAATATGAAGCTAACGACCCGAATGGCTGAGTCGGCAGTGACCCTGCCTACGAAGCCAAGGGTCCCGGGTTCGAGTCCCGGTGGGGGCAAATATTTGTTTGATGAGAACGGATTTTTGTACCCTAGTCATGGTTGTTTATCTAAGTATAATATTTATCTATATAAGTATGTGTATCGCGTTTTCTAGTACCCAAGATACAGGGAATCCCAGTTTGGGGCTAGATCAATGTGTGTAGATAGTGTCCAAGGTATCATAATTATTATATATTATTATTATAATATTTGACGCTGTTATACCCTGCAGGTGGCCGCTTAGGCTTTGTATAAGTGACGTCATGAAATTGTAAATGGGAGTAATTATCTTGTTGCGGCGAAAAACCTAACGTTGCATGACTGTGGAAGAAATATTTTCATTTAAGCTCCGAGGAGAACGGAAGGCGGAGCTTATGTTTATTAATTAGTTAAATTAACGTGACAAAACTCATACATAATCATATCTGTATTTCTATAAGAATGTCAGAGCTGCAGAATCACACAAGGATCCCAAAGCCACGTCCCCCACTGAGTGGCAGAGGCACATTTGCGCCCTCGTTTATTCCATATTCAACACATTGATAAACAACGAGATTAAATGTAAATTAATAATATAATTTGCTGCCCATTATTTCCAACCAAAACCTCATCAAAATGATAATATTACAAAATACCAAATTGAACAAACAAATCGAATGTTCTAATTAAATAATACTTATATCATTCGGCTCCTACAGAGGAATAGGCCATGTAAAAAAAAAACAAAGGCACCAAACTGAGAAAACAATTTCGAGATAATTGTGTTCTAACTAAACTCCGTTATTCCCATCAAAAAATAAAACAGGATTGCTGAAATATCCATAAAAATATAATGAACTTCAATTGTCCTTTCTGCCCGGTCCAGACGCTTGCCAATCAAAGGGTAGTTTTTTAGTTTTATACTTAATTGGAAACAACAAGCCTCAACCGTTCCAAAACTGTGTGCAAGTGACCTCACGAGAGGAGTAATTTAAAAAAATATTATTTAAGACCTCCCTCATCCGAAATATTCAAATAAGTTAAAATAGCCTAAAATTTCACAAAGTAAAATAAAACTGAAAATATTAAACTGCACATCAATAATACTGATTTGCACAGCAAATACACTGATTTGCACAGTAAATATCAGGGAAAATACTGCGGTAGCATAGGTGAAGGGTAAAGGGGGTGAGCGAAGCGAAGCCCCCTTTATGCTTCGTATTAGGTTGAACATTTAAGAACAAAAAAAAATACTTAAATATAAAAAGTGTTTTGCTGATCTTTCAAGGTGTGAAAATCTGTATTTTTGATGTGAAGTACTTTTTCAGCATGACCTATTCAGAAGTCTATATAAATTAGATAGTATAGGTATTTCCACTCGCCTGTAGCACAGTACCTATATAACAAATATTGTAATATTCTGTACCTGTGACTCTAAAAATGGCTCGCGATTTGAATATAAAAATAATCAATCATCTGTTGATGGCCCCACAGCTGAGTTGTCAAAAGTTTGAGGAAGTGAAAATATATTGTACGAGTGCTTTGGCCCTATTCGCTCGATCTTGATCTTGTCTGACTCATACATACTTGGCCGGTATTTACCGTTCCGTCTAGCTTAAATAATAAGACTGTTATTGGCCACCGAATACCTTGAAAGTATAAACTATGATTAACTGATACCGTTAGGCGTTAATTAAATAGCATTTATTTATTATTATACACGCTGTAACAGAACGATGTAGTTCTACATAAAAATCTGCTAAAGGAAAGGTTAGCAGTCCTAAAGATATGGAGAGGTGGTATTATCAAACCGGTTTCATTGGGCCGATTGAACGTAGAAAACCGGCCAAGTGCGAGTCGGACTCGCGCGTGAAGGATTCCGTACCACCGATCATAAAAGTAGTTTATCCAAATCAATTCAATTCAAATATTTTTATTCATAATTGCACAAAAATTGAGACTTAATAAACGTCACAACATAAACAAGCAAGGAAAATAAATTAATAAAACATCAAGTAGGTGCCTATTTATTAGTACGTAATATATAGGGTGTAATGAACTGGTTTAATGCCAGATGTCGGTGTCTTGTAAAAGTTCGTTAATTTTGTAGTAGGCCTTTGTGCACAAAGTGTGCGTTATACATTTTTTGAATCTAGCTTCAGTTAAGTTTTATATTTCTTGCGGAATTTTATTGTCGAAGCGTATACAGTATTCCATAAAAGAACTACTAACTTTTGTGAGTCTGAACATTGGAAAAGAAAGTTTTTGTTTATTTCTAGTTTGCACATTGTGGCGGTTTTCAATGGTTTTAAAGCTACTGTTGTTGATTTCTTTGAAGAAATCTCTCAAAGACTCTCTATTACCTAGCTTCTTCTTCGCTCTCTTCTGCAAAATGAAGATGGTCTCAATGTCAGCAGCCCGTCCCGTAGTAATATGCCGTAGAACATAATGATATGGAAATAACTAAAATATACAAGCCTAGCAGTTGCAACATCAGTCAATTCCCTGATTCTTTTAACCGCATATGCTGCGGAGCTAAGTCTATGAGCTAATTTTACAATATGGGGACCCCACTGTAGTTTGGCATCAATAGTGATGCCGAGAAATCACGTAATAAAAACAATAATCATTATCAGTAGTTTCGGAGAATAAGAATGAGAACATAAGAGATTTTTTTTGTGTTTTTCTTGACTAATTTTTAACTACCTAAGTATTTTAAAATCATATTTGAGATTCTCGCTACAAGCTCTTTCATTTTACATGCGACACTTATTTTTTTGACAAATGACACACGGTGATCCTATAATGGTTCCATTTCTCCTTTTTAATGTGCGGAACCCTAAAAGTCTAACCTTTTACTTATAATTTTGAAGGTAAACGATCATATTGATGTAGATATAAGCAAAAATAAAAAATTACGCATTTTTTCCAATTACAGGTGATATTCTCTTTATTCTTTGGCCCATTGCGAAGTTTGATAACAACGGATTAACTATTGCGTAAGCGGACAAGGTAGCAGTAAATAACAATTAAATATATTTACAGCAGACTTAGTTTTTCAGACAAAGCAAACAGTCGAAATGCTGAAACCACACATAATTATTTATAGATAAACTCCGTTCTCTCCGAAGATTATGAAAATGCGGATATAATTTTAAATGTTGTCATAATTTATGTTCTCGTAGTTTTAAGATTTCCGTTTCCAAAGGGTGCCAACTGGTACTATTGATAAGTCTCCGCTGTCTGTCCGTCCGTCTGTCCGTCTGTCCGGCAGCGGGCTGTATCCCATGAACCATAACAGTTAGTGAGTTAAAAATTTCACTGAAAGTGTATTGCTGTTGCCGCCTAAGCAACAAACAATTTGAAATACCAAAGGGGATATACATTCAAGAGACATGATTTTTTGCGTTTTTTTTATTCTACGATGAAATAAGGGTTCACTTCATAAGGCAATTTGTTGCATCTTTAGATGATGAAAAGTGTTGGTGTGGTGTGTGTTGTACTAGTAGTTTTTGTCAATTAATGTTATTATGTCGCTTTGGAAGTACCCAGTTCACATTTTTAGTAAATTAACTGTTATATTATTAGCTCATAACTTTGTAATTTACTCTTAAGAATATAAAATAAAATAAAATAATAATAAAGTAATATAATAATAATAACTTGGACACTATTTACACACATTGATCTAGCCCCAAACTAGGATTCCCTGTATATTGGGTACTAGATATTGGAAACCATGACTAGGGTACATAAATTATACATAAATATTAAACTTAGATAGATAAACAACCATGACTAGGGGACATAATCTCACCTAACTCAAAACCTATCCCAAAACCAAAACCTAACACAAATTTATATACCTACCTACTTCAAAAAAGGTCCTACAAAAAAGTTTTTATCATAAAAAATCTTTTATATAATAAAAATATGTTCCACTGTAAATTCCTAGCTAGTGGCACTTAGTCTTAGATGTCTTGGATGACCTCTGTGGCAAAGCGTTTTCGGTTGCATTTCATCAGATAGAGCCCGGTGACGGAACGGAGGGGCAGGGACAACCCGACCCGAGTCAACTCGACCCAAATAATAATATCAGATATTTCAATCCCCATGACGGTCGTTTTTACAGTCAGTTAGAAAATCGATAATTTGAAATAAATTATTACGTTTTTTATTTATTTGCAAAGCAGTAAAACATAATGATCTTCAATGCTTATTTCAATTTAAATTTAACGACCCGAATGGCCGAATCGGCAGTGACCCTGCAGTTCGAGTCTCGGTGGGGACAAATATTTGTTTGATGAGAATGGATGTTTGTACCCTAGTCATGGTTGTTTATCTATCCAAGTATAATATTTATCTATATAAGTAAGTGTACCGTTGTCTAGTACCCAAGACACAGGGAATCCTAGTTTGAGGCTAGATCAATGTGTGTAAATAGTGTCTAAGGTATTATTATAATAAGGTATTATTATTATAATTATGCTACGGTAAGGATAAGGGGTACACAAAAGTGTTTTATTTTTTCGATTTTCTGCAAAAGGGTCATCGAACCTTGGTCCTGACCACTTATCGAGTCTCCAGTGTGAATTGGGCTGTACAAATGAGAGTCACGTAATGAAGTTGATTCTATGCATACCATGTTGTTATCTTTTATAATATTTTTGACTAAGACTGCAATTGTTGTAATATTGTGCAAATTAACTTTCTTTTTTATATTAGTTCAAAAAAATATACCTATTTTATGCTCGAGACTAAAATATTTGCTTTTTTTATTACATTCATTCGTAAAAAATAGATATAATTTTCCTATCAGTTAATTAATACAATCTTCAATATTTTGAAAAGATGATACTTTTCTTGCCGACGACGACACAAAACACTTTATTGGACGCAGTTTCTGGTATTATTGTTCGGGTCGAGTTGACTCTGGTCGAGTTGTTCAGACCGACAGACAGACAGACAGCAAAGGCTTAGTAATAGGGTCGGCTACGGAATCCTAAAATTTATAATTTTACTTCAAATATTGGAAGTAAAAGGATATACTTTTCTACTCGTAAATTCCTACGGCTCAATGCATCCAGCTGTCTGATTGCGGGCTTGCAACAATCTGATATGGGTCCGCGTAGAGGTATTTTCGTGTTCGACATGTGTTACTGAACTTATGTTTATACCAGCGATGTGTTCATACATTAGAACTAGTGGCTCTGTGAGCTGTAGAGCTCGCGAGCGACACAGGAAAATTGCGTTACAAATAACCCGACTGCATTTTCTTTCATTACCACCAACAAACTTTTGAACTAATCTGGTTACGTATATGGAGTATGAAACCCAGAGGCCATATCCTAATTGTACCACTGGTAGTTCAAGTGGGACTAACCAGTAGTACTGGCAGTAGTACAAGTGGTCCGGAGGGAAGTAGCCTCACCTATAACTAAAGTATACCCTATATCTCCGACAATTTAAAAAAACCGCCAAAAAACATATAATTATCGAGCTGCCCGACCTGGGCGGTTACCACAAACTTTAATACCAAGACTTGTTTTAAGACGTTCCTGGTAATTTTGCATATCAGTTAAGGTTCTTAAACTGAATCGGATGTTGTGGCTATCCCCCTCAAATCATCCGTCGTCGTCGTCCGTCTCAAGACTTGTAAAAGTGCTCGAAAACATTTTTGCCCAACTGATATAGAGACGCCTCGTCGCGCTACGCGCTCGCTCGGTAAATCTCGCTCGGGAGCTATCGCGCTACTGAGCCTGTCGTACCCAGTACGAGTGTTTCTGGTCCCCAAGATACAGGGTATCCTAGTGTGGGGCCAGAAGCAATGTATTTGCCTGTATGTTAATGTTTATGTTTAAATTCAGAAAAAATCAATGTACTAAAACTATCACTTTCCATCAATCATAGTGTTTGAAACAGCATAATGTCAATTTAAACTATACCTATGGAAAAAAACTAAATAGATGATTTTTTACCTACAACGTGTTATTTCTAGGGATCTAAAATTAATATTGACATGGTTCTTGTGACAAAATAAAAATATATTCAAATATCTTAAGACGTATTTGATATTCTTGAATAATCAATGGTTTTTAAAACAAAATACTTGTTCGCTATCCTCAGTTTTTAAAATAAACTCCGAAATTTCAAACACCACGAATCGAGTTACTATTTTTTGTGATACACGCGCCTTACCGCGATATTTCAACGATAATAACGCGACGTGACGTGACATTCCACGTACATTTTAAAAACAACGATATCTGTGACTTAGAGAGGTTTTCCCATCACTGTTATCCAATCTACTTACTTGACTACATGACGAATGGATCATACGGTGGCGGGTAGAATTGATAAAACTCTTAAAGTTTATGCAAATTACGAGTGCAACTCTTAGTTGTAGTGGTGTAGGTAAACGTTTACAGACAAGCAAGATCTTCCCAACGGCCCACACACTCTCGTGATTTGCAAAATAATCCTATAGTAACTGTAGTTAAGCTAACTAACAAAATAAAAAAAAACACACTCACCATCAACAGTTCGCCACTAACAAACTTTCATACTCTATTGTTCAACTCTAAAGTACCGCTTTTACACCAAAGTTCTGTTTAATTACTAGTAAAACCTCCAAAGTTTTCACTTGTTTGCGAGTGGGAGTTTATTATTATTCGTGTATTGTTCAGCTCCGCTTTTTGCAACCCGTCTACCGTCTAGCATCAACAAGCGTCCGACCTAGACTGAGGGAAGATATTTCCGCGAAAAATCACCGAACATGGAAAACTGAACATAACAATGCGTATTGTGAAATTAAGATAATTAATCACACTTTAACATGGACCGGCTGACGGGTACGGCTGATATGCTTCGACAGGGTGTACTATGTCGACCGAGTTAAGTTGAGTCATCTGGGGTTAGTTGAGATTTGAATATGGCAACATGAAAATAAAGCGTATATATATGTACATACGTGGTCACAAATATGCATCTGCCGCCCCGGATGGGATAAAGCGTAACTCACATTTATGTATAAGGTAGAAAGAAGTTCAGAAGAGTGTCAAGTTTTAACGCTTAATTTTTGGTTTGCAGTTTTGTTTTAAATTTCCATTCCAATTTCATAAATGACACGACGAATGATTGTGTTAGAGCCATATATTGAGGAATATAAATGTTGACGACACCGAACAGGTTACCTTGTTGGGTAGGTATTTCAGAGTAAAGACATTCTGACTACTCAGTTAGTTCAAGCTGCTTACCGTTTTTTTTAAGGAGCACTGATAAACAAGGTTTAAATAAAAGTTGCTTAAAATGCTGTCCACAAAAGTGGCTTCACCAATTGTTACACCTTGTATTTTTACGAAAGCTTTCTAATGATTAATTTCGACTGTAAACTTTTGTTTTTCACAGCTTGTCGTCAAACGATATTAGATTTATATTAGATTAGTCCACATACTCGTAACTGTATACGACATACAAAGACAACAAAACAAGCCAAAGTCAAAGGGAAAATTCGTTATCCGAAATATACTTAGTGAGCAAATCAGTGTAAATGATTAAATTTATATTTTTATGTTTTCAAACTAAAACTCACATCATTTATTGCTTCATTCTTTCCTGTGACGGTGGTGGACAACAAAAGATAATATCCCAAGATCATTTTTTATTCAAAAAGGTGAGTGTAAAAATACAAAAAATCGCAAACAAATTATTCCAGAATTTTCCACCCGACTGGAGCGAGGCGGAGAAAAGGAGGGTAATGTGTTTTCAAATATATATTAAGGTGATACGAAAAAATGGGGTGTATTTCGAATGCATTTACTCCACCATGAAGTCATCTTCAGGTTTGATTTTTGGGTTAACGTTTATTGAGTATTTGATTAAGATTTTCACTAAAGGGCAACGCGATTGGATGAATTTTTCTGGATAGAATTTAATTACGAAAACACCTCTAAATTGTTTTATTTTTTCCTGTCATTCTGAAATCCTAACTAATTGTACAACTGTGTTCAAAATGTAGATATTATCTATTCGCAAAATCTCCTTAAAAAACTTTTTAACTAAATAGCGTAGTTTATTTTTAATATTTTTTCTGTGGTTTAGCGTTACGTTTTTCTTTTTTTCCCGATTCCGTCCCTCTCACAATGCGGGTCTTCCCGCCTGGAGTAACGGGGACCTTTGCACGGACGAGGTAGCGCCATGTAAGTATGTATGATCCTGAGTCATACCATATAGTACATACTTTGTACATGCTAGTACCTAATAGGTAACGTACGTAAAGTGACGTATTGTAATCGTGCTCAAACTGTGAGTAACGCAATAGTTTAAAACTAAGCATTTATTCTGATGATAAATTCTCAAAATATAAGATGACACATAACTACAAGAAGAAGAACTATGATCTGATGGATCCAAAAATCACTACTGTTTGAACAAGATGGGACAAAATACTCTTTGCTTCTCAATATGAAAAACAATTTAAATTCTTAATTCATATAAGATAATAGATGTAGCTCAGAAGGCTGCCCAACTAAAATGGGACTGGGCTCGCCATGTTGCTCGGATGCTGCCGAATAGCTGGGCTAAGAGAGCCACAGACTGGCTCCCAGAAAATGCAAAGAGAAAGCGTGGCCGACCCAGGAAGAGATGGAGTGATGAGTTGGGTCTATGGGACAAGGAGTGGAGGGAGACCGCTCAGGATCGGATAGAGTGGAAGAGGGGGAGAGAGGCCTTTGCCCAGCAGTGGGACATGGTGGGCTCGTAATAAAAATAATAATAATAATAATAATAATAACTCATATCACTTTAGTAATCAATAATTTCGTATTAGTTAGGTCAGGACTGACGTTATTGACGTGTCGTTTGTTTGACAGTTGACTTGACAGCCACTTTTTTGTGGTAGGCAAATACATTCATCTCTTTACGTCATGGTTACTTTTGGCGGGTAAAATTTAAGCTTTGTTTTTAAATAGACGCAATTAATAAAACCCAAAAATATTAAATTAGTTTCATAAAATTGTCTATATTTTCAAAATATATTAGTAAATAAATATAAATCAGAAAAATGCATGGTCAATTGGTGCTGTGAAAAATTATCCCCATCCATAGTTTCAACCACAGATATCGAGAGATAGGCCCTTGGCGCTAAGCTTGTATCGGAACCAGTGTCGCCGAAAACTAAGAACACGCATACATTTACACCACTCGTACATCAATCCCTCCGCTTTTATTGGTCAGTGCAATGTCATGCACCTATCGTCCGAACACACCCACACTACCGCAGGTATACTAGCTAGTCGAGCTAGTGTTGGGACAATGCAAGGACAGCGTGTATCATCGATCGATTATAATTTATAGACACTGGTATAGACAGTCGTATACAATGCCGGGTTCTATAAATAAAATAGTAAATTGTTTGTAAATACGACATATTTATTTTACAAGAAATACCTATTACTGTGTATACAGGGTGTAACAGATGCGGGGTGACAAGCCGAAAAGAGTTGTTTGCGACATATTTTGAACGATTTTCTCTATGAATCTGATTTGATCAGAGCAACTTTATTTTTTACTTCCCCATACAAATCAGCTGATCTGCAGCTCGGCCCAAAATGTACTGAAAAGTGAAAAACAATGCTGATCAAATCAGTTTAATCAAGAAAGATGTTCATAATGATGGCCTTAACAACCGTCTTTCGGCATATATACCCTTTCTGTAAAATCCTGTACAGTTAAATACTATCTATTGACCAGAAAAATGTAAATATTTATTAAGAACTTGCCGTTTTGACAATTGAGGCGTAGCGTTTTTTGCCAAGTAATGCAGTCTTATATTGGTATATCTTTCCATTACAGCTTTTATCAGTAATATTAGATGATTATCCATTGGGTTTTGTTCGAATTGGTGAAAATCTATTTCGTTGAACAGATTCATGCCAATGAATCGGGGTAGTGCTTTAGACATAAATGATTGTTTTTAATTTTTAACCCTAACCTTTATTTTGTCTTTGGTAAGCACAGTTGATTTTATGATCACTTCCATGTTTTTGCAAATTGTTATAAGGTCATGGGAAGGATATATTAAGCCGCCTTTATCCTTGAGTTTTATAAACTTATGTGTATCGTCCGGGCCGCTTGACAGTAGCGCGCTTGTGCATACGTCGCATTTCAGAGTTTTAATCAGAGCATGAACGACGAAGCCAGCTACGTAAGTTATGGTTTGTGAGCTGTATTGTGTTAGAACATCAACCATCATTTCTACTTCTTCGTCGAATACTGCCATTTCATGTAATATATTTATGTCGTCACACTCTTCATCTCGTAATCGGGGATCGATAGTGTGGTTGATGCGCACAGCCGATGAACATGTCAGAAGGGACATCTTTTCGAATGCTCGGCAGTTCCCACTGTCCACGTCTCGGAGTTCTGACTTGACCATCAATTTTTTGTATATTGATTTGAATTGTCGTGCTGTTGGGTTTGTATTACAACCCCCGTGGCTTCGGATTTGGCCAAAAAGCAGCTCAAGATGGTCCTGACTAATCTTGTAAACAGGGAAGTAGCTTAGTTTTCGTTCTTTTTCAACTAGCCGAACATACAAATCTTTGAGGCTCTTTATACAGATCAAAAATCCGACAAAACCAGTTTTCCTCGATGAGTCAATTACTGCCGTACCATCCACAAGCTTCAATTTTTTCAGGTAATTTTCGGCTTTTTCCAGAAAATCAAAGATTTCAACCTTATTTTGTTCACAGATTGGCTTTTTGTAATGTAACTGGGCTACATGTCTGGAGTTCAATATATCAAATAGATTGTTGACTATTTTCAGAAAGTTGACTGTGCCATCGACATTTTGAAAACCTGGTAAATTTAGTTCTGAGCAAAATGTTAATGCGACTGCCACACTGGTGCTGAACAATTGGGATGCCAATCTCACTTTCATTTTCTGGTTTTTAAAGAATATGTGGCCTCGACGCAATTTGTTAGCTAAGTGCATCTTTTCTTCTTCTTGGACATCGTTCAATTTTTTTAAATGTGCCCATTCCACTTCTTTTTGGGTTTCATCAACAAAGCTTCCTTTGGCTTCAAAAGCATTCCTCAATAACTTCAACATATGACATGGATCGGGAAAGATGAAGATCGGTTTCTTTGAAACGGGATGTTCGAAATTTGTTTTTAAGTCTTCTATGTTCAGTGAGCACCCAAGTTCTTTAGTCATTGTCATATTTGCAGGGCAGCCGTCAAAAGTAAGTGATGTTATTTCGATTCCCGTTTCTTGTAACAGTTCAAGACATTGTGTAACTAGATTCGCTCGTTGTTCTCCAGTAACACCAGCGACTAGAAAATACCCGACAGGTATCTTCCAAGGGGCATTAATTGCGGTTACTAGAAAAACTAGAGCTTCCTTTGCCTCGGGCAAAGAATCTGTATCGGCCATTTTGAAATTGCATATATCTACATATCCATGCATATACTCACCGTCCCACTCTACGTGACGGCGAATGGCCATTTCATCGAGTACAACATTACACACCAGTGTATAATCTGTATTTTCAACTTTCAGCTTGATAGCTTCAAATGACTCCTTTGTAAACCCGGGGTCGGAGTCAATCGCCTCGTACCATTTCCTTATGGTGCGAACGTGGGGAAGGCAAGATTGAAACTTTTGCCGCACATATTCGTAGGCCTTAGGCGAATAAAAATGAAGTGTACAGGCAAAAGTTCTCAATTCTGCTGAGTATTTTTCAGTGCATTTTTTGTCGACAGATTGTTTTTTCTCACATCGTTCAATGAGATCAGCCACTCCTACACCTAAACCTTCTAATTGTGTGACTTGATCAGAATTAACTAATTTTTGATCTTTAAGATCTCTCAGAACATCCTTCATGTTTAAAAATTTTTTGCGGTAGCGGCTGTTTTGTTTTTGAAGAGTTTTAATTTTCTTATTTTTTTTCTCGAGTACGATTTCCAATTGGTCTATCCGATGGCGCAGCTTCCTCTTGCGTGGGGTCTCGAAAATGCTGTGATTTTCTTGGTCCTTGTCCTGTAATTGTATGTTTAATTTAGTTGCTGTTAGTCTTCTTATCACAGGAATATGAATGGGCGATAGAAGTATGATAAAGAAAGAAAGGTACCTTTAAATTAAGATAAATTGGGATCAAATGTGCCTTTGCCACCCCGCATGGAAAAAGGCGTGACACTGTCTGTATGTTTACTTTTATAAAATTAAATAAAATTACAATTCAAATAATAATTCAAATACATTTCTTACATTTTCATTACCTACTCTGTCCGTGGTCAGCAAAGACGGTTCTTCAGACTCAGCTTGTTTTGATGTCTAAAAATAAAGATGTAAATAAGTAACCCGAAGATTTTTATAAATTGTTTTAATTTGACCCGATTTACATCATTGCCGTCATCTCCTTCAGACACGCATTCATTCAAATGTGTTTTCTCTGGTTTTATGGTATCCTGAGACAAAAAGGTGCAAGCAATCAGTATTCAAATACGTATCACGCAGTTTTTCATGTTAAAATTTCAAAAAAATACACCTGATCGCTGCTATCTCCTACAGAGACGCATTCATTGATATGGTTTTTCTCTGGATCTCTGGTACCCTAATAAAATAAGATGCATTACTTAAAGTTATATGTAGTTAGTAAAGGAATTTATAACTTCAAGTAGATATTCAATTAATAATCTAGAAACAGTCTTTTTATAGTGGTATGGTGTAAGAAATATTTTAAACCTATCCATTGTATGAAATTAAATATAAATTACAAACATGAGACATCATAACTGGTTTATTCATCGTCGGCACTGACCATCGCCACATTCGCCTGTATTTCTTTAATTTTTGAAAACATTTCTCCTCGAAATGAATTGAGCATATTTTACATTGTTTTTGTGGAAACCAGCGAGGCCCTCTCATTACCGCTTCGATCCATTTTTCTTTTATTTTTGGTTCACTAGGAAAACTGAAACATTGATTAGCGTAATAAAATACATAACTTTATCATTGAAGCAAATCGGAACAGTAAATATAAAAATCAAAATGGCGTCCAATATTCAAAATCTGACATCTATATCATAATTGTATTCTAACCGGGTCCCCAGATATCGATTTTGAAGTAAATCGGACCAGTAACTACGAAGTTCGAAATGTCGGCAACTTTTTCAAAATATGACAGAATCATGATTGGACCTCAACCGGATCCCCAGATATAGATTTTGAGTCAAATCGGACTAATAACTATACAACCCCCTTATCCCGACTTTTTTGCGTCGAAATTACCCGTGTATTCTCCGTTCACAGTTGTTCTGCCTCCAGAGACCCCTTTGCCTCTCTTCTTTTTTTCAACAGAATCCTTACAGCTAGAAAGAGAGGCAAAGAGGTTTATGAAGGTAGAATAACTGTGAACGGAGTTCATTCTGATTCGGACTTAGCCGAGAAATTATCTTCGGACCTGACTGAAAGCATCGGAATTTCCGATCAATACTTATAACACCCCATTATCCTTCGTCGGGCGAGGTTTTAAACAAACTTAAAATCTAAACTGCCTGTTTGGCAATCATTGGAATAACTAACAATAAACTTACGTATTATGAGTAATAAAATAACTATATTATTACATTAACTATATTAGTAATTGCGGAATGATAAAATCTATCGATTCAAAAACATAATTCTCCTATCAGTATCCCCATCACTATATGTCGTCTCTGTTTGCGTGTGACAGTTCGCCTCGGTATCACGATGCATCTTTGCTTTCGTACTTAGATAAGTGTGAAATATTCATTGCGTGTTAGCTTGGCAATACGAAGTGAAATTAAGATACAAAACAAGCAATGTAGCAACAAACTTAGCTAGAACAACATGACATTGTCACTTTAATGTCAATTCGTGACGAATTTTCCGCGAATGATTTATTTTCGTAATAATGTTTATTTCTTGTGTTTTAAGAAGAAATAATAGTTAGAATGAGACTTACAAGTGATATGTGACACCGGCGTTCTTGGAGTTCACAATCTCGCTTCTATTTTTGCACGTGAGTATTGCACAGGTCGGCATTTTAGAAAAACAACGGAAATGAATTCATCACTGCGGTCGCCCGGTGACTACCGAGAATTTTTAATATCGAACCTGTCGGAGCTACATTTGTTCGCACATGCCACGCCCCTCAACCTATCTCTCGATATCTGTGGTTTCAACCCATTTGATCGATGTCTCGACTTTTGTCATGCACGCCTTCAAATATGCTTTCTGTATTGTAAACCAAAATAGAATAAAGAATGGAGAACCTAGTTTAGAAGATAAAGAAATTTGTTTGGCTCTCCATTTTTCATCGTCTTTGTTAAATATCAGCGACATCATTGTTAATCATTTTAAGTTGGAATCGATATCAATTACTCAAGACTGTCATCCGTGAAGGTGCTGTGTACTGCTACTGTATAGTATTATAGTATCTGTGTACTAGTAAACGGGAAAACATCTTCGGGCATTTCTGAATTTTAGTTAAAGAAATGTTTCTGTAATCGCTAACAAAAAATATCGACTAATCGCGAAGATTGATTTTATGAGATTCTGCATTCAAATTTGATTACAACTAATTGTCACCTTTAAAAAATCTAGAAATTGTACTAGAAATGTAACTATAGCAATATTGGGTGTCGTATATACATACGACACCCAATATTCCTTTGTGATACTAAAATTTTTACTTTTAATTATTTTCAGAAATTTAACAAATTTTCAACATCGCTCTAACCTACATATCCCGACAGGTTAAAGAACTGCATTAATTTTGCTATTTTTTAAGCTAGATTTCTTGTATTTATTAATTTATTTTATGCCACAAGATGTGTGTTACCGACTGACTCTTGTACAGCCAATGATGTTCAAAGTAATTTCAAAAAAACATTTAACATATTTTTTGTTTCTTTAAAACTGTTTCTTTATTGGCTCAGGTATCCATAGCTTTCGAACCTATATTTGCATTAATTTATCTCACGGACATGTCCTCCGCAATTACCGCAAAAAATCATCAGCAAAGTGCATGAGATGAGACAGAATGCCATCAGCTGTCTCGAGAGACGACCCTAAAATACCCGAGGACAGCCGATGATGAGGCTAGTTCACACGTATCCCCCAACGTTGTTTGAAAGCCTTCCAAGGCTCTCTAGGGACCGGAAACGGTTTCCCAGGGTTACCTGATCTTTTATATACGTTAGGCTTAAACGTACGGGGGCGATATGTACCCACGTTTTTCCTTAAAAAAACCGTTGCGTGACCTAAGTAAAGTATGCTATGGACATTAATATTAATAATATTGCATACATTGCCTGAACGCCCCAGGTATTATTACATGCAATGTATGAGATTGTATCGAATACCTGCATTTTTAGGATTGCCGGTATTATATATATGTATTTTAATCTGTTCTTTAGATCTGTAATTTAGATGTTCTCCTAGAACATCTAAATTACATAGAGTAATTTAATGAATAAGGTATTGTTAGAAAATTCTTAAACGTCCACTAGTCATCGTAATGACGTCACACTAAATTCAATATGGCGCCCTATAGAGGGCATATAGTATAAAGTCAACATTTATTTATTACTGTAGAAATTTACATTTACTTAGCAAATATTATTCATAGAGGTTCTGCGAAGATGGATGGAGTACTGTAGCCAGCTATATCGGGAAAAAGGAGGGCTCGAGGTCAACAGGAGGTGGGACAATCACAGTAAAGAACCTGGTATCCTAATAACTGAAGTGCAAGCAGCCGTAATGAGGATGAAGCATAAAGCAGTGGGGCCTGATAGAGTATCAGCAGCAATGTTTCAATACCTTGAACCAGAAGGCATTAAAATCCTGCATTCCATATTAAAGAAGGAATGGAAAACGGGTGCATGGCTGGAGGTCTGGAAACAGTTGGCAGTCATCTTACTTCATAAAAAGGGTTCCACGAGACGTGACCACTATCAAACAATCTCCCTGAAGTCACACGCAAGTAAAGTCATGCTGCACATTCTGAACACACGCCTGGCCTGAACACACGCTTGGCGATGAAAGTCCATGTGAACAATCAGGTTTCGTTTCCGGAAAGAGAACAAGGGAGCAAATATCAAACATCCGCCTATACTCATTGAAAAATGCCGCGAGTTTAATAAGCCCTCGGTTCTTTGTTTCATTGACTACGCCAAAGTCTTTGACAGCGTTCAATGGAACACGATGTTTAACATCTTAATCGAAATGGGCGTACCTCCACATCTAACATTCCTGATTCAGCATTTATACTTCGAGGGAACCAGTTTTGTAAAGTTGGAAGTCTCCAAGTCAGAAGCCTTCAGAACTGAGAGAGTTGTACGACAAGGCAGTGTACTTTCACCCAAATTATTCAACCTTTACGGTAAATATATAATGAGGAAACCGCTGGAGGAGTGGAGCGGCGGAATAACAGTGGGCGGTGAAAAGCTTACGAACCTCAGATATGTAGATGACACGACAGTACTGTCGTGCGTCGTTGCGCGTGCGTTGCGTCCAGCGAAGAAGAAATGGAGGAACTACTCATGCGAATTAAGGATGAAAGTCTTAGACTCGGTCTTAAGATCAACCCGTCAAAGACCAAGATCTTAGTGGTGGACCGAGCACAAGTATTCCAGCCGTCATGTACCCTCGCTGGATATGAGCAGGTAGATGAGTTTGTTTATCTGGGGTCGATGCTGAGTAGCGATTGCAGCTGTTTTAGAGAGCTGAGCCGAGGTATTGGTATAGGCAAAATCGCGATGACCAACCTGGAGAAAATCTGTAAGAACAGGAGTATTCGCCGTATAACAAAGGTTTGACTTATCCGGACCCTTGCATTCTCGATCTTCATATACGGTGCAGAAACCTGGTGCCTGAAGAACCGGGAACGCAGCAAAATTGACGCGTTCGTAATGTGGTGCTGGAGAAGACCACTTAGAATTCCGTGGACCGCCATGGGAACTTACGTGTCCATCCAATTGTTCTCTCAAAAATTTGCCGGGAAAGAACCCTAAGCTTCTTCGGTCATATTATGCGCTCACCTAGCCACCAACTCAAGAAGCTCACCACAATGTGTCAAGTGGAATGCAAACGCACCAGAGGACGTGCTCCAATAAGATGGTCGACCAGATTAGAGAGGCGATAGGGGGGGCAGAACCGTCAGCAATAGAAGAGAAAATGCGGTCACGATCCTCAGCATTGAGGGACCGATAAAGAAGAAGCAAACGTTATTTTTTATTTTTTTTCTACATTGGACCGCTGTGAGAGAAGAGTGCGAATAAACTCGCACAGATTGAATTTTAGATTTCTTTTTAAAATTGGTTGGGTTTAACTAATACAATTATTACAGTATAATATTATAAATAACAAGATAAATAATTACAAAATTATTAACAGCGAGTTCTGTGTTGAGTTCGATTAACCCCATAGAGTCCTGTCATTTAAATAATCTTGTACATTGTTACATCCCTTTTTAGATGAAGTCGCTTTTACATGGTTTCTAAAGTGCTCAAACTCCAATTTTCTTGTTGCAGTAGAGAACGCACCCTTGAAGGAATTGCTAACTTTCGCGACTATAAACCAGGAGCAAATAATCTGTAATTATTTTTAGGTTCACATTACACAGCCCCCGCCGGTGAGAGCAGCCTGAAAGCTGTCGCTCCCACCGGTCAGATATACATTTCCAGAATTGACGTGAAAATGACCTGCCAGGACTTTGAACTTCATATCCTGGAAAAGCTGAAGAAAAATCCGCCGTCTGGTCTCAAGGAGGTGAATGTACAGATAGAAGTTTTGGAGTCAGAAAGACCCAAGAAGTTCCTCTCCTTCAAACTTCGTGTGCCAGCGGAGCTCAAGACGATGTTACTGGCCAAAGATTACTTGCCGGAGGGCATCGTTTACCGGCGCTACAGGGAAGAGAGAACGATGAAGAAAATCCCTGGCTAGGTTAGATTATATTGCGTATTTTTATAATAAATTATGTATCTTTAGCTGTAAGTGTAATGGTACACGAGAGTCGGTACATTAGATACTTCATTCTGCGTGATAGAGGGCTAGCCCAACGCCGCGCTGTTTTGAATACGAGAATCGGTTCAGATAACGTTTGGGGGTTTTGCATAGCTTACTGGCAAAGTTTGGAAAAAAAAAAAGACGCGTGGGTTCATTCGTGGAATTTCAGATCAGGTCAAGTTTTTTTGTCGCATTCCTGCGAGATGTGTAGAGATGAGAGCCGATTTGGCTGCGCGTTGAATAAAATTATGAATAACTAAATAATGAAAGGTTATTACGGAACGGAGAAAGCTATTATGTTGATTGCAAATATACAATTGCGATTGAGGTATGATATGGAGAGTCTGACACCTCTATTTTGAATATCATTCTAGAGGTCTTTGCCACGCGCGTCTAGCGGTCGGGAAATGCTTAATTAATCGCAACAAGCTTTTATTGGTCAGCGATCAACAGATTCTGTGTATCGGCAGTACCAAATGATTTGAGTGATAACCTACGGTTGATCATAGTGAATATGCGTACACACAATTTGTAGAACGGCGGATCTGCATGGCATGGTTGAAATTGGACCCTGTGTAGTTAGTGATAAGAAGCTTCGCTTGGGCAGAGCGTATTTGCAAAGGACGCATGTGGGGCATATAAATACCAGAGCGTGGGAGGGGAATTCATTCAGTCTCTGCGTCTAGCCGCTGTGACAGTCGTCTTCACGAGTTCTAAACAGTTTTGGCTGCCGTGTTACGCGTCAGAACTATACGAATTGGTGATTGCGAAGTTTCAGTGGGTTTTCGTGAGTGTCTGAAGCGCCGAGATATACCTCGGTTCCTACCTTTATATCAACCTACCCCTAATTCCAAAACTATCCTTGGGTCGTTAGGAAAGAACTTGTAAGTCAATTATTCTGAGTCTGAGTCTGGGCTTGGAGCGACCCTAAATTCCTTTTTCCTTCACCATAGGGTTCCTGGATTGGCTCTTAGGATATTCGCGGGCTAATCCTCTCCTCATTCCTTTAGAGTAGCGAGTTTTGTAATTCCCACACACACAGTCGTTAAACATTCAAGCACATTCAAATCAAACTCAACCATTTTCGAGTGGTGTCGATAATGGACGTGGTATAACACTAGGTTTTTAGACTAGGCTAGACAGGAGTTTAGTTGCGGCTAAACCTAGGTTGTCAGGGCATAGGGAGACTGTTTGATCGATGAGGTTCCGCGGATGGAAATAACAAATTCAGAACAAAGTTAAACCGGTGTCAACACAGTTAACATATACTGTTGATATTTTGACATTTGAGTGTTGTCGGGGACGCGCGAAGAGATCAATTTACAGTCTAAAGTTCATTGTTTAGGTCCGGGTAGGTGTTTTGCATTGCCTTGGGTCAGATTGGATTCAAGTTGCATTTTTAAATTAAATGTAAATTTCGCTGGATATCTAATGTGTAAGTTGAGTCGGTATATATGATTTGGCTCAGCCCAGGACGTGCTGCGGCTAGTGGAATTCATAGTTCGGTATTTATCGAATTATGCACTTCGCTATGGTGTGGGTTAGATATCCTAAAACAATAATGCTTGCGTTTCGATAACATCCAGCTCAAATTGCGCAGAGTTGAAGGTTTCAAAACGTTACGGACCTTTTGAGGTAACCGCTAGTTCAGAACCCATTTCGGAACTCAAATCGCAATTGTGTAAACCGGTCTTTTCGGATCGTTATTGCCGTGAACAAAATACATAATTGGAACCACCACAAGCCGCTACTAGCGAGCACATGAAATATCATTGAGTACTCACGTCGTAAAACTACGACGGATATCTATACTATAACTGTGATCGATCACTAAAACTAAAACTGAAACTAAAACAAAAAAGATGTTCCAATGCGCTCATATATACAAAAACCAGATGGTGCCATCACATAAAATATAACAACGATCGTTTTGGCGCAATACACCGCTGACTGATGCGAATTACCGGCTCGCGGACATATATGCTTTCTCTGTCTAACTTGAAACTGTAACTTTCCGAACCAAGCTTCGTTCGACTATTGTACGCCTAACAGATTTCTCGATGAACGAGAAATTCAGACTTATCATTCTTACTTACAAATCTTACAGCTGAATCGGGTCCTCTCATTTTGGGATAGATAGAATAAGATAAGACAGCTACTGTTAGCGGCGGCTACGACCTTTAGCCCTAGGGCCGTTACATAAGGTATTTATAGATATGGGTTTTTGTTAACCTGAAATGAAGATTATTATTATTACAGCTATCGCTAAATTTGAAAAATGTGGTAAGATTCTTGCAAAAATATATTATAATTTCAAAAATAGATTAACTAGCTTTAGTTAGTATGTCAATTTCTTTAAAAAATAAAATATAAATATATCAAATAGCTCTTTTCCGCGATTTAAAAATAGTTTGAACAACAGCGACTTTCCCCCAAAACAGGATACCATAAGACATGAGACTATGAAAGTAACTAAAATAGCCTAGATGTAGCCATATCCATGTTTTTTATGATGTTCCGGACAGCATAAACCGCAGAACTCTACCAGCTAATTTATCTATGTGTCCCCACTACAATTTATTATCAAAGGATATTCCAAAAAAATCTTATCATCTACTAATTCTAACGCGTAATAACAACACTGAACTGGTCTCAACTTGCCAGACATTTGGAAGTGAGAGTTTGATAGGCTTAGATTTACCAGCGTTTAACAATACATTATTAATTGTGAACCCACACAAAATGTTCTTTATATCTTTCAATTTTGAACACCAGTAAAGTATCATTAGCAAATAACACGATGTCAGCCAATATTTCCACCATAAAAGATAAAAGGGAGATCGTTATTATATAAGTTTTTGAAGAGGCCTATGTAGGGTTTCAAATTGAAGCGCTAAATTTGCACATTCCAGAAATGTCTCATCCTTAGAAGCGTAATGACAGTCCGGTGTTTAATAGTTTGCATAGTCATCAGAGCGCGATGTTTTTAGTTTTTTAAATAATTGGCTTGTTGAGTTACTATAGTCTAGTCAGCGAATTATTATTTTTTGACTGATCCAATGCCATTTTTGGCATCTGCAATGCAAAATGTTGTTTTTAATGTCCGCAATAAGTAAATGTCAAAAGTATAATAAAACATCGAACGGATAAGCATAAACATAAACATTTATATACAGGCATATATTGCTTCTGACCCCACCCTAAGATACCCTGTATCTTGGTAACCAGAAACAGCGACATCACACACATATAAACATCGAAGACCTGGGGATTTTTTTCTTAATCCCCAGCCGGGGATCGAACCCGGGACCTCTCGCGTGGTAGGCAGAGCCACAACCGCAGCGCCACAGAGGATAGCTGAGGAGTGATTCATAAGAATCGTGCACTTTGTGCCAAGTCTTTACAAATGTTCCAATTGTTCCCCTCATTTAGCTAAAATATTCAATAAATGTGTAAATGAGAGTACTTTCCCTGATCTCATGAAACATAGCAGGCTAGTACCTTTATTTAAAAGCGGGGATAGGGGTGACTCCACAAATTTAAGACCAGTCTCGGTTCTACCCGTATTGAGTAAAATATTTGAGAAGATTATATTGGGTCAGTTGCTGGCGCACTTCAATGCGCATCAAGTTTTCCATAGCCAGCAGTTTGGATTTACAAAACGGCGGTCGAGAACAGATGCTGGAATCATGTTAGTTCAAAAAATATATGCGTGGGAAGATCGTAAGGATGTTTTAAGTGTTTTTTGTTGAGGCACCAACTCAAGAAGCTCATCACAATGTGTCAAGTGGAATGCAAACGCACCAGAGGACGTGCTCCAATAAGATGGTCGACCAGATTAGAGAGGCGATAGGGGGGGCCAAACCGTCAGCAATAGAAGAGAAAATGCGGTCACGATCCTCAGCATTGAGGGACCGATAAAGAAGAAGCAAACGTTATTTTTTATTTTTTTCTACATTGGACCACTGTGGGAGAAGAGGGCGAATAAACTCGCACAGATTGAATTTTAGATTTCTTTTTAAAATTGGTTGGGTTTAACTAATACAATTATTACAGTATATTATTATTAATAACAAGATACATAATTACAAAATTATTAACACCGAGTTCTGTGTTGAGTTCGATTAACCCCATAGAGTCCTGTCATTTAAATAATCTTGTACATTGTTACATCCCTTTTTAGATGAAGTCGCTTTTACATGGTTTCTAAAGTGCTCAAACTCCAATTTTCTTGTTGCAGTAGAGAATGCACCCTTGAAGGAATTGCTAACTTTCGCGACTATAAACCAGGAGCAAATAATCTGTAATTATTTTAAGGTTCACATTACACAGCCCCCGCCGGTGAGAGCAGCCTAAAAGCTGTCGCTCCCAACGTTCAGATATACATTTCCAGGATTGACGTGAAAATGACCTGCCAGGACTTTGAACTTCATATCCTGGAAAAGCTGAAGAAAAATCCGCCATCTGGTCTCAAGGAGGTGAATGTTCAGATAGAAGTTTTGGAGTCAGAAAGACCCAAGAAGTTCCTCTCCTTCAAACTTCGTGTGCCAGTGGAGCTTAAGACGATGTTACTGGCCAAAGATTACTTGCCGGAGGGCATCGTTTACCGGCGCTACAGGGAAGAGAGAACGATGAAGAAAATCCCTGGCTAGGTTAGATTATATTGCGTATTTTTATAATAAATTATGTATCTTTAGCTGTAAGGTATTTATAGATATGGGTTTTTGTTAACCTGAAATGAAGATTATTTGAAATTAAAATAAATTTGAAAAATGTGGTAAGGTTCTTGCACAAATATATTATAATTTCAAAAATAGATTGACTAGCTACAGTTAGTATGTCAATTTCTTTAAAAAATAAAATATACATTTCCCAAATTGATCTTTTCCGCGATTTAAAAATAGTTTGAACAACAGCGACTTTCCCCCAAAACAGGATACCATAAGACATGACACTATGAAAGTAACTAAAATAGCCTAGATGTAGCCATATCCATGTTTTTTCTGATGTTCCAGACAGCATAAGCCGCAGAACTCTACCAGCTAATTTATCTATGTGTCCCCACTATAATTTATTATCAAAGGCTATTTATTCCAAAAAAATCTTATCATTTACTAATTCTAACGCGTAATAACAACACTGAACTGGTCTCAACTTGCCAGACATTTGGAAGTGAGAGTTTGATAGGCTTGGATTTACCAGCGTTTAACAATACATTATTAATTGTGAACCCACTCAAAATTTTCTTTATGTCTTTCAATTTTGAACACCAGTAAAGTATCATTAGCAAATAACACGATGTCAGCCAATATTTCCACCATAAAAGATAAAAGGGAGATCGTTACTATATAAGTTTTTCAAGAGGCCTATGTAGGGTTTCAAATTGAAGCGCTAAATTTGCACATTCCAGAAATGTCTGATCCTTAGAAGCGTATTGACAGTCCGGTTTTTAATAGTTTGCATAGTCATCAGAGCGCGATGTTTTAATAGACTGGTTTTAGTTTTTTAAATAATTGGCTTGTTGATTTACTATAGTCTAGTCAGCGAATTATTATTTTTTGACTGATCCAATGCCATTTTTGGCATCTGCAATGCAAAATGTTGCTTTTAATGTCCGCAATAAGTAAATGTCAAAAGTATAATAAAACATCGAACGGATAAGCATAAACATAAACATTTATATACAGGCATATATTGCTTCTGACCCCACCCTAAGATACCCTGTATCTTGGGAACCAGAAACAGCGACATCACACACATATAAACATCGAAGACCTGGGGATTTTTTTCTTAATCCCCAGCCGGGGATCGAACCCGGGACCTCTCGCGTGGTAGGCAGAGCCACAACCGCAGCGCCACAGAGGATAGCTGAGGAGTGATTCATAAGAATCGTGCACTTTGTGCCAAGTCTTTACAAATGTTCCAATTGTTCCCCTCATTTAGCTAAAATATTCCATAAATGTGTAAATGAGAGTACTTTCCCTGATCTCATGAAACAAAGCAGGCTAGTACCTTTATTTAAAAGCGGGGATAGGGGTGACTCCACAAATTTAAGACCAGTCTCGGTTCTACCCGTATTGAGTAAAATATTTGAGAAGATTATATTGGGTCAGTTGCTGGCGCACTTCAATGCGCATCAAGTTTTCCATAGCCAGCAGTTTGGATTTACAAAACGGCGGTCGAGAACAGATGCTGGAATCATGTTAGTTCAAAAAATATATGCGTGGGAAGATCGTAAGGATGTTTTAAGTGTTTTTTGTGACCTGTCCAAGGCATTGTAGACCACGAAACATTGCTCTTAAAGCTAAAACATTACGGCATAAAAGGCAATAGTTCTAAGCTATATGAGATCGTATTGAGAAGGGAGGGTTCAAAAAGCTGATATTAATAGGACAAAATCGTCGGGTTCTCAGGTAAAGATGGGAGTCCCACAGTGATCTATTCTGGGGCCGTTCCTTTTCCTCGTGTACGTAAATGATTTGCCATTCATGTTACAAAACATGTCGGAGATAGTTTTATTTGCAGATGACACGTCACTAATTTTTAAAATTAAGAGTCAAGAAAATTACTTACAGGAAACAAATATTGCTCTCTCGCGAGTACTAGACTGGTTTACTGCCAATAACTTGCTTCTGAAATCAAAAAAGAAAGTCCATAAAATTCACTTTACCTAATGTAAGGCAAGTTGAGAGTAACATTGTATTAGGGAAAGACAAACTAAAACTAGTAGATGAAACTGTATTTCTCGGCATCACTATTGATGCCAAACTACACTGTCCTCATATTGTAAAATTAGCACATAGACTTAGCTCCGCAGCATATTCAGTTAAAAGAATCAGGGAATTGACTGACGTTGCAACTGCTAGGCTTGTATATTTTAGCTATTTCCATAGCATTATGTCCTATATCATATTTCTATAGGGACGGGCTGCTGACATTGAGACCATCTTCATTTTGCAGAAGAAGAAGCAAGATGATAGTTATAAGACGGATAAATTAGGTAATGGAGAGCCTTTCAAATCAAATCAAATCAAATATATTTTATTTCAAAAAGAATTGTACAGTAAGCAAACAAAGTCAAACAAATACATAATAGACCTTTTAGTACATTTAGTATGTGAGACCAGCTGGTATCCTAGCTAGATTATGTAATAATCTGTATTAAGGAATACCAGGCCCAGCCCCTTACATAGGCTGATTAGAATGGGTTTTAAAATGTATCTTATTTTAAACCTCCTTTGTTTATTTTAATATTTGTGTTTACTTACGATTTTACTTTTATTTTTGTTTATTATTACTTTAATATAACCATAGATTATAAATTTAACTTACTATAATTTAACAGAGTTTGTTTTATACAAGGTAAGCTTGTGTGTGTGTGTGTGTGTGTGTGTGTGTGTGTGTGTGTGTGTGTAAGAGTGTGTGTGTGTCTGTATATGTGTGTGTGTGTGTTTGTGTGTGTGTGTGTGTGTGTGTTTGTGTGTGTGTTTGTATGTGTGTGCGTTCGGTAGTGTATGTAGTGTGAATGATCTATTTAAAAGGTGTAGTAATTATATATTATTTATGTTTGCATGAATGCTTCCGATTCCTCATAAGTTATGTTGACAAGAAAAGACTGGCCTTTTGCCCACAATTTGTATGGGTGAGCCCGTATACAGGTAAGCATGAGTTTATTTTGTTGTAAAGAAATGGACCGAGGTATGGAAAAAATCTTTTAGTAAAGGTGAAATTTGGTATTATAGTACAGCAAATACGATAATTGCGTCGCTTAGTGATTTCAATGTAGGTAGTATTAGTGTGTTGTAGTATTAGTGTGTTGAAGAATAACTGTGCTGAATAAAAAAAGTTGTCTTACATTTAGAACCTTGCACTCGCCATAAAGATCGTTTGTAGGATATAGGATAAGACGAAAAGTCGCAATTTTTTGAATAGATCTCTGTGCTATCTCAAGCGGTTAAAAAGTGGTTTTCGTTGCTCCTCCCCAGGTGACAATACAGTAAGTAATTGTAGATTTGCAGAGTGAAAGATAAACCATATAAATTAAGTGATGATTAGCAACGTGTCTTAAAGTTCTAAAGATATAGATAAATTTTCGGACTCTCCCCGTGAGTGTATTTATGTGGGCCTTAAAATTTAGTTGGATATCTAAAATTATTCCAAGATATTTGATGGAGTGTGTAAAGTTTATGTGTGGACAGCTGCAGTTTTGCATTGTGGGACAAGAATGAGCCTGGATAAGGAGCGGTGATGACGGTTGGGAATTGGTTTTGAGTGAGTAGGTCATAAATTTTGTTTTAGCTATGTTAAGTGTTAGGGTGTTATAATTTAGCTAGTCAAATACTTGATTAAAACCGTTTTGTGCATTGATTTGATGTTGTGACCAGGAATCGGACGAAAAGGTGATAGCCGTATCGTCGGCGTAGGTGATGATGTTGCCGCTTGGGATATTTAAATTACTGAGATCGTTTATGTAAACGAGGATAGGGCCTAAGATGCTGCCCTGCGGGACACCGTAGCGGATTGGTAGTTCATCGCCAATGTGATTTTGAATTTTTACCATCTGTGTTCTGCTAGACAGATATGATTGAATAAAGACTAAGTTGGGTGCCTCTTGATCCAATTGACTGTAATTTAAGTAAAAGGGATGGGGTAGGAACGATATCGAACGCTTTGGCAAGGTCTAGAAATATCGTTATAACCTTTTTTCGGTTATTGAGGGAATTAACAACATTATTGATGAGGTTCTGCGCGGCGTTTGAAGTAGAAATATTTTTCCTAAATACGAATTGATTTTTAGATAGAAGATCATGTTTTTCTAGATAGTTAACAAGACGGATATTTATAAGTCGTTCGAAAACTTTAGAAAGCGTCGATAATACAGCTATGGGCCTATAGTTATTAACTGAGTTCCCATCTCCGCCCTTGAAGATAGGATGGACAATGGCCTTTTTAAATGACGTTGGGAATATACCCTTTTTGAAACAAAGATTAAAGATGTGGGTTAAGACGGGAGCTACAGTTGAAGAATATTTTGTTTAAAGAAATGGTGGGATACCGTCCCAACCAGTGGCTGCACAAGGTTTTAGAGAGAGAATAACGGAGTTTATTTCTGCTGGGTCAGTGTCTAAGAGGGCAAAGGAGTGACTATGAGATGGAAATGTATGCTGGGTGAGTAGTGTGGTTTTGGGAGGAATAGCATTAGCAAGATCGATGCCGATGTTTGTAAAAAATGTATTTACTTTGTTGCACGAATCCCTCGGGGTGGAGCTGGGCCATATCAGTTGACTAGATGAGTGACGAACTTTATTGGAATTAGTAATACGTTTGGTGGACTTCCAAAGAAGTTTTGAGTTTTTACCTGCCTTTGTTAGGTCTTGTGCATCATAAAATCTCATGGCCCTTTTAATAACTTTGTTGCAGAAATTGCGATATCTGGTATAAGTTATTTTTAGTACTTGATCGAGAGGTGAGGTTTTTGTTTTTTTATGCATATGATCCCGATTTTGCATACACCTCAGGAGTCCAGGCGTGATCCAGGGCTTAAGAATGGTTTTTCTCCTGGGCAAGGACTTAGTCTATGTATTTTTTGTAATGACATTACCGAGGAGTGAAACGAGGGATTTAGTTGCTAGGTCCGGGTCAGTCAAAGTAGTTAGCTTGGATAGCTTTAGCTCTTTCATATCCCTATCCAGGGCCCATAGTCTATTATGTTAGTAACGTAAGAAACAGGGTCACGTGTGGCGGACGTCTTAATACCGATAACGATTGCAGAATGGTCAGTAACTGATGATTCTATAATAATGGTAATCAGAGGGGCCCTTGAGCGAGTGATAACGTGAACCAGTCCTTTGAGAGATTTCTTCAAAGAAATCATCATCCTAACAGTTGCAAGTCAATATATTTATGAAAACATAATGTATCTGAGGAAAAATGTCAGTAGCTTTAAAACCATTGATAGCCGCCACAATGTGCAAACTAGACATAAACATAAACTATCTTTTCCAATGTTCAGACTCATAAAAGTTAGTAGTTCTTTTATGGGACACTGTATACGTTTCAACAATAAAATTCCGCAAGAAATACAACACTTAACTGAAACTCGATTCAAAAAATGTATAAAGCACACTTTGTGCACAAAGGCCTTCTAAAAAATTAATGATTTTTTACACGACACCGACATCTCAGTTCCGAAACCAGTTCATTGCACCCTATATATTGTGCAATAATTATGCACCTTCTTAATGGTTTATTATGCTAGCTTGATTATATTATAATATTATTTTCATTATAAATGTGCTAATAAGAATAAAAATCTTTGAACTGAACTGAACTGAACTTTGTTTGGTATTGTTTTAGGTATGATCTTAAGGGTTTTAAAAACCACCGCAAGCAACTTGTGTGGCCTATGGTGGCCCGTTTGCGATTATTTCAATAGGCCCCCCATCTGTGTAGGTATTTTTTATAAATGGGCTTCTATTAGACATAAAATCTTGAGTAATACCACTTTTTATAGGATCTAGGATGCGAGGAATCCATTTATAAGGTTTTATGTGTGTTTCAGTCTCAAGTTCAAGGTTATATGGACATCGTATGTTTTTTTCGGATATCTATTATAAATACCCATAGAGATGGCGGCCGTATTAGATTTATAGCAAACATGCCACCAGCGGTAACAATAATCGTGACTCCTAGTTGTTTTACCAAGCTACTTAACGATAAGCCATTTGGAAGGGATTCGGCCAACTCCCAACCAAGATGCCAGATAATGGGGTGCGCCAAAGTTGACCGAAGATTCCTACCTCGATTATTGTAACTCCGAAAATTTTGTTACTACAAATTTTCATCCTAACAATCACTATTAATAACTACTCTGTTCCGAATGTTATTAATTCCGAATCATCCAACTTCATAATGTCGGTAACAATAAACATCTATTGTACTACTATTTGTTTTCCGATATTTTCTCAAAATAACTGTTTTTTACACTATTATTCGAAATCATATATTTGTTAGTAGAATTGTTTTTATTCTAAAATTTTACATTATATAGGTACCTTCATTCATTTTGTGAACTATTGGGTAACTTTTATAGGGTTAATTAAAGATATTTAATAAAAATCCAGCATTGATATTTTGATAACATGCATGTAATCATAAATAGCGGCGATAGCATCAAATTCAATGATTGACAGTATTCAATCAAAGATGAGAACATTTTGTCGTATGTGCTTTTTTCTTTATTTGTGCACAATTCTATTACTAAAGGAAACGTTTTATTGTTTATACAGCCGTGTATAGTGTACACTTGTTGAAGTATTTTTGGGGCAACTTTAAAGGTTCCGTCCATTATTAAATAATTGGAAGAACATAAAAAAGTAATTAACTTTTTGGTTGTGTATAATACTATTCTCTTCAGCCCACTTATTATCAAGTAATATTGTATCGTCTTGTATTTCGTCTAATTTTAGGATATTATGATTTATTTCAAAATCAATAGTATCTGGTTTTATTATTTTTTCTCTTTTGTTTCTTTGACGATATATTATTTGCCTCAAGTTCAAGTTTGTTGGCATATTGGAAATTATACTTGAAGAAGTGCTTGCTTCGCATTCACTGATTATATGAATTGGTTTTTTGTTTTTATTAATTAAAGCGTCTTCTTTAATTCTGTTTATAGCGGCGTGTACCTGGAAAGATAATTGCAATTAATTAGGTCAATGCCGCTACCGAGATCGACATCAGGGCAGTAGGTAGGTTAGGTTAGGTTAGAACATGTAAAAACAACAAAAAAATACTGTTTTCAGAACGAAACCTTCCTACCTATAAGTCAGCATATAATACTATTAGGTCAATGACGCTACGGAAATTAACATCTGGGCAGTAGATAGGTTAGGTTAGGTTAGTACATGTAAAACAACAAAAAACACTATTTTGGAATTAAATATACCAACCAAAAGTCAAATTATGGTACTGTTAGGTCAGTGTTCCTACCGAAATCAACATATGGGCAGTAGGTAGGTTAGGTTAGGTTAGAACATGTAAAAACTACAAAAAAACACTACTTTGGAACTAAACATACCAACCAAAAGTCAAATTATGGTACTTTTTGGTCAGTGTTGCTACCGAAATAGACATCTGGGCAAAACAACTGAACAAAGATATCAAAGTCTGTAAATACATACCTTTTCTTTTAACGCATCCGGTTCATGATTATGTTCTTGTTGCGGTCCATGCAGTAATTTATACTTATTGACATTCTTATCAAAAGTTTTAATTAATCTCGACTTGCACTTATACTTTGCATTGCTTCTTAATTCACACGCCCAGTATTGTTTATCGTCCGTCACTTTGTTTTTTTCGTATATAAAGCCATGTACGTTTAATTTTAATCCTCCGCGACTAGTTTTAAACGTATTTATATAATTTTCCTCCATTGTTCAAACAGAAATTCATAAAATAACAAATTCACAATATCGCAAATACGCTTCGTAATGATAATGCACCGACATGAAGTTGACTATCGATAATAATAAGGATGAAGTGCGATAACTAACTTTATGTCGCTACCCTACCCTCAAATATGAATTATAACTTATCGATAATATGAGTAACAATATTATGAAAAACATGTTTATGAATGACAACATTATGGTAAAAAACACTTAGGAGTTTAATATTAGAGTAGTAATATTAGTAATAGAAAAAATCGGAAACCAGAGTGTTATGATCTTCGTCGGTAGTACTAGATATTGTATGAACGAAAAAATTAGGAACCAAAATTTTCGGAAGAGTGATCATTCGGAGCACAAATCGTTAGTAAGACCATTTTCGGAAGTAAGACTTTAGTTGAGCCAATATGGACCCCAGATAATGACACAACAGACGTAATGCTTTGTGTCATAAAAATCATTAATCAACCACGATATATCACATAATAGCCGTTTTTCGATATGTCACAAATTAAAATCCGACCAGTGCCAAGAAAATTTTAAACCAGCTTTTGGAGCTAGATTAGGTCATTTTCCAATCGAGATGCCAGATAATGATATATTAAACATGATGCTCTGTATCATAAAAATCATAAATCAACCACGATATGTCAAAAAATAGCCTTTCTTCGATATGTCACAAATTAAAATCTGTCGAGTGAAAATTAAGGTAATATAAAAATATTGGACCTTGAAACACAAATTAGATCTAATAAATGAATTCCTCGCCTTGAATCTGTAATAGCTATTGCTCAAGACGTTGTGTCTTAGAAGCCCATCTATTGAAAATACCTACACCATATTGGATTTACAGCAAACAGGTCACCAGAGGTCGCGGCATAAGTTGCTTGCGGTGGTTTCCTAAATCCTTAACCTCCCAACGACTCAAAACCATACCAAAATCTAAGGCACAAAGTGCATGATTATTATGAATTTTGAATAATTCCTTCTCTGCTAGGAGTAAAGTTATAGTTTGAGGGCTGGGGGGCTGGCATTGTGCCTCAAAATCATTAAAATAATTAGCACTAGAGCAGCCATCTTTTGTCTTACTAACATGTTAAAGTATGATTACTTTAACTTTACCTCTCGACACTTCTCGGTTTAATTCGCTGAAAGTGATCAAGATGTCCCGGAAACTTGAAATTTGGCACGGAGGTGCATCATGTATATTAAGGGGAAAATCTGAAAGCAGTTAGTTTATTTACGATTGAAAAAAATCTAAAAGCCGAGAAGTGTAGAGTTATAAACTTAAAATAATCCTACTGTATCCCGTCCAGGCACGCACGCTTAAGCACATTATTGGCACACTCTGAATGTGTTAGGTCGACGACAATGTTAGTATGGTCCTAGTTTAGCCGCTTTCATAAAATCTAAATTCTTATATACTTATTTCTGGCTAAACGTGGGCTCAACTGTGCCACTGCCACCCCTTATAGGAAAAGGCGTAACGCTCTATGTTATGTTCTTCCTTCGATTTTCTCTATTCAGCAATTCTGAACCTGCTGTTAACTTAATTGTAATCTTAATATACTGTCGTTTATGCTAATATAAATGTTTGTGTATGTAAATGTTTATTTCAATATCAATTTCAATTATTTGAAATGAAATTCCTTCTTGTCCTACGTATACAAAAACTATATAGATCGTATGGCGTTTCCAGTCATGATTCTTCTGAATCGTGCTTTCCTCAAATCCTGAATTTATTTAATTATAAACCGATACAGATAACCAATATATTGTTACCAGTTCTTTCCACGTATTGGGAGCCACATTGTCAAACTTCCTAACCTAAATCGAAATATAAACCTGTCCAAACAAAAAGCCTAATAAACAGCAGAATCTGCTACTCTGCATCATTTATATTTATATCACATAAGATGGAACCTATCCTCTTGTAGGTAATCGTATATCATTGGACACATTAAAATTACTGAAATTTTATTTTGTAGTCCATTACTTTTATTCAAATCTTGAAATAAAGTTAAATACTAAATAATGGGACTCCTCTGACTGTCCCATGTCTCCTCCCTCAGAGTTTCTTGTGCGTTCTTCTCTGAGAAGTATCTTTTGGAACGTACACCTAGTATTAAATGAATACGTTCTCTAAGAGATATGTAATTATCCAACAGAATAAATAATATTTTGATTTGATTTGATTTGAGAGAAGCATCACAAAATTTATCGTTATCGCCCCATGTCTGCCGGGAAGACATCAAAGAGTTATCAAATAACAATTTAAAAACCGAACTCTTTAAACGGTTGCCACAGAAATGTTTTTATTCAGTAGATTAATTTATTAATTTTATCTATACACACGTATCATAAACCCTCTTTACTGCGTCCAAAAACCGCACGTTACGATCAGCATAATGTTAAACTACTTTGTAAAAACTCATTTCTTATCTGTATATTGAACATTATGACCACAATGTGTAAAATTCCTACATATTATGTCATTCAAATTTCAAACGCCGACGCCCGCCTGTGTGCCGCTCCTACTTTGTCTGTGAAGTTGGTACTACAGAATAAGCTAAACAACTGCAGAGCCACAATGCCGGTCAAACATGCGGTTCCTGAACGCATCAAAGAGAGCTTATGATATGTGTGTAGATAAACTAGTGTACATAATTAGGCATTAAAACTCTCGAGTGAACTCTCGCCTTCGGCTCCTTTCATAAACCCACTCTCGAGTTTTAATGCCCTCCATTATGTATCAGTCACATAAACTACTATTAAAGCGTGTAACTTGTGCGTGAAATAATTATAAGCCATACGTATTAGTAACAGTAAGATTTATTGCTCCCTGTGTAATGTGGACTATTTAATATTTTCTTGCTAAAATTAATAGCTGATAAGGTGTTCTTATACACCTAATAATTTACCATCGACGGCCTACCCTTATCTCAGCAAATAAAAATCATTATCTTACAAGTGTTTCTGTGTTAGACAATACACAAATCGTAGTGAATATCATCCAGAAAATCGGCAAATCAACAATTGTGTCGAGGGAGAGCATTTTCTATTAGTCTGAGATTCTCACGTCGGTACAAAAATACACTGAGGTCGCTATAATATTTATTTCACATAGACTTAAAGAGGGTTTCTTCAGCTAATCTGATGTACAACTCTATTAGTTATAAGAGTAACCATTCCAACAGAATCACTTGATAAGTCAGTCAATGCCACCCGCCGCCGGGCGAGATGTCACGTGACGGGGGCGTTAGCGGTTTTCGCGCCGCGAGCTTTGGTTGCGCAGAGGTTAATATAGATTGAAAACAGGATTCAATATATATTATTGTGTATTTCGAAATTAATATATATGTCACCGTAAGGTTGTCAAAACCGTCAGTTTATAAATTCACGTGATAGTTTGTGAACTATGGACAAATTGTAAACCAAACCGACAGGGTTTAGAATTTACGTTTTTTTTGTTTTTACGACTTTTAGGACTTTGCTGCGCTCGCCCCTGCTTGTCTTCACCTAAGCTACCGCAGTGTTTGCCCTGGTATTTCGTTTACAAAATAAGTTTAAGCCAGTTCACAATTTAACGGTTTTATTATAAACTAACGCGTCACATCGTTAGCAGTACGGTACAGTTTACAATTTATCGATAGATGCTTGTAAACCTGCGAGAAATAAATAAGTTAGATTATAAACTAACGGTTTTGACTATCTTACAGTGACTTTTATAAGCACAATAATAAGATAATGACTTTACTAAGTCACTGGCGACCTCTGCTGCAAGTTTAGGATCCCAAATACGATCTGCGGGAGGTGAAAGTTCTGCTGCCGAGAAATTTCTAAAGAGCACCTAAGTTAAACTTACGTTTGTTTAATTTCTCTATGTGTTGGTTCCAGTAGTTAAGTTCCAAATGAAGGAGTTCAGAGGTTGATATTATTATTGGGGATAAGAAAAAAGTAAAAATAGTTACCTACGTTGAAAGGATGAATGAAAGGAGATTGACGAAACAGATTTATACAGCGGGTGTGAAAGGAGCCGTCGGGCGGGGACGCCCAAGAAGGTCCCATAAAGACCAAATCAGCGATTTGTTAGTGAAGGGGCAAATTCGAAGTACCCGTAACGAATGAACGTTAGAACGAAAGTTAGAACGAAGCGAGAGATGTATGCCAGGATCGTAGCAGGTGGAGGTCTTTGGTCTCTGCCTACCCCTCTTCCGGGAAATAGGCTTGAGCATTATGTATGTATGTATGTATATTTACCTACGTAATCAGGGATGCCACGAGATTATTGACACTGATTGACAAGCAAGGAATTCAAAGGAAATTTGTTGATCTAAAGAACAAGTAATCGACTTTAAAATAGCTTAAGTTATTAGTAACAGGTCAACGACTTCAGAATCCTATCACCAATAGAAATTATGACTGCTTAATCACAATGAAACTAGAAATGTTTAAAAAAGATCAAGTGCGAGTCTAACTCGCGACTGAAGGGTTCCGTACCACCGTACATGGTAGGGATGGTGTGGAGTGAATAGTTTGGATTTTACATAGCAAAATGTTGTTTACAAAGTTATTGGCACTGCTACTTTCACACTCCATGTACTTAACTAGGTGCATTCATAAATTTGTATGTGGTACAGTCTGGTGACAGACGGACAGACAGACAGACAGACGGACAGCGGAGTGAACTACAAATGAACAAGTGAACTACATCTTTCTGCTATTTAAAATTGTGATACAAACGAATAATTAACTATTGCGTAAGCTGACAGGGCAGTGATATAATAATAAATCATTATTTTTATAGCAAATTAATTTCTCAGCCTGTTAAAACAGTCGAAATGAACTAAAATATTTCTAGAAAAACTCAGATTTCTCTGAAGATTGATAGAATGCGGAGAGAAGTAATGTTATCGTAGTTTTCAAGGGTTCCGTACCCGAACGGTGACAACAAGATTGCTAAGCCTCCGCTATCCGTCGGTCCGTCAGTGTGGGCCTTAAGTCATCGTGAATCGTAACAGTTAGATAGTAAAATGTTTACAGAATGAGATTTCCGTCTGAAGACCCACCATTTTTCCAACGTTGGAAAGTGCTTTCCGATCTGGCAACACTGCGGTTGCCGAAGTGCCTAAGCACATTAGCAGTAACCAGGCCTAGGAGCACCTAAGTTAACCATACAAATATCATGTATTTGTCAACTTTCTGGAGGGGTGGGTTCAGTAGGTCATTTCCAAATGAAGGAGGTTGAGGGTTTACATTGTTATTGTATTGCGATTTTTAATTTGAAGCCAGAAATGTAAACAAACAACTGTCATTTTCATTAAACATTGTCATTTCCAGTACAAAAACTATAATATGAATGTCAAAGTCAACGGTTTTGTTCTAGAAAATGACAGTTGTTTGTTTACATTTCTGGCCTCAAACTAAAAATTGCAGTATAGTTATTAGAAATTAGAACAAATTTAATGTATTTACGTAATCAGGGGTGCTACGGGTTTAGGTAAATTATCATTGACAAGCAAGGAATTAAAAGGTGAGTAGTTTATCTAGAGAACAAGTGAACTACTTTAGAATATAACGTATTTAATCAAAATAGATCCTTTTTTACTCGCGATGTTCCTACTGAGATTTCATTTCATAAAACTATGACATCAAATGTTGGTCTTGCTTACACAAAATGATTATTAATTCGAATGAAAACACTGAAGGTGAAGTGATTTTGTATTTTAAATCTTTCACTCGTGATAAATTTTTGATATGTCTACCCAATCATCACCCTGAATTTTGTTGTAATAGACAAAATTCAGGTTTATCACTGAGACACCACTCAATGTCAACACCCACGCGACATCTTGTCTTCAGACTTCAGATGTAATTCCACAGAATCCCAAACTGACTTGGCTAATCCAAAATTTGCTTGTTTCTTCTCGCATAAAAGATTAGACTTCGTTTCGCATAATGTTTTGCAAACATTAATATTTTATATCTAAATTCCATATTGGAACAAATCGCAATTGATGATTATTTAGGGCGCCTACAAGTACCTATACATCTTATATTAATGAATACCCATACATAATAGTTTTGAACAATCATTCTATGATGTCTGTTATCCTGTTATCTACTCTCATTAATTTACGCTAAAAGTACTTAATTAGATGAAACAAATTCGGGACACAGGTTGGTGACGACCTGGAATTTCACTCCAGAATATGGAGAAAATGCACGGTTCCTATGGGATACATAAAAAGTCGGGTTATGCGCGGTAACTTCGCGGGACACAACTGGTATATTGTCTAGACACAGCCCAAGCCCGTATTTATGTTTTATGCTCTATACCCAGATGCTATCTTTTACACAGACGAAGAACGTACCAGGCCACTCGGAAAGTTCTGCGAAAAAAAGTTTTAACTTAAGATTCACCGACCAGTTATAATTTATTTGGAAAATTCAGTTATTTAAAAGTAGAAATATATTCGTTGCAATTTTAGTTTCCCTATAATTAATTTTACAGGCACGATGAAACTATCGTGTGGGTATGAAAAATGTATATGCAACGCGAACATTTTTGTGCGATGATTTTTTCGACTTCAAATCTGACTTGATACCAGATGAATTGCTAAATCGAATTCCACTATCTTTTATTGGTCCCCTTCTAAAGCCAACAAAGTTCTTTGACTGCGGTTATGGAAGAAAATGTAATAGCCGTGCTTTTTTTTTATTCAACAAGCAAGCATGCGTGTATTATTACCGCGATATGATTGATAAATTTGAAGCAGTTTCATCCCACCATGTTAACGACATATAACATGTGTAGAATCGTTTACCTTTACGGTTAGAAACAAAGCGCCAGTCAACAATATGCTTTAGGCTTTTCCAAAACGAACTAACACCTGCGAAAGTAAATCGATCCAGGAGCACTGGAAAAATTTGAGATCGCCAGTTTTTTCTCGTTATTGGGGTATTTAGTGTCCATTCACTTACTTAGATCACAGTAGCATTAATGAGGAGTGGTAAACTATTAAGTGCTTGCCAAAAGTTTTTGCTCCGAATAATAAGCCACTGAACATGGGGCTCCAAGGCCTTTTGCTCCACCACGATTATGCGCCCGCACACTCCGCGATCAAGACAAGGCACTTCTTAGATACGATGCTGGTCAAACCTTACAGTCCTGATTTAGCACTGTTTGACTACTTCTTCTTTCCAAAAGTTAAAAATCAGCTTAGCAGTTTCCAATACCGGAATTTTTTTCGATAACGGAGAATGGAAAAAGTGCTTGGAAAATTGATTTAGTCGCATGAAACTTTGTATAGATGCTGGTGGAGAGATCTTTGAAAAAATGTTATAAGAAAAATGTAACCTATCGTGTGGAACTTTTTTTTTTTTCGCAAAGCTCTGAGTGTCCCACGTATTATCTGTAGTTGGTGGAAAAAGTAGAAATCTACATACATCTTACTATGAAGAGACTCTAAATATTGAGGAATCGAGAGGTGGATGCCAAGATTATAGTAAGTGGAGATCATTAGTCTCTGCCTACTTCGAGCAAAAGGTGCGAGCATACAAATGTATCTGTAGAAAGGTACCTATATCCTGATAAGTCCTCAGGATGATCACCTCCCTAAGTCCGGAGACTATCTTTTGTGAGCCTTTCAGGGTCTAATAACATTGCATGACGACGATGTTTTCGTTGATCGTGTCTAATCGGGCAACTCAATTTCAAGGTTCCCAGATTCATGGATTCGTATTGTTTCGACTGAACTTGTCAGTCACGGCGTCGGTCGCTAAGTTTTCGCTTATCATTGCATTCATAGGGAACTAACTGTTAATTATAGGTTAAAGGGTTTTCTCTATACTAACCTCTGTACCCTAATATTACTTACCAACTTCAGACAAGTTTTGAAAATTCAAGTGACATCCTTCTCATATTTAAAGGGCCTGAAATTGCACTCAAGTATTATAGTCTGATAGGTAGTCTAGCCTTGCAAACGACTTATGTATAAGATGTAGTGAATAATCCTTCCCTATCGGCAAAACTCGGAACAACGATAACACCCGAATGGTGCCGATGTGTCTATGAATTACTGTATTATTAAATTACGTGTAGGTATCAAATAAATCGCAAACTTTATTTATCAATGTCACTGAGATGTTAAAACCACCAAGATTCTATCATATAAAGAATTCGTTAGGTAAACAAAAATATAACTAGTTACTGAGGACGTTTTATTTCAATAAAACGCACTGATAAAAACCAAATTCCGGTTGGGATGATCTAATGATTCTATAAGGATTGGAACCCCAAAAGTCTAACTATAAGTCAAAACTACAGTAGGATTTTGCTGACCTTTTTTATAACAATAAATTTTTGTAATTAATTAAAAATACTATGACATAACAAAAAAGACACCTCAACATAAAACAAAACAAACCAGCAGAGAAATTAATATAAATAAATATGATTTTCTGATTGGATGAACGACTTCGATTATGACAGCGGAATAAGAGGAGGAGGGGCGGGGTGGACAGTGTGATGCAAAACAATACTTCCAACTTCCATATCACAGTCAGAATCAGAACTATTTTCTGGTGTATCATAGTCAGAGTTTTCATGAACGGTGATTACAAAACTAGCCATATAATTTTCCAACTCAGGTTCGTGTTTTCGGTACTCGTTTTCGCATTTGATGGCGTGGTCACATACTTTGGCCCAAACATCGGAACCAATCATATTAACCTTTTCCTGTACCAATTGTTTCACAGTAGTCATATTCATACTGATGTTTCTTTTGGATACGTATCCCTTTATTTGAGACCATATGTTTTCAATCGGATTGAAATTAGGATGATATGGTGGCAATCTTAGTACGCTGTATCCATATTCGTTCATAAGTTTATCTATAGAGTATTCTACAAAGTCTTGTTTGTACTTGCAAATAATTTCATATATTTCAAGTTTTGTTAATGGCGGATCAATCGGAACGTTGTGTTTGCCAATCAATCATGTCTTGCTTCCTGGTATTTGAATTAGGAGGTTTTTCTACGTACTTATTATGATATGCAGCATTATCTACTACTAGTACCGAATGTGGAGCTAAGTTTGGAATGAGTTGATTACGAAGCCATTTTTCATAGTTTTCATTGCTCATCGCGTTGTGATAGTCACCTGTTTTATCAGTAGACTGATACATTAACAATGCCCCAGGTATAAACACCTTTCTACTACCAGCGTGCACTATTATAAGACGTTGTCCTTTAGAAATTAACTGTTTCACTCCGTTTTCTGACGAGTCAGCCCAGCTTTTACCTGCCAAATGTGAGGTATGGATGTATGTTTCATCCATATAAACAATCTATCTCCCTTGCAATCTGTACTTTTTTATCGGGGCTAAAAACTTTACTCTTTTTAAACGAACATCATCTTTCTCGATAAGTAATTTTCTGTTGTTTTCAACTTTTTTATACCGAAATCCCATTTTTCTAAGAATTTTTCTTAGCGTAAAGTCACATCCCTTAAAATTTATGGCTTCGGATAACTTGGACTTCAGGGCTTTAATTGTAGGTACTTGTTTGTATATCAAATGGAAATTATACACTAATCGGCGTATAACGTTGTAGTCAAAATCGTCAAGACCTAGACAAAATAATTTATTTGGTTTACCCAACTTTGCCGACTTCGGACTATTGGAGGTGGATTGATTTATGTATTCTTTTTGCAATATTTTATTTAGTGTTCGTTGAGAAATTCCACTGGCCTCCGAAACTCGTTTTTGGACTTTACAAAAGTTAGCAGTATAGTTGGTATGTTTAAATTTATCATTTTCAGTTAAGAAATATAAATAAATATTGAAAATAACTTCGCAGGCTTGCCGATCTAAACGTTTCCCTTTTCTTAGTGCTTTCGGCATGTCTGTTATAAATTGTTAATGTGGATCGAATAAAATCAATGTTTATTATTTACAAAAATGACAGACAAGAGTTAAATGTAAAGTCAAAAAAAAATATAGGTGGCCTGCATTAATACACGAGTCCATGAAGTTTATCACAAAATCTAACATAAATATCAACAAAATATTTCTGTGGTATTAACTACTCTATATAGATACTTCCTCTTGCAATGCGACCGTTCCCTACGTTGTCTCGATGGGTCCTGAGTGCGGTGAAGTAGTAAGACAAAAACGAACATTTCCGAGAAAATACGAAAGGAAAGGATTATTCACTACATCTGTATTGATCTTGATTTCCAATTTTGTTTATAGGAATAACTATGTACTACACGTTTATTAAAAAATTTGACAGCACGCTATTTTCTTCTTCATTTTTGTTTTTTATGAACTCCAAGTTTATTAGTTATGGTTTTGCTGGCCCCTTGGGATGAAACACGTCAAATTCAAACGCAAGTTTGAAGCTTAGAATTTTGGAATCGACCAGATGTTTCCTCAGACTTGAGAAACCAAGAGAAGAGATAACAACTAAGAGGCCAGATACCCGGGCCCTGCTGACCTGGGGAACCTTGAAGAACCTCTCTTGAAGAAGTGCTCTCTCTCTCTCTCTCTCTCTCTCTCTCTCTCTCTCTCTCTCTCTCTCTCTCTCTCTCTCTCTCTCTAGAAGTATAGCGTGCGTCTACGAAGTGAATATTGTGCGTCTACTAAACGAAGTGTTCAATCAGATACAGATATAGATTTTTTTTATTGAATATAAATAAATAAATTATCTTATTCAACGTCAAAATTATACTTACTTATAACTATAAGTCATTTTTTAATATGGAAGGAAGGTGGGCCTCGGGGTTAAGAAGAAACAGCATGAAACTCCCCCATATCTTCTTTTAAAAACAGTGACTTCACAACAGGTACTGGTTTCGGTCTAAGACAATTCGCCGGCGAGTGATAAGACTTGATCCATCGCATCGCTTGATCCTCGTCGAATTTCTGTGCGCTGAGATGGTACGGACCATGCAGTTTTGTCATCTAAGTATTCCTTAATACTTTAATAGGACTTTTATTCCGCTCATTTTTAGGGTTCCGTACCCGAAGGGTTCCAAACGGGACCCTATTACTAAGACTTCGCTGTCCGTCCGTCCGTCCGTCCGTCCGTCTGTCACCAGGCTGTATCTCAAGAACCTAGCTAGCTAGAGAGTTGAAATTTTCACAGATTATGTATTTCTGTTGCCGCTATAACAACAAATACTAAAAAACAGGATAAAATAAATATTTAAGGGGGCTCCCATACAACAATACCACATACAAACTTATGGATGCACCTGGTTACGTACATGGAGTGTGAAAGTAACCGCACCAATAACTTTGTAAACAATATTTTGCTGTGTAAAATCCAAACTATTCACTCCACACCATCGCTTCCATTGAACGGTGGTACGGAACCCTTCGTGCGCGATTTAGACTCGCACTTGACCGGTTTTTTTAACATAGTTTTTTAAACTCTTTTCAGGAAGGATCAATGATTCCTGTGGTATTTAATTGTAGAAATAATAATAATAATAATAATATCTTGGACACTATTTACACACATTGATCTAGCCCCAAACTAGGATTCCCTGTATCTTAGGTACTAGACAACGATACACGTACTTAGAGATATATATTATACTTAGATAGATAAACAGCCATGACTTGGGTACAAACATCCGTTCAAACAAATATTTGCCCCCACCGAGACTCGAACCCAGGACCCCTGGCTTCGTAGGCAGGGTCACTGCCGACCCCGCCATTAGGGTCGAATACAGTAGCCCATGAATGATGTGCCTACTTTACTTAGTCTAAATAATGGTAGTGGTAACCTATTTCTATTTCTAGATCATCTACAGTTTTAAATCAAATCAGTGAACTCATAAGGTGCGGCCTTCCGCCCCTTTCCACCTCACCGCAACACGGCCCTGAGCACCGCTTCAGGGCCTGCCCTGATCACCGCTGACCGCTGCCCACCACCGTCTCCACCCCGCAAGGCGGGTCGACCGCCGACGTTCCTACCCACCGGCTCTGCACTTCACCAACCACCACGACGCCCAGGGGTCATTCTTAAAGTTTATGTAAATATAGTTAGGTAGGTAGGTTAATTATGTATATGGGTATAGTAGGTAAAACTTGTGTAAAATAAAAATAAAAATACTCTGAAAGAAGATTTCATTTCTTTAGGACCTACTCTCTAAATTACTTTCATTAGGCTTCCGTTACGGGGGGTTTTTCACCCCAACCCTTCGTAAGGTGACAATAATTACGTCCGCCATTGAAGAAACTAATCTAAAATAGCGTATTGTACTTGGAATTTCATCATTTCTCACTTGCACACTATAGCTTCGTCACTTTCACACGGCCATACTGCTTGCAAAAAAACAGTCTGGATTTGATCTCGCCCTGTCGCGCGCGACGCGCTTATTTGCAAATGCTTATGCAATGATTAGATCTATTCTAAAAATTGCGACCTTTCTTCCTATCCTATATCCCACAAATGATCTTTATGGCGAGTGCAAGGTTCTAAATGTAAGACAACTTTTTATATTCAGCACAGTTTTTTTTTATAATAATAATAATAATTATTGTCACATAAAGAAGTACAAATAGTTACAATGGTGCTATTTAATGTAGGCTAGATTAAATTGCCAAAAAATACATTGTAGCATCTGTCGCTGAGCTAGGCGTAAGACCTGTATTTCAGCAAAACAGCGCCCAAATTCCCAGTGTTTTAAACAAAAATAAAAATTCTAGCTTCTGATTATGTAGTTTAGATGACTATTTTTTACGATTAGTTAAATCTAAATATAAATATAAGTAAAAACTTATTTAGTTAAACAGATTAATAATTTAGTAGGTTACACAAATCAAATGAAAAATGAAGAAGTATTGTATAAATGTGTTGTATATGTGTGAGAGGGTGTGTTCATTTAGATTTTGTAGGATTATTATGTATGTATCGCAGTATAATACGTCAGGCTATAAGTTCTGTCACACAATAAAAACTTTTGAATTTAAAACGCTGGCCACAAAAAAGTTTATTGAATTCGAATTTCGAATTTTTCATGAAAATAAAAATGTGTGCTTTTTAGAATTTTCCTCATTTTTAAATATGGAGTGGACACTTAAAGAAGACCGTGTCGCAGTTATTGCGTTGCATCGTTGCGGTTACGCGCCAATTCAGATTTTCGACTTACTGAAAAATTTGAATATAACCAAAAGATTCGTTTATCGTATCATAAAACGATACAATGAAGACTCTAGTGTAGATGACAGGTCAAGAAGTGGTAGCCCTCGCTCTGTTAGGACTCCAGCAGTGATAAAAGCAGTGAAGGCGCGAATTCAAAGAAATCCCATACGTAAGCAGAAACTGTTGGCTCTTCAGATGGGGTTAAGCAGGACCACGGTGAAAAGGGTGTTAAATGAAGACTTAGGGCTTAGGACATATCGAAGAAAAACAGGACATCGTTTGGACGCTCTTTTAATGGACCTGAGACTGAAGAGATGCCGCGCTTTGTTGAAGCGGTACGCGGGAAAAAAGCAACGGGAAATTCTTTTTTCGGATGAAAAAATTTTCACCGTGGAAGAGAGCTACAACCATCAAAATGATAAGGTGTACGCACACAGCAGTGAAAAAGCGAGCAACCGTATTCCGCGTGTCCAACGAGGTCATTTTCCATCCTCGCTCATGGTTTGGTTGGGAGTCTCTTATTGGGGCTTAACTGAGGTACATTTTTGTGAGAAAGGCGTAAAAACGAATGCAGTTGTGTATCAAAATACAGTCCTCAAGAACCTTGTGGAACCTGTTTCTCATACCATGTTTAATAACAGGCACTGGGTATTCCAACAAGATTCTGCGCCAGCTCATAGAGCGGAAAGCACACAAGACTGGCTATCGGCGCGTGAAATCGACTTCATCCGGCACGAAGACTGGCCCTCCTCCAGTCCAGATTTGAGTCCGTTAGATTACAAGATATGGCAACACTTGGAGGAAAAGGCTTGGTCAAAGCCTCATCCTGATTTGGAGTCACTCAAGGCATCCTTGATTAAGGCAGCCGCCGATATTGACATGGACCTCGTTCGTGCTGCGATAGACGACTGGCCGCGCAGAATAAAGGCCTGTATTCAAAATCGCGGGGGTCATTTCGAATAAACTTTATTACCATAAGAATCTATGTTTTATTAAGTTCATTTTACTATATAAATGTTTACATAAATAACAAACATGTCTAAATTATTTAATATTGCACATGTGACAGAACTTATGACCTGACTATGTATATTTATTTTTAATATTATTGTTTTATGCATATTTTATCATTCCACAATTTTAAGCAAATTTTCAGTCACCTCATAGTTTTTATTCTTAAGCCAATTGGTGACTTCTTTCTTGCATTTACTGTACATTTTTTGTTTGAAATAAAATATACACTGACAAGCAATGAAAAATTTCCAGTGAGATTGCACCAAATTACTCCTAAACGGGAAAGGTTAGCTAAATGACGCCGTCTGCAATATTGAGTACATTTAACAGCGCATCAGAATATTACCAAGTCAAAACGTCAATGTGTTCAAATTTTAAATTAAATGTTTTAAAAAATTGGATGGGTGTTTGTCGCCATTTTGTGGGTGGAACTTTTCCATTGTTCGTCACTGTAATAATAATAATAATAATACCTTGGACACCTTTTACACACATTGATCTAGCCCCAAACTAGGATTCCCTGTATCTTGGGTACTAGACAACGATATATATACATATATAGATAAATATTATACTTAGATAGATAAACAACCATGACTAGGGTACAAACATCCGTTCTCATCAAACAAACATTTGCCCCCACCGGGACTCGAACCCGGGACCCTTGGTTTCGTAGGCAGCGTCACTGCCGACTCGGCCATTCGGGTCGCTGTATTTGTATTTGATTAGATTTGATTTGAATGCCTGTATAGGAATCATGAATAATACGGTTGTTTTCACTAAGAACAAATCGGTTGGATAGGAGTTTCTAGTGGTCAAAACACAATAAATATTGAAAATATTTTAAGTTTTTTTTGTTTTTATTTTTATTTTTAGAAAACAAATTCGTCGAACCAATCTGAAAGAGCCACATTGTGAGTTTAATGAAACGGAAGCGAAGGAGTCACGATGAGATTCAAATGGGTTCACATCAATCTAGCTAAGATTAAAACAATAAGATCGTGTTAAAAAACCGGCCAAGTGCGAGTCGGATTCGCGTACGAAAAATTCCGTATTACCGCGCGAAAGAAACTGGTTTACCACTAATTGTGCCCTCCCCCCTGTTTAAGCTATACATTTCATTTATTTAAGTAAAGACATGTGTTTTTCAGTATTTTAGGATCAGTAGTTTCGAAGAGGGATAAAGCACATCGGTTTTTGTGCTACAGAAGAGAGCAATTCGTTCCATATATAAAAGAAATCCCGCAATTCTCTCCGGGAACGAATTGCGGGAATGTGAGAATATTGATCTTCTTAATAGGAGATCAATATTCTTACAGTGGCAATACATATATGTACTTTCTGAAAAATATTAACAACTGTGTCAGAAATTGCGATGTTCATAATTTCAACACTAGTAATAAATATAAACTGAGTGTACCTAGATTTCGGTTGCAGATGGTTAATGGTTTATTTATGGGGAAATGTATACGCTTTTATAATAAGTTATCAGGGGAAATGATGATTACCCATGCAAAAGGCTTAAAACATGTATTAAGGTTAATCTCATAAAGAAAGCCTATTACACTATTAATGACTATGTTAAAGACAAAAATGTTTGTCCTCAATGCTCCAAGCCATTTGTTTATTATTATAATAATAAAGTAACTTTGACAAATGCAATAATCTAACTTAATAGTCTGGTAATAAAATGTACAAAAGTGCTATGTGAGGTGAATCATAACAATTTATTAGTTTTAACGTAGAATACAAGTCTGTTACCAAGAACCAGAGATTATGGTGATGCTCACTAACATTTCTTTGCTTGCGGCGGCTCTTTTTTGCGGATTGCTCCCCTCCCTCAAATATCACAAGGGGGGAGAATGTCTGGTGCAAGAGCCATTATCGGAACTGCTTGGGGGGACTGGTCCAGTCTGGTTTCTCATAAGTTATGTTCATCAAAGCTCTTGTTTGTTCATATTTCTTTCTTTTGTATTTTTTTTATTTTGAGACATCTTATTGACACATAGATACGATGTTAAAATATTATCATTAGATTAGATTATTTTGTTATTGTACATTGTAAAATAAAAACAAATACAAAAATCTTAAAAATGAAATCCTCGTAGAGTGTCTTGGTGCTATCTTCTCTGACGGTAGAGTTATTGGAGTTTACTTTTCCTCTGCGAGATTCACTAATGAATCACCATTTGAAAGAGAAATTTCCTTTTTCAAATTCAAACTATATCAGTTGCTCATTAGTTTAGTTGGTCATATTTTTTTTTCTCCATTTATATGAGAATAAGGTGTTTCACTTGTAACATTTAATCATTTTTACTTACAATAAATTATTTCAGATTTGAGTTTTGAGTTTAATGGGGGGTAATTTCTGTTTTCGCCTATTTCTTAGATATTTTTTTCAAAATATATTTGATTACCTTGCAACAAGCCCAGTTATTTAACATATCACACGATACAGTTTGAAAAACTTTATTTAATTTCTGATTTGCCCCAAAATTCACAATTAATTAGTTTACGTAACACGTTCTTATTTAGTTTACACAAATACATAAGCGTTCCAAATGTTAACTTAACCGGTTCAGAATTCCTTCGTTTTAATTATTTAGGTATACCTACCTGTTTACCGTACGCCCGTTTACTGCCACTTTATATAATTTTTGAAGCGTCATGGCGGCGTGCGGAAATTATTTAACGATCTTTACTAAATGAAAGATAGCATCTAAATTATTATGTCTGAAGCTTTGAAAAAAAACTGAACACATATTTATGGATGCCTCATACAATTTTGCCTCACATATTTGTAGGCAGTCAAAGTACACTCGTGAGAAAAAATCGACGTTTCATGGTAGCATTTGATTTTAATTTCTAACACTGAGGATAATGATATATCAAATTTATTTATCCTATTTTTTTACCTTATCAAACCATATAAAATCAAATCAATCAATCCAAAAACGGAGTCAAAAATATTGCAAATTGCTAAATTGCGAAATCGCCATAATTTTCGCGAAGGAATTGAATTTATATATTTATGGTGGCTTAACAAAAAATTATGACTGCCCACGCTAAAATATGTCCGGAATATAAGTGTCCATAGTATTGTATCATGCAAACTAGATACGCAATTTTATTGTGAAATCTAATCCAAAATACCAAAAATTTACGAAAACGTGAAAGGAAAGTGATAAAATGAGCCCATAAAAGATAAATCTTTTATCCAGAATAAATTCTGGATAAACTTTTTGGGCTCATTTTATCACACATCTCACTTTCGGCACAAAAAATGTTTAACTCACATAGGTATAGATATATTAAAAAAAAAACATTTGTGGTGAGTATCGAAAACTACGGTCACTTTTAATTATTTTCCTTGAACATACAGCACGTCGAAACTGAAACAACTGCCATTATAAATACCAAGCTCTGATAATTACCAAAGACACATAATACGATAACGACATTCCACCTTCCAAATTGTCTATTCACCGTTTTATTGTACATCGGTTGAAAGTAACATAATCGAGCATTTTCGAAACCACGATTTCGCGTGCTAACGTAAGTCCTTTTTAGAGCGATTAGATTTCATATTTTTCCCTGCTTAGAGCTAACGAGTGCGAGCAGAATGGTTATACTCCTACACACAACCAAACAGACCTAGTGATCCTATCATTTTTAAATTTTTCCTTTTTTAAGTATGGAACCCTAAAAATCATTAAACTGATAGTCATCCGATTTGAGATCGTAAGCTCTTGCTTTTTTTAATATCTAAAATAACATGGAAATGAAATCGATCTTTGACTAATATCGATTTGATCGGACATCCATATCTGTTGTTTTTTGACATAAAATCCTTGACTGAACGCGTAACTTATTTTTTCGTTTTAATTGAGACGGAGCGGAAGATGCCTGCCAGGATAACAGGGCGTGTCGTTGGTTTGGTGGAGTCAAATGAAATTCCTCGCTTATGTACTTACTCTGTGGGTGGAGTAGTAGTATTACAGTTTTGTTGAGGTTTTGTGTCACAACGTGATGTCATTTTCGACGCCATGACTATAATGAGTGATTTACGTCGAAAAAAAGGTCGTCTCTCAAAAACGCATAATGAGTAGTATAAAGAATATTATTATTATGAAAAAATGCATTTTTAGAGTAATTAGATACTGAGGCAGAGTTGAAACCCATATTTTTTTAATGGAAGACCGTATTAAATTAATGACGCATCGAAAAAGTCAGCGAGTTGAATGGTCGGTAAGAACAATGATCATACTTTTTCACTTTGGTAATTATTATACGTGCTTCATACGCTGAACGAGCTGTACTTGCCATTTGCCAAGCGCGCCCTAACAAAAAAACAACATTCAGTTCATATTTGAACGCTTTAAACTAAAGTATAATATATATAAACTAAAGTAAATGTAGATGTAAAAGTAAATAATGTACAAAAACCACAACTGCTTTTTTTGTTGACCCTATCAGCTGTTACTGTCACTGCGAGCATAGTTTAAATAAAATCTGCAAGTTCATGACGCCTTTTTAAACTAGTTTCTTCGTTATCACTCATAATAATGTGTATGTGACGTATATATCATAGAATTTGATCATTTGATGAAATAGCCAACCATGGATTGATCATTTCATGAAATGGCCAACCATTTCATGATTCACGTCACACTTATTCATCACACAAATTGACTAAATATAATTGATTAGCTTTGTTAGGGTCATTTTCCGAAAACAATAGTTAGTCGTCATGATTTATTTAAACATAGGTAATTACTATTAGCCGTCATGAATTATTATATTTATTGTTAATAACTTTGTCGTAATGATTAATATTATCTTTAATAGTGTTTCTTTTTAATAAACCGTCTTTTCCACTTCCTGTTACACGATGATGTAAAAGACGGTAAGGCGTTTCCGGCTGTGCTAAATAAATTCCATATTTATATTTTTGCTTCAATATATTATAAAATGTTATGAAATAACTCTGGAGACCTCAAAATATATTTAACTTAATTTGTTTTCATTTGGTTCAGTGTGTTATACTTCCGGCATGATTGCCAATACATTTTATATTAATATTTAGCCCGTGTATAATTTTAATAAAATTGGATAGTATATTTTAAAACATGTTGGTAATATTACAATACTTTATGATTTAATTAAGTATTAAAGTAAAGTTTTGAAGATTCGACCGCCCTTTTGCACTTCCGGTAAACGATACGCGCAAAAGGACGGTCGCTTATAAAAATGGCGACATTGATTCACCGACCACAAAACGTGCAACTTGTGCGATGCGATTGTATTATTATTCGAAGATGTTAGAAATCTTGTGCTGAAAATTGTGTAAAATGAATAAATACTGTTGGAAACTATAAAGGAGTTTGAACTTGGCGAAAGTCGATAGTTCAGAAGTGGGATAACGAAAGGGATACATAAAATTTCCCTTCACGCCTACAAAAATGTAAGTACACGTCCATTAATCATCATTTAATTTTTCTTGTGGCATGCAGTAAACACTTAGATAATATTAAACGATTCACTGTTTCCTATGCATAAACCGTTGCAATAGCAGACGGGGCTATAGAAACCCTATAGTGAGCTTGTTACTTCAAACGATGCCATTTGTTTTAGAGATTGTTGGAGTGTCCTTCTTTGTTACTAGATGTTGAGAAACTTGATCCCAAATTGAACAGTAAATACGATTCGACTGTCTATCATAGCCGTAGAAGCCGTTTAAAATATATATATAAAAAAAAAAAATTTTAGGTTATATTTGAGAATTTGGACCTTTCAACTCTTATTTATTGTAGATATTCTATAAGTGTTGGGGGTCCAAGGGGGTCAAAAATTTGCTTATTTTTTGGCTAGGACTTGCCGTTTTTGAGATATGAACGTTTTAAATTATTTATATATTTTTTTTATATTGGACAAAACATGGTTTTCCTGCAATAGCATTCTATAAACCAGATATTAAATGGGTGCATCTGAAACATTATTTTAGTTAGAATTTTAATTATAAATTTTTTTTTTTTGTTGACCAGCCTTATTGAAAGACCCTTAATTAGTGCTGTTCTAAGCTGTACCTTCTCTAAGTTTCAGGGTAATGGATAAGGACGATGCCCGAGGTCAAGGGCCAGGAATGGACAATGCCCGAGGTCAAGGGCCAGGAATAGATAATGCCCGAGGTGAAGGGCTAGGACCGGATTCTGCCCGAGGTGAAGGGCTAGGACCTGATTCTGCCCGAGGTCAAGGGCTAGAACTAGACAATGCCCGAGGTCAAGGGCTAGGACCGGACACTGCTCGAGGTCAAGGGCTAGGACCGGACACTGCTCGAGGTCAAGGGCTAGGATCGGACACTGCCCGAGGTCAAGGGCTAGAACTAGACAATGCCCGAGGTCAAGGGCTAGGACCGGACACTGCTCGAGGTCAAGGGCTAGGTTCGGACACTGCCCGAGGTCAAGGGTCAGGAATTGATAGTAGGATGGATCAAGGATTTCAAGGACGAAGGAGGAAACGGGGAAGAAGGACACCTTCTACAGAGGAATTTGACAGCGAAAGGGACTATGACAAAAGACGACGTCGCGGCAGGAGCAGGCGGCGTTGTCGTGAGCAACGAGATAGGCGACGACGGAGGCGTTCCAGCACCTCATCGGGTGAGTCGGTTAAAGCTCATTCAACATCCAAGCGCTCTAAACCTTCAGAAAATGACACAAACGTAATTTTAGATAAGGTCCTCTCTATTATAAAAGATGTTAAAAGCTCAGAAAAACCAAAAATAAATTTCAACAATAACGTCATGCCTGACTTCGATCCCATGTCCAAGGAGCAAACCATTTTAACATGGATAAATAAGGTTGAGGAGTGTGCCGAGATATATAATTGGGATGAACGGGAGACAATTCATTATTCACTGCCTAAATTGGTTGGTCTTGCTTCTACATGGTATCGCGGTCTAAACTCTTTATCACACACCTGGTCCGAATGGAAAAAACTGCTCATAGAAAATTTTCCATGTCGGGAGGATTACGCAGAACTTCTCACAGAGATGTTATCTAAAAGGGTTCGTTATGGAGATTCTCTGGAACACTATTATTACGCTAAAATTAATCTCTTAAACCGATGTAGAGTAAGCGGTAGGCAGGCTGTTGATTGTTTGTTGCATGGTGTAGATGATCGTACCGTAAAAGTAGGGGCACAGGCGGCTCAATTTAAAGAACCAGAACAAGTTCTTAAATATTTCAGATCAATTAAAGTAAATAACACTAAAGAATCTAACGATAACTCAAAAAGGACTAAATTAGACAAAGATAATTATTCTCCTAACATAAAGCAAAATAATTTGAGATTCGTGGGCAACAACACAAACATACGATGCTTCAATTGTAATCAGGTAGGACACCCTAGCTTTAAATGCGAAAAACCACTAAATAAGTGCACGAATTGTGATAGGATCGGACATCAGGCATCAAATTGTTATAGAAACAAGGTAGATAACGCTTCCAATAGTAACAGTAATAACACAAATAAACACCGTCCAACAGATAAAGACGAGAAACAAATATCTAAACTTAGTGTTGTAGATAAATCAGAGACAGATAACCCAGGATCTAACGTTGTTAATAAAAGAAATAATTTACATAATTCTGAACCCAGAATTTTAGACAAATCTAGTGAAAAATACATAATGACCATTCAAATCAATAATATCCCCTTTCAATGTCATGTGGATTTGGGTAGTCAATGTTCCCTAATGAGAGAAAGTGAGGTGAAATTATTGAACATGAAGCTAGACAATGATTCAGAATTACCAATGTTGAGAGGTATTGGAGCAAATCTTGTTAGGCCTTTGGGTCTCATCGTCGCCAGTGTTAAAGTTCAGAATATCGAAGAAATTGTTGATATTTACGTAGTTGAGGACTATGTGTTGAGTTATCCAGTTTTATTAGGTCACTCCTTTACAGAAAAACCTCAAATTGTTATAACAAAGACTCCAGATCAAATTATATTCCAAAAGATTCCTCAAAGTCCAAAGATTCATCTCATTACTCAAAATGAGGACACGATTCCCGTTAACGGGTTACGTGCTGTTTCTGTTAAATGTGATTCACTAACTCAGGGCAAAATTCATGTAAATGGAACGATTAGAGGACCCGAAGGGCAGAAATATTATCTATTACCTGGGGAATATTTAATAGCACAGAATAAAAGTTCATTACTTATATGCAATGTTTCTGATGTAGATATTGTTATTCAAAAGGATTTCTTACTAACAAGGGCTACCCAAATACAAATGACTGTAGACGTTTGCGAACTGACTATCAGCAAAACCGAAGTAGACGATACCATAAACTGTGGCCCAAATTTAACAATCGATCAACGGTTACAACTTCAATCTACGTTGGCCGATTACGGGGATTGTTTTTCTAGTGGGCTTAAGGATTTGGGTTACACTGAGGCTAATGAAATGACTATAGAACTCGAGGATTCCGAACCGGTAGTGTACAGACCATACCGAATGCCTCACTCCGAACGATGCCTAGTTCGAGATATGGTACAAGACATGGTCGATAGTGGTATTGTTAGGGAGTCCTCGTCTCCTTACGCAAGTCCAATTGTTCTTGTTAATAAGAAAAGTGGCGAAAAAAGATTGTGCGTGGACTACCGCGCATTAAATCGTAAAACTAAAAAGGATCACTATCCTACACCACGAATCGAGGATCAATTGGACTTGCTAGCAGGCAACAATATGTTTATATGCTTAGATTTGGCTTCAGGGTATTACCAAATAGCTATTGCCGAAGATTCTCGTTCCAAAACAGCATTCGTGACCCCGGATGGTCAATATGAGTTCGTTCGCGTCCCGTTTGGCCTTGTTAACGCTCCTTCTGTATTCCAGAGGACAATTAACAAAATCTTGTCAGAGGCCAAAATTAAATATGCCATTATTTACATGGATGATATTGTAATTCCATGTAAAACATTCAGCGAAGGCTTAATTCGACTTACAGAAGTACTAGATCTACTTAGGAAGGGCGGACTTACATTGAAAATGAGTAAATGTAACTTTTTTTTTGACGAGGTTGACTTTTTAGGCTTCGAGGTGAGCGCAAAGGGCATCAGGCCAGGCTCTAGAAAATGCGAAGCGGTATCGAATTTTCCAAAACCTACAAACCAACACGAATTACGGCAATTTCTAGGTCTCTCAGGCTTTTTCAGGAGATTTATAAAAAGCTATGCCGTATTGGCCGCTCCCCTAACAGATTTATTAAAAAAAGATATGGGGTGGGTCTGGAGGGAGGCTCAGAATAGGGCATTTTTGCGTATTAAAGAATTACTTTCTGGGCGACCTTTACTTGCTTTATACGACCCCGAACTCGAGACTCATCTTCATACCGATGCCAGTAAGATTGGGCTTGCAGGTATTCTTCTCCAGCGCAACCGTGATGGTATTTTACAACCCGTTTCATATTTTAGTCGCAAAACGACCCCCGAGGAACAGAAATACCATTCGTTTGAACTCGAAACCCTCGCGGTCGTTGCTTCTTTGCATCGATTTCGCGTCTATCTGGTCGGAATACCGTTCACCATACAAACCGATTGTAATGCTTTAAGATCCACTCTTACCAAAAGGGATTTAGTATCGCGAATTGCTCGGTGGTGGGTCCAGCTACAGGAGTACGACTGCTCAATCGAGTATAGACCGGGGGCAAACATGACACACGTTGATGCTCTCAGCCGGAACCCGATTGATGCAGAACCTAGCGAACCTCATGTTTTGGATATATTAGCGGTGGAGCCAGAGTTCAATTGGATCATAACGGTTCAATCTGCGGATGATGAAATTCTGACAATAAAGAATATTCTGTGTGATCCCACGTCCGAGCAAGTTGCTGATATTCACAAGCATTTCAAAATTAAAAATGGTCATGTTTATCGGATAGTAGGAGAAGAACTGAAATGGGTTGTTCCTCGTGGAGCTCGTTGGCAGATCCTTCAGAAAAACCATGATGACGTAGGTCATTACGGTTTTGAGAAAACCCTTGATCGTATCAGAAAACATTTTTGGTTCAAACGGATGAGACGGTTCGTAAAGAAATACGTGTCGGCTTGTTTGGAATGCGCTCATCACAAAGCACCAGGTGGTAGGCGTGAAGGTAAGCTGCATCCAATAGAAAAATGTAGTGTACCTTTTCATACCATACACGCTGATCACCTGGGGCCTTTCATCAAGAGCAAATCCGGAAATTGTTATCTGCTAGTCATAATTGATAGCTTCACAAAATTTGTTAATATAGCTCCCGTCAAAAATACAAGGTCACTAACCACAATTAAAGTTTTAAAGAACCACATTAGCTATTTCGGAGTTCCGACCCGCTTTATTTCTGACAGAGGGTCTAGTTTTACCAGCAAAACATTCAAAGAATTTATTTCTGATTACGGGATAAAGCATATTCTCAATGCGGTCGCAACTCCGAGAGCTAATGGACAGGTTGAGCGATTCAATAGGACGATTACTGAAGCGTTGGCGACGACAAACCACGGGAAAGACGAGAAAACATGGGATGAACGTATTCAGGACATACAAATAGGGTTAAATACCACAGTTCACAAAACCACCCAGAAATCTCCATCTGAACTCCTATTCGGATTTAATGTTAACCACAGGACACAGGGCATATTAAGTACCGTGATAAATGACACTAGTAATATTATAGCAGGGGATGAGCTAGAATCAGTTAGAGAGGAAGCTACCAAACGTATAGAAATACAGCAGCTTAAGGATGCGGAACGTTATAATAGACACAGGAAATCGGCTAAAACGTACAAAATAGGTGATCTCGTTCGAATCGAAAGACAAGTCCCACATGATGGTCAATCCCAGAAACTTGTTGTCAAATATCAAGGCCCGTACCGTATTATTAAAATACTTGAACATGATAGGTTCGTGGTAGAAGACACGCCTATATCACGAAAAAACAACCGCCGTTATGAAGGAATAGTAGCTATAGACAAAATCCAACCTTGGATGAGCTTTGATCGAAACTTTGAGAGCGATTCGGACGATGAAGGTACTAACGATTCAAACAATCATAATACTACTGATGTAAATAATGAATTAAATGTGGATAATGGCGCTAAGATAAGTGAAACGATACTATTGAATGTAGTGAATAAAGTTTAGAATCATTGCTGCATGTAAATATTGGTTGTCTTTCCTTCGAAATATTGACAAATTGGATAAAAATTAGATCACGGTTTATTTAAACTAACACGATTATTAGAATTGGTATTTCATTTTACTACAGTTATTCAACTGTAATTTCGTGTCATTTAGCATAAGTTAATATATGTACACATTTTTGTATTTATGATTTATAGTGTGATTGATCTCCTATTGAGATGTTGTAAATACATAGATTATAATAGCGAACCTCAGTAATAATTCATTGATACTGCAACAAATGTTTAATTAGTTATTGTAAATAATATATTATACACTATCCGCGAAGGGTCTCGCGTTGTACAGGAAGGCCGAGCTGTTAGGGTCATTTTCCGAAAACAATAGTTAGTCGTCATGATTTATTTAAACATAGGTAATTACTATTAGCCGTCATGAATTATTATATTTATTGTTAATAACTTTGTCGTAATGATTAATATTATCTTTAATAGTGTTTCTTTTTAATAAACCGTCTTTTCCACTTCCTGTTACACGATGATGTAAAAGACGGTAAGGCGTTTCCGGCTGTGCTAAATAAATTCCATATTTATATTTTTGCTTCAATATATTATAAAATGTTATGAAATAACTCTGGAGACCTCAAAATATATTTAACTTAATTTGTTTTCATTTGGTTCAGTGTGTTATACTTCCGGCATGATTGCCAATACATTTTATATTAATATTTAGCCCGTGTATAATTTTAATAAAATTGGATAGTATATTTTAAAACATGTTGGTAATATTACAATACTTTATGATTTAATTAAGTATTAAAGTAAAGTTTTGAAGATTCGACCGCCCTTTTGCACTTCCGGTAAACGATACGCGCAAAAGGACGGTCGCTTATAAAAATGGCGACATTGATTCACCGACCACAAAACGTGCAACTTGTGCGATGCGATTGTATTATTATTCGAAGATGTTAGAAATCTTGTGCTGAAAATTGTGTAAAATGAATAAATACTGTTGGAAACTATAAAGGAGTTTGAACTTGGCGAAAGTCGATAGCTTGGACATTCAAATGTTTATTGAACATAAGCCTATATTACCTATATATCAATTAATGTGTTAGCATAACAATAAAGGGTTCCTTTCATCAGGGTAACTACAGGTAATTTGAATCAGGCGGTAGATTCCGGCTTTTTGTGCGTGTCGGATATTAGTGACGGTTCTACGAAAAGGAGGTCGTATTGATAAAGGTTTCATAATGAAATTTAGTTTCTTAAACCGGTTGTACAGTCGTTAGCATACTGCTGTTATTAGTTAGGAGAACCAGCCCCCCAGCATCTTGGGATACGCCAATATCACTCGACGTCAACTTGACTTTTGACGATTTGACATCTGACTTTTTGTTCTCAAGGGTAAAATCGCCTACATTTTCTTAGCGTCGACGTCGGATGATATTAGAATTGCATCTTGCCTAGGAGGCTGATAGAGCGGTAAAATAATAACTACCCAAGCCAGGACCGAAAGACGTCCAGTGTCCAGTTCCACCTAATTTTACCGTTGCGTGAAGAGATGTAGGTACAGACAAATTAATTAATTTCCGGCCCACCAAAGGCTCACTATCGGTATATCTATTGACATTTCATTCTATTGCTGAACTGGAATTATCGACTTTCGTGTATCGTGTCTGACGACATTTCAACGAAATGGTTCGGGAATTAATTTCCTCGTCTTTTTCCTTGTACATCGCAAGTACATGCGGAACATTACTTTACTGTTGAGTGACCTATTGGGTCGGAAGGTCTCATATCTTGAGGCGGTAATGGGCTGGCATCCTGTCACGGAAAAACGACTGTTGTATTACTGAACGTGGGTGCAAATCTGATCATCTGCCACCCCATATGGAAAAGGCTTGACGGACGATATTTGGAACACATATCCCAAACAACATTGTGGAGATTTGTTCGATTGTAGAATGTACATCAACTCTATTACACTCGATCGACCACACCACTTTTTTCTTAAACACTAAATATTTTGATTAGTTAAATACATTTATCTACAAACGTATCATAAACCCTCTTTACTGCATCCAAAAACCGCACGTTACGACCAGCACAATTTCATTCTCTTGGTAAAAACTCATTTCTTATCTGAATATTGATACATTATGATATGTGTGTAGATTAACTAATGTATGTAACTGTACATAATTAGGCATTATTACCAGTCACATAAACTACTATAATATACATATATATAAATATATATATAAATTAATTGTTACTTCGATGATCGAAAATTTTATTTTCTCTTTATTAGGGTTAATACCCTTCATTGTTTAGTACCGTATTGAATTTATAGCTACCTTCGAAATCTTGCTCGTTCTGAAGGCAATCAAATTAAACACAACTAAAATCCCCTGATACTTAGTTAAATTATCGTTCAAATTCTCTTAAGTACCTTTGGGTATTGATTTATTGTATTGTATTCACTTTTCGTGCCGATTGTAGTAGTTGTTGAACAGATTAAGTGCCTTAGTTATCCTTTGTACTATGTTTCTCAATAGCTTCTTTACACCTGTGACCTGGGGGGTTACCACAGTCTTTTTCCGATTTAAATTTGGTTCAAAACAAGAACATCACCATGGAAACCATTTCCACTATTTACCTAAAACCAAAACTTGTTTTAAGACGGTCACGATAATTTTGCGGATCAAATTAGGTTCCTAATCTGAATCGGCTAAGACGTTGTGGTAACCCCCCTGTACACTGTAGATGCTCCGGTTTGTTAAAATTAGAGCCCTTTGTCTATTACGTTAATAGTCTGTTTCACAATGTCCAGATAAGCTCTATAAGACAGATAAATCGTGATTTTACGTAAACAATTTATGATTGATCTGATATATAGGGTTTATCCGGACTTATTGAAACAGTCCCGCTCTGGTTTCCTCCAAAAGCGGTGGCGACATTTAGGAGAGGTAATATGGTGGCCGAAAAAAGACGGCTGACGACACGTGGAATGTTCGAGAGACGGCCGTCCTTTTATGCGTGTCAACGGACATTCATTTTATAATAAATTTGACACCGCTATTGAAAAAAAAAACGTTCGAGACTCATCAAAACCATCATGGCGGCCGTCATGCAAATGGCAGCACTGCTTTTTGACGTTACGGTGACAAATACCGCACTGAAACCCCGCCATTTTCAGCGCGTTCCGAATCGCAACATAATCGATTATATCGCTTATGAGGCCATTCCGAGTCACCGTAAGGGCGACAATGATAGCTCTAAATGGTTGCACTGACGTTGCGTTGACGATCCGAATGGCCGAGTCAGCAGTGACCCTGCCTACGAAACCAAGGGTCCCGGGTTCGAGTCCCGGTGGGGGCAAATATTTGTTTGGTCATAACGGATGTTTGTAATGCTATGTATTATTTATCTAAATAAGTATGCGTATCGTTTTCTAGTATCCAAAATTCAGGGAATCCTAGTTTGGGGCTAGATCAATGTGTGTAAATAGTGTCCAAGGTATTATTATTATTATTATCAATGACATCACTATCGCCGCCGTGTTGTGCTATCATCGCCCCATGCTTCTGACCGTTAGCACTGTGTGCAAGCAATCAAAAGCCAAAATTACTATGAAAAAATCTAAGAGAAACTGGTTTACCTAATTTAAAGAAATCTTTGGATCTCCCTGATAATATCGGTAAATCCGACGACATGAATGTTCACTTTCTGAATATTCCAGGGGCTAATTCTATTAGGTAGCCGACCTTACCTATTTTGAATTTCACAGGCATGGTCCGGCTATATTCTTTCTAGTTATAATAAGGTAAAGTGGGGTGTTCGGGACTCGGATCAAATTATGAAATATCAAGATTTTTGTAATTCTAAGCTGAAAAATGTTGACTTTCCGACTGAATGTATTCACTGTGCTGATTCATATTGTTCAGACTTACATCATAAGCATGTTTTAGATAAGTTGTATGCAAGTATTGTTGGTATACTGGTTGAAGGAGCTAGTGTCAGTTATCGTGACCTACCAGGGAAAAGGCGTAAATATATTGCTGGCTGGAACAGACACGTAGCAGACGCTCACAGGCAGGCCCGTCTCTGTTTTCAGACATGGAATGTATACGGGAAACCCAGTTTTGGTCTAATTTATCAGGAGATGTGTGAGTCCAGAAAATTGTTTAAAAATAAATTAAAATGGTGTCAGAATAACGAGCAACAAATTAAAATGGACATTATTGCAAAACACCATAGGGACAAAAACTTTTCAAAATTTTGGAAGTCTACTAATAAATTAAATCCGAAGGCGAGTCTTCCTGTGAGCGTGGCTGGCGTGCATGATCCGACCGATATAGCGGAGGCCTTTCGCACTCACTTCAAAGAGGAATCGCCTTTAGGAGCAGCGTCCTCGCGCGTGCCCGATGCTGCGGAAGTGGGGCTCACCGGGGATCTTAATGTTAGGTTCACTGCTAAAGAGGTTCAAACAGTGATTAAAAATATGGTTCGAGGAAAATACCCTGGACACGACAACCTCAGCATCGAGCACTTGCAGCATGCTGGGTTCCATGTAGGTAGGGTACTAGCGATGTTTTTTAGTCTGTGTATAAGTCACTCTTACTTGCCTAATGACCTTATGTACACGCTGGTTATTCCAATTGTCAAGAACAAAACTGGAGATGCTTCTGATTTAAATAACTATAGGCCCATCTCTTTGGCAACGGTCGTTGCAAAAGTGCTGGACAGTTTGCTTGATAAACAGTTAGATAGGCACTTGACATTGAATGACCATCAGTTCGGGTTCCGGTGCGGACTCTCAACGGAAAGTGCTATCTTCTGTCTCAAGCAGACTGTTCAGTACTATACCGCCAGGAATACGCCAGATTTTTCATGTTTTTTAGACTTGTCTAAAGCATTTGATTTAGTCAACTATAACATACTCTGGGCGAAAATGCGGAATGAAACGAGTGTACCGCCAGAAATAACACGTTTGTTTGGATTCTGGTACAGTAACCAAAACAATTGTGTCAGGTGGGCGGGGTCATGCTCTGGTGCATACAGACTGGACTGTGGTGTGAGACAAGGGGGGCTCACTTCTCCTAAACTTTTTAATTTGTATGTAAATGACCTGATCGAGGAGCTCAGCAGCACTAGAGTTGGATGTCATATAGACGGACAAAATATTAATAACATCTCTTATGCTGACGATATGGTGTTGCTGAGCCCATCGGTCGGTGCGCTATGTGCACTGTTGCGTATTTGTGAGTCCTATGTGGAGGCCCATGGGCTCAGGTACAACGCGAAAAGAGTAAGCTAATGGGTTTTCAAGTCAGGCACGAGAACATACTCTGACCTGCCTCCAGTCTACATTAATAATTCTCCTCTGAACAGGGTTAAGAAGTTCAAGTACCTGGGCCACTGGGTCACCGATGACCTCAAAGATGTCTGTGACATTGAGAGGGAGCGCAGGGCGCTGGCTGTTCGCTGTAACATGCTGGCTCGCAGGTTCGCTCGTTGTAGTAAAGAATCAAAATTAACATTGTTCAGGGCATACTGCCAGTCTTACTACACGTGCAGCCTGTGGGTCAACTATACGCAGGGTGCATACAGCGCCCTACGTATTCAGTACAACAATGCATTTAGGGTGGTGATGGGCCTGCCGCGGTACTGCAGCGCCTCAGGCATGTTTGCGGAGGCAAGGGTCGACGGCTTTGCCGCGATCATTAGGAAACGCAGCGCCTCGCTATTAGCGCGCGTACGCGGCAGCTCCAACTCCATTCTTCGCACGTTGGCTGGACGGTAGGACTCGCCGCTGCTGGCTCACTGGGTGAGGCTACACGTTAGTGGGTAGCCTAGGCACTCGTCCTTCTTCCCCTGCCGTGTGTGTGTTTTTATTTTTAAATTTTTTGACATTTTTATTTTGTAATGATTTATTTGAATTTTAATTTTATTTTATTGCTGACATAATGTGTAATTTATTCTATGGGCTTTTATGCCTGCAATAAACGATTATTATTATTATTATTATTATTATTATTATAATCAAGATGCAACCTGTTACTGAGCTCGATGTCGGAAGGATTATTTGTGGGATGGGATCTAACTCCTGTGGTTCTGATCACATTACTATGAGCAAGATACTTCTGACGCTACCGTGATACTGTAATAATACTGTAATAATATTGATATTTTATGTATAACAGAGCACTTTTTAAAGAGTTATCAGTTCATGTTCAACTTTAATAACCACCACGTTGCTAGTTCGTTCAACAGAAAAACAGCTGATCGCGGTGGCTCCTTAATACTTGTAAATAATAGTTTTAAATATAAGGAACGAGTTGACATAGTGAGCCTGTCTGTTGAGCGTACCATGGAAATAGCCTGTATTGAACTTGAACAACTTATTGTAATGAGCGTATACAGACCACCAGATTCATCCTTTGATTTATTCGAAAAGAAAATGGATGAAGTGTTGATTAAAATCAGCGATAAAAACAAATTTTTTATAATTTGTGGTGATTTTAATGTTAATCTGTTAGAGGATAATAATATTTGTACTAGATTAAAATCTTTATTTTTATGTCACAACATGAACTATCTGTTTTTGGAGCCTACTAGAATTACTGCAACATCTGCTACCTGCATTGACAATATATTTACTAACATTACGCCCATTTTCAAATCGGTCATCAATAAATTAACCTCTGATCACTCTGGTCAGATAGGTATATTCAATATTAAAATAAAAAAGGACCAAAAAGAGGATATTACATGTGTGCCCGTTAGTGACACTCGGCTTGAACACTACAGGAATAATATTTTAGATAAACTATGGGAAATACCATACAGTGACGATCCAAATTTGTTGTACAACTCAGTATTTAACCTTGTCAAAAATGAATATGATACGGTATTTAAATCAAAAACTATAAAAGTTAATAACAAAGCTTTGTTTAGTGATTGGGCGACAGTTGGAATGCATAGGAGCAGACGAAGATTATATGAACTCTATGAAGAGAAATCATATAACAAAAATACGGCCTTTCTAGATTATGTTCGTAGTTATTCAAAAATGTTTAAACGCGTTTGTGCCGTAGCTAAATCTAATTTCATTAAAAACAAAATTGAATCTAGTAGCAATGTAATGAAAACGACTTGGCAAATTATAAACAGAGAGACTGGAAAGGCCAAAGCTACACATAATAACTTCAAGCTTAAGATAGATAATCAATTGCTAAGTACAGACCTAGAAGTAGCAAAAGCTTTCGAAAATTTCTTTACGGACATTCCAGTTTCAACAACCAAGTCTTTAAATTCATCTCCCGCTGCTGCTGAATCTATACTTAAACAAAACTTTGAGGAAAGTAAAACAGATTTTAAATTTAGGCACGTAAATAATGAAGACATTGTAAAAGCGTTTAAATCCCTGGAAATGAAAAAGACAGCTGACGCCCATGGTCTATCAGTAAAAATTATTAGTTCCATTGTAGATTGTATTGCACCTCACCTTTGTTGTATATTTAATCAATGTATAGATAGTGGTGTGTTTCCTGACTTGATGAAACTAAGTAAAGTTATACCTTTATTCAAAGCTGGTAGTACATCAGACCCCACCAATTTTAGACCCATATCGATACTACCAACGCTTAGCAAAATATTTGAAAAACTCATACTTAATCAATTGCAAAGTCATTTTTATCTCAATAATTTAATTCATATTGCTCAGTTTGGTTTCACAAAGGGTCGTTCAACAGCCGATGCTGGTGTTGAACTAATCGACAATATTTTTGATGCCTGGGAAGACGCAATGGATGCAATAGGTGTCTTCTGCGATCTATCCAAGGCTTTTGATTGCGTCCATCATGACACTCTTGTCAGGAAGTTACGCCATTATGGTGTAAAAGATCAGGCACTTGGCCTTCTGGAGTCATATCTAACAGATAGGGTTCAGATGGTCGATGTTAATGGGAAAAGATCACCTGGGTCTTCAATAAGTATGGGCGTACCGCAAGGTTCAATTCTTGGTCCTTTCTTGTTTTTAGTATATATTAATGATTTACCTTACCTTGTTAAAGCAAAACATGGGTTAGTATTGTTTGCCGATGATACTTCTTTGATATTTAAAGTTAAAAGACAGAAATCAAATTATGACGAGGTAAACAATGCTATATCTAGTATAGTGAACTGGTTTACTGTTAACAATTTATTACTTAATGAAAAGAAAACTAAATGTATTAAATTCGTGTTACCCAATGTGAACCCAGTAACTACAGACATATTTATAAAAGGACAGAGATTGGACCTTGTGCAGTCGACTGTCTTTTTGGGCATTACTTTAGACGCCAAACTACAATGGGATCCTCATATAAATAAATTGTCGAACAGACTGAGTTCGGCAGCGTTCGCAGTTAAAAAAATTAGAGCTCTTACCGACGTAGACACCGCTAGACTAGTCTACTTTAGTTACTTTCATAGTCTAATGACCTATGGTATTTTATTGTGGGGTCACGCTGCGAATGCTTATAGTATATTTATTCTGCAGAAACGGGCTGTTCGTGCAATTTATAGATTAGGGCCTAGAGTGTCACTGAGGGAAAAGTTTAAAGAAATCAATATTCTGACATTTGTGTCTCAATATATCTATGACAATCTTGTGTATGTAAAAAGAAATATAACTAATTTTCAGAAGTACAGTAATATACACAATTTTAATACTAGAAATAAAGACAAGTTGGTTGCTTATGTAAGCCGACTACATAAAATTAGTAATTCTTTTAAAGGCAATTGTATACGCTATTACAATAAGGTCCCTACTGATATTAAAAACTTACCTTTAGACAAGTTTAAAATAATAATAAAACAGAAATTGTATAAAAAAGGTTACTACAGGATATCTGATTACTTAGAGGACAGATGTCCATGGGAATAGATTGTTTGAGTAACAGGCTGTTTCGATATATAATTAGCATTCATTTTGTAATTTGACAATATTTTATTTAAAAAAGGAAACGCAAAAGATGCGACGACTGTGGAGTTTCTTCGGTGAGCTCTTCTCCACAGATTCCGCCATTGGGTTAGTGAACTCACCCAAAAAAATGTAATGACGGATCTAAGTGATGTAACAACATCCTATGGAAATAAATGATTTTTGATTTTGATTTTTTTTGACCGTCCACTCTTAAAATTATCACCGAAATTGTAAATAAATCTCTTGCCACTCACACTTTATCGACCCCTTAGAAAAACGCGGATGTGCCACCTATTCCAAAAAACAACGATCCTCAAAATGCTTCTGACTTACGTCCAATCAGCATATTTCGGTTTATTTCCAAGATTTATATGATGTTATATCAAGGAGGATTTCTTAGCTGCAGCAAAGAAATTCAAGGACCTGACTGCATCACGCCTCGGCTTCGCATGTGACTCAAAGGTCCATATAAATGAACACCTGACGCCCGAAAACAAGAAACTCCTTACAAAAACTAAAGAAGCAACAAAATTCCACGGCTGGAAATTCGTCTGGACAAAGAACGGTAGGATCCAGGCAAGAAAAAATGAAACCTCCAAGATACACATCATCAACTCCGACGACGACATACAGAAAATGGTGAATTGACAGTCAGTGTTTATGTGTATTGTTCTTGTCATTGTGCTAATAGAACTTCAATTACCATTGTTATGCCCAACGGATCTGCCACTGATGTACCCATTTGCAAGTAAACAAACCTTAATTATAGATACTTACTTTTATCATGCCATCTGGCCGTCACATACATTATTACTGCTTCGACACCAGTCAACGACGACACCTATACTCATTTGAACCTGTTGCCTTTCATGCCTAATAATGTTAATTCAACCGCAGTGTACTGCAAACATATAATGGCTAACTCATTAGGCAACGCCTATGCTATCTTACCACTCATAACCGCTTTGTTATCGATACTGGCCTCCGCCGCCGCCTCATCCCGCTACCTCGCTAAACAATTTACACCTATTAAACGCTCACCAATCACCCTTAATAGACCTAATAGTCACCAACCACGAACAGCTGATGCGATAAACACTTCCCATGACTTTCACCTTATGTGTTTAAATACTTACAAACATAAAAGCCTATCTACACTATGCTACACCTATATTATTAACAACCAGACGCAAACTGCAAGTAATACTCTTCCTGCCTACTACATGACGACCATGCCTACAATACAAATTAATAAACAACTCGGCTACACACTATCTACCTATAATTACGTCACAAAGCCTGCTCAATACAAATGCGATCCTCTAACAGAAAACTACCTTTGCAGATTACTAACTATAGTCATACTCTCAGTAAACCTATCTAGCATATTTAGGTACCCTTCAGTGGTACCGCTATGTTGGGCATAAATGCTTAACATTTATTACCAAAATGTTAGAGGATTGCGTACCAAAACTACAGACTTTAGACGTAACACAGACTTATTTTCTAACTATCACGTGATAGTGTTAACCGAGACATGGCTGCTTGATAGTGTGAATAGCGCGGAATTATTTAGTAGCGACTATTCAGTGTTTAGAAGGGATCGCAATTATGAAGCCACAGAACAGAGCGTGGGTGGCGGTGTTCTCATAGCTGTCCGGTCTGAACTCCAAGTCGTCGAACGCAAAGACTGGTGCTCAAGCGCGGAAGATCTATGGGTGAGTATTACATTTAAGACTAACAAAAGTAATAAGACTAGGCTCCACTTAGGCGCTCTATACCTATGCAAAGAAAACCTAGGCCTAACATTTAGCGATCAGCTATCTAACCACGCAACTCAAGTCACCCAAGTGTCATGCGAAAACCCCGATGACAAAATTATCTTATTGGGCGATTTTAACATGAGCAACATCACCCGGACGCCCCATCTTGTTAACAATCACTTAACCCCTATTCACTCCGGCACTGACAATCATCTTGAACTAATCGATCTAATGACGATGTGCGACTTAAAACAATTTAATGCCATCCCAAATCATGAACATAAAATCCTAGATCTTGTTCTTGCTAATGACACCGTGGATGTGACCAAATCCCTCGAGCCACTGAGTAAAGTAGACGATTATCATCCTCCACTTATGATAAAACCTCACTTTATCAAGTTCGAAACACTCAGACCGAAAAGTCGACAGAAATATCTTTACAATCACGGTGACTATGATTCATTATGCTCAGAGCTAGATGAACTGGACTGGCAGGTTACTCTCTCTTCAGGCTCAGTCGATGACGCCGTACACCTTTTCAACAGCACATTGATTAAGCTAAGAAATAAATATATTCCTCATAAACAAATAAAGAAAGGCAAATACCAGCCTTGGTATACATCAGCCCTGACAAAAAGCCTGAAAGAAAAATACAAATATCACAAAAAATACAAAACGTACGGTAACCTGGCAGACCAAAACACTTTCGTACTACTTAGAGACCGTTGTAAAACAATCGAATCAGAATGCTACACTAACTACATGAGAGCTGTTGAAGACTCAATAAAAAATTATCCACGAGTTTTCTGGGCCTACATGAAGAACAGGAAACTGACTAATGCATACCCCCGTTCTATGACACATGGTGTCCATACCTATGACACCGGAGAGGCGATATGTGGCGCTTTTGCCGATTTCTTCGCATCTACCTACCTAGAAAACAATAGCATCTCTAGTAGCGCAAGTCCCCACGCTGATCTTTACGACATAGGCTCATCCACATCAGCATCGGACGTTCATACAATTGAAGTCCTCGAACGTGACGTTTACAAGCTATCAAAAACATTAGATATCAACAAAGGTCCTGGGCCGGATGATATTCACCCAATACTAATTAGGAGATGCGCGAATAGTATATCACAACCACTCTGCTTACTTTTTAAAAGATCTTTACAAGAATGTATCGTACCTATCGTCTGGAAATCCGCATTGATAACACCAATACATAAAAAGGACTCTAAGAATAAAGTAGAACACTACCGCCCGATTTCGAAGCTATGTGTTTTTGCCAAAATATTCGAAAAAATAGTTTACAAGCAAACATATAATGCGCTCAAACACACTTTTAGTCCTCTTCAACATGGTTTCATGCAAGGGCGATCGACAACAACCAACAAAGTACTCTTCGTGGAGGATATACTTGAGGGCATGGAGGGGGGAGGACAGGTGGATGCGCTCTACACAGATTACTCCAAAGCATTTGACCGCATTGATCATCGCATCCTTCTGTCCAAACTTCTCTCTGCTGGGATTCGTGGTGATCTGCTTAGATAGTTTTCATCGTACGTTGATAACCGTAGTCAAGCAGTAGTACTCAACGGTTACACTTCTGCGGCTATCACGATCCCTTCAGGTGTTCCCCAAGGCTCCATATTAGCCCCCCTTCTGTTCACAATCTTTATTAACGACATCGACCGCTGCTTCCAAAACTCAGAAGGTCGAAAATATACAGGGTTATCAACTCACCAAACGATACTCAACTTCTACAAAACGACCTTAGGTCCCTTGAACATTTCTGCTCACTTAACAAGCTTGATCTCAACGTGAACAAATGTTGCGTAATTAGCTTCACAAGAAAACTCAGTCCAACCATTTCTCAATATATTATTAACTCACAAACACTCAACCGTGTGACAGAAGTCAGGGATCTGGGAGTCACACTGGACAGCAAGATGATCTTTGACTCACATATTAGTAAAATTGTCAATAAAGCCTATCAATCGCTTGGTTTTGTACTGAGAAATTCCAAAGATTTCAGATCTGCGAAAACACTCAAAATATTATATTGCACACTGGTAAGAAGTCAACTTGAATATTGCTCGCAGGTCTGGAATCCAAGGTATAACGTATACAAAAACCAGATAGAGCATATACAGAAAAAGTTCCTGAGATGCCTATCTTATAGACTTAATATAACTTCAACCAACTACGAAGAAAGTTGTAGAAAACAACATCTTCTACCACTCACCTTGCGTAGAGATTCAGCTGACCTGACTTTTCTATCTGCCATAGCACAGGGTATCATTGACGCTCCCGACCTATTAAGCAAACTGAAGATTGTCGTCCCGGCCATTAGATCCACGAGAAGAAATCTTCTCAAACTGTATATCCCAATGACTAAAACTAACTACAGGCAAAACGCATACATGCTCAGAGTAGGGAAATTATATAACGATAACTACGCAGAACACTGTGATGTTTATCATGAAAAGGCATCTACATTCCGTAACTTTATTAACAAACAATTCTTCGGCGAAAGGCGTAACTCGAATCAGTAATATTGAATGAAACCATTTTATTATATAATTTAAATCACATTTTTCTATAGTGAACCACATAAATAAGTCTAAAACCTGTATTAGTTAATGATAGATAAACAGCTTATATACTTAAAAATGAACTGTAATATTAAGATTTTTTAGGTATTCTTCTGTCCATTCATAGGTGGAAACTTTTAATTGGCTTAGTCTTAATCACTTGCCCATATATTTTAAATTGTTATAGCTGTAAGTTTTCCAAACAAAATAAAATAAAATAAATAAAATTTTGGAAAAGGTTATTTACAAGCAAGTGGTTTCCATAGGAGACAAAAACGCAGTTTTAACTAAATTTCAATCGGGCATTAGAAAGCAACGGAGCATAACCTGCGGAAATGGCACTATCCTAGAATAATCCAAGAGGGTACTCTTGGATTATTCTAGGGCTTTCGACTCCATAAAAATTCTCCATATTTATTCAGTCCCTAAAAGGTACCGACAGAATATCATCGTTGCACGATCTCCTAGAGGACATGCTGAGTCGGAGCCTTTTCGCTGTTGCGATACACACCTCATGGCGTCACCTATCCTAATTGTTTTACTGTGTTTTGTCTTCATGTGTATTTTTTTGACTTTTATTTCCTACTTGTTCTTGTTTATGTATATCTTTTTGCTGTGTCTTGTGTATTGTAACAGTTGAATAAATGTGCTTCTATTCTATTCTATTCTAAAATAAAAAAATAAAATACAAATTGTGTATAACGGTTTCATTATTTGATAGTGTCAACGTCTACATCGCGTTCAAAGCATTCCCAATGGATTTTAGGTTTAAGCTGTGATGGACGTCATTTCCCATTAGGAATGGCATCATGGCCGTGAGTAGTTTCATGGTAGATTTAGTACTGTTATATCCATTCGGAACGCGCTGTTGGTTTACAGACAACGTTTCAGTGACGTCCTTCACAGCTGTATTACTGTAAAAAAGTGATGTTAGTTTCAAACGGCCCGCATACGAGGCGCACTGGAGGTTGTGTTCAACATCCAAATAAACACGCCTTATCCCACAATGACGTGGCATAGGTACAGAGTTTCACCCAGCCTTTTTGGCCAGTTTGATACTCCTTACTGTAATAAGAACAAACCCATCGAATCCATGGTTATATGTATTATATCATATCCGCACTCCAAGATTTATCGTACAGTCAAACGAAGCAGCACTGCTCCACTCGACCTTAGTTCATTGCAATAGAGCCAAAAAGCTTAACAATATAGTTTGTGGTACAGGGCTTCAATTTGCTTACCTATATTCAGCCTGGAATATTAAATTGTGACTTTTAAGAATTCAAGATTGAGGCTCAAGGCTGAGATTCTAATATGAACAAGTTGAAATATTCAACGAAATAAAACAGAAAGCAAATCTGGGATACAATAAAAACCAATCCACGGGCTTATTAACCAACTTCACAAAAGGAGGTTTACAAAAGGAAAATTATTTATGTTAATCGATGTCTTCAACGGATGGGCCGATTTGGAAAAATTATTTTATTTTTGAAGGGGTTTACCTTCCTATTAGCCCCATTGACATAGGTCAAGATCTGATGGTGGAATCCTGAAAAAATCGAGGAAACCTATCAAATAATAAATAATTAATGTTCCCCATCGAGGGGCACAGGCCTTTACCCGGATACGAGTACGATTAAGCGATACTCCACCACGCTGGCTCAGTGCGGGTTGATGGAGAGGGTTTAAGACCACTATCACATAGCGATAGTAGCCGGGACCTACTGCTTAACGTGTCATCCGAAACACTGAACATCCGGTAATGTACTACTCAAGATAAATTAATTATCTCACTGGTACACGGTCAGAATTCGAACCTGCGTCTCCAGGGAGAGAAGCAATCGTGAAACCCATTAGACCACGGAACTCTCTTTAAACCTTTCAAATATTACAGGCAATCCGATAGTGATTTTTTTTATTTTTCAATGAAGAATTTGTAACAAATTTAAGTCCGTTATTTCTATTCTTTTTACCCACGACCACTTGGGGGTCAAACCATTTGGGGTAAGAGATGTGTGCGTGTGTGTACGTATGTCCGTTACAATTTCTTAAATATAGATTTTGATGCTGTTTTTCGCATTAAACGGCTATTATTTCAAATTCATTAGTTTGTGTGTGCTCCCTAAAATATTTATTTTATTGAGATTTTTAGTATCTATTATTTTAGCGGCAACAGAAATACATCATCTGTGAAAATTTCAACTGTCTAACTATCACGGTTCATGAGATACAGCCTGGTGAAAGACGGACGGACGGACGGACGGACAGCGGAGGCTTAGTAATAGGGTCCCGTTTGGCACCCTTCGGGTACAGAACCCTAAAAGACAACAACAAATAGCGCTACGACTTTTCACATACCGGGTGGCACGTGGACATAAAATAAACTAAGTTAATAATAGCCTCAAGACAACAGTGATTGAACCAAAGCACCTAACCACTAAACGCAAAAACACCAACAACTAAAGTAATCAAGATAGATCATGTTGCCACAAAGTGACACTCCGGAAACTTTGTAAGTCGAGATCAAATAATCAATCAACATGCTTGAGGAAATCGAACCCTTTTCGGGCGAGTGGTTTTGTGGAAAACATGAATTGTTTGTGAACTCGCAAACAGGTCCCAAAAATGGTAGCGCTGGAACCGGTGATTCGGAATATTTTTCCTTGAAAATCATTCATTAATGAAGAAAATAAAATAGAAATTGCTTTTTCTATAGTGTATTGCAATGTTTTCGATGTCCAGGGTGTAATGAAAACATTCACTAAAATAATTTTAAATTTTCCTGACCTATTGGAAACATTTCAAAATAAAGTTGTTTTCATCAAATATTTTTTACAGTGAATGTCCTCCAGGACGCTGTATTGTATCTAACCCCAATAGAATAATAATAATAATAATAATAATGCCTTGGACACTATTTACACACATTGAGCTAGCCCCAAACTAGGATTCCCTGTACCTTGGGAACTAGACAACGATACACATACTTATATATAGATAAACAATCATGACTAGGGTACAAACATCCGTTCTCATCAAACAAATATTTGCCCCCACCGGGATTCGAACCCGGGACCCTTGGCTTCGTAAGTAGGGTCACTGCCGATATGATATCAGCGTGTCTGCAACACTCTGTATAGAATCTGTCCAACTTGTCAAACTGGCTGGGAATTATTGATCTCAAGCACCAAGATTTCAAGTATTTCAACATAATCAAGTAATTTATTTGCAAATAGCAATAGTATGAACAGAAGTCATCGCCCCCAGACAAAAAGGCGAAGAGAGTTTGAATTCTAAATCCCCCATTTCTATAACTATACAGGTTGTGACAAAAAGGTGTAGTCATATTTTAGGGGTTGTTAGGGACAACATTGATATAATCTTTCACAATAAAACCGATTGCATAAGAGCAACTATATTTTTCACTTCTCCATAAAAATCAGCTGGGCCCTAAATGTATGGAAGAGGGAAAAATTAAGTTGCTCAGATCATTGATCAATCAAAGTTGTTCAGTATAATGCCACTAAATACACCTTAAAATAGAAATACACCAGCCTCTGTGATACAAAATTATTTTCTCAGGTACGAAAACAGGTAGTTTACCTCAAGTTTCGGTAGATATAATTTAGCGTTAAGTCCCCAGTTTTTTAAGAGAAAATCGTACCACTATTTCCACCAATCATAATTGCAACACAAAGGTGAAAGTTTATTTTAAAAGAGCACAAAACAAGGTTTAACTTATAATAAAAACTAACTCGCGCACGAAGGGTTCTGTACCACCGTATAATGGTAGGGATGGTGTGGTGTGAATAGTTTAGATTTTACGTAGCCATGTACGTAACCAGGTGCATTCATAAGTTAGTATGTCGTATTGAATGAAATGTTGTATGGGTGCCAATTAAATATTAATTTTATTCTGTTTTTTAGTTTTTGTTGTTACGGCGGCATCAGAAATAAATCATCTGGAAAATTTCAACTGTCTTACTATGTGATATATGTGAGATACAGCCTGGTGACAGACGGACAGACAGACAGACGGACAGCGGAGTCTTAGTAATAGGGTCCCGTTTTTACTATTTGGGTACGGAACCCTAAAAACTGTATTTCGTATTATACCTTAACCAAAACTAAAAAAGCTGGCAAAAATGACGTTTGACACTTAGTGGTTTTGCTAGTGGAAATTCAGACAGAGGCCTAAAAGGCTTGTATGTGCTGGAAAATGTGTTGCAATAATGCAAGTTTTCAGTTTTAATTATGAAAAAGTTGCTTATATTTTTAAATCAATATACCTTCTTATTTGTAGATACATTTTTGTAGTAAATTTTAAAGATTTGTATTTTTTTTATTTCTAACCTAAGAGTGAGTTTATCATTATGGTTGAGGCATAAGTACACTTTTGTTGTTGCCTTGTCACTTGTTTTTGCTTCAACAATGTCTCGTTTATATGAAAAGTCACGTTCCGGTTATATGGGTATTACACCCAAATAAAGTATCTATCTATTATAAACCCTTTCTCGATATTTTCAATATAGCCGGTTTCCAGTATACCTTTTTTGAGAGGCACTATGATTTTGAGTCTTTCTTTGTTTATACGCCAGTCGGTAGATTTTCAAAGCCATTACTAAAGATAATGTATAAGTTTTTGTTGTTATCTTGTAGATATAGTAAATAAAAACTTTTGGGGGCAAAAAATCTCGAAATGTTGGGACATTTTTTTATTTCTCGCTCATAAATTCTTTAGTGCATTTTAGCGAAAAGTTAGTTTCAAACAAATCGAAGAATAAGTACCAAAATTTAATAATTCGGTCAAGCCATTTAGAGCCACTAGAAAAAATTGGTTAGCTGATGGTCCAATACGCAGTTCGTCCATTTCCCATTTCACCGTTCGTCTAGTCTACTTCACTTCGTCAATAATTTGATTCGTCGATTTCGTGAAACCTCTTTACGTAGTTAGTCCATTTCGAGATTCGTCCTTATGCAGTTCGTACATTTCGTGAATCGTCAGCAGGTAGTTCATCCATTAGGGGCTTGATTGTGGAACTAATTCATGAATAAGTCCTGCGCAGGCTTTAAAGTAATTGTTGTAATTTTTACTTGGACTGAATTATTACTTCTCAAACCGTATACTTTTTTTAATTCATCGTCGGCTGGGCACAGGCTTCCTCCCCTGAGCGAATTTTAATTAAATAAATAAATATCAGTGGACATCTCACACAAATTTACTTAGTCTCAAAGTAAGCTCTTAATAGGCTTGTGTTATGGGCCACGATATAAATTCATATACATTTGTATATCATAAATACATAAATAGAGATAGAAAACATCCAAGACTCGGGAGCAAAGAATTGTGCACATCATACAAATATCTCCCCACATATTGAGCGGGCATCAGCTCGCGTGGTATACGGACTAAAAACAACCCCTTTATGTTGGCAGTTATCTGTCTAAGACTTTACTGTGAGCCATGACCTCGATATATGCTGAAGGCTTGCTACCTGCAATTTGCCCTTTGTATATGGGAGGAGTTTGCCTGCTTACCCGATTTTACGAGCGGACATCAGCTCATAGTCAGCGGGCATTATAGCGGCATGTTAGGGGGGCAGATAGCCCCCGCTACTAAGAGGTGGTTAGGCCCGCGACCGCTACCTTCGTAGGCAGGGTCACTACCCACTTGATTGTCAGCTTCACTTGTGGCAACACTGAGGTCAATAGCCGACTGAGATTTATCCTATGTAAAAGTAAAATATAAATTGTTTTCTTGTGTAATTAAACTACAATTCTAGTTGTATTTAATAGGATAATCATAAATATACGTGTGACTATAAATATTTTATGTGAGTGACTTGTATTTGATTCAAACTGGCCAATTGTTTTTCGGTTACAGAAATTTGTCTTTGTCATTGTTATTCTCGGTTCGGAGTGATTTCGTTCTACTTTCTGTGTATTCTAAGCGAAAACATAACATCTGGAATCTAATTTCAACCAAATAAATCACGTAAGTGCACAGACTTGAATAGTAGGGACAGGGCACGGAGCGCTTGAAAGTGTCGCTACAAAAACAGTACAAAATCGGGAAAATTGGACTGTTTGCAATCAGTCGCGCTTGGACGGTGACAGCCGATTGACATATCGGCAGCAAAAACAAAAATGGTGACCTGCGACGTAAAAAGGTGTAAATCATACCCAAATCGCAAAACACAAAAACAGGGAGTGTCGTAGCACAAGTAAATATTATATTTTCAATTACTATTGGCTTTAAATTGATTATCTATAAAAAATTGTTCTCGAAAAAATCCTCAAACGAAAATCAACCATTCGACTGACGTAACTTTGTAGCGACGCGCGACGCACAGTGAAACTGCCCGCTTCCTATATTTGAAAAACGATCCGATTTGGTTATTTTTCTATTCTTAATGTCAAGATTAATATTTTCGTAATGTCATTAGATTACTATTCGTAATGTCATTTGGTTACCCCCTAACTAATTCATATCTTTTTCTATGATTAGGTAGTTTATTACTTATATATTAAAATCAAGATCTTAAATTCCAAGTCACGCTACTAATGTGTATCTGTGAGCTTACATCCTCTTTCATAATTTAACGGCAAAGACAAAAATTAATATGCCTATTTAATTATGTTTCAACTTTTTATTAATTAAACATGAGCTAATTGCGTGAGACCTCGCCCCTTAAGTAAAATTTTAGCTAGATATATTTTATTTCTACTCCTAATCACCGATTAAAAGTCACCGGGTATTTGAGAGTTATCCGTAGATCAACTTTCCTAATATTGTGTCTATACACCACAAATCGGAACGTGACCGACCGTGACGCCGTTACAATTTTTCGTACTGTCTTGGTTCCGACGAATTCCGACAGGGGCGCTATTTTTCTTAGCCTCAAAATGGTAAGAAATTTAGTACGGGAAGGCCTATCCTTAGTATTTATATCGATGCGTAAGAGGCAATCATTTCGAACTCGGCTCAGCTGACATAACCTCAATTGGCTGACAATTATTCTGGTAGTTTGTTGACACTGATACATACTATTTTCCTTTCATATCTATAATGGACAGTCGCATGCAAACCCGTAAAGCACGCCAAGTAGAATCCCAACTTAACCTGGCTTTAGAAGAATTAAAACTATCTAGGGAATTGTGCAGCCAGTTGACTTGTGAACGGGAGGACAATGAAAAGATATTGCTAGAAGCATTAGGTAATAATACTAAACTGAAAACCGAGCTGTCTACTTTACACTCACAATATGAAAATGTACTTGAAGAACAAAATAGGTCAAAACTGATGATTCATGGTTTTGATCAGTGCGCTGCTGAATATGAGTTTGCTTTGAAGAGAATTTCTACCCTGGAAAAGGACCTGTCTGATGCCCACAACCAAATCACACAATTAACAGAGGAGTCTCATGGTTCAGCAGCACAAAAATCCCAAAATTTATTTGAGGAATTGATATTAGCGGATAAGTCAACCGGCCAAGTTTCTGTTGCATGTAGTGATGTGTCCAGTGCAGAGATTGATTTGAGTCATGAAGACTCAGTGGTGGGCACTGGTTCAACATGCAGCAAAAACGCATCAAAAGATATGTTAAAATTAAAAAACACATCACTCAATCATCAAAAAAATTAAAATCTCATAAAAATCTAAATAAAAGTTATTTTTTTAGTATTACAGCCAAGAATTTGGCTAACCTGACTGCTTCTATTGAGCACAGACAAGGGATTGGAAGACATTCCAAGTAATTTAAATTAGTTTTTAAGACAATACAGGAAATCTCTAGCATACATAAGCCAATAAATATATCAAGCAAGCATAGGAGATCAAAAATGTGTAATATCATGCCCGAATTAAATAAGTCAAAAAAGTCTAATAATATCCCAATATTAAATAATATTCAGACAAAGGGTAAGCCCCACTTAAATATTACCCATCAAAACATGCAGGGGCTACCTGGCAAAGAACTTGTATTATAATTATTTCTTAATAATTCGGAAACTGATGTTAATTGTATTACAGAACATTGGTTTAAGGAAAATATGATGTCTTTTAATATAAATAATTATAAAATTGTCAGTTGTTACAATAGAAAGACTGCTGATAGAGGTGGTTCTTTAATCTTAGTAAAAAATAATATTACGGTGAAACAACGGAAAGATATTCTTACACTTACTGTGGAAAGACAAATAGAGGTATCTTGTGTTGAGTTGGATAGCCATATTATTGTTTGTGTCTACAGACCTCCGAGAGATGAAAAAAGCCATGGCATTTTTGAAATATTCAAGAAAATTATTGAAGAAGCCCTCATAAAACTTTGTAATAACAGAAAAAAGTTAATTATTTGTGGCGATCTTAATGTAGATCTGCTTGTAGATACAACACTGAAGCGACGATTAATAACTCTGTTCAAATCATTTAATTTATGTCATGTATTTCTAGAGCCGACTAGAATTATACTAAGCAGCCAAACTTGCTTAGATAACGTTTTTTGTGACTGTGCATTCACAAGTAAAAATGTAATGAACTTTTTACCATCCGATCACAGTGGTCAAACAGTTTCATTCCAAATTACTAGTGAAAATAAGACTGATCCATCATTTTATAGGCCTATTACATCCCATAGATTAGAGATGTATATAAAAAACTTAGATATGGGTTTGCCAGTACCGGATTTTGATGAACAGAACCCGAACAAAATCTATTCTGACTTCTTCAACATTATTCAAACAGAATTCAATACAGTTTTTAAATTAAAGAAAGAAGCCAACAACGGTAAATCTAAATTTAATGACTGGGCAACATTTGGAATTCGTAAAAGTAGAGCTATCTTGTATGATCTTTATGAACAAAAAACCTATAACTTTGATATAAAATTTCATGACTATGTTAGAAAATATTCCAAAACTTTCAAGTTGGTTTGTAGAACTGCAAAAACTTTACACATACATAGAAAAATACAAAATTCAAATAATAGAATGAAAACGGTATGGCAAATCATAAACCGTGAAACTGGCAAAGTTATACCAAGGGATAATGATTTCTGCTTAAAGATAGGTGATGATGTTGTTAAATCCAACGCTGAGGTAGCTGGAGCTTTTGAAACATTCTTCACCAATGCACCCTTACTCACAACAGAGCGTCTAAATTTATCTCCATATGAAGCAGAGGTTTTGTTAAAAAACAGCACTAGCATCAGTAATGTAGATTTTAAATTTTATCATGTATGTCCCCAGGATATTGTCAAAAAGTATAGATTACTTAACTTAAAAAATACTGAAGACCTGCGGGGTATGTCAGTCAAAGTCATTGGTTCAATAAAACTTGTTATAGCCGTGGGGCTATAACAGGTCTGGGAAAGCTATAAGCTAGGTGTGGACCTAGCTTATATATTTAATAAATGTGTTGATGATCGAGCTTTCCCAGACCTCATGAAACACAGTAAACTTATACCTCTGTTCAAGTCGGGAGATAAGGGTGATCCGTCAAATTTCAGACCAATCGGTTCTTCCAGCACTAAGTAAAATTTTTGAAAAGATTATACTCAATCAAATACTCTCACACTTCAACCGTACAAAACAACTCCACGCCAAGCAATACGGTTTCACTAGGGGTAAATCGACTACGGATGCAGGTATTACCCTTATATCTCATATTTATTCTGCATGGGAAGCCGCACAGGATGCTATCGGTGTTTTTTTGCGATCTTTCGAAGGCATTTGATTGTGTTGATCATGACACGTTACTAATGAAATTAAATCATTACGGAGTTAGAAATAAAGCGTTGGATCTACTTAGATCATACCTAAGCAATAGAATTCAAAAGGCAGAAGTCAACGGCGTTAAATTTGATGGATCGGGGGTAAAAAATGGCGTTTCACAAGGTTCGATATTATGCCCTTTCTTATTCCTGGTATATATTAACGATCTGCCTTTTATGGTGAAGAAATTGACTTATATAGTGTTGTTTGCTGATGATACTTCCACTGGTCTTCAAAATTTAAAGACAAAAAGAAGATTTTGATGATGTCAATAGAGTATTATCTTTAACCTTGAATTGGTTCACAGTTAACAATTTATTGTTAAATGCTGGTAAAACCAAATGTATCAAATTCTCACTTCCAAATGTCAGGCAAGTTGGGACCAGTTTAGTGTTGGACAGCAATACGTTAGAATTAGTAAATGACACGAAGTTTCTTGGAATAACCATTGATAACAAATTGCAGTGGGGATCCCACATAGAAAAATTGGCTGGTAAATTAAGTTCTGCGGCTTACGCTGTTAGGAACATCAGACAAAACACGGATGTGGCTACATCTAGGCTAGTATACTTTAGTTACTTTCATAGTGTCATGTCCTATGTATCTTGTTGTGGGGGAAAGCAGCGGATATTCAAACTATTTTTATTTGACAGAAAAGAGCTATTCGAGCAATTTATAATTTAAAACGCACAGACTCCTTAAGACAGCTTTTTAAAGAAATTGACATACTAACTGTAGCTAGTCAATTTATTTTCGAAAATATAATGTATGTAGGCAAGAACCTTACAAAATTTCCCAAACTTAGCGATAGCTGTAATGTTAACCTAAGAAATAATCACAGACTACTTGCGCCCCGGTTTATACTCGCGAAGGTTAGCAATTCTTTCAAGGGTCAATGCATTCTTTACTACAACAAGATACCTCTGGAGATCTTGAAATTGCCATTTGAGCAATTTAAAATCCATGTTAAAGCGCTTTTGTCGAAAAAGGGATATTACAATGTTCAAGATTACTTAAATAATGGGTCTGTATGGGGTTAATCTGGCTCAACACAGACCTTGCTGTTAATAATTTTGTAATTATTTATTCCTGCTTATTAATTATGATAATGACTAAATATTATATTTTGTATTAGTTAAGCATAAGCAATTTTTAAAAAGAGATCTAAAAATCAATCTGTGGGAGTTTCTACGCCCTTCTTCTCCCACAGTGGTCCAATGTAGAGAGGTGGCAAAAAATGACGATTGCTAAGTATATGTAAATATCTACAGTAATAAACACATTTGGAATTTGGAATTTGGAATTTGGAACCGTATTGCCAAATTTACTAACATTAAGAACTGACAGGCTTATTCTACCGTTATTTTTTGCGGTGTTCCTAAAAGCAAAACGAATTCATTCTCGTAAGTTTCGTGTTATTTTTAGCCTACGAGCTATGTTTAACGACTTACAATTAATCGTTTAGCTTATTCCAATCGAGAGAGACGTAAGGCGTAGTGGCGTAAAAGGAAGTGACAATGGAAAAGTAAGAACAAGGACTCAGAAATAACAAAAGCTAATACATTTATCAGAATAATTAATTTAAAAAACCGAACAGCTTAGCCACAAAGCAAAATAAAAATATCCTATGCTTTTTATACAAATAGACCAACGTGACAGTTGGATAGCCCCTTTTTTAATTTTATTGTTGCAAGCTTTCTACTCGATTGTTATAAAAATCTATTCACTAAAAAAGAGGACATGTCGATATAATTAAAAAATAGGTAGGCACGTCGATTAATTGATCGACTAATCAATAAATAATGTAGGAATGGGTATTACTTGAATAATCGTAACGAATGATTTGGCCAACTGTGACTACAACACTATTTTTTCCTACCATAAAGCGGCAACCTACCAACTTCATGTTGGTCTATTTGTATATGTCACTGTAAGATTGTCAAAACCGTTAGTTCATAAACTAACGGTTTTTTTCCCGTTAGTTGGTCAACTTTCGACAGATATTAAACTGTAGCGTACACATGAGGCATAAGTTGATAAACTAACGGTTAAAACCGTTAAATAGTAAACTGGTTTAAACTTGAATTGCAAACGAAATACTAGGGCAAATACTGCGGTAGCTTAGGTGAAGACTAGAGGGGGCGAGCGCAGCGAAGCCCCCGAATAGTCTTCGTGTAAGGTTGACATGTAAGAACAAAAGAAACGTAAATTATAAACCCTTTCGGTCTGGTTTACTATCAGTCGATAGTTGATCAACTAACGGTTGTGAGTATCTTACGGTGACATATATGAATAAGGGTTTGATCAATTCTCTCTATCACAAAAAAATTGTGCGAATAACTTTCCGAAGGAACTCCGTGGCACACAGTTCATATTTTTAAGCAATTTCCGTTTTTTCTTCAACAATTGGTAAAAATAAATGTTCCGCTGTCTTCGTTTTCGGCTCAATGGTATTTTTCTTTTTATATATGTATCTTAGTGTCTGGCCCCCTTTCTTTCATATGCCGACTAATAAAAGTAAGTTGGGCTTTACGGGAGTTTTCTAATTTAGCCGATTGTGCCACCCTTCTACGGCATTTGGGGTGTGGTGGTTTTCATCTGCTACACTTAGGGCCTTACCACAAAAAATAAACAACTGTTCAACTCTTGTCTACAAACAAAATATATATGGGATTTGACATTTGTTTTGAGGTTAAACGATTTTTTTGTGGTAACACGGTGTATATGTCAAATAACGGTGCCCACTGTGTATTGAAATAATAGCAGAACTGTTCGAAAGCTGCCGAGTCCTGACTATAGATAGGCGGCTCGGAAACTTTCCGTGAATCTTACTGGAATATTCCTAGGAAAAATTGGGAAGATTAAAGGAAATTTTCCAAATGGTTGGAAGATTTATTTCATATACTTCTAAAATCACAACTCTTACTTTTATCATTACTAAACTTGGTATGAGGTTAAGATGACGATACAATAATATACATCAAGCTGGCACCGACAAGACTAAAAAATAAAGTATTATTTTGAAAAATAATGTATTGATTAATAAAAATACTTCTGTTCTAATTAACAAAATTGTTTCATTTCAAGTAAAATATTAAAAAAAAAATACAATTCGTCGTCAACGTGTAACACATAATCGATGAGCAAAGATCGAGCCAAAAATAGTTTTTGGTTTATAAAAATAATAACCCACTTCAAATCAAATCAAATATGTTTCTTTGCGTAGATATGGTTGCATAGTAGGTGGTAACATAGCATTTATCGGCACTGCACATTTAGACACGTAGTGACATGCAAAAATAGCACTAAATTAGTGCAAAACAATTCTTAAATATTATCTAAAACAGGTTGTTGTCTATTTTCAACTAAAGAGATCGGTAGGTAGTCAAAGAAATTAATTAATTGATTCATTAAATTTATACATTATAGATTAATTTTATTAACACGAGAGTCAAAAAAATCTTTAACGTTGTAATAGCATGTAGTGATGAACCATTTACGTAATTTTTACTAAAATACATTAAAAGGCATGTCATATAATTCTGTTGGTATGGCATTAAATATTTGTATCGACATACAGTAACAGTTCCGTTTAAGTAGAGCTATATGTGCTATCGGAAACGCTAACTTATTGGGATAGCTGGTCTTAAAGTTACGTATACTGGATTTATTGGTAAAAATATCCATATTTTGTCTTACAAAGATACAAACTTCATAAATATATATTCCTGTTAGTGTTAAAATCGGTCAACGAGTAAACTTTAATTATTCTACTAAAAATATAAATAAATGAAGCCCAATAATGTCCCCACCTTGGGGCACATGCCTTTAACCGGATATGATGTAACATGGTTTGCTTAAAATTAAGTTCTACTTACTTTTAAGTCGTACTTAAGCATACAAATTGTAGTAAAACCTCTTTTTATTTCATTTGACAAGCTTACTGGCCGTCTAGTCTTCTGAAAAACAAAGGTTCAGAATTCAAGCCTGGAATTTCGTTTGGTAACTCTCAATTGTTTTTGACGGATTCCTTCCTTGAGCTCTGAATAGCTAAGACGTATCCTCTTTGTCTGTTTATTTTTATCTACTCATTACGCCATAGTTTCAGCGATGGGCTAGTCCCTTATAATTGTTAATAACTTACATAATTGTGATAATAACTTGTAGTGTGTAAATAGAAGGCCTGTACTTGATGTGCTGTAATTAATTGCTGATCCCCACGCTTGGGGTTCCACCTGTGCCCCCGCCTACCTACCCTCCTGCTCACACCACTGGACCTGAAACCCCTCTGTTGAACCGGACTCATCGCGGCCCTCTATTGGCCGTTGTGTGCTGCCGCTCCAGCTGCCGGACCTCACCAGGGGAGTCGCAGCTTAAACGCGCAAAGTCCGTCTAACGAGTTCACACGAGTTTTGTTGTATTTTAGGCATATCCCGATCTTCCGTAATGAAAATACAAAACGAAGGTGGGACGTCAGCTGTTTTTTCTACGCCAAAGAAAAATAAACCTAAAACCAAAAAGAAAATCAATCTCGATGATTTTGACCTATGTGCAATTAGGCATAAATTACATGAATTTTATGCTGTCGGAAAAGAAGAACAAAGTTTAGTAAGAATATTGATCTCCTTAAATCGTTCGCGGAGAGAATAGCGGGATTTCATATTAAATATGGAACTAATTGCTCTCTTCTGTAGCACAAATAACGATCGTATCTGCGGCTTTAACCCACAAAATAATGCCATATGACATCATGCTAAACAAATCTTGCAGTGGCTTCATCAGTAAACAGTCAATTTTTCGTACAGCAAAAGCTGCAGAGCTCAATCTCCCAGCTATATATGATGTATGAGGACCCCACGGCAATTGCGAATCTAGATTAATACCAAAGAATTTAGTTGGCTGTAACAGGTCTAAAGGCTCGTCATTCATCAAAATACTTAAAGTGGGATCCCTTCTGACATTAGGTAGCGATAATTTCACATATTTGGTTTTTTAGAGTTTAACCCTATATTTTTGGTAGTAAACCACTTAAAAACTAGCGTGATTTCTATGTAAACATCGTCAAAATTGTTGTGGGATCTGTCAATCTTGAAAATAAGTGAAGTATAATCAGCAAACAAAACAATATCACATACGTTTTTTACAAAAAGGCAAGTCAATATGCACCAAAAACAAAAACGGGCCTAATATTGAACCTTGAGGGACACCTATTGAGATGAGAGATCTAGATGACCTCTCTCCATTCACAACAACTTTTTGGATTCTATAACTAAGATAAGAGAAGGCAATTTCAACAGCTTTCCCCTAAACTCCGTAATGCTGTAATTAACGTTTCGTGAACAACCCAATCAAATGCTTTGGAAATATCCCAGAAGACACCAATTGCATCTTGTGACTTCTCCCAAGCATAAAGGATATGCTTTAAGAACCTTATCCCTGCATCTGTAGTGTAACGCCCTTAAGTGAAGCAATATTGCTCACTATGGAACAGAAGTGTTACGCCGGTAGGTTAGGTCGAAATTTTTGAACGTCAATTTCAGTGCTTTAGAGGCGTTTTCAGCAGGCTGAAAAGTCATTTCAGGCCGTTTCAGAAGTTGCTCTATCACATATATAATGATCAAAATTTCACCCAAGTTGCCGTCGTTTTCAGGTGCCTGAAACATGTTTTCAGTCCGTTTCAGGGCACCCTCTATCAGATGACGCCATAACCTGAAAACCCGTTTTCAGGTGTTTTCAGGACCCCTTATGGGCCTCTGAAGCACAAATCGTTATATGGCGAAATATCCGGTAGGAGTGACAGAGATAGCACTACTAGAAAGAGATAGCTATACTCGGAACATTCGATAAATGTGTGACAGAGATAGCACTAATAGAAAGAGATAGCTATACTCGGAACATTCGATAAGGGAGTGACAAAGAGTGCACCATTAGAGAGAGACATATATAGTCTCGAATGTTCTTGAATACTAGAATATTCGCGATATGTGTGGACAATGTGTCCAGAGCGGCTCCGCGGGATATAAAAGGGTCTGGAGACTTGACGCCTGGTACGTCGGAATCACCTGCTCTAGCTGCACAAGGAGTAGCCCTTAACGTTATCTTCGTCCTCCTAAAGGAACAAGCGAGAGAGCTAAAGGAACAGGTCAGGAAACAGGAAGAACAGTCTCTAATCCTCCAGAATGAGCTTAGGGAACAAAAGGATCACCAGGAGGTACCGGCACGAATGCTTCGTGAGGTACATGAGTCCACGTCCGAATGGAAGAGATAGTTATTCGAGGTCCAGGAAAAACTGGCCGATATGGATGAAAAACTGGAGAGTCGAGTCCATGATGTCGATAAAAAAATTGAGACCTGTGAGAGCCGTCTCCAAAAACTTGAGATCAAAGTGGCTAAAGGTCCAAGTACCTATGTACCCGACGCATCAGTGTCCGGAGATGGCAGGTTCAAAGTGCCCCCCTTTGACGGTAGCTCATCGTGGACTGCCTATAAGCTGCAGTTCGAGTCTGTTTCCCAGGCTAATGGTTGGAGTAAGGAGCAAGCCAGGACAGCACTGACGTTGGCGCTGCGCGACGAGGCTCTTACCATACTAGAGGCTCTGGGAAACGACAGGACGTACGACCCCCTTCTAGAAGCCTTGGAGGCACGATACGGTGACAGTCACCTGGAGCACGTGTACCGAGCTCAGTTAAAGGACAGGACACAAGGACGTAACGAGTCCTTACAACAGTGGGCCCTGGAAATCGAGAAGTTGGTTAGGAAGGCCTATCAACGTACGTCAGCATCCTTTGTGGACAGTATGCTGGTGCAGGCCTTCATCGATGGGATCCTGGATCTGGAAGTGAGGGCAGCCGTGCGATTGGGACATCATGGCAGCCTAAAGGATGCAGTAGCCCACGCTCTCGAGGTGGAAACTGTACGACAGGATTCATCCAGGCCTTTCAGGGTGCGAGAAGCGTCGACTACGAAGCCAGTAGATTCCCGCCGCGAATTTGTGCCACGTTGCTACCATTGTGGAGAACGTGGTCACCTGCAGTCAGGCTGTCCGAAAAGGACTAGGAGGGACAGAGACCCCGCTCCAATGGCGAGGACAACAGGCTCTGTGGAGTCAGAGCCCCAACAGGGAAACGAATAAAAGCCAGGACTATGGGACGAGTGCTGGCTGATGGTCGAAATGTCCCAATTATGATCTCACAGGCAAACGACGGGAATAGTCTGGTTGTCAATGGAGAAATCTGTGGAATACCATGTCTCCTTACCATAGACACCGGAGCTTCTCGGACTGTGATCAGCTCTCGGCTACTGAGACACCTGACCAGAGATCATCTAGTCCGACCTAGGCGTCTCCAGCTGCAAACTGCTACTGGGCATTACATTTCCGTCCAAGGAGAACGAGAGTTAGCTGTGAAAATAGGTGAAAAAGAATACTGGCATAAAGTGATCGTTGCTAACATCGTCGACGACTGCATTATTGGATTGGATTTTATGAGGAGACATGACTGTAAAATCGACTTAAAGGTTGGAGTTCTAAAGTTTGGAGTTGATGAGATTCCTATACAAGGTGGAGTAAATGAAAATGTTTACTATAACAGGAGAACCATTCTTCAACAAAGGTCACAGGTTTAAGTTCCAGTGAAATTGCAGAACTCCACAAGGCCGCAATCTCACCGCTGTGTGGTGGTAGAAAGGTTGGATGCTGATAAACCGTGGATAAAAGCCCGTACAATGGTAACCACGGCATCTACAGCATTTGTAAGGATCCTTAATCCAAGCGTCACGGAATGCGTCCTCAATAAAGGAACGCTGGTCGGATCATGCCAAGAAATTTCTTGGATAAGAGGCTGCCGGGAATCTGAGGTAAACGTGAAACCTGGGCATGTTAAGCCTTCAATGGATGTTGAAAAATTACTAAATGACTCCAGGGAGCCCCTTACCGAGGAGGAATTCCTTATGGCGCGTAGCTTACTGCTACTATATCGCAACGTCTTTTCTTCGCATGATGATGACATTGGAAGAACTGGAGTGGTTCAGCATGAGATCGACACTGGGGAAACTATGCCTATCCGACAGCGCCCTCGGAGAGTTCCAGTAGCTCGGGAGAAGGAGGTTGAGGGCATGATCGAGGCAATGCAAAGAAGCGGCGTTATTGAACCTTCAACAAGCCCGTGGTGTTCTCCCGTTGTTTTGGTTAAGAAGAAGGACAGCACCATGAGATTCTGTATTGACTACCGTCGACTTTATGATGTAACCAAGAAGGACAGTTATCCACTTCCACGAATCGACGACACTTTCAACACATTGAACGGAATGAAATGGTTTTCAACGTTGGATCTGAAAAGTGGCTATTGGCAAGTCGAAATCAAGGACAAGGATAAGGAGAAAACGGCCTTCTCTACTGGCAAGGGACTCTGGCAGTTCAATGTTATGCCATTTAGAATGTGCAATTCACCAGCCACATTTGAGAGATTAATGGAGCAAATATTAGCTGGACTTCTAGGAGAAACTTGCTTGGTCTATTTGGATGACATCATTATCGTTGGTAGAGACTTCAACGACCACTTGAATAAATTGGAGCAGGTGCTACGAGGGGCAAATCTGAAACACAGTCCGAAGAAATGCTCGTTTTTCAAACGTAAAGTGAATTACTTGGGACACGTGATTTCGAAGGACGGCATCCAGACAGATCCTGAGAAGATTAGCGCCGTGAAGGATTGGCCGACGCCAAAAGACAAGACTGCAGTACGTGCCTTTTGGGGCTTTGTTCATACTATAGACGTTTCGTGAAGAACTTCTCGGATATAGCAAAGCCTTTGCATCAACTAACGGAAGAAAAGCGATCATTTGACTGGAACAAACAATGTGAGTCAAGTTTCAACGAGCTTAAAGGAAGACTTTGTGAAACGCCAATATTGGGGTATCCAGACCCGGACGAGGATTTCATTGTGAATACAGATGCTAGCAACAGTGGAATTGGAGGTGTCTTGTCGCAAAAGAAAGGAGATAACGAAGTTGTGATTGCATATTTCAGTAAGTCATTGTCAAAACCAGAGAGGAATTACTGTGTAACTCGGAGGGAATTGCTAGCAGTTGTCAAGACGTAACAGCATTTCAGCAAATACCTGCTGGGAAGAAAGTTTCGTATCAGAACTGACTATGCTGCTTTAAAGTGGTTGCTAGAATTTAAAAACCCCGAGGGAAAAGTAGCGAGATGGATTGAACAACTGCAGGAGTATGATTTCATCATCGAACACCGTAGTGGGAAATCACATGGAAATGCTGACTCCCTATCACGTAGATCTTGTGCGGACGACTGTAAACATTGCTCAAGACAAGCAGGCAAGGAATGTGTTTGAATGATAAGAACTGATACGGTTAGCGACGAGTGGAGTGATGAAATCATGCAGCAAGCGCAACAAGAGGACCCTGACGTGAGACCCATTTTTGATTGGATTAATGCTGGCGCACCTAAAACAAGATGGTGTGATGTAGCTCCTATGAGTGCGGTAACAAAAAGCTACTGGGCACAATGGGATAGCTTGGTTATGCATAATGGCGTTCTATGTAGAAAATGGGAATCAACAAATGGGAAGGATGCTCACTTGCAAGTCGTTGTCCCAAAGAATAGGGTGAAAGATGTTTTGAAAAGCTTTCACGATGGAACATCCGGTGGACACCTTGGAGTAAAAAGGAGCCTTGTGAAAATTCGGCAACGCTTTTATTGGATTCACTGCCGAGAAGATGTTGAAAATTGGTGTAAACGATGCACTAACTGTGCATCAGTCAAGGGACCGCATACCCGTAGCCGAGGAACACTCAAGTTGTACAACGTGGGAGCCCCTTGGAAAAGGGTTGCATTAGATGTCGCAGGACCATTCCCAGCATCGGACTCCGGAAACAAGTACATTCTTGTCGTGATGGATTACTTCATGAAGTGGCCTGAAGTATTTGCCATTCCTAATCAAGAAGCGGTAACCATAGCTAAAAAGTTAGTGAACGAAGTATTCTGCCGGTTTGGGGTACCACTCGAAATCCACAGTGATATAGGAAGAAACTTCGAGTCTGCGGTCTTTCAGGAGACTTGTCGCATAATGGGAATTCATAAGACGAGGACTACGGCGTATCATCCACAGTCAGATGGAATGGTTGAGAGATTTAACCAGACACTGGAGAGACATCTAGCCAAGGTCGTTGAGAGCCATCGAAAAGATTGGGATCGGCATATCCCCCTCTTCCTGTTGTCTTATAGGTCGGCAACTCACGAAAGTACGGCGGTTACTACATCGTATGCGAATTTGGGAAGAGAACTCCGTCTGCCTGCAGATCTCCTTTTTTTTGTGAGGGTAGCCTAGAAATAAACTACAAAATTTTGTGCCTGAGTCAATAATTTAATTTAAAAATACAATTATTCTATTAATGCTATTTAATCTTATTCTAAACTAGGCCTGAACCCCTACTTAAACTGGGTCAATAATTTACAAAAGCTTTCCTCACCTCTTTTCATCACAACAAAACATCATGGAACTTTACACCAAAGTCAACGAGAAAATCGACACAGTCATTGCCAATTTCAACACCCAGATGGCACACTATGAGAGGCAGTTGAAGGAGTCCGCCACCATGTCGATGTCTTGTAGCCCGCAGGACATCAGCACCTTGGCTAGTGACTTCAGTGAGTTCAAGGTATTTACATGGAACTGCCTGGATGCGCTGCGCTCACAGGCAGAGCTACTGCTGGTGGGCCAAGACCGGCTCGAGCAGGCGTCGCGCCGCAAGGTGCTTCTTTTGCAAGGTGTGCCAGAGGTTGCAGGCGAAGTAACAGAAAGTGTTGTCAAGGGTGTTCTAACCGACAAGATGAAATTGTCGCCCGAGTATGTATCGGATATTCATGCTGCCCACAGGCTCGGGTCGAATATCAAGAAATCAGCTCCCCGCCCCCTGCTTATGAGGTTCACTATGTACAGATCCCGGTCCGAAGCATGGAACAGCAAGACATCCTTGAAGGGCACGGGCATCACTATGTCTGAGTTTTTGACAAAGGCCAGACATCAGGTTTTCATGGCGGCCAGGAAGCATTTGGGCATGCGGAACTGCTGGTCCACAGAAGGCAGGATCATCCTGCTGCTACCCGACAAGTCCCGACAGAAGATTGAAATGATGAAGGAGCTTCTGGTGTTCACCGCCAAGTTCCCATCTTCTACCGCTCAATCCGGGGCAGCGAGCAACCCTGCGTCCACATCGACTGCATCTGCTGCTACTGCGCGGGCCCCTGCCACCACTGCCAAGCGTACACGCGGAGGCCGAGGTGGATCGACGACGGGGGCGGCTAAGAAGTAGTTCGCCGAAGTGCCTCCGTCATTTGGTCGGATTATGCCTGCGCGCTATGGTTTATGTGTTTTCAATTTCTTGTGAAGAATGCAAGTTTTTCCTTTTTTTTTCTCTTGTTTTCTCCTCCGACCTTCATGTATTTATTAATTTCTTGATAATTGAATCCACCACTGTCATCTGTCATTTTTGACAGCGAGTTTTTTTTTTATCTTGTTACTGTCATATCTCTGTACAAACATTCCGTATTACGCGTAACGAAACGCAATAGAGAGATTTCGATATTGCTATATTCTTTTGCTGTTTGTTTGTGTTTTTTTTTATTTTTTTTCTGTATAATTATTGCAAGTTGATTTTTGTTAATCTTGATTTTTTTCCCAGCATGCCCAGTGAAAGACTGAGTTCAGGCTTAGAACGAAAAGTATTTTAAAGTAGATCCCATTATTTTTTTTTATTTTTTTTTGTAATTTATATGTATACCTATATAGTTTATGAATACCTTAAACTATTTTAATGATAGCTTCTTTTCTAGCTCTGATAGCGACGTTTCTCTTAGTGCGGGAGGTGGGTTGTCGGCGGATGGCTCTTTGTCTGATAATCTGAAACGCGTGTTCTCGACCCTTGGCTTTAATCTCAACATCGTCCATATTAATGCCCAGAGCATTCACGCCAGCTACGCTGATCTTCTCGATGCCTTCGTTGATCAGAATATTCACGGAATTCTTGTCTCCGAATCTTTCCTTAAGCCATCCCTCTCTTCTTCCATGTATGCTCTGCCAGGGTTCAGGCTCTATCGTAATGATAGAACGGGTAAGGCTGATGGCGGCGTTGCCATCTACCTTCGTTCTGACATCTCCTGCAAAGTTATCAGCCACTCGCCCAGCCTATCCAGAGTATAGGCTGGGCGAGTGGCTGATAATTGATGATTCTGCAGAACACTTATTTTTAGAAATATGTCTTCGTCACAATAAAGTTCTTCTGGGTGTTTACTACAGCCCCTTTCGTCGTATAGATTACTTTGAATCTTTTGAAACTCTTCTTAATGACCTGTCCCCTCTTTATCCTGTAACTCTTATTCTTGGTGACTTTAACACCTGCCTCCTTAAAAACAATGCTCCATCAGACAAACTGCGATCCATTGTTAACTCCTTGAATTTACACATTCTTCCCCTCGATGCCACTCACTTTTAGCCTCACTGTACCCCCTCTCTTCTTGACTTGATGATAATATCTAACCCCACTAAGGTTGCCGTACATGGTCAACTCAGTGCCCCCTTCTCCTACCATGATTTAATTTACCTATCCTTCAACATTAGGCCCCCCAAGCGTAAAGCTAAGTTTCTTGAACTTCGTAGTTTCAAGGGTATTGATCTCACTTCCCTTAAATCCGACACCTCTTCCATAGATTGGTCCCTTGTTCTGGGTAGTGAGTCCGTTGATGATAAGGTTCAGAACTTTAACACAATTGTCCTGAGCTTGTTTGACAAACATGCTCCTGTTAAGAAGGTTAAAGTAAAACACCTTCCCGCTCCATGGCTTACTGATACCATCAAGGGTCTGATAGCTAAAAGAAACCGTGCCAAGACTAATTATAAAAAGGATCCGACCGACGAAAATCTCTTAGCATACAAAAGACTTCGTAATCGCTGCTCCCGTCTGTGTCGAGATGCCAAACGCCGTCATATATTTGAATGTATCGAGAGCTACGCCCCTGCACAAGTTTGGAAATTTCTGAAGACCCTTGGCATTGGTAAGTCCCAGGACCTGGCTGTTGGTAACATCGACCTTAACGGTCTCAATAATTTTTTTGCTGTCCCCTCTGTCCAGATGGATCCATCTTTCAAGGATGCCACACTCCGTAACTTGCTTTCCAGGACTGTCTCCTGCCACTCTCCTTTCCATCTACGTCATGTTGGAATCGCTGCAGTCAGGAAAGCAGTGCTAGCAATCTCATCAAAAGCCGTGGGCAATGACAAAATCTGCTCTCAAATGGTTAGCATTTGAGAGCAGAGAGAATAGTTCTTGGGGAATTGCTGCCGGTTATCACTCACATAATTAATGCTTCACTCTCTGACTGTCACTTCCCTAGTCAGTGGAAACGTGCTCTCGTGATCCCTCTGCCTAAAACATCCAACCCTACTTCCTACAAAGAATTTCGTCCTATTTATATTCTGCCTATCCTTTCCAAAGTCCTTGAATCCATTGTACACACTCAATTATCCACCTATCTTTCCTCCATGAATCTCCTTAATCCTTTCCAATCGGGCTTTAGGCCGGGTCACAGCACTACCACGGCTCTACTCAAAGTGACAGATGATATCCAACTTGCGATGGACCAGAAGAGGATGTCTATGCTGGCATTGCTTGACTTCAGCAGCGCTTTCAACTGCGTGGATTTTGATATCCTGGTTGCGATCCTTCATTCACTTAATGTCTCCTCTCATGCCGCCCTCTGGTTTGACTCCTATCTCAGAGATCGACAATAACGCATCAAGTCTGAGGAGACATCCACCGATTGGTGCGATCTATTCACTAGGGTTCCTCAGGGTGGCATCCTTTCACCCCTTCTTTTCTCGGTTTTTATCAACTCAATCTCTGATGTACTTACTTCTTCATATCATATTTACGCAGATGACCTCCAAATATACCGGCATTTTTCTCCGCGTGATGTGACTCCGGCTGTGGAGGCTCTGAATGCTGACCTCGAGAATATCCGGAAATGGGCCCTCTCGTATGGGCTTCTAGTCAACCCGAGCAAGTCGCAGGCCTTGATCTTGGGAACCAGATGCTCTCTTAACCTGTTACAACAACTTCAAATCGCTCCTCTAATATTTGACGGAACCGTAATCAAATACAGCGATAAAGCTAAAAATCTCGGAGTTGTATTCGATAACATGCTGTCTTGGTCGCCCCATGTCTCCGAGGTCAGCAGACGAGTCTTAGCATCGTTTAACTCTCTTCGGAGATTACAATACTTCCTTCTACGGCACACTAAAGTCACTCTAGCCCAGTCCCTTCTACTTCCTTTAATTGACTATGCCGATGCTTGCTGGGTGAGTGCAAACGAAGAACAACTGAATAAACTCGAACGACTTCAAAACCTCGGGATTCGGTTCGTCTTCGGGCTGCGCAAGTATGACCACGTCTCGCAGTATCGCAAGGAACTGGGTTGGCTCCCGATTCGTCTTCGCCGTGATTTCCACATATTGGCTTTACATACATACATAACATCTTGAGAAATCCCAGATATCCTTCTTACCTTCGTGAACGTTTTGAGTTCCTTTTCTCCAGAGGCAAGGAACGGAGATCTCACACGGTGTCTCTTCTATGTATTCCGCAGCATAACACCGTCGCCTACGAGCACTCGTTCAGGCTGAGGGCCATTCGGCTGTGGAACGCACTTCCCTGCACTATTAGGGATAGCCCCACTCTCTTCTCCTTTAAGAATCGCTTGAAAGAGCACTTACTTTCTCTTTCATCATAGGTATTGTATATATAAGTATGTAATTGTATTTATCTGTTTATTATTATTATTTGTTTATTTTTATTTTATCTACTATTTCTTTTATTATATGTATTTTTATAGTAAGTATTATATTTTATTGGTATTTAGTAATTTTATAATTGCATTAGACTACCCTTTTCAGTTTATATGTATCCTATCCTGATAGGTTTGCTGTAAGAAATCACTGTTGAGAGATAAGCTCGCCTTTGCCTTTTAATTTCTTGTAAAATGTTTTGTTTTAATGTTCTGTGCAATAAAGAATTGTGAATTGTGAATTGTGAATCTCCTGACTGGACGTCCGCCCGATAAAACAAGGACCATCACGGAATATGCAAGTGATTTGCGGGATCGGATTGATGATGTTCACAGCCTGGTACGTGAACACGGGCTCCACGCTAGCATAAAGATGAAAACCCGATATGACCGGAAGTATTATCAAGTGGGTTTTGAGGAAGGTTCGTTGGTGTGACTACATAACCCTATGCGACGAGTAGGAAAGTCCCCGAAACCATCTCCGAATTGGGAAGGGCCTTACAAGGTAGTCACCAAAATAAACGACGTCACGTATCGAATCCAGCGGAATCCTCGTAGTCCGAGCAAGATTGTTCATGTTGACCGGCTGGCCAGATACCAAGGAAATAATGATGCTAGGGACGAGCATGTCTTAGGAGGGGGTAGTGTTATGCCGGTAGGTTAGGTCAAAAACTTTGAACGTCAATTTCCGTGCTTTAGATGCGTTTTTAGCAGGCTGAAAAGTCATTTCGGGCTGTTTCAGAAGTTGCTCTATCACATATTATTATATAAAGATCGAAATTTCACCCAAGTTGCCGTCGTTTTCAGGCGCCTGAAACATGTTTTCAGTCCCTTTCAGGGCACCCTCTATCAGATGACGCCATAACCTGAAATCCCGTTTTCAGGCGTTTTCAGGACCCCTTATGGGCCTCTGAAGCACAAATCGTTATATGGCGAAATATCCGGTAGGAGTGACAGAGATAGCACTACTAGATAGAGATAGCTATACTCGGAACATTCGTAAAGGGAGTGACAGAGAGTGCACCATTAGAGAGAGACATATAAGGTCTCGAATGTTCTTGGCCCTCACGCTGGTCCTTACTAGAATATTCGCGATATGTGTGGACAATGTGTCCAGAGCGGCTCCGCGGGATATAAAAGGGTCTAGAGACTTGACACCTGGTACGTCGGAATCACCTGCTCTAGCTGCACAAGGAGTAGACCTCAACGTTATCTTCGTCCTCCTAAAGGAACAAGCGAGAGAGCTAAAGGAACAGGCCAGGAAACAGGAAGAACAGTCTCTAAATCCTCCACAATGAGCTTAGGGAACAAAAGGATCACCAGGAGGTACAGGCACGAATGCTTCGTGAGGTACATGAGTCCACGTCCAAATGGAAGAGATAGTTGTTCGAGGTCCAGGAAAAACTGGCCGATATGGATGAAAAACTGGAGAGTCGAGTCCGTGATGTCGATAAAAAAATTGAGACCTGTGAGAGCCGTCTTCAAAAACTTGAGATAAAAGTGGCTAATGGTCCAAGTACCTATGTACCCGACGCATCGGTGTCCGGAGGCGGCAGGTTCAAAGTGCCCCCCTTTGACGGTAGCTCATCGTGGACTGCCTATAAGCTGCAGTTCGAGTCTGTTTCCCAGGCTAATGGTTGGACTAAGGAGCAAGCCAGGACAGCACTGACGTTGGCGCTGCGCGACGAGGCTCTTACCATACTAGGGGCTCTGGGAAACGACAGGACGTACGACCGCCTTCTAGAAGCCTAGGAGGCACGATACGGTGACAGTCACCTGGAGCACGTGTACCGAGCTCAGTTAAAGGACAGGACACAAGGACGTAACGAGTCCTTACAACAGTGGGCCCTGGAAATCGAGAAGTTGGTTAGGAAGGCCTATCAACGTACGTCAGCATCCTTTGTGGACAGTATGCTGGTGCAGGCCTTCATCGATGGGATCCTGGATCTGGAAGTGAGGGCAGCCGTACGATTGGGACATCATGGCAGCCTAAAGGATGCAGTAGCCCATGCTCTCGAGGTGGAAACTGTACGACAGGATTCATCCAGGCCTTTCAGGGTGCGAGAAGCGTCGACTACGAAGCCAGTAGATTCCCGCCGCGAATTTGTGCCACGTTGCTACCATTGTGGAGAACGTGGTCACCTGTAGTCAGGCTGTCCGAAAAGGACTAGGAGGGACAGAGACCCCGCTCCAATGGCGAGGACAATAGGCTCTGTGGAGTCAGAGCCCCGACAGGGAAATGAATAAAAGCCAGGACAGAATAAAAGTGGACGAGTGCTGGCTGATGGTCGAAATGTCCCAATTATGATCTCACAGGCAAACGACGGGAATAGTCTGGTTGTCAATGGAGAAATCTGTGGAATACCATGTCTCCTTACCATAGACACCGGAGCTTCTCGGACTGTGATCAGGTCTCGGCTACTGAGACACCTGACCAGAGATCATCTAGTCCGACCTAGGCGTCTCCAGCTGCAAACTGCTACCGGGCAGTACATTTCCGTCCAAGGAGAACGAGAGTTAGCTGTGAAAATAGGTGGAAAAGAATACTGGCATAAAGTGATCGTTGCTAACATCGTCGACGACTGCATTATTGGATTGGATTTTATGAGGAGACATGACTGTAAAATCGACTTGAAGGTTGGAGTTCTAAAGTTTGGAGTTGATGAGATTCCTATACAAGGTGGAGTAAATGGAAATGTTCACTGTACCAGTAGAACCATTCTTCAACCAAGGTCACAGGTTTCCAGTGAAATTGCAGAACTCCACAAGGCCGCAATCTCACCGCTGTGTGGTGGTAGAGAGGTTGGATGCTGATAAACCGTGGATAAAAGCCCGTACAATGGTAACCACGGCATCTACAGCATTTGTAAGGATCCTTAATCCAAGCGACACGGAATGCGTCCTCAATAAAGGAACGCTGGTCGGATCATGCCAAGAAATTTCTTGGATAAGAGGCTGCCGGGAATCTGAGGTAAACGTGAAACCTGGGCATGTTAAGCCTTCAATGGATGTTGAAAAATTACTAAATGACTCCAGGGAGCACCTTACCGAGAAGGAATTCCTTAAGGCCCGTAGCTTACTGCTACTATATCGCAACGTCTTTTCTTCGCATGATGATGACATTGGAAGAACTGGAGTGGTTCAGCATGAGATCGACACTGGGGAAACTATGCCTATCCGACAGCGCCCTCGGAGAGTTCCAGTAGCTCGGGAGAAGGAGGTTGAGGGCATGATCGAGGAAATGAAAAGAAGCGACGTTATTGAACCTTCAACAAGCCCGTGGTGTTCTCCCGTAGTTTTGGTTAAGAAGAAGGACAGCACCATGAGATTCTGTATTGACTACCGTCGACTTTATGATGTAACCAAGAAGGACAGTTATCCACTTCCACGAATCGACGACACTTTCAACACATTGAACGGAATGAAATGGTTTTCAACGTTGGATCTGAAAAGTGGCTATTGGCAAGTCGAAATCAAGGACAAGGATAAGGAGAAAACGGCCTTCTCTACTGGCAAGGGACTCTGGCAGTTCAATGTTATGCCATTTGGGATGTGTAATGCACCAGCCACATTTGAGAGATTAATGGAACAAATATTAGCTGGACTTCTAGGAGAAACTTGCTTGGTCTATTTGGATGACATCATTATAGTTGGTAGAGACTTCAACGACCACTTGAATAAATTGGAGCAGGTGCTACGAGGGGCAAATCTGAAACTCAGTCCGAAGAAATGCCTGTTTTTCAAACGTAAAGTGAATTACTTGGGACACGTGATTTCGAAGGACGGCATCCAGACAGATCCTGAGAAGATTAGCGCCGTGAAGGATTGGCCGACGCCAAAAGACAAGACTGCAGTACGTGCCTTTTGGGGCTTTGTTCATACTATAGACGTTTCGTGAAGAACTTCTCGGATATAGCAAAGCCTTTGCATCAACTAACGGAAGAAAAGCGATCATTTGACTGGAACAAACAATGTGAGTCAAGTTTCAACGAGCTTAAAGGAAGACTTTGTGAAACGCCAATATTGGGGTATCCAGACCCGGACGAGGATTTCATTGTGAATAAAGATGCTAGCAACAGTGGAATTGGAGGTGTCTTGTCGCAAAAGAAAGGAGATAACGAAGTTGTGATTGCATATTTCAGTAAGTCATTGTCAAAACCAGAGAGGAATTACTGTGTAACTCGGAGGGAATTGCTAGCAGTTGTCAAGACGTAACAGCATTTCAGCAAATACCTGCTGGGAAGAAAGTTTCGTATCAGAACTGACTATGCTGCTTTAAAGTGGTTGCTAGAATTTAAAAACCCCGAGGGAAAAGTAGCGAGATGGATTGAACAACTGCAGGAGTATGATTTCATCATCGAACACCGTAGTGGGAAATCACATGGAAATGCTGACGCCCTATCACGTAGATCTTGTGCGGACGACTGTAAACATTGCTCAAGACAAGAAGGCAAGAAATGTGTTTGAATGATAAGAACTGATACGGTTAGCGACGAGTGGAGTGATGAAATCATGCAGCAAGCGCAACAAGAGGACCCTGACGTGAGACTTATTTTTGATTGGATTAATGCTGGCGCACCTAAACCAAGATGGTGCGATGTAGCTCCTATGAGTGTGGTAACAAAAAGCTACTGGGCACAATGGGATAGCTTGATTATGCATAATGGCGTTCTATGTAGAAAATGGGAATCAACAAATGGGAAGGATGCTCACTTGCAAGTCGTTGTCCCAAAGAATAGGGTGAAAGATGTATTGAAAAGCGAAAGCTTTTCACGATGGAACATCCGGTGGACACCTTGGAGTAAAAAGGACCCTTATGAAAATTCGGCAACGCTTTTATTGGATTCACTGCCGAGAACATGTTGAAAATTGGTGTAAACGATGCACTAACTGTGCATCAGTCAAGGGACCGCATACCCGTAGCCGAGGAATACTCAAGTTGTACAACGTGGGAGCCCCTTGGGAAAGGGTTGCATTAGATGTCGCAGGACCATTCCCAGCATCGGACTCCGGAAACAAGTACATTCTTGTCGTGATGGATTACTTCACGAAGTGGCCTGAAGTATTTGCCATTCCTAATCAAGAAGCGGTAACCATAGCTGAAAAGATAGTGAACGAAGTATTCTGCCGGTTTGGGGTACCACTCGAAATCCACAATGATCTAGGAAGAAACTTCGAGTCTGCGGTCTTTCAGGAGACTTGTCGCATAATGGGAATTCATAAGACGAGGACTACGGCGTATCATCCACAGTCAGATGGTATGGTTGAGAGATTTAACCAGACACTGAAGAGACATCTAGCCAAGGTCATTGAGAGCCATCGAAAAGATTGGGATCGGCATATCCCCCTCTTCCTGTTGTCTTATAGGTCGGCAACTCACGAAAGTACGGCGGTTACTACATCGTATGCGAATTTTGGAAGAGAACTCCGTCTGCCTGCAGATCTCCTGACTGGACGTCCGCCCGATACAACAAGGACCATCACGGAATATGCAAGTGATTTGCGGGATCGGATTGATGATGTTCACAGCCTGGTACGTGAACACGGGCTCCACGCTAGCATAAAGATGAAAACCCGATATGACCGGAAGTCTTATCAAGTGAGTTTTGAGGAAGGTTCGTTGGTGTGGCTACATAACCCTATGCGACGAGTAGGAAAGTCCCCGAAACCATCTCCGAATTGGGAAGGGCCTTACAAGGTAGTCACCAAAATAAACGACGTCACGTATCGAATCCAGCGGAATCCTCGTAGTCCGAGCAAGATTGTTCATGTTGACCGGCTGGCCAGATACCACGGCAATAATGATGCTAGGGACGAGTATGTCTTAGGAGGGGGTAGTGTTATGCCGGTAAGTTAGGTCAAAAACTTTGAACGTCAATTTCAGTGCTTTAGATGCGTTTTTAGCAGGCTGAAAAGTCATTTCGGGCCGTTTCAGAAGTTGCTCTATCACATATATAAAGATCGAAATTTCACCCAAGTTGCCGTCGTTTTCAGGCGCCTGAAACATGTTTTCAGTCCGTTTCAGGGCACCCTCTATCAGATGACGCCATAATCTGAAAACCCGTTTTCAGGCGTTTTCAGGACCCCTTATGGGCCTCTGAAGCACAAATCGTTAAATGGCGAAATATCCGGTAGGAGTGACAGAGATAGCACTACTAGAAAGAGATAGCTATACTTGGAACATTCGTGAAGGGAGTGACAGAGAGTGCACCATTAGAGAGAGACATATATGGTCTCGAATGTTCTTGGCCCTCACGCTGGTCCTTACTAGAATATTCGCGATATGTGTGGACAATGTGTCCAGAGCGGCTCCGCGGGATATAAAAGGCGCCGACGGCCGGCGCGAGTTAGTTACATTTTAACGGCGATCAAGTGCTAGTACAAGGTTAATCGGAGAGAAAGACTCTTCGTGTCAATAGTGAGTGCATGATTAGTGAAATAGTGTGTGTGTTTTAATTAGTGGATTTTAAGTACAGTTCGTGTGAATTGTAAGTGCGTAAATAAATTATAATTTGGGTAATAAAGTGAGTGTTTTATTTAGTGGATTAATTCCTGCTTTTCTATCAAATACGAACCCTACGCTCGTAACAGAATGTTTATATTAAAATGGGTCAATAACTGGCTTACGATAATTTTCACTTCACTTTTATTGCTGTACTTATAAAAAGAAATCAGTTTACTATTTTTCATTACGTCAGTAAAAAATCTTTCATCACCACACGTATTAAAAATTATATCTAGGCATGGAGCAATTGACTCAATAAATACAAGTTAAATATTTTGTTGATATTCCCCAAACATTAATATTAAGCAATTTATAGTAGTTTATGTGACTGCTACATAATGGAGGGCATCAATACTCGAGAGTGGGTTTATGAAACGAGCCGAAGGCGAGTTTCATAATAATATCACTCGAGAGTTTTAATGCCTAATTATGTACAGTTGTAACGTAACTGTTTTTACATGCTTCGAGTAAACAATTTTATTGAAAAAATATATTATATACAACCTTAATATTACCTTAATCCTAGTACCTAAACTTAACAAATAAAATAAAAAGATTTCTACAAACTAAGTCTAAGGATTCTTGATTACCGTTATTTAACCAGCCAACGTTCCAAATGAGATTATTGCTATGACAAAAGCCGTAGGCGCTTAACTCGCACCAACGAAGAAGCAAGCGATATGTAGACGTCACACGAATACTCGTGGAGTGGGGTGCGGCCAGGACTCACTTTGCTCGGGGCTACCGTACCTCACATTCGCCACCACTACTTTGAGCGCTAATTTATTATTTAATTTAAACTAATTCCAATTGTATGGTTTAATTGTCTTGTGCATGGAGCGCAGTGTTCAATGATGCATTATTTATTTAGCTAGATGAATTATTTAGCTACCTATCAATTATAATAGGTGTGTGTGTTTCCCAGTCGGGTGAGTGTTGCAAAAATTATAACTTATAGTTTTAACCTTTACTAATGTGAATCAGTAGATTTATATTACATGCCTAATGTTACTTAAAACGCTTATTTTGTAGCTAGAATCATTGCATCATTTTATGCCGTTATTCGTGAACAACTAGAATGATGAAATTCCTTTGTCTACTTAGCCGAGTCTATACCTACCCGCTAGCTATTCATATCTATGTGCTAAATTGGTTTTAAAGCGTAGTCGCATATGAATTGAATGAATAATATTATTCCCCAGCTGCTTGTATAGCTTTTACACCATATTTCGCATAAGTTGTAATTTTATTAAACGATGTGATTTGTTGCTTCCACTTTCCATACCTAAACTGATTTTTTTATATAGGGAAGTGGTTACCTATCAAGGCAGTGCTAAGTGGACACGGCTTACCTATAATTGTGAATTCTAGAACTCATCCCTGAGAGCTAAATCAACGCATTGCTAATTGTTGGGCACCCTGGAGTTTACTTAAATTAAACCTTGTAAACCTGTTAATTAGTGTTTTGTTTTACCCAGACCCCAACAAGCGTTACAATGGCGCCCACTCAATAGGTTTTCACTGAGCCGTGTTCACTTCCATTTTTCTGTAGTATTACATAGTAATCATTTGTGTTGTTTGTTTGCTTTGGTTTGGTTCTATCAGGTCGTCATTAAAAGTGTGATTGATTTTATTGCATTACAGAACTAGTAATTTTGAGTTTGAGTATTCCTACGGGTTTTTATTGTTTTAATCCTTTACGTTTCGACGTTTAAACTATTGTTCGAATTCCGAAATTCACACTTTTATTGATTTAAATTTTTACCCGAAATTGATTTTAAGGCTGGGTTGATTGATTGTCTTCTATTGTTGTTTATTTGTGATTGCAACACACACCTACTAGGGAAACATGTCTTACCAAATTAAATTTTTATCTTTACAAAAGGCTGAACTGGAGTACGAGGTTGGTGTACGGGGTGGTACTACCGGTGAATCGGTTCAGGAGCTTAGGAAACAGATAGTTAAATTAGCCTCACTTCTTCCATCGGAAGACATTTTAGAGTCTCACTTAGAGCCGGTTGTTGATTTGGCGCAGGTTAGAGATACCTTAGTGAAGGTAAGAGATAATTTGGATAGCTTAAAGTCTAAATTTGATAAAAATGCTTACTCGAGAACGGAGACAGTGCTACTTCATGTTTATTACAGGCTTGTTAGGATTGATAGGCACGTTTCAGTGGAGGTATCTTACCTGGAATATTCTCAAAGATTTAAGGCCTACCTGCAGGAGCTAAAAAAATTGAAAGTTGAAGATCCGTCAACCTCAAAAAATCCAGAACCATGGTCCGAGCTGATAACTGTTACTTGCGAGAAGAAACTGGTGTCAGATGTGGTTGGCAGGCTCAAGTTTAATGGGAAGACATGCGTTAGATCTTTCATTCAGAAGGCCGAGGAGCTAGTGTTTTCGAGGAGCATGCCTAGGGACAAGTTGCTAACTTTTGGATTTGATATTTTTACCGATGACGCGCTACACTGGTTCCGTTGCGTTAAGGACAAGGTCGAGACATGGGATGAGCTTGTTAAGCAATTAAAACAGGATTTTAGTCAGAGTGATTACGATTACCGTCTACTGTCGGAAATTAGGATGCGTACACAGGGTGAACAGGAAAATATCTCTATTTACATTTCTATAATGCACGGTATGTTTTCTCGATTGAACAAACAGTTACCTGAGGAGGACAAGCTAGAAATTCTCTTACACAATATTCGTCCAATTTACGCCAGTACTCTAGCAGCTTCACCAAACACAACGAGTATTGACGCGCTAAAAGAATTGTGCCGCAGTTTTGAGAATATTCAAGCTCGCACGGCCCATTTTCATGAACCTCCTAAGGTCAGTTCTGACACTCTAGCTCGGGAATTTGCTTATAACCGGCAGTCTTCCGGCACACCTATCAAAAGAGGTAATGGCAGCACTAACTACTCTACTTACAGACATGATTATAATAAATTTAAAAACTATAGGCCTTCCGAGAACTCTGATAAGACTTTTTACAAACAGAATGCTGAGCATTCACGTAACGTTAATGTCAATGCATTGAGTATTACTCCTAATTCAAATACTAAACAACATTATTGCCCTAGATGTCGCGTTAACACCCATTCTCTTGGACAGTGTCGGCAACCGCACTTTCCGATATGTTTTAAATGTGGCAAGAAAGGTGTACGATTTCCGGATTGCTCAGTCTGCAATGCTGAGCCTAGTCCAAAAAACGAGTAGCGGTGGATTGTGGTGACGACAAGTACGAAAACGTTAATACTACTGCTAGATTTGACAAGTCTGAATGGTCTGACTGGCTTAATTTTATCTCGAATTTTTTTTCGTGCTACACTGTCTCTTCAATCCACAATGTAGAATCTAAACACGCGCGTCCTCATGTTTCTGTAGAATTGCATGACATAGAACTACTCGGATTGTTGGATACTGGTTCTTCCGTTTCTATTCTGGGTGGCAATATTTATAAATACTTCTCAACGAAGGGTTTTATACTACAACAAAATCAACTAATACAATTTGTGGCGGCTGGCGGTCATAGCTTGAAAAGTATTGGGGTTATGTATCTATCCGTAAAGTTTTTAAACCAATCACACATACTTGAAATATACGTAGTTCCTGAAATAAAAAATACATTAATTCTCGGTATGGACTTTTGGAATCAGTTTGGTCTATTCCCAAAACATTTAACTTCGTTGTTATGCGGTCGGATGATGAAGTCGCGCTTGCTGATCTAACTACTGATACTGATGCAAAACTATGCAGTTACGAACATTTATCTGAAGACCAGAAGACCACAGCTGACCATATTATCTCTCAATTCCGGAACATATCCTATGAGGAACGTGGCTTAGGCCGGACTTCACTAATTACACATTCCATTGACACTGGGAATGCTGCTCCCATTCGTCAACGCTACTATAGAATGCCGTTAGAGAAACAACGAATTTTAATTGAACAGTTAGATGAAATGCTCAAGGAGGACGTTGTTGAACCCTGCGAGAGTGCATGGTCTTCACCTGTACTTCTCACACCTAAGAAGAACGGTCAGTTGAGATTTTGTCTGGATAGTCGAAAACTCAATGATATAACTAAAAAAGATGCTTACAATCTACCTTACATATCTGAGATTTTGGACAACCTACGCGACGCTAAATACCTTACTAGCTTGGACTTGTCAAAGAGTTTTTGGCAGGTACTCATTAGGGAGGAGGACAAATGCAAGTGTGCTTTTTACATTCCAACTCGGGGAACCTTCCAATTTAAATGCATGCCTTTCGGCTTACCTAACGCTCCAGCTACACAACAGCGTCTTGTTGATCGATTGTTCCCTGGTCCTGAGTTTGAACACAAGGCCTTTGTCTACGTTGATGACATAATTATCGTGTCTTCTACTTTCGAACAACATATCTCATTACTTGTGCGGGTTATGGAGAAACTTATCGAAGCTAATCTAACTATTAATTACTCAAAGAGTCAATTCTTTAGAAGTAAATTAAAATATCTGGGATACGTTGTTGACGTCAATGGTTTACATGCTGATCCGGAGAAGGTAGAAGCTATCGTGAACTACCTCACCCCTAAAAATCGCAAGGAAGTTCGTAGGTTTCTAGGCACGGCCGCTTGGTATCGTAGATTTATACCAAATTTCAGCTCTTTGGCTTCTCCCTTAAACAAATTAACGTCACAAGCTAAAAAGGCTCCTCCTTTTAAATGGTCAGCAGAAGCTGATGAGGCGTTTAAAGCTTTAAAGAAATGTCTTGTTTCTACTCCGGTCTTATCATGCCCTGACTACTCAAAATCCTTCGAAGTTCACACTGATGCGTCTGACTTAGGTATCGGTGCAGTTCTGACACAGTCTTCGAAGGGTGTTGAGAGAGTCATAGCATACATGAGTAAATCCTTATCAAAACCTGAACAAAATTACAGCGCAACCGAACGCGAAACGTTGGCTGTATTAACAGCGGTTGAACACTGGCGCTGCTACCTCGAAAACGTCCGAAAGTTTATTGTCTATACAGACCATGCAGCGTTAAAATGGTTCATAAACTTGAACAACCCTACAGGTCGCTTAGCGAGATGGAGTGTAAGACTCTCCGCTTTCGATTGCGACATTCGTCATCGTCGAGGTTCTGATAATGTTGTCCCAGATAGTCTTTCACGTATACCTGTATCAGCTTTGATTTGCCCTACCAATCTTGTTCCTAATACTACTGACCCATGGTACTTAAACATCTACAATGGTTGTTTGAATATGCCTGCATCATTTTTGGATTATCAAGTCATGAATGGCAAACTTTTCCGTTTTAAGAAATCGTTGAATCCTTTAACAAGAGAATTTGAATAGAAGGAAGTAATTCCTCTTGAGAATAGAGTAAAGATAATTGAGCAAAATCATTCTTGCCCTACTGCTGGTCATTTGGGCGTACTAAAAACGTATAAACGCCTATGCCTCAGGTATTTCTGGACTGATATGCATCGTGACGTGACAAACTTCGTGGCTGAGTGTGACGTGTGTAGGTCTTACAAACATGCTAATCATACTACTTTGGGAACTATGGGACGACCTAAGAAATGCTGCAGACCCTTTCAAATGATTAGTGTAGACTTGGTTGGACCTTTACCGCCATCTCGGAAGCAACACCTTTTTGTTCGTCGTCACTTGCTGCTTTTCTAAGTATTGCCTTCTATTTCCTATAAGACGTGCTACCGCGGAGATTATTTCACGTATTCTTGAGGACGAAGTATTTCTTGTTCATGGAGTCCCTAGATCCGTTTTTATGGACAATGGGAAACAGTTCGTGAGTAATACCCTAAAGAACCTATTCAGTAAATATAAGGTCCCCGACGTCCAGTATACTCCAAAGTATACACCTCAAATTAACAACGTGGAGAGGTACAATAAGACAGCGTTGACAGCAGTTTCTTGTTTTATTGAAGGCGACGATCACAGATCGTGGGACGATAACATCTCTAAAATTCAATTTGCGATAAACTCATCAATTAACGAGGTGACTGGTTTCACCCCAGCCTTTTTAGTTTATGCTCGTGAACTAGTTACCTGTGGTTCCCACTATCTTGATTCCGATAGTGCTCCTGATAGGATATTTGCGCCAAGAGAGGAATACGCGGAAAATCTGGGAACACTTCGGAAAATATTTGATGACATTCAAGCAAGTTTAATTAAAGCACACGCCAGAAACTCCAATTACTACAATCTACGTCGGAAACAGGCTGAATTTAGTAAAGGCGACTATGTCTGGAAGCGCACTTACTACCTAAGTGATAAGGACAAGAGCTATTCGAAAAAGCTAGCACCTAAATTCATAAAATGTCGGATTATTGCAAAAAAATCACCGTTGGTTTATGTCCTCGAAGATACTCATGGTCGCAATATAGGAGACTGGCATATCAAGGATATAAAGCTAACAAACTATAGGGCCTAATATAATCTATCATGAAATCGGATTGTCTTATATTTCAAATAACAAAATTTACATTAATATAAATGCTTGTAAGCACTATGTTTCTAACTAAACAAAATAAAATGAACACGTTGGAAGTTCAAGACGGATAGGAATGCTGCTCCATTCGTTGAACGTAACTCTGGCTGACGAGAGTAATATCTTGGGTTAACAAAATATGAGACATATCTCTTCTTAAGATCCATCTGAAGCTATTGGTGAGTAATTTTAAAGCTGGAGAAAATACTCAGTATGCTAAATGCCGTAACACAAACTTACTTGTGTTAATGCAACTATGAACGAGGATGAATAAGCGATTTGTATAAGTGAGTGAAGTATGTAGTTGAGGACTGTCTGTGAAACTGATAGCTTTAGAGCTGTGATAATGATAGAGAATTTTACATAGGTAAAATTCTGCCCAAAAAGAGGGAGTATGTAACATAACTGTTTTTACATGCTTCGAGTAAACAATTTTATTGAAAAAGTATATTATATACAACCTTAATATTACCTTAATCCTAGTACCTAAACTTAACAAATAAAATAAATAGATTTCTACAAACTAAGTCTAAGGATTCTTGATTACCGTTATTTAACCAGCCAACGTTCCAAATGAGATTATTGCTATGACAAAAGCCGTAGGCGCTTAACTCGCACCAACGAAGAAGCAAGCGATATGTAGACGTCACACGAATACTCGTGGAGTGGGGTGCGGCCAGGACTCACTTTGCTCGGGGCTACCGTACCTCACATTCGCCACCACTACTTTGGAGCGCTAATTTATTATTTAATTTAAACTAATTCCAATTGTATGGTTTAATTGTCTTGTGCATGGAGCGCAGTGTTCAATAATGCATTATTTATTTAGCTAGATGAATTATTTAGCTACCTATCAATTTTAATAGGTGTGTGTGTTTCCCAGTCGGGTGAGTGTTGCAAAAATTATAACTTATAGTTTTAACCTTTACTAATGTGAATCAGTAGATTTATATTACAGGCCTAATGTTACTTAAAACGCTTATTTTGTAGCTAGAATCATTGCATCATTTTATGCCGTTATTCGTGAACAACTAGAATGATGAAATTCCTTTGTCTACTTAGCCGAGTCTATACCTACCCGCTAGCTATTAATATCTATGTGCTAAATTGGTTTTAAAGCGTAGTCGCATATGAATTGAATGAATAATATTATTCCCCAGCTGCTTGTATAGCTTTTACACCATATTTCGCATAAGTTGTAATTTTATTAAACGATGTGATTTGTTGCTTCCACTTTCCATACCTAAACTGATTTTTTTATACTGCTGCAACATCATTGATTACTATTTAATGCTTTTGGTAGCCTCCCTATTAATAGCGCTTCGATCACCGCTTATCAACGGATGTTGCAGGCAGTAACGTGGAATTAGACTTTTTGCAAAATGTCCAATCCCCCAATTGGTAATTCCAGGGTTTTACTTGCCGGACCCAAACTATATTGGGACCCTGATGGCCACTTTCCGCTGCTGATCCGCCCTGCCTGACTCCGGACTACATCGGTGTCATCACCAGACGCGCGCCACCACCTGCCGCATAGCTACAGGGAAGTGGTTACCTATCAAGGCAGTGCTAAGTGGACACGGCTTACCTATAATTGTGAATTCTAGAACTCATCCCTGAGAGCTAAATCAACGCATTGCTAATTGTTGGGCACCCTGGAGTTTACTTAAATTAAACCTTGTAAACCTGTTAATTAGTGTTTTGTTTTACCCAGACCCCAACAAGCGTTACACAGTTACATACACTAGTTTATCTACACACAAATCATAAGCTCTCTTTGATGTGTTCAGGAACCGCATGTTTGACCGGCATTGTGGCTCTGCAGTTGTTTAGCTTGTTCTGTAGCACCAACTTCGGGCGTCGGCGTTCGAAATTTGAATGTTAGTACCAACTTCACAGACAAACTTGGGGCGGCATGCAGGCGGGCGTCGGCGTTCGAAATTTGAATGTCATTATATGTAGAAAAACTACACATAATGACCATAATCTGTAGTTTTCCAGATACGAAACGAGTTTTTACCAAGTAGTTTAACATAATTCTGATCGTAACGTGCGGTTTTTGAACGCAGTAAAGAGGGTTTATGATACGTGTATAGATAAAATATCTTAACAATCGTGTCTACATTAATATGTTTGAATTTAAATATATCATCACACTTATCAACATTATTGAATAGTATGGAAGCAGCCTCCGCCGTGGATGAATCTAAGGACTGGGTAATAACGATTGGTATTTTGTTAAAGAAATCTTCAAATGCATTGGCTACTTCGCGATCTTTACAAAATAATTTATCGTCTATATTTAGAACAAATATCCGGCCCCAAGTTTAATTTTGCCAGATTCGGTATTGATTATTTTTCATATTGTTTTTACTTTGTCTTCAGCTTGCTTAATTTTCCTACTTTAGATTATAAGAACCACAGAGTACTTAAGATTATATTTCATTCATTTGTTCGTTCATTCACATCATACTCATCATTAAAATGAATTGTGTTAGTTTTGGTGATATGTGTTCAGATTTTAGTCGGAATTAGAATTTTGGCAAATAATGTTATTAATGTTATTTCAAAGCAGAATTTAGACCAGTTTTAGTGAAATCTAGTGTACTTGTGTTTAAAGTAGTCTCTACAACTGAATGTGGTAAACAACATCGGGTGATCCCTTTTTAAGACGCTTTTATTATTAGCTTGGGTTGTATGTATGTATGTATCTATGTATGTAACGGAATCTTTGAACTTAATTTTCACCAGTTTCCAGAAGTCTGATTAATTTGAAACTTTGCATACGTATCAAGGACCGATGACAATGCAATAATTTGATAACAGTTTCCCATTATCCTTATTAGGACGGCCAGGATTAATACATAGCAAAATGTTGTTTACAAAGTTATTGGTGCGACTACTTTCATACTTCATGTATGTAACCAGGTGCATTCATAAGTTTGTATGTGGTATTGAAAGAATTATTGTATCGACGCCCCCTTACATATTGATTTAATTCTGTTGTTAGGGTTCTGTACCCGAAGGGTGCCAAACGGGACGCTATTACTAAGCCTCCGCTGTCTGTCTGTCTGTCCGTCCGTCCGTCACCGGGCTCTATCGGATCAACTGAAATAGGTAGAGAGCTGAAATTTTCATAGAATGTGCATTTCTGTTGCCGCAACAGCCACAAATAATGAAACATACCGATTTTCAAGAATTAAAAGAAGAACCCATAGAAGAAATTATTGGTATGGCCATTTTTTTAGCCATTTTGTTTTATTTGTTTATCGGTGAAAAATGGACTCTCCCGATCTTATCGGAAAAGATTTTTAATTGCAGGTATTGGTAAAAGCAGTTTTGTGCTTAGTTATTTGTCATTATATGATTAATAATTGCTCATTCGAATTATCATAAATAGTATTAAGTTTTTTATCATATTTGATTTTATTTCTGTAAATTAGTTACTCAATTTCTATCCACTTCCGGTTTCAATGAGCAAAGAGTTTCGTTAACCTGATTACATAGTTTAATATTTACATACTACATACACAAAACTATTTTTTAATGTTTCGATGGAAGTCCTTGAATGTAGTCCTACCTAGTATTTAATATGTTATTATTAAAAATTAAATTGGTATACGTACTCGTACAAAAGACTGTCGTTCTACGTTTTTCCGTGTACAACGGTATGGAACCTTTCATGTGCGGGTCCGATGTCCTACTCGCACTTGACCGGTTTTATTAGTATTTGTTGTTATAGCGGCAATAGAAATACATCATCTGCAAAAATTTCATCTGTCTAACTATCACGGTTCATGAGATACAGCCTGGTGACAGACGGACGGACGGACGGACGGACAGCGGACAGGCAATACAATAAATCCAACGTGAAGAAACTGATCTTTCACGCAAACTCATCAAGATATGTATGAAGATTCTTCAAGAACGGCAAATATCAGCTGCAGAATGTGCATATCGGCTTTGTCATATTCCATTACGACACAGTTCACGAAATTGCATTTTCCTAAACACAAGAAAGCCAAAACAGCGTTACAGAGTATTGCAATTCGACAGAAGCGGACACGCGATTGGCTACTACAGCAATATCTTTGAAAGATATGAAAAACGTCCGTTACAACATCCTGACTACGATTTTACGAACATGAGCCTTACAGAGTTTGCTATGTTGTTTGAACCTTACTATCCGAAAGCAGTAAGTGATACCTAGGAAAGCGTTGATCATGATGCCTATGAAGAACAACCAAACATGCGTCGTCCACTCATCACTCTGTTGAATGAGAGCAAAATGGTTGTGAGAAATGTTCCTGCAGTTGTCAGAGTGCCATATTTTATAGCAGCATCGGATCCAGAAAACTTTTCCTACAGCTTACTCCTTCAATATATGCCTTATCGTTCAGAAATTGAATTACTTGAAGGCTTTGATAATGCAAAAGAAGCTTTCTTGGCTCGAGAGAGTCGTTTAAGGGAAACAAGTAGACATATGTGCCAACATCGTGAGCGGGACCAACAGCTTGAAAACGCATTCAACCAGATACATGCTTTCGAAATTTTAGAGCAGCCAGAGATTATAAATCCTGAAGTTGAAGAGGAAGAGTTACCAGAGAGAGAAATGAGCAATGATCAATTCCAAAGAGCGCAACATGCTATGAATGTTGATCAAAGACAGTTGTTCATTCTTATCACAGAGAGTATCAAGAACCAACTCAATGGTGATACTAAACAAGAGAAATTTTTCGTAACTGGTGGAGCAGGCACCGGGAAAACATTCCTCTTTAATCTATTGAAAAACCAAGTGAACCGATGTTATGGAAAATCGGTGGTAAAAGTTGGTGCTCTAACTGGAGTTGCAGCACGGTTGATCGGTGGGTCAACGCTTCACCGTCTGCTAAAGCTACCAGTACAAAAAGATGGAGTAATTGTGAGTATGCCACTTCTTACTGGTAATTATTTGAGAGGAATGCGTCAATTATGGCAAAATGTTGAGTTTTTGTTCATAGATGAAATTTCTATGGTACCCTATGAGATGCTTTGTATGATCGACTCTCGTTTGCGACAGCTGAAAACCTCGGACGCTTGTTTTGGAGGCATAAACGTGATTCTCTTTGGTGATCTAATGCAGTTACCACCTGTTCGACGACATCAAGTTTTTCAACAACCTGAACACATGAAGCCAGCTACACATTTGTGGCGACAGTTCGGTCTGATTGAACTTAAACAAAATATGCGTCAACAAGGAGACACGACATTTATAGATGTGCTTAACGCCCTTAAAGTTGTAGAAATGACGTCTAGGCATCTTGAAATTCTACTTGAAAAAGTTTCAACAGATGCGACTAATGAATTCTCAATCGAGAGTGCATTAAGAATTTACCCAACGAATGATCAGGTTGCTAGACACAACGAAAAAGTTCTCCAGAGTTTTAAGAATAAAGGGACAGTTATTTATACAATAAAAGCACAAGACCAACTCATTGATGCTACTCGAAATCTAGGTAACAAGGACTTAGATTCTGTGATACGTAGCGATATTAATAAAACCGGAGGTCTTCCGAATGTATTGAAAATATTCGTAGGAGCTAAAGTGATGTTGAGGACAAACATTGACGTGTCGAAAGGTTTAGTGAATGGCAATATGGGTTTTATCACAGAAATTGTCTGGCCAAATTTTCGCAGAGGCCAACTATACGCGGAAGACATCCCGTCAGTCCATATCGATTTCGGATCAGATGGTGTGCACATGATTAAACCAATATCGATACAGTTCCCAGCGAAATACAGTTATGGAACTGCTGAGAGACGAATGTTGCCATTAATCCTGAGTTGGGCTTCGACCGTCCACAAGATGCAAGGTTGTACAGTCGATCATGCAGTCATTTATCTAGGCTCGCGACTGTTTGCTGCTGGATAAGCTTATGTAGCACTTAGTCGTGTAAGATCTTTAGACGGTATTCGGATTGAAGAACTCGATTGTTCTAAGTTAACAGGAAAAACCCCATGCAACAGTGAAGCTTTGAATGAAATGATGAGATAGCGAAATAATTTGTGAGAAATTTCAATACCACATGTCAACAAATAAGTAATTGATAAATCGAACTAAAAAATGAAAAATAATTAATAGTTTAAAAAAACTAAAAAAAACACGCTTTTATAGCTAACCGAACTAAAAATTAGAAAATATTTTTTAATTTCAGAGAGTTTATAATAAAGTAGTAGAAGATCGAACGTTCAACCAGAATTTATCACCTAAAAATAAAATTATAATAAAGTTTAAGTAATTAACAAAACAATTCAATTCAGAGTAAAAAGCGTGGGGTGCATTTTACTACTTTTCATAACTCTCCTCTCATAGATAGTTGCCAATAGAATGGTTGTAACATTTACTTTATCAAGCACCCCACGCTGTTTACTCTAAATTGAATTCTTTTGTTAATTACTTAAACTTTATTATAATTTTATTTTGAGGTGATAAATTCTGATTGATTGTTCGATCTTCTACTACTGTATTATAAACTCTCTGAAATTAAAAATTATTTTCTAATTTTTAGTTCGGTTAGCTATAAAAGCGTGTTTTTTTAGTTTTTTTAAACAATTATTTTTAATATAGAGTTTTGTGATCACGTTACATGTATTTACATTGTTGGCCTAGTTATAACGCCCAAGCTATACAATAGCTCAGTTCTCGAAATAAATCATAACTAGCCAGTCGTCCTTAAGTAATAATTTTTTCGCAAAACTTTCTGAATGGCCTGCTATGATAATAACAGCAACATAGCGGCACGTGTTTTCGCGCACACGGTGGCAGAGGCGTGATGGTTAAAATGTAAGCCGAGGTTAAAGGTGAAGTGAGTATTGAATAGCCTACCTACCTACTACCTATTTTGTTTGCCCTTTGTTGTCCCCTTGTATAATACAATTCCTAATTAAGGAAATTCAGAATTTAGCGCTAATCTCAAGTAGGTACTTGAAGAGATATCTCTACTTTTACATTGTTATTACTTTAGATATGCTTACGGATAAGATAAGCACCTCTTGATAGAAGCAGCATTTTTTTGTAATTCACAACTGATCAACTGTCATAAATTCAAAACATTGGTGCTTACATTAATATTTATTGGGTAGTATTTAAACATATGCTGCAAATCTAGTTTTTGCTTGGCAAAAATACTAGTTTTGCCTGACTGAATAACTTAATACGTTCTTAGCTTTATCGCTATACACGATTATGGTACCATTAAAAGTGACAGGTGGAATGGGCTGTTGCTGCAACAAGTTAAGAGAATGTCTGGTACCTATAATCATGGTCTGGGACTTCCTCGGGTTAACTACTAGTCCGAAGGATGAAGCCCAGCTTCTCACACCGTCCAGATCAAGCGTTCAGTGGCATCACAGCAGAGTTAACATCGTTATGAGAGAAGTGGCGATAAATCTGGAGGTAATCAGAGAAAGAATGCCATCTTTATGCCTGAAAGGAGGTCATACCGTTCAGTGGATGTCTCCTTTGATCTGATACGCTATTGCCGATCCCTCAAATAATATTTGAACCAGCTGGCAGAGAAGGACGATACGTTGAGGGGTCTGAGAAGATCAGCGATAATGTCGAAATCTACGCAGTTGAAGGCACTACTGAAATCAAGTAAAGCCAGCACGGAAAGCTGTTTGCGGTCCATGTTAGCTGGCCGTGACGGTGTAATGACCCAGTAGAAATCCTGACTGGAACGTGTTTAGCAGATTGGTTGAGGAGAGATAATAGGAAAGCTGGTAATGAACAATAGTCTCAAGGACTTTGGAGAGAGTGGGCAGGATTGAAGTGGGATGGTACTCTTTGAAAAATGTGGGTCTGGAGGTTTTGGGTAGTGGGATGGCTAGCGTTTTTTTCCACACTGTGGGGAAGACGCCATTAGCTAAAGAATAGTTTGTAACGTGTGCTCTTGCTGTTAATGTTCGTCTGAGATTATCAGTAGCATTTTAAGGCAGTATTTGTCATCGCCTACAGCTTTCGAGAAAAATACCTAATAGTACTTTCTCGACCGCATAGAGGGCAAAATTACTCAAGTTTAATGATGTGGTATCGCGTAAGGCGTGGCTTATTTGACAGGGGATCCATCAGAACAGGCGGGACAGAATAAAACTGGTCGAGACTGATGAGATCTACATTAGTAGCATCAAGGTTCTTAGGAATTTCCACACATAAGCTGGAATATAGCTCTTAATGCATTCGTGAATGTGCCGAGTTTTAGCATCGCGACAGAGACGGTTGCAACGGTTGCGAAGACATTTGTAAGAGAGGAAATTGTCATCTGTCGGATTCTTGCGGTGTCTATATGTGTGTGCCGTCGCTGTATCTGGTTCCCACCATAAAGGGTATCCTAGTGTGGGGCCAGGAGCAATGTATATGCCTGCATTTAAATGCTTATGTTTACAATGTTTGTCAATCATTCAACCTCGTGGATTTTGCTTCAATAATTTTTCGCCCCAGCGTATTACGCGCTGAAATTGTTTCGCCACAATTTTTGTCGCTACAGCGTCATTCGAAACTACGTATGGGACCCGCATCAAAGACATAGAAGAGCAAAACATATGAACCTACTATTACAACCTCACGGTTTTAAGGACAATAGAAAGAATATGTTCAATATGCGTAATATTTTGTATAACAAGATGCCCGACGACTTCAAAGTAATGAATAGCAAGACTTTAAAAAATAATCTCACAAATTGGCTACTACGACACTGTTTTGAATCATTATATATTTATTTTCAGTCAGTTTCTCTTCTTATTTTTCAAAGTTTTTGAGGTTATATGTCACGCTTATATGTCACAGGTCTGTCAGAATTATATTCTCTTGCTAAACATATCCAGAAAAACCTCCTGGGGACGTGCTCTATAAACTATTTAAGTTATTCTGCAAGGAGTTAATGGTGTTTTCATAAATTTAACCTTCGTGGACCCTTAATGCCTTCCTGCATAGGCTATGAACCATGAGGTCTCTTTATGCCTAGCGAACTGCTGAGTCATCTTCAAATTAACCCTCTCAACCTATCAATTAACTTCTGCATTGCCTGCGTACTGGTTGCTTACACCTACTCCTGGAATATTCCAGGAGGTGTTTTGTACGGACCTAGTAATAGGCCACGCCAGTTCATCCGGCGGGGTGTCAACGTTCGAGCGTAGCCGCTCGCCTCTGGCAGCTCTGCACGACCACACCCGCAGCTAAGAATAAGCAGTACTCTAGCGTTATCGACCAAGCAACAATCCGAACCAAAAATTAAAGTTTTTAACTTTAGTTTTAATAAAGTGTAAAAGTAACTTTGGGGTTTAATTTCTTTATACCTAGTTATACTAATCACCCTGTATGAGGTATAAATGTTACCGGCAATTTGTATAATGCAGGTATTTCATATAATACCTAGAATTATCTAGGTATTATATTTATACCCCAGATATTTAGCGCGTTCAGGCAATGCATAAAATATTATTAATATAAATGTTCATTACATACTTTTCCTAGGTAATACACACAATGCCTAGGGATTATATAGAATACCTACTTAGATACCGGCAATGTGCAAAATACTGATTTGCGCAACAAATATCAGGGTAATACAGTGCGGCAGCGTTGGTTAAACGTGAAAGAACAACAAAAAATACTTAGATTTAAGTATTTTTTGTGTTAGTTTAAACATGTAAGAGCCACAAAAAATACTTAGTTTTACCTTTACCCTAAGCTACCGAAGTGTTTTACGCTTTTACATACATTACCGGCTGCGCATTGGGTATTTTATATAATATCTAAATAAAGTATAAAATAAATAATATTTCATACATTACCTTGCAAGTTTTAGGCATTCTATACATTGCCTAGGGATTATATATAATACCGGATTATACAGACTGCCGGTAACATATACATTTTTTCTGGCCCCACACTAAACTAAATTTCATTTCATTTCACAGTGGGACAGCCTGTGCCGTGCGAACCAAAAACAGGTTTTTTTACTTCTTTCTCTCCAGCCGGGTTGCGAACCTTCTCGTTTAGTAGGCAGAGCCACTGCTACAGAGGCCATTAAGATATAGAGTATAGTCATTTACAGACAGCAGATTTATCTCGTAGACAAGATTAGTGTTTAAGCAATGTCCTGCTTCCTGAAGCTATTTTTCCCTCTTTGTATGTGTCAGTAGGTAGCTAAATGTCCATTTCCTTCCTAAGTTAATTAATGAAGAAGGTACATCTTGAACTTATTTACACAAGAGGCCCGCAGATGTCCTCTGCTTCCTTCCTGAAGCTATTCTCCCACAATTACATATACAGGTTGTAACAGAAAGATGTAATCATATTTTAGGGGGTTGTTAAGGACATCATTTTGAAAAACTATCACTACGTAACCGATTTGATCGGAGCGACATAAATTTTCACTTCTCAATACTGTCTGGGCCGGGCGATAAGCTGTTTTGTATGGAGCCAAAATAGGTATCTTCAATAAAGTAAATAGCTCACGCTGCAATATGACTGTTACGCCAGTCGCTGCGAAAATTATATGTTTTTTAATAATTTCTTCAAAACCACTGATTTATTTCATAATTTTATTATATATACTCGTTTTAGATCCCAAGAAATAGCAAGTTTTAGGTGAAAAATATATATTTAGTTGTTTTTTTTTATTTAATTCCCATTGACATATGATGATATTCATATCATATAATAATAGAGAATAGAATAAGAATAAATATAAGAATAGAATAGCGCTTCAAAGATATATGACCGAATTCGACGTTACCCAGCGTCATAAAATAAATTTATTATATCATTGTTACCGCAACCAGATTCGAACCCGTATCCCCTGCGTGAGAGGCTGGCGTAAAACAACTAGACCAGGGTGTTCAATTTCCCTCAAGGTATGTGCTGGGATCAACATGTCCATTTCCTTCCCGAATTAGTTATTCAAGAAGGCGCACATCTTGAACATATTTACACGAGAGGCTTGCAAATGCTAAGAGATGGGAATTTATGACGGTGATTAGTGTCCTTTTTATTGCCCATGAATTCAGGACAATGAGATGACAATTATGCTGCCCTCTAGCGGAGCCGCTTGCATTTTGGCGGGAGATGTTGTTTTTTAGATTCTGTTGTTTTGTAGATCTTGAGTATAGAAAGGGTAACATACGCAATCATTTCCCGAGCGAAAAATACTGTTAGCATTCTTTTGCGTGTGTGAATCTTTGAGTAGTTGGGTTTCAGTATGAAATCTCGTCCAAGTTTTGTAGAGAGTATGAAAATTGTACAAAAGTCAAAGTCAAAGTCAAAGTACTTTATTACTGTACATATTTACATATACTTAGCAAACGTCATTTTTTGCCTCTTCTCTACATTGGACCACTGTGGGAGAAGGACATAGAAACTCCCACAGATTGATTTTTTGATCTCTTTTAAAAATATGTTGTTATGTTGTGCTTAACTAATACAAATATGAAAAAAAATATATTAGAATTCATAAGCAGGAATAGATAATTACAAAATTATTAACAGCAAGATCTGTGTTGAGCTAGATTAACCCCATACAGTCCTATCATTTAAGTAATCTTGAACATTATAATATCCCTTTTTCGACAAAGTCGCTTTAACATGCTTTTAAAATTGCTCAAATGGCAATTTCAAAATCTCCAGAGGTATCTTATTATAGTAGAGAATGCACAGACCCTTGAAAGAATTGCTAACCTAATATTAACCTAATAATAAAAGAGTCTAAACCGGGGCGCACATATTCTGTGATTATTTCTTAGGTGAACATTGCAGCTATCGCTAAGTTTGGAAAATGTTGTAAGATTCTTGCGTACATGCATTATATTTTCGAAAATAAATTGACTAGCTACAGCTAGTATGACAATTTCTTTAAAAAGCTCTCTTAAGGAGTCTGTTCGTTTTAAATTATTAATTGCTCGAATAGCCCTTTTCTGTAAAATAAATAAATATCCGCTGCTTTCCCCCACAACAAAATACCATAGGACATGATACCATAGGAGTGATAGTTTTTCACTATGAAAGTAACTAAAATATACTAGCCTAGATGTAGCCACATCCGTGCTTTGTCTGATGGTCCTAAAAGCGTAAGCTGCAGAACTTTATTTACCGGCTAATTTATCTATGTCCCCACTGCAATTTGCTATAAATGGTTATTCCAAGAAACTTCGTATCATTTACTAATTCTAACGTGCTGTTGTCTAACACTAAACTGGTCTCAAATTGCCTGACATTTGGAAGTGAGAATTTGATTTACTTGGTTTTACCAGCGTTTAACAATACATTATTAACTGTGGACCAATTCGAGATTAAAGACAATACACCATTAACATAATCAAAATCTCCTTTTTTTCTTTAAATTTTGAAGACCATTGAAGTATCATCAGCAAACAACAGTATGTCAGTTAATTTCTCCACCATGAAAGGCAGATCGTTAATATATACCAGGAATAAGAAAGGGCCTAATATGGAACCTTGTGGAACGCCAATTTTTACACCCGATCCATCAGATTTAAAGCCGTTAACTTCTGCCTTTTGAATTATATTGCTTAGGTATGATCTTAGTAGATCCAACGCCTTATTTCTAACTCCGTAATGATTTAAGTTAATGAATAGCGTATTATGATCAACACAATCAAACGCCTTTGACAGGTCGCAAAAAACTCCGATAGCATCCTGTGCGGCCTCCCATGCAGAATAAATATGACATATAAGGGTAATACCTGCATCCGTAGTCGATTTACCCCTAGTGAAACCGTATTGTTTGGCGTGGAGTTGTTTTGTACGGTTGAAGTGTGAGAGCATTTGATTAAGTATAATCTTTTCAAATATTCTACTTAGTATTGGAAGAACAGATATTGGTTTGAAATTTGAAAGATCACCCATATCTCCTGACTTAAACAGAGGTATCAATTTACTGTGTTCCATGAGGTCTGGAAATGGCCCATCGTCAACACATTTATTGAATATATAAGCTAAGTGTGGGGCTAACGAGAGTTATTGAACCAATGACTTTGACTGATATACCCCACAGGTCTTCAGTATTTTTTAAGTTAAGTAATCTAAACGTTTTGACAATGTCCTGGGGATGTATATGATGAAATTTTAAATATACCTTACTGACGATAGTGTTATTTTTTAATAAAGTCTCTGCTTCAGACTTTTTAATAAAGTTAATTAAACTTTTGCTTGTGAATGCACAGTCACGAAAAATGTTATCTAAGCAAGTTTGGCTGGTAAGTGTAAATCTAGTCGGCTCTAAAAATACATGACATAAATTAAACGATTTGAATAAAGTTATTAATCGTTGTTTCATTGTTGTTCCTACAAACAAATCTACATTAAGATCGCCACAAATAATTAACTTTTTTCTGTTATTACATAGTTTAGTGAGCGCTTCCTCCATAATTTTCTCAAATATTTCGAAATTGGCATGGCCTTTTTCATCCCTCGGTGGCCTATAGACAAAAACAATAATATGGCTATCTATTTCAACACAGGATACCTCTATTTGTCTTTCAACAGTAAGTCCAAGAATATTTTTCCGTTGTTTCACCTTAATATTATTTTTCACTAAGATTAAAGAACCACCTCTATCAGCAGTCTTTCTATTGTAACAACTGACAATTTTGTAATTATTTATATTAAAAGAGATCATATTTTCCCTCAACCAGTGTTCTGTAACACAAATAACATCAATGTCAGAATTTTTTAGAAATAATTCTCATACAAGTTCTTTGCCAGGTAGCCCTTGGATGTTTTGATGGGTAATATTTAAGTGGGGCTTACATTTTGTTATATTTAGTGGCTATTGTATGCTAGAGATATCCTCTATTATCTTATGAACTAATTTAAATTACTTGGAACAGATTCCAATGTTACATTACTGTAGTATGAGCAATAAGAAAAACAATGTTTTCATTTGCCACGAACATGGTTTTGTTTTTTTGTTTTTCAAAATTCTTTATTAGGCCATATATAACATGTGATACAACTTTAACGTATTTAATACAGCTACAGGTCCATAATATATACAAATACTTATCAGGCTAATGTCACCTATAAAAGTTTATAACATAGTAAAGCTAACTTAATTTTTTTAACAATTTTATTGTATAGATACTTGTTGTATTGTTCTTACATTCCAGAAAAAGCAAACATATGATTTCATTTGAATATTATTATTAATATTATTATTCAACATAAACAACAAGGATAATTATAACATCTAATTGAAATTTTATTTATATCTAATTATCTGAAAGTATTCGATGATGTGGCAGTCTATAAGAACCGTATGTGTCAACATAAGGGAGGTTACATCTTTTAGTTTGCCCTATCGTTGAAATCAGGAGGTTGGGATTGAATGAGTTTTTGATGTAAAGCTTTTGTGATAGTTTTAATATATACTCAGAGAGTAACGGGAGTTTGAGTAACGGGATTGAGTTCGTGGAAATTTCTTAGGTTCGTCAACCAAGGCGTGTTGAAGGCAATTTTTATAGCTTTATTTCACTTGTAAAACCAGGTAGTTTGTGTTGCACGTGCTACCCCAGACAGATGATACATGGTCTCACAAGCGTGGTGTAGATCCTGAGTTTTGTGATGGGGCTTAGATTAGTACGACGATTCAAAATTGGAATGAAGGCATTGAGAGCTGTCATGCCTTTATTTCGCACAAGAGAAACATGCTTAGTCCAGTTCACTTTTTTGTCAAGCGTCACACCAAGATAACGAACCGATTTGCTCCAAGGAATGTTATGATCAGTAATTATGAGCATTCGTTTGGGCTCCTGGCGTTGGCGAGAGAAGAATATAGCTTCTGTTTTTGCTTCATTTAGCTTAAGTTTCCATTTGGTAAAGTAAGAGTGAAGGTTGTCAAAAGATAATTGGAGTCTATCGACTATTAACTCGGTATCATTGGAAGTTGTGAATGATGCAGTATTATCAGCAAAGCACGCAAATTTAGTTCTTGTCTGTATAGGCATGTCATTGACATAGAGCAAAAACAAATAAGGACCGAGTATAGAACCTTGAGGAACCCCTGCAGGCATATATCGAGGAGTGGATATCACCTGATCTCTTAAGTGCACAGATATTTTGCAATTGAAAAGGTAAGACTCAATAATTTTTACCAGCCACATTGGAATATTGAAGGCCATGAGTTTGTGAAGAAGACCGTCATGCCACACAGTATCAAATGCCTACTCAATATCAAGGAGAAACATTCCTGTTGACTCTTTGAGGTAAAGGTGGTGGGAAACATGTTCTGCCACCCTTGCTAGTCGCTGAGTTGTAGAGTGACTGTTTCTAAAGCCAAATTGTTTGTTTTTAAGAAGACGTTGAGAAGTTTAAAGCAGTCGAAAATAAATAATGGACTCAAAGAATTTTCCAAAAGCTGACAAAAGGCTTACAGGTCTATAATTGACAGGAATAGTCTCGTCTTTACCTGGCTTTTTCATGGCAATGGTTTTAGCATTTTTCCATACATCAGGAAAGTAATTCAAATATAGGCAACCATTAAAAAAAATGTTAGGTAGACAACTGCTTTTTTTGAAAAATTTTTAGTAATGTATTGTGAATGTTATCTTCACCAGGTGATTTTCTTCATTTAAGTCTACGCAAAATACCCAAATTTCTTTTGGTCACGTCGGGTTGAGTATGTGGGAACCAACTGTTTTATTAATCATATTTTTTGAATATTCAGTTTCGACTAATATCTCTGTATTGTCCCAGTTGTTCAGTGGTTCAGTTGGTCAGGCACATATTGGATAGAAACGCATCTGCTTGAGCTTCTACCTGCTCTGTGCAACTCGAGGTTGTAATGCCATTAGGTGTTTTTAAGGGTGGTATTACAGTAGTTTTAGGTTTTATTGATTTGACAAGTCCCCATAAGTCGGAGCTGGTGTTATCAACCTTTGCTAGTTTATGGTTCCAGTCTTTATCTAGTTGTTTCCGTATGCCAAACTGGATTTTATTTGGAGGACGTTAATTCTAGTTCGTATGGATCTTTTCTCGCAAGCACAGGGATTGTTTTGCTCAAGTCGTCGAAGCTGATTGCGGTTTCTAATCAACTTTTACAGTAGGTACATGCCGATCTCTTGCGCTTAAGATGTACTGGTGCAAACCATGAATTGCTTCATCAATATCTGATGTCATTTTAAACACTTGAGAAGATAATACTATATGAAGGATCTGTAAGCACTCCAATCAGCATCAGCGTATTTAAAATAGCAAAAAGGGGGTCTCCGAGAGGGAGATCCACCAACAGAGAATAACACTGGAAGATGGTTAGATGACAAGCCCGGAATGGCTTTTACATCATTAATATGATTCACATTGGCAGAAAGAACAAGGGGTGGATTTGTAGGCTTATGGCCAGGTCGGTAGTGCACGAGGGAAGGAGTGTTGGAGTGAATAATAAATTCTCTGTTGAGAATATGCTGGAAGAGTTTTTTGCCGCGTGCATTGCTGATGCCTTGATGCCATTGTTCGTTATTAGCATTAAAGTCGCCCATTAGTAACACACGGGTATCTAATCCCAAAAGTAAGTCAAATGTCTTCCACAAACAATTCAAGGTTGGGAGACTGGTAGACTGATATAAAAACAAGGTCAATGCCAGATATACAAGTTTTTATCCCGATGGCTTCCAGATGCTTAGTTTTGGAAATGTCGATAAGACAGTGGTTGATATTTTCCTTTATCATAATAGCTACACCTTGGCCCCTACCACTGTGATGCTTGTCTTGCCGGTAACAATAAAAGCCAGGAAATTTAGGATGTATGTTTGAGGTCAGTTTGGTCTCGCAAACGGCGATAATGTCATCAAATAGGGTACTCCCTGCCAGATCCATCAATTCGTGCTGCTTAGCTTGTATGCCGTCAGCGTTCCAAGACAATATTTTGAGTTCACTAAAATTAGACATAATGACCTAAATGGAAAAGCACTAACAAAACTTTGTCCTTGTGGAACGCCAATTTTTACACCCGATCCATCAGATTTAAAGCCGTTAATTTCTGCCTTTTGAATTATATTGCTTAGGTATGATCTTAGTAGATCCAACGCCTTATTTCTAACTCCGTAATGATTTAATTTAATGAATAGCGTATTATAGTATGATCAACACAATCAAACGCCTTTGACAGGTCGCAAAAAACTCCGATAGCATCCTGTGCGGCCTCCCATGCAGAATAAATACAGGCCTTCATTGCGCGCGCGCTCTCAACGCCAACACGTACTAATTTTTACTCTGCCTTTTAAATTCATAAGCTGTGCAAATTCGGAACCTATCGCTGTGAAACAAAAACAAAAAGCAGGAGTTCAAATAGACCATTTAACCAACTCGATCCGCTTACTTCAACGATACTCCAAAAGTGCCTAATATTCGGAAATTAATTCAAACCTGCCGTTAAAGTGCCCGGTGAACTGCTTTTGTTGCTATCCAGTCAGCGTCGGCCGGTGAGTCACCAACCGGTGCTGTGGCCGGCGAGCCCGTACTCAACTACTCACTACTACTACCCGTTCGCCGATTTCGTCACTGCAGCCGTCGAGCAAATAGCTCAGCCGGTAACCGTTTGCCTGGAGGCCCAGAGACACCAAGTTCGATCCCCGGCGATACCTTGTCTTTTTGTTTTTACTACTTAAATTATAATTTTTAAACTTTTTTTTTTTTTTTTCTCACAATGATGGATTGTAAGACCAACTGCTGCTCAGGTTGCAGTGAATATACCGAAGAGGATGATAGAGTTGCCTGCACGGTACCCAACTGCTCATTGGTGTACCATTACGTATGTGTTGGTCTTAGTGTGGGTCCCCACGCGGCCTGGATGTGTCCCAGCTGCAAGGTGAAACTGCCCAAGATTAATAACTCCGACACACCGGTAAAGGCTAACGACGACTCCTTCGTTACTTTCCGGACTGGAAAGCAACGATGTGCCGCCACCATTGACGCTGCAGCCAGCCCTCGCGACAGCAAGAATTACCTAACCGAGAATAGACTGCGTGACATCATAAAACAAGAGATGACTGGTGCTCTACGAGCAACTATAAAGGAATTTATGTCGGCTGAACTCAAGAGCACCAACAACCTCATCGCCGGACTCACCGATTCAATGGCTTTTTTCAACGAGCAATTTGAGAGCATGAAGGTCAGACTTGAAGAAAACTCTAAAACAATTTCAACAATGAATATAGAAAATGAGAGTCTCAAATCGCTAGTTAAAGATCTCTCCGGAAGACTCACGATCACGGAACAACTCATGCGAGAATCTAATATAGAGATTAATGGGATCCCCGAGCACAAATCTGAGAACCTACCGAATACGGTAGAGCAACTCACAAAGATTGTGGGTAACCCGCTGGATGACAGCGAGATCTTATACGCCACCCGGGTCGCCAAGATAAATAAAGACAACAACAAACCTAGAGCTGTGGTTGTGAAATTGCGCAGTCCCCGTCAACGCGACTCTGTTCTAGCCGCCGTAGCAAAGTTCAATAAGGCTAACCCCAAGGACAAGCTGAGCTCCACACACCTTGGCTACGGAGGACAACGAGAACCAGTCTTCGTTTCAGAGCACCTTACGCCTGCAAACAAATCCCTACACGCAGCCGCTCGTAAGAAGTCCAAGGAAGTGGGATATACGTTCGTCTGGGTTCGTAACGGCAAAATTTTTGCAAGGAAGGACACCAACTGCCAGGCTCTGCTCATACGAAGCGAAGATAGCCTACGTTTGATGTGTTAGACTCTAAGTGTTTTATATAGAACTATCGTTATGGTGTTATTTGCTTTAAATTCGCTAGTATTTACTATCAAAATGTCCGCGGTTTACGGACCAAAACCAATGATCTCTACAAAAACATATCCAGCAGCGATCATGAAATAATTGTACTTACAGAAACTTGGTTAAATAATAATGTCACAAATTCTGAGTTAATGGACTCTAGATATAACATCTATAGAAGGGATCGTCTATGTAGTTTTAAGCCTACTAAAGATAGCAAGGCCGACGGGGGTGGAGTCCTCGTAGCAGTATCAAAGAAATATCAATCTACTCGCGTAACCAACTGGGAAAGTAAAAACAGTAAATTTGAGGACCTATGGGTCACTATAGAAACAAGGACTGGAGACTGCACAAAAAGGCTGGCTATATGTGCTGTATATCTACCATCGCCAATAAAATTAGAATACCTATCTGAATTCTTTGACAACGCCAATAGAACACTCAACTACGCCGACGAAGTCGCTATACTGGGAGACTTCAATCTAGGTTTCATAGATTGGAACAGAGCAGTTAACCACGTTCACATGGTCCCATCCAAGTACGAAAGTACCTTAGGCTTTCAACTCATTGACTTTATTACAATGAACAGTCTGTATCAGTTTAACTGCATCGGAAATAGGGATGACAATATTCTCGATTTAGTACTGGCAAATGTTCCCCATGTGACCGTCGCCCGGTCTTCTGACACCCTGAGCAAGCTAGACTCCTACCACCCTCCCCTTGAGATTCAAATCAGTTCATCACGCCTTACCCACCTTAAACCCAGCGTTGGACATCGACACAACTTCTTCAAAGCCGACTACGAAGGGCTTAAGTCGCATCTAAAGTCCACCAAGTGGGAGGACATATTCCGTCATTGTGGAAACGTCAATGAAATGACCTCACTCTTCTACTGTACTTTGAAGAATGCCATTGACAAATATGTCCCAAAACAGAAATTTAAAACAGGTAAACATCCTCCCTGGTTCAGCAAACAGCTGATAAAACTGATTGCTGAAAAAGAACGAATAAGACAGAAATTTCGTAAATATAAGAACCCCCGTGACAAAATAGAGTTCGAGATCGCTCGAGAACGCTGTCATAAACTGTATGACACTTGCATGAAAACGTACATGTTCATTATAGAATCCAGTATTCCGGATAACCCCAAGGCCTTCTGGAGTTTCATTAAGTTCAAGCGAAAAGGCCTTTCCTCACTACCAGCGACAATGTATAAGGACCACGAATCGGCAAACTGTGGAAACGAGATTGCACAGCTCTTTGCTGGGCACTTTTTGTCAGTCTATACAGATCACGACCCAGTGAACACCGCTGACCTACATTTAAACAACCAAATAGGCCTATCTAAAATCAAAATCAGCGAACGCGACATACTCAATAAATGCAGAACCCTTGATGTGTTTAAAGGCGCAGGACCCGATGACATTCCCGCAGTGTTTGTTAAACTCTGTGCACCAGGCCTGTGCTTCCCACTCTCTGTAATATTTAATCATTCCTTGAAGGAGGGTTGCTTTCCCAACGAATGGAAAAAAAGTAGAATAGTTCCTGTCTACAAAAAGGGTGATGAAAGTGACATTAAAAACTACCGCCCCATTTCCATCCTATCGTGCTTCTCAAAACTCTTTGAATCCTTAATCTGCCCACTTCTCACACATCACTTCGACAAGTTTATCTCACCTGAACAGCACGGCTTCAAGCGCGGACGGTCGGTAGAAACAAATCTGGTCTCATATGTCAATCACTTATCCCATGAGATGGACAAAGGTCACCAAGTGGACGCAGTGTATACCGACTTCAGCAGCGCTTTCGACAAGGTTAACCACTCGCTGCTCATAAGAAAGCTGGCAGCACATGGAGTTCACGGGTCACTGCTGGACTGGTTTGGGTCGTATCTGTCACAGAGACCTCAGACAGTGACGGTGAGTGGACACGAGTCGCAGCTATACCACGCGAAGTCGGGAGTCCCACAGGGCTCTCATCTTGGTCCCGTACTTTTTCTGATTTTCATCAATGACTTGACGTCCCGTATCGCACACTGTAAATATTCCTTGTTTGCGGACGATCTAAAACTGTACAAGACCATAGTGACGGAGGCTGACGTGGAATTGTTGCAAAAGGACCTAAACGAGATAGCGATCTGGTGTCGTGATAATGGTATGGTTCTCAACGCAACAAAATGCTATCACATCACTTTCACCAACAAGAAAATGCCAATAGCTTCCTCGTACACTCTCAACGACATCGTACTTCAAACCGTGAAAGAAATGCGTGACCTCGGTGTTCTGATGGATTCCAACCTCAAATTTGCATCGCACATCAGCACCGCCGTGCGAAAAGCCGCGAAAATGCTAGGCTTCATAAAGCGCAATTCCAAAGGTTTCCGTTTCGCCTCCACCAAGATCCTCCTATACAATGCTCTGGTTCGAAGCCACCTCGAGTACGCTTCCGTTGTCTGGAATCCGGTGTACGCGGTCCACTCTGATAGAATAGAACGTATCCAGCACGCATTTACCAAACACCTAGCGTACAGCCAATCGGGAATCCCACACAGGGAAACCTACGAACGACGATTAGACCACTTCGGCATGGACACTTTGAACTTCCGACGAAACCTACAGGACCTTCTATTTCTGCATAAGGTCTGTAATAATCAATTAGATGTCAGAAACATCCTGAGCCAGATTGGACTGACAGTCCCCTATAACTATCCACGCAAACGTATCTCCAACACCTTCCATACGCCTCTATACAGGACAAATATTTACAAGCACTCGCCGATACCCAGAATGTGTGACAAATATAACAACACCTGTAGTGAAACCGACATAGACATATTTCGTGATCGCTTGCCTGTCTTCAGGAATAAAATCCTGAAAGAGCAAACTAACTTGCACCTAAATACAATAAATATTATATAGCTACATTAATTCCAAATCTAATTAATTGTTATTTATTATTGTAATACTTACATTCGAAGTTAAATTACCTATTTACAAAATAAAATGTTAAATTTTAGTACTTAAATGGTGAATGCTGTGCACATCTATAATAGGCACTCATATAAGAACAATACCGCCATATTTCTATTGTCTAATTTTATATATGTGTGCTGTTGATGTGCCTAATTAAATAAATAAATAAAAATAAATAAATAAATATGACATATAAGGGTAATACCTGCATCCGTAGTCGATTTACCGCTAGTGAAACCGTATTGTTTGGCGTGGAGTTGTTTTGTACGGTTGAAGTGTGAGAGCATTTGATTAAGTATAATCTTTTCAAATATTCTACTTAGTGTTGGAAGTACAGATATTGGTTTGAAATTTGAAAGATCACCCATATCTCCTGACTTAAACAGAGGTATCAATTTACTGTGTTCCATGAGGTCTGGAAATGCCCCATCGTCAACACATTTATTGAATATATAAGCTAAGTGTGGGGCTAACGAGAATTACTGAACCAATGACTTTGACTTATATACCCCACAGGTCTTCAGTATTTTTTAAGTTAAGTAATCTAAACGTTTTGACAATGTCCTGGGGATGTATATGACGAAATTTTAAATATACCTTACTGACGCTAGTGTTATTTTTTAATAAAGTCTCTGCTTCAGACTTTTTAATAAAGTTAATTAAACTTTTGCTTGTGAATGCACAGTCACGAAAAATGTTATCTAAGCAAGTTTGGCTGGTAAGTGTAAATCTAGTCGGCTCTAAAAATACATGACATAAATTAAACGATTTGAATAAAGTTATTAATCGTTGTTTCATTGTTGTTCCTACAAACAAATCTACATTAAGATCGCCACAAATAATTACCTTTTTTCTGTTATTACATAGTTAAGTGAGCGCTTCCTCCATAATTTTCTCAAATATTTCGAAATTGGCATGGCCTTTTTCATCCCTCGGTGGCCTATAGACAAAAACAATAATATGGCTATCTATTTCAACACAGGATACCTCTATTTGTCTTTCAACAGTAAGTCCAAGAATATTTTTCCGTTGTTTCACCTTAATATTATTTTTCACTAAGATTAAAGAACCACCTCTATCAGCAGTCTTTCTATTGTAACAACTGACAATTTTGTAATTATTTATATTAAAAGAGATCATATTTTCCCTCAACCAGTGTTCTGTAACACAAATAACATCAATGTCAGAATTTTTAGAAATAATTCTCATACAAGTTCTTTGCCAGGTAGCCCTTGGATGTTTTGATGGGTAATATTTAAGTGGGGCTTACATTTTGTTATATTTAGTGGCTATTGTATGCTAGAGATATCCTCTATTATCTTATGAACTAATTTAAATTACTTGGAACAGATTCCAATGTTACATTACTGTAGTATGAGCAATAAGAAAAACAATGTTTTCATTTGCCACGAACATGGTTTTGTTTTTTTGTTTTTCAAAATTCTTTATTAGGCCATATATAACATGTGATACAACTTTAACGTATTTAATACAGCTACAGGTCCATAATATATACAAATACTTATCAGGCTAATGTCACCTATAAAAGTTTATAACATAGTAAAGCTAACTTAATTTTTTTAACAATTTTATTGTATAGATACTTGTTGTATTGTTCTTACATTCCAGAAAAAGCAAACATATGATTTCATTTGAATATTATTATTACTATTATTATTCAACATAAACAACAAGGATAATTATAACATCTAATTGAAATTTTATTTATATCTAATTATCTGAAAGTATTCGATGATGTGGCAGTCTATAAGAACCGTATGTGTCAACATAAGGGAGGTTACATCTTTTAGTTTGCCCTATCGTTGAAATCAGGAGGTTGGGATTGTATGAGTTTTTGATGTAAAGCTTTTGTGATAGTTTTAATATATACTCAGAGAGTAACGGGAGTTTGAGTAACGGGATTGAGTTCGTGGAAATTTCTTAGGTTCGTCAACCAAGGCGTGTTGAAGGCAATTTTTATAGCTTTATTTCACTTGTAAAACCAGGTAGTTTGTGTTGCACGTGCTACCCCAGACAGATGATACATGGTCTCACAAGCGTGGTGTAGATCCTGAGTTTTGTGATGGGGCTTAGATTAGTACGACGATTCAAAATTGGAATGAAGGCATTGAGAGCTGTCATGCCTTTATTTCGCACAAGAGAAACATGCTTAGTCCAGTTCACTTTTTTGTCAAGCGTCACACCAAGATAACGAACCGATTTGCTCCAAGGAATGTTATGATCAGTAATTATGAGCATTCGTTTGGGCTCCTGGCGTTGGCGAGAGAAGAATATGGCTTCTGTTTTTGCTTCATTTAGCTTAAGTTTCCATTTGGTAAAGTAAGAGTGAAGGTTGTCAAAAGATAATTGGAGTCTATCGACTATTAACTCGGTATCATTGGAAGTTGTGAATGATGCAGTATTATCAGCAAAGCACGCAAATTTAGTTCTTGTCTGTATAGGCATGTCATTGACATAGAGCAAAAACAAATAAGGACCGAGTATAGAACCTTGAGGAACCCCTGCAGGCATATATCGAGGAGTGGATATCACCTGATCTCTTAAGTGCACAGATATTTTGCAATTGAAAAGGTAAGACTCAATAATTTTTACCAGCCTCATTGGAATATTGAAGGCCATGAGTTTGTGAAGAAGACCGTCATGCCACACAGTATCAAATGCCTACTCAATATCAAGGAGAAACATTCCTGTTGACTCTTTGAGGTAAAGGTGGTGGGAAACATGTTCTGCCACCCTTGCTAGTCGCTGAGTTGTAGAGTGACTGTTTCTAAAGCCAAATTGTTTGTTTTTAAGAAGACGTTGAGAAGTTTAAAGCAGTCGAAAATAAATAATGGACTCAAAGAATTTTCCAAAAGCTGACAAAAGGCTTACAGCTCTATAATTGACAGGAATAGTCTCGACTTTACCTGGCTTTTTCATGGCAATGGTTTTAGCATTTTTCCATAAATCAGGAAAGTAATTCAAATATAGGCAACCATTAAAAAAAATGTTAGGTAGACAACTGCTTTTTTTGAAAAATTTTTAGTAATGTATTGTGAATGTTATCTTCACCAGGTGATTTTCTTCATTTAAGTCTACGAAAAATACCCAAATTTCTTTTGGTCACGTCGGGTTGAGTATGTGGGAACCAACTGTTTTATTAATCATATTTTTTGAATATTCAGTTTCGACTAATATCTCTGTATTGTCCCAGTTGTTCAGTGGTTCAGTTGGTCAGGCACATATTGGATAGAAACGCATCTGCTTGAGCTTCCACCTGCTATGTGCAACTCGAGGTTGTAATGCCATTAGGTGTTTTTAAGGGTGGTATTACAGTAGTTTTAGGTTTTATTGATTTGACAAGTCCCCATAAGTCGGAGCTGGGGTTATCAACCTTTGCTAGTTTATGGTTCCAGTCTTTATCTAGTTGTTTCCGTATGCCAAACTGGATTTTATTTGGAGGACGTTAATTCTAGTTCGTATGGATCTTTTCTCGCAAGCACAGGGAGTGTTTTGCTCAAGTCGTCGAAGCTGATTGCGGTTTCTAATCAACTTTTACAGTAGGTACATGCCGATCTCTTGCGCTTAAGATGTACTGGTGCAAACCATGAATTGCTTCATCAATATCTGATGTCATTTTAAACACTTGAGAAGATAATACTATATGAAGGATCTGTTAGCACTCCAATCAGCATCAGCGTATTTAAAATAGCAAAAAGAGGGTCTCCGAGAGGGAGATCCACCAACAGAGAATAACACTGGAAGATGGTTAGATGACAAGCCCGGAATGGCTTTTACATCATTAATATGATTCACATTGGCAGAAAGAACAAGGGGTGGATTTGTAGGCTTATGGCCAGGTCGGTAGTGCACGAGGGAAGGAGTGTTGGAGTGAATAATAAATTCTCTGTTGAGCATATGCTGGAAGAGTTTTTTGCCGCGTGCATTGCTGATGCCTTGATGCCATTGTTCGTTATTAGCATTAAAGTCGCCCATTAGTAACACACGGGTATCTAATCCCAAAAGTAAGTCAATTGTCTTCCACAAACAATTCAAGGTTGGGAGACTGGTAGACTGATATAAAAACAAGGTCAATGCCAGATATACAAGTTTTTATCCCGATGCTTAGTTTTGGAAATGTCGATAAGACAGTGGTTGATATTTTCCTTTATCATAATAGCTACACCTTGGCCCCTACCACTGTGATGCTTGTCTTGCCGGTAACAATAAAAGCCAGGAAATTTAGGATGTATGTTTGAGGTCAGTTTGGTCTCGCAAACGGCGATAATGTCATCAAATAGGGTACTCCCTGCCAGATCCATCAATTCGTGCTGCTTAGCTTGTATGCCGTCAGCGTTCCAAGATAATATTTTAAGTTCACTAAAATTAGACATAATGACCTAAATGGAAAAGCACTAACAAAACTTTGTCCAGCATTGAAGTACAAGCTTTGAATTCATTTTTTAGCATTTTTAGAGTATTTAGCATGTTTAGCATTTCACTAGTTGCGCCATCATGAGAGTCCTTGAGAATCCTGAACAATTTATTAGTTGTACACACATAATCTTGGTGATAGGCTTTGAAAAACAACCAATGAAGCCCCTTTAATTCTGGCTTATTTAAGAATGGCTACCTAGTACTGACGGTAGCGTAACGGCCAAGCCGCATATTTTGACTAAGTTGTATAGTTTGTGAAGTTAGGGCTAATAGAGTTAGGCTGCGTAGACTCAGAAGCTTGGCTCTGCATGAGATCTGATAACTTTTTGACAGTACCAACCATTTGGTCTCGTGAAACTCAAACTCAAACTCAAAAAGTTTATTGGAAATAGGCAAAAATAATGCACTTTTACAAGTCAAACACTTACTTAAGTCTCATAAACATGGATAATATAAAGAATAAATCAATTATGATCAACTTAACTAATGCGTGATGATGAATCTCGCTCTGGAAAAGGAGACTCCATAAACTCTACCAAGTCTTGGGTACCTTGAAGTACGCCCGTCAGAGAAGATAGCACCAAAAAAATGACCGGGGATGTAATTTTTTTAATTTTGGTCTAATATATAATGTACAAGATACAAATAATCTAGTGTTATGACAATATTATTAAATTTAATATTAATATTATAAAGTCGTATCCTTAAGGGCCAAAAGGATGTCTCAAAATAACAATCTAATAAAATAAAAATAAAGACAAACTATAATGAACCTAACTTTTGAGAAACCAGACTGGACCAGTCCCCCCAAGCAGCACCCGTTCTCGAGTATGACTCCCCACTTTGAGGGAGGGGAGCAAGCCACTACACAGATCCGCCACAAGAAAATACATTTTAGTGACATGACCATAAATTCTGGTTTCTTGGTGACAGACTTGTATTCTAAGTTAAAACTAATAAATTGTTTGCACAAAAATGTATGTAGATGTGAAACTTTGAAATATACCTTATTTGTCATACCGAAAAAAATAATAATAATAAAATTGTTATGCGTGAACCTACATAGGACTTTTGTAAACTAAATTATACCAGACTATTAAAATACATAATTGCATTAGTAAAATTTACGTTATTTATTATTATCATTATCATAGAGCTTGGGGCTTTGAGGCCATGCAGTTAGTCGTTAATAATTTTAATAGGCTTTCTTTATGAGATTAGACTTAATAAATGTTTTAAAACTTTGCATGGGTAATTGATCAATTCCCTCTGGTAACTTATTATAATTCTTTATTCATATTCTTTCTTTATTGCCTAGATAATATAAAGTTACAGACAATATAAAGAAATGTTTTTTTTTTTTTTTTTTTTTATTTATTTATCAAATTACAGAGTTTTAAATACTTATCTAACTTAATGCACTACTTAAACCACTAAGGTTTGTATGTAGCACAAAATTAGTCTAGTGTATTATGTAGGTGGGTCGATAAAAACAATATGTATAAGCATGAAGTCAGTTGCTGGCTAAAAGGCAAAATACAGTTTGTGTACGACTATGGAAGTAATGATATAAAGTGTGATTTTAATTTGTGATTGATATTTTTGGGATGGATTAATGATTTGAGTTCCGGACAGAGACCGTTAAGAAGACGAGGAATTAGATAGCTAATTCGACGTTTCCCGTAAAAGTTATTTGCTCCTAAAGTCATCAGCTTTTTTTTCGTGCAGCTTCTGGTGCCGATTTTATGTGATAACGGTTTTTGGACGGATAAATTGAAGAATTGTTCTTTTAGTAGTGTGTATTCTACTTTGGTGTGTACTGGTAGTGTTTTACAGTATTTGAACAGTTTGAGCTTATCATTGGAGTACTGGAGTCTGATTTTTGGAGGTACTATATTTTTTAGAATTTTAATTTGTAGACGTAGTATGCAGTCTAGGGAAGTTTTATGCGTGAGTCCGTAGCTACTGAGCCCATAGGAGATTACGGAGTCTGCCAAAGCATTGTACAGCATTAACCTGATGTTAAAGGGCATGCGATTTTTTATTATGTGCATGTTAGCCAGAAAAGCTCGAAGCTTTGTACACACCCGTTCTATATGACTATTCCAGTTAAACTTGTGATCTATTACCAGACCTAGGTAGACGTGCGAGTTGACGAGTTCTATATTGGGGCAGTGGCAAGATTTTGTAATATTTTGGTCATGCATACAAGTATGACTGTGTGATATGAGAGGTGTTTCGAGATTGCTTTTCATGTATGGTGATTTAATGAGTATGAGTTTTGTTTTATTGCTGTTTAAAACTAAGCCCGAGTCATGACACCATTGCTTGAGCTTGTCGAAGTCAGCTTGAAGCATACACATCGCGGAGTTAACATCGTCACTGGCAATAATAAAGCATGTGTCATCAGCAAACTGATAAGCTGTGCAGGAGTCAAGGCATGTGCACATATCATTCACATAGGTGAGAAAATGCAAGGGCCCGAGCACCGAGCCCTGGGCGGTTCCTACTGCGGCTGGCCTTTGGTCACTGAGGCTATCATCTATCTTGACACAAGAGGATCTGTTACGGAGATAGCTTTCACACCAGCGTAGTAAGGGTCCCCTGATGCCATTTGCGTCCAACTTACCAATTAGCTTTTTGTGATCAAGAGTATCAAATGCTCTGGAAAAGTCTATAAACAGGGCCAGGACTTGTTTTTTGTTATTTAGGTATGTATTAATATCATCCGTGAATTTGGAAAGTAACATAGTTGTATTTTTTTTGGGCTGAAAGCCAAATTGGCTTTTAGATATAATATTATTTTTTTGGTAGAACGAGTGGATTTGATCACAAACAAATTTTTCTATTATTTTGTCTATTGATGACAGCAATGTGATAGGCCGATAGTCTGAAGCATTTTCGCGCTTTCCCTTTTTAAAAACTGGTCGTATGCATCCTATCTTGAGCCCATCAGGATATTGCCCTGTTTTAATAGCGGTGTTAATAAGATTACATATAGCTGAGGCAATATTATTAGTAACTTTTTTTATGTCAATAACCCTGACTCCGTCAAGTCCCGGGGCTTTGTGATCATTCAATTGTTTGATAACCTTCGATATTTTGTCTGGTGTAGCTTTTTGGTAATATATACTTACACTAGACGTCCTATTGCGCTGTGCATCGCTTAGATTTATATTGCAGTTGGGTAGTATGTTCTGCACAGATTCATCAAAGGTATCAGCAAAAATGTTGGCTATCTCTTTAGAAGTAATATTTTGCGAGCTAAATGCGTTAAGAATGGCTTGGTCAATGGGGTTTGAAGTTCTACCACACATACTATTAAGAATTTGCCACATTTTCCTAGAATTTGAGAAATTATTTTCTATTTGTTTTTTATAGTATGTATTTCTACTGTGTTCTATAACTTTATGTGTTTTATTTCGTATTGTGTTGTAAGCTAATCTTTTTTCTACATTACTAGTATCTTTTTTCCATATATTAAATGCTAAATCTCGTTTTTCACACAATGTTATAATGTTACTAGTGATCCAAGGTTCACAAAACCGTTTTTTTGGTAAATTATGTGTTATTGTTTTAGCCACGTTTAACGCTCTGGTGAAGTTTGTTATTAGAAATTTGTAAATATCGTCCGGATCTTTCATATCATCAGTGGAATCCCAGTTTATTTTGTGTAACTCGTTCAACATAATATCACCTCGGTGCATAGTCGATTTTTGTTTGTTTCTACGAGCAGCCTGTATGTGACTCGATGAGCCAGCAACCGGTCTTGCGCACGCGGCGATGGTCACTACGCGATGGTCCGCCAGTACTGTATCAATAGCGGCCGAGTATTGGTCTAATGTGGGGAGGCGGGCAAAAATATGATCAATGCACGACTTGGATACTTTGTTTTTTCTCATTTCTATGCGTGTATAGTCAGAGACTCCACACATCAAACCGAACCCGGACAACATGTCTAGATAATAATCCCTATGCTTTGATATGGTCTTTAGATCTATATTTGTATCGCCTATGATCAGAATACAATCATCTTTACAATCGCTCATAATCAAGTGTTCAAGTTCCGTGATAAATAATTGTTTACTGAGTGATGGTGGTCTGTATATCGCACATACAGAGATAGCACAGTACGGGGTTTTTAGCATAGATGTAATAAGCAAAGGCGAGCTTATCTCTAAAAAGAGATTTCTTCCAGCAAATTTAGGCAAGACAGGAGAGTTAATTATACAGGAAAGTCCTAGTATCCTTATAAAAGCGTATACAGTTCCCCATAAATGAACCATTAACCTTCTGCAACCGAAATCTAGGTACATTCAGTTTATTTTTATTTCTTGTGTTGAAATTATGTACATCGCAATTTTTTACAAAGGTTTTAATATTTTTGCGAACCTACAATAAGTTTTTAAATAAGTATTGACAAGCCACTGTTAGAATATTGCTCTCCTTAAATCGTACGTTGCTGATGACACATCTAATACATAATGATACATAATAATCTATAATATAATGACACGTCGTCTAGAATTTCTTCTTGTCTTTTCACCATGAAAATAATTTCAAGGTGAAAAGACAAGAAGAAATTCTAGACGACGCAAATAGTACACTCTCTCATGTGTTAAGTTGGTTCAATGTAAACAACCCGTTATTAAACTCAAAGAAGACTAAATGTATCAAATTTTGTTTGCCTAATGTACGACAGGTTGAAAGCAGTGTTAGAATAGGATCTGAAAGATTGGACCTCGTTGAAGACACAATCTTTCTCGGAATCACTATAGATTCGAAACTTCAATGGGGTCCTCACATAACTAATCTCGCACGAAGAATTAGCTCAGCCGCTTTTGCGGTCAGACAAATCAGATATCTTACAGATGTTGAAACTGCCAAATTGGTTTTTTAATAAATTAATATACTTACGGTTACTTGTCAATATATATACGAGAATATCATGCATGTAAGAAAAAACATAGCTTTATTTAAAATTGTAGGTGATAGCCATACAATTAAGACTAGAAATAGAAATAGGTAAGCACTATCATTATTTAGACTAAGTAAAGTAGGCACATCATTCATGGGGCACTGTATTCGCTTCTACAATAAAATACCACAGGAATCATTGATCCTTCCTGAAAAGAGGTTCAAAAACTATGTTAAAAATGAGCTGATAAGAAAGTCCTATTATAGTGTTAAGGAATACTTAGATGACAAAACTGCATGGTCCATACCATCTCAGCACACAGAAATTCGACGAGGGGCGATGAATCAAGTCTATCACTCGCCGGCGAATTTCCTTAGACCGAAACCAGTACCTGTTGTAAAGTCACTTTAAAAAAAAAAAGGTATGGGGGAGTTTCTTGCCGTTTCTTCTTAACCCCGAAGCCCACCTTCCGAAACGGTGAAGTCTTTTTTTTTATATAAAAAAATAATAATAATGACTTGTATTTATAAGTAAGTATAATTTTGACGTTGAATAAGATAATTTATTTATTTATATTCAATAAAAAAATACTCTGACTCTGACTCTGTTCCCGGAGAGAATCGCGGGATTTCATACAATATATGGAACGAATCGCTCTCTTCTGTAGCACAAATACTGATTGTACATCTGCGGCTTTACCCCACAACAGAATGCCATATGGCATAATGCTGTGAAAGTAACTAAAATATACTAATCTTGCAATGGCTTCATCAGCAAACGTTCTCATCTTTTATACAGCAAAAGCTGCAGAGCTTAATCTTTTAGCTACAGACGATGTATGAGGACAAATAATTTTCTCGCTACCCAATGTCAGAAGGGATCCCCTTCTGACATTGGGTAGCGAGAATTTCACACACTTAGTTATTTTAGAATTTAACACTAAATTATTGGTAGTAAACCTATTAAGAACTAACGTGATTGCTTTATTAACATCGTCAAAATTGTTCTGGGTTCTGTCAATCTTAAAAATAAGTGATGTATCATCAGCAAACAAAACAATATCAGATAAGTTTTTTTACAAAAAGGCAAGATCGTTATTATATACCAAAACAAAAACTGGTCTAATATTGAACCTTGAGGGACACCCATTGAGATGAGAGATCCAGATGACCTCTGTCCATTCACATCAACTTTCTGTCTATTACTAAGATAAGAGAAGACAAGTTCGAGAGCTTTCCCCTGAACTCCGTGATGCTGTAATTTACAAATTAATGTGTATAATTCAACGCCTCAACCGAACGGGCGTGGAATCTTGAGGGGTGGTTTTCACCAGCACAGGGAGTATCACACGTGGTACTGACCTTGACGCCTTGGGCCGGAACTCAAAAGCTCAATTCGAGGCAGGAATGCGGGATAAGGAGCACAATGGGTGGGTGGAGAGGAGTCGAATCTTACTCTCGTCGTAGCCCGATGCTGTCGCCGTCGGGTTGCTTGCCGACACAAAGCGTCGCTGTCCGAATGCGACGAATTAATCCCCGAATCACATTAACCTTCCACGACACGAAGCACTCACTCCGATGACGTGAATGTACTTATTCCCGACGATTATTATAATCAACACTCCGACCAGGCCCGACACCTGTGTTAGACAATTATTACACTAAAATACAGCCAAAGCCCGAACGCCATGTGCTGACATTTTCTCTCACGACAAGAAAGTAACCTCTAACTCGTCATCTCGTTTCTATACAAGTGACAGCTGCTAGTTCCGTTTCCGCTAGTGATGTCCCGATCACTCGCGGTCGATCCGCGCAACGAAAACCGGTGCGTTCCGAAGCATAAATATTAAACATAATGTATCGTGACTAACGCAATGAAATGCTTTGGAAATGTCAAAGAAGACACCAATTGCATCCTGTTACTTCTCCCAAGCATCAAAGATTTGCTCAAAGAACCTTATCCCTGCATCTGTAGTAGAACGCCCTTTAGTGAAGACGTATTGCTCACTATGGAACAGTCTGTTTATATTAAAATGGGTCGTCAACTGGCTTAACTTCTTGATTACCACCGGCGTTAGCTAACACCACTTTTCCGTGATAGGTTTTAAATTTTATTATCATGGCATAAGGATCAAAATCGCGACCCGTCTCGGTTTTTGACAGTTTAAGACATTTTTTTCAAATATTTTACTTAGTAGCGAAGTATTGATATTGGTCTGATATGTAGTTAGTCGGATTACTTTTATTGCCGGACTTATATAAAGGAATCAATTTACTATTTTTCATAACGTCAAGAAAAACACCTTCATCAACACACTTATTAAAAACTAGCTTTTGCCCGCGGCTTCGCTCGCGTTAACAAGTATAGATTTTGCGGCTTTACTTTTGTTTAGCGTGTGTAAAAAATTAGGGCCTACAAAACTTCTTTGTACCCAATATTCTTAACTAATCTGTCATTAGGCGCTAAAACTATCAAACTATTGGGTGAACTTACTCGTGAGCAAGCAACATAAAACTGTCCATGAGAGAAGCAATGTTCTCTCAAGTCAATACCCGCAAATTTGAGAGTTTGCCCCTGAGACTTGTTTATTGTCATGGCAAAGCAGACTTTCAGGGGAAACTGTAATCGTTTAAATTCGAACGGGATATCATTAGGTATTAATGGGATTCGTGGTATAAATACAGTTTCCCCTTTCGCACACCCAGTTAATAAATAGGGCGCACTGTAAGTTTCCGGAACTGGCCACTTACATAAACAATATTTAAAAATTTATTGCAACATTTGAAAATAGAACTCTTTGGCTGTAGAATGCAGTTTGTATCATCTGACTGCCTTTTGTTTTTACCTTGTGGCGCCATTTAAAAAATTGTGTGTCTGCATCAACATGGATTTAACTCGGGAAAATTTTCGTAGTATGATTTTCTACGATTTTAAGTGTAATTTGACAGCTCAACAGAGCATCGCTCGGCTTTAAACAGCTTTTGGCAATGAAGCACCATGCAAGACAACTGTTTATAGCTGGTTTGCAGAATTCAAGCGTGGTCGTATCAATCTCAGTGACGAATCTCGCGATGGTCGGCCGTCCACCGCTGTGACCAACAAAAACATCGATGCTGTGTGCCGTATGATTGAAACAGACAGGCATGTGACCTACCATGAAATTCGCGCATCCTTAGAAATAGGCATGAGTCAAATACAATTAATCCTACACAAACATTTGGGTGTGAGAAAGCTGTGCTCGCGGTGGATCCCACACAACTTGACCGAGGCTCAAAAAACGGACCGCGTCACTTGGTGCAGTGCCATGCTTACCAGATTCAACGAAGGTGCGTCAAATTTGGTGTGGGACATAGTAACAGGTGACGAAACATGGATTTATTGCTACGATCCCAAAACAAAGCAGCAATCGAGCGTATGGGTCTTTCAAGATGAGCCGAAACCAACCAAAGTGGCGCGCGTGAAAAGTGCATCTAAGCGGATGGATGCTTCTTTTTTTAATAAAACTGGACACGTGGCTACTGTTGCTTTAGAGAATCGTCGTACAGTGAATAGTGACTGGTACACGACCATTTGTTTGCCGGAAGTTATTGACGAACTCCGTAAAAATAACCGTAAACGCCGTATCATCCTGCACCACGACAATGCTAGTTCTCACACGGCCAGACAGACAAACGACTTTTTGAAGGCGAAAAATGTAGAACTCATGAGTCATCCTGCATACAGTCCCGACCTGGCACCTTGTGACTTTTTTCTGTTCCCAAAAATTAAGAACCAATTACGCGGTCAACGATTTTCATCACCAGAAGAGGCTGTCGAGGAGTATGAAAAACACGTTTCAGAAGTCACTACAGAGGAGTGGCACAAAAGTTTTCAAAACTGGTTTCATCGAATGAAAAAGTGCATAGACGCCAAGGGAGATTATTTTGAAAAACAATAAATTAATTTTGTACCTTTAATAGTATTTTTTCATATTCATTCCGGAAACTTATAGTGCGCCCCACGTATAGTGGCTTCCACTATATTGCGATGTAACGCTTTGACTTGCAGTCTCGTACCGTTACAAAGTTTTGGTGGTTTTAAATTTCGCAACAACATAATTGGAGTGTCCACACGCAGAATAAGCTTATGATAAGGCAAACCTGGCGGTTTCAATGAATTTAAAAATTCTACAGAGTAATTAGTAGCATCATCTGTATTAACCACACTATCAATCGAAGTATAGACCTTTTCTTCGCCCTCAAACGACATGAGCAGGATATCGTTGATAGTTGCTGCTTGATCATTCTTTGGAGCCAATATGGCACGCTCACATAACCATTCAATTGGCTTGTCATTTATATGAACAATGTCTGGATAAACTTTAGACAGCAATTCTAAACCGTAGTAACAACTGTGCACAATTCTTCCGGGATGGTTATCATTCCATCAAACGATGGAAAATCACCATTACCGATTTTAAGAAGGAGATCTGAAAATCTACCAGCAGACTCATTCCCGCCCAAATGTGCTCTCATATTTTTAGAGAGCTTAAGAATATTAACCTGGAGCCACAAATTAGATTTCTTAATGCACGACTTTACTTCGTCAGCTCTGGTTCCTTTTGGCACCACTGGTAGAGTCTGCCGAAAGTCTCCGGCCAGCAAAACTGTTACGCCACCCATTAATTTTTTATTACCCCTTATATCCCTTAGTGATCTGTTTAAGGCTTCAATACCACCTTTATGAGCCATCGTTACTTCGTCCCACACGATTATTTTTGTACTCTTTAAAACTTCAGCAAAATTACTTTGTTTGGAGATGTTGCAAATGGGAGTCTCGGCAGTGAATAAATTGAGTGGTAACTTAAAAGTAGCATGAGCAGTTTGACCACCTTCGAGTAATGTAGCGGCTATGCCGGACGACGCCACAGCCAGGGCAATGCCGTGGGTACTTCTTACTTTCGCCAAAAGTAAATTAATAAGGAAGGTTTTACCAGTTCCACCTGGAGCGTCTAAGAAGAATATTCGACCGTCATTTGCATCTACACTTGTGATAATTTTATTGTAAACTTCCTGTTGCTCATCATTCAAGGATGCTTCATTTTTTTTATTGCGTCTTCTAAGGCCACTGTATCGTAACTGGTCTCCTTCACGTACTCTCTATTTTCAAAATGTATTGATGTTATTGGCTGAGGTAATCCATACTCTTTAAGAGAACGGCCACCTAATGATAATACGGCATCCTCTAATACCGACAGGCATTTGTTAAATATCAGGTCCGATGAGTGCTCTACATCCACGTCACCTTGCCTTTCCAGTTGTTTTTTAAAGTCTTCAGAAAGGTATTCTTTGTATTTTTCCCAAAGACATAAGGGGTCGGAAACCTGGCAGAACAATAAAATGATAGCAAAAAGCTCTCGAATCATATGCGGTGTTTGACAAAGTGCTGCCTCTTCAAGAGCTGAATCCAAATGCCGATCATCTTTGAGTAGACCTAGAGCCTTACACGTGGATTGGAAAGTGGGATGTAAGTGACCATCTACAGTTTTCAACACTTCAAATGAAATTGGGCCTCTAATCTCATGTAGAAGCATTCGAAGGTGGTAGCATTCTGTATTGTTTGGATGAACAGTATAAACCCTACCTAGAACGTGTTCTTTTTTGACCCCTGACCATCCTTCAACATTCACTCCTCTCTTCCTTCTCCGAAACGATCGCTTGTTCCAAACGTAATACGCAGGGACTTCCGAGTATAGCAATGTTTTTGCAAAGTCATCCACGTTACACAGATCGAAAAAGGAGAGGAGTTTAGTTGTAGGAGGACGACTCAATTTGTCGCACAAGTTCTGTCCATTAAAATAAATTCTCTGTCCATTTTCTAAATGGACAGCAAGGTGCACTACAGGGGGAATACGCTCATGTATTGGGAATTTAAGGATTCGCCAAACTGCTTCAGCTGAACTTATATATCGACCACTTGCGTAGGTTGTAACTTCATCCTTCCCATCCTCCCCGTTCTCTAAAGTAAACGTAGCCTGATCTGACCCTTTATTAACATATTTGCAGACGTATTTGATTGACTTCACTGAATGGCAATACTCTACGTTCACGTGAGCGTTACATGTTCTTAATAGCACTGGATTATAAGGAACCACCCAACGATTATCTATTGTAACACCCTTGATATGGACAGAGAATCCACCGTCATCCAGAGAACGTCTCCTGTACTGCGGATAACCATCATCACCGGTTTGAGTTTCCTTAATAAGAGACTTCGGATAACGTTTGCTGCACGAGTTATCTTTCATGCATGGAGAATTTCGGTTTAAACTTCCACAGGGGCCATGTATCATATTACTTTTAACAATTTCGTAAAGCTCAGGATCACGATCGGGGTTAGGTATTTCAGCACAAATAATATTATCAATTTGATCCGGACGGAGTAATGCGAAGTTGAAGCCATAAAAGTATATGAATATGCGGAAGACCTCGCTTTTGCCATTCCGTCGAATACATATAGCATCTCACTTCACCGAATATTTTCCCTTTTATCAACAAATCCATGACCTTTTTTACCTTTAATCGAAAGACACGCGAAATAATATCGTATCGATCATGAGATTTTTGTCCTGAAAGTAAGTAAGTGCTCATTTATGTCACTCCAGCGTGGATTACATGTAAAAGTAATAAAAAGGTCGGGACGACCGTAATGTCTAACATAGGTCATGGCGTCTTGCGTTTTTTCGTGCATGTATCTTTGTCCACCAGTAAAAGATGATGGAAGTACTACCATTTGTCCCAGTTGATTTGCTTCAGTATCTTGCCGTCCAATTGCATCTTTTAAATGAATATAATTATCTGCGCGCAATTTGGCTTGATTGTTTTTTATATAGTTTAGTCTTTCAGTTTCTATTTTTGCGTATTCATCGACCAAATATTGACTAAAAAGAGCGCGATATTTAACCAAAAAGTTGTCTTCTCCTTCTCTTATCATTATTCTGTATGAATAAAAACTTACAGCAGAGACTGTTTTTTTCAAGGGCAACTTAGTTGTGGGATCGTATTGTGGTATGTTGATTGAATAGCCATCATCCCCCCAGCAAAACATCAACGGGTACTGCAGCGCGTCATAAGCTCGATGTATCTCACTGATACGCTGAAGTGAGTTACTTCGGCTTTCGAGGATGATGTCTCTTCGGTCAAAATGCTGATCTACCAATACAACAGCCACTTCATTTGCCGTTGGTGCATTAAACCTGCCTCTGTGTTCTCTTTGTGGTTTTTTATCTGCATGTATTACGACCTTGAATGACTCTGAAGGCGATATTTTATCAATGGCTGTTTTTAGATCTTTTATGTATGGGTTCACCTCATGTAACAAGAGCTGCAATTGTTTGATTAAATTTGGTCTCAAATCAGGAAATTTAGAACATCGGATATTAGCTTCTCTATCATCTTCACCGACGAAATAAATTTGCAGAATCTGTGCATCCTGCCCAGGTTCCGGTAATATACTTCCAATTAAATGATAGACTTGTCCTTGAACTTTAAAAGTTGGTGAAAAACCGCCTTCTTTTATTTGTTTTCCACCAAAAGAAGTCATTTGAAAACAGGCATTATATTTTCAGATATTATCCATGAAGTGAACATGATTTGGGTGTAAATCATTAACCAGACTGTAAAGTGGTTCAGGCAGTTGTTTAAACGGCTCAAGTTGTACTTTACCGGCGCTACAACACATGCCAGGTTTCTCATCTTTCCACTTCAAGGCGTTACACCACTGACACTTGTACGTCATAGAACCTAAGACTACACTGCTGTCAGTTCCATAAGCAATATCTGGGTCATACGCCAAATCCGAAAGCAACTTGCTTCTCCATACACGCTGAATTGTATTTTTTCTATACCGTGACTGAATCACTCTATGCACATCGGTATTCCTGCGCTGATATAGTGCAGCAGATTGCCTGTGTTTTTCAGGGTGTGCAGCCTGGTAGGTGGCGACAGCTTGCCTTTGTACATCAGGATTTTTTTTCTTATATTCTGACACAGCTTTAAGGTGGGATTCAGGTAGAGTCTGTCCATATTTCTTTTGTGCCTTTTTTATTTGATTTTTTCGTGTGTAATTAGTAAACCTTGCCCTACGTTTGTTTTTCTTTTTTTCTATTAATGTCACAGACTCAGTTTGTTGGGACAATAAACTTCTTATCAAATTTTCATCATAATTTATTGAAGATACAATAGGTGAATGTTCATGCTCTAAAACAGGTACCTCCTGACAACCCTTATTAACTTGAAGTTGCGAAGGTCAATCAATATCAATTCCAAAATCATGTTCTTCTACAGCTACCTCCATACGACGCCGAGTAATTTTCTGTGCTGCTACGGGAAGACAGGCATCAAAATGCCCACTGGACAAATCTTGGCTGAATCGTAATAGCCTTACCGGATAGTCGTTAGATCCAGATTCCGTATATATGAGACCGTTTCTATAAACTTCAAACTTAAATGGGAATATTAATCCTGCTGCTAATAACTCACAAAATCCGCCATAAGTAGCATTTTTCATCATATCAGCAAAATATTCGTCAGGTGTTACGTAGTTATCACCATTCCTGTCGTGGGTCATAATTGAAAACTTGCTCCAGTCATTAACCACATATCTGACAATTTCTGAACGCACCTCCATCGCTCTATCTTGTGTTCCGTACATTAAATAAGAGAGAGCACGAAACAAACATGCCCCGTCACCAACAATAGGGACGACAGTACATTCTTCAACTTCTCCATTAACGTTCAGATTTTCTTTAGCCATTTTAAAGAACTCTAACCGACAAAACCTATACTCAAAACCAAACGAAAACAAAACGAATGCCAAATACAAAGCAGAGTCTATAACCAAAACTACTAAACCAAAACAAAGCAAATGCAATCCAAAATATGCCAAGAAAAGAACAGCCAAAATCGTCGTCAAATATAATCCGCTAGAAATATTTAGATATATAGTATGTACTATTAGATACGGCGGCCACTCATCATCGGGTATATGTAACTCAGTGAAAACAATATGATAGCGCGATTTAAAATACTAATAACGCCATCTATTGTCAACATTTAGAACTAAAAATTATTTTGTTCGTCTTAATTTATTCGTTCCATTAGGTACTGATAGGTTCAAACTAATACATTTACATCCTACATCATCACCTATTTTATCCCCTTAGGGGTGGAATTTATCAAAATTATTTCTTAGGGGATGCCTACGTCATAGTAGCTTTATGCATGCAAAGTCTCAGCCCGATCGGTTTAAAATTGACAAAGTTTCATACAAACTTTCATCCCCTATTTTATCCCCTTGGGGGTAGAATTGATCAAAATCCTTTCTTAACGGATGCCTACGTCATAACATCTACCTGCATGCCAAATTTCAGCCCGATCCGTCCAGTAGTTCGGGCTGTGCGTTGAAGTTTCATACAAACTTTCATCCCCTATTTTATCCCCTTGGGGGTAGAATTGATCAAAATCCTTTCTTGGCGGATGCCTACGTCATAACATCTACCTGCATGCCAAATTTCAGCCCGATCCGTCCAGTAGTTCGGGCTGTGCGTTGAAGTTTCATAAAAACTTTCATCCCCTATTTTATCCCCTTGGGGGTAGAATTGATCAAAATCCTTTCTTAGCGGATGCCTACGTCATAACATCTACCTGCATGCCAAATTTCAGCCCGATCCGTCCAGTAGTTTGGGCTGTGCGTTGATAGATCACTATGTCAGTCACCTTTGAGTTATATATATTTAGATTAGATTATAGCTAGGCATGGTGCAATTGAATTAATAAATATAATACAAGCAATTTTTTTTGTTGATATTCCCCTAAGATCCTCGGTGTTTTTAATATTAAGCAATTTAAATGTCTTAACAAACGTGTGTAATTAATATGTCTGAATTTAAATAAATCATCATACTTATCAACCTAAATAATAGTATGTAAGCAGCCTCCACCGTAGATGAATCTAAGGACTGGCTAGTAACGATTGGTATTTTGTTAAAAAAATCTTCAAATGCGGATTGGCCTCTTCGCGATCTTAAGAAATTAATTTGAATTCCTGCTTATATAAATACCAGTTGCAGCCCAGTCATCAAATCTCGCCTTGATGCACTACATATTTTTAATTTAAATACATCATTAAACTTTTTCTCAATCATTTTGAACAAGGAATTGTCATCTGGACTCTCAACAAACGGTAAGTGATTGATTATCAATTCTTTCTGAAAACTGTCCCATACGGTTGGTAGTAATGGGTCTGTTAGTAAACTTCTGAGAGTTTTTTTTCAGTTAACATGGGAACATAACGCTTTGTCCACAATGATCCGAGCTAAGTTTGTCACCGCACGCTTAGAATAATAGTGACCTAATCCGAAATTTTGATGAATTGAGTTACAATACAACACCGACCTAAAAAAGCATGCTCTACAAGATAGGCATGAGAAAACACCCGTTTCCCTAATGGAAAAAGGTTCAATTTCGTTTGGGTCTTTAACATTCCCCTGCCTCCCGCGCCCGTTGTAGCCATACAACGACTCATTCAGTATTGCGCCGACGCTCGTGTATTATGGACGTGAACGACGAAGACCTATTCATATTTGCGTCGTTGTTTCACTCAAATAAGGTAAGATTAAATCAATATTATTAGAACAACAACGACCGAACTAAGAATTCGGTCTATGTTTCACTATTTTTTTTCCTTTTTGTTTGACGTATTTATTGATTGAGCCTTTATCCTACCAAACGGTGCTGCTGCACAGTGACCCTATTCGAGTTGAGTCTATGTAGTTTTAAAAATCGTCCAAATTGATCCAACTATAATAGAAAAGGTCTATCTCTTAATAGATTGTGGTGTGATTCTTACGGCAAATTATTTTTTAAGTCTATATTTTATAAAATTTATGGTACTTAACGTGTGATTATCTCTTATTGAGTCTCTTTAACACAAATTAGCAAGTTAAGTTAGTAGTGACTTAAATAATAAATTGTTTGTTATGGGCTCTACTCACGATGCAACCTGGCTTGCAATCTGTCGCTGCAACTTGTTGCCTTACAACAGATTGCAGGTAGATTGCATCGTGAGTCTAGGCAGGTTGCAGGTTTCATGCAATCGATTGCATCGTGAGTAGGCATGTTGCAGGTTCCATGCAATCGATTGCATCATGAGTAGGTATGTTGCAGGTTGCATGCAACAAGTTGCAAGACGGATTGCACCGTGAGTAGAGCCCTTTAATTTTGTAGTAAGTATTAAAGACCTCGGTACCTAACGTACTTTGTGTTTTGTTGCAGACCTCAAAATGGATAATAGGCGCATGGCTAAAATCTTCTCAAACATAAATTTAAAAGTACCAAAAGTACCCGTAAATCGTCAAAGGAGTACTCGCCGGCGTCTTTGTTTTAACTCTGATGAAGCTAACGATATTGTCCAGCCACACGATGCCGCCGCCTCTGCTCACCACAACTCACCACCAGCCGCCGTCATGCAGGATCCACCTCTTGATGCCGCCGCCTCTGCTCACCACAACTCACCACCAGCCGCCGTTATGCAGGATCTACCTCTTGATGCCGCCGCCTCTGCTCACCACAACTCACCACCAGCCGCCGTCATGCAGGATCTACCTCTTGATGCCGCCGCCTCTGCTCACCACAACTCACCACCAGCCGCCGTCATGCAGGATCCGCCTCTTGATGCCGCCGCCTCTGCTCACCACAACTCACCACCAGCCGCCGTCATGCAGGATCTGCCTCTTGATGCCGCCGCCTCTGCTCACCACAACTCACCACCAGCCGCCGTCATGCAGGATCTGCCTCTTGATGCCGCCGCCTCTGCTCACCACAACTCACCACCAGCCGCCGTCATGCAGGATCTGCCTCTTGATGCCGCCGCCTCTGCTCACCACAACTCACCACCAGCCGCCGTCATGCAGGATCTGCCTCTTGATGCCGCCGCCTCTGCTCACCACAACTCACCACCAGCCGCCGTCATGCAGGATCTGCTACTCGTTGATACTAAATTATCTCACAACCCCAAAAGGGCATGTCAAGCTAAAAATATTCCAATAGTAACCCCAATAAATTCTGACGAGAGTGATGCAGACATAAGCGATGACGACCCCACTTATCGTAAGGATAATGGAACCAATCAAAAGATACCGAGGCTCTTGCAAGCACACCGCAGAAGCAGCAACAGTTCATCCTCCGGCAGCTCATCCTCCAGCAGCTCATCCTCCAGCAGTTCATCCTCTTGTAGTTCACCCTCTAGAAGTTCTTCCGATAAAGGAGCTTCTTCACCAAAGGTCACTACTTTAGGAGAGCGCCCTGCTTCACAAAATCCCACTACTTCAGGAGAGCGCCCCGCTTCACCAAAGCCCACTACTTCAGGAGAGCGCCCTGCTTCACCAAAGCCCACTACTTCAGGAGAGTGCCCTGCTTCACCACAGCGAAAGCGAAAGCGGAAGCGAAATCCTGAGGCATGGAAGATTAACAGTGCCAAACGGAAAAGAAACAGCGGCCAATCCTATGTGTCTGTAAAAACCAATAAAGAGGTTCCAGCGCGGTCTGTGAAAGCGCCGTGTAAATGTCGTCTAAAGTGTGCTTCAAAAATATCTGTAAATGAAAGAGAAACTCTATTTAAAAAGTATTGGGGATTAGAAGATATTGAATTACAAAGAGCATTTCTCAGGAGTTGTATGGTGGAAGTAAAGCCTAAATATAAATATACGACAGCTGAAAACCCTAGAAAACCTAATACTGCATATTATTTGATGAAGCAAAGGGTTTGCAAGACTTATGTGATTGCCACATTCGACATATCAGACCGGGTACTCCGTACTGTAAAGAACAAAAATGACGAAACCAACATTTTAGATACAGACAAGAGAGGAAAACATGACAACCACAATAAATTAGACCCAAATCTGGTCAGAGACATTAATAATTATATTGCGGCAATTCCAAGAATTGAGTCCCATTACACCAGGGGAACGTCTTCTTGTGAATACATTTCAGCAGACAAAACGATCGCAGATATACATAGAGACTTCGAGGTGTCGCAAAAAGCTCTTGGTCGTCCGGCGGGAAAGTTCTGTAACTTCTATGACATTTATAAGCAGACAGGACTTAAAAACCATCCGCCTAGAAAAGATCTTTGTGATAAATGCAGGGACTACAAACTCACGCAAAGAGAGGATCTGAAGGCGAGTTATGAAGACCATATACAAGAGAAGAACCTGTCCAGAGAAGAAAAACGACAGGATAGATATGCCATAAATGAAACCAATGTAACGGCTGCATATGACTTGGAGGCGATTTTACAGGCGCCAAGAGGACGAGATAGCAGTTTTTATTACAAAACTAAAATGAATTGCTACAATTTTTCAGTCGCAGAGTTAGCAGTAAAGTCCAAAACTGAAGAAGAAAGTCTAAAAGCATACTCAAAAGTACATTGCTATTTTTGGGATGAAACGCAGGGTCAGAAAGGTTCGGTAGAAATAGGAACCTGTGTCTATACTTTCCTAAAAACAATTAACGCAAGAAGTAGTAGTCCAGTTAACGTTACCTTTTATTCCGACAATTGTTGTGGACAAAATAAGAACAAGTTTATAACGACTATGTATATGTACGCCTTGACCCAACTAGAAAACATAAAGACTATCACACATAAGTATTTAATCAAAGGCCATACCCAAAATGAAAACGATAACGCCCATAGCCTAATTGAGAAACAAATACAAAGGCGTTTAAGAGCAGAAAATATATATACTCCAGTGGAATACATATCCCTCATCAAAGGTGCCAAGAAAACCGGAAAGAAGTTTGAAGTGCAGGCACTCACGTTTGAGGACTTTCTGGACATCAAGAGCTTACAAACGGAATGGGGCCTCAACTACAGCAAAGACATGGATAGAAACGCAATCGTATGGAACGATATGAGAATTCTGAATTTTCAGAGAGATTCGCCATTTGTATTCTATTTCAAAACGGCTTACAAAGAGATGGAGTATCGTAAGGTGAACGTGAGGGCAGGTTTACGAAAAGCATTGCCTGCGGTCGAAGATATTGTTCTTAAGAGGGCCTACAACAAACGATTCGAACTCGATGCTAACAAGAAAAAGGATATCGCGAGCTTTATATCAAGCAAGGTTATACCGCCTTACTTTGCTAATTTTTATAATGACATAGTTTGAATCCGGCCAAATTGATTTGATTTTGTGATTTTATTTAGTTTATGTGATTAACTGATTACCTAGCTTAATTCCTATTCTTACCCGTAAAGATGAGGTGTCTAATATGAGTAATACATAATTATACTAAAAATACAATGATAAGCATTGTTGAAGCCAAAATGTGATAAACATGTGCCTAAAGTTTCTCTAGTTTTATAGTATCATTAAGAAAAATAATGTGTTTATTAGCAGTCCTCATAAGTGTAGTTTTAAATAAACAGGTGCCATATTATGATAACTGATTACTTTTGTGCATTTATAGTACTTACTAAGCATAGCCAATAAGACTGATTGTTGTAATATTGATCTCATATTGTGTCAGCCTTATTATATTTTGTATTTTACGGTTTAAATGTGTACGTTTTGTTGTTTATTGCTACTATAAGTTAGCTTTACTTAAAATTAGAATTTTGTATCTACGATTTAGATATTTTCTCCAAGACTGATGTCCAAGACTGATTGTTGTAATTTTTATTTGATGTTTTTGTTCTTGATGTCTAATTAATGAGTTTTCATATTTTTCAGTGTTTTATTTCTCTTTATTCATTTTCAAAGTCACTAGTTCAATTGCACATTTTAGCTTAACACAGACTTATTTGTTAGTTATGTCGACCAACTTATCCCACATTTGGTAAAACAGTGACCAATTACGTAATAAGTTGGAAATAGGTAAATATTCTTCCGAATAACAAAGACTTATTCATAGTTACAACCCCTAGTGCTTGTTTATTTTTGTGAAATATGGACTCAACTCTGAAGGGTTGAGTTTATGTGCATTTCATGGGTATTTCTTCTAACTGTTGGTTATTTAACTGCATTATTCCTTAAAGTTTAGATTCTCAGGAGCACGCTGGTAGTTTTACTTTTCAGTTACGTGTCTTAGTTGATGCGCTACAGTCAATTGAAAAAACTTAAGATTTTTGCGAAACGTTTTTCGTCGATTCCCAACATTCAGTTTTTTTGAGATAGGTCACTATTAATCTAACCGTGCGACATATAGCCATGCTTTGAGGTTCACAACTGATAAAACATTGTCTAAGCGGTTGCAGATGAGGTTGTGGTTTTTGTTAGATGATTAAAAATATTTTATAGATCAAAGCATAGAAACAAATTTAGTAATTTATCAATTAGCGGACACTTATCCAGTATATTAACATTAAAATCGCAACAAACAACTCTTTTCTCTCTTTTAATTGGAAGTTATTCCCAACGTAAATTAATGACCCGCCATGGATAGCTTTATTCCTATTAAAATAACTAGCAATGTTGTTATTCCTAATATATGGTAACAAAGTATTTTTTCTGAACTAATGTTATGTAACACATAATATCAACTTTACTAAACTCGAAACACAATTCTAATTCTAGTGCTTTGCTGGGAAGACCCTGTATATTCTGATGGTAAATATGAAGGTAACCAGGCCTTTCCATTGTCTTCGCAATCAATTCAAATCAACAAATTTTACAACTGTGTCGCATATATTATACGCTAACAAGCTTCTTGTTTTTTTGTTTTGTTAGACAGGTACATAGTATCCCGAGTCAAAGTAAAGTTATGAATAAAATTATTCTTGTCGAAACATAATATAGCATCACTATGATGACACGTTATATTGTATAGGTGCATGTTCATTCTATGTACACTTTTATTTTGTTTCTTCGATAATTTAGAACAATAAGGAAAATTACATATATGAATTGAGCAGCACGTATACCGGTATCTAATGCACTCCGACTAATGTTCGAGAACAATGGTGGTATGTTCATCAAAATTCCCTACAGATATCTTTTATATAATTTCCTCAAAGGTACTATTAGGACAATAACTATTTGTTACTTGTTGCTTAATGCCATAGTGGAAAAGCCTACCAAAATCCACACCTAATTTATCTGAATAAACTACAGTTCTTTTGTTTGCTAATGTTTTTCTTTGAGCACTTATGTACATGAGTGCAGGTGAGTGGCGGGACACTCGTGTGAGAGTGCGGTGCAATGCACGTGCCAGCGGGTGGCACGGGTTTCGCGGCAGTGAGCGGCGCAACGTGCATAACGGCGATCGGCGCGGCCCTCGCGGCAACGTGCAGCATGACACACGACTCAGCAGGCAGCGCGACACGCGCGACACCGAGTGGCGCGGCGGTCGCGCTGATGAGCTGCGAAGTGCCTCCATGACGACGACGGTGACGCTGTTTCTTGGTCGTGACCCATTAAATGTGGGCTGGTGCTCCTTGCTGGTCTCATCCTCCTCGTCCTAAATTAGAAAGCCTATCAATTCCGCGATCTGGCATTGTAGCTGTAGTAACTCAGACGACACGGCTCTGAGTTTAACTAACTCACTCTATTCTTTGGCATAACATTGGATTGCGTTTTCCAGCAACTTAGCAACGTTTCATTATATGAAAATGTTTTTGGTGGGATTGCCTACACTATATTTTTTCCAGAAATGTACATTTCCGGCGAAGGTCTTAACCTCTTGAATACCATCGGCGTTAGATAACACCACTTTTCCGTTATAGGTTTTAAATTTTATTATCATGGCATTAGGTTCAAAATCGCGACCCGTCACAACTACCCTCGGTTTTTAGAGGTTAATCATAACATATACTTCAACTATATCTGGCTTTGCATAAGGGCCTAAGTAGGATACATAGTTTTATAGTTTTGAGTCAATGAATATAAAGAATGTAGTGTTATGTTATACTACTTACATGCTATTCTTGCTTCCTATCCCTTGGCTCCAGCTCCACCATCAGTTCGATACACTCAACACCTTATCACAAAACTAGAGCTTTTGAAGAGAGTTTTCGCTATCAGGCAACTAAATGCTGGAACAATCTCCCTCCTCCACTTCGTATTCCTACTATTAGCTCTACACGTTTTAAGAAAATGTACAGTCATTTTACTAGATAAGCAAATGTTGCTCTATATCTGTATATCTAAATAGTGAAGGCTTCCTGCGGGTGATATTTCTTAGGTCTATATAATATTATTTCTAATTTTATAATTGTATTTTATTTATAATTATGCTGATATAGAGGTATTTTATTTATATATATTGTTATTATTTTAAATATTTCTTTAAATCTTTATCATTATTATTTTAATTGTGTGTTGTCTAGTGTTGAAGAAAGTATTTTGAAAAGTCGGTGATCGATATGTATGTATGCTGTCCATATTTTGGGCTGTTTCTGTTTTATGTAAATTTAGATTTAATTTAATTTAAATGTCACAATCATGGTGCTTTTGCATTCCCGGGATCTGTCGAGCAAAAAAGTACGGCTGAAAATCAGTGTTTGCTTCCTTGGGAGTAAACTTATTGCTGACTTCGTACCTTTGTCAAAGTGTTGTACACAATACACAATAACTTTTTTTATTCATAGCTCACGCTTATATAAGTTATAAGTTTAGTTTAATAAGCATTTTTTTATTAATAAGGTCTAAGTTTCTTACTTTTAATTGCAGTGCTTGTTTTTTTTGTTAACATTTATTGTGTACTTTTGAAATAAATGTTTTTCGCTCTCTCTCTCTCTCATTCAAACATTTTTGCTTTGCCTAGTTTAAATCCTTATAGCAATCCAAACAAGCATCTGATATCATCATCTCAGTTTCTGGGTATAAAGCGATGAACGGAAAAAGCATCTACTTTATAGACTACATTTTTTTTATAACCAAACAAGGTCATACAAAACAAACACGCGTAGTACTACGTGACCCATATAATGTCGTTGAGTATCCCATAGGGAAAATAAACAAATAATTTGGATACTCCCTACTCGGCTTTTATTCCCGACACGTCACGCATAAGTATGGACACCCTATCCTGAGAGGGAAACATGACATTTGTCAAGAAGGGTGACCCTTCTGTTTTTTCTTGAATTGTTTTCCCTATTTGGACTTTAACCCTTTATAAGGCATAAGAGAAATAAGTTCTCATTGGTTTTAGAGTTTATTACCAAGCCATAAGGTTGAAAATATGGTGAACAGAGACTTACAAAGTGTAGAAAATACATGATATAATGCAACGAAAAAATCCCCAGGTCTTGGGCGTTTATTTTACTGTGACGTCGCTATTTCTGGTTCTCACGTCACAGGTTATCCTAGTGTGGGGCCAGAAGCAATGAATGTGCCTGTTTATTAATTTTATGTTTATGTTTTATATTCAAAAGCACTCCGTTGAAACAAAGCAGTTCTAGAGGCTGCACAACTAAACTAATTAACGAAACGAGTTTGTAAATAAAACCTATCGCACGCCGTCGGTTTTTCAAGCTGGGTGTTTAGTTCGTTAGTAAGTTTTGATGCGTACAGAATTCCACGGGTCATTTAACGAAATGAATACTTACAGTCCCTACGAGAATTACATTATCATGAGCTCTACCTATATGTTGATTCCAAATTACATTCCATTACACGAATTTCGCAAATAACCCCCACGCGCCCTAACTTGTTTCTTTTTCGTGCTCAACAATCGTAACGCGTAATCGCTTAGAAAATTGCATTCGCTCATTTACAAGTCCGGCCGAACGCCATACAATGAAAATTCAAGGATGCTCGGGTAAAGACCTTTCGTCTGGTCAGTCAGTTCATATTTCTAATACTCAGTCAACCGCAATCTGATGGATACTCGTAATTATTTGGCTTTACATAGTCGCGAATAGATTGTATTTGATTCATTTTTATTTACAAAACGAAGCTCCTAAATTTGCAACAAAATCTTCGTACAAACTACGATAGTAATTAAGCCCCTGATTACAATTAAACGAAGCCAATGAACATCCTATATAATGACAATAATTAGGGATTTCCGTTGCCTTTTAACGGTAATTATTCGTTTCTCGATAGAAGTGTGTTTAGTCAGATGGCAGTTCCGTAAGGCCAATCAGCACCAGTGGAATAAAACAAGAAGAAATAACCATTTGTCACTTACTTACTACATATTATGGGTATTACGACATTTGAAACAAAGTAACACTAAATTGTTGTTCTTAGAGGTAAGGTTCTATGGGGAAAGCTGAATAAAATTGTATCTCTAATCATCCCCTTAAGGAGCACACCTTTCCATTAAAAAAATGATAGATTGGGTGTTGGATGTTCGCTTGGGTGTTTGTAATTTCGCTGTTTGTGGTTCCCACGATACAGCGTTTCCTTCCTGTTAGGCCAGATGCAAAGTATAAACATTAGTATTATATAATCCGTGGTACATATGTAGACCTACGTAGACCTCCATGTGTTGGATTGTTACGTAAGGCTTTTTTGACGATTTTGTCTCCGACATAGTATATAAATACAATTGTGTCAGATTTCGACATATTTTAATCAAGATACCTTTATTTACTTTAATTTAACGCAATTTTCTTGCAAATTTAAACTATTTTTGATTGGAATAATTACGCAATAAGCCGAGCCCCTTCTTCCTCAAGTGAGATTTGGTGAGAATTGGCTTGAAAAAAAATAAAACCCTTTCTTATATGTATATTAGACTTCAAGAGACGGCTAATACAAAATTTCCAGCGATGTCGTTGGCCGCAGATGGCTTATCTGAGGCGTTTATTAAAAAGGTCCGTGGAATATTGAAAAGCTATGACCTTTTATTTATTTACTTCGTTCGATATCTATAAATTTAATACTTAAAACGTGAATGGACTGAAATGTCGATGAACGACGGCGAACGTTAAGCTTACTTAAGACGATGGGTATCGTGAAACGCCCATCTTTGAAATTGTAATCCTCCTAAAGGAGCCACTTTCCAAATCCAGAAATATATAATATAAAAACATGGAATTTTTTTATCCTTCAATATTTGTGTTTGAAAACATCTTAATGTCAATGGGAACAAAATGATGATAGATGTTTTTTTACCTAAAACGTCATATCTCTTGGGATTTAAAAGGAATATCGATATAGTTATTGCTTGACAAAATAGGTATTTGAAATATGTCAAAATATTTTCAAAATTTTACATATTTATTTGACGAAGCAGTTGGCAGTTGATGAACATTGTTTTATGTTTATAGTAATTTATATTGTAATAACATCGCTCTTATGTCTGTATTTCTATATTTGCTGTGCAATAAAGCAAATTCTTTTTCTTATGATTAAAACTTACTGTTGGAAATTATAGAAATGTCAGAACATTTCTATAATTCCAATTTCCACAGCAATTGACATAACAGCCACGTTGCAGTGGTGAGCTTTCAAGAACTTAGTTTTAATTTGGCCGTGTCCAAAATTTCAACAATCCGAATCGGGTTCCTAATTTTACTGATACACGCGCCTTAAGGCCCAGGATCACACAAAACCACTGAAGAGCGCTCTAGCAAAAAAAAAAACATTCATTCATCGGTCTTAAAAATATATTGTTATATATAATGAAATCATCTAGTTTAAATACTATGTCATTACACGATTGGATTAATTTGCCTCGAAAGTAAAAACATACTGAAAGTAGTCATGTCAATAAATTAAATACAAAAATAATAATTTAAATATAAAAATTTCGTCTTTTAGAGCTTCTTATCAATCTTTAAATTGTATCTATTAGTTTATATCCGTTTTTCAGTAAATTCGAAAAAACAGCTTATTTTCAAAGTTGCTGGGCGGCCCGATGCTATTCCGCGCCGCCCGCTACTCCGCCAGGAGACGACGGGCGAATGCGGCGCCCCTCACCTCGAGAGCCAGAACTGGACCAAAACAAACAAAGCGTCACGCACGCCTTTCTCCTAACTGGGAGGCAGAGTCACAGTTGCACCCGCACCTTTAGTTAAACAAGTCAAAAGCAAAAGATACTTCAATGAAAATCCATGAAAGTATCAAGAACCTAGTGTAAAGTTTTTAATTTAAATTTAAATTAATAAAATCATAACATTAAGGACATTATTTTAGTAATTCCCTATTAAAACATGTTGGTTCCTAAAATAGTAATTCTATCTCCTAAGCAGAACCATTACTTTGCACTGATATTTCATAGGCAATTCAACAAACAAGATTTGATGCGTTATTAGATTACTGACATATGCATCTAATGAATAAATTTTATGGTAGATCTATTATTTTGATGATCAATCAACTTTTTGGAGGTAAAAGCTATTAATCGGGCAATAGAAGACAAACGATCTAACTATTATTTAGGAGACATATTAACAATAAGAGATATAAGCTTGCTACAGAACTTCCGACCAATCAGCCTGCTATCCGAGGGATACAAGCAATTTTATAAGGTCCTGTGCAAAAAATTGCCCACAGTACTAGATTAATACCAGCCAGTGAAGCAGGCAAGCTTTCGGAGTGGATTTACTACCGTTGTTCGATTCCAAATCGATATTCGATCGATGGTTTCGGAACGGCCATTTTGAATTTGACGTTGCTGCCAACCTTGCAGTTTTTGACAACTGACAGACGAAAGCCCTCGCGATGTAACGCGTATTGATTAGGGCATTGAAATTAAATCGTAAGCCATCTGGAATTGTATTCGGGTTCCCCTCAGGATTGTCTATATAGCTGAGTGTATTGTGGTTCCCCGAACCAGATAAAGTTCGCATTTACGTGGCCGATTGGTTTTTCCCACGTAACATAACCTGTGTTGGAACACTGTGCTCGTCGAAGCTGGCCTGCCAGCCATACCTGGTTGGCTGAAGAACCTGTCTACCAAGAAGAGCCTAGGGTGCACCCAGGCCTTGCAGAGAGACAGGAGTTTGACGGGAACGAAGCACAGACCAGGTCAGATAGATTCATAAGTATTAGCTCGGTGAAACGCCGACGTTCACACTTCTTGGCATCTGATAGCTACGCTACCTCGTAGCTATGGGCCCCTGCGAGGTCATTAGGTGCCGAGAAGCCTGAACATTTTGGTAGCAAGAGCGTGGTTTCCTGAGATTTGCAGCCGTCAAGGGCTCCAGGAACCCACGATTTGGGACTATCAATCTGTAGGTATAGGCGGTTATTAGCTAACTTGGTGTTGTTCCTGTATCCACATAGATTGGTAGTATTGTAAGCTATAAGTCTATTGCTGGTAGTAGACAGACAGATATTACAGTTTTCCCTAAATGACCAGTTGTACTGAGATGTGACTCAGAATAGAAGGTACTCAACTTAGGTTCATTGTAGGTGAATTGAAATTTGCATTGAAGTACCAGTTAGTCAATCTATTAGTGGTCTAGTAATGCTAATGAATGTTTGGTTAACATAGGTAGTTACATCTATTGATAGCAGGCTATTACATTGTTTTCAGTTTATAGCAATTTATAACTTGAACTAATATTGACTATCTGTGTGTGTTATAATGATAAAGGGAAACTAAATTGTATTTACAGAATTTATATAGATATAAAACTCGGTTCCTATTGTTTAAGGAAAATAACATTGTTTAAGTTGTGGTTTAGGGTTCCCTCGTTTGGGTTGTAGACTGGAGGGTCCAATATAATTGAGTTACTGCAAATTGTGAGTAAGTATCGTTCCGATCATGTCGTTATCTGAAATACAGAAGGGTGTTTCTAAGGAACTCAGATGGTTTTCCTCCGCACACGGTCTGATAGACCGTTTAGATAGGCATGATGTGGTATTGGAGCGGTCTATGGACGTTAAGGAACGTTACAACAGGGTGCTCGAATTGTCCGCGCAGGCGGAATCAGTTGATGGTTGCGCACCTGACAGGCTGTCACGGTTGCTAGGGGATGTCGACCAATGTATGGAGATGGCAGCTGCTATCACGCAGAAGGCTGCGGACATACGTAGACAGCGCGAGTCCAGCCATGGTGGTGACATTGAAGCACCTCTGCCGCATCAGGGATCGGGGACCAGGTTACCCGTTATAACTATGCCTACCTTTGACGGCGTGTCCGGTGAATGGATGAGCTTCATCAATCTGTTCGACAGTTTGGTGCACATGCGATCGGACATTACCAAGTCTGTCAAGATGGCTCAGCTGGTGGCAGCATTGAGGGGTGAGCCTAGGGAGCTGGTCGCTCATTTGACAGTTACGGAGGGTAACTATGAAACGGCCAGACAATTGTTGGTCAGACGTTACCATAACAAACGGAGGTTGGCCGATGCCCAACTGAACCGTTTGTTTAGTATCCCGGTTGTGAACAAGGTCGGGGCCATACAGACGGAGGTTTTGAACCCATTGTTGTCCGTCACCAAGGCTCTAGAGAATCTTGGACTTCCGGTTGGTGAATGGTCGTACCTATTGTTGTACATTGTACTTTCCCGCCTACCCGCTGACGTGCAGACTCGTTTCGAACAGTCTCACGGGAGGTCGGCCGAGGACCTGCCCGCCTTCTCCGACTTGGTCGGATTCTTGGAAGAGGAGGCTCGACGGGCAGAGAATTTGGGGTTGACGGTCACCCATCCTTCGGAGCCACAGAGAGCTGCCGGGAGCGCTGTGAGTAGGGGCTCTCCGACGAGGAAGGACCGCACCAACCGGCAGTCATATGGGACTGTGAGTGCATTGACCCCACATAGTGAGTCCTGCCCATGTTGTAGGCAGATTGGCCATGCTGTGGCCAATTGCAATAAGTTCGGGGAACTTAGGGTTCAGGGACGGCGCCGGATGGCCAAGCAGCGGAGCTGGTGTTTCCTGTGCCTCGGGCCACACATGGCTAGGTACTGCACGCGCACAAAAATGTGCGGATATTGTGGTGGGGCCCACAACAATCTGTTGTGCATGAACCGGTCCGGCCAACAGCCACCACAGGGCCGTACCCAGGGTGACACGGCATGGGGCCCTGAGAATTCGTTTGCGACTCGGAGCGCAACTCAGGGGCCAACGTCCCCACGTCCACAGGGCCGTACCCAGGGTGACACGGCATGGGGCCCTGAGAATTCGTTTGCGACTCGGAGCGCAACTCAGGGGCCAACGTCCCCACGTGCACAGGGCGGTACTAGGGTGCAGGGCCGCACTCAGGGTCATCACATGGGGGGCCCTGAGTTTTCGGTTGCGACTCAGCATCCAACTCAGCGGGCAATGGGGCCACAAGCACGCAGCCACCCAGGGGTGCAGGGCCGCACTCAGGGTCATCACATGGGGGGCCCTGAGTTTTCGGTTGCGACTCAGCATCCGACTCAGCGGGACATTGGGTATGTTGAGCAGGCCGTAACGGGCGGGTGGCATGGGACACCTTCGAGCTATGCGGATGCGGTTCGGACGCCGCCTCAGTTGTCGCCCCGCTCGTCGCCTCGTCCTCGTCGGTCGCATGTGATGTCCCCCCCGCTCATGGAGCGGCCACGGTTGAATTCACGCCCACCCCCCTTCGGGGGGCGTCGTAGGGTGGCAATGGAACCGGCGCGTGGGCCATTTGTACAATGGGACCCTCTGGCGTATAGCTGCCTACCTGATCGGTTACAGGCACAGTGGGGCCCCGGGGGCCCTCGCTAGGAATTTGCGGCCCAACAATTTGTTGCCCCCCAACCGGAGACGGTGGTGTTACCGATCGCCTCTGTGCTTGTTTGGGATTTGGCGGGCAACCCAACATACGTTCGCGCCCTATTAGATTCTGGAGCTCAGGGCTGCATTGTATCGAATGATTTTGCAAAATGGTTTGGCCTCAATATAAATAATGTATCGCTGCCGAGGAAATTGGTCCCTGCTGGGGATTACAGGGCAACCCTTCACGGGTTTTGTGATGCCTCTGAACGAGGGTTTGCGGCAGCGGTTTATTTGCGAACCGTCACCGCCACCGGGGAGGTCGACGTGCGTTTGGTTTTGGCAAAAAGCAAGGTAGCGCCTATTCGGACAAGGATGACGATTCCAAAACTGGAACTGTCCGGGGCTGCTCTTTTGACCAAACTTTTGAATCACACTCTAACAGTGTTGCGTGGGTCAGTGGTTTTGGAGGATACGGTGTACGCGTGGACGGACAGCCAGATTGTTTTGTGCTGGCTGAAGGCTTCGGTCCATAACTTAGAGGTTTTTGTTGCGAACCGTGTCTCCCAGATTGTGTCGTCTGAGGTCCCACTGACCTGGAGACATGTACCAGGAGAATTGAACCCGTCTGATTGTGCATCCAGGGGATGTCGGGCTCCTGAACTCGTTAGACACCATTTGTGGTGGGGACCACCCTGGCTTGCCAGGAGAGAATCGGACTGGCCCCACAGCCATGTAGTAGTATCTTCGGATCATGGCCCCAGAGCGGCCGTGCATGTTACCCAGAAGGCTGAGGACCCTGACGCCGGGTTTCTGCTGGACCGGTATAGCTCATGTGTGTTTGTTTGTTTATCCACCAAGGCGGTACATCTCGAGCTCGTTGCTGATCTCTCGACAGAGGCTTTCATTGCTTGTTTGGATAGGTTTGTTTCTCGAAGGGGACTTCCAACTTTGATCCGCTCTGATAACGGCACTAACTACGTCGGTGCGGAACGATACTTACGAGAGATAGACAACTTTTTGAATGTAAATAAAGTGGATATTGGAACGGCCCTCTCCCGTCGGGGTATACAGTGGACCTTCAGCCCACCGAGTTGCCCCCACTGGGGTGGGATTTTTGAGGCCGTAGTTAAGTCAGCTAAGACGCACTTGGGGCGTATAGTAGGTCAGACCGCGCTGACTTTTGAGGAGCTCGCAACATTGTTTTGTAAGATCGAGGCCGTTCTCAATTCGCGACCGTTGTGTCCGCTCAGCTCGGATCCAAATGACCTGGAGGCTCTGACCCCAGGCCATTTCTTGATAGGACAGCCACTTAACGCGTATCCCGAGGGAGTGAAATTGTATCGGTTGTCAAGGTATCAGATGTTGCAGCAGTTTACTCAGAATTTCTGGAAGCGTTGGTCGCTCGAGTATCTGCATATCTTACGACAGCGCCTTAAGTGGACTGACAAAACCAGCCCCCCTAGTGTTGGTGACCTCGTTCTGGTTAAGGATGCTAACCTACCGCCACTACGTTGGCGCAGGGGGCGCATTGTTAACTTGTTCCCTGGCAAGGACGGGACCCCCCGGTCTGCAGAGGTTCTAGTAGGAGGCTCGGTTCTAAAACGAGCGGTAGCAACGTTGTCTCGGCTGCCCGTAGATTAGGGGACAGGTGGGTGCCTGTCCGGGCGGGTGATTGTTCGATTCCAAATCGATATTCGATCGATGGTTTCGGAACGGCCATTTTGAATTTGACGTTGCTGCCAACCTTGCAGTTATTGACAACTGACAGACGAAAGCCCTCGCGATGTAACGCGTATTGATTAGGGCATTGAAATTAAATCGTAAGCCATCTGGAATTGTATTCGGGTTCCCCTCAGGATTGTCTATATAGCTGAGTGTATTGTGGTTCCCCGAACCAGATAAAGTTCGCATTTACGTGGCCGATTGGTTTTTCCCACGTAACATAACCTGTGTTGGAACACTGTGCTCGTCGAAGCTGGCCTGCCAGCCATACCTGGTTGGCTGAAGAACCTGTCTACCAAGAAGAGCCTAGGGTGCACCCAGGCCTTGCAGAGAGACAGGAGTTTGACGGGAACGAAGCACAGACCAGGTCAGATAGATTCATAAGTATTAGCTCGGTGAAACGCCGACGTTCACACTTCTTGGCATCTGATAGCTACGCTACCTCGTAGCTATGGGCCCCTGCGAGGTCATTAGGTGCCGAGAAGCCTGAACAACCGTCGACCAAATACACTCTATCAAGCAGCAGATGGAGACATGTAATGAGTAAAACCGGCCTCTGTGTCTGACTACGAAAAAGCTTTCGTTACTGTCGAGCATTGGGCGGTGTTCCACTCTCTCCATCGTGGCGGAGTCAACAATAGGTATGTGAGTATCCTCCGGGAGCTAAACTACAACGACTCCAGAGGCTGGATTGCTTAGCAGTAACGGGATGCATGAGGACCACACCCACTGCGGCCATGGAAGTTATACTAGTTCTGCCACCGTTTCAACAGGCAAGATGTTGCTGCAACAGTGGCGCATCTTTAAATCTCAACCTTGGTAGACTTGCTATGGTACCCCACACTGAAAGACTAGACAAGTACATAGGAAAGGAGCCACTAGAAGCAGCTACTAACAGGATGCTCAAGAAATTTGTCTTCGACATAAGGTATAACATACAACTATTGTAACAACCCCCCCTCAAGCCAATCGATATAAAATGAATAAATTTAAAGATATAACCAGCTAACCATTAATTTAATGTCAGACGGAATTTAACCCTTACGCATTTTTATTGGAATATTTCTCCAATTGGAAAGATTCTAATACCAACGATTGCGATTATCTTATTTAGATGATTTGGCCAAAGTAGTGGATGATCGTCTATGGGTAGGACAGCAGACGTTGTGATAGTAATAACCTAAAGTTCTTTTTAGAGTGGTTTTGGTTAACAGTATCGTCATGAAGTTCCTCAGTCAGTGATGAATATAAGTGACATAAAATATTGATAAGCATCGATTCCGAGAATTCTTGGAATTTATTCTAATAAGTAGAATAAATTCCAAGTAAATAACCATTTAAAAGACATTTCGATTACATGAGTTTATAAAGGAGGGTTTGTGCTAGAGCTCGCGTCCAGAAGGGACCCGGGCCCTAAGATCGGGCCCCTTAACCCCGCCCAATCCAGTGGAGGTCAACCAAGTTCTACGGACCCAAGACAGACGAAGTTAGATTTAGCTAAGCAAAATAAGCTTAAATTTTATAAAATAATGCTTACAACCACTCAAAATTGTAAACACTGTCAAGGAAGCGACAGGGACACCAATCAAACACAAGCTCACGATTAGCACTGATCTATTTATTCTCATGAAAACACCTTCAGTTATAACATGACGTCACACACTGACAACCCCCTTTTCAAATTAATGGATACAATAAATCAAAAATTAACAATATGAAGAAGCACTATTTATCCCCCCAAAAGGAAAAATACTATAAGGACGAAAAGCTAGTAAGTGATAGGTACTTCACTATCTTAAGTATAACAATATCTTCTGTAGGTATCTATAGACATATACATTTCATGCAAAATTATGCTTGATCAATATCTAAGTATTTCTGTTATTTCTTGTCTGTCTATAACCTGTATAGCAAAAACAATGCTTGAGAATTTTATTTATTATTAATATTATAAATCATGAATGCTTTAACGAATACAATGTTGATACAATCCAAAATTATGTGTTTTCTTTTGTATTTAAAAACTACTTATCTATCGTGCTTGTAAACTAACTAACAATGTATAATTTAACCTAATGTGTGATTATAAAATATAACGTGCATTCCATGCTTAACTTTACTACAACTTTGACCTGCGAATAGCCAATGTTTCTTCGCCTTGCTTATGCTGACTCACGCCGAGAAGCCATACCGATCAGGAGCAATCACTTCCCATGCCAGAACGAGTATAGCGATTATTATTTTGATGTACCTGCATACTGGAGCCGGCTTGCGCGGGCGCGCGCGGCATTAAGCCTACTTGCGGGTGCTCGTCAGCTGTTTGCTGTACGACAATATCATCATAACGTGTTGATGTATATGGGTAGGTACGACTTGAATTAGCGTCGCGACGATCGGAGTCTTCAATGATGTGCCTTCGATTGCGCCTGACAATGCCGCCTGCACTTAGTTCTATAAGGTATGAGCGGGGGCCTGCTGTACCTGTTATTACCCCGTTCGTCCACTGCCCGTTCAACCAAACTTTTACTTTTTGATTAATGGCTAACCGATTTAAATTTCTAGAACTCCTATCATAATATTTCTTCTGAATGTATTGTCGTGCCTTTAATTCTTTAGTAACTCTAGTGTATATTTTCGGTTGTAATAGTCTGGGAGAACAGGGTAAAGTGCTTCTTAACCTTCTGTTATACAGTAACTCCGATGGTGATGCTAACTTATCACTTATTGGAGTGTTTAGATATTCTAATAGTGCTATCCTGAAATCTGACCCATCAGATGAAAGGGGGGTTGTCATCTCATAAGCATTCTTTGTAACCGCGGTGGGGTATTAATTAGCGGTTTGTTTATTATAGATACCAATGGTTTATGGTCAGTTTCAATTATTATATCAGTTCTACCGTATACGTACATATAAAACTTTTCACACGCGAAAACACATGCATACAGCTCTTTTTCAATTTGTGCGTACGCCTGCTCTGTTTTTGTTAGTGACTTAGAAGCATAGCACACCGGCAAACCATCTTGCAATAAACAGGCTCCCAAGCCATTCTTACTCGCATCTACTGACAATGTAACTGGCTTGTCTAAATCATAATATCGCAACACTGGCGGATTTATGAGACAGTTTTTAAGTGCATTAAAACTGTCTTCGTGCTGTTTTTCCCAATGCCAATCTACACTGGACAGCAAATAAACCGAGCCACCCGCTACCTAGGCACTCTAATTCGATTTGCTCAAAAACTAAAAAACCTACAATTATCAAAGTTGTACCTACAGAAAGTGCGTTTCATGGTGATTAAAATGAAAGGAAACTCATTGGGTTTAATCAATTTTTCAGTGTTTATTAAGGATTTTACAAAGAAGAGTCGTTTTCCAGTCGTGACAATCGTTAGTAATGATAAAGTGAAAAAAAAATTAATGCCAAAAACAAAGATAAAATCAAAAAAAAGTTTTTGATCAATATTCCTTATTCCCTCCCCTTGCTCGGATAACTGCCAGCATCCTTGTATTCATCGACCTTACGAGCCTGACGATAAAATCTTGAGGAATGGTATTCCACTCCTCTTCAATTGCGATTCGCAGCTCTGGAAGCCTTGTTGGAGCAGGTACCCGGGCTCGAACCCGACGTTTCAGCTCATCCCATAAGTGTTCTATCGGATTCAAGTCCGGGCTTCGAGCTGGCCAGTCCATCGTACGAATGCTGACGTCGCGTAGATACTGGGTCACCACATGAGCAACATGAGGCCGTGCATTATCATGCATCAATTGCATATCCTGTCCGATATATCCTGCGTAAGGTACCACATGGTCTGCGAGGATTTCAGTAATGTAGCGATGAGAAGTCAGTCCACGTGTACGGCCCGTCGGTTCGATGAAAACTAACGCCGTATGTGCTGTTAACGAGATGCCGCCCCAGACCATTACAGATCCTCCTCCATAAGCAACAGTTTCCTCGATGCAACACTGAGAATAACGTTCTCCAGGGCGACGATATACTCTCTGACGTCGATCACTTCCATGTAGACTCACCCTGGTCTCATCAGTGAAGAGTACATTACTCCACTGCTCTAATGTCCAATCCCTATGCTCTCGAGCAAATTCAAGTCGTGATCGACGGTGTGCTACCGTTAATGCTGGGCCTGTTGCAGCTCTTTTTGGGGTCAGGTTCCGTTCAGCAAGTCTCCTTCTGACGGTATCTGAACTTATGACCACTTGGCGTTCGTCACGCAGACTTTGTTGGACTTGAATTGCGTTGAGGTGGCGATTTCGCAGAACAGTAAGGTGGATATAACGATCATCTGCTGCTGATGTAGCCCTAGGTCTGCCCGTACCTGGACGGCGATCGAATGCTCCAGTCTCTAGGTATCGTCTGTAAACTCGTTGCACCGAAGATCTGCTGATTCGAAGCCTTCGAGCGACTTCACGTTGCGCAATGCCTGCTTGAAGTAATGCTACAGCTTGAGCTGCTTCCTGAGGTGTTGTATCCATTATTAATCGAAAAAAGTAGCAAAAACACACGCGTCTGAGCAAACGATGGGCAAAAACTAAAGAAATGATAAGAAATATCCGACTACCCTCATTGTAGAGAAAAAGAACGCTAATTTCAAACTCTGGTGAAAACAGAGCAAATCGTTAGCATTGTGTTTGTTGCTTGATTACAATGTGAGTTGACGGTACTTTCGAATTAATTTGTAGTCATTTTAATCACCATGAAACGCACTTTTTGTAGGTATAACTTTGATAGTTGTAAGTTTTATACTTTTTGAGAAAATCGAATCAGAGTTCCTAGGTAGCGGGTGGCTCGGTTTATTTGCTGACCAGTGTATTTCTTTCTGTAACAGCTCCCGCAACAAGTGTGTTTTTTGTGAAAAGTTGGGTACAAAACTGCCAACATAGGTGATTAACCCTAAAAATCTTTCTAGGTCCTTAACACAATTTGGACGAGGCATGTTTTTTATAGCCTGTATATGGGAATCATCAGGAGTTATTCCATGTTTTGAGATTTTATGCCCTAAGTATTTTATCTCAGTTAATCCTATCTTACACTTTTTCCTATTTAGTTTAATGTTGATTTCCCTACATCTTTGCAATACACGGCGTAGACGTTGGTCGTGTATTTCTTTTGTTTTTCCATATATCAAAAGATCATCAACAAATAGAATGACTCCCTCAATATCGTCAAACTGTTCAAATAGCCTCTTATGAAATATCTCTGACGCTGAGCTGATTCCGTACGGCACGCGTAAAAACTTGTACCTACCAAACGCAGTGTTGAACGTGCACAAGTCGGTACTGTCTGAACTCAACTTAACCTGCCAAAAACTTTGTTTCGCATCTAATGTGCTGAAATAAGTGGATGTGCCGAGATTTGCCGTTATTTCGTCTAACGTCGGCAATTTAAAATGTTCCCTTCTAATCACTTTATTCAGATCCTGAGGGTCCAAACATATCCTTAAGTCTCCGTCTGCCTTTTTTGCTACAGTCATGCTATTTACCCAATCTGTTGGTCCTTCAACTTTCGCAATTATACCTTGTTTCTCCATTTCTACTAGCTTCAATTTTATCTGGTCCTTCAATGCTATCGGTAGTTTTCTCGGCGCATGTACTACGGGGCGAGAGTTTGGTTTGAGGCTAATTTTGTATTCACCCGGTAAACAACCTATACCTTGGAACACATCGTCAAATTCTTCTAACAGTCTATTACTTTTGGTGTATTCTACACTCAACACCCTTTTTACTAAGTTTAGTTGCTCACACGAACTTCTACTTAAAATAGGAGGGGAATCTACATCTGCGATGATGAACTTTAAAACATAGACCGTATTGTTATGCTGTATTTTAATATTACATTTTCCTATCACTGGGATTTGGCCTCCCGAGTAACCTTTAAATGTGTAGGTGAAGTAGGTGTTAAGTCGTTCTCAACTATATTTATATCACTTAAAAATTTTCGCGGTATAACATTTACGTCAGCTCCAGTATCCAGTTTAAAACCTAATGATATACCATTTATTTTTAAGTCGACGTGCCAATCATTTCGCGAGTTATTATTTTTATAAATTACCTGGTCAGATGGATCCTCGTGTACTGAGTAGCATTCTCGGGCTCGACACATGCGAGCAAAATGATTATTTTTGTTACATCTATTGCACATTTGACCATAGGCTGGACATTGATATTTGTTATGCACTGTACCGCACTTTGAACACCCATTATAACGCGGGGTGACACCTGATGATCCTGCGCCGCCGCGACGCATCCCCGGGTAGCGTACGAGCGCGGGGGCGGGGCATGCCTGGTCCTGTTGCCAGCGCGAGCGATCTGATGCCGCGTCACCGCCACTCGGGCCTCGTCGACCTCGACTGCCGGGGTCGCGCCGCCGTCGGTGGCCGCGCGATCCTCGCCCTGCAGCTGATCCACGGCCTACCCACTGTATGTCAGCGCCGTCTAACTCCGCTTCGCCACATTGATTTATTTCATGTAAATGATGTTCCGCCGACTCGTTGTTGAAATTTCCAGCTTGCATTCTCGACATCTCTGCTAAACTGCATATCTCTAAAGCCTTCTGCAGAGTCAAATCATGCTCCCTCAGTAGTCGTTCTCTTAAATTTCCGTTAGTAATCCCACATATCAATCTGTCTCTTATGAAGTCGTCTTTTAGTTTTTCAAAGTCGCAGTTCGACGCCATTTTGTTTAGCTCGAAAACATACTGATCCGCGGACTATAAAAGTTAATAACAAAGCTTTGTTTAGTGATTGGGCGACAGTTGGAATTCATAGGAGCAGACGAAGATTATATGAACTCTATGAAGAGAAATCATATAACAAAAATACGGCCTTTCTAGATTATGTTCGTAGTTATTCAAAAATGTTTTTTAAACGCGTTTGTGCCGAAGCTAAATCTAATTTCATTAAAAACAAAATTGAATCTAGTAGCAATGTAATGAAAACGACTTAGCAAATTATAAACAGAGAGACTGGAAAGGCCAAAGATACACATAATAACTTCAAGCTTAAGATAGATAATCAATTGCTAAGTACAGACCTAGAAGTAGCAAAAGCTTTCGAAAATTTCTTTACGGACATTCCAGTTTCAACAACCAAGTCTTTAAATTCATCTCCCGCTGCTGCTAAATCTATACTTAAACAAAACTTTGAGGAATGTAAAACAGATTTTAAATTTAGGCACGTAAATAATGAAGACATTGTAAAAGCGTTTAAATCCCTGGAAATGAAAAGACAGCTGACGCCCATGGTCTATCAGTAAAAATTATTAGTTCCATTGTAGATTGTATTGCACCTCACCTTTGTTGTATATTTAATCAATGTATAGATAATGGTGTGTTTCCTGACTTGATGAAACTAAGTAAAGTTATACCTTTATTCAAAGCTGGTAGTACATCAGACCCCACCAATTTTAGACCCATATCGATACTACCAACGCTTAGCAAAATATTTGAAAAACTCATACTTAATCAATTGCAAAGTCATTTTTATCTCAATAATTTAATTCATATTGCTCAGTTTGGTTTCAGAAAGGGTCGTTCAACAGCCGATGCTGGTGTTGAACTAATCGACAATATTTTTGATACCTGGGAAGACGCAATGGATGCAATAGGTGTTTAATATTTGTGCTTCGGAACGCACCTCCTCTTGTTGCGCGACTCGGAACGGAAACAGAACTAGCAGCTGTCACTCGTATCGGAAACGAGATATAAAATTGGAGGTTAATTTTTCTCTTGGTCTGGTCTCATCGGTGAGAATAACATGGCGGCTCGGGCCCCGTGATGGTATTTCGGTGTACCAATTATCATATAGGCATCGGGCCTGGTCAGAGTGTAAATCTACCTCATAGCGTCGGGCTATTGATTGTAATTAGATTCACGTCTTCGGTTGAGTGATTTGTGTTGTGAAGCACAAGGTCGTATTCGGACGGCGACTCCACGTCAGCAGGCAGCACGACAGTGAAACGACGGCAAGAATTCAATCCATATCCTATCCCAACTGTGCCCCCTTTCCAGAATTCCTGTCTCGAATCGAGCCTACGATATCCTGTCTGCGGTGACAAGGTAAACAAATTTCATCACTTCTTTTCTCTCACGTGGCAAAGGCACATCCCCCTCAGGATTCCACGCCGTTCGGAGAGGCGTGGAATTAAACATTTTGGTAGCAGGAGCGCGGTTTCCTAGTGGGAAATCATCGATTCACGGTTGTAGGGCTGCCTTTGTCACATTGTAGTTGGGAGAAAAGAATATCTCAGATTGGCTCAAGTCGGCAATGAGTCTGTGGTCGGTATACCACGATTAAAGTGTTCATTTTCGGTAAGTGAAAGTATAAGTGCCAATTTAGTTAACAGTTGTTATAAATTTGTAGTCGGAAACTACTGTTACCAGCGCATAAAGGATTGAACGGTCATTCTGCGAAGCCTAGATTGTATAACTTACGGTGGAACGTCGGGTTCTGTAGTCCTACAGTGTTATTTCGGTTTACACAGCAGGGTCGGGCTACTTAAGGGGTATTAAGCTGATTTGCTGACCTCAAAGGAAGTGTGGTTCATAAGAAGCCACTTATTATTTTGTATTGTGTTTTATGGTGGCATTCTCTAATTGATTTAGAGTATATATTTATAAGGTGTGTGTCCACAGGGCGACCATATTAAATATTGTTTATGATTTAATTGTTTAGTAGTTGCCTTGGGTTTTACAACTTAGTTTTAATTTCTGTGCCCAGCGCTGACGGGAAAGTGCTGGTATCTGGCTGTGCTTAGTTCGGCAGTGAAGCATAGGACCAGGAACAATTAAATCGGTAACCATGGCACCTTCGCCCTTGACGGTACTGCGATATGGTGTCCGTGAGGAGATGAGATGGCTCGCCCATACTCACAAGTATGTGGAGCGACCCGACATGGACGATGTCCTGCTCAAGCGTGTGGAGGACGCAATGACACGCGTCGGGAAGGTATGTCGGCTGGCTGCCGAGGCTGAAGCCCTCGGGCTTACGGATGAGGCCTCGGTGGCTGCAGTGAGGCAGCTCTGCGCGGATGCTGACCAAGCGATGGAGTGCTTGGGCGACATCGAGCATCGCGCCGAAAAAATTAAGCGGTCGCGTCGGGATGACCGCGGGGAGGGTAGCGGAGACTCCCCCCCTAAGGGTGTGGTTGGACGGCTTCCACACCTGGAGATTCCGGCCTTCGGTGGGGCAATTGATGAGTGGCCGGCATTCATCAATTTGTTCGATAGCCTGGTCCACGGTTGGGACGACCTGGACAGCGCCTACAAGTTGGCCCAGCTATTGATGGCACTGCGGGGTGAACCGAAGAAGTTGGTCGGTCACCTAAAGGTTACGGCGGGCAATTATGAGATTGCCCGGGTCATATTGTTTGACCGATACCAACACAAAAGGCGGTTGGTTGATGCGCAGCTGGGGAAGCTGTTCAGCATCCCAAGAGTAACCCGGGATGTTGACATCCGGGTACAGGTGCTCAACCCTGTGCTGGTGGCCACTAAGGCCCTTCAGAACCTTGGTCTGCCGGTAGACCAATGGTCATATATTGTGTTATATATGGTTTTGTCACGGTTGCCTGCAGCTGTTCAAAGTCGGTTTGAACAGCTGCATGGGGGCAGTAGCTCGGAACTGCCCACGCTCGTCCAATTAACGGAGTTTTTGGAGGGTTAATGCAGGCGATGCGACACCATGGATTCGGAGGCCAGTGTGCAGCGCCAACCCGCGCGGATGCGGGAGGGGCCGCGCCCCACACCCCCACGGGGGGGTGGTCGGTCAAAACAATTTGGCGTTTTGAGTGCCGCGCCGTCGGGTGACGGCTGTGTGCACTGCGACAGTGCCGGTCATGAGGTGACCAGTTGCGCCAACTTTAAGGCGCTCGGTGTGGCTGCCCGCAGGAAGGTGGTCTTCCGCCACTGATTGTGTTTCGGTTGTTTGGGGCCGCACCCGCTGAGCGAGTGCTCACGGGCGTCCCCCTGTGAGGGCTGCGGTGGCAGGCACCACGTCGTGTTGTGCCTGAACCGGTCAGGCCCATCGGACGGTCACCAGGGCCGGACTCAGGTTGGTCGGTCACAGGGCCCAACCAGGGCCGGACCCAGTCCCCCTCCGGGCAACGGGAGTCACCAACGGGGTGACTGGGGTACCCGCGGACGGGACCCCCCCCCGAGGGGAAGGGGGCAGCGCGGGGGGTAACAGGCGGGACAGCCGGGGTTCGGTCGCCGCTGTCCAGGGTCAGCGAGGACTTCGGGCCGCTGGCTCACCGCGTGTTACGGGCGGGTGTCAGATGGCACCTATGAGTGGCGCGAAGGCTGGGAGCCCACCACCTTCTGCGCCACCCTGCCCGTCGCTCTGGGAGGCGAACAGGGAGGCGAACAGTCGGATGTCGCCCCCATTCCTAGAGCGCCCCAGGTTGGATCCGCTCTCCCCCCTCCATCCACGGTGGCCACCGGGCACACCGTTCACAGTCCGGTATGGTCGGGTACCGGGAGAGCGAGGGGCCTATTATGCGGGTTGGGACCCCCTAATGTACATGCGGTCTGATATGCCACCGGTGGCATATCAGCAGCCAAGTTACCAGGCCGACGGAGGTCTGAGCGGGTTCGGCTCCCGCGGGGGTTCCCGCTAGGGACACGCCACCCACTTACAAGGTGCCGCCACTCCACAGACGGTCATGCTCCCCACCGCCTCGGTGATAGCGTGGAGTTCGGACGGCAAATCTTGTATGGCACGAGCACTATTGGACTCGGGGGCCCAGGGGTGCTTAGTCTCGTGCAACCTTGTAAGACGGTTGGGCATTTCGGTAAGGGAGTATCCACATTCCATTCGGGGAATTGGGAACACGGAAGTCGGTTCCGTTAAGGGAGTATGTCGGATTACTCTCTCGTCACGGGTGGATTCATCGGTGAATCTGACGGTCACGGCATTAGTCATGCCTAATGTGATGGGCTCACACCCTCACGTACGGTTGTCGCCCTCGGTGCGACAGTTGGTCGCTGGGTTGTCACTGGCTGACCCGGAGTTCGACATTCCGGGCCCAGTAGACATTTAATTGGGTGTCGATGCCTTAGGATACCTGTTAGTGCCAGGTGTCAACGTGTTGCAGGCGACTGGTCTGGTTTCGGTCAACACCAGACTGGGCCATGCGGTAATGGGTCCGGTCATGCCGGCTGCCCAACGCCTAGCGTCTCGTAGTCCCTTATTCGGTTCTGTACTCTTGGAGGTTATACAGAAGTTTAGGGAGGTGGAGGAACCACCTACGGTCCGCCGGTTGGACCCGGTTGAAGAAGAGTGTGAACAGTTTTATCGGAACAATACTGGTCGCCTTCGGTCAGGTCGATTTCTCACACGTCTTCCATTTCGGAGTGATCGCCCACCGCTGGGCAGTTCACACCATGCAGCCGAGACGCGGCTTCTGTCGATGGAACGACGCATGAAGCGTGACGGGATTTTCCGGCAGAAGTACGTCGACTTCATGCGGGAATACGAGTCGCTCGGCCACATGTCGGTTTCGGGTATCGACTGGAAGCGTGAAGACCACTGCTTCCTGCCTCATCACGCGGTCTTGAGGACCCCGGAGGGCAAAATACGGGTAGTGTTCGATGGATCGGCATCAACATCTAACGGCATGAACCTGAACCAGTGTTTGCATTCAGGGCCGAAGTTGAATCATGACATCGCGGATGTTATCACACGGTTCCGTCGACACAATGTTGTGTTTGTAGCTGACATCCGGATGATGTTTAGACAGACGGTCATTCATCCTGACGATAGACGGTATCAGCTGATACTGTGGCGAGAGAGCCCAGATCAGCCCATCAGGGTGTACGAGTTGAACACCAACACGTACGGGCTACGGTCTAGTCCTTATTTGGTGATTCGCACTCTTCGGGAGTTAGCGGATCGAGAACGGTTAAATTTCCCTAGAGGAGCAGCGATCCTGGAGCAGGACCTCTACGTGGACGATATCTGTACCGGTGCAGATTCCGTGGAGGAGGCGCTCGCTCGACGGGACGAGCTAGTTGAGCTCTTACGGGGTGGAGGTTACGAGCTCCGGAAATGGATGTCGAAATCTCCAGAGTTACTGACTGGTCTTCCGGATGACTACCAGCAGGATCCCCACATTTTTGAAAATTTGGAAAATCCAAATATGTTGTCGGTATTAGGCGTCCAGTACCAGCCGGTGTCAGACATGTTCTCGTATCGGGTCGAGTTGGACTCCCCGAAGGTCTGGACGAAACGGAACGTCCTTTCAACGGTGGCTAGGACATTTGATCCAAACGGGTGGATCACCCCGGTAACATTTCAGCTCAAGTGTTTTATGCAGCAATTGTGGTCTGCTGAGCTGAAATGGGACGACCCGATCGGCGGGTCATTGAGCTCGGAGTGGGACTCGTTCTTTTCGACCCTCCCTGGCATTAATCGGATTTCACTGCCACGGAGGTTGGTCCCCACCAAACGATACACCGCCACCCTGCATGGGTTTTTCGATGCCTCGGAGAAGGGCTACGGAGCTGCGGTGTATCTGCGTACGGTCGACTCCTCGGGGGAGGTTGATGTGCGGTTGGTCATGGCCAAGAGCAAGGTTGCGCCGTTGCGCACTCGCCTGACCATTCCCAAGTTAGAGCTTTCGGGAGCGGCTCTCCTGACTCGTCTGCTCAACCACACGATGACGGTTCTTCGTGGGTCAATAGCGTTGGAAGATACGGTCTACGCTTAGACGGACAGCCAGATCGTGTTATGCTGGCTGAAGGCTTCAGTTCACAAGCTGGAGATTTTTGTGGCGAATCGGGTTTCGCAGATTTTGACTTCGGAGGTTCCCTTGATCTGGAGACATGTTCCAGGGGAAATGAACCCAGCAGACTGTGCGTCTCGTGGGTGTCATGCTCCGGAGTTGGTTGGACATCCCTTGTGGTGGGGTCCAAAATGGTTGACTCAAGCCGAATCGGATTGGCCAATGAGTCCACGCGTTACCACGGCGAACGGCGCCTCGACAGTCGGTGTCTGTACGACGCAGCCAGAGCCGGAAGAGGAGTTCAGCCTGCTGGAACGGTACAGCTCGCTCGACAAGCTGGTCAATGTGACCGCCTGGATCTGCCGATTTGCACGGAATTGTCGGAATTCTGAGGCGCAACGAGTGCGGACACCGGTCCTGACACCACGGGAACGGAACCATGCGTTGTTCGCATTGATACGGAACGTGCAGACGGTGCACTTTAAGTCCAAATTGGACATTCTGAGACGCGGACGCGTCCAACTGAAGGGAGCTGTGGCTCGGCTCAACCCGTTTATTGACCCTCAAGGATTGCTGAGGGTAGGAGGTCGGCTGCGGAATGCCAACCTGCCTTATGCGGCTCGCCACCCGTTGTTACTCCCTAGGAAAGGGAAGTTGGTCGAACTGTTGATTCAGGATCGATCCACATTCGGAATGGGCATGTCGGATGCCACGCCTTGATGGCGTTTCTCCAGCGCGAGTTCTGGATTCTATCGGGAAGACGCTTAGTGCGTAGCGTCGTATTTCGGTGCCTGCCTTGTTATCGGGCCAAGGCGGCTACGATGCAGCCCCAGATGGGCGATTTGCCCTCGGATAGGGTTAACGAAATCCGGCCCTTTGCGGGTGTCGGAACGGATTTCGCGGGACCATTCATGGTCAAGTCTTCAAAGCTACGGAACGCCAGATTAGTGAAGGCATACCTGTGCGTCTTCGTGTGCTTGGCCACGAAGGCAGTCCACTTGCAGGTGGTCAGTGACCTCACTACGGAGGCATTTATCGCATGTCTGGATCGGTTCGTCTCACGAAGGGGCCTCCCGACATTAACCCGTTCGGACAACGGCACAAATTTTGTCGGAGCCAGGCGATATCTGCAGGAGGTCACTCAATTCCTGAACGGTAACCAGGACGCCATCGGTACGGCTTGCTCCCGACGAGGGATTGAATGGGTTTTCAGTCCGCCGGGATGTCCTCATTGGGGAGGAATTTTTGAGGCTGCGGTTAAATCGGCTAAGTCGCACCTGACGAGGATCATCGGTGAGACCTCTCTACGCTTTGAAGAGCTTGCGACGCTGTTCTGTAAAATTTAAATGACACTGAACTTTCGTCCGTTGTGCCCGCTCAGTTCGGATCCAAATGATTTGGAAGCGTTGACGCCGGGTCACTTCCTGATAGGTCAGCCCTTTAACGCCCTGCCAGAATACCCATTCGGTGATGTTAAGTTAAGTCGGTTAACTAGGTGTCAGATGTTGCAGCAGATGGCTCAAGATTTTTGGAAACGGTGGTCCCTTGAGTACTTGCACATCTTGCAGCAGCGCCTTAAGTGGACTGACCGGACGAGCCCCCCTCAAGTCAGTGATTTGGTGCTGATTAAGGATGCGAACCTGCCATCATTGAGATGGAGACGAGGACGGATCGTCAATTTATACACGGGTCGGGATGGCACGCCTCGATCAGCAGAAGTCAGGGTGGGGGACTCGGTCCTCAAGAGAGCGGTCGCAACACTTTCTCGCCTTCCTATTGATTAGGGACAGGTTCGGGCCTGTCCGGGCGGGTGACTGTTTAATATTTGTGCTTCGGAACGCACCTCCTCTTGTTGCGCGACTCGGAACGGAGACAGAACTAGCAGCTGTCACTCGTATCGGAAACGAGATGTAAAATTGGAGGTTAATTTTTCTCTTGGTCTGGTCTCATCGGTGAGAATAACATGGCGGCTCGGGCCCCGTGATGGTATTTCGGTGTACCAATTATCATACAGGCATCGGGCCTGGTCAGAGTGTAAATCTACCTCATAGCGTCGGGCTACTGATTGTAATTAGATTCACGTCTTCGGTTGAGTGATTTGTGTTGTGAAGCACAAGGTCGTATTCGGACGGCGACTCCACGTCAGCAGGCAGCACGACAGTGAAACGACGGCAAGAATTCAATCCATGTCCTATCCCAACTGTGCCCCCTTTCCCGAATTCCTGTCTCGAATCGAGCCTACGATATCCTGTCTGCGGTGACAAGGTAAACAAATTTCATCACTTCTTTTCTCTCACGTGGCAAAGGCACAAACCCCTCAGTATTCTCACGCCGTTCGGTGAGGCGTGGGAAATTAATCAATAGGTGTCTTCTGCGATCTATCCAAGGCTTTTGATTGCGTCCATCATGACACTCTTGTCAGGAAGTTACGCCATTATGGTGTAAAAGATCAGGCACTTGGCCTTCTGGAGTCATATCTAACAGATAGGGTTCAAATGGTCGATGTTAATGGGAAAAGATCACCTGGGTCTTCAATAAGTATGGGCGTACCGCAAGGATCAATTCTTGGTCCTTTCTTGTTTTTAGTATATATTAATGATTTACCTTACCTTGTTAAAGCAAAACATGGGTTAGTATTGTTTGCCGATGATACTTCTTTGATATTTAAAGTTAAAAGACAGCAATCAAATTATGACGAGGTAAACAATGCTATCTCTAGTATAGTGAACTGGTTTACTGTTAACAATTTATTACTTAATGAAATGAAAACTAAATGTATTAAATTCGTGTTACCCAATGTGAACCCGGTAACTACAGACATATTTATAAAAGGACAGAGATTGGACCTTGTGCAGTCGACTGTCTTTTTGGGCATTACTTTAGACGCCAAACTACAATGGGATCCTCATATAAATAAATTGTCGAACAGACTGAGTTCGGCAGCGTTCGCAGTTAAAAAAATTAGAGCTCTTACCGAAGTCGACACCGCTAGACTAGTCTACTTTAGTTACTTTCATAGTCTAATGACCTATGGTATTTTATTGTGGGGTCACGCTGCGAACGCTAATAGTATATTTATTCTGCAGAAACGGGCTGTTCGTGCCATTTATAGATTAGGGCCTAGAGTGTCACTGAGGGAAAAGTTTAAAGAAATCAATATTCTGACATTTGTGTCTCAATATATCTATGACAATCTTGTGTATGTAAAAAGAAATATAACTAATTTTCAGAAGTACAGTGATATACACAATTTTAATACTAGAAATAAAGACAAGTTGATTGCTTATGTAAGCCGACTACATAAAAATAGTAATTCTTTTAAAGGCAATTGTATACGCTATTACAATAAGGTCTCTACTGATATTAAAAACTTACCTTTAGACAAGTTTAAAATAATAATAAAACAGAAATTGTATAAAAAAGGTTACTATAGGATATCTGATTACTTAGAGGACAGATGTCCATGGGAATAGATTGTTTGAGTAACAGGCTGTTTCGATATATAATTAGCATTCATTTTGTAATTTGACAATATTTTATTTAAAAAAGGAAACGCAAAAGATGCGACGACTGTGGAGTTTCTTCGGTGAGCTCTTCTCCACAGATTCCGCCATTGTGTTAGTGAACTCACCCAAAAAAATGTAATGACGGATCTAAGTGATGTAACAACATCCTATGGAAATAAATGATTTTTGATTTGATTTGATTTGATTTTGACTCCATATCTCGTTGGTTACGTGTGAAAAACCGATGTCGCTCGATGGTCAAGTTCTTTTTAGGTAGAAAAAACGCATCGAATCGGGCCAGCAGCTCCTTTAACGTAGTACCTTTGGCTGGAAATTGCTCGTAGACCTCGCGGCACTTGTCACCAATCACGTGGAGCAATATACTACGTTGGACGGTTTCTGTCTTTTTAGATAGTTCACACGCCTCATGATACACTTCAAATGAATTCTTCCACTTTTCCCATTCCTTGCATAAGTTTCCTGACGTTATATTCGCCAAGTTATTCTCAAAACGAAAAGGCGGAGGTGGTTGCAAAATGGCTTCCATGTTTGTATGTACACACTTTATTTGACTTTTATTCACTTTTTGTTTTAGTCTTTATTTATTTAGTTTTACGAATAAGTATTTATTTATTTGTATCTTTATGTATTTTAGCTTCCTAGATATATTATAATTCCGGCTGCGCCATGTCAAGGAAGCGACAGGGACACCAATCAAACACAAGCTCACGATTAGCACTGATCTATTTATTCTCATGCAAACACCTTCAGTTATAACATGACGTCACACACTGACAAACACAATTTACAATTAAACATAGGATTAGCTATGTGTTCATTAGTACGCTTTTGGCGTTATCTTTCACCTGTTTTGGGGCCATCCTCCTCCCACACATTCCCAAACAAAATCTACGTGACTGCATTATTTTAAGACTGCTGAAGACCTGGAATTAGCCAACTGAATACACCAGCACCTAGAGACCGCCTGAATCTACTCAAATCCCTCTCGAGTTAGTTTCCCTGCCAATCAAATGATTTGATATTGTGATATCTCTCATCCATCAGTCCAACATGTTTGTTGATCGATTACGGGATAATTTTATTTGCACCTACCCGTCTCTTAAGTTTTATTCCGTAACCATGTTGATGTTCATCCAGATATTTTAAATATAAATTAGTTTTACGACATGTAAATTCAGCGTAACTACTTAGGTCACTAGATTGATAATGTAGCGTGTGTGTAGGTTTGATTCTATCGGATTTCAGGCCATCCACAGGCATTCTACAGCGAAGTAAACTTCACTCTAAACAGGAGCGATGAGCGTCCCTGAATGATGCGACCAGGGTCTGTACTACAATGTCAAATCAATCCGAATTGTACAAATCCATCTTTTAATCGGGGTATGCGAGTAGTTCTCCAGTCCATGAGTAAGAAGAAGTCTAGGCACTACGTGCTTACGACAAAGGTATGAACCAGATAGTACTAAAAGCAGTGGCAGCCTTTGGAAAATGGAATGCACAAGTTCATTCGAATTCCAATGCAGTAAGAATGATCGACCTTCTGAATCGGAGGCGTTTCAGAAGGGGAGAATGACTGCTAATAAACCTTAGGCCGTGTAGAATCTAGTAGAGTGTTCTTATAGTAATGTCAGCTTCTTGTTGAGTAAATTTGTATGTGTGTGTTTTGTGAATGACCAAGTAACCACGTCAATCTAAATGCTATATGGAATTAGAATATGTTTGTCATTTAATGTAAAGTTAGGTAGGCCAACCAACATGATATACGGTCAAGAAAAGAAAGATCAAAACAGCCACAATCAAAAAAAATATTTAGTTTGTTAGATAGTTTTATAAGTATTTAGGTATTTCAAGAGTGAGAAGGAAATAACGTAATTATTTGTAATCATATGAATTTCAGATACTTGTTTGTTACATAAACCTAAATAATTGTGTTTGTCTCCCTAACTACATAACCACGGGTTATTTTTATTTGCACCTACCCGTCTCTTAAGTTTTATTCCGTAACCATGTTGATGTTCATCCAGATATTTTATATATAAATTAGTTTTAAGACATGTAAATTCAGCGTAACTACTTAGGATACTAGATTGATAATGTAGCGTGTGTGTAGGTTTGATTCTATCGGATTTCAGGCCATCCACAGGCATTCTACAGCGAAGTAAACTTCACTCTAAACAGGGGCGATGAGCGTCCCTGAATGATGCGACCAGGGTCTGTACTACAATGTCAAATCAATCCGAATTGTACAAATCCATCTTTTAATCGGGGTATGCGAGTAGTTCTCCAGTCCATGAGTAAGAAGAAGTCTAGGCACTACGTGCTTACGACAAAGGTATGAACCAGATAGTACTCAAAGCAGTGACAGCCTTTGGAAAATGGAAAGCACAAGTTCGTTCGAATTCCAATGCAGTAAGAATGATCGACCTTCTGAATCGGAGGCGTTTCAGAATGGGAGAATGACTGCTAATAAACCTTAGGCCGTGTAGAATCTAGTAGAGTGTTCTTATAGTAATGTCAGCTTCTTGTTGAGTAAATTTGTATGTGTGTGTTTTGTGAATGACCAAGTAACCACATCAATCTACATGCTATATGGAATTAGAATATGTTTGTCATTTAATGTAAAGTTAGGTAGGCCAACCAACATGATATACGGTCAAGAAAAGAAAGATCAAAACAGCTACAATCAAAAAAAATATTTAGTTTGTTAGATAGTTTTATAAGTATTTAGGTATTTCAAGAGTGAGAAGGAAATAACGTAATTATTTGTAGACATACGAATTTCAGATACTTGTTTGTTACATAAACCTAAATAATCGTGTTTGTCTCCCTAACTGCATAACCTCGACAACCTAGGTTTAGCCGCAACTAAACTCCTGTCTAGCCTAGTCTAAAATCCTAGTGTTATACCACGTCCATCATCGACACCGCTCGAAAATGGTTGAGTTTGATTTGAATGTGTTTGTATGTTTAATGACTGTGTGTGTGGGAATTTCAAAACTCGCTACACGAAAGGAATGAGGAGAGGATTAGCCCGCGAATATCCTAAGAGCCAATCCAGGAACCCTATGGTGAAGGAAAAAGGAAATTAGGGTCGCTCCAAGCCCAGACTCAGACTCAGATAAATTACCTAAAAGTTCTTATCTAACGACCCAAGGATAGTTTTGGAATTTAGGGTAGGTTGATTTAAAGAATAGGAACCGAGGTATATCTCGGCGCTTCAGACACTCACGAAAATCCACTGCAACACGCAATCACAACTATCCCAGTTCAAGACGCGTAAAACGGCGAATCGAACTGTATACATAGTCGGTCCTTAAGTTCTGTCACAAGGTTTTTGATAGATAAAACTCAGCAATAAACTTTTTATTATTCGTTTTATACATGATTAAAAAGCCTATTTTATACGAATCAAATTGCAATACAATACATTTTGTACGATTATCACAATATGACAAAAAACCTTATAACTTGAGACAATCGCGAACCCAAAAACACGCCGCAACTGACAAAAATACCACTTACCACAAATTTAATAAAAAAACAGTGTTCCAGATAACCAACAAGCTTTTTTTTATTTATTCTGAAACCTCGATTTTAGACCATGCTTAACAACTAGCATTTGATTTTCTGTTAGCTTTCAGTTCCAACTGCTCCCAAAGAGAACTTTACGTACTTTTTACGTTTTCAGAAAAACGTATAAAAATGATCTTGTGGGCAACAAGTACACTACGTAAAATGTGAATATGAAAATTAGTTTTACCCAGACTTAGTTATCTTATGCTTCAAAATGAAGGTAACGGGTTCAGAGAGGGTTCTGACTAAAATCTCACGTAAGTTTGAAAGGTTTTAAGAGTCATGGAAAAAATATAAAGTGAATCACGTCCGTATTTTTGATTGGTTAAAAAAGTGCAAAATCTCTGAAGAAACTAGCATTTGTGTAATATGGCTTTAAGAATTTAAATCCAATAACCGTTCTAATTTATCAGTATTTAATGAGCTATCAAACCATATATAGTATTAAATAAAAATAAACTTGGTATTATTTACTATGCGGCAAAATGTTTGTGACAGAACTTATGGACCGACTAGGTATAATTCCAGAAAGACGTGTTTCACAGTAGTTTGACGCGGAGACTGAATGGCTCCCCTCTGAGTCTTAACTCACACTTCACTCGACGACCAGCAACAAAAAGCCCCCTCTCATCTCGACCCATCCCTTTTATATCCTCTATTCCCACCAAAACGTCCTCCCCCGGCGTGCTCGCTAAATACCATGTAAAACTCGGCGAGTCATTCTCATTGGTTCGTTTCATTTGCTTTCGAAACTCAGTGCTCTGATTGGTCACTGGTCCACACCGTATACACACTTTATATTTTAGATCACACAGTTCAGCCAGAAATAGACTTTATAACATCATAAAATAATCTAAATAAAATAATACCCATTTGTTTTCTATATAAAACATCTTATTGCAATTATAGTGAATAAAGTTCTACTTTGAGTCAAACCATCTGGAATCTAAAGGCGATCGACCGCCATCTGTACCTCCATCATTGAACTAACTACGCATCTGTTTGACCCACCAAACTATATCGTAACTAAACACCCTTACGTATGAGTTTCGATTGAATGAGCCATGTCAAATGCGACACTTCAAAACAACATCACAAATGTGTAAAATGGTCATAATTCGACACCCACTGAAAGCAACGGTGAAGTTAAACCATATTCATTTTAAATTTATGAGTCACAACTTATTTCATAGCTCTTAAAGTTTATCCACATTTTGGAGATTTTAAAAAAATATATATTTCTACCTACTGAGAAATAAACCAAATGTTTATTTCATCACACTATATGAAGATCCTTGGGAGGGCATCAATCAAAGAGAACTAAGGATTTTCAGAGACGGTCCTAAAACAAACTTACACACAGGCGCCAGGGCATTCTTGGAAGATCTAAACATGAGGACCTCAACATCACTAGGTGCCCACAACATAATCTTCCAAGCCGATGTTATGGATCATCATAATAGCTAAGTACTACAGCTATTGCAGAAAGAGAGGTACGGGCATTGCAACCAGCATCACGCAAAATAGGCGCAAATTGAATTCGTCGAGTTGCGGAAAATCAGCCTAACGATAAACTATAAAACTTAAAGACGTTTTCAACACGTGTCTTGCCCCCACTTAGATACGGTACCGCAACATGGACCTTCACAAAGTCGAATATCTTAACATGACAGAAAGTGCCCTGGAGCATTACATGCTAGGCATCAGGGATCGTAATCGCGATACAGAAATACGCTGAGATACGATGTCGTACTAAGGTCATCGATGTCGGCAAGCGAATCAAGAGACTATAGGGTAAGCAGATCATTTTGCAGGCCGGTGACACTCCGCACTTTACCTGTAAAGCTACAAGTAGGTACATCCGCGTCCATTTGTGAGAACAGATTCAGAGGGTCAGGTCGTCGAGCGCTACCCAGATAGCATGTCACGTACTCGCATTATATTGCATCGTATTGGGCTGCCTAAATATTAATAAGCACACGAACCATACATTGTTCACACTTCCCAAGGACATGGAAAGGCAGGGAAACGTTCTTCTACAGATAGCTAATAGGTACCAAATGTACAATTTAAATTTTTTATATTTAATTTCTATTTAGTTTCGTACACAGATCTACTTAGTTTTCTATACCTATGGAGATATTGCAAAATAGTTTTCTGACCACTAAGTAAGCATATTGTAAAATGTTATTGTTCTCAAATGGAGAATAATAGTAATTGTTCGCAGCTGGTAAGTAAATATTCAGATTAATTATTCGTCACAAGAGAACAACCCTAACGTTACACATGCCGCGTCAGAAGAGATAAAGTTACGCAATAGAAAGAGAGGCAACTTGTAGAGGCACTATGCAGAATGAATTTCACTATATTGCGTTGTAGCAAGAGTCGCTATTTAGTTGAATGTTTTTTCGAAGAGTCCAAACTGTTCCTGACAATATACATTGCGTCATGCCTTTTCCCATATGGGGTGGCAGAGGCACAATTATGCCCATTTTGAGCCAGTTATTCAATACTCCATTTTGCGTGACAGAGGGCTAGACCATCGCCGCAGCTACAGAGTAATGAAGGTTTCCTCGCGAAGTTTTCCATCACCGTTAGAACGTCCGTATAATGTACTTAAGATAAATTTATTATCTCATTGGTCTCCTGTGTGAGAAGCAATCGTGAAACCCATAGCTTCTCACACAGGAGATGCAGGTTCGATTCCTGACCATGTACCAATGAGATAATAAATTTATCTTAAGTACATTATACGGACGTTCTAACGGTGATGGAAAACTTCGCCCACGGAGCCCTTTATTAATCTGTTCCTAACTCTTTATTAACCTAGAGAGAGAGAGAGAGAGCAAGGAGAGATGATGAAAGGTAGACCAAAGCGATAAGAGAGTGGCTATCCAGAACCACACGACGACCAGTGGCCGGCCCACCAGCGAGCAATGACAGTGTGTGAATGTGGGCTGATTGATGATGATGATTTAAAATAAATTGGTGATCCATATTTAGTGACCATTTTGAATAATTTGATGACCAATATATTTCTTAAGAACAGATATAATAATTAGGTTATTACAGTGTAGTAACAAATCTAAAAAGTGACAAAATTTATGATATGACATATTTGATATACTTTATTGCACACAGATTTAAAAAACATGCAATATTTATAAAAAACATGTACAAAGACGAATTTATCTCTAAAAAGTGATTTAATGCAGCAAACCTAGGCATGGCAGGATTTTGTTTAAAGGAAGGGGAATCAGAGCACTATCATATCTAATCTATCAATATTGCCATAATGTATCAATATTCAGATAAGAAATGAGTTTTTACCACGTGGTCATTATGCTGGTCGTAATGTCCGGTTTTTGGACGTAGTAAGGAGCGTTTATTCAAAATTCAAAATTCAAAAAGAGTTTATTTCCATAAGAAACACATAGGTAACATTTGGAGAATGTCAAATCTTAAACTAACACATGTATAAGGTATAGGGAAATATAGAACTCTATTTGAATTCCGTCTCCGCCTCAAATTTCGTTTAAAACATAAACTCATATACCTTTAGCTATAAGCACATGTTTGCTTTTCACCCTTGACACTACGGTCGCACCATCAAAAGCGTTACAAAAATTATTTAGAAGTCCATAAAAAAGCACATAATATAAAATTAAAAATTCAAAAAGAGTTCATTTCCATAAGAAACACATAGGTTACATTTGGAGTATGTCAAATCTTAAACTAACACATATATAAGGTATAGGGAAATATAGAACTCTATTTGAATTCCGTCACCTCAATGTTTCAGATGCTGGAGGCAAAGAGGCGACTAGAAACCTTTATACGTTATTTTTTACAGAATTGGAGCAAACACCTTCCCAAGCTTTCTTGTCTTCTACATAATAATCAATCATTAATCAATCAATAATTCTCATTGAAACAGTGAGACTCTAACCTGACCAAAAGAGATTGTTGGCAGGCTCAAGATACGTTTATTAATCACAAGGTCGTGAGTTGAATATTGGTGATATAGTTGAAACGCTAGATAGGGACTCGCCGGGAATTTGTAGACTTCAGCTCCTTGGTAGACTCAATCCAACTGGTCCACTTCTTCAGACGTCAACAAGTGATTTTGCGGTTAGCGCCAGGAGGATATTACTCCTCGGCGTGGAACCCTGGAAAGAGACCAGTGTGAATGATAGGAATACAAAAGCGCTACAGCGCCCAGCTATCAGGCGATTTTATTATTATATATATATATAGTGTCTATTGGACTGCGGCACTCTTGGATCCTAATTACCCTAGGGCCCTCATCGGAAGTCTCCGTGTGGGGAGCCGTCGCCTGATAGCTGGGCGCTTTTCTATACAGAAAAGGGAAATACATAGAGAGTATAAAATACACGAAAATAAGAAAGACTAACTACGAACCAATGCTTACCCATGGATTGGGGATAGTAGGGAAGTTTCATATCAACTACTGCACTTTACAGCAACTAAACATTCAGCTCCATTACAGTACTAAAAGGAATAACAGTACTAAAGGGACTAGCCCATCGCCGCAACTAAAGGCGTGACTTAAAAATTATTGATGCAGAAGATACAACCTCACGTTTTAGAGCTCAAACAATGTCTCCGTCAAAAAAAACAATCCGCTGCCAGACGAGATTCCAGACCCGAATTTCCGAATTTCTATAGTTGTACTTTTTATCTGGCTAATCCGCCAGTAGCCAATATGGTCAAAGAGGTAGTACGTTACATACCCGTCTTGTTTGGGTAGGATTTTACCTGATAAAATCCGCTAAGATACTAACTAAACTAAACTAACTTACTAAATTAACTACTTAAGATAAAATTCTCTAAAGCTCGCCATCTACAATGTCAGAGAAATATATAACTAACAGTCTAGCTCAACTACATACAAACATCACACATTCGTACCAACAATCAGACATCAGAGTTCATACTAAGTTCATACAAGAGTTCACACTAACATCGTGTAAACACAGCCTTACACACAGGGTGCCATTATTATAGCCAAATGCACACCCAGACTAACTGTCAGAAGTTGAAAAATAAGCAAGATCCCTTGAACTAAAATAAGAACCTTAGTACATAAACGCCCCGATAGCTTAGCTACTATCGTAACGCAGAATAACGCAGAATAACACCATGAAGGGCAGCTCCCTCAAGTGTTCAAGACTTCCTGCACCGTTAGTGGGTACAGAAAATAATAATAGAGTAGAATATCTATTCTACAACAAAGAGTAAAAAAGTAGAGAATTATAGTTCAAGAGGTCATAAGCTAAAGTAACAGACATTGCAGAGTAACGTTACACAATAAAGAAATTTTACATAGCTGTCGATATAGATGGTTTTTAGAATACAAGGGTCAAAATACTTATTACATACATAAAGGAATCGTTAACTACTATTGAATAAGACAGAACGCTGTCGCAGCCTATCTTCAGACAGAAGGTGCTCTCAGACAGACACAGATCGCTCGGCACAAGTACAAGCGCTAAAGAGTTAGTATTTAGTTAAAAACTAACAAACAGACCGTCCCTTAAAGATTAGAAATAGCAATGTTATTATTTAGAATAAAATAAATAGAATAACGCTCACAAGATCAACTAGTAAGTCTGACAATATAGAGTAGTTATGTAATAATTAAATAAAAGAAAAAAAAATCAACCTAACTTTAAATCTTTTATGTGCCAAGAGCCCAAAAAATTACCGAAGATGTCTTCAAGTTCATAAACTAATGACGACTTCTTGTTAATTATTTTACATTTTAAAAACTTAGGAGCTAACTTCTTAGAGAACCGATTAGCCTTATCGCTGAGATAATAAGTTCTCTTCCAAACAAAATCGCCTACGTTGAACTCTGCATGCTTACGACGCAAGTTATACGGTCCACAATTCCTCTCGTAGGCCCGTAGTATACAAGATTGAACCTTGTCAAAGATTTTTCGTAGAGGACCAAGATTCTCTGCATAGACATCTCTAGGGGCGAAAAGAACATCATCGTTATTATCAATTTCGACGTAATGAGTACCGCATGGAACAAGCTCTCGACCATAGACTAGGAATGACGGCGAATATCCAGTAACCTCGCTAACAGAACTGTTTAACGCGAACTGTATTTTACAAATATTAGTATCCCACGATCTGTGATCATCTTCGATGAAGGTCGAAACTGCAATCATAATCGTCTTATTATAACGCTCTACGCTATTCACCTGTGGAGTATACCTCGGCGTAAAACGAACTTTAGGTATATTATAATCGCTAAACAGTTTACGCAGAGTATTGCTACAAAATTGTTTTCCATTATCCATCAAAACGCAGCTCGGAACACCATGTACAAGAAACACCTGTTCTTCAACTATCCTAGTAATAATTTCTGCAGTAGCTCGACGAATCGGAAATAAAAGACAGTATTTGGAAAAGCAACACGTAATGACGAGGAGAAAAGTGTTTTGTTTTTTAGACGGTGGTAGTGGACCGACTAAATCCATACTAATCATCTGAAAAGGCCTAGAGCAATGTTTTGGACGACCCATAAGACCTAGTGGTGCATGCGTTGGATGTTTATAAGCTTTACATGTATGACAGCTGCTGACAAAATTGGCAACATCGCTCAGCATTTTAGGCCAATAAAACTTTAGACAAAGACGTTTATATGTCTTGAAGATACCTAAATGTGCAGAAGTGGGTTCCGAATGATTGCTACCTATAACTTCAGAACGTAGCTCAGCGGGAACAACCTCTTTCCATTCGAACTCACGAGTTAAGGGATTGAGACTTTTTACAAAGCGATATAGTTTATTGTTAGAAACTATATAGTTGGAATATGAAGTAGGAGAATTCTGACAACCGTTATAGATGTTTAGATACCACTCATCAGTAGTGCTTGGTGAAGAATTCGGACTCGTGATGGGAACAACGTCGTTGATCGCGCCGACAGGAATCGACCTAGATAGATAATCAGGCACGACGTTATCAACACCACGACGGTGTTTAATTTCGAAGTTATAAGCAGAAAGTCTTACTCCCCAGCGAGCGAGACGACCTGTAGGGTTATAAAGATTTAGGAACCACTTCAAAGCAGAATGATCAGTATAGACAACAAATTTATGACCGTTCTCTAGATAACAACGCCAGTGTTCGATCGCAGATAGAACAGCGAGAGCCTCACGCTCAGTCGCGCTATAATTACGTTCCTGGTTATTCAAAGACTTGCTCATGTAGGCCATCACCTTTTCTTCGCCATCAATGTTCTGGGTTAAAACAGCGCCTACACCCACATTACTAGCATCTGCATGGACTTCAAACGACTTAGTGTAGTCAGGACACGAAAGAATCGGCGTAGAGACCAAACAATCCTTCAATTTAGTAAACGCTTCGTTAGCTTCGTTCGACCAAAAGAACGCCGGTGCATTCTTGCCTTGTGAAGTCAACTTACTCAGTGGAGTGGCTAAAGAGCTGAAATTAGGAATATATCGACGATACCAAGATGCTGTTCCTAAAAAACGACGGACCTCCTTGCGGTTAGTAGGGGTAGGATAATTTACTATCGCCTCGACCTTCTCCGGATCTGCATGCAGGCCAGAATAATCCACAACGTAGCCAAGGTACTTCAATTTTTGCCCGAAAAATTGACATTTCTTGTAGTTTACCGTAGGGTTTGCCGACTTTAATTTTTCTAATACACGTAGCAATAGAGAGATGTGTTTCTCGAAGGTAGGAGAGACAATAATAAAATCATCGATGAAGACAAAGACCATATGCTCAAATTCAGGGTCATAGAACAAAAAATCGACCAATCGCTGTTGCGTAGCTGGAGCGTTGGTTAAACCGAAGGCCATGGATTGATAGGTTCCGCGCGAGGGAATATAGAAAGCCGTCTTACACCTATCTTCTTCCTTAATCAAAATCTGCCAAAAACTTTTAGATAAATCAAGACTAGATAGATACTTGGCGTCTCGAAGGTTATCTAGAATCTCAGAAATATAAGGTAGATTGTAAGCGTCTTTTCGGGTAACGGAATTCAGTTTTCTGCTGTCCAGACAGAATCTGAGTTCTCCGTTCTTTTTCGGGGTTAGTAAAACAGGAGAGGACCAGGGGCTTTCGCACTTTTCAACGACGTCTTCCCCCAGCATCTCGTCCAGCTGTTTGACCAACAAATTCTGTTTCTCAGGAGACATTCTGTAATATCTTTGACGAATGGGGGCAGCATCCCCAGTGTCAATAGCGTGAGAAATCACGGAAGTTCGACCTAAACCGCACTTCTCATAGGAAATGTCTTGAAACTGTGACATAATGTTATCGGCAGTAATCCGTTGTGTATCGGACAAGTGTTCATAAGCATGGAGATGTTTCGATTCATGAAAAGCAACCTCAGCTAACCTAGCGTCAGATTCGCTAAAGAATAACACGGAACTTAGGTGTTTAGGAAATAAACCAAAACTACGCCAAAAATCCATACCGAGTATAGGGTTATTTTGAATTTGGGGAACCACATAAGCAGTAATTATGTGAAGTTGACTCTCAAATGTAATAGGAAGATAGATCACACCTATCGATGATAGTTTCTGACCACCTGCAGCTACAAAGTTCACCCTATCACAAACTTGCAGCTTCAAGCCGTTGTCTAGAAAACTTTTGTGCACACCATTACCAAGAATAGTGACACAAGATCCAGAATCCAGTAATCCCGTGACAGTTTTATCAGCTACCTTTATATTTACATAAGGACGAGCGTATTCCGTGGTAGAAGAATGATCGCGGATTGAAGCGACATTATAGCATGAAAAAAACTTAGAAATATTATCAAGCCAGCTCTTCCAGTCAGCGATGTTAAAATGAGATATCTTTTCACCCTTATTGTCACCACAATCCGAGCCACTTAGTTTTTTTGCTGATATCTAGAACGACAGTCCGGACAGTCAGGTGTACGAACACCTCCCTTACCACATTTAAAACAGATAGGAAAATGTGGTGCTCTACATTCACCCAATGAATGTGTATCAGTCCTACATCTAGGACAGTATACATGACGTTGGTAGTTAGAGTCTACGGCTGAGACTGGATATTGCCTACTGTTGACAAAGTTCCTATTATTTTGGTAATTATTTTCGTAACCAACGTTGACGTTATTCGCAGGCCTATTATACGTCGCGTAACCTGATTTAGCGGTGGGCTGAGCTTTTTTAAAAGCTAAGTCTGGTGCTAACGTACTAGCAGTCGCACAGAGTGGCTCATGAAAATGCGAAACACGCGCATTGAAAATCTCACTATTTCTACAAATAGTTATCAAGGATTCAATCGACTTGACAGCAGGCGATGCAGCTAACGATGTTGCATAGAGTGGACGAATGTTGTGCAGCAGTATCTCCAGCTTATCATCCTCCGAGAGAGCCTTTGACAATCTCGAAAATATTCCTTCCATAATTGACACGTAAATAGTAATGTTTTCAGTAACACCCTGTGTACACGCCCTAATTTCATCTAATAGTCTATAATCATAGTCCGATACGCTAAAATCTCGTTTTAACGCCTCTACAATGTCAGACCACGAGCTAACAGAGTCCTTAATACGCCTGTACCAGTGCAGAGCATCATCAGTGAAAATCTCGAACGCTAAATTGACCAACTTATCAGACGAGACACCTCTAGCAATCACATACTCATCCACTCTCTGAATAAAAGCACGCACGCACGTCTTGCCAGCGTATTTCAGCTTAGCTAGATCGGACGTGAGGCTTTTTTCACATTTCACTGTGATGTTAGGAATCGCAATGGCTTTCTCAGCAACAGTGTGAGATCTAGTTTGATGAGACAGTTTTTTTAAACTATCTAGAGAAATCGCAAGGTTGCTACGGCAGACTTGGAGGACGTCAGATTGAGCTTCCTCAGGACATATTCGATCCAACCTATGGGATACGTGATGCAGTATCGCCTCAGTTCTGTAATATAGACCGCGGTCATATTCTGAGTTCAGCGAGGTAATATTAGCAAGGGCTTTGAGTAAGCTCTCCTTGGCTCCCAGAAGATCTACTTCCGCACTCAAATGCGATACCGAGATATCATCAGCTGGTGATTTTTCTGCCAGGGGAACTATTTGTTTCCTGAGGTCATACTCCAATTCAGCCTTATTTAGCGACAGATATTTTATAGGAAACGTCATGTTTACTACCTATCTAGTAAACTGTACAAATTTACATGAAAGTAAGCAGAGTACACGACTAACGCCCGGTTTCTGGTACAAAATCAAGCCATTGATCCACCGTTTTGACAGCTGAAATTGATAAAGGACTGTCAACAACAGATTAAATGTACGAGAAATCGGCCGTTAAACACTAAACTTATTTATTATTTAATAGTCCTAAAAGTTTCCCTACTAAAATCTTCACAATTTATTAATTTATTTTTCGTACTGAGAATTTGGAGGAAAATATTTATCAACAATTATAATATGACAACGGCCGTCAGACTGCGACCATAAATAATGTAGAAATGAGGTAGGTACCCAGATAAACGATCAAATATACTCCTGTCAGACAAAAATAAACACAACAAAATATACAAGCTACGAAAGAAATCTAGCGTTCTACGGCGCTCTTATGGCCTAACTACTCTGACCAGACATAAAACTCTATCACCAATATTCCCTTAATCCGGGCGCCATTGAAATAATAATAAAATAATTGAATAAATAATATGATATTTTGTAGTAACCTTTTTTACATAAGTGATTTTATTATTGAAATAAGAATAAAATAATTGAATAAATAATCTGATATTTTGTAGTAACCTTTTTTACATAAGTGATTTTTAACAACATTTTTAAATTTATTTACAGACAATTCTTGTAACTCAGTCGGTATTTTGTTGTAAAAGCGAATGCCTGTTTAATATTTATGCTTCGGAACGCACCTCGGTTTTTGTTGCGCGGTTCGACCGCGAGTGATCGGGACATCACTATCTATTGCTGTCACTTGCAAACAAAAAAAAAGACTAGCTAGCTGTCACCTTGCACGTGGAAAAATTGTCGGCGTCATGCATGGGGGCTTGGCTGAATGTTATTTGTAATAATCATGGAACAATCGTCAAGAAATAAGTAGATTTCACGTCATCGTAGTGAGTGCTTCGTGCTGTGAAAGGTTGAAGTGGTTCGGTCACCAGTTCATCGCGTTCGGATAGCGAACCTTGTAGTCGGCAGCATCACGACAGCAACAGCAGCGGGCTATGACGCGAGTAAGATTAGACTCCCAACACCCCCCACCCTTGTGTTCCTCATCCCGTATTCCTGCCTCGAATCTGAATTTTCGCATACCGGTCCACGGCCTCAAGGTCAGTACTACTTTGTGACATTCCATGGAAAACAACCCTACCAAGATTCCACCCCTTTCGGTTGAGGCGTGGATTTAACATTTTGGTAGCAGAGGCGCGGTTTCCTAGTAGGAAATCGATTCACGGACGGTTGTAGGGTTGTTTTTTTGCCACATTGTAGTTGGGAGAGGGTGGGTACCTCAGATTGGTCGGCAATCATTTTGTGAGTGAGTCTTGTGGTCGGTATACCACAATTTAGGTTCATTTTCGGTTAGTGAACGTATAATTGACGATTTAGTTAACAATTATTATAAAATTGTAGTCGGAAACTACTGTGGTGTGTATAAGGAACAGTCATTCGGTCGGTCTATAGTATTACAGTCGGGTTCTATAGTATTGCAGTGTTATTTCGGTTTACAGAGCAGGGTCAGGCTATTTAAGGGGTATTAAGCTGATTTTGCTGACCTCAGTAGAAGTGTAGGTGATATCGGAAAGGCCACTTCTAGAAGGTTCACGGCTACCTACATTATATTAAAAATAGTTTTTTTTTCTTATAATAAATTTTTGTGTGTTATTTTTTATTGTGCTTTATGTTAGCATTCTCTAATTGATTTAGAGTGTATGGTTATAAGGTGTATATCCACAGGGCGACCATATTAAATATTTTTAGGATTTAATTGTTACAGTAGTTGCCTCAGTTTTGACAACTTAGTTTTAATTTCTGTGCCCAGCGTTGACGGGCAAGTGCTGGTCTCTGGCTATACTTAGTTCGGTAGTGAAGTATAGAACCAGAATCAATTAAATCGGTCAACATGGCACCTTCACCCTTGACCGCACTGCGGAATGGTGTCCGGGAGGAAATGAGATGGCTCGCCCATACTCAGTCAGTCAATCAGTATGTGGAGCGATCGGACATGGATGATGTCCTGCTCAGGCGTGTGGAGGACGCAATGACACGCGTCGGGAAGGTGTGTCGGCTGGCTGCGGAGGCTGAAGCTCTCGAGCTTACTGATGAAGCTTCGGTGGCTACAGTGAAACAGCTCTGCGCGGATGCTGACAAAGCGATAGAATGCTTGGGTGACATCGAGCGTCGCGCGGAGAAAATTAAGCGGTCGCGAAGGAATGACCGTGGGGAGGCTAACGGAGACCCACCCCCGAAGGGTGTTGTTGGACGGCTGCCACACCTGGAGTTTCCGGCCTTCAGTGGGGCAATTGATGAGTGGCCGGCCTTCATCAATTTATTTGATAGTTTGGTCCACGGTCGGGACGACCTGGACAACGCCTACAAGTTGGCCTTACTATCGATGGCTCTGCGGGGTGAACCGAAGGAGTTGGTCGGTCACCTGACGGTCACGGCGGGCAACTACGATATAGCAAGGTCCATATCGTTGGACCGCTACCAACACAAACGGCGGTTGGTTGATACTCTAGGGAAGCTGTTTAGCATCCCTAGAGTAACCCGGGATGTTGACATCCGAGTACAGGTGCTCAACCCTGTGCTGGTGGCCACTAAGGCCCTTCAGAACCTTGGTCTTCCGGTAGACCAATGGTCATATATTGTTCTATATATGGTTTTGTGACGGTTGCCTGCAGCTGTTCAAAGTCGGTTTGAACAGCTGCATGGGGGCAGTAGCACGGAACTGCACACACTTGTCCAATTGACAGATTTTTTGGAGGGTGAATGCAGGCGATGTGACACACTGGCCTCTGCACACTGTACACTGCCGCTGCACACTGCACACTGTGCGGGGTGGGAGGTCGAAACAATTTGGCGTTCTGAATGCCGCGCCGTCGGGTGACGGCTGTGTGCTCTGCGACTGTGCCGGTCATGACGTGACCAGTTGCGCCAAATTAAAGGCGCTCGGGGTAGCTAACCGCAGGAAGATAGTCTTCCGTCACCGATTGTGTTTCGGTTGTTTGGGGCCGCACACGCTGAGCGAGTGCTCGCGCGCGTTCCCGTGTGAGTGCTGTGCTGGCAAGCACCACATAGCGTTGTGCCTGTATCGGTCAGGCCCTTCGGATGGTCACCAGGGCCGGACTCAGGTTGGTCGGCCACAGGGCCCAACCAGGGCCGGACCCAGTCCCCCTCCGGGCAACGGGAGTCACCAACGGGGTGACTGGGGTACCCGCGGACGGGACCCCCCCCGAGGGGAAAGGGCAGCGCGGGGGGTAACATGCGGGATAGCCGGGGTTCGGTCGCCGCTGTCCACGGTCATCGAGGACTTCGGGCCGCTGGCTCACCGCGTGTTACGAGCGGGTGTCAGATGGCACCTATGAGTAGCGCGAAGGCTGGGAGTCCATCACCTTCTGCGCCACCCTGCCCGTCGCTCTGGGAGGCGAACAGTCGGATGTCGCCCCCATTCCTAGAGCGCCCCACGTTGGATCCGCTCTCCCCCATTCATCCACGGTGCGCACCGGGCACACCGTACACTGTCCGGTATGATCGGATACCGGGACAGCGAGGGGCCTATTATACGGGTTGGGACCCCTTGATGCACATACGGTCTGATATGCCGGTTGCATATCAGCAGCCAAGTTACTCCAAGGCCGACGGGGGTCTCAGCGGGTTCGGATCCCGCGGAGGTTCCCGCTAGGGACACGCCGCCCACTTACAGGGTGCCGCCACTCCACAGATGGTCATGCTCCCCACCGCCTCTGTGATAGCGTGGAGTTCGGACGGCAAATCATGTGTGGCACGAGCACTATTGGACTCGGGGGCCCAGGGGTGCTTAGTCTCGTGCAACCTTGTAAGACGGTTGGGCATTTCGGTAAGGGAGTATCCACATTCCATTCGGGGAATTGGGAACACGGAAGTCGGTTCCGTTAAGGGAGTATGTCGGATTACTCTCTCGTCACGGGTGGATTCATCGGTGAATCTGACGGTCACGGCATTGGTCATGCCTAATGTGATGGGCTCACACCCTTACGTACGGTTGTCGCCCTCGGTGCGACAGTTGGTCGCTGGGTTGTCACTGGCTGACCCGGAGTTTGATATTCCGGGCCCAGTAGACATTTTATTGGGTGTTGATGCCTTGGGATACCTGTTAGTGCCAGGTGTCCACGTGTTGCAGGCGACTGGTCTGGTTACGGTCAACACCAGACTGAGCCATGCGGTAATGGGTCCGGTCATGCCGGCTGCCCCACGCCTAGCAACTAGTAGTCCCTTATTCGGTTCTGTACTCTCGGAGGTGATACAGAAGTTTTGGGAGGTGGAGGAACCACCTACGGTCCGCCGGTTGGACCCGGTTGAAGAAGAGTGTGAACAGTTTTATCGGAACAATACTGGTCGCCTTTGGTCAGGTCGATTTCTCACATGTCTTCCATTCCGGAGTGATCGCCCACCGCTGGGCAGGTCACACCATGCAGCCGAGACGCGGCTTCTGTCGATGGAACGACGCATGAAGCGTGACGGGATTTTCCGGCAGAAGTACGTCGACTTCATGCGGGAATACGAATCGCTCGGCCACATGTCGGTTTCGGGTATCGACTGGAAGCGTGACGACCACTGCTTCCTGCCTCATCACGCGGTCTTGAGGACCCCGGAGGGCAAAATACGGGTAGTGTTCGATGTATCGGCATCAACATCTAACGGCATGAACCTGAACCGGTGTTTGAATTCAGGGCCGAAGTTGAACCATGACATCGCGGATGTTATCACACGGTTCCGTCGACACAATGTTGTGTTTGTAGCTGACATCCGGATGATGTTTAGGCAGACGGTCATTCACCCTGACGATAGACGGTATCAGCTGATACTGTGGCGAGAGAGCCCAGATCAGCCCATCAAGGTGTACGAGCTGAACACCAACACGTACGGGCTACGGTCTAGTCCTTATTTGGCGATTCGCACTCTGCGGGAGTTAGCGGATCGAGAATGGTTAAATTTCCCTAGAGGAGCAGCAGCAGCAGGATCTCTACATGGACGATATCTGTACCGGTGCAGATTCCGTAGAGGAGGCGCTTGCTCGACGGGACGAGCTAGTTGAGCTCTTACGAGGTGGAGGTTACGAGCTCCGGAAATGGATGTCGAACTCTGCAGAGTTACTGTCTGGTCTTCCGGATGACTACCAGCAGGATCCCCACATTTTCGAAAATCTGGAAAATCCGAATATGTTGTCGGTATTAGGCGTCCAGTACTAGCCGGTGTCAGACATGTTTTCGTATCGGGTCGAGTTGGACTCCCCGAAGGTCTGGACGAAACGGAACGTCCTTTCAACGGTGGCTAGGACATTTGATCCAAACGGGTGGATCACCCCGGTAACATTTCAGTTCAAGTGTTTTATGCAGCAATTGTGGTCTACTGAGCTGAAATGGGACGACCCGATCGGCAGGTCATTGAGCTCAGAGTGGGAATCGTTCTTTTCGACCCTCCCTGGCATCAATCGGATTTCACTGCCACGGAGGTTGGTCCCCACCAAACGATACACCGCCACCCTGCATGGGTTTTGCGATGCCTCGGAGAAAGGCTACGGAGCTGCGGTGTATCTGCGTACGGTCGACTCCTCGGGGGAGGTTGATGTGCGGTTGGTCATGGCCAAGAGAAAGGTTGCGCCGTTGCGCACTCGCCTGACCATTCCCAAATTAGAGCTTTCAGGAGCGGCTCTCCTGACTCGTCTGGTCAACCACACGATGACGGTTCTTCGTGGGTCAATAGCGTTAGAAGATACGGTCTACGCTTGGACGGACTGCCAGATCGTGTTATGCTGGCTGAAGGCTTCAGTTCACAAGCTGGAGATTTTTGTGGCGAATCGGGTTTCGCAGATTTTGAATTCGGAGGTTCCCTTAATCTGGAGACATGTTCCAGGGGAATTGAACCCAGAAGACTGTGCGTCTCGTGGGTGTCACGCTCCGGAGTTAGTTGGACATCCCTTGTGGTGGGGTCCGAAATGGTTGACTCAAGCCGAATCGGATTGGCCAATGAATCCACGCGTTACCTCGGCGAACGGCGCCTTGACAGTCGGTGTCTGTACGACGCAACCAGAGCCGGAAGAGGAGTTCAGCCTGCTGGAACGGTACAGCTCGCTCGACAAGCTGGTCAATATGACCGCCTGGATCTTCCGATTTGCGCGGAATTGTCGCAATTCTGAGGCGCAACGGGTGCGGACACAGGTCCTGACACCACGGGAACGGAACCTTGCGTTGTTCGCATTGGTACGGAACGTGCAGACGGTGCACTTTAAGTCCGAACTGGACATTCTGAGACGCGGACGCGTCCAACTAAAGGGAGCTGTGGCTCGGCTCAACCCGTTTAGTGACTCTCAAGGATTGCTGAGGGTAGGAGGTCGGCTGCGGAATGCCAACCTGCCTTATGCGGCTCGCCACCCGTTGTTACTACCTAGGAAAGGGAAGTTGGTCGAACTGTTGATACAGGATCGACACATTCGGAATGGGCATGTCGGATGCCACGCCTTGATGGCGTTTCTCCACCGCGAGTTCTGGATTCTATTGGGAAGACGCTTAGTGCGTAGCGTCGTATTTTGGTGCCTGCCTTGTTATCGGGCCAAGGCGGCGACGATACAGCCCCAGATGGGCGATTTGTCCTCGGATAAGGTTAACGAAATCCGGCCCTTTGCGGGTGTCGGAACGGATTTCGTGGGACGATTCATGGTCAAGTCTTCACAGCTACGGAACGCCAGATTAGTGAAGGCATACCTGTGCGTCTTCGTGTGCTTGGCCACGAAGGCAGTCCACTTGGAGGTGGTCAGTCACCTCACTACGGAGGCATTTATCGCATGTCTGGATCGGTTCGTCTCACGAAGGGGCCTCCCGTCATTAATCCGTTCGGACAACGGCACAAATTTTGTCGAAGCCAGGCGATATCTGCAGGAGGTCACTCAATTCCTGAACGGTAACCAGGATGCCATCGGTACGGCTTGCTCCCGACGAGGGATTGAATGGGTTTTCAGTCCGCCGGGATGTCCTCATTGGGGAGGAATTTTTGAGGCTGCGGTTAAATCGGCTAAGTCGCACCTGACGAGGATCATCGGTGAGACCTCTCTACGCTTTGAAAAGCTTGCGACGCTGTTCTGTAAAATTGAAATGACACTGGACTCGCGTCCGTTGTGCCCGCTCAGTTCGGATCCAAATTATTTGGAAGCGTTGACGCCGGGTCACTTCCTGATAGGTCAGCCCCTTAACGCCCTGCCAGAATACCCATTCGGTGATGTTAAGTTAAGTCGGTTAACTAGGTGGCAGATGTTGCAGCAGATGGCTCAAGATTTTTGGAAACGGTGGTCCCTTGAGTACTTGCACATCTTGCAGCAGCGCCTTAAGTGGACTGACCGGACGAGCCCCCCTCAAGTCGGTGATTTGTTGCTGATTAAGGATGCGAACCTGCCATCATTGAGATGGAGACGAGGACGGATCGTCAATTTGTACACGGGTCGGGATGGCACGCCTCGATCAGCAGAAGTCAAGGTGGGGGACTCGGTCCTCAAGAGAGCGGTCGCAACACTTTCTCGCCTTCCTATTGATTAGGGACAGGTTCGGGCCTGTCCGGGCGGATGACTGTTTAATATTTATGCTTCGGAACGCACCTCGGTTTTTGTTGCGCGGATCGACCGCGAGTGATCGGGATATCACTAGCTAGCTGTCACTTGCAAAGAAAAAAAATGACTAGCTAGCTGTCACCTTGCACGTGGAAAAATTGTCGGCGTCATGCATGGGGGCTTGGCTGAATGTTATTTGTAATAATCATGGAACAATCGTCAAGAAATAAGTAGATTTCACGTCATCGTAGTGAGTGCTTCGTGCTGTGATAGGTTGAAGTGGTTCGGTTACCAATTCGTCGCGTTCGGATAGCGACCCTTGTAGTCGGCAGCATCACGACAGCAACAGCAGCGGGCTACGACGCGAGTAAGATTCGACTCCCAACACCCCCCACCCTTGTGTTCCACATCCCGTATTCCTGCCTCGAATCTGAATTTTCGCATACCGGTTCACGGCGTCAAGGTCAGTACTACTTTGTGACATTCCATGGTAAAACAACCCTACCAAGATTCCACCCCTTTCGGTTGAGGCGTGGATTTAACATTGCCCTTTAAAAGATATATTAACCTTATGGAGTAGTAGGTATAGCTAGTTTATTCCTATTTCTAGTGTTGACATTGTGCCTGTCGCTATTCTTAGGAAATTTATCAATATTTTTGTGGACGTACATTAGGTTTTCATAAATATACTGACACGGCACTGTCATAATATTAATTTCCTTAAATTTACAACGCAGTGACTCTCTGGGACCCACATTGTAGATTGCACGAACAGCCGCTGATTATACGTGTGTAAATAAACAACTTTAATGCAAACACGTTTATAACTCAACGCCTAATGAACCTATGAGCCTTGTTACAAAATATTTGGTGACTGATTTGCTACGTCTCCTTCACACACCAGCGTACTTGCTTTCTATTGATCATCGCCTCGCTTATCTTACAATAATTTCCAACACTGAGTTCAAATTGCTTACACGTGCTTGTTGCTATGCTTTGTTTATTTAATAAGTACAATAATAATCAGTGATGGATGTCATTCCTTACGCAGGAGATCAACTATTATTGGTTATCGGTTTCAAATACGAATTTGCCTGCAGATTGGTGGAGATTGTGCTTCCGGCTGCACCGTAGAGAAATCCATTTCATGATTTAGTTTTTGTTTAGATATATATTTAGTTTGTATTGATACATTGCCGTGGATAATCTCAACCTGTACTACCAGAATGTAAGGGGACTGCGGACAAAGACTGATACAATTATTCGGAATATCTTTCTGAACGAATACGGCATTGTGGCTCTGACTGAGACCTGTCTTTGGAATGTCATTTCTTTGAACTGTTTGTTGATAGGTACCGAGCGTGGCGTTGTGACCGTGACTATTTATCAACCGCACAGGCTAGGGGAGGGGGAGTACTGATAGCTGTTTAACGTGAATCATGCTCGAATAACCAAGTATGTCGGCAGTCTTCAGCAGAAGATATATGGGTGACTACTCCCTTAAAACAGAATGGAAAAACTGTTACTACCTTAGGTTTGTGCTCAGTCTTTCTCTGTGATGAAAATAATGGTAGTAGTTTTAAGACTCAACTTGAAAACTTTTGCACTAAATTAATTTATTTAATGACGCTGAACATTCGTGACACATTTATGACAGTTGGAGATTTCAATATGAGTAGTTTAACATGGTCGTCGATTAATGGCAGACTTCACCCGTGTAATCTGGTGGGTGGGCATGTGGAGGTTTTGTTGATACTCTTAACACTCACGGTCTCCAACAATATAATGGTCTCGAAAATAGTTTTAGTCGAATACCAAATTTGGTATTGTCCAACGAAAGAGTCATGGTTATGCCCTGCCTTGGTACATTTGTTCCAGAAGACCCCTATCCTAAAACTTTGCATATAGATATACTACTAAAGGTATTCTACACTCTTATAAAATCTATTTCATATGTCTCTTATAACTACTCCAAAGCAGACTATGACCAAATAAGGAAACACATTGGTGACATTGATTGGATTGATATGCTGGCTAGTGGTGGTGTAGAAGATAATGTCGAAGTTTTTTATGATATAATTTATGAACTACTAGAATCATATGTACCTACTCGCATCCTGTGTAATAACAATTTCCCACCAAGGTGTAGCGCAGCCCTACTTAAAGTTATATAAGTATAGAGATGTTTAAGCATGTCAAAAAGCATAAAACTGTGGTATCTATATCTGGTATCTGACAAAACATATTTTTCAATTTTACCTGACAGAGCAATCATGATGGAACGCAACTGCTATGCGAAGTACATGGCTTATATTGAAAATTACATAGTAAATAATCCAGAAACCTTTTGGTCCTACGATACGTCTAAACTGCAAGGTAATGTATGTATTTCCCTCTAATATATCCTATGAAGGTGTAACTTCCGACGATGGTCGCACAATCAGTGATTTGTTTTCCAATTATTTTCACTCTAACTTTCTTAGCCCATAGACTTACAGCTCTGTCAATGGGAACCACGTACATACTCACGCTGAACCGCAGTCTATGCGATATATTTAGCATTGATGTTGACAGCTCCTACGTTCAATTTCAATCTTGTTCTTCAATATCTGGATCTCTGCAAGTCAGCTGGCCCCGATGCTATCCCAGCTAAGCTACTTGTTGCTTGTGCAAAAGAACTGTGTACTTGGTCTCTACTTTATTTAGAAGATCGCTCAAGGAAGGTGTGGTGCCATGCCATCTCGTTGGAAGTCTGCCTTGATTTCTCCGATACACAAAAAAGATCCCGTGAGCGTGTCGTACACTATAGACCCATCTCCAAAGCGTTTCGTATACCACTCAACTCTTGGAGGCTCTTAAATCTAGTTTTAGTCCGATGCAGCATGGATTCATAAAAGGCAGATCGACCGTATCCAACCTAGTGCTTTTCCATGACTGCGTTAGTGAGAGGATGGACAACAATGATCAAGTAGATGTTGTCTATACCGAGTATAGCAAAGCTTTCGATCGCATAGATCATAGTATTTTATTGAAGAAGCTAAGTAAAGTTGGTAATAGGTGATCTGCACAGATGGTTTGCTTAAAGTCGTAGTTCTAAATGGTTTTATATCATCTTGGATGAGTGTGCCATCTAGATCCACACAAAGATCACTTCTAGGTCCACTCATATTTATATTATTTGTTCATGATATTGACCTGTGCAACACAAGATTTCTGTTATTTGCCGACGATATGAAGATTTTCGGGGTGGTTAGTGGGATCTCAGATTCTCAACTCCTACAGAGTGATTTGCTCAGGCTTGATGATTACTGCTCTACCAATAAGTTGGACTTAAATGCCGCTAAGTGCTTCTTTGTAACTTTTATGCTCGAATACATCTTCTTACTTTGAACTTCCCAGGTATATTTCAGATCTTGTTTTCCCTATGAAAATAGTAAAAGGCGCTGTAGACTGTCCTTCGAAGCAAGTAAAATTAAACTGAAAATCCCCAGTCGTATTGCTCGTAGACGTCGATTGTTCAAATTGCCCCTCGTGCATAGCAACTATAGAGAAAACTCCTTTCTAATAAGAGCGTGTTCTACCTTTAACCGTCTCAGCGACAGAGGCGACAACGGTGTTGATTGTGATGATGTTGATGATATCGATATATTGACGACTTCTGTGGCGCAGTGGTTGTGGCTCTACCTACCATACAAGAGGTCCCGGGTTCGATCCCCGGCTGGGGGTAAAAAATAAAATACCCCAGGTCTTGGATGTTTATATGTGTGTGACGTCGATGTTTCTGGCTCCCACGACACAGGGTATCCTAGTGTGGGGCCAGAAGCAATGTATGTGTATGTTTATGTTTATGTTAATTATGTAGCAGGGCGCAATCATTAAGGGGTCATATTGTTCGAAAATATGTTTCATCTACTGGCAATGATGGGTATTGTGGTGGTGTGCGTTTATACCAATCTATTGTTTTGTCTATAGGCTTCTACATTCATAGTTATACTATTTTTTTTGGTTTGTAAATAATATAAAGTATGTCAACCATATAAGGTATTCTAGGAATGGAAGTTTATTATAGTGTGTTTCCGCTACTATGCTAGCAATTATTTTGCAAAACTATTGAATTTCCCGTAGAAAACTAACCGTGGGAGGTTTTTATTAGCTCCTATGTTATTATTGTGTACTTGTATTTACATATAATAGACGCTACAGATCGGTAATCTAAAGCTGGCACGTTTACACGTTGCGCTTTTGTAGTGTCTGTGAATAAGCGTGCGGCGTGACGTTGCACTGCATATGCATCAAGAATAGTCTGTCTGTCTCTCTCGCGCGCGGTCAAACCTATGAGTAAGATGGAGACAGTTATTATTTTGCTTTTGCTACTACTTGTTCTTATCAACTCCATTTTCTATCGTATTATCTCTACGCATATGATCTTTAAATGTATCGCTTTTTTCCCCATGAGATGTAGTGTAATCCGTGGAGGCACTGAATGGTGACATCTAAATTGTAAAAGACTGTTGGAAAACCCGACCAAATCTCATGCCAGGATTTTAGGAACCAGGCACACGCTTTCCATGTCACAAAAACCCATTGTTGCTGTATCCTGTAATGGTTTTACAATAGAGTATTCTCAGGGTTATTTTTGACGGCCATCTGTCATGGTCTCCACATGTCTTCAAGATCAGCAGATGGGTTTTTGCGTCTTTTCATTCCCTCAGCCGACTGCAGTACTTCCTGCCGCGGCAGCCAAAAATCACTATTGCACAGTTCCTTCCACTGCCTCTAATCGACTACGCTGATGTCTGTTGGGCTAGCGCGAACGAAGATTTACTGAACAAACTCGAATAACTTTAGAATTTCGAGATTTGGTTTATAAATCTAGGGACTGCGCAAATTCGACCATATTTTCCAATGTCGCTAAGAGTTGGGGTGACTTCCGATTCCTGGACGCCGAGACTCTTTTATTTCTTATCTTTTCAATATATGGAAAAATTCGCGCTACCCTTACTACCACCGAGACAGCTCTGAGATTTTCTTGAGGTCGGCACAGGAGATCTCACACTCTTAGCTACTCTAAGGCATAATACCTCGGCATAAGAGCACTCTCTCAGGTTGCGGGCAGTACGACTGTGGACCGAACTTCCTTGTACTATAAGAGGCAGTCCCACTCTTTTATCTTCCAAAAACCAAGTAAAAAAGCGCTTCCTTTGACTTTCATGATAGTGATTGTGTGTATTTTATTTATTGATTGATTAACACCTTGAGACACACCTGCGAAAATATATATATTTAATAGCTTCCAAAGTATGCGCGAAAGAAGTAGGTAATCTAAGCGTGAAACTATCCAAGAACTTAGATAAAAGTTGATTTTCCAACAATACGGATATCCAAAGCTTAATATTCACTCATCAAATGAACTTGGGACACAATTGGAATTAAGGAATCAATGTTCTCAAATATGTATCTATACTTCCAATTATCTCGTTCACGTGATATGTTAGATTATTTTTTTGTTTGTTTAGGTGAGGACACCTAAACAAACAAAATATACCTATAATTAGCACAATATGCGACAAAGGAAATGTGGCTTCAGCGCAATCTGCTCAGATTGTAGCCCATTCATTTCAATACTGTATTGTTTATTGATTTTATTTATTTATTTAATTATGCACATCAAAATCACACATAAACAATATCCGTGTTACCACAAAAAAATATTAAATAGCCTTTAACCTCAAAACAAATGTCAAATCCCATACGTTTTTGTTTTTAATGAAGAACACTAGTATTTTTTTTTGTGGTAAGGCCCTATATTACTATACAAATATGGTGGTATTGTTCTTAATGAGTGCCTATTATAGAGCACAGTATTGATAATGTTTGTACTAGTAAACTTAATTTTGACAATAATTTATCTTAAAAATTCTTTGGATTTAGCCATAAAATAAATTTATAATAGTTACAAAAATACATGTTTAGTTGCCAGTTAGTTGGCTCTTTCAGGATTGTATTCCTCAAGACAGGCAAAAAATATAGGCTTGTGTTTAAACGATTACCAAAAACGCACCTATTTTACTACCAATAAATTCAAAATGACTGCCAGAATGGGTAAATGTCCACCAAATTTTGTTTGGATAAATGATCACCAAACTTCTTTTTATGTTTTGTGTATTTTAGTTTATGTTTGAAGTATTTTTTGTTGTTCTTACATGTTCAACCTAACACGAAGGATGAAGGTTACCCTTCACCTAAGCTACCGCAGTATTTTGCCCTAATATTTTTTGCATCTTTTAGTGCAATATAGGTTGCGAGCGACTCATTTATGTTTCACCCTATGTATAGTGATGGAATTCATACATTCATATTATGGATTCAGGCGTGTTTACTAGCACTGATTTATGTATGTCTTTTGACGGTAGAGTTCTAACTGTCGGCTTTGTGTTTCTGTGAAACCATTAACCTGTCGATAAATTGAGTGTTCTGACAAATAACAGGTAGGTAGTAGAAGCTTCCAAATCTGAGTGGCACGATAATTTCGTGGAACCGTTATGCCGGAATTGACCCTTGACATCGACAACCGCTTCAGATATTTTTGATAGTGAGCAGCATTAAAATAAGGTTAATATTAAACTGCACATCAAAACCTGATTTGTAAAGCAAATATCAGGGCAAAATGCTGCGGTAGCTTAGGTGAAGGGAAAAGGGGGTGAGCGAAGCGAAGCCGCATTAAAATAAGGGAAATTTTAAACTGCACATCAAAAATACTGCTATAATTTGCTAAGCAAACATCAGGGCAAAATGCTGCGGTAGCTAAGGTGAAGGGTAAAGGCTCCCTCCTTTCCTTCGTGTTAGGTTGAACATGCAAGAACAACAATAAATACTTAACACATAAACATGAGCACACATAAAGTACTTAATACATAAAAAATGTTTTTGCTGATCCTTTTATGCTGTGCAAATCAGTATTTTTGAAGATAAATACTAGCCTTAAATTAACCATTGTACTTTTACGATACCATAATAAAAACTTCTAAAACGCTTCGACAATTTCGTTCTGATAGTTAAGAAATCTGCGCAAGAATTTCACTTCCAAAATTGCTGTACAGTGCTGAAATCACAAGCGTGCTTATCCATCCAACATCCTGTGTCTATAAAATGAAATGCTTAGGTGTCTTATATTAAAACAAAGCTAACACACGCTTCCTCTATAAAATACTATTTTGTAGCAACTTCAGAGGAGAAATAATGTACGTACATACCTACTTACAAGCCGTTGCTCTGTTCTGACTGTGGTCATATCTGTCTGTATAAAACAGACACTGCATCCATCCCTGACGGCTGTGATGTTTTATGGTAAACAATACCGACGTGTATGTTTTGATATTTCCGCCGGGCCCAATAACCGTAAATAAAATACCTATTCCTGTAAAATTTACAGACTGAATGTCGGAAAATAATGTGAATATTGGTATGTTGATTACATTAACTCAAATCAAAAGCAGATCTTGTTCGAGGGTTAGGTTGATTAAGATTTTGTTTCACGTTAATAAAAGGGTAAAATACATTTCTGTATTTAATTTACCCATTCAAGCATCTTACTTTGAAATGCTCCCACATTTTTTATAATTTCCTAATAATTAAACGACATCAAGTTGTGGTTTAATTTATAAGGGATGCTCGGCAGAGATGGGAAAACCCATAAATTTTACTAATTAGGAGCTCCGTCGCACAGAGCGTGCGTGTGGTCTTAATTATCTAATGTCTAAGATAAGAATGTCGACTTACCAAATAATGTGTATTTTGTCCCTTAGGCTTTGAGTTGACATTAACACCGGTATGCTCAGTCGTTTCGTCCACTCAACTTCACCTCGACTCAACCTCAAATCAACCTCACTCAAGAGATTGGTATGCTCAGTTGTCAAAAATCGCCTAGACTAGAGGATTTTTCACAGTCGAGTGGAGTGGGAGTGATGGAATGATTTGTCAAATTCAAGGTAGGTGTTTCTATGAACCTTGAGGCTTCCGTCGACATCTCAACATATCATATTTATGAAGGTTTTGAGCACTAGAGTTTCGTTTAAATCTGAAGTTTTGAGTGTGCTTTGTTATGATGTTAATTAAAATAATGTCTTGTTTCTACGATTTCTCGAAATCATCGATGTTGTTTATGAATATCAATAACCAAAATAAATGTTTTGGTCCCCAGACTTCTATTGCAGATGCAGATTCTAAGATGAATGAAACTCTTTGCTTACTAAATCTGTGTGCGGATTGCAGATTTTGTCGAATGGGATTGACGTTTGTTAGTATCATTTATCCGTTATATCCATTAGCAGGGTCCACACTGAGCCTCGCGCCACGCGAGGCATGCGCGTGAGGCAAGCCTCGGTCGGTCTGGACATGCCTCGCCTGAGGCAAACGCGTTCGCTGCCTCGCCCGAGCGTGCCTCGGCCCGAGCCATGTGTTGTCGGTTTTTATCGATGCCCAAAGGTGCCTCAGAAAGTTTGCCGCGCGCACTTTGGACGGTCGTGTAACGTTTTTGTGATGGCGCTCGACTGTGGCTCAGCCTCGCCATGGCTCGGCTCGGCAGCCTCGGGCAAAAAGGTTACAGACCGAGGCTGCATCGCGAGGCAAACGCTGCGAGGCAAACGTCCGAGGCTGCCTCGCGTGAAGTAAGGCTCAGTGTAGACCCTGCTATTGTCGTTATTATTCTAATAACAATGCCCTGGTTTTAACCAATTACTAACGAACAAAATAAAATAACGAACGTCAAAACAATAAAATAACTGGGTGAATTTGTTTGCCGTTCCTTTGTAAACAAATTCACCCAGTTATTTTATTGTTTTGACAGTGTTCGTTATTAATTACAGCCGGTACTACCAGCGTAAATAATTAATTGATTTCGTATCTCTTCGACTCCACCTTCTTCGAGGTGGCCTCTCTTAAACCTAAGTCAAAATCTGAGCATCCGAATGTCAAGGTAACGTCGAGCCATTCCTTGAGGCATTCCTTGAGGACGCCTCGAGATAAGGCCGAGTCGAGGAGCTTTCAAGAAAACGACTAAGCATACCGGTGTAAGCCTACCCGTAGGGCCTTTCATCACATGATGATTCACATCTCATGAAATTATTTTGTCTATGAAGCGACAAAATAATTTCATGTCGTCAAAACTTGAGATATCCGCGTTGTTGAGAGGTCTGTTATGACCCCATTCCCATTGTGGCAAGGTTCATAATTAAAAGTTCCCATTTTGCCTACTTCACAATTCGACCACTTCCCAATTTGACCACTTCCCAACTTGACCGCTTCCCGAATCACTCACTTCCCAATTAGATCACTTCCCAATTCAACCACCTCCCATTTAGTCCAGTTAGCATTTTGACCTCATCCCGTTTCGATCACTTTACCACTACCTACATTATTAAGTATACGGAGAGAAGGTCTTTTAGTAAAATGGGTGTTAGCGCTTGATTTACAGAGGAAAAGCTTACTTATATGTGTAGTGGCCAATACATAGGTAGTTGAATTAGGAAGTAGTCAAAATGAGAAATTGTCTCAATGGGAACTTCTCGATATGGCACAAAAAAATTAAGCTAACGAATGGATGTCATCATAATGGACTTAAAAGAGCCGCGCACGGTCACGTACACGCAAGATAGAAATAAAATATCACGCTAAGGCCACATGAGTGAAGCCACATCTTGAAGCTTTTCTAGGTATCATAATAGTGAATAGCATTTATTTCATGAGTGTTATTTCAAATAATTACTTTAGCCAGCTATACATTTCAGTTGCATTGGTAATTCAATATCTCTAGAGTATGAGCCGTACGCCATCCCCTAGCAGCAGATATTGTTAAGAAGAAAAAATAGGGAATCCAAATGCATAATGAAATCAGAGAAACTATAAAACTTGCTCGGTTGATGATGATGATGACCTTATCATGTTATTCTAAAATCTAGGAATATGAAAATGAAAGTTTGAAAAATTTACCTATCACAACATGATTATTTCACACGAGCTATCTATTATTGAGACTGCTATAGGCGCTGCGCTGATTGGTCAATTTTACAAGAGTTATCTACTTCTCGGGTCAGGGCAATTTCTACGAGTGGTGAAGACCTCGTTCGTGTGACCTCATAAAGTTCATGTTGCCAATTTTATTGCAGCAAGTGGTCAGTTCGCAGGTTTGTTCCAATTCATATAGAGCGACTGAGAGCCACAAACAATTGTCTATAATCAGTCCTATAGGCCTGTAGATATTATAATATCTACAGGCAATATATGCAGTCCCTCAAAGTATTTACCGACAACTCCAAACCAAACCGCTGCCTGGGCTAACCATAACTACAATATTGTTTTAAATCGAGAACTGGGAATTGCAAACTGTTCAATCGAAAGCAAATGTATTTCAGTGCGGTTTTCAAATATACAGGTTTACCTATCATCTAACTTTATAGCCAATAGAGAGAAAGTTCGGGATTCTGATACACTGACTAGTGATTACAATATACTCAAGGTAGACGAGGCTGCACTATCCCGTATCAGATTTTCTTCGAAAGGAAATGGAACCAGTAGAGATTACTGCCAGCTACCCTTTGATATAACCGAATTCTGAGAAAAAATATCAGCTCTAGCTACAAAGTAGCACAACGCTCGCAATTCTGAGAAAATTGCCTAACTAACAAGCATTCTGCAAAGGCAGTGTTTGTGTGTTTGTGAAATATTTTCGTTGTTAAATTCGTTTCACGTTGCAATTTTAAATTCTTTGGTTAATTTGCTCATTTCTTTCTTTAGTCACAGGAACTAAAATAGAAATATAAATTATCTAACTGTTTCCCCATTGGGCGAATTTCAAAAATTCCTTTCGTACTGCTTCACTACACTATCCTGTACTGGCTGAGCAATCCGAGCATCGTCTGTCAGCTGTAAGGTTTTATCAAATAGATAAGAAAGAAGGAAAGCGGATGTCGACTAGACAAAGAGACCCCATCCTGTGACCGATATCCGATGTGAAGTATCCATCCGTTCAGAATTGCTAATGCTAATAGAATACTTACATGGGGCGATTTTCGCCCGTCGGCAAGTCACCAGTCGCATCGACCAGCAAATCGAATAGCCACCTAATTTACACGGATCGATAAAAATCGCGCATGACTTACCCCCAGTTTCCGAAAGAGTGGTCAAATGTAACAAGCGGTTAATCGATCATTTATTCAAAATATGTGTGTGAATATGGCATGTGAATGGTTGAAATACGTTTAACAAGAGTTTAACAAGTTGTCACAGCTAATGCTTTCAGAAACCGGGCGTCAAGTCATTTTCATTCAAAATGTCGACAACAGTCACACTGCCTACTGGACAGAGCGAGCGAGCGCAGCGCCAATCAAACTACTCAAGCGAGAAATCCCCTACGACTGACCCTTTTCACGGGTGATTTTAGTCACCAGCCGCATGCGGCCGGCCGCCGCGCGGCGTATGTCGCATGCTAGTCACTTTGGGGTTTTCAACTGTAGCCACCTGCGGCTCGGCAAAAATCGACCTTCTTTAGTCACCCGTATAAACAACCTATAATGCTACCGAATGCTGCTCCAACATAAACGGAAATCTATTACTGCTGACTTGAGTGTCCTCTATATTATGCCTTATCTCATCCACTTTGACTTTTTTTGTTATGCTCGCTGTATAAGCTTGCGAATATTCTTTGTTTCCATGTTAAAATGACTAACCAATATTTTCCCGTTCTGTCTCATCTCCAAGGCAGCTTTTAGATCATCCGAGTGTTGTTATCGAGCCTCGACAAATATTATCAATAGTAAAGTACTACCATTATTACAATTGGTAGTTCTGTAACCACGTGTGTAACTTAGATAGAACTTACCCAACTAACCGTATCAACATTACGGGTGAAATTATAAATTGCAAAAGCAGGCGGTAACCTTATCATAAAAACCAAGGTATTTTAAAGATTTAAGTAAGTGAGGAATTATGACATAAAAGATTTGGTTTCAAGGATTTAAAATATGTATTTTGTAAGCACCCTCCACGTTCGCGTCGAGAACATTTAAACCCGTGATTCAAGAATGTTGGATATAAGTTTGTAGTTTCATGTTTGAGCTTTACATTATTATTCTCATGCAGTGCGAGTTTCATCCTTTGACAAACGAATTGCGCTTGCTGTATTGCGAATCTAGAGGTTTTATCTTTTCACGGGTGTGTGTAGAGTGGCCTTTATAGGATTCAACGAAAGTAGCAAAAATATTTATGATCCGAAATGCTTAAACATATATATTTGAAGCCCTGCCTTTATATATTTCGTTAAATTCCATCGTGGTGTTAATAGAATATTTTACATTGTAGGGATGTGTTATGGTAAATATTGCTTTTGCTGGCATCTTTTCAAAAAAATTATATACTCTATTCGTTTGAAGGTTACATCATACTGATTTTTTTGTTGGCAGAGTCATCAAAAGGGGGTTAGAGATTTTGATGAAGTGATTTTAAAATACAATCCATAAAATTAAAAAGTATGTTGATCCGACCGGCTTTTGTTGATCCAATATACATCTGTAGCAACAAATGCTACTCCGATTGTATTAACATTTGGGTCCGCATGATGTTGTTGAAAGTTGTCAAATTTTGATCCGATGTACAAATCCAATCCTGCACATGTTGATCTGCTTCAAATAAACCAATGGCAGCGCAGCAAGCGTGTTATTGGTCCGCAGAAACCGAGATGTTGCCGCTTCGTGCGGGGATCCTACAGATAGAAATACGTTGATTTCTTAATATTCGGGCTTGTCTATTTGGCTAAGCTATAATTTAATATAGATAACAATTTGAAAAATGTGATAAACCTTCCTGCCTTTTATTATTTAAGGATTTCTGGCACAATATTGAATAAGAATGAAAAAATGCTACACCTGATTTCTAAAAGATTTGAAGGTGTGGGTAAATGACCTCATATCCTATGGAAGAAACAAGTGCGTACGGGTGGGCAGAGATATCAAAAGTGACAGTACCTATCAAGTACCTATTCAAAGCTATTTTGGTAGGTTACTAATTCTTACTTTTCAACATTTTACTCACCATTTCATTGTTTTCTACCGCCTTGCCATGTCCAAATTATTATTTGAGGGTCATCAACATCAGTTACAAACACCATGCCTTAAAGTCTATTTTTAAACCATTATACCTATTGGGGTGAAGGGAATCGAACCCCTGTCCCCGTCATGGCACTACCTCAAGATCCTTCTAACAAGGTACTTGAGGCTTTGATTATTGTGGATAAAGCATTGTGTTCCCTTTATAAACCCATTAAAGACTAGCGGTTCATTTGGATAGAACCTCTAACGGCATTTAGTGAAACTTCTTGACACCGTGTTTTTTAGACTAATTAGACCCCGCTGAAAACGATTCCGCTCGGTGTTAACCCCTCCCCCCTCCATTCCCCCTCCCTTTCCCCCCAAAACATGTCCCGGTCTGCGGTTTTTATTTTAGTTTTTCCGAAACTATTAGAGATAAAACAAAACTGTTCATTACAAAAATAAACAACATTAAATTCTCTAAAATATTTATTTATAAATTATTAGGCAAGCACTAAGGTAACTCAGTTAGTAACGTCTGCCCAAACTACATTTTTTTATTTTTTTTACATTCGCAGTTAATCTATCAAAAAACGGTCGAAGCCATGATAAAATATCCAAGAAGCGAATTAATGTTCATTCATTTACTTACAAAACAAAACCTTATTAACCGTCGTACGAGAATTAGTTCATGATTTATACGCGAGTCACAAAGTTATACATACAATTTGTAGGTGAAAGACTATATTAAAATAAAATAAAATTAATTTGATAAATTATAATTATTTAATAATTAAGTGCTTTAGTGTTTATAATTGAGTGTTTTACATAATATTTTTTTATTTTTTTAATTAGCCATTAAGGTATCCCACTGCTGGGCAAAGGCCTCCCCCTCTTTCGTCCACACTTCCCTGGTCTATGCCACCTCCGGCCACCCCGGCAAAAACTTGTCGAGGTCGTCCCGCCATCTCCGTTTAGGCCTGCCTCTACGCCGGTATCCGTCCTGTGGCACCCAGTTAGTGGCGATTTTCGCCCATCTATCTGGGTACATGCAACTAACGTGGCCGGCCCAGTTCCACTTTAGCTTAGCGGTCTGTGCACCCGCATCAGCGATGCCAGTTAAGGAGCGCAGTGTGGTGTTCCTTATGCGGTCCGTCCTACGAACACTTAGGATGCTGCGCTCCATTGCTCGCTGGCAAACCTTGAGTTTGGACTTCTGAAGTTCGGTCAAAGACCATGACTGAGCACCGTAGGTTAGGATAGGCAGGATACACATGTCGATGAGCTTGTGCTTTAGGGTCAGCGGAAAGTTACCCTTCATAAGCTCCTTCATGGACCAGTAGCTCTTCCAGGCGTTAGAAATTCGTCTATCGATTTCTTTATCCTGCCTGTTTTCGAAGGAGGCTATCTGGCCCAAGTAAATGTACTCATCGACATAATGTATTTCCTGCCCATCTACCTCGACCCTACGTTTGACACTGTTAGTCATGGCCTGGGTTTTTGAACGATTCATCTTCAGTCCAACCTCAAGGCTTACATTGCTGAGTTCCTGTAACATACGCTGGAGCTGGGGTGCAGATAGGGCAAAAAATACATAATCTGTGAAAATTTCAACTCTCTAGCTAGCTAGGTTCTTGAGATACAGCCTGGTGACAGACGGACGGACGGACAGACGGACGGACAGCGGAGTCTTAGTAATAGGGTCCCGTTTGGAACCCTTCGGGTACGGAACCCTAATAAAAAAGTAATGAGAAGGTATATTTCGCCGTGCAGCGCGGTAATGCTGCCAGTGTGATGGGTACCTTTGGGTCGGGCATGTCCTGGGGCGGTTTATTTGTTTAGTATTTTGTTTTTTATTATGTTCAGTTTTTTTGTGTGTGTAGTTTTTAATTATTTGATAATTCTTAGCTTATTGACGACGCACTTTGCGGACTTTGTAAACTACATTAAAAAAATGAGAAGGTATTCCCAAAAATTGAGTTGAGGTCGAATGGAAATTGTAGTACCACGGCAAGCGATGTTTATTCATCTTGGACGCCTGATACCCCGCCTCCACCACACCACGCATTGCGGTTAAAGGATTTGCCAACTCCACCGGTCTCTAACTCGTAGCAATGAATATGTAAGCGAGTGCCTCACTCACTCACTTTTTCAATCGCACGCGCCGCGCGAAACCCGTCGACCGACGGAACGTACCTTAGCCGCCCAACCGTTTCCGCCGCCGTCCGTCATTTGATCATCATGAATGAAAAGAAACATTATAAAGATAGGCAAGAAACCAACCGCGAGATCCTATCAAACTTAGTTTACTTATCTAGCACTTAAAGCAAAGGTTAAGGTCCATCGACAAACCAATCTTACCTAGGTATCGATACCTAGGTTACATACCTGAATAATGTACCTGACCAGGCAGATGACTCCAATCCAGTACCAACGAATCCACATAGTAGCTGAACGTATGTTCCACTAGTACCTACTTGCGGTTACTAGTGTTATTGACAAGTTCAGCCTCGTGACTAGTGTGTGTGAGTTGAGTGAACAATTTTAATAAATCCATTTTTATAAAACTTAAAAAATAACGATTTCAATAATAGTAGTTTATGTGACTGCTACATAATGGAGGGCATTAATAGTATTAATGCATATTAATTTAATACTCGAGAATGGGTTCATGAAACGGGCCGAAGGCGAGTTTCATAACAATACCACTCGAGAGCTTTAATGCCTAATTATGTACAGTTACATACACTAGTTTATCTACACACATATCATAAGCTCTCTTTATTGTGTTCAGGAACCGCATGTTCGACCGGCATGGTGGCATTGATAATTGCTCAGCACTTGTTAAGCTTGTTCAGTAGTACCAACTTCACAGACAAAGTAGGCGCAGCACCCAGGCGGGCGTCGGCGTTCGAAATTTGAATGTAGAAAATTTACACATTATGGTCATAATGTTCAATATTCAGATAAGAAATGATTTTTTACTAAGTAGTTTAACATTATGCTGGTCGTAACGTGCGGTCTTTGGACGCAGTAAAGAGAGTTTATCTACACACGTATCATAAACCCTCTTTACTGCGTTCAAAAACCGCACGTTACGATCAGCATTATGTTAAACTACTTGGTAAAAACTCATTTCGTATCTGGAAAACTACACATAATGGTCATTATGTGTAGTTTTTCTACATATAATGACATTCAAATTTCGAACGCCGACGCCGACCCGCGTGCCGTCCCTAGTTTGTCTGTGAAGTTGTTACTGACATTCAAATTTCGAACGCCGACGCCCGTCTGCGTGAAGTTGGTACTAAAGAACAAGCTAAACAATTGCAGAACCACAATGCCGGTCAAACATGCGGTTCCTGAACACATCAAAGAGAGCTTATGATATGTGTGTAGATAAACTAGTGTATGTAACTGTACATAATTAGGCATTAAAACTCTCGAGTGATATTATTATGAAACTCGCCTTCGGCTCGTTTCATAAACCCACTCTCGAGTTTTAATGCCCTCCATTATGCAGCAGTCACATAAACTACTATTATGATACGCGTGTATAAAACCCTTTCTGTTACAAAATATACTCATAAATATCTTCATTAATGAAAGCGTTCCCTCTACTTCTCCATGATTCCATCATCAGATCCTGACCGACGTTGATAAATCGTTGAGAAGCCCTTCTGGTAGGTATGTCACCATCACTTCCATTCACCATTATGTATGACGAGGATACATTACTGGCCCACCTTAATAAAGTTCTCAAATCGCAACTTATGGGATACTTAGTGTTGAGCAGTTCCGGTGGCCATCTGTGGTCCTAATCTGTCATCCATGATCCGTTCCACTTTACAAAATGGTGCTGCACGAGTTATTATTAAAATTACAAAAATCGTGGTGTTTCCCACTGGGCAAAGACCTCCATACGCACTTTTAGACCGCACCTCCCTATCTTTTGCCTTCTCTTGCCAATCAGCGAGATACCTCTTCAGATTCTGGGGCTACGAAGAGGAACCTCAACACGCCAGCGTTCGGCAACCGGTAGCAATCTTTGCCCAACTATCGGGGCCATAAGCCAGACATGTCCGGCCCAGCTCCACTTCTGTTCACCCACTTTTACGATACGAGTTATGGAGCGCAGTGTGGTGTTTCTTGCATGGTCCTTTAGTTTGACTCCTATCATACTGCGCTTCATAACCCGTTGACAATCCTTGAGTTAGACTTTAGATGATTGGTCAGTGACCACGTCTTGGTGCCGTAGGTAAGGACAGGAGGGATCTGGGATATACATGTCAACGAACTTTCGCTTCAGAGTCAGCGGAAGGCTACCGTTCATCAGCTCTTTCATGGATCAGTAGCTCTTCCAGCCATTCGAAATGCATCAATCGATTTCTTTGATCTGCCTGTTTTTGATGAGACCATCTGGCCCACGTACTTAAATATACTTATCGAAATAATGTATATCCTGCCCAACTACTTCCACTCTGCGTTTAAAGCTGTTTGTCGTAAGTTGTGTTTTGGATCTTCAGTCCAACCTCGAGGCTCGCCGAACTGAGCTCCTGCGGCATGTTTCCTAGTTCAGGGGCTGACGGTGCGAAAAGGACATTGTCGTCGGTGAAGAGAAGGTTTCTGCCACCGACAACGATTCCCCCATTCGCCCAAGGAATGTCAGCTTCCTAATGACTTCTTATTTGTGTTGGGTTATTTACTGAAAAAAATCAAACGCTTTGGAATAGTCCACAAATGCCAGATAAAATGGTTTATTATACTTCTCGATGATTTGGTTGAGTGTATGGAGGTGGTCAATAGTCGAGAAGCCAGTTATAAAATCTGTTTGACCCTGCGGTAGATTTGGCTCTAATTGCCCGGCTATCCGGAATTCTATAATTTTAATAAATATTTTATAAACCCGATTAGCATATCTAGAAAAATGGGTAAAGCTGGCTGTAAATGTTCATAAAGTACAGTGTGAATTTTCATAAAGTGCACATAACGAGCTATATTAAACAACATGGAAATTTATAAAAAAAAAAACTCCCACTGCCATATTTTTTTTAGCCATTTTAATATTATTTTAATAATAAAATGGCTATAAGAAAAGCGTTAACTGGGTACCAACTGCAAAAAAAATATATAACTTCGGTATGGAAGGGTTTTTGATAGTGACATTGGCTGATTCGTAATGATGAAAGTCTCTAAACTAAAATTACCTTTTAGTATTTACAGATTTCCACAAAATTAGGTTCCCAAAATGGAATTATTTTATTATTTGTTAGCTTCTAGACGACACAAAAATGTGTTTCTACATAATAAACTTTTTTGTTAAATCACACCTATTTTCACTTTTCGGCGCTAGCTTAATCATAGACCTAGATATTAGCGATATACCGTGAAGTCATGAGGCAGTAAATAAATAAATGTAGCCCACATTAATTCCCCCACTGAGAGGCACAGGCCTTTTATGGCTATGCGTAAGATTGATTGATTGTTACTTAATAGCCGCGGCGATGGGCTAGCCCCCTGTCACGCAAAATGGAGTGTTGCGTAACAGGCTAAAAGTGAGCCCATTGTGCCTCTACCACCCCGAATGGGAAAACGCGTAAGACTAAGTGTCGCAATACACGGGATTCCGGCCATAGCCACAAACGCCACTTTGTGGCCGATGGCTGCCACTTTTACAACACATGCGCGCCGTGTCATCATAATGGACTTAAGGTGGGGAATCGCGCGAGTGACGTGTGGTGGCGTTTTGTGGGCGGTGCGGGCCACGAGATGCAAGAAGCGACGTCTTGCAGCGTGTGGCGGCAACCGGCGTCAACCATACAAAATGTATGAAAACTACAGGAAATATGCCGGAATGATGCGGGGACCCTTGTGTAATGTTATGCGTAAGATTGAGCCATACCTTATCCAGCTGGCTCTGTACGAGTGTATGTGCAAAGATAACAAAACAATAAAAATAATTATGCCTTATTAAGTATAAATAATCAATGTAGCCTATTAATGTCCCCACCGAGGGGCACAGGCCTTTACCCGGAAACGAGTAACATTACGCCATACTGTACCAATCTGGCTCAGTGCGGGTTGATGGTGGGTTTACCACGTAGCGATAGTAACCGGGACATCCCAAACACTGGACGTCCTATACTGTTCTTGAGAAAAAAATATTATCTCATTGGTACATGGCCAGGTTTCGAACCTGCATCTCAAGCGTGAGAAGCAAGCGTGAAACCTATTAGTAGACCACGGAGCTCATTATACCTAATCATTTTATAATTTATTTATAATATAAATACAAGGAAAAAAAGCAGAGTAATTACATTAAAAAGATATTAATGCATTAGGTTTTCGAAGTTGTTGTTGTTGTTGAAGACACAATGCTGAGCGAAACACAATTTGCTTAAAGCTCTTCTAATCATATCTGGGTCATTTCGAATGGCGTTAGCGCAGCTTAGAAACTCATCTAAAAGATGAGTTTCTAAGCTGCGCTAGACCAGCAACGCAGTCAATACAGACCGCGACAGCAATGTACTATTAGTATCTTTTCTTTTCTTGCATTTTTTGAAGTCTAACCTAAATTTTTGTTATTAACATTTGACATCGTAATCGCGACTTCTTATTAAGAAATATCAATCGAGGCCTGTAACATCTATAGCGAATGATTTTTGCAGCATCCGAGGTACATGCTCGCTCGTGACTATTACCTCCGATCCTGGAGCGGCAGCCACATCCACACGCACCACTCACATGTTGTGTCGCTGCTGATGCTGCTGGTGCCTGCGGACTGGGTGGTTGAGCATGTCGTTTCGCTTTTTTTACAGCCAGGGCATTTCGATGGTTCGCCAGGCCCTGTCGTGGGCTGTACGACCTTCCACGACGACTCCCCTCCAAGTTTCTCGGACAGCGGCAAAGTGCAGTATTATTAATTCATACCTTTGTGAAGTAAACATTCCATACATCTTATCCAGGTATATAAAGATGACAGTCCGTGCCTATACATTTCTTTATCTACTGGTCTTTAGTAAATCGCGTTTAGATAGATAATTTCTGAGGGCTTAGATGTACAGATATCGCAAGAAGTAGGCGAAGTATCAAAAATATAAGAAATTATGCCATCTATCATGGACAAGAGCAATTCATGATTTATAGATACGTCTCCTACTTTTGTGGGCTGCAGGACTTAAAGTTTGTCTTCAACCACTTTTCTCTCTCTTTCATCTAACACTTTAGTTTCTTTCATGAATTTGAACATAATAGGTCGACAGTAAAATGTAGATGACGGTCGATCGATTTATATCTTCAGGATGTTTGATAAGTTGGTCCAAAATTCTGCTTACGTCTTTATTGCTATTGTCCTTTAAAGTTTTTACTGTTGACCTTACCAGTTCTTCTGGAGACATGACATTATTTAAAGTTCGAATACGTATACTTTTTTGTCTTGAGCTAAGTTCTTCGAATAGTTTCCTCGGAATAAAGGAAGAAGCTTCATATTGAGGTAGATTTTCTATATTGTCAGATGGTTCACGGTCAATAACATCAACTGGTTCTCAGCAGCGAAGAAACTGGGCCATACTATGGGAATTTTCGTTCTTTTCATGAAAATGATTAAAAGAATGATTAGCAGCCATCCATCTACGTTATATATTAGAAGTATACTTCCGGTATATACCTACTTGGAAGTACATTAAACTCCGTGGTGTAATTGGTTTTAAGCTTGCTCTCATCAAGGAGATGCAGGTTCGATTCCTGACCATGTAGCAATGAGATAAATATTTTATCTTAAATACATTATACGGAAGTTCTAACGGTGATGGAAAACATCGTGAGGAAACCTTCATTACTCCATAGCTGCGGCGATGGGCTAGCCCCCTGTCACGCAAAATGGAGTGTTGAATAATTGGCTCAAAGTGGGCACAATTGTGCCTCTGCCACCCCGTAGGGGAAAAGGCGTGACGCTATGTAATGTTTTATACTTCTGGAAAAATTCTTAGAAAATAACTGTTTTCTTCATTCATTTGTTAGCCAAGCTCCTGTTTTACATATTCACAAAATTATACACTATGCGAAAATGTTTCAAGCATCTCTTTAAAAGTATTACTAAGTCGATATTACTAACAACATGTTTTGTCGAATATTTGAAAAGAACGTAATTAGTAATGTTAGTGAAGACTTGACATTATTTAGAAATGCCATAACTGGATCTTCCTTCTGGCCTTAAAATAATTTAATATTTTGCTGTTCAAGATCAACCAAAACCAGAAAGAGCACTTTTAAGACTTGGTACTTAGTGAGCAAATTATATATCGCTCCATACATTATTTTTATTAAACCAATTTTTCTCGCAAATTATAACATTTACAACAAAAAGTGTTCTGAGAACATATGATTGCCTTAATTAGGACTATCGATTACCATTAATCATTATTATATATATAACAAAAAACTTAAGACCACAATTTCGAAATCCGTCCCACTGTGCGCCCGCGCGCGTCAGGATAGATAGTGATATGTCGAACGAACATTGGCGTTCGCCTCATATTGCGCTTGATCGGCTGTCCTCCGGATTCTTCGTCGATTATAACTCGTGGTTCTTGACGATCACGATTTAAGCCAAGTCCAGTCAAGGAGAGTCTTCTATGAACTTTTTGAAAGCTCCGCGCGGATGGTCGGCGTCGGTCGGGGAAGGCAACAAAATATGTGGTTCTTGCGCCGCTCGACCTTCCACGTGACATACTATAATAATAATGGATATCGGCTTTTTCATCAGGAGATAATTCAGTCAAACTCTAAGAAGGCAGAAGAAAACTTTAAGAAACTATCAGGGCAACTTACTTAACTTTTCTCCATTGTTCGGAGAAAAAATAATTGAAAAATAAAAAAATATGCGTGCTTGTCGCCAGTACTTACTCGTAGCAAAGAGGAGGTTGGCTGTATTTGGTCTATAACCTCAAATTAAAAAACATACTGTTGTGAAAATTGTGTTTGGCTCAGCCTCTGCGTTTAACTACAAGAGTGTGTGTGCTTCGAAAACCTGATGCATTTATCAGGTTTTGGTTGTAATAACGTAACTTAATTTCACTGTGAGTATTTCTGTTAGTTGAATTAAATTTATATTCAAGTATTTTTTATAGCCTTTATTTGTACCAAAGTATAATTATTGAGCACCCGCACTGACCCAGCTTGATGAGGGATGGCTCAATCTTATGTATATCCATAAAAGACCTGTGCCTCTCAGCGGGGACATAAATGTGGGCTACATTTATTTATTTACTACCTTATGACTTCACGGTAATCTAATCTAAGGCTAATCTCTAGGTTTTCAAGCTTAGCCTCGGAAAGTGAAAATAGTTATCATGTAATGATTTTAATGAATAAAGTTTATTATCTAGAATCACCATTTTAGTGTCGTCTGAAAGCTAATAAAATGAAAAATTATATTTTGTAATAAAATAATAGCATCTGTAATTACATAAATCCGCAATTACAGAAAAACTCTCGAAAAAACACTATTATTTCATAAGCAAAGCATCATTTTAGTTTACAGTTACCATTTTTTCTGCAATTTTTTATTACTGGTAGCACGACACGTCACGAATCAGTCAATTTCACTACGAAAAACCCTACCATTCCGAAGTTATATTATTATTTTTAAATTGGTACCCGGATAGCGCATTTCAATATAAAAATGGCTATAAAAATTGGGAGGGATGGGATTTTTTTTTCTCGATGAATTGCGGTGTTCTTCAACCCAGATCTACATATATTGTGCACTTTATGAAGATTAACACTGTATAACTGACGTATTCATACAAAACAAAAGACATCTTCAGATATATCTCTTTAAGTATATTATATCCCTTAATGACTAGCCGGCTTTAAACTACCTGATTTTGTGAAGTCGGTTCAGTCAAACTGTCACAGCACCATCAAACCCTTGCTTGTAGGTTTGCAAAAAGTCGATCACAGCTTATTTAAAAAGGGCAACAAATATAATGATCACCAAAATATTTTTTTCCTACCCAAAATGGATAAATGAACACCAAAAGTTGCAATATCAGGGAAAAATACTGCGGTAGCTTAGGTGAAAGGTAAAGGGGGTGAGCGAAGCGAAGCCCCCTTTATCCTGCGTTTTAGGTTGAACATGTAAGAACAACAAAAAATACTTAAAACATAAACTTAAGTACACAAAACATAAAAAGAAGTTTGGTGATCATTTATCCAAACACAATTTGGTGGACATTTATCCATTCTGGCAGTCATTTCGAATTTATTCGTAGTAAAATAGATGCGTTTTTGGTAATCGTTGAAACAAAAGCCTTTAAAAAGATCCTTATTTTTCATTACAAAACGAAGTGTAGTTAAAGGCCCTGTTACTTTATTCCCTCATTTTACCTATGGTCGGACCAGTACCCTCGTTGGAGGTGTCTACTCGGTTTTATTAAGTGTGATTAGATATCCCCTACGAGATAGGAGGTAATCTTATCGCCGTACGCTGGGATCGACTTCTGGGTTTAACGATTTTCCTCTACCTACCTTTCGTATTCTAAAATTCGTATTTACAAGGTACTTACATGTATCATCGGTTAGAATATACAGGGTTACAAGTTAAGTCGACCTAGGTCCTTTAGGAAGTTGTATTATTCATAATTCCTGACTGATTTGACTATGAAATACCATAACCCAAACTGAACCGTTTATTATTTTTATTGAATAAACTCACTTTCTCTTTTTTTATTTCTTATATAATTATCTAACATTTGTTTAACTCCAAACATCATATTCTCAAACTAAAATAAGTTTGAGTTTTACATCTAACTAGAATTAAAACATTTATTTTGGATATAAATTAAATAAACAAACGTCATGCATTTTCCTATATAAGGTGGAAGAGGCAAAGTTGGGCCCGAGTTTAGCCATTAGTTTTAATATCCCCTTTGAAACTAAAATTCAATTATTAACATACCTAACCGTTATTATTCAATAGCAGTTATCTTGTAGCTCCATAAGGTTAATGTATCTTTTAAAGGGCAATCTATTCGCTTTTACAACAAAATCCCAACTCAGTTACAAGAATTGTATGTAAAAAAAAAAAGTTAAAAACACTTATGTAAAAAGGCTTACTACAAAATATCAGATTATGTAGAAGAAAAGAAAGCTTGGGAAGGTGTTTGCTCCAATTCTGTAAAAAATAACGCATAAAGGTTTCTAGTCACCTCTTTGCCTCCAGCATCTGAAACATAGAGGTAACGGAATTCAAATAGAGTTCTATATTTCCCTATACCTTATATATGTGTTAGTTTAAGATTTGACACACTCCAAATATAACCTATGTGTTTCTTATGGAAATAAACTCTTTTGAATTTTTAATTTTATATTCTGTGCTTTTTTATGGACTTCTAAATAATTTGTGTAATGCTTTTGATGGCGCGACCGTAGTGTCAGGGGTGAAAAGCAAACATGTGCTTATAGCTTAAGGTATATGAGTTTATGATTTAAACGAAATTCCATCGTTTTGTCTGTCGAAATGCAAATTTATTTTTTATTTTTACTCCTGCCCCAACTGCAACGAAACCGATTTATTCGTCGCTTCTAAATTTGGCTTTGAGGAAAATCTCATTACCCCAAACAATTTTGTCTAAAACTTCTCCGGAAAAGTCCAGTGAGTTTTCGGCAAATGAATGTAATTTTTTGGGTACGCAGCATAACACCTAAAAATCATATGACCTACGTTCGAAATCCCAACGATCGAAATACCGAAGATCAAAATACCTAATAATTTAGATCCCGAATTTTCAAAGTCCCGAAAGTGCGAAATACCGAAACCTAAGTTTGATTCAACTTAGTTCAAGATTAATATAGTCTTCCTAGTGCCTGAGTAAGGGTTCGCTTCGCTCCCCCCCGCTTCGCTTCAGCTCCCTGGTCTACTGTTAAGTGTGAACTTAACTAACCTATCTTTAGTTTTCAAACAGGAAGTGATCTATAGCAACCAGTTCGGTTTTGTGACATAGGTAGTCGGGAATGCTCACCTTTGTTATATTTCCTCTTGCCAAGTTTACTTTCATCCAGTTGTACAATCTCACCCCGGCAGCCAATTTTCCCTTCATTCACCCCCTCCATCCATTCCCCCCCCCCCCCCCCCAATACCCCCATATCCTCGTGTCCCGAATGTTTGGGCTTAGTATGATAACGGTATTCCGAACATAGGTTTTATGAACTTAGGTCTTTTGTATTTAGGTATTATGCTACGTACCCATTTTTTTTCTCGTCTAATACGTGTAAATTTTGGAAAATGATAGTACATTCCCCTAGAAACCTATGGTCACAGACGAAAATAATTTTAGGTCTCCAATAGACGTTTGTAATCAGGTTTCATTAAAAAAGCATTAGCGACCACATGTTCCTTAAGAAAAAATACTTATAATGAAGGGCTACTTACAGAAATTCCCCAAAATGTATTCAGCGAATTAAAAGTCAGCCCTGTACATGTTTGGATTAAAAATCACACAGAAAAGTTTATCTGTACAAAATTCTACTTAACCTATTTTATAACTAAACAAACTCCCATCATTTCCTAACCCATCACAGTAAACATTTTAAACCTACTAGATATAATAAGGAACGACACTATCCTGCTTATTTTAGAACTATGCCTAAAAGGTATGTCCAGCCTATGCAACTGTCATGTCATGATCATGAAAACACTTAAGTTAATTAAGTATCTGTACATCTTTTACTTACCAAAATACCTTATTCAGTAATGTTATGAGGTTGCGTCATGTGAGTATCAAAACACATTCATAAATATTATTACATCAATATAGTTCCAGCTTAACCAATTATAATTAGCACGAAAGGTACTTGTTTATGTACAGAATGAGAACATACATTTGTGACATCTATCGATTTAGGCCATGATTCTGAATGCCTAGAATGAAATATTTACTTTAGAAGATTCCAGCGGTAGAGATGTCGCAGTTAGTTGGTTTAATCAGACACTTATCAAACTCTCTAGACCGTTAATTAAATACGGACGTTTAACCAAGTCACTAAAATTCCGTCAGACAAGTGAGTGAACGTAACGTTTCACGAGTTGTCTAAACGTTCCTAGGCAACAAGACATACATACACAATATAAATATTTTTTTATGTGTTTATGTTTTAAGTATTTTTTGTTGTTCTTACATGTTTGACCTAATACAAAGGATCTTTATCCTTCGTATTAGGTTCGCTTCGCTCACCCCCTTTACCCTTCACCTAAGCTACCGCAATGTTTTGCCCTGATATAAGCTGTGCAAATCAGCTGTTCTCGTGACGCTATCTTGTTTTCCAACACGCCGGTAAGACAGATTGTTAAACGTTTTCGACGATGCTTTATTTAAATCAAAATGCTAGTGACTTGGTTAAATATCGGCATTTAATTAACGGTCTAGAGAGTTATTTAAGTGTCTGATATAACCAACCCACTGAGACAGAGAAACCACTCAGATAAGCGCAGCTACAGAAACTAGAATAACGAAAACGCTAATGGCGGGTCAACACCATATATATATGTTTCTTGGGTCCTAATTCTAATTAAATAATGTTCATGAGAGTTCACACGCCTTGACGTTCAACCATTAGCATTTTGCAGGGCTTTAAAATTCAAAGATCGCTTCTGTAACTCAGTGATAGTCATTCATTCATAACTTGTTTTATAACCCTCACTGCGCGTCAGACCTGCACTTGTTTAGTTTTCCTGTAGTCGTTTGGCTGTGGACTCTTTGTTTGACATGACATGACACCCTTATTTCAAACGTACGTCGTCTGAAGTTCCGTATGCGAGCTGGTTCTAGGCGTGGCTCCGCATTGGTTTCGCATCATAGCTCCGAACGTAGTCCGAAACTGTCTGGACATAGAGCAGTAGAGTATGAAGTTGATAGCTCCGTTGAGAAGGGCTAGGGCGTCCATTAGCTCACCGAAGAGATTGTAGCAGCCCTTGAAGAAACACCTTCCGAGCAGGCCGCTGAGGAGACCTGCTGGACGATAAGGGATTAACGGGATGGGTATTGTCAAATGCCCATCTAAATATTGTGAGAGTGTTAAGAGGAATAGCGCTTTTAACAGTCTCGCTGGCAGACCCTGAAAAATACATCGCGAATGCCATGGTAACAGCGTGCATAATCTGTGAAAAATCCACTGTTCTGAGGGTAGCCTACCTGAGCGAAATTGATACACTTCGTTTGTGTAGATGTTTTTCACCTAAAACCTGCTACTTCTTGCGATTTAAAAATAATATTGATAAGGGTCTTGCGTCAAAGGATAATCATATTTTTTTTTATTAATTAATTAATTTCAAATAATAAAAGAAATTAATTTCAAACGAACCGAGTTAGAAATTAAGGAATAATTAGTTATTTTCAAAAAATACATTTAAAAAAACGTACTGTTCTGCCGCAGGAACTGACGTAACAGCCATGTTGCAGTGTGCAATAATGTTTTTTGGTCGTGTCCAAAAATTTCACACAATAATAAAAACGCAATTGGTTACTATAAATGCTATTCCAAAATGGGACTGGGCCGGACACGTTTGCCGTATGTACCCCCAGAAGTGGGCGAAACTTGCCACCGAATAAGTGCCAAGCGACGGACACCAGTATAGGGGTAGGCCGAGACGTCGATGGCGATCGGCGCCGATGACCTGGACAAATTCCTGCCAGACTGGGCGGTGGCAGCACAGGACAGGAATAAGTGGAACAAGAAAGGGGACGCCTTTGCCCAGCAGTGGAACACAAAACAGGCTACATAAAAATAAAAATAAATCTTCCTTTAATATTTATGTAACGATCTATTAATATAAAGCAATCTTTACATTTTCAGAATTTTGGGATCCGTAGTTTCGGAGATAAAAGCGGTTAAAAAGTTGTTTTTTTGTCTATTTTCTTAAATTATATTTTAGCGAAGTATTTCTGAATTATGTTTTTTTTTTATTGGAGATCCTCGCAACAAGTCCTTTCATTTAAAAGTCACATGATACAATTCTAAAATAGTATTTTTTTTCCTGATTTGCCCCCTTAAAGTGCCCCCAAACTCAAAATGTATTAGTTTACATAACACAATCGTGTTTAGGTGATATGGATTCATAAATGTACCAAATTTCAACTTAATCGGTCCAGAATTCGGTCGTTTAATATATGTCGGAACTGATAGTCATTCGACTTGAACTGGGTTAAGATCGTACGGTCTTGGTTTTATTAAAAATATCGAAAATCGCATGGACATTAAATCGAACTTTGATTAATATCGATTTATATCGGACCATGAACTGTTGTTTTTTGACATTATATTCTTGAGAGAACGCGTTAGGTATTAATTTTTTCGATTAAATTGAGACGGACGGAAGATGCCTGTCAGGGTGACAGGGCATCTAGTTAGTTTGGTGAGGTCTCATATAAATGAAAGTTGAGGTTTTGTTATCACTAGCTTGAGCGTTTCACGACGGAAAGAAAGGTCGTGTCTAAAAAACACATAACATGAAGTATTAGGAATATTATTATTATGAAATATTGTATTTCTGGATTAAAATATTTACAATACAATTATTATTTCTTTACCGCTCTACGCTCCCCGGCTTTTATCGGCACAGATCGGAAGAAAATATAAATTGCTGCATAATCATCACAATAGTTAGTAGAAAAAAGTCATGTACCAAAGTCACATTTTGTAGAGTAGACCTATAAATTACATAGATGTGTCATTCGCACAATCACTTGCATTGTCTGAATCGGACACATTGATTATAAAATTGTCTCTAACACCCAGTTTTTTTTCTTCAGTTAAATATTCCTCCTCACATATCGTTCCCTGATCGCAAACTTTCGTCCATTCTTCAGGTCCCAGCATCTCTTCAGGTCCCAGCATCTCTTCAGGTCCCAGCATCTCTTCAGGTCCCAGCATCTCTTCAGGTCCCAGCATCTCTTCAGGTCCCAGCATCTCTTCAGGTCCCAGCATCTCTTCAGGTCCCAGCATCTCTTCAGGTCCCAGCATCTCTTCAGGTCCCAGCATCTCTTCAGGTCCCAGCATCTCTTCAGGTCCCAGCATCTCTTCAGGTCCCAGCATCTCTTCAGGTCCCAGCATCTCTTCAGGTCCCAGCATCTCTTCAGGTCCCAGCATCTCTTCAGGTCCCAGCATCTCAATGTTTTCTAAAAGGAGCTTCTTGACATTGGTTTTATTTTATATTTTTAGAAGCAACATATCCTTTGAATTGTTCCCAAATATTTTCTATGGTATCTAACCGTTAACCCAAGCCTATGCGGGAGGCATCGCGATTTTTAACTTTATGCCAAGGTAATAAAATTCAAAAACTATAACGGAAAAAATATCTAGAAACACCATGGGAGGTAAGATCCGGATAATACTGAGGCAAACGAACTGCAGTGTGATCATGCTCTCTCAAGACTTTACCTACATTCAATTCCGAACAATGCTCTTTGTGCCGTTTTATTACATCATACAGTTCAGGTTTTTTTGGCACCAGCTGCAAAAGGAATATTGTGTCTTTTTACCCACGACGGAGATGGTCTGATTTTGATGCGGTTTTCAGTGATGGGTTAAGGTTTGACTGGTGCATGTTCTTAGATAGGTGTTACGGTGACAACTCACCAGGGGGTGCTGCAGTAAACACTTATTTGTGCAAAATCACAACTACGAGTCCGATTTTGATGCCGTTTTTCAGTGGTGTGTTAGGGTTTGATTGGTGCATGTTCTTAGATAGATGTGACAACTCACCAGGGGGCGCTGCGGTAAACATTTGTTTGTGCAAAACTAAAACTATTCGTTTGATTCTGATGCGGTAAAATATTTGGAAAAAGTCGAGGACAAATGGGGCCTCCCCTCAGTGAACCAAGTATTTATGAGGGAAAGGGAGCAAAAGACGATGGCTACTTTATGGCCTTTCTTCTGTGTCCTCGGTTTGCGACCGGCGGCGTTTATGAAGTTTGTCTCAATCGCTCTAATTCTTCCAACGCTATGCTGTTATGTGGGCTGTTAAAAAGTTTTCTTTGATCTTGATCGGTAATTACTACGCCGTCTAAAGATCGTACTCTACTAAGCGCCACATAAGCTTGTCTTTTGGCGAATGTTTTTGGTCCAAGATATATAACTGCCTTATTGTCTGTAGTACCCTGTAGTTTATGCACGACCAAATACCAAATTCCAAATTCCAAATGTCTTTATTACTGTAGATATTTACATATACTTAGCAATCGTCATTTTTACCACTTCTCTTCATTGGACCACTGTGGGAGAAGAAGGGCATAGAAACTCCCACACCGTCGATTGGATTGCTCTCTAAAAAGTTTGAAATAAAAAAAAAATATTTTGAAAAAACCCACGACGATTAAAATGTAGTTGAAAAAGGATAAAATAATTTTGAAACCCCCGACTCAAAGAATTGATGCTATGAACTTAATAGAAAAACCAAGAAAATCCTTCGGGGGCTGCTATCTCTATTTTAAATATAAACAAATAATCAAGTTACTATAGGTATAAACATGCCAAACTAGTGCATTTAATAGCAGGAAGAAAATTCAATTTTTAAATTACACATATTCTAACTTATTAATCATAAAATTAGAAAAAAAACCTAATAAATAATAAAGGTACCTATTTATCTTTAAGGTTTAACACAAAAATGTAATTTTTATCCAAGCGTATTGGCGTCGAGGGACCACAAGAATCAAGCGAACAGCTTTTTAAATTGTTCTTACCAATCTTCCGAGGTACCTATACAATATGTTTTTCATATGGTTGATTAGTGAGCGTTTAATGAAACAAACCTAGTCGCGCTTCAAGTCCGATCAAATTAAAATCACAATATGAGAAAAGACTTTCGTTAACCCGAGTAGTTAACGAAAGTCTTTTCTCATTGAAACCGGAAGCGGATATAAATTGAGTAAATTATTTTCAAAAATAAAATCAGATAGGTATGATAAAAAACACGATATTAAAAAAGAAAATGTAGCCCATTAATGTCCCAACCGAGGGGCATGGGCCTTTACCCGGATACGAGTAAGATTGAGCCATACTCCTCCATGCTGGCTCAGTGCTGGTTGATGGAGGGTTAACGGGCTTGTGGCCAACCCGACTGTCAGAAGTTATCAAGCTGCCCTATTATTATTCATCTTATAATGACAAATAACTAAGCACAATAATCAATACCTACAATTAAAGATCTTTTTCGATAATATCGAAAGTGTTCAGTTCAGTTCTCCGATTAACACATAAAACAAAATGGCTAAAAAAACGGCTATACAAACAATCTCTTGTACGGGTACTACTTTTAATTATTTTAAACCCGGAAGCTTTATTATTTGTTGTGATAGCGTCAATAAAAATACACCCCCTGTGAAAATATCAGCTCTCTACCTCTTTCGGTTGATCCGGTAGAGCTCGGTGACAGACGGACGGACGGACAGCGGAGGCTTAGTAATAGGGTCCCGTTTGGCACCTTTTGGGTACGAAACCCTAAAAGTAAGTATACATAAGGTTGCATTAATTATATTGTTTACCAACATAAGTTTTGCCTCCCAAATATGTTAAATGTTCACCAAATTTATTGCGCCCATGTAGTTTCACAGTACCGTATTGGTTGCTATAGGTCTCTTTGACGCGTCATTTGAACGTGTAACTGCATCAGTTGGCACTCTCTGTTTTTTATTGCTATTACTACCAAAATCCCTTGTTTTTTAAAGTGATTTTTTGTTCAATAAACATACATAACCATAATAATCAAGTTGTTACCACTAGTATATCAAAATTACACCGGGAAAGCTTTAGACAGCAAAACATAAATTGTCACCGCGTCGATCACGCAACACGCCCGTGCTCCGAGCCGCCCAGCGACCCCAGGCGATTCTGACTTTTACGTGAGTGGAGTAAGCATCAACCTCGAGCAGCAACCACTACCGCCGCGCACCGCGCGACCACGATCAACGTGTGACTCACCCGCTTGTCTCGGCGTACAGCATTGCATCGAGTAAACAAGTAGCAGAAGCGACAACACTCCGTGAGTTATTACGCTGTCTCTGTGAGGACTACAACTTTACAATAATTTCATTACTGGATTTAAGTTCTGAGAAGAAGGAGGAAATCATGGCAATGGGACCATTCCTGCTATGTGCCGCATGTTGTGACGATATCTTAGAAAACGAGTACTATGATTGCGTGAGCTGCGATAATAGACTTCACAAATTGTGTGTTTATAGTTCCCTGACACCTGAGTCTACGGACCCTAACAATCTCTCATGTGTATGCCCGGAGTGCAAATGTAAAAAACGAAAAACGGATAACTCAAATACTCCCGTGCGCCCTAGTCAACAACAAGAACTCTTGAATGTCACCTATAGGAAAAACAGAGCTGCTGCACTCTCAGAAGCTGCACTGGACACCTCCATGCAGATTGGCGACGCTTTCGATTTAACAATTTTATTGACTGAAATACGCCAATTAAAAAAAGCAGTGAACGACTTAACCCTGCAAAGCACAGAAATGGCACTACTAAGGAAAGACGTCATGGAATTAAAAAATCAACTTACCATCCTGTCATCGTCACAGTCTACTCCTGGAGAAAAGGAAAAGCAGCTGGCGTCGCGCAACCTTGAAATTGCCGAGCTTCGTTGCACTGTTGCTGATCTGAAAATGACTGTAGATACGCAAGAACAACAGGGCATAAGAAACGAATTAGAAATAATAGGAGTACCCGAAACTGAGAACGAAAACCTCCACCAGTTGACCATGATTGCCGCAAGCAAATTAGGAGTAGCGCTTACTGACTTTGATGTCGATGGTATGTACCGCGCTGGCCCCCGTCGCTCAACACTGGCCCCTACCGCAACCAATCCTAAGAATCTTCCTCGTCCAATTGTCGTGAAACTCGTCCGCAGAGCCAAACGCGATGAGATAGTGAAGGCGTCTAAGGAGAGGAAAACTCTAACCTCAGAGGACATCGTACCTGGCACTGATAATTCGATATTCATGAACGAGCGATTGACAAAAGCGAACAGAATGCTTTTTCGTAGCACCAGATTACGAGCTTCCGAGTACAAATACCGTTTTTGTTGGGTGCGAGATGGCTGCATCTATGTCCGGAAAGCAGAGAAAAAACCGGCTATCCAGATCCGCTCGGAAAAAGACATCGACCAGAAAATTGGCGTGCACGTCGATCATCCGACCACAGAACTCAACTCCATACAAAAGTAAATGTGTCTATAGATTAAGCTCGAATTTTTTCAACCTAAATTTATTTAACTTCTGTCAAAATTTATATCTATATATTTTTATTATGTACATGTATCGCTATGCAAATTATAACATCATTCGATGTTATCTAGTCACAGGACTCACATCCATTCAAAAATATAAGAAGCAAATAAAAAAAGGCTACACTGGGTTAGCAAAGGAGTTTCTACACATAACACCTGTATTATACTATACTGGTACTATATTGGTACCTCCTATGGCGGTACGAATCAATGAGATATCATCTATTCCAACAAAATACAAAGGGCCTTAATAATAATGTAAGCGATGATATGGATTCTTTGGAGATTACTTGCCATAGTTTGGATGAAATTGAAGATGCAGGTAAACTACTTAACTCTGCATATAGTTTTAAAATACTTAATTTTAATATAAGAAGTATTAATAAAAATTTCGACCATTTCTTAGTTAGTTACACACGGTTGAACATTGCCTGTGATATCATTGTTCTGACAGAGTGCCATATAAATGAATTATCTATTATACCAAACATACCTGGCTACAAAAATCACCAAACCAAAAAAATCATAAACAAAAATAGCGGTGTTGTCCTATATGTTAAGGACTCGTGGAACTCCGTTGTCTCCGAACTTAATTTTAAGGAAGCTGATGGCCTTTTCATCAGCATTCCAAAAATCGTTAAAGTTTTAGCTTTTTACCGGTCACCTTCTTTTGACAATATTGAATGTTTTTTGACAGAGTTACGATCACGGCTTGACACTGTTGGTGGTGGAAACGTCATAGTTACAGGAGATATCAACATCAATATTCTGCCAACAGATGATAAACCCTTACAACGTATGGAGTACCTTAATATGAATGCCGAACACTGCCTCCTTCCAGCTATTACGAAACCAACGAGATTGAACTCCTGCCTCGATCACATTTTTATCAAGTCCCCATCTCCATCTATAGGTTTAGTCTGTGCGACCGATGTAACGGACCATTATATCACTTTAGCTGGTCTGAAGTTAGATAAGCCTAAAACTAACCGTTTAAGTCGCACTAGGCTTAATAGAGACGTTAACGCCATAAAAGAAGATCTGTCCGTTACTAATTGGAACGACGTTATAAATGAACCGAACGTGGACGAAGCCGTCAAAATATTCACACAACGTCTGTCATCTATAGTTAACACGCACACCGAATTGATAAGGAGTAGTCGTTCCAAATTCAATCTCAGACCATGGATCACCCCAGGCTTAATGCGTTGCATGAAACACCGTGATAGGCTGCACATTTATGCAAGAAAATACCCTAAAGATGAGATTAAGCAAGTTACATACAAACGTTACCGCAACTATTGTAATGATCTTTTGAGAAAAATTAGAATAGAATTTGAAAGTAGGGAACTGCAGGATAGCCAGGGTAATTCTAAGAAGCTCTGGAAAGTGGTCAAGGACATATGTAATATTTCTAAATCGAACAGTGAGCCGGTGGATCTTTTGGGTGTACCTGGCTCAACTAACCCACAAGATTCCCTAAACATTTGTAATGATTTTTTTGCGAATGTTGGTAATAATCTTGCAAAAGTCATTTTGGATACAACTAAGACTAGCGAAGAAAGGTTATCGAAAATTGCACAAGAAACACGGTGTGCAACTGAATCATTCTTTATGGAACCAACTGATACAGTGGAAGTGGAATCGATGATCATTCATCTGCAAAATGACAAAGCTCCTGGTATTGATGGTCTCAACAATTCCCTTGTAAAAGAAATTAAGCAGTACTTGATAGAACCTTTAACAGCAATTTTCAACATCAGTCTTGCGACGGGAGTGTTTCCTCATGAGTGGAAGACGGCATCAATTTGCCCGATACACAAGGGTGGTAAAAAAGATACACCGGATAACTACCGTCCCATATCCTTGCTGGGAGTTTTTTCTAAATTGCTTGAAAAATTGGTAAATAGGCGATTAGTTAAATTTATAGAGTCTAGGAATCTGCTTTCAGAAAGACAGTTTGGGTTTAGACAGAATAGATCAACCGAGGATGCAGTGTCCTTGTTGATACAATTTGTGTCATCACAACTTGACCAACAACAGCGTAGCATAGGAGTTTTCTTGGATTTGGCGAAGGCTTTTGACACTGTCTCATCTCCTATTCTCTTACGTAAGCTGGAACACATCGGTATCAGAGGCCTAGCACTGGAGTGGTTCAAGAGCTATCTTTCGGAGCGGAGACAGTGTCTAAAGATTGGCAATCAAACTAGCCATAGCAAAACGGTGAATTTCGGTGTACCACAGGGCAGCATATTAGGGCCAACATTGTTCATCTTATATATGGATGATATTCATAGTTTACCAATAAAAAATGCCGAAATTATATGCTACGCCGACGACACTGCCATACTTTTTCATGAAGACAACTGGAATGACGTTTTTGCCAACGCTGAGAGTGGAATGTCGACCATAGCCAAGTGGTTGCAAAGTAATCTTTTAACACTAAATGCTAAAAAGACCAAATTTCTGTGCTTTCATAAGACTGCTGCGTCGTCACCCCCACCTCATCCTGACATCGTTATTCATTCTTGCAATAACCAACCATCGTGTCGATGTGATGCCATCTCTAGGTGTGATGAGATTAGGTACCTAGGCGTAATAATCGATCAAAACCTTAACCTCAGGTCACACCTCGAAAAGCTGTCAGGCCGAGTTCGTAGAACCATATGCATCATGCGTCACCTACGAAACGCTGCAGCATGGGATACTCTAAAAATAGTGTATTTTGCACTCTGCCAGTCACTTCTGACATATTGTATCTCTTGCTGGGGTAGCGCCGGAAAGACAGCCATGCTAAAAGTTGAAAGAGCACAACGGTCTGTCCTCAAAATAATGCTAAAAAAACCTTACAATTACCCTACCGAAAACCTGTATAAAGAATCAGGTATTCTAAGTGTCAGGAAATTATATATAATGAAGATAACCCTATCCACACACAAATCAGTTATAAACTCAACCCAATACGCTGCGTTGTTAGTAAAGCGAGTTTTTAGAATACCCATGCCGCGTATTCGGACTGCCTTTGCCTCCCGTTTCGGTCCTTTTGTGAATAACCTAGTTTACAACAAGGTCCATAGCAGTTGTAATATTAAAAATAGTACCTTACGGGAAGCTAAGAGGATTGTACAGAACTGGTTGGAGACTCTGTCCTACGAAGCTGTTGAGCAATTATTAGCTTCTTAAAATAGTTTAAAAATAGCTTTTTAATAAAATGAACAGATGGGATGAGTGAGATGTGACGACTGTATAATTAATCATGTGAATTTCATACTTTCATATATTTATATATCATACATATTATATACATTACATTTTTTATATTATCTTAGTCATAGTTATCAAAATATTTTTCATACATTTGCTAGTGTAATGTGTAAATGACGCAAATCAATAGGGAATCAAATTGAGTTTCCCACGATACAGGCATGCCTAGTGTGGGAATCATTGTTAATCTGTAGTGTAAACTGTTTTTGCAAATAAATATTTTTTCATTTTTCATTTTCATTTTCAGGTCACTTTCTGTCCGAATACTAAAGATAGGTTTTTTTAGGTTAGGTTGGGTCACAACTTCATAGTACAATCTGGAGCCGAAGCGAAGTGGGCGGAATTCCCTGTTGTTAAGTATAAAATTTTAGTTATTTTGGAGGTTTTTTTTGTTATTTATCTTTTTACTTGATTCGGTTAACAGTTTACATAAGCCAATTTAGTTGAAGACCGTATTTAAGCAGCATTTTATTTGAGCAGTAGTTTGTGTACTGGGTTAGAAGTATACAAGGTGACATTTTATTAGCTTGGCTATATTTTTTTCTCTCGTTAACAACCATAGTCCGGAATTGAGTACTTTAAACATACTCGTTGCATAAGAACTCATGTGAGAGAAGGATTTGCAACAACTTGTCTAATTAATCTGGTGCTTTGAGTTATGCTTGCCCTTTGAAGCTTTGCTTCACAGTAAACAATCAAAGGCGAATAATTAATAGCATTATTGTTAATTACTTTGTGGTACCTACGCAATATACGCTGAAATCAGCGACTGATAACTACAATATAATTTCGGCTCAATGACAGTGACGACGGTCCAGTTTAGGTTACAATTATTTGGCGTTTGAAGAATAGATAATTTAATAGGCAGAAATAAAGCTTATTCAAGGGGCTTACAGTTATATTAGATACTGGGTACCTAAAGTGGACCACAATTGTCGAGTCACTGGCGAGTCGTGATTTTTTCAGGAGAATACAGACCCTGGTAAAAATACTTTCGTATGTTCGTCTGTCCGGATTTCATGTTTTTCTTTACACATCACATTTCTTAACCGATTCTCGTGAAATTTTGTAAGCAGGTTCGATAGTTATATAGTTTTATTTCGATTCAGTTTTTGTATTTGTTTTTTCAAAAAACTTACATTAAATCTAAATGTTTAGCTCGTCTAACCCCAAATTTGTCACACACGGAGATACTAAATATAAAAAAAATACAGTGTTTTTATTCCACCTGCTGATAGCTACCCGACATTGAGTTTCTTCGATATCCACATAATTACACTCATAGATAATCAGGTTCACAGTACTGGGTGTTACGGTTTGTCACCATTATCTCCCATGCCACGTTTATCTCTCGTGGCAGTCAGGCGATATATAGACCTCACTGCTTGAAGGTACTTTCCCGGGCGTCTGGAAGAAGGCACTCATAGTACCAATTCATAAAAAGAACTCCAAACTTAAAGTCGAAAACTCCGCCCTATATCAATACTAAACAATTTTGATAAGACATTCGATACACTGGTGTATGAAGCATTATATCTGTGTCTGTCTAAGGAAATACCTATGGAACAGCACGGCTACCTGCGAGGCCGCTTCACTGCTACAAAACTTACACTCTTTACAAACTTCTGCCACAACTAGATGGATAAGCACCAGCAGCTCGATGTGATCTACAAGGACTTTAAAAAGGCGTTCGATCATGTGGATCACATCATCCTGCTGCGCGAACTGGAACATCTGGGGATTCACGGCGACCTGCTTCCATGGATCAAATCATATTTGATCAAGAGACCACAAGTAGTTGTCCCGGGCGGACTCCGGTCAAACTTCATTGAGATCACATCAGGCGTCCCACAAGGATCCCATTTGGGTCCCCTTTTATAAAACACATACCTATATAATATTTACACTTGCTTTAATAGCTCTTTCTTTCTGATGTATGCCGACGACACAAAAAAAACACGAGATCAAGGGACCGGCTGACCGTGACAAACATCAAATTGATTTGAATACGCTATCCTTATATTACTCTATTAACAGAATTAAAGTCAACACAAAGAAATGCGAGCTTCTATCATTCACGCGTAGAACCTGTCCCTTAAACTACAAATACTCCATCCAAAATCAACCTATTGAGCGAGTTAAACTAGTTCGTGACCTTGGTGTTCATCTAGATAATAAACTAAATATGAAGAAACACGTGGAGATTATAACCAATAAAGCCTATAAGCACTTAGGGTTCATGCTGAGCACTTGCAAACCTTTTACAGACATTGCATGCATTAAAAAAATCTTCTACCCATACATACGCAGCACACTAGAATTTGCGTCGAGTATCTGGAATCCCCACTACAACATTATCAACAAAAAACGAAAAAAATCAACTAAATTTCTTAATCATCTTAACTATAAGCTCAAAAAATACATTAGTAGCTACGAGGAGAGCTGCTCGTGATACAGGATGCCAAGCCTCGCGGCGCGCCGCAAACTCGCCGACATGACGCTGCTGTACGACGTGGTGCTTGAGTACTTGAACTGCCCCGCGCTGGTGAGCCAGCTGCCGCTGCGCACTCCGCGCCGCCCCACCAGACACACGAGTCACTGGATATTATACCAACTGATACACCGCATTAACTACGGATACAACTCAGTCCTCACATGAATTGAAAGAACGTACAACAAATCATTCTTCGACACTGACCTTGACCATCATTCCAAAAGTTCATTTAAGTTCAGAATACTGGAAAATCTTTGTGGGAATCAAAATGAATATTCTTAAAAGTTTACTCAGACAGGCCAACACATCCCTTATACACAAACGGTCACATTTACACACACAACACACCCTCAAACACTACTGTACGTTTATATGGTTAAAATTTATAATTCTTAATCCATAATTCTTAATTTATTTATTGCACTCAAATAATTGAAAAAAACAAGAAGTACATAAAGAAGTGTACAAAGACGAACGATTTGTTTTTATATTATCTCCACTTGTTCATCCGGTAAAGTTTAAGTGGTCGGGGGTGTGAGGGGGTAGAAAATCATAAAAAAATAAACCGGCACAGTGCGTGTTGGACTCTCGCACCGAGGTTTTCGCACAATTCGCACGAAAACAGTGGAAAAAAATATATACGTACGGTTTTAATTTTCTTTTCATTAACTTGTGCAATAAGCCAAATTTCATGATTCTAGGTCAACGGGAAGTATCCTATAGGTTTTGATTTTTGATTCACTTGCGAGTATCAAACAAATTCAGAAAAATTGAGAAATAAACGGCGGTATCCTTTGATTGCGGTATTTTGACCTAATTTTTTTTTTTACCTTTAAGACTTGAGTAATATATATGAATTTCAACTTGATGACTCCACGCGTTCCTGTGAAAAAGGGTTTTGACAGACAGACCGTATTGTTCTTTAAGACCTTGCTTCGTACCAAATTTCATAATTCTCGGTCTACGGGAAGTTCCCTAGGTTTTGATCCCATCGCAAATATACAACAATTTTAGCAAAATTGATGGATATTGAAAGGAATAATTATGGAACTGCTGACTGGATTGGGGATGTTTTGATGAGGATAGGATTAAGAGACCCCTTTTGTTGATCTAAGTGGATATTTAGGGAAAATCTTGAGTCCATAACGTCTTTTCATAAACTTTGGACAGTAGGATGCAGAGTGTAGAAATAAGTCGTCGCTATGAAAACAATGAGGTAAATTGTTCTAAATCCTAGCTTAAATGTGAATTTGCCATTCCTTAGGGCAGTGTACTCGAACCTCTTCTTTTCTTACTTTATATCAATTACCGGCCGGAATTTACTAATCAAAACTCCATTCTATTCGCTGATGATATATCGATAAATGTATCTCTCGTGATTACTGATGACATTTTACTTCATGAATCGGGCGTAACAACATTTAACACAGCTATTGCCTCTATGATTAATTGGTTAAATAAATTTAAACCATACAATTTATATAAATTCAATAACTTTGACTAATATAATAGGAATATGACATTTAATATAAATCCTAATGAACAAATTCAAGAGTAGCTAATAGTGTGATGTTTTTAGGTATTGTAATTGATCGACATTTGAAGTGAAATGAAATCATTAATAAAGTTTGTCATAAGATAAACAGATTTGATTTTGTGCTAAAACTTTTGCACCAAACAACCGAAAAAATTCCGCACTGGTTGCCTATCATGGCTATGTAGAATTTGTCATTAGATATGGTCTGATAATTTGGGGTAACGGAAAATAAATTAACAGAGTATACATGGTTTGCTAGAAGAGATCTCTTGTTAGAGATAAGCTCGCCTTTATACACTATTTTAATATATATCTTGTCAATATAATTATTTGTGTGCAATAAAGAAATTATGAGTATTTACTGCAAAAAAAATGTGTGCGTGCTATTTGTGGTATGACACCGTATGAGTCTTGTAAACAAACATTTCAAGACTCAAATAAATAAACAAAAGGGAATCATCATATAATCCTCATCAATACATCCATTAATTAACGCTTAGTTTTTGTAAAATCTTGCGATCATCACCTGAGCCACATTTTCTGCTGCTGAGTGTATATCGACGATTTATCGTAAGTAAAAATATCTCACCCAATATGCCTTGAGGAAATTCCGTAATCAAAAACAGCATCAGTACAGCAAGGAGCATCTTCGTTGTCCTATCCGTTCTCCTCTCAGCCTTCGTTCTCTTAGTAGTCTTCCTCGTGAAGACATTCCCATTAGCAACTGCCGGACAGGCATTGTAACCTTTTAAGGCCTTCTTCCGACTATTCGCCCGATACAGTGCCCTGATAAGCCACGCACTGATCACAGTAAGAATAAAACAGGGCAGTAGCTTGATTAGGACCGCGTGGACCCAGAAGTTAATCTGGTAGAGTCGACCCTCGTAATTAGAATCGACAAAGTAAACCTTCTCTGGGATCTTCCCGGGACTGTCTTGCGCGAAATCCTTGTGGATCGTAAAGACCTGGAAAACAGAACGATTTGTTTTAACACCGGGTTTATTGGGCTAAGTTTAATTGTTGAAACTTTGGTTATGTTTGTGTAGGGGTAAGTGGGTTTATGTAACTAGCTGCCTGTGGCGTGGCTTCGCAGCGCGTTTTTAGTATTCTCATATTTACCGGTCAGAAAACTGTTTGACCATCATTACCTATCTACAGATTATAATGGGAAATTATGAGTGTCAACTGAAGTTTTCTTTAGCACCTGCAACGTAATGTCTATTCTAATTAGCTTATTCACTTTTTGAACCGCGCAGAGAACATAAGATCCTATACCAAAGCCATCTAGCGAAAGTGGCTGAACAGGCCTGGTAAATAACATTTTCTTACGCTGTTAGAAAAATCAGACAAAAGACGCCAGAACCTTACATCATTTTCCAAATTAAGCGATAGCTGTAATGTTAACATAAAAATAATCACAGACTAGTTGCTCCCCGGTTATGCCTCGCGAAAGTAAGCAAGTTCTTTCAAGAGTCAGTACATTATCCACTACAACAAGATACCTCTGTAGATTCATAAATTGCCATTTGAAAAAATAAAAAACCATGTAAAAGCGTCTTTGTCTAGAAAGGGTTATAACAATATTCAAAATTACAAAAATGACAGGCCTGTATGGGGTTAATCTAACTCAAGATAGAACTCGCTTTTAATATGCAATGTTGTAATAATTTATTCCTGCTTATTATTTATAAAATTAATATTATAATACATAGTCAGGTCATAAGTTCTGTCACATGTGCAATATGAAATAATTTAGACATGTTTATTATTTATGTAAACATTTATATAGCAAAATGAACTTAATAAAACAAAGATTCTTATGGTAATAAAGTTTATTCCAAATGACCCCCGCGATTTTGAATACAGGCCTTTATTCTGCGCGGCCAGTCGTCTATCGCAGCACGAACGAGGTCCATGTCAATATCGGCGGCTGCCTTAATCAAGGATGCCTTGAGTGACTCCAAATCAGGATGAGGCTTTGAGCAGGCCTTTTCCTCCAAGTGTTGCCATATCTTGTAATCTAACGGACGCAAATCTGGACTGGAGGAGGGCCAGTCTTCGTGCCGGATGAAGTCGATTTCACGCGCCGCCAGCCATTCTTGTGTGCTTTTCGCTCTATGAGCTGGCGCAGAATCTTGTTGGAATACCCAGTGCCTGTTATTAAACATGGTATGAGAAACAGGTTCCACAAGGTTCTTGAGGACTGTATTTTGATACACAACTGCATTCGTTTTTACGCCTTTCTCACAAAAATGTACCTCAGTTAAGCCCCAATAAGAGACTCCCAACCAAACCATGAGCGAGGATGGAAAATTACCTCGTTGGACACGCGGAATACGGTTGCTCGCTTCTTCACTGCTGTGTGCGTACACCTTATCATTTTGTTTGTTGTAGCTCTCTTCCACGGTGAAAATTTTTTCATCCGAAAAAAGAATTTCCCGATGCTTTTTTCCCGCGAACGCGTCAACAAAGCGCGGCATCTCTTCAGTCTCAGGTCCATTAAACGCGCGTCCAAACGATGTCCTGTTTTTCTCCGATATGCCCTAAGCCCTAAGTCTTCATTTAACACCCTTTTCACCGTGGTCCTGCTTAACCCCATCTGAAGGGCCAACAGTTTCTGCTTACGTATGGGATTTCTTTGAATTCGCGCCTTCAGAGCTTTTATCACTGCTGGATTCCTAACAGAGCGAGGGCGACCACTTCTTGACCTGTCATCTACACTAGAGTCTTCATTGTATCGTTTTATGGTACGATAAACGAATCTTTTGGTTATATTCAAATTTTTCAGTAAGTCGAAAATCTAAATTGGCGCGTAACCGCAACGATTCAACGCAATAACTGCGACACGGTCTTCTTTAAGTGTCCACTCCATATTTGAAAATGAGGAAAATTCTAAAATGTACACATTTTTATTTTCATGAAAAATTCGAAATTCGAATTCAATAAACTTTTTTGTGGCCAGCGTTCTAAATTCAAAAGTTTTTATTGTGTGACAGAACTTATGACCTGACTGTGTATATACATAGTCAGGTCATAAGTTCTGTCACATGTGCAATATGAAATCATTTAGACATGTTTATTATTTATTTAAACATTTATATAGCAAAATTAACTTAATAAAACATACATTCCTATGGTAATAAAGTTTATTCAAAATGACCCCCGCGATTTTGAATACAGGCCTTTATTCTGCGCGGCCAGTCGTCTATCGCAGCACAAACGAGGTCCATGTCAATATCGGCGGCTGCCTTAATCAAGGATGCCTTGACTGACTCCAAATCAGGATGAGGCTTTGAGCAGGCCTTTTCCTCCAAGTGTTGCCATATCTTGTAATCTAACGGACTCAAATCTGGACTGGAGGAGGGCCAGTCTTCGTGCCGGATGAAGTCGATTTCACGCGCCGCCAGCCAGTCTTGTGTGCTTTTCGCTCTATGAGCTGGCGCAGAATCTTGTTGGAATACCCAGTGCGTTGATATTATTTGTGTTACTGAACACTGGTTGAAGGAAAATATGATGTCTCTTAACATAAATAATTACAAAATTGTCAGTTGTTACAATAGAAAGACTGCTGATAGAGGTGGTTCTTTAATCTTAGTGAAAAATAATATTAAGGTGAAACAACGGAAAGATATTCTTGCACTTACTGTTGAAAGACAAATAGAGGTATCCTGTGTTGAGTTAGATAGCCATATTATTGTTTGTGTCTACAGACCACCGAGGGATGAAAAAGGCCATGGCAATTTCGAAATATTTGAGAAAATTATGGAGGAAGCCCTCATTAAACTTTGTAATAACAGAAAAAAGTTAATTATTTGTGGCGATCTTAATGTAGATCTGCTTGTAGATACAACATTGAAGCGACGATTAATAACTCTGTTCAAATCATTTAATTTATGTCATGTATTTCTAGAGCCGACTAGAATTACACTTACCAGCCAAACTTGCTTAGATAACGTTTTTTGTGACTGTGCATTCACAAGTAAAAGTGTAATTAACTGCTTACCCTCCGATCACAGTGGTCAAACAGTTTCATTCCCAATAACTATTAAGGATAAGACTGGTCCCATAGACTAGAGACATATACGAAAAACTTAGATATAAATTTGCCAGTACCGGATTTTAATGAACAGAACCCAAACAAAATCTACTCAGACTTCTTCAACATTATTCAGACAGAATTCAATAAAGTTTTCAAATTAAAGAAAGTCAGTGACTACAACGGTAAATCTAAATTTAATGACTGGGCAACGTTTGGAATTCGTAAAAGTAGAGTTATCTTGTATGACCTTTATGATCAAAAAACCTATAACTTTGATCGAAAATTTCATGAATATGTTAAAAAATATTCCAAAACTTTCAAGTTGGTTTGTAGAACTGCAAAAACTTTACACATTAATAGAAAAATTCAAAATTCAAATAATAGAATGAAAACAGTTTGGCAAATAATAAACCGCGAAACTGGCAAAGTTATACCAAGGGACAGTGATTTCTGCCTAAAGATAGGTGATGATGTTGTTAAATCCAACGCTGATGTTGCTCGAGCTTTTGAAACATTCTTCACCAATGTACCCGTACTCACAACGGACCGTCTAAATTCATCTCCATTTGAAGCAGAGACTTTATTAAAAAATAACACTAGCGTCAGTAATGTATATTTAAAATTTCATCATGTATATCCCCAGGACATTGTCAAAACTTTTAAATTACTTAACTTAAAAAATACGGAAGACCTGTGGGGTATATCAGTCAAAGTCATTGGTTCAGTAATTCTAGTTATAGCCCCACACTTAGCTTATATATTCAATAAATGTGTTGACGATGGGTTTTTTCCAGACCTCATGAAACACAGTAAACTTATACCGCTGTTCAAATCGGGAGATAAGGGCGATCCTTCAAATTTCAGACCAATATCTGTTCTTCCAGCACTAAGTAAAATATTTGAAAAGATTATAGTCAATCAAATGCTCTCACACTTCAACCGTACAAAACAACTCCACGCTAAACAATATGGTTTCACTAGGGGTAAATCGACTACGGATGCAGGTATTACCCTTCTATCTCATATTTATTCTGCATGGGAGGCCGCACAGAATGCTATCGGAGTTTTTTGCGACCTGTCGAAGGCGTTTGATTGTGTTGATCATAATACGCTATTAATTAAATTAAATCATTACGGAGTTAGAAATAAAGCGTTGGATCTACTAAGATCATACCTAAGCAATAGAATTCAAAAGGCAGAAGTTAACGGCGTAAAATCTGATGGATCGGGTGTTAAAATTGGCGTTCCACAAGGTTCCATATTAGGCCCTTTTTTATTCCTGGTATATATTAATGATCTGCCTTTCATGGTGGAGAAATTAACTGACATAGTGTTGTTTGCTGATGATACTTCAATGGTCTTCAAAATTGAAAGACAAAAAGGAGATTTTGATGATGTTAATGGTGTATTGTCTTTAACCTTGAATTGGTTCACAGTTAATAATTTATTGTTAAACGCTTGTAAAACCAAGTGTATCAAATTCTCACTTCCAAATGTCAGGCAAGTTGAGACCAGTTTGGTGTTAGACATCAGCACGTTAGAATTGGTAAATGATACGAAGTTTCTTGGAATAACCATTGATACCAAATTGCAGTGGGGACCCCACATAGATAAATTGGCTGGTAAATTAAGTTCTGCGGCTTACGCTGTTAGGAACATTAGACAAAGCACGGATGTGGCTACATCTAGGCTAGTATATTTTAGTTACTTTCATAGTGTGATGTCCTATGGTATCTTGTTGTGGGGGAAAGCAGCGGATATTCAAACTATTTTTATTTTACAGAAAAGAGCTATTCGAGCAATTTATAATTTAAAACGAACAGACTCCTTAAGAGAGCTTTTTAAAGAAATTGACATACTAACAGTAGCTAGTCAATTTATTTTTGAAAATATAATGTATGTACGCAAGAACCTTAAAACATTTTCCAAACTTAGCGACAGCTGTAATGTTAACCTAAGAAATAATCACAGACTATGTGCGCCCCGTTTTAGACTCGCGAAGGTTAGCAATTCTTTCAAGGGTCAGTGCATTCTCTACTACAATAAGATACCTCTGGAGATTTTGAAATTGCCATTTGAGCAATTTAAAAAGCATGTTAAAGCGACTTTGTCGAAAAAGGGATATTACAATGTTCAAGATTACTTAAATGACAGGACTGTATGGGGTTTGATGGGGTTAATCTGGTTCAACACAGACCTTGCTGTTAATGGTTTTGTAATTATTTATTCCTGCTTATTAATCATAACAATTAAATTTTTCATATTTGTATTAGTTAAGCACAACCTATTTTTAAAAGAGATCTAAAAATAAATCTGTGGGAGTTTCTACGCCCTTCTTCTCCCACAGTGGTCCAATGTAGAGAAGAGGCAAAAAATGACGTTTGCTAAGTATATGTAAATATCTACAGTAATAAAGTACTTTGACTATTGACTATTGACTATTGAGTGCCTGTTATTAAACATGGTATGAGAAACAGGTTCCACAAGGTTCTTGAGGACTGTATTTTGATACACAACTGCATTCGTTTTTATGCCTTTCTCACAAAAATGTACCTCAGTTAAGCGCCAATAAGAGACTCCCAACCAAACCATGAGCGAGGATGAAAAATGACCTCGTTGGACACGCGGAATACGGTTGCTCGCTTCTTCACTGCTGTGTGCGTACACCTTATCATTTTGTTTGTTGTAGCTCTCTTCCACGGTGAAAATTTTTTCATCCGAAAAAAGAATTTCCCGATGCTTTTTTCCCGCGTACCGCTTCAACAAAGCGCGGCATCTCTTCAGTCTCAGGTCCATTAAACGAGCGTCCAAACGATGTCCTGTTTTTCTTCGATATGCCCTAAGCCCTAAGTCTTCATTTAACACCCTTTTCACCGTGGTCCTGCTTAACCCCATCTGAAGGGCCAACAGTTTCTGCTTACGTATGGGATTTCTTTGAATTCGCGCCTTCACAGCTTTTATCACTGCTGGAGTCCTAACAGAGCGAGGGCGACCACTTCTTGACCTGTCATCTACACTAGAGTCTTCATTGTATCGTTTTATGGTACGATAAACGAATCTTTTGGTTATATTCAAATTTTTCAGTAAGTTGAAAATCTGAATTGGCGCGTAACCGCAACGATGCAACGCAATAACTGCGACACGGTCTTCTTTAAGTGTCCACTCCATATTTAAAAATGAGGAAAATTCTAAAAAGTACACATTTTTATTTTCATGAAAAATTCGAAATTCGAATTCAATAAACTTTTTTGTGGCCAGCGTTCTAAATTCAAAAGTTTTTATTGTGTGACAGAACTTATGACCTGACTGTGTATATTAGTTAAACACACATAATTTTTTAACAGAGATCCAAAAATCAATCTGTAAGAGTTGCTTCGCCCTACTTCTACCACAGTATTCCAATGTCGAGAAGGGGCAAAAAATCAAGTTTGCTAAGTATATTTTAATATCTACACTCATCAAGAAATTTTGATTTGATTATATTACTAGTAACTGACTGGCTCTAGTCTGGGCTTCAGTCGTTTCGCACCCTGATGAAACTTTATCCAATAAGTAACATAATAACAATTCACAGAATGAATGTACCTACAAACTACCTCGTAGTCATGTTTCATGTTCATTATGGTTTCACATGTGAAATTAAACAATAATATAGAAATTGAATATGCCCTGCCCTCTTTATCTCCGTGACAACTCAGATACCTAAAGGATAGGTTTAGTTGTTTTTTTTTATCCACGGACATAACGTGTTGACCTTTCATGCAAACATACTGTTCATGCCACGTGTCGTTTCGTTATTCTTTTCTGACACGTGTCATCTTAACTTTTCATCCGAAAAAGAGGAATACAACTGCTTAATTGGCCGTGTTATAGCCGTAAACCACTGTAAGCTGTTGGCAAATAATGAATCTCTAGTTTGCTGAAGTGGCCGTAAAATATTGCGATTTATGTTGTTAGTTGTTTTACGAGCTCTTTGTCGGTTTATTGTTGGATGGCGTGACTACGAAGTTACTAAGTGCTGATTGGAAGAAAACAATCGATCGGATTTGGGTGTGAACCGGAAAACATAACATGAGAATTAATTGGTAGGTGTAACACCGTGGGCACAATTATGCCTTTGTCATCCCGTACGGGAAAAGGTGTGACGCTATATTTTTGAGGTTGCTTTTAAGAGGCTCTGAAGTTAGGTTAGTAGGTAGGCTTGACACTTTTTCACCGGGCTAACAAATTGCATGAATGTTTACTACCTACCTAGTTCTGCGCCAGAGGAACGACACCAGGATAATATTTTTCAATGATGGTGTTTCTTTTTACTTGTTGTTCTGCATATCTAACACGATTTGATGGATCACAAAAAGCTTTTTGTAATCCCACAGCTCTGGCTCTCCTTTTTCGTAAAACAGCGTCGGTAAATAATGTACTCGGATGTGTAATTTGAGCTGATAACTTTTAGCATAACAATTGTTTCCATGAAGACCTCTGTGGCATTGCGGTCCGAGTCTCTATCTCCTAAGCTAGAGATCCCGGGTTCGGATCCCGGCTGGGGAGGAAGACAAAAAATCGCCAGGTCTCGGATGTATATAAATGTGTGACGTCCATGTTTCTGGTTCCCACCAAACAGGGTATCCTATGTGAGGCCAGAAGAAATGTGTATGCCTGTATACACATATTTATATTCATGTTGATGACTTCAAATCTGTTTGGTAAAATCTGACGGCCGGTGGCGTGGCGGAGCAGTCGAGATTCTGCGTAGCAAGAGGTTCTGGGTTGAATTACTCAGTAATTCCTAGTGTGGGGCCAGAAACATTGTCATGTGTCTTTTAACAGTCATGTTTATGTTTAAACTTTTGACAGTTGTGCCACTGGCGCCACTAAAAAACATAACAAGAAAATTTTCTTAATAATAAAAAAAAAAAACATTAATTAATGGATTTTTATTATTGCTAAGTAAGTCTATATAAAGTCTAAACATAGGTTAAAATAGCAGAACTATGAATAAATCCACTTTTTATCAGACTGCCACATAATGCAGTAATTGTCACTGCTTAATACACCAGCGTCGGCACTAGCCGACACATAATGGTGTGACCGCCCGCTGTATTTTATGTTTCTAAAAGTGTGAGAATAAGTGTCACAAGTTCTTTTATCTATGATAAAGGATAATAATAATAATAATACCTTGGACACCTTTTACACACATTGATCTAGCCCCAAACTAGGATTCCCTGTATCTTGGGTACTAGACAATGATACACATACTTATATAGATAAATATTATACTTAGATAGATAAACAACCATGACTAGGGTACAAACATCCGTTCTCATCAAACAAACATTTGCCCCCACCGGGACTCGAACCCGGGACCCTTGGTTTCGTAGGCAGCGTCACTGCCGACTCGGCCATTCGGGTCGTCAATTAAACTACATCGTCGGATTAAACTACATAATCCAAAATTACTATAAATTTCTTAAATATTATTTAACAATGGTTATACTATGCACGTAGAAATGGTGTGATAATAGTTCACCAATAAGAGTACTATTACTACTAATAATCGGCAAACTGTTTTGCACATCTCAAGTAAACAAGTGCCTATCAGTAGCCTATGCGACCCCGTCAGCATACACATCCACTATAAAAACTTAGTTAGACTTTACGTTAATTAGAAACTAAGTCATAGATTTCGATATCAAAGTTAATGTCTCACACAGTTTAAAGTATTATTATTACAATTTCCCTTGCCCCTGACGCCCGCCGTATCGGCCAGAGCCGACAACGCATGACGACATCGCCTCACAAAAAAAAAACAAGTATAGTTGTGACTTAATTACTAAATTAATATGCAAGTCGTGCGAAAATTTTGGTGACTTATTTGTCCATTTACAATGCAAAAAATATAGAAATTTATATATTGTATTATATTGTAAAATATGTGTTTAAGTTTTCCGATACTAAAATACAATACATAGGGTTATGGCATCAATATTTCATTTTGGGATCACTACATTTTTAGCGATCGACTTGTACGTTTTTGTTGCGGCGTCTGGTAGGCCCCATTTGCTTTGCAGCTTGGCGTTCAAAACGTTAAATCACTAAAACGTACGAAAAGCCTGTTCAAAAGAACCGTCCGCTACTTACCGCATAGAAGGGCAAACAGATAATGGGCGGCAGTATGAAGCTGCAGATGATTGCTATGGTGCATCGTCGATCTGTGCAGTAGGTAGGACTGTGTGATGGATACCTGGGGGGCAGAATGAGAGAGAACCACATTTAAAACACGATAAAGTGAACAGTAAGACCAGTCAGAAGTCATTTGTCAGAAAGACTCCCTGACAAATGACGCAAGACAGTGTGCGTATAGTTTATGTTTTTTTTGAAATATAATTATAGTATGAATAATTATTTTTCAAAAATCTGCTTGCGTTACGTTATTTTTACTTTCGAGTTGAACGAAATGAAAATTAAGGAAGGAAGGAAGAAACGAGGTTGAGATTTTGATGGGGATAGGTTCTCTATCGTTCACTTAGTCCGAAAAAGTGAAAAAAAAAACAAATTGTTTGTATGTCTGTTGTGTGTGTGTGTGTGTGTGTGTGTGTGTGTGTGTGTGTGTGTGTGTGTGTGCGCTCGTGTGTAGGTAGGTATGTATGGATGGCTGTTTTCCGTTGTCAGCTCTAGACCCTAAACCACTGAACCGAATTAGATGAAATTTTGTATTGGGGGTTATTTTGTAAATCTTTTTTATATATTTTTTTTATTTAGCATGCACAGTGTCCCACTGCTGGGCAAGCACTCCTTTGATATTGTCAGAGTTTGCTTGTCTGTGATTTAAAATTTTAGTGCTGCAGCTCTCTCTCTAAGTATGCTATAAATTCAATGATATTGTTTCTCTATTTCTTTGCCACCAGATAAATTTGTAAATATCTTGCTTTGTAAATATCTAGGACCATTTTTTTAGATTTTGGATAACTTGATTATCAGGTGAGCGCTAGGCTCGAAATATACCGAGATAAGGAAAATAAAGTTGCTCTGATCACGTCGGTTAAATACTTTTCGATTGCGCTTTGGTACGAAAACATGAAGAAACAATATAAAATATCGATTTGTGCTCTGATATAGTGGCACAAAAGCTCTAAAAATATCAAAAAACCTAGTGGGATCACACTGCAGCACTTAATTACGAGGGCGGAGTGAAAAGTCTGGTAAAAATTAAATGATGAATATCATTTATTTAAAATATATTATTTATTTTTCAACGTAGTTCCCTTCTAACTCAATACACTCCATCCAGCGTTTCTCTAGCTTTTCGATTCCTTCCATAAAATACGATTTAGGCAACCCTTCAAAATAGGCATTGGTTTCGTGTATGATCTCTTCGTTGGAGCTAAATTTTTTTCCACCGAGCCATTTTTTTTAATTTGCAAACAGAAAATAGTCGCAAGGGGCTTAATCTGGCGAATATGTTGGGTGAGAAAGCAACTCGTATCGCAACTCATGGAATTTGGCCATGGCAATAGCGCAGGTGTGCACTCGTGCGTTGTCTTGGTGGAAGAGGATTTTCTTCTTAGCCAAGTGCGGTCGCTTCTCAGATAAAATTTTGTCAAATTGATCCAATAAATTGGCATAATATTCGCCATTTATCGTTTTACCCTTCTCTAGGTAGTCAATATGGATTATCCCACGTGCATCCCATAAAACTGTAGCCATCACTTTATTGGCCCATAAAACTGCTTTGGCCTTCTTCGGAGCTGGTTCGCCCGTAGCAATCCACTGTTTTGATTGCTGCTTGGTTTCTGGTGTATAGTGGTGGATCCATGTTTCGTCAACTGTTATGAAACGACGCAAAAATTCAGCTTTATCCTGTTGAAACAATGCTAAACCTGCCTCCGAAGTAGTCACACGCATGCGTTTTTGATCAACAGTCAGTAAACGCGGCACCCATCGCGCGGAGAGCTTCTTCATATGCAAATGTTGGTGTAAGATATTTCGCACCCGTTCGTCTGAGATGCCTACTGTCTCAACTATCTCGCTCACTTTCATTCTTTGGTCGTTCAACACTATGTCATGTATTTTAGCGATCATCTCTGGAGTAGTGACCTCAACAGGGCGTCCTGGACGTTCAGCATCACTTGTACTAGTACGGCCACAGCGAAAATCAGTAAACCACTTATGAATCATTTTAATCGACGGAGCGGAGTCCCCATAATATTTATCAAGTCTTTGTTTTGTTTCCGTAATCGTTTTTTTGCGCAAAAAATAATGTTTAATCAACACACGAAATTCACTTTTCTCCATTTTGCGAAAATGCGTTCAGTTGGTATTCTCTAGTCAGTAAAAAAAAAAACTAACCGGTAGTACTGGCTGAAAATCAAAATTTAATCCTCCAAAGGAGCTGTGGACAAGGAGATTTCATACAATTCGCGATAATTTTATTCTAAAATTGATTTTTACCATACTTATCACTCCGCCCTGGTATTCATTTAGTGCAATGTTTCTGTGAAATTTGTTCATGTTATGAAGATATTCACTTTGTAATTTGTTTATACCGCCATCATTGGTATTCATTTAGTGCAATGTTTCTGTATTCGAGTAGGAGGGGAAAAAATCCTACACCCGCTTTTTGGTTAAATCGTAATCCTGCTATATTCTACTATTTCAAAACGCTCATTTTAAAGGAAAGAACAGTTGAGGTGTCATCATCATTCCTACGCAACTGCCCGCGCCGGCGTCCGTCCGACAAAGGAAACAATATGAATGTGTGAGTGGAACGAAAAAATTGTGGAGTATCTTTTTAACGACATTTTGGAGGGCACACTCCGTCTACGAGTTATTCGCCTAAGGACGAGTCTATACAAATTTCATAAATACTCCTCATTTCGAATCGCCGCCTAAAGACACATTCACTTCAAAATGCGATGCGCGCGTGATTCACGTGATGTTGACTCGCCGTTGCTAGCACCCGTAGCACGCCGAGCGCGGGGGGGGGGGGGGGGGGGGGGGGGTTGTCGCGAAAGGTAGGGGCAGAGCTTTATAGCGTACACATTATTTATACAAAGTTCCATTTAGAATGATATTCCTAGCTGTCAGAATTACATGATAAGGCTACTGAACATCGCATAATAAACAGTGCACAGTCACAATAAAAGACAGCTCGTGTGAAATTATCGAGTTTTCCTAACTCAAATCACTCAAAACTCAAATCATTTATTGTAGCCAAAATAATGCACTTTTACAATTCCAATCTTAATTCTCATACACATGAAGAAAAATAAAATATATGATCAAGTAAAGTAATGAGTACCTGGTTATGGTTTGAGTTTGAAAAGTAATTTTTCCTTTGGTTCATGGCTGAATCTCGCACAGGAAATGGAAACTCCATTAACTATACCAGGAATTACTCCCGTGAGAGAAGACGGGGACGTAGTTTATAGGGTTCCGTACCCGAAAGGTGCCAAACGGGACCCTATTACTAAGCCGTCCGTCCGTCTGTCACCGGAGGACGTGGATAGTACGTCGTCCTGTGACCGGACCGCACCGTGTTAGTAAGACAGTTGAAATTTTCTAAGATGATGTATTTCTGTTGCCGCTTTAACAACAAATACTAAAAAACGGAATAAAATAAATAATTTATAAAGGGGGCTCCCATACAACATTTCTTTCAAAACCACTTACAAAATTATGAATGCACCTGATTACGTACATGGAGTGTGAAATAGCCGCAGCAATAACTTTGTATACAACATTTTGCTATTATTGCATATTGTGACTTCTCCCAAGCATTAAAGATCTGCTTTAAGAGCCTTATCCCTGCATCTGTAGTAGAATGCCCTTTATAGTCAAGCCATATTGCTCACTATGAAATAATATTTTTTTCAAATATTTTACTTAGAGTGGGGTGTATTGATATTGGTCTGTGGTTAGTCTGATTATTTTTAATGCCGTACTTATATCAGGTCAGGGAAAACTCCTTCATCCACACACTTATTAAAAATATTCCCCATAGATCCTCGGTCTTTTTAATATTAAACAATTTAAATGCATTAACAATTGTGTTTGCATCAACATGTCTGAATTTAAGTATATCATCACACTTATCAACATTATTTACAATACAATAACGCGCTGAGGATTGTGTTGGGGCTGCCGCGAAACTATAGCGCGTCGACGATGTTTGCGGAAGCAAAAATAAACGATTTTTTCGCCATACTGCGTAACAGAGTCGCGTCCATGTGGAGTCGGACTCGCGGCAGCTCGAACTTGATCCTCAGAACGCTGCCGCTGGCTGATAGGGTCGACAGCCCTATGATGAAGCACTGGGTGGATGTGCACTTACACAGGAATAAGAAGTAAGTGAATGTGTTGTGTGATGGATGTTAAATAGACATAATTATGACAGAATGACGAATGAGTGTGTGAACTTAACTTACATACATAGATCTTGTTTTCTGTGTTACCAATTTATTTATTTTTTGTTTATGTCATTATTTCAATTAATTTTTCATTTTACCGTGTTTATATTATTATTATTATTATTATTATTTAATAGTATAGAAGCAGCCTCCGCCGAGATGAATCTAAGGACTGGGTAGTATTGGTTTATTTTGTATTTTGGTATTTTGTTAAAGAAATGTTCAAAGGCATTGGCTACTTTGCGATATAAAGAAATTAATTTATGGTCTACCTTTAGTACAAATTTCCGGCCCCGAGGTGTAATTTTGCCAGTTTCGGTCTTGATTGTTTTACATGTTTTTTTGATTTTTTCTTCAGCTTGTTTAATTTTTCTACTCAGGTAAAGGGACTTTGCTGTATGGCAGAGAGATTTGAATGTCTTTGAATATTGTTTAATGTACTTTAAAAGTAAGTGTCATGTGTATTTATACATCTTTGCGAGTATAAGCCATACAATTTATTCCTGCTTTTATGAATCCCAGTATAAGCCCAGTCATCAAATCTCGTCTTGATCTTGATCTCAAATCTTGATCTCGTCCTCTACATGTTTTTAATTTAAATATATCATTAAACTCTCTATCAATCATATTGAACGAGAAATTGCAAAGATCATCTGGGCTCTCAACAAACGGTAAGCAATTAAGTTGGTTATCAATAATTTCCGAACATTTAACATACTTACATCTATTCAGTGTTAAATATAAATTAAATTTAAATGCAAGCGGAACCGACTCTATTAGATTTAAATGGTCCCGCCTGCTTTAAATTTTATTTTATTTAACAGTACTGTTAAAATTTGTCGTATCTTAATAATTACACTGGCTATCCTTTTATAATAATATTTTCATATTCTTTATGGAACAGAAATCTTAATAGTAAGGTAACAAACATTTTATATTAAAACATTATATTTCATTTATTTCCTGATTTTTCGTTGAAAATTACAAAAATCTGTTAATGCTTGATTTAAAACTATGGTGTACTATTCAAACCTTGTGCAAGATAATAACATATATTACATTACATTTACATTTACATTTACATTTACATTTAAAAATATTGAAATAATACAAAGAGTATTGAAAAAAAATTGTTAATTAAAGAGCTTAAGATCCGCCATTTTTATTGTATGTATTCAATGACACTCGGGTTATCAAGACGAACCGTATGACGTATCATTTATCAAAATCGGTTGAGCCGTTTAGTAGTTAACGTAGTAGGTCAAACACATAACGCCTCACCTCTTTTTCGCTTCGCTGCAGCCGGGTAAATAAAGCGTTTCTTTACGTTTTCGATCAGTGGTAAGCTATACTTATGGTACCTTTGAATGTTATCAGTGCGAAAGCTTTTATATGACAATATAATATATCGCTCTGATAACACCTTAGTCTCAGCATAGACGAGGTCCGTTGGGTGTCTGAAGGGTAGATTAGCACCTTAAGGACCTCTCTTTGTGCGCTCAACTTGAATCATATGTGATTTCGCTGCGCTGCTGCTATATTATTTATAACGTCATTAACGCTCTTAGAGCGAAGGTGTTTCTTGAGTGATGCTAAATATATGATAACGCTGGAATGTAATCATACCCACCACCGCACTAATCAAATCTCATTTGACGTCGTCTGGAAGCAGTCAAGCATAGATATCCATAAAAATTATGAACGTGATAGCTACCTATCACGATACCATAGTACTTCTATAATTTTGTCACCATAACCACGGACTATTAGTATAGGAACATAAATTAGTACAAGCCATGATACATTCGACTATCGGTTATGACATATATCTATAAAACAAAGTTATATTTCTGTCTGATCAAACTATATATAGTAAAAAACGGTGTAGCTAGACAAGTTTGCATACTGAATGAGTGTGCAGGCTGGCCCAGCTAATTCCATTTCATCATGTACGTATTTAACCTTAAAATAGGTTCTAAAACTGGCTTCATGCCCTACTTCATGTACGGCACATAACATTCCCCTACTCCTTTTCCCGGAACGATGGTTTCTGATGTCTTTTAACTTTCTGGAGCTAATCCAACATAAATTATAAATGTTAGATAACTTGTCTGTTGTATGTAGGTATAGGAAGGTATTTCTGGAACACTTCCAAGGCGAAAGATCTTCGTAGAGGTATAAAATGTCAACACAGTCGCGGATAGCTATGTAAGAAAACAATAACTTTTACCTCAATGAACATATGTGAAATTCAGTGAAAAAGCTGTGATTGTACAAAATATAGCTTTGGAAAAAAAATGCAGCAAATCATTGGTATGGTTTAAAGACTATGTAATAGTACATTACTGCATACGCCGGGAAAGAAGGGCTTGCCGGTTGAGTAGGTATAGATGGCCGACTGTAGTGAGGCCGGATAGTGATACGAAGCCGGCAAGGCCTTTTCACGGCCAGAGGCATGTATACATGCCTCTGGCCGTGAAATGCATTTCGTTTCATTGCATGTGTGCAATGAAATAAAAAGGCAACAAATATAATGACCACCAAAATATATTTGTCCTACCCAAAATGGCTAAATAACCACCAAAAGTTGCAGAAAATATCAGGGCAAAATACTGCGGTAGCTTAGGTGAAGGGTAAAGGGGGTGAGCGAAGCGAAGCCCCCTTGTGATCTTTTATCCAAACACAATTTGGTGGACATCCATCCATTTTGGCAGTCATTTCGAATTTATTGGTAGTAAGTAAATTTTCGAGTTTTTGGTAATCGTTTAAACACAAGCCTATAAAAAATACAGCACTAAAAAAACAAATTCAAGTTGATAAATACTACAAATCGTAAGTTCCTTGCTCCCGTTGATGTATTTTGCTTTGAGCATAAAATATAAAAAATATACTTCCCGGCCTAGGCCTGCAATTTTGTATGAAATTCCTTTACAGTTCTCTCGAGTTGTGCCGGCCGAAACGTGATACTTCCAAGCCTGACGACATTCTATTGCATGTTTGAGAAAAGATATTTGCGATATATTAAAAAATAACCAAGTTTAACCGCTAGACTGTCACGCGGACACATTTTGACCGATGCAAAATACCCCAGTCTGTCACGCGGACACATTTTGACCGATGCGTAAAAGGCGGTAAATAAGGACCGTTATTTAATCAAAGCGTTTGTCTACCTTGCTCAAACTTCCACTAAACGTTGCCGAAAGAAGGAGAAAGGCATAACATCCTTTGTTTATACTCTAAATAAAACCGACTTCAAGCCCTTTTTCTTCCTCTCCAGCCGTATTTTGTAGAAAACGATAACGAGGCTATGAAATCTGTCCTCTAACAATCAAGGCCAGACATATAATTTGACTTTATATTATACGGCGCTTCAGAATACAATGACCGTAAACTCCACTGAAAAGTCAAAAAAAGAAAGCATGCGAAACATTTCGTTTACGTGAATGATATTTAAAAAACCGGTCAAGTGCGATTCTAAATCGCGCACAAAGGGTTCCGTACCACCGTTCAATGGAAGCGATGGTGTGGAGTGAATAGTTTGGATTTTACACAGCAAAATATTGTTTACAAAGTTATTGGTGCGGTTACTTTCACACTCCATGTACGTAACCAGGTGCATCCATAAGTTTGTATGTGGTATTGAAAGAATTGTTGTATGGGAGCCCCCTTAAATATTTCTTTTATCCTATTTTTTAGTATTTGTTGTTATAGCGGCAACAGAAATACATAATCTGTGAAAATTTCAACTCTCTAGCTAGCTAGGTTCTTGAGATACAGCCTAGTGACAGACGGACGGACAGCGAAGTCTTAGTAATAGGTTCCGTACCCAACGGGTAAGAACGGGATTCTTACCCGTTGGGTACGGAACCCTAAAAAAAAGGAATTCAGAAGCCTCTCCTTTTCTGATAGTTCAGTTGGCAGGTACTTTCGACCTGGACTATATTCGCAATTTAATGGAATTTTGGGGTACTCTTTGTGTAGTGTGTGGAATTTCAGTTTGTGACCTCAAGAAGCCTGTGTGTGCTCACTTGAGGGGAAGTGAAAAACCTAGCCCCTGAGGGCAATCTGATTGTGAAATTCTTGTGCCTAGGACTGTCCTCTTCAGCATGAACTTTCCTGTCCTGCCGAGGTTTGCTGGAACAATAAGCTCACCTTTACGCTTAAATTGTCCTATGATGTTTCCATAACTGTGCAGTAAAGAATATAAATAAAAAGCCCTTCAGGCTTTTCTTCTTCTTCGGCGGACTCTTGTTTCCACACGTAGTCTCTCATTTGGACCGTGGTGCGTGGAAGGAGTAGGACCGGCTATTCTAGGCAGCCCAGCTCACGCCAGAACCCCACGAGGCGACATAGGTCGATATAGGACAGCCCCGGTTCACTTTTTGAGAAATTAGTTTCAACTTTCGACTACCTACTGTTTATTCTCGGTAATTAATGGATTTAAAAATAATATCACCAATAAAAACGAAAGGCAATTTAATGTTCTACAACTTAGTTGGAAAAATCCATAATTTAGAAGATCTAAGAAAAAAAAATGTTATATTTCTGTTAAATAGAAAGAGATAACGCAAAACGATGGACACATCCCAACTCCATTTTGGTATAAAAATGAAAACTTCTACAACACCAAGCCAAAGAGACGCCTGTGAGGCATTTTCGGTCTCATGTCACACCTATACATATACAAAACATGCTTTAAGGCTTGTGTGACATGAGACGGAAGATGCCAAGCCAACTAGACGCCTAGTCTAGTTGGCTTGGAGGTGTGATAAATCAGAACTTACTTGATAGCAATATACCGCCATATCGCCAAGGACAGGGTGAGAAAGATGGCGGCCGTGTGCATGATCTGCGTGAAGTGCATGTGGAATAGCATGTAGACCGCCCAGGAATACGGCCGGTCCTGCTGCCCCGGGAACATCTGGAAGAGGGGATGCTGTTATCAAAGTGCCCTGATCACTATTTATTTATAACTAGCTGGCTGACTTCGTTCTGTCAAAAGCTTCTAATGCCCTCCATCGATATAAGCATGAACTGAACTAAAGATTTTCTGCTGTTTTGTTTTTTTCCTCTCAGTAAGATCCTACCTGAAACAAAGATGAATAGTTTAAAAAAGTTCATCTGAATCGCTCCAGAAGTTTCGCGCTTACCAACACATTCAGCGATACGGACTTAGGGTTCCGTACCCAAAGGTTGCCAAACAAGACCCTATTACTAAGCTTGTAAGAAAACACAGTTACGCAGATTTTGGGAGCTTGAGGAGTTTAGACAGAGACACGATATACACTGCTACCGAGAATGCATCGAAATTCTTTTTAAAGACACTACTTTACGCGAAGACAAAGGTGGCTTTTCCGTGCGCATTCTACTATAGGAGTCAGCTGATTTATTAGGCAATACATTTACATTAGTCGAGAATAGGTTTCTAGCTCTTCAACGAAAGTTAAACGCCCCGCCCCGGACTATAAAAAATGTATAGTACAGATTATACAAAAACCTATTATTTCGTACCTCATCATGGCGTATTTAGGGAGTATGGCTCAACTACCAAACTCTGGGTGGTATTTGATGCAAGCGCGAAGTCCTCGTTGGGAAAATCTTTAAACGACGCACAAAACATTGGCCTCACATAGCAAAACGATATTTGCTCGATCTGGTTACGCTTTCGTCAGTTCAAACATACCGCGTGCGCAGATGTTGAGAAGATGTACCGTCAGATTTTGGTGCAACCCGACCAGCGTCCTTTACAATTAATACTGGGCGAAATGACCCCACGGAAACGTTGGGCATGACCTTATGAGGTGGCTAAAACCACTTGCGGCGGAATGCAGTGACGATGTCCTCGCGCGAGTTCTTAATGACGATTTCTAAGTTGATGATCTATTGACAGGACCCGATGATAAAGGTCAATCAATTGATATTTGCGACTGTGTTTCTTGCCTTTTGAATTCCGCTTGTATGCCTTATATATCGAATTATCATTAGGAGATAACTGTCTGACAAAAACATTGATTTTGATGATGAGGCGGGTGATCAGTCTTCTATTTCAACCATAATTGATCTTGGGTTGGTTACCTATTTCCGATGAATTATTATTCACTTCAAAATGTGAAGAACATTTTAGTCATGTAAATTTAATTGACAAAACGTTTATTCCACGTAAACAGTAAAGTACATACTTATTACACACAATTATCATTATGTTGTTACAGAAGTAATCAAAACGTATAATTATATCGAAACCTGTCATGTTTTAGAAGTAAAGCTATTTTAGAATTACTGACATATACATATATCTTATATAGGATAACTACTTGTCGCGGCGACACTGGCCTACTTGCATGGCTTCGGAACTGGCTGCTGGGACTCTGACGAAACACCGATGGACAGACGGCCAAAGACAAAAAACAAGAGAGTTTGAGTGGTTTGGACAAAGATAAGAGCTAGGAAAAATATCATAAAAGCTAACATATAGACAAGTAAAAATATTTCTGAACCGTTTTATTCAGCTTAGGGCTATAGAAAGTCAGGGACGGTTCACTATTCAATATGTTATTACACAAACGTAACATCCATTTGAATATCTTGTAACAGTTTTTGTTGGTCGTGCAGACGAGCCTTGTATATTTTTTGAAGGTATAGATTGAGGATGCGTGCCGTATCGGCAGGATCCGGAAGAATCCCCGGAAGGCGGCGTCGCGGTGTTTCGCTCCCACCAGTAGTCGTCCGCCCGACCACAAACTCCTACTCTGCGACCTCCACTCCAACTCGTTGAAAGATGTTTCGGTGTTTGAGTTTTTATTATTGTGTAAATTACAAGCGTTTACTAAATGAACTATCTAATCGTTCAAATCTATGACCCATCAGGATTATTAGCCGCCGATCATTGTAGCTAAAATCCTAATTCAAAAATTATGGATGTGCGAAATTGTTTGGGACGATCATATACATTCTTAATGCGGCAAAACTACATAAATAAATTAAAACATTTAGATGACTTGCGAATCTTACGTCACGTTTTATGTCAAAATTCACGTAGTACGGTACTGTATATATTTTCCTATGCGTCACAGGATGCCTATGCTGCCAGTGCGTACGTGCGTAGCGAATCATACGTTAATGTGAATTTCTTATGTGCGAACAGTAAGTTCGCTCCCGTAAAACCGCGTTTGGGGCTATGGGGAAATCTCGTAGGTGCAAAATTGTACTATAAAATTATAAAATCGCTCCGGTTGACATTTGATGACTTGATAACTTTTAATCGAATTCTACCTTTGAAATTGGATAGCTTTAAATGTCGCCTGGCGCTTTGAAAACATTTGTTGAAAATCGGGTGGTTAATTCCAAAGAATTGACAGACGATTCAACATGGGTCAAGTAACAAAAGGCGTCATATAAGAGCTCTATAAGCGAGTTTGCGCCTCTTTTAACTATAAGCGCTTATACGCCCAGGAAAAGGCGCACTTTACATGACTAAAGAGTGACGTAGTAGCTTTGTAATAGCTCTATTGAATTTCATATAACTTCTATAGCAGTCATGTAAAGTCGCAGCTTGTCACTCATAAGTCCTATAATAGTGATCAAAACGTCTTTACATCACTCCTTAGCGTTATTATGGTTACAAAGATCACATTACATCACAACTTAGACCTATAACAGTGCGCAAAACACTTTTATACAACACTTTACATAACAAGATGAAAACAGCGCATCGCACGACAAGTTTAATTATTCCTCTGGAAAAAATAAAAGGATTCTACTACCAAGGTGAGTACAGTTGTGTTTTTTATATTTCTACGTTACCGTAATGGCGTAGCTAGGTATTGTTGCGTATTGAATAAAGGTGTTGTGGTGTAATTGTACAGTCATAGAAAGTGCGGTGCAAATTTTACCGAGTAACTAGTACGATATGTGTGTTTATTTTTAAATGCGCCTTCATTTTGACGTCGATTTACTAGTTAAATTATGCAAAAAAATGTGATTTGCCATCTTGCATCTCTTATATGACTAGTTAGTAATGTAAGGATTGAAGAATAAATGGAGGTTGATTTGGGTTGATGAATAAGAGTTCCTTACAGAAATACGAAAACCACATTTTAATTTTATTTACTTACCTATCACGATTTTTCTAAACTTTTTAAAACATAAATCTGTCTTTGTTTTAGGGTGCCATAGTAATAAATATATATATATATATATATATGAATGTTGACTACTTTCTGACAAAGGATCATTTTACCCTTTCTTTGCTGGAGTGGCCTTAGAGAAAAACCCATTTTATATTATCTCAACATTGTATCGGGTGTGGTCACGTTAATAGTGAAATATTGCCAGAACACTTCAAATTAGAAAATACGAATATTTACTTTTTACCATTGTTGAATTTTTTTTGGTGTCAATTTTGTAATTATGCAGCAGCATACGACATCTTCACAGCACATCTTCAATAAAGTCGCTGCCGCCGCCCGCCGCGCCGCCGTCAACTCAGATTACATACTACATACATCAATAAACTGATTACATCATTAATACCTAACCTACGAACCGTCGTCAATTCAAGAGACAAATAATTGAAAGAGTGAATACGTTTGTGGGGCAAGAACATCAAGGTTAGAATTTTGTTTTATTTATTATATTGTAGATAGGTGAGTTACTACATATTCTATTTTTGTGGGGATTTTTCTTCAATTAAGTACCTAGATAGTACCTACGTAAATATACTTAGTATGATAGTAGGTATGATTGAATTTACTTAGATAATAATTTATATTTTAACCTAAGTAAAACTCTGACCTTGATCTACGCAGAAGTCTAAAAAATATGGTATCGTAGGGGTGAAGGCGGAGTACGGAGCGGGGGTTGCGTTATGCGCGAGCGCTCATTGGCTGAGCCGCCCACCCTACTGGGTTGCTTACGGTTGTGTTGCATTGCACTGCACTGCACGCACCAGTGATGCCAACTTAGGGTAATTTACCCTAGATTTAGGGTAAAAATTATCCCGCAGGGTAATTTTCAGGGTATAAATTTTCCTAGGGTATTTTTTAGGGTAATTTATTTACTTGGGGTTGTTTTTGGAGTAAGGAAGTAGTAGCTAGTAGATTTTTTTTTAAGTCAACAAACATTGTAACTCTAAAAGAAATAGGCTTTCTCTGCCCATGATACAGAGTATAATGACTGTAAGGTATAACGTAAAGATATTTCACAAATCTTGTGTTAACTTCACTCCTACAAAAACAATGTTAGACAAATTTAATAATAACATGTATGAGTATCACAAAAATGATAGTGATACAGCAGAGGAGACTTTCATTGTTATGTGCGAATAATATTATTAAAAATTATTATTATTGTTTTATTTGTAACAATATATGGAATTTTTATTTAGGGTATTTTTTCAAAATTATAAAGAATCTAGGGTAAATTGAGACGAAGCCTGGGGTAATCTGAAAATTTGACCTGGCAACACTGGCACGCACTCCACTCAGTCGGTTTCTGCTACTCGCGGCGATACGGCATCTCTCTGGGCTCTGATGTTCAGGGTTTTACTTACGTGCCGTGAGGTAGTCGGCCAAAAAGTGGTTTATGAGTTTAGACACCATATTAATATAATTACAAACAGTCCAAGAAAAGATACACAACTTTGACGTAAGTAGTAGTACATTATATACTTTGCTAGATGTTCGGAATCTAAACTTTGAATATACCTATAAACTTTGTTGTTTATTGACGCATACATACACGAACTTAAGCCATTTGTAGTCCAGATTCTTGGCTGGTTGTAGTTAGGTAGGTTGGTTATCGTTTTAAATAGTGTAAACAAACAATTAATACTTTGATAATAATAATAAAATGAAGCCAGGCACCCTACTTCCTTTTTAACGTACTTACTCTTTTATTTTTTCAAACCATTTCATGGTATCCATGATATTAGGTAGGTAAATAATAGTGGTTTCCTCTTGTTACAGAAAAATGCCATTTAAAGTAGTTCAAACCTCTGAAAGAGGTAAGACACTGCTGTCTTGTGTTCCACAAAAATGGGAAAGCGATGGCATATTAATGTGGCCGAGAAGCATAGCTGATAAGCTGCTTAAAGCTGAAGAATCAACTCCAAACGAAGAATGGCTCTCAATGACTTGTACCGTCAAAAGAAATAATTTAAGCTATCACGAGGCACAGTTGGCAATAAATTTAATGTCAAATTATACTGATACTGACGAGGACAATAATTTCAGCCTACCACCACCGAAGCAAAAAGGAGAAAATAACAATTTTAATGATATCGCCACCGCTTGTCTCGAAGTAAGTTTTACCCATGTTAAAAGTAAAATTAGTACCAATACACTGAATAACCGGTATAGGAGCTTTTTTTAACGGTGACTTATTCAAGCCAAGAATTATTAAGTAAATCGTAATTAAACATAACAATATAACATATGCGTCGCAGCTATAAGCGTTGTTTGTTTTTCATTTCCATTGGTATATCGTCTGGGGTTCAAACAGGACCTCCAGATCGAGAGGTCGTCGTACTACCCACTACGCCACAACATCCTTGTAAACAGACCATAAATATTGAGCAGTAATATGTAGGTATATCTGTTGTCACATCATCGTGCTCCGTATGAAACGATAGTTAATTGTTTTAGACCATCTGAGAGTAACGTGCCATTAGCCTTACAACATAGTTGGCTATAATTCTGCGTAAATGCATAATGATGTCCGTCTTTGCCTAATTACTTCTAATTGTATTTATGTTTTAACGTAGTATATCAATTTTGTTATAGAAAAGCAAAACAAAGCAAAGCAAAGGGCCTTTAAACGATAGGATGTTGACGGTAAACCAAGAAGAAACTTTAATGCCCAACAACTCCACTACAACGACTCCTGAGGGATCTGAGAACAAAGAAAACGAGATAACTGTCAATTCTTTAACGACTAACGAGACATATATAAGCACAACTAACACAGACATGAATAATTACGAAATTCTGCTACTTGATTCACAAAACCAGAATATAGAAACGACGCGTGATAACATCGCTGAAAAGCTGGACAGTATAATTGTAATTCTGGCGACAATGCAAGAAAATCAAAAGTTTCTGGCTGAAACTCAGCAAACACTCATGCTACAAACAGCAGCATTGAATACACAGATGGAAGAATTGGTAAAAAGGGCATTGGTACCACTAAAGCAAAATGCACTATTTAAACCTATTGCTAGTGTTGATGAACTTCAACACTTCGAAGACAGACTAATTAATCAAAATCATCAAGAGGAGTTGCTAAAGCAATTGTGTTGTATTTGCGGTATTAGTAAAGGTTAAGGCTTTGACAACTGTTTTAAACTTATTGACATAATGTTTGATCGCGGTTTTCTGAAAAATTGTTCATGGACTGGTGTGTCAAGGGATGAAAATTCAAGGAAAGTATGTTTCAAGGGCTATACTCGCACAATTAAGCTGTTTTATAACGTTATTCAAGTCTCAGATACCAACTTTAGTCAAACTGAGTGTGAACAATTCTTTAAAAATGTTTTAAGAAATTCTAATCGACGCAGTGAGGCTAAAATGATGCGAGCCTCTGCTCCTAAGCACAGACTTAAGAAAACACCTTACAGCAGAACGTCCAGAATTGAGTCTGAGGTAGTTTCAATTGAAAATGCTTTAGGTGAAAGTCCTTCTAATGAGGTAGTTTCAATTGAAAATGCTTCAGGTGAAAGTCCTTCTAATAGTGAAGTTCCTGCTTCTACAAGTGGACTGAATTAATTAGGACACAATTACAAATCTTGTTCTTCTATAAAATGTTATCCGTAATATTATTTTTTTTATATTTGATGTTATTTTTTATGATTTATTGCACTTTGGCACGGACTTTATTCAATTGTGCAACATAGTATCCTACAATTAACGGCTCCACCTGTAGAATAATTTCGCCTTTAGAAGGGGTTATACCTATCTCAAAGTAGCGCTTTGCATTGAGCTTTTGTTTAATTTTAACTAGGTCCGGCCTAATACTGTAGGTTAAGAGTAGCATAGTTTTTAACTTGTTGTTATTTTTTAAATATTTTTTACTTAGCCCCTTTCGCTAACTGTAGGTTTCTTTATAATCGTTGTAAATGGAAGTTAAATAAAAAGACACGATTAACGAAGCAAACCACGTTTAGCGAAGATCTTCAAATGGTTAGTGTTTTATTTGTAAACTAGTTTGTCAAATTATCATGACATAATTTGGTATTATTAAAAGGCTGATTATCTGTGATTCTTCATGAAAGTAAATAAATAGAAATTGAGTAATAAACAAATGTGTTTTATTTGTAAGGGTTATACGAGGTGATAACAATGTGGGCATACCACAACATATTATGTACATTTTTTACAACAACATTTAGTTACTTAAAATATGGTATGATACTTTTAATTATATTAAAAGTATATTGTAGGTATACCTACCACATAGGTTTTTTATAAGATAACTTATCTTAATTTATAGAATGCAACAAAGGTATAAAAAACCATTCACCCCCATAACATATGCACACTAGTTTAGATTTGATGAAATCAACATTAATAATCAGATTGGTAGTTGTTGCTGGTACTGAACACTTAGATATATTAAGCATGGAAGAATTGATTGGATTTTCAAAACATTATCTAGGTTTTCAATACAATTACCTTCAATCATTATGGTTCCATTATCTAGTTTCATACCAGTGATTTAAATAATTTGGTTTTCTTTGGTTAGTAAAAAGTTATCTGGCTCCTTTATAGTAAAAATATATTATTCAAACCTCAGTACAGACCCTGATTTTAAATTACATTCCAAACATGGATACGTAAGATTTGAATCGTTCCCGTTAGATTTTTTTAATTCTATTCTATTTTGTTCACATATTCGTCTTGCGATTTGCTCCAGTGGCTTGTTACCATGTCTTATTTTTCTTTTGAGACAGTACAGTTTATTTTCAAAATGATAAGCGGAAAAACTTTGTAAGATACCAAACCTCCTCACTTCATCTACAAGATGAATGAGATTGTGCATATTGCTTGTTATGTAACCAACGCCGTAATATTTTTTGAAATTTTGAACAAATGAAACTAGCAAAGCATCAGGTAGATCCAAAAAAATAAAATAATTTTCATTGGAACAAATTGTGATAGCACAGAAGAAGCACAGGAAATGATGGTAGCAATGTTCATTCATTATTTTCTGTAATATAATCATGCTCAAATAATATAAAAAAGTTCTGAATTCAGATCCTTTCAATGTGCTAAAACATCTATTCCCCTAACAGCTCTGTGTATTTCTTTGGGCATTTTGCAATGTAACAAAAACGTTGATATCATATTTATATCTCGAGCACACCATTTCGTATCCTTTTTACCGAAATTACCATCCCTCCATCCGGTAAGTAATCGTTTCATGATTCCTAAATCTATTAAGTGAAGTGAATCAGCAACAATAAATTGTTCAACCATATCTTTAGGTAATTCAAGTAGAGGTGAGTCTGTTTTGTGGTGTCCGCCGTACTTTTTTGCACGAAAGTCTGCATCATTTCGTTTAGGACAATCCAATTTTGGGAACATAACAGTGTGAGTGGTATGCGAATATTCTCCCTTTACTGTGCATTTCATGCAGCCGTCTTTTCCGTTATAATTGCATACTCCTGAAAAAAGGAAAGGCGTTTTTTTTATTTTTCGTTCATTGGTAAAATAGACAGCTTAGAGCGATATCACACTTGGCGGATTCAAAGCGGAGTGGACACGCAGCGTAAACGTCGCGGGTGCGCAGCGGAGACGTTGCGTGTCCGCTCCGCTTTGAATCCGCCAAGAGTGATATCGCTCTTAATCTTATGTAGACACATTTTCACATTATACATTGATATGGCATAGGCAGAGCAGAAAGGCTATAGCAATAGGTAAATAGAAGGTACAAGTCACGAAGTGCGTAAATTTGAACAGTAAAAGTAGTCTTAATATATAAAACGCAAGGTTACTGATTTACTAATCTAGCAAGGCACAGCCCAAAAGGATGGATTTTTGGGAATTCAACCCATAAGGGGATGAAACAGAGGAATGAATTTTATATCTATTGTATGCGAACGAAGTCGCAGCGGCCGCTAGTAGGAGGTAATATAAGAGTAGTTCTGGTCTATAATTTTGTAGGTATAATATAATAGTAATCTACAACTAACCTTTGATCATGGCTCTGGCGGGGGAGTCGCAAATAACAGCTCGAACTTTCACCTGAACTGCAGTTTTTGTACCGTCCATGTGCTGTATTTTCAGATTGGTTCTTAATAAAGAACTCATATCGTCAATAAACATTCTGAGATAGCTGTTCAAGTCGGAAGGTTTGCTATCACCAGCATATATACCAACCACAATTGGAGGCAGCGTCGACAGCTCAAAAATGTTACACAATATCGGCCATAGTTGTAGTTTTGAGCTTTTATAGACTGGTAAACCATCTATATTAAAGTTCAGTGAAACTGTAGTAGGCAAAGCAGGAAGACTTTGTAAATATACTATTAGGCATTCTTGTAGACCATTATGCCAATAATGTCCAGAGCCAACGGGTTTTGTAGTTATATTCTGACTCGTGCAGAGAAAAGTTCTTGGGTCTTTCGGCAGAATATTTGGAAGAGGTTTGTCTATTATTTGCAGTAATTTTTTAAGTGCTTGGTGAGAAATATTGTATTCAATTGCCCAAACCTTCAACTGCTCACTGAATTCCTGCAATTTGTCGGCGCCCTCGTCATCGGAATAACTCCCTTCAGAACTAAATTTATCGCTTTCTGGTTTATTGGGTTCTACAAAAATCGAAGCTCCTACGGAACCCTCACTGCTTTCGTAGGTACGTGCTTTGTTTATGTCGGAGTTTTTGAAACTGATAGTCGAAGCTAAACCGTTTTCATTGCATCGTTTCAATACTTTCCTCCGATAATTACCACTTCTTTTAAAACGTTTCCAATCATTGTAATCCATAATTAACTCGATTAATTGTAATAATTTTACTGTGATGTGACTCTGAGAAACATCGACTGTGTAAAAGTACCAATGCAACTGTTATAATACGTATTAGAGATATAGTGTCGCACTCGCTGCCAAAATGTCAAAGTTTAGCACTATAACAGCAGCAATTAATACATTTATAACACAACACATATTTAGAACTATAAGTGAACAAGGCCCGCAATCTGGAAGCTACTTAGTGATGTAAAATGATTTACAAAGCTGTTATATAACAACAGAGATATAACAGTTACCGCCACACTTTTATGTGATAAATTAGTAACAATAAGTTATGTGAAGAATTGTTATAACGCTAACTTGATCTATAGACGTAGAGACCGCATTCATTACATCATTAAACTATAGAAGTGTCTTTTTTTAATTAATATTACTATTTAGGCTTATAACCAAGTTTAAGACAACATTTATACAAGATAAGTTGTCATATAACATTGGCATTGAAAGCTATTACAGCGCAGTGTTAAAGCTGTGTTATTAATTATAATATACGGCATTATATAATTGGTTAATATGACTAATTAGCATATAGAGCTAAAAAGTGACAGAAATTCCATTACATCATAGTTAGGTGACATACAGCTTCTTATAGAGCGTATATACGGCTGTTTAATGATATAATTTAAAATTACATGACTCTTTGTTACTTGGTTACTGGCGTACAGGACACCGCTGACTTATTGTCACGCGGTGCCCACATCGACGCGCTCCAATCATGTGATATGTGGTGGTACGGTCCGACATTCTTACGGAACCCTACTTCGAATTTACATGATAATTAACGTGACATTGACTCTGGCGAAAATTCTGAGATATGGGCAACAACTACGAACTGCTAATTAAATCTGACGAGGTGTTGTTTCCGTTCTATCTGTTTTCATGTTTAACCGACATGCTGCAGTCAGCTGATGCTTATCTATTCGCTTTATTAAAAATTCGCGCAGAAAAATTAAAACAGAGCGCCAATTAGGTACTCTTACTATTGATTAACTAAACAGCGCAACTAAGACTTTAAACATTTTAAGCGTTAGTCATCGTCCATCGTTCCCTGATGATTAAGACGCTTTAACAAATAACAAAAACATCAAGTTTCTCCGCAACCTTAAATATATTTTCCGACAATCGAAATTTAATAAGAGTCGGTGGTAGATTGGATAACTTTGAAACATTTACTTAAGAAAAAGAAAGCGGTCTTCTTAGCGGTAAACAGACATTTTCTCGATTTCTTTCCTGTTTAATATTTATGCTTCGGAAACGCACCGGTTTTGTTGCGCGAATCGATCGCGAGTAATCGAGACATCACTAGCGAAAACGGCACTAGCAGCTGTCACTCGTACCGGAACGAGATGTAAAATTGGAGGTTATCTTTACTCTTGGTCTTGTCTCATCGGGAGAATAACATGGCGGCTCGGGCCCCGTGGCATTGATGGTATTTCGGTGTACCAATTATCATACAGGCATCGGGCCTGGTCGGAGTGTAAATCTACCTCATAGCGTCGGGCTATTGATCGTAATTAGATTCGCGTCAGCGGTCAAGTGATTTGTGTTGTGAAGCCCCTTGTTACTCGTACATAACCGAGTTACATAACCAGCAATGTACAAGGATAAAATATTCTTCGTACAAAACCGGGTAATGTATTAAGAAATATTTTTTCTTTGCACATTACTGATAACATTTCCAGTTTTGTACGAGGATGTCAATATTCTTCCTACATTACCCGGTTTTGTACGAAGAATATTTTATCCTTGTACAAAACCGAGGAGTTTCTCCGAGTAAATAATAAATAAAAACCTAGCTACTGCTCTGCAGTTTAAAAACATTCACAAAACCTGAGCTATCGATGTGAAACCGTGGACACACACGCTTATATGTATAGACTGTTAATGTTATATCCTCTTTAGTAACAATTAATAAAACAATTACATGTTTTTCTACCTGTCACTGTGACTGACTATTCTAGCAAATTAAAAGATATTTGAACGTTAATCAAAAATACCGGAAAAATGTCGGGACGCAATGGAATAAACAATTTTGGACTATTGCGGACGCCCGAAATAATAGGTGTTTGTGTATTTCCCGGATGCACCCGAAAGGAGTTCGGGGAAGTTTCCAGTGTAAAAAAAAACAACTTCCTTAGCAAGCTGAATTTTTTGATATCTCGAGGAACGAATGTCTGCAAGTATCATTGCACAGTTGGCGAAGACGAATCGACGGAAGTTTTCGAGTCGCCCAACAACTGCTCGGATTTTGGCACCAGCCACGCAGAGTCAATTGCTCACCTTCTTAGGTTTTCCTTAAATATGGTCCATGACGTGGTGTGGAAAATGCTGGGCGATGTTTTGGAGTAAATAATAAAATAAAATAAAGTAAATATTTTTTTTATTTTAAAATTTATGAAATAAAACAAAACAATCCATTTTTGGTAAACTGAAATAGGTAACACCATACACCTAAAATAATCTATAACTGTATGCTTATTACTTTAGCATAAGCATACCTACTCTTTTGTGATAGTTGTAGTATGTATATTATTATTATATGTAAACTATATGTACAGGTTTATGTATGTATTGATACGTATTTAGTAGTTTGTTAGATACGAGTATGTATTTTATTTACCGTATTTTATAGATATGTAATTTACTTATATGTATTTTATTATTGTTTAGATATTGTGCACTGCCTACCCTTTATTGATAAAATTTCCTGTCATGCCTTGGTTTGCTGGAAGAAATCTCTTTTTAGAGATAAACTCGCCTTTGTACATATGTTTTCTCTTAATGTATCTTTTTTAAATAACTGTGCTCAATAAAGAATTATGAATTATGAACCTAATTCTATAATAAAAACAGTGAAGTCATTATATAAATGGGCATATTTTTTCGAGACAATGTCCTGTCGTTATGGAATGGTTTTCCAACTGAGAAACAGCTCTATTTATCCGAATGATAACTTGGATGTCATTCAGCGTTTTTCTTTTAGAGTGAAAATTTTGGTTGAACTTGGACATAGAGACACCGTAAAATGTGGCGTCGTCATGTAATACCGATAATAGGTGTGGAAGTGTTGGATATGTACGACCAACAAATCTTTTCATTCTGGAATTCCACCCTTCTGCGTAGTTGGTAGTACGGTGCTGTTCTTGATGACAACACCATATCTTGCGATATTCTTGGTTCTTGATCCAGGTTCTGTACATGTATTTATTAAATTCAGTAACCTTAGTGTTATTCGGACTCTCGCTTTGAATATATATCCAACCTTCCTCTATGTTTTCGATAGGTAAAATTGCTAGCCCTGCACAAAGACAAACGTGTCGGTTATTGACTTTCGATGTTTTTTAATTCCAAAAAGTCGGGCTTTTCGCATTAAGCTCTGGTAAAAATGAAAGTAGCAGCCCCGTACCATAATGTTTGGAAATATTTTTTAATAGCATTTCTTGGTGCTATTTCGAAATCAAAAGTAAATTGATCGGCTTCCCATTCGGGTATTTGAGATTTTACCATGTGGAATAATATTTCGTAAGTCAATTGCTTTTTATTTAACAGCAGGGCATAGACCAAAGGAATTATATTAGTCGATTCGTCGTCGCTACCTAAGTCACCGTAAATTACATAGAGCTGATCGAAAGGCTGACAACACCCAAATGTTCCATCTGCGAAATATTTTTTACATTTAGTCATAAGTAGTCGTGCTTCTTTCGAGGCAAACAATAATATTTTGTTATTGTCTTCATATTCTGCCAATATAAACGGTCGGAAATTTACTGGAATTTGGACCTCCGCGTGGTTCCGAAATACACTCTTTTCAATTTCCTGAAACTTCTTTCTAGCGTTGTATAAACCAGTATGTATATTTGCAAATTTAGGCAACGGCTCCAATAAATGCATACCTGAATTTTTCAACCTGCATATTGATTCATTATATTGTTTCGGTATAGGTAGGTAGTTTTTGGTCACATTATTCCGTAATTGATCGAATTCTTTCAGCACAATGTTTTTTGGTGGATTTCGGGTGCAACTATTAAGATGCAGGACACTAGCTGTAACCCTGTTTTCGAACACTGTTAAACTGCCGCTACATATCTTGTAGTTTGCACAGATCTAATATTGCGATCCAGTTCCGAAAAGCTTTCCTTTATGATATTTATGACCGTCGTATAACAATATTTGACCTCCTCTTTTGGACGTAATATACACCAGTTCGTCTATAGAACTGTTCGGCGATTCAGTAGATATTATGAACTATTTGTTTCGTAGAGCATCTGTCCTTTAAATTGTGATAGCTGAAGGGCCCTCGAATTAAGTACAATAAATGCGATAAATTACGATAGGTAGTACTTCCCCTGTCCTTTGTATTTCTTTCTAATGAAATGTCAAGCTTGTCAATACTTATTTGAAAATAAAAAGATAAACCACATAAAGAAGGTGTATACTACTCGGAAAACCTCCTTGGTTTTGTACACGGAATTAAGATTTCTTTGAGCAAAACCGAGCAATGTAGGAAGAATATTGACATCCTCGTACAAAACTGGAAATGTTATCGGTAATGTGCAAAGAAAAAATATTTCTTAATACATTACCCGGTTTTGTACGAAGAATATTTTATCCTTGTACATTGCTGGTTATGTAACTCGGTTATGTACGAGTAACAAGGGTGTGAAGCACATAGTCGTACGGGGGGGTGGGCGGTCAAAACAATTTGGCGTTTTGAGTGCCGCGCCGTCGGGTGACGGCTGTGTGCACTGCGACAGTGCCGGTCATGAGGTGACCAGTTGCGCCAACTTTAAGGCGCTCGGTGTGGCTGCCCGCAGGAAGGAGGTCTTCCGCCACCGATTGTGTTTCGGTTGTTTGGGGCCGCACCAGCTGAGCGAGTGCTCACGCGCGTCCCCCTGTGAGTGCTGCGGTGGCAGGCACCACGTCGTGTTGTGCCTGAACCGGTCAGGCCCATCGGACGGTCACCAGGGCCGGACTCAGGTTGGTCGGTCACAGGGCCCAACCAGGGCCGGACCCAGTCCCCCTCCGGGCAACGGGAGTCACCAACGGGGTGACTGGGGTACCCGCGGACGGGACCCCCCCCGAGGGGAAGGGGGCAGCGCGGGGGGTAACAGGCGGGATAGCCGGGGTTCGGTCGCCGCTGTCCAGGGCCAGCGAGGACTTCGGGCCGCTGGCTCACCGCGTGTTACGGGCGGGTGTCAGATGGCACCTATGAGTGGCGCGAAGGCTGGGAGCCCACCACCTTCTGCGCCACCCTGCCCGTCGCTCTGGGAGGCGAACAGGGAGGCGAACAGTCGGATGTCGCCCCCATTCCTAGAGCGCCCCAGGTTGGATCCGCTCTCCCCCCTCCATCCACGGTGGCCACCGGGCACACCGTTCACAGTCCGGTATGGTCGGGTACCGGGACAGCGAGGGGCCTATTATGCGGGTTGGGACCCCCTGATGTACATGCGGTCTGATATGCCACCGGTGGCATATCAGCAGCCGAGTTACCAGGCCGACGGAGGTCTGAGCGGGTTCGGATCCCGCGGGGGTTCCCGCTAGGGACACGCCGCCCACTTACAGGGTGCCGCCACTCCACAGACGGTCATGCTCCCCACCGCCTCGGTGATAGCGTGGAGTTCGGACGGCAAATCTTGTGTGGCACGAGCACTATTGGACTCGGGGACCCAGGGGTGCTTAGTCTCGTGCAACCTTGTAAGACGGTTGGGCATTTCGGTAAGGGAGTATCCACATTCCATTCGGGGAATTGGGAACACGGAAGTCGGTTCCGTTAAGGGAGTATGTCGGATTACTCTCTCGTCACGGGTGGATTCATCGGTGAATCTGACGGTCACGGCATTAGTCATGCCTAATGTGATGGGCTCACACCCTCACGTACGGTTGTCGCCCTCGGTGCGACAGTTGGTCGCTGGGTTGTCACTGGCTGACCCGGAGTTCGATATTCCGGGCCCAGTAGACATTTTATTGGGTATCGATGCCTTGGGATACCTGTTAGTGCCAGGGGTCCACGTGTTGCAGGCGACTGGTCTGGTTTCGGTCAACACCAGACTGGGCCATGCGGTAATGGGTCCGGTCATGCCGGCTGCCCCACGCCTAGCGACTCGTAGTCCCTTATTCGGTTCTGTACTCCCGGAGGTGATACAGAAGTTTTGGGAGGTGGAGGAACCACCTGCGGTCCGCCGGTTGGACCCGGTTGAAGAAGAGTGTGAACAGTTTTATCGGAACAATACTGGTCGCCTTCGGTCAGGTCGATTGTGTCACACTCCGGAGTTGGTTGGACATCCCTTGTGGTGGGGTCCAAAATGGTTGACTCAAGCCGAATCGGATTGGCCAATGAGTCCACGCGTTACCACGGCGAACGGCGCCTTGACAGTCGGTGTCTGTACGACGCAACCAGAGCCGGAAGAGGCGTTCAGCCTGCTGGAACGGTACAGCTCGCTCGACAAGCTGGTCAATGTGACCGCCTGGATCTGCCGATTTGCGCGGAATTGTCGGAATTCTGAGGCGCAACGAGTGCGGACACAGGTCCTGACACCACGGGAACGGAACCATGCGTTGTTCGCATTGGTACGGAACGTGCAGACGTTGCACTTTAAGTCCGAATTGGACATTCTGAGACGCGGACGCGTCCAACTGAAGGGAGCTGTGGCTCGGCTCAACCCGTTCATTGACCCTCAAGGATTGCTGAGGGTAGGAGGTCGGCTGCGGAATGCCAACCTGCCTTATGCGGCTCGCCACTCGTTGTTACTCCCTAGGAAAGGGAAGTTGGTCGAACTGTTGATACAGGACCGACACATTCGGAATGGGCATATCGGATGCCACGCCTTGATGGCGTTTCTCCAGCGCGAGTTCTGGATTCTATCGGGAAAACGCTTAGTGCGTAGCATCTTATTTCGGTGCCTGCCTTGTTATCGGGCCAAGGCGGCTACGATGCAGCCCAAGATGGGCGATTTGCCCTCGGATAGGGTTAACGAAATCCGGCCCTTTGCGGGTGTCGGAACGGATTTCGCGGGACCATTCATGGTCAAGTCTTCACAGCTACGGAACGCCAGATTAGTGAAGGCATACCTGTGCGTCTTCGTGTGCTTGGCCACGAAGGCAGTCCACTTGGAGGTGGTCAGTGACCTCACTACGGAGGCATTTATCGCTTGTCTAGATCGGTTCGTCTCACGAAGGGGCCTCCCGACATTAATCCGTTCGGACAACGGCACAAATTTTGTCGGAGCCAGGCGATATCTGCAGGAGGTCACTCAATTCCTGAACGGTAACCAGGACGCCATCGGTACGGCTTGCTCCCGACGAGGGATTGAATGGGTTTTCAGTCCGCCGGGATGTCCTCATTGGGGAGGAATTTTTGAGGCTGCGGTTAAATCGGCTAAGTCGCACCTGACGAGGATCATCGGTGAGACCTCTCTACGCTTTGAAGAGCTTGCGACGCTGTTCTGTAAAATTGAAATGACACTGAACTCGCGTCCGTTGTGCCCGCTCAGTTCGGATCCAAATGATTTGGAAGCGTTGACGCCGGGTCACTTCCTGATAGGTCAGCCCCTTAACGCCCTGCCAGAATACCCATTCGGTGATGTTAAGTTAAGTCGGTTATTTGGTGCTGATTAAGGATGCGAACCTGCCATCATTGAGATGGAGACGAGGACGGATCGTCAATTTGTACACGGGTCGGGATGGCACGCCTCGATCAGCAGAAGTCAAGGTGGGGGACTCGGTCCTCAAGCGAGCGGTCGCAACACTTTCTCGCCTTCCTATTGATTAGGGACAGGTTCGGGCCTGTCCGGGCGGGTGACTGTTTAATATTTATGCTTCGGAAACGCACCGGTTTTGTTGCGCGAATCGATCGCGAGTAATCGAGATATCACTAGCGAAAACGGCACTAGCAGCTGTCACTCGTACCGGAACGAGATGTAAAATTGGAGGTTATCTTTACTCTTGGTCTTGTCTCATCGGGAGAATAACATGGCGGCTCGGGCCCCGTGGCATTGATGGTATTTCGGTGTACCAATTATCATACAGGCATCGGGCCTGGTCGGAGTGTAAATCTACCTCATAGCGTCGGGCTATTGATCGTAATTAGATTCGCGTCAGCGGTCAAGTGATTTGTGTTGTGAAGCACATAGTCGTATCGAACGGCGACTCCACGTCGGCAGGCAGCACGACAGCGAAACGACGGCAAGGATTCAATCCATATCCTATCCCAACTGTGCCCCCTTTCCCGAATTCCTGTCTCGAATCGAGCCTTCAATCTATCCTGTCTGCGGTGACAAGGTAATAAACAAAATTCATCACTTCTTTTCTCTCATGTGCGGCAAAGGCACACGCCCCTCAGGATTCCACGCCGTTCGGTAGGCGTGGAAATTAAACATTTTCGATTCGATTTCCGATTTTAGCACTTCATGCAGGCTTTCAACTAGTCCATGATAGATAAAAATGGTAGTCGCTCATGGGACGTGATTGATCAATGCAGGTATTTCGTAATTGTTTTAAATGCGTGGGATTTAGGGGCAAACCATCCAAGTGCAAAAAGGAAATTTTCCACCTGAAATATTATAACCAGGCCACCAATTAATGCGCTGTGGGGTTGATTATTCAGTACCTGTGTTCATGCTAAACCGTCGTGGGAGGGGCTTGAAACTAGAAAAATGCTACATCTGTCTGTTTATTTAATTCGCGACGCGGGCAATACAATAAGAATTGGTGACTTGGTGAAGATGTCTTTCAACCGAAGGATATCTTCTGGCCCTGAAAACCCTCGGAGATTTTTTCAGATCATGTTAGGAACTTTGTGGGTACATTAAAATCACTCTTTCAGGTTCAAGATCAAAATTCATATCACATTATAGACGTTACAATAAATAATGACATCAAATTAAAATGTATACCACCATATACGCCTCACTTTGGTGGATTGTTGGAGGCAGGCTCAAGTCTTGCAAATTTCAATTGCGCCGTGTCGTAGGGAACGCTAATTTAATATACCTTGTCGTGTAACGATACGAACCTAACCAGAACCTAACAGAAAACAACCAGGATAATATTTAGAAATGACAATTTATTAGGGCTATTTACAATGAATTAATTTAAAAAAATGAAAAGAAGATGAGGATGAATGAGGTGAGACAGGTTTTATAAAATACAGATGTCTGGATAGAAAGAAGGAAGCGGAGAACACGGAGAGTAGGAGACCGGTGAAGCAGGTGTGTTTGTTGTTGTAGATGTTGTTGAAATCGTCGTTGTAGGAACGGCAGCGAGCGTATTTGTAGTTACGGCTCGCAGGATCCCGCTGTAGGAACGGCTCGCAGGATCGCGTCGTAGGCACGGCTCGCAGGATCGTGTTTGAAGGAACGGCTCGCAGGATCGTGTTTGAAGGAACGATTCGCAGGATCGTGTTTGAAGGAACGGCTCGCAGGATCGTGTTTGAAGGAACGATTCGCAGGATCGTGTTTGAAGAAACGGCTCGCAGGATCGTGTTTGAAGGAACGGTTCGCAGGATCGTGTTTGAAGGAACGGCTCGCAGGATCGTGTTTGAAGGAACGGTTCGCAGGATCGTGTTTGAAGGAACGGCTCGCAGGATCCCGGGGTAGTGCGACCCCGGGATAAGGCCTTTAGGTGGTACTTCTAGTTCAGAAGCTGACGTGAGACTCCAGAATTTCAGAAATGTTCCGCTTTTATACCCTTTTTGGAGAGTTCTAAAAATTATTTAAATTAAACGTAATTTTTGTGAGTGGCCAAGAGAGAAAAAGTATTTTTGTAAAAGTATTGAAGCAAACATATCAGACCGCTAACGAATTTGAATGGACATTGCCATGACAACCAGATAAACAACGACTTCCACAAATGTCAAACTTTACTTTCAGGCTCGTAATACGGTAAACAACAAGTAAACCATGAAGTAAATGAAGTAACAATGAATATAAAAAGGTAGCGCACCAGCGCGCACGAAGCCCGAGATTGCAGAGTTTCGGAGAAAGCCAAATACAAGGTCACCAAAGGTAAACTCCTTCGCTATCGATTTAGAAGTGCTGATAGAGTGAAAATACAAAACGAAAATGATTTGTTAATGTGTTCTTATGGTTTAAAACGTTACAGAGTCCTGTGAAAATAAAGGTGATACCAAATATCAGACTGTACAGCTCACCAAGTATCCAGCTGCACATCCAGGAAAATGACATGTAAGTAGCATAACACTACAACCTATATGAAGAGCTGAGCACAAATTGAAGCTGTCCTCAACTATCCACGCCCATGTTTCCTAAGTTCACAGGCCTAAGTGATGATTGGCCGACCGCTGACGGCGCCATCATGCGATCAAATCTTCACATCGCCTTACTCGTTACGATTTTTTGGACCAGATGCGGCAACACTTCTGGCAACGGTGGTCCAAGGTGTACATCCCGAAACCCAGACGAGAACAAAATGGCAGACTAATCAAAATACTATAGTACCTAACACACTAGTCTTGATAAAGGAAGAAAATCAACCGCCTCTTTACTGGCGTCTTGGACGAAAATCCTGAGTTGTAATCATTAAAACTGTGAATGGGGCAATACGAAGGGCATTTCCGTAAATCTGTCCACTTCTACCTGCACAGCACAACTTCACTGATGACCAGTCCACGGGCTTGGAGCCGCATACTTCGTTGGAACCTGATGCTTGCAAGGCCGCGGCCATGTTGATGAGCCTGCTAGGCTGTTAGATGGCGCCAGCCGTTTACGTGTATTATTCGACCATCATTTTTAGTTGTTGGGCAAAATACGTGGCTTCAAAGTTTTGTTAATTAAAACCTTTAAAAATAAATACTTACGTTATTATATCACATAACAAGTTTTATTGAAGTCCTGCATCACCTGCACCTACCAAAGGATAGAGAGAGGTCCTATAATTGGACTATGAGCTGCATCATAACCCAAACAAAATTTAACACCATGTCCTAAAGTGTAGTAAATGAAAAATTAGGTTTACTAAAACATGTCTTTTGACACTGCCTATTTTAACCATCAAATTCCTCGCAAAGTTAATTCTTATATATGGCACCGTATGGAAAAGGACAAACTTCCCTATTTACCACAACCGCTAATAAGCCTACAGAAAAAATATATTTAGACATTGTGTACCCTTTACATGAAACAAGAATAAAATGTTACAAGTTCTTGCACACGTTCCCACACAACCTTACAAAGAACTCACAAGTCTATCCAGACATGTTCAGCTGAAGAGACTGCTCAGAAATTCATTCACTTCATCTCTCATCTAGGAATTCCAAAATTTGTTATAAGTAACCAAGGTACGAACTTTTGTGCTGAAGTTTTCAAACAACTAGAAAAACTTTTCAGCATCAAATACATCTACGCAATTCCATACCATCCACAAACATGTGGTACTCTCGAAAAAAATCATTCCACTCTAAAGAGTATCTCAGATCCTATATCGACGAAAACAAATATACCTGGGACCTTTTTATGTACAGCAATGTTTGCATACATACATACAACTACAGGATTCTCTCCGCTTGATCTTCCCTTAGGTTATAAGCCTTATCTTCCCGAAAGCATCGACTTGTTAGAAAACAATACCTACACAGACTATATCTGTGCTCTAAATCATAGGTTATAGCAGACAAAAAGCTCTTCAAAACATTGAAAAGTTAAAATAGTTATCTAAACAGTACGAAAGACATACGAAACCTTTGGTGATATGGTATTCGTATTTGTCCGATACCACCACAAATAAATTAAAGCTCTGTCTCTAGTCTGGAAAAGCACATTTCCTATCGGAAAAATAAATGGCAGTCGTACTGTCACACTCCTAATAAATGGAATGCATGTATGTCATCACTGAAATAAAACCATCATTAAGATATTGTTTGTTCCATGTTCATACTTTTCAACCAGTTACAGGGAAGTTTTGTAACACCTATTATTCAAAGTTCAGGACTCTACTATGATAAACTTTAAGACGTGACGTTTGATATCGTTAATTCGAACGTAGTAAAATATATAGATATAAGTCACATTCAACCTCATTTCGACAAAGTCGATCTAATATTCTCCAAACTAATAAGAGTTCTAATGCAAAAACTCATCCAAAATCAAGTTCTAATGCAAAAACTCATTTAATTCACTTGAGTCAACACGAAAATTATCTAAGGAATTTTTATTATAGAATATATATTAAAATTCCGTAGATAATTTTCGTGTTGACTCAAGTGTTATCGAAGACTGGGTTGTCGAAGAAAGATAAGAAATAGTTCTTATCTTTCTTCGACAACCCAGTCTCAATCTCATCGCACAAAACACAATCTTGTCGACCTCGGAGGTTCTGTCCTCAAAACCTTTTTTGGAACCCTAGACTATGACGATGCTGTTAAGATTAGAAATGCGATTAATCAAGTTCAGACATATTTGAAGAAATCAGCTCATCTTATGAAAGACAATATCCATATTATAAAATCTACTTATATAATTTCAACAACTCTGTTGCTGAAATTAATAATAATGGAAAATTCCTTAACCATAATTTTTAGATCCTAAATAGCACTTTACACTACTTGTCCCATTCTTATGCTAAACTAGAAATTCAGTATAGGTTAAGCTCACTTCTAAACGTAATACGAAGTGTTATCATATCACTGTAATTTGATATTGACGATGTCTTTCTTTTTAGTAAGATAAATATTTTGCATCCGACTGTACTAAGTCCCTGTCGGTCATTTCACGAGTAGACCAGAATAAGCAACATATTCCAAAATACTTTTAAAGTTTATTTTCTTCTTTATAGAGCATTTAAATAAAATATGTTTTTATTGTTTTATTACTTTTAATTTATTTTCTTTTAAGGTACGGAACCGTAAAAAGCAGCTCTGAAGGTGGGAACCGGGAGAAACTCTGTATGGGCACATAAGCGCCGTGGTCACCCCGTATGGGAAAAGGCATTGTTATGCTATGTATGTAAAGATAAACTACGATAACATGGCCTCCTCTTCAAAATTCAAAACTTTTGGAAGAAAGAAAGAAAGAAGGAAAATAAATTTATAGAGAACTAACTCAACAGCACCAAAATCGTACACAGCAAAAAAAACAGACCTAAACAAAAAAACATGCGTAAGAAAGAATGGTTTGACACAATATTTTAATAATGATTAAAAATCATACTTTACAATAAATGGTGCTGTCATGTCAACTCACAAAAGGACACCACTCAGATGTAACGGCATCTGGGAGATGTCGCAACGCTGGTCTTTCGTGGCACCCAGGGCTCAAAAAGGAAGGTAGGAAACTAGGAACAGCAATGTCATGACGACTGTGTCTACATTTCCAGCGTCTTTAATTCATGTGTATGTTGTGATGTGATGTGTTAACGAAATAAACAATAATACGATATATTACATACATAAAATGGCGTGTAGTATTGGATAGAATAAGTTCTTGAATTAGAGATATGAATTTTTAGGGAGGTGTAATTTATTACCGGGTTGTCTGATATTAATATATGGTTTCGAAATTAAACTTTAAAAGTGCATACCGATTTGGCATTCCTATTGGGTGGAGGAATATTGTTCCAACATCTCGTAGCTGAGTAGCGGAAACTACCACGAAACGCTTCTGTCCTTCCCGGCCGGGAGTAGATGAGTCGGAGCATTTGTGGATGTATTTAGAAAGCGCCACCTAGACTCACAACGCATATACGCCTGCTGAGCGGGCTGTCAAAAATACATACAAACTCTTTCGTAATGATGTGATGTGACTCATAAACACACATTGAAACAGTAATTTGGAGGGGCGATCTCTACTTAGATGTACAAAATCGATCAAAAATGTCCATTTCTTTTGTGGAGCTAAGATAGCTCGTTTAATAACGCTGGGGCTACAAGTATATGTACATTCATATCAGACAGACACAAAGATGCTCACATCAAACTTACTTACAACCTAAGTGCTCAATCTCTCATCAAATTACCCGCGACAAAGGAGTTTCTTAATTAGTATTACTAAGAAGAAGGCTCTTACCTTTGTTCCGTGCTATAAAGCACGATAACTACCCCTTTTTTATGACACTCACCAGTTATTAATAGACAGCGCCTTCGCACGTACTCCGAAAATTATGAATTATGATCATGATTGACGAAAGCCACTTCAGCACGGCCATGTTAAGGGTGATGGCCAGGCTTGTATAGACGTGTATACACTCGGAATAACATTATCCTCCTTATGGTACAACCGGGTAAAACTGATTTAATTGGGCACAACAATTACTACTACAAAACACGGGATCAACCTAAATGTGGCCACAGCTGTGCCTCTCCCACTGCGTGTGGCAAAAGGCGAGTTAATTCTTTGGAAATATGTACGAGGTTGGATTGAAAAGTCTTTTAAAAAAGCTTCCATGCTAAGTATTCGTATGAATTTGTATATATTAGTGCATGTTACATATTTATATGCCAGCTGACCCGGTGAACTTCGTACCACATAAAATGTTAATGTAAAATAAGTAATATGGTATACCCTGAAGTGTTGCGTTGGCGAGAAAATTAGTGGTAAAATAATTGGTCATTAAATTAAAGTCTTTAGTAATTTACATGTAGGTAAGTGAAAAAGATACGCTACTAAAGCCATCTATCCTTTGTCTAGTAACTATATGCATAGCAGAGCTGTGGAACACAAAGTCCGCTACTAACAAAGAGATTAAATGTATTACCTAATATATCAATGGCAAATGAGTTTGAAACTTCTATGGCTAACTACGCCATCTAGCGATAGGAAGCCGAGACTTCTCCATTTCCCAAACAAAACATTACTTGATGTTTTGGCTGTTTCTCTGCACTTTTCCTTATTTTATTCTTACCTAAACCTCCTCCGGACTGAGGAGAATAAATGTGAATAGGAATTATTCAAAATGGTCGGGCCATTTTAGAGATTTAGTAATAATAATAATAACAATCACACCGAAAATCAGTAAACAACTTTTGAATCATTTTAATCGACGGAGCAGAGACCCTATATTAATATTAACCTTTGTTTCGTTTCCGAGTTATTTATCAAGTCTTTGTTTCGTTTCCGAGATAGTTTTTTTTGCGCAAAAAATAATGTTTAATCAACACACAATACTCAGGGATATTCATATTGATTTGCCTTTCCGTTAAATCTTTTATGAGATGAAGGTTGGTGGTAGCCCGACCTCCCGAGCCTACCACTAACTCATACCTAGTATTCCGAGTAAGTGAGTGGTATCCTAAAATCCTACCCTCATAGTCCTATCTATACCCTTCCATCCCCCCCCCCTACCTCCTCCTAATCTCCTAAAACCCCGCACTGGACCAGCGTGGTAGGTCAAAATCTCCCTATGAGTGTACCACACCACCCCGGCCCCAAGTGCCCGGCGCCTCCACCAAAGACGCCGGCGACGACGGTAGCCGGACTAGCCGCGGAGGCAGGGCTAATAATCTCCGGGCAAGAGCGATCCCCCGTCAGATGACTATGGTAAACACGAAAATGGCCACATTAAACATTTTTACTTTTAATGTTCGCACTTTAATGAAATATGCCAACTCATAGTTAGAAAATGCACTGAAAAACGTGGGACAATGTAGGTCACGCTGAAACTAGAAGGATAGGAGAGTAAACTGTCGAAAGAAACAATGGTATATTTTATCACTTTGGGTTATACGGGGCAGGGTTCCTGGTGGCTAAGAGGTGGAAGGATAACATTATAGAATTTGTCAGCTACTCGGACTGGATCGCTGTTTTCAAATTTCGAGTGACACAGAAGCAAACTATAATAGTGATCCCAAGGTAACACTCTGACTTCAAGGCACAGCAATGATGCGGTTGAAAATATTTATGAATGAGGCTTGGGATGAACACTGAGGTACTTGGAATTTAGTCCTCGGTGATTTCAACGCAAAAATCGGAGTGAGGCAGAAACTGGATAACGACGACACACTGTAAGCACACGGGCTGGGAAACCGAACTCGTACTCGCAATAATAAGCCTCAAAATAAGCAACAGCTTCTTCTATAAAAATCCTCAGCGTCTCTGGATCTGGTGCTCTTTCGATGGAAAAAACTTAGAATTAAATAGATTACGTGCTGTCATCAGATCAATCCATGGTAAAAGATATATCCGTTCTTAACCAATTTAAATGCAGTTCCAATCATGGACCACTTCGTGCAAGAATATCTTCAACACAAAAATTATCCGTAAAAAACTATTCACTAAACAAATAAAAAAATAGTCGCAAGAACCTTACACTTAACGTAAATGCTTTTAAATTAGAACTTGCAAACCAGTTTTAGAATCTCAATGAAGACATAGGCAACGTGGAATCTCAATTGAAAAACATAAAAAAGCTATAAAATCTGCTAGCAATAAATTCAAACTAGATAGACCCTGCAAATTCAAATTGAATGCATCAACTAAGCTTCTCATAGAAGAAGGAGAATCTCTGGAAAAAGGTTCAAGATAATATTACCATTTTGACAAATAAATTAAATGTACCATCAGGAAAGACATAAGAACGTTTAATACAAATTTAGTGCAAACGGCGATACAAATAACACCTCACTCCAAATGCCAAAAAAGGAATCCGAAAAGTAAACCCTGGATCACAAGGCTCACAGACGAGAATGGTCAACAACAAGAATTTAGAGATAAAAATATTGAAATTTGCACCAAATTATTCGAAAAATATTACTTAGATATATCAAAACCAGACCATATTTAAAACATAGTACACAGTTGCTCTGATTGCATCCACCTCAGAAATATTAAATATAAAAAAGCCCTTGAGAAGACGGAATAACGACAGAAGCCTTAAAATTTGGAAAACCAGTTTTACTACCACATATTACCAGTATATATCACCATACTTTTGAAAGGGACACTCCCTATTAAATTATTTAATTCCAATTTCATCCTACTGCATAAAAAAGGCGATAAAGGCTATGTAGGAAACTAAAAACCTATCAGCCTCACACATATTTACCAAGTTTTTATTAAAATAATAGAATTAATAATTCATAATTTCTTTATTGCACACAAAATTTAAATCAAAATTACATTGAAGACAAAAGAGTGCAGAACGGCGTTTCTCAGCATTTCTGCACTCCACAACCCATCCATCACAGTTATATGAGTATTCTGGAAGATATACACCAAAATAGTAAAGGCGACATTAAATTACATTTAGCAGGACCATCATTCCATATAGAGAGAGGCGTCAAACAGGGAGACCCGCTGTCTCCGAAACTGTTTACCTGCACCCTGGAAGATGTGTTTAAGAAGCTGGTGATCTCATGGACAGATAGAGGTATTGAGGTTGGTGGCAGGAGCCTCACCAACCATCGTTTCACCGATTATATTGTCCTGTTTTCCCCATTTGCACCCGAGCTCATGTTCATGTTACGGGATCTCAGCAATGCAAGCCTCGAGGTTGGACTGAAGATGAATCGTTCAAAAACCCAGGCCATGACTAACAGCGTGAAACGTAGGGTCGAGGTAGATGGGCAGGAAATACATTATGTCGATGAGTACATTTTCTTAGGCCAGATAGCCTCCTTCGAAAACAGGCGGGATAAAGAAATCGAAAGACGCATTTCTATCGCTTGGAAGAGCATCTGGTCCATGAAGAAACATATGAAGGTAACCGTCCCCTGACCCTAAAGCGCAAGCTCATCAACACGTGTATCCTGCCTATCCTAACCTACGGTGCTCAGATATGGTTTTTGACCGAACTTCAAAATTTCAAACTCAAGATTTGCCAGCTAGCAATGGAGCGCAGCATCCTGAGTGTTCGTAGGACGGACCGCATAAGGAACAGCACACTGCCTGCGCTCCTTAACAGGCATCGCTGATATGGGTGGACAGACCGCTAAGCTAAAGTGGAACTGGGCCAGCCACGTAAGTCTATGCACCCAGACAGATAGATGAAAATTGCTACTGACTGGTTGCCAAAGGACGGATACCAGCGTAGAGGCAGGCCTAAACGAAGATGGCGGGACGACCTAGACAAGTTTCTTTCGGGGTGGCCGGAGGTGGCACAGATCAGGGAAGTGTGGACAAAAACGGGGGAGGCTTTTGCCCAGCAGTTGGACATTGAAATGCCTACATAAAAAGACAAACTAAATTCACTTTTCACCATCTTTGCGAAAATGTGTTCAATTGTGTTTCTTTAATGGCCGTCAAAAAAATAACCGGTGGTACTGACTGAATTCAGTCTTTCAAAAGAGTTGTGAACAAAAAGTTTCATGCAATATCCGATATGTTATTCCAAAATAGATTTTTACCACACTTACCACTCCGCCCTGGTACTTAGATAAAAATTTACAACACGCCCGACGCAATAAATGAAGCCTCAAGTCTTAAATTTGGCCGACTTATTTTCTTTGGAAGCTGATAGCTTTCGGACCCCTGAACCGATTTTGATAAAACATGGCTAAGAACCATCACATGAAAGGGTACTACTGTTTGCAGAAATACCATAGACACACAGACAGATTCATACACACACATACACAGACAAACAGACACACCCCTCTATTTCGTCGTCGGGGGTTGAAAATAAAACCAATCGGGCGTGGTGTGCTTTCGTGATATTTGTATAGACGTGGCATGCAGGGTCAGCATGTCCCATCTCCCGCAGCGCTCCAATACCGCAGCTTACTACTAAATTAATTGATATTTGTGTAGTTACTACCCTTTCTTTGGCATCCAACCAAACCAGAAACAAAACCCTCACTCACCAGATACCTGTAGACAGCGAAGGGCACGTACTCCATCATCACGAAGACGTCGGCGACCGCGAGCCACTTCAGCAGTCGGTTGATCGGCGCCGCAGCCAGGTCCCGCCGCGTCAGCACGGCGACGTTCAAGGCGTTGGCCAGGCTGCCGAACAGACACACCTGTGGACCAAGGAGGAACAATCAAACATACGAAGTTTTTCCCTTAGAACCCAGCCTCATCAAGTAATTCTGCCATCTAAGAATTAAATGGCTTTTGAAAAATTTACCAATTGGATCGCATAAACAAGCAAAGTCGCAATAAAAGACAACTCGAGTGATATAATCGCATTCTGTTTGGTAAATTTTAATAAATAAGAAAGTATTTATTGGTAAATTGTAAAATATGACATTTTATCATTGAATGCCATTCATTAATCTAATTAGTTACCCGTTAATATCAATAAAATTAATTTCATGTTTAGGTACATCCATTAGGCACATCATACAGGTATTTTGGATTTAAAAATCTGACGATTTTGTAATCCCATTCCCTTTGTCGATTAACTTAATTATTGTGCTTACCAATTTACTTATTTTTTACCATAATTGCCTAAAAAAATATTCTCCGCACGCCATATATTGGATATCTAAAGTTGACCGTAATCGTCATGTAATTGTCATAGAGCTGTTAGTGTGTACCGGAATTGGGCCCCTGGTCTTTCAGTTGTTTTAAAAAGGCTAGTATTTAATCGCGCATCAAAATACTGATTTGCACAACAAAAAATGATCAGCAAAAACACTTTTTGTGTTTTAAATAGTTTATGTTTTAAGTATTATGGTTTAAGTATTATGGTTTAAGTTGTTCTTGCATGTTCAACCTAACACGAAGGATTCGCTTCGCTCACCCCCTTTACCCTTCACCTAAGCTACTGCAGCATTTTGCCCTGATATTTAATGTGCAAATCAGTATTTTAGATGTGCAGTTTAATATTTCCCTTTTAAAAATCACTATCTACTTGTTGTTGTTGCGAATTATATAGACAACCCGAATGGCCGAGTCGGCAGTGACCCTGCCTACGAAGCCAAGGGTCCCGGGTTCGAATCCCGGTGGGGGCAAATATTTGTTTGATGAGAGCGGATGTTTGTACCCTAGTCTTGGTTGTTTATTTATCTAAGTATAACATGTATCTATATAAGTATGTGTATCGTTGTCTAGTATCCAAGATACAGGGAATCCTAGTTTGGGGCTGGATCAATGATTGTAAGTAGTGTTAAAGGTATATTATTATTATTTATTTTAGGACCCATAACATTTAGGCATCTATCAGAGCTCGCCAGTCTTCTTTTTGGTAAATAACTTACTGTTTGATTTACTGTTGTTGGCACTGACTTTCTTTAATTTAAAAACTGTATCGAATTCTATTTGAATAATGTTGAAGAAGTCAGAATGGATTTTGTTCGGGTTCTGTTCATCAAAATCCGATACTGGCAAATTAATATCTAAGTTTTTCATATATGTCTCTAGTCTATGGGATGGTATAGGCCTATAAAATGATGGATCAGTCTTATTTTTACTTGCAATTGGGAATGAAACGGTTTGACCACTGTGATCGGAGGGTAAGCAGTTAATTACATTTTTACTTGTGAATGCACAGTAAAAACGTCGTTATCTAAACAAGTTTGGCTGGTAAGTGTAATTTTAGTCGGCTCTAGAAATACATGACATAAATTTAATTATTTGAACACAGTTATTAATCGTTGTTTCATTGTTGTATCTACAAGCAAATCTACATTAAGATCGCCACAAATAATTAACTTTTTTTCTGTTATTACAAAGTTTAATGAGGGCTTCCTCCATAATTTTCTCGAATATTTCAAAATTGCCATGGCCTTTTTCATCTCTTGGAGGTCTGTAGACACAAACAATTTATTATTTATTTATTTATTTATTATTGACATAAATTTGCACACATTACAGAAAATTCCAGGTCGTTGTACAAAGTATCCAAACTGATCAAAAAATATTAATATAAAATACAATTACATGTGGGGCCACGGAAGTGCCCCGCCAAGACGAGTTAATTATACAAAAACTATCCAATTATTAATATCAATCAATATTCTTTTCAATTATTATATTCTATTCAATATTTAAAATAAACATTCAAGAAAAATAATACTAATAAAAATACAGAAGAACAAATCATGCATTCTTCTCGCAGAACCTTCCACATTCTCTCACAATATCCCTCCATGTCTCACTAAACAGATCATTCAATGGTGCAGCAGCCAACAGAGCGTTGAGGCTGTTCCGCGCTCGGACCAGCGGGGACTGCCGGCGCGCCACCGTGCGGTTCGTGCCGCCCGCTAGCAGTTGGTGCCTGCGCGCGCGTAGGTAGTTGTCAGGCACGTATAGCGCACATACTGCGCTGACAAGCGCCGCGCAGTCACTGTCGCCTCGCAACAATCGACACACAGTCAGAAGCTTTTCGGTGTTACGTCTCACCTCTAGTGAGTTGTATCTGAGCATACCTAATATAAAAGCGGACGGATAAAGGTAAGGGTAGTATCCAAATTTCCTCTTATATAGGTACCTTAGAAAAGCTTTGTGTACCTTCTCGAGCATAAGGACGTAAGAGCTTTCATGCGGATTCCAAACAACCGAGCTGGATTCAAGTTTGGTTCTCACTAGAGCCGTGTATAGAAGCTGGACCACACCCAAGTCGTGGAATCCCTTACTATTCCGTATCACAAACCCTAATCTTTTGAAGCATTCCTTGGCTAAAGTGTTCATGTGCTCATGGAATGTAAGTTTAGGGTCAAACGTAACACCGAGGTCCGTCATCGAATACACTCGAGTCAGAGACTCCGTGCCGAGTGTATACGTCATGCCAATAGGCCGTGGAGAACGCGTGAAGGACATGATACAGCACTTCTCGATATTGAATAATAGTTTATTGTTCACACTCCATCTATGAATCGCGTCTAAATCTACCTGTAGTAGCCTATAATCATCCTCTGACTTAACGGGAAGTACTAGTTTCAAATCGTCCGCGTACAATAAGCATTTGGCGTGTTTAAGCTCAGATTCCAGGTCATTTATCATGATGATAAATAACAACGGACCTAGAATGGAGCCTTGGCTAACACCTGACCGTGTGTGGTACGGCTGGGACTCAAAACAGCCATGTCGCACATATTGTTGGCGGTTCTTCAGGTAGTCAGCAAAGAGAACCAACAGCCGTGGGGCAAATCCAATGGCACACAATTTCTTCAGTAGGACGTCGTTATCAACCCTATCGAACGCCTTGCGGAAGTCCAGATAGGCGACGTCTACCTGACATCCCCGATCCATGCTCTCTGAGACCATCTCGACTAACGTCAGTAAGTTGGTGGTTACTGAGCGACGACTCCTGAATCCGTGTTGCGAGTCGCACAAATACGGGGCAGATTTTACCGTATATGATTGACTCGAACAATTTTGAAGCAATAATATGGCTATCCAATTTAACACAGGATACCTCTATTTGTCTTTCTAAAGAAAGAAAAAATAATATTAAGGTGAAACAACGGAAAGATATTGTTCCGTTGTTTCACCTTAATATTATTTTTTACTAAGAGTAAAGAACCACCTCAGTCTTTCTATTGTAACAACTGACAATTGTGTAATTATTTATGTTAAAAGACATCATATTTTCCTTTAACCAGTGTTTTGTAATACAAATAACATCGGTGTAAGAATTATTATCCTAAGAATAAAACTGGGGATATGTCAACTCTTAACAACTATAGGCCTATATCATTAGGTACTATTGTGGGCAAGGTGTTTGAGCGTCTTCTGCAGCCGGCACTGACAAGCAGGTTGCGTATTGACGATGCACAGTTTGGTTTCCGTCCCGGACTCTCGACAGATTCCGCTATTTTTACTTTAAAACATACCGTCCGATATTACACCAGCAGGGATACATCTGTGTATGCTTGTTTCCTGGACTTAAGGAGAGCTTTTGACCTAGTAAATTATGATTTACTATGGGAAAAACTCCAGCGGGCCCAAATAAACCCAAAAGTAGTGAATCTGTTGAGATACTGGCACGGAAATCAAACTAATGCCGTGAGATGGGGCGACACCACTTCTAACGAGTATAGGTTAGAATGTGGAGTACGTCAGGGTGGGCTCACCTCCCCCGATCTGTTCAACCTGTACGTGAATGACTTGATCGTGGGCCTGAGGGGCACCAGGGTCGGCTGTCATATTGGTAATGTGTGTGTTAACAATCTGAGTTACGCAGACGACATGGTGCTCCTCAGTCCCTCGATCGAGGGTCTTGAGCGACTTTTAGCCCTACGCCGAAGTGCATGGACTAAAATATAATGCGAAAAAGACCGAATGATGGTATTCAGATCGGGGAAGGGCCCTGAGAGGATACCTCCTCTGTTGTTGCAGGGCTCGCCGGTGCGGGTTGTGGAGCAGTTCAGATACCTTGGCCATATCCTTACAGGGGACATGCGGGATGATTTCGACATTGAGCGGGAGCGCAGGGCCCTGGCCGTGCGCTGCAACATGATAGCACGTAGATTTGCTCGTTGTACTGACGAAGTTAAAATTACTCTCTTTAAGGCGTTCTGCCAGAGCTTCTATACCAGTCAGCTCTGGCTTCATTACACCAAACGTGCCTATAATAACTTGCGGGTTCAGTACAACGATGCATTTCGAATACTTATGCGTCTCCCGAGATACTGCAGTGCATCGTCGATGTTTGCGGACGCCAGGGTCCCTGATTTCTACGCAATAATCAGGTCGAGGATCGCATCATTCTGGGGCCGGCTGCGTGCTTCAAATAATAGTATAATAAATACTATTATGGAGAGCACGAGTGGCCCATTTTTAAAGCATTGGAATGCCGTGCACCACGTTGGGAACAGAAAATGATTAAATGTGCTGTACAATAATGCTTATTTATAATCTTGACAATAATTGCTATTGCACCATTTTTTTATATTGTAATTGCTTTTGCATCATTTTAATTTTAATTTTTATTTTAATTATTCATTTTAATTATAATTGTATTGTATTCATTTTAACTTGTAATTTGAAATTCTATGGGTGTAATCACCTGAAATAAACGATTTTATTATTATTATTATTATTATTATTAAGAAATTCTTTCTTTCTTCTCTCTTATACAAGTTCTTTATCAATATACATAGAATCTGTTTAGCGCAGCGGCGGTGGTGGTGGCGCGCCGCTGTCACCAGCTGATTTGCGGACTAGTACATCAAGTGCATTGCATTGCTATTGATACTCCTGCAAGTTTGCTCAGATATGACACGCCATATACTTTTACACATATTGTTCTTGCTTTTTGAAATTGTTCCGTTAATATGGTTCCTTCTTGCCTTTCAGATAGCCTCTGATTGTATTGTCCCGAGTCGTGAAAATGCTGGCTTCTATTACCTAACGCACTTTTTAAGCTACGGACACGAGACCAGCCTCTCGGACGCGCTCATCAATCCACATTTTTACATTGATTCGGACTACCCTGTCCGAAAATTTTTTTTTTTTCGGGAAACTACTATCATATAAATTTTTAATGATGTTATTTACTGATTTTAAAGTCGTACCCGAACAGGTAGACATTATGTATCAATGTATACCAGTCATAAGCGTCTAAGCTTTGCCTAAAATTATTTTTTTTTATATTCAGAAAATAATCGTTTCATTATAGTTTGGTTGGTGTTAGACGGGACGTGGAATATTAAATCAATCATAACACTCATGTGATCCGATACATATAGCTCTGTTGGTGTGACTTGTAAGACCTATTTATATTTGTGTATGCATGATCTAAGCAGGCACTCGATGCATTAGTTATTCTGGTCGGGGTATTGATTAATGATCTAAATCTAAATGTTTTAAACTATTTTTAAGATTTTTATTTTTGGTGTTATCGACTAATATGTTAATATTACAATCACATATTATTATTATATACCTTATGGTTTTATATTGCTGGTAAACATAATAACTCAACAAGTCCCGTTTGCCACGACAGTATGTCGCTACTGGGCGTTCTGTATATGTATACATACCACGATTAGATCTAGACTTATACACTCAATTGCACAAGCTTTGAAGTTCATTTCAGTGCAAAGTTGATGCACTTCTCTGCGCTCAATAGTCAGTACTGAGTTCTTGATATATGCAGGCTCCTCCTCCAGCTCTCTTTGGTCTGCAGTACTGAGCATGAAGTTCATAGTTCATTATGTTTACGCAGCATATTTCACTGAGGCTCAGCCAGTGTTCAATCACACAGATCCGGCTGGGGTTCTAGTACCTGGAGTTCACATTCAAGTCTGTGCGTCTTGTTTTGAAGTTTATTGATGTTCTGGTGAATTATTGTCAGTTTCACTGAGTTCTTTACGTCACTATTGCTGCTCTTGTTGGAGTGATTGTTTTTACCAATTATTTTTGGCGATCTGGTCTTCTCCATCTAGTGGTTTGTGGGCTCTGGGGCGCAGAAAGGGCCGCCATTCAGTGTCATTGGTATTAATTGGCGAAGCCGAAGCCAGAAGTAAATTTGCAAATATAGATGTGGGAACACCAATCTTGAATGAGTTAGTGTGATGTTTTGATGGAATCTGTTTAACAGTGTATTCAGAGCCAGCATGTATTTTTTCTAAGAAAAATCATCCGGTATCAGTCGCAGTCCCTCTGGTAATAAGTAGTTTGCAGCTTCGTCGACGGTTTTTGATGGTTGTCCAGTCATTCTGTTCAGTTTGACATTCATACTTTGGTGTTTCGGAGTAAGATGGTTTCGTAGTTGTATTTGGGGATTCTATGACTTGAAAGGTCTTATTTTGAGAATGGTTTGCGATGTTCGGACTATTTGTCTTTGTCACATTTGAGGTTAGTGGCGGCGCAGGGTCTTGCTTTGCTGGTTGGCTGGGTGGCTTAGTTCGAAGCGGCGGGCGTTTAGTTTGAGCAACTAACTTCTCTCTCGCACGCAGCGCGGTGATTTGTTTTGTTTTTTGTGGAACCGGAAAACGGTCGTCGGCTAGAGAGGGAAAACTAGTGGCTGTTGAAGCGGGGTTGGACACTGGTGTTCACGCTGCTGTTACGTTTGACGACCAGTGGCGAAGGTCCCTCATTATTTCAATGACTTGCACTCAGTTTGCAGGTCGCGGATTTCGTTGCATATGTCACTTAATTGGCGAAAATGAAGTCCAGTTTTTTCTCCACGGGTTTTAGGGCACTAGTAATTTAGATTTTTAGTGTTTCACTGTTTAGTAGCGGCATGATCGCACAGGTAGATTATTAAAATGCAGAGAGCACATTTGTGATTGACGCCGCGCGCGCTGCTATGACGACGAAACGTAACGGAACGACGCATTTGACATCTGTAGACAGTAGGGACTGAGCTATCAGTAAATAATCTTCTCCTTGTTTCGCTTAGAAAAGGAAGCGGGACCAACGCATAGCTCTGTCTATACTGTTGACAGATGCCAAATGCTACTTCTAAAAACGGTAGTAACAATAATTTATGTGGTTATTATGGACAAGATTCTGATCAAACTAATAAAAAACAAGGTGTCACGCCGTTTCCCATAAGGGGTGGCAGAGGCACAATTGTGACCACGTTTAGCTAGTTATTTAATACTCCATTTTGCTTGACAATGGGGCTAGCCCGCCGCCGCAGCTGTCCTCAAGATTTATGTGATTCTGAACAACTTTCACAATAAAACCGATTCTCAGAGCTATACTTGATAAGGAAATGTCTTTCTGTTACACCTTTATATCTTCGCTTTCTACTTACCAATAAGCTTACATATCCATGTATACTATTATACGCCAGTATAAGGTCTCTCAGCTCTCCCGTACAGTATTCGGACCTCTCACATTCCTTCACAACACTAATGTTGTACCGCGTGCGCCAATCCTCCAGCGCCCTAAGAACCTCTTCCATGGACCTGCTCTGGTTTCGCCCTTTGCCTTTCAGCATGTTTATGAAGTAAGGGTCGTCGAATGCGAATACGTCACTGCTGTTTGACATACCGGAAAAACTGATTGTGCTATTGTCGGGCAACATGGTTGAAGTGCGCCTTTTTTCGGCATTTAGCTTTATCCGTTAGTAGGACGTTGGCTTCTTTGTTGCTTTGTCGGGTCGGTGGAGTCCATATTGGGTTTCTGCAACAATTTGAAATAGTTTTGGTGAGCTTAGCATAATACATGCATCAGGAAATTAGAAGTTTACGCTGTAGTTTTACTAAGAGTTCTTAATTTTTAAGTTAACCACTAGTGTGTGAGATTCCCGCACCGGTACCGGTCACTCTGGCGCCTGTGTGTGGCGTTCCCGCTCCGGTACTGCTGTGATAGGGTTCAATTTTGCTTCGTTGCAGCATTCATATTAACCCTATCTCTTTCTAACCTATTCAAATTGTACATGAAAGAACAGGCTATATAATGAATTAATGGATTTATACTCTGTGGTCACTCATTTCTCAATAAAACTGACTTCTAAGGGGCCCTATTTTTGTACCTATCGAAAAAGTTCTCTATTGATAAATAAATGTATAAAGACTATCTGTGATTGAGATTATTTTAGTTCTATACATTATACCGCATAAATAAAACTGAACTTTACCGCCAAATCTTGCTTTATTTTAAAAATAATAGAGAAATAAGTACAACAGGGAGCTTCATATTAAGTAACACATATTAGCTGTTATTAAACTGAAATAAAGGCGTTGTGGAAAGGAAAAAGGGTAAAGAATTCCAATTAGAGTAATATTCTAATTAGAACTTATCTTAATTCTAACTAGAATAGAAGAATTTCATCAAAAACTAAACATCGGCGCTCAGAATTCCTGATGTGTGGGGTTCCCGCTCCGGTACCCACCGACACGGCGAAAGTTACAAAATGGCCGCCACAGGCGACTGGTTATGCCTTATTATATATATTTTTAAATATATATGATGAGGCTTAATAAGGCTATTTTTAAATATATATAATAACACTCAATAATAGTGCTTAAAAACGTATTACATCTATGCATAGTACGACAGCAAGAGTTGTGTCAAGCATTAGTTAGAGAACTTCGAGGCCGAAGGCCGAGCCACTTACAACAAAATAAACAGCATATACCGTTCCAGAGAAGTGATAAATTGTACAAATAGCCGAAGTGTGCTCGCAAACACAAAAGCGACGTCGTCGACGGCTTGCCGTGAATGCTACCCCGGGAATACAAACGTCAATACAAGCGTGTGCCAATGCAACATTTTATTCTAATCATCTTCTTATCTTTTAGGCGGTGAAGAGTGTCTTATATCCTGCAAGACGCAATCACAACTTAAAATCTACCTACTTGATTAAACCCAGCTATGTAACTCTCTTTTTCCCCCGCTCCGAAACGGAAAAATTTTGGTCTCTTTTTACAGTTCTGCTACTCGATACAAAGCGGCTCTGCGGTCTCTTTCAATTTAAAAAATAACACCAAGCGTCGCTTTGTGGTGGGACCACTTAAGCTCGATTCACGCTTCAATAAGTACAATAACGACTTGCGTCATCGGCGAGTTATGTGGCGAGTTATTGTCGTTTGAACGGCAAAAGCGAGTAATGCAGTAAGATGAGTTGAATAGATTGCGATCCTATTTTTCGGCGAGTATATTCGAAGTAGCCCCCTCTCTCGCGTCCCCCATACCCAACCAACATGACTAGCCGGGGCGCTTCTTCTGAAAAACCCGTGGGGTACAACGCTGGGCCTCGGTGTGCCCCACGGGCTTTTCAAAATTTCGAACCGCTCGAAAAGCCAGAGCCCTAGAGCACGACGCTGCGTTTGTACCACAGGAGGTTTTTCAGCGCTCACATTGACAATTCATCGTCTGAACAGCCCGTGGGAAACAACGCGTGCGGGATACGCACAAGGAGTGAAAGAGAAAGCGAATTAGCGTAGCAAACGCGTGCGGTTCGACGCTGATGAAAAATTTGTTTGGTGAAAATAAGAAACAAAGTCTGTATTGTGGTCGAAAATAAATGCCAAATAAGCAACCAAGACTACATGGGGCGCATCGCTCCGCCCCGCTTCGCTCGGATCCAGGTGGTGCATAAAGTTATGACCTAACAAAACCTAACTTTAGTTTTTGGACAGAAAGTAACCTTTTGAAACCAATTTAGCTCTAAATTCTAGTATAAACTAGGCGCGGTAAAGAACGGGACAGGGCAAAAAACAAGAACTGACATGTATTTTTGGCCGTTACTTGAACAAACTTGATCTATAAAAAGTATACATTTTGAATTACTAAAATTTGGTTATACATAGGCGCGTTGTAGCGCTCCTGTTTTTTAACTAAAAGCTAATTCACGAGAAGCCAGAGGGACACAACGCCGCAGGCGCTGTACCCCACGGGCTATTCAGTCGATCAATCATTATTGTGAGCGCTGAAAAACCCCGTGTGGTGCAACGCATTGGCGCGCCATCGCGCTCTGGCTTTTCGAGGGGTTCAAAATTCTGAAAAGCCCGTGGGGCAAAACGTGGCCCAGCGTTGTACTCCACGGGCTTTTCAGAAGACGCGGCCGGGGCATGTAGGCGGGAGAGTTTCGACTCTACTTACGTCTTACTTCTAATGACTTAATTGACTGTTTGCTTGACTACATTAGCGATTGTACTTTTTGAAATGTAAATTGGGCTCAGTGATGAAAACTGAATTCTTAGAAAATAAGTGCGTCATAAAATAAAATAATGCATCAAGGACAAGTTCTAATTTTCAAATAACAGTTGATTTAAATAGGGAAGATTCAGTCGCTGATCCAAAAATCGAAGAATCTAAGACGCAAGTCTTCGGCCCGACCAGCTCCACCAACCAACCTCCGAGCAGGGCTCGGACCCCAGATATTTGAGAGTTAAATATACTACTCAAAAGAAAATAGGGGCCACTAAGTATTTTGATTGCTACGTGAAAAATATAGTAAACAGTAATGTATATTTATTAAAATAACATGTAACAAGGCTTTTGTTTTAACTTATGCTAATAACCATTTAATTGTGTAGTCAATTGTTTCACTTATTTCAATTAACATGAAATTAGTCCATTGTCAACAACAAAAACTAAACAGAAACTCTTTGCAAAACAAAACAAAAACTTACACAAGCTGTTTTTTTAATGGTTTAGTAACGGGTGTGTTCTCCTCTCCTGTTTTCACACACCTGGAGCCTTGAATGCATACTCTCGACGAAGTTTCTGATGTTTTCATCAGGCATCTCTTCCCACGCACGTTTCAGAGCATCCATAAGCTGTTGCTGGTTGTGAACCTCTTGCTCATGCTCCCTAACCCTTCGTTTTAATTGGTCCCACATATGCTCTATTGGATTTAAATCCGGACTATACGCTGGCCATGGTAGGACACGAATATGGGAGTCATCCAATACAGTCTGAGTGGCCCGAGCTGTGTATGGGCGGGCATTGTCATGCATTAACCAGAACCCTGGCTCCACTCTCTGTGAGATTGGAATCACATGAGGCCTGATGACTTCATCGATGTACCATTGTGCAGTTACCTTGCCTTGATTTAAGAAAACCAGCTCAGTTTTGCCTTGTAAGCTAATCCCAGCCCAAACCATCATACTAGGACCTCCAAAGCGGTCAATTTCCTTGATGCAGACATCGGAAAATCTCTCACCCTGTCGTCTCCATACTCTAATCCGCCGATCATCACTACAAAGCTTCACTTTACACTCATCTGTGAAGAGCACCATACCCCATTGATTCATGCTCCAATCTGAATGTTCGCGGCAAAAACTTAAACGATTTCCACGTTGAACCCTAGATAAAGGAATTCGTACTACTCGGCGTCTGGACCTTTGCTGGTCTTCATGCAGTCGATTACGTATCGTTTGGTCACTAACACGAGTCCCCGTTGTCAACCATAGGCGATTTTGTAACTTACGTGCCGTCACAGAGCGCTCTCGACGGGCACTCAATTGGATGTAGCGATCCTCTTGTGCCGTAGTCGCTCGCACCCTGCCCGATCCAGGCCTTCCTGCAACACTGCCAGTCTCTTGGAACCGATCCCACACATTTTGGATGGCTCGGCGAGAGAAACCCAACGAAAAAGCTACAGACCGCTGTGAATGACCTTCAGCAATCAATGTAACGGCTCTGGTGGCAGTAATGGTATCCATATGCCTTCGTTGACGTGGCATTATTAACAAAAGATGTTAAAAGAAGCAAAAGATGGACAGAAATAGTTTTTTAACAGAATAAAATTGTGATTCCATCTGAAAGGAATTTGACCTGAAACTCGTTTTTTTTATTTGCTTCAATTTCTGGCCAGCTGTAAGACTTAAACACCAGCATTAAAGAGGTTGGATACTGAAGGAGGCCGGACATCATTAATTAGTCACCTATTAATTAGTTTACATCTAAAAATTTACTCAAAAACAGAAATATGTAAGTGGCCCTTATTTTCTTTTGAGTAGTATATGTATCGTTGCAGCTTTCGGTGCGACAAGAAAAGGATCACCATTTCCGGTGTTCTCACTCGCAGCATTATAAATCGGAATGGAACCTCCCGCAGCTTGAGGCTGTACTTGAGTAATGGAAATATGTGGCGAGTATTTAATCGCACATCAAAAATAATGATTTTCACAGCAAAAAAGGATCAACAAAAACACTCTTTATGTTTTAAATATTTAATGAGTACTTAAGTTTATGTTTTAAGTATTTTTTGTTGTTTTAACATGTTGAACCTAACACGAACCTTTCACCTAAGCTTCCGCAGTATTTTGCCCTTATATTTGCTGGGCAAATCAGTATTTTTGATGTGCAGTTTAATATTTCCCAATACAAACTGAGCAGTTTACCAGACCTCGGTCCATGGACTGGTCAATTAATGATTCTAGATGGAAAAATCGAAAGAAGAAATTTTGTTTGGACCAGTTAAGAGACATACTAAAATCCTGACCCCTCTGAGGTGAGCCCCAGGGGAAAAAGTGAAGTAAAAACACAAATACACACAGACCTAAAAAAGGGTTGGAAATAGGTAAAAAGTGTATTTTTATCGTCTATAACATTCTCAACAACTTTGATTCTATAATCAAAGTTGTTGAGAATGTTATCAGCTTTCCTACGATACGTCCGTCATACGATACGTCATTTTGGATGTGAGCAAAAAACCTAAAAACAGGCCCCCCTTCTTTGTGTGATCCTCCTTGTTAACACTAATTTACTAAGCTACCAAGGCAGAGAGACTGGAAATTGCTCCGACGACAGCGAACGACAAGATAAGGCCTTGATCTAAACAAATTATTTTTAACCATTTTCAATTTATTTACGATTTTAGATAATTTTGACACTCGCACTGCATTTGTTTTGTACTTTTACCTTTAGTGCTGTTTGTTAACCTAAATAGAATTACATATTCCACCGCGACAGTACGTATTGAACAACGCATTGTCGCGGTGGAATATGTAATTCTAAGTTTAATCTTTTTCCTCTTGCAAGCCGCCGACGTAGCGATCGGTTGTGTATTTTATTGCAATCTCAGTTGTCAATGCGGAGTGCTTAATTTTCATTTGCCATAGTTGTACAGAGCCCTAGTTTCTTTTCAAATAAAGTAGTGAAATCGTGTCAGTGTTTCACTTCATCAATCTTCACCCCATAAAACTCCAATCTCAACCTTCACACCCCTTGGGAAAGGGGCGTTCGCCGGTCGGCGACAATTTACCACGTAATCGTGTTTGGTGGCCCATTTCACGCCCAGGTGCAGTCGGGATCGATCTGAGAGAACAGGTCTGGCTTGCGCTGGGCCCCTTCATCAGCTGCAGCAGTCATCCGTGGTTTTCGAGCGGATGGAGCCACGTGCAGCACCCGGTTTGGGAGTTCGCTGAAACCCATTTGGGGAGGATTCCCAAAGCAACAATCATTTTGGTGGCCCATTCGGGGAAAGCTGCCAAAACTTCGAATATTTATTCTCATGTAACTTTGGTCAAACAACTTTGTTTACCAGTGAGAACCAGTTTTGGTTCTGTAAAAAAGATTCGTTCATATCACTGTAAAGTGTACACAACATTGATAGATTTACCTTTGTAGGATTTTTAGCAACTAATCTTATGAGAATAATGGTTTGCAGCCAATTATTTATATGTGATATTCCGTTTAATTCTATTTCACGAAGTAGATTTTTTTACGTAGCAGGAAACCATTTTACACAACACCATGGCATGCAGATGTCACTGTCGGCACACAACACGTCTCAAAACTTTGGTTAAATGAGGCACTTAATTAAGAGGTATTATGCTGTATCTTCGTCCGAGGGATTTCTTTAAATACCACATGTAGTATCGGGCCTAGTTGTCGCCGTTCCACACTAATTTGAGACTATTTTATTTTTTATTTTTTTAAACTACCTACTACCACCAACTACCCAAGTGTCGCTTCATTTGCGTTCTAGTGTTCACCGTTTCCGCACGCGCTCATCTAATAAAAATAAAAATACTTGATATTCGTAGTTTTGAAAGGATAAAATGCCGAAAAGGAAGAGTGAACAAGAGGATTTTAAAAGTTTACGTAAGAGATTAAAGAAGTTGGAACGTCGACTTCGCCGTGACGAAAGAAATGATCGTAATAGGCGAGATAGTCGTCAGGAATATGATTCAGCTAAAACACCCACCTTGTTTGCGCAGTCTGACAATGAAGGTTAGTTAAATAGTTCCATTATAGGTATGATTCTTGTTTCACTGTTTGTCGATGCGCCTGCGCATAGAATGTAGGTCAAGGTCAAAAGTGCAGACGACTTGTTTTGCAATACCTATGATTATTGATTATCATGATTTGGCATTCATGGAGGGGTTTGCGTGTCTCCCTTTGGGGTTACACTACCCAAAAAATCTCCATTAAGTATGTTTCTTTGTTTGTACCTCAACTTGCGTACCCCTCTTTGGAGATGTACTGGTTGGTTATGTTTTGCGAAACAATTCTTAGGATTGTTTTTTAAACATAAACGTACCTACCATCAAGGCCATGGCCTGGATTTTTTCCAGACGCCCATCCATATGTTCCTGACATACACGTCGTGGAAGTATACGCAGAGCATTCTTCTCGGGCAGCTCTGGAGGAGCCGGCCCCAACTACATCCGAAACACACGCCACAGAAAAGTTGGTATTCGACGTATGGGAAGCCATTAAACAAGGATGTTGCCGTACGTCTGGAACATTGTGCAACTAACGTTTTATCGAAGGAGATACGAAAACAGCTGACAGATAAGTACCTCTTACCAGAAAATTGTAAACTGATTAAAGCGCCCGCTCTTAATCTGGAAATGAAGGCGGCCACTTCAGAACTGACATTGAAAAGGGACAAAACTATAGAGGCAAAACAGAGGCTCCTTTCGACAGCTATGACTTGCCTGGGTGAGGCAACAACAATGGTGTTAACTTCACAAGAAAAAAATCATGACCTTCTGAGGCTACTTATGGATACTGGTCGCTTACTAGGGGACTGCATGTACAGCGACTCCACCACCAGAAGGACCTTCATTCTATCGGCACTGAAAAAAGAAATGAAGGATCAAATTCAATCTACCAAGGTTGACGAACTCTTGTTTGGTAAAGATCCGTCAGAGACGCTTAAAGCTGCCAAAACCGTGAATAAATCTGGTGCAAAACTAAAACCCCAGACCACACCCAGACCAACCGGGTCCGGACCCCGACCTTCAACATCAACTTCACAGGCAAAAAACTGGAGATCTCCTGTCCCCCAGCAACAATACCGTCAACCATACCGACAACAGCATCCGGCAGGTCCACCGCGCTTCACGAGGCCAGCTGCGACGAGGAGTCGGCCGCCGCCATCATCGAGGACGTCGTCGCAGCATCAGCGGCCGCATCACAACCAGCGCCGCTAATACCGGTAAATTATGCTGGAAGCTTACCCCTATACTATGACCAATGGCTAAAAATAACTAATGATCCGGTTGTCCTGTCTTACATTCTGGGTTACAAGATACCTTTTGTTCAACCTGTTACGCAGCATAGCGTACCTCTTAATAATAATTTTTCTACTTTAGAAAAGAGTCAAATTGATGACGCAATCTCTGATTTATTATCTGTAGGTGCAATTAGTAAGTGTGCACCGTGCACAGGCCAATTTCTGTCGAGCATATTTCTCATTCCTAAATCTAACGGTAAAATGCGTTTCATCTTAAACTTAAAAAGTTTAAACAAGTTTGTAGAAACTCATCATTTTAAGTTGGAGGACTTAAGGACAGCTCTGAAATTAATTTCAAGAGATGTTTATTTGGCAAAAATAGATGTGAAAGATGCATATTTCTTCATAAGTATCCACCCAGAACACAGGAAATACTTACGCTTTCAATGGCAGGGTAACAGCAGCTCCAATTCTAAAATATTGTACCAGTTTAATGTTTTACCGTTTGGTCTTAGCACAGCACCGTATGTGTTTACCAAGGTAATGAAACCAGTAGCTAAGCTCTTGCGCACTGCAGGTTATCTCTCCACCCTGTATTTAGACGATTGGTTCCTGTTAGGAAATTCTTTCACTCAGTGCTTGGACAACATTGAAAAGACCAAATTATTACTGACAGCACTTGGATTTATAATCAACAAAGAGAAAAGCTGCCTTGTACCCAGTAAATCGTGCATTTTCTTAGGATATTGTATAGACTCAGAAAAACTTCAGGTAAGTTTACCACATGATAAAATCTGCCGGATTCAGAAAGAAATAGATAAGTTTCTTGGTCTACAGCGTTGCAAAATAAGAGAATTTGCACAATTTATTGGATTACTCATTTCAGCTTGTCCAGCTATTGAGTATGGCTGGATGTACACTAAATCGATAGAACGTCTAAAATTCCTTAGCTTAAAACCCAATCTTGACTATAACGCTTACATGAATATTCCCGATTGGATTAAACCTGATTTATACTGGTGGCAAAAGGCTGTAAGAACATCGGTTTGTAAAATTAAAACCGATACGTACTGCCTAGAGATTTTCTCAGATGCCTCAACTACGGGGTGGGGGGCGGCCTGTGGGGAGCAAAGAGCTAGCGGTCCGTGGTCAGAACAGGAGCGTACATATCATATCAACTACCTGGAACTACTGGCAGCCTTCCTAGGATTAAAAACATTCACAATGAATTTAACAAACTGCCAAGTGTTATTAAGAGTAGATAATACCACTGCGCTGTCTTATATTAACAGGATGGGGGGTATCCAATACCCGCATCTCACTGAAATAACAAAACAATTGTGGCAGTATTGCGAATCTAGACAATTATTTGTTTTCGCATCCTATATAAGCTCAAAAAATATTACACTTGCGGATACAGAATCTCGAAAATTACATCCTGACATTGAATGGCAACTGTCCGATGCAGGTTTCCAATAAGTTGTTACGAAACTGGGTACACCGGAAGTAGATTTATTCGCCAGTAGAACAAATAAAAAATGTGTACAGTATATTTCTTGGACTCGAGACCCAGACGCCATAGCGGTGAATGCCTTTACTGTCACGTGGTCTCGTTATTTCTTCTATGCTTTCCCACCCTTTTCAGTAATTTTGAAATCTCTGAGAAAGATTATTTCTGACCAGGCCACCGGTATCATGGTGGTTCCGATGTGGCCTACGCAGCCCTGGTTTCCACTTTTTTAAAAACTTCTAGTTACGGAATTAATCATTCTCAAGCCAGATAGAAATAACAGCTTTATCATTTCTCCCTCTTCCAGCAACCGTCAAGATCACACGAAAATTACCCTGGTGGTCGGGGTCTTCTCAGAAAATCAATGTTGAGGAAAGGCATATCTCCAAATGTGGCGGATATAATGGTAGAATCGTTATCATTGAATTATTTTAATCAATACGATGTTTATTTAAAACGATGGTATGAATATTGTAAAATTCACAACATAAGTATATTCGATGCTACCATTACTTCTGTCGCCAATTTTTTGGCGAAGCAATTTGAAGAAGGAGCTCAGTACGGTACTCTTAATTCATGTAGATCTGCACTATCGCTTTTACTGGGGGATAACTTGGGACAAAACGAAACCTTAAAAAGGTTCTTTAAGGGCGTATTTCGCATGCGGCCTCCCATGCCACGATACAATGAGACATGGGATACTTCCATTGTCCTAAATTATCTCGCCACAGTGTACCCATATGAAGATATGTCCTTAGAAAAATTAACCAAGAAAATGATTACGTTGTTGGCTTTAGTAACGGCGCATACGGTCCAGACCATGTCACAAATTACTTTAGACAACATATCTTTTGGAACCGAAAGAGTTACTATAAAGATTGTCGGATTAATAAAAACTTCTAGAAGTGGTTCGTGTCAACCACTTCTCACACTCCCTCATTTTCAAGAAAAGCCAGAGATATGTCCTGCCAAATGCTTAGAAGCCTACATTTCCAAGACAAAGACATTGCGAAAAGACATAAAAAATCTCTTTATTAGCCTTCGAAGACCCTATGTAGCTGTAACGTCTCAGACCTTAAGTCGGTGGATTAAGGACACATTGAGGAGCAGCGGAGTGGACGTGGAACAGTTCGGTGCGCACAGCGCGCGACACGCCGCCACCTCCGCTGCCCGTCGCACTGGTGTCTCCATTGATACCATTAAGAGAACCGCAGGTTGGACTGGGAGCTCAAATACATTTTTCAAATTTTATAATAGGCCTCTTTGCGATTTCACAAACAATGATGAGTTTGCACAGGCAATAATCAATCAAAGTTTATAAATCTAATTTACTTTATTGTTTCACCTGATGATTTCTGATTCTGATTCACCTGAATAATTTTTTACTTACTTATAATAAGTAGATAAATTAACATATTGATGGGTTTGTAAGATAATGTTCTTTTTGATTTTACTAAAGATAAGTTTATTGATATATTTTATTAAATAGGAGAGAATTTCCTTAAATACAAATACATTAATTAAATTTCAATTAATTGAAAACATTTTTCTTTTGTTATATTCTCTAAATATCTACATGTGGTATTTAAAGAAATCCCTCGGACGAAGATACAGCATAATTAGTGATTAAACGAACTTACCTGTACGTGAAGTTCTATCATAATTATGCGAAGTCTTCGTCCGAGGGATTAGCAACCCTCCCTCCCTTTCCGATGGTAACCCCTTGAAATAAAAATGTTTTCAAAACCGGCATTAGCTCTGAACTAAATGAAGCGACACCTGGGTAGTTGGTGGTAGTAGGTAGTTCAAAAAAAAAAAAATAGTCTCAAATTAGTGTGGAACGGCGACAACTAGGCCCGATACTACATGTGGTATTTAAAGAAATCCCTCGGACGAAGACTTCGCATAATTATGATAGAACTTCACGTACAGGTAAGTTCATTTAATCACTAATTATAATTAAGTGCTATCTTCTAAAGTTTTCTTAGCACCTGCAATCTAGCGTCTTTCTTTGTTTGTAAGCAACGGGTTAATGGAACAGCGTCTAGTATATAAATTCATCATATTTGCTACCGTAACAGAATATAAAACCGCCAGCACCAATTCACAAACTAATAATATAACTCAGCGCTACCGATAAATATTTTAGCATCAAAATTGATAACTCTGCAGCAAATTTTTAAGTGGGCTTCTTTATATATTTTATCTACACCATATCATGGCCCAACTTGAAGATAAAATTTTTTGTTAGGACATATTTCTTATATGTGTAAATGTAATTAGTGCTTGATGCTTCATTCTACGCCCTCCTTCTCCCACAGTGATCCAATGTAGAGAAGAGGCAAAAAATGACACTTATTGATTTTTCATAATAATATATCTAAAATACTATAAACTCGTAGTTGTTGTTATGGATTGATTTGCAGTCCAGGAGTAGTATTCCCTTGCAATTCCCCATAGTAGTTCCGACTCCCGATATCTCTCGATTCTGCCGTGGAAGCCGCAATCGCTGAGCTGCATTCTCAGTCATGAGAGTAACTTGAGGTCCTTGATCCACAAGTGCTCTCAAAGTTACGTAAGTTACGTCTTTAGTTTTAACTCGTAGTTGAGCTGTTGCTAGAAGTTCTTCTACATTGGCGTTGGTGACATGCGTTGATACTTGTTACGAAGTTGATAGTTTCAGGTTGTATTAACTTTGGTTTCCTCTGGATGACCTTTGCTTGTAACATATCGTCGTGTGATGGAAACCATTACAAGTAAAGCAAGTTTTTGTTGACGTACATTGCTTGTGTCCGTGACTGAACAAGCAATTTTTGCAGAGCTGCAATTTCGCAACTGTATGTTTCCGGCCGTCGCAGTTAATTTCACGAAATTGGGGGCAAAACAACAGAACGTGTTTAGTTTTGCAAATTGGACAATTATTGTATGCCGCGTAATAGGTTTTCGACTCCTTATCATACTTCCTATAGTTTGATGACCCCTGATCGTTATGATTTTTCTGAATATTTTGTTGCGAAGACGAAGTTTTTGGATGGTTATTATGGCGATTGTCGAGTGTTTCAAATGCCATAAACTTTGTCTCTAGGAATTTGATAAAATCTTTCAGGCCAGGAAGTTCGAGAGACCAAATTTTTCACGTACTCGCTGTAAGTCGCTGCTTCCAATTTTTGTTGAGCCAAATGGACAATGAGTGGGTCCCACGTCGCAGTTTCTATCCTGATGTTATTCAGTGCACTCAGACATTCCAACGTAGTGTCGTGAAGCTTTTTCAGGTTGTAATCATTAGACTGGTGAATGAATGGTTGGTTCAGGATAGTGTTAACGTATGACGTAAAGAACAGTCTCGTATTGTTGCAACGATTGTTTAAGAACTCCCAGTAAGACTTGTATTTTTCTCTATTGACGCTCAGATGTTGTACGATTCTCTCAGCTTCTTCCTTTAGTTTACTGCATTTTTTGTGGGGTAAGCCCTTCGAAGTAGGCTTTGAAGAAGCCTCACCAATCCATCAAATGGGACGAAATTAATTATACTTCAACATACAATAACATACTCCTTCATTTAACAAACAACTGATAAGAACAACCGACTGATAGCCGAAAAAGAACAAATTATACGTAAATATCTTAGAATAAATATGCCAGAATCCCCGTGACAAAATAGAATTTGAGATTGCCCGAGAACGTTGTCATAAACTCTATTAAATGAGTTGCCAAAAAGAGTTTCAACAAGTCCAAGTGAAAGGGCCTTTCCTCACTACCAGCGAGAATGTACAAAGACAACTTATCGACAAACAGTGGAAGCGATATTGCTCAGTTCTTTGCTAGTCACTTTTCATCTGTTTATCCTGATCACGCCCCAGTAACAACTGGTGACACACACATATCCAAACAAATGGGTCTCTCAAAAATCACAATCTGCGAGCGTGGTAAACTCAAAAATTTCTTGATGTGTTCAAAGGCGCGGGGCTTGATAAAATTCCTTCAGAGTTTGTGAAACTCTGTACATCGGGCCTTTGCTTCCCACTATCCATAACACTTAATCGTTCCTTGAAGGAAGGTTGCTTTCCCGAGAGACGGAAAAAAGTAGAATAGTTCCTCTCTATAAAAAGGGAGATGAAAACGACATCAAAAACTACCCACCCATTTTCTTCTGCGTACTACTCAAAACTTTTAGAATCGCTTCTCTGCCCATTCATCACACATCACATCGATAGGTTTATCTCACCCGAACAGCATGGATTTAAGCGCAGAGGTTCGGTGGAAACCAACCTGGTCTCTTACTACAACGATTTGTCCCGTGAGATGGACTAAGGTCACCAGGTGGAAGCAGTGTACTTCAGCAACGCTTTTGATAAGATTAACCACTTGCTAATCAAGAGAAACTTGGCAGTACTCAGCATTCACGGGTCACTGCTGGACTGGATTGGGTCGTACCTGTCACAGAGACCTCAGTAACAGTGGCTAGACACGAGTCTCAGCTATTCCAGGAAAAGTCGGGAGTCCCACAGTGATCCCACAAGGGACCTGCTCTATTTCTGATTTTCATCAATGACCTGACGTCCCGTATCGCGCATTGTAAGTATTCCATGTTTGCTGACGATCTGAAACTATATAGGACAGTCATGTCGCAAGCTGCTGTGGAGGTGATACAAAAAAACCTAAACGAGATAGCGATCTGGCACCGTGATATTGGGATGGTTTCCTATACTAAAAAATGCTAAAACATCACTTAACCAACAAGAGAACGCCAATAGGTGCCTCGTACACTGAAAGTGAGGACTTTCTTCGTTAAATTGTTGCGCAAAATAAACTTGTCTTAAATAATAAAGCTTTTTGTCCGTCAGTCGTGACAATATGTTTAAGTATGTATGTACTTCGAAGGGCTCGCGAGGTCTTCTGTTCTCACAGTAGACCTCGCGAGCCATTTCTAGTTTATTTTAGACCCTAAGGAAAATTATCATAAAATCCTAAGTTAAATTATTGTCAAAATTAAGTTTACTTGAACAATGGTCAATGCTGTGCTCATCTTTATAGGCACTCATATAAGAACAATACCACCATATATTTATTGTAATATATATATATATATATATGTATATATATATATATATGTACATAATATTTATATATAATAAATTGTTTAATAAATAAATTTTTTTTCCTGGATGTTCGACGATTTTCGGTCAAATAGAATAGAACATCCAAATCAGGACACCCCACTTCCTAGGCAGTCCTTTCTAGGTAGTCTTGTGGCTAGACTCTAGAGTGTTTTTATGAGCCGGAAGCACGGAGGGTCAGCGGCGACCGCGCTTTACCCCGTAGTGGCCGGAGCTAGGGCGATTTTGAAATAATATTGTGAATCTAGAATAGTAGATTCAGTCATCCATTACTTATGCTAATGTGTAAAATAAAAGTGACCATATGAAATTAGAGGTCGTTGAAATTATTTTATATACACAGATGATTCATATATTAGAAGCTGGCAATGTGTAGAAATTAAATTGCTATTTAATTATCACTATGCTGAATTATATCAATCGTAGCTTATATTACAATGTAAATTGGTTGAAAAGTATTTAATAGGTGCTTGAAATTCGAAGCTGACCTATTAACTCCATAGTTTTGAAGACAAATTTAAATTTAATTAGTAGCCCAAGCCGTTTATTTAAATTGCAAAATGGCTTCAACGCAACAGACAGCTTCTTTCTTTCCGAGTCCACTTAGCCGAAATACGAATAAGTTGCTATAGGTCACTTTATGTCCGAATTGTACTCAATACTCAATATATTTATTGCATTCCATAAAATTGATGTTGCACATGATGTTATAAGGATCCAATAAAAGAGAGGCAATGCAATAAAAGAGAGGCAATGCAATAAAAGAGAGGGAAACAAAGTTTGTTAATTTATAATTTAGTATAATATTTACTAAAAGTCAGTGGAAAGTAATATCAGTCTTGAAAAACCGGTCATGTGCGACTCTAAATCGCGCACGAAGGGTTCCGTACCACCGTTCAATGGAAGCGATGGTGTGGAGTGAATAGTTTGGATTTTACACAGCAAAATATTGTTTACAAAGTTATTGGTGCGGTTACTTTCACACTCCATGAACGTAACCAGGTGCATCCATAAGTTTGTATGTGGTATTGTTGTATGGGAGCCCCCTTAAATATTTATTTTATCCTGTTTTTTAGTATTTGTTGTTATAGCGGCAACAGAAATACATAATCTGTGAAAATTTCAACTCTCTAGCATGCTAGGTTCTTGAGATACAGCCTGGTGATAGACGAACGACGGACGGACGGACAGCGAAGTCTTAGTAATAGGGTCCCGTTTGGAACCCTTCGGGTACGGAACCCTAAAAATCATCCTAGAAATTAATTTATTGTCTATTTAAATTTGTCATTGTATAACATTTGTTTTAATTTATGTATAAATATATTATCTTTCGATTCATTTAATAGAGTTTCTGGCAGATTATTGTATATTTTTATTGATATTACTAAAGGCCCATAAGAATACTTATAGTTTTAAGTTGGAAATGGGTAATATTAACTTGTTTTTTCGTGTAGGTCTTAGCGATTTTATGTTGACCAATATCCTTATGAGTTGGTTTTGAAGGGTGTTATGAGCCTTTTTTGAAGGATGAAAAGCGACGGTGCATCCGTGCTATTTTCCCAAAGGATAACGCCATAGCTTTAGCAATTATCTAAAGTAGTCAATTGTGTTAATCATTAGCCTAGCCTGTAACTCTTTAAAGGTTATGTTCAGTTATTTTCCCGACGGACCTTTAGCCATTCGTTCTTAATTTATCCAAATGTCGGCGACAGATTCATTTTCAAGCACCATTTGCCATGTCCCTACCTACATTTATGTTATGTCCACTATAAGACAGCAAGCATTTAACGACCACACCAGACACCATCCAGAAACCCTGGACAAGTCTCGTTTCATACTTTTGTAATTATCTCTAGCTGTTGTTTGACGGCATTTCCCGTAATAAAACTAGATAATTAAATACGTCAACATGTTACTTAAATATTTCCTTTGTATTCGGCTGGTGAAATAAACACATATCTTGAAATATTTTCAGAGGATATTAAAAAAATACATTAGATAAAAAGTTAGCCTTATTATGGGTATAGAGCCAGCTTTTCCTTACACTGATTAAGCAAGTCCCCCCGAGAAACAATATTTATGGCAGCAAATTAACGCAACAGAATTTCGTGGTATGTATCTACAAACTAAAACATTGAACCATATGATATCAGTAAACTTTTGTATTTCCATACAAGTAGCAGACAAAAACACAATTTTCATTATTAATTTATTTATCCTATTTTTTTTCCAGACATTTCTGTGCCTTCAGAACATTTTTAGATAACATCATAAAAAGAGTAAAAATAATGTTACGAACATAAAATCTGATTAAGATTAGTGTCACCTCAATTATGTAGCCATTAGGAACATGATACAAAAACCATACCCACGGGCGGCTGTCGGGGTGAAATGTCTCGGCAGTAAATTGTGGAATAAAGATATAGAAAACAGATGTCATCCGGTGATGATACGGAAAATTACAGAATAGATCAGCTGTATACTTTTCGTAAAAGTTGACGAAACGCAATATCTGACCCATTACCTGGCTGGGTGTTTCATGGTATTTTTGTGACATCTGTCAAAGCAGAAAAATCCGCGATCCGTATTCTTTCGAGTTGAATGAAGCAAATAATTATTTTAGGATTTTTGCATTTTCTGCAGAGCCCCAACTCAAATAAAAGCCGAAACAAATAGAACACAATACACTTTGCATGGGTTGTGAACATCGCAATACAAAAATATGAATGTGCCCTCAGTCGACATCAAAGATAATTTAAATGCAATCAATCAAAACAAAACAACAAACAAAAAATTCTACAGCAGCAAAGAATCGTAGATTTACAAACGGTAAACAAATACAACTAAATGTCAATGTTGTTCAGAACGCTGTAAATTAAATACCAGCTTCATCATCTCTTATTATGCAGCAACTTGTGAGTAACGACTTAAAGAGATTCCTTTCAGAAATTATCTTCTTTAAGTGGTTTATCCTTCCCTATCATATATATATGTCACCGTGAGATAGTCAAAACCGTCAGTTGATAAACTAAAGATTTTTATCTCGTAAGTTGGTCAACTATCGACGGATAGTAAACTGTAGCGTACTGCTTACTATATAACGCGTTACTTGATTGATTGGTTAAATAGCAAAACCGGTTTAAACTTGAATAGCAAACGAAATACCAGGGCAAACACTGCGGTGGCTTAGGTGAAGTCTAGAGGGACGAGCGCAGCGAAGCCCCCGAATAGTATTCGTATTAGGTTGACATTTAAGAACAAAAGAAACGTCAATTCTAAAGCATGTCGGCCTGGTTTACTATCTGTCGATAGTTGATCAACTACCGCGTTTGTTTATCAAATAACGGTTTTGACTATCTTACGGTGACATATATATACTTTCATGTTAAGTAGCGTATCACATTATACTCAGCTTCATCCACTTTTATTCATCACATTATCATACAAAAGTAAGTATTAAAAAGTGATCGCTCTTGTCTCCGTTAACACGAAGTGTGTCCTAGAAAAGGTTATTTGAACGATATATCACAAGGATGATGACTAGCTCTGAGTGACCTTTTTGATCCTACTAGCTACCGACTAAGACCCTTTCGTTTAAAATGGTTTGAGTTAGATTTATATAGTAGAGTCTTGAGTAAAAAAATTGGTATACAGTGCTATACTGTAGTTTTGATTTTAAAGTAGTAATAATAATATTAATACCTTGGACACCATTGACACACATTGATCTAGTCCCTACTACTAGAAACTAGGATTCCCTGTATCTTGTGTACTAGACAACGATACACATACTTATATAGATAAAAAACCATGACTAGGGTACAAACATCCGTTCCCGTCAAGCAAATATTTGCCCCCACCGGGACTCGAACTCAGGACCCTTGGCTTCGTAGGCAGGGTCACTGCCGACTCGGCCATTCGATTCATCATATAGTGTTTAAGTAGTATTAGAACATCACGTGATTCCTACTTCAGGGCTACAGGTGAGCTACAATTAGGTCAATGTTCAATCATCATTAAGATTCTGTCAGAGATAAAATTCCTCCTCGACATGACATTCAACTCGTTCCTGTGCAACCTACGTCCCTTGACCACAAGTTATCCCCGCACTGACTTCCATCCAGAATCTTCGAATAAAATTCAGGAATAGAAAACCATATAAGTTAGAGGTAAGATTAAGCGAACTCTTATTACAGACGCTATAGGGAAGCGAGAACAAAGAATAAAATGCCTAGTTTGACTAGTTAATACTTGTGAAATATTATAAAATCTTGGTCGAATTTTAAGGTTTCGATCTAGAGCCTAAACCACTGATTAGTATTGGGGGTTAATTTGTAAATATCTAGGACCATTTTTCTGTTTTTGGACAACTTGATTATTTAAGGTACCTGTCATACAAATCAAACACATTTATTGAGTTTATTCAAAAAGGGACTAACATTTTTTTTCAAACTTCTCGTCATAGTATCTCTTAATATCATCTATAATATGGCATACTCGGTTATTACCGCACAACTATAAATATGGTAGCTCCCATACAATATGCACACAGTGCCATATATCCCGTACATTAGGCGGCGGGCGGAAAAAGCTTATAGTGCGGGGTTAAAGAGAAAGTAGTTGTTTTGTATGGCGGAGTGTTTGTTAGTCATTTGTTAGTCATTTAGTCATTGTGAACAACTTTTAGTATGGGGCCGGCTTGATGAGAGCAACTTTATTTTCAACTCCACCATATAACTCAGATGAGCGCTAGGCCCGAAATGTACTGAAATAAGAAAAATAAAGTTGCTCTGATCACGTCGGTTTCATAGTAAAAGTTGTTCAGAATGATGTCCCTAAGAACCACCTTTCAACATGTGTCTGTTAGACCCTGTATACTTTATCTTAGAACTTCTCAAAACGTCTCCTAAACGCCTGCACACGAATATCCACAAACTATTATTTAAATAACAGCACCGAAAGCATCATGCGAGAAAGTTAGTACACATTATTTTACTTTTGTGCCATCAAAATGTATTTTGCCAAATAATTTAATTTTGTAAATATTTATAGTGTAAGTAGTTATAAATAAAGTCATATGGTAAAACCTCTCTTTTGAGTCTTTAAATTATTTGCCTACTTATAAAAATTAAGTCAGCCCTGTGAAAAATGGGTATGATTTTGATTTTTAATGCATGGCTATGATTTTTATTGGCAACAAATATAATGACCACCAAAATATTTTTTTCCTAACCAAAATAGCTAAATGACCACCAAAAGTTGCAGAAAATATCAGGGCAAAATACTGCGGTAGCTTAGGTGAAGGGTAAAGGGGGTGAGCGAAGCGAAGCCCCCGTTATCCTTCGTGTTAGGTTGAACATGTAAGAACAAAAAATACTTAAAACATAAACTTAAGTACACAAAACATAAAAAGAAGTTTGGTGATCATTTATCCAAACATAATTTGGTGGACTTCCATCCATTTTGGCAGTCATTTCAAATTTATTGGTAGTAAATTTTCGATTTTTTTGTTAATCGTTTAAACACAAGCCATTTTTATTGTTTGACTCCTTCTACCATTTTGTTGTTAACATTAAATCCATGTGAGCCACAAGCCTGACACCCCTCCATCAACCAGCACTGAGCCAGCATGGAGGAGTATGGCTCAATCTTACTCGTATCCGGGTAAAGGCCCATTCCCCTCGGTGAGGACATTAATGGGCTACATTTATTATTATCATTTATTTAAAGAGTACTTTTTTGAAGAGATAATTTAATTTTCTACTAGATTTATTCACGCAAACTTTATAGATTTTTTATTATCCGTAATACCGTAATACATGTTTATTTTATTTTTTTTAAGTTTAGCATTATTGCTCGTCAACCATTGCATTTTTGTGTTTGATGTCTATGAACGCCTATTAGAAAATGTACCCGTACAATCAAGACCAATAACAAAGAAATCGATTTAGTAGGTCTCGTATTACAGTTTCAGAACGTAAGTACTGGTCCGCCATCTTTGATTGCAGCCCCCTCCCTACTCCACGACTTCGGTACTCTAAGACCGATAGTTCCGTGTTCAGGACATCGAGACGAATCCAGTGGTAACCGTCGAAGGTATTTAGAAGAGTAATTTTATTCACAGATATAATTTATTCAGCTAATATTGGCGTGAACCGGACTAGCAGGGACCTAACGCGAAATATTTTGTATATTACCATTATGTTCATTATCTATTTTTGCTCATAAGAGTAAATAACATTGACCTCATCCTATTGACAAGGTTAAATGTCATATCATGTCGTAAAATGAACGTTTATGCGCGTATGTAAATTTAGTAACATGAGGTTGCGGTGCGACGATGTGGCGCCATGGAGGATTTTCTACTGGAGATGATAGGCAGTTTATCATCTAACCATATATGAAAAAGATAATTAAGCTCCCTTAGTAGCAGTTGAAAAATAACATTATTGACCGAGCGAGCGAAGCGAGCGAAGGGCTCCTTTTCGATAAGATAGGAGGCCAATTTTGCTTTCGTCTGTCTTTATCTCTGTGTGTCTGTCAGTTCCGGTCTAGAGTCCGGGCCACAGTTATCATTAATTTTTTTGTATGTTTTTTTTTTTGTATCAATTTAAAGGGCTTCATGAGCCGGTTCTAAAAATAAATTACACCATTATTACCTTTCGGCCGCCTGTTTTCTAAAAATCCAAGAAATATTTTCAAAACATACCAAGTTTGGACTTCTCGAAGTGGGAGACGGATTAGTAAAGAGGATCTATACAGACCATGAGATTGAGTGAAATAGACTACAACTATTTTCGTGAAAAGTCAATAGATTGTATTCTAAATCGCATAATGTAGTTTAAAGTCACTAATTTACTACTTGATTTTGATTGAATTTAAAATACTCACCTATAAATTGGTTCACAGTCCCCCCTGTTAGCAAGGTCTTCTGCCCACAGGGCCACTAGTTTTTTTATTAACAAGTGATAGACGTGATATGATGATAGAGTGACGTTTTTTTTTTTGGCACTGAAGGTTAGGTTGATACATTTTGTTACATACCTATAGAAGGGCAGTCATGATAATAAATAACCTGAAGTCTGGTTTACTTATAATAGAGAATATAATATATGGGGCCTACTACTTATGTCAACATTAACTTATCTATTACTTAAGCCCGAAAGATAGATAGCGAGTAGTATGCTTGAGCCATTTGAAAGGGTTAGTATGGAGAATTCCGAAACTATAACAGATAGATAATATAGCTAACCTAACCATGACATTGATTCTGATGAAACATAAAACTGCATCATTCGAATTAAAAAAATAATTTCCTAGCCAGGAATCGAACCCGTAGATTTTTGAAAGAAAAAAAAACCTTTAATTTTTTGACCAGCCGATAGTGTCGTTTTTTAAAGATCCAATTCTGGGAAGTAATGCCATATGGCGAAACAATGCGACTGGTTATAATCTACATGTATGCATAGAAAAATGTAGCATTGTATGGAAATTTTAAATAAAAAATAAACCTTTTATTGTTTTGCCTTCTGTATGACATTACTTTAAAGAAATTGATCCTTCCCAGCAACACTGGTTTTTAGGGTTCCGTACCCCAAGGGTGCCGAACGGGACCCTATTACTAAGGCTGTTCGACTGTCTGTCTGTCCGTCTCTCACCAGGCTGTATCTCATGAACCGTGATAGTTTGACAATTGAAATTTTCACAGATGATGTATTTTTACAAAAATACAAAAAAACGGAATGAAATAAATATTTAAGGGGGATCCCATACAACAAACGTGATTTTGCTCGTTTTTGCTCGATATTGATCTGGCAACAGGTAGACGCTTGAAATATTCACAGAATATCTAGTTATATATTCACTTTAAAAATAAATAAATAATGAAATAAAATAAAAACAAATATTTAAGAAGGGCTCCCATACAACAGATATGATTTTTTTGCCGTTTTTAGGGTTCCGTACAGAAAAGGGTAAAAACGGGACCCTATTACTAAGACTTCGTTATCTGTCTGTCTGTCCGTCTGTCACCAGGTTGTACCTCATGAACCGTGATAGTTAGCAGGCAGTTAGGTAACAAAATTTCCCAAACTTAGCGATAGCTGTAATGTTAACCTAAGAAATAATCACAGACTACTTGCGCCCCGGTTTAGACTCGCGAAGGTTAGCAATTCTTTCAAGGGTCAATGCATTCTCTACTACAACAAGATACCTCTGGAGATCTTGAAATTGCCATTTGAGCAATTTAAAATCCATGTTAAAGCGACTTTGTCGAAAAAGGGATATTACAATGTTCAAGATTACTTAAATGATGGGTCTGTATGGGGTTAATCTGGCTCAACACAGACCTTGCTGTTAATAATTTTGTAATGATTTATTCCTGCTTATTAATTATGATAATGACTAAATATTATATTTTGTATTAGTTAATCTGTGGGAGTTTCTACGCCCTTCTTCTCCCACAGTGGTCCAATGTAGAGAAGTGGCAAAAAATGACGATTGCTAAGTATATGTAAATATCTACAGTAATAAAGACATTTGGAATTTGGAATTTGGAATTTAGACAGTTAAAATTTTCACAGATGATGTATTTCTGTTGCTGCTATAACAACAAATACTAAAAACAGAATAAAATAAATATTTAAGGGGGCTCCCATTCAATAATTCTTTCAATACCACATACAAACTTATGAATGCACCTGGTTACGTACACAGAGTGTGAAAGTAGCCGAATGACACCAATAATTTAGAAAACAACATTTTGTTATGTATAATCCAATTCTATGTATTCTTTCGTAACCACGAAGCACCGTCTGTGGCATAGGTAAGTTACTTCTATACGTTTTATTTTAAGTTCACTTTAAAAACTTTGTTTAAGTATGACAAATTAAACTTAGACAAAGTTTTTAAAGTGAACTTAAAATTGACCCTAGGGCTTGACACTCGTAGTTATTATAATGCAGCGCGACCACGGAATGTTACATGTATGCAAGCTTGTGAAGTTTCAAGCAATTTTCCGTACCCATTTTGAACCAAGCTGTGTGTTAACAAAACTCTTTTCCTTAAGTGTTGTTAATTGTTGATTAAATATTTGCCTTTAGTATTTCACTTAATTCAGGCCGTTAATGATAACGAAGACTTGCCTTACTTTTCTCAAATATTGACAGACAAGATTATATCTTGGCGAAGGAATTATTTATTGAAAATTAACGATTTTCCAAAAAGGGCACTATCTATCTACGACTATCAAGACAAAACGTATATAAACGTAGGCATTTAAATAAAATTTATTTCTTTTTAGTTTCTATTTTTGATTCTCAAGCATCGTTCCGAAACAAACTAATTTAAATTCCCTAACATCCCTCACTTCTCGTTAGTAAATTACTATTGATTTATTGCGGTGAAGTTATTAACGAATCCCTAATAGAATGCAGTTCTATTCTACCTTTGACCGATAGAGCCTGCATTGATTTGAGTTGGTTGCTATACGTAGAATTATTGGTCGTGACATTATTTTTCTCCGGTCAAAATATGGCTAAATCGGGAAAGGAATATTAGCACCAAGATATGAACAGTGATTGTTTCGAGGAATGGCTCCGGGGCATATTTCCTAAGCTGAAACCCAATTATACAAATATATACAAATATATACATAATGCTCCGTACCATTCCAGAAAAAAATGTTCCTTCCCCAACATGAGCTGGGTTAAGGGAAATGAAAACTCAACCAAAAGCGACTTTAGCGACATTGCAAAATCACACAAGGATTTATGCAATAAATACATGGTTGACGGAATGGCGCGCCAAAAGGTATTACTGTCTTGCGACTGCCCCCGTACCGTTCAAGATGGAGGAAGTAAAATAATTATTTTTTGGAGGATTACATGTCATACATAACACTAGCAATATGGAGGGAATGTGTTAACCACGTAATAAAAACAAAAAAAAAATGTTGCAATTAGATCACTTAGTTGATTCAGTATCCGATCGATTTGTCATTAAGGTGTCTGCTGATAATGGTGATGATGATAATGATATAACTGATTATGATTTAGAATAAATAATACAGGTAATTATACCTAACTCCTGTTTTTTACCCAAATTACTTCCTATCCTTAAAAATGCCTGGGTATAAGCCCTTAGAATGGTAATACGCTTGACAGTTCCTCACAATCGAGAGATCCTGGATAGAACATGGCTCGAATTACTGAATACTTATCGTTCATGACACTGTCAGAAATCTTGACGTTTCGCGCAGCACAAAAAATATGTTAAAAATACCGATTCCGCACGCAACAAACACAAAAAATATAAAATAATTCAAAATTCCTAAGGTTGGACGCCTTAGGAATTTTGGAAACTGTCACTTCATACATTTTGGTATTGACAATCTGTTGTACCAAAATGTATGAAGTGACAGTTTGACAGAAGTGACAGACAGTACCTGCGCGTTTATCGTATAGTTTCTATCCTAGTACGGAATATACAAGGTGTCATTTAATTAGCTGACCATATTTAGGGGAATAATTTCACCCATTATTATGAACAACTTTCTCCAAGAAACATATTTTTTTGGTTTTCCCATAGTAACTTGTAGTCAGCTGATGTTGAGAGAGAGAAAGTTGTTCATACTGTTGGGTACTATTATTTCCCAAAATATGGTCGGCTGTATCGTACAGTACAGTATACGTATGTACCTGTATAGTAAAATCTCCACCGACCTGACGGCACGGATTTTACAATCTTAGAACGAAATTAAAATGTCGATATCGCAGTTGGTTAGTTAAATCAGACACTTAACTAACTCTCTAGACCGTTAATTAAATACCGACGTTTAACAAAGTATCATAGCAAGCCATAATAGTCGAGTCAATACTGATTTATCGAATAATTTCGTCTAACCCTGGTTACCCTTTATCTGTCATTTACTTGTCAAAGTTGTCTCAGGGATATTGGTCCCATCAAGTTTAATATTGGGCCGCAGGTATGAAGAAAAGATTACCTACCCTCTTACTTCTAAAATTTGACGTGGGACCAAAAATATATATCGAATCTCAAAGAAGTGATAAGCTCCTAATATCGAGACTATTTTAAAATTAAAATTTAAACATATATATGTTTAACGGAACGTGTTTAAATTTTAATTTAAACACGTAAATACATGGTTGACGATGTATTTATTGCATAAATCCTTGTTTGGTTTTGCAATGTCGCTAAAGTCGCTTTTGGTTGAGTTTTCATTTCCCTTAACCCAGCTCATGTTGGGGAAGGAACATTTTTTTCTGGAATGGTACGGAGCATTATGTATATATTTGTATATATTTGTATAATTGGGTTTCAGCTTAGGAAATATGCCCCGGAGCCATTCCTCGAAACAATCACTGTTCATATCTTGGTGCTAATATTCCTTTCCCGATTTAGCCATATTTTGACCGGAGAAAAATAATGTCACGACCAATAATTCTACGTATAGCAACCAACTCAAATCAATGCAGGCTCTATCGGTCAAAGGTAGGTTTTCATTTTGTAATTTGACAATATTTTATTTAAAAAAGGAAACGCAAAAGATGCGACGACTGTGGAGTTTCTTCGGTGAGCTCTTCTCCACAGATTCCGCCATTGGGTTAGTGAACTCACCAAAAAAAATGTAATGACGGATCTAAGTGATGTAACAACATCCTATGGAAATAAATGATTTTTGATTTTGATTTGATTTGTAGAATAGAACTGCATTCTATTAGGGATTCGTTAATAACTTCACCGCAATAAATCAATAGTAATTTACTAACGAGAAGTGAGGGATGTTAGGGAATTTAAATTAGTTTGTTTCGGAACGATGCTTGAGAATCAAAAATAGAAACTAAAAAGAAATAAATTTTATTTAAATGCCTACGTTTATATACGTTTTGTCTTGATAGTCGTAGATAGATAGTGCCCTTTTTGGAAAATCGTTAATTTCCAATAAATAATTCCTTCGCCAAGATATAATCTTGTCTGTCAATATTTGAGAAAAGTAAGGCAAGTCTTCGTTATCATTAACGGCCTGAATTAAGTGAAATACTAAAGGCAAATATTTAATCAACAATTAACAACACTTAAGGAAAAGAGTTTTGTTAACACACAGCTTGGTTCAAAATGGGTACGGAAAATTGCTTGAAACTTCACAAGCTTGCATACATGTAACATTCCGTGGTCGCGCTGCATTATAATAACTACGAGTGTCAAGCCCTAGGGTCAATTTTAAGTTCACTTTAAAAACTTTGTCTAAGTTTAATTTGTCATACTTAAACAAAGTTTTTAAAGTGAACTTAAAATAAAACGTATAGAAGTAACTTACCTATGCCACAGACGGTGCTTCGTGGTTACGAAAGAATACGTGTACTTTGCGCCGAATAACTGAAAACGTGAACTCGTCATATTTATCTTTGAAGCTCTTTTTCGCGCCGAGCTTTGTAGGAGAAGTGGGACTCTCGTTTCCTTTTTGCTTTTAGATTGAAGCCTTCGATATACCAAGAATTTCCGCCGTAACCACAATTCCCGCCGTTTTGAGCACACATTATTTTTTACTGACTCGTATCATGTCAGGATCAGCTAGGTTGAGCTTTTCTTGTTCCAACTTTTCCTTGTAGACATGTTTGGGAAGGACTATAGAAAGCCGGCCGTTTCAGATGTTTTTGCAGATTTTTTCTATGCTTTATTAATGGTTTTATAGATGATTTAAAAATACATGAACAGTCCAATAAGTTTTCCTTTTTTTATAAATCGTCATTTCAAGCATTTGAGATTGTCGATATATGGGATTATCAGACTGGGTAAACGACGAATATGATTTTTTTTAACATAAGATGTCGTGCAAAGTTCATTGACCTTGTGGCCATTGAACTTGACCTTGAACTTGACCTTGATCTAGACCTTTTGTGTATATTTCGTAGAAAATTCTCAGTTTTGCCATGTTTTACTCTCGATGTCGTTTCTAGTTCATTGAACTCGAGGTCATTGAACTTTCCTTGACCTGTTGTACATATTTTGTAGAAAATTTAAAGTTTTGCAGTTTTTTGTCGCTTGATGTCATTCACAGTTCATTGACCTTGAGGTCATTAAATCAAATTTTTGAGGTTATGTTTACATAATTTTCACTACAAAGTGACGCATTTGTATTTAGAAATCGCCTTAGCTACGGCTACTAGCTACGGGGCTGCGGCGATGCCCCCGCACTGCAGTGCACCCACGCCCGCCTCCGCAGCCTCGGCTTGATGCTCGACCAGGTTTTAACAATGGAAAACCTGGGCTAACCAGTCCTTTCCCGAGTCAACAAGTTTCTTACATGCATTCGTTTTTGTTTTACCTATAAACACCAAGTACCTGAGTAATTTCCATGTTATATGCACGCCCGGCGGCTATATTGTATTGTGTGGTGCGTATTTTAATTTGGAAGTGATTAGGAATAAAACCTAATTTGATTACCCACTCACCGTAACTAGTGGATAAATAACGGTAACCAAACTATTACTCGTTTTGAGGGTACCGTAGAGAAACAAGGGACCCCTATAGTTTCGTCATGTCTGTCTGTCCGTCTGGCCGTCCGTATGTCTCAGCAACTTTATTCCGAAACTATCAAGACTACATAGTTGAAACTTGGTATGAAGATGTATTCTGTAAGCCGCTTTATGATTTTTGTACAAAGATTTAAAAAAAAAAACATTAACCCCCGTACTAAATATTTTTTTCATCCAACCGATATGTGTGTGTGTGTGTCTATGATTATGATTATGAGGTGGGACGCCCGCTGAACCAAAGGCGGGTGATCTATCGTGACTATTTCACCCAAAATGGGTGGGGTGTCTATAGATAGGTCTTTAACAATCTTTGCTATCTACAGCAAGTATAATGTAACTTGGAAGAGCGCTGAATCTGAAATACAGGTTAACCACCTAGCTCAGGTTCAGATGTTTCTGTTTTGTCTGACTCAAAATGTTTTGTAATAATTATGTCTGTAACTATATTGTGAATCATTAATGATGCAATATTTTCTTTTTATTATTTTTATTATTATTATTATTATTACATTTTTAAAACCTATCTATAGACACGTTAAGGTTCCTGACACCATTTTTCCTCAAAGTAAATCTTAAAGAGACAGACCTTCAAAAATGGAAAAAATTGTGTCCCTTCCCCCCTCTAACTTTAAAAATAAGGGAGTGAAAGTTCTTAAAATATATCTCGATAAATATTTTCAACGAAAATTGGTTTGAACATAATAAAATAAGCAGTTTTTAAAATATAAAACTTTTATTAAAATCCGCAAATATAACTTTGTCATTCATTTAAACACTATGAAAAACAAAATGCTTGTATGAATGATAGTGATATGTTGTATATCTCAATAAATATTTTCAACGAAAATTGGTTAGAACATAATAAAATAAGCAGTTTTTTTAAATATAAAACTTTTATTAAAATCCGCAAATATAACTTTGTCATTCATTTAAAAACAAAATGCTTGTATGAATGATAGTGATATTTTGGCTAGGTGTAGATATCAGGTGTATGTGAAATGAGTACCTTCCTAATTTATTTATTTTTGGCTTATATTCTAAATTTATTACGGAACCCTGAATGTGCGAAGTCCGACACGCACTTGGCCGGTTTTTTATATTGATATGAACAGTACTACCCTGACTGTGGCAACATTTTTGCAAAATGGATTGTCAAAGTTGTCTCAGGATATTGACGTAGACTCTACTTAGCTTCATATAAATCTCTCCATTAAGCGTTTGACGAGACATTTGCTCGTCCCAACTAATTTGGTTTCGGGCCTCACTTATCTTAAATATAAGCGATATTTTCCTTCAGGAAATTCAGCAGTCAATCAGATTTGTATTTCATTATATTTCAATGTCATGACATTGTACGAGTCCTTAAAAAAATGCAATTCCTCACTGAACTATTTTTCAATAACGAAGTACCTGTAGCACACCCCATAGCCAACCGTCGGGTAAGCAGCAAAAGTTTCCACGGAGATATAAATAGGTTAGCACTACCATTATTTAGACTTAGTAAAGTAGGCACATCATACATGGGGCACTATATTCGCTTCTACAATAAAATACCACAGGAATCATTGATCCTTCCTAAAAAGAGGTTAAATAACTACGGACCTGCTTGGATGACAAAACTGCACGGTCCATACCATCTCAGCGCACCGAAATTCGACGAGAGGCGATGGATCAAGTCTATCACTCGCCGGCGAATTTCCTTAGACCGAAACCAGTACCTGTTGTGAAGTCACTGTTTTAAAAAGAAGGTATGGGGGAGTTTCTTGATTTTTCTTCTTTACCTCGAGGCCTACCTTCCGAAACGGTGTAGTCTTTTTTATATAAAAATATTGACTTGTTGTTATAAGTAAGTATAATTTTGACGTTGAATAGGATAATCTTTTTATTTATATGCAATAAAAAAATGAATCTGAATCTGAATCTAAATCTGAATCGGACATCAAAACAAGGGAGCCTGATTCTCGAAAGACAGACAATTTCACAACTTCACACGCAATCAACATACACAAGGCCTTGTTAATTATGTTTCTCAACGAAAGACAGGTGTTGTGTTTATCTTTATATCTAGTGTATATCCAGCAATTTCGATAGGAATCCCTATCAGACTGATAAATTAACCAAAATTATTTTTAATGAGCTGTCTTTTCAATTGTTTTTCCGTTTGTCGCATTCTCTGTTTATGCTGTTTCTGATTGCCCATGATACAGACTTGCCTAGTGTGGGAACCAGCAGTTTTTCCACTTTTATGTTACTCTGTTTATGAACCTGTAACTGAGTGAATATTATTTGCTAAAGTAACTCATTATTGAATATAATTATTTTTATTTTGATGGTCGCGTTGTCAATTTGAAAGGTATTCTGATAGAAATTGCCATGTCAGAATAACATAATAAGCATACAGTTTGCTGAAATAGTTTTAATATCAATTCAATTCTTAAAATAATTTGATTTCAGAACCGGCAATGATAATAAAAAGCCTTGTCAAAAATTCCAAATTTTCCTTGCACCAAGTAGATGGATTTACTTGGAAGCTTCATTTCTGTATAAGTTGGTGAATGTCCATATAGTTTCAGCATATTGTTACGCCGGTAGGTTAGGTCAAAAACTTTGAACGTCAATTTCAGTGCTTTAGAGGCGTTTTCAGCAGGCTGAAAAGTCATTTCAGGCCGTTTCAGAAGTTGCTCTATCACATATCTAAAGATCGAAATTTCACCCAAGTTGCTGTCGTTTTCAGGCGCCTGAAACATGTTTTCAGTCCGTTTCAGGGCACCCTCTATCAGATGACGCCATAACCTGAAAACCCGTTTCAGGCGTTTTCAGGACCCCTTATGGGCCTCTGAAGCACAAATCGTTATATGGCGAAATATCCGGTAGGAGTGACAGAGATAGCACTACTGGAAAGAGATAGCTATACTCGGAACATTCGAGAAGTGTGTGACAGAGATAGCACTACTAGAAAGAGATAGCTATACTCGGAACATTCGAGAAGTGTGTGACAGAGATAGCACTACTAGAAAGAGATAGCTATACTCGGAACATTCGAGAAGGGAGTGACAGAGAGAGTGCACCATTAGAGAGAGACATATCTGGTCTCGAATGTTCTCGGCCCGCACGCTGGTCCTTACTAGAATATTCGCGATATGTGTGGACAAGAGTCCAGAGCGGCTCCGCGGGATATAAAAGGCGCCGACGGCCGGCGCGAGTTAGTTACATTTTAACTGCGATCGAGTGCTAGTACAAGGATAATCGGAGAGAAAGACTCTTCGTGTGAATAGTGAGTGCATAATTAGTGAAATAGCGTGTGTGTTTTAATTAGTGGATTTTAAGTACAGTTCGTGTGAATTGTAAGTGCGTAATTTGGGTAATAAAGTGAGAGTTTCATTTAGTGGATTAATTCGTGTTTATCTATCAAATACGAACCCCACGCTCGTAACATTTGGTGTCAGAAGTGGGATAGAAAATGCCGTTAATGCCACGAGAAACCGAGCCAAAAGGAGTGACGACGCGAAGCCAAACGTCTGGGTCTGGAGACTCGACGCCTGGTACGTCGGAATCACCTGCTCCAGCTGCACGAGGAGTAGACCTCAACGCTATCTTCGTCCTCCTAAGGGAACAAAAGGCTCACCAAGAGGTACAGGCACGAATGCTTCGTGAGGTACATGAGTCCACGACCGAATGTAAGAGAGAGTTGTTCGAGGTCCAGGAAAAACTGGCCGATATGGATGAAAAACTGGAGAGTCGAGTCCATGATGTCGATAAAAAAATTGAGACCTGTGAGAGCAGTCTCCAAAAACTTGAGATCAAAGTGGCTAATGGTCCAAGTACCTATGTATCCGACGCATCGGTGTCCGGAGGCGGCAGGTTCAAAGTGCCCCCCTTTGACGGTAGCTCATCGTGGACTGCCTATAAGCTGCAGTTCGAGTCTGTTTCCCAGGCTAATGGTTGGAGTAAGGAGAAAGCCAGGACAGCACTGACGTTGGCGCTGCGCGACGAGGCTCTTACTATACTAGAGGCTCTGGGAAACGACCGGACGTACGACCGCCTTCTAGAAGCCTTCGAGGCACGATACGGTGACAGTCACCTGGAGCACGTGTACCGAGCTCAGTTAAAGGACAGGACACAAGGGCGTAACGAGTCCTTACAACAGTGGGCCCTGGAAATCGAGAAGTTGATTAGGAAGGCCTATCAACGTACGTCAGCATCCTTTGTGGACAGTATGCTGGTACAGGCATTCATCGATGGGATCCGGGATCTGGAAGTGAGGGCAGCCGTGCGATTGGGACATCATGGCAGCCTAAAGGATGCAGTAGCCCACGCTCTCGAGGTGGAAGCTGTACGACAGGATTCATCCAGGCCTTTCAGGGTGCGAGAAGTGTCGACTACGAAGCCAGTAGATTCCCGCCGCGAATTTGGGCCACGTTGCTACCATTGTGGAGAACGTGGTCACCTGCAGTCAGGCTGTCCAAAAAGGACTAGGAGGGACAGAGACCCCGCTCCAATGGCGAAGAAAATAGGCTCTATGGAGTCAGAGCCCCAACAGGGAAACGAATAAAAGCCAGGACTATGGGACGAGTGCTGGCTGGCGGTCGAAATGTCCCAATTATGATCTTACAGGCAAACGACGGGAATAGTCTGGTTGTCAATGGAGAAATCTGTGGAATACCATGTCTCCTTACCATAGACACCGGAGCTTCTCGGACTGTGATCAGCTCTCGGCTACTGAGACACCTGACCAGAGATCATCTAGTCCGACCTAGGCATCTCCAGCTGCAAACTGCTACCGGCCAGTACATTTCCGTCCAAGGAGAACGAGAGTTAGCTGTGAAAATAGGTGAAAAAGAATACTGGCATAAAGTGATCGTTGCTAACATCGTCGACGACTGCATTATTGGATTGGATTTTATTTATTTTTATTTATTTATGCCTGTTTATACCGGATACCAGAAGTAAGCAATTTTACAGACTTCTTGAACTCACTAGAACAACTACTTGAGTACTCTTTTAAGAAGGAGTGTGTCATCGCAGGAGATTTTTACATAAACCTGCTTAAAGGTGATGAAAAAACAAATGATTTTCTCACATTGTTACGATGTTATAATTTTACGCATATTATAAATGAAGCTACATTTCAAAGAAACAGCTGCGAATCATGTATTGACAATTTTCTAACAAACTCAAACTTAGATCTCTTACATGACGTGATGGTAGATAACAATAAGATTGGGGATGGTCATTTTGCTATCTCTTGTTCAATAAATTTAGAAATTAAAAAGAGAAATATTACAGAGGGTGATAGAGATTACATTTGGGCAGAGAAAAGAACTTATTGTAAAATTAACAAATTAAAATTTAGAACACACTTATTGAATCATCAATTATTCGATATAGGTACAAATACATTCTTAAAAACTATTAAAGAAATACACAACAAATGTTTTAAGAAAATACACAAAAAAATATATCTCAGAAATAAGAAGAAAGTGAATTGGATTACTAAAGGAATAAAAGTTTCTAGTGTTATGAAACGGTTTTTGAAAACAGCAGACCTCCAAACATGTCATAAGTCTGTTGTATCTTACATAGTAACATACATGAATACTTATAGGCGAGTTTTAAGAACAGCGAAAAGGAATAATGTTAACAATGAACTGAGGAAAACTAACTACTCTACAAAATCTATATGGAATATTGTAAATCGCCATAGAAATAAATCAAAACATGTTAATAATAATAAAGAGCTGCTTCTAAAAGACGATGACCATATAATAGAAAAACCTGATGATATTGCGGATATTTTCTCAAAGGAATTTGATAAATCAAATAACAATAATACAGTGAATGCTAGCAAGGCGTTGAATTACTTATATGAGAATACAGATAGATTTAATGAAAATTTAGTCGTAAATACTGTGACTGCCTATGATATTACTAAAATTGTTAACAATATGCAGGCCAAAAAGTCATGTGGAGTAGATGAATTGCCAATAACGGTTATAAAGGATAATATTGATATCTTGGCATATCCTCTTGCAGCTTTTTACAATGAGAGCATTGAAACTGGTACGTTTCCTGACCAGCTAAAGATTGCTAGGATTTTACCAATATTTAAAAAGGGTTCGAAAACCGATTCTGCTAATTACAGGCCAATATCTTTATTACCAATTTTGTCAAAGATTTTTGAAAAATTAATTAAGAATGCTCTAGTTGTACACCTTATTAAGAACAAAGTTCTTAGCACAAGGCAATTTGGTTATAGAACAGGCGTTAGTACAGCAGATGCAATAGAGGCACTACTTAATGATGTGCTTACAAACCTGGAAAGAAAACACAAAGTTACAGCATTATTTTTAGATCTAAGTGCAGCATTTGATACAGTTGATCATGAACTTCTCATTAAAAAATTAGAACACTATGGCGTAAGAGGACAGCCATCAAAACTAATTCGAAGCTATTTGCAAAATAGATACCAGTTTGTTGAAGTCAGATCAATAAGTAAAATGAAAGAACAAGTAGTTTCTTCTAACTTAGTTAAAATAAGAAGAGGTGTACCGCAAGAATCAATATTGGGACCCATCTTCTATGTGGTTTTTATAAATGACTTGGTAAATGCTATCATCAATAACTCAATAGACACTAACTTGGTCCTATTTGCTGATGATACTAATGCAAGAACTTCGGCAACCAACATAGTCGATCTTAATAGAAGACTAAATATTGTGCTGGCTTGTTTCAAAGATTGGTTCTTGCACAATAATCTAGAATTGAATGGCACAAAAAGCAAAATAATACTTTTTAAAACAACCACAAGAAACACTGAGACCTTGGACATAGTTTATAATAATGAGAAAGTCAATGTCGTTAAGTCACTAAAGTTTTTAGGGGTTCATATTGATGAAAATCTTAACTGGAAGGAGGAGGTAGAAGTGATTGTAAAATCCATTAGTTCCGCTTGTTTTGCTATGAAGACCTTAAGGGATGAGGTCTCTCAAGACCACCTCAGAGCAGTGTATTTTGCATTAGTAGAATCTAAGTTAAGATACAGTATTAAATTTTGGGGTAACAGCTACCAACGCAATATTCTTAGTGCCTTTAGGATGCAAAAGAGAGCAATCAGAGTATTAGCTAGAGTTCCTCAGTGGATCTCATATAAAGAATACTTCTTGAAGTTTCGTGTATTAACTGTCCCTAGTCTCTATATACTTATATTACTGACTACCCTGAGTAAACACCTGAGTGACCTAGAAGGTCCGGTAGAGAAACATTTAAGAAACATTTCCAGGAGGCAGGACATTAAACTTCAGAAAATTCAACCTCGCCTAAACATTGCCAAGCAAAATGTTCTTTATCAATCCATAAAATTGTATAATTCATTACCGAAAAATTTGAAAATAATTGATAAAACGAAGATGTTTGAAGGAAAAATTAAAAAATATTTGATGGAAAAATCTTTTTATGACATTAATAACTTTTATGCTGAACCTAATTGTTAGAAAATTTGAACTATTTGTATTGTATAATTTATCAACCACAAGATATGACAACATGTGACATTAATTTAAATTATTGATTTATTCTGAAAATTAAATTAAGTAATAGTATTAGATATTAAGTGATTTCAGACACAATGTATATTGTTAAACATGTGACATTAATTTAAATTATTGATTTATTCTGAAAATTAAATTAAGTAATAGTATTAGATATTAAGTGATTTCAGACACAATGTATATTGTTAATGAATTAATAAATAAATAAAATAAATAAATATCCGACAGCGCCCTCGGAGAGTTCCAGTAGCTCGGGAGAAGGAGGTTGAGGGCATGATCGAGGAAATGCAAAGAAGCGGCGTTATTGAACCTTCAACAAGCCCGTGGTGTTCTCCCGTAGTTTTGGTTAAGAAGAAGGACGGCACCATGAGATTCTGTATTGACTACCGTCGACTTAATGATGTAACCAAGAAGGACAGTTATCCACTTCCACGAATCGACGACACTTTAGACACATTGAACGGAATGAAATGGTTTTCAACGTTGGATCTGAAAAGTGGCTATTGGCAAGTCGAAATCAAGGACAAGGATAAGGAGAAAACGGCCTTCTCTACTGGCAAGGGACTCTGGCAGTTCAATGTTATGCCATTTGGACTGTGTAATGCACCAGCCACATTTGAGAGATTAATGGAACAAATATTAGCTGGACTTCTAGGAGAAACTTGCTTGGTCTATTTGGATGACATCATTATCGTTGGTAGAGACTTCAACGACCACTTGAATAAATTGGAGCAGGTGATAGGCAAACTACAAGGGGCAAATCTGAAACTCAGTCCGAAGAAATGCTCGTTTTTCAAACGCAAAGTGAATTACTTGGGACACGTGATTTCGAAGGACGGCATCCAGACAGATCCTGAGAAGATTAGCGCCGTGATGGATTGGCCGACGCCAAAAGACAAGACTGCAGTACGTGCCTTTTTAGGGCTTTGTTCATACTACAGACGTTTTGTGAAGAATTTCTCGGATATAGCAAAGCCTTTGCATCAACTAACGGAAGAAAAGCGATCATTTGACTGGAACGAACAATGTGAGTCAAGTTTCAACGAGCTTAAAGGAAGACTTTGTGAAACGCCAATATTGGGGTATCCAGACCCGGACGAGGATTTCATTGTGGATACAGATGCTAGTAACACTGGAATTGGAGGTGTCTTGTCGCAAAAGAAAGGAGATAACGAAGTTGTGATTGCATATTTCAGTAAGTCATTGTCAAAACCAGAGAGGAATTACTGTGTAACTCGGAGGGAATTGCTAGCAGTTGTCAAGACGTTACAGCATTTCAGCAAATACCTGCTGGGAATAAAGTTTCGTATCAGAACTGACCATGCTGCTTTAAAGTGGTTGCTAGAATTTAAAAACTCCGAGGGACAAGTGGCGAAATGGATTGAACAACTGCAGGAGTATGATTTCATCATCGAACACCGTAGTGGGAAATCACATGGAAATGCTGACGCCCTATCACGTAGACCTTGTGCGGACGACTGTAAACATTGCTCAAGACAAGAAGGCAAGGAATGTGTTCGAATGATAAGAACTGATACGGTTAGCGACGAGTGGAGTGATGAAATCATGCAGCAAGCGCAACAAGAGGACCCTGACGTGAGACCCATTTTTGATTAGATTAATGCTGGCGCACCTAAACCAAGATGGTGTGATGTAGTTGCTATGAGTGCGGTAACAAAAAGCTACTGGGCACAATGGGATAGCTTGGTTATGCATAATGGCGTTCTATGTAGAAAATGGGAATCAACAAATGGGAAGGATGCTCACCTGCAAGTCGTTGTCCCAAAGAAAAGGGTGAAAGATGTTTTGAGAAGCTTTCACGATGGAACATTCGGTGGACACCTTGGAGTAAAAAGGACTCTAATGAAAATCCGGCAACGCTTTTATTGGATTCACTGCCGAGAAGATGTTGAAAATTGGTGTAAACGATGCACTAACTGTGCATCAGTCAAGGGACCGCATACCCGTAGCCGAGGAACACTCAAGTTGTACAACGTGGGAGCCCCTTGGGAAAGGGTTGGGTTAGATGTCGCAGGACCATTACCAGCATCGGACTCCGGAAACAAGTACATTCTTGTCGTGATGGATTACTTCACGAAGTGGCCTGAAGTTTTGCCATTCCTAATCAAGAAGCGGTAACCATAGCTGAAAAGTTAGTGAACGAAGTATTCTGCCGGTTTGGGGTACCACTCGAAATCCACAGTGATCAAGGAAGAAACTTCGAGTCTGCGGTCTTTCAGGAGACTTGTCGCATAATGGGAATTCATAAGACGAGGACTACGGCGTATCATCCACAGTCAGATGGAATAGTTGAGAGATTTAACCGGACACTGGAGAGACATCTAGCCAAGGTCGTTGAGAGCCATCAAAAAGATTGGGATCGGCACGAAAGTACGGCGGTTACTCCATCGTATGCGAATTTTGGAAGAGATCTCCGTCTGCCTGCAGATCTCCTGACTGGACGTCCGCCCGATACACCAAGGACCTTCACGGAATATGCAAGTGATTTGCTGGATCGGATTGATGATGTTCACAGCCTGGTACGTGAACACGGGCTTCATGCTAGCATAAAGATGAAAACCCGATATGACCGAAGTCTTATCAAGTGGGTTTTGAGGAAGGCTCGTTGGTGTGGCTACATAACCCTATGCGACGAGTAGGAAAGTCCCCGAAACTATCTCCGAATTGGGAAGGGCCTTACAAGGTAGTCACCAAAACAAACGACGTCACGTATCGAATCCAGCGGAATCCTCGTAGTCCGAGCAAGATTGTTCATGTTGACCGGCTGGCCAGATACCACGGAAATAATGATGCTCGGGACGAGCATGTCTTAGGAGGGGGTAGTGTTACGCCGGAAGGTTAGGTCAAAAACTTTGAACGTCAATTTCAGTGCTTTAGAGGCGTTTTCAGCAGGCTGAAAAGTCATTTCAGGCCGTTTCAGAAGTTGCTGTATCACATATCTAAAGATCGAAATTTCACCCCAGTTGCCGTCGTTTTCAGGCGCCTGAAACATGTTTTCAGTCCGTTTCAGGGCACCCTCTATCAGATGACGCCATAACCTGAAAACCCGTTTTCAGGCGTTTTCAGGACCCCTTATGGGCCTCTGAAGCACAAATCGTTAAATGGCGAAATATCCGGTAGGAGTGACAGAGATAGCACTACTAGAAAGAGGTAGCTATACTCGGAACATTCGAGAAGGGAGTGACAGAGAGAGTGCACCATTAGAGAGAGACATATATGGTCTCGAATGTTCTCGGCCCGCACGCTGGTCCTTACTAGAATATTCGCGATATGTGTGGACAATGAGTCCAGAGCGGCTCCGCGGGATATAAAAGGCGCCGACGGCCGGCGCGAGTTAGTTACATTTTAACTGCGATCGAGTGCTAGTACAAGGATAATCGGAGAGAAAGACTTTTCGTGTGAATAGTGAGTGCATAATTAGTGAAATAGCGTGTGTGTTTTAATTAGTGGATTTTAAGTACAGTTCGTGTGAATTGTAAGTGCGTAATTTGGGTAATAAAGTGAGTGTTTTATTTAGTGGATTAATTCGTGTTTTTCTATCAAATACGAACCCCACGCTTAACAATATTTACTCGAGAAAGTTAACCTGTTTGTTAACCGCTTCTCCTCACGTACTAAGAAAACATTTCATGGTACCCTAAGTAGCCCAAATTATGCAAAAACACATTCTTTCGACGCTCTTTCGATACTTATAATAAAATGCTAATGGATATAGTTATCTTCGCTAACTCACTTCCAAGCTATAAAAAAGATTGATAAAATAAATAATTTTTAAGTAACTTTAATATACCTAACATGCATTAATATTTTCACAATAACTGGGGCCCAAATCTGTACTGGAGTTTGCATCGCGATCGCATCGCGACCGCTCCGAAGGGCGCAAAACGCCGCATTTGACAGTCAGTCTTCAAACAAAATAGGGGCCGCCGACAAGCCAAACACGGCATTCCGCGCCCCTCGGAGCGATCGCGATGCAATCCCCCATGGGCGTACCCAGGTAGGGGCAGGGGGGGGCTGCTGCCCCCCCCTAGAAGATAAAATAAACGTCAATTTTCCTGGCAAGTGGGAATTAAAATCGTGTATGTTCTCGAAACAGGTATGGGCTGCCCCTCCCCCCCCCTAGCTGAAATCCTGGGTACGCCCTTGCAATCCCCAGTAATTGATGGTACTCCAGGTCTTAGCGTAATTTAGTATTCATAGGGCCTTACCACAAAAAAATAAACTACTGTTCAACACTTTTTTTAAAACAAAAGTGTATGGGATTTGACGTTTGTGAGGTTAAACACTTGTTAATATTTTTTGTGGTAACATTATGTCTAAGTTAAAATAAAAAAAAAATAAAATAAAATAAGTGCAGTGGCCAGCATTTTTTATCCTAATGTCACTTAGAGGCCGAAACTGGACTGGAACCATGACAGTGACAGACAGCAATTGACAATGGGTCACACGATAATGGCCGCCGAATTGTGTTTCTGAATTCTGACAAGTGCAGAAATACAATTTGTTATTACTTGTGTTTCACAAAACCCTCTGCAAACCTTGTTAGAAGAATACTCAATTTATTGGGTTTACATGTCATTCTACAAGTTTAAAAGAATAACGTTTACAATATCGAATTTTCACAGTAATCTTACAGACATTGATCATTGGAAAGATTCTACATTAGTGGCTGGTGATTTATTGTTTTTGGCGAATTTTCCTCGATTTTCACAGTTAATCGATATGAACTGCAAAACTCAATAATTATTGGATTATCTTAATTAATTCTAATAAAACACTTAATAAGCATTGTAATTAATCTTTATTTGTGCATCTGCTACTACACACTTAGTTTTTAGAGAACGACAAATCATACAGGCTCATACATTGCTTCTGGCAAATCGTGCCCAAAGTGCCACTTATTCGTAAAAGTGATTTTTACTTTAGACGGAATTACAGATGGACAGTGGAGGCAATAGGGTTTCCTTTTGGCACCCTTCGGGTACGGAAGCCTGAGAATTATACAAATAAACCGCCCCAAGAATCGCCCGGCCCAAAGGCAGTAGGTAGGACATTATGTACATACATTTGAGTGGATTTACGTGAAAACCCACGTTTCGTCTACATTGTGCGAAATACTCAATAAGTGAAAGTAATGGTAATGGCATTTAGAAACGGTACTCTTGTGTTAACGTGATTACATAGGTTTGAATGTGCATTGTAATAACACTGATTGTCATATTTTGTGTATCCTATAGAGCTACTTGGATATTGCATACCTATTTATATTCTCTCTGGAGATTTTGAAATTGCCATTTGAGCAACTTAAAAACCATGCTAAAGCGACTTTGTCGATAAAGGGACATTACAATGTTCAAGATTACTTAAATGACGGGACTGTATGGGGTTAATCTGGCTCAACACAGATCTTGCTGTTAATGATTTTGTAATTATTTATTCCTGCTTATTAATTATGATAATGATATTATAATAGTTGTATTAGTTAAACACAAGCAATTTTTAAAAGAGATCTAAAAATCAATCAGTGGGAGAGATTATCTACGCTCTTCTTCTCCCACAGTGGTCCAATGTAGAGAAGTGGCAAAAAAATACGATTGCTAAGTATATGTGAATATGTACAGTAATAAAGAATTGGATTTGGAATTTTTTAACCCAGATGTTACTACCGATCGTTAAAACGATCATTTTTGTTTCATAGGATTTGAACCTTATCTTAAAGTGTTAATGCTCAAAATCGCGATCCAATTTTCAAAAATCCAGTAACATCTGGGTTAATACGTTTCCAATATTGCTTCTGTGAAGTGGCAACCATAGTAAATGGCTATCTATGGTAAAAAAGTTGTATGCATAGAAAATCTCCGAGGAATAACTGAGTTTATGATGGCTCTGCGCCTCAATACTCAATCCGGATTTGTCACCCTGATATCCGTCTACGCCCCTACACTCAAGTCGACAGCAGAGGCAAGATGACGTTTATTATGACTCTGTAGTGTTGCTGTCGGTGTCGGCAACAACGCCTGGCCAGACTGTCTAGGTTAAAGACCATCTCAGAGGGATGTAAAACCCACAATAACACCTGGTTTCGCAAACGAGCCGAAGAACGAGCGACAAGGCATAACCGCGAGACCACCTCTTCTGCCACAGCAGACTCTCAGCACGTGTGCAGGTAATGCGCGCGAAGGTGCCGTTCACGGATCAGTTTGTTTAGGCATGGACGGCGATGCCGTTCTCAAACAGACGCTGCTTAAACCATCTGTCAAGATGTAAGAGGCTTTATGATGAAGTGGCTACCAGCAACAATGACATCACAGTAATTATAAGCCTTCAAGAAACTATGTCGTAATAAATCCTAAAGTGTGAGTTCGAAGAGCCACCGTAAGTAAATCTTAGTAAGTAAAGCTTATGCAAGTAAGATAAACTGAGGATCTAAACTTATAATACACTGACGAGCAATGAAAAAGTTCCACCCACAATATGCCGGGCCAAATGGCCCCAATTTTTTAAAACATTTAGTTTAAAATTTGAACATAATATTTACGTGTTTAATTGGTAATATTCTGGTGCGCTGTTAAACTTACTTCAATACTGCACACGGCGTCATTAAGCTAGCCTTTCCCGTTTAGGAGTAATTTGGTGCTATGTCACTGGAACTTTTTCATTGCTCGTCAGTGTATAACACTTTTTGTGTTCGGCGCTAAAACTAAATCCTGTATTTATCGCTTTCGGATTACGAAACAATATCGACATTTTATCGGAATAAACCACTCAGGAGTGTGATGGGCAATCACAATTCTCATTCATCATACGCTAAAGGCTACGCTAAATCTTTCAGGCCGATTAGTCTCACCTCGTTCTTGCTTAAAACTCTCGAACGTTTGTGCGAGAGACACCTGAGAGATGGAGCGTTAAAACATATACCCTTACACAAGAATCAGCATGCATATAGTTTGGGTAAGTCTACTGAATCGGCTCTCCATGCAGTTGTATCCACAATTGAAGAGGCGATTCAAAACAAATGCATCTGTCTTGGAACTTTTATTGATATAGAAGGTGCCTTTGACAAGACGCAGTATAGCAGTATAAGTGCATCTCTAACAAGGCATGGGGTGTCAACAGCTGTAAACAACTGGGTCACAAACATGCTTAACAAACGTATCGTGCGTCTAGCTGGAGAGTCCCTATCGGCGGAGGTAGTGCGGGGATGCCCGCAGGGAGGAGTGCTCTCCCCGCTTCTGTGGAATCTGGTCATTAACGACCTGATTACCAAGCTTAACGCTAATGGATACTACACCGTAGGATACGCCGACGATTTGGTAATCCTCATCACAGGTAAATTTGCGAGCACAGTATGCAACCTTAAACAAACAGCTCTTCGCATCGTGGAGCGCTGGTGTTTAGAATATGACCTGGCGGTAAACCCAACAAAAACGGTAATGGTCATGTTCACTAACAATAGGGCTCTTGGTAGGTATACCCTACCTAAGCTCTTTGGAACGGAACTCCAGCTAGCAACTGAGGTGAAGTACCTGGGCATAACCTTGGACAGCAAGCTCAACTGGAGTAGCCACATCGACAACAAACTAAAGAAGGCGAGTATTGCTTTCTGGCAGTGTCGGAGAATGGTGGGGAAAAAGTGGGGACTTTCTCCCAACATCATTCTTTGGCTGTACGTAACGGTGATCCGTCCTCTTGTCTGCTACGGAGCTGTGGTGTGGTGGACCAGGACCAAACTAACCACAATGGTAAGCAAACTCCAAAGCTTCCAAAGGCTGGCCTGCATGGCTATCACAGGTAGTATGAGAACTACTCCAACAGCAGCAATGGAGGCCATGCTGTGTCTTCCGCCACTCCAGCTATATATTAAGCAGGAGGCCGCGTCATCTGCGGTGAGACTCAACACCTTAGGACTTTGGAGGAAAACAGGACCTCACACACCGCCATCCTAGGGGAAGTTTACAAAAAATTTCCCATCTCTATGGCTTGCAGTGACAGAATCCCTAAACAATTTGTTTTTGACAAAAAATACAATATACAGTTACATGAAGACCATCGGGTTGAGGGGCTCGACGTTAAAGAGCTCAGAATTTTTACCGATGGTTCAAAAACTGAAGCAGGCACTGGTTCAGGCACCTTCTCGGAGGACCTAAACATCAAGATGGCCATTCCACTGGGTGCCCATAATACTGTCTTTCAAGCTGAATGCATGGGCATCATCTCGGCCGCTAATGCCAAAGCATCGAGAAAGGTAAGAGATTCCTCCATTCGAATCCTCTCGGATAGCATGGCCGTCCTACAAGCCCTAAATAGCAACACTATTAACTCAGGGCTAATCTACGAGTGTCACAAACGACTAATGGAGGTATGTCAACACAACCGCGTAATCCTTCAATGGATAAAAGGACACAGCGGATCAAGAGGTAACGATGCAGCGGATGAGTTGGCGCGTAAAGGATCTAGCTTGACAGCGTATGGTCCCGAACCTATCATCCCTCTTCCCTTCAAGATGGTACGCTCATTTCTGAGAGAGTCGACCAGGAATGATCATGCCACTCTTTGGACAAACCATGAGGAGTGCAGGCAGGCTAAGCTGGCCTTGCCGTCCCCTAGCGCTAGGCTGGCTAAGACCTTGCTTCGACTTAGTAGGCCGCGCATGCGACTGGTAACTGCAGCACTTACTGGCCATGGTTTCGTTAACAAACATCTATATGTCCTAGGTGTTACCGACAGCCCCCTTTGCAGAGCCTGCTTGGAGGCAGAAGAAACGGCTGCTCACGTCCTCATGGAGTGCACAGGAGTAGCGGACTACAGGGCTAAACACCTCGGTCAATCGAGGGACCTTCCAGGGATAGTCGGTAACGTAAAGGGCCTACTGGCGTTCCTGGAGGAGTTGGGTTGGCTCGAATGATATCGCATTCCCACCCACACGCAAAATAGGCGCTTTCGTCGTCGAGTTGCGGAAACCAGCCCGTCTTACAATTGACAATTGACAATTACGCTAAAGGCTTAACATGCTATGTGCTGTAGTACGAGTAGATTACTGTATCGACATATGAAGCAAAGTTAATCTCGCTTTCACGAGTTTCGTGACCATGTTAATTCCTGCATAACTTAAAACATTTCAAGGGTTCCGTAGCCAATTAGTTTCTACGGGAACTCATATAGTTTTGGCGTGTCCGTCTGTATGTATATCCGTGGCTTTGGGAGACTCTGTCTGTGCTATAAATATGTAAATTAGCATACAAATACTGAAATTGAATATAAATTAAAAAGATAGTAGTATTTCAAAAATAATGAGTGACGGACTGTCTCTGATGGTGATAGAGAGTTTGTTCCAGAAGCTGATTGCTCAAAATCTGAACCCAAGTCCATAGGCAGCAGTGTTGTGTTGAGGAGCTATAAGTAGTGACCGAGTGTGAGATCTCCAAGGCCTAATAGGAGACAAAAATTCGAATCAATCTCTTAAGAAGCCAGGGTAGCGAGGATTATCTAGAATATTGAAAAGGCCATTTGAACTCCCTGCGATACTCGAGACGTGGTCAAGCTTTCGCAGACTGAAAACAACCGAATCCCGACGTATTTAAGTCGCCTGAGGGAGCGTAAGCAGCCAAAGACCCGGCCACTAACATCGCTAACATGCACTGACCGGGACAGCTGGTTAACAAGCATAACTCCTAGATGTTAAGGGATTAACTGCATGGAACCAATAACCAAAGCCTGTGACTTACTAGGATTGATAAGGAGACCATAAGACGAGGTCCATTCCCTGTTTTTCTCGAGATCGGTATTTAATATCCCTATAGATAAGGCCATATCACAGGAAGAAAATGTCTGTAAATCTGGAGATCATCGGCGTGAAATGGTATGATGAGGAAAGGATACCAGAGATGGATTTTATCAAATAGAGAATAGAGAAAAGAAGGGCAGAGAGAAAACCACCCTGGGTGACACCCGCAAAGAGGTCATACCACTCCGATGAAGTCGCCTCCGACTTAATACGCTGCGGGATGTTATCTTTGCTAAACCTATCATATCGCGTATTGTTACAGGCAAATACGGAAAACGAACGCGCTTGGCCAGTTTTTAAATACGCATAGCACCTTTTATGATTGACATACCGCATTCCTACAAAAAATATTTAATTTCCTTCCTATACTTCATTTATTTATCACAACTGGCCATTCGATGTAAATTTGGGCTCAATGCTTTGAAGTTTGTATTGTGAATCGTATCAAAGACATTTCTCGCTAACTGCACAGAGTACAGCTAGTTCAATGCTCAATTGTCCCGTAGAACACAATAGATATCGATGTTGAAATCAGCTTGAGCGTAGGAATAGGACTTACAGCTTTAGAGGGGAACAATCCTTTGTCACATAGATTTAAGACGACATGAAATAGTACATTGTTCACCGAGAGGAGAAAGTGACCGATTACCGTCGAGGGTGTCGTTTGAAACTCCCGAGATCGGGAATCGCACTTTCTCTCGAGTGATATGGCGTCTGCAATTTTCACATGTTCTTTTTTCAAATTGTTTGACACCATCCAACACACAGCTAGTGGCCAGTGTCATTTTGTGAACTTGGAGATAAAAACTCACTGTAAAAACTTTTTGGCTTTTGATATTTAGGTTACCGGCGCATAGTCTTACCCAAAATTAAAAAAAAAAAAACACGTAAGAAATGGATTTTCATACCTTTTCTCTCCCGCTCAGATGCGTTTTCTCCCCGCATATTTGTTCGATATGCAATGACATACTTTCTACCGTAAATTTGATAAAGTATCAAGGTACTTTCCGAGCAGGTGTAGTTTAGATATCATTTTCGATGATGATATTATTATATCACGAATATGATATTTTCTTGAATCAGCGCTGGTTTTGCTGTGGCAGAAAGGTAAAATATTTAAAACCTTAAATATTTACCTATCTAAAAATACTATACTAAAGTGTTTATATACAGCCCCTTCTTATATTTTTACATTGCTCGCGTAGGCCAGTGTACATCTAATGGCAGTAATTACTGCGGTGTTGTGACATGGACCAATAAGACCTTCCCTTAAGTTCTAAGTGATACCTTCTCCAGGGAAAATGGACCATTAGACAAAGGGTGGTCATTAACTTGAGTCCCTTCAATACACGCACATAGGTAAGTACCTATTTGCGTATTGAGATTGCGGTGTAGATGCTGTACTTATCTTCGAGCGTTTTTTTACCGATTTTAGTTTAAAACTAATAATACACCCACAACGAAGTAACCTGTTACCAAATAAACTACAGAAAAGCCAAGTATCCTGTCCAGCCTAGGTTTGCTGGAAGAAATCTCTTGTTAGAGATAAGCTAGCCTTTGTACATTTATATTTCATTTACAAGTCTGTAATATATCTGTAATATTTTGTTTAACCAGTGTTCTGTTACACAAATAACATCGATGTCAGAATTTTTTAGAAATAATTCTGATACAAGTTCTTTGCCAGGTAGCCCCTGGATGTTTTGATGGGTAATATTTAAGTGGATGGATACCTACCTGCGCAGATAACGTTTGGTTCTCGCACGGCCAACGGTGGCGAGGAGGCTTGCGAGGTATTTTTAGATTATTTTTTGTCAGTCTATGTCGACTCGCCTGGTACACATACGGCCCCTACCGAATCGTCGAACCCGCTTAGTTGCAAAGGCTCCATTGAGTTAGATAAGGACCTCGTCCTGAAGTACCTGAAGCAAATCAATACCAACAAGGGGGCTGGTCACGACAATATTCCGCCATTATTCATAAGAAGATGCGCAGAACATCTGGCTACTCCATTGAGCATTATTTTTCAAAGATCTTTAAGGGAGAACATTTTCCCCTGTCAATGGAAAAAAGCATTCGTCGTGCCTATTCACAAGGGTGGATCCAAAAGTAGTGCGAAACAGTATCGCCCGATAAACATACTCCCTGTTTTTAGCAAGACATTTGAGTTGATCGTCCATGACTAAATATACCCCATTGTATCACGTAGCATCCCACCCGCTCAACATGGTTTTATGCGTAAGAGCTCTACTGTTTCTAACTTGGTCGAGTTCGTAGATGCTGTGGCTGCTAACATGGATCAAGGCTATCGCCGTTCAGGTAGACGCCGTGTATACCGATTATTCCAAATGCTTTGATAGGCTTAGACACGATGTCATCATCAATAAGTTAACCGAAATCGGCATACACGGTGATTTGCTTAGGTGGATCGACTCGTACCTTCGAAATCGTAGCCAGGCGGTTAGAATCGGCTGCTACAAATCGCGTTTTGCTCCTATACCATCCGCAGTCCCCCAGGGTTCCCATGTAGGACCACTTCTATTTAATTTGTGTATGTATGATATATCTAAATGCTTCAGTTTTGCCCATTTCCTCATGTACGCAGATGATACTAAAATTTACATGCCTATTGCCACGGAACAGGACTGCATAAAACTCCAGGATGATCTCTGTAGGCTCTCGGACTACTGCAAACGTAACAGCCTGGATCTGACCGCTGTGAAATGCCAGTGCATCACCTTCTCTAGGAAACACACAAGCATCGATTTCCAATACAGACTAAATGACCACACCGCTGTAATGGTACACGAGAGTCAGTACATTTGATACTTCATTTTACGTGACAGAGGGCTAGCCCATCGCCGCGTTGTATTGGTACACACGTTGAATACAAAAATCGGTCAATTAACGTTTGGGGTTTTGAGTAGCTCAGGGTAAGGTAGCAAAAAGCAATGAGCCGACGCGTGGTTTGGTTCCAGGAACAGAGTTCAGGTCAGGTTTTTTTTTTGTCGCATTCCTGCGAGATGTGTAGGGATCAGAGCCGATTTGGCTGCGCGCTGAATAAATTATGAATAACTAAATAATGGAAGGTTATTATGGAACGATACGGAGAAAGCTATTATGTTGACTGCAAATATACAATTGCGTTTGGTTGGTATGATATGGCGAGTTTGAATATCATTCTAGTGGTCTTTGTCTAGCACGCTAGCGGTTGGGAAGGCTTAAATTAATCGCAACAAGCTTTTATTGTCAGCGATCAACAGATTTTGTGTATCGGCCATACCGAATGACTTGAGTGATAACCTACGGTTGATCATAGCGAATATGCGTACACACAATTTGTAGAACGGCGGATCTGCATGGCATGGTTGAAATTAGACCCTGTGTAGTTAGTGATAAGAAGCTTCGCTTGGGCAGAGCGTGTTCGCAAAGGACGCCATTATTTTTTTTCAGACATGTGGGGACTATAAATACGATTGCGGGGGAAGGGAGAGCATTCAACTGAGTACAATCTCAAAGGTGTTTGAGAAACTCCTGCTGGCGAAGCTACTGCCCCACATTCAGCCGCGCCCAGAACAGTTCGGCTTCAGGCCCGAGCATTCTACGACGCTTCAGCTCACCAGAGTACTGAATGACATGACGGTTTGTTTAAACAAGAAGGAATACACTGTCGCAGTACTTTAAATTAGTTCGTCCAAGTAATTTAAATTAGTTCATAAGACAATAGAGGAAATCTCTAGCATACAAGAGCCACTAAATATGTCAAAATGTAAGCCCCAGTTAAATATTGCCCATCAAAACATCCAGGGGCTACCTGGCAAAGAACTTGTATTAGAATTATTTCTAAAAAATTCTGACATTGATATTATTTGTGTTACTGAACACTGGTTGAAGGAAAATATGATGTCTTTTAACATAAATAGTTACAAAATTGTCAGTTGTTACAATAGAAAGACTGCTGATAGAGGTGGTTCTTTAATCTTAGTGAAGAATAATATTAAGGTGAAACAACGGAAAGATATTCTTGCACTTACTGTTGAAAGACAAATAGAGGTATCCTGTGTTGAGTTAGATAGCCATATGGCGGTTGTGGAAAATTCCTCTCAACAACAGGTGGCGTGACTTGTACCCAATGCAAGGGAGAATTTCACAAGCAATGTGTTTCCTTGAACGGAGCCGTCCCAAGTAACTGGGTTTGCCCATGCTGCACCAGCAAGAAAGGGCGAGTGATCACCAGCGCTAATACCCCAGTGGGAAGATCTGGTGAAAGCAGGCCAAACATACTTTACAACACTGGAACGGAAGAATTATCCTCAGGACCTCTTTTCCCTGAAGAAGGTACTTCAGCTTTAGCTCCAGAAGAAGGTGTTCCAGCTCCAGTTCCAGAAGTAGGTACTCCTGCTCCAGCCCCAAACCAAAACCAAGACAGGAACATTGTTCTTTCCGAGCTGCTGTCAGAGCTACGCCTCCTCCGGTCAGACATGGGAGCAATGCGGAAGGAAATGTCCGTATTTCGGGATGAGATACTCACACTTCGTACGGACATAGCTTCATGCAAAAGTGACCTGGCTCTGACCAACACGAGAGTTGCAAAAACTGAGGATTGTATAGCCGAGATCCAATCCCTCCTCAGTAAGAAAGACGATGTAATAAAGGGCTTACGTGCTGATAACCTTAAACTCACAAATCTCAATAAGGATCAGGAATCACGGCTCGTTACTCTGGAACGCGAAGGACAGCAGCAGCAGCAGTGGACGAGGCTGCAGAACGTCGAGTTAACCGGCGTCCCCGAACTCGAGGGTGAGTCTACTGTCAGCATAGTGCAGAAGGTCGCCAAGATCGCCGGAGTGGAGCTGAGTGCCGAAGAGGTGGAGTACGCGCACCGCGTGCAGCCGCTGCGCGGCAGCGCCGGCCGCCCGCGCACGCTCGTCGTGCGCCTGCGCCAGCGACACACCAAGGACAAGCTCATCGCCGCCGCGCGCAAGCATCGCGAGCAGCTGTACACCACGGCGATCGGAATGCAGGGCGAGGCCAAGCGCATCTACATCAATGAGCACCTGACGATTGCCAACAAAAAGCTTCTCCAGGAAACCAAGAAGAAAGCCACAGAACAGGGTTACACCTTCACATGGACAAAAAACTGTCGGATATTTGTGAGGAAAAATGTACAGTCTCCTCACATACTGATATCGTCAGTTACAGACTTAAAAAAGCTTGTAGCCTGACATCATACTCTGTCTATGTATCTCTGTCTGTGTTTTGTTCTGATGTTCTGGTAGTTATAATAATGTCCCCTACCTGTCATTGTCGTTACAATCAAACACACACACACACATCCATACTAAACAATTTACATACCATCTCACACAGATACCCTTACACATCCTGCTTAGTGGCTCACAACCAAATATCCGATCCCAAGACCAATATGGTCGTAGGGCTAAGCAGGACTATTACTATTACATACAAACACGCACGAACAATAGAGAGGAAAGTTTACCTTTGCAGTTGTAACGTACTCGGTAAAATACCTTATCAACTGGATCTTCCCTTTAACACCACCATAAGTTCAAACATGTCAGTAGAAAGTCAGCTTAAAATTCCCTAATCTGCGTATATTTTATCAAAATGTTAATGGGCTACGTACGAAGATGTTCACTTTATATAACGGTATTACGGCACTTGACCATGACCTTATTCTTATCACTGAGACAAAGTTGTGTGAGGGATTTTTAAATGCGGAAATATGTGATCCAGACCGCTATGACTTAATTCGCCGTGATCGTACCTCTGAGACCGCTGGCGGCGGCATAATGGCGCTGTGTGCGCCCGCGCTCGCCGTGCGACCCCGGCCCGAGTGGCAGCAGGACGACTATGAGAGCATTTGGCTTACAGTACCCGGTGAGTCATTAGGTAATAAGCGCAACTTACACATAGCGTTAGTATACATACCGCCCGATACTAATCTGCCCCGACGCACACAAAATTTCTTAGATAAATTGGGTGATATTACACAGGATAATTCTGATGACCTTTTTTTGCTGGTGGGTGACTTTAATTTGTCGTGTATTAACTGGGACTCAGGATCGCCTTTTTGTACCAAATATGGTACCATTGCATTTCAAAACTCGGCAACTAACTTTATAAATCTAATGAACTTTCTTGGTTTTGAACAACATAATAAACTTAAAAATTGCTGCAATAATATCCTAGACTTAGTTTACAGTAATTTCTCTATTGATGTGTCCCAGTCTTGTTCACCCGTCGTTGACGAGGACAGATTTCACGTGACTCTCCAGTTGGAATCCTCAGATATAGGTATTCGAAGCTTACCCCCTACGAAACTTTTAAAATATCAGTTTAGGAAGGGTGACTATAGTTCCATGAATAATTTCTTTCTGGAGATTGATTGGAGTGTCCTTTTGGAAGGTACAGTTGACGACGCGGTCTTGTTGCTAAATTCCCAAATAAATGATGCCATTGAAAAATTTGTACCGAAAGTCATAACTTGTAGCTCACGTCAATACCCCATTTGGTACAGCCGAGCCTTAATTAACATTATCAAGGAGAAGGACAAGTATCACTCTTTTTGGAAAAAATTTAAAAACCCTTCGGACTACGATACTTTCTCTCTCCTACGTAGTAGACAAAAACAAATGCAAGAGGAGTGCCATAGAGGCTACATAAAGTTGACTCAGGAAGGCATTAAGGAGAACCCCAAACTTTTTTGGTCCTACGTCAAATCTAGGAGAAAGGTTAGTTCCGGTTATCCTCAGAACATGACGTATGACAGTAAAGTCTTAAGTTCTAAACAGGAAATATGTAATGCTTTTAATCAGTATTTCAGTAAAATGTTCTGTCAGCCCGCTAACTCTTACCCTGACTTGGATCTTTTGGAACCACCCCATCAATTAGTAACCAACAATATTGTGGTATCATACGAGGACATCTTCATGATCCTAGGAAAGCTCGATAAAAGTAAGGGACCTGGTGATGACAAAATTCCTCCGAGTTTGATTGTGAGTTGCGCGGGTTCACTAGCTAAGCCGTTGTCAATGATATTTAATAGATCCTTCCACGAGGGAGTGTTTCCGACTTCATGGAAGTTCGCAAATATTGTACCAGTGCATAAAAAAGGATCTAAGATACCAGTCGAGCACTACAGGCCAATATCCATACTCAATGTCTTCAGTAAGGTGATGGAACAAGTGGTTCACAGGCATATATATGGAAACATTTCCTTGAACATTCCTGGTGAACAGCACGGTTTTGTGAGGTCCAGGTCCACAACAACCAATCTGGCGGTGTTTGTGGACTCGGTCCTCAATAGTATGGATGGAGGGGGACAAGTCGATGCCATTTACACAGACTTCGAAAAGGCATTTGATCGCGTCGACCATTGCATCTTACTGCAAAAATTAATGAAATTAGGTATACAGGGCGATCTCTTACGATGGACCAAATCTTACATCAATAAAAGATGTCAAGCTGTGGTCGTTGGTGGATATCGGTCGGATCTGGTCATAACAGTTCCTTCTGGTGTTCCTCAGGGATCAATTTTGGGACCCCTACTATATGTGGCATATTTGTACGACATCGGTGTTTGTTTCCATCATGCGAGTTTCATACTTTACGCTGATGATAAAAAAGTATTCTCGAAAATAAGGTCGATTCAGGACTGTATTAATTTACAAGAGGATCTAAACCGCCTGTCGTCTTATTATGTACGTAACAGGATAAACGTCAACGTTGCCAAATGTAACATAATCAGCTTTACCAGACGAATAAAACCGATTTCGTATGAATACAGCCTAAATGACTCATGCATTCTAAGAGTACACTCCATACGTGATTTAGGTGTTATCTTGGACTCCAAGCTTACTTTTGAGGAACACATAGAATATATCACAAATAAAGCTTTTAGAAATCTTGGTTTTATTCTAAGAGTCAGTAAACCATTCACTGACATTAACTGTGTTCGTGTTCTGTATTTTGCATACGTCAGGAGCATACTCGAATATTGCTGTACAATTTGGAACCCTCAGTATGCAGTGTACATAAACATGATAGAAAGGCTACAGAGAAAATTCGTAAGACATTTAAGTTTCCGTGACGTATTTCATACCCACGATTATACAGAAGAATGCCGACATCATAACATCCCCAACCTCGAATCCCGTCGTGTCATGTTGGATATGCAGCTGCTGTATAACGTTTGTCACGGTGTTGTTGATTGCCCGGATCTAGTCGATGCTCTCCTCAAACTGAATGCTCCGACAACCCGTACGCGTCACACGCCTCTTTTCAACGTACCTCTGGCTCGCACAAACTACGCTGCTAACTCCATCAGCCGCCGCTTACCACGTACTTACAACAAAATGTTTTCTGAGTTAGACATCTTCCAACAATCGCCGGGTCTATTTAAAAGGCTCATGACAAAAATGGTGGCGGAAGCAACTGCTGTCATTTAATTTAGTCATACATAACCACTAATATCTCTCTATTTCTTACACTCATATACACACACACACACACACGCACACATACACACACCCTCACAGTCTCTCTAACACACATTTTCACACTCAAAGGACAACCTCCCCTTAACCTAGTTTTTTGTTATTTTTTTTTAATTGTGCATTGCTTGCCTATGTTATTATTTTATCTTACCTTTTTGTTTGCCTACCCAATTTCTTGCTAAGACTGTATAACAAGAGTCCTTAATTGGCCTATGTCAAATATTACTTTTAAGTTCACTGTAATTGTATCGTGCTGTGGACTCAGTTCCCAAATAAACAAATAAACAAATAAACAAATTATTGTTTGTGTCTACAGGCCACCGAGGGATGAAAAAGGCCATGGCAATTTCGAAATATTTGAGAAAATTATGGAGGAAGCCCTCATTAGACTTTGTAATAACAGAAAAAAGTTAATTATTTGTGGCGATCTTAATGTAGATCTGCTTGTAGATACAACACTGAAGCGACGATTAATAACTCTGTTCAAATCATTTAATTTATGTCATGTATTTCTAGAGCCGACTAGAATTACACTTACAAGCCAAACTTGCTTAGATAACGTTTTTTGTGACTGTGCATTCACAACTAAAAGTGTAATTAACTGCTTACCCTCCGATCACAGTGGTCAAACAGTTTCATTCCCAATTAGTATTAAGGATAAGACTGGTCCAACATTTTATAGGCCTATTACATCCCATAGACTAGAGACATATACGAAAAACTTAGATATAAATTTGCCAGTACCGGATTTTAATGAACAGAACCCAAACAAAATCTACTCAGACTTCTTCAACATTATTCAGACAGAATTCAATAAAGTTTTCAAATTAAAGAAAGTCAGTGACTACAACGGTAAATCTAAATTTAATGACTGGGCAACGTTTGGAATTCGTAAAAGTAGAGTTATCTTGTATGACCTTTATGATCAAAAAACCTATAACTTTGATCGAAAATTTCATGACTATGTTAAAAAATATTCCAAAACTTTCAAGTTGGTTTGTAGAACTGCAAAAACTTTACACATTAATAGAAAAATTAAAAATTCAAATAATAGAATGAAAACAGTTTGGCAAATAATAAACCGCGAAACTGGCAAAGTTATACCAAGGGACAGTGATTTCTGCCTAAAGATAGGTGATGATGTTGTTAAATCCAACGCTGATGTTGCTCGAGCTTTTGAAACATTCTTCACCAATGTACCCGTACTCACAACGGACAGTCTAAATTCATCTCCATTTGAAGCAGAGACTTTATTAAAAAATAACACTAGCGTCAGTAATGTATATTTAAAATTTCATCATGTATATCCCCAGGACATTGTCAAAACGTTTAAATTACTTAACTTAAAAAATACGGAAGACCTGTGGGGTATATCAGTCAAAGTCATTGGTTCAGTAATTCTAGTTATAGCCCCACACTTAGCTTATATATTCAATAAATGTGTTGACGATGGGGATTTTCCAGACCTCATGAAACACAGTAAACTTATACCGCTGTTCAAATCGGGAGATAAGGGCGATCCTTCAAATTTCAGACCAATATCTGTTCTTCCAACACTAAGTAAAATATTTGAAAAGATTATACTCAATCAAATGCTCTCACACTTCAACCGTACAAAACAACTCCACGCTAAACAATATGGTTTCACTAGGGGTAAATCGACTACGGATGCAGGTATTTCCCTTGTATCTCATATTTATTCTGCATGGGAGGCCGCACAGGATGCTATCGGAGTTTTTTGCGACCTGTCGAAGGCGTTTGATTGTGTTGATCATAATACGCTATTAATTAAATTAAATCATTACGGAGTTAGAAATAAAGCGTTGGATCTACTAAGATCATACCTAAGCAATAGAATTCAAAAGGCAGAAGTAAACGGCGTAAAATCTGATGGATCGGGTGTTAAAATTGGCGTTCCACAAGGTTCCATATTAGGCCCTTTCTTATTCCTGGTATATATTAATGATCTGCCTTTCATGGTGGAGAAATTAACTGACATAGTGTTGTTTGCTGATGATACTTCAATGGTCTTCAAAATTGAAAGACATAAAGGAGATTTTGATGATGTTAATGGGGTATTGTCTTTAACCTTGAATTGGTTCACAGTTAATAATTTATTGTTAAACGCTGGTAAAACCAAGTGTATCAAATTCTCACTTCCAAATGTCAGGCAAGTTGAGACCAGTTTGGTGTTAGACAACAGCACGTTAGAATTGGTAAATGATACGAAGTTTCTTGGAATAACCATTGATAGTAAATTGCAGTGGGGACCCCACATAGATAAATTGGCTGGTAAATTAAGTTCTGCGGCTTACGCAGTTAGGAACATCAGACAAAGCACGGATGTGGCTACATCTAGGCTAGTATATTTTAGTTACTTTCATAGTGTGATGTCCTATGGTATCTTGTTGTGGGGGAAAGCAGCGGATATTCAAACTATTTTTATTTTACAGAAAAGAGCTATTCGAGCAATTTATAATTTAAAACGAACAGACTCCTTAAGAGAGCTTTTTAAAGAAATTGACATACTAACAGTAGCTAGTCAATTTATTTTCGAAAATATAATGTATGTACGCAAGAACCTTTTCCAAACTTAGCGACAGCTGTAATGTTAACCTAAGAAATAATCACAGACTATGTGCGCCCCGTTTTAGACTCGCGAAGGTTAGCAATTCTTTCAAGGGTCAGTGCATTCTCTACTACAATAAGATACCTCTGGAGATTTTGAAATTGCCATTTGAGCAATTTAAAAAGCATGTTAAAGCGACTTTGTCGAAAAAGGGATATTACAATGTTCAAGATTACTTAAATGACAGGACTGTATGGGGTTAATCTGGCTCAACACAGACCTTGCTGTTAATAATTTTGTAATTATTTATTCCTGCTTATTAATCATAACAATTAAATTTTTCATATTTGTATTAGTTAAGCACAACCTATTTTTAAAAGAGATCTAAAAATAAATCTGTGGGAGTTTCTACGCCCTTCTTCTCCCACAGTGGTCCAATGTAGAGAAGAGGCAAAAAATGACGTTTGCTAAGTATATGTAAATATCTACAGTAATAAAGTACTTTGACTATTGACTATTGACTACTCCTGGACACGGAGAAGGCGTTTGACAGAGTATGGCACGAGGGGTTGCTGTACAAATTGTCGACGTCTCCAGCCCCAAGAAGACTGGTCCAGATCATCGCCCCCTTCCTGAAGAATCGCCGCTTCCGAGTGATGGTGGAAGACGCCGTCTTCGAGGAACACCCCGTTGCAGCCGGCGTCCCTCAGGGGTCCTGCCTGTCTCCAGCCTGTTACTCCCAATATACGGACGACATCCCCGTCGGGCCGGGTGCCCAGCTGGCACTCTTCGCCGACGACGCTGCCTACTACGCGTCGTCGATCCAGGCACGGCACGCTGCCGTCAAACTGCAGCGCACCCTGGACATCTTGCCCGACTGGCTCGCCAAGTGGCGGTTGTCCGTCAACGTTGGGAAGACGCAGGCGCTCATCACAGGCCAGTCCCCCCTTCCACCACCACTCCAGCTCCAAGGACAGGACATCGCGTGGTCTCCGCAGGTGAAGTACCTGGGAGTGACCATCGATCGCCGGCTCACCATGAAGCAACATGTCGACAACGTCGTCAACCAGGTCAAGGTGGCACGCGCCAAGCTGCGTCCACTTCTCGACTCCAGCCTCCCTCTGAGGGCGAAGCTCGGGATCTACAAGTGCTACGTGAGATCCCGCCTCACCTACGCGGCCCCGGCATGGTACGCCCTGTGCTCGGAGACGAACAAACGGAGACTCCGAGCCCAAGAGAACCTCTCTTTGCGTACCATCGTCGACGCCCCCCGCTACGTGAGGAATGCGACGATCCAGAGGGACCTCAGATGGGAACCAGTGGACCAGTTTGTCCAGAGGCTGGCGAAGGGCATGTTCGCGCGTGCGGATAGCTCACAACATCCGCATATCGGCGACATGGCGCCGTACCACGCGCGCCCGCCCGACCGCCGCCGCCTGCCACGCGACCTGGTTGCCTAGCCGGCGATCATCCAACGGAACACCCCTCGTGAGAAGATCTCCACCGCCCGCGAGGGCCCCCCGATGACCTGTCCATAGGAGTGGACAGAGGCGCTTCTTCAGGAAGAGATCTGATGATCTGACCCTGACTCCCCACGCCCCAGAATGGGTGCGTGAGATGAATTCTTGATTGATTGGAGAGCATTCAGTCTCAGCGTCTAGCTACTGTGACAGTCGTCTTTCAAATTCTAAACAGTTTTGGTCTGCCGTCTTACGCGTCTGAACTAGACGAATTGTGATTGCGAAGTTACAGTGGATTTTCGTGAGTGTCTGAAGCGCCGAGATATACCTCGGTTCCTATCCTTTATATCAACCTACCCCACATTCCAAAACTATCCTTGGGTCGTTAGATAAGAACTTGTAGGTAACTGATCTGAGTCTGAGTCTGGGCTTGGAGCGACCCTAAATTCCTTTTTCCTTCACCATAGGGTTCCTGGATTGGCTCTTAGGATATTCGCGGGCTAATCCTCTCCTCATTCCTTTCGAGTAGCGAGTTTTGAAATTCCCACACACACAGTCATTAAACATACAAGCACATTCAAATCAAACTCAACCATTTTCGAGTGGTGTCGATAATGGACGTGGTATAACACTAGGATTTTAGACTAGGCTAGACAGGAGTTTAGTTGCGGCTAAACCTAGGTTGGCAGGGCATAGGGAGACTGTTTGATCGATGAGGTTCCGCGGATGGAAATAACAAATTCAGAACAAAGTTAAACCGGTGTCAACACAGATAACCTATCCTGTTGATATTTTGACATTTGAGTGCTGTCAGGGACGCGCGAAGAGATCAAATTAAAGTCTAAAGTTCATTGTTTAGGACCGGGTAGATTGTTTTGCTTAGCCTTGGGTCAGTTTGGATTCAAGTTGCATCTTTAAATTAAATGTAAATTTCGCTGGAGGTCTAATGTGTAGGCTGAGTCAAATATTTATGATTTTGCTTGGCCGAGGACGTGCTGAGGTCAGTGGAATTCATAGTTCGGTATTTACCGAACTATGCACTTCGCTATGGTGAGGGTTAGATCTCCTAAAGCGCTAATAACAACGTTTAGATAACATCCAGCTCAAATTGCGCAGAGTTGAAGGTTTCAAAACGTTACGGACCTTTTGAGGTAACCGCTAGTTCAAACCCATTTCGGAAAATCAAATCGCAATTGTGTAAACCGGTCTATTCGGATCGTTATTGCCGTGAACTAATTATATAATTGGAACCACCACAAGCCGCTACTAGCGAGCACATGAAATATCATTGAGTACTCACGTCGTAAAACTACGACGGATATCTATACGATATCCCAAACAAATATTACAAATCGTGGTCGACCACTAAAAGAAGTTCCAAGCGCCCATATATACAAAAAAATAAATGGTACCATCACACAATACACCACTAACTGATGCGAAATACCGGCTTGCGGACATATATGCTTTCTCTGTCTAACTTGAAACTAACTAACTAACTAATCATAAGTAACTTCCTGAATCAATCTTCCGTTCGACTATTGTACGCCTAACGAACTTCTCAACGAACGAGAAATTCGGACTTATCATTCTTAACTTACAAATTTTACAGCTGAATCGGGACATCTCTTTTTGGGGTAGGTAGAATAGACGATCATAGCTACTGATAGCGGTGGCTCGACCTTAGCCTTTAATGTCGTTACACCCTGAATAGAGTTACAGAAATCAGAGACCTCGGCGTAATACTTGACTCCAAACTTACGTTCATACCACATTAAGATAACATTATATCTAAGGCGGTCAAAATGTTAGGTATTATATATCGTGCCTCTAAGCCGCTGCGCTCGTCTCTTGTGCTAAAAACGCTTTATTTTGCTTATGTGCGTAGTGTACTCGAGTATGCGTCGCCGGTTTGGTCACCGAACTATTCAACACATTCCGAAAGGATTGAATCGGTACAAAATAGATTCATCAAACAATTAAATTATAGGTCTGGTTCTTCGGAGTGCACTCGCCAAGAAAGCGTGGAGAATCATACAATTATGTCATTGGCAGACAGGAGAACATTGGCTGACATGAAACTTCTTCATGACGTCGTTAGTTATCGCATCGATAGTAGTGCATTAGTGAGCAAGGTGTTACTGCGCGCCGCCCCCCCGCGAGCTTGCCGGCGCGTCCCGAGCGTGCTCACAGACGCCCGCGCGCGCGCCGGCTACGCTGCCAACTCACCTTTGAACAGAAGCATCGATGTTTACGAAAGACACTTTTCCGACCTGGACATTTTTCTGTTGAGTCGTCCTAAATTCGTGCTCCAAATAAAAAAGGAACTATTGGGGCGGATTAATAATTAATGTGTCATGAGACGGACTAAAATATACCAGTGCTAGATTAGTATCAGCGTTGATAACACTTCCGGAACATCCACACCACACAACACAACTACAGTAACTCACCCTGCTTAGTGGGCAACCTGCCCGAAACCCGAACCCAAGACCTTGGTCGTAGGGCTAAGCAGGTACACAGTACACTCACTCACCCCACATACATGTTGCCATATTCACACATTTTTGAAGCATTTTTGCAATTTTAATTTTTCTTTGTTTTACTTATTTACTTTACTACTATATACTACTTTACTTTATTACCCTATTGAAAGTTTATAGATCGCACTGATTCGTAATTGGCATTTAATGTTTTTAATATTGATTGTATTATTTATTTACATATGCTGTGAATTAGCAAATAAACTAATGAAATGAAATGAAATGGATTTTACCCTCTGAAATATTTAGTGGCTCTTATATGCTAGAGATTTGCTCTATTGTCTTAGAAAGTAATTTAAATTACTTGTAACAGATTCCAATGTAGCATGAAAAGTATTATTAGCCTGTGAATCCCCAATAGGGGTGCATGTCATCTTACCCTTAACATAAGCAGGTTTCTGATAAGTCTGTTCATTAAAAACAGCTGATATCAAATTGAAATTGGTTAAAGAAACTATAGCTGCGTCGCATTTATTATATGCTAACAATGTAGCTATTAATTTTCCATATTTATTAGACAGGTACAATGGTTTTCTCCAACTGTCCCAGGCCTATCATTTGAGAGATGGAACTGCCGTTAGCATCCTTCAAGGACTTTTTCAATATTGTACCCATCACGGGTTCCCCTTAACCTTAGTAACAGATAAAGGAACTGAGTTCAATAATCAAATGTTTTCAGAATTTACACGACTTCATAAGATAAATCACCACAATCTTATGAAGTCGTGTAAAATCACCACAAAACCTTGCATTATGCACCCATTGATAACGGGATCATTGAGCGCTTCTCTCCACGTTGTTAAAACTGTAAAATTACTGTAAAAAGACGAAAGCACTATTCTGTCCCAATTCAAATATAACCAAGCTAAAATTCACGTAACTTTAATGTTAGTTTTAGATAGACCAGATCAGATAATCTATTTAAAACTGAGAGAATTATTTGATAAAATTAAGCCAGGATCATTCTTTTCAGGAAATTTGATAGAAATAGTTTTCATATTACCTGTAATTTCCCCAGATTTCTTTGATTTTTATAAATTATCTTTTGTCCCGAATAAACTTCATCAGACCTTCATTCCCCCTTATCCTTTCATAGCAACCAATGATAAGACTTTCATCTACATAGAGGGTGAATGCCCAAAGTTCGATCATCAATATCTCTGCAAAGTTAATACCATAAGTAAGCAACTCGCGTAACTTATGTACTTTTGTACTTTAATCATTTAGTGCCTTTTCTTTTGTTAATTATATAACCTCTTTAATTCTATCATCGATAGAATATAGACATCCGACATCTGATTAAATTAATAATCGCTTCTTTTTAATCTATCGTTTGCCGATTCCTTATTTAGCTCATAGAATTCTCTGCATGGGGGGCCACACAGGATGCTATCAGCGGTTTTTGCGATATGTCGAAGGCATTTGATTATGTTGACCATGATACGCTACTTTATAATAATAAATGTAGCCCATTAATGGCTCCACCGAGAGGCACAGGCCTTTACCTGGATAAAGAGTAAGAGTAAAGTTGATAAAGCGGTTTTTTACGACCACCACTCAGCGATAGTCGCCAGGACTTAAAGCTTATAGGGTACCCTGTGTCGTGGGAACCAGAAACAGTGACGTCACACAAAATAAACATCCAAGACCTGGGGTTATTTTTCTTTACCCCCACCCGGGGATCGAATCCGAGACCTCTCGCACGGTACGCAGAGCCACAACCGCTGCGCCACAGAGGTCGTCCCTGTGCCCTTTTCTGCCTTTCCAATTTTAGTGCTGTTCTGCCGCAGCGACTGACATAACATCCGTATTGTTGTGTGAACTGTTATATCGTTTTGTCAAATTAAAACCTGGGTCAGAAAGTCGTCACATTGTCAGAGAACTATCGTGATTTTGCTTTCATGCTGAAAACCTCCTGACCAATGGTCAATTGGTGATCTATCATAATGAGTATATTTTAGATGGGTCCACCTAACTAAGCTTAGCGTGCGTGTTTGAATTAACTGTTTAGATGTCCTAAAAAGATAGGTGGTATCTACCAAATTAGCAGACAGGTCGTAACTCAAAGTCTCAATCAAAACAACATTTATTTTATCGCTGAACTACCACATAAACAAAGCGGGAGCACGAATATACGATAGATCGAAAAAGTGTTCAAGTTCAGATGAAATGAACCTTATAACATAAGACTGACATTTCAATTCGAATATGTTGTCGATGCATAATTATTCGTGCTCCCACACGAATGGTGCATATCGTCAGGCCTTTTCTGATAAGGGTGGCAGAGGCATTCTTCCCACGTTAAGACAGCTATACACTCCTTAGGCGCCGCGCCCACCAACGTGCGTGACTCAGATCTGACATAAGGCCAGTATACTTTTTATCAACTCTCAAAACGCTAATTTATTTTGAGTGTTGTATTGAATACTGCAGAATTACGTCAAGAAATATTCAGGTCAAATGTTGGTCTCATTTTCATAAAATAACATTTATTAATTTAGCTGTCCAAACGATCGGACTTAAGTTTAATTGACGAGCCTTTTGCACATATTGACGATAAGTATGACAATTTTTTTTGGTTCGCTTTGCCAGGAAAGTACCGGATTGGGGGATTGGGTACCCAAAAGGACGTACCGTGCAGACATGGCTTTGCCTAGTACTTGGTCCTATGCTAAGGAACAAATTTATTCCTACAACCCACGTCATATACCTACCTACCTATAGTAATGACAAGTAGCCTACATGACACCTACTTATATATATATGTCAGTCGACAATAGAGAAACCACTGTTTGCGCACACAATAACTTTGAATTTCCTAGTCTCAGGATGCTGAAACAGCACAAAAATCAGTCATAGACGATCCCTCTTGTAGAGCAGTATATTTTATGAATAAAAAATTATATTCAATCAAAGTCAAAATCGAAATTTCTTTATACTGTAGATCTTTCCATAGACTAAACAAACGTATTTTTTGGCTCTTCTCTACATCGGATCACTGTGGAAGTATGGCGAAGAAAGCACGACTAGCACAAATAGACAGTACCACTCTTTTCTCTTTCAAAAACAGGGTAAAGAGTACTTACTCTCTCTGTCAAGATTGTTATAGTGTTTATATTATTACTATATGTAAACTATATGTAGAGGTATATACTGGTACTTATTTAGTAGTTTGGTATATGGGTGTTTAATTTCCCATATTTTATTGATATTAAATTTACTTATACGTATTTTATTATCGATTAGATATTAGATATTGTAGACTGCCTACCCTTTCGTGGTAAATTTTCCTATCATGCCTTGGTTTGCTGGAAGAAACACCCACAGATTGATTATTAGCTCTCTTTTGAAAATTGGTTGTGTTTAACTTTGGTTTATCAAATATAACGAAATTAATTATTATAAATAATAAAAAGGAATAAAAAATACAAAACTATTTACAGCGAATTCTGTGTTGAGTTAGATTAATCCCATACAGTCCCGTCATTTAAGTAATTTAGAAAAAAAAAAATTCTCTTTTTAGACAAAGTCGTTTTACATGTATTTTAATTGCCCAAATGGCAATTTCATAATCTCCTGAGGTATCTTTTTGTAGTAGAGAATGGACCGACCCTTGAAAGAATTGCTAACTTTCCCGAGGCTGAACCGAGGCGCAACTGGTCTTTGATTATTTTTTAGGTTAACATTGCATCTATCGCTAAATTTAATAGCTTCAGTTAGTATGCCACTTTCTTTAAAAGGTATTTAAGGGAGCCTGTGCATTTTTAAATTAGAAAATGCTAGATAAATTCGTTTCTGTAATGTGAAAATAGTTTGAATATCCGCTGCTTTTCCCCACAAAAATATACCTTATGACATGGCACTAATGAAAGTAACTAAAAAAGTCTAGCCTAGCTGAAGCCAAATCCGTGTTTTGTGTGATGTTCCTAACAGCGTATGTCGCAGAACTTAATCTACCAGCTAATTGACCGAGCGAGCGAGTGCAGAACGCCTGCGCTCGCTATTGTTACATCGTCCCACCACGTACTCATATCACGCCATATCTGTATCGAGCAAATGTTTTAAAAATGAAAGGCAGACAACAATTTCAATTTGCAGCGCTCTTGTTCGGTGTTATAAAGAGACGGATACCTGAATACCTTCACGAAAAGCTTTCCTGGAAAGTTTCCAATCACCACATGAACCGCAGCTCAACAAATATACTCTCCATTCCCCGGCATCGGACTGCTGCTTTCAGGGGTAGCTTAAGATATCTGGCTACAAAATGCTGGAATAATATCCTTCCGCCAATTCGTGAAAAAAATACTTTAACCAGCTATAAAACAGCATACAAAGCCTATTTACTAGCCCTTCAAAACTGCATCGGCAGCCTTCGTTTCTGACCCCCAAAACCTCTTGCATTTTTCAAACATGTTTGTACATTATTCATATTTATCAAAATTACTGTGCCTATTTATTTATTTATTTATTTGTAGTACTTCATACCATTATTTACATGCCACACACAAACCCTATACTCATAAACCCTACATTTATATTATTTATTGTTTATATCGCTTATCTATGCATATTACGTAGTCTAATCAACACCGTAAAAACAACACACTCAGTCACACCGGTTCCGACAGAATACCAGCGCTTCAGGTCCTCCTGTAGGCCCTGTAGCATAATGCTGAGCCGGAGCCGTTTCACTGTGCGTCGCGTCGCCGTATACAACCAGCACACTACGCTGTTTTCTTAAGAAGCCATTTACATCACATAATATACCCACTTTTGTTGTTGTCCATGTGTATTCCTATTTTTGTATATTCCTATGTTGTGCTATGTGTTGTTTATTATGACGCTTGAATAAACGCATATTCTTTTCTATTCTATTCTATTCTATCTTTATTTTGTGTGTCAGATAGCAAAATTTTGTTTACAAACTTATTGGTGCTACTACCTTTATAATTATTGTATGTAAACAGGTGTATTTATAGGTTTTTATGTGGTAAAAAAAATGACACTTCGACATTTGACACATGGTGCGTCCACACTGAACTAGCGGAGACTAGGGGCCGCGGCGAGCGCGACTGACTTTGGTGTGTGAGATATAGAATAAATTAAATGGTGTATTTATCTCCTTGCCTGATTGCGTTAGCTAGTACATATAGTATGCGAGGCAGTGATGAATAAAAGCACGATCTTCGATCAAACATAATATATCAGCCAAAGCACAGTGAGGTGACAGTTCCTAGCATACACGATACAGTTAATTTAGTGGAGCACTATTGAGGATAAGATAGTTATAGGTAAAAACAGCCTTTAGCTGAAAGAAAGAAACCTAGATTTGGTTTTACGAGAATGGCGTGCACATATATATCAAGACTAAAGATGAAAATAGCGCGCTGCGTATGCATATATATATGGCTAAGCAGTGAAATATTACATAACAAAATTAATTGCACAGCCCTTTGATTTGTATTCTAAATAAAAGTAAATTGCAATTTTATATAAAACATAAATATAAATAACCAAAATACAGGTCCAAATAAAAATCTTCTATTAATAATAACTCTTTGGGTAACAGAATGTTGCATTGAGGGATGCAACATGTTGCATCTGTTAACCCTCTGAACCTCATTATATTTAGATTTTGCCTCAGAGCTTACGGAAATACCTTTAAAATAAAACATAACGTTTATCAGACGAAACTTTCCGTTCGCCACATTCGTCCAGTGTGGACCGGCCTCCCAACACAGTGTTGTCAATACGTAAAAAACAATCGATACCATTGATGTTTTGAGAAAAAAAAATGTGTACAACGTCGATGTTTTTATAAATTATTTTCTTGGATAAGTTATTAAATATTATTATCTTTGGAATATATATATGGTTTTGTGATACGAGTCTTTTATTTACGGATAAAAATATAGTACTGAGTCCAATCATATATTTTACAATGGTATATTTTTGTATATATATACGGTATATTTTTTTCGGCAGCTAATGAAAAAACAGATTTGAATCCCCATGTAAGAAACTTGAATACCTTTGTACGGTGATACGGAACCCTTCGTGAGCGAGTCCGACTCACACTTGATCGTTCATTATTTTTAACGGCTACAAATATAATTATCACCAAAACATTTTCTTCCTACCCAAAATGGATAAATGAACACCAAAAGTTGCAAAAAATGTCAGGGCAAAATACTGCGGTAGCTTAGCTGAAGGGTAAAGGGGGTGAGCGAAGCGAAGCCCCCTTTATCCTTCGTGTTAGGTTGAACATGTAAGAACAACAAAAAATACTTAAAACATAAACTTAAGTACACAAAACATAAAAAGAAGTTTGGTGATCATTTAGCCAAACACAATTAGGTGGACATTTATCCATTCTGGCAGTCATTTCTAATTTATTGGTAGTAAAATAGGTGCGTTTTTGGTAAACGTTTAAACATAAGTCATTTTTAACCGCGAACTGACATTGCTCCCCTTGTTATGTATGTACCACACACGTGCATCAAGCCGTCACGCGTCAAGCGTGTGACTATCATGAGAAAATCAGGCTATGTGATACAGCCCACGCGGTGTGTGAGACTTTAGCATGCATGATTAATAGGCTGTCTTGTGACACGTGGTGAATTACTGCAGTAAGAATATTCCCACATTCTTTACGCTATATCAATCAATCATCCCACATTCGCCCACTGCTGGCTTATTTCTTTATCTGCTCAGATCTATCCGTGGCCTATTACACGAAAGTTTACAGGTGTTTAATTTGTAAAGTCTCAACAAAGTAACCAATCACAATCTACTTAATAAAAGGCTTTATGCGTGTTTGACAGACCAGTGGGCCTAGCTTCAAGTTTTTTTGTAGGTTAGCACTAAGAAGGGATTTGGCAAAATTGATCCCCTAAAGGAGAGAGATGGGGGGTTACAGTTTGCTCTAATTTTGGGTTAAACTTTGAGATTTGCGTGGCTTATAGACAACGCAGAGTTCAACCTAGTGAACCTATAGACAACGCAGAGTTCAACCTAGTGAACCTATAGAGTCCCGAAAGTTTGTATGTAGCGTGGTTAGTAAAAAAGCATTTGGTGAAATTCCTCTCCTAAGGGTAAAGAAATGGAAGGTTTCAGTTTTTATTAATATCAAGAAATACTTATTTTGCAGAAACAACACGTAAATTTTTTTTTTATTTGAACCCCCACAAAAACGACCGGTTTTTTAGTTTTTTGCTTACATCTCGAAAACCATGCATCATATGGAATTTTCGGCATTCTAATCTCAAAATAACAACTTTGCAGCTTGATTTTGGGATCTCAGGCGGAAAAATTATATCCTAACTCGTTCAAAAAAGCTTCTTTGCAGACCTGGCTACGACCGCCGCCCTCAGCTCGTGCCGTAAACTTCTCGGTTCGTAAATATAAGCCATTGCAAACTCTTAGAAAATCTACTATTTACATCCCCTTTATTCGAAAAGTGTCGTTTTGTTCGACGATTAGCGGGAGCAAAGTAGCTCTTTTCTCGACTAGACTTTTTAGCGGGCGGGAACGAGATTTGAATTTGGAATATGAATCTTTCATGGAAATCGAACGCAAGTTGTATTAATTCTTGGTTTTCGTTTCCGTGGCAGCACGGCACGACGCGCCAACATAATAATAATTAAAAAAATAAAAGGACGCGAATAACGTTCAGTTCATCTGTACAATAACCATGTTTACATTTACAAATGTTTATGAAAAATGTGTTGGTGATTGTGAAAGTAAATGAAATGAAATGAAATGAAATAGTTTGAAATGAAATAGTTTATTTGTGTTCTAGAGAGTGATTACAGTTCACTTGTTATACATACGTTAAAAACGTTATAACAGTGTCAGAGTGACTTTAACTCCCTATGGTAGGGTTTCCCCTGTGTTATAGGTTAAGTTAAAATATCTCTTCCCTTTTTGTTTGTACATATAGTATATGTAAACAGGTTAAATATTACAACTTAATTTTACAAAAAGAAAACATTTTAAAAATAAAAATTTAAAATTAATGCACATTGTGTGTTTGTTTGTGTGTAAGTAGTACAGTATGTGTAGTTGTAGAGTGTTATGTATGTATGTATGCTGAGGTGTGTAGTGCATGTAAGTGTAGTGTAGTTTTATACTATGACTAAAAAGTGTATGTGTAAGTTTAGTATGATAATACTTCTATAAATTCTTCGGTGTCCTCGTATGTATATGATCTCAACCATTTGAAAATAATTTTCTTGCATTCAAAGACATTTTTTGTGTATATTTCTACTTTTTTATTAATTTTATTATAAAGATAAGGACCCAAAAATTTAAAAAAACGCTGCATAAATTTAGTGTTTGCAAAAATTGTTTGACAGACTATGTCTTTTCTACGTTTTGTGATAGTTTGGTATTCAAGCATTTTATGTTGCTTCATTAATATGCTATGAATAAACATTTGCCGCACGGTTAGAACGTCACAGAAATTATAAAGATCTACAGTAGGAAAGATTCTGGGTTTAAAAGTACAAACCTTTAGAACTGCACGTTGGGCACGCTCTAATGAAAGAAGAGTAGTTTTATTTGCACCACCCCAACAAGAGATACAGTAACATAGAACAGATTGACATAAGGCAAAATATATATTTTTCATAAGCATTGGTTCAACAATATGTCTCAGACCCTTAAATATATAAATCAGTTTACGAACTTTTGCACTCATGGCTTGGATATGTTTTTTAAAATTTAGGTTTTGATCCAGCTCTACACCCAGATAAAAAAAGATAGTAGGTATTATTTAGTCCAGAAACTATTAAAATCGAAGTAAATATTGTCATACCTGTTAACTAAGAAAAAGCCCGGAAAATATAAATAAATCGATAACAATATCGGTCCAAAATTAAACGGTGACTATAAATTTTCAAAATTGCGCTAGTGTCTCAAATATAAATATGATTTTGTTATTGGTGTTGGTATCATAATTTTTTTATGAATTAAACTTATAAATGTATTACTTTAAAGCGTCCCTTACTTATTTTCTCATAAAAGGATATGAAAAGTTGAGTGTATCGCTCGGGAGCAAAATATTGTTTTCCTCGGGCGAAGTACTTACTTTGTGTTCTTCGTTCACTCACCTCGCTGATCGCCCAAGGTTATACTATAGAATCTCTCGTTTCGCTATGAATTCAAAATAGCGCCCTCGTGATAAAATATTATTTTGCTACCTTGTTGTACAATCTACTATTGTTGATAAAACGATACGAGTACATATGCTAATTTGTCGTGTACCGTTGAAAAGTTAGGAACTCACGTCCTAGACATCGATCAGAAACAGTTAAAAGGTGTTTAGAATCGAAGTTGTAGATGATTTTATTAGCCTTAACTATATGGTAATTATAATATCAAAATTTCCTATGACGCACCGTCTTCCAGATGTAGGCGAGAACCCCCAACTCAGGCTCACCTCACTAGGCAAGGATTTTGTACGTTTGTCTTTAAACTAGACCAAACAAAGTTCCGAAGTCAAACTTTCTGATTTCGAATTTTCCACCCAGACCCCCTTGTGAGCACACATTTACTAAGTAATAATAACAAAAGTGGATAAGTCACCGTAAGATAGTTAAACCCGTTAGTTGATAAACTAACGCGTTAGTTCAATCAACTATCGACAGATAGTAAACCAGACCGGCAGGGTTTAGAATTTACGTTTCTTTTGTTCTTACATGACAACCTAACACGGAGACTATTCGGGGGCTTCGCTGCGCTCGCCCCCTCTTCACCTAAGCTGTCGCAGTGTTTGCCCTGGTATTTCGTTTGCAATTCAAGTTTAAACCAGTTTACTATTTAACGTTTTTAACCGTTACTTTATTAACTAACGCGTCATATAGTAAGCAGTACGCTACAGTTTACTATCTGTCGATAGTTGCCCAACTAACGAGAAAAAAACGTTAGTTTATCAACTAACGGTTTTCACAATCTGACGGTGGCAGATACAAACACGAAGAGTTGTGTTAGCCGAGTATTGTTAAGACTGTTTAACACTCTCACTCATGAAACGTAGCAGTATTTTACCGCAAGCAAAGAATAACTAAGTACTTCAAGTTTACATTTCAGATTTATAAACATGTCAGTCCGACTGAATTCCACACTCGAACTAAACTTAATGTGTTTTTAATTTGTAGCTGATAGTTTTCTGGTTCAGCGGTAGATCATATTAGTTAGCCGAAGATTTATAGTTTCCTGACGCCATGAACCGTAATACATTATCGTGGTTTTATGTTTGGGTGGTTATCGAACAGCTGTTCCTGAAACTCGTAAATAATGGGAGTAATTACCCTCGACATAGTTTGGATAGCTAAGCGATGGAGCAGGAAATTAAATTATTCGTCGTTCAGTTAATTACCCGTAAACTTTGTAGATACTGTACTCATTTCGTTAGTCATAGATAGAGACTGTGTGTGTGTGTGTGTGTGTGTGTGTGTGTGTGTGTGTGTGTGTGTGTGTGTGTTTGAGGGAGTTAGGTGCAATAAATGAAGCTGCGGTCCGATCAGTTCAACAAACTTAACGAAAAGGTTAAGAATGCGTTGCAACAGATTGAAAGAATGAAACTCCAAGCGGTCGCCGGTGATAAAGCCAGGACTGAAGGAAGGCTGGAGATCGGACGACTTAGGGACAAACTGGAAAAGGCGATACAAGCCAGAGATTCTACCGAAATGGAGGCGGGACGTGTCGCCGTCACAATCAAACAGTTTTCGGCTATTTCCACGCAATCACGACAAAATATAGTTCGGAAAATTTCAAAGACAGAAAAGTTACATGAAGTTGTCGAATGAAACACTTATTCAATTAGATATATAGATGATACTCGCATGTTTCATTAATAATAAGGTAGGGTAGTGTCCTAGCTGAAATATCCAAATTATCTAGTCATTATATGTATTTTTTATCATAACACCTAAAAATTATAAATAGAAATCCGAAAAAAAAAAAAACGAACTAATATTTATCCATGCAAGCGAATGTCCTGACAATGTTGATCCTTTTTTTGGATTTTTTTGTACCTTATAATAATAACATGCACGCTTTCGCTTGAATGGATTTAATATTTTAATTTTAGTTGAAAGTCATGTCATGTGAAAAATACATCAGTACCCTGCCGAGAAGCTTTCTGCTGCTTTAGCAGAAATCCGAAAATTATTGTCAATACGGCGTGCAAGCACCACGTTTAGCGTACCTGGGGGTACTATAGAAGATAGACTGCATCTTAGAGTACCCGAAGGTCCTCGAAGATCGGACCTGACACCATGTTGGAAGACTTACATAACACCGTACAAAATTTAATGGGAAGAGAAATGACCTAATCCGTTTACTGACCTTGAAGAAAGTGGCTGAGAGGTTTCTTCACGAGACTTTGTCTATGAAGGAGCCGGAAGACCTTTCAAAAAGCAGATCCATTGTAAACGAAAAATGGATAATTAAATGGTTTTTATAATTGAGACAACACTTAAAATCCTTGGGAGTACTTGGCATTTTTGGAAAATTCTGAAAGAATTTTCAATGGAGATGAAACTAGCTTCACTTTTTGTCCCAAAAGTTGTTAAGTGATTGCACCACGCGGATACAAGAATGTCTACATAATCACCAAAGGATAAGAAAAAGAGACAATTACAGTTTTGCTGTTTTTTTCGGTAAGTGAGAGACATTGCCACCATGCGTGGTTTTTCCTTTTGTAAGGCCAAATAAGGTTGTTGTAGAGAGTATGCTGGAGGATTGGTTTTTGGGAAAATCTGAGAGTGGGTCGATGAAGGCAGACATATTTTATGACGACGTTGCAGATGACCTGTTTAAGTGCAAGGGATTAGAAAACCAGATCTTGCCTTCGTGGATGGCCACAAAAGCCACCTTACTCTAAAACTGAGTGAATATTGCAACGAACAGAACATTATTTTATATGCACTTCCATCAAATACGATGCATATTATGCAGCCCGCAGATTTCATTGTGTTCAAACCACTAAAGTTTGAATGGAAAAGCACTCTACATAATTTAAATAGCGTCCTAACAAAATCCAGTTTTTGTCCTCTGATCGCACAAGTTCTAAAAAAGGATAATCTTAAAGAGACGGCGCAAAATGGTTTCCGTAAGTGCAGGCTGTATTCATTTTACAAAATTTATCAAGAATACTCAAGAAAAACTGAGCAGAAGAGCTCGAAAAACATCCTCTGAGACTCTAGGTAAAATGAAAAAAAAATGCTTGTGTGCTTTGCAAGTAATAAAGCATCTAATAAATTAATTGGTTCCGGCTAGGGTTAATGTCACTGCAGTCTAGACACCATCGAAATATCTAAAGTCCAATATTGTGACCCTAATGAATCAAGCAAAGGAGATATAACTCTCAATTCTACTGCTCCTGACGATAACAATTTCAACAACTGATCCAATGTGATGCATTTAATATAACATATCGATTCCTCTGATTGGAGAAGAAATTATTTTGAACAACTTGTTTGGGCCAGAAACGAGTTTCTAACTAACAAAATAGGCGCAAATGCAACGCTAGCTGCACTTCCTACATTTGTAAAAAACAACACAGATGCAACACTTATTGCAATTCCTACATCTGTAGAAAACAACACAGATGCAAAACTTGTTGCAATTCCTACATCTGAAGAGAACTGTTGTGTAGTAACGAAACGCTACTACAGACTATGTTCTAAGACACACTATTCACAACTGTCAAACCTCATAGACTGTGGTAGTTGTCGATGGTACAGACAGCACGACGTGGCAAATGAATTGAGCAACAATCTTTTGTAACTTGCCATGTGTCAGCCTTGCATTTCTCCCACTTCCCACGCGTGTGTGTACGAACAATGACTATAAAAGAAAACTAATAAATAAAGTGTGTTCCTCCGAAATATTAGTTTTTAATATTAACAAAATATGGCGCAGCCGACGGAGTGACCAGTGATGGGTGGAAATACCAAAGATTTGGGAAAATCTGAAACTGAAGGAACAAAATCAAACAATAAGATGGCGGCCGCGATTGAATACCGGATGCCGGCAGCCCTGGACCTGGAAATACTGGACAATCTCGGAAACCAGGAAAGCTTCAATTCTGTTGAACTGTATTGGGCAGACAGCACAATAGCTGTATTTTAACACATTAATAACAGGTGATGATGCGAACCCTAAATTGGAGGATGTGATTAAGTCATTTGAAGAATACTTCGCGCCGAAGTCCAATGAGGTGATAAATACGTTTCACTTTAATAAGATGGTGAAAGCTTCGATAGTTTCTACACACAAATAAGGAAACTAGCAGCGAATTGCAACTTCGATACGCAACTCGACAGAATGTTACGGGATCGCATTATTGTAGGAATAAAGGAACATAGAACACAACAGAAGCTACTTGAAGTCAAGGATCTCACACTGGGATGAGCAGTGGATATCTGTAGGTCAGCGGAGATGTCTAGAGAACATGCCAAGGTGTTAGCCAAGCAGCCGGACGCAGTGGTGGATGCAGTGCAAGCTCGCCGTCCCTATCAACACTCACAGCAGCGGCAACATCATGAGTACAAAGCTAAGTACAGTAATCAATCTAAAAATTATATGTCTAACAACTCGTACTTGTGTACAAAATGTAATACTAGGCATGGGCATTTAGCATTAAATTAGAACTATAAATTAATAAATATTTCTAGTTTATATTCGTTTGTTTAGTGAAGGGGGAAGAAAATGTAAAATAGACTTGCATTGAAATAATAATTGTAAAGGCTTTTGTTTTGTTTGAAAAAGGGATAGATGTTGTGTAGTAACGAAACGCTACTACAGACTATGAGTAATGTTCTAAGACACACTATTCACAACTGTCAAACCTCATAGACTGTGGTAGCTGTCGATGGTACAGACGGCACGACGTGGCTAATGAATTGAGCAACAATCTTTTGTAACTTTCCATGTGTCAGCCTTGCATATCTCCCACTTCCCACGCGTGTGTGTACGAACAATTGCTATAAAAGAAAACTAATAAATAAAGTGTGTTCCTCCGAAATATTAGTTTTAATATTAACAAAACAAGAACAACAATGAAAACATCAATCCAAATCCAAAAAGTAAAATAACAACTGAAGATTTATTTTTTGTTCGAAAGCATCTAAAATTACCTACACCCCATTGCTAAATCTTCCACCCCAAAAATGAAAAACACAATCAGAGCAATTTTGTCGGCAGAATGGAAGCAAAATGAAAAGTAAAAAGAACTCAGAAAGGAGAAGAAAGCAGAAATTGAAGGACAAAACTACAAAGACTTAAAGTTAAGGTGGAAAAATTAGAACAAGCCCGAAAGAGAAAGCCAGAAAAAATCTGCAAACTCAACGACAAAAAGAAAAAAGTACGTAAGTCTAAGACCAATAGACAAATACAACAAGAAACTGGAATTGATATCAGCAATCAAACAGAGGATGAGTTAATTGAGTTTAACATTTAGTATAATAACAAGTATAATAGTAATCAAAGATCGTTAAGCCATCGGTGATTATGGAGTTGCTAGAAGAAGATGAATAAAGAATAAATCATACTATGTATCTTTACAATTTAATTATGAAAAAAGATATGTCAATAATCTTACCATATTTTTATTTTCTATATTAAATGTGACCTGAAATTGTGATGTGAAATTTATATATGGCCAACAAGATAAAGATTTTTAAGTTTTTAAGGTGCTACGAAAATAAAATGGGGTTTTTTTCGAATCCATTTACTTCACCATGAAGTCATCTACAGATTTGATTTTTGGGTAAACGTTTATTGAGTATTTGATTAATATTTTCACCAAAACAAAAACGCGATTGGATGAAATTTTCTCGATAGAATTTAATTACGAAAACACCTCTAAATTATATTATTTTTTCCTGTAATTCTGAAATCCTAACTAATTTCATTGTGGAACTGCGTTCAAAATGTAGATATTATGTATTCGCAAAATCTCCTAAAAAAACTTTTTAACAAAATAGAGTAGTTTATTTTTAAACAATTATTCTGTTGTTTAGCGCTACGGTTTTTCATTTTTTTCCGATTCCGTCCCTCTCACACTGCGGGTCTTTCCGCCTGGAGTAACGGGGACCTTTGCACGGACGAGGTATCGCCTTAAGTAGTAACTCTCAGAAAAATATTGATCTCACTGTGTTTGGTCTGAAAAGAGCATACGAATAATTAAAATAATCATAAAAATAAGATTTACACTTGAATTATTATGTCATTTCATTATCCAGTAAAAAAAAATATCAATGTCAAAGTCAGAGGTTTCGTACCGGAGAATGAATTTTATTTGTTTTAAAAATATATAATATTCCTAATTCGAGTTTAGGTATATACATATTATGTTAGTTGGTAGACTACTTTACGGTTTTCTTGGAGATGATACAAATCATGCTGATTTTTAACTCAAAGTAACACTTCCTTTTATATTGTGTTTATATTTATATATAAACGTAATATTGTGTTTAATTTCATCACTTAATATTACTTTATTACGGCAAATTCAGTAGAGGCCACAGATTAATAAAGAGTTAGGAAAAGATGGGACACTCAGCAAAACCATTCAACTAAATAGCGACTCTTGCTACAACGCAATAAAGTACAATCGGCGCACGGACATCGCATATTCACCTACAAGCCTGTCTTTCTGTCACCTAACTCTATCTTGTCTGATGCGGCCCGTGTAACTTTAGGGTTGTCTCCTTGTGACAAATAAATAGACTGATTTACTTACCAACTACGAACCAATAACTAATTATTCTCCGTTTGTAAACAACATTTATAATATTCCTACCTACCTACTAACTTAATGGCCAGAAAACCTATGTTACGATGTCTCCTTCGGAAGTGAGAAAAACTTCAGGTTTTTGTTCTTATTCTTATTTAGGCATCCAAATGCATTGCAATATTTCGTCGGCATTTTAAAGAACACGTGGCGGTGGCGGAGCGCGGAAACACACGCGCAAACCGGTCGGCGCGCGGCAACCCATTGAGGCACTGAATCTATTTTCCTGCGCCGACAACGGGGTGTGCGCTCGGCGAGGCATATGTACTTGTAGCGTTGTAGGTAATTTGCGGAGTGTCCCCGGCCTGTAGCAGCTGACTATCGGCCCTGCGATGGCCGACCATTGGAGTTTGACGGCCGAATACCGGTTAAAATAGAAATATTTTGGAAAATATATATTTTTGCCCTTATGACTATGTCTCAGAGGTTCACTTTAGTTATAGTAGTAAAATTCATTAGACGACCTATTCGTGGGTACCAAATTATTATTTTTACGAAATTCCAGGAAGAAGTTATGAGATTCCTTTTGGAAATTTCCACTTAAAGACTGATTATTGGCCCCCCCTAATCTAATCTATGCACACTATTGCACACACAACTGAAATGTACGTCGCAGTTTCTGTCAAATTGCCTTCCCCCGCGAGGGCGAAACCTGACTGGACATCTGTTCCTACCTTTTTTTTGGAAATGTGCAGCTAGCTCTATGGAGGTGTCACATCTGTACTTAATATAGATTACAGGCTCTTGAAAGCGTAGTACTGGCGGTAATCCTTGAATTTATTTCTGGGGAATCACAGTGGCTGACAGAAAGTTCAAAGAAAAATGTACACTTGTCAGTACCAGTGTTCCTTTTCATTGCCGGTAGTTTGAATTGAATTGAGGCTCTGGTTTGAAAACGAAGAAGTTGATATAGGTATTTTCTATTATATATTAATAAAAATTAAACGCTGAACGTACAAACTGGTTGAACCATTTTCGAGTTTTAGTGAGACTAATAAAACTCCTAAGTATTTGGTTTTTCTCCCTAGTCCGGAGTATGTCTACGTAAATAGAAAATAAGGTTAAAACAGCCGAAAAAATTTAAAATAATTTTTATGACAAATTCAGATTTCTATCAAGATATGTCTTTAATAGCGGACTTCATGGTTGAGTTATTATGCAAGAAGTTTTGTTAATATGGGGCGCGATATGCGTATTATGCCCAAGAACGTGTGGATATGGGCTGAGTATTACGATAATGGGCGAATAGTTTTCTGACCGGGAACTATGAGAATACCACAACCGCGTTGCGGACAGATAGTAATTAATATTAGGGGAAATATACCTAGCCTATTATAATATTAATCGGGTGACAAAGCATCTGCCCCTCAGGGGCCAGTGGCTTAGTTATTAATTATTATTATTTTTTCTACTAGCTGACCTATGTCGTTCCGCCAAAAGCTGTATCAGTAATACCAACTATAGACAGAAGCATGAACTAAGCCAAAGTTTTCAGCTGTTCCCTTTGCGATTTTATTTTTGTACTCCATAAGAACCTTCCTGAGGCATCAACGTTGTTTTTTAAATAAGTGTATTCAAATCGGTCGAGTCATTTGCGAGTAATGCACATATTTTGCGATTTATTTTTATATAATACGAATAGATAATTGAATTAATAGCCGTTAATAAATACTTTATTATTTCCAATGGTGTTGCAGATGTATTTCACTTTTTGCAGACTCCGTAATGGGGGTGCGGCTTGGGGAATCAAGGTGTAACGTACTACCTCCTTGACCATATTGGCTACTGGCGGATTAGCCAATTAAAAACTAAAACTATAAAAATTCGGAAATTCGGGTCTGGAATCTCGTCTGGCAGCTGATTGTTTTTTTGAGGCAGACATTGTTTGAGCTCTGAAACGTGAGGTTGTATCTTCTGCATCAATAATTTTTAAGTCACGCCTTTAGTTGCGGCGATGGGCTAGTTCCTTTAGTACTGTAATGGAGCTGAATGTTTAGTTGCTGTAAAGTGCAGTAGTTGATTTGAAACATCCCTACTATCCCCAATCCATGGGTAAGCATTGGTTCGTAGTTAGTCTTTCTTATTTTCGTGTATTTTATACTCTCTATGTATTTCCCTTTTCTATACAGTGTCTATTGGACTGCGGCACTCTTAGATCCTAATTACCCTAGGGCCCTCGTCGGAAGTCTCCGTGTGGGGAGCCGTCGCCTGATAGCTGGGCGCTGTAGCGCTTTTGTATTCCTATCATTCACACTGGTCTCTTTCTAGGGTTCCACGCTGAGGAGTAATATCCTCCTGGCGCTAACGGAGCTCTGAATCGGTTCCACGCTGAGGAGTAATATCCTCCTGGCGCTAACGGAGCTCTGAATCGGTTCCACGCTGAGGAGTAATATCCTCCTGGCGCTAACGGAGCTCTGAATCGGTTCCACGCCGAGGAGTAATATCCTCCTGGCGCTAACCGCATGATCACTTGTTGACGTCTGGAGAAGTGGACCAGTCGGATTGAGTCTACCAAGGAGCTGAAATCTACAAATTCCCGGCGAGTCCCTATCCAGCGTTTCAATTATATCACCAATATTCGACTCACGACCCTGTGATTAATAAATGTATCTTGAGCCTGCCAACAATCTCTTTTGGTCAGGTTAGAGTCTCACTGTTTCAAAGGTGTTCATTTCGAGCCATCAATATCAATTAAAATCTTTATCAGAGCAATTAGTATGACAGCATTGTCCCCGTATTTGGCGTGTCTGCGTAATTATACTGATAGCTTGATTTTTATATTTATATTGCTTTTTAGTTTTTGCATCTTAATTTTTTATGGAGGCTTTGACCATAAATATGTTTTCCTAGTTTAAGTTCATATATTTCGCTGTCATGAAACGTGATGGTACTAAATTTACTGGACTGAACTGCCTGTTGCTGCTATTCATTAAAACCCTGGCTTTGGTCTCTATCCCTCTTAGACATGACTTTTATGCGATATGAGCAAGAAATCAATTCCACTGTGTAATTGACCAAGTCTGCGTGCAACCAGGGGGGTCCCACTCAATAGTTTAGGTACGTTGAACCGGCCAACCCGCCCCACGACGGGAATTCAGTTGTGATGCCTGCCGCTCGCTTAGCTCGCAGTCGCCTCGCGCGCTAACCGCTCCTCATAAGCAACTTTTCTGTGATTTTTGCAACAATAATGACTTAAGTACCTAACATTTTAGGGTGTCTAAAGGAATTGTTCACAAATAAAATTAAATTCCTTTTTAATTGAATACCTTTTTGTCTACCTTAAAGTAAACACTTTAGACCCAGTATAAAACAAATTACAATTACGTAGGTAAATAAGAAGGTAGGTACCTACCTAGTCTTAGAATTTGCCAATAGCCTGAATAAGTACTAATATAACACCTCTCTTATACAGAGTGGACTAAAATTCACAAACACAAATCGCACGTAGGTAACCCAGACACTGAAGTTGATCCATCCGGTAAAACCGTCAGTGCTGTGCTGAGAGAAAAGCACCCCCCGCCTAATACTCCAGATCCCGCTTTATTCACCCTCCCCAAAGACGTCACAAAACTCCCACCACTCCTTGAAATCGAAATAACTTGTGACCATGTCGAAACAGTTGCGAGAAAACTACACGGCGGCGGAGGCCCCACTGGATGCACAGCCGAAAACTGGAGAGATTTCCTACTCCGCTTCGGCCAAGCAAGCGCCCATTTAAGAGAAGCCGTAGCGCAGCTCACAACGAAACTTAGCAACGAAACCATACCCTGGACCCAAATACAAGCTTTAATGTCAAGCCGACTTGTTGCTTTAGACAAATGCCCTGGCGTAAGACCTATCGGCATCGGCGAATGCCTACGAAGAATATTATCCAAATGCATGATCTTAGCAACAGGCTCTGAAGTCACTGAAGCATGCGGCCAGTCACAGCTCTGCAGTGGACTGGGCAGTGGCATCGAAGGCGCCATTCATGCCATGATCGATGTCTTCCAAAGAGATTGCCAACCTGGTTCAAACTGGAGAATGCTCCTCGTTGACGCGAACGATGCTTTTAACGCCGTGAATAGACAACTAGCCCTCTGGCAAGCAAGAATATACTGGCCACACTGCGCCCGCTTTCTTTATAATACCTACAATGGCCACGCTGAACTAGTATTTCGCGATTCTGATATAAGACTATATAGCAGAGAAGGCGTTACCCAAGGAGACCCACTCGCAATGCCACTGTACGCGCTTGCAACACTACCAATAATTAACAAACTTAAAACCGAAAACACAGTCACACAATGCTGGTACGCCGATGACTCCTCCGCGCAAGGCACTTTCCAACGCCTACGACAATGGTGGGACAACTTAAACAAAACAGGCCCAGCATACGGCTACTTACCACAAGGTAAAAAATCATTTCTAATAGTATCAGAAACTGACAAGTCTACCGCAGAAAAGACGTTCTCCGGTACCAACGTCTCCATAGTTACCGGCACCCGCTTCCTAAGAGGCTACATAGGGACAGGAGGGGACGACTTCATAAAAAAGAATGTAACCGAATGGATATCTATCATCGAGAAACTCATAACAATCTGCAAAAACTCACCTCAAGCCGCTTACACTGCCCTAACTAAAGCAGCTCAGTTTAAATGGTCCTTCCTACTACGTGTCTTAAAAATGCAGAAGAACTTTTTGAACCCTTAACTAACACATTACACGACAAATTCATACCAACACTAATCGGAGGCGAAATCACAAAACTTGAAACCCAGCTATTTACCCTCCCAGTCCACAAAGGCGGACTTGCCCTTTCTGACCGCTTCAACACACCAAACCGTGCATACCAAATCTAAAAACAGGGATCTACAATACTTTCAACAGCCCTAACAGAGATGAATGACATAAACCTGGCTGAACACTACAATTCTTTGCGTGACGCAAGAAAGGAAGGAAACAAGGAAAAAGCAACATACGAGAACGAAACTCTAGAAATCATTCTAACAAAATTACCATCCAAAAAGAAAAGAGCAATAGAAAGATCAATAGAGACAAAAATGAAAACAAAAACATCAACCTGGCTTTCAGTAATACCGACAAGAAAAGACAACTTCGACTTATCACCCCACAAATTTAGAGATGCCCTGGCCATAAGATACCACCGCACACCAATCTCGATGCCTGCGACTTGCGACGGCTGCGGCAATGACAATTTCAACGTAGACCACGCCTTGTGCTGCAAAACAGGTGGCCTTATCACACGCAGACATAATTAAATAAGGGATCTTTTCTGTGAACTGTGCCATCAAGCCTGGGGAAAAGTCACGAAAGAGCCTGTCATCTCCGAAGGCGATACTGGGCTGCGCGGAGACTTGGCTTGTCGGGGGGTATGGATTGCCCAGAGGGAGGCGTTATTTGATATCGGTGTCATAGACACCGACGCTCCCTCTCACGCATCACGTCCCGTAGCGGCTGTCCTTCGTTCAGCTGAAGAAGAAAAAAAAAGGAAGTACTGCGACCCATGCGAGACGCGCCACACCACCTTCACCCCTTTAGTAACCTCTGTCGACGTAGTTTTTGCTCCACAAATGATATCATTCACTAAACACCTCACCGAAACGCTGGTGGACCGCTGGAACCGGACCCCTGCCACAATAATGGGCTGGCTACGAGCAAGAATTCAAACCGCCATCATCAGGGCTAGCAGCATGTGCATCCGCGGCACCCACCATAGGTGGAATCGCACAGGCCTATATGAGGATGGAGCGGCAGTTCCACACGTACTGTCTTGAACTAGAATGAAATATCTTATTTATATTTTCTGTACTTATTTTCATGAATCTTTTGCTTAATAAACGTTCCCTATGTACATTTTATTAAAGTAACCCTAGCGTGATCAAGCAAGACAGGAGTTAACAGGGCGACCTTGTGATGTCAGAGTAAAAGAAGCTCTCAGGCGTAGTGATGCGGCGCAATCTAGCCTGCACGGGCGGGACAACCGATTCTGTAGGTGCTTAGCGATTGTTGTACGTAGCGCAGGTGCGAGCTAGATTGCGCTTTATTGTCGCGCAGCGAGAGTAGCCATTTATTTAAGGGTATTGGGGCAGTGTTCTTTCTGTACGTAGTACTATTAAGTATTCTGTGGTGCAACATAACTACAAACAATTATACCATCAATCACTCAAGGCGGCTTTGGAACCGGCTTTCAGGCTTTACTCGTCAAAATTGACATTTTCAGGATTACGATAATACATTGTATTCGTACGTAATATATGTAGTTACATGATAATGATGAGTTCCACGGAGAACCACGGAGAGGTTTTATGAGGTCCCTGGTTGGTTTGTGGAGCGTCGACCATGTGCTTTCATATGATTCATAAAGCCAATCCTGGCAGTAAATGAGCTGCACATTGAGTGCACGTTGATACCTCATTCTGGTAATTGTAACAGATGGCTGCAGGTGGTTTAGCCTTCAAGTTTTCTCGCGTCTTTGGGTATCGAAGCTGTAAACTTTGGAAACATTACCAAAGACCGTCTTCAGAATTACCGCCATATTAGCATTACCGACAGTTCATTTGTATATTGATTTTTAACCTACGTTACACCGTTTCAAAGAAACAAAATAAAATAACAAGAAAAGTTAAAAAATTAAGTCGACATCAAAATAACTTAAAAGTAAGAAATAAAAGCATCAAACCCAATTCAAACGGAGGTACGACACAAATAAGGTATCGATTTTTTTAGGTCGGTGCCTGGCCATGAGAAACTGTATGTAGTTGTATTTTTTCCATTGCCTATCTCAAAAATCGACCTCTAATTTTTTTTGTACCTACGTTTGACTTGGTTTTGGTGGTATAATTTCTTACTTTTGAGTTTATTTAAAAAACTTATTATTTTTCTAATAAATTTATATTTGGAATACAAATACATCAAATGATAAATCTTTCATGGGCTTATGTCAGTCTTTTATTAAGTATTGCCAAAAAACCCATAACACCCCGTTTTTGTTGCACTCCTATTATATTGAAACTTAAGAAAGGATGAAATACAGTCAATTTGTCAAATTTTCCTGCTGTTCATTTTAGAGATGTTCTTCGTAATTTGAAGACCAACCGATTTTGATGAAACTTGCATTATTCTCAATTTTTCTATGATCCCTTCCTAACTCAGTTCGTATCAATAATCTAAATATCTTAAAACTACAATTGGAGTACACGTAAGCAAATAAAAATATTGGTTAAAATGCGATCCATAGTTTCGGAGAAACACAACGACAAGCATACCTATGAAATTTTAGATACTTGTTGGAAATAACCAAAAGAATTAAAAAGTGTGTGATGATGTGATAATATACAATACATACGTATAGAATTAAGAAACTCTCCTTTTTGAAAGTCGGTAAAAAATAATACCAACAAACGCAACAAAATAACAACAAACACCACGCAATAATGAGTAAAACTTACGAAACCAGAAAGCAAACAACGTGAATCGCATTCGTTCACCCAACAGACCTGTAGTCTTATCATGTATTTCCGACATAAAACAATTTCTATCGCTTTTAAAAAGTGGATCAATCTATTATTTGACACGAGCTGCATTTTGTTTCGACATTGCTTGTTTATGCGAAGTTCTGATTGGTAATTAAAAATCGAGTGGAATTTCTAAATGCACCTACCTAGAATCACATGTTAGTTAGGGCACAGACTTCCGGTAGTAAATGATTAACTGATCACTCAACTGACAGATTATGACAGTCAAACAAGATGGCCGCCGGCATAGAGAAAGACCGCTTATCAGAAGTAATCAGAACAGGTCTGCGTGGGTATACCTCGCGCCACGAATTATGTGCGGTGTCCTTGAATGCGCAGTAGTCATTTTTCAATGCCTGTACATATGCGCAGTAATTCCCGCCAACGTCGGTGCCCAGTGCTCTTAATTCGTGTCGCGAGGTATACCTAATAAGCGCAGATAGTCGCCCTAGTAGCATTTATTGTAGGCATTTGGTTGGTTCAAATATACGACATTGGTTGGACAACGGTCAATTGTGGTCGTATGTTTTGCTGATGGGTCAATAAACTTTTCTACAGTGTATTTATGCGTAGGGCTCTTTCTATATGAATCTTACAATTATCCAACGGTGGGTAACTGATTGGGTGCCTCAATATTTTATTAATATTTCAGCAGTCGTCTGAAGGATACGGTTTAAGCAGGCCAACTATACCGCGAACTGTTTTCCTGCGTAGAGAGGGACCCTGCATGTATTCTTAGTAAGAGGCTTTATATATCCGGTGCGCGCAAAATCTTCTATACCGCGATGTAGGATATTTCTTAATAGCGTCAATTCGAGAATTTTTTTGGTATAAAGTTGGGTTGAGCTTATTGCCACGGCGTTTCTGATAGTGATGAATTAACTTATGACTGCAAAAATGATGGTTTTTACAAGAGATAGTTAAGTAACTGATTGGGTGGGTTGTTACGCTAACCCAACGTTTAGAGTTCCTTGCAGATGGTCCATTGTTGGTAATTGATTGTTGGCCCTACATTATTTAAAATGTGGAAAGAACAACATTATTTATCCAACGGTAGGGCTAGTAGCAGCTGGCCCATTACAGTCAATGGGTTGTTGGCCCTACGTTATTTAAAATATGGAAACGCTAAAACCATTTATCCAACGGTGAGACTAGTTGACTTGCATTGTGGGTAATATGTGGTCCGAAATCATATAATATATTTCTTTTTGCCCAATGTCAGTTTTAGGTGGCCAAACTAACTAACCATTTCCCAACGGATCTCCAACCGTTGGCCAATGAATGCCAACGATAAATGATACTAGGGCGGCGGAGCCTGCGCTAATAAGGTACACGCGCAGACTTTAGGTACAGTGTGCCAAACCAGCTGGTACCGATAGGCACCGAACGGCATCGACAGGTTCTGTCCGACTCCCTCAGGTCAGCGCTGGCATATCAACGCAACCTGCTTTCTTTCTGTATACGTGCTTAGAAAAGAGTCACATGGGCCTGGGTCAATTCTACGGTAACCTCTTGAATACCACGGGCGTTAGCTTACGCCACTTTTCCGTTTTAGATTTTATTTATAGGTGTTAAATTTTTTAAACATGGATAAGGTTAAAAATCGCGACCCGTCCCAACTACCCTCGGTTTTTGAGATGTAAATTATCTATGAAAGAAAATTTATTCATTCATCCGTTTTACTTCAATAATTTAATCGATTTAAGAATTCACGTTACTATGATACACAGACTCTTGCAACATTGTTAGCGGAGTGACATTTCGACCTGTCCAATGACTTTGATCGATTCCCGGATGGATTAAAGTAAACAAAGAGTTTCGTTAACCTGAGGTTGAAACAATTTTAGTTTTCTACATCTTTTGCATTTTGAGTATCTAACAACATTTCAAAGAAACGGGTAGGGAATTCACTACCGAGACTGTACCTAACTCTATTAAAGAATTCACTCGATATAAACTTACTTAAACAGTCAACGTGGTTATGTTTATGTAATGAGGAGTTAGTTAGACGTTCCGTCTGGCATAATAATAAGGCATTATGGAAAATAGCGTTTATTTTGGAATTTATTCGATCAACGCACGTCAACAACCTCTATCTAGACAATCATCCTATGTATGTATTTTTTCTACTAAGCTCATTAGCTTACTTCTATTCGCTAGAATTTACTTATAAAATTTATGTTAGTTAAATATACTACCCCCATCATGCATACATACAAAACATACGATTTTTATTTCCCACCCCATCATAACCCCGCGACGTCTTAAAGTTTACCGGATGAACAAGTGGAATTGTTGTACCACATACAATCTTATGAGTTCACCTGGTGACCTACCAATGCATTGCAGTATGCAAGCAGCCGTAATAAAAACTTTTTAACCCCATCTATCCCAAATTGTCTCTATACTAAACTAAACTGGAAAATATGGGTATCCGCAGCACCCAGCTGGATTTGTTCCGCAGCTACTTAACTGGAAGAACTCAGTGTGTCAAGATAAGTAACAACATTAGCACAAAGTTGCCAACCACTTTAGGGCGTTCCACAGGGAAGTATCCTAGGGCCCAGCTTGTTTCTGGTCTACATTAATGATCTCACACAAATGAGCCTAAAAAACGATAATATCATTAGCTTTGCCGATTCGGCAAAACTTGGAATAAAACCTTTGAGTACACACAAACAAGTCTTAAAAAAGGCACTAAATGGCTACAAGATAATATATTGACGCTCAACTCGAGCAAGACCAAGTTTCTAACGTTTACCATGCAGGCTTCAAATATAGGTAATAGTACATTAACTCAACATTCCTTTGTAGCTCACTCATGCAATAGGCAAACGGAAAAGCGAAAGAGAGAAAGCGCCTTCTTTCAAATACCTGGGAATTATAAGGCTTGTGTTTAAACGATTACCAAAAACGCACCTATTTTACTACCAATAAATTCGAAATGACTGCCAGAATGGATAAATGTTCACCAAATTGTGTTTGGATAAATGATCACCAAACTTCTTTTTATGTTTTGTGTACTTAAGTTTATGTTATAAGTATTTTTTATAGTTCTTACATGTTCAACCTAACACGAAGGATAACTTGAACTACCGCAGTATTTTGCCCTGATATTTTTTGCAACTTTTGGTTTTCATTTGTCCATTTTGGTAGGAAAAAAATATTTTGGTGATCATTATATTTGTTGCCGAATTATAATAGACGATCAGCTCAGATTCAAACCCCACGAAACAACTTACAGGCAAAACATTTTATATTTACAAATCTCAAATATACAGCATGCCAAAGCCTTATAAAAACAATTTACTATGTCCAATGTCAATCTCTTCTTACTTATTGTATAACATCTATGGCTGGTGCCCCTAAAACCATCCTCATCGTTTCGGAACGAGCCCAAAGGGCAGTCCTGAAAATAAGCACCGGCAAACCATACCGTTGTCCTACTACAAAACTCTTTACATAATGTGAAGTGCTATCTATCCGAAAACATTTCTTCCTTCATATACACATAGATATAAGTAAACACAAGACATTTCATTATTATCCCTTGCTGCTAAACAAAAGACGCACAGATCTTGTATGCCCGAGGCAACCCTTTAGAAAAAAAATACCATTTGATTTTACGCTTACCTGGGCTCTATCTTTATAACGAAATCAACAAAATAATTAAAATCTAACATCCACTCATTAGCCCCATGAAAATAAAAGTCACTAAGCGGCTCCTTTACCCTAACCCTACCATACCCTGAGTTACCCTAACCTTTGAGAAATCTGAAAGTCTGCTTGACCATTGCCCCTAGTCAATTATTATCGACAATTATATCGTATAATCATACATAAATACATTCCATGAAAACCCACACACAAACACACTCACACTCATTACACACCACGCTAACTTCACACGCACAGTACACTCCCCATGTACACATCTACCTTCATTTACACTTCACATTATACACACCCTCAAACAATGATGACATAGAGGTCTTACCACATTTTCAATGCTCACCTTCAACTAATAAATTAAGTGCTGTTCAACGGAGTGATACGACACAGGTTTTCACCTAGCGTGGGGAACAGGTACACAAACATAAACTACGCTACATAATTATCTTAAGAACTCTCCTGTGTTTTTAATGCTATCAAACATGTCTTTGAGATTAATTAATTATTATTTTTATTGTTATATTATATTATTAATCTACACACGTATCAAAAACCCTCTTTACTGCGCACAAAACCCCCACGTTACGATCAGCATAATGTTAAACTACTTGGTAAAAACTCATTTCTTATCTGAAAAATTTCTACATATTATGACATTCAAATTTCGAACACCGACGCCCGCCTGCGTGCCGCCCCTAGTTTGTCTGTGAAGTTGGTACTACAGAACAAGCTAAACAACTGCAGAGCCACAATGCCGGTCAAACATGCGGTTCCTGAACACATCAAAGAGAGCTTATGATAAGTGTGTAAATAAACTAGTGTATGTAACTGTACATAATTAGGCATTAAAACTCTCGAGTGATATTATTCTGAAACGAGCCGAACTCTCGAGTATTAATGCCCTCCATTATGTAGCAGTCACATAAACTACTATTATCTACACTCGTATCATAAACCGCACGTTACGACCAGCATAATGATACTACTTGGTAAAAACTAATTTCTTATCTGATTATTGATACATTATGACCAAAATGTATCAATATTTCGACATATTATGACATTCAAATTTCGAACGCCGACGTCCACCTGCGTGCCGCCCCTAGTTTGTCTGTGAAGTTGGTAGTACTGAACAAACTAAACAAGTGCAGAGCAATGATCAATGCCACAATGCCGGTCCAATATGCGGCTCCTGAACACATCAATGATATGTGTGTAGATAAACTAGTAAATGTCACATAAACTACTATAATTTATCCGCCATTTTGATTTTCTCGAAAAACCTGAATCGACAAAAAATCTATATAATTATCTAACCTGCTCACAAAATTTCACGAGAATCGGTGTAAAAATGCGACCTGTAGAGACGAACAGCCGGAAATCCGGACATATGAAAGCATTTTTGCCCAAGCTGACAGAAGGCTAATAATAATAATAATAATGATAACTTGGACACCATTTACACACATTGATCTAGCCCCAAACTAGGATTCCCTGTATCTTGGGTAGATAAATATATTGTTGGATTGTTTCAGATTATTAAACTTAAAAAAAAAAACTATAAAAACAATAAGTGTTTACGTTCTGACTGTCATCTGAGTTATCGACTGACAGAAAAAATGTTCTCACTTCACAGTTTTAAAGAACATCCAACTTAACGGCTAGGACAATGTGAAAAAAACTAACTAAAAGTTGTAGGCGACAAATGGAGGATATTACGTTATACGGATACTTCGGGTGTAATATTTTGATGGGAATAACGGAACTTGTTAAGAACACCATCATCTCGGAATTATTTTCTCAGGTTAGTGGCCTTGCATTTTATTTACACGGCCAATTTTAACTACGATAACAATTCCGTCTGATTAAGGCCCTCTTCATAGTACAATAAGAATCTCAAACTTGGCGCTAACTTGCTAAAAGTTCTAACAGGAGAAATAATACCTCGGCCTTAATGATAACACAATCACAAAATTACGAGTAGTATGCTCTTCTCTTCATCTAAAGCCTCCATCAAAATTTACGGAACCAAACTTAATTAAACCAAAAATTAGGTTCATTGAAAACTTCGTTGCATCTTCACGATCTACGGAACCAAGAATGGGGTAGAGATGATCCCAAATACCTAACGAAACATAATATAACATAAAGTTTACATATATACATTGCTTCTGGCCCACCACAACACAATTAAAAGACCGATTATCGCTTTTTCTCATGATGATATCTCCTCTCAATCCCATCATTCCCCATTATTAATCATGTCGCTGTAGACATGATTAATAATTCTCCAAAGTTTTTCGTTTACTTATATGCAAGCCAATGATGATATTCGAGTATTTTTTTATTTCATCACGTTTATGTCTATATTATACATAATAATGTAACGTCTAATTCGTTTTTAAGTTTCGAAAGTTGGTAGTTTGATGTTATTATGCCGTAGAAGTTAGTTGTTTTAGGTAGGTTAAGTCAACTATTCAGGGAGATTATATATTCACAAACTAGTACGAAATAGGTTTGGATCATCATGTACTATAGGTACATAAAATAGACAAAGTTGATTAAGTAACTAATCTAAGTAAATATCACAAATATTATTTTAGGGAAGTAGTTACACCGAACATGCTGCTATTAAAAATACACCCACTTTATTTTTTATTAACACAGCTTGCTGTGTTCTGAGCGTTATCTACTCAAACTTATTATTTTAAGATTTTGTTTGATCTAATCATCAATCATCATCATCATCGCCTCACAGGAATGTTTATCGAACTATGTAACTATGCTCATAAAAGTCGTAATTGCCTGTGTAAATACAAAGCTTGAGACCGCCGAAATATTCACAGCTGTTTACATAGCGATAATGGCAAAAGAGATAAAAAGAAGGTTTTATATTACTTACGACTTCTATCCGGTAGCACAATACTGGCAGTTATCAATAGCAAACAGAGCGTGCTGCAAAATATTTATTCGAAGATTTTCGTATTTGGAACGTTTCCACGACGAGTTCGCCTTTTTTCGCGGGAATTTTCGCGCGCACCGATCGCGTGGCCAGTACGGCACGGCTCTTGCGAAGCGTCTGAACTGAGGTTAGCGACTAGCGAGGTTGTATTGGTACAGCCATCGCTCCGCCTTACAATAACCGAACTTTATTTATTGAGAATCACATTTCTATGCGTTTGGTAAGGGAAATAGATAGGTCGGATTGCGGAAGATTTTCAAGAGGTAGGTACTCACATTGCAAACAAGGGGATCGCCACGTTGTAGGTTTATGATGATATAGGTAATGGATGTTTCTTGTCTTTACAAACTATTTTCGTCATTGCAATTTATATATTTTGGGTAGAAATATTCTCGAGTTTTTTGTAAACTTTATATTACATAGGGTGACTGGTTATTCGATACTATGTTGTGAGTATTTGTAAGGGGTTAAGATACAGTCCATAGTCAGCAAATTTAACCCTATTAGGCTAGTCGGACGGTCAAACTCGAAGTTTTAACTGAAGCGTGATTTCGCGTCCGCATAAATTATAATATAATTTAAACATAACGATCTTAAGGCAGTTCTAGGAAGGGGTTTGCCCTGACACCTGACTGAATTGCGCGTTTCGTATAAACCCCATGAGTATTCAAAGTATCTATATATCGTCTTTATAGGGTGTATGGTTTGGAGTATGGTGCGACAATTTTTTTGGAGGGTAGAAGAGATTGTAGTGAACAATTTCGGTCCTTAGATGCACGGTAGTTAAGATATGTATTTTTTTATAGTTCCGGCAAAAATGCCCAATATATTTCACTTGATCCATAATTATTTTATTATTTCTTATAATAATTGTACCAAACATGTTTTTCTTTGTTCTTTAATAAGTAGCCTTTCTAAATATATCATACGTTTTAACAACTAGCTGACAAAAAATAAAGTTATGGACTTCGAAAGTTTTTAAATTGTAAAAGAAAACTATTTCTAAATTCAACTAATTGAAACTAAGAGCTAAGGGGATTAAATATCACTTTTCAAACTTCATCATTTCACGGTTAAGGTATTTCATTACTGATTGGTGAACAAATCAAGATGAGTCGCCAAGGACGGCTTATGGAGTCCTAAGTCTCGAACAACCTCTCATAGCAGCGGCGGGGGGCATCTGCCCCCGACACGCCGCTAATGACTTTTGACTGTGAGCTGAGGTCGGCTCGTAAAATCTGGGGAGCAGGCAAACTCCTCCCATACACGAGTATATCCTTCAGCTAGTAGTAAAACTCAATGATAACTACTAACACAGGGATTGTTTTAAGTCCTTATACTATACGAGCTGATGCCCGCTCAATGAGCAGGGAAGCGGACTTAGCTGGGCATGGGTAACTAACTCCGTTCTTTTTTCCTGCAACAAAACAAAAATGTGTCGAACAAAAGATTTGGTTTCAACATGGTGAAAACTTATGTGCCCGCCGTTAACAATCTTCCTTGGGGGACTATTTGTTGTTGTTGTTGTTGTTGACTGTTCACGTCTGCAGGGAATAATTTCGATGCCATCACCCACCACCGGACTGGGCATCCACCAGCCCCAGATAATACTGAGCAGGTTAGTAGTACGATACACAGACAGCAGAATTGAGAAATAATTTTGTTAACATGACTTAATAATTTTCTAAGTCTAATAACTTTCTAAGTTGTTGGAACTTGTGATTCATTGAGAAAGGCTAATTATCTAAGAATACGGGAAAACATGTTTTGTACAGTTGTAAAATTTAAAAAAAAAACAAGTGAAAATTTTGCGTAATTTTCCCAGAGCCTTAAACAATCATATTTTAACAACTGAGAACCGAATTTCAAGCAGAAATATCTTGACTACAACCCCCTCTACTTCCAAAAAAAAACGTCGCACCATACTCCAAACACCCTCGTGTTCACGAAAACGAGGCCACGAAATCTGTCTTCTGACAGTCAAGTCCACACACACGACCTCTGCCTAACATGCGAGAGGTACCATACACGATAGATACCAGGGAAAAAAAAGGTCTTAGATGTTTATATGTGTGTGGTTCTCACGACACAGGGTATCCCAGTATGGGGCAAGCAATGTATGTACCAGTATATAATGTTTATTATTGTAATTGTTTATATTCCACGACATAAAAGAATATACGGTACTTGATTAATTCCACGCCTCAACCGAACGGCGTGGAATCTTGAGGGGCTGGGTTTTTGCCAGCACGGGAGAGAAAATCTTGATTGTTGTCGTCGTAGACCGGAAATCGAAAGCTCGATTCGAGGCAGGAATACGGGATAAGGGCACAAGTTTGGGTAGGATTGGGAATGAATCTCACTATTCGCTGCCCGACGCTGTCGCCGGCGTGCTGCCTGCCGACACGAGGAGTCGCCGTCCGATACGACGATGTCCAATCACAACACGGATCACTTAACCGCTGACACGAATCTACTTATTTCCCGACGATGTGGTAGATTTACACTCCGACCAGGCTCGACACCTGTATTAGACGATTGTTACACCGAATTACAATCAATGGCCCGACGCCTGAGCAGACATGTTTTTTTTTTCCCGACAAGAAAAGATAACCTCTAATTTTTCATCTCGTTGGTACGAGTGACAGCTGCGGTTCCGTTTTCGCTAGTGATGTCCCAATCACTCGCGGTCGATCCGCGCAACAAAAAACCGGTGCGTTCCGAAGCATAAATATTAAACAGTCACCCGCCCGGACAGGCCCGAACCTGTCCCTAATCAATAGGAAGGCGAGAAAGTGTTGCGACCGCTCTCTTGAGGACCGAGTCCCCCACCTTGACTTCTGCTGATCGAGGCGTGCCATCCCGACCCGTGTACAAATTGACGATCCGTCCTCGTCTCCATCTCAATGATGGCAGGTTCGCATCCTTAATCAGCACCAAATCACCGACTTGAGGGGGGCTCGTCCGGTCAGTCCACTTAAGACGCTGCTGCAAGATGTGCAAATACTCAAGGGACCACCGTTTCCAAAAATCTTGAGCCATCTGCTGCAACATCTGCCACCTAGTTAACCGACTTAACTTAACATCACCGAATGGGTATTCTGGCAGGGCGTTAAGGGGCTGACCTATCAGGAAGTGACACGGCGTCAACGCTTCCAAATCATTTGGATCCGAACTGAGCGGGCACAACGGACGCGAGTTCAGTGTCATTTCAATTTTACAGAACAGCGTCGCAAGCTCTTCAAAGCGTAGAGAGGTCTCACCGATGATCCTCGTCAGGTGCGCCTGGCTCCGACAAAATTTGTGCCGTTGTCCGAACGGATTAATGTCGGGAGGCCCCTCCGTGAGACGAACCGATCTAGACATGCGATAAATGCCTCTGTAGTGAGGTCACTGACCACCTCCAAGTGGACTGCCTTCGTGGCCAAGCACACGAAGACGCACAGGTATGCCTTCACTAATCTGGCGTTCCGTAGCTGTAAAGACTTGACCATGAATGGTCCCGCGAAATCCGTTCCGACACCCGCAAAGGGCCGGATTTCGTTAACCCTATCCGAGGGCAAATGGCACATCTGGGGCTGCATCGTAGCCGCCTTGGCCCGATAACAAGGCAGGCACCGAAATATGACGCTACGCACTAAGCGTCTTCCCGATAGAATCCAGAACTCGCGCTGGAGAAACGCCATCAAGGCGTGGCATCCGACATGCCCATTCCGAATGTGTCGATCCTGTATCAACAGTTCGACCAACTTCCCTTTCCTAGGGAGTAACAACGGATGGCGAGCCGCATAAGGCAGGTTGGCATTCCGCAGCCGACCTCCTACCCTCAGCAATCCTTGAGGGTCAATAAACGGGTTGAGCCGAGCCACAGCTCCCTTCAGTTGGACGCGTCCGCGTCTCAGAATGTCCAATTCGGACTTAAAGTGCACCGTCTGCACGTTCCGTACCAATGCGAACAACGCATGGTTCCGTTCCCGTGGTGTCAGGACCTGTGTCCGCACTCATTGCGCCTCAGAATTCCGACAATTCCGCGCAAATCGGCAGATCCAGGCGGTCACATTGACCAGCTTGTCGAGCGAGCTGTACCGTTCCAGCAGGCTGAACTCCTCTTCCGGCTCTGGTTGCGTCGTACAGACACCGACTGTCAAGGCGCCGTTCGCCGTGGTAACGCGTGGACTCATTGGCCAATCCGATTCGGCTTGAGTCAACCATTTTGGACCCCACCACAAGGGATGTCCAACCAACTCCGGAGCGTGACACCCACGAGACGCACAGTCTGCTGGGTTCATTTCCCCTGGAACATGTCTCCAGATTAAGGGAACCTCCGAATTCAAAATCTGCGAAACCCGATTCTCCACAAAAATCTCCAGCTTGTGAACTGAAGCCTTCAGCCAGTATAACACGATCTGGCTGTCCGTCCGCTATTGACCCACGAAGAACCGTTATCGTGTGGTTGAGCAGACGAGTCAGGAGAGCCACTCCTGAAAGCTCTAATCTGGGAATGGTCAGGCGAGTGCGCAACGGCGCAACCTTGCTCTTGGCCATGACCAACCGCACATCAACCTCCCCTGAGGAGTCGACCGTACGCAGATACACCGCAGCTCCGTAGCCCTTCTCCGAGGCATCGCAAAACCCATGCAGGGTGGCGGTGTATCGTTTGGTGGGGACCAACCTCCGTGGCAGTGCAATCCGATTGATGCCAGGGAGGGACGAAAAGAACGATTCCCACTCTGTGCTCAATGACCCGCCGATCGGGTCGTCCCATTTCAGCTCAGCAGACCACAGTTGCTGCATAAAACACTTGAGCTGAAATGTTACCGGGGTGATCCACCCGTTTGGATCAAATGTACTAGCCACCGTTGAAAGGACGTTCCATTTCGTCCAGACCTTCGGGGAGTCCAACTAGACCCGATACGAAAACATGTCTGACACCGGCTGGTACTGGACGCCTAATACCGACAACATATTCGGATTTTCCAGATTTTCGAAAATGTGGGGATCCTGCTGGTAGTCATCCGGAAGACCAGACAGTAACTCTGGAGAGTTCGACATCCATTTCCGGAGCTCGTAACCTCCACCCCGTAAGAGCTCAACTAGCTCGTCCCGTCGAGCGAGCGCCTCCTCTACGGAATCTGCACCGGTACAGATATCGTCCACGTAGAGATCCTGCTCCAGGATTGCTGCTCCTCTAGGGAAATTTAACCGTTCTCGATCCGCTAACACCCGCAGAGTGCGAATCGCCAAATAAGGACGAGACCGTAGCCCGTACGTGTTGGTGTTCAGCTCGTACACCCTGATGGGCTGATCTGGGCTCTCTCGCCACAGTATCAGCTGATACCGTCTATCGTCAGGGTGAATGACCGTCTGCCTAAACATCATCCGGATGTCAGCTACAAACACAACATTGTGTCGACGGAACCGTGTGATAACATCCGCGATGTCATGGTTCAACTTCGGCCCTGAATGCAAACACTGGTTCAGGTTCATGCCGTTAGATGTTGATGCCGATCCATCGAACACTACCCGTATTTTGCCCTCCGGGGTCCTCAAGACCGCGTGATGGGGCAGGAAGCAGTGGTCTTCACGCTTCCAGTCGATACCCAAAACCGACATGTGGCCGAGCGACTCGTATTCCCGCATGAAGTCGACGTACTTCTGCCGGAAAATCCCGTCACGCTTCATGCGTCGTTCCATCGACAGAAGCCGCGTCTCGGCTGCATGGTGTGAACTGCCCAGCGGTGGGCGATCACTCCGGAATGGAAGACGTGTGAGAAATCGACCTGACCGAAGGCGACCAGTATTGTTCCGATAAAACTGTTCACACTCTTCTTCAACCGGGTCCAACCGGCGGACCGTAGATGGTTCCTCCACCTCCCAAAACTTCTGTATCACCTCCGAGAGTTCAGAACCGAATAAGGGACTACGAGTCGCTAGGCGTGGGGCAGCCGGCATGACCGGACCCATTACCGCATGGCCCAGTCTGGTGTTGACCGAAACCAGACCAGTCGCCTGCAACACGTGGACACCTGGCACTAACAGGTATCCCAAGGCATCGACACCCAATAAAATGTCTACTGGGCCCGGAATATCGAACTCCGGGTCAGCCAGTGACAACCCAGCGACCAACTGTCGCACCGAGGGCGACAACCGTACGTGAGGGTGCGAGCCCATCACATTAGGCATGACTAATGCCGTGACCGTCAGATTCACCGCTGAATCCACCCGTGACGAGAGAGTAATCCGACATACTCCCTTAACGAAACCGACTTCCGTGTTCCCAATTCCCCGAATGGAATGTGGATACTCCCTTACCGTAATGCCCAACCGTCTTACAAGGTTGCACGAGACTAAGCACCCCTGGGCCCCCGAGTCCAATAGTGCTCGTGCCACACATGCTTTGCCGTCCGAACTCCACGCTATCACAGAGGCGGTGGGGAGCATGACCGTCTGTGGAGTGGCGGCACCCTGTAAGTGGGCGGCGTGTCCCTAGCGGGAACCTCCGCGGGATCCGAACCCGCTCAGACCTCCGTCGGCCTTGGAGTAACTCGGCTGCTGATATGCAACCGGCATATCAGACCGTATGTGCATCAAGGGGTCCCAACCCGTATAATAGGCCCCTCGCTGTCCCGGTATCCGATCATACCGGACGGTGTACGGTGTGCCCGGTGCGCACCGTGGATGGAGGGGGAAGAGCGGATCCAACCTGGGGCGCTTTAGGAATGGGGGCGACATCCGACTGTTCGCCTCCCTGTTCGCCTCCCAGAGCGACGGGCAGGGTGGCGCAGAAGGTGGTGGGCTCCCAGCCTTCGCGCCACTCATAGGTGCCATCTGACACCCGCCCGTAACACGCGGTGAGCCAGCGGCCCGAAGTCTTAAATCGCTTAATTTTCTCCGCGCGACGCTCGATGTCGCCCAAGCACTCCATCGCATGGTCAGCATCCGCGCAGAGCTGCTTCACTGCAGCCACCGAAGCCTCATCCGTAAGCCCGAGGGCTTCAGCCTCCGCAGCCAGCCGACACACCTTCCCGACGCGTGTCATTGCGTCCTCCACACGCTTGAGCAGGACATCGTCCATGTCAGGTCGCTCCACATACTTGTGTGTATGGGCGAGCCATCTCATCTCCTCACGAACACCATACCGCAGTACCGTCAAGGGCGAAGTTGCCATGGTTACCGATTCAATTGTTTCTGGTCCTATGCTTCACTACCGAACTAAGCACAGCCAGAGACCAGCACTTGCCCGTCAGCGCTGGGCACAGAAATTAAAACTAAGTTGTAAAAACCAAGGCAACCACTAGAACAATTAAATCCTAAACAATATTTAATATGGTCGCCCTGTGGACATACACCTTATAAATATACACTCTAAATCAATTAGAGAATGCCACCATAAAACACAATATAAAAATAACCCACAAACTGGATTCCGAAATCCAAGCTATTTGTAATATAATGAAGGTAGCTGTGACCTTCTAGAAGTGGCCCCTCCGATATGACCCACACTTCTACTGAGGTCAGCAAAATCAGCTTAATACCCCTTAAATAGCCTGACCCTGCTCTGTAAACCGAAATAACACTGCAGCACTATAGAACCCGACGTTCTACCGCAAGTAATACAATCTAGTTACTTCGCAGAATGACTGTTCAATCTTTTATGCGCACAAACAGTAGTTTCCGACTACAAATTTATAATAATTGTTAACTAAATTGACACTTATACTTTCACTAACCGAAAATGAACTTTAATTGTGGTACCGACCACAGACTCATTGCCGACTTGCCGGCCAATCTGAGATATTCTTTTCTCCCAACTACAATGTGGCAAAAAAACAACCCTACAACCGTGAATCGATGATTTCCCACTAGGAAACCGCGCCTGCTACCAAAATGATTAATTCCACGCCTCAACCGAACGGCGTGGAATCTTGAGGGGCTGGGTTTTTGCCAGCACGGGAGAGAAAATCTTGATTGTTACTTTACCTTGTCGTCGTAGACCGGAAATCGAAAGCTCGATTCGAGGCAGGAATACGGGATAAGGGCACAAGTTTGGGTAGGATTGGGAATGAATCTCACTATTCGCTGCCCGACGCTGTCGCCGGCGTGCTGCCTGCCGACACGAGGAGTCGCCGTCCGATACGACGATGTCCAATCACAACACGGATCACTTAACCGCTGACGCGAATCTACTTATTTCCCGACGATGTGGTAGATTTACACTCCGACCAGGCTCGACACCTGTATTAGACGATTGTTACACCGAATTACAATCAATGGCCCGACGCCTGAGCAGACATGTTTTTTTTTCCCGACAAGAAAAGATAACCTCTAATTTTTCATCTCGTTGGTACGAGTGACAGCTGCGGTTCCGTTTTCGCTAGTGATGTCCCGATTACTCGCGGTCGATCCGCGCAACAAAAAACCGGTGCGTTCCGAAGCATAAATATTAAACAGTACTTATAGCCAAAATTCATCTAAAACACTACACAAAAGTCACAGTAAAGCAATGCATGGTTAATCGAACTTACCTTAAGTGAACTTTAACCAAAATTATACAAGTTGCTGCATCCATAGCGAATTAATAAACCATTTAGTCCGTTTTCTGTGGTACTGGATCATCACACGATATTTAAAACTTATTTTTGAAAAAATTAATGAATGAATGAATAGTGCTTCTCCAGCTTCTAAACCTGTTCCGGTCTTTCGGCCGGCATACCAGAGGGCACAAGTTTTGAGGAGGGGCGGGATGACCTGCTCTATAGGAGGGGAAGGATAGTGAATTCAATCGACCGACTCTTCAGCCTGAAGCCAATATAGGATATATGGAATGGGGAGGATGTGGGATTTGGAGAGCAGCTGTTGTTTTCTTCAAGTTCTTGTTTTCCTTCTATTTTCAGTTATTGTTATTAGTAGAGTTTCCTGAGCCGTGTTCGTTTGGGTTATCCGGTAAGTTCTCAGTTTCGCTTTCGCTGTCTATTTCTGGAATACGGTATACTTGCCTCTAGGCCATCCTGACTTCGTCCCTGTTGTGTGATGATTCTGTCCAGTAACTGTGTTCTTCACCGTAGTATTTGATGTCATGCTTAAAGAAATCTTTCCAGGTGTATATAAGTCGGCCGACTTTCTTCTTCCTTGCTTCGTATTTGAATGCAGCGTGTAGTAAGTGCTGTTGTGGGCGTCGCAAAATATGTATAGTAATACATCCGGTGGTTTTTGATTCGTTTGGTTATCGTTTTGCCCTGTAGTCCGTGATGAATTTTGTGGTATCTTGGATAGCTTCTGGCGTTCTCAAACATATCTCTGAGGATCAGGCCTTCATATTTTCTTAGTCAAGAACTGACTGTCAACTGTTTGCTTTGGTGAGGGTTGCCGCTTTTTGTCCGTATTTTATAAACAGTGCAATGACCATTTTGTAAATCAGGCGCACTATATTCCAGTCCATGTTGGATTTCTTTATAAAATGCATTAGGGCCTTGGAATTGCATGTGGCTTGCCGGCACTTCTTTTTTATTGTGTCCTATGTCCTGCCCTAATATATGTGCCGAGATATTTTATTTCGTTTACGGTTCGTATTGGAACTCCGTCCGATACGATCACTTGTGGGCGCTGGTTGTTTCTGGTCTCCTATAAGAATTTTCGTCTTTCTACTTTTGAGTTTGCTATGAGCATTTCTCCGATTATATTTAATTATTCACTTTTTGCTACTCCGCGGCATAGCAACGCTGCGTATAAACGCTCTTTCAGGTTGCGGGCGGTCCGACTACTCTGGAACGCACCTCTTTGCACTATAAGAGACAGTCCTACTTTTTTTTTCTTTTAAGAAACATATCGTCTCTTTCGTAAAAGTTATTATATTTATATTATTATATTTAAAGTTTATGTATATATATCGGTAATTATTTCGTATTTCCTATCTGTATTTTACAGATATTTTAATTTATTCCTAGGCATTTTAGTTATAGTAATTATTGTGCACTGCCTACCCTTTTATGACACCAATTCCTGTAATGGCTTGTTTTGCTGGAAGAAATCTCCTTTTAGAGACAAGCTCGCCCTTGTATATGCATTTTCTTTTAATGTAACTTTTAAAATATTTGTGTGCAATATTGTGAAGGAGGTTTGTTTCTATAATTCCCTTTTTCCTGTATTTCTTTATATCATCTTGTCCGATGCGAGCATACAGATACCAGAGATAGTGTTTTGAAATATATATATTGTTTGTTTCCTGTATATGGGCAATTCTCATTTTCGAAAAAAAACGGTGTGATCACCATTTTTCAAATACATACATATAAGTATATTTATTTTGGTAAATAATTGATAAAATGTAATACTATCAAGCTAAATTAATGTAAATAACCCACACAGATATTTTTTTTATTAATTTTTAAAGCATCAAAAATGTCCCATCCATGGGTGTGATCACTCCGCTTTCACGAGGAAAAAAAACATAATTATTTATTTCTTCTTAATATCTACTTCTTACGTGAGCCAATATCAACTACGATAAGTAACTCATTAAATAGTACAATAAAATATCTATAGTTACACAGTTTTTTATATGAACCATCATATTAAAGTTTGTGATCAGATTTTTTGTCACTTCCATGGATCAATGTCACACGGGCCATGCCAGAAAAATAACGCGACAGTTTTCGAACGTTACTGGCCATAGACAAGGCCTGAGACGCCAACTTTTTAGTTCAGTTGTTATTTCCTACCGGCGGCGAAACATCTGTGTAAAAAATTACAATAAATGCTCATTCTTAAAAATTGTCGAGTATAAGTGGTCACATCTGTGTAGGTCGTCAAAGGTATGTACTTTACAACTATTTAATTAGGTTGTGTGATTTTATTGCGTTTTGGTGTGAAAAACACGTGGCTAAACATGCACGTTCATTACCGATTTGGAGGTTATGTAATCAGAGATTGAACAGAAAAAGTCACGTCCGTGGAGGTCACATCCCTGGTTCCATGGATAAAAATCTGCCCATGGAAGTGACCTGCGATCCACGGAAGTGATTTCGTATGCGGAAGTGTCTTGTGCAGGTTTAAGGGTGGGGGTTTTAACGTGATTATTGGGCCTGGCTTAACTTGCTTTTTTATTTTAGATGGGGAAACCTAAAACTAAAAAAAAAGTCCCAAAAACTGCGGAAGAGATACGTAAGCAAAAACGAGAGTGTGAGCGAAGGCGAAGAGCTCGCATCAAAGAAAATGCTGCCTTATACGAAGCTACTAAAGAAAAAGATAGAAAACGAAAGAAAGATAATGTGAAGCTGGTAGTTAATATGACAGAAAGAGAACATCGGATGCAGCAAAAAGAGTGGAGACAACGCAAATCAAGGAGTCGATTGAATAAAAAACGTGCTAAAATACTATTAAATCACTTAAGACAGAACACTCCAGAAGAAACTACTGATGATGAGGCAGTTTTGCCGTCCCGACCAGAATCAGCATCTATCTTGGAAAGTGTTTCTGAGATAGTAGCCCATCGACCGTCTAGATGTGTCAGCAATAGTAGCACATGCTCGGACTTAATGAGATCGAATCCGCCAATGCTGTCAGACCTTAGTTCAAGCTCGTCACAATGTGAGACAACGAGTCGACAAAAGAAAAAAGGTGTACAAGCATCAAGAGTAAGACGTGCTTTATCAAATTTGATAATAAAAAAACAAAAAGAAACAATAGAGGCTATGAAGAAACAAGTACATACCCTACAAGTGAAGTTATTGAGAGTAACTGGGCAAAAGAATGACACGGTAAGAGTTACGAAGAAGAAGAAGAGCCCTCTCAAGGTGAAAACTGAAATATCAAAGCCAAAGAAACTTCGGACAGCCGTTATGAAATTCCTTGAAAGAGACGACAATAGCAAAATGTGCCCCGGCAAAAAAGATTGTGTCACCAAAAATAAAGAAAAGAGACAAAAAAGATACCTCTCTGACACTATGCTAAACCTACACAAGAAATTCCAGACAGAAAATACACTTAAAATTAGCTTTGCTTCTTTTTGCCGACTAAGACCTTTTTGGATTACAGTACGAAAAATTTCTGAAAGAGACACATGCCTTTGCGTGGTACATGAAAACATGCAACTAATGTTTGACAAGTTAAAGTATCTCAACATAATTTCTGACCTGAATTTAAGGGAGCTCTGTAAAACTATAGTATGTGACATAAATTCAGAGACATGCATGTTACGAAAATGCACGACATGTAAGAACAAAATTCCAAATATAAATGTTTTTGATGACTCGACTGAAACAACTTACAAATCATGGACAGTGATAAAGGAAGACCGGATGATAAAAGGCACGGTAAAAGAAATTCGCAGAACAGTGAAGAAAGAAATAAAAATAACGAAAAAGACATTGCTGTTGATGTTTATTGAAGCTTTGGTCACTTTTTGCAACACCAGTACACTATATCGCATCAGTACTTAGCCACTACCCAACTAAAGGCTAACCTTTCTGTGGGAGAAATTTTCATGCACGTAGACTTCGCAGAAAATTACTGTTGCAAGCATTCCGATGAAATTCAAGCAGTACACTTTGGTGCTTCGAGGCTGCAAATAAGTTTACATACCGGCGTGTATTACTACAGATGCCCTGACAGTAGTGTGCTGAAGAGTAAATCTTTTTGCACGTTTTCGGAATGCTTGCGGCATGACGCCGGTGGAGTTTTTGCTCACATGCAAAAAATTCTTGATATGATATGTTTGTCATATCCTATAAAAACTTTGCATATGTTGAGCGATGGGCCCACAGCTCAATATAGGAATAGGAAAGCGTTCTTTCTATTTTCCCAATATGTAACGCAGCGCTACGGGATACAAATTGCTTCATGGAACTTCTGCGAAGCCGGTCATGGCAAGGGTCCGATGGACGGAGTCGGAGCCGCTGTAAAAAGGACAGCAGATCGGTTAGTAGCTCAAGGCGAAGATATCCCTGATTTTACCGCTTTCATTAAAGCCGTGGAGACAAACATAACTAACATTGCAACCTCTGTCGTGACTGAAGCAGATATGAAAGATATAGACAGAGTTTTGACCGACCAAGGAAAAAGCATAAGCGGAACCTTAAAAATTCACCAAGTCACTTGGGTTGTTACCAATCCAAACAGGATTTTTTTGAGAAAACTTACATGTATTTCTTGTGAACCTGGTAGCGTTTATTCTCACTATTCACTGTCAAAATGTTTTACTGATTTCGTCAGTAGCCCAACTGAGACGGTAATTACACAATCGCAAGATATAGTGAGTTCCAATGATGAAATGGTTGTTTCGCGGACTGAAATAAATGAAGGTGTTCATACATGTCAAAAGGCAGGTGAAGATAATGTGCCAGTGAATGAAGTAAGCGAGAACATGCCACTTAATTCAAAGTTTATAGAACTAAAAGATGGGATGTGGGTTATTGCCAAGTTTTTGTCAAAAAAAACGGAAAATAATTTTGTCGGGCAAGTTATTGGGTTTGATGGTGATGAGCCCAGGATAAAATTCGCGAAAAAAAAGCAAACCACAAAGGATCATGCCGTGTTCATTTGGATAGACCCTGAGGACATATTCCCTGTTCCTCGCGATGACGTAATGTGCATTTTAAAAGAGCCGAAATCCGGTCGTCTGGGACGATTATTGTTTAGCAATATGGAGCTTAAACATTACAGAAATATTGAATAAACTGCCACGAACAGAATAAGTATAATACTGATGTAAGAGTTGATTTAAAAATGTGAGACTGATTATTAACACTAAGACTGCATAAGAATTTGCATGGGGAAAGCCCTAACCTGGCAGCTTTATTGGGTTTTGTTTTTAAGTTGTAGACAAAGTTTATATAAAAGTTCCTGTTTCCTATTTCCTAATGTAAGAGTTGATTTAAAAATGTGAGACTGATTACTAAGACTGTATAAGAATTTGCATGGGAAAAGCCCTAACCTGGCAGTATTATTTGGTTTTGTTTTTAAGTTGTAGACAAAGTCTATATGAAAGTTCGAAAGTCTATATGTGTTCATAACATAAATAAAGATTTTTAGATGAGAAAATTGTAGGACCTTTTATTTTATAACCATTATGTACGGACAATAGTATTTATTTAGGGATTGTCTCTTCCGTGGATCTGATGGGGTCACTTCCATGGAGCACAATATTTTTTCAACCGTTTTACCATTTATTATTATAAATGTAGATTTTTAAATGATAAAAATCTTTAATTTTTAAGACAGTACTTAGTTGATCATTCTATGGACAATATTTTTGTAGGAATTATCATTTCCGTGGATCTGGGGTCACTTCCATGGAGGGCATTTATTTTTCAACCTCTATAATTTAATATTTAAGAGACTGCGAGCTCGGCGACTATTTTTCTCTTACAAAGGAAGCTCTAAACAATAAGAATCTACCATAATTTATTGCAAAAATATTTTTATGTTTTTATAAATTTTTCGCCTTCGAAAATGAGAATTACTTACCCATATAGGCTATGTGTGCTCGCATGTGACTTGTGGTTTAAATATGGGGCTGTTTCGTATCATCGTATATCCGGTGTTGTCTGGGATGTCTTCTGTTGATGTTATGGTTGACCCTGAGGAGGTCATGGGTGTTGCATTAAGTATCGGGGAAAGTATGGTGTCATCAGTTTGGTTATCGGTTGCTTGATCCGTGGGTAAATTTGGTGATTCAATCAAGAATACGCTGTCGTAGTGGTGTCCTGTGACATTGAGGTTGATAGATCTCACTGCATCCGCTGGATTCTTGGGTGTGAATGTGGGCGATGGTGTATTTTGCTGGTGGATTGTTACATTAACTAGAAAGTATTCGGCAGCTGGTATTATAATCTCCTCTGCAGTCCAAGTACCGTAATTGCGCAGATTTTCAATGTTGAGTTGTTGAGGATTTCAGGCTCGGTGATTGCGAGCTTTATTCTGTTCATCGCAGTTTTCTTCTACATATTTAACTAGGTCCTTACGAATGTGAGTGTGGTTGCATGTTAATTGACATAGGTGATTAATTTGGTCAGCAAAAGCGGTTACCATCTCAGCATTGGTAAGGCTTCCATTAGGTTATCTTCTTGGGATGTTGTTGAAAGAAAGATCTTAGAGATAGCGTGATTTATTTGAACTACCTTTGTGTACGATTAACAGATCGTACGGGTTGCGATTGTCAAAGTCTGTGCGTACTTCGTGCGCCCTTATTCTCGGTAGAGAGCCGCTTAGGACAAAAAGTCTCCGATTTTATTGTTGTTATTGTTCATCAGTGGAAGTCTTTTGTTAACTGCCTGTTTTCAGGAAGATGGTGAAATGATCCTTTTATGATGTGCAAGTGTTGGCTGTTTCTCGCTATTTCTCAGAATATGCAGTTATGTAGTAGACGGGCTTGCATTATTGTTTTATTTTTGTAGGCTTGTCGGACCGGATAAAGTTAGAAATAGTTAAGTTTTGTTTTACTGTTATTGGGTAGGTTCCCGCCTAGTTTTGTATTTAGGTATACCTATCTCCTACCTACTAGTACGGCACTGTGCCTGTGGGATAGTTTGGAGTTGGCGTAGTAATTTGAAGCGAGCGTGGTATCTGTTTATGAAATGGTATTTAGCATTACGAAGGGGATTACCTGCCAGATATAGAGTTCGTTTTGCCCTTTGATCTGAGTTAGGGCTATCATAATCGCAGCGATCTCACCAGGTTGTTGCTCAGCTAGTGAGACTCATTGCACTGATATCACCTACTTCAATTTACTTCATTAGTGCATATTAGTTAGGTCCGTGACTCGGGTCGAGGTTCAGTCCCTGAACAAGGCCCTGTTGTTTATTGCTCGTTTCCTTAGCTCGTTGTCCTGCGAAGGGTCTTATTGGACAAAAAAAATATGTATAGTATTTGCATCAACGTTTGCAGCTGTGTTAGTTTGAGGAATGGTTTTTTGTCACAATTTATTTTATTTTGTTTCCTTTTGGCTCTTTTCTTTAACTATCTCTGTCCAGTTTTGTATGGATTTTAGTGTTTTTTTTTTATATTCACGGGCCTGCAGGAACTGCAGGAGGGGGCCTGCCTCTTGGCATGGGATAACGCTACGACTTGCTGCGTAACTTTAGTCTCTATTGACTTAGTGTTTATTATGATGTACTAAGCACCACGTGTGTGTGTGTGATGAAATTAAATAAGTCTGCTTCCCAGGCCGTCGCCGTTGAGAGAGCCCAATTTCATGGGTTGGAGTCACTTAAGAAATACACTAACCTCCTAGCGCTCAAAGACCTTTTAAAAATTCTTCTACAAGGTAGCGGTAGAAGCCCGCGGTTCCGTTTCATTTAATCAGCTAGATGCCCGGGGGTGTTTTTTAAAAAGCCCTCATTTTTAATTTCTCATACACTTTAAAATTTCACGTGGAATGATAAATACTAGATTTCGAATGAAAGTGTCAAGTCTGTAGTTATCTATGGGCAATCAAGGGTGTCAACAGAATCAAAATTTATCTGTGCTTTTTGATGTTCCTTGTAGTAACCTCTTAAACTTAGAAAACCTTAAACTTAAAAAGGTATTTATAGGTATAGCTTAGATTTTTAAATTTTAATTTTTTAATTTTATAATTTTAATACGGGCTCCTAATTTCAGTAAGATTTTAAAAAGCTTGTGGGTCGCAATAGGATGTTATATTAACGGTTTTTGAAAAAGGAAGCATAAATAAAAATTGGATATTGTAGTTCTAGACATGGCCGCCAGGCGGCGCCTACTCGTTTTAGAGTGGATAATGTTCCGTTAGATTAGGGGGGTAAGTGAGCTATAGAGAGGGTGGGTCGAGAACTTAAAACTCTACGGAAAAATAATTTTAGTTGAAGTTCACTTAAGGTAAGTTCACTTAACCATAAATTACACTTCGTTGCTGCAACCTACGAGATTTAATAAACCATGTAGATGTTAAGCGCAAAATAACGGAATAATGAAATCCAGTAAAACAAGATCGCACCAAATAGATCATAACTTAGTTTTTTTTTATTTTCAATAACAACATTTCAGATTACGAAATAAACTGACATATTTAATGCAGAATGACATAAATTAGTCATCCATCTAGTTAAGTCTATCCATATTTAAGTTTTCATTGAAAACTGCCTCAGCTTCTGTCTTGTGACGTGTCTGGCAAGGGTAAATTATAGAATTTGGCATAACTGAGTGAAGAGCCGGTCCAGCCAGCGCCACGCTTGATGACGTCGGCAAAGACACCGGCGCGGCGCGCTGCCGATGTCGGCGCATGCAGCGTACTGTGAGACGTGTACACAGACAGACACCTCTATGCCACTATCCTTGAGGACACTCTTAATCCAACGGCTTATTGACTGATAACTTGCATTATACATAGGTCTCTAAGTTGTCAAAATCAGCCTTTTTGTAGATGGCACGTTGCGCAGCTCACTTGTCAATACAATGTACACCGACAGAGCTCTCGCTGGATAAACATAAACATAAACAATTTAAACATAAAAATTTACATATAGGCAGTCATTGCTTCTGGCCCCACACTAGGATACCCTGTGTCGTGGGAAATAGAAACAGCGACGTCACACACATAAAAACTTCCAAAACCTGGGGTCTTTTATTACCCCCAGTCGGGGATCGAACCCGAGACCCCTCGCATGGTAGGCAGAGCCGCAACCGCTGCACCACAGAGGTCGTCAGCACATATACATAAACGCTAGCAGAGTCACCAACTTTTTAGTCATCACGTCCAAGGTTAAAGATTCATTGGGTATTTGATTAGAGATATATGTTAGTACAATGTTAGGGTCCCAGCAATTCTGATAATTAGGGAGATTACGCCGTATCTTAAAATAAACCTTTTAAAACCTCGTGACATAGAACATCATTAGAACAACTTGCTTTACCAATAATCAATAAGTAACGCTGGTCTGATAGAATAAAAAGAACTATAACTAGCTCCACTTTTAAATCGATTTGACAAAAAAACATTGCAACTATACATTAAAAATATACAATGAAAAATCCAGATTGTTATCATTACAAAATGTAAACCATAGTTTATATGTTGAGTTATACTGTTATAAGGTATTGTTAGTCAAATATTATATCATAACATCCATTATGTCAGTGTCTAATTCTTGTCTCCCGAACGCTTGCCGGATAACCTCACACACGCCAGGGCAAGACGAGGCCATAACAGGTGAGGTCTCCAGTCCTAGAGGATGGGATCCCCAGCTATATAAATGAGCAAATTTCCAAATTCGAGGAGACTTTTGACAGACTGACAAATCTTAACCCCCACATCTCCCCTACAATCATCCGCTTCTGCCTCTTTGTGCCTAAATTGACATATGTCCTCCACTGCGCCCCACTATGAAAATATCCTTGTTCCCTTTTATCTCTAGATCACCTCATACCAAAAATCTTAACAGAAATCCTAAATTGCAGTTTTGATGACAATAGCTGGACGCAGGCGTGCTTGCCTATAAGACAAGGGATCCGAAATATATCAGATGTCGCGCTTCCAGCGTTCCTGTCGTCGGCCCACCTATTTATCCCTTCGGTAAAATAATTAACCAATCACTTGTTGATATTCAGGTTACGTGCCTAGCCGATGCCAGGAGCGCTTGGACGCAAGCCTGTCCGAGTCAAAATTCCCCATTTAACAGAACAATCCCAAAGGTTTGGCATGAGCCGCTCTGCCTCCAAAAGCGTGAGAGCCTCCTTAACGCCGCAAATAACCCTGCAGAGCGTGCTCATGTGCTCGCAACCAGGAAGCAAGAGTCAGGGCACTGGCTACATGCCATCCCCTCCAGACAGCTCGGCACGCTGCTGGAAAGGACCACCCTTACGCTGGCCGTCTGCCTACGACTGGGGGTGAAAACAAAGGAGTTACATCGTTGCCGCTGCGGTGCCAAGGTGTGCCAACGTGGGCACCACGGCCTGCCCTGCAACTACAGCGCTGGCCGTCTCTCTAGACATACTGCTCTGAATGACGTCATCCGTCGGGCCCTTTTCAGCACGGGCTTACCATCTGTTCTCGAACCTCCAGGCATAGCCCGCGACGACGGTAAGAGACCCGACGGAATAACGCTCATCCCGTGGTAGCGTGCGAGGTTGCTGGTGTGGGATGCAACATGTGTTGACACACTAGCGCCATCCCATTTACCAGCGACTTCTTCAAGGGCCGGCGCAGCGGCGGACTCTGCGGAGGGTCTCAAGCGGCGCAGCTATGCCGCACTCGGGGAGAACTACATATTTGTGCCGTTTGGCGTGGAGACCCTCCGACTGTGGGGAGCTGACGCACGGCGAGTCTTTATAGAGATTGCGAAAAGATTCGTTGAAGCGTCGGGTGATCCAAAAGCTGGCACCTTACTCGCCCAGCGCATAAGCCTGGCTATGAAGCGAGGCAATGGTGCCAGCAGGTTGGGCACTCTGCCTCTCGACGGCGTGGCGATCTGAGGGACATTTTTTATTTTATTTAATATTTGTACATAAGTTATATGTGTACCTTATTTTGTGTTTTTTGATTAACTATATATATAAATTTTATAAGTATTCTGTCATTAATAAGCAGCAATAAATAATTACAAAATAATTAACAGAAAGGTTGGTGTTGAGCCAGATTAACCCTATACAGTCCCGTCATTTAAGTAATCTTGAACATTGTACTCAAATCAAATCAAATCATTTATTGCAAGTAGGCAAAATAATGCATTTTTTCAAGTCAAACACTTACTTAAGTCTCATATTGACTGAAAAAAAAAAAAATGATCAACTAAACTTATGAGTACAACTGATTTGAGTTTGAAAAAGGAAATTTCTCCTTCAAGTTGTCAAGTGGTGGCTGAATCTCGCACAGGAAAAAGAAACTCCATCAACTCTACCAGTTCTTCGGAAATATAAGGAAGATAGCACCAAGAAACTCTACGGGGATGTAATTTTTTAAATTTTCGTAATTTTTTTAATTTTTTTTTACACATTGTACGATATAAAAATTATCTAATCTAATGAAAATATTAAGTATAAGTCCCAATAAAATGTCTCAAAATAACAATCTCACAAAATAAATAAATAAGAACAAAGACAAGCTGGAATGAACATAACTTATGAGAAACCAGACTACGTTAATTATCTAAATAATAGTATCAAAACTAGATTCGTCCACTGAGCGGGAATGTGAAATTTATAAATCACACATCAAAATTACCGTTGTCCACGTTAATTACATTTCTAAAAGACAGAAATCGAAACAAGCACTTTCAATGCTTGGTACTAGACCGCATCACTGCACAATTACAATCGTAGGACAATACACATAATATTCAAATCCCAGATAACATACGGTTAGCCGATCCCCACTTTCACTCCCCGAATCAAATAATATAATAAATATTTAATAATTTATATTAAAAATATTAATTAGTTAAAAATTTAATAAATTATTGATCTATTAATCTGTGCGAATAAATTTTGAGAATTACTTAGTGATGGTCTTATTCGCCTTCCCGACGGTCCCTTTCTGCTAAATACAACATTAGGTTGGGTCATTTCAGGGCCATTGCACAACAAATACTCAAGCATTAATCGGGTATAACGCAATTTCGTCCAATCACTCGTATTAGACTCACAGTTAGGCAGATTTTCGGAGCTTGAGGAAGTTCAAACAGATAATAAATACACTGCGACCGAGAATGCATGGGAGCTGTACAGGACCACGACAATGCAGGTGCGTATGCATAGGAACACCGACTCCGTGTCTATGTTTGACAGGTGTTTTTCGTTTGTTAGTTTTGTTTTTCCAGTAACGAGCGTGATTCGCATGCATGCTTACTTACTTACTGATTTGATTACTGCAAGCTCAGGATTGCTAAATACGACTTGGGCGCATATCTCAGTACCTACTCAAGTAACTGTGTATGGTCTAACCCGTAGTTTACGAGATTATCCCACACACTCGAAATAGTTGTTAAAGTTATGAGTTAAACCAGAATTATTGCTGGATTACTATTTATTGATGTTACTAGTTATGGCGATGTATAAAGACTGTACTAATCTATAGTTAAATATCATACAAGTAAGTTCGCATGACGCGTGAGTTAAGTATGAAAGTCTATGATTTCGTTTTTTAAAAAGTTATTTTATTTAACACACAATATAGAGTGGTTATATATGACTGTTAATACAGTATTACAATTATAAGTTTCTTAACCTAAGGTCTGAACCTTGTCGATGCTAGAACAAGAATGAAGCTCTGATGATCCTGTTCTGGCTGGTGGCGATGACGTCATGACGTCATCGTTATTTCTTAGAAACGGGTACTAAGGGATGGTACTCATAACTCCTCCCTTATCAGATGGAAGTCCCTTTTTCATATTCTTGTGAAAAATAGACTGAACATTCGAAGATGATTGTTGCTGAAGTTCAACGTCGTCGGTTGGTACTGCAGTGACCCCTTCTTGGGATCTTTTCTTGTATTTCCTGTATAGAATCAGGCAGCCAATTATGACGATTACAAAGTAGAGCGGCAGAGTCCAGTAGCTGAAAGTTGTAGTTGCAGTAGTTTCCGGAAAAGTTATTGTTTCTTTCTCAACCAATGTTTCGAGTTCGTATAATTTGTCTAGCTGAATGTTCTCCAATTTCAGTGGATTTACAGGATTCTTGATGCTGACGTTTGTAAGTTCGAATGAAAGTAATTTCATTGGTCGTCCTTGTATTTTATTCATGTAATTTTTCATAGCATTCATTTCAGTGGTAGCGCTGCATCCTTCAGGTATATAGAGTAAGTATGTTCCTTGAATAGAGTCGAAATGCTCGCCTTCGCAGCTAAGTTGAATCTTCGTGTGATTTGGGCATACCAATATGTAATGTGCGTCATCTATTTTCTGCCAAATTTCGGAGGTTGTGGTGAATGACGTATATAAACAGTTTGTAGATATCTCTTGTTTCAGGATGAGGTGGTGCAAGCAGTCTTCGTGGTTGCTGTTGCTGAATAAAAATGCAGATTCCTGGCAGTAGTAATTGTCTTTGAAGTTCGGACATTGTTGGTTCATATATTGGTATCGTTCCGCATCCATGGCCAGGTTATCCCATTAGGGGGGACAATAATGGTATTATTGTGGGTACCTAGGCGTTGGATACAGGTGATAGTAGGAGTCAGTATTTTTATACACAATAGGGAATTTCAGAATGAAAACGACCATATTATCTTCGTAATAAGAACCCGATTTGAGCAACTCATAGTAGTCTCTCAAATTTGTATGAGTGTTTACTAGAATTTCATCAGGCTGGTACAGAGTAGTCAAAGTTTCAGAGATGTATCTAATATTGTCAACTGTTAGAACACTGTGATGGGTAACATGTAGTTTCGAAAAGGAAATTGAGTTCTCTAGTAGAGTTAGTGAATCTAATATTTTAAAGCAATTTACTTGTAACAAGTTGTATAAGCTAGTCATTTTTATAAAGTCTGATAGTCCATAATTAGTCATGATGATTTCTCTGATTACTTCGTTAATCTGTGTATGTATTCTATATTGATTGGTAGCGATAGTAGATAGCATAGAGTTGACTGACGAGAGCAACTGCTTATTCAGGGTGATCGATTTACTAAACGCACTCTGTAATGACTCTTGATTTTTCTGTAATGCAGAAATGGCTTTTGTATATTTGATAGCGTCTTCTTGATCTAAATTACCTGTAATGAATTTTATAGTCGAACCAGCACCGTTGATTAGACCTCGTTTGTTTCTTAATTAATTTCACTAATACTAAGTGAGTTATATTTTGCTTTAATTAATTCTATGTTATCCAAGAGTATCTCTCTCGACACTAAAAAGTTACGAAAGTACTTTGGATCGGCTTGCTTAATATAATCATTAAAAGCTACAATATGTAGTCCTAAACTAGTTATACTACTTTTTATCTTATCTAAATCGAAATAGTGAATGAATACGTGTTCACTTTTCTGGATTTTTGCGGAACCTAAGGCAAAGGGCAATACTCCAGGATTGTTAAGGAGAGGTGTCAGGGTCACTTGGTGATCTTGACCTCTGCTCTTGGCAGCTACTAGGACCAGGATCAGGATCTGTATCCTGCAACAGATTTCGTTGGTTACGGAGAGGTCTCCTTAAGTTACGTTTGTTATATACTACGTCTTTGACGTCTAAGATTTTAATGCCTAAGTCTCGTTTGGTTTGTCTAGTTATATAACGCGGTTGGGTTTTTTGACGTGATGCTAATGGGTTTTTAGAATAACAAAGAGTGTCCTCTTCATAGGCGAGAGGCGGTTCTCTAGTTTCATTGCGTTTTTCCATGGTTCTGGTGTGTTTTTCCTGCAGGTTTTTATTTAATTTCGCGTACATGTTTTTTGTAACTTCCTTATGTTTTTCAACGTAATTTTGTAAACATGTGGTTTCTAAATTGATGTCGAATGGGTCGCGATTATCAAGATGTCCATTTATTATCTCTGTGGGTTTTTTGTTTGTGATTGAGTGTATTGAGTTATTATAACCTAACACAGAGTATAGCATAAGTTCGGTAGTAGATGATTCGGGACGTGTTTGACTTATGACGCGGATGTGTTCGAGTATAGTAAAGTGGAAACGTTCTACTGCGCCATTAGATTCGGGATTGTTTACACTTGTGTAATGTAACTTTTTATTTTGTGGAGTTGGGCAAACTCTTTTAGAGGCAAGTTCTTGAATTCAGTTCCAGAATCGGCTGTTAAACAGAGGGGTAATCCGTGATGAGTCATAAATATTGTAAGTGCGTTCAACACACTTATTCCGGTCAGACTTTCTAGTGGGTATGCTTGAGCATACTTGGAGAATGTGTCGATAATGGTTAGGAATTTCTGACCTTGTACCGTAAAGGTATCAATATGTACCACTTCAAATGGTTTCTGTGGGATCGGTACGAGTTGAAATCTTTGTGTACATGGGCGGCGCTCGTACTTACTAGTCTGACAGATTTCGCAGTTGTTTATAATATCGGATACGGATTTGGTTAAGTTAAGCCAGTAATAAGTTCGTTTTATTCGTTGCTCAACTTCCTGTATACCGCGATGATTTGTTTTCCCTTCGTGGTACGTCTTTATAATTTGAATCTGTTTGTCCTTATCTGTCACATCATCGAGCTTTTGCTTATAAATTGTAAGTTTAAATCCGGCATTCTTAAATATACGTTGTAAGGACTGTTGTGATTTCGGGAATGAGTTTTTCGTCTGATAGCCAGATGCCGTATTTGGTTTTGGAACTTACAAATTTTTTGAATATATCTATTATTTCTGGTTCAATATTACTTTCGGTAATTTGGACATGTATTTGTTTTTTACCAGGAAAGATTTCTTTTATTACAGGTTTGTGAGGGGAATGATGAACGAAGTTCAAAAATATTTGGTGGTTGCATGAATTTATGGAGCTTTCGGATATCGGGATATTTAAAATAGGGTTTTCAGCGGCACTGTGGATTGTTTGCAAATCGTCTAGTAGGTCTATCAGATCGGGTATTTCTGTAGGGGCATTAGCTATCATTGATAAATTTTGTTCGCCTATTTCCTCATCATCGGTGTTTATTCCTGTTGGAGAATGTTCGTTGTTTTGGATCTCTATTCGAGACAGAGCGTCAGCGTTGGAGTTGGTGGAGCCTTTTTTGTAAATTATGTTATAATCATAATCTGATAATTTTAATTTCCATCTAATTAATCTGAAATTAGGTTCTTTGAGATTTACCAAATACTGCAATGGTTTGTGATCTGTGACTATATTAAACTTGCGTCCAAACAAGTATGGGCGGAAGTATTTTGTGGCCCAAACTATTGCCAATAGTTCCTTTTCTATGGTGCTATAGTTAGCTTCGGAGTCGTTAAGCGTACGAGAAGCATACGCTATTGGTCTATCTGATCCTATGGTACCTTGTGACAGTACTGCTCCTAATGCGTAGTTTGACGCATCAGTTCGCAGAACGAACGGCTTTTCAAAGTCGGGGTACTTCAGTAAGGGGTCATTAGTTAGTATATTTTGGCACAGCTTGAAACATTTTATGTATTCAGGGGTCATCTCGATCTTAGCTCCCTTTTTCAAGCAAGATGTCAGTGGTTTGGCTATTTTCGCCATGTTTGGGATACACTTTCGGTAATATCCTAGTAAGCCTAAGAAAGATTTAATTTCTTTGGTTGTCTTTGGAATCGGGTATTTTAATATCGCGTTTATTTTTGAGGGATCGGGTCGGATTCCTTCTGGTATTATGATGTGTCCGAGAAAAGGTGTTTCCTTTTTCATAAATTCTGATTTTTCCGGGTGTATCTTGAAGTTTGATTCTCGAAGTCTTTGAAAGACACTTTCGATATTAAGGAGATGCTCTTGAAGAGAGACACTGTGGATTATAATGTCATCGGCATACACAATTACGTTTGGGAGTCCACGCAGGACGTTATCCAATGCGCGCTGGAAGGTAGAGGGCGCGTTTTTAAGCCCAAAGGGCATTCGAAGTTATTCGAAGTGCCCATTGTCAACATTGAAGGCAGTTTTCTTTATGTCCGGGGGATTCATCTCTATTTGGTGAAATCCTGAAAATAGATCTATAGTTGTGAAATATTGTGACCTTCCTAGCTTATCTAAGATGTCAGAAATATTTGGAGTGGGATAGCGATCACTTACTGTTTTTTCATTTAGTTTTCGGTAGTCTACGACTAACCTCCATTTTATTTTTCCTGAAGCGTCTGGTTTTTTGGGTACAATCCATATAGGGGATGCCCAAGGACTGTCTGATGGTTGAATGATCTTTTGTTGAAGCATTGTCGCTATCTGTTTTTGTATTTCTTCCTTATTTATGTGTGTATGTAGGTCTTCGTCTGTAGTGTTAATCTTGTGTTTAACCTGGTTGGTAAAGGTTAAAGGTTGTTTTTCGTCATGGAATATGTCGGCATAGTCTCGACATATAGACTAAGTAATTTGGTTCTTTATTCCTCGTTCAAGTGATCGGTACGGATTAATGTTTCTACGTTATGAATTGTGGGAAAGATTGATTCGAAATTGTGTGTTTCAAAGTTTTCTTTTAACGGAAATACTGTTAGTGGTGATCTTGAGCTCACTAGTATGTCGTTGTTGGTTGGATTTCTTATTTCGAAATAAGCGTAACCATTTTTGGCTATACCTATCGTAGCGGGTATTAGACATTTGTGAAGTATTGTTTCTGGGAGAAAGATATCTTCATTTTGTATTGACACGGGTATTTTTACTAAACAGGTCGCTCTGGCCTTTATTAATGCCTCAAATACGTTTGTTACTCCTGATACGAGAATATCAATCCTATTTGTTGCTTTTTCTGTCACCAATTCCCTTTTGTTTATGTCTACTTGTGCTCTAAGTTGCTCAAGTAGTTCAAATCCAATCAATCCATCAAATACATTGTGGAATTTATAAACAAAGAACTTCGCAGTGCCCTTGTCTCTAAATTCTGGGAACAATGGGATCTCTACGGAGTAGTCATTAGTAGTTGTATAGTGTAAAGTTGTTACTGTGAACGGATCACTATTGAGTGGGTACTCACTATAAAATTGTTGAACTACTTCGGGCGACAGGAATTACTGATTAGCTCCGGTGTCGATAAGCAACTTTAACGGTGGGTTGGCTATCTGGATGAATGGTAACTGTCTTTAGACATGAGCATTTAACTCTATGTTGGGTTGTTCGTGTGAAAATCCTGACAAAAATCCTGTTCTTGCGAACAGGATTGTCGGGAGGCATTTGAGTACTATCGCTTTCGTGGTCATTCACTGGCTGATCAAAGTAATTATTATCGTGGTGGGGCTCGTATGGCATATCCTCACATGTTTCGTCGGCTACATTGTTGTCGCATTCGTAAGTTTCTTGAGCATGTAGCTCTTGAGGTTTCCTATAGTATGAGGCGGATGGACCTTGGTTATATGGTGGATGCAACGGTCTATCTGCAGAACGATAGGAGATTCCGCTCATCGGCTCAGGTTTCGGCTGATTAGGGGTTTGATTCATAGGTTTAGGTTCTTGCGGACCTCGAGTCCATGGCTTATTTTCTGATTGTACTTCTGTTCGTAACGAGGTGCAAATGATCGTTGTTGATTTTGTGTATTGTATGGTGGTTTATAGGGGTAGTTTGGTTTTGCGTTCTGCTGTGGTTGGAACTTGTGAGTCTGTTGATTATGTTAATATGTTGGAATCTGTGACGGTTTCGCTTGCATGTGTGCATTATTAGAGTTTTTCTTTTGTAGGTATTGTATATTTTGTTCCTCTTTAATATATGTTAATGCTGAGGGCATGTCTGTGGGTCTCATAGCTCTGATTGTTGAACCTAGGGGTTCTTTAAGTCCGGCTAAGAATGTTCTGAGACATTGAGACGTGAAAAAGGTGCGTTTACACGTTTTTACGTCGTTGTCATTATCGTGTAGATTGACATAGTTAATGATCGTATTTAGCATGTGCATGCACCTATCATAAAATTGTTGGGTGTTTTCATTTTCCTGTCTCATATTAACCAAGTCACGATTGAGAGAGTTTTATCCCTCTGGTCAGAGAAATGTTGTAGTAGGATAGCCTTGATAGAGTTCCAAGTTTGAGTGGGTCCATGTATGTTAACTACTTCTTCGGCTTTTCCTGTCAATTTTCCTACGACGCTTTCTAAGACAAGTTTGCTTTGAAACGTCTCTGGTGCGGCTGGATCGTAATATTCAGTTAAAATTGTTTCGGCAGTTTTAATAAATCGATAAAGCTGATTTGGGTTGCCGTTATACGGTGGGACAAATCCCAGAGCGGTTTTGAAGATTTGTATGTTCTGACCGTCCATTTTCAGAATACTTAATCAAGGTAAGTATGGGTTATTCAGTAAATTAATTAAAATTAAAATCTATTTTTAAAGTTATACCTCTGCCTGACCAAACTCTAGTTACTCAAGTTTTACACATTTATATTTATGCACGAAGTTAGAACATGAATATAATACAGGTAAGGAAAGTAATAGGATTGGCACTTACAGGAACATCGTTCAATTTCTTCTTCAGCAATTGGCTGCAATACGCAAGGCGTGTATGAGAATTACGCACAGGTTCGACGTGCAGGCCCCGATGTGGTGGATTCGGCACGGCGTCCTAGCTTTTCTTAGTTTTATGCACTGATTTTTTATTTCAAGTTCGCTTCTTACAGGAACACAGAGTTCGTTAGTCTCTTTCAGCTTTGATTTTCGAAAGTCTGAAAAATCCGCACGGCTGCGCCAGTTAAGTATGAAAGTCTATGATTTCGTTTTTTAAAAAGTTATTTTATTTAACACACAATATAGAGTGGTTATATATGACTGTTAATACAGTATTACAATTATAAGTTTCTTAACCTAAGGTCTGAACCTTGTCAATGCTAGAACAAGAATGAAGCTCTGATGATCCTGTTCTGGCTGGTGGCGATGACGTCATGACGTCATCGTTATTTCTTAGAAACGGGTACTAAGGGATGGTACTCATAACTCGTGACTTAAACTAGGTTGCTGATCACAATATTTTGCGGCGTGACCGTACATACTCCTAAACCGGGATAGAATCTAAGAAATAATAAAATAGGTTTCTTCATGGTGTAGTTTAAGTTAGAATGTTGGAATCTGCCACCTACTCTCAGAATTCCCTGTTCATTCAGAAAGGGATTCAGTTTAGATGACACATTGGAGTTATTGCTCAATGCTCGTATTTCGTCAGTAAATTCTTGTTGTATTTGCTTAGTTATAGCTGTTGTAGCGCTATTTATATCTGCGCACGTAAGGTGCATCGCGTGTAAATTGCGTGCCTTGCTGCCGTTGACTTGGATTCGTATTCTGCTGATGAAACGCAAAATCCAAGCGACTGTTCGTTTGATGAAAGTTAGTGAGCTATGTTTCTTGATCAATACATCGATGAAGTTTTCTTGTTTGTTTCTGATAGTTTTCGTTTCGAAGTTAAGTTGTCTGCCGAGTTCAGTTATTTCCGTTGGGATGTTCAGATGAGTTTCTCTGTTAAAGTTGTTTAGCCATGTTGGGCCCGTCCACCACAGTTTGAAGTGGATTAGTTTTCCAGGTAGAAGTCCTCGTGACGCGCAGTCAGCAGGATTCTCCTCGGACTTGACGTAGCTCCATTGTTGTTTCGGAAGCTGTGGGATGATCTGCTCTACACGATTCCTCACGAAGCATTCCCATCTTGATGAGTCACCTTGTATCCATGCTAGTGCTACTTGAGAGTCGCACCAGGCATACTTGATAATCTCTTTGTGTTCGAAAGCTTTGGAAACCTTCTCCATAAGTTTTGATAGCAGTAATGCCCCGCAAAGTTCCAAACGTGGCAGCGATGTTTGCTTTTTGATGGGCACCACTCTTGTTTTCGCAGCAATAAGAGTTATTTTTGTTTGGCCGCTCGGTGTTTCCGCGCGACTATAAATAACGCAGGCCTAGGCTTTCTCGCTTGCGTCGCAAAATCCGTGTAGTTCGATGATTTTTGAGGTTGTGCCGATCCATCGTTCAAGTTTCAATCCTCTTATCACAGGAAGCTCTCTTTTCAGCTTCATCCATTCCTTAGAGATATCTTCTGGTAAAGTTTCGTCCCAACCAGTTTGATTGAACCAAACTCTTAAGGAAGGTAAGTTTTACTCCAACGTTGACCGGTGATATCCAGCCTAGTGGGTCGTAGAGCGTAGACATTTCCGATGATAAAGTCCGTTTAGTAGCTGCGTTGCAGTTTTTTTTATGTTCCCAGTTTAACATGAACGTATCTGATTTTGGACTCCAGGCGATGCCTAATGTTTTGGTCGAGTCTTCCTGTTTAAAGTTTAGTGTCGTAATTGAAATCTGATCTTCTGCCAAGTTGCGCAGTAGGTCAGGGTGATTGCTCGTCCACTTTCTTAAGTTGAAGCCTCCTCCTTTAAGGAGTTGAATGATTTGATGCTGTGACTCTAGTGCTGACTCCACAGAATCCTTGCCGCTAATCAAGTCATCCACGTAAAACTGATTGGATAACATTTTTGCTGCTTTCGGGTATTTGTGACCGTCGTCGAGCGCAATTTGTTTCAGCGTCCTCATTGCGAGATACGGAGAGCATTCAGTTCCGTAAGTTAACGTACACAGCTGCATTTCTTGTAGGGGTTCAGCCACAGAGTACCTCCAGATGATCTTGGTTAATGGTTGTTGGTTTTCTGTAATAAGGACGCATCTGTAAATTTTTTCGATATCGGCGCTGTAGGCAATTTGATATGATCGCCATTGGATTAGCAAGGATTGGATATCCTTTTGCAAGTTGGGTCCTTTTTCCATCAGATCGTTCAAACTGTAGTTGGTATCAGTTTACATGGAGGCGTTGAAAACCACTCGGAGTTTCGTAGTGGTCGACTGTTCCCGTAGAACACCATGGTGCGGCAGGTAGCTTTGAAGTTTTTGAGTAGTTGGTGTTGACGGCTTCATGTGTCCGAGTTCTCGATATTCGTTGATAAATTCCTTGTACATAGTTGCTAGTTTTTGTTGTCTGTGTAAACGTTTTTCTAGTTGATAGTTCCCAATTTTTGTTCGATGTCGGCATTATGGGGCATTTGCACCACATAACGTCCGTCTTCATTTCGTGTTGTAGTTTGTTGATAGCGGAGATGGATCGTTGTTGTTATGGAAGTTTTCCGTATTCTGGGTGATGTCTTCAATCTCCCAGAATCTGCTGAAGTCTTCAGTTTGAATTAGCGTCATATGAAAGTTTAAAGTTTGAATATTTTCGCATAATATTCACCCTAATTGTGTTTTTTGGGCTACGGGGGCTTGTTTGTTGCCTCGTAGTACTCCTTCCAGGATTATGTTCGAGTAAACGTCGGCTCCAAGTAGCAAGTCGACGGATTGAGACACGTTGTACTCATGATCTGCAAGTTTCAAGTTCTGGATATGCGGCCATTTGTTCCGTTCAAATGTTGTGCTTGGCAGCTGGTTAACTACTTGCTTCATGACAAGCGCATCAGTCTCGAATGTAAATTCCGAGAGATGGATTGGCATTGTAGACGTACAGCTCCCTTGCAGTTGCTGGAGGCTGTGCCGACTCCTGAGATGACGGCAGTGAGTTTCTTGCGTTATAAACGAAGGCGTTGCGCAGCGTTTTCAGTTATCAGGCTGACTTGAGAGCCTTGATCTAGTAATGCTCTTAACGTGATGAAGTTTCCATCTTCAGATTATACTTTTATTTGAACCGTTGTAAGTAGAACTTCTTATGCGTCATCCGACACATGATTTGAGTTGAATTGCTTAGAGTTCCGCTGACCCACATTTTCCTTGTTTACGTCGTTGTGCAGCGTTTTGCAGGTTTTCGCTGACATGCATCTTGCGTTGCCGTGGCTAAATAAGCAGTTCTAGCATACCCGCAGCCTCGACACAGTTTCTGCGCGCAGTTTTGGTGTCACGCCGATAAACCTTTCACAGTTCATCAACACATGTTCGGATTTTTGTAAAGGGGACACTGCCTCGTTGCTTGTGTTGTATGATATGTTCTCGAGTTAGAGTAGTTATTTTTGTTATTTGCTGCTGGCCTGCTCTGCTGGGGTTGGGACTGCGGTGTTTCGTTCTTATGGCGACCTCGTTGAGCTTCGTAGCGTCTAGTTTTTGCGACATTAAGTAAACAATAATTGGATCCCAGTAGTTTACTTCGACTCCTATATTGCCGAGACCGTTGAGACATTCAATTATGACGTCATACATTTTCTTGATGTTGAAAATGTTTGGTTGTTGCAGAGTTGGTAGATTCATGAGAGTATTCATGTAAGACATGAAGAGAAGCCGCTTGTTGTTGTAGCGATGGTTCAAAATTTCCCAACAGGAATCGTAGTTGTCGGCGCTGACCTTGAGATGTTGTACAATCTTTTCCGCTTCTCCTTTGAGCTTGCTCTTCAGATGTTGCATTTTTTGGCATTTTGTGTGACCTGAAAATTCTGCAATCTCAATTCTCGGCGTTGTTTTTGCATATGCATGTTTTCCCATGTTTTCTTGTTGAGTGACCTCTTCCTGTTTTCGTAGTTAATGTCCAGTTGGTTGTATCGTTCTTCATACTCTTGGTCGGGCGTTTCCCATTGACTGTCGAGTTCCCAGTGAAGTTTTTCAATTGAGGTCCATTTTTGTTTGATGTCGTGGATGTAGTCATCAATGTCCCACTTTTCTAGATAGTCCATTGAGTTGACCTTGTCGAGGGCTCTCTTTAGAGATCTGAAGTTTGACTCTTGCTAACGAAGCAGTTGCTTGATTTTTGTGTCCGCAGGGGTTGGAGGGCTCGGCGGCTCAGTTGTCGGTTTTGTTATGCCTGAAGTAATTACTTCAGGCAAAACAAAACCGATCAATTCAATGAGCAAACCAAGTGGTTTGCTCATTGAATTGATCATATCCATCTTCGTCCTGGTATACATCTCCTTAGTTTTCTGGTAGACGTTGTCAATAAAGTATGGTATGTTCTTGTCTTCAATTTGAGCTAGCAGTTGCAGGTGGGAGTCTTCGAATGCTTGCCACTGGTTTTCTAGAGATAGAAGTCGCTTAGTTAGATATTCTTGAGTTTTTCTTGTTACGGAGTCTTTATGATAGTGGTTGCATAATGTTTTGATGTTTTCAAAGGCTAGAGCTTGAGTTTTCAGTTCTTCCATTGTTAGTTGTTGTTAAGTTAAGTTGCCGTTGAGTTGAAGTTGAGTTATGTTGAAGATCCGTTGGATTTCTGAAGTTGCCGTTAAGTTGAGTGGAATTCCGTTGGAGTTCCGTTGTCTTGATTTGAAGTTAAGTTGAGTTAGAGATCCGTTGTATTCCCGCAGTGCCGTTGGCAGGAGATTGTAGTTGTGGATATCGCTGGGTCCTGACGATAGCTCACGAGTGTGAAACTCAATGCCCAACACCGATATTTGCGACTTCTCAATCCCATTCGGTGATTCCGCTTGTGGAGGCTGAACAGAACCGATCCGCTATCGATTAGGAACAAAGAGCCACTAACGTGAACTGGAATCTGGAATACTTGATTTTATGTACTAATCTGTAGTTAAATATCATACAAGTAAGTTCGCATGACGCGTGACTTAAACTAGGTTGCTGATCACAATATTGTGCGGCGTGACCGTACAAACTGTATATAATTGTAGGTATGATAGCGAATCAGATCTGTACATAGATAAAGCCAAATTATGTACATTTTTTTTAAAGATTGCAGCCAGTCCTAAGCCTGAGTTTCACGCCTGAATTAAGTATGAAGGGAATTAATTTCATTTAGCTAGTACGTCACGGCCAACGGAACTTATTTTTGCTATTGCCCTAGGTAGTACAATCGTTAGCGCAAAACCGATACTCGAATCACGAAACCGTTTTCAAGTAACGATAGTGGCCAGCGGTGGAACCACAGACCAGATATCGAGATAGACGCAGCAAACCCGGTCGAATGTATGAGAACCAACCGTGTAACTTTTTCACTACCTACTGTGACGTCATGAGCGCCTTTTAGTGATGGGTTGACATGTTAATCGTGAAACGGAATCAAAGGCGCGCCGCCAAATCGATTCAAAATGAGTGCTGCTGCGGGAATCCCCTACCTACCACGACCACGTACCTACCGCGTTGCCTTTTGTCAGTAAGCCGGCAGTGTTTCGAGCGGGAGATCGTATCGTAGCATCGCACCCGGATATCACATCATAGAGTGTTAAAGTATGTATTTGTCTGTAGTACCTATTTACCTTTTATTATTCTTGTGTAAATCCGTCCAGCCCCCTTATTCAGTAACTCGAATCGATCTTAAACTGTGGAATAGTATCAGATTTCCCATAGTTATATACAATCAATTGACACTGCGTTGCATTTGACCTGGCTCAAGCAGGAATAATAACCAGAGCGAAAAAGTTTTCGAGTTCAGAAAACATGAACCTTATGTCATTGTACATAAGAGTCACTGACAGTTCGATTCGCATACTTTTTCGACGCGTAATTATTCCTGCTTCCTACACTGGATTAAAGTTACTAATTAAGGGGGCTGACTAGAATAATGTAGGTAACGTAAAACGGGGTGTATTGGTAACCAAGGGTAAATAGAAATAACTCTCAGGCCCACTACTTCGTAAAGTATTAGAGAAGAGAGATTGGGAGCTATCTCTATTCTCCCCTGGGTATCAAAATACACTCAGTTTTACTACAGCATTACCTACTTACTTGTTCAGTCTTGTTCTACCTACCTGCTTATCTTTTTTTAAATCATTCCTCTGTCTTCTACTCATTCCTCTCTCGAAGTGAATTGATGTTGTATCGACAGAGTAATGAATTACTAATCGATTTTCTATGTAATGCTGAGTTACACGAAAAAAGCTTAAATTTTAAGTCATGATTAAACTAATTTAATCACGAGAATCCATTGTGTTCTCGAGATTAAATTAGTTTAATCATCACTTAAAATGAGGATGGGGTGGGCAAAAATGATCCAAGAGCTGAATACAAAAAAATACAAAATACAAAGAACTTTATTATGATAATTAAAATTTGCGGGTACATGTCACTGTTGGGATCCACACTAGGTCTAACCTGTATCGTGGGCCCCAGCTTGGTGATTGGCTATATACATTTTTATTTGAACAACACGATTTATTTTAACAAAGGTCATGTTTAAATTTTTTTATGTTAAAATCTATGAAGCTGCCACGGATAGATATATTTTTAAAAGCTTTTATTTAACTTGCAATGTTGTTTGTTTGTTTGTCCCATCTTTAGAGGCTCTTGGATCAAGTTCCATATAAAAATGCCCATCCTCTTTTAAGGTTTTTTTCATATAAAATATGTTATTTTAAGAAAATAAGAGCTCCGTGGGTTTCACATTTGCTGAATTTTCACAATTCTGAAAAAACCTTAAACATATTTTTACTTATTTATCGAGAGGAGTATCTGTAAAGTTTCTAACAAAATAGTTAATCTAATCTTATTTTCCCATACAAACTTCGGACACCCATTTCATTCAACCCCTTAGGGGGTACATTTTTAAAAATCTTGTCTCAGTGCACCCCCAGACCTCATAAAGAATCTACTTGCGAAATTTGGAATCTCTATACCCAGCGGGTAGGGCTGTGCTTTGATATGTCAGTCAGTCAGTCAGTCAGTCACTCAGTCTTCTTTTATATATTAACATAAAATGAATACATAACAATCTCACATATACGTTATTCTACTACTAAAATATAGTGTTTAATATTTATGCTTCGGAACGCACCTCCTTTTGTTGCGCGACTCGGAACGGAAACGGAACTAGCAGCTGTCACTTGTATAGAAACGAGATGACGAGTTAGAGGTTACTTTTTCTTGACTTGGAAAAAATGTCGGCACATGGCGTTCGGGCCTTGGCTGTATTTCAGTAGTAATAATTATCTAACACAGGTGTCGGGCCTGGTCGGAGTGTTAATTATAATAAGCACGGAACAATCGTCGGGAATAAGTATATTCACGTCATCGGAGTGAGTCCTTCGTGTTGTGAAGCTTGATGTGGTTTGGTCCCCAATTCGTCGCGTTCGGCAGCGACGGCGACAGCGTCGGGCCACGACGAGAGTAAGATTCGACTCCTCTCCCCCCACCCCTTGTGCTCCTTATCCCGATTCCTGCCTCGAATTGAGCTTTCGAATTCCGGTCTACGGCGTCAAAGGTCAGTACCACGTGTGATACTCCTGGTGAAAACCACCCTACCAGATTCCACGCCCGTTCGGTTGAGGCGTGGAATTTAATCATTTTGGTAGCAGGCGCGGTTTCCTAGTGGGAAATCATCGATTCACGGACGGTTGTAGGGTTGTTTTTTTGCCACATTGTAGTTGGGAGAAAAGGGTATCTCAGATTGGTCGGCAATCAGTTTGTGAGTGAGTCTTGTGGTCGGTATACCACAATTAAAGTTCATTTTCGGTTAGTGAAAGTATAATTGACGATTTAGTTAACAATTATTATAAATTTGTAGTCGGAAACTACTCGGTGTGCATAAGAAACAGTCATTCGGTCGGACTATAGTATTGCAGTCGGGTTCCATAGCATTGCAGTGTTATTTCGGATTACAGAGCAGGGTCATGCTATTTAAGGGGTATTAAGCTGATTTTGCTGACCTCAGTAGAAGTGTGGGTCATATCGGAGGGGCCACTTCTAGAAGGTTCACAGCTACCTTCATTATATTAAAAATAGCCTTTTTTCTATAATAAATTTTTGTGTGTTATTTTTTTATTGTGCCTTATGGTGGCACTCTCTAATTGATTTAGAGTGTATAGTCATAAGGTGTATGTCCACAGGACGACCATATTAAATATTTTTTAGGATTTAATTGTTTTAGTGGTTGCCTTAGTTTTGACAACTTAGTTTTAATTTCTGTGCCCAGCGCTGACGGGCAAGTGCTGGTCTCTGGCTATACTTAGTTCGGTAGTGAAGTATAAGACCAGAATCTATTAAATCGGTAAACATGGCACCTTCGCCCTTGAAGGTACTGCGGCATGGTGTCCGTGAGGAAATGAGATGGCTCGCCCATACTCATAAGTATGTGGAGCGACCTGACATGGACGATGTCCTGCTCAAGCGTGTGGAGGACGCAATGACACGCGTCGGGAAGGTGTGTCGGCTGGCTGCGGAGGCTGAAGCTCTCGGGCTTACGGATGAAGCCTCGGTGGCTGCAGTGAAATAGCTCTGCGCGGATGCTGACCAAGCGATGGAATGCTTGGGCGACATCGAGCGTCGCGCGGAGAAAATTAAGCGGTCGCGACGGAATGACCGCGGGGAGGGTAACGGAGACCCACCCCCGAAGGGTGTTGTTGGACGGCTGCCACACCTGGAGATTCCGGCCTTCAGTGGGGCAATTGATGAGTGGCCGGCATTCATTAATTTATTTGATAGTTTGGTCCACGGTCGGGACGACCTGGACAACGCCTACAAGTTGGCCCAACTATTGATGGCTCTGCGGGGTGAACCGAAGGAGTTGGTCGGTCACCAAATGGTCACGGCGGGCAATTATGAGATAGCCCGGTTCATATTGTTTGACCGCTACCAACACAAACGGCGGTTGGTTGATGCGCAGCTGGGGAAGCTGTTTAGCATCCCAAGAGTAACCCGGGATGTTGACATCCGAGTACAGGTGCTCAACCCTGTGCTGGTGGCCACTAAGGCCCTTCAGAACCTTGGTCTTCCGGAAGACCAATGGTCATATATTGTTTTGTATATGGTTTTGTCACGGTTGCCTGCAGCTGTTCAAAGTCGGTTTGAACAGCTGCATGGGGGCAGTAGCTCGGAACTGCCCACGCTCGTCCAATTGACGGATTTTTTGGAGGGTGAATGCAGGCGATGTGACACACTGGATACGGAGGCCAGTGTGCAGCGCCAACCCGCGCGGATGCGGGAGGGGCCGCGCCCCCCACCCCCACGGGGGGGTGGGCGGTCGAAACAATTTGGCGTTTTGAATGCCGCGCCGACGGGTGACGGCTGTGTGCACTGCGACAGTGCCGGTCATGAAGTGACCAGTTGCGCCAACTTTAAAGCGCTCGGGGTAGCTGCCCGCAGGAAGGTAGTCTTCCGCCACCGATTGTGTTTCGGTTGTTTGGGGCAGCACCCGCTGAGCGAGTGCTCGCGCGCGTTCCCCTGTGAGTGCTGTGGTGGCAAGCACCACATCGTGTTGTGCCTGAATCGGTCAGGCCCTTCGGACGGTTACCAGGGCCCAACCAGGGCCGGACCCAGTCCCCCTCCGGGCAACGGGAGTCACCAACGGGGTGACTGGGGTACCCGCGGACGGGACCCCCCCCCCGAGGGGAAGGGGGCAGCGCGGGGGGGAACATGCGGGATAGCTGTGGTTCGGTTCGCCGCTGTCCACGGTCAGCGAGGACTTCGGGCCGCTGTCTCACCGCGTGTTACAGGCGGGTGTCAGATGGCACCTATGAGTGGCGCGAAGGCTGGGAGCCCACCACCTTCTGCGCCACCCTGCCCGTCGCTCTGGGAGGCGAACAGGGAGGCGAACAGTCGGATGTCGCCCCCATTCCTAGAGCGCCCCAGGTTGGATCCGCTCTCCCCCATCCATCCACGGTGGCCACCGGGCACACCGTACACCGTCCGGTATGGTCGCATACCGGGACAGCGAGGGGCCTATTATGCGGGTTGGGACCCCCTGATGTACATACGGTCTGATATGCCACCGGCATATCAGCAGCCGAGTTACTCCACGGCCGACGGAGGTCTCAGCGGGTTCGGATCCCGCGGAGGTTCCCGCTAGGGACACGCCGCCCACTTACAGGGTGCCGCCACTCCACAGACGGTCATGCTCCCCACCGCCTCTGTGATAGCGTGGAGTTCGGACGGCAAATCTTGTGTGGCACGAGCACTATTGGACTTGGGGGCCCAGGGGTGCTTAATCTCGTGCAACCTTGTAAGACGATTGGGCACTTCGGTAAGGGAGTATCCACATTCCATTCGGGGAATTGGGAACACGGAAGTCGGTTCCGTTAAGGGAGTATGTCGGATTACTCTCTCGTCACGGGTGGATTCATCGGTGAATCTGACGGTCACGGCATTAGTCATGCCTAATGTGATGGGCTCACACCCTCACGTACGGTTGTCACCCTCGGTGCGACAGTTGGTCGCCGGGTTGTCACTGGCTGACCCGGAGTTCATTATTCCGGGCCCAGTAGAATTTTATTGGGTGTCGATGCCTTGGGATACCTGTTAGTGCCAGGTATCCACGTGTTGCAGGCGACTGGTCTGGTTTCGGTCAAAACCAGACTGGGCCATGCGGTAATGGGTCCGGTCATGCCGGCTGCCCCACGCCTAGCGACTCGTAGACCCTTATTCGGTTCTGTACTCTCGGAGGTGATACAGAAGTTTTGGGAGGTGGAGGAACCACCTACGGTCCGCCGGTTGGACCCGGTTGAAGAAGAGTGTGAACAGTTTTATCGGAACAATACTGGTCGCGCAAACCATGACATCGCGGATGTTATCACACGGTTCCGTCGACACAATGTTGTGTTTGTAGCTGACATCCGGATGATGTTTAGACAGACGGTCATTCACCCTGACGATAGACGGTATCAGCTGATACTGTGGCGAGAGTGCCCAGATCAGCCCATCAAGGTGTACGAGCTGAACACCAACACGCACGGGCTACGGTCTAGTCCTTATTTGGCGATTCGCACTCTGCGGGAGTAAGCGGATCGAGAACGGTTAAATTTCCCTAGAGGAGCAGCAATCCTGGAGCAGGATCTCTACGTGGACGATATCTGTACCGGTTCAGATTCCGTAGAGGAGGCGCTCGCTCGTCGGGACGAACTAGTTGAGCTCTTACGGGGTGGAGGTTACGAGCTTCGTAAATGGATGTCGAACTCTCCAGAGTTACTGTCTGGTCTTCCGGATGACTACCAGCAGGATCCCCACATTTTTGAAAATTTGGAAAATCCAAATATGTTGTCGGTATTAGGCGTCCAGTAGCAGCCGGTGTCAGACATGTTTTCCTATCGAGTCGAGTTGGACTCCCCGAAGGTCTGGACGATACGGAACGTCCTTTCAACGGTGGCTAGGACATTTGATCCAAACGGGTGGATCACCCCGGTAACATTTCAGCTTAAGTGTTTTATGCAGCAATTGTGGTCTGCTGAGCTGAAATGGGACGACCCGATCGGCGGGTCATTGAGCTCAGAGTGGGACTCGTTCTTCTCGACCCTCCCTGGCATCAATCGGATTTCACTGCCAAGGAGGTTGGTCCCCACCAAACGATACACCCCCACCCTGCATGGGTTTTGCGATGCCTCGGAGAAGGGCTACGGAGCTGCGGTATATCTGCGTACGGTCGACTCCTCGGGGGAGGTTGATGTGCGGTTGGTCATGGCCAAGAGCAAGGTTGCACCGTTGCGCACTAGCCTGACCATTCCCAAATTAGAGCTTTCGGGAGTGGCTCTCCTGACTCGTCTGCTCAACCACACGATGACGGTTCTTCGTGGGTCAATAGCGTTAGAAGATACGGTCTACGCTTGGACGGACAGCCAGATCGTGTTATGCTGGCTGAAGGCTTCAGTTCACAAGCTGGAGATTTTTGTGGCGAATCGGGTTTCGCAGATTTTGAATTCGGAGGTTCCCTTAATCTGGAGACATGTTCCAGGGGAAATGAACCCAGCAGACTGTGCGTCTCGTAAGTGTCACGCTCCGGAGTTGGTTGGACATCCCTTGTGGTGGGGTCCAAAATGGTTGACTTAAGCCGAATCGGATTGGCCAATGAGTCCACGCGTTACCTCGGCGAACGGCGCCTTGACAGTCGATGTCTGTACGACGCAACCAGAGCCGGAAGAGGAGTTCAGCCTGCTGGAACGGTACAGCTCGCTCGACAAGCTGGTCAATGTGACCGCCTGGATCTTCCGATTTGCGCGGAATTGTCGCAATTCTGAGGCGCAACGGGTGCGGACACAGGTCCTGACGCCACGGGAACGGAACCATGCGTTGTTCGCATTGGTACGGAACGTGCAGACGGTGCACTTTAAGTCCCAACTGGACATTCTGAGGCGCGGACGCGTCCAACTGAAGGGAGCTGTGGCTCGGCTCAACCCGTTTATTGACCCTCAAGGATTGCTGAGGGTAGGAGGTCGGCTGCGGAATGCCAACCTGCCTTATGCGGCTCGCCACCCGTTGTTACTCCCTAGGAAAGGGAAGTTGGTCGAACTGTTGATACAGGATCGACACATTCGGAATGGGCATATCGGATGCCACGCCTTGATGGCGTTTCTCCAGCGTGAGTTCTGGATTCTATCGGGAAGACGCTTAGTGCGTAGCGTCGTGTTTCAGTGCCTGCCTTGTTATCGGGCCAAGGCGGCTACGATGCAGCCCCAGATGGGCGATTTGCCCTCGGATAGGGTTAACGCAATCCGTCCCTTTGCGGGTGTCGGAACGGATTTCGCGGGACCATTCATGGTCAAGTCTTCACAGCTACGGAACGCCAGATTAGTGAAGGCATACCTGTGCGTCTTCGTGTGCTTGGCCACGAATGCAGTCCACTTGGAGGTGGTCAGTGACCTCACTACTAGATCGGTTCGTCTCACGAAGGGGCCTCCCGACATTAATCCGTTCGGACAACGGCACAAATTTTGTCGGAGCCAGGCGATATCTGCAGGAGGTCACTCAATTCCTGAACGGTAACCAGGACGCCATCGGTACAGCTTGCTCCCGACGAGGGATTGAATGGGTTTTCAGTCCGCCGGGATGTCCTCATTGGGGAGGAATTTTTGAGGCTGCGGTTAAATCGGCTAAGTCGCACCTGACGAGGATCATCGGTGAGACCTCTCTACGCTTTGAAGAGCTTGCGACGCTGTTCTGTAAAATTGAAATGACACTGAACTCGCGTCCGTTGTGCCCGCTCAGTTCGGATCCAAATGATTTGGAAGCGTTGACGCCGGGTCACTTCCTGATAGGTCAGCCCCTTAACGCCCTGCCAGAATACCCATTCGATGATGTTAAGTTAAGTCGGTTAACTAGGTGGCAGATGTTGCAGCAGATGGCTCAAGATTTTTGGAAACGGTGGTCCCTTGAGTACTTGCACATCTTGCAGCAGCGCCTTAAGTGGACTGACCGGACGAGCCCCCCTCAAGTCGGTGATTTGGTGGTGATTAAGGATGCGAACCTGCCATCATTGAGATGGAGACGAGGACGGATCGTCAAATTGTACACGGGTCGGGATGGCACGCCTCGATCAGCAGAAGTCAAGGTGGGGGACTCGGTCCTCAAGAGAGCGGTCAATTTTCAATTTTCAATTTAGGTTTATTGCTTCCATAAAGAACATAAACATTTGTTCTTAAATTTAGGTACAATTTATGGACCCTGTCCATAGGGCACTGCAATAGTATAGAGGTATAATACTAAGGACTAATATAAAATATTTATTATTGAGGTATGTTTATGTGTACGTTTGTGCGTGTGTGAGGGTGTGTGTGTTATTGTGATGTACATGCATATATTTATAAGTTAGTGTTATGTATACATATATATATCTGTGTGTTAGTGTAATTTTAAGTTATTTATTTGTCTCAAATTATGTGTCTATGAAATATTCATTTATACTGTAATATGTTTTATTAATTAATATAGTTTTTAATTTCTTTAGGAACTTTACGTTATTCGTTTCACCTTTAAGTAGGGTGGGTAATGTATTATATATTTTGATACTCATAACATAAGGACTAGATGAGTGCATCTTTAGAGTAGAAGTGCAGGGTTGGATGAGTCTGTCTTTATGTCTTAAAGAGTAGTTTACGGGGATTTCTCCGCGCTTATGGTAAAGATTCCTATTATCACGGACGAATTTGCACATATCGTATATGTATAAGCATGGTAAAGTCAGAATATTTAGTTTTTGAAAGAAGGGTTTACAACTGTCCGTTTGTTTGGTATTTACTAGGATCCGTATTAGTTTTTTTTGTAAAATAAGTATTGCTGGCGCACCTGTGCTGTTTCCCCATAAAAGTATGCCGTAGCTGAGCCATGCAAAAGTGTATGCATAGTATACCGCAAGTGCAGTTTTCAGATCAGTACATTTTTTAACTTCTTTAAGTGCGTAAGAAAACTGAGATATCTTGTTACAAATTTTTTGGGTGTGTTGTTTCCAGTTAACGTGTGAATCTATATCAATTCCAAGCAAAGTGAACCGGTTTACTATTTCTATTTGAGTACCTTTATAGGTGAAGATGAAATCAAGTTGCTTTTTTTGTCGGGGGTGGAATATCATTACTTTAGTTTTATTATAATTAATTTGAAGGTTATGGTTTGTCATCCAATTAGTAATGTGATCTAATGTAGAAGTAAGCTTTGTGTTCAGTTGGGAGCTATTTTCTGATGGGGCCAGTAAGGATACGTCATCCGCAAACAGCACGCAGTGACTATTCGTTACTTTAGGGAGATCATAGATGTATATAAGGAACAACAGACACCCCAGGACACTTCCTTGGGGTATTGATGAATTTAATGTCCTATCAGTTGAGCGTACGTTTTGTATTTGGTTAGTTTCTTTGTTCGATTGCTGTATTTCGACAGATTGTACTCTATCTTTCAAATATGAAGTGAACCAGTTATGGGCTGTTCCGCGCACACCTATTCTATAAAGTTTGTCTAATAGAATTTTGTGATTCACCCTATCGTATGCCTTAGACATATCTAAAAGAAGGCCCACCGCGTATGATTTCTTATTCATGATAATTAGAGCTTCTTGAATGTATTTGTATACAGCCATAGTTGTCGATCTTTTCTTGCGAAAACCGTTTTGAGACTCTGTAAAGATTTTGTATTTTTCGCAAAAAGAGTATACGCGATTACACATAGATTTTTCATAAATTTTCGAAATTGTTGAAAGTATGGCAATGGGTCTGTAATTATTTGGGTCGGACTTTGAATTTTTCTTATGTATAGGTTTAATGATTGTTTTTTTAAGTATGTCTGGAAAAGTCCCCTCAATATATGATTGGTTTATCAAGATAGTTAAAGGTAAAGTTAATTCGTCTGCGCACTGTCTTATTAGTATTGGTGGTAATTCGTCCTTACCGAAACTATTTTTATTTTTTAAATTTCGGATTATTTTATGTATTTCGTGATGTGTTACAGGAACCAAGAACATTGTATTTTCGGTAGGGCTCATCACTGGATAGTTTTTATGTGCAGTACTATTATTTTTTTGTGTATTATTTTGATCTCCTATTTTTGTAAAGTAGTCATTAAATATGTTGGCAACAGCAATTGGTTCAGAATACACTGTTGTAGCGCTGGATTTTCAGTCCATTTACATAGGTTTAAACAGTTGGATTTATGAGAGGAAGATACAGGTATCGCCATCTGGCGGCAGCCTTAACAATGCTTACATTGGGGGAGCCATCTCGCTGCGCGTCGAACAGTATCGATCCAAGTGGTTACGGTGGAACGCCGCTAGAGGGCGCCACCACTCTTAGTGTTGCCCTCGTCTTTTTGTTCCCATGTTGTCGGGAAAATTTAACTACAGCTGGCGGAGTGAACAATTATTTTCAGGCGGGAATCGCTGCCGTGTACCCTAAATGTTGGTGGGGACGCGTCCTGAATGTAAGGTGCAGGAACTGACAGCGGAACGGGAGCTAGATAGAAATTTCGCCCGGCTAATTTACTGTCGCAATCGGCGACGTGAACTTGTCATGGGGGGCTTTCAGCGCGAAGGTGGTATCCCTGATGGAAAGATTGTTCGCGAAGATTTTGGTTATAAATATGCGCCCCAAGCCGGTGGGAGGCTTTTTTCGACGAGAGTGCCGCGAGAGGCACACCGCTTGAGGTGGTAGAAGGAGGAACCACTGACAAGAAACCTTGGTGAGTCGAGTTGGGTTAGGAAACGTGGTTATCGACGGTTCAACCGAGGCGAGTGTCATTTTTACCAACGAAGTGGTTCCTTTCAGCCCCTTTTTGCTCCGGGGACGGAGAGAGCGTGCCGTGGTGGACGCGTAGCGGAAGGAGGTTGTTCCCACGTGTGGTGAGGTGGCTGACGCATCGGCTCGCTAAATCCAACCCTGCCGAAGACGGGATTTTGGGAGCCGCCAAGGTGACCCGTGCTGGGTGCACCCCGTGGTAGCGGGCGAGGTACATCCTGAATATATAAGGTGAGAAATTTCCATCTTCCATGGTTCGCATCGCGCGCTTACTAACCTGCCCCAGTAGATTTCTCGTTACTTCTCCATAACGCGGCCCTAGTCGCTCATCATGGTCGATTGACCTAGTCTTAGGTAACGTCGACGCAGTGATTCAACTTCCTTAGGCATTCCCTGTGGTCCAGTGGCCAAACCAAGAGGTTTTATTAAATATAATTGCATCATGGGGCTGGACCACGGCCAGGGTGATTTTGTAAATAGGTTAGTTTGTGACATTTGTTAGTGTATTGCAAACCGAATATAGATTTTCCTTGTAGTAGATTAAGGCTTATGCACCTAAGAATAGACCTTGCCCGTGTGTTTTGATAATTTTGTGTAATTTGAAGGAATATAAATTTTCCCTGCGGTAGATTAAGGCTTATGCACCTAAGAATAGACCTTGCCCGTGTGTTTTGATAATTTTGTGTAATTTGAAGGAATATAAATTTTCCCTGCGGTAGATTAAGGCCTGGGCACCTGAGAAATAGACCTTGCCCGTGTGTTTGGTTAATTTTGTGTAATTTTAAGTCGGGGAGCTCTTAATTAAGGCCCGTGGTGTACATTGTGAACTTAGGGCCAGTCGCTAAGTAGATTTTTCTCCTAATTCCAGTACATAAGATCCCGCATGGCGCCTGTACTGCCAGTGTAGCTGGTGACGCCCTGCTTGTTACTGTTACGCTGATCTTCCCTGCGGGGGGGGCAGACCTGAAGAAACAAGGGTCGAGATAAGTGTAGAATTAAGGACGGGTATTATTTAAATAGGACGGCCACTAAGAGAGAACCCCCCCTTGTTTTCTTTAACAAATGTTCAGGAAATAAAACTTGAGAACCAGAATCTCTTCTTTTACTGACAGGAACTAGTACCCCCAGAAAAACGAGGCTACAATTGGCGCACCGAACAGGTTTTTCTCTCTTGGTGGTTGTGTAAACCTGTGTTCTGGTCTTTCGCTCAGTACACATGGCCGTTTCTATACTTTAGTTTTTGTATTTTGAGGCGGATTGTTAATTGTTGTTATTGTGTTATCGTGTGTGACCGGGCCACAATGGCAACTTTTGAAGATAGGCCGATTAATTTTAATTTACTGCATAAGGACGAGTTAGAATATGAAGTTGAACTTCGTGGGGGAAAGCCAGCCCCAACCGTCACGGAACTGCGTTCCCAGATCCGAAAATTAAACATTGAACTCAGCTCGGACGAAGTAACGGAGTTCAGTGGCGATTGTGAGCGGGAATTCGCCACTATTTGTGAGAAGTTAGAATCACTGCAGAGTCTGTTGGTAGGTACAACTCAAAGACCGTGTTCTTTAAAGATTCTGAGTAGGGTACAGGCGTTAGCGTACCACTTATATCACCGTCTGAGTAGGCTTCAGCCCCTAGAAGGTGCCGGCGACAAATTTTTCGAGACAAACGCGACTATCGAAAAAATAATAGACAGACTAGAGAGTATTATGTTAAATTTTCGATCGTCCAGAGTGGCGTCACCTACCCCCGTCCGCGAGGTAATACCCGAGAAGTATCAGGCGGTTCACACATTGAATATCAAATTCGATGGGAAGTCGTGCGTAAAGGGATTTTTACAAAGATTGGAAGAAGTTAGGGTCTCCCGCGGTATCTCCGACGAAAGATTGTTCAAGTCGGCCCCGGAATTATTCACGGACGGAGCGTTATGCTGGTACAGAGGTGCCATTAGCGATGTACACACATGGTCCGAATTGAAAAATCTTTTGTTGGCGGAATACTTACCATTTGACTTTGATTTCCGTCTTATGAAAGAGATTAGGGAAAGAACTCAGGGACAGGACGAGAGCATAGTAAATTATTTGAGCGTAATGCAAAATTATTTCTCCCAATTATTAAAACCCATTACGGAAATTGAGAAATTGGCTATAGTTAGACACAATATTAGGCCGTTCTACACGACCCAACTAGCTCTGCACCCAATCAACTCATGGTCGGATTTGAAGTCAAGCTGCCGATTGCTGGAACAGGCAGAATGTATTGCGCGTAGCTTCTCGGAGCCAACTACATCCGCCTCAATCTTGGCGTCGGACTTAATTTATACTTGTGACAACGGGAAAGCCACCGCAGGCCAAGTCTCAGCGATACAAGAGCCGTCGCGGAAATTATTCTGCTACCGTTGCGGGGAACCGGATGTAGTTACTTCAACGTGTCCTAAATGTAAGATGTCAAAAAACTAATAAAGTCGAATCAGAGCAGGGTTGATTCGGGTGTAGGCTTTGGGAGAGGTATACCCTCTTACCACGTAAGTAACCCTGCAAGTAAGTGCGCTGTTAATACGGCGTCCGAATTTCATGCGGCGGAGGCGGAAAGGCAACGTGCGCCGGGGGCGTGCGTGTCCTTCGCCACCGTAGGCCACGACGCATCACTCCGGCATGGAGATCGGGGTGGTGATGCCAAGGTGAGGAGGGCGTCTGCGGATGTCCCGGGCGCACGGGGTTCTGGAAGCCCTTCGTCGCATTCGCCCAAGGGCGTTTTCGTCAACAATAAGGTGAGTCCCGTACCACATAGTGCACCCGTCACCTCTGAACCAAACGTGATAGCTTCGCCACTGACTCCAAGACCACAGGAATGGTCGGAGTGGATAGAATTTGTCCGTAAATTTCACATCGAACTACGCGCGAAACACGTGAGCGTGATCCACGGTCGCGACGCTCGCCCATATCTGAAAGTGGGGGTTTATAATTTTTTTTTTACTGGTCTATTAGATTCTGGATCGGAAATTTCCATTATTAGCAAGGCGGCTTTGGATAGGCTCGGTCAGGAAATCGTATTGCATAGGGCGTTGGATTTGGACGCGATAACCACAGCAAACGGTTCATCTTCACCGGTCGCCGGTTACGTGTTACTGCCCGTCGCTTTGGGGGGTAGAACGTCCGTCGTTAAATTTTATGTAGTTCCGGGAGTAACGACGAGCCTGCTTCTGGGCATCAACTTCTGGCAGGAGTTTGACATAGCACCTGACGTGTTGTCCTTGTTGAATAGGGGATGCTCTTTCTCTGACACCGAGAAGACAGCCACTTTTGATTGTGAGATTAGGAGGATTCAACCGTTGAACGCCCTTTCAGTTCGCCAACGCGCAGAAGCCGAAGATATCATGCTGGAGTTTGAGTCCATATCTTTTGATAAGAAGGGTTTAGGTAGAACTCATCTCTTGAGCCACAGGATTGACACAGGAGGGGCAGCCCCTATAAAACAACGGTACTATGTTTTGTCCCCACAAAAACTAGCAGAGTTAAATAAACAGTTGGACGAGATGCTGCAGCTAGACGTTGTGGAACCCAGCAGTAGTGCGTGGAATAATCCTATAACAATGGCACCCAAGGCAGATGGTACGCTGAGATTTTGTTTGGATAGTAGGAAGCTGAACGCGGTTTCAAAACATGATGCATACCCTCTCCCGTACATAACGCAAATCTTAGATCAGTTGGGGAACGCGAAGTTTTTGTCTTCTATTGACCTCAAAGCAGCCTTTTGGCAGATCCCACTAGACTCTCGGGACTCAATGGAAAAAACCGCGTTTACAGTGCCAGCGCGCGGGCTGTACCACTTCAAGGTTATGTGCTTCGGCTTAACTTCTGCACCAGCTACTCAACAGCGCCTCATGGATCGTCTCTTCGGACCTGAGTTCGGCGGGAGAATTTTTATTTATTTAGATGACATTGTAATCGTTTCAGCTACGTTTGAGGAGCATACGAGGCTGCTGCGGGTTGTCTTAGATCGGCTAAGCTTCGCTGGATTAACAATTAACTTACAGAAATGCCAATTTTTTAGAAGTCAATTAAAATACCTCGGGTACGTAGTTGATGAGTTTGGTCTGAGGACAGACCCAGAAAAAATACGGGCTATTGTGGACTTCTCCGTACCGACAACTAAGAAGGAGGTTAAGAGATTTTTAGGCACCGCCTCGTACTACCGACGTTTTATTAAAAATTTCAGTAACATAGCGGGGCCGCTCAACAAATTAACTTTAACAAAAAAAGGTACGCCACCGTTCCAGTGGACAGCGGAAGCTGACCAGGCATTTGTGGAGCTAAAGAGGGCGCTGACTACGGCCCCGGTGTTAGCATGTCCGGATTTTGACAAAGACTTTGTAGTGCATTGCGATGCATCCGATTTTGGTGTAGGTGCAACATTGACGCAGAGGTTTGATGGAGGGGAGCACCCCATCGCTTATTTCAGCCGATCTCTCTTACCCGCCGAGCGGAACTACTCAGCCACGGAGAAAGAAGCGATGGCGGTGGTCAACGCCGTCGAACACTTTCGTCCTTATCTGGAGGGAGATAGGCCGTTTACGATCATCACTGATCATGCCAGCCTGAAATGGTTTTTAAACTTGAAAAACCCAACCGGTCGTCTAGAAAGATGGGGTTGTAGGTTATCCCCATATAACTTCACTATTCAACATCGGCGAGGAGTGGACAATGTAGTTCCTGATGCTCTCTCAAGATCAGTTCCGGTGGCAGCAGTGGCGCCAACGGTGCAGACTTCTGACGATTGGTATTTGAAACTTTTTAGGGGTTGTGTGGATAGGCCACAATCCATGGCAAATTATCAGGTCGAGAGCGGTCGTCTTTATCGTTTCAGAAAGGGCAAGAACAACTTAACCGATGACTTCCAGTGGAAGGAGGTAGTCCCAGTGGAGTACAGAGTGGACATCATGGTCGCGAACCATTCAACGCCTACGGCGGCACATCTAGGGGTAGATAAGACGCACAGTCGGTTGAAGCTCAGATACTTTTGGCCAGGAATGTACCAGGACGTGGTGAGTTTTGTGGCTGCTTGTGAAGTGTGTAAAGCCTATAAACATAGCAACCTGTCAAAACCCGGTCTGATGGGGGACCCAAAGGTTTGCTCACGGCCGTTTCAGTGTATTAGTGTTGATTTAGTCGGCCCCCTACCGGCTTCCAGACAGCTAAATACATTTTTGTTAGTAGTAGTATGCTGCTTCTCCAAGTATTGTTTGATTTTCCCCGTGCGGCGCGCTACAGGAAAGGTGATCGCTCAGCGCCTGGAGGACCATGTGTTTCTGGTGCATGGGGTTCCTCAGACTGTGCTCTCAGACAACGGGCCACAGCTGGTGGGTCGTGAAGTCCAGTCATTATTCGAAAAGTACAATGTGCCGCAAGTACATTTGGGCCCGGTTTATTGCCCCCAAGTAAACACGGTAGAACGATATAACAGGACCATCATGACTGCGGTCTCAAGTTTCGTAGGGTCTGACCATCGCACGTGGGATGTGAATATTCACAAGATACAGTTCGCTCTAAATACTTCCGTTAACGATGCTACTTCGTACACCCCGTTTTTTCTGGTACATGGGAGAGAGGCAGTAGCTGATGGAAATGTTTACTCGGATCCCGTTGTAGTTGATGAATTGTTGTTTGGGTCGCGAAAAGCCTCGGCGGATAGATTAGGTACCTTGAAAGATGTTTACGAGAAAGTGGGGGTAGAACTAAAAAAGGCCCACGATCGTAATGTCAAAACGTATAATAGCAAACGCCGTGATTTGTCTTTCAATGTAGGCGATATTGTTTGGAAAAGAACTTACAAACTCAGTGATGCGAGCAAACATTTTTCTGCGAAGTTATGTCCTAAGTATGAAAAATGCATCATCGTCAAGAAGTTATCGCGTTTGGTTTACGAGGTAGAGGATGAAAACGGCAAGCCATTGGGGAAGTGGCATATTAAGGATATCAAACAGAAAGACGAGGGACAGATGTCATGCGACCCACGAGTAAACCCCGTGAGTAGTGTTGTGAGTGTTGGTAATTTTCGCTCATCAGCGATCGTTGGTCCGGCTGCGTCGCCCCGTCGCGGAGTTCTGCGCAGCAATGCCCACGTAGCTGGTGAAAGATTGGGGATAAATACAGGCGCTTCGCCAAGTCACAGCGCCGCCTATAGGAGCCGAGTATTCCGCCGTAGGCCCAGATAAGCCGTTCCGGAACAACACCTGGAACGGTGATGCCAAGGAAATAGTTTCCATTGTATCATTGTTGTATGTTGTGACAGCTGTACTGTTTAGCTTGTTATTTTGTTTGGTCCCTCAAGAGTCTTCGGCCGGATCATGAGGTGGCATCATAGGTCTTTTGGTTTTGTGTGTCGTAGGCACTTCGTTTTTTTTGGTATTGTGGATGTTGGAGGGTTTGTTTTGTTGGGGGGCGGTGTTCTCGGATGGGGTCATCCGTAGGATTCCCTGCGTGAATCCTATTTTGGCTTGGGGGGTACTGTAGCGCTGGATTTTCAGTCCATTTACATAGGTTTAAACAGTTGGATTTATGAGAGGAAGATACAGGTATCGCCATCTGGCGGCAGCCTTAACAATGCTTACATTGGGGGAGCCATCTCGCTGCGCGTCGAACAGTATCGATCCAAGTGGTTACGGTGGAACGCCGCTAGAGGGCGCCACCACTCTTAGTGTTGCCCTCGTCTTTTTGTTCCCATGTTGTCGGGAAAATTTAACTACAGCTGGCGGAGTGAACAATTATTTTCAGGCGGGAATCGCTGCCGTGTACCCTAAATGTTGGTGGGGACGCGTCCTGAATGTAAGGTGCAGGAACTGACAGCGGAACGGGAGCTAGATAGAAATTTCGCCCGGCTAATTTACTGTCGCAATCGGCGACGTGAACTTGTCATGGGGGGCTTTCAGCGCGAAGGTGGTATCCCTGATGGAAAGATTGTTCGCGAAGATTTTGGTTATAAATATGCGCCCCAAGCCGGTGGGAGGCTTTTTTCGACGAGAGTGCCGCGAGAGGCACACCGCTTGAGGTGGTAGAAGGAGGAACCACTGACAAGAAACCTTGGTGAGTCGAGTTGGGTTAGGAAACGTGGTTATCGACGGTTCAACCGAGGCGAGTGTCATTTTTACCAACGAAGTGGTTCCTTTCAGCCCCTTTTTGCTCCGGGGACGGAGAGAGCGTGCCGTGGTGGACGCGTAGCGGAAGGAGGTTGTTCCCACGTGTGGTGAGGTGGCTGACGCATCGGCTCGCTAAATCCAACCCTGCCGAAGACGGGATTTTGGGAGCCGCCAAGGTGACCCGTGCTGGGTGCACCCCGTGGTAGCGGGCGAGGTACATCCTGAATATATAAGGTGAGAAATTTCCATCTTCCATGGTTCGCATCGCGCGCTTACTAACCTGCCCCAGTAGATTTCTCGTTACTTCTCCATAACGCGGCCCTAGTCGCTCATCATGGTCGATTGACCTAGTCTTAGGTAACGTCGACGCAGTGATTCAACTTCCTTAGGCATTCCCTGTGGTCCAGTGGCCAAACCAAGAGGTTTTATTAAATATAATTGCATCATGGGGCTGGACCACGGCCAGGGTGATTTTGTAAATAGGTTAGTTTGTGACATTTGTTAGTGTATTGCAAACCGAATATAGATTTTCCTTGTAGTAGATTAAGGCTTATGCACCTAAGAATAGACCTTGCCCGTGTGTTTTGATAATTTTGTGTAATTTGAAGGAATATAAATTTTCCCTGCGGTAGATTAAGGCTTATGCACCTAAGAATAGACCTTGCCCGTGTGTTTTGATAATTTTGTGTAATTTGAAGGAATATAAATTTTCCCTGCGGTAGATTAAGGCCTGGGCACCTGAGAAATAGACCTTGCCCGTGTGTTTGGTTAATTTTGTGTAATTTTAAGTCGGGGAGCTCTTAATTAAGGCCCGTGGTGTACATTGTGAACTTAGGGCCAGTCGCTAAGTAGATTTTTCTCCTAATTCCAGTACATAAGATCCCGCATGGCGCCTGTACTGCCAGTGTAGCTGGTGACGCCCTGCTTGTTACTGTTACGCTGATCTTCCCTGCGGGGGGGGCAGACCTGAAGAAACAAGGGTCGAGATAAGTGTAGAATTAAGGACGGGTATTATTTAAATAGGACGGCCACTAAGAGAGAACCCCCCCTTGTTTTCTTTAACAAATGTTCAGGAAATAAAACTTGAGAACCAGAATCTCTTCTTTTACTGACAGGAACTAGTACCCCCAGAAAAACGAGGCTACACTGTACTATTTATTTTTAATGTAATATTTTGTGATTGGTTTTGACGTTTTTTATTAGTCCTCTCTTTAATTATATCCCACATAGTTTTTATTCTATTATTTGACTTTTTAAGTTTGTTTATGTAATGTAATTTTTTTGCTGTTATGACCGTTTTTTTAAGTATTTTTTCATATTTTTGTAGGAGGATTGAAGTTCGTCACTTTTGGATGTTAAGGATAGTATTCTTAATAATCTTTTATTCTGAGATGATAGTATGATGCCAGGTGTTAGCCAATGTTTTTTAGTGTTTGTTTTTATTTTAATTACTTTTTGGGTATGGTTTCGTCAAGAATGTTTTTTAAAATTTGATAAAATATCTCGTAGTTCTCATTTACTGTTTTATCTTTATGTAAGATATTATTCCAAGTGATAGTTTTTAATGTTTCTTTGAATTTATTTATATTTACATCATTGTAGAACCTTTTTTTCATGTAATATGTAGTCTGTACCTTAGATTGTTTTATGTTTAATTGGATAGTAGTTGCCTTATGTGCTGAAAATCCTAGTTGCTCTACTTTAGTGACAGTGTATTTATCCTGAAAGTTTGTAAATATTAGATCTATGCATGAGTGTTGGTGCGTAGGTTCCTTTATGTGTTGAGTAAGATTATTTTGTAACATCAGATTAATGAATTCGTTTGTGAAAGAACTATTCAATAAAATATTAATATTAAAATCTCCACCTAATATTATATTGCGATCTGAGAAATTCTTAGTTATATATTCTAAAATTATATTTATTTGTTTATTGAATATTTCCTTCTCTCTTCCATTCCAATACATATTTATTAATAGAATATTTTCATCAATTATTTCAGTTGCACAAACTTCTAGTACATATTCAATTGACATGTTTGTGATATCTGTTCTATCTTTGTATTTTAGGTTATCTCGTAGTAGTATACAAACTCCGCCTCCTTTTCGTTCCTTCCTGCAGAATGCAGATGCAATTTGGTAATTTTTTATATTTCTTAAGTCTAATTGTCCTTGTGAGAGCCAGGATTCTTGTATACAGACTGCTTGATACTTTGTATTTTTCTCTAGGAAAGCTTCTAGTATATGATTTTTATTATTTAAGCTTTGAATGTTTTGAAATAATACATTGCAATCACATTGTGTTTCTTTGGTTCCGAAATGTCTGGTTTTGAATATCGGAATTTTGTGCTAAGTTTCTGTTATCTATTTTTTCATGTTCTAGTTTATGTGTCTTGCCATCTATGTATAACTTGTTGTTCCGTATAACTGCATGTCTTCCGTTTTTTCTAGCTTCGTACAAGATCTCGTGCATTTGTTTCCTCATTTTTCGGCCATTTTCATCCAAATATTCAGATAATTTTAATCTAGTGTTGTTCAGGAATGAAGTGTTTTGTAGGAGGTATTTTGTCATTCTTTTGCTCAAAAGCTCAATATATATTGGTCTGCGTTTTCCATGATTCCCCATGCGATGACTATCTTCTACGTATCCTGTCAAGTCCACGTTGTACAACTCATAGAAAACATCAATCACACGACTGTAGAGGCAGTGTCCGTCCTCTTCGAACATTTCTTCCAGTCCATATAGGACAATGCTCTTGCTGCAGTCATGTGTTATCTGATTTTCCTGACGGGCTGTGGTATTGCAGTCTATTTTGTTTGTGAGTTTTTGTAGTTGGTTTTGTAGACTTTCCTGCTCTTTTTCTAGTTGTAAAATTTTTGTGTCCAGATGATGAATATCTTTTTTATTTTTTTCATTATCCAATTTTACGGATTGGAATTGCTGTAGAAAATCTTTTTTGAGTTGTTTTATACTTTGGGATATCTTATTTTCAATCGTTGCGGATAGTTCTGTTACTATTTGGTTTTTTATGGAATTTAATTTAGTATCCAGTAGGTCAGCAAAATACCTCATGTTTGTAGACGGTGAGCCGGTGTTTTCCAAGGAGTTTAAACTCTGTCTTAATGTGTCACCCATTGGACTTTGATCTGAGTCAGAATCGTCAATGTTTGCTGTATGGATGCTTCTTACTGGTGTGTTGTCAGTCTTTCTTCTTTGGGTAATGTTGTTGCATTCAAAACATTGCCAAGATATATCATAGTGATGTGCTTTCTCCATATACTCAGTTGTGCTTATATTTAGACATTTATAGTGATAGACCTTTCTACAAGAGCAACATTGTAATCTCTCAGATATGTTAACATATTTTGTACAAGCAATGCAATTCATCTTTAGAAACTGGTGCTGCCCTCAAGTGTTAGAAGTAATTATCACTCGTCGTTCACAGTTATTGGAAGCGCATCGGTGATCTCTTCGTTTAGAAAGTTAGTTTTGCTGTCACTAGATGTCGCTGCGGTGAGCTCAGATGAAGAAATTATGCTGACTAATAGGTTAATAGAGAATAAGGTTATAATTTAATGCACTTTTATCAAAACGTGTCGCTTTCGTCCGTATCACTTTTAATTGGTATGTACGGGTTAGTTTGTAGTTTTGTGGGATGGTTTGTTTGTCACTTCACTCAACCAGATTAGATATTTGTTCAAATATTTGTGAATTGTATCCAACACCTTTTTTAAGCACTTGTATTTTATTGTTTAAACAATCTTCAATATATGTTGTTGTTGGATGGTCAATTTATCTAATTACACTGTTTTTTGACACAATTGTACTCTATTTATAATTTTAATTAACTGTTTATGCGGTTTCAATGTTTACTTTACGGCAGTGTTGCCAGTCCTCAACACTTCCGGTCGCAACACTTTCTCGCCTTCCTATTGATTAGGAACAGGTTCGGGCCTGTCCGGGCGGGTGACTTTTTAATATTTATGCTTCGGAACGCACCACCTTTTGTTGCGCGATTCGGAACGGAAACGGAACTAGCAGCTGTCACTTGTATAGAAACGAGATGACGAGTTAGAGGTTACTTTTTCTTGACTTGGAAAAAATGTCGGCACATGGCGTTCGGGCCTTGGCTGTATTTCAGTAGTAATAATTGTCTAACACAGGTGTCGGGCCTGGTCGGAGTGTTAATTATAATAAGCACGGAACAATCGTCGGGAATAAGTAGATTCACGTCATCGGAGTGAGTGCTTCGTGTTGTGAAGCTTGAAGTGGTTTGGTCCCCAATTCGTCGCGTTCGGCAGCGACGGCGACAGCATCGGGCTACGACGAGAGTAAGATTCGACTCCTCTCCCCCCACCCCTTGTGCTCCTTATCCCGTATTCCTGCCTCGAATTGAGCTTTCGAATTCCGGTCTACGGCGTCAAAGGTCAGTACCACGTGTGATACTCCTGGTGAAAACCACCCTACCAGATTCCACGCCCGTTCGGTTGAGGCGTGGAATTTAATCATATAGATTGCAATGAAAATACAACTCAGAATTATCATTCTTCCGTCAACAAAATCGAATCGAACAGCGATTTTGCAAGAATCGTCGCATTGTACAACACTGTCTGATTAAATCGACAGAAAAATGAGCAAATCCACTGTACCATGCAACTGTAAGGTTAACGAAAGTATAGTTTGCTTCACTGTTCATTGAGGGCTACGACAGAGATATCCATGAATTGTGTAAAGTGGAAGCAGCAGTGGATGAAGTCCATGGGAAATATACGCTATGGTTCAACCTATCTCAGTAAAAACGGGAGACGCTACTCGAAATTAAAAATAATTGATTATTAAATAAATTAGGCGAATTTCACAAATAAAATTAATTACGTATTAAAGGTAACGCTGTCGTTTTCTTTGGAAACAACATTGCTTGAATTTTTGCAATTCACAACGGCACAGTAAGGCATTTTTATGTTTATTAGTACACGGCTTACATTCGAACAGCCAGAGAGCGACTGAGCCGGGATGAGCGGAGTTCGCCTATTAAAAACACGCGAAGTAGGTAGACTTTCGCTGTCTATCTCGATATCTGGTATGTGGGTCGAACCGATTGAACTGACCAAAAAACGCAGGAAAAACCCCGTTACTGAGACTAGATAGTTATAGAAGCTGCTTGTGGTATTTGGTAGCTGCTGCCGTTTCGTTTACTACAATATCCAATACACTGTCTTTATTTAAGTTACTTTTTTGAAAAATAAAATCTTTAATGTCGTGTGATGATGCAGTACCACAGAAAACGGACTACATGGTTTATTAAGGTTATCAACTGAAGTGAAAGAAGAACTTTTGAAGAGTGTCTGAAAATATAATCTATTGTAAGTATTTCAAGCTCGTTCGTAATGTGTACTCTGTACAATCCTTTATTTTACTTGTGATTTACTTATTGCCTAGGTAATAATATATTATGCAGGTATAATAATATAACATATTATATTATGCTATATTTTTCATTGCAGATGTCAAAATGCATGGCTTTTGAACTGTCAAAACAGAAGCCATTTGCCGGAAAAGCTATACTTAGTTGTGGGAAGAAATAAGCTAGTCCTGACTATGTAATATTCACAACCAATTATTTTTTAATCTAAACTCAATCTGTGGGAGTTTATTCGCCATACTTCTCCCACAGTGGGTCAATGTAAAGAAGAGGCAAAAAATGACGTATTATAAACATATGTTAATATTTACATAAAATGAAGATATTTTTATTTGATGTGCTTTAATAAGTGACTCCGCAAAACATGAAGCCTTTAAGTATTCCGTACCCGAAGGGTGCCAAACGTGACCCTATCTAAGCCTTCGCTGTCCATCCGTTTCCGTCCGTCCGCCCGTCTGGTTGTCCGTCAGAGGGTTGTATCCTGTATCTCATGAACCGTAATAGATAGGTAGAGAGTTTAAATGTTCACAGGTGTATCATATCTGTTCCCGCTACAGTATCTAACAAAAATTATTTACACTAAATGTTATATACAGGAAACCTATTTTTATATTCCTGCCCCTGTGAATTACCAAATCATCATGATTCAAACATTTCGCGGTGCCATCATCGTCGAAATCGGACATATTATTTTTTTGTTTATTTTTTTTTAATCCAAAATTTTTTTGGTCGCCCCAGAAGCGCTGGGGCATCTAAAATACCGTTTTTTTTAGAGCCGGGAATTCTGGTACTGATCATCAGAGGAACCGGGATTTTTCCCGGACTTTCGGTATTTTCGGTACCAGCATGTAACAGTTATTTTTTAGTAATTTTACAATAAAATCACAGTTAAACATGGCCTTTTTAAAGCTAAGGCTTTCACAAATTCACAATGATTGAAACACTGAGAGATACTATTATTCAGTAAATTCATTAAGAATTAAAAATATTTATTAATTGCACATGCCAAATATAAAGTTGCTCAGTTTAGTTCTTAAAATGTCCCTAACCTCTTATAATATGATTACTTTCTATACTTTACATTTAAGCAATAAGCCTTCACTTCACTGATGAAGCGTTTTTACTATGAAACAGTAAATCTATAGTTTATACGGGATGAGATTAGGAAAGATCGCACTATACCTATTACGAAGTTTTTATGTGATCTCCGTATGATATCAAAAGGGCTCAGACATTTTTGTTTGACGTACCTACGTCATCATAAAAAAACGGTCAAGTGCAAGTCTGACTCGCGCACGAAGGGTTCCGTTCCACCGTAGAATGGTAGGAATGGTGTGGAGAGAATAGTTTGGATTTTCCATAGCAAAATGTTGTTACAAAGTTGTTGGTGCGGCTTCTTTTACACTCCATGTACGTAAACAGGTGCATTTATAAGTTTGTATGTGGTATTGAAATAATTGTTGTATGGGAGACCCTTAAATATTTTTTTTATTCTGTTTTTTAGTATTTATTGTCATAGCGGCAACAGAAATACATCATCTGTGAAAATTTCATCTGTCTAAATATCACGGTTCATGAGATACAGCCTGGTGACAGACGGTCGGACGGACGGACAGCGGAGACTCAGTAATAGGGTGCTATGTTACTATCGTTTTTAGGGTACGGAAATCTAAAAACGATATTTGCGGAATATTGTCAGAATGGAAACTGGTTCCAATCAACAGAGCAAATTATTACAAACAAAAGTACGAGTGCGAGATATTTGAGTTACAAGTTTGAAAGGCATCATGATTTGCCGGTGGTGGGTGGTGGAGGCAGTCTAAGCGCACTTGAAAAATCAAATTTACCTATATATTTTTACTCTTCTTGTTCTAATTTTCCAACTTAAACTTCTCCAAAAATCACTTAGCAATTCAAAACTTTTGTTCGTTATACTCTATTAACTGACGCCGGTTTCATAATTTGCCACAAAATACAAGATTTTTCGTAATGACGTAGGGCGACAGTTGGGTATGCCAATTTTTCTTTTTGCTAAGACTACTTTAGGGGAAATTAAATGCAAACCAGGTAAATTGTAAAAGTAAGATATAAGTAAATGTATTGTGTATCATGGTATAAAATTTAGTAGGTAAGCTATTTTTGGGAATACTACATACTTTGTTTCGTAAACCGTGGGGTTTTAGGTCGAGATAAAAAAGGCGAAGAAACTCAGGCCTGTCCAGTAACTTTTGCAATTTTATGGAGTTATTAATTCCTTATCATTGAAGTATTAATTAATTTTATATATATTTTTTTTTATCTAGTGATAACAAGCTTAAAGAAAATGAAGTATAACGTTTATGACATTCGGTAACAATGTATATATTTTAATAGCTACATAGAATACAATCTATTTATTTACGCTATTCCTACAAAGTGCGCATTTAGGAGATGGAATATTAGGTATTGTTCATTACGTTTAAAGATCTATTTTCATACAAATTTGACCTAAATAATTGACTAAATTTGCAGACCCGTATGGCCGAGTCGGCAGTGACTCTGCCTACGAAGCCAAGGGTCCCGCGTACGAGTCCCGCTGGGGGCAAATATTTGTTTGATGAGAACAGATGTTTGTGCCCTATTCATGGTTGTTTATCTATCTAAGTATAATATTTATCTATTTAAGTATGTGTGTCGTTGCCTAGTACCCAAGATACAGGGAATCCTAGTTTGGGGCTACATCAATGTGTCTGAATAGTGTCCAAGTGTCCAAGGTCTCCACTTCACAGGTCAAGTAGTTGTTGAGTATCATACAATCTCTGACCCCCTCTCCCCACATGTGGGGGCAGAAATTTTGACCCGGGAAATCCTGTTTTTTTTTGGTTCCGGGATTTCCCGGTCCTATTTTCAGGCACCGATCCAGTGCCCGTCTCGGCCAGAAGTTGCAACCCGCACAATCATTTTCGAAACTCGAATACCACTAGGCTGTGAATATCTTTAGAAATATGACACTGGACGTAAAGCTTTTACCCATGAATGGTATGTCGGCGTATGCTATTAGGTACCCACAAACACATCTTAGATACGCACAAGTACATATACTTACACTGATATCTATACGGAAGCACAACAATGCTTACTCAAGCTGAGTAGCGAACTTTGTTCGTACAATATACAATACACTTCTGTTCTAAGTATCCATTGTTATCAGTAGAAGCATGTTTCAAACTTGATTTACTTGCTTACTTGAAGGATACCCAATACGCTTTTAAAGTCAGAAGATTTTGTGTGGGTTGACTTGTATGCGAATCACGAATTGAAAAGGTATTCAAATATAACTGTCAGTATCACTATAAGAGGTGGTCATTATAACGAATAACGCATATTAAATAGCATTTAAATAGTAGTTTATGTGACTGCTACATAATGGAGGGTATTAATACTTCGGCTCGTTTCATAATAATATCACTCGAGAGTTTAAATGCCTAATTATGTACAGTTACATACACTAGTTTATCTACACACATATCATAAGCTCTCTTTGATGTGTTCAGGAACCGCATGTTTGACCGGCAAAATAAATATATCAAGCAAGCATAGGAGATCAAAAATGTGTAATATCTTGCCCGAATTAAATAAGTCAAAAAAGTCTAATAATATCCCAATATTAAATAATATTCAGACAAAGGGTAAGCCCCACTTAAATATTACCCATCAAAACATGCAGGGGCTACCTGGCAAAGAACTTGTATTAGAATTATTTCTTAATAATTCGGACACTGATGTTATTTGTACTACAGAACATTGGTTAAAGGAAAATATGATGTCTTTTAACATAAATAATTACAAAATTGTCAGTTGTTACAATAGAAAGACTGCTGATAGAGGTGGTTCTTTAATCTTAGTAAAAAATTATATTAAGGTGAAACAACGGAAAGATATTCTTACACTTACTGTGGACAGACAAATAGAGGTATCTTGTGTTGAGTTAGATAGCCATATTATTGTTTGTGTCTACAGACCTCCGAGAGATGAAAAAGGCCATGGCAATTTTGAAATATTCGAGCAAATTATGGAGGAAGGCCTCATTAAACTTTGTAATAACAGAAAAAAGTTAATTATTTGTGGCGATCTTAATGTAGATCTGCTTGTAGATACAACACTGAAGCGACGATTAATAACTCTATTCAAATCATTTAATTTATGTCATGTATTTCTAGAGCCGACTAGAATTACACTTACTAGCCAAACATGCTTAGATAACGTTTTTTGTGACTGTGCATTCACAAGTAAAAATGTAATTAACTGTTTACCATCCGATCACAGTGGTCAAAGAGTTTCATTCCAAATTACTAGTGAAAATAAGACTGATCCATCATTTTATAGGCCTATTACATCCCATAGACTAGAGATGTATATGAAAAACTTAGATATGAGTTTGCCAGTATCGGATTTTGTCGAACAGAACCCGAACAAAATCTATTCTGACTTCTTCAACATTATTCAAACAGAATTCAATACAGTTTTTAAATTAAAGAAAGTCAGTGCCAACAACGGTAAATCTAAATTTAATGACTGGGCAACATTTGGAATTCGTAAAAGTAGAGCTATCTTGTATGATCTTTATGATCAAAAAACCTATAACTTTGATATAAAATTTCATGACTATGTTAAAAAATATTCCAAAACTTTCAAGTTGGTTTGTAGAACTGCAAAAACTTTACACATAAATAGAAAAATACAAAATTCAAATAATAGAATGAAAACGGTTTGGCAAATCATAAACCGTGAAACTGGCAAAGTTATACCAAGGTATAATGATTTCTGCTTAAAGATAGGTAATGATGTTGTTAAATCCAACGCTGAGGTAGCTCGAGCTTTTGAAACATTCTTTACCAATGCACCCTTACTCACAACAGAGCGTCTAAATTCATCTCCATATGAAGCAGAGACTTTGTTAAAAAACAGCACTAGCATTAGTAATGTAGATTTTAAATTTTATCATGTATGTCCCCAGGATATTGTCAAAACGTATAGATTACTTAACTTAAAAAATTCTGAAGACCTGTGGGGTATGTCGGTCAAAGTCATTGGTTCAATAATACTTGTTATAGCCCCACACCTACCTTATATATTTAATAAATGTGTTGATGATGGAGCTTTTCCAGACCTCATGAAACACAGTAAACTTATACCTCGGTTCAAGTCGGGAGACAAGGGTGATCCGTCAAATTTCAGACCAATATCGGTTCTTCCAGTACTAAGTAGAATTTTTGAAAAGATTATACTCAATCAAATGCTCTCACACTTCAACAGTACAAAACAACTCCACGCCAAGCAATACGATTTCACTAGGGGTAAATCGACTACGGATGCAGGTATTACCCTTATATCTCATATTTATTCTGCATGGGAAGCCGCACAGGATGCTATCGGTGTTTTTTGCGATCTGTCGAAGGCATTTGATTGTGTTGATCATAACACGTTACTAATGAAATTAAATCATTGCGGAGTTAGATATAAAGCGTTGGATCTACTAAGATCATACCTAAGCAATAGAATTCAAAAGGCAGAAGTCAACGGCGTTAAATCTGATGGATCGGGGGTAAAAATTGGCGTTCCACAAGGTTCCATATTAGGCCCTTTCTTATTCCTGGTATATATTAACGATCTGCCTTTTAAGGTGGAGAAATTGACTAACATAGTGTTGTTTGCTGATGACACTTCACTGGTCTTCAAAATTGAAAGACAAAAAGAAGATTTTGATGATGTCAATAGAGTATTATCTTTAACCTTGAATTGGTTCACAGTTAACAATTTATTGTTAAATTCTGGTAAAACCAAATGTATCAAATTCTCACTTCCAAATGTCAGGCAAGTTGGAACCAGATTAGTGTTGGACAGCAATACGTTAGAATTAGTAAATGACACGAAGTTTCTTGGAATAACCATTGATAACAAATTGCAGTGGGGACCCCACATAGAAAAATTGGCTGGTAAATTAAGTTCTGCGGCTTACGCTGTTAGGAACATCAGACAAAACACGGATGTGGCTACATCTAGGCTAGTATATTTTAGTTACTTTCATAGTGTCGTGTCCTATGGTATCTTGTTGTGGGGAAAAGCAGCGGATATTCAAACTATTTTTATTTTACAGAAAAGAGCTATTCGAGCAATTTATAATTTAAAACGCACACTCCTTAAGACAGCTTTTTAAAGAAATTGACATACTAACTGTAGCTAGTCAATTTATTTTCGAAAATATAATGTACGTACGCAAGAACCTTACAAAATTTCCCAAACTTAGCGATAGCTGTAATGTTAACCTAAGAAATAATCACAGACTACTTGCGCCCTGGTTTAGACTCGCGAAGGTTAGCAATTCTTTCAAGGGTCAATGCATTCTCTACTACAACAAGATACCTCTGGAGATCTTGACATTGCCATTTGAGCAATTTAAAATCCATGTTAAAGCGACTTTGTCGAAAAAGGGATATTACAATGTTCAAGATTACTTAAATGATGGGTCTGTATGGGGTTAATCTGGCTTAACACAGACCTTGCTGTTAATAATTTTGTAATTATTTATTCCTGCTTATTAATTATGATAATGACTAAATATTATATTTTGTATTAGTTAAGCATAAGCAATTTTTAAAAAGAGATCTAAAAATCAATCTGTGGGAGTTTCTACGCCCTCCTTCTCCCACAGTGGTCCAATGTAGAGAAGTGGCAAAAAATGACGATTGCTAAGTATATGTAAATATCTACAGTAATAAAGACATTTGGTATTTGGTATTTGGTATTTGGCATTGTGGCTCTGCAGTTGTTTAGCTTGTTCTGTAGTACCAACGTGCCGCAGGTGGGCGTCGGCGTTCGAAATTTGAATGCAGAAAAATTACACATTATGGTCATAATGTGTAATTTTTCAGATAAGAAATGAGTTTTTACCAAGTAGTTTAACATTATGCTGATCGTAACGTGCGGTTTTTGTACGCAGTAAAGAAGGTTTATGATACGTGTATAGATAAAATAATTAATAGCACTGCTATTGACAAATTAAACAAACTGCTATAGCTTAAATGCTATAATGCTCTTGCTTCGCGTTACGTTGCCACTTCGCAGTTCGCAGTCGTTATCGTGTTCGCAACACCTGACACCTGTTTTAGCTAGAATCAATAAAACAAAAACATAAGAGGTGTTTGTGTTATTGGTTTTAGTGCATCGCTGATTCCCGTTGCGTAATTACGTAAATTGCGCAGCGTGCGATTGAATTATCTCGAGAAATAAAAGAGTTCTAAAAGAATTAGATCTGGACTATTCTAGCTAGAGATTAGTGTATTGTATAGTATGTATAGAATAGTATGCGTAAAGTGTAAATTAGTGTATAGGATTAAGTGCCGTGAATAGTACGATAAAGTTACCCACCAATAAAGCAAGTTAAGCATTATATCAAATAGCAGAATGTCTATACATTTATTTTAGCAGCATTTATAAAATAGCACAGCAACTATATAAATTATTCAAAATTTGCAGTTATGCCCACCCCTATACACTATTGGGGAGGCAGTTGCTCACGTTCGAAGGAAACACTTGGCCGCAGCCCTTCGCGAACTCCCTGGGTAGTGCTATCGAGCAACAAATTATTCTCAAGACGTTCATTTCCAGGTATGTTCTAGAAAGAGAACACTTGACACTGGCGAAATTAAACTCAAAAGAGGTTAGAACGCCATAACATTTCATCTGAGCTCGAACACTTTTTCAATCCACTATCTTCTTTACGTCTTTACGTGAGTTTTATTCGTGTTTAAATATCCAACAACACTAAATTGCAGAATCTTTCGATTTACCTGTGACATGTCGACAGGCCATGAGTATCGCTCTTAAAACTAGAACTAACTAACGATTGCATGAGCTCTATTTATATGAGGTTCTAATGAGACACTTTCTGAGCTGGCTTTTTTCAAAATCCAATAGATAGCGCTGAAGACACCCCCCCCCCCTTTTTCATTCGCACACGATGAATGTGATATACAAGGGTAGAGGACACTTGTGCAAACAAAAACAACGGTAATGTGATACCCAAAATACTCACATTTCTGAGATAATTATGATTAAATAATCAATGTTCAAATATTTATCTTTAGTTCGAGTTTTTCCGCTGATGTGACACGTTAACCACTCGTCTGTGGGCAGATCAAAAAAATGGCCCGCGATATTGAACCTTATTACTTGGTAATAAACTTCAAAACCTATGAAAAAGAATCAATGATTTGTTGATGGCCAGACAGATGAGTGGCTAAGAAAGAAAAATTCGGTCCCCAGCATACATAAGTTTGCTTTGAAAATGTAAAATGGCTGCGTACTGTCGAAAGATGACCGAAGCCTGTTCAGATGGAAGAAGAAAAATAAAAGTGTGCTTTGCGTGTTTTCATCACGTGGCCTGAGTACTATTGAAGGGCAAGGAGATAATAAAATACATAAAATATAGTCTACTATGACATGCCTTATACACATTACGCACAAAAGGCTCTTTACGCTATGATTACAGCATTATCATTACCATTACAGTGACTGATTGATTTGATGTCAGCATGTGGGTATTGAAGCCTTTATATTAAGATAAAATTACGTTACCTATCTAGTGGGCTAGGTACCTAACTAACCGAACTGGACACAATAGCCCCTAAATTGTGTGATTGTCACTGTGATTTAGTCCAATTTGGTTTAGTTCTTGTTCTGAGGTCCCACTCTTCGTAACAAAACATTATGTTGGTATTTATTTAGAAGCTCAGCAGGATTGCGAAATCATTTCACAGTTTACAGTTGTTCAAATTACAGTGACTTTTATTTTCGAAAGATACCTTATATTTATTTATATAGGCAATTTGTGAAATATCTCAAACGAGCTTTATTATAGGTAAAATCATTGCATAGGAAATGTATACAATGCCTAGGCTCTCCATACAATACCAATATGCGGCCAGGAAATGTATGAAATTAACACGTTGAATTTCTTGGAACTACAAATAAAACACATTATGTAAAGGAAAAGCGTAGTATTTAAACGCATATTGAGGATATTTTATTCATTACACAATTTTATTCATTATTAGTTTATTAGTCACGGTATTTAGCCAGCAACTTCCTTGTCACTGGATTTACTCAGCAACTTATTATTTTTTTACTCTTACATATTAACCTAATACGAAGACGAAATGGGTCTTCGTTTCGATCGCCCCCTTAAACTCCACCTACCCTGACCCATCACTTCGCCCTTATAATAATTCCTGTGCAATTTAAAAAAAACAGTTTAGAGTATCCCCAATTTTATACATTGCCTCATCCATTTAAGAACCTGCTCTGAAGTTATATGGCGTCTAACCCTTTTCAGGTTAGAGGGAAATATAATCCCAAGAAATATTCAACTTTATGTGTAGGTGATAAAGTCCAAAAAAAAATGAAAAATTTTGTATGCCTAAACTGGAAAGAGGTGTGACCGGAAACCGCATCCAAATCAGTCCAGCAGTTTTCCAGCAAAATGGTAACGCACACACATGCACACAAACAACCTATAACCCCAAACCATATACAGGTGTAACAAAAAGTTGAAGTCATATTTTAGGGGGCTGTTCTTGACAACTCTGGACAACTTTTACTACGAGACCGATTTGATCAGAGTAACTTTATTTTTCATTTCTCCATTAATTATGAACCGGGCGATCAGCTGATTTCTATGGAGAAGTAAAAAATAAAGTTGCTCTGATTATTAAAAAATAAAGTTGACCATTTCCCTGGAAAACTGGATGCGGTTTTTTTCGTACAAAATTATCCGGTCACACCCCTTTCCGGTCATAGGCATACAAAAAGTTTCACCAAGACTTTATCACCAAGAAATAAAGTTAAATATTTGGTGGGAATATATTTCCCTCTAACCAGAAAATGGGGATTCTGTTTCAGCCTGTATACCATCTCGGTTCCTTTACGTCCGTCGACGTGGGTAAAAATAAATAATTACCAATGAATCATTATTTTGTTTATTAATCAGTCTGTTTCCAATCAACCGTCTTTTGTATAATTCAGATCTGTGAAGACTGCAAACTTCAAATGCATTTGAATTTACTCAGTGCCCTTGCTAAAAGTTAAGGGTATTTTCATACTAATCCTAATCCAATTACCCATTTCCTTCCTGGTTCACGGAAACAAATTAATTTAAATTATAGGTTATCTTCCGTTGTAATTAATCATTGTTCATAACAGGATCATAGCTGCGCCTACTTGAATCTCGCCATTATAAGTGCTGATACCAAGCTTAGCTGATTATCGATTTTGGCGAGCCCCCGTGACACAGTTTTGCTGAAGCGATCTATTTGATATATTAATCCGTTAGTACACGTGTAATCCCCTTTGTTTGCACTGCCCACAAATATTGTGGTCAAGTGGATTCGCGTGGCTCCTCACTTAGCGCTTCGATTGTCTGTGTTTTTTGTCGGCCGTCTATAACGCTAGGCTCAGCTCAAAGTATAACGAATAAAAGAAGGTGGAGTGAAAAGATGCTAGTCAAACAATAGTACGTTGTTGTAGAAGCTCAATAGTGAGTAACAGATAGATTAGTGAGTTTGAGGGCCGAGCCGCAAGCAAAGAGACGAGGCTATCTTTTGCAGTTTTGGCCGAGACATTACATAGTGCTTTTCACGACTACTGCGGGGAAATAAAATTAATTATCCAGATTTTTTTTTTAGATAAATTATGCTTGGAACTCTGCCTCTTTGCTCCGCCTGGCGGAGACGGAGTCCGCCGTCAGATGAACGAAACTCTTTGGTGCGAAATTGACAGGAAAAGTCAGGCATGCTTTTATCGACGCGACGACATGAAGCGCCAGCTGTTGGCATGTGGCTGAACCATAACAAAACAGGCCAACAACGTTTTTTAATTTATTCGAAAAGAGGCGAAAGCTTCCTCTGTAAGTGTGATCAAAATGTGTCATTGCGACGCACTAACAGTGACGAAATGACTTTTGAATTTGGAACACTATTTAATCGAAAAGTTTGAACACAATTCGCTTCGATAAAGTCCTGGCCAGTAAAATAAAGTCAATAAAGCGCGCCTGCCGACGCGGCATTGGTGAACCATTTTTTTATTCGTTTTTTATTACTTTTTATTCAAATAGCGTGAAATATCACCATTGACTCAACATGATCATCACCACAGTCTGAAGTCATTACGTTACCCATACCCATAAATAAGTCAACGACATTTTCTGTTCCCAACAAAACAGTTAGAATAAACATCCAAAATTGTGAAAACTTATCTAATATTAAATAAATTTGTTTACATAAATAAAATGTTTACAAATATTCGTCACTACCAAAAGCATTTCTTATTAATTTTTCTCATAGAGGGGGATGAAAAGCAAAGAGTGCCACACGGTATCAAAATTATTAAACCTCGAGCATCGTACTTTGAGTCCCTCACTTCGTTTAGAATTCTACTCGAGAATCCCTCGCTACGCTTAGAATTCTAGTTTATAATCCTTCGCTTTGCTCTGGATTTAACAATCGCTCTCGCCCTAAATACATTATTTTGGTCCCTTGTGACACAATCTAAGATTTCTGGCCTACTGTACTATACTAACTATTCATTGTTTTGCAGCCCCATAACTGGCCAACTTTTGCCACATTTCTGAGCAGTGGAGTGAAAAAGTCTATTATATGTACTGTTATATTAATCTTAATAGTATAAATGTGGAGATGACGTGTGCTGAGTGTATGAATGGATTGTATGAACGGAAAAAAAGAACATTTTAACTTCATTAATGATGAATTATTATGCCAGACGGAACGTCTAACTCCTCATTACATAAATATAACCACGTTTACTGTTTATTTGTTTATTTGGAAACTGAGTCCACAGCACGATACAATCCAAATTACTTAGCATCAATATATGACATAGGCCAATTAAGGACTCCTATTATACGACCTTAACATTCAATAGAGTAAGCAATAAACTTAAAAATAAAACAGAGGCATCTCATATTATTAAGAAATATGAATAAAACAAAACAAAAGAAATAATAAACAGTGTGTATATGTGTTTGTGTGTGTGTGTGTGTGTGTGTGTGCGTGTGTGTTTGCGTATGAGTAGGAAATAGTGGAATATTATTTAGTTATTCAATTAACTGATAAGTAGCAGTTGCGTCGGTTAGTATTCTGATCATGAGTTTTTTGAATAGGCCCGGCGTGTTGTGGAAGATGTCCAATTCAGAAAACAATCTGTTATAAGTGCGTGGCAGGCGGTGGCTGATGGAGTTAGCAGCGTAGTTTGTACGAGCCAGAGGGACGTTGAAGAGTGTCGTGTGACAAGTACGGGTCGAGCATTCAGCCTGAGTAGAGCATCGACTAGATCTGGGCAATCAACAACACCATGACAAACATTATACGAAAGCTGCACATCTAACATGGCTCGGCGAGATTCGAGGTTAAGGATCTATGATGAGGGCATTCCTCTGCATAATCATCAGTTTGAAATCTGTCACGGAAGCTTAGTTGTTTCAGAATTTTTTGCAGTATTCTTTCGATCATATTTATATATTCTGAGTACTGTGGATTCCAGATCGTAAAGCAATACTCGAGGATGCTTCTGACATATGCAAAATAGAGAACACGAACGCAATCAATATCAGTGAATGGTTTACTGACTCTTAAAATAAGACCAAGGTTTCTAAAAGCCTTATTTGTGATGTGTTCTATGTGTTCTTTAAAAGTAAGCTTAGCGTCCAAGATAACCCCCAGAACACGAATGGATTGTACTCTTAAAATATATGAGTCATTAAGGCTATACTCATATGAAATCGGCTTTATCCGTCTGGTAAAGCTGATTATGTTACATTTGGCAACGTTGATGTTTATCCTATTACGTATATAATATGCTGATAGGCGGTTTAGATCCTTTTGTAAATTAATGCAGTCCTTAGAGGTCCCAAAATAGAGCCTTGAGGAACACCAGAAGGAATTATTACGACCAGATCCGACCGATACCCACCAACGACCACAGTTTCACATCTTTTATTGATGTATGATTCAGTCCATCGCAAGAAATCGCCCTGTTTTCCTAATATCATCAATTTCCTCAGCAAAATGAAATGATCGACGCGATCAAATGCCTTTTCGAAATCTGTATAAACAACGTCGACTTGTTCACTTGTCCACCTCCATCCATACTAGTGAAGACCGAGTTTACAAATACAGCCAGGTTGGTTGTTGTGGACCTGGCTCTCACAAAGCCGTGCTGTTCACCAGGGATGTCTACAGCAATGTTTTGATAAATGTGTTTGTGAACTACTTGCTCCATCACCTTACTGAGTACATTAAGAATCGATATTGGCCTATAGTGATCAACTGGTATCCTAGAACCCTTTTTGTGCACTGGGACGATATTTGCAAACTTCCACGAAGCCGGAAACTCTCCCACGTGGAATGATCTATTAAATATTATTGCTATTAAACTCGGAGGTATGTTGGCAGAGCCAGGTCCCTTGCTTTTATCAAGGTTCCGTAGGAGCTTAAAGATGTCCTCGTTAGAGACCACTATATTACTTGTTACCAGTTGATGGGGTGGTTCCAAAAGATCTACATCAGGATAAGAGTCAGCAGACGAACAGAACATTTTACCAAAATACTGATTAAACGCATTACATATTTCCTGTTTTGAGCTCAAGACTTTGCTGTCATACTGTTATATCCAAATATACTATGTACCGTTTCCTAAGTCAGCAGAAGCGCCACATAGCAAGTGACGCCGTGACGTCACAGTTGCATTGTATAAAAACAATTTTCTACCTAAACTCGAGTTAGTCGTTATTCTGTTTTGGCCGATAATTATTATCATCATATTCATCTCGTCGCGAGTGTATTGATGTAATTTAAATATTCAGTACTTTTATGTTTTTTGGAACTGTGAATTCAAAATAAAGTGTTTGTGTAAATCAAAGAGTTTTTTAAAAAAACTCTATTAGGGACTGCCTGATAATAAATTGGTGGCAGCGGTGGGATAGCTTAAGTGGCTTCCGTAGAAGTCCAGTTATCCGAACAGAAGCAGGCAGCCTCACCAGCTCGACGATAAACCCCGGCACCAGCTGAGTCCGCAGCTCAACACTGGATCGAGGGTCAGCCTCAACGTAATCAGCTGAGCCCGCATCCCGAAACACAGTCGTGGGCCACCCAGCCTTGCGACCACAACAGTAACAATTCCAGTACCTGGTCGACGATAAGCCTCCGAACCAGCCCGGTTCGTGAGCCCGCGCCCGCCATTCCCACGGTCCGCTTTGACAACGTGACTTCGCCACATTACCGTACCGTAAGACGACTCCCTGGCTCATCAACTCGTCACGTTGCAAGTATTTCATCAGCCTAGCAACGCAAATCTCCAAAAATGTTCCTGAACGTCGTGTTTATTCTGTGAGTCATTTTCTATCATTTATTAGTGAAATCCGATGTCAGCCTGTGAAGTGATACGATTTGACACGAAGTTGTTAAGACTCTAAGTTTAATCTAAAGCTCTATTTACTCACTTATCATCAAAGTATTTTGTGTTACTAAACCTTTTAATGATCATCTGATGCTCTGTTCTGCCTAATACATGCCTCATTCAATAAAAGAAGAATCGGAAAAATTCATCCTCAAGTTTTGATAGTAATTCCGACTCTGGTTCGAGACAAATCGTTGATCCACCCAAAAGTGAAATGGGTGACAAAATAACATTATCCGTTTTAACCAAATTTATAAAACCCTACGATGGGAACCGCGAATCGCTACCCGCCTTCCTTATAAACTGTGAAAACTCTATTTCCCTTGCCAGCACAGAGCAACAGAATGTCCTATGTAAATATATTCTCTCGCAGCTGGAAGGGAAAGCCCAAACAGCTTGCTGTTTAAAGACCTTCTAGACATGGTCTGAAATAAAAGACTTCCTTAAGACTATATTCGCCGAAAAGAAGCATTCGACCGGTGGGTCGGAGCGAATATTCGATAACAGTTTCAGAATGATTTTGGTTACAGCTTTGAAGCTCTAAAAGACACCTTCTTTTAGAGCTTCAAAGCTGTAAGCAAAATCATTCTGAAACTGTTATCGAATATTCGCTCCGAGTAGAGTCATGCAATAAATAAATGCAATAAAGAAATTATGAATTATGAAATGAAGTGGGATTGTTGTTGAATATTATTTATATCGTTTTCTAAGTTATCTAATTTATGAGACGCATATTCATGAGAGTCAAGGTTATTATTATTAAGTGAAATAGGAGATAGTGAAGGTAGAGAATGATTGAACTTTTCTCTTCTACAACAATCGTCTTCGATAATATTAAACTTTATATCTAAGTCACTACGTATAAGAATTTGCTTAGAACTAGAAGGCAGTAATTGGATTGTTCTACAATAGCCAACACAGTCATCTGTGAGCTTTAAGGTACCCGTTCCTATGATGGAATAATCGTCAATTTTGTCATCACATATTACAGTTAATTGAGTTTGTTTAGACTGTACAAATATCAATCTATTATTATTCAAAACATGCCAAATGTCTACATCACCGAAAATTAGCTTGGTATCACATTCTTTAAGTAAGGAGTCTGCAAGCTCGGTAATTAATCGAGTCTCACAGCACGGATTTGTTATGGTAGAGAAGATAGTTGATAACGGGCAAATCGAATATTCGTCACTGATATTGTCACAATAAAGTAGATTATCCATTAAAGTGTAGTGTAACTTATCACCATTTAGAAATAAGTACGGTTTTGTTGGTTGGATTAGAGAGAACGTATTAGGATTGTTTTTTTTTCAGGAGGAACTGGCACGGGAGCATTTTGTAAACGATATATTTTTCTACGTAGATTAAAGGAATACTTAACACAAAAACGATCTTATTATTATAATAGTAAGACGTTAATTTAGATACGTCAATTATACTATAATTAGTCCCCATGCTAAGAGGAATTGGGAAGTCTAATTTCTTATTAAAATTATTACTATTTATCAATAATTCTTTATATAAATTCATAGGGGTAGAACAGAGGAATGAAGGATATTAGTTTTGGAAAACAGGATAGAGTTGAGGATAGAATCTAGAAAATTGGAAATTGTTAACAATGAACTTTCGACCACATTGATTAAGTTATTTATTCGTGCCATATAGGCTAGCTGATCGCTTATCTATGTAACCTGAGTCAGAGCGGTATTCAAAGTACTGAGTTGAATGTTTAGTTTTTGTTCGTTGGAATTCAATCGGGAGATAGTAGAATTAAATGTGTTTATACTGGACTTTATAATATGAATATTTTCTTTCATGAGATGGAATAGTTCATTTTCATTTTTCTACAGGAGTCTATCGCAGCATCATATTTCCTAGCATCATCAGCATCTAAGAAACCGAAGAAGAATTTTAGAATTTCGCCTCCAAACTCTAGGGCTCTTTTGTATCGATTTCCGTTATTCGTAAAATTTTCGGATATTACGTGAGATAGGGATAGAAATTTTATATGATTTGATTGCAAAAGCGTTTCGGTAGATGTTGATATATCTATGCATTCGAGAAAGTTAGTGAGGTTAGCTTTATTACGTAACTCGGTTGCTTTATTGAGCAGACTATGGATATTTTGGAGATAAGGGTCTATTGATACTATATCTATGTGAGTTACAATTTTCCATGAATTGTAATAGAAACGAATGGTAGATGTAGGATCAAAATGGATTCCAGGGCTCTGGAGCAATGGTGTTACTTTACTCCCGGCGTGACAACGTTGAGATAATATTCTGAAAAGGAGACATACATTATTAAGAGTGAGCCGGTTTTATTTCGTTGACGTGGTATTTAGTGTAGCGCCGATTAATGCAAAGGGTTACATTATTTTTGTTATGTACTTTGATTATTTTATAAGGACCTTTCCAGACAGGGGATAAGATAACGTTACCTGTGGTGTTGTTTTAGGTAGACAATATCGCCCGTTTTATAAGCAGGCTCACGAGAAGGTGAATTGTAATACTGTTTGGATGTTTCTTTACTTTTAGAAATGTATTCTAGCGCTTTTTCGCGACTAAAACGCATAGGCTCGGATGTACTCGTCATATGTAAGATTGTCGTTTGTATCGTATAGGGAATTAGGTATATGCGGCTTATGTCCGTATAATAGTAGTATGAGGGGTAGTATTATAACAGAGTATTGCAGTGGCCAGATAACAATGCCAGTCGTTTTGATTCTCATTCACGAAGGATTTCAGATATTCTTTGAGTGTCGCGTGACTGCGTTCCAGGGCACCGTTTGTTTGAGGATGGTAAGGCGTTGAAAAAAGGGATTTTATTTTAAAGATATTTGTGATTTGCTTAAAGAGCTCAGAGGTAACATGTACCAAGGTCAGTAAGTATCATTTTAGGAATTCCATAAAGGTACATGAAATGGATTAGATTTCGTGCTACTTCATCGCTTGTTAAAGTGATCATTGGGTATGCACAGGAGAATTTCGTGAGATTTTGGAGACCTGCTTCAGGAAGGGTGCCAATTATATCAAGGGCTAGGCGTTCAAACGGCTTAGTGCTGGATGAGGTGATGACCATAGGTGCTTTGTTACATTTTCTCAGAGGTTTGTTAACTTGACAAGATTTACAAGTCTTTACATAATTTTCTATGTCAGATCTCATTGATTTCCAATAGTAAGAAGATTTTATGCGATTAAACATCCTGTTTATTCCAGGGTGTCCCGCGATGGTGGAGTCGTGATTCTCTTTCAGTATTTGAGGGATTTCTGCTGGAGTCGGATAAATTAGTTGATTTTTGTATATGTGTATATGGATATTTGTATAATTAAAAATGTATACGATCATATTATATGTTTTAGTGTAGGAGAGTTTAGTATAGGGTTCTGTGAAATCTGATATAGCTAGATCTGTCAAAGTGGGGTTATTTTGCAGTATGATGTTTTTCAGGGACAATAATAGGTCAAATATAGTTTTATAATTCGTCTCATCGTAATGATGGATTTTAGTAAATAAGAAGTAGTATGGTTTGAGATAGCTAGGAAATGGAAGTACAGTGAAGGGTTCTCGCTCAGTATTTTGTAGGGCTTCTGAGTTTTCGACCTGAGATAGTATTTCCTCACAACTGGGCATGGAAACGTCGAAGTCCACGGAAGTGGGGAGAGCTATTGAATATAATTTGGATAGATGCAGTCTGCGAATGTGAATGCACTGTGATTTTAGTGTTTGACATTTCCAAGGATTTGGTAAATTGTTTCTTAAAATATTCTACGTAAGTGATAGAGGTCGGGTCATTTTGACTTTGTTTACGGGTTGTTACATGGATAGGAATTCGAGAGAGAGCATCGGCATTTGAATTTAGTTTGCCTTGTTTGTACATAATTTCATAGTCCTACTCTTCAAGCTTTAATCTCCACCGTATGAGTCGACTTCGGGGGTCTTTTACATTGAAGATCCAGGTCAGTGGCCGATGATCGGTTACAATTTTAAATTTATTACCATAAAGATAGGGGCGGAAACATTTCACGGCAAATATGGTGGCAAGGAGTTCTTTCTCAGTTGTAGAGTAATTACATTCTGCTTTATTCATAGTGCGGGAGGCGTATGCGATTGGAAGATCTTTTCTGATAGGGCCTTGGGATAGGACAGCGCCGACTTCGCTATTGCTTGCGTCAGTAGTCACTACAAAAGGTTGTGAAAAATCTGGATATTGAAGTAATGGTGCTGTAGTAAGTTTTTCTTTAAGATGTTTGAACGCCAAATCTTGTTCGTCGTCAAATGCGACGTCCTTCTTTAGGAGAGAAGTGAGGGGTTTAGTTATTTTAGAAAAATTGTCTATGAATCTGCGATAGTAGCCAACTAGGCCGAGAAACGATTTTATTTCCTTGGGATTTCGCGGAACCGGGTATTCTGTGACTGCCTTGACTTTGTCAGGATTAGGTTGCACGCCTTTGTCAGTGATTACGTGACCTAAGTATGTTACTTCACGACGTAAGAATTCGCATTTGTCGGGTTGTAACTTTAGATTGAAGTCGCGGAATCTGTCAAAGACAAGTTGAAATTTTTGAATGTGGCTTGTGAGGTCATTGGAGTAAATTATGCAGTCATCAAGGTATATATAGCAGTGTAAGCCTTGTAGGCCTGAAAGGACCGAATTCATGAGGCGTTGAAAGGTAGAAGGTGCGTTTTTTAGGCCGAAGGGCATTCTGTTAAATTCGAAGTGACCAGAGATGCCATTGGGGTTGAGAACCGTAAATCTGATTTTTGCTGAGTCAGCAGAATCCATTTCAATTTGGTGAAAGCCAGAGACAAGGTCAAGCGTGGAGAAGTACTTAGAGTGCCCTAATTGATCGAGTATATCGGTAATAAGAGGGATTGGATAAACTTCGGTTACTGTTACGTCATTTAAACGTCTATAATCAATCACTATGTGCCATTTCCGTTAACCTGACACATCTATTTGTTTTTTGGAACAATCCAAACAGGGGCGCTCCAAGGAAATATGGAAGGTTTTATAATATTTAGATCTAACATTTTCTTGATTTGTTTATCGATTTCTTGTCGATGACATTCGGGGAATCTGTAAGACTTGGCGTTGATGGGTCCAGCGTTTCCGGTATTGATTGAATGTTGTAAGGCGTTAGTATGAGTTAGAGGGTCGAGATAGAAAATGACCGCGTATTTGCTACAACATTCAAACAATTACTTCTTTTCTTCGTTTTTAAGATGTTCGTCATGAATTAGGTCCAATACACGTGGAATACGGTTGAGAGAATTAGAGGAGACATGATCTAGGTTCGTAATGGGTTCAGCAGAGTTTTCACGGAAAGCGGAGTAATCAATCGGGGTGATTTTCACGTTATAGTCTCTTATTTCTACAGGGGAATCAGTTGTTTAGAATAGATATGTACATTGACGCGTTTGTTGTATTTTATATTGACTATACAGTCAGCTAAGTAGACTCCGTCACAAATTGTATGATCAAGTATGAGACCTTCTTTCATTTCAGATAATTCAGAATCAGAGTTTGATACGGAACATTCGATGACGCTTTCTGAACGTGCGGGGATTATGTAGGACGGTTGATTAAAGTGGATTGCTAAGCTGTGGCCATGTAGGGAAATAGATTTCGTTTTATAGTCTATATTTGAGTCAAAGAATCGCAGGAAATTTTTAACCTATTATACCGTCATATTTGAGGTTTATTTCGTCTTTGATGACGTGAAATTTATATGCAATATTTTTGTCTTGACAACGGAATTCTAATTGTAAGAAGCCCAGTGTTTCGCATTATGAGTCTGTTTCATTAATTCCTTTTAGTTTTATTATTTCAGATGAGAGGGGAAACTTTGTTTCAAAGCTGGAATACTTGACAATGCTGACACTTGCTCCAGTGTCAATCAGGAAGCAGAGAGGTTTAATGGAATACGGTAGTTATGTTAGTATAAGGAAAGGATATTTTTACTTGGTGCTTTCGTTTCATAGCAAGGTAACGGAGAATTAATGTTTTTTCTAGGGATACTAGTGCAAGGCTTTATTTCAGGAATCATCTTAGAAAGTTGTGACAGATTCAGTGAAGGATTTTTGTTGCGGGATCCGGCAACAATATCAGCATACGTTCTGGCTATGCATAGTCTCATACAGGAGACCGAGTGAGATTCAGTGACGAGGGATTTTGAAGATGTAGTAGGATTCAGCTTATTTAAGTTAGGAATCAGTGGTTTTTGAGATGATGTACCCCTATCATTTTTTAGTGTTGTCGAAGGTTCTGTATGAATCAGCTGATTCTGCTAACTACATTTAGCATGAGAATTGGTACAGGATTCGGCGGCTTGATTTTTATAAGATTCAGTGCAAGATACAGTGGCAGACTTGGTACAAGACAAAGCGGGCGACATAGTACACGATTTAGTAAAAGATATAGCGGGCGAAATAGTACAAGATACAGCGAGCGATATAGTATGCGATATAGTACAAGATAGAGTGGGCAAAATAGTACAAGATACAGCGGGTGACATAGTACACGATTTAGTACAAGATACAGCGGGCGATGTAGTACAAGATACAGCGGGCGTGTCATTCCTATTTTCTTTAGATTTCGGCAGACACGAGACCGAAATCGTGTTTAGTTTAAAGATTGATTGTTCTCGTTGATATCTTGAAATTGACTCTCACAGATATGCGCTTGCGCTACCTTGTTGGGTGCGCTTGCACTTGTTATTTGAGAACCATTCGCGGTCGGTTGATAAGAATTCGCAGAATTGAAGCGCATGTTGTTATTGTATTGTCTTTTGCGACATTCATTTAGGCTATGGCCTAAATTTTTGCAGTAGGCGCAAATTTTCGGTACCCTCTGATAATTGGGAGAGGGTTGGTTGTGTGTCAGGTTTGTGTGAGAACTATTAGAGGGTTGAGGTTGACAGCCATATCGGGGCTGATATGAAGGCTGAGGCCGAACGTGGTAAGACCGTTCATTACGATCCCTTTTGTTACGGAAACATTCCGATAAGGAATGTCCCGTTTTATGACAGACATTACAGGTCTTCGTGGCCTTGGATGTGGAGAGGTTGAGATTAAACAATATATCTTCTATCTATCTATCTATCTTTAATTGCTCCGTTGAGGTTCGATGGATTGCGGCATCTAACTTTATGCGAGAAACTAGAGTTAAGGCCTAGTATAAATGTATTTAATGCCAGGTCTTCCATCGCAGGTATTCTTCCAGATAGTTCGGATTTATTTGTACACGAATATTGGACGTCGGCTAAAATTCGGGTAAGGCATGACTCTACTCGGAGCGAATATTCGATTCGGATTCTGAGACTTCAATCTAAAGTTACAACCCGACAAATGCGAATTCTTACGTCATGAAGTAACATACTTAGGTCACGTAATCACTGACAAAGGCGTGCAACCTAATCCTGACAAAGTCAAGGCAGTCACAGAATACCCGGTTCCGCGAAATCCCAAGGAAATAAAATCGTTTCTCGGCCTAGTCGGCTACTATCGCAGATTCATATACAATTTTTCTAAAATAACTAAACCCCTCACTTCTCTCCTGAAGAAGGACGTCGCATTCGACGACGAACAAGATTTTGCGTTCAACCATCTTAAAGAAAAACTTACTACAGCACCATTACTTCAATATCCAGATTTTTCACAATCTTTCGTAGTGAATACTGACGCAAGCAATAGCGAAGTCGGCGCTGTCCTATTTCATTTTTTCATTTCATTTTATTGCAATAAATTACAGTATAGTATGATGTTTACAAAAAATGTGGTACAAGTGTAATTTTACCGATAATGGCATAGCAATTTGATAATTTAGAATTAGTATAATAGATAATAATAACATTACAAGTAGATATTCCTTTAATACCTTGAGGAATCGATCACCAGGGAGAAGCTTGATATTTTTTGGTAATTTATTGTATACAGAAACTGCTGCATGGCTAGTACTTTTACTGTGAGTTGTCGTTCTACAGAACTTAACTTCGAGATGATGCCTGAAGCGTTCTTTTAACCTACCACACTTACGTTCAGCGCTGATTGGAAATTTCTCTGGAAGATGCCTAACTAATTTGCACAATTCAATTATGTAGAGCGCTGTAACCGTGTGGATTTTTAGTTTCCAAAACAGATCGCGACAAGACACTCTGTTTGATTTGACTCCGCTTAAAATTCGAACACACCTCTTCTGTAAAATGAAAATTTTGTCTAACTCAACACTTCCTCCCCACAGCGCCAAGCCATAAAGAAGTCTGGAGTGAAAGTAGGCATAATATGCCTGTAATGATGCATGTGTCGTTGTAATTTTCGACAATCATCTTAATGCATAGCTAAAACTACTTAGTTTCCCCGCAAGGACCTCAATGTGCTTCTTCCAGTTCATATGTTCATCTGCATAAATTCCCAGAAATCTCGCGTGGTCTACTAGTGAAATTTTAGTATTATCCATTGTGAGATCAAGTTCCAAACGTGAAGTGTTGTAGTTTCGGAAATGTATCATTTTGGTTTTACTTGCATTTGTTTTTAGTCCTACAGACCGTAACCATTCAACAAGGGTATAAATAGTATCTGATATTTCATCTGATAACTGTGTTACATTTCTTCTTTCGAATTTGAAAAAAACCGATATATCATCTGCGAACATTGTTAGTTTTTTATTAACGAGCTCAGGTAAATGATTTACGTACAGTAAAAATAATAACGGCCCCAAAACACTACCCTGCGGCACTCCTTTCCTGGTTTCTGTGCTTCGAGATTCTGTAATTGACAGTGTTTTAGTCCGAGAATCGACCAAGGGAAGTATCACACTTTGTTTTCGATTGGTCAGATAAGATTTCAGCCAGTTTAAACAATTTCCCCGAATACCGTGACGAATGAGAATAGCTGCCAGGACTTGATGATCCACATAGTCAAATGCTTTGGACATATCTAATAAAACCGTTACAACATTTGATTTACTATTAAGAGAGTCCGCCACAAAGTCCATCATGTCAAATACCGCATCTACCGTACACTTACCCGGTTGAAAACCGAATTGGCTTTTGGACACTATGTTAAACTTAAACAAAAAATTTGATAATCTAATTGAGTAAAATTTTTCAAAAATTTTTGATAATACTGGCAACAGGGCTATAGGGCGATAATTGTGAACATCCATTCTACTATCACCTTTGTGTAAAGGTTTAATGTGAGCTTTTTTTAATCTTTCTGGAAATTTTCCTGTGGCTATTGACAGATTGACCAGATGGACAAGAGCATCAGCTATAACATCGATAACATCTTTAATAATAGTAATTGGTAAACCGTCATAACCGCAAGACCTTTTATTATTTAAGTTTGATACAAGCTTTAGGAGTTCCTGTCTAGATATGGGAGTGATGAACATAGAGTTTTCATGAAAACTGGGGAGTTTAATATTATTAAATTCATTTTCACCACGATTAGAACTATTTGTGGTAAAGTAGGAATTGAATAAATTAGGAGCCTCCAACTCATTTTCGACAATTTTGACACCATCGGTAAGTCCTACAAAACTCTCAATTTGTTGAGATGTTTGCCCCTTGACTGTTTCATTCACTATACTCCAGATAGCCTTAATCTTATTTTTGGAGTTCGTTATGATACATTCATTATTTTTCTTTTTTGCATATGCTACAACTTTGTGCAAAATCGAACAGTATTTTTTATAGTGTTGAGACCGTAAGGACTTCTCTTTCGAATGCTTAAGCTCAATAAAAAGGTCGCGTTTTGTTTCGCAGGATTTCATTATACCCGGTGTGATCCATTTTGGTTTAGAACATTTTTTATTAACTTGTACTTTTTTCAACGGGCAGAACCTATCAAATGCACTTAGAAGCACATCATGAAATATATTGAAAGATTGTTTCATATCAAAATTCGTGCATACCGGATCCCAATTTACACTGCTGAAGAAATATTTTAACTCTTCTTTATTTGATTTATTTACATCTCTTACGTGTTTAAGAACACCATCAGTCTGTGATTTAATTAGGACGATGTCCCATGTAGCATATTGAAGGCAATGATCAGATAGACCTAGATCAATCACGTTAACATTGCGTAAATTTGTATTTGAAATTATATTATCAATGCAGGTACTGCTATGCTCTGTGATACGTGTGGGCTCTTGAACGAAAGGTTTGGCACCAAATGAATTTAGGAGACATAATAATTCGCTAGTTTCCCTTCCATTAACCAATAAGTCAACGTTAAAATCTCCACACAGAAGAAAGTTTCTTTCCATTTTATTATTTAAGTGATTTAAGATATTTTCAAGGTTATCGATAAAATTATCATTATTAATTGTTTTAGGCCTATATGCACAAACTATGTAGGAACCAAATATATTAATTCCACAAACTTCTAATATGTTCGAAATGGAAAGTTGTTTCATTAAGGGAAGTTCAGCGAATTGTAAGCTATTGTGTACAAAAATACAAACTCCACCTCTACTATTTCGACTCTCACGGCAAAACGAAGAAGCTAGACGAAAACCCCCAAATGAGATCCTTTCGAGATCATCTTTCACTCGGTGGTGTTCCGTCAGGCATAAAACTTTGACATAACGCCCATCTTCCGAGTGAAGCCATGCCTCAAGTAAAGCTTGCTTTCTATCATTTAAGCTTTGTATGTTTAGGTGTGCTACTGTTATGCCTGGCTGTGAAGATTTTCTGTTTCCGTTTAGTTTATTTTTATTCTCGAAAAAAATCATCCCTCTTAGTTACGGTAATGGCGCCTGTAGAGCGTTTTATGGCTCTTGTGCTGAAATAATAAGGAATTGTACCTTTTCTGGGAATTTTGGAAGTCTTTTCTAGCAGTTTTTGTTGGTTTTTCAATTCCTGTTGGTGGAAATAAAAAGGTATGGTGCCGACCTTAAAAATGCCGCGCGTTTGTTGTTGGGTAATTTGGCTTCTTACTAGTTTTCCAAAATTTGTTATGAATTCTTCCTTATAATGCAGATAATCAATCTCTATATTTAATTTCTGAGTGAGATCCAATTCATTTTTCAATTCTACGAGATGATTATCTTGGTATTTGTAAATAATCGACTTTGATTCTCTGTTTAATTTATTTGTATGCCAGAATTGGTTACGTTGGACCTCACAAAGAAATACGACATTATGAGTGTCACTTTTTTGCAAAACCTTTTCTACATCAATTTTAAAAGTCGTTGAGCTATCGTCAGGACCGACGATTAGGAGTATAATGTCATTTTCAGCGACCCGTGTGATCAATTCCTTAAAGTCATTAAGAATAATTGGATACAAAGCATGTGGTTTGATAAATGCAGACACTCTATGGGTGTTGCTCCGGTAGTTATCTCTTAGACCCACGAGCTTTAGAGCAACCTTCCACGTGCACCTTGATCTCCTAGAATATGTATAATAGGCTTGTTTGACTTAGAGGTTGGCGAGTGCATGTTTTTTGGCTTCTCTATGAACGACTTAGATTTATTGATTGATGGAAGTAACGTTTCCATTATTTCATCCTTCTCGACTGCGACGATGCCCTGATCGGACATTATCACCGTACATTTTTCTGTGGTTTTAGGGCTGGTTTGTTTGAGACTAGCCTTTGGTGTAGACTCTGATTTCTCGAACACGATTTTTTTCTTAGTCTTAGTCTGTGAGGAGCTAGAGTTCAGGGAAACTTGTTTTGGAGTAGAAGTGGTGATACTTGAACTTAGTTTCAGTAGTATAGCAATTTTTTTATTTAATTCTTGAACGTCTTATTTCAATCTAGTGTTTTCTTCATTCAGACTTACAATTTCTTCATGTGCGCTGTTTAAATCAATGTTCATGGCAGCAATTTGTTCTTTTAAACTTTGTACAAGAGAATCGTCCATTTGTACTGCATTTGGAAGGCTTCTTGAAGTTGTATCTAAAAAACTTGAACTCTTATCCAAATCACAGGTAGAAAGATCTTCCATCGAAGTCATTCTCAGTAGAGGGCTCGGTTGGTCGAGGTTTGTTATATTAGGTTTAGTGGTTTTTGGTGTTAGGCCGATGCTTGAAGATGCCTGTTCTATGTTACACGGCAATTCCTTTCGTATATTCTTCTTCAAATTCTTTCCACGGCCTATAGTAATATTCGCACATGATTCACACTTCCATTGTTTTTTCGTTGGATACAATGCTGAATATTTGGCGGAAGCAATGTTTAAGCATTGATAGTGAAACTGTTTTTTGCATGCGATGCATTTAAGCAAATCACTGAGTGCTATTATTTTACGGCACTCTTGACAATGCATTTTCAGAGGCGATCAGTGGTAAAAATAAATAAAAGGCAGGTGACAAAAGTGGTGCCAATCAGTCTCGAACCCGGTCTCGTAAAATCACAGTTCTCTCAACTCGGCTTCTTAACCGACAAGCCAGTACGACGTGTAGTTATAAGTGCGAAAATATTAAACAGTTCGCTCAATCAGACAGTTTAACGATGATAAGCAAATTCTCGGAGCGTAAGTTGGACTTTGCCCTTTCTTTGTCTCACTTTACGATAGCACACAACCGTTGTAACGGTTCACTTTCAACGTTTTATCTTTTATTGTGACAATTCGATGCACTTTAATAACTCAGTTAATAACTTTAATTCGTGACTAAACAATGTATAATTGGACCTAAGTTTGAAGTTTGAATAAGCACTTTTTAAAGACTTATTTAATTGTTTAGTATGGACAGAACGACAACGCGTTTTTCCTATCCCAAGGCCCTATCAGAAAAGATCTTCCAATCGCATACGCCTCCCGCACTATGAATAAAGCAGAATGTAATTACTCTACAACTGAGAAAGAACTCCTTGCCACCATATTTGCCTTGAAATGTTTCCGTCCCTATCTTTATGGTAATAAATTTAAAATTGTAACCGATCATCGGCCACTGACCTATATCTTCAATTTAAAAGACCCCCGAAGTCGGCTCATACGGTGGAGATTAAAGCTTGAAGAGTAGGACTATGAAATTATGTACAAACAAGGCAAACTAAATTCAAATGCCGATGCTCTCTCTCGAATTCCTATCCATGTAACAACCCGTAAACAAAGTCAAAATGACCCGACCTCTATCACTTACGTAGAATATTTTAAGAAACAATTTACCAAATCCTTGGAAACGTCAAACACTAAAATCACAGTGCATTCGCAGACTGCATCTATCCAAATTATATTCAATAGCTCTCCCCACTTCCGTGGACTTCGACGTTTCCATGCCCAGTTGTGAGAAATACTATCTCAGGTCGAAAACTCAGAAGCCCTACAAAATACTGAGCGAGAACCCTTCACTGTACTTCCATTTCCTAGCGATCTCAAACCATACTACTTCTTATTTACTAAAATCCATCATTACGATGAGACGAATTATAAAACTATATTTGACCTATTATTGTCCCTGAAAAACATCATACTGTAAAATAACCCCACTTTGACAGATACTATATCAGATTTCACAGAACCCTATACTAAACTCTCCTACACTAAAACATATAATATGATCGTATACATTTTTAATTATACAAATATCCACATACACATATACAAAAATCATCTAATTTATCCGACTCCAGCAGAAATCCTCAAATAATGAAAGAGAATCACGACTCCACCATCGCGGGACACCCTGGAATAAACAGGATGTTTAACCGCTTAAAATCCTCTTACTATTGGAAATCAATGAGATCCGACATAGAAAATTATGTAAAGACTTGTAAATCTTGTCAAGTTAACAAACCTCTGAGAAAATGTAACAAAGCACCTATGGTCATCACCTCATCCAGCACTAAGCCGTTTGAACGCCTAGCCCTTGATATAATTGGCACCCTACATACAAACGACAATCTTACATATGACGAGTACATCCGAGCCCTACAGTATCGTATGCGTTTTAGTCGCGAAAAAGCGCTAGAATACATTTCTAAAAGTAAAGAAACATCCAAACAGTATTACAATTCACCTTCTCGCGAGCCTGCTTATAAAACGGGCGATATTGTCTACCTAAAACAACACCACAGGTTACGTAAGGCCTTATCCCCTGTCTGGAAAGGTCCTTATGAAATAATCAAAGTACATAACAAAAATAATGTAACCCTTTGCATTAATCGGCGCTACACTAAATACCACGTCAACGAAATAAAACCGGCTCACTCTCAATAATGTATGTCTCCTTTTCAGAATATTATCTCAACGTTGTCACGCCGGGAGTAAAGTAACCCCATTGCTCCAGAGCCCTGGAATCCATTTTGATCCTACATCTACCAATCTTTTCTATCACGACACATGGAAAATCGTAACTCACATAGATATAGTATCAATAGACCCTTATCTCCAAAATATCCATAGTCTGCTCAATAAAGCAACCGAGTTATGTAATAAAGCTAACCTCACTAATTTTCTCGAATGCAAAGATATATGAACATCTACCGAAACGCTTTTGCAATCAAATAATATAAAATTACTATCCCTATCTCACGTTATATCCGGAAATTTGACGAGTAACGGAAATCGATTCAAAAGAGCCTTAGAGTTTGGAGGCGAAATTCTAAAATTCTTCTTCGGTTCCTTAGATGCTGATGATGCTAGGAAATATGATGCTGCGATAGGCTCCTGTCAGAAAAATGAAAATGAACTATTCCATCTCATGAAAGAAAATATTCATATTATAAAGACCAGTATAAACACATTTAATTCTACTATCTCCTGATTGAATTCCAACGAACAAAAACTAAACATTCAACTCAGTACTATGAATACCGCTCTGACTTAGGTTACACAGATAAGCGATCAGCAAGCCTATATGGCGCGAATAAATAACTTAATCAATGTGGTCAAAAGTTCATTGTTAACAATTTCCAATTTTCTAGATTATGTCCTCAACTCTATCCTGTTTTCCAAAACTAATATCCTTCATCCCTCTGTTCTATCCTCTATGAATTTATATAAAGAATTATTGATAATTTTAATAAGAAGTTAGACTTCCCAGTTCCTCTTAGCATGGAGAATATTCATAGTATAATTGACGTATCTAAATTAACGTCTTACTATTATAATAATAAGATAGTTTTTGTGTTAAGTATTCCTTTTATCTACGTAGAAAAATATATCGTTTACAAAATGCTCCCGTTGCCAGTTTCTCATGATAAAAACAATCCTAATACGTTCTCTCTAATCCAACCCACAAAACCGTACTTAGTTTTAGTGATGATAAGTTACACTACACTTTAATGGATAATCTACTTTATTGTGACAATATCAGTGACGAATATTCGATTTACCCGTTATCAACTATCTACTCTACCATAACAAATCCGTGCTGTGAGACTCGATTAATTACCGAGCTTGCAGACTCCTTACTTAAAGAATGTGATACCAAGCTAATTTTCGGTGATGTAGACATTTGGCATGTTTTGAATAATAATAGATGGATATTTGTACAGTCTAAACAAACTCAAGTAACTGTAAAATGTGATGACAAAATTGACGATTATTCCATCATAGGAACGGGTACCTTAAAGCTCACAGATGACTGTGTTGGCTATTGTAGAACAATCCAATTACTGCCTTCTAGTTCTAAGCAAATTCTTATACGTAGTGACTTAGATATAAAGTTTAATATTATCGAAGACGATTGTTGTAGAAGAGAAAAGTTCAATCATTCTCTACCTTCACTGTCTCCTATTTCACTCAATAATAATAACCTTGACTCTCATGAATATGCGTCTCATAAATTAGATAACTTAGAAAACGATATAAATAATATTCAACAACAATCCCACTTCATTTCATAATTCATAATTTCTTTATTGCACACAAATGATATAAAAAAAGAGTTACATAAAAATAGTGTACAAAGGCGAGCTTATCCCTAATAAGAGATCTCTTCCAGCAAACCAGGTTAAAGTTGGAGATGTTGATTGCTGAGCAGGGGTAGACCTATGTGTACAACAATATGACGAAATAAACGAGTACTTACATAAATATTAATAAATAAAATAAACCATTTAATGACTATACTAAAAAATTATAATATAATACTAACTACTACTAATATATATAAATGTGCTAATAAATACTCAAATCAAATCAAATCAAATCAAATCATTTATTTGTGAAACATAGGTAGGTAGTAGGATATGTACATTCAGGTGTTATAAAAATATTATGTATCTCTATGTCTAGCCATCGGGCATACAAATATTTCATGCAATAGGTAGGTAAGTATATATTAATAGTTTTAACATAAAAATCAATTGGATTCATATTACATTACATTTGTCAAATATTACCATAAACTTACAAGTTATTATCAAAAAGGTATTCTGATATGGAGTAATATATTTTGTTGATTAGAAGCTTACGTAATTCCCTTTTAAATTGCAATATATTGTCAAAATTACGTATATTATCAGGTAATCTATTAAATATTTTTGGTGCCATACCAAAAATACTGTTTTTAAATAATGCTGTATGGTGTTGGGGCATACTAATTTTGTTAAGGTGTCTTTTGCTATTAATTTTAGTGTATAGATGCATGGTCGTCTTGACAAACATAGCTACCTCAAGAATATACAGGGATGGCACTGTCAGAATATTGAGCCTCTTAAAATGTTGTTTAGCGCTATCTCTACGGCAAAGACCACATACGGCCCTGACACATTTTTTTTTGTGCAATTAATACAGATTCTTTACCTACTGAGTTACCCCAAAAAATTATTCCAAATCTTAGTGTAGAGTCCACATAGCCATTATATGCCATCAGTACAGCTTCTTCACATACAGTTTTTGATAGTTTGTATAGGGCATATGCAAATGTATGCAATTTTTTACAAACTTTATCCATCTGTGTTTTCCATTTGAGATTTCGGTCAATGTAAATTCCCAGAAACTTTGTTACCTCCGTTTGTTCAACACTTTGTCCTGAGTAAGTTATGTCCAGATTCTTAATTGTATTATTATTATTATTTAGAAAATTTATTATTTTGGTTTTACCAATGTTAACTACAAGATTATTTTGCTCAAGCCAGTAAATAATTTTATGTAGAGAATTATTAATTTCATTTTCAAATTTATTTGGATCGTCGCACGGTATAATAACCGTGCTGTCGTCTGCAAATAGCACCATAGGATGCTCTACAACATTGGGTAGATCGTTGATGTAAGCTTAGAAGAGCAATGGGCCCATGCCTTGTGGTACTCCTTGCTCTATGTCTCTAGGTTTTGATGTGTAGGTTTGTTCCATTTTTGACATCGTACATATCTTATTTATCTGTGTCATTTGCTGTCTTTTATTTAGGTATGATTTTATAAGTTCTATCGCGTTCCCCCTTATTCCATAATTCTGTAATTTACTTATAAGGATGTCATGTCTTACAAAATCAAAGGCCTTGCTCATGTCCATGAATATAGTCACTACTGGATTTCTTTTGTCTATGTTAGTAAAAATCTTAATAAGAAAATCATAGATAGCCATGTTTATGGTCTTATTTTTTCTGAACCCTTTTTGTTCCGGCGCAAATAGATTCTGCTTTTCAAAGTAACCGTATATATTTCTATAGATCACCTTTTCAAATATTTTTGCAAGAATGGGGATTAATGCTATAGGCCGATAGAAATTCATATTGTATTTGTCTTCCTTTTTAAATAATGGCTGACAACTGCAATTTTCAGTTCATTTGGGAACTTCCCGTGTTCCATACATTTATTTATTATATGACACAGGACTGGGGAGATTATGAGAACAACATATTTTAAAACCTTAGTTGTTATTTCATCATAACCAGCGCTGTTCGTGTTCTTTAATGATTTAATGATTTGGAAAATGTCAAAGGATGTCACTGGGTTTAAAAATATTGAATTACAGGAATTGATTGAGTATAAATTATTATTGTTATTAGGAGATGTCAAGATAGATTCATTATTATTATTAGATGTCAAGTGAGGTTCACTTTTATTATTATTACATGATAAAATTGCATTATAGTTATTCGTCCTCTTGTCAATTGATTTATTATTATTCGATATGTCAATAAAAAAGTTATTAAATGCTTCTGCTATTTCTATTGGATTTGTGATATTTTTACCATCTTTAGTGATTTTTTCAATATATTTGGCAAGTTTGTTTGAGATTTTTTTATTACGTTCCAGGTTTCTTTACATTTATTATCAGCGTTTAGAATTCTATAGTTGTTTTGAGCTGTTTGTGTCAGTTTAATAATATTTTTTAGCCTTTTTGTATATACTTGAAAAACTTCTTTGTTTGCCAAATTTCGGTGTCATCGATATTTCCACAGCAGTTCTCTTTTCCGCTTGCAGCATAGCCGAATTCCCTTGGACATCAATTTCTGTTTGCGCATTAAGGAAATTCTGACCTTTATTATAGGAAAACATAATGTATAGAGTAGGACGAACATATCATAAAATTCCCTAAACGCATAAATAGGATCGTCGGATTCGAATACTTGATGAAAAGATAAGGAATTGAGGTGTTTCGCAAATTTCAACATATTCTCTTCACTATAGTCACGTTTCAGTACATGCCATTGTTTAAGAGAGTAACTTTTCTTTACTGGGCATTCTAACAGTTGAGCGGAATGATCTGAAAGAGCGAATTCTATTACCTCACTCTTGCATCCACGAATATTGTGCATTATATTATCTTAACATGTCTTGCTGGCATATCTAGTAGGCTGATTGATTTCGATTTTGAGGTTGTAACTCATTGTTAACTGTTTGAACCGAGTGCTATTTTTATTAATTTTCAGTAAGTCTATGTTAAAATCACCACATAATATAATTTTTTTGTCGTTTTTGTACACAAAATCATGTAGAATATCGTTTAAAAGCACAGAAGAAGGTTTCAAAAGACTTATTATCATATAAAGGGACTCTGTAGATACATATTATAATAATTTTATGTTCAGTTAGTTCAATAGCACTGGCTTCGAATATATTACTGATATTGAATGTATCAATGCTTTTAATTTCTTTAAATTTATGAGGATTTTTAATGAGTATGCATCATCCACCATGTCGGTTTTTTCTACAAAAACATGAAGCCAATGTATGGTTAGGAAACGTCAATTGATTCTGGTCACCATCTATCATATTATGTTCTGTAATACATATTACATCTATATCTGTATTTCTGCCCTCAAGTTCGTTTAAATGTATCATTAGCTCGTCTGACTTCGTAATTAGACCATCTATATTTTGATGTATTAGATTTAACTTTTTATACACGAAAAAGCTGCCTACTATTGGTATTTCTGTCAATGTTTATTTCTTCTCTACATTTGATATCTTCAATTTGCACTAGTTCAGGATGGCACTCTTTGTTCTCCTCAATCTTATTGACATTGTGGTCCGGTTCTGTCTGGGTATATTGGTCGATTTGCTTGCTGTGGGTCATGTTGATAACGTTGCTTGTGGAATTAACTTTATGGTCTAGAAGTGATATTTCTCTTAAAATTAATGTAATACTTACATACATACTACCTGTAATTCTAAACAGAATGGTAATGCTTCTTCACGCGACTTTTAAATATATTGAGAGAAGGACTGTCCCTGATGGTGCCAGGGAGTGCATTCCACAACCGAATGGCCCGGAGTCTAAACCAGTCCTCATAGGACGCGGTGCGACTTCATAAAATACGGTACTTATTATTATTCTAGTTTTACCCTTACTATAATCGGTTTCATATTCCTTTATCTAATAAATAAGCTGTATAAATATTTCAATAGACGAGGTTCATCCTCCAGCTGCTCTAACCAGATCTTCAATCAGTGTCATAATAAAAAGGAATTTTTTTATGAATCAAATGTAAATCACTCGGTAGAAATGTATGAAATGTCATCTGATGAAGATTGCAAATCTGTTAAATCTTTACCCCCTGCGAATGTCCTAAAAGCTAAAGTAAAATTCAGTTCAACAAGGAACATAACTAGTTATTAATTGAGATCACATTTAGTCTCATCTTTTTCAGCTCAATGTCTTAGTTAGAAAATAATCATAATAAGAGATACTAGAGGTAATAAGTAATTTTAAGTTTTGATTTACTCAGCTTCATCTATTTGAGATAAAGCTTAGTTTTAACGGGGGGGCTGTTATATCCAAATATACTATGTACTGTTTCCTTAGTCAGCAGAAGTGCCACATGGCAAGTGACGCCTTGACGGCACAGTTGCATTGTATAAAAACCATTTTCTACCTAAACTCGAGTTAGTCGTTATTCTGTTTTGGCCGATAATTATTCTCATCATATTCACCTCGTCGCGAGTGTATTGATGTAATTTAAATATTCAGTACTTTTATGTTTTTTGGAACTATGAATTTATAATAAAGTGTTTGTGTAAATCAAAGAGTTTTTTTTAACTCTATTAGGGACTGCCTGATAACAATACGTCATGTTCTGCGGATAACCGGAACCATCCTTTCTCCTAGATTTGACATATGACCAAAAAAGCTTAGG